>CM046425.1:17267384-20234884 GCA_025506505.1 Flaveria sonorensis | reverse complement strand
ACTATAGATATGCCCATGCACTAAATCTTCTCTACTTCATGCGAAAAGTCCTGCTGTTGTGCTTGTGAAGAGAGAAGTTGGTGTTAGGTGGTGTCTAAGGTATGTATTCATCGATATTCGATATACTTATGCATGTATGAACCGTATGTAATGATATTGCACATGATTATGTAGCTTTTTCTCAAAACACTCTTGGTTTTGTGTTGTTCGTGTGCAAAGATATAGTAAGGTGAGTTCTAGACCCCTCTTTTACGTGTTTATCATGTTCTAGGGCTAATATGCATACCTAAATAAATGTTTTGTAAAAGAATGATGTTTAACTATTATTTAATGTTTTGGGTTTTAAAGTGGTTAAAGGAGTGATAACTTGTGGATAAGGCTGTGCACAACAGAAAGTTATCGCATGAGAGGTAAGTTCTCGAGCGAAATGTGATTTTCGCAGCTGACGGTTATCTTTTGAAAGTTCTCGCGCGAATGATGATATTCTCGTGCGAAGGAGGAGTTGTCACTCGAAGTGAGAAGTTCTTGCGTGAATGTGGGTTCTCGCGCGAATGTGGATTCTCGCGCGAAAACTTTGGACTGTTACGTGTTATGTTACCCTGTAAGCATGCGTTAATAATGACTTAATGATGAACTTAATCCTAATGAATTAAAGTACGTATGTAGATATATTATATATATCGTGATAGTTAAAGGCTAAAGAACGATGATAATTCACATGTGAAACTCTAAAGAACAGTTACCCTGTTACCCGATAAAGCATAGCTGTGAAAACATTAAAGCGCTAAAGAAGTCTTGCAAGCAACCGATAGGAGATATGCTTGGTGCATTCTCGCATAGGAGCTAGACATCAGTGTGCTCACATAGGGGTATACTTTGGGTATGCCCATGCCATTAAAGGAGAATTGTATTCGTGCATTCTCGCATAGGAGCTACACATCGGTGTGCTCACATAGGGATATACTTTGGGTATGCCCATGCCATTAAAGGAGAATTGTATTCGTGCATTCTTGCATAGGAGCTACACATCGGTGTGCTTACATAAGGGTATACTTTGGGTATGCCCATGCCGTTAAGGCAGAATTGTATTTATGCATTCTCGCAAAGGAACTACACATCGGTGTTCTCATATAGGGGTATACTTTGGGTATGCCCGTGCCGTTAAAGGAGATTTGTATTTGTGCATTCTCACATAGGAGCTATACATCGGTGTGCTCACATAGGGGTATACTTTGGGTATGCCCGTGCAGCTAAAGGAGAAATGGCATTTGTTGTGTTCTCACCTGGTAAAGGAACTAAGCTTCGTGCTAAGTTCAAAAGATAAAGTAAACGATTAAGCTAAAGTAAAAAAGATAAAGTATGGGTAACAAGATGCTAAAGTGATTGTTAATGTGAGGGTAACATAACGATAAAGAAAAAGATATAGGGAAAGCTAATGTTAAAGTTTGGTTACCGAACGAATTCGATGACGATGTTGATGATGACAGTGGTTAATGTTTTTTTTATGATGTTAATGTATGATACAGTTTTGTTAAAGTAAACCTAGAGCTCACTCAGCACCACTGACTTTTGTATGCATATTAGATTGATAGGTATGCTATACTTTTTGGGGGTGAGCTTGGCATGGATGGGGGAGAGCTATCTGGTACATGTTCGAGATTGGCATCCCGGCATAGATCTTTAGTTAGATAGCTAAAGTGATCTTTTGATGTAAATGTTTAATGATAGAAATTGTTGTACGTTTCGCTGTGTATATTAGTGAAATTTGATGTTCGAGAACTTGTGTTTCTGATGTCCAAATCCAACTGTGGGGTTTCCCAGAACGGGGCCTTACAAGTTGGTATCAGAACCATAGTTTGGGAGATTTAGACACTCCGATGTCTAGACTCGAACTGATAATAGGATCGATTAAGGGATGCCAATGGCAGTAGTTCCATGCCAGGAAGGTTACGACTGTTAGGGGTTCCTTGCGGTTATAGTGCTATTAGTGAGATTGAGAGCTGATGTGACTTGGGATAGAAAATGTTTAGGACATGAAGAGTAAAGTAAGTAGTTAATTACAACTGGCCACTGTCATTAGAAACTTACCTTACTTAACATGATCTGAACTATTACCTGGAAAGATAATGTTAGCCTTTTGTATCTTATAGCAAGCTATGGTTGGAAGAAAAGCTACTCGAGGAGGTGCTCGTGGTGGTAGGGGTAGACCACCAATCACCCAAAACCAAAAGCAGACGACTCAGGAGGTGCCTGTGGACTCTGTTTACACTGCTAGCGAGGAAAACTCTCATCACTCTGAAGAGAGGATTACCTTGGAGCCTGTTGTCAGGGAGGCTATCACCGAAGAGGTCCACAAGATCCTTCAGGACATCATGCATTCGATCATGACTGAGGCCATGAAGGAGATAACCAAGGAGTGGACGTTGGAGGCAAACAACAAAGCTAGCAAGAAAGATAGTGAAGGTACCGGGGAAGGCTCGGGGAAGGATGGGAAGGACGAGGGGGATGAAACCGATAGGGATTTAGCCAAAGGGTGTTCGTATAGCGTCTTTAAGGGGTGCAATCCTCCATCCCTGGATGGCAAGGGTGGTGCTATTGCCACTCTCTTGTGGGTGTCTGAGATGGAAGCGGTGATTGAGATCTGTAAGTGTAAAGCTGACTAGGCTTTGAAGTTCGTAGCTCACTCATTTATTGATGAAGATATTCATTGGTGGAACACCATCAAGCAAACTAAAGACCCTCATGAGTTCAAGAACTTGAAATAGAATGACCTGAAAGAGATAGTGATGAGAAAGTTCTGCCATTAGAATGAGATCGACAGGGTGGAAAGGGAACTTTTGGGTTTTAAAGCTGGAAGTATGACCCACAGGAAGTACACATCTCGCTTTAACGAGATGGCCAGGTTGGTGCCTCACCTGGTGAGTACTGAGGAGAGGAGGATGAAGTGTTATATGCACGGTTTGCATTCAAAGGTTAGGACGTATGTGAAAGCAAGAGGCCGAAGACCTTTGAGTCTTTGGTGGAGTTAAGTGGGATAGTGTATGATGATGTGATGACTGATGAGCCCGTTGAGGGGCAAAGAAGAAGAGTTGGTGGGGAAATGTGAAGCGAGAGAGAAATGAGAGGTCTGCTGCTCAGGCTAAAAAGATGAAGGTGGAATCGTCCGGTGATTGCCAGAAATGTGGGAGAAAGCATGTTGGTGAATGCAGACTCGGTTCGAGTCTATGTTTCAGATATGGAAAGATGGGGCATTTCACCAAGGATTGCCCTAATCTAGTAAAGTGCTACAACTGTGGCAGGTTAGGACACTACAGCCGAGAGTGTAAAGAGGCAAAAGTGGTTGACTCGGCTAAGGGAAAGGAGGCTGAACAGGAAAAGAGAGTTGGTGATAAGCCAAGGGCCAAAGCTAGGGCTTTCACGATGACCATAGAGGATGCTAGAGCGGAACCTGATATTGTGTCAGGTATGTTTCTGGTTAACAACATACTTGCTTCTATTCTTTTTGATTCTGGTGCATGTAAGAGTTTCATAGTTGCTACCTTCTGTGATGTGATGAATGCTAAGGCCAAAGAAATAGATCACATGTTTGAGGTATAAACTGCCATTGGAAAGTCTACTAAGATAACTGAGGCCGTAGAGGATTGTAGCATAGAATTGGAAGGTCATAGATTCCCCGCTAGGTTGTTTGTTATAACCCTAGGTGGATTTGACGTCGTGTTGGGTATGGACTGGTTAGCCACCTACGAGGCTAACATAGTTTGTCAGAGGAAGATGATTCAGATGAAAGTGCCCGACGGTAGCTTAGTCACGATTTACGGTGACAGGATTTGCGAAGTTCCGAAGATGATTTCTATGATAAAGGCAGAGAAGTTTATGAGACGAGGGCGTGGAGTATTCTTGGCATACATTAAAGATGCTAAGGCTGAAACTATAAAGTTCACACATGTGCCCGTGGTGTGTGCCTTCCAGGATGTGTTCCCTGATGATTTGACAGAGGTACCACCCGATCGGGAGATAGAGTTTCAGATTGACCTTGTACCAGGGGCTCAGCCCGTCGTTAAAGTGCCGTATCGTCTGGCTCCGTCAGAGTTGAATGAGTTATTAGCCCAACTAGAGGAACTTCTCGATAAAGGATTTATCAGACCGAACATTTCTCCTTGGGGTGCTCTAGTGTTGTTCATGAAGAAGAAGGATGGTAGCATGCTAATGTGTATAGACTACAAGGAGCTGAATAAGCTCACGGTAAAGAATAGATACCCGTTGCCTCGGATAGATGATTTGTTCGACCAGTTTCAAGGCACAAGTTCGTTCTCGAGGATTGATCTTCGGTCGGGTTATCATCAGCTAAAGGTTAAGGAACATGATATCCCAAAGCCTGCGTTTCGGACACGATATGGGCATTATGAATTTCTAGTGATGTCGTTTGGTTTAACCAATGCTCATGCAGCATTCATGGACTTGATGAATAGGGTTTGTCGACCGATGCTTAACAATTTCGTGATAGTGTTCATATACGATATCCTGATCTACTCAAAGAATGAGGGAGACCACGCCTGTCACCCCGCGAGGTGCTGGAAACTCTAAGAAGGGAGAAGTTGTATGCGAAATTCTCCAAGTGCGTATTTTGGTTACGTGAGGTGCAGTTTCTAGGTCATGTGATTAACCCATAGGGAATCATGGTTGATCCTGCTAAGGTGGAGACGGTGATGAAGTGGAATTCGCCTAAAACGCCATTTGAAATCTGAAGCTTCCATGGATTGGCGGGTTATTACCGGAGATTTATCCAGGATTTTTCCAAGATTGCCTCACCGCTGACCAAGTTGACGAGGAAGGATGTGAAGTTCGTATGGGGCGACAGTCAAGAGAATACGTTCATGTAATTAAAGAGAAGATTGACACAAGCTCCGGTGTTAACACTACCAGAAGGGAATGAAGACTTGGTTGTCTGTTCTGATACTTCTTATCAAAGGTTAGGGTGCGTGCTAATACAGTGAGGTAAAGTCATAGCTTACGCATCTCGGCAGTTAAAGGTTCACGAGGTGAACTACCCTACCCATGATCTGGAGCTGGCTGCTGTGGTATTCGCGTTAAAGATATGGAGATACTACTTATATGGTGTCAAATGTATGATTTTCACGAACCACAAAAGCTTAAAGTATTTCTTCAAGCAGAAGGATCTTAATATGAGGCAGAGACGATGGTTGGAACTCATAAAGGATTACGGCTATGAGATTCATTATCACCCGGGTAAGGCTAACGTTGTAGCTAATGCCCTGAGCCAGAAGGAGGACCGGGAGCCAATTCGGGTGAGATCTTACCAGTTGATTATGACTCCTGATGTGATAAGGCAAATCTTTGAAGCTCAGAAAGAAGCTTCAAAGCCCGAGCACTTTAATGAAGAAAGGATGAAGGGGTAGATCGTAAACCTGGAAGAAAACGCCAATAGTTTCAAAACTAGGTTTGGGCGCATGTGGATTCCTAGACACGAAGCCCACAATACCCGCTACACCATTCACCCGGGAACCAACAAGATGTACCATGATCTAAAACAGAATTACTGGTGGCCGGGAATGAGAGCTGACGTAGCATGGAATGTAGAAAGGTGCTTGACCAGCCTCTAGG
The DNA here is from genome assembly GCA_025506505.1 of Flaveria sonorensis. Lineage (NCBI taxonomy): Eukaryota > Viridiplantae > Streptophyta > Magnoliopsida > Asterales > Asteraceae > Flaveria > Flaveria sonorensis. The sequence goes on along the minus strand of CM046425.1, from coordinate 20,229,262 downwards.
TTAAGGAAGAGCATCAGAAGCCATACGAGAAAATCCAACACTTGGAAAATCCCCAATAGAAGTGGGAGCATATTACTATGGATTTCATAACAAAGCTACCTTGTACAGCTAAGGGTTATGATGCCATATGGGTCATAGTGGACAGACTGACAAAGAGTGCTCACTTTCTACCCATCCGAGACACGTATAACTCAGAGCCACTTGCCGAAGTGTTCATCAATGAGATAGTTTCCTATCATGGTGTGCCAGTGTCGATTGTCTCCGACAGGGATACGTGGTTTACGTCCAAATTTTGGAAGAAGTTCAATGATGCAATGGGAACTAGATTGCAAATCAGTACAGCATACCACCCACAGATGGATGGCCAATCCGAAAGGACTATCCAGACCTTGGAGGACATGCTTAGGGCGTGCATCATAGACTTTGGCGGGAGCTGGGATAGTCATATACCGTTGGCAGAGTTCTCATAAAATAACAGCCACCATGCCAGTATTAGTATGCCCCCGTATGAGATGTTGTATGGCCGGAGGTGTAGGACCCCGATATGTTGGGGGGAAATCGGTCAGAAGGAGTTAGGGAGGTATGAGCGGATGGAATATCATTATTTTCATTGTTGTTGGTGGCCATCTACAAAATTTAACAAGGTTCAATTTTAGTATTTACGATATTATCATATTTAATTATAAATTTCTTTTATGTGTCATACACAAAATAAAATTCTAGAATCCAACGTCACATTTAAATAGTGGTTAGATGATCTTTATCCCATTATTTAAATTAACAAGGTAGTCAACGTTTGACAATTGCAACCCTTTGCAACTTCTAGAGGTATGGGATCGACTTAAACATCATATGTATAGTCGGCATGTTAATCCCATCAACACATTTTGTAAACCACATTGTAGGTGATCCATTTAACATGGTTTGCAAATCAAGTTACCCTACTTACACACACATGTGAGTTTACCAATATAAGTGGTTAGGTGATCTTTATCCCACAAATATGGCATTCCCACCTCAAATCACAAGTTCCCTTAAAATGGTTAGGTGACCTTTATCCCATTAAGAGTTTTCAAGTGACTTAAGTGTTGTGTAAAAGGATGGTGATAAACTTGTTTTCAAAAGACATTTTAAGTTTTCATAATTCTAGTTTAGAAAACTCTATGTACCTTGCATTTGCATGCTTTCAAATACATGGTACCCTATGGTTCTTTTAATAAAACCCCTTTTAATTAAAATCATTAATCCTTTTAATAACCTTTTATTAACCACTTAATGATTAAGAACCATTTATTTTCAGCTTGTTATGTTTATAAATTTGTTAGTTATGCATATCCATATATCAAACATCCAACATAAAACAAAACAACCAAACAAGCACAACCATTCAATCATAAGTGCATAACCATAGCCACTAAGGTGACCACACTTGTTTGCCATCACAAGTGTTGTCATTAGGTCTTTCCTAAGGGTTAATAATGACACATTAAAATGTGTCCAAGAACTCCCACTCGAATCCGCATCCAAATGCTTCAAGTGTCCATGTCTTTTTGAGTTCTTCCTTTGTATCTTCCCTTGAGTCTCCAACTTGTGCATCTTCTTTTACAAAAATCATATCCTAATACAATTTTTCTAATAAAATAAATGCACCTAATCTATTTATTACATAGCCAATGAATAAATAAATTACAACCCAAAAGATACAAACACCAAAATTATTATTACAACCCTTTAATGAATAAAACTAAACATGACAATCACATTCATCCAAATCCAAAACACATTAGGTCAAGGCTATGTTATGCACCAAAATATGTATCAAATACAACATCCAAGAACAACCATGAACTCCCTTTTTAACCCTTAAAGTTTCGGCCAACATAAACCCAAACTTTAGGGTTTAGTCCAAACAAAACAATCAACCACTTGATGTTAATCTTTCAAGGTTTATTCTAAAGCATGTAAGATAAAACTTTGAAAGATAAGGGATTCATTTATCCATAACAAAACAGCCCCTAATGGGTTGAAAAAGTCCAACAAAACTAACTTTTCTTGGACTTTTGAAGCAAGTTTTCCACATAACCGGCTCTAGATGCCATTGTTGGGTTTTTACAAGTTTTAACAAAGATGTTTAACCATTTAAACAACAAAACGCAGCGGATATAAGGGGTTTAAAACTTGTGTTATATTCTGAAAATAAACATTTATATGTTCAAGAAAACAAACCCAAGAACAAGGATCATATATATGTGAAAAGAAGTGCTATCAAAACCAACCATAGGATGTACATGAATACTACCTTTCTTGAAGAAGGAAGTTAGATACGGATGAGAGGAGGAAGATGATGTTTCTTGAATGTCTAGTCTTCAAAAGAGAAGACCTCAAGCTTGTATACCCACAAGCTCTTGCAAAGCACCAAACTTGTTAGGAAGTTGACACCAAAGATCCTTCTTACAAAACCTTCTAGGTCCGAAAATGGGAGAAGAGAAATGGAGAAGAAGGAGCTTGCATGTGTGAGAGAGAAAGTGTGTTGAGTGTCTAGGTGAACAAGTAAATGTCTTGCATAAAAACAAGACAAAGGAATCCCAATGCCAACCACCAAGGGGCGGCCGAAAATTGGGTTCAAAATGGGTTCCCTCCCATTTTGAAAAACACCCTTTTAATTCATTTTTAATCACTCATTAAGTTATATAATTAAACCAAATTTAATCTTATAACTTAAACACTCTTATATTTGATGTTATTTAACTTATTTAAACAACATTACAAATGATATCTCATGAACAAAATATCCATATAATTTGTTCTATCTCAAATGCAATAATTCAGAAAACCCATTTTCTAAATTGGTGTCATAATTTATTTGCTTGATCATGATCAACAAATAAATGTTTATCGGTGTTTGCCTAGCTTGTTATTAGGTATGACCCGACTTGGATCATAACGTACTAACCATATCAATCTTGTATGTGTCTTGGGCATATAAGATCCAACACTAATATCCGGCTGTCAGTTCATGATAAGTACTATAACCCCAATACCTAGAAAACTAATTTCACCTTTTGTTGAAAAACAAATATAAATGTAGTTTCCCTATGCTTCGAAGGAGAAAGTTAATTTTCACAAAGGTTTACTCAAAACCCTTTTGTAGTTTTACACTCGATAATTAGCCTCCTGAATTATTATTTTTAAAATTGAACTATGCATTTCGTATGATGACATGCAGATCAAATGTATTATGATTTAACTATTATCCCTAATGTTACTACCATTCAAATTTTCGCTTTGCCTTGGAGTAACATTTTCAACCACTTATGGTCTACCAAAAGCTACATTATAATCATCCTACATATGAGGACTAACATCCTTACTCATTTATTGTTTTTATATGTATTCAAAAGTGGAAACACAATATCATTGCTACTCCAGCAACTCCTAAAACATAAACACAAAAAAATAAAATGTTATACCAACATAACCAAAAGCATTTCAAGACTATTCGATTGTAAAAATTAACATGCAATGAACATATCCAAAGCAACCTACAACAGGATGAATATAATTTTCATAATAGTATATGACAAAATTGAAGATTGAAGAGCAAAAATGTTAGAAATAAGACATTTTTACAATTATAAACTTAACCAAGGCAAGGCTATAGCTATCAGTGTCTTGACCTCTTCTTACTCTAACATCAATATAATCTTAATTAGGTGATTTAGATGGATTTTCATTGTTTTCTTGTTTGTTGCTTGAGCTTCTTCTAGTTTCTTGTTTAAATTCACCATGGTGTGAATCTAATAGAATGCAAATGAAAAGGTCAGTGACACTGAATAAATAAAACAAAATTGCATGTTGTTCATTGTAACCATGTTTATGTATCTAATTGACTAATTTGAATAAAATAATACCAATTCCATCCTAATTAGATTATAAAAACAATTAAAAAAAAAAAGCAGACTTGATTTCAGTAAGCAGCTCATATATTATAAACCAATTCTCGTACACAGTGATCATGATTTTTTATATGAAATTATTTTTTTGCATACCTTCCACCAAAAGTATATCAAATCAAAATAAAAAGCAAACCAAATCACATATTAAAACAACATGCAATAAAAACAAACTTGATATATTAGATCTAGCTATATACAGGCAACACATGAGGAGAAATTAAAAATGTATAAAGTCCCCTGATTAGGTATGCAGAACCGTTGAAAGGTGGTCAATGCAACAGTTTCACAAGGTAGAGAGATTTAGAAAACTTAGCAGATCAAATAGGGAACCAGTTGGTGGATGAAACAATGAACACAAGTAACAAGAACAATAAACAAGAACACTAAAATATGATTTTCTAGAATGATGTATATTGCTCTCAAGTACTTACAAGTGTTACAAAGCCTAATCAAAAGATATAAGTACTTTAGATACTTTATACTACATCCTACAGTTAGCCATACTTTGAAAGCCAGTAGGAAACACTAATCTAGACAACAAGATCAATGTAGAGTCAAAAGATAGATTGTCTTTTGACTAGAGACTATGACATGCCATAGCTCACATCCTAATATATTACAAAAATAATAAAAGTACATAGTTGGAAAGTTACTGACAAATGACCTTAATCTTTGTCCTTGAAGCTTTGAAAGACTTCATCTTTGGCTTCGGAAGATATGGCCTTTTGGCTTCGAAAGATTTGATACTTAGCATAATTCATTGAGTTATATCAAATCTTTCGAGGTAACTTCCTTGTACTTCGCATGTGCATACTGAGAGCTCTTTGGTTGTTCTTTGGTTGCATCAGCCTTTAAGTGTATTCCTTACAAACTCCCCCTAAGCTGATGCTACCAAAATGGAAGAGATCTTTGAGTCTTGATCTTCATCTATTGACAGTCCTCATCAGAATCAAGACCCATTCCCTTCATCATCAGTTGGTTAGGATTCCTCAGACTCTCAAAGTATCTCCTCATGTCATAGAGATCATGTAGAGGGAGGTCAATTATGTTTTCCCAGAAGTACATGTCTTGAATCCCTTGATCTCTAGTGAGATACTATCTGTCTGGATTGGTGGCAAGCATCCAAGACATGATAAGTCTCTCAGGAGCAAAAGGCTCTAATTGGGGAGTTGGATGAGCAACCTCTTCTTGATCACCCTCAGGATGTTCTACTCTATCTTGAGGTAGAGAGGTGGATACCTTGGACTTCTTTTTCTTCTTCTTCATGCCCCTTCTTATGGCCATCCTTTTCCTTTTTCTATACTTTAACTAAGGAGACTGGCCTACAGAACTAGATTGTTCTAGTTTGTCTTCCTCAGTTGGGTCCTTGTCCTTCACAGGTTTAGAAGGAGAAGGATCAGGACCCTGCTATGGATCAGAAGATGAAGCTATTTATGATGCAGCATTAGGTCTAGGTTGTGTTGTCTTCTGGGGTTCAACCTTGACCTCAGCTTCAGGTGCAGCCTGACTTGGTAGAGAATGCAAGTCAATCAACTCACCCCTTTTGATCTTCTGCTTGATCACTCTAATGTGCTCATCCATGGTGGATAGAGACATTAGACCAAGTCTCCTTCTGGAGAATCCATACAGCTTCAAGAAGCTCACCATCTTTTGTCTATCAGCAGACTTTTTCAGATTGGCTCTGATGGTGGCTCTTGACCTTGCAGCCTCTTTCCTCATCTTCCTCTTTGCAACCTTTTGCTCTTTTTGCACGTGTTGCTCAAGCTGCTTGAGGTATTTGAACTCAATGTAGTCATATGGTAGGGAAAGAAGGTCTTTTGTCTGATAGAGACCTGTGGCACTCAGGTAGGTGATCATGTTTTGTATGTTTTGTTCCCTACCTACCTGAGTTTGTTGCTCAGTATCCACACTCTCGGTCTCAGGACTTTCCTGAACTAGGGAGAGGATAGGAGCTTTGTAGGTTCTCTTTCTTCTTCTTTCTTCTTTGATCTTAAGAACCAGATCTGTAGTATCAGCTTCCTTCATCTCCTTTGACACTTCCATGTCAGCCAGTTCCTTAATCCCTCTAAGGGGAGAGACATGAGTTCATCAAAGTTGTAGTTCCAGGACCCCAAATAGTTTAATCTGGCTTCCTATAACTCATCAACTTGAGTGCTTGGCCTGGGGGCAGTCCTGATTGCAGCTTCCATGAAGCCATGGGTCCTACTTGAACTCTCTCCCCTTGCCTTCCTCTTCTTCCTCTCTCTCTCTCTCCTCCTACTCAATCTCCTTAGGACTCATCTTCCTTTTCCCATTGTCACTCACAGGCCAGTGTGATTTAGGGTAAAAAGAGCTTTGGCCTTTATTTCTAGGTGCAGCACTTGAGCTTTGGCCAGAAAGATGCTGTGAGACACCTTCACCAGCTGGTGCCTCACTAAGGGTAACGGGTATTGAAGCAGCACCTATCTCAAGGTTCACATGCTCAACTTTTAGGCCTTCTGCCAAGGTTTCCCCTTCAAAGATAATCTTAGGGTCCACCTTAGCATCTAGTTGACCAACAGTTTTGCCTGCTAGACTCTGTTTATATAATCTGGTTCTCAACTTGAACTCTTCAAGCACCCTTTGTTGAATCATATCAGATAACCTTACAGCTTGCCTATTTTGACTTGGGTTGGCAAGTGGGAGATCAATTAGAAGGTGCTCTCATAGTATCTCAGGTTGTAAAAGTTGAAGATCTTTTGTTGACCCTAAGACCTAGAGATTATCAGGGATCTGCTTTTAGTATCATACCTCTATCTCACTATTGGATTCTCAGCAGGGTGAGATGGAGTAGGCATAGCCCTTGGTATACCCTCCTAAAACAAGCTTTGAATAAGTGATTCCACATCAATGTAGACCGAAGGAGGTTGTTAAGTATAGATAACTGCAAGTAAGGGTGGTGAATCCTCCATGTCCATACTCTAAGAGGAACTCCCAGGTTTTGTGATTGTAAGTAAGAATTTCTCCTCCTTTTTGGTAGCATCACCTTCTTGCATAGTGGAGCTAGGAGTTAGGTCCACCATATCCACAGGTTCTTGTGGGCCTAGCTGAGTCCTCTGGATGGGTCTCTCAGCTAACTAGCCCTTAAGATCAGTGATCTCATGATGCTGGTCATTAACCCTTCTTTGTAAGGTAATCACCTGAGATTCTAGATGACTAATCTTGGAACCTAAATTGGTGCAAAGATTGGACAGTTTGTGCACCTTTAGTTGCAGACTCCCCTTATCTTCATCTGAAGAATTATGGGGGGATAAGAGAATAGGACCAAGGTCCTGTTTCTCATCACTAGCTTGTGTTTCTTGGCTGCTAGATTTCCTCTGTACACTAACAGCTTCAAAGGAAGTGTCAATGGGCTGAGTTGCCGTGGTTGAGGTCTTAATGATGTAATCACTTACAAAAGTGAGAGCCTTTTCCATATGGGCCTCCTGAACAGGTTCAGGAAGGTCCGCCTCAGTTGCGGGTGGATGATGTGGGCTGGATATAGGTGATTCAGGAGCACTCATCTCTCCTTGAGTGGGGGTGGAGAAGAGAGACTCATGGTACTCACTGAAAACTATTTCTTTATCATCATAGAATTCAAGGTTGGGGATTGGTTGGTTGAGGTCAAGAGGTTGGGGATGGTAACTTTCCCCTAAAAGTTGATCATTAGAGTTTTAAGACTCTGAGTGAAGGCTTAAGGTTGGGGTTATGAGCTCATCAGGCTGAGCATGAGGAACCTCGGCACTGATCAAAAAATGATGGGAGTGGTCTGCTCCTTTCGAGAAATGGGAGCTATAGTGTCCACTTCCTCCTGCATGGTTGGTGATTTGGGGGCCTGCTCAACCTGAGTAGACTGAGAAGGGGTTCGTTTGGATTTTCTTTGGTAGGAGATGGTTATTTATGGCTGTGTGGGTGGTGTAGATGTAGAAGGTGTGGGTTCAACATTGGCTGGTGTTGCCAAGTTGTCACCTTGAGCAATGAGCTTTAACATTTTTAGGACCAGAGCTGTTTCAACCCCTGAGAAGCCAACAGTGGGCTTTCTCATTGTCTTGAAGATGCCGGGATTCATCTATCCCAGTTTAAGAATATTACCTGTTCCCCTTAACTATGAACGGGAACATATAATATTCTAAAAAGTCTAAGTTTGAAAGTAAGTTGGTATAAACAAATTATGAGTACCTGAACTTAACCCCTTGTACCATTCCATGGACTATATAGGAAAGGTCTTTGTAAGGAACATCTGAAGATTAAAGGCTGATGCAACCAAAGGATACCTGAACAACCAAGTCTTCCTGCATGCACTAAGGAACAAAGATGAACTAGCTTTGGAAGTTTTACACTCACAAATAAGTCTAAGTGTAAAATCTTCCGAAGCCAACAGTTCAGAAGAAGTTACTTTGGAAGTTTCACACTTATCATAAAATTATTACAAGTGTCAAATCTTTCGAAGCCAAAGAGTCATTTCTACCGAAGCCAAAGATGAAGTCTTCTGAAGCCACTTTGCTGTGAAGGCAGATTTCTTCCGAAGACAGAGAAATAATGCTTTCTCTGAGTTAGTTTTTGATAAAGCTGATGTACTTTCCACTGCTGCTCTGAAGACTCACCTGCTAACATTAGTTGGTGAAACTTCCATACTTTATCAAACAGTAGAAAAAGTCTTTGACTGTAACTTCCCACTTTTGTTCCTGTAGACTTGTCTGTATTAGATTAAGTCAGTGACTTATGGCATGTCATAGTCACTAGTCAAAACGCAATCTGCCTTTTGACTGTAGATTGATCTTGTTGTCTAGATTAGTCAAAATTCCAACTGTCTTTTTGCATATTGACGGTTGTAGGTTGTAGTATAAATAGTCTCCGGTTCTTGTAATTTAATATACTTGCAAACACTTGTAATAGAACTAGAGAATCAATATAAAAACTTCCTTGAAAACTTAATCTTGTGTTCTTGTGATTTTGTCCTTGTTCTTATAGTTCTGTCTCTTTAATATTACTTATGTAGCTTTGTATCATCAGTAAAGTTACCAATTCCCTTTTTGAGTGGTTAAGTGATTTAAGATCTCTTCTCTTGTGAAGCTAATTGCAATCTTAAGTACCCTTACCGGTCCTGCAATTGGTATCAAAGCATTCTAGACTCTTGATTATATGATCTCACCATCTTAAATCCTCTTAGTTTCACACTTCACTTAACTTTTCAAATGGCAACTATCTCAAAGGCTGATATGAAAACTAAAACTATGACAAAGTCCCCACTGATCACTCCTGAGGATTTTGATACTTGGTGCCAAAGAATGGAAGGCTTCATCAAGTCTCAAGATTCTAGGATGTGGGAGTCTATTGTCAATGGACCTATGTACCATGCACCACTTCAGCTGCTGTTGGTGGTATGATACCAAAAGAAAGGGATGATTTTTCTAAAGAAGATTGGAAGAAAATTGATATTGATCAGAAAGCTATGACAGACCTTCAAACTGCTCTTCCTAACTTCATCTACAGAGGTTTCAAGAAGCGCAAGACGGCCAAACAGCTATAGGATGCACTGAATCTGATGTATGAGGGGTCCAATGAAGCCAAAGAAAACAAGAAGGACCTCTTGAAGCAGCAGTTTGAAAATTTCAGCTTCAAGATAGGTGAAACCATGACTCAACAATACTTCAGGTATGTTGAGATTATGGATACTCTAGCTGATGTTGGAGTAACCATTGAGAATAGAGATATTGTTAGGAAGTTCATGTCCTCTCTTCCCAGAAAATGGACACACTACTGTGTGGTCACTAAGAGGACTGAAAACCTCAAGACTCTTACTCTTACTGATTTATATGGAATACTCAATGGATACCAGATGGAGATGAACATGCAAAACTCATCTGGTAACTCCAACACTCATCAGAGTTCAGCCCTCCATGTGGTTGAAAGAGATTACAAAGAACCACAGCTCAATCTCATCTGCTACCCTGATAAATCATAAAAGGGTCCATTCATCACCTTTCTAGAGACACCAAGGGAAGGCTACATCCCTAGAAGCCCATTCTAAAAGACAAGTTCTTCACAAGCTTTTGTGTCTTCTAATGAAAGTTCAGGAAACTTTCTCTTCACCTTTGAATACCTGGACTATATCCATCTAGATGATCTGGAATATATGGAAATAGTCCAGCAGATGGCTCTACTCACTCATAGAGCCTAGAAGTTCTACAAGAGGACTGGGAGAAGGTTTCCCAACAATGCAGCTAGTGGAAAGTTTAGGCTGGACAAAAGCAAGGTAAAGTGTTACAACTGTAACCAAATGGGACACTTTGCCAGGGAGTGCAAGGAACCAAAGTCAAATCGTGGCCAAGCATAATCCAGGCCAAACTACACTAAGGGGCTCAACAAAATGAGAAGCCAAGACAGCAAGCTGCAGTTGCTGTTGAAGAAGGAGGCTTTGACTGGAGCTTTCAGGTTGAGGATGCTTCTCCAAACCAAGCACTAATGGCAGATCATGATGAAGCCAAGGTATTGGAACATCTTTGTACTCCTGAATGCATTGCTAAAGTTAATAGATACAGGTCCTATAACTTAGAGATGAGATCTGATCTTGAGTCCTTAAATATCTTAAAAGCTGACTTTAAAAGAACTGAAAATGATTATAAACTTAAGATAGAAGATCTAGAGAAAACCATTTCAACTCTTAAGCATGATCATACAAACTATACGACTCAAATCAAAGATCTCATCTCAAAGTTAACTGAATGCTAGGCTGAGCTTATGATCAGCAAAGCCAGAGTAGAAAAATGTGTTCTTGAAGAAGAGACCTTCAAGAATATAAAATCCTCATCCCTACATGAAAAAGTTTGTTATCAGAATAAGCAGGGACTAGGATCTACTGAGATAGCTCCTCCACACACTCTATTGTCTGTAAGATCTCTAAGGTATGGAACTTATGAAGATGAGCTTCCCCTCGTAGATCTCATTGTTGAAGAGGATGAAAAGGAGATAGTGGAGGATGACTCAGAGAAGAGTGAAGAAGGTCAACCTAAGAAGGGTCACTATTCTCCTGAGGAGAGGAAAGAGTCTGGAATGACCAAGTCAAAGAGAAAGAACATGATTAGAAGAGCGAAGAGAAGATCAAAGAAGGCTCAAGAAATCAAGGCCACTTTTGACTCAAAGCAGAAACAAGTGTTTATTTCTGCATGTTTTGAACTGGTAAAGACTGAAAACTCAACTATGAACTCTAGTACCAGGAGTTCTAGTTTAGTTCCAAATCATTCCAGCAAGAAGAAAAAGACTGACCAGCTGTGTACCACTGCTACATAGCCTGAACCATCCAGCTCCAAGAGCAAGTCTATCCCTAAGAAGCTTATTGCATCATCTACAAAGATGAAGGTGGAGAAGGAAAGTGATCAAACTTAGTCTTGCTCTCAAAAGAAAACTCTTAGAAAGAAGGAACTCAACTGTGTCATGTGTGGTAGAACTTCTCATATGGCTAAGGATTGCAAGTACAATCCCAAGAGTACCATCCACATGACCAAGAAGAACATTTTTGAGTAGAAGAAGGAACCAAGAGCTTCAGAAGGAAAATCTGTTTCCTTCAGAAGCTCCAAAATGAAGAAGAAGACAAGTGAAAAATTACCTTCGGAAGAAATGTTGGTCTCGCAAGAAAGGAATGCTTCCGAAGTACTGAAGCTTGCAGCAGTGAAAGCTAGATCTTCTGAAGGTCTAGTCTCTAAGAAGTCCGAAGTTGTTAAAACATCCGAAGCTTTAAAGGTCAGGCCCAATCTTCCAAAGGTGGTGTGGAAGATGAAGGAAGACCATGTGACTAAAAGTTCTTCATCAACAACAGCAAATGATCCTCAAAGCTTGAATATAGGATCACTTACTGTTGCATTCTCTTCAACTCATTTTAATAAGCCCAACACCAATGAGGATTGGGTTTCTAAGTGTAACTAATGCAAGAACAGCTAAAGACCAAGAAGAATGTTTGGATTATTGATAGCGGCTGTTCCAGGCACATGACTGGCAATGGTTCTCTGCTTCAAAATTTTGAGAAAATTGATGGAGGACCAGTTGCTTTTGGAGGGGATTCTGGTGGTTACATTTCTGGAAGGGGCGGAGTCACAAATGGTAAGCTTAGCATTGAAAAGGTAAATTTTGTCAAAGAGCTTGGATACAATCTTCTGAGTGTATCCCAATTTTGTGATCAGAAACACCATATGCTTCACTGAGCATGAGTGCATCATTCTCAATCCTGGGGTGGCCATTCCTCAAGAGGATATCCTGCTTAAAGCCCCCAGGAGAGGGAACATATACAAGATGGATTTACATGAAACATCCCTCAGGAGAAGTTTCTTGTTTTCTGTCTAAAGCAAATAGTGATGAGTCATTCCTGTGGCATAAAAGAATGTGCCATGTAAACTTTAAGAATATGAATAAATTGATTAAGAATGATTTGGTAACTGAAATGCAAAAGAAAGTGTTTGCAAGTGATGACCACTATGTTGCATGCCTGAAAAGGAAGTAACACAAAGTGTCTCACAAACCAAAGGAAATGAACTCCATCACTACTCCCCTACACCTATTACATATGGACTTATTTGCCCTACCAGTGTAATGAGTTTAGGAAGGACCTCTTACTGCTTAGTGACTACAGATGATTTCACAAGATTCACTTGGGTTTTTTTCCTTAGAACTAAGGATGAGACCCCTGATATCTTAAAGAATTTCATTTAAAATTTGAGAATTAATCTGATCACAAGGTCAAAACCATAAGATGTGATCAAGGAACAGAATTTAAGAACCAAATCCATGATACATTTTATGATGAAAAGGGTATTACAAGACAATATAGTGCTCCCAAGACTCCTTAGCAAAATGGGTTTGCTGAGAGGAGAAACAGGACACTTATTGAAGCTGCAAGAACCATGTTGTCTAACTCTAAACTGCCCATCACCTTCTGGGCAGAGGCTGTTAACATAGCCTGCTATGTGCAGAACAAAGTTTTAGTGGTTAAGACTCATGGTAAGACTCCTTATGAGCTATGGTACAAAAGGAGACCATTTATTGGTTTCCTCAAGTCATTTGGATGTCCTTGCACCATCTTGAATACCAAAGATCAAGTAGCCAAATTTGATGAGAAGTCAGATGATAGACACTTTATTGGATACTCTTCCTAAGCTAAGCCTAATAGAGTATACAATCTTAGAACTACAGTAGTTGAGGAGTCAGCCAATGGGTTTAATTTCAAGGAGACTCCGATCCATATAGACAACAACAGTGCCATCTCTATTACAGAGAATCCTATGCAGCACTCAAGGACCAAGCACATCAACATCAGGTATCATCTGATTAGAGATAATTTTGAAAAAGGATTAATCAAACTAATCAAAGTTAACATAAATGAACAATATGCTGATCTGTTCACCAATTTGATGAATAGAGATTTAAATATCTTATATCAGCTATTAGGATGATTAACTTTGAATAGATTTTCTTTAAACACTTAATCAACATTATTTCTTAAAATTATGTGTCCTAAGTTGTCTATTAGATCACCCTTATAAGCCCAGTTCTCTTTGGAAGTAAATTAAAATTTCAAATGATATTCCTTAGATTTGTGAAAATTTATTATTTTGTCTTGGCAGAACTCAAATTGCCTTCGGAAGAAATTTATGTCTTTAAATCATTTAACTACTTATCAGAGTTTACCTTCGGAAGAAATTTTTGGAATATCTTCCGAAGCTTAAATATACTTATAAGTACCTAAATGCATTCAAAGAACAAACGTATTCCGAACGCAATTAAGTCTCGAAATATTTGTTATTCAAGGATAATAATTTTCTCAGACTTAGTTCTTCCGAAGCAAAATATACATCGGAAGAAATTTCTTTAAGTATATTTCTTCGAAGCCAAATTTTCACAACTCTTTGAAATATCTTCCGAAGCGAAATTGCCTTCGGAAGCTTTGCTGAAAAGCTTCCGAAGCAAAAATACCTTCGGAAGATTTGCAACTTCCAAGAAAACTAACTCTTTGGGCGCTTTTTCAGAAGTAGGACCCACTTACAGATTTCAAAGTTTATCTTTTTGTCTTAACTTTGACTCAAATCTATAGCATATATCTTCTCAATGGTTCCACTTCATCTCTCTACTCTCATAAATCTTTAACCTAAATTCTCCCAAAATTCACCTTCTTCTTCATTTCTTCACTGATAAGCTTCACCTAAATGGCCAACATCGATCGTCAAAACGTCCCAAACTTCTCCATGCACCTACACAGGTAACACAATCAAGTTACCCTGTTGCACTCTAAGAAGGATCCAAGTTTCTCCGACGTGTGTAGGTAGCTTTCTTCGTCTCACTACCTCACCTCCCTTACAATCGATCCTCCTCTCTATGAGGATCAGTTGCTTGAATTCTGGCGGACCTCTCAAGAGGCACCATGGATGGGGAGAGGGCACTAGCAGCTAAGTGCAGGGGAGGACTGTTTTCATCACTCCGGCCATCATAAACACTTATTTATAGCTGAATGATGAAGCAGGTGAACTGCCCTTCCCAAAAGAAGTTGTCAACTATTCCTTCCAGCAGATGGGCTATGAAGGAGACTTCTCAGTCAAAAGCTTCAGGAAGGGGAAGGTCTCATCCCAGTGGAAATACCTTCTTCATGTCATCATACATAGTTTATCTAACAAACATGGGGGATGGGATCAAGTTCCAGAAGACCTCTCCTTCATAGTCCATGGGATGGTACAGGGAGTCAAGTTCAGGTACTCTCTATTTGTTTACACAAATTTGCTTGCTAACTTGGATTCCTTAGAGTATTACATGTTCTCCAGGTTCAACACATTCTTAACTGTGAATTGGGCTTACAGTTGAGGGGGACAGGTAATATTCTTAAATTGGGACAAATGAGGCCCAGTATTTTCAAAATCTTGAAGAAGCCAACTGTTGGCTTCTCATGGGTAGAAACAGCCCTTGTCCCAAAAATATTTGAGCTCATTACTCAGGGTGACAACCTAGCAGCACCAGCTAGTGTTGATCCCATACCCTCCACCTCTCAACCACCTCAAACATAGCCTACCATCACCATCACCTACACTAGAAAGCGCAAACAAACCCTTGCACTTGCTACTGAGCATGTGCAGGCACATATATCACAACCCATACAGGAGGAAGTGGAATCTCGAGCTCCCACTTCCCCTGAGGAGCAGACCAATCCCATCCTTGAAATGATCAGTGCTGAGGTTCCTCATGCTCAGCCTGATGAGCTCACAACCCCACAAACAACCTTAAGCCATCACTCTGAGTCTCAACACTCAAGTGATCAACCTACTGGGGATAGCTACCATCCCTAACCTCTAGACCTTTACCAACCCATCTCCAGCCTTGACTTTTACTCTGATGAAGATTTCAGCTTCAGTGAGTACCATGAATCTCCCCTCTCATCCCACACTCTAGGAGAGATGAGTACTCCTGCTTCTCCCACTTCTAGCCCACATCAGCAACCCCCTACTGAGCTAGATCTTCTTGAACTTGTTCAGGAGACCTATTGGAAGAGGCTCTCATTTTTGCAAGTGATTACATAACTAGGACCTCAACCATGGCAACCCAGCCTATTGACACTTCTTTGGAAGTTGTCTTGCGGCCAGGGAAATCCAGCAGCCAAGAACCGCATGCTGGTGGTGAGGAAGAAGACTTAGGTCCAATTCTCTCATCCCCTAATGATTCTTCATCTAAAGATGAGGTGAGTCTGAAACAAAGAGTGCACCTACTAACAAATACATGCACTTACTTGGTTTCAAAGATAAGTCACTTGGAGTCTCAAGTGACTTTCTTGCTGAAAAGGGTCAATGACCAGCAACTTGAGATCATCGATCTGAAGGGCCAGTTAGCTGAGATACCAATGAGGACAACTTAACTAGGCTCACAAGAACCTGTGATTGTTATGGATCAATCTCCCAGCTCACCTATGCAAGAGGGTGATGCTACCAAAAAGGGGGAGACAGTCACAGAACCTGGGAGTTCTTTCCAGAGTATGGACATAGAGGAATCACCACCCTCTCTTGCAGTTGTCCACACTCAGCAACCTCAAGTCAGAGATCTAGACTTGTTTTTTCAACATCTGTTTGAGGAGGGAATATCAAGAGCAATGTCTGCCCCTTCTGAGAATCCAATCATGGGTTGGGGGTATGACAGCAACAGGAGATGTCTTATAATCTCTAGAGCTTAGGGTCAACTAGAAATTTTCAACATTTCACACCTGAGGATTTATGAGAGTACATATCTGGTGGATCTGCCACTTGTCAACCCTAGCAACAACAGACAAGCTGCTAGATTGGCTGACCAGATACAAGACAGGGTGCTAGAAGAATTCAAATGGAGATCAAGATTATATAGATAGAAGCTAGCAGGTGAGGCCTTTGGTCAACTGGAAGTCCCTAGATTAACTTCGAAGGCCTAGAGGTTGAGCCTGTGAACCTTGGGATAGGATCTTCTTCTGCACCCTTTACCCTTAGTGAGGCACCAGCTGATGATGGTGCTTAACAACCTCTCTCTGGCCAGAGTTTGATAGCTAAATCAAGCAATGAAGGCCAAAGCTCTCTCCTCCCTGAGTCACTAAGGCATGTGGTTGACAAAGGAAAAAGGAAGTTAACTCCTGAGGATATAGAGGAGGAGGAGCGAGAGAGGAAGAGGAAGCTGAGGGGAGAGAGTTCAAGTGGTTCCCCAAGGTTCATGGAAGCTGTAATCCGGGCTGCCCCCAGGCCAAACACTCAAGAAGATGAATTGAGGGCAGCCAGGTTAAACTACCTGGGAACCAAAAACTATAATGTTGATGAATTCATCTCTCTCCCCTTAGAGGAGCTGAATGAACTGGCTGACACTGAGTTGTCAAAAGAGAGGAGGGAGGCAGAGGATGCAAAACTACTCCTCAAAGTCAAAGAACAAAGGAGGCTGAAAAGACTCTACAAAGATGCTCCTGTCCTCTCCCCAGTTCAAGAAAGTCCTGAGCCAGAGACTGTGGCCACTGAACAATCTCAGGTAGTTAATGAAGAAGAAAGACTAAAGATGATCAACTACCTGAGTGCCACAGGTTTCTATCAGGCACCTACACTTCTTCCTTTATCACATGAGTACATAAAGTTTGAATACAACAAGCAGCTAGAAGAACAAGCCAAAAGAGAAAGGAAAGCTGCAAAGAAGAGATTAAGGGAAGAAGTTGTAAAGTCAAGAGCCATCATCCTCAAAAGCCAAAAGAAGTCTACTGATAGACAAAGGATAATGAGCTTCTTGAAGCTGTATGGGTCTCCAGAAGGAGGCTTGGTCCTATGTCTCTATCCACAATGGATGAGCATATTAGGGTGATCAAGAAAAAGATAAAGAAGGGAGAGCTGGTGGACTTGCATTCTCCACCAAGTCCAGCTCAACCTGAAGTTGAGGTGAAGGTTGAACCTACTGAGACAACACAACCTGAACCTGGAGCCGCATCTGAGCCAACTTCATCTTTTGACCCACAGCAGGGTTCTCTTCTCTCTCCTTCTGAACCTGTGAGAGAGAAAAACCCAACTGAGAGAGACACAACAGAACCAACTGGTACTCAAGACCAGTCCTCTAAGTTGAAGAAATCAGGGAGGAGAAAAAGGATGACCAGAAGAAGATCTGCTTTAAAGAAAAAGAGAAGAAAGGCATCCACCACCCAACCTCAGGATGAGTCAGAGCATCCTGAGGAAATACATGAAGTGGTCTCTCAACAAACTCCAATCATAGTAGAGCCTCTTGCTGTTAGAAGACAAATTCTGTCCTGGACTTATGATGAAAATCCAGACAGATGGTATGTCACAAGAGATCAGGGAGAACAACATGTCTACTTCACAAATGACATGCTTGAACTTCCTCTGCATGATCTTTATGACATGAGAAGGTTCTATGTAAGCCTGAAGGATCCAGATCTAATGATGAAGAAAGGTTTGCTGAAGATCCTGATGTAGACTATCAAAATCTGAAGAACTTCTCTATTTTGATAGCATCAGCCTAGGGTGAGTTTGTAAGGAACATCTGAAGATTAATGGCTGATGCAACCAAAGGATACCAGAACAACCAAGTCTTCCTGCATGTACTAAGGAACAAGGATGAACTAGCTTTGGAAGTTTTACACTCACAAATAAGTCTAAGTGTAAAATCTTCCGAAGCCAACAGTTCAGAAGAAGTTACTTCAGAAGTTTCACACTTATTATAAAATTATTACAAGTGTGAAATCTTCTGAAGCCAAAGACTCATTTCTTCCGAAGCCAAAGATGAAGTCTTCCGAAGGTTCAAAAGATAAAGTCTTCCGAAGCCACTTTGTTGTGAAGACAAATTTCTTCTGAAGACAGAGAAAAGATGCTTTCTCTGAGTTACTTTTTGATAAAGCTGATGTACTTTCCTCTGCTGCTCTGAAGACTTACCTGCTAACATTAGTTGGTGAAACTTCCATACTTTATCAAACAGTAGAAAAAGTCTTTGACTGTAACTTCCTATTTTTGTTCCTGTAGACTTGTCTGTATTAGATTAAGTCAGTGAGCTATGGCATGTCATAGTCACTAGTCAAAAGGCAATCTGCCTTTTGACTGTAGATTGATCTTGTTGTCTAGATTAGTCAAAATTCCAACTGTCTTTTTGCATATTGACGGTTGTAGGTTGTAGTATAAATAGTTTCTGGTTCTTGTAATTTAATATACTTGCAAACACTTGTAATAGAACTAGAGAATCAATATACAACTTCCTTGAAAACTTAATCTTGTGTTCTTGTGATTTTGTTCTTGTTCTTATAGTTCTGTCTCTTTAATATTACTTGTTTAGCTTTGTATCATCAGTAAAGTTACCAGTTCCCTATTTGAGTGATTAAGTGATTTAAGATCTCTCCTATTGTGAAGCTAATTGCATTCTTAAGTACCCTTACCGGTCCTGCAGTCTTCAAGAATTTGGTCCTAACCTCCATGTTTGTTTGATAGGGAGTGGATAACCATATGGAGAAGGTACTTTCATTTGGAGGAGACCTTACCCTTTCTGAAGGTTCTTACGGAGTAGTCCCCTTTATAGCCCATCTACTGGAATGAGTTGTTCACAGCAGACTTGGGGAAAGACAAGTCACCTTCTTTATCATCCAGCCTTAGATGAGAGTTGATGGTGTCTGGAGTGATGAATATTTTCCTCCCCTATGATGTGGCAAACAGTGCCTTCCCACCATCCAAGATGACCTCTTGGTAGGTCCTCTAGAACTCCAAAAGTTGATCTTCATATAATGGAGGGTCTATTGTAAGGGCGGTGAGGTAGGTGGTTAGAGACAAGAAGCGGAAAACATCTGAGAAACAAGGATCTTTCTCAGATGATAATAGAGCAACTTGATTGTGTTGCCGGTGTAACTGCATGGAAAAATCAGGTTGGTTTCGGGAATCAGGGTTGGCCATTTTGAGTAGCTTTGAGGTGAAGAAAGGTAAGAACAAAGTCGGTTTGTGGGTGAATTTAGGGTTTGAATTTCTGTAGATTGAAGGAGAAAGTGAAAGAGGGGGAACCGTTGTACAATTATATATATGATAAGGATTGGAGAAAAAGTTAATGGAAATGGATAAACATTGAAATCCGGATGTTGGTCCCATCTCTGAAAAAGTGCCCAAAAATGTAGTTTTCTTGGAAGTCGAAATCTTCCGAAGGTAATTTGTCTTCGAAAGTTTTGAGAAAATTACTGAAGCCAATTTGGCTTCGGAAGATATTCCTTAGCTTTTCAAGAATTTTCCTTTGAGAGAAAATTACTTAAGAGTATTTTTACTTCCTTGATAAATTTTGCTTCGGAAGAATATTAGAAATTTTATTCAACAAGAGAATAACGCTTCCAAGACTTAATTGCTTTCGAAAGAAAATAGTCTTTTAATACATATAAGTACTTCGTGACAAATATAAGCTTCGGAAGATATATCAGAATTTCTTAAGTAGTAATTTGTTTTGAAGACATAATTTTCTTCCGAAGAAAACTTGATGTCTTCCGAAAGAAAATGTATCTAAAATTCTCAAAAGTCTAAGGGATATCATTTTGAAAAAAAATTTCTTCAAAAGTAAACTGGGCTTATATGGTGATGATATAGACAACTTAAGACACACATATTTTTAAAAATAATCTTAAGTTTAGTTTAAGAAAATCTACTCAAAGTTAGTTATCTCAATAGCTGATACAAGATAGTTAAATCTCTGTTCATCAAAAGCTTTTGTAAACAAATTAGCATATTGTTTATTTTTGTTAACTTTGACTAGTTTTATCAATCCCTTTTCAAAATTATCTCTAATCAAATGATACCTGATGTTGATATGCTTTATCTTTGAGTGTTGTACAGGATTCTCTGTAATAGAGATAGCACTGTTGTTGTCTATATGGATGGGAGTCTCCTTGAAGTTGAATCCATAGTCTAGCATTTGACTCTGAATGCAGAGCACTTGAGCACAGTAGCTTGCAACAACAATGTATTCAGCTTCAGCAGTTGATGCATACACACAGGATTGTTTTTTGCATTTCCATGAGAGTAACTTTCCACCAAGAAATTAATATCCCCCAGATGTAGACTTTGCAGTCATATTGTAGCCACTATAGTCATTATTTCTATAGGCATACAGATTAAAGTCAGAATTCTTTGGATACCAAAGGCCCAGTTTGGGAGCACCTTTGAGATATCTGAGAATTCTCTTGAAAGAAACCAGGTGTGACATCTTGGGGTTGGCTTGATATCTTACACAAATACATGTATCAAACCTAATATCAGGCCTGCTGGCTGTGAGGTACATAAGAGACCCAATCATAGTCCTGCATAGATGTTCATCAACACACTCCCCCTCAAGATCTGGTCCTAGAGAATGGTTTTTGGCTATGGGGGTCTTAGCAACCTTGCACTCAGTCATATGACATACTTTGACTAATTTATGAAGATGCCATTGTCAACTTGCTTCACTTGAATCCCTAGAAAGAAATTAAGTTCCCCTATGGCACTTATTTCGTATCTATTCTCCATCAGTTTCTCAAAGTCTTTGTAGAGCTTCAGATTAGTTGACCTAAAGATAATGTAATCTACATAAACTTGAACCAGCATCAAATCATTTCTTGTTCCTTTGATGAAGAGTGTTCCATCAATAGTACCTCTATTGTATCCATGCTTATAGAGATACGGTGATAGTGTCTCATACCACTTCCTTGGAGCTTGATGCAGCCCGTAGAGAGCTTTGTCAAGCTTGCAGATATAATCAGGATGATCTGGGTCTGCAAAGCCAAATGGTTATTTGACATACACCTCCACATCAATCACTCCATATAAAAAGGCGACATCAAGTTGGTAGACCATGAAATCCTTGGATGTAGGAAAAGCCAAGAATATCCTAACAACTTCAAGTCTTGCTACATGAGCAAAAACATTTATGTAGTAAATCCCCTCTTCTTGTGTGTACCCTTGAACAACCAGTCTTGCCTTGTTCTTAACGACAAGTCCTCTATCATCTTTCTTGTTCCTAAATACCCACTTGGTACCTATGGTAGTCTTCCCTTGAGGAAGAGGACATAGACTCCAAACCTTTTGTCTCTTGAATTGAAGTAGCTCCTTCTATATTGCTTCAATCAAACTTCCATCCTTTAGAGCCTCATCAATCTTCTTAGGCTCAATCTGGGACAAGAAACAATAGTGAAGAAAAACATTTTTGTCATGGGTTTGTCCTCTTGTTCTTACTTAGTCTCAACATCTCCAATGATATTTGTGGTGGGATGTGACTTATGGATACTCAGTTGAGGAATCACAGCAAGTTCGTTGGACAGATCTAAATTTGTGAAATTCAAATCTGGTACATGAGTATCATCCACCATAGCAACACACTTATCAAGAGAAACTTGATCCAATAAGTGTGTTATATCATTAATGTTGTCTTCTATGGAGTGGTTATCAGCATCAAGAAATTCTTGATCACTATCACCACCTCCATATCCTCCTACATTAGAAATTCCATCTTTTGAGTTTTGTGACTCAGTGCTGGAATTTATAGGCACCTCAGATGTATTAGCTGAAAAAAATTTCATGGTTGTGCTGACAGGATTTCTAACTGTAAGGCTAGTTACCACTGGAGCTGAAGTAGTTTGAACACTTGGTCTTCTCAGCTCAATCTTGGATCAGAATCTCATGTTGATAAGGTACTTATAGATCCTGAAACATCTTCATAAGATTTGTTAAAATAGTTGGTAACTAAGTCAAGATCAAACAGCCAATCAGGACCATAACCTTTTACACTAGGCATGTGCACATTGAAAGTCACATTGGTTGACTCCTCAACTACTCTGGTTCTGAGATTGTATACTCTATAAGCCTTAGCTTGGGAACAATGAAACGTCCATCATCTGATTTCTCAGCAAATTTGGCTATTTGATCCCTAGTATTCAAGATGATACAAGGACATCCAAATGATCTGAGGAAACCAATGAAAGGTCTACTTTTGTGTCACAGTTCATAAGCAGTCTTACCATAAGTCTTGACTACTAAAACTCTATTCTACACATAGCAAGCAGTGTTGACTGCCTCTGCCCAGAAGGTGATAGGCAGTTTAGAGTCAGATAGCATAGTTCTTGCAGCTTCAATAAGTGTCTTGTTTCTCCTCTCAACGATACTGTTTTTCTAAGGAGTCCTTAGAGCACTATATTGTATTGTAATACCCATGTCATCATAAAATGCATCAAGGATTTGGTTCTTGAATTCAGATCCTTGATCACATCTTATGATCTTGACCTTGTCTTCACATTGTTCTTAATTTTTAGAAAGAAGTTCTTCAAGATTTCAAGGGTCTCATTCTTAGTTCTAAGGAAGAAGACCCAAGTATATCTTATGAAATCATCTGTGATCACCAAACAATAAGAAGTCCTTTGTAGACTCATTACACTGGTGGGGCCAAAGAGATCCATATGTAATAAGTGTAGGGGAGTGGTGATGGAGTTCATTTCCTTTAGCTTGTGAGACACCTTGTGTTGCTTCTCTTTCAGGCATGCAACACAGTGGTCATCACTTGTAAACTCTTTCTTCGATATTCCAGTCATCAAATCATTCTTAATTAATTTATTCATACTTTTAAAATTTAAATGGCACATTCTTTTATGCCAGAGGAAAGACTCATCACTATTGGCTTTAGAAAGAAAGCAAGAAACTTCTCCTAAAGAGGATGTTTCCTAGAGATCCATCTTGTACATGATCCCTTTCCTGGGGGCTCTGAGCAGGATATGCTCTTAAGGAATGACCATCTCGGGCTTGAGAACAATGCACTCATGCTCAGTAAAGAGAATGTTGTATCTCTGATCATAAAATTGGGATACAATCAAAAGATTGTACCCAAGCTCCTTAACAAAGTTTACCTTTTCAATGTTGAGCTTAACATTTGTGACCTTGCCCCTTCCAGTGATGTAACCACCTAATTCTCCTCCAAAAGAAACTTGCCCTCCATCAATTTTCTCAACGTTTTGAAGCAAAGAGCCATTGTATGTCATGTGCCTGGAACAGCCACTATCAATGATCCATACATTCCCTTTGGTCTTTAGCTATTCCTACACATAAAGAGATGGTTAGTTACATTTGGAATCCTAAGACGTATTGGTCTTGGGATTGTCAAAGTGAAAAGAAGATAATGAAATAGTAATTGATCATATATGCAAGTTTTGAGGATCATTGGCTATTGTTGATGAAGAACTTTCAGTCACATGGCCTTTCTTCATCTTCCACACCATCCTTGAAAGATTAGAGTTGGCCTTCAACACTTCGAAAGTTTTGATGACTTCGAAAGTTTTGGAGACCGGACCTTCGGAAGCATTTGCGTCCACTGCAGCAGACTTCAATATTTCGGAAGCATTCCTTTCTTCCGAGACCAAATTTTCTTCCAAATGTAAGTTTTCACTTATCTTCTTCTTCACTTTGGAACTTTCAAAAGGAAGAGATTTTTCTTCCGAAGCTATCTTCTTCTTCTTCTCAGAAGTTTTCTTCTTGGTCGGGGGGATAGTACTTTTGGGATTGTAGATGCAATCCTTGGCAAAGTGAGAAGTACTACCACACATGATGCATTTAGTTGGCATGCTTCCAAGAGTCTTCTTTTGAGTGGGAGGCTGAGCTTGATCACTTTTCACTTCCTTCTTCATCTTCTCAGATGATGCAGCATGTTTTTTGGGATGAGGCTTACTTTTGGAACTAGATGGTTCAGGCTGTGCAATAGTGGTGCACATTTTATCAGCCTTCTTCTCTTGACCAGGATGATTTGGACATGAATTAGAACTCCTGGTACTAGAGTCCATAGTTAAGTCTTTAGTCTTTACCACTTTAAATATAAAGAAATGAAAACTTGCTTTTGCTTGGATTTGAAGTTGGCCTTGATCTCTTGGTCTTTCTTTGACTTTCTTTTGGTTGCCCTGATCAAGTTCTTCCTTGTAGCTTTGGCCATCCTTTGTTCTTTCTTCTCTCCAAGAGAATAGTGTCCCTTCTTAGGATAACCCTTGTCACTCACCTCAGGTTCATCCATCATTATCTCCTCTTCATCTTCATCCTCTTCTTGAATGGGATCTATGGAGGGCAGCTCATCTTGACAAGTTCCACACCTTGGAGGTCTTACAGATAACATTGTCTGTGGATGAGCTATCTCACTTGAACCCAATGCTTGCCTGTTCTGATAAAAAATCTTTGCATGAATGGATGAAGATATTATGTTCTTGAAGGTTTTCTCTTCAAGAACATATTTTTCTGCCTTAGCTTTGCTGATCACAAGCTCAGTCTGGCATTCAGTTAACTTGGTAATGAGATCTTTTATTTGAGTCCTGTAATTTGTGTGCTCAAGCTTAAGAGTTGAAATGGTTTTCTTTAAATCTTCTATTATAAGTTTATAATCATTTTCAGCTCTTTTAAAATCAACTTTTAAAATATTCAAAGACTCAAGGTCAGATCTCATTTTCAAGTTATAGGGCCTGTACATGTTAACTTTAGCAATGTATTTAGGAGTACAAAGATGTTCTAATACCTTGGCTTCTTCATGATCAGCCATCAGTGCTTGGTTTGGAGAAGCATCTTCTACCTGTAAGCTCCAGTCAAAGCCTCCTTCTTCAACAGCAACAGTAGCATGTTATTTTGGTTGGATTGGCTTCTCAATTTTTGGAGCTACATCAGTGTAGTTTGATCTGGATTGTGCTTGGCCACCATTTGTCCTTGGTGCCTCACACTCTCTAGCAGAGTGTCCCATTTGGTTACAGTTGTAACACTTCATTTTACTTTTGTCCAGTCCGAACTTTCCACTGTCCACATTGCTGGGAAACTTTCTTCCTGTCCTTTTGCAGAACTTATTGGCTCTGTGAGTGAGAAGAGCTATCTGTTGAACTATCTCCATGTACTCCAGATCATCTGGGTGGATGCAGTCCAAGTCTTCAAGAGTGAAGAGAAAGTTTTCACAACTTTCATTAGCAGACATAAAGGCTTGAGCAGAGTTTGTCTCTTGGAATGGGCTTCTTTGGATGTAGCTCTCCCTTGGTGTCTCAGGGAAGGTGATGAAAGGACCCTTTTATGAGTTTTTAAGGTAGAAAATGAGATGATGTTGTGGTTCTATTATATCCCTTTCAACCACATGAAGGGCTAAACTCTGCTGATTGTTGGAAGAGCTGCTTGATGGCTTTTGAAAGTTCATATCCATCTGGTAACCATTCAAGATATGATACAGCTCTGTGAGAGTAAGAGTAGAGAGGTTCTCAGTTCTTTTGATGGCCACATAGTAGTGAGTCCATTGTCTAGCAAGAGATAACATGAACTTCCTCACTATGTCCCTATTCTCGAGTTTTACTCCAACATCCATTAGAGTATCCACAATCTCAACATACCTGAAGTATTGTTGAGTCATGGTTTCACCTGTCTTGTAGGTGAGTTTTCAAACTGCTACTTCATATTATCTTTCTTGTTCTCCTTGGCTTCCTCAGAACCCTCATATATGAGCTTCAGTGCATCCCAAAGCTGCTTAGTAGTTTTGCACTTCTTGAAGCCTCTGTATATGGAGTTAGGAAGAGCAGTTTGAAGAGCGGTCATGGCTTTTTGATCTATGTCTATTTTCTTCCAGTCTTCTTTAGAGTAGTCAGTCATTTCCTTTGGTATCATCCCACCTCCAGTTGTGGCTTAAGAGGTGCTTAGGATGTGAGGTCATTCAACAACATATCTCCACAACCTGCTGTCTTAAGACTTGATGAACCCTTCCATACATTGGCACCAAGTATCAAAGTCATCAGGATTGATTAGTGGAGACTTTGTCATAGTACTGGTTTCCATATCAGCCTTAGAAAGAGCTGCTATTTGAGTTGATAAGTGTTTTGTGAAACTGAAGTGATCTAATATGGTGAGATCTTACAATCAAGAGCCTGAAACGCTCTGATACCAATTGCAGAACCGTTGAAGGGTGGTCAATGCAACAGCTTTACAAGAACACTTAGTAGATCAAATAGGAAACCAGTTAGTGGATGAAACAATGAACACAAGTAACAAGAACAATAAACAAGAACACTCAAATATGGTTTTCAAGAATGATGTATATTGCTCTCAGGTTCTTACAAGTGTTATAAAGCTTAATCAGAAGATACAAGTACGTGAGATACTTTATACTGCATCCTACAACTGGCCATACTTTGAAGGCTACCTGGAAACACTAATCTAGACAACAAGATCAATGTAGAGTCAAATTGTCTTTTGACTAGTGACAATGACATGCCATAGCTCACATCCTAGTATATTATAAAAAGGATAAAAGTACATAGTTAGAAAGTTACAGACAAAAGACCTTAATCTACAATTGACAAAAGTATGGACTTTTCACGAAACCATGCTGGTTGGTGAGTCTTCAGAAATGACAGTGGAAAGTGGTTCAGCTTTTGTCAAAAGATTATTCAGAGAAAGCATGTCTTCTCTGTCTTCGGAAGAAATCAGTCTCTGGCTTCGGAAGTCTTTGTCCTTGAAGCTTCAGAAGATTCATCTTTGGTTTCGGAAGATATGGTCTTTTTGCTTTGGAAGATTTAATACTTAGCATAAATCAGTGAGTTATATCGAATCTTCTGAAGTAACTTTCTTGTACTTCACATGTGCATGCTGAGAGCTCTTTGGTTGTTCTTTGGTTGCATCAGCCTTTAAGTGTATTCCTTACAAGGTACATACCTTCCAACTTAATGTGGAGTCCTCTAGTGAAGAAAATTTAAGCATTTCATGCAGTAATCCTGCAAGGTAATAATAATGACAATTGTTTGCTTAATTAAGTGCATACAAACACACCTAAAGAAACAAAAACTTATGAGTGCTTCACCGGAACCTAAAGCGGGGAATAAAGCTAAGAGAATACAAAAGAAATGGAATGAGATAAATTGCTTACACAGAAGAACAAATTTGATTAATCTAGAAACGAATTTAGGTGCATTGGTACTTATTAACCTGCAACTCCAAACCTGAAATTTTATATATGAATATCTATTTGCTTTAGGTAGAATTCATCAGTTATGATTAAATAGGGAAGTTTTTCCTTAGAGTTTTTGGTTAGCCATTCCGATTGCTTCTAGGGATTCGTTCGTTAAGGTTTTATACCTGAAATTGATCATTTTCTATGCATGTCCGAACTTGAAGCCATTCGAACATTGATGATTGCATTGATGATTGAATAACCTTCTGGGCTTGAAACCATTGGCGATTGAAGGGGGCAGAGATTGAAGAGAGCTAGCGTCCCAATTGGACCTGAAACCATCTGTTGTGATTATGAGCCGATGAAGTTGAACAGCCGATGAAGTTGAGCAGCCGATGAGAGCGATTATGAATCAAGGGAAGCGAATGTGAAGGGGGCGGAAAGTGATGGAGGGCATGCTAAAAGACGCATGTAACAAAAATGGTCAAATTCAAGGGTCGATCTCAGGAGAAAGGATAGGGATGGAAGAAAGTGTTGAAGGAGTAGAGATTTTACAAGAGACTCTTGATATGTCGTCTTAATTTTTTCAAAAAAATTACTAACGTACCATTGTTTATGTATTATATAGTAGTTAAGATTAAGCTAGAGTACAATAAATATATTTACGATTAAAAGATTTTGGATGACTACCGCAGTCAAAAAAACTTGTGAAAGTTTTTTTTAACTATAACGAAAGGTTACAACTACTTGATATGAATTTGAAAAATACTTGTTTTTTCAATGTTAAAAGTAGGTGGCAAAAAGCCAGAAAGGAAAGAAAATCCTTGTTCTCTTAAACTGAGAATATGGACCTACGAAAGTACACTCTTAATGTTTTTTTAATTATTAAACATAAAAAACATTGATCAAAAGCGGTTGGAAGGCTAGGATTTAGGTGCGGTTTATTTTTTCATATTTAAAATGTAAGCAGTCTGCGGATCATATCTGCAGACATTTATGAAAGAAGATGTGGACCAAACCTCTGCTGTCTGCAAGAAAAAGACTGTTTGGTTTTTAACGTCTGTAAACTGCTAAAATAAACTGGTGGTGGTGTACGGCGGTGCTGGACGGTAGTGGTGATGGTGGTGGTGGTGATGGTGATAGTGATGGTAGACGGTGGGTGGTGGGTGGTGGTGGTGGGTGCTGGTGGATGGTGGTGGTGGTGGAGGTGAATGACTGGATGGTCGTGGTGGTGGACTGTGGGTGGTGGCGGACGGTGGTGGTGGTGGTGGACGGTGGTGGAGGTGGACGGTGGGTGGTGATGGAGGTGGACGACGGTAGTGGTGGATGGTGGTGGACCGTGGTGGTGGTTGATGGTGATGGTGGATGGTGGTCGTGGATGGCGGTAGTGGTGGTGGACAGTGAGTGGTAGTGGATGGTACTATTTAACCCTCTACGAAACTTAGAAGATTTTAAAAATGGTTGGACCAAATCTGCACCAAGAAGAGGTCACGCAGATGTTTTTTAATGAAACATTTTCGAAAAAACAAATAGTCTGCAAATGGTAACGTCTGCGCGTGGTCTGTGTGGCGCAGACAGAAGAGCCAGCGTAGACTTTTTTTAAAAAAACAAACACCACCTTAATGTCAATGTTTTACAATTTTTTGGTTTTTAAATTAACTCCTTCCTTTATGTATATATAGATATGTATCTATGAGATTAAATATATTGCTTTATATATTTGAACTTGAAAAAAGAATACACTTGACATATATTATCAAGATTTTCCATTATATATATGAGTTAGATTGTGATTTTCAACTAATCACTTTTGAGAGATCGGAAGTTTTTTTATAAACCTAGCTGCCGCCGCCCATCATCAACCTCCCTTACCCTAGGGGTTTATGCAGGTTTTCAAAGAAATCAGGGGCTTCTATTGTATGCTGATATTTGGTGATTCGTGTGCGGGCTAGTAATCTTGGCCGTTGTATTGTTGTGGATAACGATAGTCAAGCCATCCCTCTCTCTAATCTACGAAAAGTTGTTTGATCTAAAGAGTTTAATTAAAAAAAAAAAAAAAAAAAAAAAAAAAAAAAAAAAAAAACTTCTATTCCACTCTTGTTTTTATGGTTGCTACAGTTGAATCACCATGATTTGATTAAGATTTTTGTTTCATTTCGGACTTTCCTAATGTTTCAAAAAAGACTAGAGCTATACGGAAATCCCAACAACCACTACATACAAAATCTAACTTACATATAATTATGAGATACGTGACTAGACCTGACAATTTTGACCCAAGTGGGTACATTTGGGTTAAATTGGGTAGCAATAATAAAATACATGGGTTAGATTGGGTTGAGCTATATTTTTAAAAGGGTCAGATTGAGTAACTCTAAAACTAGGAAAAATGATTAACGGGTCAAGATGGGTCATAAAAAACAGAAAACGAATCAGGATGGGTTGATTAGTTTTTCTCATTACCCATCTTGCTCCATCCCATCTTTTCTCCAAAATCCACACACAGTCTCGCATCTAATTGATAGCGATAAACATGTTGGATTTGTCTATTTATGGAATCGTTAATCAACGTGGTTTTTTAAGTCTAAACCCATTTTGACCCGGCCCATCCTGACTCAAACCCATTATGACCCGAACCCATTCTAACCCATTTTTAAATTAATACATTCTGACCCAAACCCATCCTAACCCGAATCCATTCTGACCTAGCACCTTATCCAATCCGACCCGCTCATTTTACCAGGTATATACGTGACTATACTTTTATTCTCGTATCATACTTTTCCATCAATTTGAAATAGTCTTGAAATCTTATTCACCAAAAACAACAAAGAACTGCATGTGAAGAATCAAAAGCTTGAACCAGACACAAATTGATTACCAACGCTTATGATTTCTTAATGAATTGAAATGAAATGATTATAGAGAAACTACAAATGAAAATAATTACAAAAATACCTAAGTTTCTCTCCTAGCCATTTATATAATTATGCTCCAACAACCATTAATGTTTTCTAAAAGAAAAACAACAATTATTCTTTTTGTCTTTGATAGTAACCACTATCAGTAGTAACTACACTTGTCATAACAAACTGCTTGACAAATCAATATGAAAAGAAAACGCTCTGCTTGACAAATCAAAACCTCAAAACAAAATCGAAGAAATTATAAAATACAAATATCAAAGCAAAATGTATAGCTTTCTTTCGGGAGCTAGATCTAGTTACGGAAAGAACAGAATAGATACCCATTTAAGTAAGTTTCTTTGGTTGGCACGTTAGAAAAGAAACATGACAACTGTATTGAGTCTCCCAAGAACATAATACAAATAGAATACAAACCACTATAAGGTTGTCATGTGAAGTAAATAAAGAATTGTATTACACTCAATATGGAATAATATGTCCAAGTGGTTCTTTGACTCCAATTCAAGGGTTGAGACTTGAACTAAACATAGATCCTTGGGTACTCGACCACAAACTGATGCTATGCTCGAAACTCGATCTAGAAGACCCGTGCCCGAGGGGCGGTGGGCGATCAACCAAGCGTGGGATATCGATGTCACCTTCCAACATCTTGAGAGCTTCACATATCGTAGGTCGAATCGCCACCATAACATGAGCACAAAGTAATCCAACTCTAACAAATCTACTCATCACACTTTTAGGCAATGTTCCATCTCTCATAGAGCTATCAAAAACCTCTTCAATTCGACCCGCTTTCACCAAATCCCATGCCCAATCCGCTATCAAAACCATCCCGGAGTTCACTCCTTTCACCTCTTCAAGCACTTTTCTCCCGCTCATAATCTCAAGAACTATGATCCCGAAGCTATAAACATCACTCTTTTCCGTCAACTGCCCGTAAAGCGCATACTCAGGAGCTACATAACCATAGGTTCCCGCGATTCTTGTAGTCATATGAGACTGCCCATCTCTACTCTGCTTAGCTAATCCAAAATCCGCAACCAAAGCTTTCATATTCGAGTCCAAAAGAATGTTCGTCGCCTTTACATCACGATGAAATATCGCGGGCTTGATCCCATTATGCAAATAAGACAGCCCGTTCGCCACATCGAGAATAATCGACTTTCGTTGAGGCCAAGTTAGCCTCTTGTTCGAACCATTGTGGCTAAACATGTGATCATGTAAACTACCATTCGGCATAAAATCATACACAAGGTACCTCTCGGTCCCATCAATTGGATTACTCGTGGCACAAAAGCCTCTCAAAGGCAGCAGATTCCGATGCCTGATCTTACTTATAATCCGAGCCTCGTTAACAAAATCATCATCACCTTCCATATCGGAAGTCGTCATCTTTTTAACAGCAACAACTGTTCCATCAGAAAGGGTCCCTTTATAAACAACCCCAAATCCACCTTGACCGATCAAATTCTGTTGCGAAAACCGATTCGTAGCTGCAAGAAGCTCGTGTATAGTGAACCATTTGGCACCGGTATTGGGCAAAACTCGATCTTTCACATTACGAACATAATCCACGTGTAACTGAGCTTCTTTCCTCTTGTGGTTAAATCTCCTGTAAATCAAAACCACACCCAGAACGATCAGCGTTCCAATCAAAGCTCCTGAGATGGCAAAAATGACGTTTTTCTTCGATCTTGATGTAGATTTCGACCCGGAAGTGGACAAAGACACCCCGAGTATGCAATCCGCAGTCGGAATGTCTTGGGGCCCTAAACTGTTGATGATTCCGGCAGCATAGAGAGCGGTGAACTCAAAACATTTAGAAGAGTTGTGGCTCAAGGACACCAAGCGAGAGTTGACGGCCATTCCCGCATCAAGACAGGAGCTACACTTGAGAAACGCTGCCAGATCCCCGTTGCACGAGGACTCGAGCACGGGGGTGGGGCCGACTTTATGGAGCCAATCGGAGACCGTGACTATCCCGGCGCAATTGGTGGGGCTAGCGACGAACTCAGTGGCGGAGGTGAGGCAGGCGGCGAAGGTGTGTCGAACATCGGGGAACGACGAGAGGTGGGTCTGGAAGTCGTCGAGGCAGGATGCAGCTGATGGTGCGTCGGGGAAGTAGAAGGTCTTGTTGGTGTGGAGGTGGTGCGAGAGGCCGATGCCGAAGAGGCTCCGGAGGGTGGAGCAGCAGTTGTTGGTGGCGTTGGGGGTGGTGCAGTCGGATGTGTCCCATGGGAACGTGTTGACGTAGGAGAAGTTGATGGGGCATGATGAGGAGTTTGATGCGTTAGATGAAGAGGAGATGAGGAGACTGAGGAGGAAGAAGAAGACGAGGTATTTGTTCATATTTGGCGGTCTGTTAAGTGTTTGCCACATTGATATGAATTATGATGGGGTTGGTGGGTTGGTTGAATGGGATATATAGGCGTTTACTTCCGGCAGAATGTGTTTTAAGCACAAGGTACTCATGACTATTTTTTTATGTGTTTAATTTTATTGTTGAATGGTTAGATTGTCAATTCTGTACGTCTTCTAGAGTTCAAAGTATTAATAAATAAGTTTTGTTGACCAAGAATGAAATTAACATTTCACATCACTAGTAGTATTGCATTCACCAGAAGTTTTGATGCACATAGACTAATCAATGATGCTAGCAGCTAAAGTTCCTAATGGACACTAAGACTATCCCATCTCGGCGTTCCTGACGACCAAAAGAAAGTGGTTGTGAGCTCGTTACTATAAAATCAATTCTAAATATAAATATAGTGGTGGCATCATTATTATAAAATGATTTTAAATTAAAATTTTTTAAAATTTTTTAATTAAAATAATAATTTAAGTATAATATTTTAATTAAAATGTGTTAATTAAGTAAAAATCTTTTTAATTTTTTTTACATTTGTAATACTAAACTAATTAATTAGAGTTCATTTTTTTATTTTTTATAATTATTTAAAATGTCTTAAAATGCTTAAAATGGTTTCAATTAAAGATTTTTTATAATTTTAATTCTTTTTAATATTTATAATAATAAACTAAATAATTTGAGTACTTTTATTTTTTATAATAACGTCTATTTTTTTATAACGGTTAGTTTTTTGTTTATTTTATTCATAATGACTACTTTTTTGTTTTATTCATAACGGCTATTTTTTGTGCTTTATTCATAACGGCTAGCTTTTTGATCTATTAATAACATATATATTTTTTTGTTTTAATCATAACGGCCAGTTTACCTATTATAAATATGTTTTATCGATTGAAACTTTTTCTCAAATCATACTTCATCTTCTTTCTAACATTTTAAAACTCTCTCTTCTAAACACAATTTAAAATTCAATTCTCAATGGATCCAAGAGCTCCATTCTTTTTCACACAAATGTTAACCAATTAATAATACCCAAACCATCCACCTCTAATGTCCAAATATCAGCAACCCGGGTTCTCCCAATATCAACACCCTAGATACTCCCAATTCCAACAACCGGGGGATTCTCATATCTTCAACAATCTGGGGGATTCCCACATGTTCAACAACCTGGGGGATTCTCATATGTTCAACAACCTGGCTTCTTATAATTTCCACTTGTATCTCAGTCTTCGTTGGAAGACTATCAACAATATCAAGTATGACTTAAACATAATGAACAACTAATTGATGAAGCACCTTCGTGACCTAAAAAAACACCAACAAAAAAGAAAGGGAAAGGAAAAGAAGAAGCTTTGAAGTCTGTTCGTATCAAGTGGGCAGCTGATGACGAAGTGTTGTTGGCTAAGGCTTATGTAGTCATTTCTGAAGACCCAATAGTTGCCAACAGTCAAAACTAACATGCATATTGGGGGAGGATAGAACAACATTACAATGCTGGGAACCTTTAACTTCCAAGAAATGCTCACAACCTTATAAGTCACTGGCATATGATCAAATAAAAAGTTGCTAACTTTAATGTGCATTATGTTCGTATCAAGTCCCAATACAAAGTGGTTAGTCAGAAGACCAATATATAATCCAAGCAAAATATGACTACACGAACACTAATAATTTTACCTTCACATATGAACATGTGTGGAGGATAGTTAAAGACATTCCAAAGTATTCTAGGCCTACCAAAGTGTATGGTCATCAAGCTTCCAAAAGAACAAAGACAACCAGCACAGGGTAGTATACCGCTTCTGCTTCGGATGCCAACTTTAGCAATACTCCCGAATCAACTCAAGAGTGGGGGGTATCACTTGATGATGATGATTATGTTCTTGCAATGCAACAGGAAGATCAAAAGGAAGCACCTCTAGAAGAAGAGTCTCAAAAGGAACGTCCAATACATCTAATGGGGAGGGACAAGGCCAAAAAGCTGGCCAAAATAAAGGGTAAAGGCATGACTTCTTCTTCTTCTTCACTTGCTTATGAAGCAAAGAGGCTAAGTCTTCTTCTTCTTCTTCTTCACTTGCTTATGAAGCAAAGAGGCTAAGTCTCGTTGAAGACTTGGCCAAGACGACAAAGGCAAAGAAGAAAGTGATGCATTCATGATTTGCATGTGTTTTAGGTAGTTAAATATATGTTTCTACTATATAATCACTATCAAATGCAGTTATGTTGTATGATTTCGGATTGCAGGTACAAAGCATGAAAGATTAGAGAAAAAGAATGGAATTTCAAAGTAGGACGTAGCTTACGTCGATGCCCCAGGAATGAAGTGTGAAGACGTAAGACAGTAAGCAAGGACGTACGAGTGAAGGTACGATGTAGCTTATGTCCCTATGGACGTAGCTTACGTCGTCTTGCGAGGGTTGACCAACTTTCCCGGGTTTTGACCATATTTAAGGAGAGTTACCAATTCTAAAAACCCTAATTCGCATTGGGGGCAGAAGGGGACGAACTTTGGCCATTCTAGAGGGTTCTTCCACTTCTTCAAATGATTCCAATCCATCAAATCATGTTTCAATCCAATTTTGTTGCCGAATTCATGAAGATTCAAGGCTAAACCACCCGTGATCATCTTCTAGTGGATGGCTTGTGGTTGATTGTGTTTGCTTATGCTTCTACCTAGTCAAGACATGAACATTGATTGTTTGAAAACATTTATTGGTTTATGTGTTTTGAATCATACGTTGATTAAAGATTCTTATTAGTGGATTTGGTTATTGCTTATCAAGTTATCAATTTCACGTTGTTAACCACTAAGTAGTAATTAGTTTATTATCATCAATTGGTAATTGCAAATAAAGTTTCTAGATTGTGGCATTAGTTAGTTTAC
This sequence comes from Flaveria sonorensis, assembly GCA_025506505.1. Taxonomy (NCBI): domain Eukaryota; kingdom Viridiplantae; phylum Streptophyta; class Magnoliopsida; order Asterales; family Asteraceae; genus Flaveria; species Flaveria sonorensis. The sequence goes on along the minus strand of CM046425.1, from coordinate 20,193,721 downwards.
TGATTAATTTACATAATCGGATATCGAGTTGGTAATTTCCATTTAACATATGTGATAAACGGGTTATGTCTATATGATTCAAGATTAGGTAAAGTACAAATCTCGCATTCAATTACATTCCTGAAACCCAGGTGTGATCCTTTCCATCTCATTAGTTCTAAACCAAGTCCAAGTTTCCATTTTGGTTATTAAAGTAATCATTTTTAGTTAATCCCGTTCAACCGAAACAACAGTCTAGTGACAATAGTTAATTAAGTAGCTCTCAATCAATTATGTGTGACATCGTCCACGAACTCCTCGTAGGATTGACACCCTACTTACCCTAACTAGTTAAGGTATTTAGGAATCATAAGACAAGCAAATTCTCTTCTTATTTGATCGGGTCTTTGGCACCGATCAAATTTTGGCTTTGTTGCTGGGGAGACTGTGCGCTTGGTGTTTAATTTAATTGAGTGCTATAGTTTTTATTTTGTTTTATTTCGTGTGTTTTGTTTAGTGTTTTGTTTGCTCTTTCTGTTCTTTGTTACGCTTGGTGTGTTGCAGTGTGCAGGTGACAGGTTGCATGCATACTTGTTATTCGGGTCGAAAATCACCACTTGTTTTTGATTTGGAGATTGAGAGATCAGCAAGAGAAAATCATGTTTTGCATAGATCGGGAATTCCAGTACCACTAATTTCTTGTGCCATTGAACAAGCAGCTTCTAGTTTATCTCAGTCAGTAGAGATGGAACCAGTAAATGTCCCATAAGGAGGAAATGTAGCTCCGAACCAAATCCCACCCGTGAACCCTAATAACCAAAACCAATACCCAAATCCACCCCCTCCACCGAATAACAACCGCAACAACTTGAATCAACCACCACCCAAAATTAACATGAATCAAAATAACCGCAATCAAGGAGATGACCTCGAATATGTGAGCATGCATAGTGTTCACACGGGTGATGAAGAATATGAAGATGAGTGGAATAACAATGAAGAACCATATAATGATGCAAATTATGATGCTTGTGATGGACATTTTGGTGGAGGTGATGGATATAATGGAACCAATATTGGTGGAATGCACCACCTATCAATCAACAACGAGGTAGGGCTAATAATCATAATGTCAATCAATAAAGAAGACCTCAAAGATCTCAAGTACAAGGTGTGGATAGCCATTTAGACCGGCTATTTCTAAAAATCCGAATCCTATCGCATCTCCAAACCATAGGGGAAGAACTTTTGATGTATGCCCTCACTATCTCACCATTCTTCCTACATTTAGAGGCACTACAACAGAAGAACCATATGTGCATCTCGTTGAATTTGATGCGATATGTAGCACCATCGGTGGAAACCACTTCACACAACATGAAGTGAGACTTAGATTATTTCAATTTACTTTGAAGGATAGAGCTAAGCAATGGTTCCTCATATTGCCTGATAACAGTATCCATACTTGGCAAGAGATGCAAAGGGTTTTCTTGACGTATACTACTCTATGGGAAAGACTAGTGATGCAAGAGATGCCATTCGATCCTTTCAACAACAAATGGGTGAACAATTTCATGAGGCGTTTACAAGATTCAAAAAGTTAATCTGCATATGCCCTCATCATGGCATTGAAAGGTGGGAATTGATTAAGGCATTTTTAGATGGATTAACACCAAAGGAAAGAAAATATTTGTACTCCACAAGTAACGATACGTTCTTGTCTAATCATGAAGACATGGATTGGGAGTTTCTAGAAAGAATGTGCAAGAATTCCATGACTCAAGCTTTGGCTAGTAGAAGGTCAAAGCCTGCTCCAGCAAGGTCAACTACCATTGACCATAAGACTAAAGAAAGAATTGCCTGTTTGGAGAGGCAATTAGCCAAGCTGGGACGTGTGGGAGCCAAAGATGTAGCTTCAGTTGGATTTGATGTGTGTAATGAATGTAGGGAATTGGGGCATTCAAGTGCAGATTGTCCTTTGTTGTTGGGACAACATGAAGATATGATTCAAGTATATGGAGAAAGAAAGCAGTTTGAATTGAACTCCAATACTTATCACCCTGGATTGAGGAATCATCCTAATTTCAATGCTGCTAACTAAATGAACCTGAACTTTCAAGGTTACAATCAAGGTAATCAACCGTATCAAAACCGCCAACAAGGGAACTATAGGGTAGCTATCAAAGAAATTCCTACAAGCAAAGTGGTTACAATCAAGGTGGTCAACAAGGCAGCTCATCTGAGAATTACCAAGGTAATCAAACGGGAACGTCAAGTAATGATGATTCTATAAACTCAAAGTTGGATGCACTTATGAACACGATGAAGGAAAACAAGAAGGAAAATGAAATAAGAGATAAAGCATATGAAGCATTGAACAAACAAGTGGGACAACTTGCACAAGATGTGGCTCAAATTAGGAAGAAGCCGGGAAAGTTACCAAGTGATACAACAGTGAATCCACAGCATCAAAGCTCTAATGCGAAACATCATGTCAATCAGGTAAGTACTCTAAGTAATGGTAAGGTATATTACAACAAAATCATCCCTCCACCACCCTTTGTAGAAGGAGTGTGGAGGATGTTGATGAAACTGTAAATAGTGATGATGAGCAGGAACCTGTTGTGTCTAAAACATTAAAAAAGGTAACTTTTCAAGAAGAAAGTAAACCGGTTTTAAATGATAAATCAAAAGAATACAAAGATAAGGGTATGGAGGCTAATACCATTCCTTATCCAGCAGCTTTAATTGACCCGGTAAAAGTTTCATCTATCAATAAAAGAGGCCCAGAACAAGAAGAAATGTGGGAGGTTTTCAAACAAGTTAAAATCATTCTACCTCTTTTAGATGCAGTTAAACAGGTCCCTGCTTATGCAAAGTACTTGAAAGATATGTGCACTCAGAAAAGAAATCATAAGTTTCCTAAGAAACTTGATGTGCCTGCAAATGTGAGTGCCATTCTATTAGGTGCTCTTCCACCAAACCTTCGGGATCCAAGGGCGCCTGTTATCTCTATTCAAGTGGTTGACTTGAAAATGGCTAGGGCGTTATTGGATCTCGGAGCTAGTGTTAGTATCCTACCAGGGAGTTTATATCACAAGTATGACTTTGGTCTACTTTAAAAAGCCGAAACCACCGTGGTTTTAGCTGATCTTACTCTAAAACTCCCCCGTGGAATAGTAACCGATGTAATTATAAAGGTGGAAGATTTTTACTATCCTGTGGATTTCTTGGTTCTTGATTATGAGGCTATTAATACCAATAAATAATCTAACATCATTCTGGGCCGACCGTTCTTAGCAACCGCAAATGCTCAAATCAATTGTAGAAATGGAACAGTCGACATGACATTTGGAAACTATAAGTTAAGAGTCGATGTTTATAAAAATGCATCTAATTCTTCGATTGGTACTGAATGCTTTATGGCGGACATTATTGACGGGTGTAATCCTCATGAAAATGAGGGTAGCACCAAGGAGACATGTGTTTTATATGACAGGGAAGATGCTGAATTTTTGCAACAGTTGGAAGAAGAAGAAAAGCAACTTGAGGTATTGGCAATTCAAGAAGGTAGACCACCATGGACTCATCAAGTGGAGCCTCTACCCGAGCACATTAATTCAAAGCTGAAACCAACTTTAGAAAGTTCCCTAATTATGGAACTCAAGGAGTTGCCAAAGCACCTAAAGTATGCTTTCTTGAGAAAAGACCAAACAGTACCGGTGATAATTGCATCAGATTTAGAGAATGATCAAGAGGAAGCATTGTTGAAGGTATTAGAAGAGCACAAGGCGGAAATTAGATGGACCATAGCGGATTTGAAAGGTATTAGTCCATCAATTGTTATACACAAAATTATTACTGATGCAGATGCAAAACCCGCACGTGACACACAAAGAAGGCTCAATCCCAACATGAGGGAAGTCGTCAAGAAAGAGGTTTTAAAGTGGTTAGACGCCGGAATCATTACCCTATTTCCGATAGCACATGGGTAAGTCCGACACAAACGGTGCCCAAGAAATCAGGCATCCAAATTGTTAAAGATGCACATGGTGAGCATGTTGCAACCCAACCCGTTACCGGGTGGCGGGTATGCATTGATTATAGAAAGTTAAATGCAGCTACCTCTAAAGATCACTTCCCGTTCACTTTCATAGATCAAATAGTTGAGATGCTAGCAGGTTAGAAGTTTTATTACTTTTTAGATGGTTACTCAAGGTATAATCAAATTACCATTCATCCTGACGATCAACAAAAGACAATGTTTACGTGTCCATATGGTACTTTCGCGTTTAGGCGAATGCCATTTGGACTTTGTAACGCCCTAGCCACCTTTCAAAGGTGTATGATGAGTATATTTTCAGATATGGTTGGGGATGTAAGGCCCCGATCCCAGAAACCCCACAGTTGGTCATTCATAGCATCATTCATATTAAAACACAATTAGATTCATTAAAATAAGAAAACGTTGCAGCGGAATAATTTAACAAAATCCATAGCATGCATTAACCATTACTTTTTCCAAGAAATACATCGTTGTTACTAGTTACAAAAGAACATCTAGCTGCATTTCAAAACAAAAATAAGTTTTTAGCATGACATGGATGCCAGTCTTTATTTGCCAGGTAGCTTCAACCTCGTGCCATCCCCAGCAACATCATTACCTGCCAATTGATATGCATATAAAATGTCAGCTTTGCTGAGTGAGTTCTAGTTTGATAATATAGAAGATATACTTTTTGTAAAATTCACTTGGCGATCATACATCATTATACATAATAATTTGTTAAGAGGTTCTTTATCTTTCTTTCTTTTATTATCTTTCTCTTTCTTTAACTAGGATTGCACAAAGCAAGAGCCTACATTGTTGGTTGGCAACAGACGCCGAACCCCTGTCGGCAAACATTTATCATGGTAGCTAACCCATCGACAGTTGACCCACATTGCTAGGCACGAAGCCTGCTTATGAATACGGTTCCCATTCATCATACATTGGTTAATCACAAGTATTAGACCCCAGATGTGCATCCTCATGGACTGAAACAGCCGCACATTAGTTGAGCTAACGACAACATGGTCGTGCACCTCCATTCATTGTGCTTGCAAGGCTTTTCATTCATCATAAAGGCCTGGGGGTAACATTCATTAGGTTACACTGTCTTTCTTTTATTTTTTTATGACCACTTATTTATGAATAATACTTTTAAGATATCCATTACCTTATAATCATTTAACATGAAATAGTAATTATTATCCATAACAACAGCCCATAAGAAAGAAATCAAACATTAGAAATATTAAATAAGCATAATCTTTCCTTATACATAAGTACTTAACACTTAAATTCTATTTCCAAAATTTCAGAATAATTCTAAGTGTCTACAACACATGAACAAGTGTACATCGGATAGCTTAAAATTTCCTAAGTGTCCATAGTGGACAGCCAAAGTCCACAGCGGACAGCCAAAGTCCACAGCGGATAGCCAAAATCCACAACGCATGACTAAAACATTCTAATTATCCACAGTGGATGAACAAAGTCCACAGCGGATGAACAAAGTCCACAACGGATGAACAAAGTCCACAGCGGATGAACAAATCCACAGCGGACAATCATAAAATTTCCTAAGTCTCCACAACGGACAGTCTAATGTCCACAGCGGACAGCATGCAAAATTTGTCTAAGTGTCCACAGCGAACAACCAAAGTCCATAGTGGACAGTTCTTAATTATCCTAAGTGTCCACAGCGGACACTATAACTATCCTAAGAGTCTACAGTGGACACTTTAACTACACCTGCAATGCATCATACGTACTTTCCATTCCCCAAACATCATTCTAACATATACTTATCATAGATCTATCATATTACACACTTAAAACATAATAAACATCTACACAACATCACAAAAGTCATATAAAACAAACATTCATCCTTTTCAGTTGTACATTTCATGGAAAAGCATAGTTTGTGCAGAAAACAACAGTTTAATATGCATACTAGCCCCAAACAAGCATAAACATGTAAAATAGGGGATGTAAAATAGGGGATCTAGAACTCACCTCTAACAGCTTTTGAGTGAAAACTCCTCAAACCCTAGAGCAACCTAGAGTTCTAGAACCTAAACATGCAAAAACGAGCAACCAAACACAAAGAAACACATAAAGATTGGTCCAGAAGTTCAAACCACTGAAAACCAAGAAGAAAACACTAGAAAATCTTACCTTCTTGAAGAACTTCTATTTTCTCTCTCTAAAAACCAGATGAAACTTCTTTCTCTTTTTGCAGCCGAGAGTTGTGCATGAGAGAGAGAGGTATGGGCAGCCTTAACACCCTTTTTGAACCCATTATGGGAAAGTTTGCCCTTTGTACACTTTTAACCCCCTTGCTTTAAAATAATACTCTTTTTCTCCTACGCTTTATTTTCTTTTCTTCATTCCAAAATTTTCTGAGTGTTACAAGTCCACCCCCCTTATATAGGTTTCGTCCTCGAAACCTGTCACTCCTCGAACAGCTGTGGGTAATGCTGTCTCATTTCCTCCTCAGTCTCCCACATAGACTTGGACCCCTTCCTGTGTCTCCATTGTACTTGCATAATTGGAACCACTTTATTCCTTAGCCTCTTCTCTTTTCTGTCAATGATGGCCACTAGCTGCTCCACATAATTGAGTCGTTCATCCACCTCATTGTCCTCGAGTGGCACGATCATATCCTCATCGGCTAAGTACTTCCTCAAATGAGATACATGGAACGTTGGATGGATTCCACTTAACTCATCGGGTAGCTCCAATCAATAGGCCACCTCTCCTACTCGAGCAATGATTCGGAAAGGCCCTTTGTACCTCGGACTTAAATTTCCCCGCTTCCTGAACCAGATGATCATTTCCAAGGCAAGACCTTCAACATAACTCTATCACCCGCCTTGAATTCGATCGGTCTACGTCTCTTGTCGACATACGACTTCTGTTTATACTTTACCACCTTCATAAAGGCATTGATCTTTTATAACTTTTCGGTCATAGCCTCGATCACCTTAATGCTCCCCAACTCCTTCTGCCCAATGTCACCCCAACATACAGGCTTTCTACACTTCCTACCGTATAGCATCTCATATGGAGGCATACCAATGCTGGCATGATAACTGTTGTTATATGAGAATTCGGCTACTGGTAACTGTTCGTCCCAACTTCCTCCGAAATCAATGACGTATGCTCGTAGCATATCCTCCAGCGTCTGAATCGTCCTCTCCAACTAACCATTTTTCTGAGGATGGTAAGTCGTACTGATGTGTAACCTCATCCCCATCTCATCATGGAATCTCTTCCAAAACTTTGATGTAAACCAAGTGTCAAGGTCAGAAATGATAGACACTGGCACACCATGATGAGTCACAATCTCTTTGATGAACAGATCCGCCAACCTCTCAGATGAATACGTCTCGCGGATCAGTAGAAAGTGAGCACTCTTCGTCAGGCAATCAACTATCACCCATATGGCATCGCATCCCCTTGTCGTACGTGAAAACTTCGTAATAAAGTCCATGGTGATGTGATCCTATTTCCACTTGGGTATATCCAAGGGTTGGATCTTCCAGTATTGCTTTTGTTGCTCCGCCTTCACTTGTAAACAAGTAAGGCACTTAATCACATACTCCACCACATCGAGCTTCATTCCCGGCCACTAGTAATCTTTCTTCATATCATGATACATCTTTATAGCACCGAGATGAATTGAGTATCGAGTCTTGTGAGCCTCATCCATAATCTTCCCACGTAGATCCCCATAACGAGGAATCCATATCTCCCCGATCGTGTCCTGACACCAAGAATGTTCTCCCCCAACTTGGCGACTAGACCTTTCATCCTTTCAAAGTTAATCTGATCTTCTTTTAGTGCTTCATCCTGAAATTCTTTGACCTGCTTCATCACATCGGAGGTCATGATCATCTGATAAGCCTTTACCCGAATTGGCTCGGGTCTCTCCTTCTAGCTAAGGGCATCTGCCACCATATTGGCCTTGCCTAGATGGTAATGGATCTCACAATCATAGTCCTTGATAAGCTCTAACCATCCATTGCCTCATATTGAGATCCTTCTGCTCAAAGAAGTACTTCAAGCTTTTGTGATCAGTGAAGATGGTGCACTTCATCCCGTACAAGGAGTGCCTCCAAATCTTCAATGCAAAGACCACAGCTGCCAACTCCAAGTCATGAGTAGGGTAGTTAGCCTCATGGATCTTCAACTGTCGGGACACATAAGCTATAACTTTTCCCTGTTGCATCAGCACGCAACCCAATCCCAAATAAGAAGCATCGAATAGACCACCAAGTCTTCGTTCCCTTCGGGTAACATCAAGACAGGAGCTTGAGTCAATCTTGTCTTTAACTCTTCAAAAGCATTCTCCTGCTCTTGACCCCATTCGAACTTTACCTCCTTACGGGTCAACTTAGTCAATGGTGAAGCTATCTTGGAGAAGTCTTGAATGAACCTTCTATAGTAGCCTGCCAAACCCAAGAAACTACGAATCTTGGATGGCGTCTTTGGAGATTTCCATTGCATCACCACCTCAACTTTTTCCAGGTCCACCATGATCCCTTCCGGATTAACCACATGACCCAGAAACTGTACTTCCCGTAACCAGAATGCACACTTGGAGAATTTGGAGTATAGCTTCACCCTTCTTAGCGTCTCTAGCACCTCCCGAATATGACCGGCATGCTCTTCTTCATTCTTCGAATAAATCAGGATGTCATCAATAAACACGATCACTGATTTGTCTAGCATAGGCTGACACACCCGATTCATCAAATCCATAAAGGCAGCTGGCGCGTTGGTTAAACCAAAAGACATCACGAGGAACTCATAGTGTCCATAACGCGTGTGAAAGGCTGTCTTAGGGATATCCTGCTCCTTCATCTTCAGTTCATGATACCCCGACCGAAGGCCTATCCTGGAGAACCAACTAGTACCCTGGAGCTTATCAAACAAGTCATCAATCCTTGGTAACTGATACTGGTTCTTCACAGTCAACTTGTTAAGCTCGCGGTAGTTGATGCACATCCTCATACCACCGTCCTTCTTCTTCACAAATAGAATTGGGGCACCCCATGGAGAGATACTCGGCCGAATAAAGCCCTTATCCAAAAGATCTTGCGGTTGTGTCGTCTACTCTTTAAGTTCAGACGGAGCCAACCAGTATGGTACCTTAGCGACGGGTTGCACTCCTAGTATCAAGTCAATCTGAAACTCGATTTCTCTATCAGGTGGAACCCCTGGCAGGTCTTTGGGAAACACATCGGGGAAATCGCATACTACTGGCACGTCTGACGGTTAAGGTATGGTAGTATTCACATCCTGCACATAAGCCAGGTAAGCACCATACCCTCGTCTCATAAACTTCTCTGCCATGACATAGATATCACTCGCGGAGTGATGCTTTCCTTGTCCCCGTAAATCGTAACCAAACTGTCATCGGGCGCAATCAGACAAATCATCTTCTTTCGACAAACGATATTGCTTCGTAGGTCGCCAACCAATCCATTCCCAACACCACATCAAAACCTCCTAAAGCCATCACATACAATCTAGCAATAAACTTATGACCATCCGATTCTATGAGGCAATCGTCTATCATATCAGTCACCTTTGTAGATTTTCCTATCACTGTCTCTACATGGAAAGGCACATCTATCTTCCTACTCTTACCATGCATTACACAACAAAAAGAAGGAGATACTAAGCTCCTACTAGCACCCGAATCAAAGAGCATAGAAGCATACAATTGGTTTACCAAAAACATACCTGAAACTACTTCAGGGTCCACTCTAGCTTCTTCTCGAGTCATGTTGAATGCCCTTGCCTTGGCTTTGGTGCTCTCACTCTTCCCCTTTTCTCCCATCACCTTGACCCCTGAGCTTCACTTCATGCTCCACCCTTCTTGCAATCCCAGCCCAAGTGGCCTGCTTCACCGCATTGATAATATCTCGGTACCCTACACTCCTTAGCGTAATGGCCCGCGCCCCCGTATTTGAAGTACCTGTGTGTCCCCACTCTGCATACACCCGTGTGGGTCTTCCCACACTTCTTACACCCCCTTTGATCATTCCCTTTCCTCTGTTCTGGGCGACGGTCGTCAACCTTCATCTTCTTCTCCCTAATTCCATAGTTGTCATTCCTGAATCTTTTCCCATTATCATTCTTGTTCCAACTCTTCTTGACCTTCCTCTGGACTGGCATCGGGTCCTTCTCATTGTACAATCTCCCCGCCAAATCTACCACGGACCTGAACGTGCTCGGTCTAGCGGCTATCATGTTCCTCCTAATGTCCACTGGCAAACCTTGCATGTATCTCTTAATCTTCTTGGACACCGGAGTTACTAGATCTGGCACAAGTCTTGCAAGTTCATTGAACTTGGAGGTGTATTCTTGATGAGTCATGTTCCCGGCCTCCAAATGCAAGAACTCCTTCTTAATTTTGTCCAATTCTCGATGTGGACAATACTCCTCCAACACCAGTTCCTTCAAATCCGACCACTTCATCTTTGCTATAGATCATTTTCCCTCGGCTTGGACAATGTTGTCCCACCAGCATAGTGCCGAGTCAACAAAAGAATAAGAGCAAACTTCACCTTCTGATCCTCCCGGCTTTCACTGATGTCCAGTACTGCTTCCATCTCCCGAACCCAACGGTGAGCGGCAGTAGCATTGCCATTACCGTTGAAGGTCGGGGGTTTGCATCTTTGAAATACCCCATAGCTGCACCCCTTAGCAGTCTCCTTCTCCTCCTTACTATTATCCTCATGAACTACCACCTTTGGGCTAGATGGCTCTTCTTTAGCTTCCTCAATCCTTTCAGTGGACTTTCTTGATTTTCTCTCCTTCTTCTTCCCCATATCCTCAGTTCTTTCCCCATCCTTTACAGCCCTTAACACTTCAGTCACCACCAAAGGTAAAACATTCTACATGACGTTGTAGACCTCATTAGTAATAGCTTCATTTACCGTGGATTTGAGGGTAGCTGGTCCTTCACCCTTTTGGTGGCTATGGAGATCTATGTCCTCATGAACCATCTTGGGAGCCTTATTTTTGCTCCTGGTGACACGTGGCCAGTAGTACGCCCTCCATGAGCACCACCTCGGGTTGCCTTCCTAGATTTTCTACCCGCCATAACAATCTACACCCTATAAGATTCAAACACTAACAAGGTCATTCAAGGTAATAGCTCAGATTATGTCAAGTATAGTAAGTCCCTAATTACAGTGGCCAGTTGTGATTAGCCATTTACTTTACTCTTTATTTCCCAAGCATTTCCTATCCTGACTACATCAGCATCCAAATCTACTAAGCACATAAATCAAATAGCACACACACATAATACTGGTTAACTTTAACAAAATTACCTAATGGTACGTAGCTACTTGGGCTGACATCCCTCCATTTTGGTCCCATTTTTGGTTTAAGTTTAGGTTTTGAAAATAATTTACCTAATTCTCTTAAAATTTGGCTCTAATACCAACTTCTAAGGCTCCGATCCCAGAAACCCCACAGCTGGTCACTCATAGCATTATTCATATTAAAACACATTTAGATTCATTAAAATAAAAAACATTATAGTGAAATAATTTAACAAAAACCATAGCATACATTAACCATTACTTTTGCCAAGAAATACATCGTTGTTACTAGTTACGAAAGACATCTAGTTGCATTTCAAAACAAAAATAACTTTTCAGCATGACATGGATGCCAGTCTTTATTTTCTAGGTAGCTTCAACCTCATGCCATCCCCAGCAATATCATTACCTGCCAACTAATATGCATATAAAACGTCAGTGTTGCTGTGTGAGTTCTAGTTTGATAATATAGAAAATATACTTTTTGTAAACTTCACTTGGTGATCATTCATCATTATACATAATCATTCATAAAGAGGTTCTTTATCTTTCTTTCTTTCATTATCTTTCTCTTTCATTAACTAGGATTACACAAAGCAAGAGCCTACATTGTTGGTTGGCAACAGATGCCGAACCCCTGTCGGCAAATGTTTATCATGGTAGCTAACCCATCGACAGTTGACCCACACTGCTAGGCACGAAGCCTGCTTATGAATACAGGTCCCATTCATCATACACTAGTTGATCACAAGGATTAGACCCTAGTTGTGCATCCTCATGGGCTGAAACAGCCGCACATCAGTTGAGACAACGGCAACATGGTCGTCCACCTCCATTCATTGTGCTTGCAAGGCTTTTTATTCATCATAAGGGCCCGGGGGTAGCATTCATTAGGTTACACTGTCTTTCTTTTATTTCTTTATGACCACTTATTTATGAATAATACTTTTAAGATATCCATTACCTTATAATCACTTAACATGAAATAGTAATAATTATCCATAACAACAGCCCATAAGAAAGGGATCAAACATTAGAAACATTAAATAAGCATAATCTTTCCTTATACATAAGTACTTAACACTTAAATTCTATTCCCAAAATTTCAGAATAATTCTAAGTGTCTACAGCACATAAAGAAGTGTACAACGGACAGCTTAAAATTTCCTAAGTGTCCATAGCGGATAGCCAAAGTCCACAGCGGACAGCCAAAGTCTATAGCGCATCACTAAAACATTCTAAGTATCCACAGCAGATGAACAAAGTCCATAACGAATGAACAAAGTCCACATCGAATGAAAAAATCCACAATGGACAATTATAAAATTTCTTAAGTGTCCACAGCAGACAGTTTAATGTCCACATCGGACAACATAAATTTGTCTAAGTGTCCACAGCGGACAACCAAAGTCCACAACGGACAGCCAAAGTCCATAGCAGACAGTTCTTAATTATCCTAAGTGTCCACAGCGGACACTATAACTATCCTATGTGTCCACAGGTGACACTTTAACCACACCTGCAATGCATCATACGTACTTTCCAGTCCCCAAACATCATTCTAACATATACTTAGCATAGATCTATCATATTACACACTTAAAACATAATAAACATCTACACAACATCACAGAAGTCATATGGATCTATCATATTACACACTTAAAACATAACAAACATCTACACAACATCACAGAAGTCATATAAAACAAACATTCATCCTTTTTAGTCGTACATTTCATGGAAAAACATAGTTTGTGCAGAAAACAACAGTTTAATATGCATACCAGCCCCAAACAAGCAGAAACATGTAAAAGAGGGGATCTGAAACTCACCTCTAACAGCTTTTGAGTGAAAACTCCTCAAACCCGAGAGCAACCTGGAGTTCTAGCACCTAAACATGCAAAAACAAACAACCAAACACAAAGAAACACATAAAGATCGGTCTAGAAGTTCAAACCCACTAAAAACCGAGAAGAAAACACTAGAAAATCTTACCTTCTGGAATAACTTCTACTTTCTCTTTCTAAAAACTGGATGAAACTTCTTTCTCTTTTTGCAGCTGAGAGTTGTGCATGAGAGAGAGACGTATGGGCGGCCTTAACACCCTTTTTGAACCCATTATGGGCAAGTTTGCCCCTTGCACACTTTTAACCCCCTTGCTTTAAAATAAGACTCTTTTTCTCCCTCGCTTTCTTTTCTTTTTTTTATTCCAAAATTTCCGGGTGTTACAGGGGAGTCTTTGGAGATCTTCATGGATGATTTCTTAATATTTGGTCCATTGTTTGATAGTTGTCTCATGCAATTAACCAAGGTAATAAAACGATGTGTCGAAACTAATTTGGTTTTAAGTTGGGAAAAGAGCCATTTTATGGTTTAAGAGGGGATTGTTTTAGGACGTGTCATTTCTAAACGTGGGATAGAGGTTGATCATGCAAAAATCAAAGTAATTTCAACTTTACCTCCCCCCATGAATGTCAAAGGCATACGTTCATTCTTGGGTCATGCGGGATTTTATAGGAGATTTAAAAAAAGATTTATCCCAATCACCAAACCGTTATGTAATTTGCTTTTAAAAGATGTGTCCTTTGTTTTTTATGAAGAATGTTTAGAAGTTTTACAACACTTAAAGAAAAATTGGTTGAAGCCCTGATTTTGCAAGCACCAAATTGGTCTTTACCATTTGAAATTAGGTGTGATGCTAGTGATTTCGCAATCGGGACTGTGTTGGGACAACGGGTGAATAAAAAACCCATAGCTATTTATTATGCTAGTAAGACATTAGATGGTGCTTAATTGACCACTGAAAAAGAATTTTTTGCAGTGGTATATGCTCTTATTAAGTTCAGGTCTTATATTTGGGAAAGCAAAGTCATTATATATTCAGACCATAGTGCAGTGAAGTATTTGATGGAGAAGAAGGACGCCAAGCCGAGGTTGATACTGTGACCTCTCGTGTATTTGTTAAGTAGTCATTATTAATCCCGTTATTTCTTGTAAGGATTCGTTTTGTTATTAATACAATTCCAAGGTTTCGTTTGTAAATTCTTGATGTAATTTAATGCGTGGATAATTAATATTGTCAATAATAATAATAATAAACATAAAAGAAAATATCAATATTAGTAATAATGAAAATAATAATAAAATGATAAATAATACTAAAAAGGTGTTTAATCTTGAAAATAAATGAAAACAAACAAGTTTAAAATTTGTAATTAAATTTCTGGCATAAAATAATAATATGTAAACTACAGGGACTAAAACAGTAATTTAGTTTAAACTAGAAATAAAACTTTGGATTAAAAGGTGTAATATTAAAACCTCAGGGACCAAATGTGTAAATTGTAAAACCCAACCCCAAACACCCCGATTTTCCGGTGGGAGCTCCGGCCGAGCTCCGGCCACCCCCAATCGGTCGATATACCCGAATTTAACTCAATTAAACCACCCCATTACAATCGCGCAACCGTTTCGAACTCTATCCCAACCTCTATTCAAATTAAAGTGCGGTTATGATGGTTTTCAAACATGAAACCGAACCACAATCAACCCAAGATCGGTTTCATCACTTAATCGAGTTAATAATGAAATTAAACTGGCACAAACGTCCCTCTAATCATATCGAACTTAATGATATGATCTATCTCACCTTAAACAGCTGTAAACCCATTCAATTCAACCTGAAACCACCCGACGTTAACCTTGTAGCCGTTGGACAATTAATTGATCAATCGAACCTATTTAACAGAGGGGAAATGTTTACCCTCTTCCTTTCCAACTCTCTGTAAGTCCAATTTCAACAAAAACACACGCTCATATCGAAATCCCTAGCCGAAACCGTCGCGAGTTTGTTCGAGCTTCTAATCGTCAGAACAACATCAAACAGGTAATTGAAGGGGGATTTACACTCGATTTGAGGTGAAAAACAAAAGCCCTATGGTTAATCGGAGTGAAATCATCGATTGGATGTTCAATTCGATTGATTTCAAATCTAGGGTTCTTGCGAATTTAGGGAGATTTGGTGAGTTATATTTTTAAATTAATTTTTCCAGTCTAAAACACAAACAGGGCCTTGACCCGACGGTTTGTGAGGAGGATTGTTTGGGCAGAGGTCCCGGATTTGAACCTGGCCCCTGCCATATATTTTTTTAAATGGTTTTTACTAGTTTTTAATTCACAGAAAAAAATTTAAACATTGTTTTGATTAGTATAAAAATCATTTTAATCAGAAAATAAATAAAATTAATTTCTTTTAATTTTTTTTTTTAGAAATTCAATTAATAAATCTTTAATCTTTTATTTTAAATTGTTACAAAATACAAATTATTATTAATTTTAAATTATAATTTCCCCCTTATTTTCCAAGAGTCTAAATTTAATAAATATTCATTTTTTATATAAATATATTTACAAAACTAATTATATATTTAAAAGAAAATAAATATATATATGTACATATTTAAAAATGTACATCTTTTGGGTTTAAAATAATTATTTTGAACATTTAAATCTACAAATTTACTATTTTAAATAGTAAATAATAATTCTTTGATAAAGAAAGTTTAACTTTTATAAATGGTTTACTCACTAAAATTCTTATTTAAATCATTTAAATATTAAATCAATTATAAATGACATCTACCTTATAATTTAAAACCATGGTTAAATGATTTATAACCAATATCACCACAATTGTCATCCAAATGCACCAATTTAAACCGTGAATTCCCATGAACCGTTAACATTAGAATATCGTTATTAATATGATACGATGTCTTTAGGTTGAATTAGAGCATATCGTCGGCGTGTAAAACTAGACTTCTTATTTGTTCACCTTTATAATCCATGTGAGTTTTTCCATACCCCTTTTATATATATTTTCACACTTTGGGGTGAAACATGTTAACCTTATGATAAATGCACTTGTAAACTCGTTTGAATCTTGTAAACATTTGGGCAGTTCTTCTTATTTGTCGTGGTTAGTTGAACTCTTGTAATTACCATGTGATGACTATAATATGTACAATCATTAACTATTGCTAGCCTGGCGACGTCATAGATCTATGGGCCTAACAAGCCTATTTGGTGGCCCTAGTGTCGTATTCTTGAGCACTATGGGAACCAAGTACACTTAGCTAATCGTTTAATCTTGTAATCTTGTAATCTTGTAATCTGTCAAGGTTTGATTGTTACATTTGTTCATCTATCCCTAGTTATTTTATTCAATAACCTATGACATGAATTGCCAACTTTGATATACATATATGTATGAAAACCTATGAAAACTCACCAACATTATGTTGACATTTATTTTTAACATGTTTCAGGACTTGTTACCGCTTAAGTGCTCCTGAAGACTTGATCACATCTAGGATTGGACCTAGAATAATAAAATGACTTATATTGTCACATGACGCTATGGAATGTTTTGTATTTATGATTGCTTGCATCTTATGTTTTATTCTCAATGCATGTTATGAACCTTGGTAATTAATAATATTGACACTTTGAAATAGCGTTGTGTGGCATGAACAATCTTAACCCTCACATCTTGACGTTTCTGCCGTTAAGGTTGGGGTGTGACAGATTGGTATCAGAGCCCATAACTATAGGGATTTAGGTTATTAGAAATGATGGCCTAGACTATGGTTAAACTATGGACCTTTTACTTGACTTTTGCTATGATCTTGTAAGTATGCTTATATGCCTATTACATATTGTTATATGTTACGTGATCATTCCCTTATGTGCTATTTGATTATATGTAGAAAATAGTGCCTTAGGAATATGCCTTAAACCTTGTTTACCCTAACTTCCTAAACCTCTTCTTATGCCTCTACATTCTATCACGTCTAATTTTTTTCTAAATCTTATCCTCGACTACGTGTGGAAATCTACGTATCTTATCGAATGGAAAAAAAAATTCCTTAGATGATAGGTCTAAATCTTGAAAATCTCATCGAGGTTTTAATTCTAATAGCCTTTAGGGAAGTGTGTGACTCATAAACACCTGTATCCTGGATTTCCTGGAAAAAGGCCCTCGGGCTAAGGCAAGCATTTCGTATAAATCTCATTACGAGACCTGTTATGCTTACCTGGGGGTTTCCGGGATGAGTGCAAAAATTATGGTCAACACACACATCTTCCTCAAGGTAATTGGGATTAAGTCACCTTGATGTGTCATGTTCCTATTGGCTATGTGGTACCAAATGGAACCATCTGGTTTATATTTAAAAAAAAAATCTTGATTTCTTGAACTAGTTTATTACTGAATTCCAAAATTTTCTTAATTTCTATCTTATAGAATGTTCTCGTTATTGCCGAACTCGTTTTACTCCTCAATTCCTATGTTCAAACGTTATTATACGTTATGTGCCTCATGTATCTATCTCTATACCTTGATCAGCGCGTACATAAATCTTAATGCATATTTAAAGGCATTGTGTGCCTAAATCGAAGGGTTTTCAATATTTTAAATTGTTACTTATGGTTTTCAAATCTCCTTAAAGTGTGTCTCATAACTAAATACTGCAAAAGTGGGATACCTGTATCTCGAGATATTTTGTCTAGGACAGGTATACATATTAATCCGATTCAACTGTTGGATCCGTTTACCTGACTTGGAACCCATGAGATGAGTATCCGCTTATAAGTACGTATGTCTTTAATAAAGTTGTGGTTGACTTAGCACTTTGAGAAGTCAATGTATTCCCTTTGGATTGCGAACCGAACGTTTACATCTCATTGTTGTATTGAATCATTTTTGTCATTGATTTTGTTTTCCTGATTTAAACCATTCAAGATTTGAAAACCTATCATAAATTATTCGGTTATCCCGAACCGTAACCTTAATCCTAACGAGCATGATTTTCTTTTCTTATTAATGTTACATTAAAGTAATTTGAAGTTTTCTGAGTTTCTAGCCGATTTTTTTCTTTCTTTTCGTTTGCTAAGTCGAGTTTTGTGATAATATTGTGTGATAAAATCTTTTAACCGTTTTGCACCGTAGGAAATGCAAAAGTTGACAGGTCAACTTATGACTAAGGACACTCGTGTCTCCTAAATGAAACTATCTCATCAAAACAGGGGTGACTCCCTTACTTTGTTGATGACTTTCCATTCGCTATTATTGTTCTTATGAAATTTCATCATCAAGACAGGGGTGAATCCCTTACCTTGATGACCATTTCTTTCTTTTTGTTCTTATGAATTCGTATTTTACCAATAGAATTACCTCCTTAAAATAGGAGTAAATTTTGTACCTCGATGATGGTTTTAAATTTTTCTATTGTGTGTTTTATGAAATTTCATCATTTGGATAGGGGTGATTTCCTTACCTTGAGAACAAATTTCACTCATTTTTCTCATGGACTCGTATTCCACGAATGAAATGACCTCTTCAAAGTAGGAGTGAAATTATGTACTTTGATGAAGATTTTCAATTGGTTATATTTTGTTTACAAAATTTCACCGTTAAGATGGGAGTGATTTTCTTTACCTTAATGGTAAGTTACCTCATCTTATTCTTATGGATCCTTAACAATGAGTTAGGATCAAGCTCTTACTTTAGTAGCTAAGAGTCATGTTTTGAGAACTACATCACCAAGTTAGGAGTGATATCCACACCTTGGTGACCATTCTCATTCTTTGATTTCTATTTTACCAAGGTCTTAAGACTCCTATTGACAAGAAACATGTAGTAACTTGAAGGGTGAACACCGTTACCTGATTTATTGGCGATAGAGTTTCAACCTACCAAGCTAAAGCATGATTCTTGAACTCAAAAGAGGTCTTTGTCACTTTAGGTTAATCTTAGTTTCCAAGACTGAAACATTTAAATCAATTTTTTTCTCTCACGCCTTTATGTTTCAATTTGTCGTTTGATCTAGCTTTATGGAACCTATTATTTCTTACTTAACGATCTTCATTTTGGGTTATCATCAAAACTTAATTGTACGATGATAACACTCCTAAAACAAATCTTCCTTACAAAATAAAGTCATTATAAATTTAGGTTTATGCTTTTCTGGTTATACCAATATTTCGGCTATGTTCATGGGTTTGATGAACCATGTGTGATTGTCTTTATCGAATATATCCAGAATTATTTAAATTTTAATCCGATCATGAGCGACATCCTTGTTCCATCCTTTAACCATAATTAAAAAAAATGCAATTCCTATTGTGGGTGTCATTTCTTGGGTTATATTTGAATTCTTAATCTTGAAAATCTCTACATCTCTACCGTGATTGAGACTTACAAGACTCGTTATTACATTCATTCTTGATGCGAATAAAAAGGTTCACGAATTTTTGGTTTAGCATAAAAAAAGGGCATAACTTGGTATATGTTCAAGTGCCTCTCATGTTCAAAAGTCAAAGCCAAACATCTGTATTCCCTTGAATCCTTTGTTTAACTTGAAGTTTCTGTGTGTAAAAGGAAACATCCATCGATGAAGTTTACCACCAATTTGCCTCATATTCTAGACATTATAATAATACTTGGTTCATAGTTGATCGAATGACTAAACCAGTGCAATTTATATCGATTCTTGAGGAATATCGAATCGAGAAATTGACTCGTATATACATCGACGAAATAGTCAACCACCGTGGTGCGTCTTAAAAAATCTTTGATCGTGATGGTATACTTATCTTTCGTTCTAGCCAAACCTTTAAATCGTCTTCGAAAACACAAGACAATCTTAGTACAATTCATCATTCACTGACCGAAGCGGAAAGAACAATACAATCTCTCAAGATATGCGTTGAACTTGTGTCATTTTACTTAGTAGCTCTTGGGATTCCTAAATTCTTCCGTTGATCAAGCTTTCTTACAATACAGGTCTTTCCTTTAGCATCAAGATGTCATCTCATTTTGTAAGTTCATTCAAAATGCTTGAGCGTATTGAGAAAGTGGTTTATAAGCTTAAACCGCCCTAAGAACTCAGCATAGTTTATCCAACATTTCATGTGTCAAAACTCAAAGATTTATCTTGTCAATGATAACTTTCGTATTCAACTGGAGGAGTTCAAATTCGCATGTTCCTTTGTAGGAAATTCAAATATGTCGAGTCGCTGCATTTAGTTGAGAAATCTGTCAAGATTATGGATCGAACGCTAAAGAAGACCCGTACATCTACCACACCGATCGTCAAAATTCGTTGGGAAAAACAAACGTGGAGCTGAGTTCACTTGGGAACACGAGGATTACATGAACAAGAAATATCCCTATTTATTTTTTTTTTTATTTTATTTTATTTTTTTGTTGTTTAGCATTGTCTTTAATTTTGGGACGAAATTTCTTAAAGTTGGGGAGACTGTGACCTCTCGTGTATTTGTTAAGTAGTCATTATTAATCTCGTTATTTCTTGTAAGGATTCGTTTTGTTATTAATACAATTCCAAGGTTTCGTTTGTAAATTCTTGATGTAATTTAATGCGTGGATAATTAATATTGTCAATAATAATAATAATAAACATAAAAGAAAATATCAATATTAGTAATAATGAAAATAATAATAAAATGATAAATAATACTAAAAAGGTGTTTAATCTTGAAAATAAATGAAAACAAACAAGTTTAAAATTTGTAATTAAATTTCTGGCATAAAATAATAATATGTAAACTACAGGGACTGAAATAGTAATTTAGTTTAAACTAGAAATAAAACTTTGGATTAAAAGGTGTAATATTAAAACCTCAGGGACCAAATGTGTAAATTGTAAAACCCAACCCCAAACACCCCGATTTTCCGGTGGGAGCTCCGGCCGAGCTCCGGCCACCCCCAATCGGTCGATATACCCGAATTTAACTCAATTAAACCACCCCATTACAATCGCGCAACCGTTTCGAACTCTATCCCAACCTCTATTCAAATTAAAGTGCGGTTATGATGGTTTTCAAACATGAAACCGAACCACAATCAACCCAAGATCGGTTTCATCACTTAATCGAGTTAATAATGAAATTAAACTGGCACAAACGTCCCTCTAATCATATCGAACTTAATGATATGATCTATCTCACCTGAAACAGCTGTAAACCCATTCAATTCAACCTGAAACCACCCGACGTTAACCTTGTAGCCGTTGGACAATTAATTGATCAATCGAACCTATTTAACAGAGGGGAAATGTTTACCCTCTTCCTTTCCAACTCTCTGTAAGTCCAATTTCAACAAAAACACACGCTCATATCGAAATCCCTAGCCGAAACCGTCGCGAGTTTGTTCGAGCTTCTAATCGTCAGAACAACATCAAACAGGTAATTGAAGGGGGCTTTACACTCGATTTGAGGTGAAAAACAAAAGCCCTATGGTTAATCGGAGTGAAATCATCGATTGGATGTTCAATTCGATTGATTTCAAATCTAGGGTTCTTGCGAATTTGGGGAGATTTGGTGAGTTATATTTTTAAATTAATTTTTCCAGTCTAAAACATAAACAGGGCCTTGACCCGACGGTTTGTGAGGAGGATTGTTTGGGCAGAGGTCCCGGGTTCGAACCTGACCCCTGCCATATATTTTTTTAAAATGGTTTTTACTAGTTTTTAATTTACAGAAAAAAATTTAAACATTGTTTTGATTCGTATAAAAATCATTTTAATCAGAAAATAAATAAAATTAATTTCTTTTAATTTTTTTTTTTTAGAAATTTAATTAATAAATCTTTAATCTTTTATTTTAAATTGTTACAAAATACAAATTATTATTAATTTTAAATTATAATTTCCCCCTTATTTTCCAAGAGTCTAAATTTAATAAATATTCATTTTTTTATATAAATATATTTACAAAACTAATTATATATTTAAAAGAAGATAAATATATATATGTACATATTTAAAAATGTACATCTTTTGGGTTTAAAAGAATTATTTTGAACATTTAAATCTACAAATTTACTATTTTAAATAGTCAATAATAATTCTTTGATAAAGGAAGTTTAACTTTTATAAATGGTTTACTCACTAAAATTGTTATTTAAATCATTTAAATATTAAATCAATTATAAATGACATCTATCTTATAATTTAAAACCATGGTTAAATGATTTATAACCAATATCACCACAATTGTCATCCAAATGCACCAATTTAAACCGTGAATTCCCATGAACCGTTAACATTAGAATATCGTTATTAATATGATACATTGTCTTTAGGTTGAATTAGAGCATATCGTCGGCGTGTAAAACTAGACTTCTTATTTGTTCACCTTTATAATCCATGTGAGTTTTTCCATACCCCTTTTATATATATTTTCACACTTTGGGGTGAAACATGTTAACCTTATGATAAATGCACTTGTAAACTCGTTTGAATCTTGTAAACATTTGGGCAGTTCTTCTTATTTGTCGTGGTTAGTTGAACTCTTGTAATTACCATGTGATGACTATAATATGTACAATCATTAACTATAGCTAGCCTGGCGACGTCATAGATCTATGGGCCTGACAAGCCTATTTGGTGGCCCTAGTGTCGTATTCTTGAGCACTATGGGAACCAAGTACACTTAGCTAATCGTTTAATCTTGTAATCTTGTAATCTTGTAATCTGTCAAGGTTTGATTGTTACATTTGTTCATCTATCCCTAGTTACTTTATTCAATAACCTATGACATAAATTGCCAACTTTGATATACATATATGTATGAAAACCTATGGAAACTCACCAACATTATATTGACATTTATTTTTAACATGCTTCAGGACTTGTTACCGCTTAAGTGCTCCTGAAGACTTGATCACATCTAGGATTGGACCTAGAATAATAAAATGACTTATATTGTCACATGACGCTATGGAATGTTTTGTATTTATGATTGCTTGCATCTTATGTTTTATTCTCAATGCATGTTATGAACCTTGGTAATTAATAATATTGACACTTTGAAATAGCGTTGTGTGGCATGAACAATCTTAACCCTCACATCTCGACGTTTCCGTCGTTAAGGTTGGGGTGTGACAGATTCAATGGGTCTTGCTGTTACAAGAGTTTGATTTAGAGATACATGACAAGAAGGGTTGTGAGAATATTGTGGCTGACCATCTATCCAGAATTGTTATGAAAGGGGATGTTTCTAAAGTGATAAACGAAACATTTCCTGATGAGCACTTATTAGCAATCTCCACTTTGCCTTAGTTTGCTAACATAGTTAATTATTTGACTGCAGGTGTAGTTCCGGATCATTGGTCAAAGAGGAAAAGACAACAATTTCTAGCTCAAGCAAAGCATTACATTTGGGATGAACCAGACCTTTTCAAAGTTGGTGCTGATCAGATTATCAGAAGATGTGTACCAGAAGAGGAAGTGCAAGAAGTGTTGACACTAACCCATTCGTCTGCATGTGGAGGACATTTCAATGGTCAAAAGACTGGGCCTAAGATTCTATCTTGCGGGTTATTCTGGCCCATAATTTTTAAAAATGCTTGAATTTGTGCTAAACAATGTTTAAGATGCCAACAACTTGGTAATATCTCTAAACGGGATAAGATGCCCATGAAACCAATCCTCGTGGTTGACATTTTCGATATTTGGGGGATTGATTTCATGGGACCATTCCCGAATTCACATGGCAATTACTATATTCTAGTAGCAGTGGATTACGTGTCTAAGTGGATTGAGGCCAATGCTACTAAAACAAACGACCATACCATTGTTTGCAGCTTTGTACAAACCAATATTTTCTCAAGATTTGGCATCCCTCGTGTGATCATAAGTGATCGGGGGTCTTATTTTAAAAACTTTAACTTTGGAAAGTTACTCAAATGGTATGGTGTAAATCATCGAGTCGTAACACCATACCACCCACAAATAAGTGGTCGGGTTGAGGTTTCGAATAGGCAAATTAAAGAGATTTTGCAAAAGATAGTAAGACCTGACCGAAAGGATTGGTCTTTATGTTTAAATGATGCTTTATGGGCATACCGAACCGCTTTTATAACACCTATTGGAACCACACCATATCGCTTGGTATATGGGAAAGGTTGTCATTTGATTGTCGAGTTTGCTCACCGTGCATTATGGGCAGTGAAAGCTGTCAACATGGATTATGAAACTGCAGGCAAAGAGAGAAAGTTACAGCTGTATGAATTAGAAGAATTAAGGAATGAAGCATTTGATTGTGCATCAGCATATAAAGATAAGATGAAAGCAGTTCATGATGCCAAAATCTGACAGAAATCTTTTGAAGTGGATCAGAAAGTGTGGCTTTATAATTCCAAATTAAAGTTCTTTCCAGGGAAGCTAAAAAGTAAATGGACGGGTCCATTTATTGTTACAAGGGTTGGTCACTTGGAGATATTGAAATTGAAGACCCGAAATACCACATAAGATGTGTGGTGAATGGTCACAGATTGAAACCATATTTGGAAGCGACTGACATCAACAAGGTATAAATGGATTTAGTGAAATTCCTTGTGGATTCACCAACATATGAGACAAACTAGTATATCAGGTACTGTTAGGATCAGTGATCTAAGTTTGATCAATTAGAGTTGAATCACAGCGGAATTAGAGCAAGAATTAAGCAAATATAGCAAGAACACAATAAATATTCAATGGAACAGTACACGGTTATATAGAAATAGGGTTTTCTGCATTGGGATAATAACATTCATGCACACATGCTTCGGTATGGCGGCTGCTAGGTTTTCCTAAGCTGCACCGATTACAATTAGGTCAGCATTCCTTATATAAAGGAATGTGACGTCTGCTGATGTCACTTGATAGTGACGTCTAACAGAATTATTACAAACTACTGAACGTAAGCAAACTACTGAGAATGTTCACAACTGAGAACATCTCAGAGTATTCTAAGTACACGAAGAAACATAAAACTACTAAAACTACAAGTACAGAAAAGAAAATACAACTACTAAAAGGAAACCATCACAACTACTGAAGAGGTCTTCTTCAGCTGTTGTGACAATCATCTGAAACTTGGTCTTCAGTCTTTGTCTTCAGCTCTTTCACTTCAGACTTTGTCTTCAGCTCTTTAGCTTCAGACTTTGTCTTCAGCTCTTGTCTTCCGACTTTGTCTTCAGCTCTTTCACTTCAGACTTTGTCTTCAGCTCTTTCACTTCAGACTTTGTCTTCAGACCTTGTTATCAGCTGATGTCTTCAGCTGTTGCAGACTACTTCAGTTGTTGTAATGTCCGTAGGACTTAAAGGTTTTTCTGATCAGGCTCATTGGTTCTTTTGGTCCAACAGGTACGTTCTGACTGAAGACCTAAAACTTAGCGCTTTCTGAAAGGCAACTCGGAGAACTTTATGGGTATGTTCACTAGAAACCCTCACGAGACTTAACTCGTCCACTCAGGCCTACCGAGGGATTTAAAAGGCTTGTTGCATATGCTAAATGCAACCGTGATTCCTACGAAAGTGAGTTTAGGAATTTTATTTTAGATTTGTTATTTATTGTGTCTTTGTGTTTGTGTCGTCGTTATGTCTTTTGTTTCAGTCATTGGATGCATATTCATCAGCAGGGGGAAGTTTATGGATTTTCAGGTAATTATAGGTGCGATTGAAGCAATGCACAATTAGTGGGGGGAGTAGCGTGTTTTCCAATAAACAAAACAACAAAAAGATTTTTAATTTTATTGCATTAAATTTAATTTTGATTTTTCTTAGGCTAATTAAGTTTTAGCTAAGTTAGTTAGAGCATTTAAAAAAATATTGAAAATAGCAAGCAGACATAACTTACGTCCCTATGGACGTAAGCTTACATCCTCATGGAAACTTACGTCCTAGCCGACTGTCTTACGTCCGCGAACAAAAAATTCAAGTTTGAAGAAGGGACGTAACTTACGTCCTTTAGGACGTAACTTACGTCCTTTAGGACGTAACTTACGTCCTTTAGGACGTAACTTACGTCGTGACGAGTGCAGGCACAAATAAACGCGTGGATTTACTTCACAAGTCGTGTAATTACCCCTACCACTCAAAATTCCGAATTATTTTCACCCATATCTCCCATTATTCACTCTTCTCTTCTCCCTCTCTCATCATTCTTCATCTTCTTCACCCTAACCCACCAAAAACCCTAGTTTTACCATCAAACAATAAATCTCCATCTCCAATCAAATCAAGAAAGTTTCACATGTGTTTTGCTTAGTTTTTCGAGAGCTACAAAACCTATGGAGTAAGTTTTTTGAGAATTGAAGCCGTTTGTGAGTTTGAGGAAGTCAAAAGCTACGAAATTATGGGGTAGTTTTGAAGGATTTGAGTTAAGTTTCCATTTTTACCGCTTTACACATTCTAAAACATTCAGGTATGTCTCTATTTTGTAATTTTTTTAACTAGATGAACATGATTGTATGGATAGATGTAGTGAATGTGCTTAAAGGGTGGGGTGGTAGTCCGATATAGTGATGGGTGAGAGTGAATCAGAGTAAGAATATATATTAAGAGTGTATGGATCTGAGATTCAAGGGGTGTAGGAGATAGATGAAAGCCTCGTTTACATGGATTGATGTAGTTGATGATATGAGCGGATTCATGTAAATTCATATTTTGGTTATAAACTAACCAAAGGGTGATAATATGAGGTTAAAAGTCACACACTTGGGCTATAAGAACTTATGAATTGATTAGTGATAATGTACTAATTTTGAGTGGTGTTTTTGTAGGATCAATGGTGCGCACCAATGTTCCAGCAGGAAGAGAAAAAGGGAAGGAAGTTGCATCCTCATCTCGAACAAAGAAAGCAAGAGTAACTTACAATGAAGAATCTGAAGAAGAAGATGTAGCAATGCAAGAGTTAGGGTCTGAGGGGGAGTCAGACATTGAAGCCATGGGAGAAGTAGATCCAGATTAAGAAGATTATAAGGATGATGGTCTCCCAATATAGAGGAAGAACAGACGCCTTTCATCATTTAAGGGGGAGGATGTTCAAGCATAAATGTATTTAAAGAAGATAAAAAAGAGTCAAGTAGCAACCGACAAACTTATGATATACGAGCACCAAATTTACCGATCTGACTTCGAGAGATTTGGAGTAGTTGAATGTGTCACACGACTGGGTTGGGAACAACATTTAAGTTTCAACAATGATGGGGTCGAAGACATTTATGTGAATGCTATTTTGGAATGGATGTCAACTTTGAGAAAGGAGCCAGCAAACTCCCCTCCATTTACCATGCAACTCACAGGAAAGGTGAATGGAAAAACAGTGAGTCTGCCATTCTTTAACTTAAATCGGATTGCAAACTTTGACACAGGGATGGCCGATGGAACACCGTACACATATCCAACTGATGCAATGTTAACTTACAAGGTAGCTAAAGAAGAAATGTGGAGAAACATGATCCATGAAATGTTTCAAGTGCCTGAAGGAACGAATGTTGCAAGATGGTCACTTGATCGGGCCAATCTGAAACCTCTTCCAAAGTTGTTGTTAATCTTTTTGAATCAAAATGTGTTACCTCGGTTAGGTGACAAGACTAAAGTGAGATTATATGAAGTAATGGCTCTACATGCGTTAGTCACCGGGAAACCATCTTTGTCTACAAGGCATCTAATCCTTTGGGGTATTTGGGAATCATGAGAGAAGTCTGACAGAAAGTCCATTCCACATTGTCGGTTGTTGGCCAAATTCTTTAAAAAATAAAATGTGTTACCAAGTCGAGCTATGAAAAAGAAGGTAATACATGTACCTTTCAAGATAAGCAACCTCAATCGGGATGGTCATATGAGTGATCTAGAGAAGTACATAAGTTAGTTGACAAGAAAAGTAGGAGATATCTTAAGGTGATAGATGGAATATAGGGTATAAGAGAGGGTGACACTCTATAGGAAGAAGGAAGGCACAGACAGATTCCGGTAAGGGAAGAAGTGGAAGAGGATGATAACCCGTATCAGCGTAAGATGAGAGTTGCAGTGGCGCAAGCTCATACTCTTTGGTTTACAAGGTGGGTAGAGCCAGAACAGAGGATGTTTGATCGACAAATAGAGATAGAAAGAAACAGGTTATACATGCAACATATGATGTATTCTCAAGAGTTCTACCAGAATCAAGACTACATGTACAGAGAGGAGATCCGCTATCGAGAAGACTACATGCAAGGACTGCCGTATACAGTGACACCTCCTCCTACAGAGTGGCAGTCGCCAGATCTCATGCCTTCTAGTCAGACTCAGCAGGCACCATTTTACCCGCAATCTACACCATCTGTGTGGTTGCCAACCACTACACCACCAACTGACGAAACAAGTGGATTGAGTTCAAACTGGGCAGATGCATTTGATATGGGAGATGTCAGAAAAGGATTCTTCGAGAGCATTTTTGGGCAACCATACCCAGAGCCACCATCTGGTGGTTATTGATGCACTCGCTGATCCCATGATCCGGTCAATGTGCTCTTTCCTATTTAATCATTATGTTAAACTATGTGTGATGTTTTAACTAGTTAGGTGGTGTGTGATAATCTAGGAACAATTATTTGTTGCTTTGTATTTGGTGGTGTGTTAAGTGTTATGTTGAGGGAATGTGTTTAAATAGGATTGTGTACGGTAGGCATAATGCGTGTGTGGAAAGTTAGCTTTGTAACTTCACTTGGGTAAAGGTTAGGATGTTTAATAGTACCTTTTTTTAACATAACAATTTTAAAATTACAGTGAGGACAATGTAAGATTTAAGTGTCGGATGAGGGGAAGTTTGAAAATTGAGAAAAAAAATTGATTGAACAAAATCCTTCAAAATGCCCCTAAAGCGACTTATTTATACATGAAAGCTTAATTATTTCAATGTAAATCGTGAAAGTATGTTTAACTTGTGCGCAATAGAGGTCCTTAGTAATGGTTAGCTCACTTGAAAAAAGAAATTTCTGATAGTTAGTAGAGATGTCTAGCTGGGGGTAACAAGCTGATAGTGGACTTTTTATGCATGCATTCACATCCTTAACCTGTTAACCACCGTTTGTTGTGAGGATTGAGCCTATACATGAGCTTAGAACATCAATAGTTTATTTGCTCATTTTCCTTTCATGTGTGTTTACCAGAATGAGTGCATAATTCTAGAACTTGCATAATTGATACTTTTTGAGATCATGAACCAAACTATTGCACATTTATGATTAAGGCATTAGGTTGAACCTTCGTTTTATTAGCCTTTTCAATTGTGTATCCTACCTTAAAATGATCCCCTAGTCGCCACTTTGAGCCTCCAACCTCTTTAATTGTTTAAAACCGAATCAACCCATTAGCCTTTTTAAACCGTTTTATTTTTTAAGTCCGTGTGATGAAATCTAGTAAGTATTGCTTGAATTTTGATATAATATTATTAGAAGCAGTGAAGTTTTTAGATATAATCATGATTCAAAAAAAAATGAGGAAATAAGGGGTCAAAATGACCACAATATCAATATCATGTTTCAATGGTAATAAAGTGTGAACATGGGTTAAATTTACCCAAATTCGTTGGGAAGTGTTGCTTTATTGTTCAGTATGCTTCAACATTCTTATTTGGATTTCATTACCTGTTAGCCACTTCAAATTCCTTATCTGCACCTAAACCCTAAGCCTTACATTACAACCTTTCAAAGACCTTTTGACGTGTGCAAGGTTTGTGTTAGTTGGTGGAGTTACAATCAATATGCAAGCTTATGGTATTATGAGTTGTTCTTGGTTGAGAGTACTACACTGATATACTAGCACACCTTTTGCTAGACCAGACACTAAACTGAGAGGAGTAAAACTTATGAGAGGTGTGACTACATGCATAGAGAAGATTAGAAAGCTTGTTAGGCTTGGTTAGATAGTTCATATCTCAAAGAGTAATATCTTTGCTTACAAGCTATCACTTGATATATGAAACTATGAGTTGGGTATGACTTGGGACCTTGGCTAAAAGAAGGTGAATACATGGTTGGATCGTATTTGTTTAATGATTGTTGTAGTGTCATGAGTGAGTTTGCTTAGGGGCTAGCAAATGATAAGTGTGGGGATGTGATGCATTCATGATTTGCATGTGTTTTAGGTAGTTAAATATATGTTTCTACTATATAATCACTATTAAATGCAGTTACATTGTATGATTTCGGATTGCAGGTGCAAAGCATGAAAGATCAGAGAAAAAGAATGGAATTTCAAAGTAGGACGTAGCCTATGTCTTTAAGGACGTAGCTTACGTCGATGCCCCAGGAATGAAGTGTAAGGATGTAAGACAGTAAGCAAGGACATACGAGTAAAGGTACGACGTAGCTTACGTCCCTATGGACGTAGCTTAAGTCGTCTTGCATGGGTTGACCAATTTTCCTGGGTTTTGACCATATTTAAGGAGAGTTATCAATTCTAAAAACCCTAATTCGCATTGGGGGCAGAAGGGGATGAACTTTGGCCATTCTTGAGGGTTCTTCCACTTCTTCAAATCATTCCACTCCATCAAATCATGTTTTGATCCAATTTTGTTGCCGAATTCATGAGATTCAAGGCAAAACCACCCTTGATCATTTCCGGGTGGATGGTTTGTGGTTGATTGTGTTTGCTTATGCTTCTACCTAGTCATGACATGAACTTTGATTGTTTGAAAACTTTTATTGGTTTATATGTTTTGAATCATTCGTTGATTAAAGATTCTTGTTAGTGGATTTGGTTATTGCTTATCAAGTTATCAATTTCGTGTTGTTAACCATTAAGTAGTAATTAGGTTATTATCATCAATTGGTAATTGCAAATAAAGTTTCTAGATTGTGGCATTAGTTAGTTTACTGATTAATTTACATAATCGGATATCGAGTTGGTAATTGCCATTTAACATATGTGATAAACAGGTTATGTCTATGTGATTTCAAGATTAGGTAAAGTACAAATCTCGTATTCAGTTACATTTCTGAAACCCGGGTGTGATCCTTTCCATCTCATTAGTTCTAAACCAAGTCCAAGTTTTCATTTTGGTTATTAATGTAATCATTTTTAGTTAATCCCGTTCAATTGAAACAACAGTCTAGTGACAATAGTTAATTAAGTAGCTTTTAATCAATTACGTGTGACATCATCCACGGACTCCTCGTAGGATCGACACTCTACTTACCCTAACTAGTTAAGGTATTCAGGAATCATAAGACAAGCAAATTCTCTTTTTATTTGATCGGCTTTTCGGCACCGATCAGAAAGCTATCCAACAATTCCACAAAAAAATTCATAAATTCTTTGAGTTGGAAGAGAAGAAGATTCTTTTCATCGACACAAGTCACATGGATCCATTCCAACATGCCGAACATGAAAAATTGTGTAACGAGATAAGAGAGAAATATGAAATGCCTCGTCGCAACTAATTTTTTAGTTAATTTGTTGTTTCAGTTTATGTTGTGGTTTTAGTTTAAGTTGTTATTTTAGTTTAATGTTATTTTAGTTTAATTCTCTATTTTTATGTAATTTTAGTTAATTAATGAATGTTTTTTATAATAATAGCTAGTTTTTTTTTCTTTTTTTAACAGCTACTTTTTTTATTTTTTTTCCTAACGACTAGTTTTTTCTGTCTTTTTTCTAACGGCTAGTTTTTTTGTCTTTTTCTAACGGCTAGTTTTTTTATTTTTTTCATAACGACTAGTTTTTTTTCCTAACGGCTAGTTTTTTTGTCTTTTTTCTAACGTCTAGTTTTTGTCCTTTGTATAAATACCACAATCATTACAACACTTCACTCATTTTTCACATGAATACTTTGAATCCAAAATTCTGAAAATGAGCACCGATGATGATAAAATACGCATTGGTCTTTTTAATCGCATCATCACAGATTTATCTGAACCATGTAAATCTGAACACTAGAAATATTTTACAGAAAGATATGATGTTGTAGGTTGAAAAGGTCTATCACCAAGACAAAAATGCACAAGTGCATTCGTCAATTGGTATATGGCACAACAACTGACCAATGCGATGAATACTTACGCATTAGTGAAAGTACTGCTATGGAATGTCTACAAAAGTTTTGCAGGTCTATCGTGGAAATTTATTCATCTGTGTATTTTAGAAGACGAAGCCAATATGATGTTGACCGGTTAGTATCTCAACATGAAGCTTATCACGGGTTTCCTGGAATGCTTGGAAGCATTGGTTGTATGCACTAGAGTTAGAGAAACTGTCCAACTGCATGGAAAGGTCAATATACTCATGGTGATCATGGGCATCCCACTATTATGCTAGAAGCAGTTGCATCACATGACCTCTGGATTTGGCATGCATTATTTGGAGTAGCTGGATCAAACAATGATATCGATGTGCTTAATCAATCCCCAGTTTTTAATCAAATCTTAGAGGGGAATGCACCGTAATGTAATTTTACAGTGAATGGGCATAACTACACCATAGGGTATTATCTATGGGCAACACTTGTAAAGAGTTTCACATATCCACCGGAGAATAATGTGAAAATGAAGTGGTACAAAAGGTGTCAAGAGTCTGCAAGAAATGATGTAGAAAGAGCCTTTGGTGTTCTTCAAGCTAGGTGGGCATTGATACGATCCCCAGCAAGATCCTCGAACTTACCGGTATTAGGTGATATAATGCATGTATGTATTATATTACATAATATGATTGTAGAAGATGAAGGACGTTTCATAATTAATTGGTCACGTGAAGAACAAGAACCAGAGCCAGAAAGTTATAATAACGGGGCACCACTATCATTTTAAACACACCTACAGAGATTTAGAAGCTTATGTAACCAAGACGCTCACCATGAATTGCGGAACGATCTAACAGAGTATCTCTGGGCAAATAGAAGGATTAGAGATTAGTTTTATTATTGTTTCTATCTATTAACTTTGTATGGTTGTTTTTATTTTATTGTTTTACGTTGTTGTTTTTATTTTATTTTAATGTAATTGTTGTTTTAATTTTATTATTTTTTTATTTAGAATTATTTAATTTAAGTATTCGACTTGATCATTTGATATTTAATTTTATTATTTATTTAATTAAATATATTTACAACAATTTAAATATCTTTATTTAAAATAAATAAAAAAAATATGATGTGGAAAAATAAAGGTGTTTGTGAGAAGGATAGTGTTAGCGTAAAAAGTGTTTGTGGGAAGAATAGGTGAATATGAGTGGAGAGCTGATGCGACATACTGATTAGGACTGTTTGTGAAAAGAATGAACTGTAGTATTATAAACAGTCTAAATAAATGCTAAACATTAAATCCCGGTTCAGTTTTAAACATAGATAAACCAAATTTGAAAATAAATTGCATGGGACAAACCAACATTGATTTGCAGTGGCGGAAGCAGACTTTTACTAGTAGGGTCAAAATATAAAAATCTATAATCTCTAATATGTAGTACTTACTCTTTTTAGTGGATGCTATACAAACACAAGAAAAGTCAAACAATACTATTTTTGTAATGACAAAAAAATAAAAAAATTAATGCTTCGAATATGAGTTTATATTGAAGCCCGAGCCTAAATACTACCGTCTAGTCGAGCTCGAGTTTTTATATTAAGCTCTAAATAGTTTTTAATATAATTAGGCTTAAACATAGTAAGTAATAGTTTTTAATATAATTTAGGAGTATTGAATTTGAGGTTAATAAAAAATAAAATGATAAATAATTAAAACTATAAAATAAATGAAAAGGTTATACATTGAGTAAACTCAAATAAATCAATAAAGTAAAATGTCAATAAAATCTTTTAAACTTTAAAAAAAAAAAGGTTCAATGCAATAAAATTCAAAAAAATCTATTACTCTTTTTTGTGTAAAGTGGCATAGTGTTGCAGATTAGAAAAAGACAAAAATAATAAACAAAACATTATTATGTTGATGGGTTTTATAGAAAATCATCAGTCCATATATATTAAAATAGCCATCATCTCGCCGTTCAAAAAAATAGCCATCATCTCATCTTCTTTATTTCTTCTTCCCCACGACCAAGCTTTGCATTTACTTGTCATGTATGTCATCTCCGGCCGAAAAAAAACTCGATTAACACTTTCACAGCTCTTCTCCATTCTAATTAACTACTCTAACTATTAAAATAGAGGGTCAAAACTCAAAAAACTCACGCTGTCAAATACTCGTATAAACAGGGTTTGGCCGGCCGGAGGGTCACGGGACCCCTCGGACCTTCCTATGGTTCCGCCGATGTTGATTTTGGTCTGATGGAGAAGTTGGGTGATTGACGTTTTTAGGTATCCATAAACTGATAGAGAACTTTTAAGGTGACTTGTCTTGTAGGACTATATATAATGGTTAAAGTTTTTTAAAAGGCGTTTTCTATCATATACGCACCAACTTATTATCACTCTTTTAGGTAAAAAGATAAGTGATGGTTAACGCTCTTTGATGTATCTTAATCATTTCCTATTTATGATACTTATTAGAAGTTATGACGTCATAATGGAAACGTTCCCCACTTATAACGCCCCTAATACCTTCGAGGGTGGTGTAAGGACGTGTTAAGATACTATAATGCTTTTTAATGCCTCTTTAATGGCTCGTTACGTTTGGTCTAACCATAAATACAAATCTGCTATTACGTGAAGCCACACTTGATTTTTACTGTGATCTTGCTAATAATCAACTTGTTCAACATTAGAGTGGTAGATCTCATCAAGCAACAATACCATGAAACGGGGGTTCTCCCTCTCTTGATGTATGAGAAAGAGTAGTAGGAACAGTGGCTAGAAAATTTATTCTTTTTTTTGTTATGTTTCTAGTAAAAACTCATAATATACTAAGACGAAGTGTGAAATATTTATAAGACATAAATACAATAACAGTCTACGTGATAAGGTTATACTTCACTTTGAGTTCTTAACTTTGAGAAAAATACACGGTTGGTTCAAAACTATACATCTTGGTAACAAAAAAAAGTCGAATGAGGTTAATTCCGACAAGAGAGAGAGTGTGTGTGTGTGTATGCGCGCGCACGTACACGTGTGTGTGTGTGAGAGAGTGGGGTGGGGGGAGAGTTAAAGGGGTGGATGGTGGGGTTTTTATTAAATTAATAATTTGTAGTGAGTGTGAGTAAATGGTAGTTTTTTTATTTTATAAAAAGTTAACAGAATAATTTAACGTCATTAGTCATTTGGATACAAATGAGGACAAAAATAAAACGTTAGGGGGTTAATGATGGTTTTGGAACTGTAGTAATACAAGTGGTTAAAATACGCAAACATTAATGATACAAAAGGTAATTTACTAAAAATAAAACAAAATTAAAAATTAAAAAAACAAATAACACTTAAAAATAAAATCGAATAAAACTTTATAAAATTTCAAAAACAAAATAACAAAATTATATATATATTGAACGGTTTCTACAGTAACTTTCTTTTTATTTTTTTAAAATCTTTTGTAATATATAAAATGAAGAGTTAATTTCAATTTTGCTCCCTAAGGTTTGACTAAAGTAACCATTTTTCTTCAAAAGATTAAAAACATCAATTTACCTCCAAAAGTTTCATATGTTGTTTCAATTTCACTTCTAAAATTTTATTATTTTGGATAAAGTTAAAATAACTAATAAAATTTTTGGACTAAAATTAAAACAACTTATGAAAATTTTAAAAGTAAATTGTTGTTTTTAATTTTTTGAAGGAAAATTATTATTTTTAACAAAGCTCAAGAAGATCTAAACCAAGGTTTATGCTGGTCTGGTCGTGTGTTCCTTTCATATTTTCCCATGCAAATCACGTTCGATTCATGCTGCCCTCATGAGTAGTTTCACACAAACCCACGTTGGATTGCTTTCATATTTTTTAAACCTTTAAATAAATTGTTATATTACTTCCTTAATATACTGAGATGATATTCTTAATTTGTTTACGTGTTGATATTAACTTTACCAAACACAGAGTCACCATTATTACCAAGAGTGAACCTAAGGCTAGGGGGGGGGGGGGGTTCTAGAGTGTTATATATATGGGAAAATCCCGACCACCCTCATAAAACTTTACAATCGCCCACCTTAAACTTTTGAAAATAAAAAAACAACATTGTCTTAAACACATCGTCAAGGTCGGAACTACAATAGGTTTGGTGACCCTCGACGAACCACATTTTCTTACTAGCTGAGGTGCGAGTAGATTTTTAATACTCTTACCCTCAAATAATCAAGTAATTAGTAGAAAAAAAATAAAACTATTATATCAAAATAAAGGTTTTGACAATAAAACATACTAAATTTAAATTATTTTCAATATATGAGGGATCAAATGTTATATTTACCGGTCGATTATATTCTCAAATACGTTGAACATCATCAGTATTAAAAACTAACTGACGCTCTTAACTATTTTGCAAAACTTTCTATTAAAACTCCTCAAATAAAATGTCTCACTAGTTCTGTCAACGCATAGTATGATTGCTTCAAGCATCACATTCACCACTTATATGAGTGTAATGTTTTAATAGGGTTTTTGATATATATATATATATGTGCGTGTGTGTGTGTGTGTGTGTGTGTGTGTGTGCGCGTGTGTGTGCGTGTGTGTGCGCGCGCGCGCGCGCGCGTTGAGAGCTTTATTAATGATCTTTTTTTACAATGAACCGGATCCGATCCAACCCGATCTGAACTGGACGAAAGAATATATTATATTGCGATAGCAAAAATTTCCTTAAAAGTTTCTGCCCCAGTGAAAAAAATTTCAGGGAACGCCACTTATTATTAAATGCTTGTTTATATCTATATTACGATGTGAATAATATTCTCAATCGAGATGTTTCACGTTGAAAAAAGAAAACCATTTGATTCATGTCTTTGGATTTTTCGGTTTAGGTATGACATATGGACTTCATAAAAAAATAAACATACTTCTCTTTTTCTCTTTTTTTTTTTAATTTTTATATACTATTTTTTATTTTATTTTTTATTAACTTTTTGAATTGGATTTGATTTTTTTAACCTTTAGAATGAATATATATCCCGATTGTGAACAAAAATCAACTCGATCCATTTGGAAGCTTGCATTAGTATAGCACTTAATTGTTAGCTCGTCTTTCACTCCTCTATATATCTGAAACATATCTCTAGTTCTTCTCAAGTACTTAAGTATGTTATTTACAACATTCAAGTGACTTTCATCCGGATTCTGTTGATATCTACACATCATACTCAACGTGAATGACACGTCAGGTCTAGTACATAACATGACATACATGATGGTACCAATTATAGAAGCATATGTAACTCTTTCTATCTTCTTATTTTCTTCCTTTGTTTGAGGGCACTAACTACTATTAACAAGCTTCCCTTTTTGGAATCTTGCCTTGAAAAGCGTCGAAAGACTTTGTTAATGTATGTACTTTTACTTAAACCAATAAGCCTCTTCGATCTATCTTTATAAATCATTATTCCTAGAACATAGCTAGCTTCGCCAAGATCATTCATCGCGAAACATTTGCTTAACCAAGACTTTACATCTTTAGGATCAGTATGTTGTTTCCAATGAGTTGTATGTCATTCACATACAAGATCAGAAAAGTAGTACAATTCCCACTTGTCTTCTTGTAAACATAGGGCTCATATTCGTTCTTGACAAAACTAAACTCTTTAATTTTAATATCAAAATGAAGATTCGAACTTGAATATGTTTGTTTTAATCCATAAATGAATTTAGTCAACTTGGCACACCCTACTAGGATTCTTTGGATCTACAAAACCTTTTGGTTGTACAATATAGACATCTTTAGTAAGTTGTCCATTCAGGAACATGGTTTTGACATTCCTTTGTTATATCTTATAGTCATAATATGCAATAAATACAAGCAAGATCCTAATTGATTTAAACACGGCTACTTTTGAGAAAGTTTTCTTATAATCAATGTCATCAGCCTAAGTAAACTTGTTTTCTACCAGCCTAGCTTTGTAGGTTTTCATTTATCTATCCACATTGGTCCTCTTCTTAAAAATTCATTTGTATCCTACAATCCGACATTCGGGAAAAAGAACAACCAAGTACCATACATTGTTATCATACATATAGCACATCTTTACGCCCATGGCTTTTAGCCATTTCTTGAATTTAGAATCTGAAATTGTAGACTTATAATTAGTAGGTTGACTCTGATCTACCATCAGAATATTGACATTCTCATGAAATCCAATATACCTATTGGGTTCATGCCGATCTCAAATACTTATTCGGACACTAGGTATAACAACCAATTCCTAAATCCTCTAAGGTTCAAGTTCAATAACTTCTTGTTGATTGACGATTATCTGCTTGTAATTTGGTTACAAATGTTTTCTGGATTTTTACCAAATCCAGATAGTTTTATCCAATCTCTCGTGCTAGGAGTTCCTTCTCCAAAAAGATAGCTCTACTTACCTATTAAAGTTGCTAACTTTTCATCAAAGTTACAAACTTTTTGTCTTTTAATGCAGAAGCATTTTAACACATTTAGTTAATTAAAAATTAACACCCAAAACAATTAAACACGGTTTAAAAAACTATCAAAACATATTCATAGGATGTTAAAAATTCTATCTTTGATGAGCAAACCAAAATGTCACACAATGGATGCAACAACATCTTGCTAGTTAAACTTGCTCACAAAAATCAAATAAAACTTTCAACGATTGCAATATGTAAGAAAACCAATGGCTGGGTGGTGGATGGTGGCAAATCACCAAGAGGGGAGGGGGTTACGACGACCAAGAGATGGGGAATTGAGGTTCCCCTTTTTATTTATAATCCCATTATTTAGGTTTTAAGCCCCAATTAAGTAACGTTAATAACTACAACAATTAACTGTTAATTATCAAAACCCTTGTGGTTTATGAATTAACACTTAATTAAATAAACTCATAAAAATTTAACCTTTTGATTAGTAAACTATTTTATTAAATAATTAACTAATGATTATTTCTCGAAATAATCAGCCATATATCATCCATCTAATCTGTGTTTCGTGAATTATAACGTGTAAAATTAATCTTTTGTTGTTGTCCAAGTGCTACTTTAGAATCTTACCTCGATAGCAATGTTTGATTTTATTAATGATTGGACATATAATATCCAACACAAAGATTAATAAACACATCAGGGTACAATCGGGATTTATGTCACTGATCACGTACCAATATTTTAGTGTTTAATTGATCTAAGTGCTTGATTTTATATCATGATTATTGTGGAACAAGTTAACTTTGTTTATGTGTTGTATCATAGGTGTTTGAAGCTTAAAAGGGCATAATTTGAGGTAAACGAAGCAAAACACAAAACTAAAGGGACTGGAGATGTAAATATCAAAAGTTACAAAAAAACACTTTTGAAGGTAGGTCGGCGTATGATACGCCGGGTATGGGCGTATCATAAGCCGTACGGCGTATTGGCGTCGTATTTGTTGGCCTATTTGATCAAAATTACAGAAAGTTGGGTGTATGAATGCTGAGGGCAGAGTACTATACGGTGGGGGCGGAGTATGATACGGCGGTAGCTGTACAAACTCCGGATTTTCGGGATTTTCAAGTTTATTTAAACCAAATTAATCCTAATTCAAACTACAACTTTCCCTACATAAAATCTAACATATTCAATGAGATTTTGGGTGCTTTCAAGCTTCCTAACATCTTTCACGTCATCATTGATCATCATTCAAATCAAGATTGAAGATTTAATGAAGATGGTGTGTGGCTAGGCCTTTCATGATTACTTCCAGGAATATGAATCTTGTCAAGTGAGATATTTGGTATGTTTTGTTTATGTTTTTGTAATGAACATTGAGTGATTGAATGAAGTCTTATGTTTTGATTGATTTAAAAAGTTTACTTGTAAATAAAGTTGTGTGTTTGATTATCAGTTTTCTGTTTCCTTGCATCGTGAGCTCATTAAGAAAGGTAAACAACTTGATATGAGTAAATTGGTAATCTTATAAACGAACGAGTCTTAAAAGATTGTTCTTTGGTTATCACTTTAATCAAAAGTAAACTGTTGAAGTTAAGTTCTTACAAACCCTAGTTTTGTTGATCTTAGGGAATTGGAAACTAAGAAATGATTGCTTTATTATTTTTTTGGTAAATTCATTCCAAAAATTGTTACTTTTTGCACTTATGTTCGAGAATTAATCCAAAGTTCTAATTTTTAATCTTAAAGTTCTAATTTTTAATCTTAAAGTTCGTGCCTTTAAGTTAATCGAGTCATATTGATAAAACATTTTTCACAAATTCCCTACGAAGATGACCTTACTTACCCTCGCATAATAAAGGGGGCTAAGATAGATATATTAACTTTTTTTTATCGAGTCTCGATAACCAGATCAGTCAATAGGGACAATAAGAGCCTGGTTCAGATCACAGTCCTACACTGCTACCACAAGCCACGTCGTTTGATGCCTTCTACACACCGCCTGCTAAGCCCATTGCTTTCATAATAAAGCATCTATTAGAGGACCTTGTATTTTTTTAAACAATTTTTCGAACCACCCCTAATGCTCGAGTGAGCCTTCCTAATACGGGATGCAAACCATTCATACTGATTTTGATGCTCCACACCTGACTCACAAGGAATACCATCAAAGAGAAAACCCTCCACTGTGAAAAAACGTCGTTGAGTTAGGTTTGAACATGAAACCATAAAGGGTCCGATTAAAACCATTATGTTCTATGTCGGGCCAAAAGGACTTTGTAACCTTTCTTGTAATTAATTCTATTTAAAATGAAGTGGTTTAACTAGGAACATTAATTCATTTCCTTGGTTGCAATGAGTAAATCTTTATTTTTATTTTATTTTGTCTTTAATGAAGGAAATATATTAACCGTCAAAGACTATGTATTCTATCTCAAAGCTAAGTCTCATAATAGAATTTATGATGTTGATATACAAGGCTCATGTAGCAATAACTTTATTTATACTCTCAACACCAAATGATCAAACTCGAACTTTGAATCTATAATTTTTCGCCTAATTTCTAATGGTGTACGCCCATTTTAAGCTCAGTTTCTGCCCAATGGAGGTAGTCTAGGCTGCGCTTATTTTCTAAGTGGCATTTTGCTGTATTTCCAAGGTTTCGACGTGTCTTGTTGGATTCTAGTCACTCACTTGGCATGTCTAGTTTTTTTGTGTTTATGTCTTTCGATTCGGGTCGAATTATCAAGTCGGATGATGAGGATCAGATCTCGATAGGGGTTGTACGTACGTGAGATTTAGTGGAAGGAACAACTTTTTAAAAAAGAAATAAAGTTTAATATTGTAATGTGGTTAATAGATAAGAATATTGTAATTATAATAACAAAGCAATAGGTTTAATATGTGTATGTTTTTCGTGAGAAAATGAGTTTTTACATGTTAAATAAGATAGTTTTTGAAATTAAAGTTGGGAATTATCTCCAAATGTTTGAACCTATTGCTATGTTTTCAAATGCAAGGTGTTAGGTAACTGGCTGTAGGGAGTGAATAGCGACTTTTGTAAATGATAGCAACCATGAGTCAATGGTAACTTGGAGTTTCTACCGATAGATTTTCTGCCAAAGGATTTTTCTACTAATGTGAATGTATAACTTTCAACAAATATAACCGTCAACCGTTAACCGTAAACTAGAATATTATGATGGATTATTTTTTATATAAATAAAGTCTCTAGTTAATAATGTGGATAGATTCATATATATAATCTTGATTTCTTTGCATATTATTTGATTGAATTTTCATAAGTTCAATTAAAAGTGATTCACTGATTTGTACCCAATTTATAAGATATATCCAGACGATTATGTACGAAATCTAAAACTACATATAGCTACAAGAGATATGATTTGTACTTTTATTCTTATATCCATACTTTTTTCCCATATGTAAATGTTTGAAAAATAATATTGAAAACTAACTCACCAAATGCCAAAAAGAACTACATACGAGAACCAAATATAAATTGAATCAAACTGATTACAGAGAAATTACAAATGGAAAATGAGAAATAAATGGTTCATGTGGTTTAATCAGACTGCATATTTGGTCTCTAAACATTTAAAATTATAAAATTAGTTTTTTTGTGTATTTATTACATTTTTGCTCCATGACATTAAAATTAAAGATGGCAAAATGAACGGATTGTATTGGGTTGGTTGTCGGGTCAGGATGAGTTTAGATCAGGATAGTTGTGTGTCAGGATGAGTTGATTAAAGAAAAATCATATGGATATGGGTCAGGATGGTTATAGATGAAGATGGGTATGAGCAAATTATCCATCTTAAATTTAGAGGCTATTTGGTAATTTCTGAATGATTAAATGCTGAACCAATAAGATGTCTGAACCATTAAGTGCTGGACCATTAAGAGATCTGAAACATTGAGCTAGTATATCGCTTAACTATTCAAAGGTAAATGTCTGACTAATTCAAATAAGAGGTCTTAATCATTCAACATTAGTATAATGCTTAATCATTCAGAGGCAAATGTTTGAACAATTCAGACATTTGCTCGTGAAACAAACAGTCTGAACCACTAAGTGCTGAATCATTCAGATATCTAAACCATTAAAAGGCTGAAAAAACAGCCCCTTAGATTTACATCAATTTTTTCTAAAAAAAAACTAATGAACTATCTAGTATAAACCAAAAGTTCAGATTTGAAATGCAAATCAAATTTATAAGATAAAACTGCATCACAAGAAATGCATGAGATTAATATAAGCATCAAGTTATACACATATCATTACAGTATTCATGAAACCTTATTAACAAACTAAAATGATTATAGTAGTTTTTTTGTAGGGAATAATCTTTCAAAACAACCTTCTATCAAGGTGTTCATATAACATAATAGCTTAAGTTATAATGTAAGCAGAAATCTAAAATAAAAACTGATACAAAAAGATACCTCTCTTAGAAGCACAGTAGTTATTCTCAAGTCGATCTCAATGGTTAAACACTAAGACATGATGCCTTTTAAATCATTCTTAGTGACTATAATTAGAATTTAAAAAAAGAGAGGTAGTGAACCCAACATACGAGTTTTCCAAATGTAGGTTAATTACGAATCCACATGCATACAATCATCATATGTAATTGCTTGAATAGATGAATCACATCGGAAAACAACAAAACCAAAGAAACCATGATGGGTCGATTCCTACTACCCAATTCAAATTACATGAAAAGCAAAATCAAATCAAAGAGTTAGAATATTGTGGGCTTCGCTTATGAGAAATTAGAACAAGAGGTTTTGAGAATTAAGATTTTGAGAAATTTGAACAAGACTAAAGAGGTTGTCGTGTTTCTTCCGATTCAAAGTTAGGGTTCAACAAAGCTTCTTCATAGACTTGTATTTGGTTGTCCGTAGTTTGCACTTCAATGGGGGGGGGGGGGGGGGGGGTGAGGCGATATGTGGGTATCTTCAACCCATCCTATTCCAATTCTCGTCTTTATTTTTATAATTACACTAACAATCATTATTATTTTTAATTAAATAATAATGATTTATAATCATTTCATATAATATAAAAAACATATTCATAAAAGTATAGGAAAACCTCTTGAATGCTCTTACCCTCATGATGTTTTTTAGACCTATCTTGACCCACTTCATTTTTAAAACAAAACCAAAGTGACCCAAAATGACTCAAATGGATTTATTTTGCAAGTTTAATTAAATCATTCAATGTTTTTGTATTTTTTAAAGTTTGGACTAACGTTTATGTTTAATTTTAGGGACCAAAATGCAACACTATACAAAATTTGGGACTAACTTTTTAATTTATAAAATTTAAAGACCAAACT
The DNA here is from genome assembly GCA_025506505.1 of Flaveria sonorensis. Lineage (NCBI taxonomy): Eukaryota > Viridiplantae > Streptophyta > Magnoliopsida > Asterales > Asteraceae > Flaveria > Flaveria sonorensis. Next base: position 20,149,679 of record CM046425.1, on the reverse strand, counting down.
TGCAATAACTATATAAAGGTTTGTACTAACTTTGTGATATTTAAAATACGTGCACTCAACGTGAAATTTGTTCAAACCACGGGGACCATATATGCAATTTTCTCATGAAAAATGATTTCAAAACTACCTAAGATTCTTTACTAGCCATTTATATAATTATGTTCAAACAACCACTAGTGGTTTCTAAGAGAAATATTTGTCTTTCTATGTTTTTGGAAGTAACAACTATCTCCGGTAGTAACTTCACTTTTTCACTGGCGCTAAACAAATCACTTAAGAACCAAATATGGCGTAACACGCGGCTTAACAACTAAGTTGAAGAAAGTACAGAATACAAACATATCATATCGAAATGTATAGCTTTCTTTGGAAAGATATACACCATGTATCCAAAAGATACATGTGTGTTTGGTTGAATGGTTTAGCAACGGAAATGATAGAATTGACACCCATTAAGTTTGTTTGGTTGGCAAGTAATGAGGGATAGAAACATGACAACCTGTATTGAGCCTCCCAAAAATATAATACAAATAGAATCCGATCCACTATAAGGTTGTCATGTGACCTATCACAGTAAAGAATTATATCACACTCAATGACTAGTAAACAATAGTTCAATATGGAATAATATCTCGAAGTGGTTCTTGACTCCAATTCAAGGGTTGAGACTATAACTAAACATAGATCCTTGGGTACTCGACCACAAACTGTTGCTACGCTCGAAACTCGATCTAGAAGACTCATGCCCGAGGGGCGGTGGGCGATCCATTAACCGTGGGATATCGATGTCACCTTGCAACATCTTGAGAGCTTCGGACATAGTAGGTCGAATCGCCACCATAACATGAGCACAAAGTAATCCAACTCTAACAAATCTACTCATCACACTCTTAGGCAATGTTCCATCTCTCATTGAGCTATCAAAAACCTCTTCAATTCGATCCGCTTTCACCAATTCCCATGCCCAATCCGCAATCAAAACCATCCCGGAGTTCACTCCTTTCACCTCTTCAAGCACTGTTCTCCCGCTCATAATCTCAAGAACTACGATCCCAAAGCTATAAACATCACTTCTTTCCGTTAACTGCCCGTAAAGCGCATACTCAGGAGCTACATAACCATAGGTTCCCGCAATTCTTGTAGTGATATGAGACTGCCCATCTCTACTCTGCCTAGCTAATCCAAAATCCGCAACCAAGGCTTTCATATTCGAGTCCAAAAGAATGTTCGTCGCCTTTACATCACGATGAAATATCGCGGGCTTAATCCCATTATGCAAATAAAACAGCCCGTTCGCCACATCAAGAATAATCGACTTTCGTTGAGGCCAAGTTAGCCTCTTGTTCGAACCATTGTGGCTGAATATATGATCATGTAAACTACCATTCGGCATAAAATCATACACAAGGTACCTCTCGGTCCCATCAATCGGATCACTAGTCGCACAGAAGCCTCTTAATGGCAACAGATTCCGGTGCCTGATCTTGCTTATAATCTGAGCCTCATTAACAAAATCATCATCACCATCCATATCTAAGCTCGTCATCTTCTTAACAGCAACAACAGTCCCATCAGAAAGAGTCCCTTTGTAAACAACCCCAAATCCACCTTGACCGATCAAATTCTGTTGCGAAAACCCGTTTGTAGCCGCATCAATCTCGTCTATGGTGAACCATTTGGCACCAGTGTTGGGCGAAACTCGATCTTTCACATCCCGTACATAATCCACATGTAACTGAGCTTCTTTCCTCTTGTAGTCACATCTTCTGTAAATCAAAATCACACCCAAAACAAAAAGGGTTCCAATCAAAGCTCCCGAAATCGCAAAAACGATATTTTTCTTTGATGTTGATAATTTTGATTTTGTCTTCGAACCGGAAGTGGACAGAGGCACCCCTAGTATGCATTTCGCCGTTAAAACATCTTCGGGCCCTAAACTGTTGATGATTCCGGCAGCATACAGAGCAGTAAACTGGAAGCATTTAGTAGAGTTTTGGTTCATAGATAGCAACTTAGAATTGACAGTCATTCCCGCTTCAATACAAGATCTGCACTTAAAGGCACCTAGATGTCCGTCACATGAGGAGTCAAACAAGGGGGTCGAACCGACGCTATCGAGCCAATCGGAGACGTTCATGATCCCGGCGCAATTGGAGGGTTTAGCGACGAATTCAGTGGCGGAGGTGAGGCAGGTGGCGAAGGTGTGTCGAACATCGGGGAACGACGAGAGGTGGGTCTGGAAGTCGTCGAGACAGGCTGCAGCTGATGGTGCGTCGGGGAGGTAGAAGGTGTTGGTAGTGTGGAGGTGGTGCGAGAGGCCGATGCCGAAGAGGTTGCGGAGGGTGGAGCAGCAGTTGGGGGTGGTGCAGTCGGAGGGGTCCCATGGGAAGGTGTTGACGTAGTGGAAGTTGATGGGGCATGAGGAGGAGTTTGATGCGTCAGATGAAGATGAGAGGACGAGGAAGAAGAAGAAGAAGAACATGTGTTTGTTCATGTTTGGTGGTGTGTAGCTTCAGAGTCTCGGAGATTGGTGGGTCGTGTTGGTTGAATGTGATATATAGCGTTTACTCAGGGGACATGATTTTTTAATCACGACTGCACTCCCTTGAAGAAATGTATTTTATTTTATTTTATACTAGCGGATTACATCTGCGGTGCCGTTCTATTACCAGAATGACATAGTGAAAGTTTTATTTTGGTTTTAATGAGTTTCATGATATATGCATTTGAAATTCTATTGATATTAACATGTGTTTTAACAATTCGTTATTATACAGTCATTATATTATTACTTAAAATACAGTATTTGATAAGTGTGCGTATCAATTAAAACAAATGGTTTAAAAGTGTTCGAATTAAATTATTATCAAATGTGAAGCATTATTATTATTATGATTAATGGTGAATTACTATTAAATTGTTACAAATGCAGTAACATGTTAAAAATGCGCTATTAAATTTTAATTAGTACAATAACAAAATGTTCTTCTATTATTATTAACCTTATAATTACTTTATCATTAGTATTATTATTTTTACTATTATGAGATTATATTTATTATTATTGTAACTATTTTTTAAAACATATTAAATAATATGTCATTAACTAATAAATGTAGTCACAAATACTAAAATTATGAAATACTCAAAATGCTATAAAAATAACTAATAATTATATACTTAAGTATCCGAATAAAATAATACTTAATTTAAATAATAACCAGTTATAAAAATATAGATAGTAAATATTAACATAATTATCAATTTAAACTTTTATAAATAAGATAATACTTAATGTGATGAATTAAATAATCTCATATTAATAAATAATTTATCAATAATATGATTATATAATATATTAGTTAGAAGGAGTTTATTAAATAAAAATAAAATAGGAATTATTGCATAGATCGTTTGTATCATATGCTTGATAAATTGTGTTATTATAAAATATAATATGTACTAAATTATTTTTGGTGGCGCTGATGCAAACAATGATATCACCGACATTTTATGACATCATTGACGGAGTTGCACCCAGATCTTAACTCTATGCAAAAATACAAGTACAATTACTATCTTACCTACGATATATCCTGAGCGGACAACGTTAGTGAAAGCATTTTCATGCCCAAGTTAGAACAAATAAAATTAGTTAAAACTATTATACATAGTCTTATGAATACATCTAACAAGATTTCAGTGATTAATAAACACACAAGGCTATACTCGTGCCTGGTTCAGATCATAGCCCTACACGACTAACATTAGCCATAACAAGGTGCCTGACACCTTATGCGCCACCGCCTCTAAAAATCATTGATACCATCACAGAGCATCCATTATGGGATCTTCCTTTGTAATTAATTCTATTTAAAATCAAGTGTGTAAATTTCAATGCTAAATCCTAAAAATGTCTGAGTCAAATGGCAAAACCATTTAGAGTGAAAGTAATAAACCTTTCGGGGGGTAATAAGTTCGAGCTCCACTTATGATAAGCTAATATAAATGAGTTGTGGTATATATTAAACTATGTTAGTTACTCGTATATTACACGTGTTTGATAAGAGATAATATATTAAACAAAAAAAGATGTTGATATTATAATCTAATTCACATATTGAATTAAAGATAAGACGAAAACGATTTTCATACTATGATGTAATAATATTAAATATCGGTAATATATATAATATGAATTTTTTATTGCTATGTAACTAACTACTTGAAAAATTATAAGTGTTTTATTTTAAAAACAACTTAGAATTAATGTACAAAATTGTTATTTTTAATAATCAAATGAGAAATTATTCAATTTAATGTTAATGAGTCTATAGTGAGAAAATATTAAGTACCAAGTTGAAAAAATATACTTATATTTTCCCAAAAAAGCATATTTCAATCAATAAAAATTTATATTTAACTATTAAAAGTTCTAACAAATTTAAGTATTTAACGTGTAAGTATTGTATATCAAATCTATTATCAATAAAGTAAACCAAAAAACCAGTAAAGATAAAAAAAAATAATAACAATTTACTAAAAGATAAAAAAATTAAAAATTAATGTAGAAAAGTTAACGTGATTAAATATATAAAATCAAACACATAAATAAAAATAAAAGGTGATATAAATATCAGTTTTGTTAGAAAAATTATTATGACTAATGTTAGAAAGATCATTGTGAATAATGTTAGAAAGTGCATATGTACATGAAAAAAAGTATTGATCATTTAGACATGTGTTTAATGTTGTAACATATTTGATAATGAACATAATAAATGCAATGGAAAGAATTATGATGGATCAAATAATCATCCAAATATATAAAAGTTTATTTCATATTATAAAATAAAAACATTACACTTTTAGTACAAAGGAAAATAATTACTTTAGTTTCTTGTGAGTGTAAGATAGAAAAAATAACCAAAAATAACACACCTAATATGAGATCAATTTATGGTTGCTATAGTTTAATAAACATCAGATAAATTGCAAAACCTTGTTATTGAGATTTGTTTGTGAAAGCAAAAATATAACGTTATACTGTTTGAGTGGAGAATGCTCTACATTATGTTAAAAACTTAAAATATTAGAAATTGATGTGGTTTGATAATAATAAAGAAAGATTTGGCATTAAAATATGTGTTTAAATTTGGTTACTGAATATCTAGATAATGTTTTTTCAAATTTAGAATATGAAAATATTTAAAAATTTTGATAAGTTCGACATGTTTTTAATATTAGTATAGAATATTTGAATTGTAAATATTGATAATTAAGTGTAATAAAAAATCATTATTTATAAATCAGATTTAATTTTTGTTTATAAAAGAGAATTCAAAAATTTGTAAAGTTTGAAATAATTTATTTTATTTATATTTTTAAAAATAAAAGTTAAAATTTTGGTTTGAAAAGTTTGTCATAAATGTGTTGATAACATATAAATAAATCCTAAATGAACACCTTCACAAGAGGCCATTTGACACCCAAGTTATTTTTATAGCGTAGGGTTCAAATAAAAAGACCGTTAAAACTAAATAGTGTAAAAAATAATCTTAACTATCAATCTTTTTAATCAATTATTGAGATCAACTTGTAAAGAAGAAGTTGTTATAGGAGTATTTCAAGATACTTTTTATGACTTTTTGCAAATTCTTTAATTTTTTAAACGTTTATAACTTTTATATACGATATTATATTTTATAACAATTACACCATAAATATGAACGTTTTTATCTTTAAAATATGTATAGTATTGTTATATAAAAATATAATAATTATTTTCACCCCATGTCATCTTCAATGACATCGGTTCTTCGGAAGTTCACTCCTTTAGTGCATGGGGACTTGGATCCTTCAACTTTGGATCTTGTACTTTTCTTTTATCTTTTCCAACTATACCTAGGGCAGTTTGTTGGATTCTGTTTTAGTTGATCGTTCCGTCCTGATATGTAAATAAATATACATTTTAACAATACATATTATTTCTTATTTGAAGCATTTTTGTTACAAGTTCATTTATTTATACATTTATTTGTGTTATATTTGAATGTTGTACTCTCTAGTGGTCATTTGATGATTTTTTATGGAAAGTTGAAGAAAAGCTGAAGTTTTGTGAAGAAAAGCTTCTGACACGGGCATGTAGACACCCCTACATGCCCATTGTTGCTGTGCAGCATGATTCCGTGGAAAACTACAACCTGCTCACTTATCCCACACACCCATGTGTGGAGCAGAATCGGGTTTTTAACCTAAATTCACCCCCATTTTAACATAACTTTCAAATTATCTCAAACCCTAGCCTCTTTCATCCCTTTAGGTGATTTTGGGTCTATTTCAAGTGTTCTTGAGAGATTTGAAGGACAAGATTGAAGATTTTACACTTTCAAAGAGGATGTAACATCATCCACCCCATTTCCTCTCAAATTGGTTTGAATTCCTATTGATCTACTGTGAGTTCTTCCATGTTCTTTGGTTTGGGAGTGTTTTTTGTAAGCCTCATGGGCTAAACATTTATTATCACTTGGATTAGATGAAACTTAGCATGATTTAACAACTTATACATGATTCTTGGTGATGTTTATATTGATGCCATAATAAAGCTTGATTATTCTTCAATGATTGTGTGTGTTTGTTCTAGTTTGATGAAATGTTCAATCTTGTGGGTGTGTTGTAAGCATGTTATGTTAGAAAACCTCATGTTCTTACAAGACTTATGCATATGATTTCAATTTTTGTATATAGTCTTATGACATTTGACTAGAAATGATGAATGAAAGTTGAAGGTTTAGTAAAATTGGTCAAATGTGCATCCTTATGCTTATGTTTGAGAAAACCACGGTGTATGTCATAAATCTCTCTTGTCATTGGTTATGAATTGTTTTGTAATCATGGTATGATATTTATGAGTTGAAGAGTAATTGTAGTTTTGTCTATTTTACGCAAGTTGAGGTGGTTATCATGTGTTTATCGTGTTAACTTTCCAAAGATTTGTGAAGTTAGATAACCCTGAAAGGAGTCTAATTCATCTTTAACATTGACATAATTATAGCATTAGTTTCTTATTACATAACTTTATGTAAGGCCCCATCCCTGGAGACCCCACAGTTGGTCAAAAACACCTTAAATCACATTATTATAAAAAAACACCTTAAATCACATTATTATAAAAAAACAATCGCAGCCGAATAATTTAACCAAAAATCATTTCTTGCTTTAATGATTACTTTTGCCAAATAATACATCGTTGTTAGAGTTACAAAAGAATATTTAGTTGCATTACAAGATAAAAATATCATAATTGCATAAATGGATGCCAGTCTCCATTCACCAAGTAGCTTCAGCCGTGCCATCCTCAGCAACAACCTTACCTGCCAACTGATATACATATAAAAAAAGTCAGCGTTGTTGAGTGAGTCCTAATTTAATAATATACAAAATATACTTTGGTAAACTTCACATGATGATCATTCATCATCATACATAATCCATCATTAAGAGATTCTTTATCTTTCTTTCTTTTATTACCTTTCACTTTCATTAACTAGGATCTCACAAAGAAAAAGCCTACATTGTTGGTTGGCAACAGATGCCGAACCCCTGTCGGTACATATCAATAAGTGGTAGCTAACCCCCGACAGTTGATCCACACTGCTAGGCACTAAGCCTGCTCATGAACTTGGATCCCATTAGTTTATTGGTCAATCACAAGGATTAGACCCCGAATGTGCCTTTCTTGGGCTGAAACAGCCACACATTAGTTGAGCTAACGATAACATGGTCGTAAACCTCCGTTGGAAAAGCTTGCAAGGCTTTTCACCTATTGTTAGGGCCCTGGGGTAACATTTATTAAGTTTCACTGTCCTTCTTTTATTCCTTTATGTCCACTTATTATGAATAATACTTTTATAATATTATTACCTTAAAATCACATATCATAAAACAGTAATAATTATTCATAGGAAGCCCATAAGAAGGTAAGTAAAACATTTGAAACATAGAACAAGCATAATCACCCATTAAACATAAGTTCTTAACACTTGAACTCTATTCCCAAAATTTCATAAAAATCCTAAGTGTTCACAGCGCATGAGTAGCATACAAAGCGGATGGCTTAAAGTACTAAGTATCCACAGCGGACAACCTAAGTCTACGGCGGACAGCCGAGGTCCACAGTGGATGAACATAGTCCAATGCGGATGGCCATAGTCTAATGCGGATGAATAACATCCACAGCGGATAACTAAAATTGTATAACAGATGAAATAAGTACATAGCGGATAACCAACATCCACGGCGGACGTACAAATTTTTCTAAGGGTTCACAACGGACAGTGTCCACAGTGGATAACCAACATCCACAGCGGACAACTTAAAACTCCTTAAGTGTCCACAGCGGACATGTAACTCCACAGCGGACATGTAACTCCACAACGGACGTCCTACATTTCTAAGTGTCCACAGCGGACACACAATGTCCACGGCGGATGACCATCATCCATAGCGGACACTTGTTCAGTACCTGCAATGCAACTTGTGAAGTTTTCCAATCTCAAACATCATTTTAGCCTAAACTTAGCATAGATCTAACATGTTACAAGCTTAAAGCATAACAAACATCATCACACATCGTACAAATCACTTAAAACAAACATACTTCAAACACAACCGTATACCATGTAAAAATCATAGTTTGGTTAGGAAAAACAGTAGTTATTATGCATATCAGCCCCAAAACAAGTAAAAAACACGTAAAAAAAGAGATCTAGAACTCACCTCTCAGCAGCTATCGAGTGAAACACCACAACCCGAGAGCTAACAGGAATATCTAACACCTAAACATATAAAGCAAACAACCAACACAAGAAAACACATAAAAATAGGTTCATAAGCTCGAACCCAGTAGAAAATCGAGAAGAAATCTTCTGGAAATCTCACCTTTTGAAGAACTTTAGCTTTCTCTCTCTAAAACCGGATGGGGTTTTCTTTTCCAAGCCTTTAGCCGAATTGTGCATGAGAGAGAGGGTCATGGGCGGCCTTACCACCTTTTTGAAACCCATTATGGGTAAGTTAACCTTTTGTACACCTTCACCCCTTAACCTTTTGGATATTTATCTTTTCTTCTTTACTTTTCTTTTCTTTGAATTTTCGGGTGTTACACTTTAGGTGGCTATTGTGTGTTTATCATTCTAGCTTTCTGAATGGTTATATGTCTAGATATCCTTGATAGGGGTTTAGGCTACTTCCATGTATTATATGTAAAAAATGGTCTTACCTTGAGTTCGTGCTAATTGTTAATTCTATGCTAAGTGGAATCAAAGTCCAAGTGGTATCTTTAATTGATTGTGTATCTTCATCTTTGCTTTTTTGATTTGTTAGTTTAACCTGCTAATCATTTTAGTTAATTCAATATTTGCAAATCCAAACTCAAGTGATCGGTTACCTAGAAAACGCCTACCCCTCGTATGGTAAAGCTGCTTGAAACTTCGTCACCTATGAAGAAAAAAGAAAAAAATAAATAATAGTAATAACAAGAAATCTTTTTTTTTTTTCGATTTTAAGCGACTTTATAAGAGAGAAAGTGTAGAAACAAAAGGGTACACTTTCTAGAAGATTTGTCTGTTGATAGAGGTTTCAAAACACCTTCAAGTGAACCTAATAACATTTCTAACAACATTACCTTTTGAACTAAAAAAAGAATTTATTAGAGGGGAAATGAAAGATTTTTGTACTACCACAAAAATTATTTGATTCTTGTCTTTCAAAGAATTTTCATGATAAACAAGAACAATTATTTTTTTTAGGATTTTTAGGATTTAATGATACCTAAGAACAATTCATCCCTTCTTTTATCTTTTACTTTCTTTTATCTTTCAAAAGGGTCATTCCGAAATAAGGAACACACATTATTGAACAAGCTCATCCAAGTGGGTGGAAAAGATGGCTTGCTTCTCTTCTCCTCTAGTATTGGTACAGAGCTTCCATTTCGAGAAGCTTTCATCCTAATTTCTCTGTTGATTCAACACGAGCAATTAAAACTAGCGACTCTAGAACAACGAAAACAAAGCTAATATTGATTCCCGAACTTGGACCTGGTGAAAGCTTTTTCCCTGTCTATATTCAATAGTCTGAGGGGATTGTGGACAAAAGTTCCCGATAAAAAATGAAATTCTTCTTAACAATTAAACAAGCGAATGGAGTTTTTTTCCACTATCTGTTGACCGGGCTTCCATATTGTCACGATCGACCCACTCCTACACCATCTCATTCATAGTAAAAGAAAAAGGGTGCTTGTGCTTTTTAAGTAGTATTTACTTTCTTCTTCATCGAAGGCTTCCATTGATAAAAACTGTTCTATCTAATGTGGCATTATCACATTTGGCAAGTCTTTCTGCCTCATCCCCACCCCTTTTTTATATATATATGAACAAAATTTATCCTATTCTTAAATTACTTTATATTACACTATTGTCTGAGTTTAAACCCAGCAAACTCAGGATCTCCATCTAATAAGCAAAACCTTTAAAAAATAGGTTAGCCTCGTATTTACAAATACTCAAAATATGTGATCTACATACTTTTAAAATTTCAAACGTATAAAAAAGCGTAAAAAGGTAGGTGTAGGTGCGTGACCGCGGGTACATTTCCAGTCACATGTTGGTCGCTTTATTTTATACAGTGTTGTCGTAGTTTGAATATTTAAAGTGGACTCACATATTTTTTGGTCAAAGTCAAATTTAGCATTGGATTAGAAATATTTTAAAAGGAATATATCAACATTTATATTCTTTTCTACCAAAACAATTTTTATATGTTGAATAAAATACAATTGTTTGTTAAGATTATTATTCTAACTTAATTTATATTTGTCTGTTATTGATCTCTATAAAAAATTGTCACATTTACGTTATGTATCATGCCACATATTCTATGTTAAAAATATAAGACGATTCATCAAGTTACATTTATTTAGGAGGTGATTTATAATATATAGCATGTCATATTTGACTTTATATATGAACAAATCACTATTAAAAGTTAACGATTCGTTTTGTTAAACCTCTTTGTTTTCCTCTGAACTAAAAAATTATACCATTTAGAAGATTTAGATAATTCACAAGGAGAAGAACTAAAAACATTAAAAAAGTATCTTACAAGGTGCGTATTATCACATTTTTTTCATAAAAATAAAAAATACCTCAATAAAACGACTTAAAAGACGCAAAACCATTATCACATTTTTCTAGAATTGTTAATTTACACAATCATTTTATCATATGCACTCTTACATATACATATTTTTTTCGCCATGAAACTTGTGCTCTAAATCTTTTAGGAAGGGACACTTTTTATAAACACCCGGATAACATTAGAGCAAAGTTGCCCTTTGGTCATGATCACAATTTTATTTTTAAAAGGGTTATCTTTCTTTGTGTATAATAAAAGTGCAGGATCGGTGTTGGTTTCACAACACAAGTTTATCTCACAAAATCACTTAATCTCACTTGGTTTGATGAAGCAGAATCTCTAACTAAGTTCACAAGTAATATAATAAGTTAATGAAAAACAAATGAACACAATAGTAGTTTTTCAAGATACTTGTATATATTCTCAACTTAGTATTACAAGACTCTTACATGCATGGTTACAAAGTTATAATGAGAAACTATATATACTACTATCTACAGCCGGTTATACTTGGATAACCAGCTGAAATCTACAACTAGACAAATACTACATTGCTAGAAGTAAAGTATCTAAGATAAAATATTATCCTAGATTAGGTAGTCATGACAAGTCCATGACTTACCTTTTGGTCACCAACTAAAAATGGCAACTGTACTAACTGATAATGGGTGAACAGTAGATAAAAGTATGGTCAACTGTATAGGCGTGGGAAAGCGCCATGCAGTATATCAGAGGTTGCAGTGGATGTTAGACAGACCATACTTATGTCTACTGGTTCATAGTTGGTTCTTCCGAAGCTAAATGGCTTCGGAAGAATAAGTTATTCCGAGGCCATTTATACTTCGGAAGAATCAACTTCTTCCGAGTCTTTTGCAAGTCTTCAGGACTTTATTTTTCGGAAGACTTTGTCTTTAGAATCTTTTAAGTTGTATACTTCGGAAGGAGAACTACTTAGTCTCGGAAGACTGAGTTCTTACTTCGGAAGTTCTTCAACCTTGAGCTTTGGAAGATCTTTGACTTATCTTCGGAAGAGCAGCTTTGTCTTCGAAAGACCACTTCAATTGTACATCAAAATCTTCTAAGTGTTGTTTTGGTTGCACCAGCATCATATGATCCAACAAACTCCCCTACGCTGATGCTACCAAAACTTCACTTCCTTCTATTCCTCAATGTCTTCAACACCAGAAAGAGCAGATATTTGTCTGTCTCTTTGTTCTTCCCTGATGTAGTGGTGAGGAGATTGTACAAATCATCCGTAGATAATAGATCCAATCTGTTGCTCTGGATGATGTGTACCCTTTGTTGCGTCCCTCTGAAAAGAGTTAGTTGATGGGAATTGTAGTCATATTCCCATCTAACTATAGGATCCAAAGTTGGACCTTCAACCATTTGCAGGAACGCTTTTCCTTTTCTGGTTGCACCGTTTTCTTCTTCCTTTCCTCTCTTTTTCAACTCTTCTTCAGTCTTGGCTTTCTGTGTAAGCTCTTTAACATGAAGACTACTCAGATGATTCCTGATGTGAGCAGCTATCTGAGAGTTGGAGGGATTGGAGAATGGTCTCTTTGCTAACTCAGCAATGTCAAACCTGCTTTAGTGTAGCAGAGCAGATGTATCAAGTCTATTCACTTGACCATTCTCCCTTTCCATAGCAAAGCTGTGTGTAGCTTCATCGAACCTTCATTAGACAATTTGGCTTCTAGGATTGAGGGGATTGGTTGGCAGCTTGTCCCCTTTTCTTGTGTCCAGTAGAGTCATCAGTCTCCTTCTCAACTTCTTCTCTTCTTCATTAAGTGCTTCTGAGTTGGTTGCAAGAAGTTGGAGAGCTTGGTCCAGTGTTCCCCTTGGAAAATCAAGGAGTGCATCTCTTGTGAGGTAACAGGAAGACCCATCAATGTATTTTAGCTTTATGGACTCTTCCTCAAAAGAGATGTCACTCAGGGTTGTGCAATTAATGAGCTTCTATTTGATCTTCTTGAATTCTTCTAAGGTCAAGGGTTTAGATGGTTAAAAAGATGGCTTTAGTAGTGATTGGGTTAGGGGTTGTGTTTTGGGTTTAAGGATAGGTGGTGGTGGAGGTTGTTGAGAGGCAGTGGGTGAAGGTGTAGGTATGACTGATGGTGTAGATTCAGGGGTGTAAGGTTCAATGGTTGGCTTAGTTTTAATGGGGAAGGGAAAAGGAATGTGCATAGGTTGTGGTTTGGGTGCTGGTTTGGGTTTGGGAGTTGGTTTGGGTGCCATCCTCTAAAAACTATGCCTTTGAAGTACCTCTTGCCTTCTTCCTAAGCGAATGTCAGCCTTGATGTTGCTAACATGTTGCTGTAGGGTCTTTAAGGACATAGGACCCACCTGCCAACCAGTGAATCCATGGGTTTTAAGGTAGATTTTCATCCACTCCTTATCACCTTCACTCTTGGCAGCTGCAAGCTTTGCCTGTTCCTCCATCTTCTTCCTCCCCTTCAGCTTCTCCCTGGTAGCCTTCTTCCTTTCTTTGTTGATTTGATCTTGCTCTTTGTGAAAAAGAAACAAGATTGTATCATAATAATGAGGTGCTAGCTCCTTCTGAGTATAGTCTCTAGTACAGAGAAAGGCTATTCTCTCCGTCCTCTCCTTCTCCATTGCCTCCTCCTTCTTTTTCCTCTCTTCCTTTTCTACGGCCAACCTTGATGCTTTATCTTTTATTTTTGTAGCAAGGTTGCCTTCTCCAGCTTTACAAGCTCGTCAATTAGAGTACAAGGATATCTTCATTGTCTACTCCCAGGCTGATGAGCCTATCTATAACCTCCACTCTCCCCTGGTTGTTGTACTCTCTTAGGCGGTTGCTACTGCTTTGCTGCTTGCAGCCAGTAACTTCCCAGTATCAATTCTTCCTTTCCTTTTCAATTTCTCCAGCCTTTCTTCCTCTAGAAGCTCTTCAGTAGTGAGCTTCCTCTTCCCTTTAGGATCAGAGGAAGATTCAGCTTTTGAAGACTCAGGCTTAGAGGTTTCAGGTTGGGGAGAGGGGATTTGAACTTATGGTGCTTGGGAGATGGGATTTGTAAGGAAGTCCTCACTATTGACCTCAGAGGCCAGGTCAAGAATGGCCTCTGTGATGAACAGGTCATCAGACAAGGAAGATAGTTCAATTATTCCTTCGGCAGCTTGGATTTCTGCTTCGAAAGTAATTGGAACTGCACTACCTGTCCCTTATAAGTTGGTTGCTGGGCCATCAGTCTGTATTTCCCCTTTGAAGTTAATCTCAGGTTCAATAGAGACCTTAAGTTGACCAACTTCCTCCTCAAAGGTAGGTGGTGCACTCAGCCTTTGTATCTCTTCAGCTCCAAAATAGGCTATCGCAACATCAGGAGAGGGTTGTTCAAGGAAGGAGCTTATCAGAAATTTGGTTAAGAATCTGTAAAGGTCAATAAGCATCCTTGGGTCCACTTGAATGGTAATAGGAGGTGGTTGAGAAAAGATGGTTGCAGGATGTTGTTGTGTGGGATATAAAGAAGAGATGGCATCAAGGGAAGTAGTGATGGCAAGACTGGGTTCCATATGTCTTTGTTTCTGGATATTCTCCCCTTTTTTGATAGCATCATCTTAAGAAGTAGATAAGATGGAGGAAGAACTAAAATAAACTTGAATTGGTAAATGCCTAACAGACTTCTCAATCTGTTTCTCAGCTAGTTGAGCCTTGAGATGTTTAATCTCAAGTTGCTGAGTGGACGACCTGTCCTCTAAAGTCTTTACCTTTAATTCAAGGTTTGAAAATTTAGAAAGTAGTTCTCTGATAATGAGTTTCAGACTACCATCATCTTCTTTTGAAGAATCATTGGGAGATGAGATAACATACCTAGTTTGTTCACCATCACCACCAGTCGTGGTTTCTTGACGCCCTGGATACCCTTGCTTAGTGATGTCTCTTTCAGAGGCATCAATTCACTGATGTTACCATTGTCTTGAGAGGTTAGTGAAACACTCTCAGTAGTGGCAGCTGAGCCTACATGAGTCACCTCAACACCAGTTTGACTCACCTTAGTTAGGTTTAGCTGATGTGGGCTAGACATTAGAGGTTTTCTAGGGCTCAGTTGATCTTGAGAGTGGTATGGTAGATCAACATCATGGCTCGGATGAAACATAATGTCCTCATTAGGTCGGGTTAATAGGTCAATAAAGGATAGAGAAGTTATATCTAGTGACCCGGGACCTTGGTCAGCACCTAATGGCTCCTTTATAATAGCAGTTGAGCCAATGATATGGCTGTCCCTTTTTGGCTGCTCAGGGGAGTGTTGAGACTCACCCTGAGGGCTAATGGCTTGGGTTGTGGGCTCGTTACGTCAAGAATGAGGAGACTCAACACTGACATTAAGGTCAATGGTGGAGGATGTTTGGCCTCTGGCTGAGTGGGAGCCTTGAGTTCTACTCTAGCCTTTTTGGTTTGAATAGAGGGGACCTGATCAAGCAGAGTAGATTGATCAGGGTTTGTTTGGGGCGTCTTGTGTAGGTGATCTTGATTGGGTGGGAAGAAGTAATTATCATTAGAGTGGTGGTGTCTGGTGTGGGTTCATCACCTGCTGGGCTTACAGGGGTTGTCACCAGGAGCCGTTGGCTCAATCATACCTCGAAGAAGATCAATGAATCTTCCAGTGAAGTTGGTGGACACCTTCTTCAGAGTTTTAAAGATACCAGGCCTTATGTGAGGGACTAGTAGAACATCTGCACATTGTAGTCTGTCCTGGTCTAGCTCATAATTGATTATGTACTGAATGAACCGGGGATACATGTAGAATGAATCCCGAGTGAGATTGCCTCTTAAGTTGTTTAGCATAAATTTTGAGTAGTTGAAGCGCAGGCCCTTTACTAACCTATGGACTAGGCAGCCCAAATCATATGGGATTTGATCCCATCCCCCGGACTTGTTGGATAGGCAGTGCAGGACGATGTGCAGCAAGAACTTCCAATTGTAGGAGAAGTTAAACTTATAGACTGTAGACCTGCTCACATCGCCGCCATATCCCATCTGAATATAGGTATTCTCCAACTCAGATTTAGGAAATTCAGTAGGATCGGTGTTGGTTTCACAACACAAGTTCATCTTACAAGTTCACTTAATCTCATTCGGTTTGATGAAGCAGAATCTCTAACTAAGTTCACAAGTAATATAATAAGTTAATGAAAAACAAATGAACACAAGAGTAGTTTTTCAAGATACTTGTATATATTACTTCTCAACTTAGTATTACAAGACTCTTACAAGTATGGTTACAAAGTATAATGAGAAACTATATATACTACTATCTACAGCCGGTTATACTTGGATAACCAACTGAACTCTACAACTAGAAAAATACTACATTGCTAGAAGTAAAGTATCTAAGATAAAATATTATCCTAGATTAGATAGTCATGACAGGTCCATGACTTACCTTTTGGTCACCAACTAAAAGTGGCAACTGTACTAACTGATAATGGGTGAACAGTAGATAAAAGTATGGTCAACTGTATGGGCGTGGGAAAGCGCCATGCAGTATATCAGAGGTTGTAGCGGATGTCAGATAGACCATACTTGTGTCTACTGGTTCATAGTTGGTTCTTCCGAAGCTAAATGGCTTCGGAAGAATAAGTTCTTCTGAGGCCATTTATACTTTGGAAGAATCAACTTCTTCCGAGTCTTCTGCAAGTCTTCAGGATTTTATTTTTCGGAAGACTTTGTCTTTAGGATCTTCTAAGTTGTATACTTCGGAAGGAGAACTACTTAGCCTCGGAAGACTGAGTTCTTACTTCGGAAGTTCTTCAACCTTGAGGTTCAGAAGATATTTGACTTGTTTTCGGAAGAGTAGCTTTGTCTTCAGAAGACCACTTTAATTGTACATCAAAATCCTCTAAGTGTTGTTTTGGTTCCACCAGCCTCATATGATCCAACAAAAAGTATAAAAGCAAAGGTGCCCTCTAACTTTCCGTTCTTCATGTTCTTGTGGATGAAAGGTGCCTGAAAATGATTACCTCGGTAGTAAGAAACGCCTAGAAATGGCACCGTTGTTCAAGAGTAACCGTTAACCTTGAGTTCTTTATGTTCTTGTGGATGAAAGGTACAAATTTCACACTTGATTTAGAATTTATATGTAAGTTTTCATCCGGAACTCATTTGGACTTTATAATTGAAATTGTATTAAAGATGTAAATTAATCAAGTGAAAAGAAAATAGTCTATGTAAAGTGTCTCTTTTATAATGTTGAGGATTTGAGGGTTCTAAGTGTTGAGGGTTCTAAGTGTCATATTCAATAAGTAATGTACCAATCATTAAAAAATAAATACAATAGTTTACATATGATAGCACTGGAAATAAATCCAAATTAATCGTTCGATAGGAGGCTTATTATAGGTTTCTTTATAAATGAACAAAAAAAAATATATATATATTTTTTAACGACAAACTATCGTAATCCTAAACTACTCCAAAATAATTTTATACTATATCTGGATTTAAATTCAAAACCTAGACTTTAAAAGACATGAGCATCTACAAAGCGGCTAGTCCTACAATGACATTAACGAACGAATATGAATAATTACTTATGTTTCTTTGAGTTAACACATGTATACATGAATGTATGCTTGGGCCATTAATAATACATACACATTCACAGGTCTCTCAACGAAATGTTTTATTATTATTTTTGGTTCGAAGCGAATGCAGTGGGTATTTAATTACGATCACTCACAGTTTATTAAATATATGATATTTGATTATGCACGATTACAGAAAGTAATTATGCAACTTAAAAAATAATACCACACATAGTTATAATAAAGCAAATAATTCCATACAATTATATAATATATAATATATTACTCCCAGTCTCCCTAACGGTTTTTTCCTTCAATCCTGACTGTTCAAACTCACGTAACCAACCTGAGGTGAAATCTAAGCCTTTGAAAGTCGACGGTTTGATCAAAATTTGGAGGTTTTTTAACCTCTTCTCTGCATTTCAACGCTCCTGCTTTTCGTCTCTCACGTCGCCCTCTTCTTGCCTGACAACCACCTCATGCCTATATGATTGAAATGGCCTGACAAACTAGAGCTTATAACACTTACAAACTTGGACGGTTGGAGACCTCCGATTGAGGTTAGAGAGAGACAAATAGATCCATGAGAATACCACTATGATTTCTCCTGTCGCTACACAAGAACATTGCGAGAATCGAAGCTGCCAAAAGTCAAAAATGTCACACTCACGGCTAAGGTTATTTTCAGAGTGTCCTTAATCCGTTTTAAGTTTTAATCTTGCTTCAAATTAGATTTATTTTCTTGATCTTGCCTTTCCAATGATTTCGTTAAATCGTTGATTTAAACCTCCGTCCTTCCTGGGTTCCGTGAACTATATATAACCCTAAATCATAAAACGTTATCTCTATTATCATTTATTGTTCTCATAAAAAACAGTGGAGGAATTGGTTTTAGTTTCGTTCCTTTCGTGTTATTTAATCAATTTGCAATATTTTACGTGTTGTAGATGGATAATGAAGTCTCTATTTATAGTGCAACCATTACAGATGCAGAGCATTATGGTATACCAGGTTAGTTAATATCTTTTCTAATTTCATTTTTACTTCATTCTTGAGCATCTTATTCACTCATGTGCTAGGTTATAGTTACATATAATGTAAAAACTTCTAGTGCTTGATGAACCAAGAACTAGAACAAGATGAGCTAAGCAACAAGCTTGATCAATTAAAGGTTTGTGTAAGGTTGGGATAATACCACCAACTATTTCATGGAATGTTTGTTTCATGTTTCTTCTTCATCACCCCTATGAGTGTGTACATAGGAAGTATTAACGTATCTTTCTCATTCACATTAACTAGATCGTTAATGTTGCAGGTTTTTGGTTAATATATAAAGCAATGGGTGCCTAGCTCTATGTGTTCTGCCTGAGCTCTTATAGCTCCTTCTTCAACTCCTCCTTCTTACATCTTCTTATCAGGTCATGATCAATGAAATCTTTAGTTTTCACCTTCTTTCCTGAAGATCTCATCAGCTGACTTCCCTCAGTTCCACCCATCTTTTTGTTAATCTTATGATTAGCATGGGTGGTTAGATCAATCTTCTTTCATAGGAACATCTTGTTATGGGTCTTACTTCTAAGGAGTTTGAGGTTCCTGCACAACAACTTCTGTTGTAAGTCTTCTTGTTGGAGTTGTGCTTTGGTTGAAGCTTTGTCTTGATGTAGGGGTTTGACTCAGCAGACAGTTTGTTGACTTCGGACGATGACTTTTCTTTGACAAACTCCACCTTCCGAATCACATCCTTTTTTGCCTTATCTTTGCGTTCTTCCCTCCTCTTCTCCCTCTCTTCCTCTTCCTTTTCTCTCTTCTTTTACTCTTCATCTACTTCTTCAACTACTCCCTCTTTCTTTTCTTTCTCAGCTGCCTTAGATTCTTTAGCAGCTGCTTTTTACAGATTGGATCGGTAGATATTTGCTTATTTACCTCTGGGTTGCACTTAGGGGTATATGTAGGAGTGTATATCATTGGTGGTTCCACAATATTATACCCTAAAACTGTCTTGGTTTGATACAACTTTTGGGTGTTTTCAGTAAAAGCAAGCAATTTTTTAAACTTTTCAGTTTGAACATTATATTTATCAGCATATGCTTTTAGCTATACCTAAATCATATTGTGCTGATTTCAATCTGATCAAAAGATCATCAATTTAGGTCTCTAAGTTGGTTTGTTCATGTTTTAGTTGTGAAACAGTATTTTCTAGCTCTATTATCTTTTCCTTTTGAGCTTGATCATTTTTCTTAAAATCAGTTTTAAGAAGATTGATTGATTCAACATCCTTCATAAAATCCAAATTATGATTTCTGTACAAGTTTACCTTAGCAATTCACTCAGGTGTATAGCAAGGTTCGAAAGTTACCTGAGATAAGGAGGTTGAGCTCCCAGCCATCAGTGCATTGTTGATGGGAGTGACATTTTCTACTTGGAAGCTCTAGTCAATCATCTCTTCTCATAAGGCTACAACTGTTGTATGTCTTTGGCTGGTAGAAGTAGAAGGACTTTGATAAGTTAAGGGTTGTTTGAAGTTTGATGAGCTTGGGGGAGATGGATTGACTTAGGTGCTTTGCATTCTTTGGCAATGTGTCTCAGCTGGTTGCAGTTGAAACAACTCACTTTGCTCTTGTCAATCCCAAAACCTGATCTTTTCTGCCTCACGGACTTTCTTTCAGTTCTCTACTAAAACTGCTTAACCCTAAAGGAGATCATGGCTATTTGATAGTTGATGTCCACCTCCTCAAGATCATCTGGATGAATGCATTCCAGATCTTTTTCGGAGAGTTGAAAGAAGTTAGTTTGCTTAATAACAAAGGCTGAGTTTAAAAAGTAGGTTGGTGAAAACGATGTTGAGGTCTGTTGATTCCATCTGCTAAAAGATGGTGATGGTTAAGATTCAGCAATTAGACATTCAGTGTAGTTGATCATGAGTACTTGATGAGTCACCATAGGAATTTGGTAGGCTTGGGAGTGGGAGTGAAAAGGTTCTTGAATAGGTTCCATAAGAGCTGATGACTTAGAAGGGTTTAAAGATCTGCCGAGTGATTCTTCATCTGCATCGATTTCCATCTGATAGGCACTCAGAATGCCATATAACTGCTCAAGAGTCATTATCTTTAGATTTTTAGTTCTTCTAATAGACACGATGTAAACTGTCCATGTTTTTAGTAGGGACCTTAAGAACCTTCTAAGAACATCATTATTCTCCATATTTACTGTAGCTTCATTTAGAGAGTCTAGCAGTTCAATATATCTAAGATGTTGTAGTCATGGTTTTTCCCCTTGTGAAACCAAAGTTTTCAAACTTCTGTTTCAAGACATCTCTTTTGTTCTCCTACATGTCGTCAGTTCCTTCAAATCTGGCCTTCAATGCTTCCCACAAATTCTAAGCCGTTGTGAATTTCTTGAAGCCATGGATGATGCTATTTGGTATGCTCATTCTAATCAATCCTACAGACTTTGAATCCACATCCATCTTCTTCAGATCTTTATCTGAGTACTTTGTGGGATCTTTGGGGATCATGACTCCACCTTCACTAGCAGCTTGAACCATAGGGACATATGGTCCATTTAGAATAGAGAGCCAAAGTCTTAGATCTTGATTCCTTAAAAAATCTTCCATTCGGATTTTCCAAGTATCATAATCATATGGTCTGAACTGGGGGGTTTGGTCTGAGTTCCATTCTCCAAGTCGTGCTTACTTAAGATAGCTACAACAGTCATTTTGAAAGGATAGAGGGGTATGAAGGAGTGTGGTGTTTGATAGTATGATCAAAAGAAAAACAAGTGATTTGTTGAAAGGTGACTTCAAGCAAATCAAGAGCCAAAGCTCTGATACCACTAGTTGGATCTGGTTATGGATTAATAATACTTTTATATTTGATCAGTAGTTAACAAATACGAAATCTAAATTAATTCTTACTAACAAACATAAATACTTTGAGTAAAGATAAGTGCACAAGTTGTTCTTTCAAAGTATTCACTTGATTAATAAAAAATGAGTACAAAGAGTTACAATCAGTAGATACACAAGTGGTTTAACAAGCTTACCTCTACTATACAAGTATGAGAGTTTTATACTATGAAATCTAAACAATAAAAATAAACTATTCTATATTCAGAATGTACAGCAAGATAGACAATTGGCACATCAAAGTTAGGCAGCTTCAGTACTATGTTGTCTTCAAAAGGCAAAACACAACAACCGTTAATACAGATAGTCTTATCTTGTGTAACAGTTGATCAATAGCTCATGGAGTTTAGTACTGACCAGCAGCAGTTGATCAGCAGTACATTAGGTAAGTACTGATCGGCAGTGGTTCAGCATATGCTAATTGGCAGTCACTTGGCATATGTTGATCGACAGTTGATTCAGCACTGGGTAGAATTAGGCAATTGACAGCCAAGGCTGTATTCTTTAGTTTTCGGTAGCTTTATCCTCTTCATGGATCAACATATACTTTACACCCTAAACTTTATATTTTTTATTTGTAGCACATTCGTAATTTTTTATATTTTTTATTTCATCTTATTAGTTTTAAAGTTTAATGTTTGATATATCCCGAATATGCCATTACAACATGGTTATTTTTATCTATATTTTGGTGTAAATTTCATTCAAAACGACGTTGTGCGTCAAATTATACAAGTAATCGAAACACAAACGTGAAAACTCGATCTAAGCATATTTAAGGTTTCATTTTTTACATTTTACTTTCTCATCAACTTATAACTTTAAATATATGATGTTTTTAAAAAGATACATATTTGTGTGTGCGAAATTTTATGAACGTTAATATCCTTAACCGTTATATTTTTGCCATTGTGACGCGTATTGAAGTTTGGATGTGAATTTTTTAACAATCACTTTTTTTCTACATAAACTTTTGAGTATTATCAATGGCCCACCACTTTATTTCATATAAAGTTTCGAATTTTATTAATGACATAACTTTTTTATAAATTAACGTATATAATCAGATTCGTGACAACGTTTTGCTATTTTTTCATAGTTTTACACCCCGTCGTAACATGGGTTGTTAATACTAGTTGAAAAGGTTACACCCAAACTCCCCTATATGGCCGCCCCTCCTCACTCCCTCACTATCTTTGTGCAAACCTCAAGATACACACCCAGAGATATTTTATGCTTTAGTTCTTGCATCTATAGTTGAAAAGTCAATGTTTTTATGCTTTAGTTCTTGCATCTATAGTTGGAAAATCAATGTTTCTTACATCAAACGTGAGTTAGCAATCATTCATTTCACATCACAAGTAAGTTTTGATCTTGATTTCTTTCCATTTAATTCATCATATGTTTCGAACCCCAGATGATCCAAATACACATCAAAACTTGCAATTGAGTCAAATTGATTGTTAATTACATGTTATTAGGTGATTCTAAGACGTTTGTACGGTTTAGAATTATTAAAATTATGTTAGTTGAAAACTAATACTTGCCATTAAAGGAAACTTTATTTTGGGACTTTTGTATTAATAGGTGTATTTGATGATATTGAGTTGATTTATCGATGCATGATGTTGGTTGATGCTTATAAATGAATTTTTATGTTATGGGTTTGTGAAATCAACTTGTTTTTATGTACTTACTAATAATAGTAACCTTTTTAGAAGGTTAGGTTAAGAATTGAGTTCTATACATGCTTGATGGGTAATGTTGATTGATATGTAATGTATAGGACATAAGAATGGATGTAGATTTGCTGAATTGTCAAAAACGCTTCATGTGATCACAGTTGCTATTTATGCCCTAGATTTAATAAAATGATGTTTTGTATGATGAATGTGCTATGTGTAGGAAAATGTATTATAATTGAGATTATGTTAGAATGATCATAGGAACATGTTGGGAGATTGTGTTGTGGATTAATCAATTTGTGTTCATACAATTCTATAAATTGAAAATTTTCTTATGATGATGTCCTAGGTGATGTTAACATGCTAGGATTAAGAAGTAGATGAATGGTATGTGATCTATGATACTTGTAATGGTATGTTAGTCACACCCCAACCAATGATGGAATCATTGGGGCGACGAATGTGAATCGATCACGCATAGAACATGGTAGTATTTGCTTTGAAATAATATTAAATGTCAATTTCATTAAATAACACTCAACAAATAATTCATTACAATCAAATAATAATTCAAATAAACATAGCAAAGTATTTTTTATTAATCTAGGTCCAAGTCCTATATGAGCATGAAGAAGTCCTCTAAACTGCATTTCCTGAAATCATGTGAAAAAGTAATGAGTCAGCTAACGAATTAGGTTGTGAGTAAACATAGGTTTGAACACATATATAGATTGATTAAAATGATTGAAAACAATTCAATTCACATGAAAATATCAAGATTTACAATGCAATAGTGTAACATAAAAGACAAACCAAACACAATTAAACCAAATGATTGAATTGACTTGGTTCGCAGACGAAGCTTATGATAGATTGATTGACTCCAGTTCCAATCACCACTCGAATATTCATATGGGGTGGGTTTGTCAAATCAATAGATCTATCATCACCATCTCGAATAACCATATAGGGTGGGTTTATCAAACCTAGATCCATCATTGTTACCGTGATACCATGTATAAAATATTGTGTTATCATCTAGTTTATCTAACTATACACACATAATTGCAAGTAATAATATAGTATGTATTGAATTGAATTTTGAATGAAATAACAATGATTTAATACGAATCACATGATTTTCTTAAAATATAAAACATAGAAAAATGGGCCATGAAAACTCACCTTGCTATTAGGATATGATTTGAACAATAATAGAATAGATTAGATAATAACAGTTTTCTCATGATTTTAACCTAAGAAAATGTGTTTTGATGTTAAAATAGTATGATTTAAGACTATGTATGAATTAGGGTTTTGATTGAGATTTGGGTTTATCAAAATAGATTTAAATAATGTATATAATTTATTATATAGTTTGATTAAAAATATAGAATAAGTCAATTGAATTTGAAACTAATAATTGATAACAAGTGAAATTAAATGTAATTAAAACATTTAATCTATAGTATTTGAGTGAATTAATTTAATAATTAACTACTTAAAAACTTGGTCAAAATAACTATTTGATAATTAATTATTTAATTGATTTACAAGATACTAGTTTAAAATAATTTGAAATAATTTATGTTTGATTTAAAATAATTTTATAGAATTTAAACTTATAGTTACAATTTATAATATTTTATAACATTTAAAATGAATATGTATACATAAGATATGAAATTTAAACTTTTAAAAATTTCAAAAATTAAATAATATATTAATAATTTTTTGGAATTTGAAAGGATAAAAAAAAAGATTTAAAAAGGGTTTGGTGTGGCCCAAGGTCGAACCGGGTCACCTTTGAATGTTGCAAGTGGTTTAACCATTAGGCCAAAGCCCAATTTTAGTTTTAAACATGGATTAAAAAAATATAAAACAAATACTTACTTAAATCCTCAAATCACCATGAACCCTAAAAATCAATTTGACCCAATTGAATATCAATTCGTGCACGTTAATCAAATTAACATTAGGGCTTTTAATCCCCAAGTGAAATCGAGCGTTTGTGTCTGAATGATTACCTGAATTGAAGGTGAAATTAATGAATATAGAATGAACTAGGTCAAGGCTGAGATGCTAACGATTTGAATGATTTGCGGATGAGTTTATTCAATTAAAGATTTGGGGAGTTTATGACAGTAATGATGACCAAAAGCCCTTTATAATTTTAGTCGAGATTGCTTGGAAAGATGACTTCGTTTGAGTTGCAGGTCGATGAGTTCCACAATGAAGAATTTTATATATGTGTGTGTGTGTTTCTTATGAAATTGGTGTCACAGAAAGTTTAAATGGATTGATTCTAATGTTTTCCCTTTGATATATAGTGACAATTGAAACTGTTTTGATAGAACAAGTTAATTGTAATGATTCGGGTGTTTCAACTTGGGTTTGAATGATTTATATGTTATTTATGATTATGATCGAAATGATCACATGTAATGTTTTTTGGCATTTTATTGAATCAATGTTTCTGTTACAAGGGATAATTGATTTGATTTTGAACGGAAAACATCAGCTTCGAGTTCCACAAATATATTCCAGCCAAGGCATTCAAATTAAATTGAGTTTTTGGTTCGAAATAGGTGCGCGATGAAAATGGTGTAGTTTAATTATAAGAAATCAAATGTTTTGGGTGTGAGGGAGTTGCCGGGAATAGGGGTCAAAGGTGGGGGGTGATGGTTTTTAAAACATTATTACACCTTAGTCCCTGCAGTTTTGTTAGTTTATCATTTCATGTTTAAAACTTTTTAGGTTGAGTTATAAAATTTTACACTTCCCACCCTAGACTTCATAAAACCAAATTTGATTAATAAATAAATTTTATTTTATAAAACCTTTATAAACCTTTTTAAATCTTATAAAACTTATAATATAATTAGTTATTTTATTTAATAACTAAAACTCATAATTAACATTAAGCGTTATAAATTTTATATTTCTTTGTAAAATTTTGAAATTGAACTATTTAATTTAATTAAATGATTAAAATCTCATAATTATTTATTAAACCTTATAAGTTTATAAAAATTCATTTTATAAATTATAGAATTTAAATTGAATAAATGTCACAATTATTGTATTCGCAACTCTAAAATAAATAAGATGACTAAATAATGAATTTGATTTTCAGAATACTCAAACGGGTTTATATTTGGGTTTACAATTTGAAAATAGGTCAGATGTAATAGTTATATAGTTTTGAAAATGAATTATGCATGTGTACTGAATTCATACTTTCTAAAAATAAAAACGTTCCATATATAGAAATCTAACACAAAACTTTATTTACAACTTGATATGGACTATTTGAGTTTGATCAATTTTTTTTCACTTGAGTCATCATCGGGTCGTAGGCTCAAACTAGTCAATTTTGGTAGATAAAAGTCTACTTTGGTCAAAAAGTGAAACTTGTCAAGTATGTCAAGCTTTCTAGAAACACACTAACAATTAACATTGTTTGGATACAACAGGGTTTATATGGACCATTATGCACACACACACTTGCGAACCTATGTTTGATATGTAGCGATTAGCGACCGACATTTGCATTATCTGTTATTACGTAATCTAAGGTGAGTTTTTACGACCTCACTTTTACTTACTTTCCTTTTTGGGATAGAAGCATGCAAACAACTTTTATTTGGTCTTATAAATATTGTTATATCACATGTTATGTAGTGCAATCATTAGCACAAAATTCCTTAGACTCTCGAACCGTTAGTAACGAGCTAGCAAGGTAATTCTAAGTGGTATTACAGAGTTTGACAAACCTCACTCGCGTTAGTAGCTCTAACTTGACAAGAGTTTGAGCAGGTATTTAATTGACCTAACATTTGCCACTGTCTGTGATAGACGTGGTGGAAAGGCAACAACTAACAAACAATCAGCCGCGATTTCAAAACGCTAAGTAACTTGACGTATAGGCTAGTTACCTACTGATATACCTTTGTTCACTTTACCATGCAAAAATTTTATAAATATCATATGTTATTTAAACCTATGAACTCACTAACCTTGTGTTGACAAACTTTAGCATGTTTTCTAAGGTCGTCTTTATTTCTAAGGATTAGGTTGCATTGCTGAGGTTTTTATGCACTTCAAACATTTGAACTATTTTTAATTTACATTAAATACCTTCATTGGGCACCTTATTTTGAGCTTTACTGTTATGGGTTTTGCTGTAACTTTATGGTTTCCATTGATTATTTTGAAATTATGTTTTGCTCGGATGGAAAGAGCAAATGTTTTAATTCAAATTCATATAGTGTCCTTTGATATGACCAATGACCGAGATCCTGGTTTTTTTATCACGTGTATTGTGGTAGAACCCTACAGGGTGGAATTTGAGTGTGTGAAAGATAAGAATAACTCTGTTGTAATTTCTAACAATGCATCTAAAAAGGTTGAATTCTTTGTTGTATCCAATGTTGATTGAGTAAATATAGACGAGATCTTGTTACTAAGATCTTTAATGAAAGTGTCAATGCTCTAGATACAATTTGTTTGTGCTTTGACTTAAGCAACTAGTCTTTCATTGCCTTTTTTGTTTCTAAAGTTCTTCGATATTCTGATCGACTTTGTGAGAAGACTGGCTGTATTCCAGTAACCCATTAACCTTTTGGAGATTAGAGTTGACTTTGTTAACAAATGTTATGAATGTACCATTTATGACATACTTAGAGGGTAATATTGATAGTAGCAAGTGTCACACCCCGATCAACGGCGGAATCATCGGGGCTGACGAATGTGAATCGATTGTTCATAGCACATGGAATTAATTAAGTTGAAATAATGTTAAATGTCATTTTCATTGAATGATACTAATCAAATGATACATTACAGTTAGAAAATAATCCAAATAAATATAACCAAAGTCTTTTATTAAACTAGGTCTAAGTTTTAAATGAGCATGAAGAAGTCCACTGAGCTGCATTACTGAAATCATGTGAAAAAGTAACGAGCCAGCAAACGAATCAGCCGGTGAGTAAATACAGGTTTGAATATATATATATATATATATATATATATATATATATATATATATATATATATAGATTAATTTATTTAAATGATTGAAAATAATTCAATTCACATGGCGATGTCAAGACTTACATTGCGATAGTGTAACATAAAAGACAAACCAACACAATCAAACCTTATGACTGAATTGACTTGGTCCGCAGACGAAGCCTTATAGAATGAATGATTTCTGTTCCAATCACCACGCGACTAAACAAATGGGGTGGGTTTGCCTAACCAATATATCTATCATTGTTACCGTTGTTGCATGAATTAATGATTGTGTTCTTATCTAGTTTATCTAACTATGTACACATAATTGCAAGTAATAACATAGCATGTCTATAAAATTTTGAAATAGAATAACAATGAATAACAATTGATTGAATATTGAATCATATGATTTTCCCAAAATATAAAACACATAAAAAGGGCTATGACTACTCACATTGATATTAAAATGTAAATGATTTGAGTTCTAGAATGTGTAAATAGACACCAAATCTTTCTCACGCTTCACCTTAGGAATAATTTTAGAATAATAATGATTTTAGGACTATATTTGATTAGGGTTTCAATTTGGAAATTGGGTTTAACAAAAATAGTTTAAATAAAATTATGTAATAACTTGAATAAATAAAACAGAATAAAATTATTAAGTAACTAAGATTGAAAATGATAGTGATCCATTTGTGAAATTAAATATTACTTAAATATTTAATTTATAATAGTTGATTAAGTAATGATTTAGTATTAAAGTGTGGAAAGAAATAATTAATTTAATAATTAATTATTTAAAACTTAATCAAAAATTAATTGAATAATTAACTATTTAAAAAATTATATTTGTGATAAGTTTTGAATCAAAATACTTGGAAATAACCTATATTGTTTTTATTATAATTTTTATAAATTTTAAAAATAAATTCATGATATTTTTATAGCATTTATAATCTTTAAAATAAAGAAAATGAAGGTTAAAATTTTGTAGAATTTCTAGAAATTAATAACTAAATTCTAAACTAACATAAATTAGCAAAATAGTTTTTACTTCATTAATATATATTAATGTGATAGTATTTTTTTGAAATTTTAAAATAATTTAAAAATATGTTTAAAAATTAAATGGGGCTGCCCGGGGTTGAATGCGGGTCCCCCTTCTATAGGCTGTTGTGCTAACCAATGGACCAGAAGCCCTGAACCTGATTTAAATTCGACAAAAGAATGTTTAAGTCTTTAATTATAGAAAATCGCAATTGCATATGTACCCTCATTTGATTCGTATAAAATCGAAATACAATTTGATCTTGTTGATCAAACTAATCATGGGGCTTTTGATTACTATGAACATATGAATGTCTGTGTATGTTTGATTACCTGGATTAATGTTGAATTTGATGATAATAGAAGGAGAGCAGGTCGCGACCGGGGATGATAATGGAATTCGATGTATGTGTGTATCTTATGTGAAATTGATGCTACTGATAGTTAAAATGGATCGAATGGAATGTTTAGCCACAATTAAATAGGTTGGTTTGTGATGGTTTCGAATGGGATGTGTTCAATGTAGGATTCAGTAGTTTTGATTCGAATTGATGAATGGTTACGCAAAATTAACTGAAATCATTGGATGTTTTGAATTAGCAATGACCAAAGATGCGTTTCTATTCGACTTATTAATCAGTTTGTTTGAAGATTGAGCTGAAATAGATTGGGTTTGAATGGTATTTCGGTTTTGATTTGAATGGCTTGAAACAGTCGATTAAGTCAAATTAGGTGGGTCAAGAGTTCGAATCTAGTTCGTGAGGGTTGATGAGCGGTTCAATTGGGTATTAAACCGATTGTTTTGTGTGGTTGGGGAAATGGTATGGGTTTTAAGATGTTTACAGATTTGGTCCCTATTCTTTTGAAAGTTATTATTTTATGTTTAAAATTTTTCATCTGAGTTTTAAAAATGGCATTTGACTCCTAGACTTACTAAAACATAATTTGAATTATAAATCAAACTAATAGTTTATAGAACTTTATAATTTTTTTTTGTAAATCTAAAAAACACTTCTAATTTAATTATTTAGTTTAGTTTGAATAATTATATCTCATAATTCAATAACTAAAACACGCAAATGATAGATAAAACTAACTTTATAAAATTTATTTTATGAATTATAAAAATATTATATATTTATTAAATACTACATTTGAATACCCAAAATAACTAAAATGATTTAATGATAAAATTTTCCATTGTATGAAAGCTTTAAAATGGGTTCGGGTTTGCGTTTTGGATTTTCAAAATGTGTTAGATGTTACATAGATGTTGTTGACTATTCTAACTTACCTAAGAAGTGTTCCTTAGTCCTTAGGTGAATGATCCTTAACACTTCTATGAGAAGTAATAGGATTATCTATGCCAATGATACTTTAGGTTGTCTCCATCAGTTGTTGGAGAATGCAGCTTATGCATTTCCTAAGTTTCCATTCCATCATCATCATAATTGCTTTCATGATCATCACCATTATCATTGTTACAATCATGATCATGATCACTTTCATGATCATCACCATATCATTTGAGCCCTACATTCCCTTTAATTACATGTTAATGGAATAGGAGTATGTATTATACCTGTAGGCCCTAACAAATGATTCTACAGAGTTTGGTCTTTGCTTGTTGATCTCAGTTTCCTTTCTGTTATTTTAAAGAAAGACCCCCTGAACTAAGATTCTTAAGCATCTAACTATTATGTCTTGTCAGCTTCCTTGATCAAATACCTTCACTAACAGTGTATTCTTCATCATCTTGCTGATTGCTTCCTCCTTATTTTGCTATATATTTTTTGAGTTCTGACAATCTTCTAATATTTTCTAGATTTCTTGCCAAACATGCTACTAGAAGTTTGTCATTTGCTAAACTTCTGTAGTTTTAGAACTCTAGCATTTCTTACAAGGAAACCTTTGAGACTTGATGTAAGAGAGCATTCCCGAGGTAATGGAACCAACTTCTTTGTTCTAGTTTTTAGAATTAGCATTGAATGGATCAAGCTTAACCCATTTTTCATCATCTGTCACTTTACTCTCATGATGCTCCTCGCATAATAGATCAATATGCACCAAAACCTCATGAAGGGTATGTGTTGGATCGTAATGAAACAAAACAAGACCTTTATGATGATCTGAAGATAACAAATGTGGAATCTATATTAACTGTCTACTAAACAAACACATAGATAATATTTTGAATGGAAATAACACAAGGAGTGTTATTTTGAATGGAAATAACACAAGGAGTGTTTTCAAAGTATTCACTTAATTATATTCACTGATTACACAATACAATAACAGGAAAATAAATTGGTAAACTAGCTAATCTCAAAACTACACCGGTGTGAGGTATTTATAATATGAAAGCTAAACACTAAAACAATCTTGATCTATTCTTGGTTTAAGATTAATGGCATGTTCCGGCCATTGATCTACATGTTATAGCATTTCATGAATATGTAATACTATTGGTAACAAAACTATATACAACATAGACAAGAATCAGGAAAACAAAAGATCAGCAATTGCATAGTATTGATGTTGCCACTAGTCTTAAGCATTTCCATTCTTATCTACATAAGCTATGAATCAGTAGATCTTTAGATCATTAGTAGATGTGGTGATTCATGGTTGTTCAATACTTGATATGTAGTTTTTCAACAGATGGACTTCATCTTTGTTATTTCAGATCAGCACAGAACATATATACATACTGTTTAGGAGCTTTATCCTTTTTTTGTTTTAATAAATTCCCCTTGGATTATGCTACCAAAATTATGTTGGAAACGGTCTGCCCAAGACACATATTGAATTGATATGGCTAGTACGTTATGATCCAAGTTGGGTCATACCCAATAACAAGCTAGACAAACACCCACAATATTTATTTTATGATATGATCATATAAATAAATATTAACACTTAAAGTATTTAGAAATTGGGTTTCTAAATATTTGCACTTGTGTTGTAAATAAATTATATGGATATTTTATTTTAGAGAGAGTATTCTATATTGTTATTCAAATGGTTAAACAATAATATAGTCTTTTGTCCGTATTTCTTAATTACTCATCCGCATTTATTAATGCAGATGTGCTTTTGAGGAAATGCGGATGAAGATTACTCATCCGCATTAACTAATGAGGATGAAGGTTGCTCATCCGCATTTACTAATGCGGATGTGCATTTGTGGAATTGGTGATGGAAACTGATCGTCTGCATTTACTAATGCGGATGAGCATTTGAGGAAATGCTGATAGAAACTAATCGTCCATATTTACTAATGCGGATGAGAATTTGAGGAAATGCTGATGAAATTACTCATCCGCGTTTGTACATTTTGGAAATATGGATGGAATTTCTTCATCCGCATTTACAAATGCGGAAGGAGACAATTCATCCGCATTTACTAATGCGGGTGAATGTTTGAGAAATGCGGATGGGACAAGGGGCTGGGGCCCGCCCACTTTTCTCTCTCTCCTGGTCTGAAATTTCAGTTTCATAGGACATGTAATATATGATTGCAATCAACCACTCTCTCTGATAATTTACAAGACACTCAAAAGGGTGCACGCTTGTTTTTCTGTTTTTTTCTCTCGATCGGTCAAAGAAAAACCAAGAACAGAGATTCATTCAAGTGTGAAAAATCCTAGCAACCAGGTGTTTGTTGGAAGCTTGAGGGTAGACAAGCTTGAGACCTCCTTTTTTGGAAGCTGTCATTCACCGTTTATCTTCCTCTAACCCATTTGAGAGGTAGTCTTCTAAACACCCTATGGTTGTTTGTAAGCATGTTTTTCATATAACGATCCATTACGGGTTTTAACAGATATATAAAATGGTTTATATATATTAACTGTAACAAGTTTTAATCCTTATTACGTTACGTTTTTCATTTTATATGGATAAAATGACTCTTATAAACTTGTTCAAAACCCAACAATGGCATCAAGATCCGATTATATGGATACATGCTTTATCTTGACTGAAATCTCGGTTTCTTGATGTTGATTCACCAACAGACCGAGAATTTTGGTCAAATGTTTTCCCTGAATTTTTCAAGATTCTACTTTACATGCATACTGTAATCTTGAAAAATTTAATCATTTGGATGATTTAGTTGTTTGGACAAGAATCATGATATTCGGTTTGTTCATACATTAACCAAAAATCAGTGGTTCAAGGGGAAGCTCTCAGGTTTTCGCTTACATATTTGGATATGCATTTTGATGTTCATAACCTAGCCGAGACCTTGTGTTTGGATGTGTTGTGATTTGTATTTGATTATTCAAAAGGGTTGTAATAATTAAATGTATTTGTTCTTTCTTTTGGGTATCTAATTTATTTATTTTTCATTTGGTATGTAAAATAAATAGGTTAGTTGTATTTTACTTTTACTAGAAAAATGTATTTAGGATATATTTTGTAAAAGAAGATGCAACAAGGAAGTTTTGGGTTTGGGCCAATTTTGAGCCCAAAGGGCTTTATAGCTCTTAATGGGATTTAAGCCCAATAACCAAAAACATATTTTGAAGGCCCAAAGGAGTTTGGTGCAGAAATTTAAGCCCATTTGAAGCCCAAATCGAATGGAAGAATCACAACACAAAGTGAACGCTTGAAGCATTTGGATGCGGGATCAAGTGGGAGTTCGCCGACACAAGTGTTGTGTCAATTTTATTCTTAAGAAAGACCTAATTAACTCACTTGTTTTGGTCATCAAGTGATGTTAAATTAGTTGGCTATGGTTATGAACTTGTTGTTGTATGTGTTGCTTGTGTGGTTGATTTAATCTTATTGTTTATGTGATATTTGGATATGCATTGCTAAACAATTTAAAATCAACAACAAGCTTTAAACGATTCTTTTGGAAACATTAACATGGGTAATAAAATGGTTTTATTAAAGGTTAATGTTTTTGCAACAAAATTGGGTTTTATTAAAAGAACCTTGAAAGTTTGTTTCACTAATGTACCACGCATTTGAATGCATGCAAATGTAAGGTACAAAATGTTTTCAAAACTAGAATTAATGAAAACAAAAATCCCTTTTAAACAAGTTTAACACCATCCTTTTATACAACACTCAAATCACTTGGAAACTCTTTGTGGGATAAAGGTCACCTAACCACATTTAGGTAACTTGTGTGTTTGAGGTGGGGTTAACAATTTGTGGGATAAAGGTCACCTAACCACTTGTATGTGTAAACTCACACGTGTGTGTAAGTAGGACGAATTGAGTTGGAAACCATGTGAATAGGGTCACCGAAGCATGGCGTACAATGGTGTTGATGGGATTAAACATACCAACTAACCATAAAGATGTTTAACCGATCCCATAAAACTAGAAGTTGCAAAGGGTTGCAATTGTCAAATGTTGACTACCTTGTTAATTTAAATAATGGGATAAAAGTCACCTAACCAATATTTAAATGTAACGTTGGATTCTAGATTTTAATTATTAATTGTCTATGATACATGAAAGGGTATTAATAATTAAAATTTCATTTTTGTAAATACTAAAATTAAACTTTGTTAATATTGTAGAAATGGCCGCAAACAACAACGCTACCTTCCCGATTGTTCATAACCTGTCACTAAGAACTATCCTGGAAAAGGATCGTCTCAACCACAATAATTTCATGGATTGGTTTCGAAACTTGAGAATTGTTCTCAAGCAAGAAAAGAAATCATATGTGTTGGACGATCCTATTCCCGATGAACCCAACATTGATGATGATGATGCCTACAACGATTGGGTTAAGCACAATAAGGATTCAGTGCAAGTTTCTTGCCACATGTTGGGAACCATGATTCCCAAGTTTCAAAAGGATTTTGAACATCATAGGGCATACGACATGATTACCCAGTTGAAGGAAATGTTTCTTCAACAAGCGAGGGTAGAACTCTTCGAAACGGTTTGAGCGCTTCATGCATGTCGAATGGAAGAAACCCAATCGGTGTCATCTTATGTGATGAAGATGAAAAGCCACATTGATCTCCTTGAAAGGCTGAATTGTCCCGTCTCAAAAGAGTTGGCCACGGATTTGATCCTCAATTGTCTAACCAAGAAGTTTGAGACGTTTATCATGAATTATAACATGAATGGATAAGACAAGAGCATTGGGGAACTTCATGCAATGCTCATGACAGCCGAAGCGGGGATGGGTAAAAGGGTTTTACCGGTTCTCATGATCAATGAGGGTGGCAACAAGAAAAGGCATCACCCCGAACCCAAGGCAAATATTGCCAAAGGCAAGGGATACGTCAAAGGGAAGGGTAAGGGAAAAGCTAAAGCGGGACCACCAAACCGAAGCTTAAGAAGCCAAAGGTTACGGAGAACGATCCATGCTTTGAGTGTGGTGAGATAGGACATTGGAAGAGGAATTGTCCAACCTATCTCAAAGAGTTGAGAAACAAGAGGGATGCTGGGCAGACCTCAGGTACAACTTTCATGATCCATATTGAACTTAATGTTATTTCTTC
This sequence comes from Flaveria sonorensis, assembly GCA_025506505.1. Classification (NCBI taxonomy): domain Eukaryota; kingdom Viridiplantae; phylum Streptophyta; class Magnoliopsida; order Asterales; family Asteraceae; genus Flaveria; species Flaveria sonorensis. Next base: position 20,113,812 of record CM046425.1, on the reverse strand, counting down.
AAACACATGGCTATTGGATACCGGATGTGGAACTCATATTTGCAATTTGTTGCAGCGGTTCAAAAGAAATAAACATTTTAAGAATGAGATACTAGTCTCTACTTGGGTAACGCAGCAAAGGTTGATGTCGAAGCCTAAGGAGACTATATCTTGAAGCTTCCAAGTGGTTTGGAAGTTATTTTGAAGAATATTTTGTATGCTCCTAGTTTGACTAGGAATATAATTTCTGTTTCCCTTCTAAAACAATATGATTATGTATTAAAGTTTATAAACAATGGTATTTGTGTTTTTATGGATGATATACTTTATTTTAAGGCTATGCCTTCTAATGGTATTTATGAAGTGGTTCATGAAGACACATCCTTTAATAACTTATTATACCAGTCAAGCACCAAGAAACTTAAAATGGGTTTAAGTAAATTATTTTTTTGGCATTGTCGTCTTGGTCACATAAGCAAGAATCGCATTCAAACGCTTCAAAAGAATGGTCTTTTGGAAGCAAATGAAGAGGGTTCATTTGATAAGTGTGAATCTTGTTTACAAGGAAAGATGACCAGGGAACCCTTTAGTGGCACTAACGAAAGGGCAAAAGATTTATTAGGAATCATACATTCGGATCTATGTGGCCCTTTTAAAGCAATGACAAGGAATGGTGAAAGATACTTCATTACCTTCATCAACGATTATAGTCGTTATCGTTATGTGTACTTGTTAAGACACAAAGATGAAGCTTTTGAAATGTTCAAAATCTTCAAAAATGAAGTAGAAAATCAACTCAACAAAACAATCAAAGTTTTTCCTTCGGATAGAGGAGGTGAATACCTTGGTGATGCCTTTCAAGATCATCTCAGGAGTTGTGGGATTGTCTCTTAGCTTGCTCCACCCGAAACACCACAACATAATGGTGTGTCTGAAAGGAGAAACCGAACCGTATTGGATATGGTTCGATCTATGATGGCTAGAAGCACACTGCCTCTTTCATTTTGGGGTTTCGCATTGCTCTTCGCGGCCCATATTCTGAATATGGCCCCAAACAAGAAAGTGGATAAGACACCTTTTGAAATATGGCATGGAAGAGTTCCATCATTATCATATTTAAAAGTATGGGGTTGTGAAGCTTATGTTAAGCAGAACATCCTAAACAAGTTAGAAAGCCGATCCACTAAGTGTATCTTTGTAGGATATCCCAAAGACTCCATGGGATATTACTTCTACAATCCAACAGAGCAAAAGGTATTTATTGCTCGAAAGGCTGAGTTCTTGGAAACTAAGTTCCTTATGGAAGGAACTACCAAAGGAACGGTGGAACTTGATGAGGATAGAGAACCACAAGCCGATACACGTTTGGTTGATATTAGCAATCAACAAGAGGTTGTTGATAATGATCAAGTGGTTGATCAATACACACAAAACGTTTGCAGATCTGGAAGAACTAGCTATCCACCCGAAAGATATATTTTTCATGAATGGATGCTATGTAGTTGATTCGGATGAACCAAATACATACCATGATGCAATGTCCAATTCCGATTGTGAAAAGTGGCTTGAAGCCATGAACATAGAGATGCAATCCATGTAGGACAACCAAGTATGGGAATTGGTTGTGCCACCACTTAACTCCAAACCGGTTGGATGTAAGTGGGTTTTCAAGAAGAAAACCGATATGCATGGAAACTTGGATACTTATAAAGCAAGCCTTATAGCAAAAGGTTTCACTTAAACTCAAAGGGTTGATTATGATGAGACCTTCTCGCCTGTGGCAATGCTAAAGTCAATTAGGATATTATTTGCCATAGCCACATATTATGACTATGAGATTTGGCAAACGGATGTCAAAACTGCTTTCCTTATTGGACATCTCGAAGAGAATGTCTATATGGTTCGACCCGATGGTTTTGTCGATCCACGATATCCTATTGAAGTATGCAAGTTAAAGAAATCAATTATGGATTGAAACAAGCATCGAGAAGTTAGAATCAACGTTTTGATGAAGAGATCAAGAAATTTGGATTCATCAAGAACGCTGATGAAGCTTGTGTGTATAAGAAAGCTAGTGGGATCATCATCACATTCTTAGTATTGTATGTTGATGATATACTATTATTTGGAAATGACATTCCAACCATGGAAGGTGTTAAAACCTAGCTTGGAAGTTGTTTTTCCATTAAAGATCTTGGTGAAGCCGCCTACATTTTGGGAATAAAGATCTATAGGGATAGATCAAGGCGGTTGATAGGTTTAAACCAAAGTGTATACATTGATAAAATCTTGAAAAGATTCAAGATGGAGAACTTTAAGAAAAGTCTGGTACCTATTCAAAGAGGGACAATATTGAGTGCATCTTAATGTCCAAGCTCAAAGGATGAGCAAGAAAGGATGAAGGAAGTCCCATATGCATCTGCTATAGGATCCATCATGTATGCAATAATATGCACTAGACCAAACGTGTCATGCGCTTTAAGCATGACGAGTAGATATCAGCAGAATCCAGGAAATAGCCATTGGATGGCTTTTAAGAGTATATTGAAATACCTTAGGAGGACTAAGGATATGTTTCTAATATACGGATCTGGTGAAGAGGAACTCGTTGTAAATGGTTACACGGATGCGAGTTTCCAAACTGATCGAAATGATTCTCGATCACAATCGGGGTATGTCTTCATTATGAATGGAGGGGTAGTGTCCTGGAAGAGTTCAAAGCAGGATGTGGTAGCATTGTCCACTACAGAATCGGAATACATTGCCGCTTCATTGGCAGCACAAGAAGCCGCATGGTTAAAGAAATTCATTACCGATCTAGGGATAGTCTCTACCATTCAAGATCCCCTAGAGATCATTTATGACAAGGAGGGTGCAATTGCTCAAATCAAGGAACCCCGTGCACATCAAAAGACAAGGCACATTGAGCGGAGATTCAACTACATAAGGGATGAAGTTGAAAAAGGAAAGATATGTATTCGCAAAGTTCACACTAATCAAAATATTGCGGATCCACTCACGAAGCTCCTTGAAAGGCCAAAGCATGAGAGTCATACTTGTGCCTTAGGACTTCGATATTCTAGTGATTAGATTTGATCTATTTAGTATTTAAACAATGGAATGATTGTTATTTTGACTCATATATATAATTATGATATATGAGTTATGTTCCATTTTAGCATGTTTAGATCCATGAATATGTTTATTATTCTAAATGTCCGTAGTCGATCATATATTTGGGAACAAATATGAAGCTAAGACTATTATGAACTTGGATTGGTGGATATTCATAAGGTATGAATATTGAGCAAAACGTTGCTACCAAAGTTCATAGATATTTATGGGATACAAATATTGGACTGAGCCGCTCTCAAATGTTATAGCATGGAATTATGTAATTGATCATAAGTAAATTTGAGTAAAGACAAATATCATAGTATCCTCCGACCTGAGATGCATATTGGGTTTTGATATTCACCAAATATTATACTTTGACCTAGTTCCTCGCTGTTTGGAAATATTGACAGTACACAAGGCTAGTTTCAGGTGTGATACAAGATGATTGTGAGAAACGTATGTAGTCAAGATGGGATTTGTTCCTCTTATTCGTTGAGAGTAAGATGTCTAAGGCCTGATAAAGTTAAATGAACTGGGAATGATCATTTTGTGTCTCTGGATTTAACATGACATCTGTAACAAAAGGATAAATGATAGATTCACCTAAATCATTTTCAAGTAAGGGACTTGAAGAAGATGATGTTATTGAATGGCACTTTGTCATGCGTATTAGGGGTAGTAAACCGTTGTTAGGCGGTATTTTCTACTTGCATCAATCCTCTATGTATCTTGTGCAAGTGGGAGATTGTTGGAAATGGTCTGCCAAAGACACATATTGAATTGATGTCGCTAGTACGTTATGATCCAAATCGGGTCATATCCAATAACAAGCTAGACAAACACCCACAATATTTATTTTATGATATGATCATATAAATAAATATTAACACTTAAAGTATTTAGAAATTGGGTTTCTAAATATTTGCACTTGTGTTGTGAATAAATTATATGGATAATTTATATTAGAAAGAGTATTCTATATTGTTATTTAAATGGTTGAACAACAATATAGTCTTTTGTTCGCATTTCTTAATTACTCATCCGCATTTACTAATGCGGATGTGCTTTTGAGGAAATGCGGATGAAGATTACTCATCCGCATTAACTAATGCGGATGAAGGTTCCTCATCCGCATTTACTAATGCGGATGTGCATTTGTGGAAATGCTGATGGAAAATGATCGTTCGCATTTACTAATGCGGGTGAGCATTTGAGGAAATGCTGATGGAAACTGATCTGCATTTACTAATACGGATGAGCATTTGAGGAAATGCTAATGAAATTACTCATCAGCATTTACAAATGTGGAAGGAGACAATACATCCGCATTTACTAATGCGGGTGAACGTTTGAGAAATGCGGATGCGACAACGGGCTGGGACCCGCCCACTTTTCTCTCTCTCCTTGTCTGAAATTTCAGTTTCATAGGACATGCAATATATGATTGCAATCAACCACTCTATCTGATAACTTACATGACACTCAAAAGGGTGCACATTTGTTTTTTTGTTTTTTTCTCTCGATCGGTCGAAGAAAAACCAAGAACATAGATTCATTCAAGTGTGAAAAATCCAAGCAACTGGGTGTTTGTTGGAAGCTTGAGGGTAGACAAGCTTGAGGCCTCCTTCTTTGGAAGCTGCCATTCACCGTTTATCTTCCTCTAACCCATTCGAGAGGTAGTCTTCTAAACACCCTATGGTTGTTTGTAAGCATGTTTTTCATGTAAGGATCCATTACGGGTTTTAACAGATATATAAAATGGTTTATATATATTAACTGTAACAAGTTTCAATCCTTATTCTGCTGTGTTTTTTATTTTATATGGATAAAATGACTCTAATAAACTTGTTCAAAACCCAACAAATTATGTATTACTCATCAAGAGGTCTTCATACATGTAGCCTTTTGGATCCCTTATTGGATTTTCAAGAGTGATCTCCTCCAAGTCTCTCATGTTGTGCCAAGTCAATCTGAGTAGATCAAATTTAGTAACTTGGATTCTCTTAGCTCTAGCAAATGTTCAATAGAAAGAGTTGGTGGATAACTCAAAACTCCATGCAGTGATTGGATCATGCATATTCAGAGGAGTCACATGTATAACATCTTCTTCACCAGTTCCACTTCACTTAACACCAACCCTTTGACCAATCTTCACCTACAGAATAGATGCCATTGACTTGTATTTGTCTGGTATATCTTCATATTCTTTGGTGAGAGATTTCATTCTTTCTAGTTCATCTTGGTTGAGCTTGAGAACTTCTGGTTCATTCAAGAGAAAAATTTTTAAGCCATCACTTCTTTTAATGAAGTACCTCTCAGATGTCAAATTATATCCACAATTAGTGATATGTACTTTCCTAGCTTTTAGGGATTCTTCATTTTTAGTATCTGAGTACTTTCTTTTAGAAGCTTTCTCCGGATCATTCAGTGCTTTAAATCCTTTCAGCTACTGATGGAAACAGCCTTTTGCTGAAGCAACAGATTGGATTTCCGGTGGTTCATTTGGTTCAATTGATTATTAGACTGAGGTAGAGTGATGCATAGTAGTTTGACTTGCTGATTGAGTTGATTGGATATTAGGTGGAGATGGTTGTGATACGGCATGTTGAGCAGAGGATGCTGGTTCGAACGATACAATAATTTCAGCAACTTCAGCTTTCTTTTTCTTTTTTTTTTGTTGTTAAGAAGCCTGCCTTGTCTTCTCAAGATGTGATTTGTATATCATTAGAAGTACCTTTTCCACCTCTCTTGCTTCGGATTTATTACTTTGACTTTTTAAGCCTATGCCTAGTGAAGTTAGCTATGTCAAATCTGTTAAGGTAGATTAGCTGATTTTTTGAATAAACTATTTTTTCCGGCTGCTCATCTAGTAATGAAGTAAGTGTCTTTGACTTGATCATATTATCATTCTTAAATTGGATCATATGCTGATAGAGAAGACTCAGGAATATCTTCACCAGACTTATATTGAACTATAGACGTTAATTTTTGGAGGAAAAGTATTGTCTTCTCATGATTGCATCCAAAAATCTTAAGAAATTCTACAATTTTCTCTAGAATATCTAGAGGCCAATCAAGAATGTCATTCTTAGTGTCGTAGTAGTTGCTGACTCCATTTGCCCTTTTCACTGCACATTTTTTCATATCTTCAAGGTATCCAACATCCAGTACCGTGGTTCCTTTGATCAACCTCTCTACAATTTCTACATCAATTACTCTTGTCTTTACAGCCCTTTTAGTTTCAATTTTCTTTATAGGAATGACTGATGATAGAGGTTGATCATCATCTAAGATGGTAGTTTTTTAAGGAGGAGATGCTAGTTCTTCAGTCGGCAGATAGGAGGATCTTTATATAGTTTTTACTTTTCTTTGTTCTATCTACCATGCCTCCTTAGCATTCCCATAACCTGAAAGCTCCCCTGTTGCAACTCTTTTTTTTATTTCTATGATGCTCAGATCAAGAGTAGACATACTCATTTGCCCTACTTGTTTTCTAAAGAAAGTATAATATCTTTCTATTTTCATTCTCTTAGATTAAGCTTTTTTTTCTTCCTTTCTAACTCAGCTAATCTCTCCATTTCAGCATTAGTTGTAGCTATAAACTTTGACTTGATTTCTCCTAAGCTCCATTCAATAACTTCCTTGAAGTTTAATCCCTTTTCCTCAAGTTGAACTGCCAATCTATACTTATCTAAGTACTTATCATTCTTTTTTAACTCTGAGATAGGATCATTGGTGTAGGATCTACACTGCTTGTTGGAGGAACTTGCTGAGTGACCCTTTTTGGAATGGTTTAAAGTGTACCCTATGATAGGTTTTAGTTGTGTGTTGGATAGAGTTGTTGATCTTGACTTGCTAGACCCCCCCCCCCCTAACAGGATTGATTCTCATTTTCATTCTTGTAGCTGTAGATTCCTTTGCACTTTGATTAATGCAATGATGTTCTTTTTTACTAAAGCTTTTTGGGCTTCACTAGGGTACAAGTGTACAAGATCCACTTCTAACTTTTATGGTGAGAGCTCCGTCCTCTTAGTCATTAGAAATCCCTTATATTTTTTATAAGCTGTTATAGGCATCTTTCCTTTGTCTGCATAGACAATGGAAGTAGAGGGTGCGGTATGTGTTACTGCTGGGAGTTCATTAGATGGACATGTTGCCTCACCAGTTGTTTTGAAATTCTCGATAGATGTTTGAACTCTCTTAGCTTTATTGGTGACTTCTAGGCCATCTACATCAACATTCACCTCAGAGTTAACTATGCTTTTAGTCTCAACATTGGTTAACCAAATATCACCTCAGCTATTTGTTGAGCTCAGACTTAGGTGTATCTTTTTAAGCTTTATGAGGTTGAGTTGTTTTTCTTCAAAAGTAACCCCATGTCTTTCCATGGCATCTTCCATTGTTTGGGGATCCCCTTGTTTAAACAATCAACTGACAGGCAGATTCATCTATTGATTGGATCTTTTGTTTGATAGATTTAGCAGTTGTTTCTTATGTCAACTTCTTAAGTTCCTTAGCAATGTTAAATAGAACTTTGAGCAAGGGAGCTTCTTCTTTAGCAGATGACTTTAGGATGGCTTCAAGTTCCAGTACTAACTATCTCTTTGATGCTGATTCATCTGTTCCTTTTCTTTTAAGAGAGATGGGAGCACTTGACTTCTTAAGTTGAGCCATCTTCTTTTTGTCGAATTTAACTTTCTTATTGAATCTATTCATAGTCCTTTTGATTTACATCTTCTTCTCTTCTAAGTTATCATATCCATGCTCATTAATAAAGCATTTAGCTTGACTTCAGCTTCAGACAAGGACTTATAATTTTCATTTCATCTTGAGGAGAATGGAATTTGTTATAAACTTCTGACAATTTGTTTAGAAAGATAAAGGAAATCATTAACTTCTTTAGGCTCATCTTCCCTTTTTTTGGTAGCATCATCTGAGATTCTATATGACACTAATTTCTTAAAGGAAGGCACATTTAAAGGTTCTTGTAGTGCTGGTGACTCCTGAAGATTGATAATAACTGACTGCTGAAGGTCAATAGTCTCTTGTAGAGTATCCACCTTCAATTCAGTTCGATCACTCTAGCTGCTAACCGCTGAAGAGTGCTTGATTAAGATTTTGAAACAACTCTCATAGCCTGATCTTGTCAAGTTTTGAGTTGAGTTTCCAGCTTAATAACTCTATGTGCTGAAGCTCTCATCAAATAGTTCTCAAATTCAAGAACTGGTGCTCGTTCAACATAACTTTCAATCTTGTGTTTCTTTTCTTGCAAAGCTTTTAGTCTATTGAGCAAGATCAACATTGGTAGCCATCAATTCATTAATCAGTTACATGCTTCCCTCATTCACAGGTATGTAATATTTGGACTAAATGAGGTCCTCCTAGGCCTTGCCTCTACACCGTTACTACCAGATGTGGTTTCTTGGCACCTTAGATTTTTCTTCTCGAGAGATGGCTCCTTAAAGACATCCTTAAGGTGAGTTGACATAGTCAAGGTCTTAGAGATATTGTCTTTGTCCTGGTGATCAATTGATGGATTAGTAGTAGAGACAATCTTTTCCATATTAATCCTTTCTTTTATAGGGTCAATCTCTTAAGTTAAAAGATATGGGATAGATGTTTCTATACACAATTCAGTCCAAACTGTCTGTATTGAATGATTTTGGGGAGAAGTTGGATCATTCTAAAAGGGAGTATATACATCTACATCCTAGGTAATAGACATGTGACTTTGAATTTGAGGAGTTGTCTATTGGTCCTAGATGTGAACCAGTTTCAATGAGGTTGTTTCCTTGGAAGCTTCCTTAATGATGTGGGTATTCTTTTTTGGTTGCTCAAGAGAGTGTTGGGACTCTGATTGGATGGGTGTGGGTTTGCTCTAAAAAAGGATGAGAACCCTTCTTTTTTAAGGTTGTTTTAGGTGGGGCTGCTACCTTTGGCTTTGGTCGGCTCAGCTGGGACCCTGGTTTTCAGCCTTGCCTTTTTTAGTGTAGGTGATTTGGGAGCTTGTATCTTCTAAGTAGATGATGTAGGGGTTCACTTCTTTTTGGATATAGACATTTTTGACTTTAAAGTGGAGGGTGTGGGATTAGTAGTGGAGGCTGTAGTCACACTGTCACCCTAAGGCTCAGTGACCTCCAATATATTAGCAAATAAGGTAAACTCTTTACCTAAAAAAGCTTTTAGGGTTGTTTTGATTTTCGTAAAAATTGCCTTGCTCAGAGGACCAAGGGCATAAATATCCCTTTCAAAGTTTTTTAGTACCCATTTTCTCATGTAAAATCTGTCATAGGAACCTTGGGTACATTAAAATTTTAAATTTTTTAATAGCAATTACAATTTTACACAAATTATAAAAGATAAAGTTTGAAAATTTGCAACTCTCTTGTTTCACAAGTCCATGAAAAGCCCTAGCTAAATCCAATGGAACTTGATCCCATCCCCCTCAACTAGATTAACTCACTTATTTCTTACGCAGATACTTTCCTATTTTACCTATTTTAGCAGCCCCGAAGAAAAGCCCTTTCCCTTTCGGATTGATTGGTAGTCTAGAATCTTTTGAGATGGATTTGAAAATAAGGACTAAATAGTCCGAATTATTTTAGAGTGATGCCAAATCATGTAACAATGATGTTTGTGATTCTTCTGCTTATCAAAATTCTTTTGTAACACTTTTGGAAATCAGTTTGCACCTTCTGATGGTTACCAAGGTGGATATCAAGATCGTGAAAGGGCACAAGGAAATGTTCAAGTTGGTCAATTTACAACTAAGCCTTATCCCTTAATTCTCAGAGAGCACATGGTTTCGAGACTGAGGAGAATATGAGGCAGTATTATCCGCAGCTCTTTGAGGGATGACAGGTTTCGAGAACGAAACCTAAATAAGGGGAGTAGAGTTGTAACGCCCCGAAAATTTCAAGAGAAAGAAAGGCATAAAAAGTTCTCGAGAGAAGGGGACTTCTCGCGCGAGAACTCTGAGCGAAAATTTGAACTGGGTATAAATAGCTGACAACACCCGTTTAATCCCATTATTCGCGCGAAAAGTGCTGCTGGTAGAGAGAAAGCGGCTGTGTAGAGAGAGAAAGTGAAGAATCGAGGTGTTTAAGGTATGTAACTCGTGTAGTAACTCGTGTTATGTACTAAGAATGGATTATTGATGAATGTAACATGTGGATATGTAGTTTCGTTCGGCAAGAGCTTTCAGGAAGGTTTTGTTGTGCTAGATCTTCAAGAGGTGAGTTTCTAGCCCCTTTTTATGCAAGTTTTTACATTTTAGGGCTATTATGCATACTAAAATGCTTGTTTATGCTTGTGATGTTGTTGTTTATGGTTTTAAGTATGTTAGAACAGCCTTAGACGTGATAAGTTGTGTTTAGGCGGGAAATCTGTAAGTTTTCGCGCGAGTAGGTAGAACTGTACGGTACGAAATTTGAATATGATTAAGTTTTCGCGCGGTAGGTAGGTTCTCGCGCGAAAAGGAAGTTCTCGCGCGACCTGTATGTTTTCGTGCGACTATGTTGACTTGATGTGCAGGGTTTGACTGTGGTAAGGTTCTCGCGCGAAAAGATAGTTTTCGCGCGAGATGATGTTGATATATGGTTAAGTTTACGCATGACGTGTTGTTTATGTGTTATGTTATCTTTTCATGTTTAAACGGTTTTCAAAATGATATGGTTTACGGTATGACTTTACGTGGTATGTTATGTATATGTACGTAAAGTATTATGTAACGAAAGAGAAAGATAACGATAATGAAAAGTGGAACGTAACGAATGGATGAAAGTCTTGCAAGCAAAATGAATGGAGGTGCGGGCGTGGACATGGAAGCTACTGGGATAGTTCAAGTCTGGCATCTATATTAGGAATTGTAAGACCATTTAAGGGATGGTCAATACAATCAGTCTCACAATGAGGAGAGTGTTAGAACACTTAACAGATCAAATGGGGAACCAGGTTTATGTAAATAATACTAAGAACACAAGTAAATGAGACAGAACTAAGAACAAAAACAGACTAATATGGTTTTCAAGAATGTTGTATATTGCTCTCAAGTTCTTTTACAAGTGTTACAAAGCATAAAAAGAAATACAAGGACCTATGATACTTTATACTACATCCTACAACCGGCCATACTTTGAAGGCCAGCTAGAAACATTAATCTAGCAACAAGATCATTAAAGTCAAAAGGCAGATTGTCTTTTGACTAGTGACTATGACATGCCATAGCTCACATCCTAATTATATTATAAAAAGGATAAAAGATACAAAGTAGGAAGTTATAGACTCAAGACCATAATCTATAGTTTACTAAAACATGGACCTTTTCACCAACTTGTGAAGTTGGTGAGTCTTCAGAGTTGCAGCGGAAAGTAAGTCAGCTTTATGGAAAAGTAGATCAGAGAAAGCATGCCCTCTCTGTCTTTGAAAGAAATCAATCTTCACTTCATTGGCTTTGGAAGACTTTGTCTTTGAAGCTTCGGAAGACTTTGTCTTTGAAGCTTCGGAAGACTTCATCTTTGGCTTCTAACATAACCTTACAGGAATGCTGTTGTATTAATACAATTTTTGAGATGTAAATGAAATGACGTGATGTTTTGACACAAGTTTAATTATTAATGAAAAGTTATATTTTCCATTACGAACGTTACGCTTTAAATGTTTTATGCTATGAATGACCAGCAGTAAGCGTCCCGGGAACGGGGCGTTACAAGTGGTATCAGAGCTAAAGTTTAAGAGAATTGGATAAAATTAATTTCAAAGCTAAAACTTAAACTAAGAATGGGACGAAAGGGAAAGGGGTGCCAGTCCTAGTAGCTACATGCCTGCATGTAAACGTTTTCTGTAAATATTTTATGTAAATTAATGGAAAAGGAATTATGTGCACGTGCTATGTGAATTATGTGCTCTTAGTAAATTCGGACGTTGATGTAGTCAGGATAGGAAATGCTTGAGGGATGAAGAGTAAAGTAAGTGGCTAATCACAACTGGTCACTGTAATTAGGGACTTAATATAATTGACATAATCTGAGCTACTACCTTGAATGAATATGTTAGTGTTTGGATCTTATAGTACTTAGGAGATGGCTGGTAGAAGGTCTTCGAAGGCTTCTCGAGGTGGAGGTCGTGGTGGACATGGTGTTGGATCGCGTGTCACGAGGAACATGGCTAAGACTGCTAAAACGGTACCTAAAGAGCCCGAGCTTCATCACCATGAAGGTGGGGATGAGAGTGCTAATTTGAGGGCCTCAGTGAAGGAGGCGGTAGTTGAGGAGGTTCATCAAGTCATGCAGATGATTCTGTCGTCTGTGGTGACTAAGGTTATTAGAGCCGTAAGGGAGAATGAAAGGAAGGAGAAGAAGGAGAAGAGGAAAACTACTGGGAGTGGGGGCGAAGTGTGAGGTTTAGGGGAACCAGAACAACCAGGGACTGAGATGGTTGTTTCTAGTGATGATGAGGAGAGGAAGCTGTGCAGGAAACTGCAAAAGGGTACAACTATGGGGCATTCCAGAGGTGCAAGCCCACAACTTTTGACGGGAATGGAAATGCTGCTGCTGCCCACTGATGGGTGAGAGAAATGGAGGCTGTGTTGGATATCAACGAGTGTAGGGATGATCAGAAGGTGAAGTTTGCTGCTCACTCATTTGTGGATACGGCCTTATGTTGGTAGGATAACATAGTCCAGGCTAAGGGTAGCAGGGCCATTAGTAGGATGAGGTGGTCAAAACTGAAGAAGCTGGTGATTGAGGAATTTTGTCCTCATCGGGAGTTGGATAAGATTAAGAAAGAGTTCCTATAGTTGGAAGCGGGAACTATGACACACTAGCAATATACGACAAAGTTCAATGAGATGGCGAGGATGGTGCTAGATCAGGTGACAATCGTGTCATGAAAGATCAAGAGGTACATCCAAGGTCTGCCAGCGGATATCCACAGACACATGATCGCCGTTCGGCCAGGTACGTTTAGGTCGGTGGTCGATCTGGCAGGGAGATTGTATTATGAGCGAGAGGTGGTGACTGTGGTGGAGGTGAACAAGAAGGGTAGCGGAGAAAGGAACTGGAGTGGGAATCATTTTGGTAGTGGTGGTTTCACTCCCACGGGCAAAAAGGTGAAAGTAGAGGGTCGTAAGGTGGCTGCAACCGATGTAGGGGTGAAGGTGTGCGGTAAGTGTGGGAGAGACCATGCGGGAGAATGTAAGTAGGGATTGAATCTCCGCTTTAAGTATGGGAGAGAGGGCCACATGGAAAAGGATTGTAGAGGGGCAAGGTGTTATAACTGCGGTGGGGCAGGGCATTTAAGCAGAGACTGCAAGAAGCCAAGGGCTGAGAGCTCTAGGGCAAAGAAGGGGATTGAGAAGGAGAAGGAGGGGCAGAGGGCTAAAGCCAGGGCATTCACTATGACTCGAGAGGAGGCTAGGGTGGACCCTGGCGTTGTGTCAAGTACATTCCTGGTAAACCAAACTTGTGCCTCTATATTTTTTGATTCTGGTGCTAGTAGGAGTTTTATTTCTGCTGTCTTTGGTGATAAGTTGCCCATTAGGAGAAGAAAGATTGATGAGCCGATGTAGAAACCTCCATTGGAAAGTCTACTAGGATATCTGATGTGGTAGAAGATTATGACATAGAGTTGGAAGTCCATAGGTTCTCTGCTAGGTTGTTTGTGATGACCTTAGACAAATTTGATATAGTCTTAGGGATGGATTGGCTAGCAGCCTATAAGGCCAATATCTTGTGCAACAAGAAGATGATTCGATTGGCCGCACCCAATGGGAGTTCGGTGATGATTTATGGCGATAGAGTTCGTACGATCCTAAAAGTAATGGTTTTGGCAAAGAAGTGTATGAGGCGGGGATGTGGTGCCTATCTAGCCTATGTGAAGGATGTGGACACGTCAGTACCATGATTGTTGGATGTAACAGTCGTGTGTGACTTCCTAGACGTATTCCCGGAGGATCTCTCAGGTGTGCCACCTGACCGCGAGATCGAGTTCCAGATCGATCTAATACCCGTTGCCCAACCTATTGCTAAGGCGCTGTATTGTCTAGCTCCCTCTGAGATGAAGAAACTGATGACTTAGTTGCAAGAGTTACTGGATAAAGGGTTTATTAGGCCAAGAATCTCTCCATGGGGTGCTCCGGTCTTATTTGTGAAGAAGAAGGATGGTAGTATGAGGATGTTCATCGACTACCGTGAGCTGAACAAGTTGACTGTGAAGAACCAGAATCTGTTACCGAGGATTGATGACTTGTTCGATCAGCTCCAGGGTGCTAGTTGGTTCTCGAGGATAGACCTTAGATCGGGTTACCATCAACTGAAGGTGAAGGAGCAGGATATCCCTAGGACAAATTTTCGTAAACGTTATGGACACTACAAGTTTCTCGTGATGTCTTTTGGTTTAACCAACGCGCCAGCTGCTTTTATGGACTCGATGAATCGGGTGTGTCGGCCCATGCTGGATAAATCAGTGATCGTGTTTATTTATGACATCCTGATTTATTCGAAGAGCGAAGAAGAGCATGCTGGTCACATTCGTGAGGTGTTGGAAACGCTTAGAAGAGAAAAGTTGTACTCCAAGTTCTCCAAGTGTGCGTTCTGGTTACGTGAGGTTTAGTTTTTGGGTCATGTGGTTAATCCTGAAGGAATCATGGTAGACCCGGCAAAAGTTGAGGCGGTGATACAATGGAGATCTCCAAGGATGCCATCCGAGATCCATAGTTTCTTGGGTTTGGTGGGCTACTACAGGAGATTTATCCAAGACTTCTCTAGAGTGGTGGCTCTGTTGACTAAGTTGACCCGTAAGGATGTGAGGTTCGAATGGGGTTCCAAGTAGGAGGGTGCCTTTCAAGAGTTAAAGGCAAGGTTGACTCAAGCCCCTGTCTTGACGTTTCCTGAAGGGAATGATGACCTTGTGGTATATTCGGATGCTTCATATTCGGGCTTTGGTTATGTGCTGATGCAACGAGGAAAGGTTATAGCCTATGCTTCCAGGCAGCTGAGGGTCCATGAAGTCAACTATCCTGCTCATGACTTGGAATTGGCTGCTGTGGTGTTTGCATTGAAGATTTAGAGACATTATCTGTGTGGGGCGAAGTGTACCATCTACACTTATCACAAGAGCTTGAAGTACTTCTTCGAGCAGAAGATCTCAATATGAGGCAAAGGAGATGGTTGGAGCTTATCAAGGATTATGATTATGAGATCCACTACCATCTGGGCAAGGCCAACGTGGTGGTAGATGCCCTTAGCCGAAAAGAAAAAACCGAGCCGACTCGGGTGAAGGCTTATCAGTTGGTCATGACATCTAATATGATGAGGCAGGTCAAAGAATTTCAGGATGAAGCGCTGAAAGAAAATCGGATTAACTCCGAGCAGATAAAGGGTCTAGTCGTAGAGTTGGGAGAGAACACTCTTGGTGTTAGGACCTGATCTGGGCAGATGTGGATTCTTCGTTATGGAGATCTAAGAGGAAAGATCATGGATGAGGCTCATAAGACTCGATACTCAATTCATCCCGGTGCTACAAAAATGTATCAGTATTTGAAGAAGGATTACTGGTGGCCGGGAATGAAGCGCGACATAGCGGAGTATGTGAGTATGTGCCTTACTTGTCTGCGAGTGAAGGCGGAGAATCAGAAACCATACGGGAAGATCCAATCTTTGGATATACCCGAGTGGAAATGGGAGCACATCACCATGGATTTCATCACAAAGCTTCCGCATACGGCAAGGGGATACGATGCCATATGGGTGATAGTTGATTGTTTGACGAAGAGTGCTCATTTTCTGCCAATCCGTGAAACATATTCATCTGAGAGGTTGGCGGATCTGTTTATCAAGGAGATTGTAACTCGTCATAGTGTACCGGTGTCTATCGTGTCTGACTGTGACACTCGATTTACATCAAAGTTTTGGAAGAGATTTCATGATGCGATGGGGATGAGGTTACATATCAGTACGGCTTATCATCCTCAGACGGATGGTCAGTCGGAAAGGACGATACAGACGTTGGAGGACATGCTCAAGGCATGCATCATTTATCTTGGAGGAAGTTGGGACGAACACTTACCGTTAGCAGAGATCTCATATAACAACAGTTATAATGCCAGCATTGGTATGCCCCCTTATGAGATGCTATAAGGTAGGAGGTGTAGGACACCCGTGTGTTGGGGCGATATCGGGCAGAAGGAGTTGGGGAGCATTAAGGTGATCCGAAAAGTTGGATAAGATTAAGGCCTTTATGAAGGCAGCAAAGGATAGACAGAAGTCGTACGCCGACAAGAGACGTAGACCGATCGAATTCAAGGTGGGCGAAAGAGTTATGTTAAAGGTCTCGCCTTGGAAGGGGATCATCCAGCTCAAAAAGCGAGGAAAGTTAAGCCCGAAGTATATAGGGCCTTTCCGAATCATTGCTCGAGTAGGAGAGGTGGCCTATCGATTGGAGCTACCCAGTGAGTTAAGTGGAATTCATCCGAAGCTCCATGTATCTCACCTGAGAAAGTGTTTAGCAGCCAAGGATATGATTGTGCCACTTGAGGACATCGAGGTGGATGAACGACTCAATTATGTGGAGCAAATAGTGGCCATCATTGATAGGAAAGAGAAGCGTTTAAGGAATAAACTGGTTCCACTTGTGCGAGAACAGTGGAGACACAGAAAGGCATCTGAGTCTACATGGGAGACTGAGGAGGATATGAGGCAGTATTATCCGCAGCTCTTCGAGGGCTGACAAGTTTCGAGAACGAAACCTCAATAAAGGGAGTAAAGTTGTAACACCCCGAAAATTTCAAGAGAAAGAAAGGCAGAAAAAGTTCTCACGCGAAGGGGACTTTTCGCACGAGAACTCTGAGCGAAAAGTTGAACTGGGTATAAATAGCTGACAACACCCGTTTAATCCCATTATTCATGACAAAAAATGTTGCTAGTAGAGAGAGAAAGTGGCTGTATAGAGAGAGAAAGTGAAGAATCGAGGTGTTTAAGGTATGTAACTCATGTAGTAACTCGTGTTATGTACTAAGAATGGATTATTGATGAATGTAACACGGGGATATGTAGTTTTCGTTCGGTAAGAGCTTTCAGGAAGGTTTTGTTGTGCTAGATCTTCGAGAGGTGAGTTTCCAGCCCCTTTTTATGCAAGTTTTTATGTTTTGGGGCTATTATGCATACTAAAATGCTTGTGATGTTGTTGTTTACGGTGTTAAGTATGTTAGAACAGCCTTAGACGCGATAAGTTGTGTTTAGGCGAGAAATCTGTAAGTTTTCACGCGAGTAGTTAGAATTGTATGGTATGTAATTTGAATCTAATGACGTTCTCGCGCAGTAGGTAGGTTTTCGCGGGAAAGAGAAGTTCTCGCGCGACCTATATGTTTTCACGCGACTATGTTGACTTGATGTGCAGGGTTTGACTGTGGGAAGGTTCTCACGTGAAAGGATAGTTCTCGCACTAGATGATTTTGATATATGGTTAAGTTTTCGCATGACCTACTGTTTATGTGTTATGTTATCTTTTCACGTTTAAACGGTTTTCAAAACGATATGTTTTACGGTATGACTTTACGTGGTATGTTATGTATATGTACGTAAAGTAGTATGTAATGAAAGAGAAAGATAACGATAATGAAAAGTGGAAGGTAACGAATGAATGAAAGTCTTGCAAGCAAAATGAATGGAGGTGCACAACCATGTTGTTGTGAGCTCAACCGAGGCGCGGTTTAGCTTGCCCATGAGGATGCGCTTCAGGGGTCCAATCCTTAAGATTAACCACGAT
The DNA here is from genome assembly GCA_025506505.1 of Flaveria sonorensis. NCBI lineage: Eukaryota > Viridiplantae > Streptophyta > Magnoliopsida > Asterales > Asteraceae > Flaveria > Flaveria sonorensis. The sequence continues at coordinate 20,095,953 of CM046425.1, read as the reverse complement.
GATATGGGATCCTTGTCGCTTTACCTCGGCACAGTACCCGCTTCGTGCACAATGTTGGGGGTTTAGCATATGACATTGATCTAGATAAAGTGAAAGATAATGATGAATGAACGAAAGGATGAACGATGATGAAAGATAATAAATGATTATTATCAAGATGTGTGTATGATGTATGCTCACGTACGAAAGTAAAGAAAATGTTTAAACGATAGTAAAGTATTTTATTATAAAACTAGAACTCACTCAGCGTCGCTGATTTTTGTATGCATAATAGTTGGCAGGTAATTGATGATGCTGAGGAGGTGTGGGCATAGACATGAAAGCTACTAGGATAATTCAAATCTAGCATCTATATTTTTGAGAATATTGTTGTATTAATACAATTTTTAAGATGTAAATGAAATGATATGATGTTTTGACACAAGTTTAATTATTAATGAAAAGTTATATTTTCCGCTGCGAACGTTACATTTTAAATGTTTTATGCTATGAATGACCAGCTGTAAGCGTCCCGGGAATGAAGCCTTACATAATTTAAGTACGAGAAAATGAATATAATGTTGTTAGACATCTAAGTTAGAGAGGAAATCAGTCATAACTATATTGTTTCGATTAAATCCAACTGAAATGTAAATTTTACAAAGCTATTTACCCCCCTTGAAATCATCTTTCCTCTATCCAAACCTACACCCATTTACATTTCTTTTCTTAAAACTCTCATGTCTAACGGTGCTTTCATCATCAATAATGAAGATTTGTTACAACAATACTCCACGTATATATAAAAATGCATCATGTTGCTTTTCTAAATTGTGTTAAACAACACATGAGGACATCACTACAAGACTCCACTCGGCATTTTGGAAAACAATAAATAAATATGATGAATAACTAACTCTTAACTAATTTTTAAAGCATTCATACAAATTAAGTTGAACTAGCAGCGTTCCATCACGCGCGTTGCGCGAATTTTGGTTATTGTTGCGACATGGTGAACCAAATACATAATATTACATAAACATCTTGTGTCCCAAAAAAAACACAATCATGCCATTCTTTCCGTCAAAGCCAATATTATTTGTGAGATCAAAAGACGTTTCTCTTCATTTTCCTCTGGTTCAAAAGAGGTCGGCCTTCATTTTGCCTTTTTATTTTATCTGAGACATTATTGTTTCTTTTTCTTTTTGGATGCGGTTTTTCTACAACTATTAACTTTTGCAAGTGTTTGGAGACGCTTATGTTCTGGTTGAAAGAGTGCTCATCAAACCCGTAGTGTAACACCTAATAAATTTGACAAAGCATCCAGATATACCTTTGTGTAACGCTCGAAAATTTCAAAGAAGTGAAGGCAGAAAGAAGTTTTCACGCGAAAGGAGGTTCTCACACGAGAACCTCATGCGAAAAGTACTGTTGGGTATAAATAGCCGAGAACACCCGGTCTGACTCTATTTTCGCGGGAGAAGTGTTGCTGTTATAGAGAGAAAGCGGCGGCATTGAGAGAGAAAGTGAAGAATCCAAGTGTTTGAGGTTTGTAACTCGTGTAGTAACTCGTGTTATGTACTAAGAATGGATTATTGATGAATATAACGTATGGTTATGTAGTTTTCGCTCGGTCAAGGCTTCGAGAAGGTTGTGTTTGTGCTAGAACTTCAAGAGATGAGTTTCTAGTCCCCTTTTTACGCAAGTTTTTATGTTTTGGGGCTATTATGGATACTAACACGTTTGAAAATGCTTGTTTATGCTTGTTTGATGTTGTTATGATGTTAAGCATGTGAGAACAGCCTTAGATGCGATAAGTTATCTGGGCGGGAAAAACCCGTAGTTTTCGCCCGAGCAGTTAAGTTGTACTTTATGAAATTTGAACCTGCGAAGTTCTCGCGCGAAAGGAATAGTTCTCGCGCGATAGTATGTTCTCGCGCGATATGTATGTTTTCGCACGACTAAGATGAGTTGATGTGCAGAATTTGATTGTGGTATGGTTCTCGAGTGAAATGTTAGGTTCTCGCGCGAGATGATGATGTGGTATGTTTAAGTTTTCGCATGACCTGCTGTGATGTGTGATGTGTTATCTTTTCACGTTAAAACGACTTTAAAACGTTATGTTTATGATGTGACTTTACTTGGTATGTACATATATGTAAGTAAAGTATTATGTAATGAAAGTGAAAGATAACGATGATGAAAAGTGAAATGTAATGAATGAATGAAAGTCTTGCAAGCAAAATGATAGAGGTTCACAACTCAATGAGGTAGTTGTTTGCTCAACTGTGTGCGGTTTAACTAACCCTTGATGATGCGCATAGGGGTCCAATCCTTGAGATTGACCAAGATGTGATGGGATCCTTGTCGCGTACCCCGGTACTGTGTCAGCTTCGGCATGACGTGGGAGTTTATTTATAAACCCCAGCACAGTACCAGCTTCGGCATGACGTGGGGGTACTGCATGTGGCAGGATCTATATATGAAGATGAATGATGTTAACGAACGAAATGGATGATGATAAACGATGATGAAAGATAATAAATAATTTTATTATCAAGATGTATGTATGATGTATGATCACGTGCGAAGTAAAGGAGATGTTTTAACGTAAATTAAAGAATTTTATTATAAAACTAGAACTCACTCAGCGTCGCTAACTTTTGTATGCATAAAAGTTGGCAGGTAATTGTTGATGCTGAGGAGGTGCAGGTATGAATGCATAAGCTACTGAGGATGATTCGAGTCTGGCAACCATATCTTTGAGAATGTTATTGTATTATTACGATTTTTGAGATGTAAACAAAACGATGTGATGATTTGACACGATTTTAATTATTAATGAAAAGTTATATTTCCGCTGCAAAATGATGTGTTTTAAATGTTTTATGCGATGATTTACCGACTGTAAGCATCTCGGGAACGGGGCCTTACACTTTGACACCTAAAAGATTAACGCAATCCATGATAAAGATTCAACTATATTTACCTTGATTTGACCAAGTTTGAAGAGTGAGGCACACACCAATGTCTATAAACACCTTTGGCGCCTAAAAGCGCTATCCATGAGTTCAAGTGCACCAAATATATATCTAGTGCACCAAGTATGAAACATTTGAACATTGCAAAAAACAAAACCGACCATCTTTCATAATGTATCTAGCTAAAACAAATTTGTTAAACTACAAAAATGTGTATAAAACTTAATGAACAGATATACAATGATTAGGAGCTGCATCGAGGGATCAACCTAAATCGAAAATCATATAAAAACTTGCCTAAAGAAGAAACCAAATTCTCTTTAGAACATTCAGATCAAGTTTAATATACAATGAATAGGGGTTTAAATTTGATAAAATATGCTTAAAGAAGAAACCAATTTCTTTTCATTAAATTAAGAATCAAGTTTAAGAACAATAAAAAAAACAAACAAATACAAAAGATCCAAAACGCTTAATTCACCAAGAATCAAGAAACACTAACAGGTCAACCAAAAATCAAATATTATTAACACAAAGTTAAGTAGACGCAAGCCTTTAAAACCCTATACCAAAAGCAAGCACCATAGAAGAAGGGGAACATCGGACGTCGACGATGAAGGTAGCAATATCTTCAGCAAGGAACAACTATGACAAGGACATCCGCCACTAAGTAGCAAATATGGAGAGTAAAACATGTAATATGCCGGAGGACATTTAAAGCAACACATGTATCACATAGCACTTGAGATTACCATTCGATATACAATATTAATATGACATAGAAGACAACTCATGTGCTTAATAAATACCAAAATCTCAGTGCAAACTTTAGAACATACCTTGTAACTATCGTATTCCTCTTTTACTTATCGTTGAACATCCTTTCTAGTAGCATGGACACGACCAAGAAGTGTTCTAAAAAATTTTTTGGTAGGCAAACAACCCCAATTGAGATGAATGCTACAAATTTTTAAGCTTGGATGTCAAATTATATGGATTTAACTTAAAACTAACTCACCAACATTATAAAAGAAAATCACCATATGATTTACTTAAAGAAATGTAGTTGCATCTCCTTCACTCAATGTACAACTTCCTTACTTGCTTAGCTCTTGAAGCAACTGTATTTTTTTAAGATAATCAGAGAAATCATGAATAATAACAGGCTAGATGACATATTGCAAATTTTTTCAGATCCATTTCACAAACACCGGCTCAAATACTAGAGTAAAACTTTATCCATAATAAACTGGTTCTTCTTACGTGTGTTACAAAAATCATGCTCGTGATCATTTGTTTATTAAGGGAACAAACTTCCAATCGAACGATGCACATCAACTATATATCTTAACAAATATCCACATTACACCAAACAATTTGCTTTGTAAACAGAAAAGAATCAAAATCATTAATAACCATATGGTCAACATAAATAAGGATAGTCATAATAAACAATTAGATGCAAGGAGCTAGAACTTATGTTCTTCAAAATGTAATAAATGGATGAATAATGCAAAAAGGACATTGAAAATCAAAACTTACCTTCATCATCCTACATAACTTGTCATTGCGTGAAAAAACTAATATTGAAAAAGAAAGGATGTCAATAAAAAAACATACCAAGTGACTCATGCATTTTATTAAACCAAAGGGGGCAAAGAGTAGAAGTATTCACTTATGGCATTAGTTTTAAATGATTTGTATTTGTCCTATCAATGCATTCCTTCGTCCATTGTCCATCCTTGTTGCCATATCTTTCTGCTTATCCTCCCATAAATGCCTCATATATAAGATAATGATACAGAAGTGCAATCATGAAGATACAAAAGTGTTCGATTTCTCTTGTTAGTGATCTAAACCTGTAAAGAATCAGAACGTACCATTGTGAGGTGAATCCGGTAATCAAAGTAAAAGTGTTCTGAGGATCGTCAACTCTAATGAGTGATTCAACTGTTAAAACACGAAATATAAAAAGGAAGGAACAAAATCTACAGATATCAAACTCAAATTGATTTTTAAAACTTACCATTCCTTCTCTTGGTTGGTCGCTAAAACCCTACCCGTGCGCTGCCTACACCCACAAAACACCAACAACCGATCTACGCATGTACTCATCGACTGCCGTAGTCTTCATTAGACCCGACACAACCAACAACACTCGCTAAAAATCGCCTTTAGAGCATCACCATAGACCGAAGGTTTGTAATGTCGTGAAAAATCGCCATCTCTCTGTAGTTTCTCTGGGAGAACGTTTAAAATCCGAAGAAACACGTGTTAGAAGGAGGATGCAAGAGGGCTGTTTGGTGGATAAACATGATTGCCCAAGTAAATCGGTCTCTCCTCTGTCGTAGATTCCAAATGCTACTGTTCCTTTCATTCCTTTTTAAATATATGTATGATAATAATGATAATAGTACTCAAATAAAATTGAAAATGACAGCCTACCCAAAGACGAATTTCATCCGCCTAAATTTGGGTGTATGTTTGAAACTTTGAATAGAGGGGCAAAAATGAAATAAAAGGGGGAAATAGTTTCTTAAAAAGTAACTTTAAACGGGGATTAAATTAATAGACAATTAGATTTAATAATACAAACTATTATTTATTAGTCGATAGTAATTCATACTATTAATTTGACCGGTAATAATCCTAACTTTCGTTTTTATTACCAACAGCAATTTCAATTTTTTACTTTTTCACTTTTATGGCCATGATATCTAACAATATAATATTCACGTTCCCCTATAAAGATGATTAGTCATTCGAATAAAACGTGGCTGTAGTATCTAGTTGATGACTCAATTAATTTTGTCAAGGTGGCAAAACTAGCCCATCGATAATCATCTATAACTGTTTAGTAACTTCTATCTTTTTAAAGTTTATTGGACGTAAACACTAACTTCATAACATTGACTTTTAATAATGTTTGACATTCCTGCTCAAAGCATTAACAATGACATTTGCATAGCCCATATCATATAATATCTAGTAAGCATAGTTTTTTATTAGTTTTTTTATTAGATGAGTCGTATTCTTTGTCTAGTATAGGGATCATTTTGATAAACGTGTTCGAGGGTGTTATTATTGAGATAAATGGTATGTTTGCCCTGGTTTACATAATGTTTTCATGTCATCGATACAAATAAATCAGTGTGGTTAACTTCAAACTATAGGTTCAAGTGCCACGTTAAATGAAATATACAATATGGGTGGAAATTGAGTCTAATGACAAAGCTATTAGAGCTAGGATGATGGTGATGCTTCCCTAAAATAAATGGTTCGAGCCTCACTTATGACAAATTGATATTATATTAATTATGATGTACATCAAAAGTATATTATAGGAGTGTGTGAGTTGTCATTTTAAAAAAAAAACTAAAATACACAATATAAACTAAATTAGCTATGAATCTCACGAGTAACCCTTATTTTGATCTAAATTGTCCTCGACAACTCATGAAAACACGTTTTAAAGGAATACAAACTCAAATAATTAACTATAAAACATGTGAATCTTATCTTTATGATAATCTATTAAGACTTACTAATCTTTAAGATTTCAATTATATCATATCTTAAAATAAAATCTTGTAATTTTCTAACGTTCATTATTAGTAATTTATAACCTCTTAAATATTTTTATTTCTTAATTTATCAATGGTTGACAACATCTAACATATAAAATATTATAAAAGCTAATTATTTAAAAAATTAAATTTATTTTATAACATATGGGTTCTAACATAGTACCATAATATACAAAGAAACAACGTAACTTCCGACGAAACCATGTTTGTTTCGACTTTAGTTATAAAAAAACAAACGATTAAGCAAAATAGTCAAAGTAGTCGATAGAGAAAAAGACTATATAGGAACACGCCAAACAAGTAACTACTACTCTGACTTGAAAGTCAAAGTACTTGCAACTTTTGAAATAAAGATTACTATACACGCTTGGCACTCAAAGTCAAATACAGAACATGGGGGATATAATTAAGTACAAGACTAGTAGATATGATCGGAATAAAGTAGATGTGACGAAATGAGTTGGTCAGAATGGTTGGATTATATACATGTGTTGGGTTGCTTGGATTGACCTGAAACATTTTTCATATAAAACTTTGACTAATTTTAAATAACTAGGGTGTCAAATACGATTACAAACGTAACATTGTTCCAACAAAAATCGAACTTTCGACCAATTCAAGCCATTTGACATGTTACCGTTTACGCTATTTCATTTTAGTTGACTTATTTGACCCGTTAAAGACAAAACACAACCGACCAGCCTATCCACAAGTAGGTACAAACGCATGCCACCTAGAAGTCCCTAATAACTGGGGTGTCGTGCCACTTTCGCCTTGATACACCCATCATTTCCCTGCATATCTGCAAAAAGTGTTTTCCGGGACCTTAACTTGTGACCATTAGTTCACATGAGAACAACCATCCTGTCGCTTTAAGGGAATGGTTTAGTGGACCGAGAAAAAAAACCGGAAACATTCGTCTGATCAAACTCTTTAATCATGTGTTCGGGATGTGAATCAAGGCTGTGTCAATCACACAGTGGCTCTTTTACCAGCAAGTCCAGCTTCTGCTGTAGAAATTCAAGCACATCATCGCGTTTTTGCTCTATAAGCAATTTCCTTAGCCTCCCAAAAGTCAACCTTGGTGGTCTAATTCCTTTTTCAATCATTTCTTCCATTAGCATACAAGCTTGAGAAGCATCCTCATTTTCACACAACCCATTAATAAGAACAGAAAATGTATGCAAGCTAGGAACAAACTGTTTTCTTTTCATAAATTTCCAAACTTTTAAAGCCATCTCAATGTCACCACTCTCACTAAACATCTTTATCATCATAGTATACGTGTCAGCATCAGGGTCACAAAGCTTAATCATCCTTCTAAACACCTTAAACGCCTCATCGGTTTCTTTACGTTCTATCAAATGATTCAGAAGAATGTTGCAAGTTCTTGAATTCGGCTTCACCCCTTTACATTCCATCTCGTTTAAAACCCTATACGCATTTCTTAGCTTGTTTACTTTACAAAATGCACTAATCAATGCGTTGTAAACCGCCACATCAGCACTGACACCATTCTTTTCCATTTCAAGAAATGTATCAACAGCATCTTCAATCCGGTTTTCTATTCCATATGTATGAACCAAAATGCTGTATATGAATGATGTGAGTTGACAACTGTTGCATTCCATTTCTCTAATAATATCAATAGCTTCATCTACCCTACCTGCTTTACACAAAATATCAACCATGATCCCATATGTCACAATATCGGGTTGACACCTGACATTAATCATTTCTCTGTAAATTTCCCTTGCTTTTGGCAAATTGGGTTCCCGTCCCCATCCTTCGATTAATATGCTATATGTTTTCTGATCAGGAATAAATCTATCTTTCATGGTGTTGAAAATCTCCTGAGCTTTTCTTATATTTTTGGATTTGCACAAAGCACTTAACAAACCATTAAAAGCTGCTAAATTTGGAGGCATGTTGTATTTTTCCATGACATTGAATGTGTAGATTGCCTCTTCTACTTTTTGGGCCCTGGCATATTTTCTCATTATTATACAAAAAGTCTCGATATTGAGCAAGTTTTTGGTCCTCATTGTGTTTATAAGCTCCCACATAATCTCATATTGTCTTATTTTGGCTAAAGATTCGATCACTGCATGGTAAGCACGGACACTGTGCTGGTAGTTATGTTGCTTTCCAGCCCATTCAAAAAATTGGTATGCGAGCATACCTGCATTCCTGAATCTTCTGAGGACTTCTTCTACTGCTTCAGGTGAAGGCCTTAATCCACTTTGATCAAGTGCAGTTGCAACACCAAGTTTTGGGCAAGACATTAGAATTTTGCATATTTGATTTGATAGATCAAGTACCTCTTTGTTTATTTCACTCGAGAAATACATTCTTGCAGAAATAATATTTCGGAAACTTGATTTTGTAGGGCTGATAAATACTCGGAGCATATTGTCAAGAAGCACCTAGAAAAGTTAATAAGTATAATTACAATGCTGTCAAAAGAATAGGAGTTAGAACCCTATGTAGTATTCAAGTGAGATAAGATAAAAGAGAGAATTATTCAATTATCAAGCCCAGCATTTTTCATATCCTAAGTCAACTGCATTTTATTTCCATTGTCAGAATGTTTTTAGGTTCATGTGCATCACATACAGTTTGTGTTATTTAACACTATCAAAAGTTTTCCAATAAATCTGATATAATTATAGATCCTAGAAAGCAAACTTATGACAAAAAAGGGACAACGAATATCCAACTTAGGATTAGAATGTGTAGAAGAGGTAACGCATAATACTATAATAGTGGAAGCAAGCATAATTTCATCATTTCTGAGGTTTCCTATATCAATGAAACATTTTATACATCACAGCTTCTTACTTAGGGCAATGAACATGAACAATACTTAATTCTAGAATCATCATTCACTGACATGAACCCAAAAAGAACGTCTGTTGCTTTAACTTTGCCATCATAATTCACAGCCAACATCTTAACTTTTTACCTTCACACCAGGTTCTAGAGTCAGGGCCATACAGATACAGTGTAAACATTTCTTGTTCTTTTACTTCCCTTTTCAAGAATGCTTTCATTTTTATAGGCTTACAATTTTGAGCTAAAATGAACAAGAAAAGATATGATATTTTATTAATCCTTACACTTCCAGTATTAACATACTAACTGAAGATACCAGTTTATCTGAATTCGGTACAAGTGAGTTTGCTAAGGAAATGGCAATTTATCTTTGTATGTTGAAATTATCCATCACAGATGAATCGAAAATGCCTCATGTTAATTGTATTTTAGGTCCATTATAAGTACTGTAGAATATTTCAACTAATATATCATTCCAAGCAAAAGTATAGCTTAACAACAATGGTGTTAACAAAACTATAGTCGCATGAGCAACCCAGTTTGAGTGCATTAAGCAAGACGTGTGTTGCCTAGATAGCTTAGTGATACTCAATTTGAATCCTACACTAGTAGATGCGTATGCCATACAACGTATGAAAATGATCCCACAAGAAATGAAACATGAGTGAATAGTCATTAACTTAAGCATGTACAATTATAAGGATACGCACATATGATGCCACCCTCTCTCCTTATAGATTTAAGAAACCTAATTAATGTATGATCATACGTCTAGAGCGTACAGTATAAGTGATGTGGCTCTTGGGTATTAGCCAAGATTCAAAGCAATTGTAGAATAAGAATCGAGGGGAGAGAGTGATGCTAGAAACTCATTGCATAATCTTCATACTTAAAATGAAAGCAAAAGGCTATTAATTAATATAGCCTACAAGACTCCATGACCAAATAACTACTACCACTACCTAGATCATGCATATTTAAAAATAACTAATAGACCCACTACTAACAAATGGTAAACATGAGATCAAAACTACTAGCTTGCATAAATAACTTGTAATATGGAAGTGATGACTTGTAGTATTGGCGCTTATTAAGCAGTGAACTCATAACTATTTTGTAAGAAGTCGAAACATCAGCGTGAATAGTGATAGAAGCATTTGATCAAACACCTTCTGGGCATGTGAATTATTATCCCCATCCCAATAATTGAAGTGAAAATCACCATTCCGTAAATTTATCTCTAAACCCACATCCATTCCCCATCTATTGTGACAAAAATCTACTAACAGAATAAGCATAAACATTCAATGATAGATAACATACCACTGGAACATAATCTAAAATCGAAGCAATTATAATAAAAAATAACCTTTTTAAACAGACAAGGGGAAGCAAGTTACGGATTCAAGTCAGATGCGCAAAGAATAGTCGATTGGAGAGGCGATTTGAATATTACATACCTTGGAAGACAGAAGTCAGCAATATCCAACTGTCGACGAACACAAGTTAGAAGTCAGAAGGATTTCAGTGAAGATTTGAATTGAAGGCAATTTAGAAATTGAAGGAAAGGTTACCAATAATTTCTACTCGATCTTCAGTAGTCCATTGCTGAAATTTAATTGTTCAAGAAGTCCATATGGTATTTTAATGCACTGTACTAACAGCCCAAGCCCAAATCGTTTTGAAAGTCACATAAATTGCTGGGAAACGTGAATCGATTTTAATATTTAAAACCGTTGCACGTTAACCCGGTTAACTATTTTAATTTAAATAAAATATTCTTATTTGAGGTGTAGCAGTTTTCACGTTAAATAATAAAATCATATTTTGTTAAGTTAAGAGTTTTAATCTAATTCAAACTCTAGTTTATTAAATCTAAATAGATAAACATATCTCAATCAGGATCACAGGATGTTTTGAGATTATATCTTGACCAACTTTTCACTGGAATTGTAACACGCAGGTTACAATTAAATCCTCGCTAGTAGGTTTGTTCACGGTTTCCAAAACCAAACGTCACAAGACTTGGTTTCCCAACGGCGGCGACGCGTTGGCAGCGGCGGCTCCGGGGTGACCTCTCTCGGATCACAGGGAGGAGAGGGAGAGAGGGGCCAGCAAGTTTTTTTCTCCTAAGAATAATAATTGTGTGTTTAAGATTTAACCTTAACCTTATATTTATAATAACAATTCTTATACTCTATTTCTTAACTTATTAGACTCAGATTTCTATTTTAATAATTAACTTTTTTATTATTAACCATCAAGTTTAATTAACTTTTAATTAAAACTTTAATTGTTATAATAACCATTATTATTAATATTATAACAAATTTCCTTTTATTATTATTTCACAAATAATAATCCATCTATTAAATAATAATCAATAATTAATTATTAAATAATTATTTTCTCATAAACGTTTAACAATTAAACCGTTTAATTTTTATTTTTTTTACCAACGTGTAACTCTTTGAATCGTACCGAGTTAGTTAACATTGACTTTTAACTTTAATTAACAGTCGGACATCCTATATTCAACAATCTCCTACTTTGACGATTTTAATTGAGTGAGTCAACGTAAACAGAGTTTGACACCTAGTTGCATCGCACTGCTCTTAACAAAGTATGACGTTTTATAGTCATCAACTAATTCCTTACGTTCAAGTAACACTTTACTTAATTAAATACTACAAGCTACAGCCACAACAATCTTACAAATAAGTCCCTTCTATACAGAACATTCGTTGGTCATAAGACATGGATCAAATTTCATTCTTATATGTTGATCAATTATTTTCTATTCTCATTTCTAATTCAAAGTGGTCTAACGAACTACTTTTAGCTCGAGCGTGGCCACATGTTTACACCAGTTGGAATTAACAAGGGCACCAGAATGTCTAAACTTCTAATACTATAGAAGTATAGTATTCCATTAGCATCATACAACTCACACTTAACCTTGGATTTCTCCCAATGTTAGGCGGATTACTATTCGTGTTTCCAAACAGCGTTAGATCCATGGAGATTGTTTTGAAATAAGTTACATCCAATATCATTTCCTAACAATATTTGTGAATATTGATTTTCAAACCCTTGAGCTATGCATCTTATGAATCCAATCAATCCAATTCACAATAGTCTTACATTCAAATTCATTCCCATGTAATTTGATCGGCTATGAATGTTTAGAATACACTTATTCAACATTTAAACATACAAATAACGAACATAGTAACATATATTTAAAATTATATTTAACCATTAAATCAAATAAATATTCAATGTAACTGTTATAGTTCGAAATACATTAATACTAATTACAGATCATGCCTACTGTCTGGCAAATCTAAGCCCTATCTTTTCATCATGCTCCTCATGTTTAGCTTGAGGCAAAGGCTTATCAAGGGGTCAGCCAGATTCAGATCGTGTGAACTTTGCTTACTATGATGTCTCAACGTTTCATTATCTCCCTAATGTAGTGAAATTTCCTAAGTATTTTCCTTTTGTCTGATGTGACCTTGGTTCCTTTGCAAGAGTAGTGGCACTTTTATTGTCGCATGATATCTCAATTGGTTTTTGTATGCTAGGAACTATGTTGAGATCAGCAATGAACTTCTTCATCCAGACAGCCTCTTTTGTAGCATTTGATGTAGCATTGTATTCTGATTCACAAGTGGATTGAGTAACCACGCTCTGCTTGGAACTCTTCCAAGCAATAGCTCCACCATTAAATGAAAACATATCCCGTCTGTGATCATGAATAATCTCAATCTATCTGGAAGCTGGCATCAGTATAACACTTAACTGGTAGCTCCTCATCTAGCACTCCATATATTAAGAACATGTCCTTAGTCCTTCTTAAGTATTTTAGGATGCTCTTTACTGCAGTACAGTGACTCTCTCCTTGATTTTCTTGATATCTACTCATCATCCTCAAATCATATAAGACATCAGGTCTAGTACATACCATGGCATACATGATGGAACCAATTGTAGAAGTATACTGAACCCTTTCCATTTTATTCTTTTCCTCTTCAATGCTATAACACTGCTCGTTATTAAGTATGGTTCCATGTGCCATGTGTAAGAGTACCCTTTTAGAGTCTTGCATTGAGAAGCATCAAATGACCTTATCAATGTATGTACTTTGACTTAAACAGATTAACCGCTTTGATCTATCCATATAGATTTTTATTCCTAGAATATAAGCGACTTCGCCAAGGTCTTTAATTACGAAACATTTGTTTAACCAAGCCTTAACATCCTTAAGCATGGAATTGTTGTTTCCTATGATCAGTATGACATCTACATACAAGATGAAAAATGATATGGCTCCCACTAGATTTCTTATAAACACACGGTTCATCTTCGTTCTTGATAAAACCAAACTCTTTGATTTTCTAATCAAAACAGAGATTCCAGTTGCTAGACGCTTGCTTAAACCATAAATGGATTTGTTCAACTTGCATAACTTATTAGGATTCTTTGGATCGAAAAAACCTTTAGGTTGTACCATATAAGCATCTTCAAGTAAGTGTCTATTAAGGAATGCGGTCTTGACATCCATTTGTCAGATCTCGTAGTCATAATACGCAGTGATAGCAAGTAGAATTCTAATTGACTTAAGCATGGACATTGGCGAGAAAGTTTCCTCATAATCAATTCCTTGAGTCTGAGTAAACCCTTTCGCAACAAGCCTTGCTTTATAGGTTTGCACATTGCCATCCATGTCTGTCTTTTTTTTGAAGATTCATTTGTTTCCTACAGTCTGACTTTGGGTCGGAAGATCAACCAAATCCTATACTTGGTTGTCATACAAGGATTGCATTTTAGCGTTCATGGCTTCAATATTGTAGCTTTGTAAGTAGCAGGCTCAGCTTGATCAACTATCAAGATGTCATCACATTCGTGAACCCCAATGTACCGATTAGGTTGATGACGATCCCTAGTACTTCTGTGAACACTTGGTGTTACTGTTGTTTATGTTCCACTTGACCTATTTACTGACTTAGACCATTAGTTAACCATTAAACCCAGTTCCATCTTGTTAAATACTATTTTGGTAACATTGGTTCACGTATTTCAAAGATTAACGTCAAAGTTCAATATTTTTCATGTCTTTTCGTGTTTAATCATTTAATTAACATCCATTTAGTCTTTTAGTGGAAAATTTTTCCTAAATTATCCATAAGGACCAGTAAACTACGAATTACAACCAATACGAATACAAGTACAAAAAGAAATCAATAAACTATGGATATCGACTGATGACGACCAAAATCCCGATTAGCATAATCCTTAACGATCCAATCCACAAAATCAACAACATATGATTATTAAATGATGATTTGATGATCAAAGACGAATAACATTAAGAATAAAAGCATACGAATAGCAAATCGAACAAAAAAACTTACCGAAATGCGTAGATGACCTGAGGTTGATCAAAATCCAATCTTTATCACTTGATCAATATCAAAATTGATGGAGTAGTAAGGATGAAGATTATTATGTTGATCGTTGATGATAATGAACAAGGGAAGGAGTCTAGGGTTTTGCTAGAGAGAAATCTTGAAAAACAAGAATTAAGAATGAAGAGAATTAAAAGCCCCCCTCCTTTGGGGTTCTCGGCCATGATAAGGGGTGGGGACAAAGGGGCCCAGGCCCTTGGCCCGTCCTGTGAACCTTTGTCTCATCTCTCGTTTCACCAGATTTTCGATTTTTGAATTCTTTTATGATTTTACGAGTTTTTTGGCCTATTACATGACATATAAGACTTAAGTTCTTAACTATTGAATAATATGATGCTTAATTAGTAGACTTTAGGTAAGGCCTACTATTGTGTGGCTTTTACTATGCTTTTTACATAAATTTTTATGTTTTTACTATTTATATGTACTAAGTCTATTTATGGCATATAATCGTCATGCCAAGATCAATTGGTAATCCTACCAAATTTCATCATGTCCAAAGTCCAATCTGTCTTTATTAGGCATGTGTCATACATCTTAAGTTCAACAGTTTATACACGTCTTATTCTCTAATCACAGTTTAAGTCAAAGTCAAGTAAATATTTGGGTCAAAATCAACATCATGTTCAAAGTTAAAGTCCAGGTGAACGCACTTGTTTAGGTGAGAAATGTCACAAAGTCGATTATATAATCTTTAAACAAACGTGCAGATTTGAAAGCCTTCACTTTAGCAACCCAAAAATTTAGCGTGATATGCATACTAAAAAGTCAG
Organism: Flaveria sonorensis; assembly: GCA_025506505.1. Classification (NCBI taxonomy): domain Eukaryota; kingdom Viridiplantae; phylum Streptophyta; class Magnoliopsida; order Asterales; family Asteraceae; genus Flaveria; species Flaveria sonorensis. The sequence continues at coordinate 20,080,328 of CM046425.1, read as the reverse complement.
CTACAATGAGTGAGCTCTAGTTTTCATAAATCATTGATTTCAGTTTACATAAACATAACACTCACATCATAACATAAGTTTAACATTAGAACATAACAAGTGCATAACATAATTATACATAACCTTAAACATAACTGGAACATATATCATAACTCTGCAAACATAATATTGAGGTCGTGAACCCCTCATGAATAATCGTCATCATCCACATACTAGTAGTCGTCACTATTATAATCAATAAGCTAGTTGTACAACCATTGGCAAGTTGTAGAGGCATTACCTATACATTATATTCATAAAAGAACATGCCAGCGTATCCATAGGACCATACCTTCGAATCAATAGAAAGACCATACCCTTGTATCCATAGAAGGACCATACCCTTGTATCCATAGAAGGACCAAGTAGTTTTCAACAATGTATTAACTTATTAGAACTTTACTCTTCTCTTAGAATAGACCTGCCATGATGCAATAGACATGCCTTGAAGACATCCCTTAGCAGCTCCACAATGGCGGCTCCCTCATTCTTTGCATTCATATACGTCAAGATCCCAACTTTTTAGGATGAAAGATGTTAAAAACTTCGAATAACATCATCTTAGACGTAGCCAAACATTAGCATGTGAAATTTTAACATAAGATTCTTACTTTTTGCTATGTAAGCCAAAGCCGAGACTATAGATGATGATGATGATGATGATGATGATGATGATGATGATGATCAGACCTCGTATCCTACTTCCTGATGATAAACAACCTTGAATCTCAACCCCCAAACCTCAAAGAAAGCCTGAAATCTATGAGAACTTGAATTTCCTCTTTTTTTTTCTCTCTCTCTCTCTCTCCCCTTAGATTTTGTGTGAATGAAGAAAGAATTAGGAGGGGACTTGTGGCTTATGATAAGCAAAACGAAAAGAAAAGTTTAATCCCAATTCTTTTAAAATTCTTTATGTTACATTTTTTGCCCCAAAATTTCGTGAATGGAAATAATTCAAGAATATGAACGTTACAATTATAATCATTATAATTATAACAATTAGAGCTTTATTGACTACACTACCAATGAATTACTGGTCCACATGGCCATCTTTTGAGCCTTCTTAAGTGCACACGTGCTTCCTTAAGTTGTTATCAGCTTACCATTTTAATATAAGTTTACTATTTTTACCATTTCAATATAGGTTTCTTTACCATTTCAATATAGGTTTAATTTTTTATTATAGAGAGACAGAGTTAAAATGAATTTATAATTACTATTGCTACTTTCTTTTGTTATTCGTTTTTTTTTTGGAAAATTAGCAGATTGGCCATTTGACTAATTTGGTTTTGAATACTAGTCTTTGACCCACAAAGTTACCAAAATAGTCATGGTATCGCCACGTGGCGATACCAATCCATGTGTATCTCCCATGTGGAATTTTGAGGGAAAAAGAATTTTACAAACTAGCGATACGCTGGCGATACAGAGGCTCAACTGCATCGCCAGGCACCGGCGATACGCCGACGACACCCAATGGGTTGTATATCGCCTGAGTTAAATTTATAATTAAAATTATAATTCTATCAAAGCCCAGCTCATAAGTTTTATTAGGGCTTAATGTTGCATCTAAAATTCAGGTTTTGGACCTTAATCCAAACCCAAAAAAGGCCCAGCCCCTTATTCGACATATTTAATTTATAATAGAAAATTAAACAACTTTTATTTTTTATAAAATAATAAACAAAAAAACAAAATTAAAATTGAATTTAAATTTAAATTAATAGTATGATGTGTATAAATAGACATAACTTCATCTACACTTCATTCACTCTCCATAAACACTCTTCATTTCTCATTTCATATATCTATGGATAAAAATTAATACTCTTCTCAACCCGCTCCAAAACCATCAGCTTGGATCATGAGTAAGTGGAGGAGTCCAAAGAATCAAAACAAATCTTCAACATAGAACATTCAAAACCTGGAAGAAAACCCTTGTATAAACTTATCATTACATGCTCACGAAAATGTTCAAGCCAATCCACCTACTATCTTTTTGACACCAATAAAATTTGACAAGAATTTTTGGGGTATTTTACTTGGTTACCGACGTAACGGTTATTTAACCCCAGTGGTAAAATTTTGTATACATTATTAATAAATGTATTTTTATATTTGTATTAATAAATGCATTTTTATACAGCATGTTGAAGATTGGGCTTTAAGAACGATAAATTGGAGACATTGAGAGCTATACAAAAATGAACTGTCGAATATACGTTGGAGTATACTACCTTCAAAAATTTTTGATTTCTTAATCGATTCGTGTAGCAAGCATGCTGTTTCATTTGCTGATGGAAAGTTTGTAAGAGTTTATCTTAGAGGCTGATGCTAACCAAAGATCTCTCAGCATGCAATGTAGTACAAGGAAGTTACTTCAGAAAATTTGAGAATGTACAAAGGAAAATAACTAAGTATCAAAATCTTCCGAAGCCAAAGACAGAAATCTTTCGAAGCTAGAAGTGAAGTCTTCCGAAGCTTGAAGACTGAAATCTTCCAAAGACTAAGAAGTCATGTTTCTACTGGCACACTTCTGAGAAAAGCAGACCACCTTTCAGCTGCCAGCTCTGAAGACTCACCAACTTATATATAAGTTGGTGATTGTCTTCTTACTTTTGTCAACTGTACATATTGGTGTCTTTGTCTGTAACTTTCTACTTTAGTACTTTTATCCTTATTGTAATACAATATGATTTGAGCTATGGCATGTCATAGTTACACATCAAAAGGCAATCTGCCTTTTGACTTTACCTTGATGTTGTTATCTAGATTAGTATGCAGCTGGCCTTCAAAGCATGATTGGCTATGTATAAAGTATCTTATTGTATCAGTCTTAGGACTAAGCCTTGGAACATTGGTAAAACACTTGAAAGCAATATACATCATCCTTGAAAACCAATCTTTATGTTCTTGAGTGTTCTTACTTTTTGTTCTTTGTTTCTTTGCTTGGTTCCTTATTTGATCTAGTAAGTGTGTTATCTCCAACTATGAAACTGTTGTTGAACAACCATAACCGGTCCTGCAATTGGTATCAGAGCATCTCAGGCTCTTGATTGCAAGATCTCACCACCTTGAATCATTCTTTAGTTTCACATACACTTACTTGCTCAAATGGCAGCTCTCACTAAAGCTGATGTGGAAATCGGCACAATGACTAAGTCTCCACTGACCACTCCTGGTGACTTTGACACTTGGTGCATAAGGATGGAAGGCTTCATCAAGTCTCAAGATAGCAAGATGTAGAGATCTGTAGTCTCTAGACCTCACATCCTAAGTACTACTTCAGCAACTGCTGGAGGTGGGATGATACCCAAGGAAGTGGCTGATTATTCTGAAGAAGACCGAAAGAAAATTGACATTAATCAGAAAGCCATGACCTCTCTTCAAACTACTCTTCCCAACTCCATCTATAGAGGCTTCAAGAAGTGTAAGACTGCAAAAGAACTCTGGGATGCACTGAAGCTGATGTATGAAGGATCCGTGGAAGCTAAGGAGAACAAGAAAGACAACATGAAGCAGTAGTTTGAAAAATTCACCTTCAAGACAGGTGAAACTATGACTCAATAATACTTCATGTATGTTGAGATTGTAGATACACTGATGAATGTAGGAGTCAAACTTGAGAATAGGGATATAGTGAGAAACTTCATGTTTTCTCTTTCCAGAGAATGGACATACTATTGTATGGCCATCAAGAGAACTAAGAACATCATGACCCTCACTCTCACTTAGATGTATGGTATCCTAAGCGGTTACCAAATGTAGATGAACATGCAAAATCCTTCTCCCAGCTCATCCAGCAACCAAAAGAGTTCAGCCCTTCATGTGGTTGAAATCAATAGCAGAGAACCACAACATCATCTCATCTACCACCCTGACAACTCACCAAAGGGTCCTTTCATCACATTCATAGAGACACCAAGAGAGAGCTACACTCAAGGAAGTCCATTCCAAGATCCCGGCTCTTCTCAGGCCTTTGTGTCTTCATATGAAAGTTCTGGCAACTTTCTTTTCACCCTTGAAGACCTAGACTACATCCATCCAAATGATCTGGAGTACATGGAGATAGTCCAGCAAATGGCTCTTCTCACTCATAGAGCCAAGAAGTTCTACAAGAGGACAGGGAAAAAATTTCCAAGCAATATGTCCAGTGGAAATTTTGGGCTGGACAAAAGCAAAGTAAAATGTTACAACTTTAACCAAATGGGCCACTTTGCTAGGGAGTGTAAGGCACCAAGAACAAATGGTGGCCAAATACAGTCCAGGCCAAACTACATTGAGGCAACTCCAAGAACTGAGAAGCCCAACCAACCAAAGCAGCAAGCTGTAGTTTCTGTTGAAGAAAGAGGCTTTGACTGGAGCTTTTAGGTAGAAGATGCATTGTAATCACAGATTATTTCACAAGATATACTTGGGTCTTCTTTTTAGAAGTAAGGATGAGACCTCTGAAAGCTTGAAATCCTTTATTCTAAAAGTTGAGAATCAATATGATCACAAGGTTAAGATCATAAGATGTGATCAAGGAACTGAATTCAAGAGCCAAATCCTTGATTCATTTTTTGATGAAAAAGATATTTCAAGACAATATAGTGCTCCTAGAACTCCTCAACAAAATGGTGTTTGGAACCTATGTCCTCCTACACCTTGGAAGATGCCAATAGCAACCAAGTGAGTATTCATGAACAAGAAAGATGATAGAGGACTTGTCATCAAGAACAAGGCAAGACTGGTAGTCCAAGGGTACATTCAAGAGGAAGGGATTGACTACACAGATGTTTTTGCTTCTGTAGCAAGACTTGAAGCTGTAAGAATATTCGTTGCTTTTGTTGCATCAAAGGATTTGTTAGACTCTTAGAAGATTAACATTTTGTCTTTATGTTGTTTTTTGTCATAGTATAGGGACTTATTTGTAAATATATGTTCCTTAGTTTCTTGATAGTATATATAGGATATTTTATGTATGTGCAGGGTAGACTAGACGAGACTAGACGAGAATAGACGAGAAAAGACCAGACTAGACCTCATAGAATCAGTTGACCGAATTGTAACCCTACACATTGTATCCGTGCATTTACTATCAATGAATCTATGAATTTTTTGATATAATTGCATGTGTTTGATTACTTGTGTTTGAATTGATCATTGCATCATGAAATCATCACAGATTCGATCCTTTTGAACCGATCAATTGGTATCAGAGCTTTCGGTTCAGTGATCAGAGCTTATCGATAATTTTGAGCTCTTTGAATCACTTGAAATCTATGATTGATTGCAATTTGATCAATTAATTGTTGATTTAGTTGTGTTTCATCAATAGAAACATGATTTGAATCACAATTTTGTGTTCAATTCATTCAAATCTGAGAAATTGATCGAATTAGTGTTCGAACTTTGTTCTTCATATTCGGACTGAAATTCAATCAGAATACTGATTTGTTGTTGTTGTTTGAGCAAACTGAGGATTAAGGATTGTTAATCAACCTAATTACTGCCAAAATTGGAAGTTTTTAGATCAATTAATCAATTTTTGAAGATTTTCATAAGATCTGAGTTCGTTGAAGCTGATGTATTAGGCGCATTATGGTTGAAAACTACTTAAAATTGTCCAAGTATCTAGGCGCATTTTCACTATTTGGGCGTTTTGATACTGTGTAGACGTTTCAGATCAGGCATTTGACCACTGTTGAGACGTTTTGAGACTGTTTGGACACTTGGTGACTTTGCAGAAACAAAGTAATTCTAGGCGCATTTCAACTGTTTAGGCGCTTTAGAACTGTTTGGGCGTTTTATACCCCAGGCGCTTGATAACTGTTTGGGCGTTTTACAACTGTTCAGGCGCATTACAAGTTGGGCGTTTTTCAAAATTCTACTAAGGCATTCCCTTGGGCGTTTCTACTTCAAAGTTAGGTGTTTGAGAACTGTGTAGGCGCTTGTCAACTATTCAGGCGCATCAGCTTTCAGACTTATCAGTTTACACTTAGAAATTTTTTCAGAAACTGAAATCCAAAAATATTTTCATTTCATAGTTTTTAATTCAAAACTTAAAAACAACAAAAACAAGTCTTTTTCTTAAATTCAAAAATACAAAATGGTTAAGTCTGAAGATTCTGAGAACAGGGTTCCAAAGCTAAAGAATAGAGCTGATTTCAAGAATTGGTTTTTAAAACTGAAGCATCATCTAAATTCTATTGACACTGACTTGTGGAAGTCAATAGAGAAAGGACCTCATATCCCGATTACATCTAATGGTCCTGATAGAGGATTTGTTTACACAAAAGACTCTCAAGAACCTTATCCTGAAGATGATATGCAAGGTGATGACTTAAGGAAAGTGAAGAATGATATCAAAGCTTATTCATTGATATGTAAAGGATTACCATTGGAAGTCTTGACTAGACATGATGGTTATCAAACTGGGTACACTATGTACAAAGCTTTGAAAATCATATGTGAAGGAGGTAAAGAGATACAAGATCTCAAAAAGCAGAAACTTAAGAGGCAGTTAGAGTTGTTTGAGCATCTCTCTGGTGAAACAACAAATCAAATGATGAACAGATTTGTGCAACTAACTACTAAGATGTCAACTGCTGGTATCAAAAATGTTCTAAAAGATCTAAACTATAGACTTCTCAATGCTCTTCCATCTTCATGGAAACAGATAGTTACACTTTTAAAGCATACTGAAAAGTTTCCTATGGATCTAGATCTTTTGACTGCCAAGATTGAATCAGTTGAGATTGATGAGAGCTCAAGAAACAATGATAGAGCTGCTTCAGTGTCTCAGTACAAGTATGTTGCATCTCCAGCTAACATAGTGGAGAATGCTTTTCTGGCCAAAGATGATAAATCTCCAGAAGAAGAGGGTGATTTGTTCATCAGAGCTGGTTTCTTTACAGATTCTTCTTACACAAGTGCTCTTGTTTATGCAAATCAACCTCAATCTCAGTATCCTCCTAAACCTCAAACTCCTAAACCTCAAACTAAGACTCCATCTTCTAACTCTGCTAAAACTAGCAAAGTTAAAAATGTTATTAATATCCTCTTACAGGATGATGAGTCTAAATCTGCTTTTACTGCTTTTATGGCAAGTTTTTAAGCTTATCAAGGTAGTCATTTAACACAATTAGATCTTGTTTTGCAGGATTTGTTTGAGATGGATCCAGACGATGTAGAAGAGATGGACTTGAACTAGAAGATGGTGATGATTGCTTATAGAACCCAGAAACACTCTTATGTTAACAAGAACTACAAGCCAAGTGCTAACAAAACTATTGGCTTTGACAAATCAAAGTCAAGGTGTTTCAACTATAACAGCTATGGTCATTTCTTGAGGGAATGTAAAGCTCCCAAAAACCAAGGAGGAAATGGTCAAGTAGGTTCTAGCAGTCAAAGATATCATCAGCAGTCTCAGAAGACATTTCAAAAGCCTTATCAGAGTTTTTCTATGCCAGAACTTAAGGATGAATCAAAAGCATCTGAAGAGCCAAAGTAAGCTCTAGTTGTTAGCATTAAATATGGGTATGACTAGAGTGCTTATGCTGAACAATTTACAGCTAATCTAACCTCTAGTTTATCTCTTGTTGCAGAAATTCAAACTGAAGATTGGTCAGAAGACAGTGATCCTAAGGCTGAAGATAATTCATAAAATAAAGAAGAAGAGTATGACTGGAGTGATAAATCTGATCCTAAAGAGGATTCAGAAGAAGTTGCTCTAATGGCACAGTCAGATCAACCAAAAGTTGAAAATTCATCTTCTGACTCTAAGACTTCTTTCTTAAACTATCCTGAAACTCCAGTTGAAGTAAGAGAAAAAATGTGCACTAAAGCTTGCTTTGAACAAGTAGAGTACTACAGAACTTATTCATATAAAATATGTGACAAGCTCAAACAAGAGGAAGTAATGCATAACAAACTTAAAAATGATCACAAAATATCTAATGAAAAGATCCTCTCTCTACAAACATCATGGAATAAAACTTTGAAAGAACTGGAAATTGTTACAAAACAACTTGAAGAAATGACAAAGAATTTAGAAGAAGAGAAAATAGCACATGCTACAACACAGGTTGATCTTGCATAAGTTAAAAGTTCAAAAACAATTGTAGAACAACTGGTAAGTGAGAGAAAAGATAAACAAAAAGCAGGTTTAGGTTTTACACATGAACCAATGCATGAATCCATCACAAACACATTACCATAAAACTTCAACATGTATGATCACTCACCTGAAAACAAAGCTAAGCTAAGAGCATTCCAAAATAAGAAAAAGAATTCTGAGAGTGATGAAGAGAAAATGAATATTGAGATATTTGAGGAACAAGATTCAGAGAAGATTAAAACTGGTCATCCTATAAAAGTAAAATCTTATGAACCACGACCAAAGACTAAAAAATTTTTTGTTCCAAAAGAGCCTGTTATTGAAGAAATAAGTGTAAAGAATGACAAACAAAACTCAAAGAATAAAGAGAAAGCAAAACTAGATGAAGTAAAATCTGAAGATTCATTTTCCTACGGCTTAAACAATCCAGATTTCATTAAATGGCAAAAAGAACAAAAAGATAAAGAAAATGCAAAAGAGTCGTCAACTGAAGATGTTCAATCCCAAAGTAAACAGAAATCATCAAGATCAAGAAATCAAAGAAGGAGAATGAAAAATGCTAAATCTAACTCTTCTCAAAACAATCAAACTGAAAGAACAAATCAAACTAATCAGTTTAAACCAATAAAGTTTGTATCTGCGGGTACTTTTGACATGAATAAAATTCCAGAAATCAAATCTAACTCAAAGAATAAATCTAACTCTGATCTGAAAACAGGTTCAGTTCCTATGTCTTCCGCTGTTAATAAAAGATTTGTATCTAAAGAGTCAAGAAATGGTGTTAATGAGCAAAAGGCAAAACCCAAATTTCAAAAGAACAAACTTTTAAATCAAAGACAACAGATTAACTTTTCAACTCCTAAATCAAAACAAGAATCAAATGTGGCCTCCACATCAAAAGTTAATCAACAGATGTTTAAATTTCAACAAAGGTACTGTGATATATATGATATGTACAATCATAAGACTGAAGAATGTTTCTTTAACAGGTACTGTCATATTTGTGATATGAAGAATCATTCAACAGCTGATTGTTATTTCAATAAATATTATACCTATTGTGATGAAAGGACTCACAAAACTGAGAATTGTTACTGCAGAAAGAACCCGCCGAGGAATGGATATGTTAATCCACAGTTAAGGAATGGATATGTCAATTCACAATTTCAAAGAAATCAAAGTGTTGATTTTCAAAGATTGACAAACCAACCTTCCTTAGGCTTGAGATCAATTAGAAGAAATGATTCTATTTATGATGATTCTTACGCTGCAAAACCAAGGCAGTATAATCAAGGAAAGTTCGTTCCACGACCTGTAAGAATTAATGGTGGGAAGCTTGGTAAACAAAACTTTTTATCTGATGGTTTAAAATATCTTGATGATGATCTTGAAAAACTTTACAATGCTTTAAGGACAAAACAAATCAAAGATAATCAAAAAGTTGTAAGAAACAGAATTGGTAAATTTGTTAACGATAAGCCTGATTTGAAAAAGCTTCACTTTAAACAGTTTACCATTGTTGATAAATTTGGCAAGCCCAAGACCATCTCGGCTTGGGTTGATAACTCAAATTAATTCTTTTTAAAATGCAGGTACGCCCTAGAAGACCTATTAACACATGGTATGTTGATAGTGGGTGTAGCTGGCATATGACAGGCAATCATGCCTTGCTGAAAGAATTTAAGTTAAAAGATGGTACACATGTTGCATTTGGAGGTGATGCAGGTGGTAAGATTACAGGCAAAGGAACGGTGTCCAATGGGATTATTAGCTTTGATAAAGTCAACTACTGTTCACAGTTGAACTTTAATCTTTTAAGTGTTTCCTAAATTTGTGACAAATCTTACTCAGTTCTTTTTGATGATTCTTTCTGTTATATTTTGAAGCCAGGTTTTCAGATTAGCAAAGAATGGGTAGTTGTTAAAGCTGTTTGAGATCGAGATGTATACAAATTAGATATGTCTTAAGTTGATCCTTCTACAGAAACAACATGCGTAATTGCTCAAGCATCAAATGATGAAAGTCAGTTATGGCATAGACGTCTCGTGCATTCCAATTTCAAGAACATGAACAAGCTTATATCAGGAAATCATGTTGTAGGTCTTCCAACAAAGAACTTTGCCACAACTGATCTCTGCTCAGCATGTTTAAAAGGAAAGCAACACAGAGCGTCTTATAAGCCCAAGCAGATAAACTCAAATTCCAAACCTCTCCAGATGTTGCATATGGACCTATTCGGACCAACAAATGTTCGGAGTATTGGAAAAAAATCTTACTGTTTAGTTATCATTGATGACTTTACAAGATTTTCTTGGGTTTTCTTTTTTGCATGCTAAATTTGAAACGGATCAATTATTAAAAGAATTCATCATTAAAGTAGAAAATCAATTAGAACAAAAGGTTAAAATAATTAGAAGTGATAATGGAACGGAATTTAAAAATGATAATATTGATAGATATTGTGCAGAAAAAGGTATTGCTCGTCAGTTCAGTGCTCCTAGAACTTCACAACAAAATGGAGTTGCTGAAAGGAAAAACAGAACTTTGATTGAAGTAGCACGGTCTATGTTAGCAGATACCAAAATTCCAATCACTTTTTGGGATGAAGCTATATCCACAGCATGTTTTGTGTAGAATCGTTCATTGATTGTGAAAGATAAACAGAAAACTCCTTATGAGTTGATGTTTGGCAGGAAACCTAATATAGATTTTCTTAAATCTTTTGGTTGTCCAGATTTGATTTTAAATTCAAGTGATCAGCTAGGAAAATTTCATTCAAAATCTGATAAAGGATTTTTCGTTGGATATTCATCGGTTTCAAAAGCTTTTAGAGTTTATAACTCTAGGACAAATGTTATCCTTGAAACTTTCAACGTTAAATTTCTTGAAAACTCTTTTCCATCAATTGCAAATGGTCCAGCATGGTTATTTGATTTAGATTCTTTGTCAAACTCTTTCATTTCTAACTTGTTTGAATCTACAGGTCAGAAGAAGAAACAAGAAGGAGATCTCGGATCATTCAACGATGATTCTGATTCTGATGATATGGATGACTCAAGCCCAGATTATCCATTTTTCTCTTTTGTGAAAGATCCTATATTTCAGTCTGAAACTCATGATCAATCTCAACAAGCTCAAGAACATTTCTTGTCTGAAAATACCAATATTTCACAACCTATTCCTAATGATGGTCCTAAAATTATACAACCTGAGTCCAAAACGTCATCGATCTCTGATGATGTAGTTGTTACAGATAATCTTGATTACTTTATCAACTCACCGACTCAAGTTCCTAATTACAATCCACATTCTTCTAACTTATTGCATTAGGTCTCCAACTTGAACCAATCTAATATGGATGTTCATATTCAAGTGAATGAGATTACAACATCTCGTGTTCACAAGAACCATCCTACATCTCAGATTATCGGTCCATTAAATGAGAGAACAACGAGAAGTCATTCAGAACAAGCAAATCTCTGCTTATATTCATGTTTTCTATCTCTGATTGTTCCTAAAAACATCACTGAAGCGTTAAAGGACAATAGTTGGATTGAAGCTGCAGGACCGTTAAAGGGTACTTAAGCTTGCACTTAGTTAACACACTTAGGAGGATCTTAAGATCACTTAACAATTCAAATAGGAAACTGTGAACCTTTACAGAAGATACAAGACAAACACAAGTAAAACAAGAGCAAGAACACAAGATAAAGTTTTCAAGGAAGTTGTATATTGCTTCTCTAGTTCTATTACAAGTGTTGTACAAGTATATCTTAGAATACAAGAACCAGAGACTACTTATACTACATCCTACAACCGTCAATATGCAAAATGACAGTTGGAAGTGACTAATCTAGACAACAAGATCAGCCTAAAGTCAAAAGGCAGATTGCCTTTTGACTAGTGACTATGACAAGTCATAGCTAACTGACTTTCCTATTACAAAAAGACAAGAAGGAACAAAAACAAAAACTTGCACGCGAAGACCTTATCTAGTTTATCATAAAGTATGGAAGTTTCACCAACTAGTGATAGCAGTTGAACTACCAGAGCATGCAACAGAAAGTAAGTTGCTTTATGATAAAGTTGATGGAAAATGTATCTTTTCTCTCTCTTCAGAGAAAAATTAGTCTTGTCTTTAAACAGTTTCGAAAGACTTTATCTTGAGAGCTTTGAAAGACTTCATCTTTTACCTTCAGAAGAGATGAATCTTAGGCTTCGGAAGACTTTACACTTAGAGTATTTTTCTAAGTTAAGTGTAAAGCTTCCGCAACAGTTTCTTCTGAACTTTGGCTTCGGAAGATTTTACACTTAGCATTTTTCTTGAGTGTGTAAAACTTCCGAAGCTAGTTCACCTTTGTTCCGAAGTGCATGTTGGAAGACTTGGTTGTTTTGGTATCTTTTGGTTGCATCAGCCTCTTAACTTCAGAGGTTCCTACAAACTCCCCCTAGGCTGATGCTACCAAAACAAGAGGTTCTTCAGACTGGGATAGTCCATATGAGGATCTTCAGAATTCTTTTCTTCATCGGCAGATCTGGATTTTTCAGACTCATGAAGTACCTTGTCATGTTATAGAGATCATGCAGAGGGAGTTCAAGCATGTCACTTATGAAGTAGACATGTTGTTCTCCCTGATCTCTAGTAACATACCATCTGTCTGGATCTTCAGCAAATGTCCAGAACAGAATTTGTCATCCAATAGAGAGAGGCTCTACTATGATAGGAGTTGGTTGAGAGTCCTCTTCATGCACTTTCTCAGGATGTTCTGACTCATCCTGAGGCTGGGAGGAGGATGCCTTTCTTCTTTTCTTCTTTGAAGATGATCTTCTTTTGGCCATCCTCTTTTTCCTCCCTGATGATTTTAACTGAGAGGGTTGGTCTTCAGTACCAGGTTCTTCAGTGGATTCCCTCTCAGTTGGGATCTCCTCTCTCCCAGTTTTAGAAGGAGAGGGAGGAGAACCCTGCTGTGGGTTAGAAGATGAAGTTGGCTGTTGTGCAGCTTCAGGTGCAGGTGGTGTTGTCTCTGTAGGTTCCACCTTTACCTCAACTTCAGGTTGAGCTTGACTTGATGATGAATGAAGGTCCATAAGCTCTCCCCTTTTATCTTCTGCTTGATCACCCTTATGTGCTCATCCATTATGGATAGAGACATGGGACCAAGCCTCCTTTCGGAGAACCCATACAGCTTCAAGAAGCTCATCATCCTCTGCCTATCTGCAGACTTTTTCTGACTTTTCTGGATGATGGCTCTTGATTTTGCAGCTTCTTCCCTTTGCCTCTTCCTAGCAGCTTGCTTTTCTTTCTTGGCTTGTTCTTCCAACTGCTTATTGTATTCAAATAATATATAATCATAAGGCAAGGGAAGGAGTGCAGGTGCCTGATAGAGACCTGTGGCACTCAGGTAGTTGATCATTTTTAATCTTTCTTCTTCATCAACTACCTGAGGTTGTTCAGCAGCCACAGTCTCTGACTCAGGACTTTCTTGAACTGGGGAGAGGACAGGAATGTTCTTGTAAAGCCTTTTTCTCCTCATTTCTTCCTTGTGTTTGAGGGTCAAGGCTACATCCTCTGCTTCCTTCCTCTCCTTTGACAATTCAATGTCAGCCAATTCATTTAACTCCTCTAAGGGGAGAGAGATGAGTTCATCTATGTTGAGTTCCTGGTCCCCAGATAGTTGAGCCTGGCTGCCCTTAATTCATCTTCTTGAGTGTTTGGTACAGGGGCAGCCAGAATTGCAGCTTGCATGAATCCTGGGGAACCACTTGAACTCTCTCCCCTCAGCTTCCTCTTCCTCTCTCTCTTTTCTTCTTTAATCTCTTCAAGAGTCATCTTCCTTTTGCCTTTGTCAATTTCAGATCTTGAAGACTCAGCCTAAGGAGAGCTCTGGCCTTCATTGCTTGATTTAGCAGTCAAGCTCTGGTCAGAGAGAGGTTGTAAAGCACCATCACCAGCTGGTGCCTCACTGAGGGTATGGGGTGCTGGAGGAGATCTTGTCTCAAGGTTCACAGTCTCAACCTCTGGGCCTTCAGTCAAGGCTTTCCCTTCGAAGCTAATCTTGGGGTCTACCTCAACATCCAGTTGACCAAAGGCTTTAACTGCTAGCCTCTGTCTATATGATGCGGTTCTCCTTTTAAATTCTACCAGCACCCAGTCTTGAATTTGATTGGTTAATCTGATAGCTTATCTGTTATTGCTTGGGTTGACAAGTGCCATATCTACCAAGTTTATACTCTCATAGAAACTTAGGGTGGAGATGTTGAGAATTTCTTGTTGATCCTGAGCTCTAGAGATCACAAGAGCTTTCCTATCACTGTAATACCCCCAACCCCAGATTGGGTTCTTAGATGGGGCAGACATTACTCTTGGTACTCCCTCCTCAAACAGTTGTTGAATGAGCAGTTCCAGATCACTGTCTAGAGGAGGTTGCTGAGCATGGACAACTGCAAGATAGGATGGTGAGTCTTGTATGTCCATACTTGAGGAAGAACTCCCAAGTTCTGTGGCTGTCAGAACATCCTCCCCCTTTTTGGTAGCATCACCCTCATGCATAGGTGAGCTGGGGAAGTGATCCATTACATCCACAGGTTCTTGTGGACCTAGATGAGTTTGTCCTATGGGTCTCTTAGCTAACTGGCCCTTGAGATCGGTGATCTCAAGTTGCTGGTCATGGACACTCCTTTGCAAGATAGTCACCTGTGATTCAAGGTGAGCTATCTGTGAAAGCAGTTGGGTGCAAATGTCTTCGAGTTGGTGCACCCTGAGTTTTAGACTCCCCTCATCTTCAGTTGAAGAATCATTGGGGGATAAAGGAGGTGAACTAAGGTCTGCTCCTTCACCACCAGCATGGGGTTCTTGGCTGCTGAATTTCCCTGCCTCATGACAATGTCAAGAGGCTGGTGTCGTGGTTGAGGTCTTAAAGATGTAATCACTGGCAATAGTGAGAGCCTCTTCCACATGGGTCTCCTGGACAATTACAGGAATATCCATCTCAGTTTGGGGTGTCTGATTTGGGCTAGACATGGGTGAAGCAGGAGTAGTCATCTCCCTTTGAGTGTGGGTAGAGAGGGGAGAGTCATGATACTCACTGAAACCCAAATTTTCATCAGAATAGAAGTCAAGGCTAGGAATGGGTTGGTTAAGATCAAGAGGTTGGGGATGGTAGCTTTCCCCTGAAGGTTGATCACTAGAGTGTTGAGACTCAGAGTGATGACTTAAGGCTGTTTGTGGAGTTGTGAGCTCATCAGGCTAAGCATGAGGAACCTCAGCACTGATTGTTTGAAAGATGGGAGTGGTCTGCTCCTCAGGGAAAGTGGGAACTCTGGATTCCACTTCCTCCTGTATGGGTTGTGATATGGGGGCCTGCACATGCTCAATAGCAAGTGTAGGGGTTTGTTTGTTTTTTATTTTGTAGGTGATGGTGATGGTAGGCTATGTTTGAGGTGGGTGAGAAGTAGAGGGTGTTGGTTCATCACTAGCTGGAGCTGCTGGGATGTCACACTGAGCAATGAGCTCAAACATTTTCGGGACTAGGGCTGTTTCTACCCCTGAGAACCCAATAGTTGGCCTTTTCAATATCTTGAAAATGCCTGGCCTCATATGTGCAAGTTTAAGAACATTACCTGTTCCCCTCAACTGTGGTCCCAATTCACAGTTGAGAATGTGTTGAACATACCAGGGGAACATGTAATATTTTAAGGAATCCAAATTCGCTAGTAAATTTGTAAATACAAACTGAGAGTACCTGAATTTGACCCCTTGAACCATCCCATGGACAATGAAGGAGAGGTCTTCTGGAATCTGGTCCCATCCTCCATGTTTGTTGGATAAGCTGTGGATGACGACATGGAGGAGGTATTTCCATTGGAATGAGACCTTCCCCTTCCTGAAGGTCTTGACTGAAAAGTCACCTTCATATCCCATCTGCTCAAAGGATTGGTTGACAACAGCTTTTGGGAAAGACAGTTCACCTGCTTCATCATCCAGCTGAAGATGGGTGTTGATGATGGCTGGAGTGATGAAAACCGTCCTCCCCTACACTGTGGCAGACAGTGCCTTCTCCCCATCCATGGTGACCTCTTGACAGGTCCTCCAGAACTCAAGCAACTGATCCTCATAGAGAGGAGGATCGATTGTAAGGGAGGTGAAGTAGTGAGACAAAGAAAGATACCTACACACGTTTGAGAAGCTTGGATCCTTCTCAGAGTTTAACAGGGCAACTTGATTGTGTTGCCTGTGTAGGTGCATGGTGAAATCAGGGTCGTTACGACGATCAAGATTGGCCATTTGAAGAAGCTTTGTAGTGAAGGAAAGAAGAAGAAGATGAAATTTGGGGGTAATTTTAGGTTAAGGAACAATAAGAGAAGTGAGATGAAATAGAACCGTTTGGAAAGATATACTCTGGATTTGAGACAAAGTTATGACAAAAAGATAAACTTTGAAATCCGCAAGTGGGTCCTACTTCTGAAAAAGGCGCCAAAAAAGTTAGTTTTCTTGGAAGTAGTAAAAGCTTCCGAATGAAATTTTGGTTTCGGAAGCTTTGCAATCAAAGCTTCCGAAAGCAATTTTGCTTCGGAAGATATTTCAAAAAGTTTTGAAAATTTTGGCTTTGGAAGAAATAAATGAGTCTTTAGAGACTAAATTGCTTTCGGAAGAAATTTGTTCCTAAAATGCATTTAAGTACTTATACCAAAATTTAAGCTTCGGAAGATACTTCAAGAATTTCTTCCGAAGGTAAATCTCAGATAAGCTGTTTAAACGATTTAGACATAAATTTATTCCGAAGATAACTTTTGCTTCTTTCGAAGGTAAATTTTCATCATTCTAAGAGATATCATTTTAAAAGTTCGTTTTTCTTCCAAAGAGAACTGGGCTTATGAAGTGATCTAATAGACAACCTAGGACACACAGTTTTAAGAAATAATATTGATTAAGTTATTAAGAGAAATCTATTCAAAGTTAATCATCCTAATAGCTGATACAAGATACTTAAATCTTTGTTCATCAAAAGCTTTTGTGAATAAATCAGCATATTGTTCATTTGTGTTAACTTTGATTAGTTTTATCTATCCCTTTTCAAAATTATCTCTAATCAGATGATACCTGATGTTGATGTGTTTGGTCCTTGAGTGCTGCACAGGATTCTCTGTAATAAAGATGGCATTGTTGTTGTCTATGTGGATGGGAGTCTCTTTGAAATTTAACCCATAGTCTAGCATCTGATTTTGAATCCAAAGCACTTGAGCACAGCAGCTGGTAGCAGCAATGTATTCAGCTTTAGCAGTTGATGCAGACACGCAGGACTGCTTCTTGCATTGCCAAGAGACTATCCTTCCACCCAGGAACTGACACCCCCCAGATATGGACTTTGCAGTCATGTTGCAGCCACCATAATCACTATCTGTATAGGCATACAGATTGAAGTCTGAATTCTTTGGATAGCAAAGGCCTAGATTTGGAGCACCTTTGAGATATCTAAGGATCCTTTTAACAGCGATTAGGTGTGACATCTTGGGGTTGGCTTGATATCTTGCATATATGCATGTGGCAAACATGATATCAAACCTGCTAGCAGTAAGATACATAAGTGACCCAATCATAGCCCTATAGAGATGTTCATCAACACACTCCCCCTCAAGATCAGGACCAAGGGAGTGGTTTCTGGCTATGGGTGTCTTTGCAACCTTACAGTCAGTCATCTTGAATCTTGTAAGTATGTCTTGTACATACTTTGACTGACTGATGAAGATGCCATCTTCAACCTGCTTCACTTGAATTCCTGGAAAGAAATTGAGTTCCCCCATGGCACTCATTTCAAATTTATTCTTCATCAGCATCTCAAAGTCTCTGCAGAGCTTTGGATTAGTTGAACCAAAGATGATGTCATCTACATATATCTGAACTAGCAATATGTTATTTCATGTTTCTTTGATGAAGGGAGTCCCATCAATAGTACCTCTTTTGTATCCATGTTCACAGAGGTATGTTGATAGTGTCTCATACCACTTTCTTGGAGCTTGATGCAGTCCATAAAGGGCTTTATCAAGCTTGCAGACATAATCTGGATGATCTGGGTCTACAAAGCCAGGTGGTTGTTTAATATAAACTTCTTCATCAATCACCCTAGAGAAAGGCACACTTCACATCAAGCTGGTAGACCTTGAAATCCTTGGATGCAGCATAAGCCAGAAATATTCTTACAGCTTCAAGTCTTGCAACTGGAGCAAAGACATCAGTGTAATCAATCCCTTCTTCTTAAGTGTATCCTTGGACAACCAGTCTAGCCTTGTTCTTGATGATGATCCCTCTATCATCTTTCTTATTCCTGAATACCCATTTGGTTCCTATGACACTCTTCCCTTGAGGAAGAGGGCATAAGTTCCAAACCTTCTGTCTTCTGATTTGAAGCAGCCCATCTTGCATAGCTTCAATCCATCTTCCATCCTTCAAAGCCTCATCAACCTTCTTCGGCTCTATCTGGGATAAGAAACAAGAATGTAGACAAACATGGCTGTCATGAGCTTGTCCTCTTGTTCTAACCCCTGAGTCAACATTTCCAATGATGTTTGTGGTGGGATGTGACTTATGAATCCGAAGTTGAGGGATCACAGCAAGTTGGTTAAACAGATCTAAATTTGAGAAATTCTGATTTAGCAATAAGGTATCTCTCACCACATCAGCACACTTATCAAGAGAAACTTGATCCAATGAGTGTGTGACATCATTCATGTTGTCTTCAATGGAGTGGTTATCAGTATCAAGAAATTCTTGATCATTGTCACCACCTCCAGTTCCTCCTCCTGCATTTGAAGTTCCTACTCCTGAATTCTGAGCCTCTGAGCTGGAATTTGAAGGCAATTCATTTGAATCAGTAGTATTTGTCATGCTAGTGCTGATGGGAGCTTCAAGTGCAGGATTAGTCACCACTGGAGCTGAAGTAGTCATCTTGTTTGGTCTTCTCAGCTCAAATCTTGGATCAGGATCTTCTTTTAACCAGTTATCTGTAGATCCTGAAACATTCTCACAAGATTTGTTAAAACAGTTGGTAACTAAGTCAAGATCAAATAGCCAATCCAAACCAGAACCTTTTACACAGGGTGTGTGTTCATTGAAAGTCACATTGGCTGACTCCTCAATGATTCTAGTTCTGAGATTGTATACTCTATAAGCCTTAGCTTGAGAAGAGTACCCAACAAAGTGTCCATCATCTGATTTCTCAGCAAACTTGGCTATTTGATCTTTAGGTATTCAAGATGGTGCAAGGACATCCAAATGTTCTGAGAAAACCAATGAATGGTCTCCTTTTGTGCCATAGTTCATAAGGAGTCTTACCATGTGTCTTAACTACCAAAACTCTGTTTTGCATATAGCAGGCTGTGTTGACAGCCTCTGTCCAGAAGGTGATGGGCAGTTTAGAGTCAGACAACATGGTTCTTACAGCTTCAATAAGTTTCCTATCTCTCCTCTCAGCAACACCATTTTGCTGAGGAGTCCTGGGAGCACTGTATTGTCTTGAAATACCTTTTTCATCATAAAATGTATCAAGGATTTGGTTTTTGAATTTGGTTCCTTGATCACATCTTATGATTTTGACATTATGATCAGATTGATTCTTAATTTTCAGAATGAAATTCTTTAAGATTTCAGGTGTTTCATCCTTAGGTCTAAGGAAAAACACCCAAGTGAATCTTGTGAAATCATCTGTAATCACCAAACAGTATGAGGTCCGTCCTAAACTCTTTACACTGGTGGGGTCAAACAGATCCACATGTAACAAGTGTAGGGGAGTAGTGATAGAGTTCATTTCCTTTGGCTTGTGAGACACTTTGTGTTGCTTCCCCTTCAGGCATGCAACATAGTGGTCATCACTTGTAAACTCTTTCTTTGGCATTCCAGTTACCAAATCATTCTTAATCAGTTTATTCATGTTCTTAAAGTTTACATGGTACATTCTTTTATGCCAAAGGAAAGACTCATCACTATTTGCTTTAGATAAAAAGCAAGAAATCTCTCCAGAGGGAGATGTTTCCTGCAAGTCCATCTTGTACATGTTCCCTTTCCTAGGGGCTTTGAGCAGAATATGCTCTTGAGGAATGTCAACCCCGGGCTTGAGAACAATGCACTCATGCTCAGTAAAGAGCATGTGATGTTTTTGGTCACAAAATTAGGACACACTCAAAAGATTGTATCTAAGATCCTTGACAAAGTTTACCTTCTTAATGCTGAGCTTACCATTTGAGACCATGCCCCTACCAGTGATGTAACCTCCTGCATCTTCTCCAAAAGCAATTGGTCCTCCATCAATTCTTTCAAAGTTTTGAAGTAGGGACTCATTGCCTGTCATGTGCCTAGAGCAGCCACTATCAATGATCCACATATTTATGTTTGCCTTTGGCTGTCCTTGCATAAAAGATATGATTTAGTTACATTTGGAAACCCAAGCCTCATTGGTCTTGGGCTTATAGAATTCAGATGAAGGTAATGAAATAGTAAGCAATCCTATGTTCAGGCTTTGAGGATCATTTGCTATTGCTGAAGAGGATCTTTCAGTCTCAAGGTCTTCCTTCATCTTCCACACCACCTTTGGAAGATTGGGCTTGACCTTCAATACTTTGGAAGCTTTTGTAGCTTCGGAAGCTTTGGAGACAGATCCTTCGAAAGATCTTGCTTTCATTGCAGCAAGCTTCAGTACTTCGGAGGCATTCCCTTCTTCCGAAGGCAATTTCCTTCTTGCCTTCTTCTTCATTTTGGAGCTTTCGAAGGAAACAAATTTTCCTTCCGAAGCTGTTTGTTTCTTCTTCTTCTCAGAAGTTTTCTTCTTAATCATATGGATAGTACTCTTGGGATTGTATTTACAATCCTTAGCCATATGTGAAGTACTACCACACATAACACAATCCAAATCTTTCCTTCTGAGAGTCTTCTTTCCCAAAGAAGACTGAGCTTGAACACTTTCCTTTTCTTTCTCCACCTTTTCAGATGATGCAGCAGGCTTCTTAGGGTGAAGCTTGCTCTTTGAAATGGATGGTTCAGGTGTGCAGCAGTGACACACAACTGATCAGTCTTCTTGTTGTTGCTGGAGTGAGTTGAAGCTGAAGTAGAACTCTTGGTACTAGAATTCTTGACAGGATCTTCAGCTTTCATCACCTTGAACCCTGCAGAGATAAATACTTGTTTCTGTTTGGGATCAAAGGTGGTCTTGATCTCTTGAGCTTCTGGATCTTCTTTGCTCTTCTGATCAAATTCTTTCTCTTGGTTTTGCTCAAACCAGCTTCTTTTTCCTCCTTAGGAGCATGGTGACCCTTTTTGGATTGACTCTCTTCACTCATCTCAGAGTCATCCCTCACCTTCTCCTCTTCATCCTCTTCATCACTGGGGTCTATGGATGGCAGCTCATCTTGACCAGTTCCACACCTAGGAGATCTGACTGATAGTAGAGTGTGTGGAGGAGCTATCTTACTAGATCCCAGTCCCTGCTTATTCTGATAACACACTTTTGCATGCAGAGATGAGGATATCATGTTCTTGAAGGTCTCTTCTTCAAGAACACATTTTTCTACCCTGGCTTTGCTGATCACAAGCTTAGCCTGGCATTCAGTCAACTTGGTAATGAGATCCTTAATTTGAGTCATGTAGTTTGTTTGCTCATGTTTAAGAGTTAAAACTGTTTTCTCTAGATCTTCTATCTTAAGTTTATAGTCATTTTCAGCTCTTTTAAA
This sequence comes from Flaveria sonorensis, assembly GCA_025506505.1. NCBI lineage: Eukaryota > Viridiplantae > Streptophyta > Magnoliopsida > Asterales > Asteraceae > Flaveria > Flaveria sonorensis. The sequence goes on along the minus strand of CM046425.1, from coordinate 20,058,472 downwards.
ATCAGCTTTTAAACTATTTAAAGACTCAATATCAGATCTCATTTCCAAGTTGTAGGACCTGTATCTATTCACTTTAGCAATACATTTAGGAGAGCAAAGATGTTCAAGTACCTTGGCTTCATCATGATCAGCCATGAGTGCTTGGTTTGGAGATGTATCTTCAGCTTGAAAGCTCCAGTCAAAGCCTCCTTCTTCAACAGCAACTGCAGCTTGCTGTCTTGGCTTCTCATTCTGGTGCCCTCCTTCAGTGTAGTTCGGCCTGGATGAAGCTTGGCTACCATTTGACTTAGGTGCCTTGTATTCTCTAGCAAAGTATCCTATCTGGTTATAGTTGTAACACTTGACTTTGCTCTTGTCCAGCCTAAACTTGCCACTGGCAGCTAGGAAACCTTCTCCCAGTCCTCTTGTATAACTTCTGGGCTCTATGTGTGAGAAGAGCCATTTGCTGGACTATCTCCATGTACTCCAGATCATCTAGATGGATACAGTCCAGGTCTTTAAGAGTGAAAAGAAAGTTGCCTGAACTTTCATCAGTGGAGACAAAAACTTGAGAAGAACTTGTCTCTTGGAAGGGACTTCCTTGGATGTAGCTCTCTCTGGGTGTCTCTGGGAAGGTGATGAAAGGACCCTTTTATGAGGTTTCACGGTAGTAGATGAGATGATGTTGTTGTTCTCTGCTATCCCTTTCAACCACATGAAGGGCTGAACTATAGTGAGTGTTGGAGTTACCAGATGAATTTTGCATATTCATCTGCATCTGGTATCCACTGAGTATTCCATACAACTCAGTGAGAGTTAGGGTCTTGAGGTTTTTAGTCCTCTTAATGACCACACACTAGTATGTCCATTGTCTTGGAAGAGAGGACATGAACTTCCTAACAATATCCATGTTCTCAATAGTTACCCCAACATCAGCCAGAGTATCCACAATCTCAACATACCTGAAGTATTGTTAAGTCATGGTTTCACCTGTCTTGAAGGTGAAATTTTCAAACTGCTGCTTCAGGAGATCCTTCTTGTTCTCCTTGGCTTCATTTGAACCCTCATACATTAGTTTCAGTGCATCCCATAGCTGTTTAGCGGTCTTGCACTTCTTGAAACCTCTGTAGATGGAGTTTGGAAGAGCAGTTTGGAGGGCTGTCATGGCTTTCTGATCAATGTCAATTCTTTTCCAGTCTTCATCAGAAAAGTCAGCCCTCTCCTTTGGTATCATGTCGCCACCAGCAGCAGCTGAAGAGGTGCATGGTACATGAGGTCCATTGACAACAGACTCCCATATCCTGGAATCTTAAGACTTGATAAAGCCTTCTATTCTTTGACACCAAGTGTCAAAATCCTCAGGAGTGATCAGTGGGACTTTGTCATAGTTTCAGTTTCCATATCAGCTTTGGAGATAGCTGCCATTTGAAGAGTTAAGTGATGTGTGTAACTAAGAGGATTTGAAGATGGTGAGATCTTACAATCAAGAGCCTGGAATGCTCTGATACCAAATTCAGGACCGTTAAAGGGTACTTAAGCTTGCATTTAGTTAACACACTTAGGAGGATCTTAAGATCACTTAACAATTCAAATAGGAAACTGTGAACCTTTACAGAAGATACAAGACAAACACAAGTAAAACAAGAACAAGAACACAAGATAAAGTTTTCAAGGAAGTTGTATATTGCTTCTCTGGTTCTATTACAAGTGTTGTACAAGTATATCTTAGAATACAAGAACGGAAGACTACTTATACTACATCCTACAACCGTCAATATTCAAAATGACAGTTGGAAATGACTAATCTAGACAACAAGATCAGCCTAAAGTCAAAAGGCAGATTGCCTTTTGACTAGTGACTATGACAAGCCATAGCTCACTGACTTTCCTATTACAAAAAGACAAGAGGGAACAAAAACAAAAACTTGCAGGCAAAGGCCTTATCTACTTTATCATAAAGTATTAAAGTTTCACAAACTAGTGATAGCAGGTGAACTACCAGAGCATGTAGCAGAAAGTAGGTTGCTTTATGATAAAGTTGATGGAAAATGTATCTTTTCTCTCTCTTCAGAGGAAAATCAGTCTTGTCTTTAAACAGCTTCGGAAGACTTTGTCTTGAGAGCTTTGGAAGACTTCATCTTTTACCATCGGAAGAGTTGAGTCTTTGGCTTCGGAAGACTTTACACTTATAGTATTTTTCTAAGTTAAGTGTAAAGCTTCCGCAGCAGTTTCTTCTGAACTTTGGCTTCGGAAGATTTTACACTTAGTATTTTTCTTGAGTGTGTAAAACTTCCGAAGCTAGTTCACCTTTGTTCCGAAGTGCATGTTGGAAGACTTAGTTGTTTTGGTATCTTTTGGTTGCATCAGCCTCTTAACTTCAGAGGTTCCTACAGAAGCAATGCAAGAAGATTTATTGCAATTTCGTAAACAAGAAGTGTGGAAGCTTGTGGATTTACCTGAAGGAGAAAATGCCATAGGCACAAAATGGTTGTTCCAAAACAAAACAGACGATCGGGGAATTATTGTTCGTAACAAAGCAAGACTCGTTGCATAAGGTTACACCCAATAAGAAGGAATAGATTATGATGAAGTATTTGCTCTAGTTGCAAGACTTGAATCAATTCGTGTCTTCCTGGCTTATGCATCATTCATGAAATTCAAGGTGTATCAAATGGACGTTAAAGGTGCTGTCTTATATGGACCAATCATCGATGATGTGTATGTCAAGCAACCTCCAGGTTTCGAAGATTCAGAATATCCTCATCGTGTGTACAAGCTTAGCAAAGCTTTATATGGTCTACATCAAGCTCCTAGAATCTGGTATGAAACGTTATCACAACATTTGATCCAACATGGATACACGCGAGGGAAAATCGATCCTACTTTGTTTATAAAGAAGGATGCTGATGATCTCTTATGTGTTCAAGTGTATGTTGATAACATCATATTTGGTTCTACAAGTCCAAAGTTCTGCAATGAATTTGAAGAAATCATGAAATCTCGTTTCCAAATGAGTTCTATAGGAGAAATTAATTTTTTCCTTGGTCTTCAAGTGAAGCAATCTGCAGATAGAAGTTTTATCAATCAAGAGAAATTCGTTGAAAAACTCTTGACGAATTTAAACTGCAAGATTGTCAATCTATCAGAACTCTGGCTGACATAAATTCCAAGATTGAACTTGACTCTAAAGGAAAATCAGTTGACCAAACTTTATACAGATCTATGATCGGATCCTTGATGTATCTTACTGCATCTAGACCTGATATAATGTATGTTGTTTGCGTCTATGCCAGGTATCAATCTGACCCGAAGGAATCTCACTTAATTGCTATTAAACGAATATTCAGGTATCTCAAAGGAAAACCGGCTTTAGGGCTATGGTATCCTTATGAAGGAAACTTCAAGTTACATGGATATACAGATAGTGATTATGGGGGATGTTGCCAAGATCATAAATCTACGACGGGTGGTTGTTAGTTTTTAGGTCCCAGATTAGTCTCATGGCAATGTAAGAAACAAACAAATGTCTCTGTTTCAACCTCAGAAGCTGAGTACATAGCTGCTTTAGTAGGATGTTCTCAAATCCTTTGGTTACAAAACCAACTGCTGGATTACGGGTTCAATTTTCTTAAAACCCCTATTTACATTTATAACACTGCTGCTATGTTTATTACAGCTAATCTTGTTCAACACTCAAAAACAAAACATATTGAAATTTGATATCATTTTCTCAGAGATAACTCTAAAAAATATTTAATCATTTTGATTCAAATCGCAACTAAAAAACAGTTGGCTGACCTATTTACAAAAGCCTTTTTACCAGGTCGATTTGAATATTTGGTCGAGTCAATTGAACTTATTAATCATGTTTAAAAACTGGTTTTAAGTTTAATTCAGTTGTTTGATTCATTAAAATGATAAGAACCCTCCCTTAGCTTAATCTTGAATAAAGAGAAACTGTCAAAGTTAACTATCTGATTGTATATATTGTATGTGTATGTTCAATAGAAAATGAAAAAGCAAATACAAAAATAGAAAATTGTAAAATCAAATAGAAAAATATAAAACAAAAACACAAAAACACAAAAATAGAGTTTTTTTTGTTAGTTAAGTGTTTAGGACTGAATCTGTCTTTGCAATTTGTGAGAAATGATAAATACATTAGTTATGATCAGTTGCATACTTCACTCGCTTTTAAAGTCTGACGTGATCAGATATGATATGCAGGTAAGCTCATGCAATTATACTGAAAAAGTAAATTCTTGTGATCAAACTAAATCACTCATGCATTCATGTTTGTCCATTTTAATACTAATGAGTGGTGTTGGCTTCTCAAATTGATTGCTTGTTAAGTCATAATCTCACACCTGGTGGCGATATGAATAACCATTGAGCTCTAATTAATTTAAAGCATCTATTCACTTCTCTGTTATGAGTCATCAAAGACCTGAAGTGATGAGATGTCCTTTGTTGTAAGTAATTACAGACCTGGATATTCTCACTTGATGCAAAAAGATGCCAATGTGCACAATCTCAACATGAGATCTGGTTATAAATATATGTCAGGTTAACAAGTTGGGAAAGGTGATTTCTTGCAGATCTTTATGAGAGTTGAACTCTCTAAGTCTAAGTGTGACTTACATAATGTCATTTCTAATCGTACCTTAATCAATCCAAGAATTGAAAAAGTAAGTTTGCTGAGTATCTTGCCAAAAGCACTCATTTTCTGTCCTTAGATCTCGTGTCTCCTTTGCTACAGAAATGATTACCTGGAACACGCTTGATCAGGATTTAATCACTGTCTATGACTATTCATCATTTTATTTTATTTTAATATGCTGATCTTAACTGATATGATCTCACTGCAGGCATGTGATTCAATTGTATATAGTAGATTTTTATTTTGCTTTAATTTTGATTTTTTGCATGATTTTCTGTGTGCAGGCATATTGATAATGATTAGTTTTCTCTTCTTACAAAATCAAAGAAACTTTTAAGTTTGTAAAACTTAAAAGTTTAGGGGGAGTAAAAATAAAAAAGAGAAAATAATTGAATTTCAAAAAGTGAAAAATTAAAAATAAGTGTTTTGGATGAAAGGATGAAGCTGAAATTTCAAGCATATGTGTGTTTGATATGATGTAATAATGAACCTGAAAAAGAATTCCAATTCAGTGGAAAAGCTTCTTGTAAACAAAATGAGATCATTTGTATTTGTAAAAATTAAATAGAGACTAAAATGATGGGAAATTAAATTTTAAAAATTTGAAATAAAAATAATGGTCAAAAACAAAAAATAAAAATTTTGAATGTCAAAAATGTTAAAATTGAAGGAAAATATTGAAAATTTTGAGTGATAGTCAAACAATTTTGACTAAGTGTTGAAAATTGAGTGTGAACAGTGCTAATGAGTTTGTATAGTGTTCAGATAGATGATGAGAAAAATTACAAGTGTGAAGACTTATGGAAGTATCCTCATGAGCTTGAATAGTTCTCTTAAGTCCAATTCAGGAGTATGGTGATTTTTCAAAAATTTGCACAAGTGTTGGGCGTTTCAGACAAGCTCATGCGCCTAAATAGTTGTCATATGTCTGAAATTTTTGGTTAAGTGTTGGACGTATCATCTTATGCTCATGCGCCTAAACAGTACCAGACTTCCAAGGGGTCAGACGTTTGAAGTAAAAAATTACCAAAGTGTTGGGCGTTTCATCTAGCCTCATGCGCCTAAATAGTGCCAAAGCGCCTAAACAGTGCTTATGCGCCTGAACAGTGCTCATGCGTCTAAACCTTATATGCACAAACAGTGCTCATGCGCCTGAAAAACTTAGTGAAATTTAGTCTCATGCGACTGAATAGTGCTAATGCGCCTGACCTCATGCGCATAAACAGTGCTCATGCGCCTAAATTTTCACTTATATATATATACAACACTTGTGATTTATTCATTCATTCACTCAATATCCCCTGAAAACACTCTCGACACTCATACACTCGCATCATTCAGTTCATCATTTTTGATTGTTTGGTGTAAATACTTGTGATTCATAGGTAGATACACTAAATCTAAACTTCATTTCGAGATCATATTCATCAGATTTCAAGTTTACATTTCGAATTTAACTGGGCGCTTTAGATCTGTGTAGGCGTATGAACCCTAGTCGAATGAAAAACAGAAATTTGTGAATATAATACAAACAATCAACTGAAATTGGACATTGAATGATGATATACACATGTTTTCGAACATATTGGTGTGATTAAATCATTATTTCAAAAAATTTGTTCTTGATGTTCATGATCATCAGTCGGGTTTTGAATATGAACAGTCAAATTCATGAAACTGTTAATAAAATGTAAAATTAATCACAAAATTTTATTCATTAATCTGATTTTGAGAAAAATTTCAATGATTTGGTGTGTTCAATTCATTCCAACATTAACTTGAATGCAATCTGCTCTTAACATAGTATGTTAAACACTTAAAATTTTTTTTTTTTGAAAGTTAATTTTGAAAGTTTAAAAATGCTAATTCAATTGAAATCTAATCAAAGTTCAAGACACTTAATGCGTTACTTGATTATTATGAATTATGTAAATCAAACTTGTAACCAGTATACTCTTGTTCATGTAATGAGATATATATAAACACTAAAAAAAATTAAGTGTTTTGGTTCAAAATTGATAAATCATAATTTGTTTTTAAGTTTTGCAAATTCAAATGTGACCTAATTTCTTTGTTTTATGCATACAGATGGATGAGCTTAAGTTTGAACCAAAGCATAATGTAGCTGCTTTTCTTAAAGAAGATGTTCGAGATGCCATTGGCTATAAAGAAATTATCAGATTTCTGTTAAGGACAAAGTATGTATATGCTATGTGTTATCAACCAGTCATCTATGCTAGACTGATTAAGAAGTTTTGGAACACTGCTAATATGGAGATAGATGAGGAAGGTAGAAAAGTTGTTCGAGGTTTTATTACTAATGAAAGGATGGTAGAAGTATCTGAACAAGCCATTCGAGAAGCTCTAAGGCTGGGAATAAATGACCCACAAGATTTGGTTGAATTAACTTTTGATGAGTGGAGAGAAACGTTTATTGCCATGGCTCATCTGGATAACTTTCCGAGGAAACAATTTTTTCGAGCAAGAGTGTATAATCACTGGAAATTATTATGTTATATATTCCAACATGGTATGTCCAAACGAAGTGCGGGTTGGAACTCTTTTCCTGTTGATATAGCATCTCCAATTGTTGCCATTGCAACAAACAGAAGATTTAACATGGCTCGTTGGATTATGAATGGATTTGTCTTTAACTTGGAGAACGAAATCAGAAATAAGTATCTGATGTATCCCAGATTCCTGCAGATGATCATAAATGAAGCCAATCCTGATTATCATGCTTATGGAGTTGGTGGTGAAAGATTGATTCTTGAGCATATCACAGAAACTTCATACAAACGACTATCAATGATTACTGGTGCTCCTAATGTACCAATGTTTGACTATATGAGGGTTGTGGCTCAAGATGAGATGAACATAAATGAAGATCATTTTCATTTACTTGAGGATGAACTGGTTGATCCAAACGACCTGATTGAAGTAGATCCTCAAGAGTTATTTGATGTAGATGAAGATGATGATAATGATGAGAATGTTGATGATGATAGTTCTAGTTCCACATCTGATGATGATGATGATGGCAATGATGGTGGAAATGAAATTAATGAAATCATTAATGAAGTAATTGAAGAAGTTATGGATGAAGTTGAGCATGTAGATGAACAACAAGAAGAGATTCAAAATGTTGATGATTCTAATGATGACATTAATCATGTCACACCCTCAAAATCCACGTGCGGAGTTTTACCGCGAGGCGTGTGAACAAACCAGGATCACAGTCAATAGTTACTTAGAACGACACTATATGCCACATTAAAAATAAAACCAACCAAAGTTCAAACTTTAAAAACATGCGGAAGCGTTTTGTAAATAAGACAAACCCAAAATATAAAAAAATGCATATTTGGCAAAACATGTGCCAACCAAAATATTTAAACACTCATAAATAGATACCAATAAATATGTCTTTAAAATAGAGTCTTAGAATGCATGCTGGACCCGTGTGGTGCTCCTAATGGCAAGCAGAGTTAACAACCTGAGAATAGCATACTAAAATGTCAACACAATGGTTGGTGAGTTCAAGAGTTTGCGTTTATCATAAACAATAACATTTACATAACATAAGAAGTGCATTGAAATAGATAGCTAGTCTATATTCATAAGTAATAACCATAGTGATTTCGCGATCGAAGCTGACTGTGTTGCGTTTGTTGCCTCCCGTCACGACATACCAGGTCGTGACGATATTTGTGTCTAGGACAATATTGCACCCGTTTGACCTTGAGTCGCACAGGTGGGGCTCGTCAGACCCAGTAGTACTACCCAACATTTCCCGCTAGTTACCATTATTAACGATCCGAAAGTGTGAGGACTTTCAAGGTATTAAGCACTATGTTAAAACATACACAGCTTATAATAATAAAATAGTGTTTGAGTACAAGTATGCTGCCTCCCCCAAGAAGAAGATTTATAAAAATAGAGGGGCATGAACTCACCTAGTGTGTAAAGATAATGACTAAAGAGAACTGGTGATAGGTGCAAAGACAACCCTTCAAAGGTTACCTAGAACACAAGAGTACATAAGTACGTGTTCACAGAATCATAATGAAACCCTAAGTGCTTTACAAACCAAAGAACTCAAAGTTTTAGAAGACAAGACACATTTAACCCAGTTGACCCGTTTGACCCGTTGGTGACATTATAGGTGAGATTCCATTCAAACAAGCATAACAGCCTATCACACATGATTAACATACAAACTGATTACATATAACACTTCATTAACCACATGTACTAATTAGATCATCATACAGCCAGATATCATACAAGTCTTGCGAATCTCAAACTATTATCATGCTCGTAACATCTATAACTCAAATAATACACCATACAAGGATCAAATCACGCATCACATGCCATGTGAAGCCACTCACGACTTCACACCCTAAACCCTGCCAATCCTACTAAGTAGGGGCCTCAGATTCGCACGTGTGTATGATGATCATTAACATACCAATTTTCCATAGCTCATATCATCCAAAATGTTCATTCTTAATCAACCATCAATCAACAAAAGTCCTAGCTTATCTATATGACTCATACCATGATTTTTCCACAAACGGGCCAAAACAGGTAACAAACCAAATTAACATTCATACAACCTAAACAACACATTTAATCACCTTAGAAACTATCCATGAACTCACTAGCATGGTCCTAATGTCCCAAACATGCTCAAATCATCCAATTCAAGGATTTGCACAAATAAAGTTTCCCTTTTGGAAAAGTACATCCCAAATTCATCAAACTCACACTACATTCATGAATTTACCATTTGCATACCAAATTAAGTCCATAACAATATCTAGACATGATCAACAACATCTAATTGTCATGTTTCATCAACATTCAACATCAAAAGTTACTATTTTTTAGCAAGGTAAGAACTACAACGTGCATTCTCGATTTCCCAATGTTCATATCAACAATCTAGCATCTAATTATCATTTTAAACACATCCATAACACCAATTCATGATCAAATCATTGTTTCATGCAAAATAAAGTTACTATTCTTAGTAACCTATGAACAATCCATCAAAATCCAAACTTGCTTGCATAATCGACGTTAACTAACATGTATCCAACTTAACTAACACAATAACATCAACAATCAACCAACATTCGGCCTCCAATTCATCCAAATCACACAAAACTCTCGGCTAGAACAAAATACATGAAAGAAACACGAAATTAACCTTAAAATCGCAAAAAGGAACAAACTTTGATGCTTCTAGTGTCTTCAAACCCTTGAAATCGATCCAATCCAAGGCTTATTCACTTGTTCTTGGTTGAATTCGCAAGGGTGAGGGAGAGGGATGCAATGTCGCGGCCGAATGGGTGTTCTAGGGTTTGGTTTTTGTGTTTTAATCAATTAAGTTTTGCATAATTACCTTTTAACCCTTGCACTTTGTATTTTATAAAGATTAGGCTTTTTGAATAGTTTTTAAATAATTTTTAACTACTAAACACAGTTATTATTAGTCACAAATAATAATCATGCATAATTTCCATTTGCCACAAAACACACGAAATAATTACAACACGTTTCTACTTTACGCGATAAAATTCACAGTTAATACTTAAGTCACATAAACACATAAGCGTAAATTAATAATCACATAATTAGTTAAATTATAACTAGTTTATCATTAATTTATCATTACTAATTATTATTAAGTCACCAACGTTCAACGACAACTAGTGTGTGTACACGACACGTGTATGCAAGACTTAACGGAACTAACGGAGTTTGGTAATGGAAAATTACCTGATGTCACATTATCCCCATGTTGAAAGAATTTTCGTTCTGAAAATTGCGTTACATGGTGAGTGTTCCATCACTGGTCTACTGCATTGGCACAAGGAAATCGAAATCGAGTGAGTTTTGGGTGAGTTGTCACATCATCCCCATGTTGAAAGAAATTTCGTTCCGAAATTTAATCAGTACCTTCGCCGGCTGGCATCGTCTTTTCAAACAGCTGAGGATACTTAAGCTTCATTTGGTCCTCACGTTCCCACATGAATTCTCGTCCACGTCTCGAGTTCCAACGAACTTTGACAATGGGTATCTTGCTTTGCTTAAGTGTCTTTACCTCTCGATCCATCACCTCGACCGGTTCCTCAATGAAGCGTAACTGTTCGTCTACTTGAACTTCTTCCAGCGGTACGACCATAGTTTCATCCGTTAGCCACTTCTTCAGATTTGAAACATGGAATACATCATGGATTCCACTTAGCAAATCAGGTAAGGCTAATCGATAAGCTACTGGACCTATTCTTTCCAAGATCTCAAATGGTCCAACATATCTCGGATTTAGCTTTCCTCGCTTACCAAACCGAATCACGCCTTTCCATGGTGAGACTTTCAATAAGACTTTGTCACCAACTTGAAATTCTAGAGGTTTTCGTCGCTTGTCAGCATAACTTTTCTGTCTGTCGCGCGCTGCAACCATACGGTTCCTTATCTGCATAATCTTTTCAGTGGTCTCGTGTACTAACTCAGGACCCGTTAGCTGACTGTCACCAATTTCAGCCCAACAAACTGGTGATCTACATTTTCTCCCATACAATGCTTCGAAAGGTGTCGCCTTTATGCTAGTGTGATAACTGTTGTTGTAAGAAAATTCCACCAATAGTAGGTGAACTTCCAGTTATTCCCAAAGTCAATCACACAAGCCCGTAGCATGTCCTCCAAAGTCTGTATAGTACGCTCGCTTTGACCATCAGTCTGTGGATGATAAGCAGTACTCATATCTAATCGCGTACCTAAAGCTTTCTGCAACGACTGCCAGAAGTGTGATGTGAAATGAGAATAGCGGTCAGAAATAATTGAGATCAGTACTCCATGCCTCGAAACGATCTCCTTCAAATATATTCGAGTTAATTTCTCCATCTTGTCTGTTTCCTTTATCGCTAGGAAATGAGCAGACTTTGTTAATCTATCCACGATAACCCATATTGTGTCGCAACCAGTAGAAGTACGAGGTAACTTAGTAATAAAATCCATTAATATCTGATCCCACTTCCACGTAGGGATCTCGGGTTGTTGTAGTAGTCCAGATGGCTTTTGGTACTCCACTTTTACCTTTGAGCAGGTCATACACTTGCTCACATAAGTAGCTACATCCGCTTTCATATTAGGCCACCAATAGTGCGCCTTCAGATCGTGATACATCTTGTCAGATCCAGGATGTATAGAGTACTTAGACTTTTGTGCCTCACTCATGACCAAGTCTCTCAGATTTCTGTGTAGAGGTACCCAAAGTCTATCCATAAAGTAACGAATTCCATCCGCTTTTAATTCCAACTGTTTTTCCATTCCCCTTAACGATTCAGACCCAATGTTTTATGCTTTTAGAGCTTCTGTCTGAGCCTCTCGGATTTGTTCAGGTAACTGTGTGCTGATAGTAAGTTGAAAAGCTATCACACACCGAGGCTTAGTAGTTTCTTTCCTACTCAGCGCGTCAGCAACTACGTTTTCTTTCCTCGGATGATACTTGATAGCACAATCATAGTCGTTTAACAATTCCACCCAGCGTCTTTGCCTCATGTCCAACTCCTTTTGCTCAAAGATGTGCTGGAGACTCTTGTGATCAGTGTAAATAGTGCATTTGGTACCATACAAGTAATGTCTCCAGATCTTTAAGGCAAAAACTACCGCACCCAGTTCCAAGTCATGGGTGATATAGTTCTTCTCATGAATCTTCAATTGTCTAGAGGCGTAAGCTATCACCTTATCCCGCTGCATCAAGACGCATCCAAGTCCTTGAATAGACGCATCGCAGTAGACTACGAAGTCATCACTAACATCTGGTAACGCTAATATTGGTGCGCTACACAGTTTCTGTTTCAACAACTGGAAAGCAGATTCATGATTCTCACCCCATTTGTATGTTGTTCCCTTATGAATCAAGGCTGTGAGAGGTTGTGCAATCTTAGAGAATCCTTCGATGAACCGTTGATAATATCTCGCTAATCCAAGGAATTGTCGTATCTCGCTTGGTGTCTTAGGAACAGACCAATTCTTTATCGCTTCAATCTTAGCAGGATCAACATGTATTCCCTTCTCGTTGACAATATGACCCAAGAACTGTACCTCACGTATCCAGAAATCACACTTAGAAAACTTTTCATACAGTTATTCTTTTCTAAGTAATTCCATGATTAAACATAAGTGCTCTCCATGTTCTTCCTCAGTCCTTGAGTATATCAATATGTCATCAATAAAGACGATAACAAACTGATCAAGATAGGGTTTGCACACGCGGTTGATAAGATCCATGAATACTGCTGGTGCATTCGTCAACCCAAATGGCATGACCAAACATTCATAGTGACCATATCATGTACGGAAAGCAGTCTTCAAGATGTCCTCTTCTCGAACTTTCAGCTGATGATACCCAGACCTCAGATCAATCTTAGAGTAATAGCTTGATCCTTACAGTTGATCAAACAAATCATTGATATGAGGTAAAGAATATCTATTCTTGATAGTGACCTTGTTCAGTTCCCTATAGTCAATGCACATTCGAAATGTATCATCCTTCTTCTTCACAAATAGAACTGGCGCTCCCCAGGGCAACGAACTCGGTCGGATGAACCCTTTATCCAACAACTCTTGTAGTTGGGCGGATAATTCCTGCAGTTCGTTCGGAGCTAACCGGTACGGTGCTCTAGCAATTGGAGCGGCTCCTGGGGTCAACTCAATCTGGAATTCAACTTGACGATAAGGCGGTAATCCAGGCAGGTCTTCCGGAAACACCTCGAGAAACTCGCGAACTACAGGGATATCCTCTATCTTCTTTTCCTCGGTCTGTTTATCTGTGACGAGCGCCAATATGGCCAGTCGACCCTTTCGTAACAACTTCTGTGCCTTCATGAACGAGATGATGCCTATCACCGCACCACTCCTATCACCTCTGACCGTAAGGACTTCTTCACCAATGGGAATCCGTAAGATCTTCTCGTGGCATATGAATTCTGCTTGTTTATCGGAAAGCCAATCCATGCCTACTACCACATCAAAGCTTCCTAACATAACAGGCATGAGATCTATGGTGAATGTATGACCAGCAAGCTCTATCTTGCAGTCTCTAAGAATATGCGTTACGTGAATCTGTGTGCCGTTAGCTAACTCCACGGTGTATTTAGATTCTAAGGCTGAGGGCATATCACTTAAAAGACTACAGAACCTAATGGACACGAAACTTCTATCGGCTCCGGTATCGAATAATACGGTAGCAAAACGACCATTAACCGAAAATTTACCAGTTACTGTTGTAGGATCGTTTAGAGCCTCACCTGAGCCAATGACGAAGGCTCTTCCTTTGGCTCCATTGTTGTTTCCACCATTGTTGTTGCCATTACCATTGTTGTTGTTATTGTTGTTGCCATTGTTATTGTTGCTGTTGTTTCCATTGTTGTTGTTACCTATTCCTCTTAAGTTGGGAACAGTTGCGTTTGTAATGGCCTTCTTTTCCGCACTCAAAACAACCTTTCGGGGTTTCTTGTGATTGTTGTGGCTTTTTCATCAGTTCACCCCGACAGTCTTTGGCTGCGTGACCAATCTTCCCACAACGTTGGCACTTGAAGTTATCACATTGACCCACATGGTGGTAGCTACACCGGTTGCACTTCGGCTGTCTTCCGCCATACCCACTGGGTCCTTGATTTCATGGAGTCGCCTGGTTGAAGCTTCGATTGTTATCGAACTTCCGTTGCGGTTGCTGACTTTGTTGTTGTGGTTGAGGTTGAGATTGGCTGCTGGATGACGATCCCTTGTTGCTTGAACCATCCCACTTGCGTTTATGGTCGGGCATGCTTGCCACCACGCCCCGCTTAGGTAATCGAACTTGCTCGACTGCTTGATCAGTCAGCCTGTGGGCTGTTCGGATAGCTTGTTGTATGGTAGTGGGGTTAGAGGCAGTTACCATACTTTGAATTTCGGACACCAATCCCCATATATAATGCTCAACCCTCTTGTGCATTTCATTCACCATCCCTGGGCATAAAGTGGCTAACTCATGAGTACGGGTCGTGTAGGCTTCAATTTCTAAGCCTTGCATTTTGAGTTGCCAGAACTCAATCTCCAGTTTCTGCACTTCATTTCGGGGGCAATATTCTTCGATCATAATCCCCTTAAACTCATCCCAAGGTAGTTCATTGGCCATGGCTTGACCCAGCATTTGCACCTGGGCATTCCACCAGGAAAGTGCTGCGCCTTCCAATGACCCGGTGGCATACTTCACCTGATCAGCAGGCGGGCAGTTGCATTTTGCAAAGACAGACTCTGTCTTCTCAAACCACCTTACAAGCCCTACAACCCCTTCCGTCCCGCTGTAGGTATGGGGTTTACAGTCCATGAAGGACTTCTAGGTACATGGTGGTGGTCCTGTTTTGACAATCCCAAACATTAGTCAGATATCCTAGGCAATTAACTAGAATAATTAGTTTAACCTCTTGTTATCATTTACCTGTTGGTTGTCCCGGTTGGGCAGCAGCCACTGCCGCCTGAACATGTTCGTTAATTAATGCCGCCAATTCCGCAGGCATCATGTTTATGGCTCCGGCACCACGGCCTCCGGCGCCACGTCCACGACCACGCCCACGTCCTCTTCCACGTGCGTCCATATTTCACTTTACAATTCATAATTTCAATAATGAGTAACATCCAACACATTAATCTCATCAAGGTACAGTAAACAATAAGAAATAATGCATTCACCACAACCACAACATTTATAACAGAAATAATAACCAAAGATAAATAAATTGCAATTGAGTCACAAAATATTCCATCAATGTCAAAATTTAAGTTTGTCAGTTGGGTGGGAAACAACCCTTCCCATATAGGTTTCCAAGAAGAGAAACACTACATAGTCTAAGTCATTTAAAAGTAAATTAGTCCAGTACGTCAGATCCGTCACTGTCCTCATCCATCCCTGCTGGTTCTTTTTCGGGAGCTTCCTCGGGTTCCTCTTCCGGGTCTTCCTCATCAGGGTCCACCAAAGGTGCAGGGGCTTCAATAACCTGAAGTGCTGCTAGCTGTGCCTCTAAATCAGCAAACCTATCATCGATCACTATGTTATGGTGATCCTGTGCGTCCATGCGCCCACTAAGTGCTACAACATGGCCTGCCAGGGTATGATGTCCACCAATGGCCATCGAGAGTCGCTCCTGAAGCGTCTCTACCTGGTAGCGCAACTAACGCATCTCAGATCGTAAGGCAGAGTTCTCATCAGTGAGTCCTCGGATACGCTGTCGCTCTATGTCCAGTGTGGCTGCTAGGGCTGCAAATGCCTGCTCCAGAGGGATGCTCAAGGTAGGAAGAGTAGGCAATGCAGAGGCGGTCGATGACCTAGTCCTAGGTCGTGTCGGAGCTACTGGTGGTACACGCTCTCTATAAGCCATACGGTTTATGTAGGTGGGGTAGAAATCCTAGTTCTGCGGAGGATCGAACTCAGGAGGTATGAAAGGCTGATCCCAGTCTATCTCGCCAGGAGGATAAGGATGTCAGGGCCAGTTAAATCCCCTATCAGGTACGGGAGACGTAGGAGGTGACTCAGATCGTGCAGGTCTCTTACCCAAATTTCTGGACGACGATGCCATGCTATGAAGTACGTGTTGCGGAGTTTTACCGTGAGGCGTGTGAACAAACAAGGATCACAGTCAATAGTGTTACTTAGAACGACACTATATGCCACATTAAAAATAAAACCAACTAAAGTTCAAACTTTAAAAACATGCGGAAGCGTTTTGTAAATAAGACAAACCCAAAATATAAAAAAAATGCATATTTGGCAAAACATGCGCCAACCCAAATATTTAAACACTCATAAATAGATACCAACAAATATGTCTTTAAAATAGAGTCTTAGAATGCATGTTGGACCCGTGTGGTGCTCCTAATGGCAAGCAGAGTTAACAACCTGAGAATAGCATACTAAAATGTCAACACAATGGTTGGTGAGTTCAAGAGTTTGCGTTTATCATAAACAATAACATTTACATAACATAAGAAGTGCATTGAAATAGATAGCTAGTCTATATTCACAAGTAATAACCATAGTGATTTCGCGATCGAAGCTGACTGTGTTGCGTTTGTTGCCTCCCGTCACGACTTACCAGGTCGTGATGATATTTGTGTCTAGGACAATATTGCACCCGTTTGACCTCGAGTCGCATAGGTGGGGCTCGTCAGACCCAGTAGTACTACTCAAAATTTCCCGCTAGTTACCATTATTAACGATCCGAAAGTGTGAGGACTTTCAAGGTATTAAGCACTATGTTAAAACATACACAGCTTAAGCGTTTGAGTACAAGTATGCTACCTCCCCCAAGAAGAATGTTTATAAAAATAGAGGGGCATGAACTCACCTGGTGTGTAAAGATAATGACTAAAGAGAACTGGTGATAGGTGCAAAGACAACCCTTCAAAGGTTACCTAGAACACAAGAGTACATAAGTACGTGTTCACAGAATCATAATGAAACCCTAAGTGCTTTACAAACCAAAGAACTCAAAGTTTTAGAAGACAAGACACATTTGACCCAGTTGACCCGTTTGACCCGTTGGTGACATTATAGGTGAGATTCCATTCAAACAAGCATAACAGCCTATCACACATGATTAACATACAAACTGATTACATATAACACTTCATTAACCACATGTACTAATTAGATCATCATACAGCCAGATATCATACAAGTCATGCGAATCTCAAACTATTATCATGCTCGTAACATCTATAACTCAAATAATACACCATACAAGGATCAAATCACGCATCACATGCCATGTGAAGCCACTCACGACTTCACACCCTAAACCCTGCCAATCCTACTAAGTAGGGGCCTTAGATTCGCATGTGTGTATGATGATCATTAACATACCAATTTTCCATAGCTCATATCATCCAAAATGTTCATTCTTAATCAACCATCAATCAACAAAAGTCCTAGCTTACCTATATGACTCATACCATGATTTTTCCACAAAAAGGCCAAAACAGGTAACAAACCAAATTAACATTCATACAACCTAAACAACACATTTAATCACCTTAGAAACCATCCATGAACTCACTAGCATGGTCCTAATGTCCCAAACTTGCTCAAATCATCCAATTCAAGGATTTGCACAAATAAAGTTTCCCTTTTGGAAAAGTACATCCCAAATTCATCAAACTCACACTACATTCATGAATTTACCATTTGCATACCAAATTAAGTCCATAACAATATTTAGACATGATCAACAACATCTAATTGTCATGTTTCATCAACATTCAACATCAAAAGTTACTATTTTTTAGCAAGGTAAGAACTACAACGTGCATTCTCGATTTCCCAATGTTCATATCAACAATCTAGCATCTAATTATCATTTTAAACACATCCATAACACCAATTCATGATCAAATCATTGTTTCATGCAAAATAAAGTTACTATTCTTAGTAACCTATGAACAATCCATCAAAATCCAAACTTGCTTGCATAATCGACGTTAACTAACATGTATCCAACTTAACTAACACAATAACATCAACAATCAACCAACATTTGGCCTCCAATTCATCCAAATAGCACAAAACTCTCGGCTAGAACAAAATACATGAAAGAAACACGAAATTAACCTTAAAATCGCAAAAAGGAACAAGCTTTGATGCTTCTAGTGTCTTCTAACCCTTGAAATCGATCCAATCCGAGGCTTATTCACTTGTTCTTGGTCGAATTCGCAAGGGTGAGGGAGAGGGATGCAATGTCGTGGCCGAATGGGTGTTCTAGGGTTTGGTTTTTGTGTTTTAATCAATTAAGTTTTGCATAATTACCTTTTAACCCTTGCACTTTGTATTTTATAAAGATTAGGCTTTTTGAATAGTTTTTAATTAATTTTTAACTACTAAACACAGTTATTATTAGTCACAAATAATAATCATGCATAATTTCCATTTTCCACAAAACACACGAAATAATTACAACACGTTTCTACTTTATGCGATAAAATTCACAGTTAATACTTAAGTCACATAAACATATAAGCGTAAATTAATAATCACATAATCAGTTAAATTATAACTAGTTTATCATTAATTTATCATTACTAATTATTATTAAGTCACCAACGTTCAACGACAACTAGTGTGTGTACACGACACGTGTATGCAAGACTTAACGGAACTAACGGAGTTTGGTAATGGAAAATTACCGGATGTCACATTATCCCCATGTTGAAAGAATTTTTGTTCCAAAAATTGCGTTACATGGTGAGTGTTCAATCACTGGTCTACTGCATTGGCACAAGGAAATCGAAATCGAGTGAGTTTTGGGTGAGTTGTCACAAATCAGCATTTAGATTTTGATGTTCAAAACACAGAGGTTATTGAACCTGTTGTGCATGTAGATGAGGAACAAGAGAAAGATGATCAAAAATTGATAGAGTACTTGAAAGAAGAAAACTCAAACAAAGATAAGATTATTGAGAATCTAAAAGAAGAAAATGAGAAGTTAAAAGAAGAACTGTTAAAGAAAGATGTTATGATTGCTGACTTGGAAAGAGAAAAAGAAGAGAATGTACATAATTTTGATGTAATGATGAAAGATTATGATCTAATGGAAGAAAGTTTCAAAGAGTTAAAAGAAAGTCATGAGGCATTGAAAGAAGAATTTGAAAAGATGAAGGAAAGCTTGAAATCTCCATCTTTTGATGTTATGATTGTATCTGAAGTCACTCCTATTGATGTTGAAAAGATAGTTGAAGTAAATAAAGGGAAGAGAAAGATTGATGAAGTTGATGTATCAGCTTGTGCTGAATCTTCATTGAAAGCACAAAAGATTTCATCTGAAGCTGAAATGCAAGAAAGTCAAGAGTTTGAAGCACAAGAGAAGATTGAAGCTCTTGATGATTTAGATTCAGAATTTGAAGATGCATGGTATAATGAAGTGTTAGAAGATGAAGATATAGTAGAAGTCAATTATTCTCCTGTTGAGGCTATAACAGATGATATTCCTGTTGATGTTGAGGACAAGTATAACTACTTGAAAACATGAAATATAACAGAGTTTTTCTAGATGGGTTGAATGTATCCCAAATCAATGAAGAATATGCAAAGTGCATAACTGCTGAATCCATTGCACCAGTGGATCCGAATGAGATTGTTGTAGAACACGATGAATGAAACCCGATCAGTGAAAGTATAAATGTTGAAGAACTTTCTTCTTCAGAATTACATCACCCAGATCCAGAAAATATGAATGTTATTGCAATGAGATTATGGTTGTAATCGAGGAATTATCCAAGGAAAAAGCTGAACAGACTTCAAGCAGAATCACTAAGAAATTTAGTGAGAAGTTTTCAAGAAACTGAAAAGCAGACAAACAGAATGATAGTGCTTGACATGGATAATCCACAATACCTTGAGATTACTAAAAGAACAAGGATTTTGAAGCCTCGGGAGATTAAAAATATGGAATTGATAAGGAGTGGTCACGAAAGAAGAAAGAATTAATGAAGATGTTTCCTGAAAATGAAAAGCAAGCTTATCAGGTCTCAGTTGAGCAAAAACAACTTTGGAATAAAGCTCGAACTACAGGTGATTTGGTTTGAAACGTTTTACAAAAAGGACAATTGATTTTTGAATTGCTTAACGCAATGATTGTTCCTGATACAACTAAAGAAGTGAAGATAGTCGCTTGGAAGAATGACGAAATCTTTGATGCATTTTTGATTAAACAAGTAAATGCTATATGTGATGTCTATCACTTTTACTCGAGCATTATTGAACTTCCAGTTCAAGACTTGAAAGAATTGAACATACCGCCTTTGATTAACCCAACCAAAGCAAGTCGCGGTGAAAATTTTGTATAGCTGTTAAATCGAGGCATATCTAGAATGAGTTCATTTTTGAAGACTCACTGTGATCAAGAAGACAAAGTATATTTCAATTCATTGAAGAGCAAAAGAAAAGATGCTGATACAGCTGAAGAACAAGAGAAATTTTTGGAAGCATACAGTGATAAATACTTTGAGAAAGTAACTAATCCAGGACTTAAAGTGATTGATGGAACTCAAACTACAAAGCCAATTTTAAGATGGTTTTATAATGTTGATACTTTTGAGTTAAAACTTGTCTGAAATCTCGACGATTTGGATAAAGACATGATCTCACTTTTTAGAGTGTTTGAACTTAAATTGCTGCATCCAAGTTACATATCATTTTTGTCTATAAAAAAATGTTTGAACGTGTTTCTTTGGAAGTTGCTGAAAACGATAAGAAGTACTTTATGACGATCATCAAAGTTATGAACGCTGCAATGGAACGAATTGCATTACGCAAAGCGTTGGCGTATGCAAACATTGTAAAAAGGATATCAAGTCAATTGAGTTTATGAGGATATCAAGTAAAGGAGTGCTAGAAGTTCATTCTCAAGATTATCCAAAACATTTGGAATTCTATGCGAACATTGACATTGCAGGTTTATCCAAGGAGACGCTGGAGAAGATGAACCAGATGGAAATTAAGACTAATGCTTCAAAGCCTAAGCAAGGAATACTTGTAGGTAAATTCAAATCCGTGATCGCAAAGGCGTTAAAGGAACTCGAGCTTTACAAAGAGAAGTTGATGTTCAAGATCAAAGAAGAGCCTAAAGATTATTTTGAAGATTAAAGTTTTGAAGACTAAAGACAATGTAATCTTAGGAGGAGTATTGTTAGACTCTTAGAAGATTAACATTTTGTCTTTATGTTGTTTTTTGTTATAGTATAGGGACTTATTTGTATATATATGTTCCTTAGTTTCTTGATAGTATATATAGGATATTTTATGTATGTGCAGGGTAGACTAGACGAGACTAGACGAGAATAGACAAGAAAAGACCAGATAGAATCATTGAACGAATTGTAACCCTACACATTGTATCCATGCATTTACTATCAATGAATCTATGAATTTTTTGATATAATTGCATGTGTTTGATTACTTATGTTTGAATTGATCATTGCATCACGAAATCATCATAGATTCGATCCTTTTGAACGGATCAGGATTTCAAGATCTATCAACTTGATGTCAAGTGTGCATTTCTATATGGGGTGATAGATGAAGAAGTGTATGTCTGTCAAGCACCTGACTTTCCAGATCCAGATCATCCTGATTATGTCTGCAAGCTCGACAAAGCTCTTTATGGGTTGCATCAAGCACCAAGGAAGTGGTATGAGACACTGTCATAATACCTAGTTCGACATGGATACAAAAGAGGTACTATTGACAGCACACTCTTCATCAAAAGGACAGGAAATAACTTGATATTGGTTTAAGTTTATGTTGATGACATTATCTTTAGGTCAACTAATGAAAAGCTCTGTAAAGAGTATGAGAAACTGATGAAGAACAGGTTTGAAATGATTACCATGGGGGAACTCAATTTCTTTCTAGGAATTCAAGTGAAGCAAATTGATAATGGCATCTTCATAAACTAGTCAAAGTATGTACAGGACATACTAACCAAATCTCATCTGACTGATTGTAAGGTTGCTAAGACTCCCTTAGCCAGAAACCACTCCCTCAGACCTGATCTTGAGGGGGAGTGTGTGGATGAACACCAATATAGGTCTATGATTGGGTCTCTTATGTACCTAACAGCCAGCAGGCCTAATATAATGTTTGTTACACGTAAATGTGTAAGATATCAAGCCAACCCCAAGATGTCACACCTAGTTGTTGTCAAGAGAATTCCTAGATACCTCAAAGGAGCTCCCACACTAGGACATTGGTACCAAAGAATTCCTACTTCAATCTGTATGCATGTACAGATAGTGACAATGGTGGTTGTAATATGACTACAAAGTCTACATCTAGGGGATGTTTGTTCCTTGGTGGAAGGATAGTCTCATGGCAATGCAAGAAGCAATCATGTGTACCTTCATCAACTACTGACGCTGAATACATTGTTGTTTCAAGTGCTTTGGATTCAGAATCAGATGCTAGATTATGGATTCAACTTCAAGAAGACTCCTATCCACATAGACAATAATAGTGCTATCTCCATCAAAGAGAATCCAGTGCAACACTTAAAGATAAGGCACATCAATATCAGGTATCATTTGATCAGAGATCATTTTAAAAAAGGATTGATTAAGCTGGTCAAAGTTAACACAAATAAACAATATGCTGATCTGTTCATAAAAGCATTTGATGAACAGAGATTTAAATATCTTGTATCAGCTATTGGGATGATTAACTTTGAGTAGATTTTCTTAAATTATTTTCAATATTGTTTTTCAAAAATTTGTGTCTTTAATGTTGTCTAATTTATCACTCATATAAGCCTTGTTTATCTTGGAAGAAATTTCTTCAAAGTATATATTCCTTAGCTTTTTAAGAATTATAGAAAAATTTTCTCTTGGAAGACATTGATTTGACTTCGGAAGTGACATGGTTGTTGAGACTCGATCAAAAACAAGTTAATTTATCGGTCTTAGCTACCTTTATTATGCAAGGGTAAGTAAGGTCGTCCCCATAGGGAATATGTGGAAAGTGTTTAACGATTGCAACTTAATTAACGTAAAGACAAAAACTTTGAACTAAAGATTAAAACTTTGAATTAAATAACAAACACAATTGCCAAGAGCAAGAATCTTTGAAACTGACTTAATTAAACAATACGAAACAATCACTTCCGGGGTTCAAGTTCTACAAGATCAATGGGTTATCACGTGTACTTTAGGGTTGAACAACACGATTCAAGATTTTAACTTTTGATTGAAGTGATAACCAAGGAACAATATTTTAAGACTCGTTCATTCATAAAGTTACCAATTCACCTATATCAAGTTATTTACTTGTCTCAATGAGCTAACGATGCAAGGAAACCGAAAACTGATAATCAAGCAAACAACCATATTTATAAGTAAATCGTTTAAATTAATCATAACATAACTCAATGTTCATAACAAAAACTTAATCAAAACATACCAAATATCTCAGTTGACGAGAATCGTACTTCCGGAAGTAATCTCGAAAAGCCTAGCCACGCATCATCTTCATTAAGCCTTCGATCTTGAATTGGAGAATGTTTGTGGATGATTTAGGGAGCCTTGGAACACCAAAACTCACCTAAATTTTGTCACGTTTCATCTCCAAGAAGTTCTAGATCAAATTGGGGGTGATTTTGTTTAAATAAACTTGAAAATCCAAAAAATCCGGATGTTGTTAGGCCACCGGCATATCATACGCCCACCGGCATATGATACGCCACCCATACGCCCAACTTTCTGTTCCTTTTTTCAAATATGCCCACCAATATGCTGCCCCATACGCCACCTCATACGTCGCCCGGCATATGATACGCCCAAACCCGGAGTATCATACGCCGGGTCTCTTTCTTTACCTCTTTTTTTCCATATTTTGGTATTTGCATCTTAAGTCCTTCAACTTTCATGTTTTGCTTCTTTTGCTTTCAATTAAGCTACTTTAAGCTCCAAACACCTATGAATCAAAACACAAACAAAGTCAACTTGTTCTACAATATTAACGATGTAAAATCAAGCATTTAGATCAATTAAACACTAAAATATTGACTCGTGATCAGGAAGAAAATAATGTCTTCAAAACAAATAACTACTTACTAAGGAATTTAACTTCGGAAGAAATTCTGATATATATCTTCCGAAGCTTAAATCAGCTTCTAAGTATTTATATGTTTTGAAGGACAATTTTCTTTCGAAAGCAATTTAGTCTAGGAAGTTTTATTTACTTCTTAAATAAAACTTATGAAGCTTAATATCTTCCGAAACCAAATCTGTCTCGTAAGCAAAATTACTCTAAGTACATTTTCTTCCGAAGCGATTCTTCTCAAAACTTCAGAATATCTTCCGAAGTCAATTTAGCTTCAGAAGCTTTCTTTAAGCTTTGAAGACAAATTACCATTGGAAGATTTTAAACTTCCAAGATAACTACCTTTTTGGGTACTTTTTCAGATGTGGGACCGACATCCGAATTTCAAAGTATATCTTTTGCAATAACTTTGTCTCAAATCCAAGCATATAAATAGCCTTTCCAACGGATTTCCCTCTCTCTTCTTCTTCACCATATGTAATTTTTAAGCCCTAAATTATCCATAAACCCTTATTGTTTTTCCAATCACTTCTCTAAAAGCTTCATAAAATGGCCAACCCTGAACCTCAAAACCAGCCAGCCTTTGTCATGCACCTATACAGGCAACATAACCAAGTTGCTCTGTTATCCGCTGAGAAAGTCCCCTGTTTCTCAAACATCTGCCGCTTTTTTTCAAACTCATCCTACCTCACCACCCTTACCATTGACCCTCCACTTTATGAAGATTAACTTTTGGAGTTTTGGAGGACCTGCCAAGAGGTCATCATGGACCATGAGAATGCACTCTCTGCCTCAATGCAGGGGATGACAGTTTTCATCACTCCAGCCACCATCAACCAACATCTGTGGCTGGATGATGAAGATGGTGAACTGTCCTTCACCAAAGAGGTAGTTTACGGATCATTCCAGTTGATTGGCTATAAAGGTGACTACTTAGTCAGAACCTTCAGGAAAGGGAAGGTCTCCTCTCAGTGAAAATACCTCTTCCATGTAGTTATCCACTCCCTATCTAACAAGCATGGAGGATGGGATCAAGTTTCTGAAGACCTTTCCTACATAATCCATGGAATGGTCCAGGGGATCAAGTTCAAGTATTCCTAATTTTTATATACAAATTTACTTCCTTACTTAGATTCCCTTCAATATTACATGTTCCCTAGATATGTCCAGCACATTCTTAATTATGAACTGGGCTCACAGTTGAAAGGAACACGTACTGTTTTAAAGCTGGGATAGATGAAGCCCAACATCTTTAAAATAATAAAGAAAACCACTGTTGGTTTTTCCGGGGTAGAAATAGCCCTTGTCCCAAAAATGTTAGAGCAAGCTGCTCAAGGTGACAACTTGGCAATCCCATTCAATGTTAAACCCACACTTCTTCACCACCACCTACACAGCCACAAATAACCATCACCTACACTATAAAATCCAAACAAACCCCTCTCAGTCTATTCAAATTGAGTAGGCCCCCATATACTCACCCATGCAGGAGCAACTGGAACCAAGAGCTCCCACTTTTCCTGAAGAGCAGATCACTCTCATTCCTTCTATGATCAGTGCTGAGGTTTCTTATGCTCAGCCTGATGAGCTCACAACCCCAGCCTTAAGCCATCATCCTAAGTCTCACCACTCAAGTGATCAACCTTCAAGGGAAAGCTACCATCCCTAGCCTTTCGATCTTAACCAACCAATCCCAAACCTTGAATTCTATGATGATAAAGACATGACCAATCTCAAGGGCAAGCTAGCTAAGAGGCTTACCAGGAATACTCAACCATGTCCATAAAAACCTATGGATGTGGTAGACCTAACCTCTAGCTTACTTGTGTAAGTAAGTGATGCTACCAAAAAAGGGGAGAAAGTCACCACAATCATAGAACATAGGAGCACTGCCCAGAGTATGGAGATTGAGGATTCACCACCCTCACTTGTAACTGTCCAGAATTAACAACCTCCTCTGGCCCACATCAATATGGATGCCACACTTCAAATCATACTTGAGGAGGGTTTTGTACCAAGGGCCATGTCACCTCCATCCAATCCTAATAATAATCCAATCATAGGATGGGGCTATGAAAGTGATAAAAGGGCCTTGGCGCTTTTTAAATTCCAGGGTCAAGAAGAAGTTTTCAACATTTATAACCTGGGATT
This sequence comes from Flaveria sonorensis, assembly GCA_025506505.1. Taxonomy (NCBI): domain Eukaryota; kingdom Viridiplantae; phylum Streptophyta; class Magnoliopsida; order Asterales; family Asteraceae; genus Flaveria; species Flaveria sonorensis. Next base: position 20,032,043 of record CM046425.1, on the reverse strand, counting down.
CTATGAAAGCTTCCCTCTGCCAATCCTGCCGTTTGTCAACCCAAGTCACATACATGCTGATAGGTTGGCAGAGAGGATTTAAATGAGGGTGTCTGAGGACTTCAAAAGGAGAATAAGCATATATAGACAAAGGCTAGCAGAGAAAATAGTTGTTCAACTAGATACTGATTTGGACTCTAAGATTAGCTTCATATGGAAAACCTCAGTTGAAGGCCCAGTTGTGGACCCTGTGAACCTTGAGATTCATACTCCTTCAGCATCAATTACCCACACTGAGACACCAATTAATGAAGGTGTCTCAAAGCCTCTTCCTAGCTAGAGCTCAAGTGTAGAACAAGTTCAAGAAGGTCAAAGCTCTTTCCTCTCTGAGTCACACAGGCCAGTGATTGACAAAGGAAAGAAATTTTAACTTTAGAGGAGAATGAGGAGGAGAAAAAGGAGAGGAAGAAGAAGGCAAGGGAAGAAAGACTAAGAGAGATCCTAGTCTCATACAGGCTGCAATCAGGGCTACCCATAGGCCAAGCACTTAGGAAGATGAGTTAAGGGTAGTCAGATTAAACTACCTGGGAACTAGGAACTACAATGTAGATGACCTAATCTCTCTTCCCTTGGATAAACTAAATGAACTCGCAGACATAGAGGTGTCTAGAGAGAGGAAGCAGGCTGAGGTTGTTACTTTGCTCCTTAAAACCAAAGAAGAAAGAAAAAGAAAAAAAATTATATCAAGCTCCCGTCCTCTCCCCAGTTCAAGAAAGGACTGAGGTAGAATCTCTTGCTGTAGAGGAAGAAACTCAAGTAGGAAAAGAAAAAGAAAGACAAATGATGATCAACTACTTAAGTGCCACAGGTCTTTACCGAGTAGAAGCTTTACTCCATCTATCTTATGAGTATATAGAATTTGAGTATCTTAAGAAGTTGGAACAAGAAGCTATTAAAGAAAGAAAAATTTCTAAGAGAAAGATGAGGGAGGAAACTACAAAAATCAAGGGCCACCATCAAAGCCAACAAGAAGAAATCTGAAGATAGCCAAAGGATGGTGAGCTTCTTGAAGTTGTATGGGTTCTCTGGAAGAAGGCTTGATCCCATGTCTCTATCCACAATGGATGAGCATATCAGGGTGATCAAGCAGAAGATCAAGAGGGGTGAGCTTCAAGACTTTCATTCTTCACCAAGTCAAGCTACACCTAAAGTTGAGGTCAAGATTGAACCCAACCAGACAACACAACCAAGACCTAGTGCTGATCCACAGCCAGCTTCATCTTCTGACCCATAGTAGGGTCCTGAACCTTCTTCTGAACATGTAAAGGGGAAGGACCAAACTGAGAAGAAAAAAGGAAGACAAGGTGATCAAGACCAACCTTCTCAATTGAAGTATAGGGTAGAAAAAGGATGGCCATTAGAAGAGATCTGAAGTCAAAGAAGAAGAAGAAAAAGTCCAAGCCTGCACATCTGCACCTCAGGATGAACCAAAACATCCTGAAGATGAACCAAAAGAGGCTGCTCAACCAACTCCCTTATCTATATAGCCTCTAGCTGCTGGGAGACCCATCATGTCTTGGGTGTACTCTCCAAACGTAGACAAATGGTATGTCACAAGAGATCAAGGAGGTCCACAAGTCAACTTTTTATAGAACATACTTAACCTGTCTGAGCATGATCTCTTTGATATAAGGAGATACTATGAAAGCCTAAAAAATCCACACTAACTAATGAAGAGAGGAACGGTTCTGATTCTGATGATGGCTATAAAAAAGTAAAAGATCAACATTCATATAAATCTTCAAGTTTTGATAACATCAGCCTAGGAGGAGTTTGTAAGAATTTATTTTAAAGGCTGATACTAACCAAATATCTCTCAGCATGCAATGTAGTACAAGGAAGTTACTTTGGAAGATTTGAGGATGTACAAAGGAAAAAAACTAAGTATCAAATCTTTCGAACCCAAAGACAGAAATCTTTCGAAGCCAAAAATGAATTCGTCCGAAGCTTAAAGAAAAAGTCTTTCGAAGCTTGAAGACTAAACTCTTCTGAAAACTGAACTCTTCCGAAGACTGAGAAACCATGTGTCTACCAACACACATTTGACAAAAGTAGACCACCTTTCAACTGCCAGCTCTGAAGACTCACCAACTTATATAAGTTGGTGATTGTCTCCTTACTTTTGCCAACTATACATAATGGTGTCTTTGTCTATAACTTTCTACTTTAGTACTTTTATCCTTATTGTAATACAATAGAAGTGAGGTATGGCATGTCATAGTCACAAAACCAATCTTTGTGTTCTTGAGTGTTCTTACTTTCTATTCTTTGTTTCTTTTTCTGGTTTCCTATTTGATGTAGTAAGTGTGTTATCTCTAACTGTGAAACTATAGTTGAACAACCATAACCAGTCTTGCAAAGTTCAACCTGTATACCCTCTTTTTAGATATTTATTATATTTTCCTTTCTATATTCAGAGTCAAGAATGTGTACTTGTTCGTGTTAATATGCCAACAGTAAAATTGGAGATTTTTTATGGTGAAGAAGTAGGTGGTGATAAATTTGGTCGGTTGCTTCACCCGACGTTGATGAAAATCTCTATGTATTTTGGTGCTCTATTAGTAAACCTTCATTTTTGGAAAAAGACAGGACAATCAAAAAATCTGTTGTGGTTGAAATAAATGAAGACTATGTTACATCTCCTCAAGACTTGAGAGGTAATGAAGGAATTTACGTTTTCATGTTGGTGAAACATTTAGTTAGGGGCAAACCCATAGATTGTGGTGAAAATTTTAAAGAGATGTGTAAGTTGTATAGGCGGTTCATGCCTGATCAATTTTATGTCTGGCGTAGCTTACCCCGTCCCCGTTAGAATTTTATTGTATTAGTTACTATGATTTTATTATAATTTTTATCAATGATGCTTTTATTACATATTATTGTTTTGGTTATTAAATTTAAATAAAAATTTTAAGATATTGAATGATACCTTCTAATGATATGACAGAGGTATCAGAGAGGTGGCTATTTTGACCAAGCCTATCAATTTACTTATAATTATAATTGATTATTCTATCTATGTTTTAAGGAATAAACCCTTTTATTTCATTAAAAAAATCAGTTTATCATAAAAATGATTATATATTCCTATCATATTTGAGACCCTAATTGCTATACAATACTTAAATAATTTTGTTAGTAACCAAAATAAAAGCAATTTAAATACAAGTAAAGGTACCAGTAACAAAAATTATATAATGAAATACCACTATAAATACAAGGAATCAACATATGTTATATTATTTCACAAGCAACACATAGTATGTCTTCATTTATTACTGTCAACACATAGTATGTTATTCATTTATTCTCGTCAACACATAGTATATCTTTATTTTTTTGTAAAGTAGTATGTTTTCATTTATTCACGTCAACACATAGTATGAAACTCATAATTAGAGATTGCCGACTTCATTGGGCCAAGCAATATACAAGATGTAGCATATAGCTTAGCCACTTTAATGTGGAAGTTCTTACTCTTCGTTGTAATTTTTTTCATCTCGTGATCAATATTATGTAGATAAAAAAATATGAATAAGATAGTAGAATCTTTTTGATCAGTATTATGTAGATAAATTGATATGGTAGTTATGATTTGTAAGAAGGTTTTGGAGGAGGACGTATGTAAAAGATGAATAACATTTTTGATGAGTATAAAGGGATTAGTTTGATGGATAGTAGTAAGATGAATGATGAATTTAGATTGTTGGTAGTAGGATGAATGATGAATTTAGAGTGTTGGTAGCAGGATGAATGATGAATTTAGAGTGTTAGTAGTATGATGAATGATGAATTTAAAGTGTTGGTAGTAGAATGAATGATGAATTTAGAGTGTTGGTAGTAGGATGAATAATGAATTTAGAGTTTGTAGTAGGATGAATGATGATTTTAGAGTTGGTAGTAGGATGTCCTGTAAGTTTGCAAGTCTGCCACCATAACGACTCAAATTGTATTCCTTTCATGGACTTAATTCGTAGGTTAATCATCAAATGACGACAGCATAGGCCGTGAAAGGCCACGAGAAATACTGTTCTTATTTCTACATCGATTGATGCAGCCTGTTCATATAGGATTGCTAAATGCGGATTACTACCGATACACTCTTTAAGCCTCGTCAGAAACCAGGTCCAAGACTCCCCGCTCTCGGTTTTTCCAACACCATATGCAATTGGTAGAATTTGATTGTTGCCATCCATTGCTACTGCCAAAAACATAGTACCCAAACATTTACCTTTTAGATGTGCCCCGTTTATGACTATCAAATGCCGCAAATGTCTCACAAAACTTTGAATCTAAATAAAAATAAATAAATTAATATAATTACTATATTATATAATGATTTATAAATTTAGAAAAACATAACAAAAATACTAATCACAGCACCAATAGCAACAAAAACATTTCAAAACAGCCAGTTTTATCTGTTGGAATGTGGGTCACATTACCGGGGTTTGTCTTCTTTAGATTATAACAATAAATAGAAAGTTCTTCAAATGACTTATCGGGGGACCCATTTAAAAGTTTAAGCGCATAATTCATTCCCCTCCAAGCTTGTTGATAAGATAAATCAACTTTCTAATGTAACTTAAAATCATTCATAATTTCTTTACCATGATATATTTGTCCGCTGTCTTTAAGTTGATCTTTAATAATATGACCTACAACCTTTTTGTTTACCTGATGAATATTGGGATAAGTCTGCGTTCTCGAACAAGTATGAATATCGTTGAAATATCTAACTTGAAACATGTTTGAACTTTCAAATGCATATGCTCTAATACGCCAGCTACAGTCTTTGTTTCGACATGATGCTTCAAATCTTTTCTTTGATGATCGCTCGACTTTTAACTCAAAACAATAACTAACACACATGTTACCTAGTTCCAGCTGCAGATCATCTTTAGTATTAAAACATTGCCCTTCTTTCACATTTGAAGATGTTGACTTATAACTTTAAGTTCATTATCAGTAGGATCTGGCAAAGAATCAGGCAATGCATGAAAATTTGTAACTGGAACTTTGAACTCATAACCTTCATCAACAAGAGTAGAAATTTGGACTTTTCAAAATCATCATTCAAATCAAAGTATTCTTTTTTCAAATCATAATTTTCTTTAGTTACGGAGCTACTACTAACATCATCCTCCTCACTAACATATAACGTAAAAATATGATTTGGATCATTAATAACAAGATTTATAAAAAATAAACAATCATTATCATTCAATATGTCAATTGAATGAGTGTATGTAGATATTTTATGACATAATCTTATACGTTTTCTAAAAACCAAATATATTAAAGACAAGATGTACAATTCCCGAAATGTAATATTGACCGGTAGAGAGATAGCCTGTTAATTACATCGAACTCTAGGAACATACTCTTCTACTTCATTATTAAACTTCCATTTTCTATCGCCGCATATAACAATGTTAACAGACATGATTGAAGATTAATACATGTGTGAAATAAGATGGATGAAATGTGTGTGAAGATTTATATGAGATGTTTGAATATTATTTGTAGTTTTAATACATTAATTATGGTAGTTAGTATATATTAGTTATAAATATAGAATTAGAAAAGAGAATTAAAAATTATATATTTATGGTATTCGGGGCTATATGTATCGCTTACCAGCGAGATGCAGTACCGGCGATACGCCGGCGATATGAACACCTCAGGTATTGCAGGCTGTAATTTAAGTTTTGCTTTTTTTTTTTTTAAATTCAGCGATATTAAACCATTCGGTATCGCTAGGGGATGATATTAACAAAAAAAAAATTATTGGTGATACAGTAGCGATAGCACATGTACAGGTATCGCCGGGCGTTACTTTTTGGCGATACCACATGTATAGGTATCGCCGGTCAGAGATATTGGGACACTTGGGTATTCCTGATTGGTCTGATATTTTGGTAACTTTGTGGGTTAAAGGATATTATTCAAAACCAGATTAGTCAAATGGTGAATCTGGTAAATTTCCCCTTTTTTTTTTTTTTTTTTGGTTTTACGTTGGTCACACACGCCCCTTTCTTTCATTTGTTTTTTTAATTACTTTAATCTTATTATATTTTAATATATATACTTTCATAACTAATTTTATACCTATTGTTTTTGTCTTATTAATTTAAAACGTATTATTATGTCTTAGTGACATATTTACTTTTGTCAATATACTAAAATAATTTTCATTAAAACCGAGTGGGTCTTACCACCGCAATACGTGGCCGACTCCGGTAGTTTATAACATAAATCTATATCTTCTTTGATGATATATGCATCAATATGCATCGCTTGTTGATTTTATCTTTTTTCTTTTTCTAATTTTGTAAGTATGGATGTAATTGTATAAAATTGATTTCTTTTGTTATAATGTTGAATTTTTGTCAGCTTCATTCATTCTTCAATATACTTGTGCTTTTATTACAGTGGTAATTTATTTAATTCAATTCTTATTTTCCAAACCTACCAACCTAATTCACACCTATAATGAGTTAATAAGTTAAGTACAAATGAATTTGATGAAAATTTATTTTCAACCCTACAAGTTTCACTCATCACTACAACAAACCCTAAGAAATAAATTGTCCTACATCATTTGACATTGTAATATTTCGACTAAAATACAAATTGTGTGGTTTGTTAATATATGAAATTGTATAGTATGTACTTTAGTTCTAATAATACATATAATGTCCTTTTAATAAAAGATTTGCACACATATTGTCCTTTACATTAACTATCATCTAAATGTACAGTTAACTCAGTTATGTGCCCCCTCATATGAGGGTATTTTTATCATTTTTCCACGTCTAATATATTAAAAAAATTTATAATAAATAAATTTTTTAAATGAAAAAAGAAATATAAAAGATAGACCGTTAGGTAAGTCAATGAAACCAATCACTCTTGGTGTGTTTTCATTCGACTAATCATCAAAACTTTTAATGACAAACAACATCCAATAACATTTACTAAAGTAAGAAGTCTAAGTCACAAATCATTTAGAAGGTCGGAAAATCAACAATAAACACCAAAAAAATACACGTAAATACTTTATAAACTACTACACCAACAGATATTGAAAAATCAGTAAGAAACACAAACTTGAAGATTACCTGTGATTCTTTGAATTGCTTATATAATTGCAAAAGCCAAAAAATAAACTATGAGTCGCTCGTTAATCACACAACATAAGCTAGAAATTCAAAGAGCAACGAATTACAAAAAGTGAATTAGGGATTTTAATCTTACATCTTCGTTTGTTCGACTTCAAGGGGTTTCAATGGTGTGTGAGATGTTCTAGGTGGTGGTGAAGATGACCCATCAAATAGAGGAGGATGTTGGATTTAATAGTGTTGAACGTAAGAGGAATGTGGGTTCACTGACTTACCCAATGGTCCGATATCTTTTAATTTTATTTTTAATATAAAATTTTTAATTTTTTAATTTGTTTAATATATTAGATGTGAAAAGAAAATGATAAAATTGCACCTCATGTGAGAGATACATGTAGATAAAAGCTAGTGTAATTGACAATAGGTGTGCACATATTTTTTAAAAGGACATTGGATGTAATTATTAAAAATAAAGGACATACCATATAATTTCGTATATTAATAAAGGACACAATTTGTAATTTACTCTAATATTTAATATTTTCATACACGGACCGGATTATAAATCAATCATTTTAGTGGCCTACTTATTAGAACGGCCGGCCGGTGTAGAACGGGATTTAAGAACCGGATGATGTCTAAATAATTCAAAAATTAAAAGTGTATATATATGTATATATATATATATATATTATAATAATAATAAAATAAAAATAATGTACGTTCGCATGTTGATTTGCATTTTTAATAATATATAGGACTTATTACATAAAATATGAATTATAGATACTAAATTAATCAATAAATGAGATTTTAAAAAGAAAAAAAGTAAAATCTGGTCCAACCACTTACTTGAGTTCCCGACTCACCGGTTTGACTGTTAACCAGACGGTTCAACTAAAAACAGCTCATATAGGCAAAACTAGACTAATTTTATGACCGTTTCTCGGTCGGTCCGGTTCTGCAAAAAACAGATAACATTAGAGTAGGAAAAGGAGATCTTTCTATCCTTAAACATTCGTAACTCTCACTCTTTACATTAGTGATACATCCACTTTTTTCATCTCTTACTTAGTTAAAGCCCGACAATGCATATTTTTTTGTCCTTCTGATCTTTACGGTTTCTTTAAATAGTTTAACTAACTAAAAAAACTAATATAAACAAAATTTATTTATTAAAAGCAAAAAATTATAAATAAAATAATATTTATAAAAAAACAATAAAAAATAACATTTTATTCAAATCACTTGTGCTATTTTAAGCTTTTGTGATACCACCGGACAACGTTGGTCCAGTCAAATGATCAACTTCATGTCTTGATCCTTTTCGTTTTTCTTGCATTATGTGCACCGCCTCCTATTTGTGAAGATTTTTACTTGTTCCTCCTTAAGGTACAACATCTCGGCCCGAATTGTTCTTGTCACCAATATCTTCTTTGTTGAAACTACTAAATTGAGAAATGATCTAAGTAGTTGTAGTTCATTCATCAATGATGATGATACCGGTTTTTTCCTTTTCATTGAGGTCTCGCTGGCTCATCACAGGAGAACCTTCATCCTTGTTGAGGTCGATCGAAACTGGGCTTCCGAAGGCGTAGCATACGTGTTTGAATAGTACATTTTCGTTTTTTGCTATTTAGTGAGTAAACTCCAAGCGAAATGAAATTTCATTTTGGTTGATTTTTGAGAATATTCCATGTCACTTGGTAAAAACAATTTGTTACTTGCTTGAAGCTTCTTATACTCTTTAATTATCATTTTCAATGCATATGCATCTGATTGATCGCTTCACCGAGTCGGTACCTTGTTTCTTTAAACACCATTACCGGTGATCTTCAAGTTCATATGTTTCTATTTTTTTAATTAAGTTTATGGATAGTACACTTGACTAGCCTAGCTTTGGGTTTTGGTAATTGATCATGTGTTAATATTTTAGTATTTAATTGATCTAAATGTTTGATTTTACATAATGATTATTATGGAACAAGTTGACTTTGTTTATGTTTTGATTTTTGTTCGTAGCTAAAAGGAACATATTTAAGAGTCAAATTAACAAAAAGATGAAGTTCAAGGACTAAAAACGCAAATAACAAAAGATACAAATAAAGGGAAATGATCAATCAACCACCATATGTAGGGGCGTATCTGGAAAAAACTTCAGAAGGTTGGGGGCATGAGACGGCGTATCATATGCCGATTGGCCCTATGATACGTTGGTGGCAGTTTCAGCACCGAATTTTAAGAAATTTTGAGTCTATTTAGATATCTAAAAAGGGTTTTCGAGTGATAACTTCTTTCAGATGAAAATTGCTGAACTTTAGGTGATTTTTGGTGTTCTAAAGCTCCCCAAGTCATCCACAAACGTTCTCCAATTCAAGATCGAAGGCATAATGAAGACGATGAGTGGCTAGGTTCGTTGTGGTTGCTTTCGGGTGGAAGATTATCGTTAAGAGAGATAATTGGCATGTTAAGATTATGGTTTTTGCTTTGACACTTGAGTTTTGAATGTAATTACACGTTTCAATTAAGTTAAAAGGTTTGTTTTTAAATAAAGTTATTTGTTTAAATATCAGTTTTCAGTTTTCTTAATCGTGAACTCATTAAGCTTGATAGTTAACTTAATGTAAATGAATTAATAACATTTTAAATGAACGAGTTTTAAAAGTTGGATCCTTTCTTGTTACGTTAATCAAAAGTTGAAATTTTGAGAATTGTGTTTTAGCAAACCTTTATTTAAGTATCAATTATTGATCTTACAGAATTAAAAACCCAGAAGTGATCATTTTTTATTAATTAAGTAAATTAATTCCCAAGTTTATTGCTTTTTGCATATATGTTCTTGAAATCATTCAAAGTTCTTATTTTTAATTTCAAAGGTTGTGTCTTTACATAACTTGAGTTTTGTTTGTTAAACACTTCTAATTCTCTTTGAAAATGACTTTATTTACACTTAGACAATAAAGGTAGTTAAGACCGGTTATATAACTTGTTTTTTATTAAATCTAGACAACCAGATCAGTAATACAATGAATCGAAGTGTTTGATCTTGCGGGAGATGAAATTCATTATAGAAATGTCGTGTCAGGATTGAGAATATTGAGATTGATTTTTTAAATAGTATTGAATAATGGGCATGGTTTCCGGTTGAATTATGGTTGATTTTAAAAGAATTGGCTTGATCTTTGGCTTTGTTTTGGCTTGAACAAGTTTTTTTATATCATTATGAGGGGTTGAATCCATTAAAGCGTTGTGAAAAAGTAAGAGAATATAAGAATTCAGATTCTGATTTTAAGATTGTTGTGACCAATATGAAGATTTGAGTTGGTGTTAATAGGGGTTAATTTTAGTAATCAATAAAAACTGATTTTCTATTAATAAACCATGGCTATATTTAAAGGGTAATATATCTATTAGTAGTGAGTAGGTATTAGGTAATTAACGAACTCTCGAGTCTAATTTGTGCGGTACCAAGAGGGACAAGTATTATATCCGTTAATAGTGGGTTGGTATTTCTGTTGGTAACGCATCGCTTGCCCTCCCCTTGATTCATCTGTCCACGACTCTGCTTACCCTAGACACAACATTTGGCTTCCATCCTAAAAGATTATAAAATATTTATTTTTCAATTTATTTTTGTACATGTATAACGTTAGCTATCTAAAATATAATGTTTTTTATTCTTTATAGAGATGAAGTAAATTTAGATGATCATTTGCTAGCTATCAAAAATAACGACACCAACATTCAGGGTTATATTGTTCTGGTAGTTTGGCGGATTGAAACTGATAACTTTTAAAAGACTTTACGCGATTACGAAAATGACGACATAACATAAACTTACAAATCATGTCAGACACGTAAAAACAAAATGCGACATATGTATTTGTGGAGTGCCTCGAACATAACCTTTTATTCTTTTCTAAAAGGGTCCTGCGAACACATTTAACAAACAGGCTTGCGTCGGATTAACGTGGCCATTTCGTGGGTTCCGTATTATTGTTTATAAACTTAAGAAAATATGTTTACATCATAGTTAAAGTGGTTAAGCACTTGAGAAATGAGCAGTCATGTTTTGATTTAAACATTATAGTTACTTTTAGCGAATTTGATTTCTAAATTTCCATTGTATTTTTAGGGTGTTGATATATAAAAAAATTTAAAAAATAAAAGTTTAAGGTACAACGGATTGTGTTCGTATCAAGAATTCAAGTTCCTGTGTGCAACAAAATTTTCGTATTTATGTCACATTTGGGTTTGAGGCAACACAACACGTTTTTAGCATCCTTACAACTATTTTATTTCAACATAAAACATATTCAGAAAACTATTAAAAAAACAAAAAAAAAAAAAAAAAAACAAGTTAAACAAATAAACTCTTAGATCATTTAAGTTAACCCCAACAATAGCCCATTAAACCGAATATGTTCAATTAGAAATTTTGACAGTTAATCTAGATTCATATTGTTTTTTGTCATGTCATCATTAAGTATTCAACCAAACATTTCATCACAAGTTTGGAGAAATGTTCATAAAAATTGGAGCTACAAATGATAAAATATAAACTCCATTGGCCAAATCATAACAATTTGTTACTACAGTGTTCATACGACTGCCTCGACGACTCCGAAAAATTGTTGAAGAAGAAAACTCAGCTCAAACACAAATTTCAAAACGCCTTCTGCATGTTCCTTCCATTCTCATATACATATACCCATCCAACGTTTAAATTCTTTCGTCAAGAACTGTAATTACACTTCAAAACTAGCAAATTTCCTCTTTCTTTACATCGATCCATCGTAGATTCTCTCAATTTGCTGCCTTAATGGCAAATGCATCATGGGTTTTCACTCCTACAGTCCCCCAATTGAATAAACTGAGGATTTCTCCATCAATAGCCATTGTTCGATCTGGGGTTTATCCCCCTGATCGAATCTTTAAAAGGGTTTCATGCGCCAGTGCTGTTCAAGGTGCTGATAAGCTCTCACCCTCTGAATCTAAGTCCTCCAGGTAGTTATTCGCTTATCATCGTATCAATTTTTGGTTTTTTATGCATCTGATATCGTGATTTTACTTGTGGTTTTGTATGTTTTGTGGGTATTGTTTGTTTTCGCGTTCCTCTTTTGGATTGATTGATGTTTTGATCCAATTCTCTTGCAAGTTTGTGTTTTTTTTGTCATGGTGTTTATGAAATTGTTTTGCAGGTTAGTTGGGAAGGGCTGCAAGCTAGTTGGATGTGGTTCTGCTATACCTAATCTTGAGATTTCTAATGATGATCTTTCTAAGATTGTTGATACAAGTGATGAATGGATATCTGTTAGAACTGGAATCCGAAATCGAAGAGTTCTTACAGGTTGGTTTGCACTTGAAAAGATTGTAAATCTTTGAAGTCTGAAGACAGTTCAACATTGTAAAAGTTATTGATCACACTCGGCTTGTATTATTGGCACAAAAATAGTATTTTGGTTAATCTAAATCAACATCTAATGGTTGTTACACTTTTTTTGTTCAAATTCTTGAATGAAAATGATTAATTTGATTCTCTATTGACAGGGAAAGATAAGATGACCGGATTGGCTGTTGAGGCAGCTCAGAAAGCACTTGAGATGGCAGAGGTTGATCCTGATGATGTGGATTTAGTCCTTTTGTGCACTTCAACCCCAGATGATCTATTTGGTAGTGCTCCTCAGGTATTACTTTTTACAGAAAATATGTGAATTTGAAAATGCTAAAAAGGATTTTTTTATTTATTTTTTATTTAAATTATAATGGGGTGTCCTGGAAAAGAAATTGGTGCAGTATATAGGGATCAAAGAAGTATTTGTGTGGTATGTAGAAATTTACAACTGCATAAAGTCTTCTTGTTTAACATCTACTTAAAGTTGTTTCCTATGTAGTAATCTCAACTTGTTCCTTAACTTTCATAAAGTTTCTCCTGCCTATGGGCTGGTAGGGTGGCTTTTAGCTGGTCAAAATGGGTAGTCTTTTGTATGGCCCGATTCTCAAAACAGGTTGGGTTCACCAGGAACACTTTGGAACTAAATTCTTTATATATAACTAGTGTCAAATATGATTACAGACAAAACTATTTCGGCAATATTCTAAATTTCAATACGTAGAGGATACAAGACAGAAAAGGACTCTGGGAAACCAGATAAACCAAGAACATAAATAAACCAAATCATGATCTCTAAACAAACTCATATTACAAGTCTTGTAAAACCTTCATTACTTCTCTTACTCTCAATCAGATACAAGCAGCACTTGGGTGTAAGGGAAATCCATTGGCTTTTGATATAACAGCTGCGTGTAGTGGATTTGTTTTGGGTCTAGTCTCAGCTTCATGTTATATCCGAGGTAACTTTTCCTTTTTAAATTTATTTCTGCGGTTTAATTGAATCTTCTTTACTTCTTCCCACTTTATATAAACATTTGAGCTTTTTTATGCAGGCGGCGGATTTAAAAATGTCCTTGTGATTGGAGCAGATGCACTGTCTCGTTTTGTTGATTGGACTGATAGAGGGACTTGTATCTTATTTGGGGATGCTGCTGGTGCAGTATTAGTTCAGGTCCATATTTTATTGTTCTTTACTTCCTGTTTCTTGTAGAAATTTGCAGCTTTTATAAGTTCTTGAGTCGTTATAACTTTTTGCAGGCATGTGAAAGTGAAGAAGATGGTTTATTTGGCTTTGATTTGCACAGTGATGGTGAAGGCTACAGGTTCTAGCTCATGTTATTATAATTCATTACTTTCCATGCTTGATAAAAACTTGAATCATCTCCTTTTGGATGTTTTGAAGCCCAAATTACTTATTTGGCCGTTGCCATGACAACAAAAAATTGATATATTCTGTCGCAGGTTGTTGAATTTGCGTTTTGGAAATAATTATTTGATTATTTCCATTTCAAGTCTCAGTAATCTGTTTTTAGTGATAAGCAGTCTGATTATTTATTATAAATAGATATCATCCTTTTTTTTTTTATCTGTCAGGCATTTACATACAGGTGTCAAAGAAAATGAAGCATTCGGTACTAATGGTTCGGTTGATGGATTTCCTCCAAAAAAATCATCTTATTCGTATATCCAGATGAACGGTAAAGAAGTTTTTAGGTTTGCTTGTCGTGTTGTTCCACAATCAATTGAGATTGCATTAGAAAATGCTGGGATGACCCGTTCTAGCATTGATTGGCTATTGCTCCATCAGGTATATCAGGGGGTGTTTGAGCATGCATTTTGAAACTGATTATGTGATATAAAATATTCCAAACTAAATAATATAAAGATTTATTACAACGGGTCATAAAATATAAATTTTTTTAACTGTTTGTAAAATCTTGATAATTTAAAGGGTCAATATGCAGGCGAACCAGAGGATCCTTGATGCAGTTGCAACACGTTTAGAAATCCCAGCAGATCGAGTCATATCAAATTTGGCAAATTATGGTAACACAAGTGCGGCCTCTATTCCATTGGCATTAGATGAAGCGGTGCGTAGCGGGAAGGTCCAACCAGGTCAAACAATTGCAACATCAGGATTCGGGGCGGGTCTTACATGGGGTTCTGCTATTATCAGATGGAACTAAAAGAATTGGAATTGCAAACTGTTTGGTGTAGAAGAAAGAGGTAGCAATACAAACTGGTTCAGAAACTTCATGCATATTCAAGTTGTGAATTTAAAGAGGGTCCAAGGCATTAGGTCCAAGTTTGAAAACATCTGATTTAAATTGTTTTGTAGGCATGTTGTGAAAGGTATAATTCGTGTTTGAAAAGTGATTATATGACATTGAAAATAAGCGTATGAAAATTAGTAGTTTAAGGATGGTAGTGTGCCGGGTATGGGAAAGGATTTTTTGTCAATCTCAGTAAAATAACCGATTATAAGCTATCTAAATAAACAAAGCCATGGAGTGAACAGAGTTGTAATTTTTCAAACCTAGAATCAAAATCGTAATATGAACATATGTTAGGATTTGGTGATCAGGTGATCGACTAATTTAATAAACTAAGCTAATATTTTAATCGAGTCGTTAGATTGTAGTGAAAGAGTTGTTAATCAGTTTACTCTTTCATTGAATTTAATAGATTGAACAATAAGAACAACAAAGAACATAGTTTGCTTCAATTGACAATCATAATATTCTTAATGTTAGGTAATGGATTACAATTGATGAACAATGGATTCTTGAGCTAAAATTCTAGCTCGAGTTGATCATAATTTGCTCTCAAATCATACACGGTATCACAGACACTAAATTTTATTTTAGATAAGATAGGTATGAAAATAGAAAGTTGTTACAATTATCTATCGATTAGGTCTTCAACACTTGACTTAATAGAGTTTGCTGTAATGACATTTTTGTCGTACGACACGTCCTGATGTTCTTTATTAGTAGAAACTCTTTCTTCAATCATAAGTTACTAGGTACAACTTACCTTCAACGGCAACAACTTGTCGTCATCAATAGCAAGTTGTTGAGCATCCATACCTTCGGTAGTAAATCTCTATTTGCCACTCTTTATCGCCATCAACCATAACTTTCAAATAAGTCCAATCATCATCGTTTATAGTAGCTGCCATCAATAGCAATTACTTAAATCTTTGTTTCAGGGATCATAGACCCAACAATCTCTCATTAAACAAAGAATTTTTTAGAGAAGTTTTGGTGTATTCTTTTAACACCTTTTGCCTTTTGATATTTAGTTGGATTTAAATGTTAGCAAATCTGTTAACAATGAGAGTTGGTCTTGGAATAGTTGTTTGTTATTGAGAAGATGCTATTGTTGATTTTCTTAAAATTATGTGACAACTTAGCCGATGACACAGCCGGGCTGCTTGATTTTGTCACAGGTTTTGAATTTATAAAGTACAATGGAAGATCGTGTGGACGAACTATTCTTGATCTAGCCAGAACACCCATTAGGAGTCTATATGTGAATTCATAAAACTCAAACACAACCATAGATGAGATAAAACTTATACCTTAGACGGTAGAAGTATCAGCTTTACCAAAACATTAACACCGTGCAATCATCAACAATGGTCGCTAGTTTCTATACAAGAAAGCACCGTGCAAAACCAACCCGGAAACTTGATCCGGGTTCTTGGATCTCAGCTGAACAAGTAAAATTGGCAACAATCATTTTGATTATATTTATTAATACAATGGAATTTTATATATATGTATATATGTGTGCTTGTGTGCTCATCTGGTGTTTTTAAACACTTCCAACCCGTATGTCGTAGTCCAACTAGTATGCCATTAAGGTAGCCGTTCGATTAATAGTCTGGTTATACAAGAACATTGATAAAATAATTGTTTCACATTAGCTTAACATATATCTATAACTTGTTAATTTTAGGAGTCAAACATGTTACAATGTGACAAATAGTTAGAACCAAATCCTTATTCTATGAAAAAGGACCAAATTGCTAGTTTGGAATTACGGTGAAGAATACAAAAGGATTTCATTGTTATCAGCAATGAAACAGAGAACTTGTCGCATGTTCAAGTGTTTAACCTAGATTTTTGAGTTGAGGTAAGTTTGTCTTTTTACATTGGTATGTGAGAACACCACTATGTCTTCATTCTCCTTTAAAGCTACCTTAAGTTGTGGGAATAGAGATTTATCCCTAGTGCCGCCTTGTGAATTCAGTGGCTATAGAGAGAGTTAAAGGAATAGGATGGGAAGAGTTAAAAGACATGAACAAAAAGGACGGTGGTGTTTATAATAATTTGTAAGGTAGAAAATCTATCTATTTAGAATTTGAAAGAATAATTAAATCCTGTATCAACGAGGAAATTTGACCGTTTGAAATTTACAAAAAGTGTATAATGATTTTATTAAGTAAAGTTTAATATATTTTAAAAAGTTTTTTTTCTAAAAGAAGAGAAACCAAATAATACAATCGTAAACAAGGCTCACAGCTCACTCATGTTCCCCAAAATGCGCTTCGGCCAAGGACAGACACACAATATGGTGACTGTTGTGTGTGGCTGTGACTGCCAAGGTGGTGTCTGTAACCCTGCATAGCAGGTGCTCTAAGATGATTAAAAACAACAGAAGTATATTATAGCGTTCTAGTATCTATTAAAATGTCCCATGACTCTCATTTCAAACCAATTTTGAATCACAATTGGATTCTAAACTTGAAATGAACTTCCAATAACTCATTAATATCAGTTTAAACCCTAACTCTTGCACAAAAACAGATAATAATAACCTGCCCCTTTCAATGCCTACGACCTTTTGCCTCGCTTTTTGAAACCATAACTTCTGAAATCTTCTTCACCTCGTACAATATCACAGCCGAGAACAAAAAGCTGCCGAAAAAGGAACATCAGTTATTCTACTTAATTAACAGCAATTTCAACTCATATGTGTTGATTTGGATTGTTTTATCTCTAAAAAGGTCAACAGGGTTAAACATGTCAAAAAGTCAACTTTTAATGCATAAAATTTCATAAATCATTTTTATTCAAAAACTTAGGTTACAGTTTAGATAATAAAAGTTTCAACACACTGAATAATTATTAAAAAATTCATAGATTTGGATAAAATCATTTATACTTCCGTGTGAAAAGAAGTATACACATTTTGATCCAAGCCCATTTGACCTATTATCCAACCCTGATGACATGTCCATTTTGCCATCTCTATAGCTAGCCATTGTGCCAATCATGTTTGGCCTATTGTTCTTTGTAAGATGAAGAAATTGAACCAACTAATAAAATAGAACTGATATAACTGCTATAAACTAACATGGGCAAACTCACAAATCAAAACATTTTGGCAAAAGAGTAGAACTACCAAGCAAAACATGGTTAGAACATGACAAGTGAACTAACCCCTGACTATTCGGAAGATTATCCACAAGGATTATGTAATTTGAGAAATTCAAACCCAGCCCTAAGCCTTTGGACCCAATAATGTTAAGGAAGATTTCCACTGTTTTTTTAAGTCTAAAGTATGGAGTAATTTTCGTTTGATAGGGTTGGGTGGGCCCACTAACAACTTTTTTGTTTATTTTTTTAAAAGGTTGTTCTTAATTAATATCTTAAATATGAAAACAAAAACAAAAATATCAAAATAATCATCTACTTGTTTTGAAGAAAGCATTTTACAAGTTTGCAAGCATCTGAACACACTTTGGTATGACTTCTAAAACCTTTGAATTTAAGCTATGTTTAAGCTCAACCCATTTGAGGGGTGGGGAGTGCCAGACTGCCAGGGTGGAAATGACAGAATTTTTGACAGACAACCAGACTTATATAGACACCAAAGTTTTCATAAGTATACAAAGAATTGAATTGTAAAAAAAAAAAAAAAAGAAAATTGAGAAGCTAAGGTACCAAGTTGTTATGCAAACTCGATGCACAGTGCTAGCAGCAACAATAGCAACAGCCTCCGCTAGAATAACTGTAGATAAAAAAAATACAAATTAATTAATAATTACTAATGCTTTATCAATTACTGAACTAAGACCAACTTGTTCAGCGTGCTTCAAATGGGAATCAAATTGTTCAACTGTAGCAGCTTTGACACACTGGTAATTACTACTATAAGCTATTTTCAGGCATAAGGAGGCAAAATGGCAGGTCAGGTGGGTTGTATAATGGGTTAAACTGGGTAAGTTTTGGTACATGGCGATACAGGTCAGGTTGGGCTGACCCGAAACATATTTTGCCTAAATTTTGATTTTGAAAATAGAATATTAGTGTATCAAATATGATTACAAAAATAGTAATAATGAAGTAATCTTTTTGGTAAAATGATTAGGAAGTTTTATACTAGAAAAAATACAATTAGACAACTTTTGGCCTGTTCCACCCCTTTCCTTACGAGCCACTTTTTATTTTACCCGTTTCGTCTGTTGGGATAAAAACATAACAAAATATCAACCCACATATAAGTGAATGGGTCGAAATCAACACCTCTAAACAAGCCAAAACCTAATATCAACTCACCAGCACCCCATCCTGTCTTAACCCCAGAAGTTTCCTGGTAATTTCCAATGAACTGCAAAAAGGGGAGGAACCAAGTACACACTTAAACATAAGCAGCAATCATATATATTATGTTAATATAACATATATGCTAGCAAATTTTCAATAAATCACCATGTAAGGCAATGAAGAGTTTATACTGACGGACAACGGTATTCATATTCATGTCCATTTGTGCATTTGTGAGTTTTAAAATACAAATAAACATGAAAATTACACACACCCACCTTCAAAAGGCAATGTGCTGTTTTACCTTTTTATTTTTGGGCCACAGTTGAGAATGCGTCAGGACATCAAGGGGATTAAAAAAGTGTAAACCAAATAGAAAAACAGTGTTGGCAACCATTTCTGTTCTCGCAAAACCAAAATCTGTTTATCAAACACGAATGGCGGGTATAAAATTATAAATTACAAAAATTGATTTTAATGTTTTCCTTGTTTACAAAACTCCCCAACCCCATCAGTAGCTTTGCTATGAATGGGAAGTATTGGGTATGGTTATGGGCCTTGTTTACAAAACTGGCTAATGAAGGAAAGCAGAAATTGAACCATTTTCCAGCGTTGAGACCAAGGTTTCAAACCCTAGAAAACACTATTACTATCTTCTTTATGTTTTTCCTTCTATTTTCTTGCACAAAATTACCATATAAGTTATTACTTCATTATTGATCATAAAGATGGCTGATGAAATAAAATCTCTCGAAATGTTTTTCTCATCTGCGGGTATTTATAAGTATGTCATCATCATTAGTTTTATAGCGATTGTCAATGTTACATTCCCACCTATTTGTTAATATAAAGATATACTTAGTATTTCCTAACGCTCCTGCCATATCTATCTTACCATACAAGCACAATTCATGTGGCTAAACGGGCATGAGGCTACCGACTGTTGTTGCATAAAGAGAATGAAAAGTAAAGTTGACTTCTGAAGCCATTTGAAGCCAAAGAAGGACAATAATCAAATCAAATTTTCCAATATTAACAAGCTAAGTAACAGAAAACTAAAACCATAAACAAAGTTCATTAAGGCATATAAATTCACATTTATCATTGCAAGTTACAAAGAACTTACAGTCAGTAAGAAAAGAAACACCAGAGAACTAGTGAATCCTCCAAGTATGGTGAATAGTTCTGAAGATGCTAACTTCCCTCTATACATTTCTTGAAGTGACAGAGTAACAACAAAGAGGAGAAGAGAATATAACATCGAGTTCCCAGCCTCCGCCATTGGCTTCAAAGATTCAAACACAAACTAATATCATCAGCATTCAAAGCTCAACCTCATCACTAAAATTGATTCTATACTATATACTATCCACTAGCTACCAGATATAAAGCACCAAGGATCAGTTTCAAGAAGTCAAAATCCCCATTTTAGGGCAAAACATGTACTTCATTAGATCAAAAAGACTGTTACGCAATCAAATTACCTTTAAGGCTTCACAAGCACAAAACATTGTTTGACATTTGATAGATCAGCTTTTTAAGAAACCTAATTTTCAAACATCATTAATTCATGCTTGTAATCACATATCCTTTTAGTGTTACGAAGGCCTAACATCGACTATCCCGACATACCCATAATCACGACCCAACAACCCAAATTGGAACTTTAATCGACCTAATTTGTAATTTGTAATTACTTGATGGTAGCTTGTAGGATTTAAAGATCAAAAACAGATAAGGAATATAGTGAATTAAACGCAGGACGAAGGAAATGATGCAGACAAACCTTAGAAAATGGTGGATCTGATGTTCAGATGATCTTCGGTTGATGAACGACAATGTAGGTCGTCTTATACACAGAATTCTGCACACGAGAGAGAGTCGAAATTTGACACTGACAGACACAGAGTATCTAAATGGGCTGGAGGTTCATTAGCTAAGCCCAGCCCAAACCAAGCATCATGATTCATGAACTCCTGATCATGAAAAAAGAATTATGTTCAAATGAATCTAATATTATATAGGGTAAAGTATAAAAAATTAACCATTATCTTTGTAATTATTTTTATTTGTTAATTTTAATCTTTACTAATTATACTATACAACGTTATTTTTATCAATAAAACCTTGAGACCGATATATTAGGATTTTATACAAGGATGCAGTGGCGACAATTTGAGATATGACAAGAAGTGGTCAACAAGCTGGACAAACATAAATTTAGATACTACTTGTTTATAGGTTAACGTTATGAGAAAATGTTTACGGTTTCAAGATTTACTCCATCAAAGGTAAGTCAGTGAGATCAAAGTATCAACAACAATCAGTCCACCAACATAAGGAAGAAGTTTGTTTAGAACTTAGATAAGTGAAAAAAAAGTAAAAGATAGATCACTTATAGTAAGTGCGGCTACAAAACACATAAGCAGAACTTGCACGTACCAAGGATAAATTTAATTTAGATGGTTAAATGTTTTGAATTGTTTTTTATTTTGTATTGTTCTGCACTTATGATTGGAACAATTATGTTTTTGGTTGTCTCTTTTGAAACACTTGGCTATGCTAATGCTAATGATTTTGGTATAAAAATATTTGCTTATGATTATATATATATTTTTGTTACAAGTTGAATGTATTAAGTTTATTATTAATAAACCATATGATACAATTATTTTTATTATAAACTTGTTTGAGGTGTTGCTTGCTGGTCCTAACATTTTATTGATAATATTTTTCTAATACGTCGATTTGTTTTGGGATTCCACATGGATGTTTTTTGTACACATCTACCCCTCTTGTAATAATCATTTGATCTAACTTAATGATACAAGCTAACAACCGTTAGACTAAAGAATCAAATATGAAACAAAGCATGTACATAAAAGGTGTCTAGTTTAATTAGTAAAGATAAATATTGACAATCGAGATTAGTTATAAAGATAAAGGTCGATTTATGTGATTTACTCTATTAATATTAACTAGTAATGAAACTCGCGCGTTGATGTTGGAGTTTTCAGGCCATATTAAGAAAATGATATTTGGTATTTATGAAAAAGTTATGTGTACTTTCATCTTCCTATGATAATTTCACACAAGTGTACATTCTTATGTGATACAAAAAAGAATTAAAACAAAACAAAATTTTAATAAAAGACATATACGAAAGACAAAAGGTAACAAATATAAAGAAATCAACAAATAATAAACAGAAAAAATTAAAAAATAAATTTTATAAAACACTAAAAGAAAATAGGGGCGAAAAAATTAATATCTCTTATAAAAAATAAGACTTAAACACGTGACTTTGGATCCCTAGCATGTGTACACTACCACCAAGGCAGTGGCTTCACTTGTTTATTTATTCAATTCCATTCATCTAAACTATAAACTTAACTGCGAAAAATATTTAAAAAATCAAAAAATATGTTGTGGACCAATATAATAATGTCGAATAGACCACTTGGATGTCGATACTGTAGAAACAACATACAACTTTAATATACTTATATATTTATATTTATATTTATTTTCAATCTAGAAACTTACAATTAATATCATTAGATAATATATAATAACTAGGTTACTACTCCGTGTATTACACGGGTTGAATAAATAAAATATTAAATAATTAGTAATAAAAAATTATTAATTATAAAATGATATTTTGAAATATGATATGATTGAAATTACGTATGAGTAAGGATTATAAATAATAAAACAATGATATAATTTTCTTTGAACTTTTGTTTTATATTTTTTATCTAAAAGAATTTAAAAAATCTGTTCTAAATCAAAACAATTTAAAAAATGTCATTTTCTAAAAATTTCTTATTATAATTTTGAGTTTTGATTTTTTATGGTTCATAAAAAATTTAATTTCTAAAAACATTGAATTTAAATATTTTGTATTTTTAAAAAATTTTGATATTTTAAAAAATTACTTATGTTATACAAAAGATTGTTTCTTAAAAATTATATTTATAAAAAGAACTATTTCTTAATTTATTAAAAGTTATTTTAATCTAAAAAAGAATTAAATAATATAATTAGTAGTTAATTTAAATATTTAATATGATAGAGAAGCGGAAAAATAAGACTTACAAGTGGCAACTCATGAACTTTTTTTTATTAGAGTAGATCGATATGTTATTAATGTATCATTATTATGACTCTCCACTGCATGCACCTTAAATTGGTGACTTTTTTTTTTGAACGACAAATGTATGACCCTGCTTCGAATGATAGGTATTATCTTAATCGGGCCCACCTATTCGTTTCCCAGTCGGGACCGCACTCCCAACCCCCTCAAGAGGAAACCCATTGCTGAGAAAACACTCTAGCTCAACTCTGAGCATTTTTTGCTCAGAGTGAGACTTGAACCCATAACCTCCCTTTTATTTACATATCATAGGTACCTTATTTTAACCAGTTAGGCTAAGGATCATCGGTAAATTGATGACTTTCTATACACTTAACTCTCATGTTAGGTAGTCTCTTCCATTAACGCAAAAGTCTATAAATAAAAGCTTTGTAATTCACATTTAGATAAACATTTTTTTTTATTTTTTTCTATATTGATAGCTAAAAAATTGTTAGTTATGACACATTATTAGTGCGTATTTCTCCCCTATATTAGTTAAGCTCGTTCAGCTGGCGCATACCTATCCTATGAACCAACTTTCTGAATGTTGAGGTCCGAAATGTTTTCATAAACAAGTCAGTCAAATTTTAGCTAGGACGGATTTGTTCTACGACAACTTCACCACTCTTTTGTAAATCATGTGTGAAAAAGAACTTAGGCTAATGTGTTCGGTTAAATCTCCTTTGATATATCTTTCTTTAAGTTGTGCAATGCATGTTGTGTTGTCTTCATGTAAGGTTGTTGGTCCTTCGTATCCAAAAGAAATACCACATGATCCATGGATGTATTGTATTACGGTCCGCAATCAAACACATTCTCAACTAACTTCATGATTTGCCAATAATTTTGCATGGTTAGATGAAGTTGCTGTAATTGTTTGCTTCACTGAGCACCATGAAAACACAATGCCTCCATATGTGAATACATATCCAGGTTGAGATCGATCAGTACGAGAATCAAATACATATCTTGCATCTGTAAAACCAACCAAACTTGTTTTCGATTAAATACAAACTCGTATCTTTAGTTTTCTAAAGGTATTGATATATTTTTTTACCCTATTTCAATGCCTTTTTGTCGGGCATTAACTATATTTTACTGATAAATTTAATGAAAATGATATATCTAGTCGTGTATGGCTAGCATGAAATATTAATGCTCTAATAGTATATATATATATATATATATATATATATATATATATATATATATATATGATATTTCTGGACCAATAATTTCTTCTTTGTCTTTTGGAGGTTGGAATAGTTCTTTTTTAACATCAAACGACCTTACAACCATTAGAGTATTTAATGAATGTGATTTTTTCATATGAAATCTTTCGAACAATTTTTAAATGTAGGTTTACTATGCACAAGAATTCCATCTTTAAGATGTTCAATTAGTAATTCGAGACAAAAGTTTGCTTTCCGGGGCATTTCATTTCAAAATTCTTTTTCAAGCATTCGATCGCTTTATGGAGCTCCTTGGGAGTTCCACTTATATGAAAATCATCAGCGTAAGTGGCAATTATAACGAATTCAGATTCTGACCTTTTTATCAAGATGCATGGACAAACAGAATCGTTTTTATAACCTTGTTTCAACAAAAACTTACTAAGATGATTGTTTCACATATGCCTAGATTGTTTTAAGAGGGATATGCGGAATTATGCAACAAAACATTATTAGATTTATCATTAAATACAATAATTCGTTTAGTTCTTTCTAAACAAAACATATAACACAGACTTAAAGATACTTTGGAGAGTTACACGTTACATAATCAAATTACACATAATGAATGTCCAAAAACGAAAAACACTCTGAAGGATAAATGAAGAGTTGAACCAAGCCACCTTGTAAGAGTAAACTATCTCCTTCCACTCACAATCACACTTGGCCCCATTCCCATTATCAACGGATCTTCATGTAGCTTCACAGCCTCCGTGTCGGGCAGCGTAACCGTCACTGTTCTCGCCAATCCTCCCTCGGGTGAAGGCGTGACGATGATCAACCCCGCGCCCTCAGCTTTCCCAACGCTTAAACTCACGTGCATTGGTTTCTCATTGTTCCTAAACTTAGCCCCATAAACCAATGACTCAAATTCACCATTTGGGTCCATTAAGTGCTCCATGTTGACACAAGTTAGTTCCGGGCCATACATTTGAACCGCTTTTGGGTACAAACCATTCAATCCTTCGCGAGAACTCTCGACCCAATCGACCATTGAGAAGATATCATCTTTCTTTATCCCATTCACATGATGACGAACAGATGCCACAGCTTCAACTAGGCCATTGTCGCCCATTAGCGTCTCGTTTTGTAAACACAACTGCGAAAAGTGTAGCGCGTTGCCAAAGAACTTCATAGGAATTGGTACATCAAGGAGATTTCGGGCATCAACACATAGAGAAATGGAATGTGTAGGTGAATCTGCGGTTTGGGTCTTTAGTTTAATGATTTGCAACCAATATAATGCTGTTAGGTATTCAAATGGTGTGGCATTTGGGCATTTGTGGGCAACTTTTGAAAGGCCTTGCTTGATCACTGCATTGGAGAATTTAAAAGTGGTTGTGGTCATTTTTGTTGCACAATGTGATGCTAGTTTTGAATGTTGTTGCAAGTATTTGATGGTGGTGGATGTGTTATTGGGGGCCGCGGGTGGTGGGCGGTTTTCTAGTTTCGGTAGACCGAGGATCGGAGGGTGGTGTCCCGTGGGATCGCCACGCTCGGCGTCGGTCCATGATTTGTAGAAGAGGATTGCACTGGTGGGATCAGCAAGCAGATGGGGGAAGCTTATTCCAACTGCTAGACCTCCACCTACGAACTCATTAATCTGCAAGTGCATAACAAAACAATATTAAAATTTACAAGTTTAACTTTTATTTAGTTATGATTTCTTACTATATATGATCAAATAAGCATAAAGCTCATACAAATAAGGTAAAATATAATAACTCTAATTATTGATTTGAAACGAAGTTACTGTCTTATGAGGAAGTATATCCGTTTCAAAATGATACTGGACTTTTGTTGGGTGACATTTTAACTAGTAGTTCTCATTTAATTTTAACGATTTTTATTTTTTTTCCAACCATTTTTAAGAGCATTAGTGTTATCCGACATTACACTTTTAAGATATTGAAATCATACACTTTTGTTGGATGAAAACATTATATTACTAGACCATTATATTAACCAATATAGGGCTAGCCTAGAGGTTTTGTCTTTTAAATATGAGGTATTGGGTTCAAACCTAAACATAATTTGTAATAATTTAGGAGTGTAAGTAGATTAAATTTATCGTTTAAAGAAAACTCCACCACTATATTAGTTCATAAATCAAAGATCTACCTAGTGATAAAACTGACTTTCATTTTTCTTATACACTGATTTAATTGCAATGATAATTAATAATAAATAAATATACTTAGTAGTAAAGTAGTAACAAAATGGAACGTTTTTAGCATAGAAAAAAATTTGTATGTTATATTTATTAAACCAATAGAGATAAGCCAGATTAAAATATTATAACTTTTCTGTAAAAAATCAAACTAAATGAAATCCATAACAGAAGGTTAATGCTAACGTTTATTTGGTCATGTAAATATGCTCCACAACTAAAAGTACTTGTCGTGTAACATGCTATCATTAGGTGCTTGCTCTCTAGTTCCTAGGTGTGAGTTAAAATTCGTACAAGTCTAGATTATGGATTATATGGTTGATGACGTAAATAGGTTTATAACCACGAAGAATCACCTTGGGTTACCAGCCATGCTTTAAAGTTACCTGATGTACGTTTTCTTATAACTATCTGGTTTGGTCTTGCTTAGCCTTTTCTTGTGGTACGTGGTCTCAACTTAGATCATCAGGTATGGTCTTGGAAGACCTTGTCTTGTCTTACCTTGTGTTGACTTACTTCAAGCTAATTAGCATGGTCTTATCCAAATTGGAGCACCTCAAGTGGAATGGGATGGTCTTACCAAACCTGTCCTTATCTTAGTACTAAAAGATGAAGTTATATCACATCGACTTCTAAGCCAGGAAGAACAATGAGACAAGTCATATGATAAGTTGCAGCTCTACCGCTATCATAAAAAACAAGTCAACATGTTGCACCTAAAGACAATCTCCCTACCCCAGGGCAAGACAAACATACCTAAGTGTTTTACTATACTTAAAATAGAATACTAAAGATCATCTAAAATCTTCAAGAACCAACAATATAAACACTATATAATCATGCTTTTCAAGTGAACCACCTCAGATGCCACCAAAATGACCACCACTTGGTATCTCTATCTCTCTCATCTCTAAGTAACCAACGTCTCCTTCTTTACTCTAAGGGCACCACCCCCTCGTATGCACAAAGGCAACCTCCTCCAAAGCTAGCCCATGGCAGTTTCTCTTACCTAACTCATTCCTTTTTATTCACTCTCTACGTTCTTTATATGTCTATATGCTTTTCTTTATCATACATGCTACATATTTATTTATAGAGTTAAATTCGGTTTTACTCCTTACCGTTTTGTTAAAAATAATCATTTTCCTTCAAAATATTAAAAACATCAATATACCTCCAGAAGTTTTACAATTTGTTTCAATTATAATCCAAAAGTTTCATTAGTTGTTTTAACTTTATCCAAAATAATAAAACTTTTCAAGAAAAACTAAAACAACATATGAAACTTTTGAAGGTAAATTGATATTTTTAATCTTTTGGAGGAAAATCGTTACTTTACTCAAACGTTAAGGAGCAAAATTGACATTAAATTTTATTTATATTATATAAATCACTAACTTGAGTGTAGGAGGGTGTTCTCGGAGCGGAGCTCCAGATCACCTTCTAAAGGGTTTTTTGTGTGTTACAACTTGGATCCAAGCTTGAAAACTGCTCGTGATGCTAGACGCGACCAATCCCCAACAACCGTACCCGACCAGTATTTAAAAGTAGCACCAATGCCATTAAAGATTGAAAGAAGTTGCTGGAAAAGAAATCTAAAAAGGACACTATTGTGAGATAGTGTCCTAATATATGTATGACAAAGCTATTAAATGCTTAAAGCTTATTCATATAAACGCGCACACACATATCTTTACGTGTGTACGCAAAATAAGAAGTTAAAATGCAATAAGAAACAAAACTCAAAAGTCAAAACACCAAACGTTAAACATACCTGAATTTGGAAAGGCGACCATGAAGTAGGATCACCATCAGGCATATCTTCCCACACCATCAGATTCCTCTCATCCGATTCATCAGCCAATCTCAGCCATTCATCAACAGTGGTCTCTACATCAGCCTTTAACATCCTGATCCCAGCATCATTATACTTAACCTCCCAATTACCATCAACGTCTGGAACCAACCTACCCGTCATCCGAGGGTACTTGGATAAAAGCTCCGAAAGCGAGACTCGGACATTATCCAAGTCCATAGCGTACCTGCCCTTTTTAGGAAACGGGCTGGTCCGGTAATAATATATAATGTGAACCGAATGTGAACTCATGATGTGGTCAATAGGGGTCAGAGCAGATATCTGACCCACCGGCTCAGTCGGGGTGCTGGACACCACCGTGAGCCGGGAGTGGACATTAACCAGGTGTTGGTTCGAGTCCGTCATTATTTTGGATAGGAAAATTGGTACACAAGATGACTCGTTTTGGTATAGACATATTATATACAGGGTGAAGTGTTTAATAATTATAATATTTGGAGAAGTTAGGTTAAGGGTGTTAGTTGAATTCATTAAATTCGTGTTTCTTGCCAACCATATGGCACCGCAACCAAGAAATGGATAATAAATGACTGTTAAGATTTTTTTAAAATCTCAACAACTCCCCTGTACGATTGTGCTTTTAGCCTTTTTATTTTGTACTTTTTTTCAAGTGGGATCTATGTTTCTTGTAAACATTTCTAGGTTATTTTGCAAGAAATCTAACTTGTCAAAGCTTCCAATTTGGTTATGCGATATTTAATATCATGGAGAATAATGTTGTAGGTAAAGCTAGAAAAAACAAATAGCCTAATCATAACAGATATACTTAAATAAATCGAAAAGAAAAAATTAAAACAGTTAAGAAACTGATTGTTTGGTACTTTGGTTAAAAGTTTTTCCGCAACTGATTTTAGTAATGTGATAACTGATATGTGTATAATAATCAAACCATCAACCATATAACCAATCATTATAAGTAACTCATTATATAATAAAAACAGTTGTATTACATTTTTTTTTTTGGATATGTTGCTTGTCTTTTCGTTTATTCCAAGAGCAAAAAGGTTTGTTATTATTTATTTAACACAATACTTAACTAAATTTTTTACTTTATTTGCGCAAACTCTATTCATAATTTTGAGTTCTTATTAGTATTTTGTGGGCAAATATTTTTAAAGTTTTTATCATTTCTCAACAACTGTAAACTTGATATATTCTTATGACTTATAAATGCGCCCAGAAAAATCATAAGATTTGAGCATGTGCATAATCCCTCAAGGTCACACATATCTGTTTCAATTTAGTGTAAATTTTGATAAATGGTTGATTTTCCTCATCTATGTCCAAGTGAATGAAAAGGTTTGCTACATAAACACTTTTGGTAGAAGTTAAAATTGCTTACCTTCTTTGAGTATAATTAAGGTAGGTGATTTGTATGATTGATGTAACATGTAAAAAAATCTTGATTGTACGTATAAATACAAACAGTACTATATGGACCAACATCATTAACTAGTTTCTTTCTCTCTTAACTCTCTAACTTTAGATATAATTATTAAGTCAACTTGTACACAACAAAAATAACATACTCATCACAAGTTACAACATATAACAACCCATATCACAAAAAATGTGATGCTATATGCATTGGTCTATTACTATACATGTCTTGCCCCTTATAGAAAGGGATGTTTTTGTTAAATGTATAACCCACTTGGATCGTATTATTTAATTGAATATCTTTATGAAATGTGATGTGTTTAATACAAAACATCAATAACTAAGCTATGATTCGTTAGAAAAAAAAAAGAATAACAAGCAAATTAACCAAATTATAGTTATTAAAGTTGAAAATAGCATACCAAAGACCTTCACCATGAGTTCAAAGAACCTCACAATGGAGATTGAAAGCATGGACCATTACAATTGAGGTTAACGACCCTCACATTGATGTTGAAAACTTTTATCTTTACAAATAAATATCAGAAATTAAGATTTTATAGTGTTGCATTAAAAATTAGAGTTAGTATAGAAACCAACTTGATATCATTGAATTTCACCTTGTAAAATGAGTTGGAAAAAGTGATATGTTTGTGTAAATGACACACGCTTACAAGTTACAATGCAAACCACTTGAGATTCGTCAATGTGCATTGTGTGTAAAGTAGTGAAGGAATATTGTACTTACTAATACTATATATAAAAAGGCAATGTCAGTGGTTAATCATAGGCCACCATCACCTCAATAGTGCTTGTGTCACATCCCATTGATTGATACCACCATCACCTCAATAGTGCTTGTGTCACATCCCAGATACTAACATTGACCGACTGATATCAACATAATGGGGAAAATAAAAATTCTAAACTTAAAAACAGTTACATTTCTTAAATTAGGTGTCTACGTGGCATACAACAACAATAATTTATCCATAGTATCAATTGTCTAAAATCCAAATAACATATTTTATTTACATTGTCTATAACATGTTAAAGTGGATAGGGCGAAGGCTAAATCTCTAAATGTCCAACGAAGGTGGCTCCTATGCATAAGTCACATTTAAATTATTCTTCTTCTGAAATACACACCTAAAATACGTCAGCATAATGTTGGTAAGCTAGTAAGTTTATGAATCTTGACCTTACATGAATAAAATATAACAATTAATAATAAAAATGACAAAAACAATGGTACACTAGAGAATGTATCACAATCAAGTCTGACCGGATATTCTCGCTCAAGTACTAAAATATTCCCTAACCCTTAACCATTAAAGTGTTGGGTTTAATTGTGCCCCACTACGCACAATTAAGTTGCACTAATTCATGACGCATTGATTATTGAAACCCAATGAGGAGTTTCCCTAACATAAAAGGGTTCATTGTGTGTGGGGGACTCTAAAGGTACCATACTAGTTAGCACCATACAGGTTAGCACCATCAGAAATGAAAAAATTGATTTCAAAACTTAAAGAATTGGTGGAAAAGGGTTTCATAAGCCAGAGCTCGTCTCCTTCAGGAGCTCCGGTCTTGTTTGTGAAGAAGATGATGGATGGTTCTATGCGGATGTGCATCAACTACTAACACCTAAACAAGGTAACACTCAAGAACCAATATCCTTTACCATGCATCGACGATTTGTTCGAACACTTGCAGATACCAAGTTATTTTTCAAAGATTGACTTGCATTCCGGCTATCACTAAGTGAAAGTACTCAGAGAGAATGTGTCGAAGACAGCCTTTCGGACAAGATATGGTCATTATGAGTTCTTGGTAGTGCCATTTGGACTAACCAATGCACTAGCAGTATTTATGGACATGATAAATCAAGTGTATAAGCCGTATTTGGACAAGTTCATTATTATATTCATTGATGACATCCTTGGGTACTCACGAATTGAGACGAAACATGGAGAACACCTTCGAATGTTATTGGTATTGTTGGAAAAGGATCAACTATACGCAAAATTCTCCAAGTGTGAATTGTGGTTAAGAAAAGTTCAATTGTTGGGACATATAATTAATAATAAGGGGATTCAAGTGGGTTCAGCCAAGGTGGAAGTAGTAATGGGATGGGAAGCTCCTAAGTCTCCAATTAAGAAAAGCCACAATGGAAGCCTTACTTGAGAAAAACATAGGAAATGAGGAAATGGTCAAAACAGTAAAGTAATTGACTGCAGGAAGTGATGGACTACTTTGCCTCAGCAATTGGGTTTGAGGATCGAACTTTGGGAATCTAAGAAGAGTGGTATTAGAAGAGCTCATAAGTCGTCTAATGAATCCTGGAGCTGATAAAATGTATTACATGATGAAGGACATCGTGATGTATATAGGAAAATGTATGACTCTCCTTTAAGTAAATGTCAAACACAAAAAACTTTCAAGGATGCTACGGCCTCTGGATATTCCTATATGGAAATAGAAAGCCACCATGATAGACTTCGTGGTAAATTACCAAGGACACGAAAGGTCGAGGATACGATATGGGTTATTGTAGATAGGTTGATGAAGACTTTTCACTTCATACATAGTAAAGAAACATATGAAATGAAAAGACTGGCCCAATTGCATATAGACGAGATAGTGTTTACGCACGATATGCCAATGTTGATCGTATCTGGTCGAGATGCTAGGTTCAAGTCTTATTTCTAGCAAACATACAGAATGCAGTGGGGACTAAATTGGAACTAAATACGACTTATCATCCCCAAACAGACGACAGAGCGAGCGAACCATACCCTAGTGGACATGGTACGGGTATGTGTGATCACTTCCTATTGATAGAATTCTTAGATAACAATAGTTATCATGCGAGCTTGAAAGCCACGTATTTTGAGGCATCGCATGTGCAAATGTCGGACGCCACTTTGTTGATTCCAAGTGGGCAAAAGACAATTAACTGATCTTGAGTTGATTCTAGATACCACTAAAAGGGTGAGGAATATTAAAGAAAGATTAAAAGCCACAGAGGATCGTTAAAAGAGTTACTTTGATAGACGGCGGAAATCATTGGAGTGATGTTGAAGGTGTCGCCATTGCTAGGCACCATTCGTTTTGGGAAAAAACAAAAACCGAGTCCCTGTTATATTAGATAGTTTAAAATAATTGAACGAATAGCAGTGGTGGCTTATAAGTTAGAACTTTTAGAGGAATTTAGTGGAGTACATCCACTATACCTTATATCAAACCTTAAGAAATGCCCGTCTGATAAGACATTGAAAACCACTGGATGAGATCTAGGTGGATGACCGATTGAATTTTATGGAGAGACCGACTAAAATCATAGTGAGGCAGGAGAGGAGACTGAGATGGAAGCGAATTATGATCGTCAAAGTAAAATAGGATACAAAGAGAGGTCCGGAGTTTACAAGGGAACTAGAAGAGACAATGAGAAAGAAATACCCTCATTTGTTCAAAAATTTAAGCAATTCCAGGAAAAAATGTTTTAAGGGGGGAGGATGTGACCCCCTGCCTAATGGATAGGTTTTCACACAAATTAATGAGTCGGAATTATAGATGGAATGATTGAGAATGGGTACTTCAAAGGAGTTGGGGTTAGTGGATCGTAGTGGGCTGTTATACGTCCTATGTGTTGGACATAATGGCCCGCCAAGGAGAAAGATTCAAGACTAGGGAACCAAGTTCCAAAATGGACCGCCAAGATCGGTGGTAACAGTCGGCCAAGGGGGTTACGGACCTCCATGGATAATGCATAAAGATCCGCTAGGAATATCCTATTTGATTATGCGAATATTCCATATTAGGGATACAAGTATGCCTTTTTAAGACGGCAGCAAACTGATGTGTGTGCGTTGGAATGAGATTTTAAGTGTTTAAACGTTAAATATTACATTTAATTATTCATTTATATGCATGTGATTAAGTTGAATAAGTTAACTATGAGTTGGAAGTGATTTTGTAGGTAAAATAATAAAGTTGGAAGCTTATATGGTGAAACAAGGCATTGGAAGGGTCAAGAAACAAAGTTTCAAAGTGCAGCAGAAAGGCTTCCACCGTAGCCTACTGTAGCCACCGTAGGCTACGCCAGCTCAAGAAAAAAATCAGCAGAAAGGGTCCCAGCGTAGGCTACGCTGGCTGGCGTAGGCTACGCCAGGACAATTTTTGAAAACCTATAAAATCGCGTTTTTATTATTTTTCAGCCACCACTTGATTCTCATTCGACCTAAGACGAAAGAAGACGTATTTTGGAAGTTCTGGGATCGATTTTTCACCATTCCAACCCACAAAAACAAGATTCAATTATCCGGAATGCAAATCAACAACGGTTTTGAAGATCATTCAAGAACGATGAGCGGCTAATCCTCTCGTGATCGACTTCGGGTATTAGGTTTTGTGTGATTAGGTTTTTGTTTTTGTTTAACTTTGTTGGGATTAAACTTTAGAACCCGTTAAGTTCTTTTATGAGTTTAACTTGTGTTTTGATTATTTAAACAACGATGTTGGTAAACTTCTAGTTGAATATCATTTAATCTTCCGGAAATTATATGATTGCAAGTTTTGGTTTCTAATTGAATTGGTATTGTGTATCAAGACCCATTAAGTCCTGATTATCGATATAACTTAATCATAGCACGTACAGAATCCCTATTAAGGATTTTCCTTAAAGTTAAACTAAACAATTGCTGAAAACCAAACCTAGAACCGAAGTGGATTACTTTCTCTTATAATCGTTTTCTTAATCAAGTTTGATTCTTTCCAAGTTGTTTTCTTAGTTTATTTATTAATTATTCCAAAAATCCAATTTTCACAGCCAAGAGGCAATAGTTAAGTAATTTGTTAATTTAATTAATTAGTATTTCATAAATTAAAGTACAATACACCGACCACTAATTCCACGAGGATCGACAACCCTACTTACCCTAACTAGTTTAAGGTGAATAGGAACACACATTTTAACATCTTATTTGATTGATACTTCGACATCGATCAAATTTTGGCGCCGTTGCCGGGGAATCGGTGCGCTTGGTGTTTTGTTATTTTATTTGTTTCAAAAAAAAAAAAAAAATCTTTTTTGTTACTTGTTTTATTTTAATTGTTTTTATTTTCGTGTTACGCTTGGTAGTTTAAGTGTGCAGGTGACAGATTGTATGCATACTCGATATTCGGGCAGGAAATCACCGCTAGTGTTTGATCCAGAGATAGAAAGATCAGCAAGGTATAATCGTGTTTTGCATCGATCAGGGTTACCAACTACATCAATTTCACAAGCTATCGAACAAGCAGCTGATAGTTTGTCTGATTCAACTCACATGGATAATCCAAACAACCAACCACCTCAAAATCCAAACCCTCCTCCCAATAACCAACACCAAAACCCAAATCCACCCCCACCACCAAATAACAACCACAACAACAACCTAAACCAACCACCTCCCAACAATAATATGAATCAAAATAACCTCAATCAAGGAGACGACTTTGATCATGTAAGCATGCATAGTGTTCACACGGGTGATGAGAATTATGAAGATGAATGGGATAACAATGAAGAACCCTATAACGGTGCAAATTATGATGCTTGGAATGGAAATTTTGGTGGAGGTGATGGACAAAACGGAAATAACAATTGGAGGAATGATCAACATGGGTGGGATGCACCACCTATCAACCAACAAAGGGGTAGGGTTAATAATAATGTCAATCAGCCAAGAAGACTTCAAAGAGCTCAAGTACAAGGTGTGGATAGCCATTTTAGACCGGCTATTTCTGAAAATCCAAATCCCATCGCACCTCCAAATCGTAGAGGAAGAGCTTTTGATGTACGCCCTCATTATCTCACTATTCTTCCTGCATTTAGAGGTACTGCAACAGAAGAACCATATGTGCATCTTGCTGAATTTGATGCAATATGTAGCACTATTGGTGGGAATCACTTCACACAAGATGAAGTGAGGTTGCGATTGTTCCAATTCACTTTGAAAGACAGAGCTAAGCAATGGTTCCTTACCTTGCCTGACAATAGTATTCACACATGGCAAGAAATGCAACAAATATTTTTAGATGAATATTACTCTATGGGTAAGACCAGTGACGCAAGAGAGGCTATTCGATCTTTCCAACAACAAGCAGGGGAACAATTTCATGAAGCATTCACGAGGTTTAAGGAACTTATTCGCATGTGTCCACACCATGGAATTGAACGTTGGGAGTTGATAAAGGCTTTCTCGGATGGATTGACGACTGAGGAAAGAAAATATTTGTATTCTACAAGCAATGGCACATTCCTTTCCAATCATGAAGATGCCGACTGGGAATTTTTAGAAAGAATGTGTAGAAACTCCAAGGCGCAAGCCTCTGCCAATAGACGATCTAAACCTAATTCGGTACGATCAGCCACGGTTGACTATGAGACTAAGGAGCGGATTGCAGCATTGGAAAGACAATTGGCAAGGTTAGGGCGAACGGGTACAAAGGAGGTTGCAACTGTAGGATACGATGTGTGTGAAGAATGTGGTGAGTTAGGTCATAATGTTGATGCGTGTCAGTTAGTGATAGAAAGAAAAGAGGAAGTTAATCAAGTTTACGGAGATAGAAAGCAATTCGATATGAATTCCAATACTTATCATCCCGGACTAAGAAACCATCCTAATTTTAAGTATGGGAATGCTTCAAGCCAAATGAATCCTAACTTTCAAGGTAATAACCAAGGTGTTCCCACATACCCTAACCGAGCACATGGGAATTACAATCCAAGTGGTTATCAAAGAACTTCGTATGCTCAAGGAAACAATCAAGGGAGTTACAACCACGGGGGCCAACAAGGAAGTTCATCACGAAACCATCAACATAATTCTCAAACTGGAGTAGTTGGGGGTGAAGAATCTACAAATGCAAAGTTGGATGCTTTGATGAATATGATGAAGGAAAATATGCAAGAGAATAAAAGGGAAAATGAAATCAGAGATAAGGCTTACGAAGCATTAAACAAACAAGTAGGTCAACTAGCAGAAGATGTGGCTCAAATCAAAAGAAACCCTGGGAAGCTGCCAAGTGACACCACAATCAATCCTCAACATCAGGGAACTTCCACAAAGAATGTCAGAAATGTGCAAATCAATCAGGTAAGTACCCTTCGTAATGGTAAAGTTTATGATAACAAGGTTGGTTCTCCACCACCATTCGTAGAGGGGGTGGTGGAAGATGTCAATAGTGATAGTGAAGATGAACAGGAACCTGTTTTAACAAAATCAACGAAAAAGGTAACATTTCAAGAGGTAACCAAACCGGTTTTAAAAGATAATGTAGATAAAAATAAGGATAAGGCATTGGAGAACAATGTCATTCCTTACCCTTCAGCTTTAATTGAACCGAAAAAGATAGTAAACAAAAGAGGTCCACAACAAGATGAGATGTGGGAAATTTTTAAACAAGTTAAAGTGAATTTACCTCTTTTAGATGCAATAAAACAAGTTCCTGCTTATGCCAAATACCTGAAAGATATGTGCACTCAAAAACGAACTCACAAGTTTCCTAAGAAGCTTGATGTCCCAGCAAATGTAAGTGCCATCTTGTCAGGTGATCTTCCACCTAAGCTTAGGGATCCAGGAGCGCCTATTATTTCTATTCAAGTTGGTGAATTTAAAGTTGCTAGGGCGCTACTCGATCTTGGGGCTAGTGTTAGTATCCTACCTGGGAGTTTATATGACCAATATGACTTTGGTCCCTTGCAAAAAGCCAATACCACGGTAGTGTTGGCCGATCTCACAATGAAACTCCCGCGTGGCATAGTAACTGATGTCATTGTCAAGGTGGATGACTTCTACTATCCGGTCGATTTCTTAGTTCTTGATTATGCTTCACTTGACAAAACTAAACAATCTAATGTCATACTTGGTAGACCATTTTTAGCAACTGCTAATGCACAAATTAACTGTCGAGATGGAACAGTTGACATGACTTTTGGTAATCGTAAATTAAGTGTCAATGTGTATGACAAAGTAACTAACTCCTCTGTTAATAATGAATGCTGTATGGCGGATATTATTGACGGGTGTGAACCTTATAAAAATGAGGGACACATCGAGGAGACGTGTGTTATTTGTGACAGGTTAGGTATTGATCATGCATATGAGTTGGAGGAAGAAGAAAAGAAACTTGAAGTGTCTGCCATACATGAAGGAAGACCACCATGGACCCATCAGGTGGAGTCTCTACCTGAGCACATTGATTCTCAGTTAAAGCCATCACTGGAAATTCCACCAAAAGTAGAATTGAAAGAGCTTCCCAAACACTTAAAATACGTATTTTTGGGAGACAATCACACCCTTCCAGTTATCATTGCATCCAATTTGGAAAGTGATCAAGAAGAAATGTTACTGAATGTGTTAAAGGAGCATAAAGCAGCAATAGGATGGACAATTGCGGATCTCAAAGGTATCAGTCCATCTATTGTCATGCATAAAATCATCACTGATGCAGGTGCAAAACCTGTTAGAGACACTCAGAGAAGGCTTAATCCCAACATGCGCGAAGTAGTGAAGAAAGAAGTTCTCAAGTGGTTGGATGCCGGGATCGTGTATCCAATTTCTGATAGCACATGGGTAAGCCCTACCCAAACTGTGCCTAAAAAATCAGGCATTCAGATTGTTAGAGGCGAGGATGGTGAACACATTGCCACTCGACCCGTCACTGGGTGGCTAGTCTGCATTGATTATAGAAAGTTAAACGCAGCTACATCCAAAGATCATTTTCCACTTCCGTTCATTGACCAAATCATTGAGAAGTTATCAGGTCAGAAAATTTATTGTTTTTTGGATGGGTATTCAGGATATAATCAGATTGCAATTCACCCTGATGATCAACAAAAGACTACCTTTACTTGCCCATATGGTACCTTTGCATTTAGGCGAATGCCATTTGGACTTTGTAATGCCCCAGCCACCTTTCAAAGGTGCATGATGAGTATCTTTTCGGATATGATTGGGGAGTCTTTGGAAATCTTTATGGATGACTTTTCAATTTTTGGTTCATCTTTTGAAAGTTGTTTAATTCAATTAACAAAGGTTTAAAAAGATGTGTTGAAACAAATTTAGTGTTGAGTTGGGAAAAGAGTCATTTTATGGTTCAAGAAGGGATTGTCTTAGGTCATGTAGTGTCAAAACGTGGCATTGAGGTTGATCATGCTAAAATTAAGATTATATCGACCCTACCCCCTCCCATGAATGTAAAAGGCATTAGGTCATTCTTAGGACACGCCGGTTTCTACAGACGATTCATAAAAGGATTCAGTACAATTACAAAACCATTATGCAACTTACTTTTGAAAGATGTGCCTTTTGTATTTGATGACGCATGTCTTAAAGGTTTTACTATGTTAAAACAGAAATTGGTTGAAGCCCCAATATTGCAAGCACCGAATTGGTCAATACCTTTTGAAATAATGTGTGATGCTAGTGACTTTGCAATTGGGGCCGTGTTGGGGCAACGGGTAGACAAGAAACCCGTGGCAATTTATTATGCTAGTAAAACTCTAGATGGTACTCAATTGAATTATACTACCACTGAAAAAGAGTTGCTTGCAGTTGTATATGCTCTTGATAAGTTTAGGTCTTATATTTGGGGGAGCAAGGTCATTATCTATTCGGATCACAGTGCCGTACGCTATTTGATGGAGAAGAAGGATGCTAAACCAAGATTGATCAGATGGATTTTATTGTTGCAAGAGTTTAACTTAGAAATTCGAGACAAGAAGGGTAGTGAGAATGTGGTGGCTGATCATCTATCAAGGATTATCAACAATGATATAGATAACACCTTGGAAATTAATGAGACATTCCCGGATGAGTATTTATTTACAGTTTCTGAGTTACCTTGGTTTGCTGATATTGTTAATTATTATGCTGCAGGTGTTATTCCAGAACATTGGCAAAAATGGAAGCGACAAAAATTCTTGGCACAAGTTAAACAATATATCTGGGATGACCCAGATCTTTTTAAAGTTGGACCTGATCAAGTTATCAGGCGGTGTATTCCAGATTCTGAAATTAAAGACGTCTTGGGACATGTACACGCTTCTGCATGCGGGGGTCATTTTAGTGGCCAGAAAACAGGATATAAAGTTTTATGTGCTGGGTTATTTTGGCCAACTATATTTCGGGATGCATATGCATTCGCTAAGAATTGTGTAAATTGCCAAAAGATTGGTAGCATTTCAAAAAGGAATGAGATGCCCATGCAGCCAATTCTAGTTGTTGACATCTTTGATGTCTGGGGAATTGACTTCATGGGCCCATTCCCAAATTCGTTTGGTAATTCATATATTCTTGTGGCAGTCGATTATGTATCTAAATGGATAGAAGCGATTGCCACCAAAACCAATGACCATAGTGTTGTTTGTAAGTTTGTTCAAAGCAACATATTTTCTCGGTTTGGTGTTCCCCGTGTGATCATAAGTGATGGGGGATCTCATTTTAAAAACTTTAATTTTCGAAAACTCCTTAAACAATATGGGGTAGATCATCGGGTTGCAACACCGTACCATCCACAAACTAGTGGGCAAGTGGAAGTATCAAATAGGCAAATTAAAGAGATTTTACAAAAAACAGTACGTACCGACCGTAAGGATTGGTCCACAAAACTTAATAATGCATTATGGGCGTATCGTACTGCATACAAAACACCTATTGGTACTACACCTTATCGATTGGTGTATGGCAAGGGATGCCATTTACCAGTTGAATTGGTTCATCGTGCTCTATGGGCGGTTAAAGAGGTTAATGTGGATTATGATGTTGCAGGTAAACAACGAAAATTAAGTCTTGTTGAATTGGAGGAGTTACGAAATGAAGCATATGCGACCGCTAGCTCATATAAGGCACGGATGAAGAGAGTTCACGATGCTAAATTGCAAAGAAAGACATTTGAGGTAGGTCAAAAAGTTTGGCTATTTAACTCACGTTTGAAATTTTTTCCAGGTAAGCTTAAAAGTAAGTGGACGGGACCGTATGTGATCAAGCGTATTGGGCACTATGGCGATATTGAGATTGAGGATCTGGATGATCACTTACGACAAGTTGTGAATGGTCATCGGTTAAAACCATACTTAGAAGACACAGATTTAAACCCGAAGTTAGAGGAAGCGGTGAACTTAGTAATAAGTTCACCGACTTGCGATCTACAGGTCTAAATATCTCTCGAAAGTCCAGCTAACGACTTGAAAAAGTTAGCGCTTACGGGAGGCAACCCGCGGTTTTGTTCGTGTTTACTTTTCATTTTAAGTTCTTTATTTCATTTATGTTTTGGTTTACCATGTTTTTCAGCCAAACTCGTGTTGCTTGACGCTTGCGATTGGTAAAGGCCCGGGTACGTTTAAATTATGGTTAAAGTTGAGGACAACTTTAAGTTTCGTGAAGGGGTGGGAGGAGCATGTAAATCAAATCATAATCAAAAAAAAAAAAAAAAAAAAAGGCAGAACATCCTCCACCGTAGCCTACGGTGTACTTGAAATTGGTTCAGCAGAAACCCTCCCACCGTAGGCTACGGTAGGTACCGTAGGCTACGGTGGCCTTCAAACTGAAATTTCAGAATACCCCTTAGCGTAGGCTACGGTGTGTAGCGTAGCCTACGCCAGGGTCAAAACTGGTGGATGGGAATTTGACCTAAATTGTACCCACACACTTATTCATATCAACCCTTTCACCCCCATAACCCATCTCTCTTCTTCTTCAATCACCACAACCCCATAACCAACATTCATCTTCAATTTCATCATCCATCCACCAAATCTAACAAATAAGTAGTGCTTCTCGCTTAGTTTTTTGCAAGGAACGCATTGTGAGTGTTAGTTTTACACGAATCCTTGTCGTTTTTGTGTAATCAAAACGGAGCACAACGAACCCTAATTTCCAAAATTGGGGGTTTTTGATTTTTAAGCAGTTTTCTTGCAATCTAAGTGTTCCACAACGTATCAACAACAAAGGTAAGATCTTTTCACTTTCGTATATGATTACTCGGGTATGTTGCTAGAAAGTTGAATACTTGAATATACATTGCACTTAGATTGGGATGATTGTATGGAATTGTTGATAAATTTGTGTTACATATTGTCTTGATATGCTAGAATATGACATAGATTGTTGATGGTGATACAAGTTAAGGATAGTGAACTTTGAATAACATTGTTGTTGAATATGACAGTTTGACTTTTATAAGTCAAACCTATAGAATTCTTATTGCTATTAATTGAGTTAACTAATCAAAAGAAATCAATAGCTACTATGCTAGAAATAAGTGTGGGGAGGGGGTTGTTGGTCATGAATGTTGTTTATTAGATGTTAAAAGTTCAATTGATAATGTTAATTTCACATGGTTTGTTGGTTGCATACGTTTGATGTGTGTAGATGGGACGAAAAGGAAAAGAACCGGCTGGACCATCTAGAGCCGAACCCGAAGCACAACGAAGGAGAGTGGAGGGTCAGGAAGATGATGACGGAGGAACCCGTATCGGAGATTATCCAAGGGCAAAGCCAGTGTGGAAGACGGGATCTCTGGAAAAGAAGGATAGGGTGTTTCATAAGCAACTATTCGCAGACAAGATGCTTAATCAGAAAGACCCTCATAACGGATTCTTATATGAGAGGGTAGTTAATTTGAATGAATTCCGAGCCTTTGGTATCGTGCAAAAATTTGAGGCTATCGGCTGGGAAGCGGTTTTGAATTGCTATGACGGAGTGACTGACAGAAAGTATATGAACCCCGTAATGGAATGGGTGGGTTCATTGAAGTATGAGGGTGGTCGATCACCACCAAAGACCATGAGGCTGGTCGGTGATGTTGGAGGCAGAGAAGTCATAATGTCTCATGACACACTAAAAGAGATTGCCAACTTCGATTCTATACCGGATAGGCGTGGAGGAAGCAAATACTTATACCCATCCTCGATGGAATTATTCGACAAGTGTCATTTACATCCTCAATGGAATCAAATGCTTTCTGAGTTGTTTTTACCCGACAATGATGGGAGGATGAGGCGAGACCAGATGAAAATGCAAGCAAGGTTGCTACTTTTGATTGTGCAACAAAACATCTTACCTCGTAGAAGTGATCGAGGGTATTTGAGGCATCCAGATGTGCAGATAGTGCATTCCCTCATGACAGGGTCACCAAGGATATCCTTCAAACATCTAGTGATGATGAACATCTGGTATTCACGCAACAAAGTGGATAAACAAATAATCCCATATTGCCGACTAATCACCGCGTTGCTTAAACGTCAAGGAGTCATCACACCAGAAACAGATTTCCATGAGGAGGACATCCCCATTTTTAATCTATCCGGGTTGAGCACGTTTGGTTGGTCATATGTAAAAACAGCCCGTTATCACAAATTGAAAAACGCTGGAAAAAAATGGAGAGCATTAAAGTTGGATGCTGAACCGTTAGACGAGGGGAAACGGATGAACCAGATAGTGGGGAAGAGGAAGTTAGTGATGAGGAGATGGAAGACGGTGGAGCAAGAGCACCTTACTTTGGTGGTATGCCTAACTACTATGATACTTATGGGGGTTACCAAGGTATGGAAGAATTTGTTGTTCAACAAAGGCCGATAGACTTTGATTCGTGGACAAGTTACCAACAGGCCTCCTACGATCAAAACACTCGCGGGTTTGAGCAGCTACATTGGG
Source organism: Flaveria sonorensis (assembly GCA_025506505.1). Lineage (NCBI taxonomy): Eukaryota > Viridiplantae > Streptophyta > Magnoliopsida > Asterales > Asteraceae > Flaveria > Flaveria sonorensis. The sequence goes on along the minus strand of CM046425.1, from coordinate 19,988,426 downwards.
ACAACATGTTAAACCACAACCGTCAGGAACACTGGAACCGCACCCACGCATGGAATCAAGAACGTGAAGTGAACTTAAGGTGGCAAGATGATCAAAGGAGACGGATGCACAACGCTTGGCAAGCAGGTGAACCAGTGATTGAACATCCAGAGATTGTAGACTATACCACTCTTGCCCCATATGATGGAACAGTGCACTACCCAGCCCCACCAGTGCATCACTCACCATGGCTCGACCCTATTCAAGATGAACAGCAACAACAACAAAGTCAAGGAAGCTCATCGGACGCCTTCAACTTTGGAACATTCTCAGACACAATGAGGAGCATTTTTGGCGATCCACAGAATCCTTACTATTGAGTACTCGCTGATCCATGATCAGGTCCACGTACTCCTCTTATCTGTTAATGTTTTCTGAATATTAAACTAGCGTTAATTGTTATGGTAATTGGGTGGTCGGGAGGTGTGAGACAATTTATGTTAATGGGTAAAAGGTATGTTGGTTATGGTTATATTTTTGTCCGGGTCGGTTTGGGTTGGAAAAGTCATTTGGGTTGATTTCTTGGATAAACTGATGTGCAAAGCAAATAAAACATCACACACTTAACCTCAACACCATACATTAGGGACAATGTAACCCAAGTGTGGGGATGAGGTGAGGCAAGACAAGAGTTGAAAGAGTTGAAAAATTTTTGAAATTTTTTTTTATTGTTTTTAAGCAATCCAATCGAACATGAAAACAACAAGCATACCAATTGATTCTTGTCATGTTTGATGTAAGGGTCCTTAGTCATGGCTTAATTCTACGGTAAAAAGAAAAAAAAAAATAATTATGTTAGCAAGGTTTTACAAAAAAAATAAATAAATTAAGAACTGTCTAGTTAAGGTTAACAGGCTATTGGTGTAATAAAAGCATGCACACGCCGGCAACCCTAATTCCTACTTGGTGAGATTTTGAAGCTTACTAGATTGTTAGTTCACATATAAATTGTTTCAATTGTTGAGTGTAGGCCATATGATTCTTTGTTTAGAACTTGTGTGAGTTGATACATATTGAGACGGTAATTTGATAAGTGCACATAGATGATCAAGGCAATCTAGGATTCCTTTTTCTTTTAATACCATTTTTGTGTTTCACCACTTTACCTAAAATTCCCCCTAGTAGCCACTTTCGAGCCTTAAACCGTTTATTTTGACAAACCCATATCAATAAAACCCAAATCAAATTTTACCCAATGTGACCAAGTTACCACTGTTGATAACATTCAGACTAGCTTCAGTATTTGATTTATGATAAAAGCAAAAAAAAATAAAAAAAATAAAAAAAATAAATTAAAAAAATAAATAAAATAAAAATAAAAAAAATAAAAAAAAAAACTAGAAAGAAAAGAAAGATGCAAATTGTTGGTTATGGGTTAAATATGCATCCATGCGTTTGCTTTGTTTGAATAATAGTTATGTCAATAAGGATGTCAACAGTTGGTATTGCCTTAATTTATATTTTAGCCACACTCACAGCCAATCATTCCTACCTTAACCTAAGCCCAAAACCCGTAAGTCCTTTTGATGTGTGCATTGTCAATTTATTATCGTGGAAATTTGATTGTCACCCAAGCATATGATAACAAAGTTTCATATATGGACCTTTTGAGTGATATATTGGTGCAATTTTCACCAATCCAAAAATAAACCGAGAGGAGTGACAAATGGTGAGGGGTGTGTTGCATGACAATAAAAGTCGGAAGCTTGTTAGGTTTAATTAGTCGGATTCTATTTTGAATTAAATGTAACATCCTTTACTTGCTAGCCAAATATGATTATTGCAATTCTGGAATGGGCATGACTTTGGACCATAGCTAAGACATAGCAAAGGATTTTGGTTTATAATGTTGTTAAATGTTTTGAATTAGATTTGCTTGAGGGCAAGCAAAGCTTAAGTGTGGGGATGTGATGTGTGTGCGTTGGAATGAGATTTTAAGTGTTTAAACGTTAAATATTACGTTTAATTATTCATTTATATGCATGTGATTAAGTTGAATAAGTTAACTATGAGTTGGAAGTGATTTTGTAGGTAAAATAATAAAGTTGGAAGCTTACATGTGAAACAAGGCATTGGAAGGGTCAAGAAACAAAGTTTCAAAGTGCAGCAGAAAGGCTTCCACCGTAGCCTACTGTAGCCACCGTAGGCTACGCCAGCTCAAGAAAAAAATCAGCAGAAAGGGTCCCAGCGTAGGCTACGCTGGCTGGCGTAGGCTACGCCAGGACAATTTTTGAAAACCTATAAAATCGCGTTTTTATTATTTTTCAGCCACCACTTGATTCTCATTCGACCTAAGACGAAAGAAGACGTATTTTGGAAGTTCTGGGATCGATTTTTCACCATTCCAACCCACAAAAACAAGATTCAATCATCCGGAATGCAAATCAACAACGGTTTTGAAGATCATTCAAGAACGATGAGCGGCTAATCCTCTCGTGATCGACTTCGGGTATTAGGTTTTGTGTGATTAGGTTTTTGTTTTTGTTTAACTTTGTTGGGATTAAACTTTAGAACCCGTTAAGTTCTTTTATGAGTTTAACTTGTGTTTTGATTATTTAAACAACGATGTTGGTAAACTTCTAGTTGAATATCATTTAATCTTCCGGAAATTATATGATTGCAAGTTTTGGTTTCTAATTGAATTGGTATTGTGTATCAAGACCCATTAAGTCCTGATTATCGATATAACTTAATCATAGCACGTACAGAATCCCTATTAAGGATTTTCCTTAAAGTTAAACTAAACAATTGCTGAAAACCAAACCTAGAACCGAAGTGGATTACTTTCTCTTATAATCGTTTTCTTAATCAAGTTTGATTCTTTCCAAGTTGTTTTCTTAGTTTATTTATTAATTATTCCAAAAATCCAATTTTCACAGCCAAGAGGCAATAGTTAAGTAATTTGTTAATTAATTAATTAGTATTTCATAAATTAAAGTACAATACACCGACCACTAATTCTACGAGGATCGACAACCCTACTTACCCTAACTAGTTTAAGGTGAATAGGAACACACATTTTAACATCTTATTTGATTGATACTTCGACATCGATCACAAACCACCAAGGAATGATTAGTGGTCTGCCAAGATGCTTTACACACACACACACACACACACACACTCTCTCTCTCTCTCTCTCTCTCCCTCTCTCTCAATTTCGATGATTTGAGGCACAATCTGGCGATTGGAGGTCGTGGATGCTTCAGTTTTTAACACCCGGAAACTCTCATTTCTGTTGGTAAGCCTCATTCTCTTCTAAATATGTGTTATGGCTGTAAATGAACACAAGTATGACGCGTGAAACTCCATTGTAGTGTTGGATCACTCGGTGATAGAGTTGTTATCGTCAAAGATCGACTGGAAATTTAGATATGTTGTGGTAAGGCTCTAAACCCCCTCATGATGCATTATCATCGGTAAATCGGGATTTAGGAAAGAAGCAAACTGATAGATGGTGATTAGGATCCTTTACGGTTATGATGGTAAAGAAAATAACCATGTTTTGATGACTTGTCACAAGACAGAGCTCGAATATAATACGTAATGGATAAAGCATGATAAGTTCTTATGCTTGGCCTGAAAAATAAGCATAAAAAAGATATTTTTGTGATATGGCGAAATAAGTCCATTTGGTCACTGTGTTGGGAGTTTGTGTGCACCCTAGCTCTTCAACTCGTGTTCTTCATGAGCCGTAATGGGAAGTGATGACTAGAGGTCGTCGAAACCCTAGCCTACGGTTATTGACATGACAAGGCCGATTAAATAGATTAACTCAAGTGGGGCATCCTGAGGGTTTCACACGCTTAAAGTTATAACAACTTGACATGTAAATATATGTTATGCATGATTACAATACGCTCGGTGGCTAGTGTGTGTGGACGCTTCCGGGACGCTTATCACTGTGAGTCTAACCACTCCCTTTTTCTTAAGTGTTAAGGGTTGCATCCAAGTTTGTAAATGACGTGATGAAAATGTTTTAAAAGTGCGCGGAGAAGTAAAACAATCTGGATACCTAGGTAGCCATGGTCTTAGGTACGTCCAGACAGATGGGTGAGCAATAGGCACAGGCAAATCAATAAGGTAAAGAGAGGGTTACTGGTATGTAATACTTGGCTCAAACCTTGAAATATATGTGTGTTTAGTTGGATCCATCCAGGTATGGAAGCACATTATTTGGTTTATACTCAATCTGAGGCCATAGTAGAGACTGTGGATAGGGTTGGACTCATTAAAGGCCACAAAGGAGACTGTGGATAATACTAGAGGATAATGATAGTCTGATGCCATAACAGAAATCTATGGATAGGACTAAAGCTAGCCTGAGGCCATAGCGAAGACTATGGATAGGGTTGTGATGGATTAATGGCATGGGCTTTGGTCGGTCGTTGTGCCTATAACCTACCCTTCTATTGTTTATATAATTAAACCTGGAGTGACACATATGTGGTTAAAATTGATGCTTGTTGTGGTGACTTTGATATAGATTTGATTTGTTGATATTTACTTATACACTTGTCTTAATTGTCCAACTACTTTAGAGCATTGGTTATGACTCATCAACAACATTGTTGTTGATTTGTTTTAGCTTGTGATGTAGGTTTAGGAGGCGTCGGGAGGCAATAACTAGATCAAAGTGACTTGCAGTTTAAGTTTGAATAAAATCTTCATGTAGAATAGTATATTGGATTAAGCCGGTATGGGGTAGTGTATTCTATGTATGTTTTGTAAATTAAACGCAATAGATGCGTGGAATTATGTAACACTTTTAAGGTTTTAATTTAGTCTAGGTTTGTGGTCTTGAATGTAAGTCTGCTGCTGTATATGATTGTGTGATTGGTAAAATAGGTTATCCCCTTTGATTGGGGGGTGACATGTACGTACACAATTATACAACCCAAATGCCCCCACAAATCCACAATTATGCACTGCTAACTTAATCTTTTGGTTACCCAAATCAGATTCTAAAATCGAGGCTGTTTTCATAAAAAACTTTATTTTTTGATTAAGATCTTTAACACGGAAATGTGATGCAGTATGTATTGTAATAATTTCTAAAACACACACAATCACACATATAAAGTTGGAGTAAGTTTTAGTAAAAGAAATTATTTTAATATACTGCTTATGTGCTCATTTTGTCAAAACTAAAATTAAACAAAAACCCTAAATAAACAACTAGATATAAATTATGAAACTTTAAACAAACCGGAAAGATAAATTACAAAGAAGTTCTTATTTCAACATTTTTTCATACAATAACAAAACAAGAAATTAGAGACACATAATAGTAACTAAAAAGTATGTACAGTTTTCAATATAATCAAAATAATTTGGATCTGTAAGCTATAATTATTTTTCTATATGGTTCCTACTACCAAAGTGACGGCAGGAGGTTAACAACCAATACCAACTTTTTTTAAAAAACATTTGTTCTGCCAAGTCGGCAGGCAAAAAAAAAATTTCTTCACACTAAAAATTGTAGTAGACAAGACTCAAGAGAACAAACAAATATAAATGTGGTTCAACATCGGGCCGTTCTCATAGGCCAAAAATAGCCCAACACGATCCATTCATACCACTGCCATCATCAATTTTCGGCCAACATGATTTTGTGCTTTTGATTTGCTTCTAACGAGACACCCCTATGTCTAGAGCTGTTCACGAGCCGAGCCGAACCGAACGGACCTTTGCTCGTGCTTGGCTCGTTTTTAAACCGAACCGAGCCGATCGGCTCGTTTACAATCGAGCGCAAAATCGAACGAGCATTTCTCGAGCGTTAATTTTTCGATCGAGCATCGAGCGAGCACAAACGAGCGGTGAACAATTTGTACATATCAACTATTTAGTGTGTCATCTGATTTATATTGCAATGCTAGACGGTGAGTCGGTGACTATGTTAGGTCTTAGCTTTTAATAACTTTAAAGAAGCCACATTTCATAACATAGCATTTTTATGAATAACAATACATTTTGACTGGTGATAAGACTAAAACTGTAGCCGATGAGGCGATGAACATATTGAATAGAACGATACATGAGAGTGGAAGATGATCGACTAAGAGTAAGAGCGATGTCAGATTTTTAGTTATAGCGACTTAGTATTTTACTTTAATGCTTAGTGTTAATTTTTTTTATTAGATTGATTGATATAATATGTATAAATATAATTTTATAATTGTATATAGGAGGTCATATCTACTAGAGTTGTATGTATAAATTATATATATAAAAAAGTAAAAAATAATTCCATCCAAACCGAGCCGAGCAGACCTTTGCTCGTGATTGGCTCGTTTACAAACCAATCCAAGCCGATCGACTCATTCACAACCGAGCAGAAGTTCGAACGAGCATTTTTCGAACAAATTTCGAACGAACGTCGAGGGAGCGTCAAGGTGAAAACGTTTTGAAAAGCCCTACCTATGTCACGACCGCCATCATCGACTTTGCTTCTAATTGAATCTGAGATTTGCTTTCCTACGTGGATTTCATTCTTAAAGTCAACACATTTAAGAATAGATTTGGTTGGTGTTTGATGGTATGCGGGATTGATTTCAATAAATTTCGGTGGACTGCTGATTTGGAGGAATCCAATTTGTATTTGTTTTTTTATTGTTTAGTCACAAGGGTATTTTAGTTAGTTTATACAAATGTTTAAAAATCTTGAACTGTTTGATAGCCTTTATACGGAAATGTTAATGAATTAAAAACCACACTGTACACACTGGAGGAAAATTATAAAAATAGATGAAAGTTGTAAAATTGATCAAACCAAGTGAAAGAAAATGATAATTCTCTAAAAAAAGTTATAATAAATGTACACGTTTTATGAGTCCAACTTGTTGTTTACATCCAAACTGTCAAACTAAGACATGTTTAGGACTTGAATATAAATTTTTAATTTACTAAAAACAAATTAAAGTAAATATCTACACGCTTTATAAGTCCAATTTGTTTACAACCAACCCGTCAAACTCAGATACGTTTAGAACTTGAATATAATTTATTAATTTACTAAAAAAATTAAAACTAAATATATATACGCTTTATAAGCCCAACTTGTTGTTTACAACTAACATGTTCAACTTCTTACTACATGTCCTATTTTAATATGTTATCCTATTTATCCTGTTTGATAAATAGGTTACTATCGGATTATATATCAGATGATATTGTCTGTTAACTCCATATTTATAATGATACATTTCAATTCTTCAATTTCAGGTATATAAATATAATAAGCAGTTGTTATGCTTAAGTTGTGGTGTACTTCTGTAAGTCATCCGTCTAGATTAATCCTTTATTAAACTGTAAATTGCTAATAAAGTAATGTAGCCATTAGATACATTTTTTGAAGGAAAAGCACAGATATGCCTTTGTTTACAAGGTACATTACAAGCATATTTTACAAGGTACTTTTAGTTACATAATCCCAAGAAATAAAGTACAAACTGTAACAAACCAATGACATAAAGTAAAAAGACATTAGAAACATCAATTGGAATTAAGCTGTGTGCACATCCTGCATATATAACTAGTAGCAGAAGGACAAACCCAGAGGAGCATTTATACCACTTGGAGAAAAGCTTATAATCCATGATCACTCGTAAACCATAAACCCTAAACATAACAGATGTTATCGCGTTGTTACTTTAGTCCACAGCCTTGACAGCCTGAAACCTTGGTTCTTTCGGGAGGAACTTCTGTTCGGTATACACCGACATGTAGTCACCAAACACGAACTTTGGGTAACCAATTTGGTTAACATCTTTGTTTTCCTTTTGGACTAGTTCGGGTGCAGGCCCTATGGTAGCTTTGTAAGATGGGTTATAGAACGACGCTATGGATCTCCTAGTCCCATTGGGCATAGCCTGAACGCGGTGCAACACGCTTTTGTACCTCCCATTACTCAACACTTCTATTTGATCACCAGTGTTGATACAAATTGCATTTGGAATTGGTTGAACATCGGTCCACTTACCGTCTTTGAGAACCTCAAGTCCTCCAACCACGTCGTCTTGGAAGAGAAGGATCACGCCACCAGCATCAGTGTGAGCGCGCAATCCGTTCACCTTATCGGGATGAGGACATGGCGGATAGTGGCTCACCTTTGTCCCAAAGAATGCATTTCCTCCATCACCACCATTGAACATCTTCTTAATGTGTCCCTTTTGTATCCCCAAGTTTTCGTCCATTATTTCCATCAGCTTCTCTGCTAGTTTCTTCAGTTCTGCTCGGTATTCAGTCATGGTTTCCCTACAGTTTATAAAACTCACAATTTAGAATGAACAGCTAGCGTATATACTTCATATTATTATGCTACATGAAAGTAGTATCGACGCTTACTTGAATCCTGGGGTCTTTGGTGGCCATTCGTTATCGTCTGTGAGAAGAAAGACGTCTTCCCAATCAGCGGTTTCGAGCTTTTCATCGCTTTTCTTGTCAATCAACTCCTTCAGCAGCCTTACAGGTGTTGAGTTCTTGAAAAAGTCATTTTCCCTCTCGAACTTAAAGCATTCAGTGGTCACCTTTTTCACCCTCTCAAGAAGCTCCACTGGAAGCCCATGATTCACCAACTGAAAGGTAAAACGTAACTATTGTCAGATAAACTTTTACACGTAAGAATCGAAAGACTCTTTACGAAAAAATCAGGGTTTAAATCCTGACATGGAATAGTACATTTAAAAACTGGTTTAGTATAAGAATAAAAGTTCGTTTTTATAAAAAATATAAACTCATACAACAAAATGAATTTTACGTACATTAATGAACTAAATATGGTCCTATGAATGACTATGCTAGACGAGTACCTGAAAGAATCCCCATTCTTCACATGCTTTTGCGATTTCCGCCATGACCTTCTCTCGATCGTCGCCATAGAGCATGGAGAAGTCAATCACGGGGATCGGCATAATTCAAATGGAAACTAAAGGTGTTAGTATTAATGTAGTTTGAGTTTGACAATGAGGAATTGAAGTTGTCTGGCAATGAAGGATGGTTATGATATGGGCAATTTATAGGCAACGTTGTGTATGTGAAAATGTCAACTCTTTCAAATATTATAATCTTTGTTGCGCTAAAGCATGATTCAGCAGGCATTAGAGGAGGACATTTGGGTGGTGATTGATGATTGAGTGTAAAGCAAGGTCAATGCATATGCTTGTTATAATAAATTACCAAGATGCTTCTTACCCGCATTGTCTTTAGCTTCATAATGATTAACAATCACTTTTTGATGGAATTGAAAGATAATATATTACAAATAACTACTAATGGGTAGTTTTAATGTATATTCTGTGCCATTGTATTTGTAAAAGTGTCATATTTTGACAAAGCCGATACAACGCTGAAGCTAAGGTTACACGTTAATATATATGGTATTTTCAAACTCATTTTGAGATTTATTTGGAACCCATGTGCCTACAAAACAATCAAACACCAACGGATTTACTGACCGAGCCAAATAATTATTTTCAATTTAATCTTTTACTTATTTCAATTTTAATGGTTTAAAAATATTTTATTTTAATATTTCATTTATTTTGTTTTATAAAAAAACAATTTATTTTTAATTTGTTAATAACCGTGTAAATATTAAAAAATTGAACCATAAATAAGAAACTAATAAAAATAAATTAAATAAAAGAATGTTTAATATATACACAAAAGTAAAAACTAGCTGGGGAAATAAGAGAATCTTGGGCTGATGAGAGGTAAGGGTCTCGGGCGTGGAGTAGTTTCGAGGTCGAGTCTGGTCTTGCTCTCATTCATCTAACATTTGTTCCATTGTCGTCTCCGATTGCGCCATCTTGTGAGTGCAGCGCCTCACTCCATGTGTATCGCTTCAACTTTGCTTCAAATTGTCAATTTACACACATTAAACAAATGATTAGGTTATTGCTTACGATACTATAAATAGATATATAAAATTGTTTCACATTTAAAACCAGGGTGGAAGCATACAATCATCCTGTTCACAAACAAAAAGGCTAACTAGTAATGCCAAATGTAGATCGATAGTGGTCCCGGCCCCAATGCTAAGCCCTTTCTTCTGTCATTTGCTACTTTTTCCCATAAGTGCAGATCATCAGCAGCTAGTGTGTCATGATAGAAAAAACACATATTCTTTGGCAAGTAACTTACTGTAACTTTCTAGTAGTTTGACGAAACAAAATAACATTTTTAGTTTATTAAGAAATCCGAACGATTTGAAAAAAAAAGGTTTTGTTATAAATCTTACCACACTTCACGCGCCTTGGGTTAAGCCACGTCGGTTCAAACGTCGACTTTTGGGAACTCTTGGAGTGTGTCGTTTTATAATGTTCAAGTCAAGTGGGGTTCCGACCCTTCTCCTTGACATATAAAGATAGGTTGAATTAAGTTGTTAGTTATAAAAAAAAAGTGAGAGAAAGTTAAAAAATTACCTAGTTCATTTGATGTTGTGACAAACACATCAACCCCATAGTTTGTTAGGAGATCGTACTCCAATGCTTCATCTTACGATTTCTTTCGTGGCCCTTAACTTCTCATTCCACCTTCCGATAATCTATTTTTTATTAAATTAAATTTAAATTACTACGTACATTGTCGATCATTTCATTTTAGTAATACAGTTTGGATCGTATGGACAGATGATATATGTTAAAGTCAAGTTTCGAAAGGTTATATTCCCGACCATCAATATCTTTTGCCTGTTCTGCATCCCTCTACATCTTGTTGAGTGGACTTGCACTTGCGTCAATCCACTTCTTGTAGTTGTAGATCACCTCATTCCGGTTAGGATGCCATTGAAAATGTGTTTGCACATATATACACTTAATTACTTGGTGTTAATAATAGAAAATTATATATGTTCAAATAATAATAGAGTTAATTACCATTTGCATCCCTTGCGTTTGTCCATTTTAATCGTTTGCATCCCTATAGTTTCAAAGCCTCGATTTGCATACCTGACGTTTATAGTTTTAACCGTTTGCATCACTAATGTTTTTATTATGTAACCATTTGAATTAAAATGACTAACGATGTTAGTTAAGTCTGTTAACAGACCCCATATTATTTGTCTTTTGTAAGGGTATTTTTATCATTTTTTTAACCCTATTTTTTATTATTTTCATAATTCCATCCATTTCCAGCCCACCTACAAACCCTCTGCTCCGATCAGACCCCTCCACCGTCGACCCACTAACCACCACCTCCATCTCAGCCTTCTCCTCCGCCCACATGACCTTTTTCTCCGACGCCTCCTTCGCCCCCACCCACCTCCGCCTGCAAGTTGCGAAGGGTGAAGTGTATGATTTGAAGAGAAAGAGGAAGAGGGGATCGAAGAATGAGGAGGAATTTGAGGGATTAGGTATGATCGATGTAGAGGGAGAGGCGATTGGTTGCAGCTAGAGACGGAGAAAGTACGTCGACGCCACTGTGGTTGTGAAGGCGTTGCCGGTGAACTAGAAGATCTTGTTCTCCTTACGCCCCCGTGCTCGCCAGCCGTCACTCTATTGCCGGAGATTCGTTAGGTAACTTAGTTTTTCGATTGAGTTTTGTGGGTGTTTTGTTGTTCTTCAGTTCAGAATTATGATTGAAAATTGCAGGTCGATGGTGGTGGAGTGGGGTTGTGGTGATGTGTGCAGGTCGATGGTGGAGTGGGTTGTGGTGTTCATGGTGTTGATGGCTGGTGTCGTCGATGGGTGGTGGTGTCGATGGGTGGTGGTGGATGTAGAGAAAAGAGGAAGAAGAAGGTTTGGGTGGTGGCATCAATGGGTGGTGGGTGGTGGTGTCGATGGGTGGTGGGTGGTGATGTCGATGGGTGGTGGTGGATGTAGGTGTGTGTTTATGGTGGTCAAAGAAGAAGAAGAAGAAGATGTAGGTGGTCTCATAATTTTTTTATTTTTAACTCTTAGGGGCATTTTAGTCTTTTTATAAAAGAATTAACGTAATAACTAACGGTGTTAGGTTTTGGATATAAATAGATATAAAAATGAAACATTAGGGGATCATTGGCAATTTTGAGACCGTAGGGATACAAGTGGTTAAAATGAACAAATGTCTGGAATACAAATGGTAATTTACTCTAATAAATAATACGGTTGGTTAGATATGCACTGACTCTAACCGTTCTAACAAAATTTGTCGATCATCTGCTAAGATGTCTTTCCAATAACACCAAGGATGGGCAAATTAACTATATATTATAGTTAATATACGAGGATAACTTTTATGCTATGATGAAAACTATAATGTGTGTTAAAAATGTGCCATAAAAGTAAATCTATCTATTCTAATAAACCAATATTTTTGGAGACTCATGACGTGATTCTATGCACTCTCAGGTTAGTTTTCCTGCCTAAATGCATATACACATTTCTAATTAAAATGATCTCTAACACTTACTAAAATCTTATTCTCCTTTTCTTATATGAATTCCTCATTTCCTTTCTTGCATTTTTCTTTTTCATTTTAGATTAATAGTTTTTTTATTTCTCAATATGGTCAACCAACCTAAAAATTTTCAATATTAGTTTTGAAATCATTTTTTTAATTTTATTTGAGTGATTTAACTAGTGGTAAGTTTCTTTAAGATAATACATGATAGAGGTTTTAAATAAATAAACTAAACAAGTATATATCTAAAAGAGTGAATTGTTGTTTTACTTTCTGTGTTTTGGTTACATTTGTCATTTTTATCCCAAAAACCTTTTTTTTTTTCATCTGGCACCTCATGGTTTTAAAAAGTTATTATTTTCATCCAAACAAGTTAACCCTATTAATTTAAATTGTTAAACATGTAAATTAATAAAATTATCCTGTAAACTATAAAACAAAATCCCTTAATTACAGATTTATCATTTTTTGCATTTGGCACCTCATGGGTTCCGGAGTGCCACAAAAAAACGAGGTCTATTCCCCCCACCGATGAAGCCAACAATGTCTAATTCAGTTATGTTGAAACGTTTGAAGATAAAATGTTTGATTTAGATTTCACTTTTCACTTTCTTATTCTTAAGAAAGTCCCCGAAAGGGCTTCTATTTTTCCCCTCGGGAATCTTTAGAACCAGCGTTCTTAAGGCCAAAGAGTCGGCGGAAGGGATCCCCGATAAGGGAATCGCGATGAATAGTCATCGACTTCGGGGAAAAGCAAGATCCGATCCAATTTATCGTAATCGATTTCTTTTTTGTGAAAAAGAAAAAAGTGAATGGATCAATAACACGTGAATGGAATTTTAACACCAACATGTTAACGTAAATTAAAACTTTGTCTTTATATGTAAAACTACAAAACTACCCCTTTGAATAATAGATGGTTTAACATATTAAATTGACAAAGTTAATTTTTTTAGATGAAAATGATAGTTTTCTAAAACTTTGTCTTTATATGTAAAATTACATAACTACCCCTTTTAATGATAGAATGTATCATTTCTGAGTCCAATGAAATTCATAGGTATAGAAAGAAATTTGTTGATCATCTACTAAGATGTCTTTCCAATAACACCAAGGATGGGCAAATTAACTACATATTATAGTTAATATACGAGGATAACTTTTATGCTATGATGAAAACTATAATGTGTGTTAAAAATGTGCCATAAAAGTAAATCTATCTATTTTAATAAACCAATATTTTTGAAGATTCATGATGTGATTCTATGCATTCTCAGGTTAGTTTTCCTGCCTAAATGCATATACACATTTCTAATTAAAATGATATCTAACACTTATTAAAATCGCATTCTCATTTTCTTATATGAATTCCTCATTTCCTTTCTTGCATTTTTCTTTTTCATTTTAAATTAATAATTTTTTTATTTCTCAATATGGTCAAGCAACCTAAAAATTTTCAATATTAGTTTTGAAATAATTTGCTTAATTTTGTTTGAGTGATTTAACTAGTGGTAAGTTTCTTTAAGATAATACATGATATGGGTTTTAAATAGAGAAACTAAACAAGTATATATCTAAAAGAGTGAATTACCATTTTACTTTCTGTGTTTTGGTCACATTTGTTATTTTTATTCAAAAAACTTTTTTTTTTCATCTGGCACCTCATGGTTTCAAAAAGTTATTATTTTCATCCAAACAAGTTAAACCTATTAATTTAAATTGTTAAACATGTAAATTAATAAAATTATCCTATAAACTATTAAACAAAATCCCTTAATTATAGATTTAATTTTTTTTGCATTTGGCACCTCATGGGTTCCAGAGTGCCACAAAAAACGAGGTCTATTCTACTCCCCCACCGATGAAGCCAACAATGTCTAATTCAGTTATGTTGAAACGTTTGAAGATAAAATGTTTGATTTAGATTTCATAAAGGGATCAATAACCCGTGAATGGAATTTTAACACCAACATGTTAACATAAATTAAAACTTTGTCTTTATATGTAAAATTACATAACTACCCCTTTTAATGATAGATGGTTTAACATATTAAATTGACGAAGTTAATTTTTTGGATGAAAATGTCAGTTTTTTAAAAGTTTGGGGAGTCAGATGCAAAAAAATAAATAAATAAAAATGATAAATATGACCAAACCATAGGAAGAAAAAAGACAATTCACGCACTATATCTAGAATGTAAATCTTCTTATTCTAATATTTTATAAGATTTTAATTTTATCATATACTAAAATATAATTTTATAAATCTTCATCTTCATTATTTATCATTTATAATTTCTTAAATATTTTATTAATTTTTATTTTACTAATAGTTGATAACATCTAAAGTACAAATTTTTCAAAAAAACTAATGATTTTAAAAAGTTAGATTTCTTCCACCCATCATTGGTTCTAACCTAGCCAATGAATAATACAATCAAATAACCTATATTTAGTCCGATACCTACCATCTTTAGCAATTCTAATATATAAGTAGTTATTCAGGTGATTAGGAGGCTGCAACTGAATATACGAGCCACGCCTAGATCGTAAGTTGGTCTTTGACCCGTCAAAAGGAGCACCTATATCTTTAAGACCTATATTAGCATCGTCAAGATCATGATTGACATCGTCTAACTCTTGGTGGGGATGGTTCTCACGTTCATTCTTCAATCGATCACAGCCCAAGTGACGTTATTACTGTCCCCACAAGGTGTAAAGTGAACTTAGTCGCGTGATATGGTGTAGTATCCACGTGTAGGAGAGGAGGTACACTCGTGGGAGTTGCCCATTTGAGCCTCGTTAGTACTCTACACTAGCTCCATTCATCTTAGAATTCAGAAATCGCTAGTTCTCTTGTATATCAATATCAAAACATTATAGGTTCCTTTACTAAAAAATAAATAGTTTTTTTTTGGGTATTAGGGATTCGAGTTACGGTTTGGTGTAGCTTTTTGGATTGTGATTTGGTTTAGGTTGAAACGAAACTTTTGGTTCGTTAGAGTTTAATCCACTAATTCTTATCTGATTAAACTGTAAAAGTTGTTAAAATTAGAAAAGAAATTTATAGTATAATGTTTTTGGTTCGATAACCAAAGGAACTGAAAATAGAATGAAATCTTTAAATTTATGCAGGTAGACAAACTTAACATTCCTTATAAATAGTGAAGGATTTCAAATATCTCTCACTCTCTTATAATGTCCTCCACCATCATCATTGTCGTTACACCATTCTCATTGTTGGTAGTGCAAATGTGCAATAGACACGATCATTTCCAGCACGAGCCTAAAAACTACCACAATCATCCATATAGTAACCATCACACCACTGTCACACAACCAATCCATCACTACTCACTCCATCTCACCAAAACCGGCACTCACCATCTCCAGTATAAGTGCTACGACCACCGCCACCATGACTTCTGCCACTGCCACCGCTACGACCACCGCCATCGATCAAGGTGACCATCAAATCTTCCTTTGTTCATCAATCTTATTTTCATTTGTTTGATCTTTGTGGTGTATATTATTAATGATGTGAAACATATGGTTATTTGTTTTATTATTTGTATCACGTAACTATATAGATTGTTATCAAAACATGAACTAGATTTTATAAACGTGACCATCAACTGACAACATGTATTATTTTAATTTTGCAAGTCAAAGAAACCAAAAACAAAGCAATAATAAACATTCTCATGAATACATTGACATCATATGTTTTCAGTATATAAAACTCTATAAGGTATGATATAGTTAATTAGGTAAAACATATGTATCAGAAGCAAAATCTTCGTTATAAAATATCTTTCATTTACCAATTAAAGTAGTTGCCGACCACTTGATGTCGACCATGTTATGTTTCCCCACTTTGACTTTTCCTCGTTTGTTGACAACATACATTAAAAAAAGGAGATTAGAATATAGCATTGACAAATGCAAGTTATATACTAGTATGCTAAGAAAGTTAAATATTAAATAATTTTTTTCTTTAAACAAAAGAATTGCTAAACACGTACGTAGGCGTAGGTCGAGGAAGAAGATAACATTAATAAATTCTCGATTGGTAAGACCATGCCAATCCACAGCACATCATGATTTTGACCTTCAATTGAAAAATTATAACTTACTATTTTGAATTTTAATTATAAATTATAAAAAAGGGTCGTGCTATATTGATACCAACCTCAAACTTAATATGTAATCCCCAAACTTAAAGTTACATTCGACGAGAAATTCAATGTTTAAAATTCAAAGGATCATGAGATTTAATATAATATAAATTGTAAAAAAATAGTTTTACTTATTATCAAACACTAGTTTAGCCTATAAACAATCTTTTTGTATGTTTTTGAGTTGTGATTGGCATTTGATTGACCCCTTAAAAGACTCTTTCAATTAATAGTCAATCTTTTTCATCCATTTAAAGATTTTTCATCCATTTCATCTTTAAACTTTCAATTCTTCATGCATATGTCATATTAGATTTTTATTTTATTATTATTATTTTTTGTTTTCTTCCATTACCTTCTTAAGAGCATTCATAACTTATTTTTCATCTTCATCCATATAATTACACTAAAAATCATTATTTTTTTCTCTTCTTTACAATTAAATAATACTTTTTATATATTTATCATTACTTTTTATCTCTCTACTTATAATCACTTAAAATATATTAAAAAACTATAGGGGTTTGAACAGTGTTTTCTCAAAATACAAATTGAAAAATAATATTTTTTCAGTTATTCACTCACAAGCATTTATAAACATATCATATAATATAAAAAATATATTCACATCAATTTAAGACCTTGTTGTGAATGCTCTAATATTGGGAGAATCCATATAAGGACAATCTCATAAAGGAGGAAGACGAAGACTGATTTTAGGGGTGGGGGTGGGGTGGGAATTGTATAATATTTTTCTATCATAACCTAAAAGGCATTTTAGTCATTTTAAAATGATTAATAAGAAATATAAAACAAAATTTCATTTGTTAAGAAAGAATATATGGCAAAACAGATGTAAAAAATAACATAAAATTCTTCACCCATAATTTTCGAAAATTTTGTGCTTATGGGCCAACATCATGTTTAAAAAAACCTCCATGCAAATAATCTTGTGTCTCTAAGATAAACTTAACAGCTTTGGTTTTTTGTTGTTTCTGCATTTGCCTTTCTTATTCTTGCAACCGTATAGTGTCTTGGGGTCGTAAATAAGTTTAGTATGTTTTTGCATCTTGATTTGTAAATTCTCCACACAAATTTGTCTTTTTTCTTAGCGTCTTCTGTTTTGAAATAACACTATTCAAATACAGTTTTAATAAATTATGGTTGTTTAGTTGATGATGATGTTACTAGATTCCTCCCTTTTCGTTGCGGCCTTGGAGGCTATTCGTGGATGCGAAAACCATAATCATCATCATTGAGGTCGTATAGATTCTCAGCTTAAGAAGTCCTTGTGTATATATTTTATTTGATTGTTGTTGCTCCTATTCAAAACGAGTCAGCCCACTTAACACCCACGAGATGAGCAATATTCCATTTCAGATGGTTTTTTAGAATGTCTAATGCCTATTAATGGGTAAAGCCCATGGGTCCATGGATCTTTATAAAATATGTGTACGTCGCCTTCAATGTGTACTCATTCAATTGACCGCTTTATTGATCGAAACACTTTCTGTTATATATACCGGTGAACTTGATGGTCTTTTTGTTTATATCCTTTCATTTTGAATTAACTAGGTGGACCGTATGACCATTAGGCCCTAAGTGACTTTGGTGTTACGAGTAGTCGAATCCATTGAAATATATGTGAGAATATGAATGAAAGATTGAATGAGAGATTGATGGAAAAAGATATTAGGTTTAGTGGAATTTATAGGGTTAGAATTATAATGGCTATATAGACGTTGGAGGTAGTCGTTAAATGTAACATCATTTAGAGAGTATCAGTGAAAAAAAGTCGGATTAACTTTTTTCGATACTAGTAGAGAGCAGTGATCCTGTTAAAACTTGGGGGTGGGGGGTGGGGGTCGGTGGGCTGGACCCCAATTCGATTCCCCTCCGTCCTCCTCTTGGATAATATAAAATGCCTATTATATCTCATTGTTTTTCACCAATTACACGTGCTAATTAAATAACTTACACTATGATAATTATTCGATTCTAGTTATTATTTTCACTCTTCCACACATGTGAAGTAGTGAAAATGTGAAGTTAAGAAAAAGCTTTGCTCTGCATTAAAATTCATTTATTTTTAAAGAATCATCTAATACCGATCTCATTTCTTGGTACATTGTGTTTGAAAATATTTGTTAAAACCCTGTTTAAATTGCAGCTACAAGCAAATCTTCTTAATATGTAGATTTTTATTGGGTATCAATGTATCAATTTTAACAATTAAATCCGTTCACTTGTTATCAAAGTTTGAAACTTTTTCAATTTTATAATGGAATTCGTTCCACACAATATTTAATCTAACAATTAAATACCTAAAAACAAGCATCTAGTTATTCGGTTAAATAATAAAATCACAACCATAGGATGTTAAAAGCTTATACATTTGACGAGTAAACCGAAAGCTTTGCATTTTAGAATCATCAATGGTTTCGCTAGTTGACTAGATTCACGAATAGATAAGAGATGCAACACTTGCTACACGATCTGACGGCCAACGATAGTGGTGGCGGTCTATGGAAGCAATAGTGGCGGTGGGGGATGGTGCTATGGTTGTCGTGGCCGAGAGGAATCGGGGGGAGGGGGTCAACGTCTAAGGTTCTTCTGGGTAGGGAAGGTTCCATTGGAAACCAGATTATAATTAAATGGAAAATGACGAAGTTATTACTATCCACTAAGGGTAGGATAGGAAAACTATATTTTTTAAAATTTGAAAACAAACCTCTATGAAAATAAAGTCCTAAAATTATAGTTTTCTTTCTCCTATTTTTATTCTTTCAATAAAAAACCTATATATAAAAATAACACTGAATTTGTTTTTATATTTTTGTAATAGATAGGAGGGTTGTTATTTTCAATATGCAACAGTATATTAAGTATATGTATCATTATGCTATATATACAAAATACTATGTTACGTATACATAACCCAATCAAACTTCAATACCTTTATCTAATTGAATAACCATCTAAACCACGTTGATAAATCTTTCTACATATATGCAATAATTATCATTATGTATATGTAAGTATAACACATAACAAGTATAAAACTTTTTTTTTATTGAACTCAAACACTTACACATATGTTGACATGTGCAGGACCGGTGAAGGGAGTCAATGCTAGTTTCACAGTGTTGGGAGAGACTTAGAACACTTAGCAGATCAAATTAGGAACCGGGTTATTATGAAACAAAAACACAAGTAAAGAACATAACAAGAACAAGAACACAATAATATGGTTTTCAAGAATGATATATATTGCTCTCAAGTTCTTACAAAGTGTTACAAAGCTTAATTCTAATGACAAATACTTAAGATACTTTATACTACATCCTATAGTCAATCATACTTTGAAGGCCAGCTGGAAACACTAATCTAGATAACAAGATCAATGTAAAGTCAAAAGACAGATTGCCTTTTGACTGGTGACTATGACATGCCATAGCTCACATCCTAATATATTACAAAAAGGATAAAAGTACATAAGTAGAAAGTTACATACTCAAGAACTTAATCTACAGTTTGATAAAAGTATAGACTTTTCAATAACTCATATAAGTTGGCGAGTCTTCAGAGATAACAGCAAAAAGTGATTCAGCTTTTGTCAAAAATGATTCAGAAAAATCATATCTTCTCTGTCTTCAAAAGAAATTAGTCTCTTGGCTTCAGAAGACTTTGTATTTAAAGCTTCAGAAGACTTCATCTTTGGCTTTGAAAGATTTGGTCTTTTGGCTTTAGAAGATTTGATACTTAGTGTAATTCATTGAGTTGTATCAAATCTTATGAAGTAACTTCTTGTACTTCACATGTGCATGCTAAGAGCTCTTTGGTTGCATCAGCCTCTAAGTGTAATCCTTACAAACTCCCCTAGCCTGATGCTACCAAAACTAAAGGAGCACTTTGAATCTTGATCTTCATCTGTTGACATTCCTCATCAGAGTCAAGACCATTCCCTTCATCATCAGTTGGTTAGTATTCTTCAAACTTTCAAATTACCTTCACATGTCATAAAGATCAAGCAGACGAAGGTCAAGAATGTGTTGTCAAAAGTACACATCTTGACCCCCTTGATCTCTAGTGACATACCATCTGTCTGGGTTAGTAGCAAGTGCCTAAGACAGGATGGGTCTCTCAGCACCAAGAGGCTCTACAATGAGTGGACTTTATTGAGCAGCCTCTTCTTGATCACCCTCAGGATATTTTGACTCATCCTGAGGTGCAGAGGTGGATGCCTTGGACTTCTTCTTCTTCTTCTTCTTCTTCTTCTCCCTTCTAATGCCTATCCTCTTCCTCTTTCTATACTTTAATTGAGAAGGCTAGCCTTGAGTACCAGATGGTTTTTGTTTGTCCTTCTCAGTTGGGTCCTTTTCCTTCACAGATTCAAAAGAAGAGGGATCAGGACCCTGTTGTGGGTCAAAAGATGAAGCTTACTGAGATGAAGCACTAGGTTCTAGTTGAGTTGTCTCTTGTGGTTCAACCTTGACCTCAGCTTCAGGTGCAACATGACTTGATAGAGAGTGCAAGTTAACCAACTCACCCTTCTTGATCTTCTGCTTGATCACTCTAATGTACTCATCCATAATGAATAGAGACATTGGACTAAGTCTTTTTTTTGAGAACCCATACAGCTTCAAAAAGCTCACCATCTTAAGTTTGTCTCCAGACTTCTTCTGATTGGCTCGAATGGTGGCTCTTGACTTTGCATCCTATTCCCTCATCTTCCTCTTAGCAACCTTTTGCTCTTTAAGCACTGCTAGCTCAAGTTGCTTGAGGTATTCAAATTCTATATACTCATAGGATAAGGGAAGTAGGTCTGCTGGCTGATAAAGGCATGTGGCACTCAGGTAGGTTATCATGTTTTGCCTATCTTATTCTCTACCTACCTGAGTTTCTTGTTTAGTGGCCACAACCTCTGGCTCAGGGCTTTCTTGAACTGGTGAGAAGGTAGGAGCTTTGTATAATCTTTTTCTTCTTCTTTCTTCTTTGATTTTAAGGACCAATTCTGCAGCCTCATCTTCCTTACTCTCCTTTGAAACTTTAGTGTCAGCCAACTCATTGAGTTCTTCCAAGGGAAGATAGATGATTTCATCTATATTGTAGTTCCTAGACCCTAGATAGTTTAATCTGGCTGCCCTTAACTCATCTTCTTAAAGTGTTTGGCCTAGGGGCAGCCCTGATTGCAGCCTGCATAACGCTAAGGGTCTCACTTGAACTCTCTCCCCTTGCCTTCCTCTTCCTCTCCCTTTTCTCCTCCTCAATCTCCTCGAAGGTCCTCTTCCTTTTCCCTTTGTTAGTCATTGGCCTGTATGACTTAGGGTTTAGAGAGCTTTGACCTTCATTGCTTGGTGTAGAATTTGAGCTTTGGCTAGGGAGAGGCTGTGAGACACCTTCACCAGCTAGTGCCTCACTGAGGGTACTTGGTGTTGAAGCAGTTCCTATCTCAAGGTTCATATGGTCAACTGCTGGACCTTTAACCAAGGTTTCCCCTTTGAAGCTAATCTTAGGATCTGCCTCAGTATCAAGTTGACCAACAGCCTTACCTGCTGGCCTCTGTTTATATAATTTGGACCTCTTCTTGAACTCTTCAAGCACTTTGTCTTGAATTCTCTTAGCTAACCTTTGCAAGCTAACCACCTGAGATTCTAGGTGACTTAACTTTGAGACTAAATAGCAGATTTCAGACAGTTTATGCACCTTTAGTTGCAGACTCCCCTCATCTTCATCAGAAGAATCATGGCGAGATGAGAGAATAGGACCAAATTCTTCTTCCTCAGCACCAGCTTGGGGTTCTTGGCTGTTGGATTTCCCCTGCACCATGACAGCTTTAAGAGAAGTGTCAATGGGCTGGGTTGCCATAGTTGAGGTCTTAATGATGTAATCACTTGTAAAAGTGAGAGCCTCTTCCATATGGACTTCCTGAACATGTTCAGGGAAGTCCACCTTAGTTTGGGGTGGATGATGTGGGCTAGATATGGGTGATTCAAGAGCACTCATCTCTCCTTGAGTAGGGTTAGAGAAGAGAGACTCATGGTAATCATTAAAACCCATATCCTCATCATTATAGAATTAGAGGTCAGGGATGGGTTGGTTTAAGTCTAACGGATGGGGATGGTAGCTTTGCCTTAAAGCCTGATCACTTGAGTTTTGAGACTCAGAGTGATGGCTAAAGGCTTGGGCCATGAGCTCATCAGGCTAAGCATGAGGAACCTTAGCACTGATCAAAGAAGTAAAGGGAGTGGTCTGCTCTCCAAAGGAAGTAGGAGTTCTGGTTTCCACTTCCACCTGCATGGGTGGTTGTATGGGGGCCTGCTCAACCTGAGTAGACTGAGTAGAGGTTCTTTTGGATTTTTTGGTGTAGGTGATGGTTATTTGTGGCTGTGAGGGTGGTGCAGATGTAGAAGGTGTGGGTTCAACATTGCCTGGTGCTGCCAAGTTGTCACCTTGAGCAATGAGCTCTAGCATTTTTGGGACCAGGGCTGTTTCTACCCCTAAGAAGCCAATAGTGGCCTTTCTTATGATTTTGAAGATGTCAGGCTTCATCTGTCCTAATTTAAGAGTATTACCTGCCCCCTTAACTGTGAGCCCAGTTTACAGTTAAGAATGTGTTGAACATATCTAGGGAACATATAGTACTCTAAGAGTCCAAGTTTGCAAGCAAGTTTGTATAGACAAACTGTGAGTACTTGAAATTGATTCCTTGAACCATCCCATGGACTATATAAGATAAATCCTCAGGAATTTGGTTCCAACCTCCATGTTTCTTAGATAAAGAGTGGATTACAACATGAAGGATGCACTTCCATTAAGAGGAAACCTTACCATTCTTGAAGGTTCTGACTGTGTAGTCCCCTTCATAGCCTATTTCCAAAATGAGTCATTTACAGCAGATTTGGGGAAGGACAACTCGCCTTCTTCATCATCCAGCCTTAGATGAGTGTTGATTGTGGCTGGAGTGATGAAAATTGTCCTCCCCTTCACTATGGCAGACAGTGCCTTTTCACCGTCCAAGATGACCACTTGGCAGGTCCTCCAGAAGAGTTGTTCTTCATATAGTAGAGGGTCTATTGTGAGTGCGGTGAGGTAGTTTGATTGAGAAAGGAAGCGGCAAACATCTGAGAAACCTGGATCTTTCTCAGATGACAATAGAGCAACTTGATTATGTTGCCTATGTAAGTGCATGGAAAAGTCTGGTTGGTTTTGGGGTTTAGGGTTGGCCATTTTAGAGAGCTTCTAAGTGAAGAAAGCTAAGAACAAAGGCGGTTTGTGGATGAATTAAGGGTTAGAACTTTTACAGATGAAGAGGAAGGTCAAAGAGGGGGAACTATTGTACGAATATTTATATGGTAAGGATTTGAGACAAAGTTAATGCAAAAGGATAAACTTTGAAATCTGGATGTCGATCCCACTTTTAAAAAGGTGCCCAAAAAGGTAGTTTTCTTGGAAGTCAAAAATATTCTGAAGGTAATTTGTCTTCAGAATTTTTGAGAAAACTTCCGAAGTCAATTTGGCTTCAGAAGATATTCCCTAGCTTTTCAAGAATTTGCTTCGGAAGAAAAATACTTAGAGTATTTTGCTTCTGAGATATATTTGGTTTTGAAAGATATTAAACTTCAGAAGTTTTATTCATAGGATGAATAAAGCTTCCGAGACTTAATTGCTTTCGGAAGAAAATTGTCCTTCAAAACATATAAGTACTTAGAAGCATATTTAAGCTTCAGAAGATTCAGAATTTCTTTCGAAGGTAAATTTCTTAGTACGTAGTTATTAGTTTTTAAAGACATAATTGTCTTCTGAATTCAATTTAATGTCTTCCAAAAGAAAACATATCTTAAATTCTTAGAATTCCAAGGGATATCATTTTAAAAAAGTTCTTCCAAAGTAAACATGGCTTATATTGGTGATAATATAGACACCTTAAGACACACATGTTTGAAAAAATAATCTTGTGTTGTAAAACAAACCTAATAGCAAAACAACATGAAAAAATGTAGGGAGAGAGATTTATATTATTGATTGTGTGTCTAATAATGAGATATATGGGTTGTATTTATAGGAGTAGGAAAGATAGTAATTCCATAACTCCAACAACCGTAAAGATGACATGATAATATTTAATTCAAATATATCTCTAATAGAGTTTATCTATACAATTTGATAACCATAAAATAATATTTATAATACCCCCCCTTTGTTATCAATTTAATACGCTTGTAGATGCTGCCTCATTAAAAACCTTGCCAGGAAAACCCAATAGGACAAAACCATAGCTAAGGAAAAAAGAGTGCAGCGCGTAATTTCTCCCCTGATGAATATTAGTTAAGCTCCTTGAGTCGACGCATCCCGATCTTATGAACCAGTTTCTTAAATGTTGAAGTCAAAAGTGACTTAGTAAACAAGTCTGCCAAATTGCCGCTAGAACGAATTTGTTGGATAGTATTATTTCCATTATTCTACAAATCATGTGTGAAGATAAACTTTGGCAAAATATGTTTAGTTCTATCGCCTTTGATATATTCTTCCTTAAGTTGAGCAATGCATGCAATGTTATCTTCATGTAAGATTTTTGGTTTCTCAATTTCTGAAGAAATGCCACAAGATTCCGGAATATGTTGAATTACAGTCCTTAACCAAACACTTTCTCGACTAGCTTCATGTATTGCCAAAATTTCTGCGTGATTAGATGAAGTAGATGTGATTGTTTACTTTATGGAACGCCATGAAGTTTTAGTATTCCATCTTTGAGTGTTCAATTTATGGAGCTCTCCAAGAGTTCCAATTATATTCAAGTCATCAACGTATAAAACAATGAGAACGTATTCAGATTTTGATCTTTTTACAAAGATGCATGGACAAATAGAATCATTTTTGTAACCTTCTTTTAACAAATACTCACTGAGACGATTGTACCACATACGCCTAGATTGTTCTGGTCCATATAATGATTTGTTTAATTTAATTGAAAGATTGTCTCGAGAACTTGCTATACATGATTTTGGTAATTTAAATCCTTTGGGAAGTTTTATGTAAATTTCAATATGAAGTGGGCCATAGAGGTAGGCTATCATAACATCCATTAGATGCATATCAATTCCTTCTTATATTACCAGACTAATAAGATAACGAAAAGTTGGTGCATCCATCACCGAAGAATATGTCTCCTTATAATCAATTTCGAGTCTTTGCGAAAATCCTTGGGTTGCTAATCTTGCCTTGTATCGTATAATTTCATTTTTCTCATTACATTTTCGCATAAAGACCCATTTATATCCAACGGGCTTTACACCCTCAGGTGTATGGACCACAGGTCCAAAAACGTCTCGTTAATTGAGGGAATTTAATTCTGTCTTAATTGTGTCTTTCTATTTTGGCCAATCATTTCTATGTATACATTCCTCAACGGATTTTGGTTCATGATCTTCCTTATTTTGCATTACTTCTAGCGCTATATTGTCTGAAAATTTATAATCGACGTCGATTTTATTCCGGTTTCATATTTTTTCAGACATGATATAATTTATTGAAATCTCTTCATTTTTAGGTACCTGAGGTTCATCTAGAACCATCATGTCTGGTGCTTCTTCTTTACACTATTTTTCTAGCATTTTTATTACCTCGACCTGACCATCTTCATTATTTGCTCCTTTTTTCTTTCGAGGATATTTATCCTTGGAACCAATTGGTCTACCACGCTTTAGGTATGGATTAGACTCATTACCAATGTATGATTGTTCTTTTGAGACACTAATTTTTATTGGAGCATTAGCAGCTGGTATATGTGACTTAGTAAGGGTTAGTAAATGCGTCTGGTAATTGATTTGCTAATCCTTGTAAATGAATTATCCTTTGAACTTCTATTTCGCATTGTTTAGTTCAAGGATTAAGATAAGATAATGATAATTCTTTCCAAATTATATTACTTTCCAGCTAATTTTCATCTCCCCCTAATGTTGGAAAAGTTGATTTGTCAAAATGACAATCACCAAATCTAGCCATAAATAAATCCCCTGTTGATGGATCTAAATATTTAATTATAGATGGTGATTCATACCCAACATATATTCCTAATCTTCTTTGAGGTCCCATCTTTATGCGTTGTGGTGGAGAGATTGGAACATATACAACACAACTAAAAATTCTTAGATGAGAGATATCTAGTTCTTGACCAAAAACCAACTTTAATGGGGAGGAAGTATGATAACTAGTTGGCCTGATGCGAATTAAGGTTGCTGCATGTAAAATTGCATGTCCCCAAGTAGAAACAGGTAGTTTTGATTTCATAATAATTGGTCTAGCAACCATTTGAAGTCGCTTGATAAGCTAATCAGCAAGCCCATTTTGTGTATGTACATGTGGTATAGGATACTCAACACTTATCCCAATAGACATACAATAATCATTGAATGTTTGTGATGTAAATTCACCAGCATTGTCCAACCAAATTTTCTTGATGGGGTAATCTAGAAAATGTGCTCGTAATCTTATCAACTGAGCAAGTAGTCGTGCAAATGGCATATTATGACTTGATAAAAGGCATACATGTGACCATCTAGTTGATGCATCAATTAGGACCATAAAGTATTTAAATGGTCCACTAGAAGGGTGTATAGGCCCATAAATATCCCCATATATTCTTTCTAAAAAACCAAGGGATTCATTCCCCACCTTAATTGGTGATGGGCGTGTAATTAACTTTCCTTGTGAGCATGCAACACATAAAATTTCCTTACACTGAAGAATCTTTTGGTTCTTCAATTGATGCCCATATGAATTTATTATTATTTGTCGCATCATTGTTGATCCGAGATGGCCCAACTGGTCATGCCACACAATAAAGTTTTCCCTTTCCATGACCGAATTTGATTCGATTGCAATAATTTTAGTACAATACAAACCGGAGGCAAGTGCAGGTAATTTTTCTAATACATGCCTTCTACCCGAAATCACATTTGTGATTTGAAGGAATTCATCATGTCCTTTACATGTAGTCTCAACAAGATATCCATTTGACGAATATCTTTAAAGCTTATTAGATTTCGTTGAGACAATGGAGAAAATTAGGAATTATTAAATTTAAACTGTGTTCCACCTTGTAATATTATATACGCTTCTCCAAACCCTTTAATTAATTTTGTACTACCAGATATAGTACTAACATTTGCATCTTTTATGACTAAATTAGTGAAATAATCATTTTTTTTGAGAATTATGTGTGTAGTGGCACTGTCTATTAGACATATATCTTCATCATTAATTGTCAATTTAGTTAAACGTTCCATATGCTTTGAAACAAAACAAAGTCTCATAAATAAAATATCCAATATACTATAAAAATCACATGAGTAATAATAATAAAAATCACCATAAACAATATGTCTCAAATAAAAAGAATTCAAACAAAATGTCTAAAATAAAAGAAATAGCATAATTTAAAATCTAATTGTCATCATATTTAATGAAAATTGCAAGCATCCAATTGATTTGTGTCAGTAAGAGAGCCACCAATATCCAAGTTATTTGTATCAATAAGTAAATCACTAATATCCATATAAGTTGTATCATTAGGGTTTTTATAACCATTAGAGATATCAATATTATCAATCTCATATGTGAAGTTTGTCTCTATGCCTTTTTCTTTCTCTTTTATGGATTGTCGGTAAAGTTCTACTAAGTGTTTAGGCGTATGACATGTTCGAGCCCAATGATTATCACTTGCACATCGATAACAACCATTTGGTGTACTTTCATTCTTCTTGTTACCTTTTTCATCCCTAGATTTCTTTTCATTCTCGTGGTTCCTTTGATGGATCTTAGTGTTTTTAAATCGAACACCATGATAATTTCCCTGGCCATGTCCACGTCCACGATTATGACCATGACTATAACCACGACCACGACCATAATGGTGACCACGACCACATCCACGATTACCATTTTGGTCATTATATGTTGCCACATTCACTTCTGGAATAGGGCTATGCCTGCCGGATGATTCTCGTGATTTTTCATTAGGAGCTCATTATTTTGCTCGGCTACAAGTAAAGATGATATTAATTCACTATATTTTGTGAAACCCTTTTCACGATATTGCTGCTGCAGCAGTATATTTGAGGCGTGAAAAGTGGAGAATGTTTTTTCCAACATCTCCTTATCAGTAATATTTTTTCCACACAGAATCAGTTGTGAGGTGATTCTAAACATTGTCGAGTTATACTCGTTTATAGACTTAAAGTCTTGAAGCCTTAAATGGATCCACTCATAACGAGCTCTAGGTAATATTACTGTTTTTTGGTGGTCATATCTTTCTTTTAATTTAGTCCAAAGGACAAGTGGATCCTTGATAGTGAGATATTCACTTTTCAAAGCCCCATGAATATGATGGCATAGGAAAATCATTGCCTTAGCTTTATCTTGGATAGTTGCTTTATTACCTTCTTTAATCATATCACTAAGATTATTAGCATTCAGGTGTATTTTAGCATCCAATACCCATGACAAATAGTTTTTTTCCGTAATGTGTAAGGCCAAAAATTCAAGTTTTGTTAGATTTGTCATGATAAACTATATTTAAACAAAACATATGTATTAATATATAAAACACAATAAATATTAAACTTGTAAGAATTGAGATTTATATTTGTAAGAATTATATGATTTGGATGTAAAGTAGAGTAGTACACTTTTAAAAAGTTTAGAGCGGATTTAGTTAAAGATAATATAAGCTTTTAGAAACTAGAAATCATATATTATATTTTGTTTTTCCTATTCTTTTAAATATCCATATAGGTAACAAAACAACAGAAATATATATATATATATATACATATATATATATATATATATATATATATATATATATATATATATATATATATATATATATATACGTGGGCAACTTATCATTGAACGTAAGATGATACAATATAATATATAGTTTTTTTTGTTTTAAGTGAGTAAAATCATTTTGAAATAAAATGTGGATTATTTAAAAGATTCATAGAGGAGAATAAATCAAATCTTTAATGAAATCCAAAATTGTATGAATTACAATTTTGATTAATTGAGATATTAAAGACAAAGACATCATAAATTGATTAGAAAATCTTAACATACCTTATGATCTAACTCCGAAGCAATTCATGCTGATAACGTGTTGTAAAACAAACCTAATAGCAAAACAACTTGAAAAGATATAGGGAGAGAGATTTATATTATTGATTGTGTATCTAATAATAAGATACAAGGGTTGTATTTATAGGAGTAGGAAAGATAGTAATTCCATAACTCCAACAACCTTAAAGATGACATGATAATCTCTAATTCAAATATATCTCTAATAGTGTTTAACTATACAATTTGATAACCATAAAATAATATTTTTAATATCTTGAAATTAATTTAAGAAAATATACATAAATTTAATCATCCCAATAGCTGATACAAGATAGTTAAATTTCTATTCATCAAAAGCTTTTGTGAATAGATCAGCATATTGTTCATTTGTGTTAACTTTGACTTGTTTTATCAATCCTTTTTCAAAATTCTCTCTTATCAAATGATACCTGATTTTGATGTGCTTTGTCTTAGAGTCTTGTTGTCTATATGAATGAGAGTCTCTTTGAAGTTGAATCCATACTCCAGCATCTGATTCTGAATCCAAAGCACTTGAGCACAACAGCTTGTAGCAGCAATTTATTCAGCTTCAGCAGTTGATGCAGACACACAAGATTGTTTCTTACATTTCCATGATACTATCCTTCCACCAAGGAATTGACATCCCCCAGATGTAGACTTAGAAGTCATATTGCAGCCACCATAGTCAATATCTATATAAGAATACAGATTGAAGTCAAAATTCTTTGGATACCAAAGCCTTAGTTTGGGTGCACCTTTGATATATTTGAGATTCCTTTTGACAGCAACCATGTGTGACATCTTGGGGTTGTCTTGATATCTTGCACAAATACGCGTGGCAAACATGATATTAGGCCTGCTGGCTGCGAGGTACATAAGAGACCCAATCGTAGCCCTGTAGAGATGTTCATCAACACACTCCTCCTCAAGATTAGTTCCTAGAGAGTGGTTTCTGGCTATGGGTGTCTTAGCAACCTTACACTTATTAAGATGAAATCTAGTAAGTATGTCTTGCACATAATTTGATTGGTTTCTGGCTATGGGTGTCTTAGCAACCTTACACTTATTAAGAAATTAAGTTCCCCTATGGCATTCATTTCAAATCAATTATTCATCAGCTTCTTAAAGTCTTTGCAGAGCTTTGGATTAGTTGACCCAAAGATGATGTCATCTACATAAACTTGAACTAATATCAAGTCATTCCCTGTTCCTTTAATGAAGAGTGTTCCATCAATAGTACATCTCTTGTAGCCATGCAGAACAAGGTATTGTGATAATGTCTCATACCATTTTCTTAGAGCTTGATATAGCCCATAGAGAACTTTGTCAAGACTGCAGACATAATCAGAATGATTTGGGTCTGCAAAGCCAGTTTGTTTGACATATAGTTTCTCATCTATCACCCCATATAAGAAGGCACAATTAACATCATGTTGGTAGACCTTGAAATCCTTGGATGCAGTAAAAGAAAGGAATATCCTAACAACTTCAAGTCTTGCTACAAGAGCAAAAACATTTGTGTAGTCAATCTCTTCTTCTTGTGTGTACCTTTGAATAACTAGTCTTGTCTTGTTCTTAATGACAAGTCTTCTATCATCTTTCTTATTCCTGAAAACCCACTTGGTACCTATTGGTGTCTTCCCATGAGGAAGAGGGCATAGGTTCTAAACCTTTTGTCTTCTAAATTGAAGTAGCTCCTCCTACATTACTTCAACCCAACTTCCATCCTTCATAGCCTTATCAATTTTCTTTGGCTCAATTTGGGACAAGAAACAAGAGTATAGACAAACATTTTTGTCGTTGGTTTGTCCTCTTGTTCTTACCACTGTTTTAACATTTCCAATGATGTTTTTGGTAGGATATGACTTGTGGATTCTCAGTTGAGTAATCACAGCAAGTTGGTTGGACAGATCTAAATTGGAGAAATTTAGATCTGGTGATTGAGTATCACCCACCACATCAACACACTTATCAAGAGAATCTTAATCCAATGAGTATGTGACATCATTGATGTTGTCTTCTATAGAGTGGTTATCAACATCAAGAAATTCTTGATCACTTTCACCACCTCCATCTCCTCCTCGATGGGAAACCCCTTCATTTGAGTTTTATGTCTCTTCGCTGGAATTGGTAGGCACCTTAGATGTGTCAGCTGAATAGTTTGTCATTGTTGTAGATCCTAAAACATCTTCACAAGATTTGTTAAAATAGTTGGTAACTAAATCAAGATCAAATAGCCAATCAGGACCATAACCTTTCATATTGGGTGTATGCTCATTGAAGGTCACACTGGCTGACTCCTCAACTAGTCTAGTTTTGAGATTGTATACTCTATAAGCCTTAGCTTGAGACAAGTATCCAATAAAATGTCCATCATTTGATTTCTTAGCAAATTTGGCTATCTGATATTTGGTATTCAAGATGGTGCATGGACATCCAAATGATCTGAGGAAATCAATAAAAGGTCTTCTTTTGTGCCACATCTCATAGGGAGTCTTACCATGAGTTTTGACTACTTAAACTCTGTTCCGCATATAGAAGGCAGTGTTGACTGCCTCTGCCCAGAAGGTGATAGGTAGTTTAGTGTCAGAGAGCATGGTCCTTACAGCTTCAATAGGTGTTCTGTTTCTCCTCTCAGTAACATCATTTTGCTAAGGAGTCCTGGGAGCACTATATTATCTTATAATACCTTTTTCTTCACAAAATGTATCAAGGATTTGGTTATTGAATTCAATTTCTTGATCAGATCTTATGATTTTAACCTTGTAATCATATTGGTTCTTAATTTTAAGAATGAAGTTCTTCAAGATTTTAGGGGTCTCATCCTTAGTTCTAAAGAAGAAGACCCAAGTGTATGAAGTGAAGTCGTCTGTGATCACCAAGCAATATGATGTCCTTCCTAAACTTATTACAATGGTGGGACCAAAGAGATCCATATGTAATAAGTGTAGGGGAGTAGTGATGGAGTTTTTTTCCTTTGGCTTGTGAGACACTTTGTGTTGCTTCCCTTTCAGACATGCAACACAATGGTCATCACTTATAAACTCTTTCTTTGGCATTCTAGTTACCAAATCATTCTTAATTAATTTATTCATGTTCTTAAATTTTAAATGGCATATTCTTTTATACCAGAGGAAAGACTCACCACTATTGGCTTTTCACAGAAAGTAAGAAACTTCTCAAGTTAGGGAGGTTTCCTTCAAATCTACCCCGGGCTTGAGAACAATGCACTCAAGCTCAGTAAAGAGCATGTTATGTCTCTGATCACAAAATTAGGATACACTCAAGAGATTGTACCCAAGCTCTTTGACATAGTTTACCTTCTCAATACTGAGCTTACCATTTGTGACCCTGCCCTTTCCAGTAATGTAACCACCTGATTCTCCTCTAAAAGCAACTGGCCCTCCATCAATTTTCTTAAAGTTCTGAGGTAACAAGCCATTGCCTGTCATGTGCCTGGAGTAGCCACTTTCAATGATCCATATATTTCCTTTGGTCTTCAGCTGTTCCTGCATAGAAAGAGATGGTTAGTTACATTTGAAAACCCAAGCCTTATTGGTCTTGGGCTTTTCAAAGTGAGTTGAAGATAGTTCAACAATTATTGATCCTATATGAAAGCTCTGAGGATCATTTGCTATTGTAGATGAAGAACTTTCAGTCACATGGTCTTCCTTCATCTTCCACACCATCTTTGGAAGTGTAGACTTGGCCATCAAGGCTTTGGAAGTTTTGATGACTTTGAAAGTTTTGGAAACTGGACCTTTGGAAGCTTTTGCATCCACTGCAGCAGACTTCAATACTTCAGAAGCATTCCTTTTTTCTAAGACCAAATTTTCTTCCGAAGGTAATTTTCCACCTATCTTCTTCTTCACTTTGGAGCTTCTGAAAGGAAATGTTTTTCCTTCCGAAACTATCTTCTTCTTCTTCTTCTCTTTTGAAGTTTTCTTCTTGTTCAGATGGATGGTACTCTTAGGATTGTACATGCAATCCTTAGCAAAGTGATAGGTACCACCACACATGATGCATTCAACTTGCATACTTCCGAGAGGCTTCTTCTGAGTAGAAGGTTGAGCTAGATTTCTTGCCGCTTCCTTCTTCACCTTCACAGATAATGTAGTTGGCTTCTTAGGGTGAGGCTTGCTCTTGGATTTGGATGGTTCAGGCTATGCAGCAGTGGTACACATTTGATCAACCTTCTTCTCCTGACCTAGATGATTTTGACATAAGCTAGGATCCTGGTACTAGAGTCCATAGTTGAATCTTGTTGGTCCAAATGATGATTTGGACATGCTTTTAATGAAGATTTAACACTGAAATCCACAAGATATCACTAAGTCTAATAGCTTGTGGACCAAGTAATGATAGAATATGAACACAAATCAAACATAAGGCCCATTTGTAAGAGGATTTGTGAAGATTAAGAAGAATAATGCTCAAATGTATGAAATATAAGCTCCTAGCAATACACAAACAAAGAATGAACTCAAATATGTAATATTAATAAAGTTCCAAGAGTTACATAATGAAGAATAAAGATACAT
This sequence comes from Flaveria sonorensis, assembly GCA_025506505.1. NCBI lineage: Eukaryota > Viridiplantae > Streptophyta > Magnoliopsida > Asterales > Asteraceae > Flaveria > Flaveria sonorensis. The sequence goes on along the minus strand of CM046425.1, from coordinate 19,954,144 downwards.
ATATATACAGGACCTAGTTTCGCTTATAGTTTCGCATACTACGAAACTGTATGCACCATGGCATGAGAAACTACCAGGCGAAACTACAGTTTCGCATGCAGTTTCGTATGCCACAGAATATAAAAGAAGACAAAAGTAAACTAGATCCTATTAAATTAATATCTAAGCTATCATAAATTATAACTACACAAAAACAAATGGAAAGGTGAATACCACCCTATTCTTGGTCATCAATACTCCCCCTAGGGGGGTATTCACCTGCTGGGTCTTCTGGATCAGCTTCGGCCTTTGCTCTCTCCATCAGTTGAGAAAAATCTCCAACTTCTACCTCCAGATCCTTGTGTTCTTGCACGCTCTTCTCGAGCTGCTTGATTTCTGATCTCACGCCCCTAGCCTTGTTTGCTACCCGCTCAAACAGGCTTGCTTTCGTCTTTGTCTCTTCTCCAGCTCCGAATTTGATCTGGATTTCACACAAAACTTTCAGATTCCCGTCACTAAATGAGAATAACTCCATCAGATCGAACAGCCTTATCTTATCTCCATTCTTTACCCGCACTACTGCTTCTCCTGTTTGGTTGTCATAGAACCATTTCTCGAATTTCTGCAGTCTTGACGGCTGTTAATCAGGTATCCTTACTCGATTGACGGTCTTTGCAGGTTTTAGCTTCAACACAATCTTTCCTTTCCTGGTCACCCAATCTAGATCCTTCTTTGATCGTCTCCTCTCTGGCTTCATATATCCAAAAGCTTCAAAGTTGTCCTTTACGCCCTGATGGATCTCATTCTCCAACAGTGTAGCACGTTCACTCAAAGCTGAATCTAGGAGGGGAATCTCTGCCAGTCTCCTCAAATCTCACTTAGGAAGGGTCTTAAAAGCCTTCCTTTTGTGCAAATAAGAGATCCCTCCTCCACGTCTTTTAATAAAAAACATTTTTAGCTTTGAGTTGTACTTCCAACTCACAATCTTCTTATCTGACTCCTTTCTTCCTGGTTCTTTAATGTTCTGAAACAGAGGGGTTAGCTTCTCTGGTTCCTCTTTCTTAGTGAACCAGTCCTCCTTGTTCAACTCAATCACATCTCCTTCCATTGAACTCCTTTGATCCACATAAGTCATTGGCCTCTCATCAACTATGTAAAACTCGGGCTCAGAATCATAGTCCACCAACTGCTCCTCCACTTCTTCCTCCTTATCAACTAAATTTAACCCAATTTTCCCTTTCTTTCCTACTTGAACCTCACTCCTTATCACCTCACCTCCTGTAATATCAGTATCTATATCAAATCCCATATTAATGAATCCAACTTCAAATACCTGTTCAACAACTTCTCCAGCACCTACTCTTTCACCACTCACTCTTGCAACACCACCACCAGCTTTATTATCTCTTGCACCACATCCACTAACTCCAGAGGTTCCAGCACCAATAGCATAAATACCAGATGTTTTATGAGCAAAAGGGAACTTTGATGTCTCAGTGATGTCCTTGATTTGCTCGACACTCGATACATCATCAGCACCTATAGCTCTCCTTAAATTACTCACCTCCTCCAACAACCTTCTGATCACGTTATAATAATTCAGACTTAAATGATCTAATTATATGATTTTACATTATTGTTATTGTGGAATGGGATTACTTTGGTTGTGTTTTATTTATAGCTATTCGAAGCCTAAGCAAGCTTAACTGGAAGTAAAAGAAGCCAAACATGAAACTATAAGGACTAAAGATGTAAACATCAAAAGTTATAAAAAAGGCACAAATTTAGGTGTACCTGCGTATGATACACCGGGTATGGGCGTATAATACGTCGGTCGGCGTATGGGCGGCGTATCAGTGGGTGTATTTGGAAGAAATAACAGAAAGTTGGGCGTAGGAATCCTAATATGGGCGTATGATACGCCCAGCTTTGGCGTATCATACGCCGGTCATCAACAAACACTTGAATTTTGTGGATCTTGAAGTTTATTTAAACATACCCAACCCCAATTCAAAGAATAACTTTTTCCAGCCGAAATCTAGCAAATTCAAGGTGATTTTGTGTGCTGTCAAGCTTCCCAACTCACACCAAATCATCATTGATCATCATCAAACCACGATTGAAGATTCAATGAAGACTATGAGTGGCTAGTTCGTTCGTGATTGCTTTCAGGTGGATAGTTCTTGCCAAGTGAGATGGTTAGTTATGTTTAAGGTTTTTTATGTTGAACACATTGTGATTAAATATAATTATAGGTTTTGATCGAGTTAAACAATTTGTTTATAAAGAAAATTATTTGCTTTATCATCAGTTTTAGGTTTCCTTGTATCGTGAGCTCATTGAGACAAGTAGATAACTTGATATAGATGAATTGGTAACTTTATGAATGAACAAGTCTTAGAAGATTGTTCCTTGGTTATCACTTCAATTAAAAGCTAAGATCTTGAGTCGTGTTATGCAACCCTAAAGTACACTTGATAACCCATTGATCTTGTAGAACTTGAAACCCGAAAGTGATTATTTCTTATTATTTAATCAAATTTGTTTTAAAGTTTGTTGCTTTTTGCAATAGTGTTACTAATTTCAACCAAAGTTTTAATCTTTAGTTATAAAGTTTGTGTCTTTAAGTTAATTGATTCATATTGTTAAACACTTTCCACATATTCCTTGTGGAGACGACCTTACTTACCCTTACACAATAAAGGTAGCTAAGACCAATATAATAACTTGTTTTTGATACAGTCTCGACAACCAGATCAAAGTGGCGCCGTTGTCGGGGAATTAGTGCACTTAGTGTTTAATAGTTTTTATTTGCTTTTCTTAAAAAATTTATAAAAAACCCAAAAAGATTTTATTTTTCAGTTTTCCAAAAAGATTTTATTTTTCAATTTTTATTTTGTAATTTGTTTGCTTGTTCAGTATTATGCGAGGTATTTTGTGTTTTTATGTTTGTAGGTAACCATTACATTAATGCATACAAGATTTTCAGGAAGGACCTCACCATTGCAATTTGATCCAGAAATCAAGAAGACTTCAAGAAAGAATCGTGTATTTCATAAAGCATCAACTTCAAGGACTTCTTAAATTCGTGGTCAAACAAGATCGGAAGAAGGTACATCATCAGCAACAGCTCATCGGATTTTAAGTAGACTTTCAAGAACGCATGAAAATAATCAATCGAATGATGAACAATCCAGAAAACCAAGGAGTACCACAACCCAACCAACCTTTGGGAGATATTCCATTACTAGTGCTCCCTCAACCTGATGATCCACCACCTCAACCTCAACAGGTGCAACCTCAACCTTAGGGTCCGATCCCTGTAAATCAAGGTGTGAAAAACCAACCTCCACCCATGAACTTCCAACCAATGCCAAATTTCTGGGTTTGTAATCCAAGTTTTCAGCATGACATGGAAGGGAGCCATCATAGCAATGAGGACCAGTTTTCTGTCAAAGGAAGTCATCATACTAATTATGTGGAAGAGTGGATGGAAGATCAAGTCAACATGGATGGACCAAATCAACATGATTTTGGGGATTATGGGAACCAACCGGGCTATCGAAACCATCAACCAAATCAGGATCAGGACGGTTATGCTCAACCACCCATTCATAACAACGTTAGGGGTCAACCATTTAATGGCATACCTGCCAATCTAGGAGCGCAACAATATGTACCAGCACGTGGTGTGGATAGTCACTTTCGTCCCGCCATTGCCATCAGTTCCTCTCCTATAGTTTCACCAACCCAAAGGGGACGAGCTTTTGAAGTCTGACCATAATGTTTGGGAATTCTCCCTCACTTCTATGGTATGGCAACTGAAGAACCCTATTTGCATATATCTGAATTTAAGGCATCATGTAGCACTATTGGTAGCCAAGGCTTTTCACCGGATGAATTTAAATTGGTCCTATTCCAATTTACCCTTAAAAACAAGGCCAAACAATGGTTCCTATCTCTACCATCTGCAAGTATTCACACATGGGTACAAATGCAACAACAATTCTTGGATGAATCCTATACGTCCCAAAGGACAAGTGATGCAAGGCGAGCCATTCAAGGATTTACACAACAATCAGGTGAACACTTTCATGAATCTTTTCACCAATTCAAAGAGATGCTAAGAACTTGTCCACATCATGGCATAGCTAAGTGAGAGTTGATTTTAGCATTCTATGATGGGCTATCACCAGAGGATGCTAGAGATGTAAATTCCACAAGTGCAAGAACGTTCACCTTAAACCATAAGGATGATGATTGGGATATTCTTGAAAGGATGAGTGTAATTTCCAAGAAGAGTGCACAATTAAGCCGAAGGTTAAGGGGTGCAAACATAAAGATGGTGAATGATCATGTGGCCATGGATAGAATTACGGTTCTAGAACGAGAAATTGCAAGCCTTAAAGTTGGAAAGAGTGGTGTGGCAAACATATCTAGTGAGTATGAAGTGTCTGACATGTGCAACGACATTGGCCATACATCGGTCATATGCTACTTGAATTCGGGGAAGAGTGAAAGTGTACATCAATTAGAAAGCCAAGGAGAAAGGAAGACATACGATATAAATTCTAACACATATCATCTCGATCTTAGAAATCACCCAAATCTTAGATATGGTAACAATACTAACCAATTGAATCCTCCTTTTCAGGTACCAATTCAAGGAAGCAACCAATATCAAGGCCAATAACAAGAATACAATCAAGGCGATTATCAAAGGAACAACTACAATCAAAGAAACTACCAACAAGGTGGTCAATATAATCAAAGGAATCAACAACATCAACAAGGGGCTTCTACTAACAATGGCAATGACAATGCAATTTTGTTAGTAATTCAAGATCTTGCAAAGGAGATGAAAGAGTTTAAGCAATTTAAAAAGGTGCAAGAAAAGACCAATGAGGCCATTGCCAAGAAACTGGGACAATTAGCTGACCAATTGTCCGAACGAGAACCAGGGAAGCTTCCAAGTGATACAACAATGAACCCTCAACATCAAGTCTCAAGTTCAAAGAATGTGCACACCAATTCGGTTAGTATCGTTCCTAAATCTAAATGTATTGATTATGTTTTAACCTCTCTTTCTCAAGTAGTTACAAGTAACGATAAGGAAGTTGATAAAGTGGAAGGAAGTGACTTAGGAGAACCAATTATTCCTATTCAAGTTGGGAAATTTAAAATCAAGCGGGAAATTTTTGATTATGGAGCTGGTGTGAGCATCCTTCCGGGAAGTTTGTATGACCAATATGACTTTAGTCCATTACATGAAACTAACAAAATAGTAATGCTTTTTGATTCAACTTGGAAACAACCCCAGGGGATGGTTAAGGATTTGATAATCAAGTTAGGAGAGTTCTACTACCCTGTAGACTTTATGGTGCTTGATTATGCACCAGTAAGGACGAATGAGCAACCAAAGGTAATTTTAGGATGACCATTCTTGGCAATAGCCTTGCCGAGATGGAATTAGTGGCATGACATTCAAAGATCTTAAGTTGTTCTTTAATGTGTTTTTAAAATCAATTACATATGTACTTAATAATGATTGTTCTATATCAGATGCTACTAACGCGGGTGCTTCTCCTTACATTTCACATGTAAGTGAGGATATCACCAAGAAGAATGTTTTTGATCCTTACAGGTTTGAGCTTGATAATATGGAAAAGGAGGAGAATGTGAAGGTGGAGCCATCAAGGAATGAAAATCCATAACGAAAGGTTAAGATGGGTAAACCACCGGATCATAAGGATTCAAGAATTAAAGAAGCAATGTTTGGCCAAAGCTTGAGTGAACAAGAGAATCTATCAAGCCAAGAGAAATATTTATTTGAAAAGAAGTTTGGAGAGAAGCATTCAATATGACCACCATAAGTGGTCTCAGGTAAGGTTCGGCTAAAGACCTAAAACTTAGCGCTTATGGGAGGCAACCCGAGAACTTTGTGGGTGTGTTCACCAGAAACCCTCACAAGAATATAAATCGTCCACTCGGGTCTATCGAGGGGTTTAAAGGCTTGTTGCATACGCTAAATGCAATCATGATTCTTACGAAAGTGAGTTTTAACTCTTTTATTAGTTTTTGTTTTTTTTTGTTTGGTTTTCTTTATTTTGTTTTGATAGTCAATCACGAGATGCAAGCAATCAGTGTAGGGAGGCACAGGTCAGTTGATGAAGGCTTCTAATAATGATTGTGATAAGGTCCATGTGCTCTTTCCACTACTTTGGTTTTGAACAATATTCTTTTCATGCTTTCGTTGAAATTGATTGATAATATGTTAGGATATGGCATACTAGTCTCTCTTCGTAATGAATTGTCTTGATTAGCAATAATAGAAATGAAATTAAGAATCTACCTCCTTATGTTATGAAAATACCAATTGTGACTACCATACATTGAGGACAATGTATCTTAAGTGTGGGGATGAGGGAAGAATTGAAAAAAATTGAGCCTTTTTGAAAAATAAATCTTTTAATAAGCTTAATTGTGCATGAGACATAAATTTTTTTTTCATACATGGTTAACTATCACTTGTTTGTGCATGTATAGATCCCTTGGCATGCTTGTTTTGAAACTATAGTAAGCCACTCCCATCATGAGCTTTTATAAAATTAGGTAGAACTCTTAGAAGGCATAACAAAACAGATGGTAGATGACATATGTGCTTTACATTTTTTAACCCTTTTGCACCGTTTCCATGAGAATTTGAGCCTAATTGAGCAATTCATAGCATATTTTGATTTGCTTTATATTTTTGCATAATGACGGAAACCATAATGTGCATTTAAGTTAGAACTCATGTAATTGATGCGTGTCAAGATCATGAACCAATATGTGCATAAATATGATAGAGGCATTAAGAATGAACCATGTGCTTGAACCTTTTCTTTTGAATTCCATACCTTGATAAATTTCCTTTAGACACCATGTTGAGCCGCAACTTGTCATTTGAATAAGCCCAAAACAATAAGTCTACAAAGCCTTAGCCTTTTTATGAAACCTAGGGTGATGAAGTCCAATCTATGACATACCAAGAAGTGTCGTCTCATTAGTAGTTCAATAATAGTATGATTGGTTATGAACATGTGAAAAAAATGAAAAAAGCTAAATATGAGGTCAAAATGACCAAAATATGAAACAACAAAAATAATATGAGAATTCGGTGATATTATTGCTTTTTGAGGATAGAGATTTATAAATAAATGTTAAATTTGATTTCATTCACCATTAGCCACTCTAAAATTCCTTTCTATCCCACCTTAAACCTTAGCCTAACATTACAACCCATGAAAGACCTCTTGATTTATGCATTATATTGTGTTAATTGATGGCGATATGATTAATATATGAGCTTACGATGAAAATGTACTTTCTTGGTTTGAGAGTTACATATATACTAGTATATAATCACTAGTCCACAAAACAAACCGAGAGGAGTGTTCATTGTGAGGAATGTGAATGCATGAATGTTTGAAGCAAAATGTGAAGTTATGCCAACTAAAGATTCTAAGTTTAAAATATAAGTGGTATTACATGTTGGGTTGTGAATCTTACATGATGATAGTTTAAAACTAAGTATGTCTTGGGACCTTAGCTTATACAAAGTTATGATAACTTAGCATGTTTGCTTAATTAAGGTGAATTGTGCAAGTAAGTTTGTTTGAGAACAAACAAAAGATTAAGTGTGGGGATTTGATCACGTGATAATAATTCAAGGCTTAATTGATTTAATTATATGATTTTACATCGTTGTTATTATGGAATGGGATTACTTTAGTTGTGTTTTTCTTATAAGTATTCGAAGCCTAAACACGCTTAATTGGAAGTAAAAGAAGCCAAACACGAAACTACAAGGACTAAAGATGTAAACATCAAAAGTTACAAAAAGGCACAAATTTAGGTGTACCGGCGTATGATACGCTGGGTATGGGTGTATAATATGTTGGTCGACGTATAGGCGGTGTATCAGTAGGTGTATTTGAAAGAAATAACAGAAAGTTTGGCGTAGGAATCCTGATATGGGCGTATAATACGCCCAGGGTTGGCGTATCATACGACGGTCATCAACAAACACCCGGATTTTATGGATCTTGAAGTTTATTTAAACACATCCAACCCCAATTCAAAGAATAACTTTTTCCAGCCTAAATCTAGCGAATTCAAGGTGATTTTAGGTGCTTTCAAGCTTCCCAACTCACACCAAATCATCATTGATCATCATCAAACCACGATTGAAGATTCAATGAAGACTATGAGTGGGTAGTTCGTTTGTGATTGCTTTTGGGTGGATAGTTCTTGCCAAGTGAGATGGTTAGTCATGTTTAGGGTTTTTTATATTGAACACCTTGTGATTAAATGTAATTGAAGGCTTTGATCGAGTTAAACAATTTCTTTATAAAGAAAGTTATTTGCTTTATCATCAGTTTTTGGTTTCCTTGCATCGTGAGCTCATAGAGACAAGTAGATAACTTGATATAGATGAATTGGTAACTTTGTGAATGAACGAGTCTTAAAATATTGTTCCTTGGTTATCACTTCAATCAAAAGCTAAGATCTTGAGTCGTGTTATGTAGCCATAAAGTACACTTGATAACCCATTGATCTTGTAGAACTTGAAACCCAGAAGTGATTGTTTCTTATTATTTATTCAAATTTATTTCAAAGTTTGTTGCTTTTTTCCATAGTGTTATTAATTTCATCCAAAGTTTTAATCTTTAGTTATAATGTTTGTGTCTTTAAGTTAACTGAGTCATATTGTTAAACACTTTTCACATATTCCCTGTGGAGACGACCTTACTTACCCTTACATAATAAATGTAGCTTAGACTGATGTAATAACTTGTTTTTAATCGAGTCTTAACAACCAGATCACCTTCTAATTAGATCCTGTTGGCTCAGTATCACCTTCTTCATCTCCTCAATCTCCAAATCTCTCAGTTTCTCCCTATCCTTTGAGTTAATCAGTTTGGTCTTAATCATTCTTAGCTTATTTGATAAGGATGTGTTAACATTTCTGATCACATCCTCATCAAACTCTGATCTCGTATCTCTTCTTGGCCTCTCGCCTTCTCCTGTAGGCCTGGTCTCAGGGATGACCGGCTGTTTGCTCTTACTCATCTTCTCTCGTATTGGGGAATCAACTCTAGTTGTTTTCTCAGCACTCTTCTTCTTCCTCTTCTTTGTTAGTTCCTCCTCAATCTCATCTAGTTGTTCTTCAAAGGTCATATCAGATTCCTTTGTATACTTCTTCCTCTTCCTAATCTCTTCCACGTTTCCCCCAGTTTTAGTTGCTCTCCTTTCCTCCAGAGGGATTAGAGTTTTAATATAATTCCACCTTTCTTCTGTATACATGCTCTCTAGCAGATATGTAATCTTCCCTAAGAAATCATGCCTGGAGGCAGCACAGTCTGCAAAGATCCTTGGGTTCATAGGAGTCAATCTTAGTTAATCCCCAAGCTTAGGCAAGTTTGGCTTTAAGTAATCTAGAATGATCTGAATAAATCTGGGATTGAGCAGCCACTTATCCTTCTTTAGAGCCATGATGTTCTCCAACAAATAATCATGGATGATCTGAGCTATGTTTCCTTTTTCCCCTTTACAGAACATGATAATAGCTGAGGACCATCTCAGATTCAGCCCATCTGATCCCCCTGTCTTGTGATCCAGACCGCTGATGAACACATGAGCTATGAACCTCCACTCCTTATATAGAAAGGACTTCTTGATCTCCTTCCTTTTCTCAAAGTCTGTTCCCTCATAACCAATATCTTTAAATGCTCTAATCACCTCTGTATCAGTCATATCAATGCTCTTCCCCATATCATCCTCCAGATGCAGGGCCTTAGCCACTGTCTTGACCGAGATCTCAACTAGCTCTCCCTGAACAGATGCTCTAATAATCCTTTGCCTGGCATCATACTCGGCCGTTCTCCAAAACTCTATAATCTGCTTCTCGTATATGGTAGGAGAGTGAGAAATGATATAGAAAATGGGAGATCTCCTCAACCAATCAATGGCATCTCTGTATCCAGCAGACTTAGGATCATGATAGTTTAGATATGCCACTATGTTTGATCTAGGATCAAACTTTAAGCTCCCCGTGAGAACTGCAGGTGAAACCAAGAGTTCGTTAGCTCACTGGAGGTTACAAAACATTTAAAAAAAATTCTAATTTTTAAGTAATATAAATTAATATTATCCATTTACTATTTCTTATCATTATAATATTGTATAAATTTAATTATAATTTTATTTTATTTTATTATTATTATTATTTTTAATTCAGTTTCGCATATAGTTTCGTATGTACAAACTATACTTTCGCATGAAGAAATATAGATTCGCAAGAACTGACGAAACCGAAGAAAGTACATGATCACGTAATAATAATTCAAGGCTTAATTGATCTAATTTTACATCGTTGTTATTGTGGAATGGGATTACTTTGGTTGTGTTTTGTTTATAGGTGTTCGAATCCTAAACAAGCTTAATTGGAAGTAATAGAAGCCAAACACGAAACTACAAGGACTAAAGATGTAAACATCAAAAGTTACAAAAAATACACAAAATTAGGCATACCGACGCATGATACACCAGGTATGGGCGTATAATACGCCGGTCAGCATATGGGCGGCGTATCAATGGGTGTATTTTGAAAAATTAACAGAAAGTTGGGCGTATGGATACTGATATGGGCGTATGATACACCCAATGTCAGCGTATCATACGCCGGTCACCAACAAAATAGCCAATTTTGTGGATCTTGATGTCTACTTAAACCTATCCAACCCCAACTCGAAAGAGAACTTTTCCCAGCCAAAATCTAGCAAATTCAAGGTGACTTTGGGTGCTTTCAAGCTTCCCAACTCATGCCAAATCATCATTGATCATCATCAAATCAAGATTGAAGATCCGATGAAGATCATGAGTGGCTACTTTCTCTTGATTGTTTTTGGGAGTACAATTCTTGTCAAGTGAGGCAATTGGTATGCTTTGATTAGGTTTTTTTATTGAATAATAAATTATTGAATGAAACCTTATGTTTTGGTTGATTTAAAAGGTTTACTTATAAATAAAGTTGTGTGCTTGATTATCAGTTTTCGGTTTCCTTGCATCGTGAGCTCATTAAGAAAAGTAGACAACGTGATATAGGTGAATTGCTAGCTTTGTGAATGAACGAGTCTTGTGGATGTTGCGGAATTGAAAACCCGGAAGTGATTGTTTCCTATTATTTAGTTAAATCAGTTTCAAAGATTCTTGCTTTTTGCAGTTGTGTTCATTAATTCATTCAAAGTTTCAATCTTTAATTATAAAGTTTGTGTCTTTTAGTTAATCAAGTCACATTAATTAAACACTTTCTACATATTCCCTGTGGAGACGACCTTACTTACCCTTACGCAATAAAGGTAGCTAAGACCGATATAATAAATTGTTTTTGATCGAGTCTCGACAACCAGATCAGTACACGTGAGAAACTATAGGTTTGCAGTCAAGACTCAATATATTCGCTTTGAATGAGAAACTATAGTTTCGCATTGGAAACTATAGTTTTGCACGGACACTGAAACTATAGATTTGCAAGATCTGGGCAAAACGATTCAATGCACACGGGCAGCAGTACTAGATAGTTTCGCACAGATCAGTGAACTTTCATTCAATTTCGCACCATGACACCTTAGTTTCAGACATTGAATGTGCGAAACCCAAAAGTCACCGAATTGTTTTTTACACTAAAAATCAAAACTAAACGTGTTCCACGGTTCGAATCATGTTTAGGAAAGAGATTTACCGGTTAGATTAACATAAAACACACCACTAAACACGGATTTGATATCAAGAGACAAAGGCAATTCGAATTAAAAAAAACTTGGAAATTTCGCAAATGACGAAACAACCGACGAAACTGGTATTCATACACCATAGTTTCGCATATGCCGAAACTATAGTTTGCCATGGTGAAACAACAATTTCGCCTGGCCAACGAAACTATAGTTTCGCTTGCAGAACCAGGTCAGCAAAAGAGTATTTTCGCATAGCGAAACAATAGTTTCGCACTGCGAAATCACAGTTTTGCATGAATCAAAATACTTATATTATCAAAATTTTAATTATTTTAATTTTTTATTTTTTTATTTTTTATTTTAATTTTTTATATGTATAAAGAAGACTTCTCAACCCACGAGACTTGACAAGAAATAAAAGATGAATTTGAAAAAGAAACACAGAGACAAGGATATCGGACATGCTTTTGCAAGAAATCGTCTAGAGAGTCGAGGATTGACGGGATTGCCAATATGCTTGTCCATTTAAACTCATGCCGTATTCTTTTCAACAAAGACTTGTAACATAGTTTTATCATGTTTTGGGTTCACTTAAGAATGCTCAAGAAACTTGGTTCCCACAGTCATTCGGCAAAGAACTCATCTCGTCATCATGGTTTATTGAATGTAATCATTGATTCTGCTTGATATTTTATGGGATGGTTATACGACAGATCATCTGACATCTATAGATGTACAAGATAATGATGTAAGAGAGGTTGATAATCAGAGCTCCAGGTCTATACTCACATATAACAGAGAAGATAATTATTTAAGCTAAATGATGGGAGCTTCAGGTCTATACTCACGTATAATAGAGAAGATCATCATTTGAGCGTATTGATGAGAACTTCAGGTCTATACTCATGTATAACAGAGAAGATCATCACTCCAGGTCAATGCTTACTCATAGCAGAGGAGTTGTACACACAAATTATTCAAGGTTAAGAGATGAGGGAATTTTGAGAATTCAAAGTCAGACACAGACATCATCCATTCTCAACACGGATTTTGACGAGACTTGTAGTTTTGTGCAAGCCGAGATGACGTGAGAATAAAGCTTAATACTGAGGTTAATTCTTAGTTAAGTCATATAATCACCGTCTACTTCGTTTTTGGCCATCGGGCCTACCGACATATCCCAACACTATGCCTCTGACCTCCTTCAGACACTATCTAAGCTTCCTAAATCCTACACCAAAAATAAGATAAGATTATATACACAAGAACGTAAAGTGTAACAAAAGAAAAATATAAACCGGTCAAAGTCTATTCTCCCCCAAAATTTCTATTAAAGTGTAACAAAAGAAATTTACTTGTAAACTGAGATACACTTCCCGGAAGTGTGGGTGTTGAAACTTCTAATCACATGAATTATAAAGAAGATTTTTTTTAGTCAAACATAAAACACTTATGAAATATTTATAGATCACCGCAAGAAATTGCCCTTAAAAAGATATTAGACCCAACATGTTAATCAATTCATAAAAATGAGGTTTATCAAAAGTTTTTGTGAAAAGATCGGCCTTTTGACTTTTGGAGTCAATTGGTATAATATCAATAAAACCCTTTTCTTGTGCATCTCGGATTGCATGAATTCTTGTTTCAATGTGCTTGGTGCGAGTATGATGAATTGGATTTTTGGCAATCCAACGGCCGCTTCATTGTCGTAGAGAGCGGCGTATGAGATTTTTGGCAATCCAACGACCGCTTCATTGTCACAGAGAGCGGCGTATGAAGAAAATTAATCCTGCAATCCATCATTTGATTTTGAATCCATAGAACTTGACAGCAACAACTTGAAGCAGTAATATATTCAGCCTTGCTTGTGGATAGAGAAACTGTTGCCTGCTTCTTACTTTGCCATGAACCCAGACAATCCCCGAGATATTGACATCCGCCGATTACATACTTTCTATCAAGCTTACAACCTCCATGGTCACTGTTAGAGTACGTATGAAGATCAAAATTTCCTCCCTATGGATACCAAAGACCCAAACGAGGAGAGCCCTTCAAGTAGCGGAAGATACGTTTAACAACTTTTTCATGAGATTCCTTTGGATTGGCTTGATATCGAGCGCAGTAACAGACAGCAAATGCAATATCTGGATGAATCATGGTGAGATACATTAGAGATCTGATCATAGAACGATAACGGTGATCATCAACTGACTTTCATTGTCATCAAGGGTTAGGCAGGTTTGTGCAGAAAAAGGAGTAAGCTCGGGAGAAACATCATTGATGTTGTACCTCGATAGGATTTCTAGAATGTATTTCTCTTGAGGAATGATAATTCCATCTAGCTTTTGTTCAACCTGTAATCCTAAGAAGAAGCACATCTCCCCCATCATGCTCATTTCAAAGCGCTCTTTCATTACTTCTTCAAACTCTCTACACAACTTCTCATTCGTTGAGCCGAAGATGATGTCATCGACATATACTTAAACAATAAGCACATCTCCATTAACCTCCTTCTTAAACAAAGTCATGTCTATAGTTCCACGAGTGAAGCCTTTTCCGAGGTGATACTGTGTTAGGGTTTTGTACCAGATTCTAGGAGCTTGATGTAATCCATACAAGGATTTATCCAGTTTGTAGATTTTTTCAGGAAAATCTGGATCTTCGAAACCTGGTGGTTGACAGACATAGATCTCTTCGTCAATAGCTCCATACAGGAATGCACACTTGATGTCCATCTGGAAGACTTTAAAGTTTTTGTAAGCAACATGAGCTAGGAAAATCCGAATGGCTTCAATCCGGGCCACGGGGGCAAACACCTCAGTATAATCATTCCCCTCCTCCTGAGTAAATCCTTGAGCAACCAACCTTGATTTGTTTCTAATCACAACTCCACGATCATCTAGTTTTTTCTTGAATACCCACTTTGTACCAATTGGATACTTATTTGGCGGAAGATCGACTAATTGCCACACTTTTAATTTTCTGAATTTTTGAAGCTCTAATTGCATTGACTCCACCCAGCTTGGGTCTTGAAAAGCCATGGCCATATTTTTTTAGGACAATTTGAGATAGAAAGCAAGCAAAGAGACATTCATTGATTGGCCCTGATTGGCTTCGAGTCCTGACACAGTCAGATATTGAACCAATGACATAATAATGTGGGTGATATTTTAGAGTTTTAAAGTTAGTGTTTAGGGTTGAGGAATTGGATGAAGTGGGTTGTGGGGAAGATGGTTGTGAGGTGGATGATGGTAAGGTGGATGGTTGATTGGAAATAGGACTTTGTGGTATTTGTGATGGTGTTAAAACGATTTGGTTTTCAGGTTCAGGTTGATGTTAAGGTGGGAGTTCTGGTTGAAGATAAGGTTGTAGTTCAAGTTGAGGTTGAGGTAGTGGTTCTGGTTATGGTTGAACGGGAATGAAAGGTTGACCACTTGATGAAGGAACGTCATCATCAAGGAAGGATGGCAGATTGAATGAATTAAAAATGGTGTTTGAATCATAGAACCAATCTGGATCAGAACCAACGTTGGAAACATTGGACTCTCGTAATTCAACATAGAAAGATTCTTGCACTATTCTTGTTCGTTTGTTGTATACTTTGTAAGCCTTTTCAGTTGAAGAGTATCCGACAAAGTAACATTCATCTGACACTGCTCCAAACTTGGAATTTTGAGCTTGAGTATTTAACAATGTACAAGAGCAACCGAAAGGACGCAAAAAGTCAATCAACGGTTTTTGCTTATGAAACAGTTCATATGGACTCTTCATCTTGTCTTTCACAATCAAAACTCTATTTAGAACATAGGAAGTACAGTTGACTGCTTCTGCCCAGAAAATAATAGGAAGTTTAGATTCTATGAGCATAGTCCATGCTGCTTCAATAAGAGTGCGATTCTTTCTTTCTGCTACACCGTTTTGCTGAGGTCTTCGGGCAGCGCTAAATTGTATGAGAATCCCTTTGGCTATACAGAATGAATTAAAAATCTAATTTCTAAATTCTATTTTGTTGTCACTTCTGATCGCCATTACTTTCTTGTTGTTGATATTCTCAATGGTTAAAATCAGCTTCTGTAACACCTCTGCTATCTTCACTTTATATGCTAGGAACCGAACCCAAGAATATCTGGAGTAATCATCTGTAACAACAAGACAATAAGATTTCTTAGCAATAGTCTTCACACTTATTGGACCGAACAGATCACAATGTAATAACTCAAGAGGATTAGAAATAGAATTTTCTTTTTTAGGCTTGTGTGATTTCTTGTGCTGTTTACCTTTAGCACAAGATATACACTTTTCGATTGAAGAAAAATCCTTTTGTGGTAAATCTCTGACAAGATTATTTTTAACCAACTTGTTAATATTTTTAAAATTCACATGGCCTAAACGTCTATGCCAGAGAAATGACTTAGATGGGGAGGCTTTTGATAAGAGATAGGTCATGGTGGAGGTTGATTCTTTGGAGTTCATATCAAGCAGATATGTGTCGTTTTTCCTTGGAGCTCGCATGATTACCAAATCATCTGAAACTAAAACTTCTGTCTTAAGAAACAAACATTTGTTAGATTTAAAAAGCACAGGAATATTCTTGTCATAAATTTGTGACACGCTTAGAAGATTGAATGCCAACGAGGCACGAAATTTACCTTTTCCTAGGTTAAAGAACCATTGTATACCTCACCTTGACCTATCATTTTACCTCCCTTTTTGTCACCCACAAAGGCAGCATATCCTTCATTTATTATCCAATAATTGGTAAGAAGGTCCTTCAATCCGGTCATATGCCTTGAACATCCAGTATCTACGTGCCAGGTGTTGTTGATAGTCCTTCTCAAATGTTCCTTGCAAATGAATTAAAAATCATTTAGACACAGGGACCCAAACCTTAAACGGTTTGGTTCTGGAAGGCAATGGATTTGAACAAAAGAAACTATCAACAAAATGTTTTATTCTATTTCCTAAGGAACGGCTTTCTACATTTCTATTTACAACCTCTGGACAATGCTTGACAATGTGATCATCTTTTCCACAGTTAAAACAACGAGATTTTAGGACTTTTCTTTTATCTTTTTGAATTGGAACATTGTCCATAATAATCTCTTCCTCACATTCAGACATTAGAGAATCACAATCACTGTAAGTCACATGCACTTCCTGTGACTTGTTTTCTGAGTCAAATAATCTGTCATGATTTATGGACTCTCTTATCTCTGAAATGTTACAATCATGTGAGGATTTTGTTTCTCTTGGAGTAGAGATCCAAATAGGAGTGAAGGTGGGAATGGGAAGAGAAATGCATTTTTCAAAACAATTTGATTTTGAAGAATTCTTCTTGCCTTTACTCTGAACACCAACTTTTTAATTCTTAAAACATCAACTTCATTTGATTTAAACATTGGGGTATGAGAACAACTGGATTGTAAACTATTCAAACTACAATCTATGCTACTAGAACTATTGTCTACAAAAGACTTTTTGGGATCTGAAGAACTAGAACTACTACTGCCAAGACCTCTACTTCCTCCATAATTATAGTCTTCCCGAACCTCTTTATGATTCACCCTTTCTAAACTTGTAAACAAACTATTAGTATCCCTTTTAATTAAATTATTTATAGGATGAGGTGTAGGCATTGGAGAATAGAAAAAGGTGCTAGGCGGTGGGTAAACATGAGTGGTTTCACCATAACCCAACCCTGTCTTAGTTTTAGCTCCCCTTTGTTTGCTATAGAGTTCCTCTAGCTTCATCCCAAAAATAGTCCATTTATCAAGTTTTGTTTTAAGTTTAGAGGTCTCGAAATCAGCTAAGGTTACCCTTTCTGTCAAAGCATTGACTTCCACATTTCTTTCAAAAGGAGTTCTTTTTAAATGATCATTTTCTTTTAAAGCTTCATTTAATTTTACAAAAAATTTTGCTTCATTCTTTTTAAGTTCCTCATTTACCCTTTTTAGTTCCCCTCCATTTTCTTTTAATATGTTATTTACTTTATAAATTCCAAACAGACGAAATTTGCAAGCAGATAAACACATGTCTTGAACTACCTCATATGGAATCTCTATTATCTTCTTCTCTGCAGCTAGGGCTTTCTCACATTGCACACCCTTGATTCCACCTTCAACTCTTCTTCTCTTACACCTTTTCCATCTTCACTCTTCTATTTCTTGTCACACCCCAACCTTAACTGTCACACCCTCAAAATCCACGTGCGGGGTTTTACCGCGAGGCGCGTGACATACCAGGATCTCAGTCATTAGTTACCAAGAACGACTTTATATGATTAATAAACAAAACCAGAGTTAACGTTTAAAATACTGCGGAAACGTTTTTAAAACAGAAAACCCAAAACAAGTAGTATGTAAAGAGAATGCGCAAAACATACGCGCCCCAAACACAATTATTTAATATGAAAATAATCCCAAATTTGTAAACAAGGCAATGTAGACAACTCAACAATGCTGGTGTGCTTGCTCCTAGGCAACTGGCAACCTTAACCAGAGAATAGCATACTAAACAAGTCAACACATGGTTGGTGAGTTCAAGAGTTTGCGTTAAAATATAAACCAATCAACAGTTTCCAGAGCATAAGTAGTGTATTGCAATAGATAGCTAGTCTATTAACATAAAAATATTAATCATAGTGATTTCGCGATCGAAGCTGACTGTGTTACGTTTGTTGCCTCCCGTCACGACTTACCAGGTCGTGACGAATATAAGTTAGGACAAAATTACACCCGTATGACCTCGAGTCACACAGGTGGGGCTCGTCAGACCCAGTAGTACTACCCAAAATTTCTCCGCTAGTCAATATTAACACTCCGAAAGTGTGAGGACTTTCCATGGTAAACAACACTATATCAATATTATACACACTCATATATAAAAGCGTTTGTGATCAACAGTATGCTATCTCCCCCAAAAGAGATTATGTAAAATGAGTGGGGCAAGAACTCACCTGATGCGCGCAAGAATTAACTTAGAGCTTAACTTGAAAGAAAGAGGGGAAAGACAACCTTCAAAGGTCACCTAGAACACATGAGTACATAAGTATGTGTACACAGAATCAATATGAAACCCTAAGTGCTTTACAACCCAAAGAACTCAAGGTTTTAGAAAGACAAGACACATTTGACCCAGCTGACCCGTTTGACCCGTTAGTGACATTATAGGTGATAACTCGTTAATACTAACACAACAGCATATCATACATGTTCACATACAACTTGATTACATATAGCACTTCATTAACCACATGTACTACCTAGATCATCATACAACTAGATATCACACAAGTCATGCGAATCACAACAGGCCAAAACAGGTAACAAACCAAATCAACATCCCTATAACCTAAACAACACATTTCATCACCTTAGAAACCATCCATGAACACACTAGCATGATCCTAATATCCCAAACATGCTCAAATCATCCAATTCAAGGATTTGCACAATTAAAGTTTCCCTTTTGGGAAAGTACATCCCAATTTCATCAAACACCCAAGACATTCGTGGATTCATCAATTATATACCAATCCAAATCCATGACAACATTTAAACATGATCAACAACACCTAATCATCATGATTCATCAACGTTCAACACCAAAAGTTACTATTTTTAGCAATGTATGAACTATAAGACATCTTCTTGATTTTAAATTGTTCATATCATCAACCTAGCATCTAATCACCATCACAAACACATCCATAACATTCATACATCATCCATTCATCAATTCATGCAAAATAAAGTTACTATTATTAGTAACCTATGAACAACGTATCAAAATCATAGCTTTCTTGCATAATCAACGTTAACTAGCATATATACAATCCAACTAACATAATAACACCAACCAACATCAATAAATCGGCCTCCAATTGCAAGTTTCGAATTAGGGTTTCGGCCCTAATGTAATTTCCATAAAAACTTGTAAAAATCCAACCTTTATTGCATACTTGACGTTAATTAACATGTAATCTATCTAGTAAACACATTAACATCAACAACTAGGCATCAATCGACCACCAATTTCCGTTTTCGCATGGAACATTCGGCCAACATGAAGAATCATCAAAAACATGTAAAAATCTAACCTTTAAACGTGTAATGGCTCGCAATTGATGATTCTAACTTGTTGTGATGCTTGAAATCGGTCCAAAATCGAATGTGAATGCTTGTTCTTGGTTGAAATCATAGGTTTGTGGATGTGGGGAGGTCGATCGCGGCCGTAGGGTGGAATTAGGGTTGGAGTTTTTGTTTTATTAATTTAATTTTGCATAAATACCCTTTAAACCCTTGCATTTTGTATTTTATAAAGATTAGGCTTTTTGAATAGTTTTTAAATAGTTTTTAACTACTAAACACAATTATTATTAATCACAAATAACAATCATGCATAATTTCCATTTATCACAAGACACACGAAATAAATATACACGTTTTAACGTTACGCGATAAAATTACAGTTAACATTTAAATCACATAAGCATAACTTAATAATCACATTGTTAACTTAATTATCATCAATTTAACATTACTGATTATTGTTAAGTCACCAACGTTCAACGAAAACTAGTGTGTGTGCACGACACGTGTATGCAAGACTTAACGGAACTAACGGAGTTTGGTAACTGAAAATTACCGGATATCACATTATCCCCATGTTGAAAGAATTTTCGTCCCGAAAATTGCGTTACATGGTGAGTGTTCCATCACTGGTCTACTGCATTGGCATAAGGAAATCGAAATCGTGTGAGTTTTGGATGAGTTGTCACATCATCCCCATGTTGAAAGAAATTTCGTCCCGAAATTTAATTAGTACCTTCGCCGGCTGGCATCGTCCTTTCGAATAGCTGAGGGTACTTAAGCTTCATTTGGTCTTCACGTTCCCACGTGAATTTTGGTCCACGTCTCGAGTTCCAACGAACTTTGACAATGGGTATCTTGCTTTGCTTAAGCATTTTCACCTCACGATCCATCACTTCGACAGGTTCCTCAATGAAACGTAACTATTCGTCTACTTGAACTTCTTCCAGTGGTACGACCATCGTTTCATCCGTTAAACATTTCTTTAGATTTGAAACATGGAATACATCATGGATTCCACTCAATGAATCAGGTAAGGCTAGTCGATAAGCCACTGGACCAATTCTTTCCACTATCTTAAATGGTCCAACGTATCTCGGATTTAGCTTTCCTCGCTTACCAAACCGAACTACGCCTTTCCACGGTGAGACTTTTAATAAAACCTTGTCACCTGTCTGAAATTCCAAAGGTTTTCGTCGTTTGTCAGCATAGCTTTTCTGTCTGTCTCGCGCTGCGGCCATGCGGTTTCTTATCTGAACAATCTTCTCAGTTGTCTCGTGTACTAACTCGGGACCCGTTAATTGACTATCACCAATTTCAGCCCAGCAAACTGGCGATCTACACTTTCTCCCATATAAAGCTTCAAAAGGTGCTGCCGTTATGCTAGTGTGATGTAAGAAAATTCCACCAATGGTAGGTGAACTTCCCAGTTATTCCCGAAGTCAATCACACAAGCACGTAACATGTCCTCCAAAGTCTGTATAGTACGCTCGCTTTGACCATCAGTCTGTGGATGATAAGCAGTACTCATATCCAATCGCGTACCTAAAGATCTCTGCAGTGATTGCCAGAAGTGTGATGTGAAGCGAGAGTCGCGATAAAAAATGATTGAGATAGGTACTCCATGCCTTGAAACGATCTCCTTCAGATAAAGTCGGGTTAACTTCTCCATCTTATCTGTTTCCTTTATCGCTAGGAAATGAGCAGATTTTGTCAATCGGTCCACGATAACCCATATTGTATCACAACCCGTAGAAGTGCGAGGTAACTTAGTAATAAAATCCATTGATATTTGATCCCACTTCTACATACGGATCTCGGGTTGTTGTAGTAGACCAGATGGTTTCTGATACTCCACTTTAACCTTCGAGCAGGTCAGACACTTGCTCACATAAGTAGCTACATCTGCTTTCATGTTAGGCCACCAATAGTGCGCCTACAAATCGTGGTACATCTTGTCAGATCCGGGATGTATAGAATACTTGGACTTGTGAGCCTCACTCATCACCAAGTTTCTCAGGTCTCCATGTAGAGGTACCCATAGTCTATCCATGAAGTAACGAATCCCATCCGCCTTTACTTCTAGTTGCTTTTCCATTCCCCGTAACCCTTCTAAACTCATATTTTCTACCTTCAGAGCTTCAGTTTGAGCATCACAGATTTGTTCAGGTAATTGCGTACTAATCGTTAGTTGCAGAGCTCGCACTCGTCGAGGCTTAGTAGTTTCTTTCCTACTCAGCGCGTCAGCAACTACATTTGCTTTCCCCGGGTGGTACTTAATAGCACAATCATAGTCATTCAATAACTCTACCCAGCGCCTTTGCCTCATATTCAACTCCTTTTGCTCAAATATATGCTGAAGACTCTTGTGATCGGTGTAGATGGTGCATTTGGTACCGTACAAGTAATGTCTCCAGATCTTTAAGGCAAAAACTACCGCACCCAGTTCCAAGTCATGGGTGGTATAGTTCTTCTCATGAATCTTCAATTGTCTAGAGGCGTAAGCTATCACTTTATCCCGCTGCATCAGGACGCATCCAAGTCCTTGAATAGAAGCGTCACAATAGACTACGAAATCATCACTACCATCCGATAACGCTAATATTGGTGCGCTACACAATTTATGTTTCAGCAACTGAAAAGCAAATTCCTGACTCTCACCCCATTTGTACGTCGTTCCCTTGTGAGTCAAGGCTGTGAGAGGTTGTGCAATCTTAGAGAATCCTTCAATGAATCGTCGACAATATCCCGCTAATCCAAGGAATTGTCGTATCTCACTTGGTGTCTTAGGAACAGACCAATTCTTTATCGCTTCAATCTTAGCAGGATCAACATGTATTCCCTTCTCGTTGACAATATGACCCAAGAATTGTACCTCACGTATCCAGAAATCACACTTAGAAAACTTTGCGTACAGTTGTTCCTTTCTAAGTAATTCTAAGATTAAACGTAAGTGCTTCTCATGTTCTTCCTCGGTCCTTGAGTATATTAGTATGTCATCAATAAAGACGATAACAAACTGATCAAGATAGGGTTTGCACACGCGATTCATGAGGTCCATGAATACTGCTGGTGCATTCGTCAACCCAAATGGCATGACAAAAAATTCATAGTGACCATATCGTGTACGGAAAGCAGTCTTCGAGATGTCCTCTTCTCGAACTCTCAGCTGATGATACCCAGACCTCAGATCAATCTTAGAGTAATAGCTTGATCCTTGTAGTTGATCAAACAAATCATCGATACGAGGTAACGGATATCTATTCTTGATAGTAACCTTGTTCAGTTCCCTATAGTCAATGCACATTCAAATGTACCATCCTTCTTCTTCACAAATAGAACTGGCGCTCCCCAGGGCGACGAACTCGGTCGGATGAACCCTTTATCCAACAACTCTTGTAGTTGGGCAGATAATTCCTGCAGTTCGTTCGGAGCTAACCGGTACGGTGCTCTCGCAATTGGAGCGGCTCCCGGAGTCAACTCAATCTGGAATTCAACTTGACGATCTATTACGGTAATCCAGGCAGGTCTTCCGGAAACACCTCAGGAAACTCACGAACTACGGGGATATCCTCTCTCTTCTTTTCCTCGATCTGTTTATCTGTGACGAGTGCTAATATGGCCAGTCGACCCTTTCGTAACAACTTCTGTGCTTTCATAAACTAGATGATGCCTATCACCGCACCACTCCTATCACCTCTGACCGTAAGGACTTCTTCACCAAGGGGAATCCGTATGATCTTCTCGTGGCATATGACTTCTGCTTGTTTATCGGAAAGCCAATCCATGCCTACTACCACATCAAAACTTCCTAGTGTAACAGGCATGAGATCTATGGTGAATGTATGACCAGCAAGCTCTATCTTGCAGTCTCTAAGAATATGCGTTACGTGAATCTGTGTACCGTCAGCTAACTCTACGGTGTATTTAGATTCTAAGGCTGAGGGCATATCACTTAAAAGACTACAGAACCTAGTGGACACGAAACTTCTATCGGCTCCGGTATCGAATAATACGGTAGCAAAACAACCATTAACCGAAAATTTACCAGTTACTGTTGTAGGATCGTTTAGAGCCTCACCTGAGCCAATGACGAAGGCTCTTCCTTTGGCTCCATTGTTGTTTCCACCATTGTTGTTGCCATTACCATTGTTGTTGTTATTGTTGTTGCCATTGTTATTATTGCTGTTGTTCCCATTGTTGTTGTTGCCATTACCATTCCTCTTAAGCTGGGGACAGTTGCGTTTGTAATGGCCTTCTTTTCAACACTCAAAACAACCTTTCGGAGTTTCTTGTGATTGTTGAGGCTTCTTCATCAGTTCACCCCGACAGTCTTTGGCTGCGTGACCAATCTTCCCACAACGTTGGCACTTGAAGTTATCACATCGACCCACATGGTGGTAGTTACACCGGTTGCACTTCGGCAGTCTTCCACCATACCCACCGGGTCCTTGATTTGAGGGAGTCACCTGGTTGAAGCTTCGGTTGTTATCGAACTTCCGTTGCTATTGCTGACTTTGCTGCTGTTGTTGAGGTTGAGATTGGCTGCTCGATGACGATCCCTTGTTGCTTAAACCATCCCACTTGCATTTCTGGTCAGGCACGCTTGCCACCGTACCCCGTTTAGGTAACCGTCCTTGCTCAACTGCCTGGTCAGTCAGCCTGTGGGCTGTTCGGATAGCTTGTTGTATGGTAGTGGGGTTAGAGGCAGTTACCATACTTTGAATTTCGGGCACCAATCCCCGTATATAATGCTCCACCCTCTTGTGCATTTCATTCACCATCCCTAGGCATAAAGTGGCTAACTCATGAGTACGAGTCATGTAGGCTTCAATTTCTGAGCCTTGCATTTTGAGTTGCCAGAACTCAATCTCCAGTTTCTGCACTTCATTTCGGGGGCAATATTCTTCAGTCATAATTCCCTTGAACTCATCCCAAGGTAGTTCATTGGCCATGGCTTGACCCAGCATTTGTACCTGGGCATTCCACCTGGAAAGTGCTGCGCCTTCCAATGTCCCGGTGGCATACTTCACCTGATCAGCAGGCGGGCAGTTGCATTTCGCGAAGACAGACTCTGTCTTCTCAAACCACCTTACAAGCCCTACAGCTCCTTCCGTCCCGCTGTAGGTATGGGGTTTACAGTCCATGAAGGACTTGTAGGTACATGGTGGTGGTCCTGTTTTGACAACCCAAACATTAGTCAGATATCCCAGACAAATAACTAGGATAATTAGTTTAACCTCTTGTCATCATTTACCTGCTGGTTGTCCCGGTTGGGCAGCAGCCACTGCCGCCTGAACATGTTCGTTAATTAATGCCGCCAATTCCGCAGGCATCATGTTTATGGCTCCGGCTCCACGGCCTCCGGCGCCACGTCCACGACCACGCCCACGTCCTCTTCCAATTGCGTCCATATTTCTCTTTAAAATTCACAATTACAATAATGAGTAACATCCAACACATTAATCTCATCAAGGTACAGTAAACAATAAGAAATAATGCATTCACCACAACCACAACATTTATAAAAGAAACAATAATCAAAGATAAATAAATTGCAATTGAGTCACAAAATATTCCATCAATGTCAAAATTTAAGTTTGTCAGTTGGGTGGGAAACAACCCTTCCCACATAGGTTTCAAAGAAAAGAAACACTACATAGTCTAAGTCATTTAAAAGGTAGGATCAGTCCAGTACATCAGATTCGTCACTGTCCTCATCCATCTCTACTGGTTCTTCTTCGGGGGCTTCCTCGGGTTCCTCTTCTGGGTCTTCCTCATCAGGGTCCACCAAAGGTGCAGGGGCTTCAACAACCTGAAGTGCTGCTAGTTGTGCCTCTAAATCAGCAAACCTATCATCGATCACAACGTTATGGTGATCTTGTGCGTCCATGTGCCCACTAAGTGCTACCACATTGCCTGCCAGCGTATGATGTCCACCAATGTCCATCGAAAGTCGCTCCTGAAGCGTCTCTACCTGGAAACGCAGCTGACGCATCTCAGATCGTAATGCAGAGTTCTCATCAGTGAGTCCTCTAATCCGCTGTCGCTCTGTGTCCAGTGTGGCTACTAGGGCTGCAAATGCCTGCTCCAGAGGAATGCTCAAAGTAAGAAGTGTAGGCAAAGTAGAGGCGGTTGATGACCTAGTCCTAGGTCGTGTAGGTGCTACTGATGGTACGCGTTCTCTATAAGCCATACGGTTTATGTAAGTGGGGTAGAAATCCCAGTTACGCGGAGGATCGAGCTCAGGAGGTATGAAATGCTGATCCCAGTCTATCTCGCCAGGAGGATAAGGATGTCGAGGCCAGTTAAATCCCCTATCCGGTACGGGAGAAGTAGGAGGTGAATCAGATCGTGCAGGTCTCTTGCCTAAATTTCTGGACGACGATGCCATACTGCGAAGTACGTGTTGCGTATGCCAATGAGTATACAGTAAGGAGAGTAAGCGATAAGTAACTAACAACTGTGCGGTTATAGTCTAGTGTGTGTATGCAACCTAGTTCCCTATAACCAATGGCTCTGATACCAATCTGTCACACCCTCAAAATCCACATGCGGGGTTTAACCGCGAGGCGCGTGACATACCCGGATCTCAGTCATTAGTTACCAAGAACGACTCTATATGATTAATAAACAAAACCAGAGTTAACGTTTAAAATACTGCGGAAGCGTTTTTAAAACAGAAAACCCAAAACAAGTAGTATGTAAAGAGAATGCGCAAAACATACGCGCCCCAAACACAATTATTTAATATGAAAATAATCCCAAATTTGTAAACAAGGCAATGTAGACAACTCAACAATGCTGGTGTGCGTGCTCCTAGGCAACTGGCAACCTTAACCAGAGAATAGCATACTAAACAAGTCAACACATGGTTGGTGAGTTCAAGAGTTTGCGTTAAAATATAAACCAATCAACAGTTTCCAGAGCATAAGTAGTGTATTGCAATAGATAGCTAGTCTATTAACATAAAAATATTAATCATAGTGATTTCGCGATCGAAGCTGACTGTGTTACGTTTGTTGCCTCCCGTCACGACTTACCAGGTCATGACGAATATAAGTTAGGACAAAATTGCACCCGTATGACCTCGAGTCACACAGGTGGGGCTCGTCAGACCCAGTAGTACTACCCAAAATTTCCCCGCTAGTCAATATTAACAATCCGAAAGTGTGAGGACTTTCCATGGTAAACAACACTATATCAATATTATACACACTCATATATAAAAGCGTTTGTGATCAACAGTATGCTATCTCCCCCAAAAGAGATTATGTAAAATGAGTGGAGCAAGAACTCACCTGATGCGCGCAAGAATTAACTTAGAGCTTAACTTGAAAGAAAGAGGGGAAAGACAACCTTCAAAGGTCACCTAGAACACATGAGTACATAAGTACGTGTACACAGAATCAATATGAAACCCTAAGTGCTTTACAACCCAAAGAACTCAAGGTTTTAGAAAGACAAGACACATTTGACCCAGCTGACCCGTTTGACCCGTTGGTGACATTATAGGTGATAACTCGTTAATACTAACACAGCAGCATATCATACATGTTCACATACAACTTGATTACATATAGCACTTCATTAACCACATGTACTACCTAGATCATCATACAACTAGATATCACACAAGTCATGCGAATCACAACAGGCCAAAACAGGTAACAAACCAAATCAACATCCCTATAACCTAAACAAAACATTTCATCACCTTAGAAACCATCCATGAACACACTAGCATGATCCTAATATCCCAAACATGCTCAAATCATCCAATTCAAGGATTTGCACAATTAAAGTTTCCCTTTGGGAAAGTACATCCCAATTTCATCAAACACCCAAGACATTCGTGGATTCATCAATTATATACCAATCCAAATCCATGACAACATTTAAACATGATCAACAACACCTAATCATCATGATTCATCAACGTTCAACACCAAAAGTTACTATTTTTAGCAATGTATGAACTATAAGACATCTTCTTGATTTTAAATTGTTCATATCATCAACCTAGCATCTAATCACCATCACAAACACATCCATAACATTCATACATCATCCATTCATCAATTCATGCAAAATAAAGTTACTATTATTAGTAACCTATGAACAACGTGTCAAAATCATAGCTTTCTTGCATAATCGACGTTAACTAGCATATATACAATCCAACTAACATAATAACACCAACCAACATCAATAAATCGGCCTCCAATTGCAAGTTTCGAATTAGGGTTTCGGCCCTAATGTAATTTCCATAAAAACTTGTAAAAATCCAACCTTTATTGCATACTTGACGTTAATTAACATGTAATCTATCTAGTAAACACATTAACATCAACAACTAGGCATCAATCGACCACCAATTGTAGTTTTCGCATGGAACATTCGGCCAACATGAAGAATCATCAAAAACATGTTAAAATCTAACCTTTAAACATGTAATGGCTCGCAATTGATGATTCTAACTTGTTGTGATGCTTGAAATCGGTCCAAAATCGAATGTGAATGCTTGTTCTTGGCTGAAATCGCAGGTTTGTGGATGTGGGGAGGTCGATCGCGGCCGTAGGGTGGGATTAGGGTTGGAGTTTTTGTTTTATTAATTTAATTTTGCATAAATACCCTTTAAACCCTTGCATTTTGTATTTTATAAAGATTAGGCTTTTTGAATAGTTTTTAAATAGTTTTTAACTACTAAACACAATTATTATTAATCACAAATAACAATCATGCATAATTTCCATTTATCACAAGACACACGAAATAAATATACACGTTTTCACGTTACGCGATAAAATTACAGTTAACATTTAAATCACATAAGCATAACTTAATAATCACATTGTTAACTTAATTATCATCAATTTAACATTACTGATTATTGTTAAGTCACCAACGTTCAACGACAACTAGTGTGTGTGCACGACACGTGTATGCAAGACTTAACGGAACTAACGGAGTTTGGTAACTGAAAATTACCGGATGTCACATTAACGGCGGAAACGTCGAGATGTGAGGGTTAAGATTGTTCATGCCACACAACACTAATTAAAAATGACAATATTATTAAAGTTCAATATTCAAGACATACATTTAAGAAATAGAATATGTTCCAAAACATAGGAATTTCAACGTTCAATGATAACAAATGTATTTTTATTTTATTCCAGGTCCAGTCCTAGATGTGACATTGTCTTTATAGCAAGCTAAGCGTTAACATTTCCTGAAACATATTAAAAATAAAAGGACAACATAATGTTGGTGAGTTTTCTATAGTTTTCATACATAAATATATATAAATGATGGCAATTCATGTCATAGGTTATTGAATAAAGTAATTAGGGATGGATGAACAAATGTAACAACCAAACCTTGACAGATTACAAGATTACAAGATTACAAGATTAAAAGATTAGTTAAGTGTACTTGGATTAACCAAGTAGGCTTATCAGGCCCATAGATCTATGACGTCGCCAGGCTAGCAATAGTTAATGATTGTACATATATTAGTCATCACATGGTAATTACTAAAGTTCAACTAACCACGACAAATAAGATGAATTACCCAAGTGTTTACAAGATTCAAACGAGTTTACAAGTGCAATAATCATAAAGTTAACATGTTTCACCTCAAAGTGTGAAAATATATAAAAGGGGTATAGAAAAACTCACATGATAGTAAAGGATGAACAAATAATAAATCTTGTATATAATGCCAAGGATTCGTTAACGTTCACCTAAACGAAACGTCGTATTAAGTTAATCATGGTGATTTTGGTGTTATATTTATAAATTATTTGTCCATGATTTTCAAGTTATTAAATAGATGTAAGTTATTATTATTTGGTAATTAAATAATTTAAATAAGGATTTTAATGATTAACAATATAAATAAAAGTTAAACTTTTATTATCAAATGATCATTATTTACTATTTAATAAAATAGTAATTTTATAGATTTAAAAGATTAAACTAATTATTTCAATAAGTGTACTTTCAAAATATGTACATATATATTTATCTTCTTAAAATAAATATATATATAAATAAATTTTGTAAATAAATTTTATAACAATAAGGAATTCATTAAATTAAAATTATTTAAAAATTAAATGAGATTTATTACAATTTCAAGTTAATACTTGATGATGTTTTGTAATTTCCTTTTTATAATCTTTAAAATAATTAACTAAAAGAAAATAATAATTTAAAGTGGACTTTCTAATGAAATTAAAAGAAAATAAATTTTATATCATTTTTGATAAAAATAATTTTTATATGTTTACTAATAATATTTGAAACATTTTCTGAAATTCAAAAGTTAATAAAACCCTTTTAAAAAAAATTGGCAGGGGGCCGGGGTCGAACCCGGGACCTCCTGCCTAGGAGCTCCTGTTCTTAACCGGTTGGGCTGAGCCTAACTGATGTTATAGAATCGAAATTAAACCTTAAAACCCTTTTTTAGAAGATTCCCCAATTTGGGTTCAAGAACCCTAATTCGAAAACGTCCAAATTGACCATCGATTTGAAGTTTAAACCCAAATTAGTCATAGGGCTTTTATTCCACCCATGAAATCGAGTTGATTCACATTCTTAGTTACCTGTTTTGAAGTGGTCTTGTCGATTTCAAGTTTGAACGAAGCTCGCGACTGTTCTTGGTTCAAATTCGATGAATGTGTGTGTGTTTGGTGAAATTGAGAGTTCAGAGAGTTTAGAAATCCCAATTCGAGTAGAAGCCCTTTAATTTATAGTTTCAATTCGATCCGGACATTGTCCAATGGCTAACATGATTTATTCGGTCGTTTCAGGACAAATGGGATGGTGTTAATGTTGTTTCAGGTGGTTTAATCATTACATTAAGCTTCAAATGGTTAAAGGATGATTTACGAGTGATTAATTTGATGATTATGATGCTTTAAGGATATAATCGGTTTTGGGTTTCGGTAGTAATCGGTTTCGATTTAGATACCAATGTAATCAGTGATAACTTCGAATTAAATCAAGTCTCAGAGTTCGAATCTTGTACTGGAATCGGTTAGGTACATTTTTAGGGGTTAACAGGGGTTTTTATGGGGTTTAAAAGGGTCGCCGGAGACTGGCCGGCGGTGGCCGGAGTTTTGGCCGGAAAAACGAGGGTGGGGGTTTGGGTTTTTTAAAATGTTACACATTTGGTCCCTGTACTTGATGTTTTATTACTTTAACACCAAAGTTTAATTTTTAGTTTAAACAGATTTACAGTTTAGCCCCTGAGGTTTTAAAGTTTTATTATTTTATGTAAAAACTTATTATTTACAAGTTTTTAGGATATTAATCTTATATTACTTTTATTTATTAACAATATTAATACTTATTATAATTATTCACTATTATTAGTATTATTATTTTATATATATATATATATATATATATATATATATATATATATATATATATATTTTATTATTATTTTTAGTTTCAACATTTTCTTTGTTATTATTATTATTATGGTTATTATTATTATTGACAATATTAATTATCCAAGCATTTAATTACATCAAGAATTTACAAAATGAATCCCCGTAATTGCATTAATACAAAACAAGCCCTTACAAGAGATAACGGAATCAATAACGACTATTTAACAAATACACGAGAGGTCACAGTCTCCCCAACTTTAAGGAATTTCGTCCCAAAATTAAAGACAAAACTAAGCGAAAAGAAAGGGATATTTCTTCTTCATGTAGTCCTCGCGTTCCCAAGTGAACTCAGCTCCACGTTTGCTTTCCCAACGGACTTTGACGATCGGTGTTGTAGATGTATGGGTCTTCTTCAACGTTCGATCCATAATCTCGATAGGCTTCTCAACGAAATGCAACGACTCGTTAATTTGGATTTCCTCCAAAGGAACATGCAAACTTTCATCGGCTATGTATTTCCTCAAGTTTGAGACATGGAAGACAGGATGAACCCCGCTAAGTTCGGAAGGTAGTTCTAGTTTGTAAGCCACTTTCCCAATTCTTTTTAGAATTTTGAAAGGTCCTACAAAACGAGGGGCTAACTTACCCTTCTTTCCAAAGCGAACAACACCCTTCCATGAAGAGACCTTAAGAAGAACCATGTCGCCGACTTGAAATTCCAACGGTTTTCGTCTTTTATTGGCATAACTCTTTTGACGACTTCTAGCCACCTCCAGGTTATTTCGAATTTTGGAGACTTTGTCAGTCGTTTCTTGAATAAGTTCAGGACCAGTAATGAAGTTCTCACCTAAGTCAGTCCAACAGATCGGAGAACGACATTTACGACCATATAAAGCCTCGAATGGTGCCATCTTGATACTCGAGTGATAACTATTGTTATACGAAAATTCTGCTAAAGGCAGATGCGCATCCCAATCACCACCAAAATCAAGGACACAAAGAAGCAGTAAGTCCTCAAGGTTTTGGATTGTTCGCTCGATTTGACCATCCGTTTGAGGATGGTAAGATGTGCTTAAATCCAATTGAGTACTCAAGAGTTCTTGCATCGAAGACCAGAAATGCGAAGTAAAACGGGCATCACGATCGGAGATAATATGCAACGGCACACCATGACGAGTCATAATTTCATCGATGTAGATACGAGCCAATCTTGAAACCTTGTAAGTATCTCGTATTGGTATGAAATATGCCGTTTTGGTCAAATGGTCAACAATCACCCATATGCTATCATGGCCACGAGAGGTACGTGGTAACTTGGTTACAAAATCCATGGCTATATGCTCCCATTTCCACATAGGGATTTCGGGTTGTTCAAGTAAACCACTAGGCCGTTGATGTTCGGCTTTGACTCTTGCACATGTGAGGCACTTAGAAACATAAGACGCGATATCTTTCTTCATTCATGGCCACCAATATTGGCCACGTAGATCCATATACATCTTATCGGATCCAGGATGAATAGAATATCGGGTTTGATGAGCTTCGTTCATAATGAAGTGACGGAGATTATCGCGATTCGGGATCCAAAGTCGATTCAAGAAATACCACATGCCATTCGGTTTTGTCTCCAATTGTGATCGAATGTTATACGTTAGATCTTCATCTTTCCCTTCCTCGGTTAACGCCGCTTGTTGAGCCTCGCGGATACAAAACTCGAGATCACTATCAATCCTTATGTTTTGAAGCATGATAGTGGCCTCGTTAACATCCATATGAATCTCGGTGTCAAATTATCCTAACGTGTCAAACCATTGTCTTCGATCCCGGATTTCTTGAAGCGAGACAGTCTTGTTGTGGATCTTACGACTTAGCGCGTCGGCTACAACATTCGCCTTTCCAGGATGATAGCGAATGTCGTAGTCGTAGTCGCTAATTAGTTCAACCCAACGTCTTTGTCTCATGTTGAGATCCTTTTGATTAAACACGTATTGAAGGCTCTTGTGATTGGTGTAGACTATACATTGCGTTCCATAGAGATAATGTCGTCAAATCTTCAAAGAAAATACTACGGCACCAAGTTCAAGATCATGAGTTGTGTAGTTTACTTCATGAACCTTTAATTGTCTCGACGCGTAAGCTATGACCTTACCTCGTTGCATGAGAACGCAACCAAGACCTTGACTAGACGCGTCACAATATACAGTGAAGTCATCGTTTCCATCGGGAAGGGTTAGGATAGGAGCATTACACAGTTTGTGTTTCAACATCTCGAACGCATCTTCTTGTTCGGGCCCCCACTCAAAAAGTCTATTCTTTTGAGTTAGCGCCGTAAGCGGTTTCGCAATCTTCGAAAAGTTTGCAATGAACCTATGGTAATAACCCGCTAAACCCAGAAAAGAATGAACCTCGGTTGGGGTCGTGGGAACACACCAATTCTTCACGGCTTCTATCTTTGCAGGATCAACGTGAATTCCTTGGCTATTCACCACATGTCCTAAGAATTGGACTTCTTCAAGCCAAAATTCGCACTTGGAGAACTTGGCATATATATGTTCCTTCTTCAAAAGATCAAGGACTTGACGTAGGTGCGACTCGTGATCGGTCTTTGTCTTGGATTAGATGAGAATGTCATCAATAAACACGATCATGAATTTATCCTAATACGGTTTACATACCCGGTTCATGAGATCCATGAAGACAGCAGGTGCATTAGTCAAGCTAAAAGGCATAACCATAAACTCATAATGTCCATATTGAGTACGAAACGCGGTCTTTGGAATATAATTATCGTGAACACGTAATTGATGATATCCAGAACGTAGATCGATCTTCGAGAATTGTGTAGCTCCTTGAAGTTGATCGAAGAGATCATCAATTCGAGGAAGAGGATATCGGTTCTTGATAGTGAGCTTGTTAAGTTCCCGGTAGTCGATGCACATACGGAAAGAACCATCTTTCTTCTTCACAAATAGCACGGGTGCACCCCATGGTGAAGAGCTAGGTCGAATGAATCCCTTATCGGTCAACTCTTGCAGTTGACTAGCTAGTTCTTGCATTTTAGATGGTGCAAGACGATAAGGCGACTTAGCCACAGGATTTGCACCAGGAATCAGGTCGATTTTGAACTCAACTTCTCGCACTGGAGGTTCGGGAAACACCTTGGGAAAATCCCGCACGACAGGTATATCCTTCAGTTCTTTACCCTTGGCTTTCGTGTTGACTACGTAAGCCATGAAAACTACATAGTTTTTACTTAAGCACTTGCGGGCCTTGATACAAGACATGAGTTTGAGTCTTTGGGATGATCTCTCTCCAAAAACTTTTAAGGTATCACCAGATGGTAAAGGAATTCGAATGCACTTCTCAAAGCAAATAATTTCCGCGTGTTGCTTTGCTAACCAATCCATGCCGATAATAACGTCGAAGCTTCCCAGTTGCATTGGAATAAGATCGATGAGAAAGTCGTGCTCGTTAAGGCTTAACGTGCAATCGCGTATCACGACGCCGACTTAGATAGATTTGCCATCGGCTACTTCGACCGTAAAAGATCTCTCTAAATTAGAAAGCGGCTTGGAAAGAATAGGCTCGAACTCTAAAGATACAAAACTCTTATCCGCACCCGAATCAAACAGTATGGAAGCATAAAGATTATTTACTAGATACATACCTGCTCAAATATTAACCCATTATTGGCACATGGCACGCAGGCAGAAATTTTACAAGATAAAAGAACGATTAGGGATAAATAATGACGTACCATTCACCACGTCATTGTTGGCTTGGGCTTGGTTGACGTTGATGTTGAAAGCCCTTCCACGATCCTGTGGCACATTTCACGCATTGCGAGGACATTGTGGACGGAAATGTCCAGGTTCGCCACAGTTGTAGCAGACTCGATTAGCAACCAACGCTGCAATGTTCGGAGCACGAAGGCAAGTAGCCACCAGATGTCCATACTTCCCGCACAATGAGCAGACTCGGCAAGGAGTGTTACTCGCGTGATGGTACTTGCAAGTATTGCACATCGGGTACGGCCCAGTATAAGCCCTCGCCATGGGGGCTTGATTTGCAACAACAGCTTGCCTTTGAGGGGAATTTGGTGCTGTCACTGTGTAATTACGAGCCGGCGTGAACTTGCGCTTCTTGCCTTTGAAAGAGGACTCGGCCTTCACCTCCTTTGTAGCCTCGGGAGTCACCTTCACAGCAGTCTTGGCACCTTTCACCGTCAAAGTACCAGCTCTAATATGGTTTTCAGTGAGCTGGGCTATGATATTAATCGCCTCCTCCAAAGTTGTGGGCCTACTACCCACCACGGCATCTTGAATTTGAGGTGGTACCCCCGTAATAAACTTCTCGATGTTGCGGGGAACGGTATCCACCATGTGGGGTAGGAGCATGCTCAACTCATGATGCCGGGTGGAATAAGCCAAATGATTCCTGCTATCCTGTTTGAGGTTCCAGAATTCCTCCTCCAGCTTTTGCAATTCACTTTTCGGGCAGAACTTTTGGATCATTATGTCCTTAAATTCTTCCCAAGGCAACGCCAAGGCAACTTCAGTTCCTCGGTTCCTTTTCTCATTATTCCACCAAGTGAGTGCCCGTTGTTGAAGGACACTCATGGCATATCGAACCTTGAGCTCTTCAGGACACTCGCTATTGATGAAGGTATTCTCCATACTTTTGAACCACTCGAGAAGTCCAGTGGCTCCTTGTTTACAACTAAAGTTAGTGGGCTTGCACGAGTTGAAGTGCTTGAAATTGCAGGTGCGGTTGTTCCCACCTTGGTTGTTGCTATTCTCCCCATGACCATTGTTGCCATCACCACCATTGATTCCATTGGCGTTGTTGCTGTTATTGGCCATTAAGGTGCTACTAAGTTCAGCTACCATCGTCGGAAGTACAACAGCCATTTGACGGGCGATCATCGCAGCAAGTTTGCGGTGGGAGGTAGCACGCTTTCCATGATGACGAGACATTCTATAAGATGGATATAAAGAAAATATTAGTATTCGGAGATAAACCAGTTCAGGAAATCAAGAATTTTTGATATTTTAAATATAACTAGGATGGTTCCATTTGGTATCACATAACCAATAGAAACATGGACACGTCAAGGTGACCTAATCCCAAATACCTCAAGGAAGATGTGTATGTTGACCATAATTTAGCACTCATCCCAGAAATCCCCAGGTAAGCATGACAGGTCTCGCAATGAGATTTATACAAAATGCTTGCCTTAGCCCGAGGGCTTTTTGTCAGGAAATCCAGAATACAGGTGTTTATGTGTCTCACACTTCCTTATAGGCCACCAGAATTAAAACCTCGATGAGATTTTCAAGATTTAGACATATCGTCTAAGGAATTTTCTCCACTCAATAAAATGCGTAGTTTTCCTCACGTAGTCAAGAATGAGATTTAGAAAAGATTAGACACGGTAGAAACGTAGAGGCATAAGAAGAGGATTAGAAAGTTGGGGTTACAAGGTTCAAGGCATATTCCTAAGGCACTATTTTCTATGTAAGCAAATAGCACATAAAGGAATTAATCATGCATCAAGATAGGCATATAAGCATACTTACAAGATCATATCAATTGTCATGGAAAGGGTCCCTAGTTTAACCATAGTCTAGGCCACCATTTCTAATAACCTAAATCCCTATAGTTATGGGCTCCGATACCAATCTGTCACACCCCAAACTTAACGACGGAAACGTCGAGATGTTAGGGTTAAGATTGTTCATGCCACACAACGCTAATTAAAAATGACAATATTATTAAAGCTCAATATTCAAGACATACATTTAAGAAATAAAATATGTTCCGAAACATAGGAATTTCAACGTGCAATGATAACAAATGTATTTTTATTTTATTCTAGGTCCAGTCCTAGATGTGACATTGTCTTCATGGCAAGCTAAGCATTAACATTTCCTGAAACATGTTAAAAATAAAAGGTCAACATAATGTTGGTGAGTTTTCCATAGTTTTCATACATAAATATATATAAAAGATGGCGATTCATGTCATAGGTTATTGAATAAAGTAATTAGGGATGGATGAACAAATGTAACAACCAAACCTTGACAGATTACAAGATTAGAAGATTACAAGATTATAAGATTAAACGATTAGCTAAGTGTACTTGGATTAACCAAGTAGCCTTGTCAGGCCCATAGATCTATGACGTCGCCAGGCTAGCAATAATTAATGATTGTACATATATTAGTCATCACATGGTAATTACTAAAGTTAAACTAACCACGACAAATAAGATGAATTACCCAAGTGTTTACAAGATTTAAAAGAGTTTACAAGTGCAATAATCATAAAGTTAACATGTTTCACCCCAGAGTGTGAAAATATATAAAAAAGGGTATAGAAAAACTCACATGATAGTAAAGGATGAACAAATAATAAATCTTGTATATAATACCAAGGATTCGTTAACGTTCACCTAAACGAAACGTCGTATTAAGTTAATCATGGTGATTTTGGTGTTATATTTATAAATCATTTGTCCATGATTTTCAAGTTATTAAATAGATGTAAGTTATTATTATTTGGTAATTAAATAATTTAAATAAGGATTTTAATGATCAACAATATAAATAAAAGTTAAACTTTTATTATCAAATGATCATTATTTACTATTTAATAAAATAGTAATTTTATAGATTTAAAAGATTAAACTAATTATTTCAATAAGTGTACTTTTAAAATATGTACATATACATTTATCTTCTTAAAATAAATATATATATAAACAAATTTTGTAACTAAATTTTATAACAATAAGGAATTCATTAAATTAAAATTATATAAAATTAAATGGGATTTATTACAATTTCATGTTTTGTAATTTCCTTTTTATAATCTTTAAAATAATTAAGTAAAAGAAAATAGTAATTTAAAGTGGACTTTCTAAAATAATTAAGTAAAAAATAATATTTGAAACATTTTCTGAAATTCAAAAGTTAATAAAACCCTTTTAAAAAAAATTGGCAGGGGGCCGGGGTCGAACCCAGGACCTCCTGCCTAGGAGCTCATGTTCTTAATCGGTTGGGCTGAGCCCAACTGATGTTATAGAATCGAAATTAAACCTTAAAACCCTTTTTTAGAAGATTCCCCAATTTGGGTTCAAGAACCCTAATTCGAAATCGTCCAAATTGACCATCGATTTGAAGTTTAAACCCAAATTAGTCATAGGGCTTTTATTCCACCCATGAAATCGAGTTGATTCACATGCTTAGTTACCTGTTTTGAAGTGGTCTTGTCGATTTCAAGTTCGAACAAAGCTCGCGACTGTTCTTGGTTCAAATTCGATGAATGTGTGTGTGTTTGGTGAAATTGAGAGTTCAGAGAGTTTAGAAATCCCAATTCGAGTAGAAGCCCTTTAATTTATAGTTTCAATTCGATCCGGGCACTGTCCAATGGCTAACATGATTAATTCGGCCGTTTCAGGAAAAATTGGATGGTGTTAATGTTGTTTCAGGTGGTTTAATCATTCCATTAAGCTTCAAATGGTTAAACAATGATTTATGAGTGATTAATTTGATGATTATGATGCTTTAAGGATATAATAGGTTTTGGGTTTCGGTAGTAATTGGTTTCAATTTAGATACCAATGTAATCGGTGATAACTTCGAATTAAATCAAATCTCAGAGTTCGAATCTTGTACTGGAACCGGTTAGGTACATTTTTAGGGGTTAACAGGGGTTTTTATGGGGTTTAAAGGGGTCGCCGGAGACTGGCCGGCGGTGGCCGGAGTTTTGGCCGGAAAAAAATGGGTGGGGGTTTGGGTTTTTTAAAATGTTACACATTTGGTCCCTGTACTTGATGTTTTATTACTTTAACACCAAAGTTTAATTTTTAGTTTAAACAGATTTACAGTTTAGCCCCTGA
Source organism: Flaveria sonorensis (assembly GCA_025506505.1). NCBI lineage: Eukaryota > Viridiplantae > Streptophyta > Magnoliopsida > Asterales > Asteraceae > Flaveria > Flaveria sonorensis. The sequence goes on along the minus strand of CM046425.1, from coordinate 19,914,987 downwards.
GGTTTTAAAGTTTTATTATTTTATGTAAAAACTTATTATTTATAAGTTTTTAGGATATTAATCTTATATTACTTTTATTTATCAACAAAATTAATACTTATTATAATTATTCACTATTATTAGTATTATATATATATATATATATATATATATATATATATATATATTTATTATTATTTTTAATTTCAACATTTTCTTTGTTATTATTATTATTATGGTTATTATTATTATTATGGTTATTATTATTATTGACAATATTAATTATTCAAGCATTAAATTACATCAAGATTTTACAAAATGTATCCCCGTAATTGCATTAATACAAAACAAGCCCTTACAAGAGATAACGGAATCAATAACGACTATTTAACAAATACACGAGAGGTCACCTTTCTTTTCACAAACATCCACCATACTTGCCATCACTACACTCTCATTCTCCTTCTCTCCATAAGCATTCTTCACACTTCCTTTTTCTTCATATTCCCTCTTTCTTTCTGCTTCATTCTTTACTGCCTTTGCAATCTCAGCTACCAGGGCATGATTAATTTCCTCTTCAGTCTTAGCTAACTCAGCACTCCAATCAAAGTTATTAAGTAGAGCTATTTCCTTCTTCTTCTTGTTTTCTTCCTTATCATCAATTGAGATGACCTGATTAACTCTCGTTCTGTGTTTAGTCATGATGGGAGATGGACATTCTCTCTTGAAATGCCCGAGCTATTTGCAGTTGAAGCACCTCAGCTTTGATTTATCAAATCCAACCTTTGTATTCTGGTTTCCAAAATTCTTCATTCTTGTTCTCTCCATGAATCTTCTTGCTCTTAAAGTGATCATAACCATTTGCCATTGAAGATCAGCTTCCTCCATATCATCAGGATATACCTGATACATATCTTCTGCAGTCATTCCTCTTCCCTTTAGTTCACCAGCCACCAAAGCTTCATAACTATGTACGAAGAGACCAAATAGAGCCATGCTTTCTGAAACAACCTGTGGAAGACTTGAAGATTTTGATATAGATCCACTACTTGTAGTCTTGTCAAAAGTGCCTGTCATACCACCATAAGCTGATGCATGCTTTGATGAATCTGAAGTAGATGAAATAAGAGCAGCATTTTGTAAGTAAGCTTGAGATGGAAGCATTGCCTGATTGTATTCTCATCATTTCAGGTCTAACTCAAAGGACTTCAACTAATTGATAATGTCCATCAGTTTGTAATCCAAAAATCCCCTTTCTTGCCTCAACATCCTCACTTGCAGACTCCACTACGGTGGAAGAGAATCTAGTAGCTTCGTGACTTGCTCATTGTTTGACAACTTCTCATCATACTTCTTCAATGTGCTTGTAACGAACAGAAAACATTTGTGAGATCAGTGAGACTCTCATTTTTGTGTCCAACAAAAGAGTTGAATTCCTTTTCAGCTTAGGCGGCTTTATCCTTGACCAATTCCTCATTGCCATCATAGAACTCATACAATGCATCATACAAAGCCTTTGCACATTTATATTCACCAAATTTGTTGTAGATTTCTGCTGATAGGCACAAGGTCAGAGCACCGAATGCCTTTTGATCCCGATCAATCAGCTTGATGTCTCTCTCAGAGTATTTTGTTAGATCTGCAATCTAAATGGTCACATTGTCTTCCATTGAAACAGGCACATGAGGTCCTTTCATAATTGACTCTCATTGAGTGTGATCGGTGTACAGGAAGAAAACTTTTAAACATCTTTTCCAATCATCAAAGTTGTCACCGTTTATTAGCTTAGGAGGTCTGTTTGGTGCCACACTCTCAAGATCAACAAGAGTAAGACTTGTTGCCATTGAAATTTTTATTAAGTCAAAGAACCAGTAGTTTCGCACACAAGAGTGTAGTTTCGCACAGAAAACAATTGTTTCGCAAGAGCGAATTTCGCATGCAGAACTTAGTTTTACAACTAGTTTCGGCAACAGTTTTGGCCGAAACTATTGAACTTTTGTTCAAAGAAGAATCAAGATAGTTTCGCAAGGAAACTGATCAGAATGAAAAAGTTTCGTTCTAGATTCGCAAGGGAATCAAAACCAACAAAGATCTATAGTTTCGTACCAAGAACACTAATTTCGCACGATGAATCTGAAAACCCTCCTTTTGTAAAAATGAACTATAAATCACCAAATCTCACTCAAATCACAATCAATTTGAGATCTGATTATTTCAAAAGGTTCCCAAGCTTACACCACAATTTCCTCAATCAATTTTCATGGAAAACACATGTAAAACAACTTCAAAATGATTGAAAAGATGAATATGTCAAAACTACCTAAAAACACAAACAATCAAGAGCACAAAGGCTTTGATACCATATTGTTGGTCCAAATGATCATTTGAACGTGCTTTTGGTGAAGATTTAACACTGGAATCCACAAGATATCACTAAGTCAAATAGCTTATGGACCAAGTAATGTAGAATATGAACACAAATCAAACATAAGACCCATTTGCAAGAGGATTTATGAAGATTAAGAAGAATAATACTCAAATGTATGAAATATAAGCTCCTAGCAATACACAAACAAAGACTGAACTCAAATCTGTAATATCAATAAAGTTCCAAGAGTTACATAATGAAGAACAAAGATACATATATATACAAGACCTAGTTTCGCATAGTGCGAAACTGTATGCACCATGGTATTAGAAACTACCGGGCGAAACTACAGTTTCGCATGCAGTTTTACATGCCACAGAATACAAAAGAAGACAAAAGTAAACTAGATCCTATTACATTAATATCTAAGCTATCATAAACTATAACTAAACAAAAACAAACGGCAAGGTGAATACCACCCTATTCTTGATCATCAAATCTTCAGTCTTTACAACTTCAAATCTAGTAGAAATAAAGACTTGTTTTTGCTTGGAGTTGAAGTTGGTCTTGATTTCTTGAGCTTTCTTTGATTTTCTTTTGGCTGCCCTAATCATCTGTGGTTCTTTCTTCTCTCTAGGAGAATAGTGACCCTTCTTAGGATAACCTATCTCATTCACTTCAAGTTCATCCTTCACAATCTCCTCTTCATCTTCATCTTCTTCTTGGATAGGATCAATGGAAGGCAGCCCATCTTTACAAGTTCCACACCTTGGAGATCTTACATATTGTATAGTGTGTGGAGGAGCTATCTCACTTGAACCTAATCCCTGCATGTTCTGATAAAAAATCTTTGCATGCATGGATGAAGATATGATGTTCTTGAAGGTCTCTTCTTCAAAAACTCATTTTTCTGCCCTAGCTTTGCTGATCACAAGCTCAACCTAGCATTTAATTAACTTGGTACTGAGATCTTTGATTTGAGTCCTATAATTTTTGTGCTCATGCTTAAAAGTTGAAATTGTTTTCTTTAGATCTTCTATTTTAAGTTTATAGTCATTTCTATCTCTTTTGAAATCAGCTTTTAAAATGATCAAGAACTCAAGGTCAGATCTTACTTCCAGGTTATAGGACCTATACATATTTACTTTAGCAATACATTTAGGTGTACAGAGATGTTCCAATACCTTAGCTTCTTCATGGTCAGCCATCAGTGCTTGGTTGGTAGAAACATCCTCTACCTAAAAGCTTCAGACAAAGCCTCCTTCTTTAACAGCAATAGCATCTTGTTCTTTTGGTTGGCTTGGCGTCTTAAAATTAGGAGCTGCATTAGTGTAGTTTAGTTTGGATTGTGCTTGGCCACCATTTGTCCTTGGTGCCTTGTACTCCCTAGAAAAGTGTCCCATTTGATTATAGTTGTAACACTTCACCTTGCTTTTATTCAGTCCAAACTTTCCACTGGCCATATATGTTTTCTTGTAGAATTTCTTGGATCTATTAGTGAGAGCCATCTACTGGACTATCTCCATATAGTCCAGGTCATCTGGATGGATACAATCCAAGTCTTTAATAGTGAAGAGAAAGTTGCCAAAACTTTTATTAGAAGACACAAAGGCTTGAGATGAGCTTGTCTCTTGGAATGGGCTTCCTTTGATGTAGCTCTCCCTTGGTGTCTCAAGAAAGGTGATGAAAGGACCCTTTTGTGAGTTGTCAGGGTAGCAGATAAGCTAATGTTGTGGTTCTCTACTATCCCTTTCAACCACATGGAGGGATAAACTCTATTGATTGCTGGAAGAGCTTCTTGATGGGTTTTGCAAGCTCATCTCCATCTGATAGCCACTAAGGACACCATACAGCTTTTTGAGAGTATGGGTAAAGAGGTTTTGAGTTCACTTAATGGCCACACAGTAGTGTGTCCATTGTCTGGGAAGAGAGAACATGAACTTCCTCACAATGTCCCTATTCTCAAGCTTTACTCCAACATCCATGATAGTATCTACAATCTAAACATATATAAAGTATTGTTGACTCATAGTTTCACTTGACTTGTAGGCAAAGTTCTCAAACTACTACTTTATTAGGTCCTTATTGTTTTCTTTGACTTTATCAGACCCCTCATACATAAGCTTTAGTGCATCCCAGAGCTGCTTAGCGGTTTTGCTGTTCTTGAAGCCTCTGTATATAGAGTTTGAAAGTGTAGTTTTGAGAGCGATCATGGCCTTCTAATCTATGTCAATCTTCTTCCAATCTTCCTTAAAATAGTCAGCCATTTCCTTAGGAATCATCCCACCTCCAACAGTAGCTGAAGAGGTTCTTGGGATGTGAGGTCCTTCAACAACAGATCTCCACATCCTACTATCTTGAGAGTTGATGAACCCTTCCATACGTTGGCACCAAGTATCAAAGTCATCAGGAGTGATCAGTGGAGACTTTAGCATGGTACCGGTTTCCATATCAGCCTTTGTGAGAGCTGCCAGTTGAGCTGGTAAGTGTTTTGTGAAACTGAAGAGATCTAAGATGGTGAGATCTTACAATCTAGAGCCTGAAATGCTCTGATACCAATTGTAGGACCGGTGAAGGGAGTCAATGTAATAGTTTCACAGTGTTAGGAGAGATTTAGAGCACTTAGCAGATCAAATAGGAAACCAGATTGTGGTGAAAAAAAGAACACAAGTAAAGAATAGAACAATAACAATAACACAATAATATGGTTTTCAAGATTGATTTATATTGCTCTCAAGTTCTTACAAAGTGTTACAAAGCTTAATTCTAATGACAAGTACTTGAGATGTTTTATACTACATCTTACAACCGGCCATACTTTAAAGGCCAGCTGGAAACACTAATCTAGACAATAAGATCAATGTAAAGTCAAAAGGTAGATTGCCTTTTGACTGGTGACTATAATGCCATAACTCACATCCTAATATATTACAAAAAAAATAAAAGTACATAAGTAGAAACTTACCGACTCAAGACCTTAATCTACAATTTGACAAAAGTATGGACCTTTCACCAACTCATATAAGTTGGTGAGTCTTTAGGGATGGCAAAGAAAAGTGCTTCAGCTTTTGTCAAAAGTGATTCAGTAAAAGCATATCTTCTATGTCTTCGGAAGAAATTAGTCTCTTGGCTTCGAAAGACTTTGTCTTGAAGCTTCTGAAGACTTCATCTTTGGCTTCGAAAGATTTGGTCTTTTGGCTTCGGAAGATTTGATACTTAGTGTAATTCATTGAGTTGTATCAAATCTTCCGAAGTAACTTCCTTGTACTTAACATGTGCATGTTGAGAGCTCTTTGGTTGCATCAGTCTCTAAGTGTAATCTTACAACATGCTTATGTATAATAAAAATAGAAGTGAAATTGGGTTACAATCATTACAAATACAAATGAAATATCACTAAAGCATAAAAATATATTCAATAAACAAACATTGTTACAAATGTGTAATTAAGTGTGATGTATATGTAAAAACAATATCATATATATGAAAATCTTTTTCTTCTTCGTGTTCACAACCAAACGCTTTGACATTTACATCATTATCTTTAATGCATTATCTTCTTTGCCCCATCATCATATTTGATGTATCGTCTTCTTCAACCCATCATCAAATTATATATATAACTTGATAAGCTAAAGCTTGAAAAAAAGATTCTGAGTTACAAATATATATAACTTTTAGTGTTAATATTTTCAAATCTTATTTCTTTTTTCAAAAATACCAAGAACACCAAGAACATGCAGTAGTGTGTGTTTTTACATATACAATAAATCAATGATTTCATTCAATTCTTAATGTGATTTACTGAATCAAAATAAAAAAATATGAAAATAACAAAAATATGATTTTGAAGTCGCATATCATCGATCGAAAGAAATAATTTTCTTGATGAACGCTAGAAAATGTTAGATTATGAACTTGATCATTAAAAAGTGTATAAATGGTGTCTCCAAAAACAAATAGATGATAAACTAAAAAAATGTCCCTCATGATGGACAAAACTAGAAAGAATCAAGATTTGATGCTATTATGAGATATTTTTTGGATGAAATTTGAAGCTAAAATAAAGTTAAATCATTAATTAATTTTTCAAGGAGAAAAATATGAGATTTAGTCAAAGCATAAAATATTTTATAATTAGATTATAATAATAATTACACATAGACCGTTTAATTAAATGATTTATTAAAAAAATAATTACAAAAAGGTTTTTGATTGGTGGAATTTGGCTTTCATGGTTTTCTGTTAAACTAGTGATTCTCATTTGACCCCTTCTCATTTGATTGGTGTGAGTGCTCTCTTTTTAAGAACACTTGTAGCATAGCGAACTTTGAGATTCTTGGGACACTTAATATTAAAGAAAGTGTCTGGATACTCTCGAACCACTGTAAAAGACCATTGGCTCCTTCGGTCCCGTTAAACTTGGTGATATTGCAAGAACTGAAATGCTTGTAATTACAAGCTCGTGGAGGATTAGGTGCAGATGGGTTTGAATAGTGTTAGTGCCTTCATTCAGAGAGCTAGTTAGTCTTCCTTCCTTGCCAGCTAGGTGCTTGCCAGCGAGGGGAACTGTGAAAGGTATTATGCTTTTAAGAAGTGTTGGGATGACCACATCAACTTCAGGTGCCACGATGGTAGCAATCTCGTGGCCGGAGTTTCTAGAACGAGATCGGTTTTGACGAGAAGACATGCTGAAAGATTATGAAAAACTTTTATGAGAATCAGATAATAGGTGTTTGGAAAGATAAAATCGATGAAATATTTCATTATCCAACTTTGAAATTTGAAAACCATTTGAGTTAGGAATAATGCCTTAGATTACGATTTGAGAATTTGTGCATGCATTGATTGAAATCAAGGTATAAGGATAATCACATAAGCATATAACTTATAATGTCTAAACATATAAGGCACATAAAATCCTATCTAAGCATATGAAATACATGAGAGTACTCACGTGTGAGGTACTCAATAGACTAGGTCATTCAATTTCTAAAAACCTAATTCCCTATAACCATGGCTCTAATATCAATCTGTCACAGCCCGGTCGATGGCTAAATTGAGACGGACAAATTAAATCAATTGCTTATTGCACATGGTAGTAATTGCGTTGAAATGATATCAAATGCATTTTTCATTGAATAACACTAATCAATCAATACATTATAATCAAATAATAACATAATGAAATATTTCTTTAGTTTCGATTAAGTTCAAGCCCTAAATAAGCATATAGAAATCCACTAATTTGCATTCCTGAAATCATGTGAGAAAGTAACGAGTTAGCTAATGAATTAGCCGGTGAGTAAAAATAATCTAGTGACTATGACATGCTATAGGTCAAATCCTTATCTATTACAAAATGGATAAAAGTATAAAGTAGTAAGTTACAGACTTTAAGACCTTAATCTATAGTTGACAAAAGTACGGAGATATCACTAACTTGTATAACTTGATGAGTCTTCGAGATGGCGGCGGAAAGTTGTTCAGCTTTGTCAAAAGTATGTCAGAGAAAACATGTCTTCTCTGTCTTTGGAAAAAATCAGTCTCTTGGCTTTAGAAGACTTTGTCTTGAAGCTTTAGAATCTTTGGCTTCTGAAGAAATGGTCTTTTGGCTTTTGAATATTTGACACTTAGTGGCTTTCTCTATGTGTTGTCAAATCTTCCGAAGTAACTTCCTTGTACTTCAATGTGCATGCTGAAAGCTTTTTGGTTGCATCAGCCTCTAAGATTAATTCTTACAAACTCCCACTAGGCTGATGCTACCAAAACATAAGGATAACTTTGAGTCTTGATCTTCATCTGTTGATGATCAATCTAACAGTGCAAATGATTCATAAAACCGAGAAATCCCACTGAATCAACACAACTCTAACAATGACACAATCAACAAGTTTCAAATATATTCAATAATCTCCAAACTCACACAATGAATATGAAACAAAAGCTCAAATGTAATCAAAATAAGCTTCCAGCCGACAACACATAATTGCAATAATGATATTTCAGTATTAGGGTTTGCAAAACTTGCTTACAAAGATAGAACATGACAATATATAAGCAGAATATAGTTTCACTGACAATTTTGCTGGATAGTGAAACTGTCCTGACCAACACCTAGTTTCACCCGGCTGTGAAACATAGTTTCGCCGGGTGACCTAGGTCAGGTGACTACTAGCGAAACTATAGTTTCGCTAGTAGTTTCGTTGGGACAGTGAAACTACACAAATACAAAATACAAACGAAATAAACTAACATTCATCCTATTATAAAGATAAACAAAATAAACACAAACAATAATGGTGAGTCCAACCTATCCTAGATCATCAATACTCCCCCTAGGTTGGACCTCACCTACTTGATCTTCTGGTTCAGCTCCGACTTCCTTAGCAGCTTTATCTAATGTTTCCTGTTCAGCTCCAGCTGTACTTTTTTCCTCTCCTCGTGCACTAGCCTTTGAAAATTGCTTTGTTATATCCTGCACGTCCATCCTCAATTCATCAGCTTGAAGTACTTTCTCTATAAGCACCCTGACTTCAGCCCTAACCCCTTGAGCCTTGTTTGCAACCCTCATGAGGAGGCTTGCTTCAATTCTTGTTTCAGCTCCTGCTCTAGCTTTTATATGGTTTTCACACAAAACACCAAATCTTCATCATAAAAAGAAAATACCTCCATTGGATCAAATAATTTGATTCCTCTCCATCCTTCACTCTTATCACTGCTTCTCTCGTGTTGTTGTCATAAAACCACTTTTCAAATTTTTGCAATCTTGGGGGTTGTGGATTGGGCATTCTAACTCTATTCACAGTCTTTGCCGGTTTCAGCTTCAACATAATTTTTCCCTTTCCGGTCACCCAATCCTTATCCTTCTTTGATTTTCTCCTTTCAGTCTTCATATATCCGAATGACTCAAAATTATCATTCAGCCCCCTCTTAATCTCTTGCTCCAGCATCCTAGCTCTATCACTCAAGTTTGAATCTAGTAGTGGAATCTTAGCTAGTCTTCTTAGATCCCATCTTGACAAGGTCTTGAATGCCTTCCTCTTATGTAGATATGAGATTCCTCCTCCTCTTCTCTTGATCATAAACATCTTCAGCTTACTGTTATATTTCCACCTAATTATCTTCTTATCTGATTCCTTTTGACTCGGTTCTTGAATGTTTTAAAACAAAGGAGTCAGCTGTTTTGGTTCCTTCTCTTTCATAAACCAATCCTCCTTTTCCATCTCAATTACATCTCCTTCAATTGAACTTCTTTGAGCCACATATGTCAATGGTCGTTCATCTACTTCATAGTATTCGGGCTCAGAGTCGTAATCCACCAGTTGTTCCTCATGCTCCTCTTCTTCATCTATCAGATTTATCTCTGCTCCTTTCTTTCCTGCTCCATCTGCCTCTTCTCTAAACACTTCATCACCAAAACGATCAGTGTTTATATCAAATCCTAAGTCTACAAACCCTGCTTCTACAACTTCATCCTAATCTCTAACAACACCTCCTCTTACTCTTTCTTTCACAACTCATGTTTCATCTACACCCCTCACATCAACACTTGTTGCTTATGCTTAGTTCTCCTTTTAGTGACATGAGCTGGTTCTCCCTGATCTGCCTTTTGCTTTATCCATTTCTCCCTCTGGACCTTTATTTCCTCTTCAATCTCGTCAATTTCATCTTCTAGATTGTACTCTTTGTCTTTAGCATATCTTTTTCTCTTCTTTATGGCCTCAGCCTGCTTTTCTTGAATTTCTTCTGCATTTTTATTTTCATTCTCAATCAACCTCTTGATGTAATTCTATCTCTCAGCAGAGTACATATTCTCCCAAAGATATGTTATTTTCCTACTAAAGTCATGTCTCATAGCTGAACAGTCTGCAAATATTCTTGTATTCATTTGCACCAGTCTCTTAATTTCTCCATGTCTAGGCAGATCTTGCTTCAAATCATTAATCATCATCTGCACAAATCTTGGATACAACAACCACTTATCTTTCTTCAAAGCCATTATATTATCAGTCATGTAGTGAAAGATCGACTTAGCAATATTGGCTTTCTGTCCCCTGCAAAATACAATCATAGCCCTTGCCCAGTGCTGATTCAGACCATCTGACCCTCTTTTCCTATGGTCCAGGCACATAATGAATACATGTGCTATGTATCTCCATTCTTTAGATAAGAAGGACTTCTTGATTTCTTTCTTTGAGCCAAAAGATGGTCCCTCATACCCGATACTTCTAAATGCATTTAACACATCTTCATCAGACAACACCACCTCATCCCTACAATATTCCTCCAGCTTCAATGCTCTGGCCACAGTCTTAATAGTAATAAGGTCGTGGCCATGGACTCTAGCAGTAATCCGATATGGATTAGATCCAAGGTTGTACTCTGTAGTTCTCCAAAAGTCTCTGACTTGAAGATCATAGATAGTGGGCATGTGAGATATAGCATAACTGATTGGGGACTGCTTCAGCCACTTGATGTAATCTCTAAATCCAACGGCCTTCGGGTTGCTGTCATCCAGTAATGCTACAATGTTTGTTCTCTCATCAAACTTCAAGTTTGCCATCTTAACTGAAAATTAAATAGAGGTGGGTTATTTAAAGCATTGAAATATGAATAAACAATGGAATAAAACAAAAAATTTAAAAAAAATCAGAAAGTTTAACAATTTCATCTAATACCATATTGTTGGTCCATATGATCGATCTAATAGTGCAAATGATTCATAAAATAGAGAAATCCCACTGAATCAACACAACTCTAATAATGACACAATCAACAAGTTTCAAATATATTCAATAATCTTCAAACTCACACAATAAATATGAAACAAAGGCTCAAATGTAATCAAAATAAGCTTCCAGCCGACAACACAAAATTGCAATAATGATATTTCAGTATTAGGGTTTGCAAAACTTGCTTACAAAGATAGAACATGACAATATATATGCAAAGTATAGTTTCGCTGGATAGCAAAACTGTCCTGACCAACACCTAGTTTCACCTGGCTGCAAAACATAGTTTTGCTAGGTGACCTAGGTCAGCTGACTACTAGTGAAACTATAGTTTCGCTAGTAGATTCGCTTGGACAGTGAAACTACATAAATACAGAATACAAACAAAATAAACTAACATTCATCCTATTATATAGATAAACAAAATAAACACAAACAATAATGGTGAGTCCAACCTATCCTAGATCATCAGATAGTCCTTATTAGAATCAATACCATTCCCTTCTTCATCAGTTGGTCCAGATTCCTCAGACTCTCAAAGTATCTACTCATGTCAAAGAGATCATGCAGAGGAAGGTCAAGCATGTTTTTCTAGAAGTATACATCTTCACCCCTATGATCTATAGTGACATACGATCTGTCTGGGTTTGTAGCAAAGGTTCAAGACAAGATGGGTCTCTCAGCAGTAAGAGCCTCTACTTGAAGTGGATTTGGTGGAGTAGCCTCTTCTTGATCATCCTCGGGATGTTCTAACCCATCATGAGGTGCAGAGGTGGATGCCTTGGACTTCTTCTTCTTCTTATCCTTTCTTATGGACATCTTTTTCCTCTTTCTGTATTTTAACTAAGAAGGTTGGTCTTGAGTACCAGATGTTCCTTCTTTATCCTTCTTAGGGTTGGGTCCTTTTCTTTCACATGTTTAGAAGGAGAAAGTCCATGACCCTGTTATGGGTCAGAAGATGAAGCTGGCTGAGATGTAACACTAGGTCCAGGTTGTGTTGTCTCTTTAGGTTCAACCATGACCTCAGCTTTAGGTGCAGCCTGACTTGGTAAAGAATGCAAGTCTACCAGCTCACCCTTCTTAATCTTTTGCATGATCACTCTAATGTGCTCATCCATAGTGGATAGAAACATTGGACCAAGTGTCTTTTCGAAAAACCCATATAGCTTCAAAAAGCTCACCATCTTCAATATATCAGCAAACTTCTTCTGATTGGCTCGGATAGTGGCTTTTGACTTAGCAGCCTCTTCCCTCATCTTCCTCTTAGTAGCTTTCTTTTATTTTAAGACTTCTTGCTCTAGCTGCTTGAGGTACCCAAATTCAATGTACTCATATGACAAGGAAAGTAGGTCTACTTCCTGATAGAGACCTGTGGCACTTAGGTAGGTTATCATGTTTTGTCTATCTTGTTCTCTACCTACCAAAGTTTCTTGTTCAGCTGCCACAACGTCTACTTTAGGACTTTCTTGAACCGGAGAGAGGACAGAGGCTTTATATAATCTTTTTCTCTTACTTTATTCCTTCAACTTGAGGAGTAAATCTTTAGCCTTAGCTTCCTTCCTCTCTATTGACACTTTAGTGTCAGCTAGTTCATTTAGCTCATCTAAGGGAATAGAGATGATTTCATCAATGTTGTAGTTCCTAGACCCCAGATAATTCAATCTGGCTGCCCTTAACTCATCCTTCTAAGTGTTTGGCCTAGGGGTAGCCCTAATTATAGCTTGTATGAAGCTAGGGGTCTCACTTGTTCTCTCTCCCCTTGCCTTACTCTTCCTCACCTTTTTCTCCTCCTTAATATCTTTAGAGGTCATTATCCTCTTCCGTTTGTCAGTCACTGACCTGTGTGACTCAAGGTGGAGAGAGCTTTGGCCTTTATCACTTAGTGCAGCACTTGAGCTCTTGCTAGGGTGAGGCTATGGGACACCTTCACTAGCTGGTGTCTCACTGAGGGTACTAGGTGCTGAAGCAGTTCCAATCTTAAGGTTCACAGGGTCAACTGCTGGGCCTTCAATTGAGGTTTCCCCTTTAAGCTAATCTTAGGGTCTGCCTCAATATCCAGTTGACCAACATTTTTCCCTACTAGCCTTTGTCTATATATCTTTGATCTTCTTTTTAACTCTTCAAGCACCCTCATCTGAATCCTCTCAGCCAACCTTTAAGCTTGCATGTTATTACTTGGGTTGGTAAGAGGCAGGTCAACTTAAGGAAAACTCTTATAGTATCTCAGGGTTTGAAAATTGAATACTTCTTGTTGTCGCTGAGATCTAGAGAGTACCAGGGCTCTCCTATCAGTGTCATATGCCTATCCTACTATTAGGTTGTTAGTAGGGTAGGATGGGGTGGACATAGCCCTTGGGATTCCCTCTTCAAATAAGCTTCGAATCAAGACATCCACAATGATGTGGGCTGGAGGAGGTTGTTGAGTATTGACAACTACAAGTGAGAATGGTGAGGCCTCCATGTCCATATTCTAGGAAGTATTCTCAGGTTCTGCGATTGTAGTTAAGACTTTCTCCCCTTTTTTGGTAGCATCACCCACATGCATAGGTGAGATAGAAATTAGGTCCACCACATCCACAGGTTCTTGTTGACCTGATTGAACACGCCTGCAGGCCTCTCAGCTAGCTTTCCCTTGAGATCGGTGATCTCAAGTTGTTGATTAAGGACCTGCCTTTGTAAGGTAGCCACCTGAGATTCCAGGTGACGTACCTTTGAAACTAAATAGGTGTATGTTTTAGACAGTTTTTGCACCTTTAGTTGCAGACTCCCCTCATCTTCATCAGAAGAATCATGGAGGGATGAGAGAACATAAAGGAAGTCATCTCCATCACCACCAACATGCATTCTTAGCTGCTGGATTTCCCCTGCTCCATGACAGCTTCAAGAGAAGTGTCAATGGGTTGGGTTGCCATGGTTGAGGTCTTAATGCTGTAATAATTACTATCAAAAGTGAGAGCTTCTTCCATATGTACTTCTTGAACATGTTTAGGGAAGTCCACCTCAATTAGGGGTGGATGATGTGTGCTAGATATGGGTGTATCAAAAGCACACATCTCTCCTTGAGCAGGGGAGGAGAAAAAAGACACATGGCACTCACTAAATCCTATATCCTTATCATCATAGAATTGGAGGTCAGGGATTGGTTGGTTTAGAACCAAAGGTTGGGGATGGTAGATGTCCCCTGAAGGTTGATCACCTAAGTTTTAAGACTTTGAGTAAAGGACTGAGGCTTGGGAAATAAGCTCATCAGGCTGAGCATGAGGAACCTTAGCACTGATCAATGAAGTAATGGGAGTGGTTTGCTCCTTAGGGGAAATGGGAGCTCTTGGTTCCACTTCATCCTGTATGGGTGATTGTATGGGGACCTGCTCAATCTGAAAAAGTGCCTAAAAAGGTAGTTATCTTGGAAGTAGAAAATCTTTCAAAGGTAATTTGTCTTTGGAAGTTTTGAGAAAACTTCCAACGCCAATTAGACTTCGGAAGATATTCCTTAGTTTGACAAGAATTGCTTCGGAAGAAAAAATACTTAGAGTAATTTTGCTTCCAAGACATTTGGTTTCGAAAGATATTAAAATTTAGAAGTTTTATTCAAAGGATGAATAAAGCTTCCGAGACTTAATTGCTTTCGGAAGAAAATCGTCCTTCAAAACATATAAGTACTTAGAAGCATATTTAAGCTTCAGAAGATATATCAAAATTTCTTCCGAAGATAAATTTCTTAGTAAGTAGTTATTAATTTTGATGACATAAGTTTCTTTCAAAGTCAACTTAATGTCTTCCGAAAGAAAATATACCTTTTAATTCTTAAAACTCTAAGGAATATCATTTAGAAAAATTTTCTTCCAAGGTAAACAGGGCTTATATGAGTGTTAACTTAGACATCTTTAAAGACAAACATATTTGAAAAATAATCTTGAAATTAATTTAACATCCCAATAGCTGATATAAGATACTTAAATCTTTGTTCATCAAAAGCTTTTGGGAACAGATCAGCATATTATTCATTTGTGTTAACTTTAACCAGTTTTATCAATTCCTTTCAAAATTATCTTTTATCAAATGATACCTGATATTGATGTGCTTAGTCTTTGAGTGCTACACAGGATTCTCTGTGATAGAGATAGCACTATTGTTGTCAATATGGATGGGAGTCTACTTGAAGTTGAATTCATTGTCCAACATATGATTCTGAATCCAAATTACTTGAGCACAACAACTTGCAACAGTAATGTATTCAGCTTCAGGAGTTGATGCAGACACACAGGATTATTTCTTGCATTGCCATAAGACTAGCCTTCCACCAAGGAATTGACATCCCTCTGATGTAGACTTTGAAGTCATATTACAGCCACCATAGTCACTATCTATATATGTATACAGATTGAAGTCAGAATTCTTTGGATAACAAAGTCCCAGCTTGTAACACCCCGAAATTTTATTTAAAAGAAAACGAAAGGAAAAGTATCTAGAAGGAAAAGATAAAGGATACAAGTTGAAGGGGATAAAGTGTACAAAGTACAAAACTTTAAAATTATATTAATAAAATGGGTATGGCCACCCACTTTAAAGCATATATGCTTTCTGTTCTCGGTCAAGAAGAAGAAGAAGAAAGGGGTGCTGGTTTTAGAGAAGAAGAAGGAAGGAAAAGCTGCAAAAGGTTAGTTTCTTGGGTTATGTTCGGTTTTAGCTTAGTTTGCAGCTTGTAACCGAAGTTCTTGGTGTTTTAGAAGGTTGTTCTCGGGATTTTGAGGCTGAAATCGCAAGTGGAGGTGTTTGGTTTGAAGAGCTGCTTCAAGGTGAGTTTCTAGATCCTCTTTTTACTGGTTTTCTAAGTGTTTGGGGCTGTTATGCATACCAGGCAGAAGGTTTCTAAACCAAACCATGAGTTTCAGCATGATGTTCGATTGTGTTCTATTGATGTATGTTTTTAGATGTTTTCCTAAGATGTGTGTGATGTTTAGTTTGTTCTAAGTGTGTAGTATGATAGATCTATGCTAAGGATGTGTTAGGATGATGATTGGGAGCTGGAAATAGCCTAAGTTACGTTGCAGGTTAATCTGTTCATCCGCATTTGTTGAACATTTAGCAGCTAAGTGTTTTGTCCATGCGCATTTGCTTCAGTCATCCGCATTTGGTTCATGCGCATTTCTTTGGGACACTTAGAATATTTTCTGAAGTGTTCATCCGCATTTGTTGTATGTTCATCCGCATTTGTTTTGTCCATGCACATTTGCTTCAGTCATCCGCATTTGGTTCATGCGCATTTCTTTGGGACACTTAGAATATTTTCTGAAGTGTTCATCCGTATTTGTTGTATGTTCATCCGCATTTGTTCTTGCTCATCCGCATTTCTTTGGGGACTTGGGTTTCTTTCTGGAATTTTGGGAAGTAGAATTTAAGTGCTAAGAAATGATGTTTCGGGGCGGTTTATGCTCATTTATGTTGCGTTTGCTTTGTGTGCTGCCATGATGATGTTGTTCCATGCTATGTTTATGTTGTGACTTTACGTGGTATGATGTATGATTATGTACGTAAAGTATTATGTAATGAAGTGAAAAATAACGATAATGAAAAGTGGAACGTAAAAAACGAAGGGAGTCTTTGTGACTCGAAGGGAGTCTTTGTGACTCGAAGGGAGTCTTTATGGCTCGAAGGGAGTCTTTGTGACTCAAAAGGAGTCTTTGTGACTCGAAGGGAGCCTTATGGCTCGAAGGGAGTTCAATCCTTGAGATTGACTCGAAGGGGATCCTTGTCACGTACCCTGGTCTGTCTTCGGTAGGAGACGGGGGTATTGCATGTGACGGGATCCATATGAAGGTATATGATCATAATGAATAAATGAATGTAAGTTGACGATGATGAAAGATAATTATAAGATTATCAATGTACACGTACGATGTATGATTGCTTACGAAAGTAGAGTACGGTTTTAAACGAAAGAAAAGTATTTTATTTATAAAACTAGAACTCACTCAGCGTCGCTGACTTTTTGTATGCATAATAGTTGGCAGGTATATTGTTGATGCTGAGGAGTTGCAGGCATGGATGCATACGCTACTGGGAGTGTTTTGAAGGCTGGCATCCATGTTTTGACATGTTAATGAAATATAAACAAGCGTTGTAATGTAATGAATTAACATGATTTTGTTATTAATGAAAGTTTTCAAATTCCGCTGCAAAAGTAATATGTGCTTTGAATGTTTTATACGATGACGGTCCAGTATGTAAACAGCTTCGGAGCTCTATTGAGGTATCTAAGGATCCTCTTGACAGCAACTAGGTGTGACATCTTGGGGTTGGCTTGATATCTTACACATATGCATATGGCAAACATGATATTAGGTCTGCTGGTGGTGAGGTACATAAGAAACCCAGTCATGGCCCAATAGAGGTGTTCATCAACACACTCCCCCTCAAGATCAGGTCCTAGGGAGTGGTTTCTAGCTATGGGTGTCTTAGCAACCTTTTACTCAGTTAGATGAAATCTGGTTAGTATGTCTTGTACATACTTTGGCTGGTTTATGAAGATGCCATTGTCAACCTGCTTCACTTGCATTCCTAGAAAGAAATTGAGTTCTCCTATGGCACTTATTTCAAATCTGTTTATCAGCTTCTCTAAGTCTTTGTAGAGCTTTGGATTATTTGACCCAAAGATGATGTCATGTACATAAACTTGAACCAGCGTCAAGTCATTCCCAGTTCCTTTGATGAAGGGTGTGCTGACAATAGTACCTCTCTTGTAACCATGTTGTACAAGATACTGTGATAAGGTCTCATACCACTTCCTTGGAGCTTCATGCAGCCCATAAAGAGCTTTGTCAAGCTTGCAGACATAATCAAGATGATCTGGGTCTACAAAGCTAGGTGGTTGCTTGATATACACTTCCTCATCTATCACCCTATATAAAAATGCACACTTGGCATCAAGTTGGTTGACCCTGAAATCCTTGGATGCAGTAAAAGCAAGGAATACCCTAACAGTATAAAGTCATGCAACAGGAACAAAAACATTTTTGTAATCAATCCCTTCTTCTTGAGTGTACCCTTGAACAACTAATCTTGCCTTGTTCTTGATGACAAGTCCTCTATCACCCTTCTTGTTCCTTAAAACCCACTTGGTACCTATTGGTGTCTTCCCATGAGGAAGAGGGCATAGGTTCCAAACCTTTTGTCTTTTGAATTGAAGCAGCTCCTCCTGCATTGCTTCACCCCAACTTCTATCTTTCAAAGCTTCATCAACTTTCTTTGGCTCAATCTGGGACAAGAAGCAAGTGTATAGACAAAAATTTTTATCATGGGTTTGTCATCTTGTTCTCACCTCAGTCGCAACATCTCCAATAATGTTTGTTGTGGGATGGGACTTGTGGATTCTTAGTTGAGGAATCACAACAAGTTGGTTTGACAGATCTAAATTAGTGAAATTTAGATCTGGTGATTGAGTATCACCCACCATATCAACAAACTTATAAAGTGAAACTTGATCCATTGAGTGTGTGACATCATTGATGTAGTCTTCAGTAGAGAGGTTGTTAGCATCATGAAATTCTTGATCACTTTTACCATCTCCATCTCCTCCTGCATTGGAAACCCCTTCGTTTGAGTTTTGTGCCTTAGTGCTGGAATGAATAGGCACCTTAGATGTATCAGCTGAAGAGTTTGTCATGGTTGTGCTGACAAGATTTCCATTTGCAGGGTTTGTTACCACTGGAGCTGAAGGAATTTTATCACTTGGTCTTCTTAACTCAAATATTGGATCAGGATCACTTTCTGATATGTTACCTGTAGATCCTAAAATATCTTTACAAGATTTGTTAAAACAGTTGGTAACTAAATCAAGAACAAATAGCCAATTAGTATCAGAACCTTTCATAGGGAGTGTGCTCATTGAAGGTCATATTGGTTGACTCCTTAACTACTATAGTTCTAAGATTGTATACCTCATAACCCTTAGCTTGGAAAGAGTATCGAATGAAGTGTCGATAATCGGATTTCTCAACAAATTTGGGTATATCATCTTTGGTATTCAAGATGGTGCATGGACATACAAATGACCTGAGAAAACAAATGAAAAGTTTTCTTTTGTGCCATAGTTCATAAGGAGTCTTACTATGATTTTTGACTACTAAAACTCTATTCTGCACATACCAGGCAGTGTTGACTGCCTTTACCCAAAAGGTGATGGGCACTTTAGAGTCAGATAGCATGGTTCTTGCAGCCTCAATAAGTGTCCTATTTCTCCTTTTAGTAACAACATTCTGTTAAGGAGTTCTAGGAGCACTATATTGTATTGTAATACCCTTTTCATCATAAAATTATCAAGGATTTGGTTCTTGAATTCAGTTCCTTGATCATATCTTATGATCTTGACCTTATGATCGCATTGATTCTTAATTTCAGAATGAAGTTCTTCAAGATTTCAGGGATTTCATCCTTAGTTCTAAGAAAGAAGACCCAAGTATATCTTGTGAAATCATCTGTGATCACCAGGCTATGAAGTTCTTCCTAGACTCATTACACTAGTGGAGACAAAGAGATCCACATGTAATAAGTGTAGGGGAGTAGTGATGGAGTTTATTTCCTTTGGCTTGTGAGACACTTTGTGTTGCTTCCCTTTCAAACATGCAACATAATGGTCATCATTTGTAAACTCTTTCTTTAGCATTCCAGTTACCAAATCATCTTTAATTAATTTATTCATGTTTTTAAAGTTTACATGGCACATTCTTTTATGCAAGAGGAAAGACTCATCACTATTGGCTCTAGATAGAAAGCAAGAAACTTCTCCTGATAGGGATGTTTCCTATAAATCCATCTTAT
The DNA here is from genome assembly GCA_025506505.1 of Flaveria sonorensis. Classification (NCBI taxonomy): domain Eukaryota; kingdom Viridiplantae; phylum Streptophyta; class Magnoliopsida; order Asterales; family Asteraceae; genus Flaveria; species Flaveria sonorensis. The sequence continues at coordinate 19,895,088 of CM046425.1, read as the reverse complement.
ACATGTTCCCTTTCGTGGGGGCTCTGAGTAGGATATGCTCTTGTGGAATGACCACCCCAGGTTTGAGAACAATGCACTCATGCTCAATGAAGAGCATGTTATGTCTCTAATCACAAAATTAAGATACACTCAAAAGATTGTATCCAAGCTCTTTAACATAGTTTACCTTCTCAATACTGAGCTTAACATTTGTGACCCTACCTCTTCCTGTGATGTAACCAATTGATCCTCCACCAAAAGCAACCAGCCCTCCATCAATTTTCTCAAAGTTCTGAAGCAAAGAGCCATTGCTTGTCACGTGCCTTGAACATCAACTATCAATAATCAATACATTTTTTTTGCTCTTTAGCTGTTCTTGTATATGAAAAAGAGATGGTTAGTTATATTTGGAAACCCAAGCCTTGCTGGTCTTGGGCTTATCAAGATGAACTGAAGATAGTTCAACAGTTATTGATCTTATATGTAGGCTTTGAGGATCCTTGGCTGTTGTTGGTGAAGAAACTTCAGTCACATGGCCTTCCTTCATCTTCCATACCATCTTTGGAAGATTAGACTTTGCCTTTATAACTTCGGAAGTTTTGATGACTTCGAAAGTTTCAAAGACTGAACCTTCGAAAGCTTTTGCATCCACTGCATCAGACTTCAGTGCTTTGGAAGCATTCCTTTCTTTCAAGACCAAATTTTCTTCCGAAGGTAGTTTTCCACCTATCATTTTCTTGTTACTTTGGAGCTCCCGAAGGAAATTGATTTTTCTTCCAAAACTATCTTCTTCTTCCTATCAGAAGCCTTCTTTTTGTTCACGTGGATGGTACTCTTAGGATTATAGATGCAATCCTTAGCAAAGTGAGTAGCATCACCACACATGATGCATTCAACAGGCATACTTCTAAGCGTCTTCTTCTAAGGAGAAGGTTGAGCTTGATCTCTTTCCACTTCCTTCGTCATCTTCATAGATGAATCAATGAACAAAAGTAAAGAAAACAAGAAGAACAGAAGTATTTGGTTTTAAAAAATGATGTATATTGCTCTCAAGTGTTTTACAATTATTACAAGGGTTAGTCCTAAGGACTGGTACCTGAGATATTTTATACTACATCCTACAGCCGGCCTTAATTTGAAGGCCAGCTGGAACACTAATCTAGACAATAAGATCAATGTAAAGTCAAAAGGCAGATTGTCTTTTCAGTAGTGACTATAACATTTCATAGCTCACATTATTATCTAAAACAAAAAGTACAAAAACTACAAAGTAGACATTTACAAACTCTAAGACTTTAATATACAGATGACAAAAGTATGGAGATATCACCAACTTGTATTAGTTGGTAAGTCTTCAAAGATGTCAGCGGAAAGTTGTTCAACTTTTATCAAAAGTATCTCAGAGAAAGCATGTCTTCTCTGTCTTTGGAAGAAATCAGTCTCTTGTCTTCGAAAGACTTTTTCTTGAAGTTTTGGAAGACTTCATTTTTGGCTTCGGTAGAAATAGTCCTTTGGCTTCGAAAGATTTGACACTTAGTGAATTTCTCAGTGTTTTGTCAAATCTTTCAAAGTAACTTCTTTATACTTTAATGTGCATGTTAAGAGCTCTTTGGTTGCATCAGCCTCTAAATCAACTCTTACAAATAATACAATAGATTAGACACCAATAGTTTCCTCATGGTTTTAACCTAAGGAATGAAGTATTAGATTATAAGTAATATAATGATTAAAGACCAAGCCTTGATTAGGGTTTACGTTGGGGTTTTTATTAAACAAATAGATTTAAAATAGTAAAATTGTTTAATAAGCTGAAAATAACAATTAATAATGAAGGAAAATAGAGTAGAAGAATATTTAATTGATAACAATTGTTTTACTTCTTGTGGTTTTTTTGTCGTAGTGAAATTGATTAGTAAGCTGAAAATAATAATTTAAGTGTGAAAATAACTAATTTTAATAATTAATTATTAGTTATCTTAGTCCAAATAATTAATTGATAATTAATTGAATAATTAATTATTTAAAGAGTAAACTTCACTTTTGCTCACAGTGGTTTGGTGTAAATAACGGTTTGTTTCCAAAGGTTTCAAAATTACGATTCTACTCCCTATGATTTTCATTTTGTCTTCGTGAAGTTTACTCTTATTTAAATAAAAAGACCAAAATAGCGATTTTGAAACCTTTGGAGACAAAGCGTTATTCGCACCAAACCACAATGAACAAAAGTGAAGTTTACTCTTATTTAAATGATTATTAAAATAATAATTTAAAATGATTTATGTTTGATTAAAATTTTTATTTATGAATTGTAGAACTAACAAATGAATTTAAAATAATTTTATAACATTTGTGATTTTTTTCTAAAATAAAGGAAGCATAAAATTATAATTTTTGAAATGTTTCAATGAATGAATTAATTTTTGAATCAGTTTTAGTAAGCATAATTTTTTTGATATTAATATAGATAAATTAAAATTTTTTGCAATCAAATAATAAGCTGAGACTGTTAACCAGTAGGCTAGTGGCCTATTTCTGTATTAAATATGATATAAATAAATAAAGACTAGTTTTATAGAAAATCCCCAAATTGCTATAAAACCTAGAATTGAATTCAATCTAATTGAACACCAAAACAAGAATGATAATACATTCAAACGTTGGGCTTTTGCTAATCAAATGTAAAAGAGTGTGTTAATTTCTTAAATTTACCTAATTGATAGTTGAATCTATGATAATAGAAAAGGGATAAGTAGCGACCAAATGGATATCAATTTGAGTTGATTTCTTAAGATTTGATTCTATTAAAGCTTTGTGTAGCTCTTGAATGTGCTAAAGCTCGATTGCCCTCTGTCAATTCGGGTTAAAAAGTTCAGAAGGTGTTGAATGATAGTTGTAGGTTTACGATGAAGAACGAAACATGGATTCAAAATGAATGTGTGTTTTGTGTGAAACACCGATTGCAACATTTTCCCTCTGTTAAATAGAGACAAATTCATCTGTTTCATACTAGTCAAGTTATTACATTTGATTCGAGGGTTTCAGGTTTAATTTAATAGTCAATTCACGATTATGTCAGAATTTTGTTTATAGTTATGGTACTTCAATTGCCTTTATGATTATGGTCAACAAAATCCACCGATTAATTATGTTTTGATTCAAAACCGAGATGTGCTTTGAACAAGTTTGAATCGGTTTTGCTTTATTAATTATCATCAATTGAATGCTCAATTGGGAACAAATTTAGGTTTGAAACAGGCCTATGAATGTTTAGGGGAGGTTTGATTTAGGTTTAATGAGCGAAACTCGATGGTATAGGTCTCACAGGAGGTGGCCGAGCGCTGGCCGGAGTGTCGCCGGATGGATGGGGGTCGGGGTGGGGGGGGGGGGTGGGGGGGGGGGGGTTACGAGTTTGGGTTGTTTAAAAGAAAGTTACACTTTTCTCCTTGTTGTTTTGAAAGTTATTACTTCATGTTTAAAACATTAAGTTTGAATTTTAAAAATGACATTTTGACCCTTAGAATTAATGAAACTTAGTTTGAATTATAAATCAAATTAATATTTTATAAAACTTTATATATTTTTTTTATAAATCTTGTAGCTTAATTATTTATTTAACTTAAAACCTCATAATAAATTATTTAATTCCATAATTTATAAAATTGATTTTATAAATCATAAAATTATATTGAATTGAATGAATAACATGATTATTGTATTTAAAATACTAAAATAAATAAAATGACTAATTAATAAATTTGATTTTCAAAATTGACTTTAACGAGTTTGGGTTTTAAAATTTTAAAATAAGTCAAATGTTACACTGAATTGAAGTTTAAAATTCAAATGTTATTGTTTAAATATATTCAAATGTATAGTCAAAGTCTCTAACTAAGTAAAGATAACTACTCTACTTAATCTCTTGTATTATCTCATGTGTTAATTGTTCCCAAAGACCACATATATCCATCTCTATCTATCACATGTTACAACTTCTAAAGCTATCGAACTCCGTTTTCAACCTAATTTGAATTCTTCTCCATTCTTTCTAGTGCCCCTTCCATCGTCCCAGCCTACCACCATTATGACGACAAGGAGAGCATGCAATGTCGAGAGGAGTGAAGAGAGACCTCAAACAACCGCCTCCGTTAAAGAACTGCAAAATGTCTCCTACTGCCATCACTTTAGAAAACGATGAAGCTTGGTTCGTCACAACGGTAGTTCCCGCTTCTGGAATTTTTAGTATTCTTCCTAGTATGTCGAGTTTAGTTTGATGAACTTCTATAAAATATCTGGTGTTGACATTAGTATGATTTATAGTTGATAAACATTAGGGTTTCGTTTTTACCCTTATGTATTTTATTTTCCGGATCAAGAAGAGATCTACAAAAAAACAACCTACATTTTTACCTCCTTGATAAGCCAAAAGGGCTTTTGATCCGATTTATAAAGCTCACATGACCTTTGGTGAAGCAGTTGCTTTAAAGTTCTTGAAACTGATTCCAAACAAAAAAAAGATATAGTTCTAAATAAAGGTTGCAATGACTCATACTTACATCCTTCTCTTTATCATATGTGTTAGATTGATCACTTTTAGTTAATTAACATTTTATAATTTTTCAAAGAAGTCTGACACTTCATTGTTGATACAAGGGTATATACAGATATAATGTGAAAGCTGTACAAATATTATTCCATACAAGAATCTTTGTTTTTCAAAACATCATTTATATAATCTTGAAATTAAAACACCCGGTGCACTTTGATTTTATGACAGCCTTAATGTTATCATCTTGAAACAATTTTGTGCAGCTTTAATATAAACTGACATTTTCCCAAATTACAGTAGTGTTACACTTGAAATCACAAATTTGTAGAAAATAGACACATAGGGCTTTCCAGCAATCTCTATAGTAATAAATAAAAATAAATCCGGACACTTGTAACTATTCTAGACTATCTAATAATTGGTTTTCCCGCTTCTTTTTTCTCTTAATTATGAATGATATAATAGTTATTCATTAATTAATAACTATCTATAATTAAAATTTCAAATATATTAACTTCAAATTTTCAAATGTGTAATACATGTGTTTATTCAATCCGTATAATACACAATATTTAAGACATAAATATTTATATTATTAATCATATAACAGTAAATTTATTTAGCCCGTGTATTACATGGGATTGTAACCTAGTATACTATATATCCCAAACAGACGTTTAGAGATGAAAGCTGAAAATTTCAGCTTTTAACTAGACAACCCATGACAAGGTTTTGGATATTATGACTTCATAAAGTGTGTACTGGTTGTACATTTGATCTCTACTCGTACACATAAATTATCAAAGTAAATGTTAAGGTTGCTAAGGATGCTAATATGAGTTTTGTTTGTGATTAAGTTAGGTTTTTGTTACTAGATATCCAAATTTATGGGTTTCTATAATTTTAGAATCCATAGATGGAACCTGATTATAGTATTCAAGTCCATCTATTGTTGAGTTGTTTCCTATATTTTCTTGATTTATGATTAATTGAATTTATGGGTACTATGTTTCTTTGCACTTTTTTTTTGCCCAAAACCGCCATATCATTACTTTTTTAGAGCTATTGTTCTTCTGTTTATAATAAAATTTGATTGTTTTTTTTTGTACAATTAGAAAAGCAAAACCCAAGTTTCTTCAATTAATGAGGGTGTTTTTGGAACTGTATATTGATCAAAGCTACTTATGAAAGTGTTTATTTGCATATTGATCTGACTTTTAAAACATGTTATATTTTAAACAACTTCAAGTTATATTTTTAGAACAATTTATTTTAATAACTAATAATCTGTGTTAAATCATTTTGAATCCTTTTTTTTTCGAGGATGTAAAAGAGCAAAATAGTGAGCTTAGCAAGTACAAGGGAAAAGTCTTACTGATTGTCAATATTGCTTCCCAATGGTATGCTGCAAGATCTTGATTTGTAATCAGTATCATATAATAACATAACTTCTTTACCATAATCTTATGAACATGGCATTCATATTTAATAGGAAATACATAGAGTATTATGTTTGGTATGGTTTGCCTTTAAAATTCAAGTGGCTTGAGTGAATTTTTGGTTCAGTATAGGTTTAAGCCGTTTGAATTTGACACAAAAAGTTCAAGATCTTCAACGCCTCAAATATTCAAGTTTTTGAGAAATGCAAAGGAAAAGCTTTAGAGGAGACCAAAGGAGTTAGAGGGTTATTCAAGTGCAAAAGTAGAGGTGGGATTTAACATGGCATTAAAATTTATCTGGTTTAAAGGTGCTCAATTGGCTTCTTCACCATAAAAAACAATAGGCGAACTTTTACATGAAACAGTCAACAAGTCTCTGAAATGAGTAATGCTTTTCGTTTTTATTGCTTGATAATATTTTAGTTTTAATTTTTATTTTATTTGTTCTTAGTATTCTTATTGGTTGTTTTATGTAAAAGAAACCATAGTTCTCAAGCAACATCATATTCATACTGACTTCCATTTCTTATGTTCTACTTTTGTTGAAGCTTTTTAGTAAATGGATTTGGAAATTAGAGATAAAAGTGCAGCAAAGTTCTTTAACCCCTATCTTGCTTTTGGCATTACGACTATGATAAAAGATGTCAGAGTATTTACATCATTCTTCTTTGGGTTGTTTGGTGGTTAAATTTAACTTTCTGTGTTGTTCATATTTCCGCTAACTTATAAAGAGTATCACGTTGTAAATTGTCGTCGCCATCGCATCGCAGGGTTACGTACGTGTGTGTGTATGCGTGTGTGTATATATATATGTATATACATACTAGGTTACATTCCTGTGTATAACGCATGTTAAATTACAAATAGTACAATAAATAACTTATTATCTTATATGTTAAAAAATTATAGTTTGATTTTAAAGGGGCACAGTTAAAATATGACTTAGCTGTATTAGGTTTTTTGAAAGAGAATGTCAATTTAAATCCTACATTCATTAGTGACTAAAGAAAAAAATTAGAAGAATTTTTTTGTTTTATTAGGTTGATATTAATCAAAATATTAAATAATGACGAAAAATAAATTTATTATGATAATAAATTAAAAGAAATATTTTAGTTGACTTAAATAATGAGCTATAATGATTAGGTGAAACAAATGTATGGAGGTGCTTTATAACTACGTTATGTGTCTCTTAGAATTTTTTTTTATCTAGTTGTATAGATAATAGATTATATGTGTGTGCGTGCGCAAGTGATGTACGAAATTGTTTTAACAAAATAAAAAAAAACACTTATATAGTAACAATTTATTATATTTTAAAAAATAAAGAATTAACACCTCTAAATCTTATACTTTATAATTAATAAAATTAATTTTAATTTTGCTCCCTAAAATTTGACAAAATTAATAATGTTTATCCAAAAGTTTATAAACATCAATTTATCTTCAAAAATTTTATAAGCTGTTTTAATCTTAGTCCTAAAGTTTCATTATTTTAAATTTAAGTTGAAATACTTGATTAACTTTTAGATTAAAATTGAAACAACTTATAAAAGTTTTGGAGGTAAATTAATGTTATTAGTCTTTTGAATGAAAATGATTATTTTTACCAAATCTCATGAAGTAAAATCGAATTTAACTCTAGTTAATAAGATAGATATACATATAAATAATGTATATGTAAAACTACGTTACTGTTTTATTTGATCCATACCCATATCTATACACACACATACTAATTGAAGGTAGTGATAAAAATTTATAAATTTTGTAACTGGTTTCATTGTTTTTCTCTGTTTTTCACAAAACTATATATTTTTGTTAGGAACACACACGCACACGCACGCACGCACGTCTACCCGCCCTCCCGGGCCCTCGCAGGCGTGCGCGCACACACTTTGACAACCCTAAGAATTGAGGTTAGAAAATTCAATATTAAGATTTTATTTGAATTAATTCTAATATATATATGCTTATATATTAAATTAAAATTTCTAAGGTAACCTTATGTGATAAATCTTTGAATCAATGAATGTTCTAGCATGTATAAATATATGTGTGTGTTTTATAAGTTTGCATGTATGCATGATTCTATACATGTGCATGTATTTTCACTTTTGTAATCTTTATAAGATATTTTGAATGTTAAACTATAAAAAAAAATTATATGCTTTGAATTACATATCATACATCTAATTAATGTATGATGAACTAAGTTTACAACCTAATCATTCAATAACCAAATAAATTAATCTTCGGAAGATTTTCCTGAAAAACTTTAACTAAACTAATCTTAAACACTTAATCATTCAACCAAAACATCAACTTAACATCTTAATCGGTTTATTAAGACTTAAATCAACATGAACTAGTAGTTTAACACTATATTAACATTAAACTAATAACTAAGAGTGTCATTAATATAAACATAATGATCTCTTCTTAACCTTTGGCCGATTAAACATCACACTAAACCACATCCAAAGCTTGACACTTAACATATCTAATCTTTGGAACCTATAAACACAACTCATCAAGATTCATCACCTTCGGCCGACTCCATGCATTATCGCCAAGCTTAAAGACCTTCTAATTTTGCCACATAACCTACCCTACCCAAAGGTTATCATTGCTTGTGTAATGGTGGCAAGTTCTCCACACTCTTGGTGTCCAAACATTCGGCCGACTTGCAAGTATCATCATCATATTAGACACTAAGCATCCCTCTTAAGTTGCCATATAATCCATCCTATTCTAACACCTCCTCAATGGCTATCATTACTAAAGCTTTGTTGTCAAGTTCTCGGCTAATTAAGGTGTGAAACCACCACCACACCCTAGTACTAAACAACCCTCTTAAAACTCTCGGCTATATACACCACAACCGCCACCATTACACCACTTCTTCTTCAAGCTTTCTTACTCTCCTAAACAATACATCCTCACACCTCAAAGACTCTTGTATCTCTCGATTCTCATCCTCACTTTCTCAACCAAACATAATCATCACAAAGATCTATATCAACAAAATCCTTAGAAGAAACTTCAAAATCAAGAACCTCTCTTCAAGATTTGGAACTCAAGAAGCTAGAAGTTTTCCCTCAATCATTTTCTATATACTTTCTTCATTTCATCATCAAGGTGTGATTCTCAAAACCTCTTGATTATTAAGATTAAAGAAGTCATATATTTAAGGTTACATATATGAACAACCCTTTCAAACTAATTATCAAAAACTATTCACAAATCTTTTGAACATTTGATTTTTATCAAAAGTCAGTAAAAGTTTAAGAACTGAAAATTTAAGAATTTCTATAAAGACCAAACAGTTAAATAAATAAAAAGGGTTGAAGTATATGTTATTTCATGAATTATTAAAAATAGGTTAAATGACTGTGATTGTGGGAATAAAAAAAATTAGAAATCTATCAGAAAATTTTAAAAATAACAATCTTGAAATTTTGAGAAATTATTATTTGATATATTAATTTAAATGATTTATCCAAGGAAATAAGAGAAAAAAAGCCTAACAGAAGATTTAAAGATAATAAAAATCTAGAAAAATTTTATAATGACCCTTGCAGTAATTAGATTTTCAGAATAATTTCGTGAATTAATTCATTAAAATAATAAAATTACATATTTTAGAAAGTATAATCTAAAGAAAACCGAATTTAATAGAAAAACAGTATGAAAAATCATGAAAATTTTATATAAAGTTTTAAATATTGTGTAGGACCTTCTGTATAATTTTTAGAATTTTTAGAGACCCGTACCCATTTCTGATATTAAATGTAAATCTTGTAAAAATTCTAGGAAATTATTTAGAAATAGTTATTAATTGAAATTTTTATATGCTATTCTGTAATTTTAGATGTCACTGTTTATAAAATTTAATAATAGTTTGGTCAAAGCTACTATTATAAATAAAATCTCATTTGATATAGGTTTAATTGCTGAAAATTTTAAAGAAATAAAATAATATTTCTAACATATAATTATTTTATAGGGATTTTACTGGATTTAAGGTGAGTATCATAGCCCCATTTTATATCTATGAGTTTTGGGGGAAAAGCATACTGTGTTTATTTTTGATGCTAATGTAAATAATAATTTTGATAAGTTACTGTCATTTTGTGCAATAAGTTACAACCATTAATTCAAATAAGGAACCGTTTGATAATATAGGTAGCGCTACTTAGGAATATGTTTCCTGCTCTAACAAAATAAGTGTTGTGATGTTATATTATCTGATTCTGTGATTTGTATGTATGACAGTTATGAATCACCTGGCATATTAGTAGGTTTGGTTGTAATCTTATTTATGTTACATCAATAAATTTGTTAAGTTATTAAACCTATGATCTCACCAACTTTATGTTGACTATTTTGAGTATGCTTTTTTAGGTAATCAGTATGACTTATAATGTCATGATTACTTTTGATGTTTTCAATGGATGGTACGATGTGATAAGGAAGATGTGTGTGCTAGTAACTGTGAACTTGGTAGATCTAAGCATTACTGTGGATGCACATATCCATTATTACTGAGGAGACTAATAAAGTGGTTACTTAAATCTTTTGTAATAGGGTTACAATATATTATGTAAAAGTTTGAAATAGGACAAGTTTTGTATATGTTGTAAGAATGTAACTCGTAATCTATGAAAGTTTAATGTTTTGTTTATTTAATTTAATTGATGTGATTGTTTAGAATCTGTAATCAGTGTGTTCTGAATCAATGGTCACACCATAGCATTTCACGCTTCCGCCGGGATGTGACAGCTTGGTATCATGTGACAGCTTGGTATCAGAGCCATTGGTTATAGAGAATTAGGTATTATTAGTAAATGTCTAAACTATAACCATAAGCTCATATGATAACAAATCATTAATATGATAATAGTATGTGTATATTTTCTCTTCATGATTTTATATGATCATATCCATGCTTAGACAAGAAAGGAACTTGAAATATGTGTGATTAGTATGTGAAATTTTATGAATCTTATGTTATTTACATGAGTTAAATTTGTAAGAATTTTTGCAGTATGAGTTCTGGTAATTCTGATAGCTACCATAATGAAACTGATCCTTCGGATCATAGCAACCATAGAGAAACAACACCTGAAATAGTGCCTCACAACGACATAGAAATACCTCAACCCGAGACCAACATAAAGCCAAAGTTTTACGTTCGACGTGCACTAGTAACAATGGGAGGCTATACAATCCTGACACCAAGAAAGAATGTATGACATGGCAAGAAGTTTTCAACTAAGGAAATTAAGGAGCAAGAAAACAAAAACCCAGAAAACCTCTTTTCAACATCTGATATAACACCTACCATCCAACATGATAATTCCGAAACTGAAGAAAGAGGAGTTAAGAGCCAAGGTTAGAGGAATGCCAGATGGAAACTACCAACCAGATTCTTAAGAAGGTTAAGAAGATATAACGAGAAATTCAGGTGCTTCAAGCAGATGTCAAGGAAATGAAGAAAGAAAGCAAAAGCATCTTCACTAGGATGTGGAATTGGGTGTGGGGAGATTAGAGAAATAGGAAACCCTATATGTTATATAACTGTTTCAGATATATGAAATAAGAAAATAATATAACATTTCTCTTAGGCTTATGATATAATATGAGTAAAATTTATGTAACAATAATATAATTGGTATGTAGTGAAAAATACCGCCAAGAAGAGATACTCAACCAGTACGAAGAACTTCACGTGTCGGGCGACCATAAACTAGGTTAGTAGAAGGGACCCTGCCAGCAAATGCTTCCACAAATGAGGACCAGAGAATTTATCGAATAGTGACTCAACAACCGGAAGCTGCAATACCTACATTAGTGACCCAGCTTCAACAAACTCTTAATTTTGAAAGAGTGACGCCCGGAGACAATGGACTAGCACATACTAACGAAGTGGAAAACCATGAAGAGGAAGCTATAGATGAAGCTAGAAAAGGATGTTCTTATAAGACTTTTATGTCTTGTAAACCCCAAGACATTGACGGAAAGGATGGAGCAGTGCAAGCCTTACGCTGGTTAGAGGAAATGGAGTCAGTCTTAGACATCAGTGATTGTGCTGATAACTGTAAAACCAGGTATGCTTCACATTCTCTTAAAGGAGAAGCACAGTCTTAGTGGAAAATGGAAATCTAAAGAAAGGGAAGGAACGTTATAGACAGGTTAAGCTGGGAGGAATTTAGAAATCTAGTGATTGAGAAATACTGTCCTTATAACGAGATAGAAAAGATAGAAGTAGAATTTTTGGCATTAGAGATGAAGGGTGCTGCACATCAGAAGTATACAGATAGATATAATGAACTATCTAGATTGGCGCCACATCTAGTGATGCCAAAAACTAAGAGAATAGGAAGATACATCTGGGGATTAGTACCATAAATAAGAGGGATGGTTAAGACTACAATGCCTAAGACTTTTCAGGATGTAGTGGCTTTAGCAGGAAGTTTGACAGATGAGATGATAAAGAATGGCTCATTAACTAATACGAAGGTAGGAGAGAAAAGAAAATGGAACAACAACACCAGAAGGAACTTTGGAGGAAACTGGAACAAGAAGGTAAACAGAAACCCAAAAGGAAATTTCATGGGAATCGCACAGGAAGGAAGGCCACGGACAGAAAATCAATCCTGGTCTAATACCTGCAAAAGGTATCATGATGGGAGATGTAAGCTAGTAATTTGTTATAATTGCAAGAAGAAGGGACATGTATCAAAAGAATGTAAGGGACCCCCAAATCCTAAGCCAGTATGTTATTAGTGCGGAAAAGAGGATCACCTTCGCAATGGATGCCCAGAGCTAAAAGGGAAAACTCCAAAGAATCCCAACAATGCGCATGGTCGAGCGTTTCTACTTCAAGCTGAAGAAGCCTGACAAGAACCCAAGTGGTGACGAGTATGTTTCTTATTATGATCAATACGCAACTGTATTATTTGATACGGGAGCAACCTGAAGTTTTGTTTCAAATCATTTCGAACCCCTACTTGGATTAACATCAGAGAGACTGAAAAATAAGTATACAATAGAACTAGCTAATGGAAAAATGATAGAGGCTAGTGAAGTTATTCCTAACTGTATTCTAAACTTAGATAATCATTGCTTTGACATAGATCTGATCCCTATTGAATTTGGAGGCTTTGATGTTGTTGTGGGTATGGATTGGTTAAGTAAGAATCAGGCAGAAATCATTTGTGGAAAACGAATGATTAAAATCCCTTTAGTTAGAGACAATCGAATTCTTTTCATACACGGCGACAAACCTAGAGGTTCTATCAGAATAATTTCTTGTATGAAGGCTAAAAAATCTTTGAAAAAGAATATTTAGCATTTCTGCCCATGTAGTTTGATACTAAATCAATTAAGAAAAATTTGGAAGATGTTCCTGTTGTTAGAGATATCCAAAGGTATTTCCTGATTAGTTACCAGGATTACCGCCCGATCGTCAAGTAGAATTCAAAATAGAATTAGTACCAGGAACAACACCTATTGCCAAGTCTCCGTATCGTTTGGCGCCAACATAAATGAAAGAGCTAATGAGTCAACTTTAGGAGCTAGTGGATAAAGGATTCATACGTCCTAGTGTTTCGCCATGGGGAGCTCCAGTCTTGTTCGTGAAGAAGAAAGACAGAATCTTTAGGATGTGCATTGATTATAGAGAACTCAATAAGGTAACTATTAAGAATAGATACCTTCTCCCCTAAATAGATGACTTATTTGATCAACTGCAAGGATCGAGTTATTTTTCAAAAATTGACCTGAGATCAGGATATCATCAGTTAATGGTACAAGAAGAGGATGTACCTAAGACTGCATTTAGAACTCGATATGGTCATTATGAGTTCCTTGTAATACCATTTGGGTTAACTAATGCACCAGCTATATTCATGGCCTAATGAACAGAGTGTGCAAACCTTACTGGATAAATTTGTCATAGTCTTCATAGATGACATTTTATCTATTCTAAAAGTAAGGGAAGAACATGAAAGCATCTAAGGTTAACTTTGGAATTACCTCAAAAAGAAGACTATACGCTAAATTCTCAAAGTGTGAATTCTGGAAACAAGAAGTACAATTCCTAGGACATGTGGTTAATCAAGATGGAATTCAGGTCGACCCAGCAAAAATTGATGCAATTAAGAAGTGGGAAGCTCCGAAGACACCACTGAAGTACGTCAATTCTTAGGTTTGGCCGTTTTTAATAGGAGATTTATAGAAAATTTCTCTCGAATAGCCCAACCTTTAACAGAATTGACTCAGAAACACAAACCATATGTTTGGGAAGAAAACAGAATACTGCATTCGAGATCCTGAACATAATTATGTAGTGCTCCTATTTTAGCTCTTCCAGAGGGCACTGATGATTTTGGTAGTATATTGTGATGCATCACATCAAGGTTACAGGTGTGTTTTGATGCATGAATAAAGTAATTGCATATGCGTCTCGACAACTCAGAGGAAGTGAAAGGAATTATACTACTCATGATTTAGAATTAGGAGCAATAGTATTACACTTAAGATTTGGAGACACTATCTGTATGGACCAAATGCATAATTTATACGGATCATAAAAGTCTGCAACATATATTCGACCAAAAGATGTTGAATATGAGACAAAGAATATGGGTAGAATTACTGAGTGATTATGATTATGAATCAATATCACCCAGGTAAAGCAAATGTAGTGGCAGATGCCTTAAGTAGGAAGGAAAGAACCAAGCCATTACGGTTTGTGCTATGAGAATGAGTTACGTTCAGATCTGATAAGTCAAATCCAAGATGCCCACAAAAGATGAACTAAAGAATGTGATAGAGCAAGAGATCACTAGAAGTACGTCAATGGGATCTTGAGATTTAAAGGAAGAATTTGGATTCCTGACAATGGCGTACTTAGCGAAAATATTCTGAGTGAGGCCCACAGTCAAGATATTCAGTACATCCAAGGAATAATAAGATGTTCAAGGATCTAAGAAACCAGTATTGGTGGCCAGTATGAAGAAATCAGTTGCAAGATTCGTAGAAAAATGTGATATCTGTTCAAGAGTCAAAGCCAAATATCATAAACCCTCTAGACGTTTGCAACAACCAGAAATCCTTGAATGGAAGTGAGACCAGATTACTATGGATTTTATGACCAAACTACCCAGAACCTCAAATGGATACGACACGATATGTTATAAGTCGATAGACTGACAAATCAGCTTATTTCTTACCAATCAGAGAAGATTATAAAATGGAGAAATTAGCTAAGATTTATACGAAGGAGATCGTGTTTAGACATGGAATACCAATTTCAATTATATCAGACAGAGACAGCCGATTTACTTCAAGATTTTGGTAGACATTGCAAAAAGCATTAGGGACTAAAATAAACATGAGTACGGCATATCATCCACAACAGATGGACAGAGTGAGAAACCATCCAACATTAGAAGATATGTTGCGAGCTTGGCATTAATTTTTGTGGTATTTGGGATACGCACTTACCTTTGTAGAATTTTCATATAATAATAGTTATCATGCTAGTATAGGGGTAGCTCCATTTAAAGCTTTATATGGAAGAAGTGTAGGTCACCTTTGTGTTGGAATGAAGTAGGAGATAGAAAACTTACAGGACCAGAACTTATACAGGAAACATCTGATAAGATCTTTGAAATCAGAGACAAATTAAAGGCAGCACGAGATAGACAGAAAAGCTATGTGGATAGAAGAAGAAAGCCCTTGGAATTTCAAATCGAGGACAAAGTGTACTTAAAAGTATCACCTTCAAAGGGAATATTAGATTTGGGAAAGAAATATTTAACCTAGTATGTTGGTCCTTTCAGATAATTGATAAGATTAGCCCTGTAGCATATAAGCTAGATTTAACTCAAGAATTAAGTGAAGTACATAATACCTTTCATGTATCTAACTTAAAGAAATGTTTGAATGATGAGACATTAAAGATACCAATAAGAGAAATCAAAATAGATGAAAACTCTATTTTATAGAAAACCAGTAGCAATCATGGATAGAGAAGTAAGAGATTAAAAAGATGTAATTTCCAATAGTGAAGGTCAAATGGAATTCAAATGAGACTAGAATTTACGTGGGAACGGAAGAGAGAAGTCTAAAGAAAATATCCCACCTATTTGAGCTTAAACTGAATGAAAGGATAGTTCTAAGAATAACCACCCCTGCTATCAGATACTAACAATAGATGAATTTCGGGATGAAATTCTTTTTACGGGGGAAGAATGTGACAACCCTCGAATTGAGGTTAGAAAATTCAATATTAGATTTTATTTTGAATTAATTCTAATATATATATGCTCATATATTAATTAAAACTTCTAATGTAACTTTATATGATAAATCTTTGAATCTATGAATGTTTCTAGCATGTATAAATATATGTGTATTGATTTATAAGTTTGAATGTATGCATGATTCTATACATGTGCACGTATTTTCACTTTTGTAATCTTTATAAGATATTATGAATGTTAAACTATAAAAAAAAAATTGTGCTCAGTTATTGAATTACATATCATACATATAATTAATGTATGGATGAACTAAGCTTACAACCTAATCAATCATAACCAATAATTATATTCGGAAGATTTTCTTGAAAAACTTTAACTAAACTAATCTTAAACACTTATCATTCAACCAAACATCACCTTAACATCTTAATTGGTTTATTAAGACTTAAATCAATATGACTAGTATTTTAACACTATATTACTTAAACTAATAACTAAGAGTGTCATTAACATAAACATAATGATCTCTTCTTAACCCTTGGCCAATTAAACATCACCTAACCACATCCAAAGCTTGACTCTTAACATATCTAATCTTTGGACACATAATAACCTATAAACACAACTCATCAAGATTCATCACCTTCGGCCGACTCCATGCATTATCACCAAGCTTAAAATTTCGCCACATAACCTACCCTACCCAAAGGTTATCATTGCTTGTGTAATGGTGGCAAGTTCTCCACACTCTTGGTGTCCAAACCTTCGGCCAACTTGCAAGTATCATCATCATATTAGACACTAAACATCCCTCTTAAGTTGCAACATAATCCATCCTATTCTAACACCTCCTCAATGGCTATCATTACTAAAGCTATGTTGTCAAGTTCTCGGCTAACTAAGGTGTGAAACCACCACCACACCCAGTAAACAACCCTCTCAAAACTCTCGGTTATATACACCACAACCGCCACCATTACACCACTTCTTCTTCAAGCTTTCTTACTACTCTCCTAAACAATACATCCTCACACCTCAAAGACTCTTGTATCTCTCGGTTCTCATCCTCACTTTCTCACCAAACATAATCATCACAAAATCTATATCAACAAAATCCTTGGAAGAAACTTCAAAATCAAGAACCTCTCTTCAAGATTTAGAACTCAGAAGCTAGAAGTTTTCCCTCAATCATTTTCTATATACTTTCTTCATTTCATCATCAAGGTGTGATTCTCAAAACCTCTTGATTATTAAGATTAAAGAAGTCATATATGTAAGGTTACATATATGAACAACCCTTTCAATTAATTATCAAAAACTATTCACAAATCTCTTGAACATTTGATTTTTATCAAAAGTCAGTAAAAGTTTAAGAACTGAAAATTTAATAATTTCTATAAAGACAAAAAATTTAAATAAATTAAAAGGGTTGAAGTATATGTTTTTCATGAATTATTAAAAATAGATTAAATGAATGTGATTGTGGGAATAAAAAAATAGAAATCTATCAGAAAATATTAAAAATAAGAATCTGGAAATTTTGGGAAATTATTATTGATATATTAATTTAAATGATTTATCCAACGAAATAAGAGAAAAAAATGCCTAAAAGAAGATTTAAAAGTGATAAAAATCTAGAAAAATTTTATAATTACCCTCGTAGAAATTTAGATATTCAGAATAAATTTCGTGAATTAAATCATTAAAAATAATAAAATTACAATTTTAGAAAGTATAATCTGAAGAAATCGAATTTAATAGCAAAAGAGTATGAAAAATCATGAAAAGTTTATATAAAATTTTAAAATATTGTGTAGGACCTTTTGTACAATTTCAGAAGTTTTAGAAACCCGTAGCTATTTCTGCTATTAAATGTGAATCTTGTAAAAATTCTAGGAAATTATTTAGAAATAGTTATTAATTGAAATTTTTATATGCTAATCTTCAATTTTATATATCACTGTTTATAAATTTTAATATATTTTGGTCCAAGCTACTGTTATAAATAAAATCTCATTTGATATAGGTTTAATTGCTGAAAATTTTTAAAGAAATAAAATAATATTTCTAACATATAATTATTTTATAGGGATTTTGCTGATTTAGCTGGATTTAAGTGAGTATCATAGCCCCATTTTATATCTATGAGTTTTGGGAAAAACATACTGTGTTTATTTTTGATGCTAATGTAAATACGAATTTTGATAATTACTGTCATTTTGTGCAATAAGTTACAACCATTAATTCAAATATGGAACCGTTTGATAATTAGGTAGTGCAACTTAGAATATGTTCCTGTACTAACAAATAAGTATTGTGATGTTATATTATCTGATTTTATGATTGTATGTATGACAATTATGAATCACCTGGCATATAAGTAGGTTTGGTTGTAATCTTATTTATGTTGCATCAATAAATTTTGTAAAGTTATTAAACCTATGATCTCACCAACTCTATGTTGACTATTTTGAGTATGCTTTTTCAGGTAATCAGTATGACTTATAATCTTGTGCTTACTTTTGATGTTTTCGATGGATGGTACGATGTGATAGGGAAGATTGTGTGTGCGAGTAATCTGGAACTTGGTAGGTCTCAGCATTACTGTGGATGCACATATTACTGTGGATGCACATATCCACTATTACTGAGGAGACTAATAAAGTGGTTACTTAATCTTTTGTAATAGGGTTACAATATATTATGTAAAAGTCTGCAATAGGACAAGTTTTGTATATGTGTTAAGAATGAACCGTAATCTATGAAAGTTTAATGTTCCGTTATTTAATTTAATTGGTGTGATTGTTTAAATTCTGTAATTAGTGTGTTCTGAATCAATGGTCACACCATAGCTTTTCATGCTTCCGTCGAGATGTGACACACACACACACACACACACACACACACATGTACGGGACCTTTGTTGAACTTAATACATGGATCTTTTTTAATCCTTTTATATTGTTCAACCACTCTACTTCATGTCTCTAATTCTAAGATAAGCTGCTCATAGTTTGAGCGTGTCCACACATTTTACATCAGTCCATATAAACGAGGGCACTAGAATTTCCAATTCCTATTTTCATAGAGCACAAAATTCCTTTGACCATATATAACTCCCACTTAACATCAGATTTATTCCCAACCGTTATCCTTATAACTACCTTTTATGAAATAACGATAGATATGATGAAAGAACATCATTTTTTTTAAAGTTAGTTTAAAATATATGTCTTGGGTTGAAGGATAGATTGATCTTACCACATTTAAGAGATCCTGTAATTTAGATCCACGAAGAACCTTTTGAAGAGAGTTACGTACGATTTCATTCTCTAATGATTATTTATAAAAATATTGGTCCTCAACTCTTTAAGATTTCATATCTATAAACCAACCAACTATTCAATATAGTCTTACTTTAGATTCATTCCCATGAATCCGATAGACTATGAATGTTTAGAATATAATATTCAAGGATTCTTAAATGTACAAAAACATTCAAAGTAACTGTTAATGTTAAAAAGCACCAAATACTAATATAGATTAATTCCATTGTCTAGCAAATCTAATCACTATCTTATCAACATGCTCCTCGTATTTTACTTGAGGCATAGGCTAAGTAAAAGGGTCCACTAGATTCCGATCTGTGTGAATCTTGTTCACTATGATGTCCCCTCGTTCTAATACATCCCTTATGCAGTAGAACTATCTGAGTATGTGCTTTGCTTAATGATGTGACCTTGGTTCCTTTGCCTGAGCTTTGGTACCACTATTAACATCAAGATCAACTATGAACTTTTTCATCCTAGCAATCTCTTTTGCAACATCCGATGAAATAATGTATTCTGTATTTTCTAGTATACTGATACCATTAAGATCGAATACATATCTCAATTGTAATGGAGAATCATAACAATCTGTTTAGAACCTAGCATCAGTATAACATTTTATCGTCAGCTCGTCTTCCACTCCTTCATATATCAGGAACATATTCTTAGTCTTTTTCAAGTAGTTAAGGATATTCTTTACAACATTTCAATAAACTTCGCCCGGATTCTATTGATATGTACTTGTCATACTCAATGTGAATGATACATCGGGCCAAATACATAACTTGGCATGCCTGATAGAACCAAGTGAAGAAGAATATGGAAGTCTTTCTTTTTTCTTCTTATCTTCCTATGTTTGAGGACATTGATTACCATTCATTATAGTTCCACATGCTATTAGCAAGTTTCCTATCTTGGAATCATGCATTGAGAAGCATCTAAAGATCTGGTGACTTAGTATTTTTTGATGAAGGTGCATTGGTAAATTAAAGGGACTTTGGATGATTTGAATTGGTAAGCGAGGCTTTGATGACTAGTCTGGTGACTTAGTATTTTTTGATGCAAATGGTTTAGTTGTGGAGGTTAGGGGCACTTATAGAAGTTAACATTTCTCTATGGAAATGCATAAATGTAATCAGATGTGAAGGCCAGGATAAATATGCAGAAAGTGGCACTTTCGAAGGTTTTAACCTCATTGTGAAGTAAGAAATGTAAGGACTAGAGTCTTTCCTTATGCAAGCATGTCACTAGAGTCTTGTCTATGCAAGCATGTCATCGGGGTCTTATGTAACACCTTGGAAAATTTCTTACATAAAATAATAAATAAAGAATCCCAAGATTAGAAATGAAAATTTTGAAAATTAGGGTTTTGCTGCTTGTAGCAGACCACGACCAGTAGCCTTAATGATCCGCGAAGGACCTGACTAAATAAAAATAGGATTTTTATGCCTTAGAGGTTCGCTACACCATAAGTAGTAAACCCTCAATGGTTTGTTATATGGTCACCAAGTAAATCCCTTATGGATTATATGGAGGATGACACGTGTCATCCTGAACTGACACGTGTTTGATGACTAAGCATCCGGTCTTGGTAAGCGTCAACACATGAAAATTTTGATTGGCTGTCAAGTGTCTTTGCCACCATGTATTGCTCACGGACCACGATCAATATGCTTGGCGGTCCGTGATGGTGGGATCATGTAAACTATAAAAGTCTGCATTGTTTAGACGGATTCCATAAAGTTTTTGGAATTGCTTTTCCCTATTAAAGACTCTATACCCCTATAATACCCCATATAGACTAGTATATTACCCTATAAGGCAAATATCTCTGGTGGAGGTGTTGTTTGTGATTCTAGCCAGACTTAAGTCTCAATCTAAGTTTGACGATATGGTGTACATGTTTTCAAAACTTTATTTGCATGCTATTGACATATGTGCACAGATTTTTACTAAATGAATTCAAGCATGTTAATGAAATGCTCCATTACAAATGTTTACGTCTAACAAAACTAGCATGTGGTTGTATTACTTCGATCAAGCAAGGTTAAAGTGACCATAACACAGTCACGTATATATTGATCAAACATGCATAAATTGTAGGTGACTTTGTGTTATGTTACAATGCGAAAATCATTACAAACATTTTTGAGTACATGTGGATTGCATGTTTTAGTGTACATAATCTGGTATGGACCTTGTTTATAAATGAAACAACTATAAAAGTACTTGCGATGATGATTTTAATACTAATCATAACATGTGCACCAGCTTAATCCTTACGTTTCATTTTCAAAGTATTTTCAAGTAAATGATTCGGTTCTATTTAAACAAGGATTTTGAGTCAGATAAACCTTGTAGTATGAATTCATCATGTAGAGGACTTGAATGCACCTTGGACAAACATTCATGATTGCAAAATTTAAACAAACTTGTTTGTTTTAAACACAATGTAAATTATTAAGGACTTTATTAAATATTTATTATGAATATATAACCGTTTGAGTCAACCCCAAGTGTTAAAGTACCTCTAGAGTGGGGATTTGATTATGTAATTAATAGTGTTGATTGACTCAGTTTGACACATCAAATATTTTCAATGCCTGAATAACCAATAATGTTGATTCTTTACAATTCCAAAAGCATTCAAAAGAATTTCATTGTATAAAACTTTAATTGAGTTTTAAATAAACAATTTCAGTCCCTCTTACATGATACCAACCGATCCAGCTAACACGCCCAAGGTGTCATGAATTTCAGGTGTGACATCATATCTCGTACAAGCATGTCATTAGAGTCTTACCTCGTGCAAGCATGTCATAAGAGTATTGCCTCATGAAAGAAAGTCACCAGTCTTTATTCGTTTAAACACCTCACTAGATAGCTTATTAGAAGCATGTCACTAGAGTCTTGTACTAGAACATGCATGTATCCTAGGTAATGACTCATCAGGTTACATTATGGTATCTTTATGATATGTCACACCCTATTTCAGTATTAATGTTATCCCTTCTGATATACTCTATGATTGTCAAAGTGTGGTTAATTACATTTAAAGAAAACTAGAACTCACTTAGTAAGGGTGACTCTATAGTATGCTTGTCTGACTATCAATTGTGGGCTTAGCTTAGGGTTCTGATTGGCATGTGTTGGAGTTACCCGGCTAAATAAAGATTGGCATCTTGTTTTAAAGCTTATGCTTATCTTTTCCATAGAGAATGAATAAACAAACAAATGTTTGTCTCTATGGTTGCTATTAAACGAATTGAATGTTTTCTATTGCATTGTTAATGAAATTTTCAGTTTTAGAATTAGGGAATGACATGTAAACCAAACTATGATTACTCCAAACAAAAAGTCGATACAAGTTGATATCAGAGCTACAGTTTGGGAGATGCAGGCATTCCCTCTTGCTTGAACTTAAACTAGAAATAGGACCAATAATAATGGATGCTAGTACTGCTAGCTTCATGCCATGAAAGTAAAGTTAAAAATAGATGTTTAAACACTTAAATCTGATTAATATGTTTTGTGTGGTCAATGTGTCATAGATAATTGCTATCAAACTAAAGCTATGGATACAGTGTTACTCATGATAGGGAATCTTTAAGTCGTGAAGAGTAAGATAAGTACTTAATCCCAAATGGCCACTAGCATTAAAACTATACAATACTTGTCCTTTTCTAAACTATTACCTTGAATGACAATATTGTTGGATCATATGAGGCTGGTGCAACCAAAACAACACTTAGAACAATTTTGTGTACAAGTTGAAGAAGTCTTCCAAAGACATAACTACTCTTCCGTAGCTATGTCAAAGATCTGCCGAAGCATTATGTCTGAAGAGCTTCCAGAGGAAACTAAGTCTTCTGAGACTAAGTAGTTTTTTCTTCCGAGTATATGAAGAACTTCCAAAGGATAGACAAAGTCTTCCGAGACAAGCAGTTCTCCTTCCAAAGCATTCACACTTAGAAGACTCAGACAAAGTCTTTCGAAGAATAAAGTCATAAAGACCTGTAGAAGACTAGGAAGAAGTTGTTTCTTCCTAAGTATAATGGCCTTGGAAGAACTTATTCTTCCGAACCATTTATCTTTGGAAGAATCAATTATGAACCAGTGGACATAAGTATGGTCTGTTTGACAGACTCTGATATACTGCATGGTGCTTTTCCTAAACCATGTAGTTGACCATACTTAATCCACTGTTCACTATTTCAACTTAGTACAGATGCCATCTTTAGTTGGTGACAAAAGGTAAGTCATGGACCTGTCATGACTACCTTATCTAGGATATTATTTTATCTTAGATACTTTACTTCTAGTAATGTAGTATTTGTCTTGTTGTAGAATCCAGCTGGTTTTCCAAGTATAACCGGCTGAAGATAGTAGTATATATAGTTTCTCATTGTAACTTAAGTAAATATGAGCTTAGAAAGAGTCTTGTAACACTGAGTTGAGAAGTAATATATACAAGTATCTTGATAACCATTCTCTTGTACATTAACTTTGTATATTATTATCAACATTACTTTGAGATTCTGTGCTTCATCGATTAGTGAGACTTAGTGAGTTTTGTGTTGAGAGTCAAAACCGATCCTGCAATTGGTATCAGAGCATCCAGGCTCTTGATTGTGAGATCTAACCATCCCAAATCACCCTTGCTTCTTCATACTCAGTCACTTCACTTTAATGGCTCTTAACCAAAATTTTCTGTGTTCGAAATGGGAACCATGACCAAGGCTCCTATCATCACTTCTTATGATTTTGGAACTTGGTGCAAACATATTGAAGGGTTCATCAAGTATCAAGATAGCCGCATGTGGAGATCTGTCACTCATGGTCCTTACCTTCCTTGGGTAGAATCCCCAGCTGGTAATGGTGCCATGATAGAGAAGGCCGTTGAAGACTACTCTGATGAAGACTTCAAGAAAATAGGCATTGACTGCAAAGCAATGACTGTTTTGCTTACAGCCATACCAAACTCCATAATGGTTGGCTTTCAGCAATGCGAGTCAGCCAAAGAACTCTTTAATGCTTTAAAGCTGATGTACTCTGGTTCCATTAAATCCAAGGAGTCCAAGAAGGATGTACTAAAGCAGAAGTTTGAAAACTTTACATATATCGTTGGTGAGACCTTCAGCCAATAATACTTCAGGTACATGAACTTGATCACCTCTCTTAATCTATGGAGTGGATCTTGAGAAGAGAGACATTATAAGGAAATTCATGAGTGCACTTCCACATGATGGACTTTCTATGTGTTTTCTATCAAGAACTAAGAATCTTAACACTCTCACCATGACTGAACTGTATGGAATCCTTGATGGATACCGTATGGAGATGGAGACTCAAAAGAGCCACCAGATGAACAGACCCTCAAATCCTGTTGTCAACAAGGCTCTACATGTTGCTAAAGGATCAAGATCCCCCCAACCTCAGTTGTACCTGAACTATCCCTAATAGCTATCATCTTCCTCTGGGTCATACATCACTTTCCCTGAGACACCCAGATCTCAACAGGCTCAACACACTCCTTTCAGGATAGTTGTGCCTTTGTCTCAGGAAGTGAACCCTCTGGAAATTTTCAATTCTGCTTTGATGATCTAAAGTGTTTTAGCTCAGATGACATTGAGTACATGGACATTGTCCAACAGATGGCTCTCCTCACCTACAGAGCAAAGAAGTTCTTTAAAAGAACCGGAAGGTAGTTCCCTTAGAACCCAACTAAGAACAAATTTGGGTTTGATAAAAGCAAAGCCAAATGTTACAACTGTAACCAGCTTGGTCACTTTTCTAGGGAATGCAAAGCTCCAAGATCCAATCCTGGTGCAACTCAAGCCTCCTAACATCCTACCATCTCAAGGGTTGCGCCAAAACCTACTGAGCAGCAAACTGCGGCTGTTGCTCAAGAGGTTGACTGGAGCTTTATGGTGCAAGATGTCACTCCTGCTTAAGCTCTTATGGCTAAAACTGAAGACAGCAAGGTATATGAAAACCTCTATACTCCAGCTTGTATTTCTAAGGTTAAACTTTATCAGGACTACAACATGGAAATTAACATCTAATATTGAGTCCTAAAACCCTCCTAAAATCTAATTTCAAGAGAGCAGAATCTGCTATAAACTCAAAATTGAAGAGTTGAAAAATTGTTCCTCTTTAAAACATGAACACACAAACTACAGGGCTCAAATAAAGGATTTGATTTCTAAGTTGACTGAGGCTCAAGCCCAACGAGTAATAGCTGAGGCTAAAGCAAAGAAGTATACTATTGAAGAGCATAACTTCACACCATCATTGCATCATCCTCCCACTCAAAGGTGTGTTATCAAAACAAAAGTGGGTTAGGAACCAATGAAATTGCTCCACCACATTTTTATGTGTCTGTTAGACAGCCAAGATGTGGTACTCATGAGCAAGAGGTTCCAACTGCCAACCCACTACCCAATGAGCAAAAGAGTGATGCAACTATGGTGACCGCCACAAGGAAGGATAAGGTAGAAAACCTTATTCCCACCGCTGAAGTCCTACCCCTAACCACCAAAGATAGAAAGAACAAAATCAAGGCAGCAAAGAAAATTGCCAAGAAGGTGACTAAGTCTATGATAAAGATAAATCCCAGGAAAAAGGGTGTATTCATTTCAGCCGGATTCCAAGTGGTTCGAAACTCTAACTCAGGAAAGGAATGTAGTACCAACATTCCTATCTAACTAAAGGATCAGAAGTTAAAAGGGAAAGCTGTTAAAGAACAGGAGTGTAGGAACCAACAGCCATCACGGCCGATCAAGAGTAACATTGAGTGAATAATCTGTGGTCTGCATAACCACATGGCTAAAGATTGTTACTACAATCCTGCAAGCACACATTATCCACCAATGTTAAAAGGGAAGGAGTCAGGAAGGTTTCACATTTGGACATTATCACATGGTCCAAGTGACAAGAAAGGAAAGCTTGTTTCCGAAGCTAAGTTGCTTTCGGAAGAAATCATTCTTCGAAAGAAAAATAGCTTCGGAAGACAAGCCAAAGAACAAACAAAAGAACAAAAGGAATCCTTTGAAATCTTCCAAAAAGAAAGTAGCCTTGGAAGAAGGTCATGCTGCTCAAGCCTCTTCTGGATCATCTACACTGGTCAACCATAGGATGGTATGAAAGAACGAACAGATGCTGCTGCTAATACCTCTTCTTCATAAACACAAATTGAACCCACTTGCCTATACTTTGGTTCAATTAATCATCCATATTGGAGAACCCAAGACCAACAAGGCTTGGGTTTCCAAAAGTAACTAATCATCTCACTTTATGTGCCGGGACATCCATATGACAAGAATAGAAATGTATGGATTGTGGATAGCGGATGCTCCAGGTACATAATAGGTAACAGATCTCTTCTTCAATAATTTGAACATTTTGATGGAGGTCCTATTTAGTTTAGAGGTGAAGCAGGAGGACACATTTCTGGTAGAGGTAGTGTATCTAATGGTAAGTTAAAAGTTGACAAAGTAACTTTGTGAAACAGCTTGAACACAATCTGTTAAGTGTTTCTCAATCTATGATCAAAAGCACCAAATGCTTTTCACAGAACAAGAGTGCATTATCCTCAAACCTAGGATGACAATTCCTCAGGAATTGGTGCTTCTTAGATCTCCCAGGATAGGGGATATGTACAAGCTGGATATGATTAATGCTTCCCCACTGGGTGAAGTATCATGCTTTCTTTCCAAAGCCAATGGTGATGAGTCAACTCTTTGGCATAAAAGAATGTGCCATGTTAATTTTAAAACCATGAATTAGTTGGTTGAAAATAATTTGGTACATGGTGTGCCTAAAAAGAGTTTTTCTATAAAGACAACTGCGTTGCTTGCCTGAATGGAAAACAACACAAGGTTACTCACAAATACAAAGAGGTTAACTCTATCACCACTCCATTACACTTATTGCACATGGATCTTTTTGGTCCCACAAGTATAATGAGCATTGGAAGGAAATCATACTACTTTGTGATTATTGATGATTTTACAAGATTCACTTAGGCA
Organism: Flaveria sonorensis; assembly: GCA_025506505.1. Taxonomy (NCBI): domain Eukaryota; kingdom Viridiplantae; phylum Streptophyta; class Magnoliopsida; order Asterales; family Asteraceae; genus Flaveria; species Flaveria sonorensis. The sequence goes on along the minus strand of CM046425.1, from coordinate 19,867,488 downwards.
TTCTTTTTAAGAACTAAATATGAAACGACTGAAACTTTAAAATCTTTTATTCTTAAAATTGAAAATCAAAAGGATCACAAGGTAAAAATCATTAGAAGTGATCAAGGAACTGAGTTTAAGAATCAAATTCTTGACTCATTCTGTAACTTAATGGGATTACCAGACAATATAGTGCTCTTAGAATTCCTCAACTGAATGGTGTTGCTGAGAGGAGGAACAAGACACTTATTAAGGCTACAAGAACAATGTTAGCTGATTCAAAACTGCCTCTAACTTTCTGGGTAGAGGCAGTCAGCACTGCATGCTATGTGCAAAACAGAGTTCTCATTGTTAAGCCTCATGGGAAGACCCCTTATGAGCTATGGAACAAGAGGCCACTGTTCATTGGCTCTCTTAGGTCCTTTGGCAGCAGGTGTACCATACTTAACACAAAGGACAATTTAGCAAAATTGCTGAAAAGTCGGATGATGATATCTTTATTGGATATTACTCCACCTGTATTGGTTATAGAGTGTATAATATCAAAACTCAACAGTTCGAGGAATCATCCAACATTGTTGTTAATGAGCACACTCCTTGTGTTAAAGGGAATGGACCTGAATATATATTTGATTTAGAATTATTTCCAAACTACTCTAAACCATCTTGTGAGAATGTTTCAACTGGAACAGGAACTCAAAGTGACCCATATGAAGATCAACTGTTTGAGCTACCCAGACCTATTTCTAGTTCTCCAAAAAGAAATAAAGAACAAGCTCCTACTACTGAAAGTCTTGAAAGCATGAGTATCTCAGGAAACAAAGGAGCTTCAATAAATTGTTAGCTCACTGAGCCTCATAACCCAGAGGTTGACAATTTAGGCACTCAACACCAAGCTGATGAAGACAGTGACATGGAGGAACAAACAACTGTTGATGCTGCTTCACAGCATACTGCCATTGATGATGTCACTCATTGAATCAATCAGTCCTCATTGAATGAATGTGAGACATCAGCCGGAGAAGGTGTTCGAAGTTCTAAAGAAAACTTCTCAAACTTAGACCTATCTATGTAATTAGATGTGATTCCTAGGCTCAGGATACACAACACTCATCCAGCTGAATACATCATTAGGGATGTATCAGAAGGTGTGAGAACAAGAAATCTGACCACAATGGGAATTTATGCTTGTACTCAAGCTTTCTCTCTCAACTGGAACCGAAAGAGGTGGAAGAAGCCCTTAAGGACAATAATTGGATTGAAGCTATGCAAGAGAAATTGCTTCAATTCAAGAGGCAAAAGGTATGGAACTTGTGTCCTTCGCCACCTGGCCAAGTCCCTATTGGCACCAAGTGGGTATTCAGAAACAAAAGTGATGATAGAGGTTTGATCATCAAGAATAAGACAAGACTTGTTGTTCAAGGATACACACAAGAAGAAGGCATAGATTACACTGATGTCTTCGCACCTGTTGCAAGACTTGAAGCTGTACGAATCTTCCTTGCTTTTGCAGCATCCAAGAACTTCACAGTCTATCAACTTGATGTCAAATGTGTATTTTTGTATGGGGATATAGACAGAGAAGTCTATGTGTGTCAGCCACCTGGATTTGAAGACCCACAGCATCCCAACTATGTGTGCAAATTGGATAAAGCACTTTATGGACTACATCAAGCACCTAGGCTATGGTATGAGACCTTGTCTTAGTTTCTCCTCAAAAACAGCTATACCAGAGGCACAATAGACAAGACATTGTTCATAATGAAATCTAGGAAGGACATGCTGCTTGTTCAAGTCTATGTCGATGACATTATATTTGGTTCCTCAAATGACCAAATGTGCAACCACTTTGAAAGCATCATGAGAAAGAAATTTGAGATGAGCTCCATAGGAAAGATGGATATCTTTCTCGGAATTCAAGTGAAGCAGATGGAAGAAAGGTTCTTTATCAACCAGTCTAAGTATGTCAAGGACATCTTAGAAAGATTTGAGATGAAAGATTGTAAGACAACCAAGAAACCTATACCCAGAAATCATAATCTATGTCCTGATTTTGAGGGGGAGGATACTGATCAACATCAGTACAAGGCAATTATTGGATCTTTGATGTATCTCACAGCTAGTAGACCTGATATTATGTTTGCAACTTCCATCTGTGCAAGATATCAGGCTGCTCCCAAGGTGTCTCACCTAATTGCCATCAAAAGGATTCTTAGATACCTCAAAGGAGCTCCCAAACTGGGTCTCTGGTATCCTAAGAATAAGGATTTCAATCTCTATGGGTAACCTGACAGTGATTATGGTGGCTGCAACATTAACAAAAATCCACATCAGGAGGATGTTAATTTCTTGGTAGAAGGATTATTTCCTGGCAATTCAAGAAGCAATCATGTGTCTCTACATCAACTGCTGAAGCTGAATACATTGCTGCTGCGAGCTGCTGTGCTCAACTGCTATGGATTCAAAATCAGATGTTAGACTATGGGTTCAACTTCATGAGTACTCCTATCCACATAGACAACACGAGTGCTATTTCCATTAAAGAAAATCCAGTCAAGCACTCCAAGACAAAGAACATTTACATCAGGTATCATTTCATTCGAGATATTCATGAGAAACACTTGATTAAGCTAGTAAAAGTCAATTCAAATGAATAATATGCTGACTTGTTTACCAAAGCCTTTGATGAACAAAGATTCAAATACTTAATCACAACTATTGGGATGATTAACATTGACTACTTTATTTCTTTTAAAAACCTTTTTAAAATGTGTCTTGTTTATGTTGTCTAATTAGAATCTAAGCCCTGTTAGTAATGTTTTTCTTCTAAGTGGAAATTCTTCCGAAAAGAAATTTACCCTCAGAAGAGATCTTTATATCTTCCGAAGGTAAATTCCTTCACTTTAATACTCTCTTCCGTAGAGTTTTTTACCCTCAGAAGAAAACCTGATCATAGATGAAATTTATTTCTGAAGACTATTAACTTCTTCTCGGAAGAAGTCTTTTCTCTAGGAAGCAACTTTCCTTTCGGAAGAAAACTTTTACTGTGTAACGGAAATCTTTGGGCTCCACTGTGTAAAGTTAAGATCTTTTCAAAATATTTTAAATCATCTACCCTGCCGCCGTACTCAAGTACACACCCAAACTATCTTTTTGCCTTATCGGTATGGTCTTTTACCCCCTATTTAAAACTTCCGACTCTCTTTCTTTACCTTTTTTTTACCACCACTGAAACCTAATACTCCTATTATCGTCTTCACTCTCTCTCAAATTCTTTTAATCAAACAATACTCTCTTATAATGGCTCTCAATCCTCAACACAACCAAGTCGCCATCCTTGATTCCTCTAAGGATGCTGACTTTGCCCCATTCATTGATTTTCTGTTCCACTTCATATACTTTACCGCCCTCACTATAAACCCCACCATATACTCTAATCACATGACCTAATTTTAGGCAAACGGTCGTTGTAAAACTCTGAATGATGAAAGGGTCATCAGGTCGAGAATCAGCGGACAAGAGATCATCATTTCTGAATCTACCATCAGGGAGCATCTGGAGCTTCTTGACGAAGGCGCCCCTACTGAATTCCCCAAATCTAAGCTAGCAAACACATACACTCAGATGGGATATGGTGGTGATGTGCACAAGTCTACTATTTACAAGTTTAATTTCTCTTACAACTGGAAATTCTTGTTGCACATCGTTCTACACTACCTATCCAACAAGTCAGGGGGTTGGGATCAAATCCCATATGATCTGGGCTGCCTAGTCCGTGGAATGGTAAATGGCCTCCGCTTCAACTATTCAAGGTTTGTGCTGAACAATCAGAGAGGAAATCTTACCCGGGATTCATTTTTTATGTATCCCTGGTTTATTCAGCATATCATAAACTGTGAGCTGGACCAGAACAAACTACAACATGTAGACATTCTAATGGTCCCTCACATGAGGCCGGACATCTTCAAGACCTTGAAGAAGGTGTCCACCAATTTCACGGGGAGGATATCATGTTCCATCATGGCCATGATGTTGATCTACAATACCTCTCTCAAGATCAACTGAGCCCAAGGGAACCTCTGATGTCTAGCCAACATCAGTTAAGCCAAACTGAGGCGAGTCCAACTGGTGTGAAGGTGACTCTTGTAGACTCAGCCGCCACTACTAAGAGTGTCTCACTGGCCTTTCAGGAAAGTGGTGACAATAGTGAGACTGAGTCTATGGCAACCTTGCCAATTGATGTTTCTGAAAAGGACAATAGTAAGGAAGGGTATCCAGGGCGCCAAGAAACCATTACTGGTGGTGATGATGAACATGTCAGGCATGTTATCTCATCTCCCTATGATTCTTCAAAAGAAGATAAGGGTAGTTTGCAACTCATTATCAGAGACCTGATTTCTAAAGTATCAAACCTTGAATCAAAGGTTAAAACTTTAGAGGACAGGTCTGCCACTCAGCAACTTGAGATTGAACATCTCAAGGCTAAACTAGCTAAGACACAGATTGAGAAGTCTGTCAGGCACGTACCTATCAAGGTTTCTTTAAGTTCTTCCTCCAGCTCATCTACTTCTCAAGATGATGCTACCAAAAAGGGGGAGAATGTATAGAAACAACATCATGTGGAACCCACTTATACCATAACAACAACTTCTCATGATGCCTTATCTATCTTTTACCCCTAACAGTATCACCTTACAATAGTCTTCCCTCAACCATATCCCATTACCTTTCAACTGGACCAAAGGATGCTTATAGATCTTAATAGGTTTCTAACCAAATTTATGTTGAGCTCCTCCATTGAACAGCCCTCCCCCTGATCTAGCTGTCGCCTACTTTGAAGCTGAAGATCTTCAAAGGCTGAATGCACCACCTACCTCTAAAGAGGAAGTTGGTCAACCTAAGGTCTCTACTGAACCTAAGATTAACTTCGAAGAGAATGTACAGACCGATGGCCCAGCAACTGATTTAGATAGGACAGGTGATGCAGTTCCAGTTACTTTCGAGGCAGAAATCCAAGCTGTTGAAGGAATAATTGGACTATCTTCATTGTCTAGTGATCTGTTCATCACAGAGGCAATCCTTGAACTAGCCTCTGAGATTAATAGTGAGAACTTCCATACAACCCCTCTCTTACTAGAACCACTACTTCAAACACCCTCACTCCAACCTGAATCTTCTAAACTTGAGTTTCCAAAGGCTGAATCTTCTTTTGATCCTAAGGGGAAGAGAAAGCTTAATGCTGAGGAGCTACTAGTGGAGGAAAGATTGGAGAAGGTAAAGAAGAAGGGCAGACTTGATACTGGAAAGTTGTTGGCTGCAAGTAGCAAAGCAGCAGCAGCCGCCCAAGAAAGTCTCAACAATCAAAGGAGGGTGGAAATCATTGTAACATCCGGCCCTTTTTCAAAGTAGAAACCCAAACCCGAACCCGTTTGAGTCAATCTTGTAAATCAAATTCATTATTTAGTCATTTTATTTATTTTGTGTTCCAAAAACAATAAATGTGTCACTTAATTAATTTAACTTAAATTCTATAATTTATAAAATAAATTTTATAAATGTTAAAAGGTTATTAATATCTATAATATTTTAAAATATTCAACTAAAATAAATAATCAAATTACAAGTTCTTGTGAGATTTATAAAGTTTATAAAGATTTAATAAAAAAAAGTTGTAATTAGAGTCTTCATAAATTTAGAGTTTAAATTGTAATTATTCTTTTATTTATTTAATTTATTTAATTTTATGTTTATTTCAAATTCTAATCATAACTCTATTTTAAAAGACTTGTAACTCATCATTAACATCATTCATAACCTCCTCCTAACCTCAACTATAAAATCAAGGGTTAGGCCTCACTTTTTATTTGCTCATTCTCTAAAATTCTCACACAAACCTTTCATCATTCTTTGTTTATGATCAATTTCAAGAATTTTCTTTTACAAGTAGTTCAAGAATTTCTAATACTAAGGTAATTTTATATTGCTTATATATTATGTATTTCTATATTCTTTCAATCATCCTAACATCAAATTATTTTCATGTTCTTACTTTTATTATTTTTTCTACTAAATCTATTTTAATTTTAATCATTACCATTTGATCATTAACCTTCTAATATTCACTAACCTTATAACAATCACTAACATTCCTAAATCAAGCTAACAACACACTAACGTAAACAAAGAATCCCGTTTGCATATGGACGGCTATGCCGCCGCATTCGGTTATTCCACAAGATTATTTCTCTAAATGATGGCTATGCAAAAGTCTTGAAATATTTTTTTTATAACTCAAACGAAGTCTAATATACCATATATCGACATAATAAATTTGTTCTAACCCGTTTTATGCTTTAGCAATTTTAAAAGTGCACAAAAGTGCCTTATTACATATTTGGCAGAATATAGTCTGACTCCAACTAACAATAACTTGGTCATAAAAAATTAAATTTGAGTAAAATCCAAATCGAACATTAAGTTCATTGAATTAACTTTTTAACGATAGTTTATACGTCTTCAAACTCAATCGGACGACTCAACAATAGCCTTCACAAGATAAGTGCGCATTTCAGCACCTTTTGTCTTGTGCTGCTGTTTTGACCTATTTACGGATATTTTCATAAAAATGTTTCTGAACGAAAGTTGTCCAGAAGACTCTGAACTAGTTAACTGTAAATTTTTATAATTTTATGAAACCGTTTACTATTTTTAAAACCTGTTCAAACACGTACCAAACATTCTGACCAGAATCTAAAATTGGTACAATAATCCTTTTTCAATCTACCTTTCGCTTTTTGGCATTCTCTAAATATCCTAACTTCTTGTAATGAATTTCGACCTCAAGTTATTGTTTCTTTTTACCCTTTAGGACATCACCTTTGACTCTTGAACATCCAAGCTTCCTTATGTACTCTACATCCATCATTATACAATGTGAGTTTTCCATGTGAGTTTTCCATGTGAGTTTTTCATGCCGCTTTTTACTTTATTTCACACCTTTTGGGGTTAAACATGTTAACTTTATGAACTTGCACTTGTAAACATCTTGATACTTGTAAATGCACGAGCAATTCATTTATAAACTTTGTCATGGTTATTTGAGATGCTTGTGAGTCTTATATGATAGTCATCTTGTAAAAACAATCATTAACTATTGCTAGCCTAGCGACGCCATAGATCTATGGGCCTGACAAGCCTATTTGGTGCTAAAGCCGAGGTTATTGCCAGCTCCTAGTGTCGTATTCTTGAGCACTATGGGAACCAAGTACACTTAGCTAATCGTTATAACTTGTAACGGATATCTTTGTCAAGGTTTGATTGTAACATTATGCTATCTATATTCTTGCAATATTTCTTAACCTATGACATGAATTGCCTCTTAAACGTTGTTTTCATACGTATGTACAAATTCATGGGAACTCACCAACATTATATGTTGACCTTATTTTTAACATGTTTCAGGATTGCTACTTTGAGGATTTCTTCATGCTCATATAGGACTTGGACTTAGTTTAATTAAAGATTTTATGTTGTTGTTTGAATCTTTAGTGTATTGTAATGATTTATTTGTTTAGTATTATTCAATGAAAAATGGCATTTAATATTATTTCAACTTATTAAATTTCATGAGCTATGAACAATCGTTTCACATTCGTCCGCCCCGATGATTCCGCCGTCGGTCGGGGTGTGACAATCATTGATAGGCTCATCAGCCTGGAAGTAGCCAACGAAGAAACTCTTCTACTCCCAACTGATGAGCTTGTGAAAATAGAAAAGGCAACCTTGCTGCAAAAAGAAAAAGAAGAAGCAGCAAGGCTGACCAAAGAGGAGGAAAGAAGGAAGAAGAAGGAAGAAGCTATAGAAAGGGAGAGGATGGAGAGAATAGCCTTTCTCTGCACCAGAGGATATTCTCAAGAGGAGCTGGCACCTCACAAAACCGACATAATCTTGTTTCTTTTTCATAAAGAGCAAGATCTAATCAACAAGGAGAGGAAGAAGGCTGCCAGGGAGAAGCTTAAAGAGAAAAGAAAGAAAGAGGTAGAGGGAGAACTTGCGGTTGCCAAAAAGGAAGGAGATAAGGATTGGATGAAATCCTATCTCTGAGCTCACGGCTTCTCCGGTAGGCAAGTGGGTCCCATGTCAATCAAGACCCTACAATGACATATCAACGACATCAAGGCTGACATTCGCTTAAGAAGAAGGCAAGAGGTTGCTCAAACTTCTAGTGTTCAGAGGATGATACCCAAACCACTACCCAAAACAAAACCTTTCACCCTGAACCTTCACCATCAACCTTACCTACACCCTCACCCACTACTTCCCATCAACCACCACCACCACCCATCCTACGACCCAAAACACAACCAAGAACCCACTCAAAAACCAAACTATCCTCTGATCCATCAAAACCCCTGACCTTGAAAGAATTCAAGGAGATAAAGAAGAAGCTCACAAATTGCACAACACTGAGCGACATCTCTTATGAGGAAAAGTCGATCCAGCTGATTTTCATTGATGGCTCTTCCAGTTCTCTCATAAGAGATGCATTCCTTGATCTTTCTAGAGGAACACTGGACCAAGCTCTCCAACTTCTTGCAACAAATTTAGATACCCTCAATGAAGTTGTGAAGAAGTTAAGAAGGATGCTGGTGACTCTGCTGGACACTAGAAAAGGGGACAAACTACCAATAAAACCCTTCAATCCTAGAAAGCAAATTGTCCAGTGGAGGTTTGATAAAGATTCCCACAGCTTTGCTGTGAAAAGGGAGAATGGTGAAGTTACCAGGGCTAACACTTCATCTCTGCTACATTCCAGCAGATTTGACATTATTGAGTTAACAATGAAGTCATTCTCCAATCCCTCCAACTCTGAGATAGCTGCTCACATCAGAAATCATTTAAGCAGCCTTCATCTAGCCGAGCTCACAAAGAAGGCTAAGATCAAAGAAGAGTTGAAAAAGAGAACATAGGATGCAGAAGAAGGCACAACCATAAAAGGGATGACCTTTCTACAGATGGTTGAGGGCTCCACTTTAGATCCTATAGTTAGATGGGAATATGACTACCATTCCCATCAACTAACTCTCTTCAAAGGGATGCAACAAAGAGTACACGTCATTCAGAGCAACCGACTGGATTTATTATCTACGAATGACCTGTACAAACTCCTCACCACCATATCAGGGAAGAACAAAGAGGCAAACAAATATCTGCTTTCCCTGGTGTTAAAGACCTTGAGGAGCAGGAGGAAGTGATGTTTTGGTAGCATCAGCCTTTGGGGAGTTTGTTGGATCATATGAGGCTGGTGCAACCAAAACAACACTTGGAACAATTTTGTGTACAAGTTGAAGAAGTCTTCCGAAGACAAAACTACTCTTCCGCAGCTATGTCAAAGATCTTCTGAAGCATTATGTCTAAAGAGCTTCCAAAGGAAAACTAAGTCTTCTGAGACTAAGTAGTTTTCCCTCGGAAGTATATGAAGAACTTCCTAAGGATAGAACAAAGTCTTCCGAGACCAAGCAGTTCTCCTTCCGAAGCATTCATATTTAGAAGATCCAATACAAAGTCTTTCGAAGAATAAAGTCATAAAGACCTATAGAAGACTCGAAAGAAGTTGTTTCTTCCGAAGTATAAATGGCCTCGGAAGAACTTATTCTTCTGAAGCCATTTAGCTTTGGAAGAATCAACTATGAACCAGTGGACATAATTATGGTCTGTCTGACAGACTCTGATACACTGCATGGTGCTTTTCCTAAACCATGTAGTTGACCATACTTTAATCCATTGTTCACCTTTTCAACTTAGTACAGATGCCATCTTTAGTTGGTGACAAAAGGTAAGTCATGGACCTGTCATGAGTACCTTATCTTGGATGTTATTTTATCTTAGATATTTTACTTCTAGCAATGTAGTATTTGTCTAGTTGTAGAATCCAGCTGGTTTTCCAAGTGTAACCGGCTGTAGATAGTAGTATATATAGTTTCTCATTTTAACTTAAGTAAATATGAGCTTAGAAAGAGTCTTGTAATACTGAGTTGAGAAGTAATATATACAAGTATCTTGAAAACCATTCTCTTATTCATTAACTTCGTATATTATTATCAACTTTAGTTTGAGATTCTGTGTTTCATCGATTAAGTGAGACTTAGTGAGTTTTGTGTTGAGAGTCAAAACCTATCCTGCAAAATATTCGTGTTAATGTTTTGTAGGAAAGTTTGAAAATGATAGTACAAAAGAATCTACGTGTAGTGTTCATGGTGGTCATGCCAATTAGCCACTAGTTATTACATGAAGGACAAGTTTACTCTAGAAGCCTCGGTCATGAAGCCAATAGCCAATGAAGGTCATTATACTATGCCATTAATCATAACAAAAGATTTGAAACATCCAAGAAAGAATGGGCAAATAGATCTAAAGGCAACTCTAGTGAAGGAGGAAAAAATGATCATGACAAAACATTACATGAGTTAGTGACAATGATCACACTAACAAAGAACGGTCAAAAGCGTGTACTTATTAAGCTTTCAAAGGATATAATCCTCCACTTTTGGATAGGAAGACGGATGTACATTGTATATTTTATATTTTACAGATAATAACATTAAAATGTTTACGAATTTCAATATATGTACTCATGCGTATGCTCATTGCAAGACCTGAGCAATACAAGTGCTTTCCAATCATCTCTATGTTTATGTCCATGAACTCGGATGGCTCGACGGGCATAGCACCACATAGATTAACAATAGCCTCTACATGTGCACGCATGATATATACAAGTCTCGCTCCACATTCCAATGCCATCAATTATAGCCGATCTGATATATGATCGACTGATTTAAATTTCAAGACCATAAATTCTAGCAAACTAGCTAGCAGTCCTCTTCGATATCAACTCACCTGGAAACGAATTTCCTATTTTCAAATACCAAATGTTTTCCATTTATAGGATTGATAAACCCGATGATAACATTGGATATTTATACAAATGTACAATTTTTTTTTGCCATTTTTTGAGTTAAATGTGGTATTGGTAGGAGACATTACCGAAGGAAGTTTCCGATAGAATTCCATCGGTGATAGTAATGAGACAACTTAGAAAACATTTATAGAAAACCTACTTGTTGGGAATTATTTGTTTTTGTTAAGTGTATGTTTCCGATGGGTATATGTTAAACACCTTTGCAGAACAATTTATGAGCATTAAAACTCGAAAATGGCTGTGTTGAGAAAATTATTAGTCTTAGTTCACCAACCGACTACCGACGGAGTGTGCGTCTGTCATAAGTTGGCGACAAATCACCAAGAGTTTATTAAAGATGCCAAAAAAAGGTTTGTTAAGTGATTTTTGAGGGGATTTGTTGGTATTACATCAAAATCTTTCAACAGCTACGTCTGTTAAAAATTTCCATCGATGTTTTACATATTTCCCCTTCTTAATACAATAAATTACATATTTCCCCAAGCTAAAAAATCAAATATATATTTCCTTTTCCTAAAACATATATATTTCATATTTATCCATTTCGTTAATAGTAATTTATTAAATAACTATTTTACCTTTTTTTATTAAGTGATTTTTACATATTAATATTTTATTATTATAATTATTCAAAACTTTTGAATGTTTTGTTTTTAAAGATATAACTTTAATTATCGGTTATTGTGGTTTTGAAATGAAGTATTAAACAAGATGTAATTTGTTTTTCCATTTATAAAAGACTCAAACTAAAGAAAATACGTAATAGATAGTCTTAGGAAGCCAAATGTGTAATAATAATTTAATGAAAATACGAGTAAAATAATCATTCAATAAATAGTTTTAATAAAATGAATAAATATCTAATATATATGTTTTAGAAAAAAAAATATGTAGTTGATTTTATGACTTGGACAAATATGAAGTTAATGATTTTAATAAGAAAAAATATGTAAATGCCGTTTATCTCAACTATTATTTATATTATTAATGACTCGTGTTTTTTTACTACACTTCACACCATTTTTCTACTTTATGTACAAAATATCTGTATATATCCCATGACTCACTTGTTTGACTTTTCTAATCTACGATGCGTTGTTTAGACATTATCTCTTTCAAATCATTTGTATATTTAATGGTAAAGAATAATAGACAACAAAGATCACAATCAAAATTTATCTAAATACACCCACTGTAGACTGAATTTTGTTTCCCTCATGGTACTTGAGTGAGTTGTAAGCAACTCAATAAATGAACATGTGTTCGTGGCATCAAAACAACCTTTTGTTAACTTACTAATGCCTATAAAATTTTGCTTCTTATTTTGTTATCGTCTCAAGCTTAATAATTTATTTTGCTTTATCCTTTATTATCCCATGCTAGATTAAAAGCACGCGTATTACACATGTTAAAATTAATGTATTAGTTCAAAAGAAAGATGCCAAAGAATAATTATATTATTTGATATTATTATCATTTATCATTTACCTTTATTACTTTATGTATTTCCTTTTTTAAAGTCAAACAACCAAGAGAATATATGAATGAAATTGATTTTCTGTTCATATGCTTAACTAAATCAATTAATATTACCAATTGGTTTGTATGGGTAAAACATTCAAAATGCATAGAATTGTGTTATGTGTCACCTAAGTTACTATTTTATTAGAGTAATATACTAGAAACTCATATATTACATTGGTGAGAGAAATGTAGCATGTAAAAACAAGTTTCTATGAAGACTTTAAATGTTAAATGCCATCAGCTATTTGTGTAAAAAAAATAAGAAATCATAAATAACAATACAAATATTAAGAACTTTTGTATACTTATATTTAAAGATAATATAAAAGGGTGGGAAGGGCAATAATATCAACCAATCTTATACTATCACTTCATTTTCACACTCAACTACCCTCAAGTACCCTTGTTAGTTGCATTACTCCTTTCAAGTACCCTCAACCATTTTTCATTTTGTAAAATTAAAAATAAAGTGTATATATTTAAAAACACAATTAAATTGAAATTTCGTTCGAATATATGCTTGTTGATCTTATACAGGGTAGTGGTATTGACCGGGTGCTACTTGAGTAGGCATTACATGATAATATCCTTGTTGACGATGCATTATCAGATAATATCCTTGATGTTGCTGAAAAGGTATTTGGAACCACTTGAAAGTTGAAGGAAAATAGTTTTAAAGGATAAGAAGGAAAACATACCTCCCCCTTCTCTTTGCTTGCATGTCAAGTACAGAGAGAGAGAGGGGGAGAGGGGGGGAGAGAGAGAGAGAATGATCATAGAAATAATAAGCTACAGATCAAGCTAAATGTATTGTTTTTTATGATTTCTTGATAGATTTAAGATATATATATATATATATATATATATATATATATATATATATATATATATATATATATATATATATATATATATATATATGGTGATTAGGTAGTAATTGAGATGATAAAGTTGACATCTTTATGTGTAAATATGTAGATCTCGGTTCTTCCTTTTTGGTTTAGAATTTTCATTGACATTTACAAATAGGTGAGTTCTAAATCTTGATTTTCTATATGTTTATGTGTTTTGATGTTAGTATGTATACCATGATGATGATTGTTATAAAGTTCTCTAAGCAAAAACTAACAAAAATAATTTTGCGAATAAATTCTTATGTAAGATAGTGTGCTTGATTGATTTGTGAAAAAATGTGATAGTAAAAGTAAAGAAATGACATAGGTGATTACGAGAAAAATACTTGATCCTTGGAGATCTCCGACATAAAACCTCAAGAGCTAATTAATCGTCGCTCTACCTCTTGTTGTTCTTATTAATTGTAGTAAGAGTTACAATGCAAATAACTAAAAACTTGATACCAAGTGTTATAAAAATGAATTTTCAATGCGTTTTGTGTGTTCTCAATTGATCTCCTTGTCTCCCGATCTAATAAATCTAAAATTAACGAAGTCCTGAGATTCTTGGATTATACAAGGTCTTCACAATTGACTGTTAGATATCTACTTCAACATGTTTTTCTCAAGATACTACACTTACTTAGGCTTTGGGATACCGGATCATAGAATTAATCTGTAACAATTGTCCCCAAAATTTGACAACTGCTTTCACCATTTACAGCTGTTAAGATTTCAAGCATCAAGACTGAGACATGATATGACCAAACCCAGAGTGGCCCGAGAATCTAGGAAGCAAGAAAATGCCCATTTAACTTCTTTTCTTCACGGTTATCTCGTTGACTTCCACTTATATCTTCGCAAAGCATTTGAGGTAAGATCTTAAAGTCCTTTCAATCTTTGTTCTTTGATTTTTAGTTTTCAGTGGTGGGTATAAAGATAACCCAATCCCATTTGTCCACCCTTGGTGATTTCATTGAGGATTTCATAAATTAGGGGGCTATTCGAATAGCATGATGAGGAATATTACACAATTCCCGATAAGGAAATCAAACTCATGAAAGCAAGTCGAACTTTCCTTGCGAATATGATTTTTGAGACCTTTAATCCTAGGGTTAGGTTCGATTCCATTTCTAAAACTTGGGTCTGTAATCTCGTACTTCCCTTCACTCTAGGTCTAAGCTAACCCTTTCCACCATTGATTTGTGAGTTCTTTGAACTTATCTGTTTAAGTTATTCCCAAACCATGCTCGTGGTTTGAAGAACACTATACACCATGGAGCATCTGATTCAGACTCATAACCTTGGCATCAATGTCTTTGAATTAGCTAGTGTCAACAAATATCAAATTCAGTCAGACACACTTAATTTTAAAAGCCACCTATAATAATAGTAACTAGAAAGGGAAGTTCTTCTTTGTTAAGCATAACTCTATTTATGATGGGGATCAACTGCCATTTGAATGGGTTTAAAAGGGTAGGAATCAGTCTGTAGTATTCTACATAATTTTTTTTTGTCTTGAAACTAACCTTAATTTTTGTCCTTATGCACCACCTAAATTATTTGACTTGGCACCAGCTAGAGCAAATACCATTTAAGAATTTATCTACTTTCTAGAGATCCCTATTATGGTAAGTGATATCTTGTATCTATTTATCTTATATGTATAACTCTAATCTACCTTAATCTTTTGTAGGAATTTGAAGGTCCAGTTCAAGTTTCACCCTTGCCGACAATGACAGCCTAATCTCTGGTGGTTTTCATTGAAGAAGAATAAGCTACTTTTGTGATCTTAATGCCATCTACTCATGTGCTTTATTCCAAATCCTCTAGGAGCAAAAAAAGAAAGACCGTCGAAGTGGTCAATATCAAACACTTCACTAGGATGGATCAAACTGAGGCAGGCAAGAAGCTGGATTCCCACATATGTTCCGCAAGGTTATTCTAGTATCCTCTACCTTATTTCTACACCTTGATCAAACTGTAGCATTTAAAGCACATGGGTAGTCGTTATAATGCAACTGAGAAGAGGGTTGAAGATGATTGAGGGTCTCAAAAAGATAGTAGCTACCAAGAGCAAGGTGATGGAGAAGGAGGCCAAAGAGCTCCGACGTCTGGAAGGAGATGGGGCAAATAAAAGGTGATCATGATCGAGAGCTGGATGGGGTCCTTGATGGGGCCAAGAAGTATACTACCATAACCATATGTCAAGCCAGGATCCAAATACCTGTAAGGCCCCCGTTTTCGGAACGCTTACAAACTGGACCGTCATCGTATAAAACATTCAAAGTAATCATTACTTTTGCAGGGGAATTTGAAAACTTTCAATAATAACAAAAACATGTTAATTCATTACATTACAATGCTAGTTTATATTTTATTAACATGTCAAAACGTGGATGCCAGCCTTCAAAACACTCCCAGTAGCGTATGCATCCATGCCTGTAACTCCTCAGCATCAACAATATACCTGCCAACTATCATGCATACAAAAAGTCAGCGACGCTGAGTGAGTTCTAGTTTTATAAATAAAATACTTTTCTTTCATTTAAAACCGTACTTTACTTTCGTAAGCGATCATACATCATACGTACAAGTAGATAATCTCATTATTATCTTTCATCATCGTCAACTTACATTTATTCATTCATTATTATCTTTCACTTCTATCTAGATCCTGTCTCATGCAATACCCCCGACTCATGTTCGAAGACTGATACTGTGCCGGGGCCTGTAAACAAACCCCCGACTCACGTTCGAAGACTGACACAGTACCGGGGTACGCGACAAAGATTCCGTTTCGTTTTGCAACATCCCCGACTCATGTCCGTAGACTGATACTGTGCTGGGGCCTGTAAACAAACCCCCGACTCATGTCCGAAGACTGACATAGTACCGGGATGAGCATCACGACATCATTAGGGTCAACCTCAAGGATTAGACCCCCTTCGAGTTTATCTCAAGGATAGACTCCCCGTGTGCATCCTTCTGGGGTAGCTAACCCGCACACAGTTGAGCTAACACCCTTCATTGGGTGTGAACCTCCATACATTGCTTGCAAGACTTTTCATTCATTCTTTACGTTCCACTTTCATTATCGTTATCTTTCACTTTGTTACATAATACTTTACGTACATAATTATACATCATACCACATAAAGTCACAACATAATACACAACAGGTATTATAACATAATACATACGTTTTGAAAACCGTTTAACGAAGAAAGATAACACATACATACAACCACAACATTCATATCATAAACAAGCATAAGCAGCCCCGAGACATCATTTCTTAGCACTAAGTTCTACTTCCCAAGATTCCAGAAAAGAGCCCAAGTCCCCAAAGAAATGCGGATGAGCAAGAACAATGGGGATGAACAGACAAATGCGCATGAGTAACCAAATGCGGATGAACATACAACAAATATGGATGAACACTTCAGAAAATATTCCAAGTATCCCAAAGATATGCGCATGAACCAAATGCGGATGAACATACAACAAATACAGATGAACACTTCAGAAAATATTCCAAGTGTCCCAAAGAAATGCGCATGAACCAAATGCGGATGAACAGATTAACCTGCAACGTAACTTAGGCTATAACCAGCTCCCAATCATCATCCTAACACATCCTTAGCATAGATCTATCATTCTACACACTTAGAACCAACTAAACATCACACACATCTTAGGAAAACATCTAAAAACATACATCAAAAGAACACAATCAAACATCATGTTGAAACTCACAGTTTGGTTTAGAAACCTTCTGCCCGGTATGCATAACAGCCCCAAACACTTAGAAAACAAGTAAAAAGGGGATCTAGAAACTCACCTTGAAGTAGCTCTTCAAACCACACACATCCACTTGCGATTTCAGCCTCGAAATCCCGAGAGCAACCTTCTAAAACACCAAGAACTTCGGTTAGAAGCTGCAAACTAAGCTAAAACCGAACATAAACCCAAGAAACTAACCTTTTGCAGCTTCTTCTTCCTTCTTCTTCTCCAAAACCCCGATTTCTTGCTCTTTTTCTTCTTCAGCCGAGGCCAAAAGCAGATCTGCTGCTTTATGGGGCGGCCATGCCTCTTTTATATTAAAATAATGAGTTTGTGCACCTTTTGCACTTTGCCCCCTTCAACTTGTGCCCATTTACTTTTCTTTCGGGATACTTTTCTTTTCTTCATTTAAATAAAAATTCGGGGTGTTACAATACCAGAGTATGCTTCTAAAACATGCTTTGACATCTTGGCTTGGCATATCTAGGGATGGCGAAATAGCTCTGGTTGGACTTAGTGGTGACGTGCTCGAGACGAGAAAAGGTAGGAAGCTAAGGTTGAGAAGGAGAGAGGAGAAAAGGAGGTTCCATTGGGCAATTAAGGTAATGATACAAAGGCCTGAGCCATGAATTTGTCTTTTGGCTTGTTTAGCAATTCGAAATAATTTGGTGTGGTTGTCTTAAAATAATTTACATTTAAAGTCCTAGGTTTTGGGCATAGATGACATGCTTTAGTCTAATATGTTTGATCTTTATATCTATGTTGTGATTGATATGAATAATTGTCATATATATTATTTAAAATTATAAATGAGGATCTTAGGGCCATTAAAGTTTTATAATATTTAAAAATTTAAGGTTTTAGTATACTTGTAGGATACTAGATCCTCTATAAGTTTTATCAAGTTCCTATTTATAAACTTATTTTAACTAAATAAGATATTGTAAATAGAATTAAATATCTTGAATTTCTTATAAAATCCTCTAACAATTAAGATCCTACATAGATCAAAAGTGAACTTACTTAGAAAAAGTAATATGAGGTAAGTAATATACCAGACATTAGTAGCTCAAATTTAGATAAGTCATAACCTTTAGATTACTTTGAGTATTTATGTTGATATATTACGCGCTTAGTATATTAGAATTTCTCATGAATAATCAGGTCTCGGGATCCCTGGGGATGTCCCAGTAATACTGAGCTACCATGTACACTTTTTCTTAGTGAGTAAACACTTTTAGTTTTCCATCATTAGGGTTGATAGTGTTTTGGAAAGTCTCTCGAAGTAACCATATCATGCACATGGAAATTTTTTGTTTTCATATTGTTTTATAGGATCTTATTATCCTTTGTTGGTATGCTACGATCTGGATCCTTGAAAGATCCCTAATCTCGTCAATAGTATCAAGATCCTAACCGATTGGTTCATTATTAGTTTCAAGAGTTTGGAGGCTATACCGTAGGGATAATCATTTCTGTAAGGTTTATGGCCTCTATGCTAAACACTAATAAAAATAGGGGTTTCTCTGTTTTATTCTTTGCAGTTATCGTATTTGCCTATAGAACAAAGGGATTTATTCTCACCATCTTCCTTTCTTGTCATCCAACCTCTTTAAGGTTGTTTATGATGATCTTTTTATTGAACATTGTATTCCAATTGGAATGAGGATGGACAAGAGTGGACATTATCATCTTTAACCCCTAAATGGTACAGAAGTTCTTGTTATTTTGCTGATAAATTGAGATATGTTATCGCATTCTATTTTTGACGGGATCCCTAATCTTGCTAGGATATTACGCTTTATGAAGGACATTACTTCCTTATCTCTGACTTGAATGAAGGCTTCGACATCAATCCACTTGGAGAAATAGTCAGTCATTACTTACTTGAACACTTTTACACCCGGTGCTTTATGTAGCTTGCCCACTATGTACATTCCCCATTTCAAGAATGGCCAAGGTGAAATAATCGGATGCATGGGCTTTTCCGGTTGATGAGGTACATTGTTGTGTCTTTGGTAGGATTCATATTTCTGGGCATAGCTCATAGCATCATTCCTCATGGTTGGCCAATTGTATCATGCTCTCATACCTTTGGACAATATAGCTCAGCCCTCGATACGATTGACACAGTCTCCATCTTGTATATCTTTTACCATTTGTTGCATCTCAAGATCCTCCAAACATTTCATGTTAGACCTGCCATCAATTTTCTATATAAGATTCCATGTAAAAGAATAAAGCATGATATGTTTATGCGGAAAGCTCTATGATTCTTCTTGTCTTTTGGGATTTCTTCATTATATAAATATCTTTTAATGGGCAAGATCCATGATCCTTTACGTTGATCAAGATCTTGGACATCAAGGTTCTTTTTATTTGACACTTCTTTCCCCTTATATTCTAATTGATTAATTTTCTAGGCCGATGATATGTACCATTGGAATTTTGCTATCTAATGGCATTGTGAGAGCCAACCTGAGATTTGCTAAGTCATCAGCTTAAACGTTATCTTCCTAAGGGCATATTCAATGCTAAAGATTTTGAACTCCTTCGCTAAATCATTAAAATGGTTAGCAATTAATAACGAGTGAACACATACTTGGAGATATCTAATCTTAATAATATCTTTAGCTAGTTGCAATCCTACAATTAATGCTTCATATTTTAGGTCACTGCTCATTTCTTGGAATCTATAACTAATTGATTGGGGTATTATGCCCCCATGTCGTGATTTCAGTATGATACATAATCCTATACATTTGATGCACCACCGATGAATTGTGTCCACTACTCTTATGTTTCTTCAAGTTGTTGGACCTCCAGATCTGCTTCATATTTAATATCATTACTGAAATTTGCTATAATGTCTACCGATGCTTGAAATTAAATTGCATGCCTAGGTTCATGTAAGGCCCCGTTCCCGGGACGCTTATAGCTGGACCGTCATCGCATAAAATATTTAAAACGTACATTACTTTTGTAGCGGAATTTAAAACTTTTCATTTATAAGTTAAAACATATCATTACATTACATCATTCATATGAATTTCAAAAAACAACATCATATCAAAATGTGGATGCCAGCCTCAAAACATCCCCAGTAGCTTATCCATCCATGCCTGCACCTCCTCAGCATCAACAAAATACCTACCAACTATTATGCATACAAAAGTCAGCGACGCTGAGTGAGTTCTAGTTTTATAAATAAAATACTTTACTTTCGTTAAAACAACCTTTTACTTTCGATCATGATCACACGTCATACGTACACATTGATAATAATTATTATTATCTTCATCGTCGTTCATCATTATTACTCATTACCTCTTTTACCATCATCTAGATCCTGTCTCATGTAATACCCCCGACTCATGTCCGAAGACTGATACTGTGTCGGGGCCTATAAACAAACCCCCGACTCATGTGCGAAGACTGATACTATGCTGGGGCCTGTAAACAAACCCTCGACTCATGTTCGTAGACTGACACAGTACCGGGGAGCAACAAGACCTCATCTCTTTCACATGCCATCCTATCTCATGCAATACCCCCAACTCATGTCCGAAGACTGATACTATGCCGGGGCCTGTAAACAAACCCCCGACTCATGTCCGAAGACTGACACAATACCGGGGTACGGGAGAGGATCTCATCGTATATTGCTTCCATTCTCATCATTCGTTATCTTCCACTTTCGTTACATAATACTTTACATACATTCATACATCATACCATGTAAAGTCATAACATAAAACATAACGTATTACACACCATAATACATACATTTGAAAACCGTTAAACATGGAAAGATAACATGTCACACAAACATGCATAACATACCAAGCCCAAGCCATCACATCACAACAGAACCTATCTCAACCATCTACCCCATAAAATCCTCCAAAAACCCTAAGTCCATAATGAAGAACAGCTGGACATCTCAGGCGCATGAGCATAAAAATTCTAAGGAAAACAACCTAGGTGCATTACCACTATACAAGCGCATGAGTCCTGCTTAGGCTCATGGACACTGCTGGGGCGCATGAACACTTAGGCGTATGGGCAACTTTGGGCGTATAGGCACTGCTGGGGCACATGGCCAACACTTAGGCGCATGGGCAACTCTGGGCGCATGGGCCACTGTTTGGGCGCATGGCCTACACTTAGGCGCATGGGCAACTATGGGTGCATGGGCAACTGTTTGGGCGCATGGCCTACACTTAGGTGCATGGGCAACTATTTGGGAGCATGGCCTACACTTAGGCGCATGGGCATCATGCTGGGTGCATGACTAGTATTTGGGCGCATGATCTTGGGCGCATGAGGTCACTTGGGAGCATGAGGTAAGTTAGGCTTATGGAAATAATCTGGGCGCACGACCAACAAACTGAAATATAACAAATTCTACAAACAACCCCAAACATCGGTCTAGCACATCTTAACACAGATCTAACACACCACAAGCACTTAAACATGCCAAACCTTAAATCTAACCCAAAACAGCCTCTAAACATACAACAACAGAGCACCATCGAACAACATGCAAAAAAACTCATGGTTACTTAAAAATCTTTTGCTCAGTATGCAAAATAGCCCCAAAGGTTAGAAAATCAGTAAAAAGAGGGGTCAAGAACTCACCTAAAGCAACCGTCAAGCAACACACCTCCACATGCAAATTCAGCTCCTAAAACCCCCAAAAACAAGAACTTAGCACCATAAATCTTGGCCTAGAAGCTGAAAATTCGGTTGAAACCGAACATTAACCCAAGAAAACTCACCTTCAAGAAGATGTCAGCTTCTTCTCTCTCTAAATCCGTGAACTTTTCTTCTTTCTTCCTTTCTCAACCGAGAAGAATGGTGGGTAGTGGGGGCATGGGCGGCCATGCCCTCTCTTTTAAACACAATAATATTAAAGTTTGTATCTTGCACAACTTTAGTCCCTCAACTTGGGTTATTTATCCTTTCTTTTTTGTACTTTTATTTTATCTTCTTTTTAATAAAATTCAGGGTGTTACAGTTCATATACCAAGTTATAGGCACTAAGTTTAATAAACCACTTAGGGGCTCTTTGATAGCCTTTTAATGAATGCATTAAGAGGCTACCTATGAATCTGTTAGAGGTAAACTGTGTTTGGTTAATTTACAAGTCAACTCTTACTAGTTTATGGAGCCTCTTAATGGGTAAGTTTCAGAAACATGCTTAATGAATGAAAGGATACCTCTTATTGAGTCAGATCTCTAACGGCTCAGCACAAAGTGGCTAAACAGCCCCATAACCATCCTTCCTAACATTTTGGGTTTTCTAGAAACTCACTATATAAAGTAGTTAGCTTTAATATGTACGGGATGTGTTTCAAAATAATTTCCAGGTTTAGTAGATGTCATTACCAATGTTCAAACTAATTTTCAAGATGAGAATACCTTTTTATATCTAATAGGCTTTTACTTCATAATTGATAGGATATGCTGACCTTTATGATCTTTGACCAGTACAAAAGTTATAGTATTCTCAGTTATAGCTTGATATAGGGATAATGCCTCATTTGATGGTTTCATCCCTGGGAATATTCGATCCTACAAGCACTTTAGCGTTTGGGTTTAAAGGATCTAAGGGTACTTTCTTGACATCATGCTTAGGCTTCTAACATGTCTTGTGCTTGTTTCTTTAATTTATATGCTTGTCTTGTTTTTGCAAAACATTTCATCAAAGATATGTATATATATCAAACCATGGCTTCTTGTTAATCACTATCTATCTTGACCACTCCCCAAGGGGTTGACATCTTAAAATGATGCTCTATTGATGGCACCACTATCAAATCATGGATCTAGGGTCTCCCTAGTAATAATACTACAGCAAGATAATAAGTTCATTAACAAAATCTTTGGATCAACCTTACCTCTTCAATGCATAAGGGTAGCTTAATCTCCCAAGTATGCTTTGACCACTCCGTTAAATCTTACTAAGTACCGATGATTTCATCATAATTTCACTTGATAGAATGTTCATTCTTTTTAGGCCTCAAGTTGTATGATGTTAACCAAACTGCCCCATTAATCAAGATCCTATAAAGAAAATGGTCGGCAACATACAAAGTAATGATGAAGCCATCATGGTAAGGATTTTGTACCTTTTCCCTATCTTCCTCATTGAAAAATATCACCTTCTTATAATTTAGAGTTGATGTCATTATAGGCCTAACCTCCTCTTCTGCTTTCGCTTTTTTTGCTTGTCTCTTAGTTACAGAATAAGAGGTACCAGAGATATTAGAACCACTGGATATTAAATCAATTACATTGGCATCTACTTTTGGGGATGTCACTTATTATGGGATCTTGTCATGATCCCAACTATTGTCATTTTTTTTCTAGGAATTATTTCAAGTGTCCTTTACTTAGGTGATAACTTATTTCATTTCGTAATGCAAGGTAATCCTTGGTCATATGGGTAAAATCTTCTTGGTAAGCACACCACTTGGACGTATCCTTTCATGAAAAGGCCTTTTCATTCCTCTTAGGCTATCTTCCTTTATCTCCAAGATTTCTCATCATGACATAACACCTGAAACATCAGTAGGAAAAAATAATAAGTAATTTAGGATATTCTTCTTCTTCCTCATCATCTTCCACAACATTGACCCTATGGTTTCCAGAGTTTGAATAAGGTTTAGATTTGTGGCGTTGTAAGATCAAAAATTGACTTTTGGTTAGGGTGATCATAATTGAATAGTCTGTTAACGCTTTTTTGGATCACTTTATCCACTTCGAGCTTTATGTATCATAAAGCTCAATTCCTAACTTCATTCAAGTTCTTGTGTGACGAAGGTGAATCGATTGTTCATAGCATATGATAATAAATAAGTTGAAAAAATATTAAATGTAATTTTCATTAAATAAAACTAATCAAATAATATATTACATTCAAATAAAAACTCAAGTAAACATAACAATAATGTATTTTATTTTGACTACGTCCAAGCCCTAAAAGTGCATATAGAAGTCCAGTAAGCTGCATATTTTGAAATCATGTGAAAAAATAACAAGTTAGCTAACGAATCAATAGGTGAGTAAACACAAGTTTTGTATACATATATAGTAAACACAAGTTTTGTATATATATGGCAATGTCAAGGCTTATAAATACAACAGTGTAACATAAAAGACAAACCAACACAATCGAGCCTAATGATTGAACTAACTCGGTTCGCAGACGAATCCGGTTTGTATATAGATTGATTAAAATGATTAAAACAATTAAAGTCACATGACAATTTTAAGACTTATAAATGAAACAGTGTAACATAAAAAACAAACCAAATACAATCAAATCTAATGAGTGAATTGACTCGGTCTCAGACGAATCCGCAGATGAATCCAGTTTTAATCACCACTCGAATAATCATATAGGGTGGGTTTGTCAAACTAATAGATCTATCATTATTTTCATGGTTTGTATTAACTATGAACACATAGATATAACCTGATTTGAATTGGATTTTGAATAAAATAAACAATGAATAAAAATTTAATACTAACTATTGATTTCCTCAAAATGTAAAACAAATAAAAATTGTCTATGAATACTCACTTGATAATTAGAAGCGATTTGGGAATTGTAGAATGCCAAAGTTAACACCAAATATTTCTCATGGTTCAACCTAATGTTTGGCGTCTATTTGTTAGAATTGCAACATGAATAAGTCTAATTTTGGTTATTATTATTCAAAATATTTAATTTAATAATTAAATAATTACATTTGTAATAAATATTGTCATTAAATGATTTGAAACAATATATATTTGATTTAGATAAATTTTATAAATTTATAAATAATTTTATAACATTATAAGTTTTAAAGTAATAAATATTTGAATTTTTAAAAATCTTTGCAATTTAAAAAATTATTTAATTATTATTAGTATGCATTTAGTTTACAAAATAATTTTTTATATTAATTTTATAATATTATTAAGAATTTCTAAATGTAAATTAAAAAAACAAGTTTAACAATGTTTGGGGTTGCCAGGGGTCAAACCTAGGTCTGCGCTATGTATGTGCATGTGTTTACCGGTTAGGCAGAAACCCATGTTTGGTTTAGGTCGGATAAACAATGTTTAAAAGCATAAATTAAACAAATCCCCCAATTTTAATAAACCCTAGAATTGATTCAATTCATTGAACACCACATTGATGATGTTAATGAAATTAATCATGAGGCTTTGATTCCCCATGTGAAACCGAGTGTGTGTGTATGTACAATTACCTTATTTGGATTTGGTGATAAATTAAAGAAAAAATAGAGCGATAGAGGTTGAGTTTAATCTCAGGATGAAGATGACGAAATTATTTCAACTGATGGTGTGCAGAGCTTCCACATACGTTAATGAGTAATAACCCTTGTTCAATTACAACCTAGAAGTTCCAGAAGGGGATTTTAGATTGAATTGCAAGACGAGAAGAAGACAATGATTTAAGGTGGAGTATGTGTGTGTTTCGGATGCAATTGAGATTTCTGAGAGTTTAAGGAAATCAAATTTAAGGATTAGACTTGATTATATAGGTTCAATTGCATCTCTTTCATATCAATTGATTTAAGGTGTTTGATTCGGGGTCTTGACCCGATTTGATAATTAATAATATAGTTACGAGTTGATTTGATTGCGTATTTGACTTAGACTTGATTAGTAATACGTTTCTTGTCAATTGATTTGATTTATTTGATAAGGATTTGGTTGAAAGATATTTGATGTTTGAATACATTTTGGTTTTGAGATGAAACATCAATAAAAGAAGATGATTTCAAATTGGAATGAGCCTTAACTTCGAATCTGGTTCTTGAATTTGTACATGGTTTCATTAAGTTTAAATCAATTAATTTCACGGTTTTCGGGTCACTGGAGTGTTTCCGAATGTTCAGCCGGAGACGAGTTGCAAGGGAAAGAAATGATTTAAAAAAAATCTATACACTCTAGTCCTGAGGTTTAATGAGTTATCATTTCATGTAATAACTTCTAATTTAAATTTTAAAAATTATATTTTAAATCCTGAACTTTATAAATCCTAATTTAAATAAATAAATCAAATTTCTTTTTATACAACTTTATGCGTTTTCTAAGTATTGTAAAATTTTGTATTTTAATTATTACATAATCAAATCTCATATTAAATTCTTAAAATTTATAAATTTATAAAAATTCATTTTATAAATTATAAATTTTTATAAAAAAATAAATGATTTAATAAATGTATTTGAATACCTATATAAATAAAATGGTTATATAATATATCACAATCACATAAATGAACCAAATGAGTTCGGGTTTACAATCTAAAATTGGTCAAATATTAAAGGTTCATCATGAGGTCTTCATAAAATGGATAATCTCTTTTCAACTTCATCTTAAAAGCTTGAACCGTAATGATGATAGCAAGATTTGGTGTATCCAAGGATTTCTAACCAAACCTGCCTATATAATCCCTAACTGACTTCTTAGAATTTTAGGTTACCTTATATATATCATTGGGCAGTCTTTAAAATCTTCTACAATTAGATTAAAAACAAAATCACTAAATTAGATATTGAAATAATAAAGCAAGGAGGGATACTTAGTAGTCATTTCATTGTTGACCATATTAGAGTCGATAGGAAGCCCTTGCACACACTTGCTATTTTAGATGTAAAGGGATAGAGATGATTTCCATCCTTTTCCTTTATTATTCAATGGGCTCTTTAGGATCCGTAGTTCCATCCTATAGTTTCACTCTAGTAATTTGAAATCATTTAGGGATCTCCGCATCACATATTGGAGGAGCGAATCTTAAGATCTTATGCCTTGATGAAGATACTTTAGATATTAGTTGTGTCACACCACGCACACTTGAAATCATATCCTTCAGCTTTTTTAGTTCTCTAGCTATAATTGGTCCGATCCATATATTCTTCCTAGGTTCAACATTATTAATGTTCAAAAATTAATTATTGGAAATGTTACCAATATTAGGATTTTACAATGATGATCCAGGGGGGAGGACGAGATCTCTGGCGGTAGCAACCCCAACAACATGAGCTTGGTCAACCGCCTTGGTTTGAGGCTCCATGAGGATGAAATCTCCTAAATAGTTCCTTAGGACCCTATAGTATCAAAATTCAGGATCATGAGTTATAATAGAGTGGTCATGCTTCCATAGGCTTTTGCTTTTCAAATTTTATTATTTCTATCTCTTTCATCAGCATGTTAGTCTTGTGTTGTTTTTCCATTTGTTGTTTCATTTATGAGAACATAGAAATGATGTTATCATTCAAGATATAGACAATTCCTTGTGTGGACGTCCTTGATCCTGGGGTGAAATGACCGGTATGAGTTGTTTTCTTATTATTTTTTTAGAAGAAAGAGGAGGTGAAATAAGGTGACTCAACTCGTAGCTTGAAGAGGGGATTGAAGAAGAAGACAGCTTGGATTGAAATGATATTTATAAACAGTTTCAAGAAGTAGTGATTGATTATGAAATTTAGAAAAAATGTAAGAACACAAGCCACCACTGGCCCCACAGGGGCTCCAAATTGTTTTTAATAAAAATTAACAAAAATAATTTTATGATCAAATTTATATGTGAGGTAGTGTGTTTGATTGATTTATGTAGCAAATGTGATAGTAAAAGTAAAGAAATGACATAGGTTATTACGACAAAAAACCTTTATCCTTGGATATCACTTGCATAAAACCTTGGGAAGTAACTAATTGTCAATTTGCCTCTTATTATTCTTATTAATTGCAATAATAATTACAATGCGAGACCAATAACATATTGATACTAAATGTTACAGTGTGACACCTTGTATTTTCAGGTCACTTTCTGATCAACACGAATATGGTTTTCCGATCATACATTCATGCAATGTTGTTTACTTAAATGCGTCATTTATTGCACAAACATTCACGAACCTTTCACGTAACGGTAATTCAGAGAATTATCAAATCACACACGCGTCTGTCTCCGAACGTTGGTGATTTGTCAAAATAGTTTTCAAAACAATCATAATTGGTATGAAATTATGTGTTATGTGTTTATGTGATTAAATGTTTAGCTTAGTTGCGAAAACTGAGAATTTTCTGGCATTTATGTGTTTTCGCGCATTCTCGGCTTTTAAAGCTTAAATATTATTAAAATGACTTTTAAATAGAAAAATAAATATTACCTCATGTTATTAATGTTGATTTAATATTATGTGATCATGTTGTGGTTTCGGTGTAGAAAAAGTTCAATTGCGTAGCGTTAAAACAATTTTATAAAATGACGCGGTCCTTTGTTGTGAAAAAAGAAGTGTAAAACCCAAACCCCCATCCCTAATCACCTTTGGCCGTCCCCTTCCCCTTCCCCTTCAGTTTTTCACAAAAAAATCACACACACACACACACAAAGCACACCTTCTTTGATCTTGTTCTTGCATATTGGTGGTGATTTTATATCGTTTCTTTCATCAAACGCGAACTAAGGATCATCATTTAAGCATTTCAAGTAAGTTTTTTATATTTGATTTCATGTTCTTTGATCTTCATGATGAACATGAACCCTAGATGATCCAAACAAATCAAAATTTGAAATTGATTGAAATTGATGATGGATATGGGTTAGTATTCAATATAATAATGTTTGTACGGATTGGTTTTATGAAATTATGTCATTATAATAAATAAACCAAGGCTTACTTATTAAAGAAACTTTAATTTGGGGCTTTTGTAGAAATTGTATGATTTTGATGAAATTGGATTGAATTGATTATTCTAGGATGTTAATCGATGCTAGTGGATGAAAATTCATGCTTCAAACTTTTGATTTTGGATTGGTTTTCGAGTACTTTCGATTATAGGAAACTTTTTGGGTAAGTTAGTTTATAGATGATGTGATAATTGTTATGTGATGTTTAGGACATAAGAATGGATTGGGAATAATCAGATGGTGAAAACGCATCGTATGAACAGCTTGCTATTTATGGAAACTTTTGTAACTTTATGTGATGAATGTTGAATATGATATGTCTAGAACATGATATGATGATATGATTGATGTCAAAATCATCATAGTAACATGTTAGGAGGTGTGAATGAAATTTGTGCAACTTGTGTTCTTACGTTTTGAATTAGGAAACTTTAGGCATGATGCAGTTTTTGGTTATGTTAACATGTTATGGATAATTGTTGGATATGTTACATATATAATTAAGATGGTTGTTATGATATGATTCATAATCTAGAAACGGATTGCACATGTGTAACGATATCATACTTTCCAAAAATAGAAACTCTCCAAAATAGATTTTCGACATGAAACTTTATATGAATTATTATTTGAACTATTTGAGCATGACTAAACATTTTTTTACTTACTTGAGTCACCAACGGGTCCTTCGGTCAGTCCAGTCAACTTTGGCCAACAAAAGTCAAATTTGGTAAAAAAGTCAACTTTGTTAAACTTGTCAAACATTTCTCGAACACACTAACAATTACTTTGTTTGGATACAATAGGGTTCATCTGGAAAATTATGTATACACACTCATGGACCTACATTTGTTAGGTAACGATTAGCTTGTCTTTTACACCTCATGTTTTTCCTACGCATCTCAGGTGAGTCTTCACAGCCCCACTTTTACTTACTTTCCTTTTTGGGGGAGAAGCATACAAACTATTTCTATTTATCTAGTTTTATTATTATTGGTATATCGCTTGAACTCTAGTACAAACATTAACACGCAAGTCCTTACACACTCGACCCGTTATATTGAACTAGTGAGGTAATTTCGAGTAGTACTACTAGGTTTGACAAACCCCACCCGCGTTAGTCATGCTAACTCAACTGGACGTTGAACGGGTGTTTAATTGACCTAGATACTTGCCGTTGTTCCGTGATAAGACATGGCAAAAGGCAAAACAACTCACAAACAGTCAGTTTCGGTTTGAAATGCTAAGTAACTTGATATATGGGCTAGCTACCTATGCTATACCTCTGTTTACTTTTACCAAGCAAACCCTTAAACATATATACTGATTTACACCTCTGAACTCACCAATCTTGTGTTAACATACTTTAGCATGTCTTCTCAGGTTGCTGGCCCGCCTAAGGCTAGGGTTGCATATCTGAGGCTCATGCATCATCTTTATCATTTGAAAGCAAGTTCATTTACATTTATCACTTTTCTTTGGGATCTTTGATTTGCAAATTTATTGCTTATGGTTTTTCAAATGTTTACACTTCCATATTGATTACATTGAAAACTATGTTTACTCTAAGTTATGGTCAAACGCTTATTTTAAATCACATATGGTGTCGTTTGATATGACTGTGTCCGCGATCCTGGTTTGTCATGAGCCTCGCGGTAGAACCCTGTCGGTGGATTTTGAGGGTATGACAGATTGGTATCAGTACCACTTGTTATAAAGAAGTAGGATTGCATTTGCATCTAGACTATAGCCTTAGACACGCACTACCATTGCACATACTCTTATCTGTTTACTATTTTTCAAACATTCATATGATAATTTCACACACATATAATGATATTGGATGTCCACATCATCAACTATCCCACCCATGTCACTAGCATCACCCCTAATCAACAAGGAGACTAAGGGTCTTGCTATCATACCTTCTTCATCTACACTTTAAGCCTCATCATCGAAGCCAATAAGCAACAGCTAGATCTAGCAGATAACTTCAAACAACATGGAGTGTTGTTCAATATTTAAGTCAGGGGAGATACACAACATTGGAAGTGTTTACCTGATATGATTGCTAGCTGAATCTAGGAGGAGTGCGTACTTCTTCCCCTTACTACTGATATAACTGAATGTACTCTTGCATCATCACTTATACCTTATCTGACTGAGAAATTATTCACCACCCTTGTGGCAAGGTTAGATCAAAAGATTCACAATGTACGTGAAGCATCCAGTGAGATCACAGAGATACAAAAGCATTAGACCACCGTTAGTGGATATGTGGAAACACTCAAGGAAGGGTTGGTGGAGACTGGCCGGAAACACAATACTTTTGTTGATGTATTTGAGGAAAACACTAACAAGCACAATGCACTATATGGCATAGTTGATAAAGCAGTAGATAAGATAAAAAAAACCTTGAGGCTACACTGCAGGATATGCTGCAAAGACTAGTGTTATCAAAATTAAGAGTAGCTGGGTTAGAAGCCTAAGCTACGATTGCTACTGCATCTGAGGAAGATCTGGAGGAGGAGTAATTTACTCGGAATGAAGATTAGAAGCTAGAAAAGAAATTCTGGAACATTAAGTTGGTAGGGTCAGATAATGAGGAATATACGACCCGTTTCCATGAGGTGGTTGCTTTATGTAATGGTAACTCTAACCTACAAGCATACTAAGAAGATTTATATGTGGTAAATGTTGGTTGAAAAACTTCTCTACAATCTTGTGTTACATCTATTTCTTGACATGCGATCCGTTTTACTTGGACCTGCCTTATTTCTTGAAAGACATAGTTGTTCAACTGGTTACATATTTTTTAAAATCTAAGAAAATACAAGGATTTCAAACTCATTGAAAAATGATCAAAACATACAAACTTCATCGCCATGATATCATAGCTAAAGAAGTTGGCAACTGATGATACTACGACCCATCAACTAAAGCCATGTTCAAAGAGTTTGGTTATTCGTGTAAATGTTAGGAGTAAATTCTATTTCACGAAAAATATACGTTTCCAAGAATGTTGTTAGTCTAAGTAAAACAGGTCACATGTTAGTGAAGGATAATAAAAATGGGAAATATTGTAACATGGATAAAGGGGATGCTTAAGTGTACCATAAGTGGTAAACTATAGTATGTATAAAAATTATGTTAGATAATGTTTTAAAAATGTGATAGTAGAATTTCAATACCATATCATTTTGACACTGTTGCATTCTTTATTAAAAGATTGGTTGGATTTTCTTCTAAATCATGAAAAGAAATCGATGAAGACAAGTTTAGAAATACTTTTTAGTCTTTGCTTCGTATTCTAAAATGCTAAATTTACATCTAGTTTCTAAAAAAAATGGGAGATGCCTCAAAGTGCCTAAATATTAAATCATACATTTCAAAAAATATTATATGTTTTTGTATCATTAAGGAATAAGATCATTAAGACGGTCTTCTTTTCCATTTGTAAACAGGTCAAATATAGTGTGGGAACGTTGGCTGTTGGGAATTTCCTTGATAAAGACACGGTTGCTGCAGTGGTAATTTGTACCGGTGCCAATGCCTGTTACTTAGAGCAGGCTGATGCAGTTATCAAATGGCAAGGTCTTCTCACGACTTCTGGAGGCATGGTATCCTTAGTCTTACTACTATCACCTAATAATAATATAAAATTTTTCAAAGTTCACTTATGTAACTTAACTTCAATCAGGTTATCAACATGGAATGGGGTAATTTTTGGTCCTCACATTTGCCTAGGACATGATCATATGATATTGATCTTGATGTTGAGAGACAGAACCCAAATGATCAGGTTAATTTTTTTATCATGTGAAGTCTCAACTTGCATATACTTAACATTATGTAATTATCATGTTTTTTTCTATAATTCATGTGACTAATACAAGGTTACTGTTGCAGGATTTTGAGAAAATGATGTCAGGAATGTATCTAGGCGACTTAGTAAGAGTAATTCAAAAATTGTCTTTAGAATCTGATGTATTTGGACTATTGTCTTCTAAGTTGTCATCACGGTTTGTGCTGAGGTATGCTTTACTGTTTCCTGTTATTAAGATACATTTAGCATGTTTCTTCCATTGAACCAAAATTATATATTTTTATAGAAATTAGTAAGGAGGTGGGAACAATCATTTTGTCATTTTACCTTTTTTCAATAACGGACAAGTTGCTATAGTACATGCTTTAACTTTCAGGGATGCAGGTGAAGGGCTATTAGTAAGAGGTGAGTTCACAACCTACAGGTTGTGATTTCTAGTTTGCGCAAGGCACAATCGTCTAGAAAAATTCTAGGCATTGTGTCGTATCAATACAAAACTTATAAAGTGGAGTTGAGTTTTGCTGCTAAAATTTAAATGCAGGCAGTTGCACAATCTTAAGAGGCCAGGAATATGAAAACTCTCAAGAACCTTGAGAGTGCTTAATGTCATTTTAAGGCAATACGTAGCCACACGGTAAGTTTAAATCCTGAATAGAGATGGTAATATGGGGGGTTGCATGGGTCGGGTAATTGATCAAAATGAGTTTGGAATAATACTTGTAATTTGCTTTGTGGGTCGGGTCAAACAAATAGGGTTTGTTATATTAGCAAGCCACTTATAAGAATTACAATCCCCAAATTTTATTCCTTAGTTATTTTACTTTTAAGCAGGACACTAGAAAGTACAACAATTTTCTAAATCCATCCACATAATGACCGAGTATTAGGAATACAAAACAGTTGATAAAAATTCAACACATAATACTCTACCTAATTGATAACATTGTTACTTCTCATTTTTTTATGATTAACTGTGAACAAAAAACTATATCGAAGATTAGACTAGAAATCCTACCACTGCGAACTAATCGTGTAAGGATGAACAATAACACAACAAATCGATCTTGTGAGGAGAATGCTGAATGTAATCGCTCACGCTGAGAAGATTGAATGAGTAGAAGACATTGTGAATAGAAATCAAGCACAAATGTAAATAAGATTCAGTGTATTGCTCTCTGATTTGAAGAGATTACAATAAAGTATGAAATCAGGAAAATACGAAAAGCTTACTAATTACATCAAAAGCTAAGTATTTATACTAAACAAAATGTTCTCGCGCAAGAAGTAATTTCTCGCGCGAGTACTTTAAATTCTCGTGCGACTTGATTTTTATAATCTTCATTTGATTTCCCGAGCCTCTAGGTTCAATTCATACAATCTCCCCCAAGGCTCGGTGAATCAATGCTTTACAAGTCCTTGTCTACAACCTAATAACTGCCCGCATAAGCATACATCTTGTTATCCAGGGCCTTCATAATCAACCAACCAAACTGTGCTGCTAGAAGTAAACTGATTCATCAGCTGCAATAGGACAAACCTACAACCTCATCAAATCATCCGTTGGAAATTTGAGCAGGTCCACAGGGTCAATGATACGATAATCTCTATCAACACAATGTATCATAGCATGCCCTATCCCCTTCTCACACTTCCACCACATAAGCTTAGCCAAGCTGTTAACCGGTACAGGAGGGTGTATAGGGATCTTCATCGCATATCTTGGATGCTTGTAAACTCGTATCTTCACGGGCTTATTAGTGTTTGGATCTATACGAGTCTCATCTTTAATGACTTTAGATTTAGCAGTCTTAAAGTCTTTGAATTTGGTCTTGCTTCGCCTCCAGATCATATTTCATATCCAGTTTGACTTCCTATAATTGCTCGGATTTATAAACGGAACATGACCCATAGAATACAAGTTAGAAGCTCTAAGTGTATGAAAGTCATGTTCGTCTTGATAATACTCAATTTCTCCACCCCTTCTCTTTATTACATACATCTTTTTCTCAGCATCATACACCCAGCTGATAATAGGCTCAAAATTTCCGTACTTTGTGAAAGCCTTGGAATGTCTTAGTTTATGTACATATGCTGGTGGAGGTGGTGCATCGACTGTAATGTTTCTAACCTGACGTACTACGCTTTGACCTGTAAGATCCTCTGTCTTGTCAGTCGTCTCTTTAGCACCAGTGTTATCAACTATCTCTCCCTCCTCAAGTAAGATATCAGAAAATAAGTCTTTTAGACTATTCCCGAACACATCATTATAATCCACTGTCTTCTCTAAACCATAAAAAGGTCCAAAATCTTTGTCAGATTCTTCCGGTACATCTCCTCAGTAGCGTGAGCCAATGGTACATTGTCATTGGTATCATCAGGTTTTGGCCCGGAGACATTAGTAGAACCTAAAGAACCAAAAGGACCAGCAATCGAACCCATATCACCACCCTGATCATCATCATCATCACCTTTTTTCTTTCCTTTATCATCATTCTCATCATCACCACCATTATCATTATCATCATCCTCATCATCATCATCATCAATGTCATTATCTTCATCACAACTAAAACCCATCATGTCTAAATCATCATCATCACATACAGGCTCAGTGAATGGTATATCATGCTCAGGCTCAACAAACGCCTCTCTAGTAAGAACTACAAGTCGATCCTCAGTAACTTCATCAAGAATAGTGTTAGATGGTTCTTGATCAAAATCAGCAGTCTCTATTGCCCTTTCATATGCAACAGGATCATCAACATGCTCTATAGTATTAGTAGGATCAACAGCAGCATCAGGACCAGCAGAGTGCTGTCTGATAGAATCTATAACTTCTGTCGTACGTTGTTATGCAAATGTAAATGGAACTCTATGTTGGACTTAACAAGTGCATTAAAGGATAATGCTTATCATAATCAATCATAATGTGTTCTAACATTCAAACAACTATTAACTAACGTTCAAACATCATTAACATTCATATCAAACACTAAGTTTAATTTTTTTTTTCAGGTTTTGTATATAAAAAAGAATTTTTGCTAAGTGTCTACAGCGGATGAAGGCCTGCCCACAATGGATGAACAAGAAGGCGCAGGGGATGAAAAATGAAGTCTAAGTGCTGATAGTGGATGAACAATCACATACAGCGGATGACCAAGTCCTACACCTGATGAACAGTCCACAACAGACGAACACTTCATAACGGACAACAACAAAGCATACACAAGTGTTCACAGCGGATAGCATCCAAAGCACAGTGGACAAGTAGTTCAACATCCACAGTAGACGGTCTGTTATCCACAGCGGATAGTTCATCATCCATAGCGGATAGCTTATTAGACTTAGGATTATATGTAATCTGTGTTTACATAAGGGTATTTTTGTAACTATACATAGATCTTTGTACAGGTTATAAATAGCAGTGTACCCTAATCTTTTGTAAGCTTTTGAACAATCATCAATCAAACAAAGCAGTTATTATCATTCATAGCATTCAAAACACTTACAATCATACAAACACACATAGAGTTCATATCATTAATCATGGGTTTCCACACCATGATTATTGAGCATTGATTAAATAACAACTTCTTGTTATTATTGAGAGATTGAAAAAATATCCTTAAGGGATTCATTCATTTTATCCTTGTTGAAGTACAAAACCCAAATCCATCAGGTGATATCAGAGCCTTGGCTCAAATCAATCAAATGATTTTTGATCCTCTCAATCAATACAATAATTTCTACGGTTCATTAGCTTCATATCATCCATTTTTGAGCTAAAAATCGACACAAAAACCCTCTTTTACATCAAACATTCAACAAATGTTCAAAACATGAGTTGATCTTTTGTTTTAGTACATTTTGAAGAAGATTTTGTGTTTTTGTTGTTGTTAAAGCTCAAAACATAATTCATATACTGTTTTTCAAAACAGAATCATCTCAAAACCTCTAAAACCTTATCGGTTTAAGGGTTTTTGATAAAATAGTAACAGAGTACTGTTTTATCAAGTTTTCATCAAACAAACTTTGTTTTTAAACATATTGAATCATTTTGTTGTGTTTAAATCATCATAGTCGAGTATCTTCATACTTGAATTAGGTTTTTGATTATATTCAAACAACAAATCGATTGTTGTTTCTTTGAAGATCATCGTAGCCGCAAAAGTGCTAGGATAAACCCTAGTTCTTCATTCATACAAAACCTTCAAAAGCAATAGTGATTTTCTTGTTTTTCATCAAAAACTAAGGAAGAAACCGTTTCTTCTTTTGAATATTTGGAAAAGTCACTTTTTAATCCAAAAAGCAAACTTTTAAAAACATATTATTTGTTTTTAGGGTCTTGACTTTATTGACTGAGATCATTAAAAGAGTTTTAACTGATTGACATTTCTTAAACAGAATATTCCCTTTAGTAAACCGAGAATTGACAATGACTTCACCTTGGACATTTATTAATTTAAATTAATTAATTTCCTTTTATTTGGTAAAAATTTAAAAATGACAAATTTAATACACAAATCCTAATGACCTTAGGATAAATCAAATTTAGCACTAAGCTAAATAATCAAACAAATTTGACTTAAATCGTTAAGTTCAAAATTTAACAATCATACCAGATGAAATTTCAGGTTCCAACAGTGGACTTAACCACCCAGACTGAAGAACAAAGCTGACTTCAAACAATGGTAAATAATGTTCCGAAGCTGGATTATTTTTCAAGACATGGATCTGTGGACATCCATAACCGAGGGACCATACATACTTGGAGTGTTCTTTTCCTTTTCCATTAGATATGGTTGCTAGTAAATTTAGTGAAAGTTTATTACTAAATCATCCTTTGAAGCTTAGTGTATGTGAAGTTTTTTAAGAGAGAGAGTTTATGATCTTAAATACCGACAAAGCAAATCGGTTTGTTAGGCTAGCTGAACCAACCACGTCAATCAAAATGGATCGCTTCTCACATGTTGTCTTTAATTGTTTTACATGTTTTTTTTTCTTATTTTGTTTTATTATAAAGGGTTATATTTTTAAAAACAATAAAGATGATTCAATTTACCTTTATATTAACGCATCAATGAGTTAGACAGTTATTTTTTTAGTCATTTTCTGTGCACACCTGCTAAGCACCATGGTACAACAAGCTAATGCATATTTTGCCATCAAAAGGAGAGAGGGATTGAGATGCAAAGGTTTGTTGGGTTTGTTGAATGTTTTTGTTAGGTGCTCGATGTTGATGATTGTAATTCTCCGACCGGTGCGTCACATGCGGTGTCGGTGGTGGTTGTGTCAGTTACATTTTATTTTTTATGTTAACCTATGTTTGAATGAACAGTTATTTCTGGAGGTGTGATGTCGATGATGATAAATGTTAACTCATCTGAGACAATTTGTGGTTTGTTGCATCGTCGACGTTTTAGTTTTAAGGATGTCGGTAATGGTGAGCTATTGCTCATCTGAGACGAGGGTTGTTGTATTAGGTTCGATGTTTACTTGCAAGAAACACTGTGGGCTGTGATGGTACAACCGAATCATGTCGGTTGCTTAGGCGCGGCCGCCATTTATGGCTAGCACCCGCAACCGGACGTTGTTTCTGAGCCTCGTCATGGCGGTTATTGTGATGTGTCATCTGATATTGTTGGGTTTCATTTAGTTGGTGATGCTGATGACAAAAGGTTATCAATTTGTTGTTATGATTTGGTAAACTGAAAAGTTTGTAGCCACGATGAACGACATCGGTTATCTGAGTCAACGTGCGCAACACGCGCAACACGTGCGGTAGAACGCACTAGTTACATAATATAGACACTTAGTAAAATTAATTTAAAAAATAGTAGAATAATAAATCAGAAATGATTGGTTTGAAGTTATAGAAACATCAAACGAACCCTTAGACTACATTCAATTAGGGCGAATCCTAGACTAAACTCCAAAAACCAAAGTGAGTATAAAAATAGATTAAGGATATGATGTTATTAATGAAAGACAAGACGTGGGAGTTGAAGTGTGAACGCGAGAATAAGTTGCTACATTTTGACTAAGGATATGG
Organism: Flaveria sonorensis; assembly: GCA_025506505.1. NCBI lineage: Eukaryota > Viridiplantae > Streptophyta > Magnoliopsida > Asterales > Asteraceae > Flaveria > Flaveria sonorensis. The sequence goes on along the minus strand of CM046425.1, from coordinate 19,828,725 downwards.
AAGCATCCATCGTATTTGTCGCCTCGTTGGACATTTAATTATCAAAAGATAAACTTCCTCAATCTAACAATATTACTTTTTTAAAAAAATATATATAATTATTAAATTATTATAGTTTTAAAACATGATTAATCTTTATAGTATAAATAGCACTTTAACGTAAACTAATAAATACACAATCTAGTTTATATTTTCAGTATACATTTCTTTTCTTCTTCTTCTTCATATAATTGGTTTTAATAATCTAAATTATTATCTATTAGCCGATAATAATCCGTACTATTAATTTGACCGGTAACACTCCCAATTTTAATTTTTATGTACCAATGATATAATTCTCAATTTTTTACATTTGATTTGGACTTGGTTTCAGTCGCAATAATGATTACGAACAAAATGAAGAAACATACAAGTTAAATTGAGCCTAAAATAAATATAAATCGAACGTAAAAATTTTGAAAATTATGTTACTGGTACTGTTGTTGGTAATAAAAATGAAACTTGAGGGTGTTGCTAGCCAAATTAATAGTATGGATTATTATTGGTCAATAAGTAATAGTTTGGATTATTAAAATCCAATTCGCCTAATTATATTATAACACGTTATCAACACAAGAGCTTTTATACTTTAATTAAGAAGATTAATAAAGCACAAAGTTATCCATTAAGCGAGGTAAACACTCTATTAGCAATGATCTATAAAATATTATATTGAGAATATAACTAAAATAAAGAAAGTAAGCATAAAAGACATTTTATTATGAACATGATAACTATAAGATTTCTAACAAACTAAAATTGATTTATGTATCAAATTTTATTTATGGAACTTATAATTTCTTTTATGTCAAGTAACTTTTCCTTATACGTCTAACTTTTAATAATGCAACTAATATTATCATTTATGTTAACCAACTTTTACTTAAGCAAATAATGTTTAATTATATTTCTTAACGTTTATTCGTACTAACATCTTATTTTTGTCCTAACATTTTTATTCTTGTTCTCTCTTACTTTTGTAAATTAAATTCATTCTTATATCCTAAATTTTATAATTATCCGCTTTATTTGAAATTATTCTCAATATACACACTTAAACACAAGACTGTTATAGTTGTTGTAAACGGTTATAGCCGTTTTAAAAGGTTACATAGCCGTTGCTTAAGTAACGGTTATACGGTAATAATTTTACTATAAATCGACAATTATCAATCTCTTTCCGTTTACATTAAACAAATTATTTCTTTTCTCAAGTTTGTTCAAGACGATTTTCAAAGATAATTCACCCGGTTTTAGTATTGGCTACCATAATGCTTATTTTAATTCTTATCCTCATTGTTGAACTATCACCTAAAGAATTTAACGTTTTCTAATTGTTTTATCTGTTTATAGCTCTACTACTCTATTGTATCACAATCATTATATGGATTCTAATATTTATGTTATTATTTGCTTAATTCATGTTTAGCAAACACAAATGTTGAACATCGTAAAACTTGAATTTCGAGCTTTTAACATCAGTAGAGAAATTTATATGTTGTGGATGACTCATGTAAAAACACATCTTAAATCAATAGGTGTCTTAGAAACAATACAATAGGGAAATGCTTGCTCGAAACAAGACTAAGAGAAAGCTGATGTTTCTTTTGTATAAACATATTGACAAAATGCTATAGTTAGAATACTCAAATTGTGATGATCCATATAACTTATGGAAAGACTTACAAAGCAAATTTGATCATCAAAAGAAAGTTTTACTTTATGATATTAGAGATGAATGGAACAAAATTAGGTTTTAAGATATTTAAAAAAGTAAATGAGTACGTCTCTACATTCAAAATATGTTCAATGCTTTGATTTTGTGAGCATATTATTCCTGAGGAAAATGTGTTAGAAAAAACTCCTTTCATATTTCATGCATCAAATATGAGTTTGCAAAAGTAATACAAATTGTTAAGTTTAAAAAATTTTCTAATCTAACTTCATATCTTCTTGTACCAGAGAAAAACAACGAGCTGTTAATGAAAAATCATCAAGTTCGTCCCACAAGTTCACTAGCAATTCAAGAATTAAATGTTGTTAAGAGTAATGATAACAAAAACTTTGAATGTAAATAGGAACAAGGTCATGGACGCGATCGTGGTCGTGGCCATTTTGATAAAAACCCATTTTAATAGTCGTAACCATCCTTTGAAATGGAAAAATAATAACCGAGGTAATCTCCATGGTCGTAGACGTGGTCACGGTTGTGGTCGTGATTAAAGAACTATCAATTCTAGTCACTAGAATATATTTAAAGATAAAGTTGGTATATCCTAAAATTATGACAGATCATGTTTTAGATGTGAAAGTACAAACCACTAGTCAAAAATTTGTCGACTCCATATCTATGTGAACTATATAAAAACGTCTTTTAAAGGGAAAGAGAAAAAAATGAACCATGTGAATAACTTTGACTTGATGATATCAACATTGAGCTTAATACCTCAGATTTTGTTAGTACTTGAAACTTTAAAAGATATGTTGTTAGATCATAATAATTATATGCAACAATTATGTATATCTCTTATTATAACTATCTTTAATCATGTTTAATAAGTTTTCTTTTCATGTATTATATTCACTAAATGAATAAACTTCTTGTTGAAAAATTCATAATAACTTTATTATACACACTAGTTTTTTCTCATTTTGAAGATTTAAAATGAATCTCACTAGAGCATAAGGACAAACTGATAAAAGAGATATATGTATAGAAAAAAGTGAAGTAACACACACTATGCTTAGATCCAAGAAATATTTTATGAAATAAAACCAACAAAAAAACCTATTGATACGATATCAAGTTTTACAAAAATGATAGAAGGAGTTGGATTAGTATTACCATACGGTACAAAGTTTTTGATAGAAAATATTTTATTTTTTCAAGATCAAAGAGAAACTTGTTAAGGTTTAAAATATATATCATAATATATATGATACTTAGTCAATGATTGTTAACAATAAAAAATATTTACATATCATGAGTAAAAGTCACATATTAGAAAAACTGTCAATACTTCATTCAGGTTGGCATACACATATTAATGTACCCCAAGCATATATATAGCAGTTAAATAGAACTTTTGTGATCCTGGAATATTCAAGTTATGGCATGATAGATTAGGCTACCTAGGATCTAAAATGATGAAAAAGATAACTGAAATTACACATTGACATCCATTGAAAGATTAAAAGATCCCACAATCGAATAAAATACCTATGTGTACATCCTCCTCTCTTTGAAAGAATTCAAAATCATATATGTGGACCAATTCTTCCACCATATGGACCATTTAGATGCTACAAGGTCCTAATAGATGCATCAAGCAAATATCTCATGTCTTTTTATTATCAACTCGTAATGTAGCATTTGCTAAATTTTTTGCTCAAATTATTAAGTTACGAGCACAGTGTCCCTGATTAAAATACTAAAAGAGTGAGACTTTACATTAAATGCTTTTAATGATTATTGCATGTATGTGGGAATTGTTATTGCTCATGTACATACACAAACTAGTTTAACTGAATTGTTAATCAAACGTTTATACTTAATAGCTAGACCATTAATTATGAGAACGAGGCTTCCTGCTTCTGGCCGTGAGCCAAACATTTTCCACTTTTGAATTTTTGGAAATATGGTGTATGTTTCTATTGCACTACCGCAACATACAAAAATGGGTCCTCAAAGAAGGTTGGAAATATATTAGATATGAAACAACTTCCATCATAAGATATCTTGAACCTTTAACAAATAGTGTCTTTACAACATATTTTGTTGATTGCCACTTTAATTTGGTAATTTTTCTAACATTAGATGGAGAGAAGAAAAAAGAAAAAGATAATGTCTCATGGCATGAGCCTTTATTGTTACATCTTGACCAACAACAAAACAATATGAGACTGCATGATCGTTAAAAAGGGACTTTGCACTTAGTTAACACACTTAGGAGGATCTTTAGGATCACTTAATAATTAAAATGGGGAACTTAAAACTTTAAACAGATGATACAATGCACAACACAAGTAAAGTAAGAGCAAGAACACCAGAAATAATTTTTTCAAGGAAGTAGTATATTGCTTCTTAGGTTCTATTACAGGTATTTGCACTTATATTGAAATACAAGAACCTTTGACTCTTTATACTAAACCTACAACCATCAATATGCAAAAAGACAGTTGGATGTGACTAATCTAGACAACAAGATCAGCCTAAAGTCAAAAGGCAGATTGCCTTTTGACTAGTGACTATGACAGGACATAGCTCACTGACTTTTCTATTACAAAAAGCCAAAAAAAAGAAACAAATACAGATACTTGCAGACAAAGACCTTATCTACTTTATCATAAAGTATGGAAGTTTCACCAACTTATGATAGTTGGTGAACCACCAGAGCATGCAGCGGACAGGAGGTTGCTTTATGATAAAGTTGACATAAAAAGTGTCTTTTCTCTTTCTTCTAAAGTAATTAGTCTTATCTTTATTCAGCTTCGGAAGACTTTATCTTGAGACTTCGGATGACTTCATCTTTAACCTTCGGAAGAGTTGAGTCTTTGGCTTCAGAAGACTTGAGACTTAGTGTATAGTTTCCTCAGCAGTTTCTTCTGAACATTGGCTTCAGAAGATTTTACACTTAGCATTTTACTTGAGTGTGTAAAACTTTCGAAGCTAGTTCTTCTTTGTTCCTTAGTGCATGTTGGAAGACTTGGTTATTTTGGTATCCTTTGGTTGCAATAGCCTCATAACCTCAGAGGTTCCTACAAACTCCCCCTAGGCTGATGCTACTAAAACAGAGAGGTTTTCAGACTGGGATAGTCCACATGAGAATCTTCAGAATTCCTTTCTTCATTAGCAGATCAGGATTCTTCAGACCCATGAAGTACCTTCTCATGTCATAGAGATCATGCAAAGGGAGTTCAAGCATGTCACTAGTGAAATAGACATGTTGTTCTCCCTGATCTCTAGTGACATACCATCTATCAGGATCTTCAGCAAATGTCCATGATAGAATTGGTTTTCTAACAGAGAGAGGCTCTACTATGATAGGAGTTAGTTGAGAGCCCTCTTCATGCACTTCCTTAGGATGTTCTGACTCATCCTGAGTTTGGGAGGTGGATGCCTTTCTTCTTTTCTTCTTCTTAGAGGATCTTCTTTTGGCCATCCTCTTTTTCCTCCCAGATGATTTTAACTGAGAGGGTTGGTCTTCAGTTCCAGGTTCTTTAGTGGATTCCCTCTCAGTTGGGATCTCCTCTCTCCCAGGTTCAGAAGGAGAGGGAGGAGAACCCTACTGTGGATTAGAAGATGAAGTTGGCTGTTATGTAGCATCAGGTACAGGTTGTGTTGTCTCTGTAGGTTCAACCTTTACCTCAACTTCAGGTTGAGCTTGTTCTGATGGTGAGTGGAGATCCACAAGCTCTCCCTTTTTAATCTTCTACTTGATCACCCTTATGTGCTCATCCATTGTGGACAGAGACATGGGACCAAGCCTCCTTTTGGAGAACCCATACAGCTTCAAGAAGCTCATCATCTTCTGCCTATCTGCAGACCTTTTCTGACTTTTCTTGATGATGGCTCTTTACTTGGCAGCTTCTTCCCTTTCCCTTTTTCTAGCAGCTTGCCTATTTCTTTTCGCTTGCTCTTCCAGCTGCTTGTTGTATTCAAACAGTATGTAATCATAAGGCAAGGGAAGAAGTGCATGTGCCTGGTAGAGGCCTGTGGCTCTCACGTAGTTGATCATCTTTGTCTTTTCTTCTTCATTAACTACCTAAGGTTGATCAGCAGCCACAGCCTCTGACTCAGGGCTTTCTTGAACTGGGGAGAGGACATGAATATTCTTGTATATTCTTTTTCTTCTCATTTCCTCTTTATGCTTGAGGGTCAAGGCTGCATCCTCAACTTCCTTCCTCTCCTTTGACAACTCAGTGTCAGCCAGTTCATTTAATTCCTCTAAGGGGAGAGAGATGAGTTCATCTATGTTGTAGTTCCTGGTCCCCAGATAATTAAGTCTGGCTGCCCTTAACTCATCTTCTTGAGTGTTTGGAACATGGGCAGTCAGAATTGCAGCTTGCATGAATCCTGGGGAACCACTTGAACTCTCTCCCCTCAGGTTCCTCTTCCTCTCTCTTTTCTCTCCTTCAATCTCCTCAGCAGTTAGTTTTCTTTTGCCTTTGTCAAGTATTGATCTTGATAACTCAGGCTGAGGAGAGCTTAGGCCTTCATTGCTGGATTCAGCAGTCAAGCTCTGGCCAGAGAGAGGTTGTGATGCACCATCACCAGCTGGTGCCTCACTGAGGGTATGGGGTGCTAGAGGAGATCTTGTCTTAAGGTTTACAGTCTTAGCCTCTGGACCTTCAGTCAAGGCTTTCCCATTGAAGCTAATCTTAGGGTCCACCTCAACATCCAGTTGACCAAAGGCTTCAACTGCTAGCCTCTGTCTATATAGTTCTGATCTCCTTTTGAATTCTTCCAGCACCCAATCTTGAATTCTACTGGCTAGTCTGGCAGCTTGTCTGTTGTTGCTTGGGTTGACAAGTGCCAGATCTACCAGATTTATACCCTCATAGAAACTCAGGTTTGAAATGTTTAAAATTTCTAGTTGACCCTGAGCTCTAGAGAGTACAAGAGCTTTCCTTTCACTGTCATACCCCCAACCCCAGATTTGGTTCTCAGAAGGGGCAGACATTGCTCTTGGTATTCCCTCCTCAAACAGTTGTCGAATTAACAAATGTAGATCACTGTCTAGAGGAGGTTGCTGAGTATGGACAATTGCAAGAGAGGATGGTGAGTCCTTTATGTCCATAGTCTGAGAGGAACTCCCAGGTTTTGTGATTGTTAGGATTTCTCCCCCTTTTTGGTAGCATCACCCTCTTGCATAGGTGAGCTGGGAGATTGATCCATGACATCCACAGGTTCTTGTGGACCTGGATGAGTTGATGTCATTGGTCTCTCAGCTAGCTTACCCTTGAGATCGGTGATCTCAAGTTACTGGTCATTGACCCTTTTTTGCAAGATAGTCACCTGAGATTCCAGGTGAGCTATCTTGGACACAAAGTAGGTGCACATGTTTGAAAGTTTGTGCACCTTGTGTTGCAGACTCCCCTCATCTTCAGATGAAGAATCATAGGGGGATGAGAGGATTGGACCTGAGTCTTCTCCCTCATCACCAGCATAGGTTTCTTGGCTACTGGATTTCCCCTGATCTATTTCAAGAGGCTGGGTTGCCGTGGTTGAGGTCTTAGAGATGTAATCACTGCAAACAGTGAAAGCCTTTGCCACATGGATCTCATGGACAATCTGAAGGAGATCCACCTCAGTTTGTGGTGTCTGATGTGGGCTAGAAGTGGGTGAGGCAGGAGTACTCATCTCACCTTGAGTGTTGGTGGAGAGGAGAGATTCATGGTACTCACTGAAACCTAATTCTTCATCAGAGTAAAAGTCAAGGCTGGGCATGGGTTGATTAAGATCAAGAGGCTGGGGATGGTAGCTTTCCCCTGAAGGTTGATCACTTCCTCCTGTGTGGGTTGGGATATGGGGGCCTGCATATGCTCAATAGCAGGTGCAGGGGTTCATTTGGATTTTCTTTGGTAAGTGAGGGTAATGGTAGGCCTTGATGGTGGTTGAGAGGTAGAGGGTGTTGGTTCATCACTAGCTGGTGTTGCTAGGATGTCACCCTGAGCAATGAGCTCAAACATTTTTGGGACAAGGGCTGTTTCTACCCCTGAGAACCCAACAGTTGGCTTTTTCAATATTTTGAAAATGTCGGGCCTCATATGTGCAAGTTTAAGAACATTACCTGTTCCCCTCAACTGTGGTCCCATTTCACAGTTAAGAATGTGTTGAACATAACGGGGAAACATGAAATATTCTAGGGAGTCCTAATTTGCAAGTAAATTTGTGAAAACAAACTGAGAATACTTGAATTTGACCCCTTGAACCATCTCATGGACAATGAAGGAGTGGTCTTTTGGAATTTGGTCCCATCCTCCATGTTTGTTAGACAAGCTATGGATGACAACATGGAGGAGGTACTTCCACTGGTATGAGACCTTTCCTTTCCTGAAGGTCTTGACTGTGAAGTCACCTTCATATCCCTTCTGCTCAAAGGAATGGTTAAGAGCAGCTTTTGGGAAGGACATTTCACCTTCTTCATCATCCAGCTGAAGATGGGTGTTGATGATGGTTGGAGTGATGAACAGTGTCCTCCCTTGCACTGTGGCAGACAGTGCCTTCTCCCCGTCCAAAGTGACCTTTTGACAGGTCCGCCAGAACTCAAACAACTGATCCTCATAGAGGGGAGGATCAATCGTAAGGGAGGTGAGATAATGAGATGAAGAAAGATACCTTCAAACATCTGAAAAGCTTGGGTCCTTCTCAGAGTTTAATAGAGCAACCTGGTTGTGTTGCCTGTGTAGACGCATGATGAAATCTGGGTCGTTTCGGCGATCAAGATTTGCCATTTGTAGAAGCCTTGCAAAGAAGGAAGGTAGAAGAAGATGAATTTAGGGGTAATTTTAGGTTAAGAAAAAATGAGAGTAGAGAGATGAAGATAAGACCGTTTGGGGAGATATACTCAGGATTTGAAACAAAGTTAAACCAAAAGATAAACTTTGAAATCCGCAAGTGGGTCCTACTTCAGAAAAAGGCGCCCAAAAAGGTAGTTTTCTCGAAAGTTGCAAAACTTCCGAAGGTTATTTTAGCTTCGGAAGCTTTTCAGAAAAAGCTTCCGAAGGCAATTTTGCTTCGGAAGATATTTCAAAGAGTTTTGAAAGTTTTGGCTTCGGAAGAGATAAACAGGTCTTCCGAGACTTAATTTCCTTCGGAAGAGATTTATTCTAAAATGTATTTAGGAGCTTATATTCAACTTAGGCTTCGGAAGATGCTTCAAGAACTTCTTCCGAAGATAATTGGCAGATAAGCTATAAATTTCTTCCGAGGGTAATTTTATTTCTTCCGAATGTAAATTTTCATAACTCTAAAAAATATCATTTTGAAAATTTGTTTTCCTCCAAAGAGAACTGGGCTTATAAAGTGATCTAATAGACAACCTAGGACACACAATTTTAGGTAGTAAGATTGATGAAGTTATTTAGAAAAACCTATTCGAGGTTAATCATCCCAATGGCTGATACAAGATACTTAAATCTCTGCTCATCAAAAGCTTTTGTGAATAGATCAGCATATTGTTCATTTGTGTTAATCTTGATTAGTTTTATCAAGCCCTTTTCAAAATTATCCCTAATCAGATGATACCTGATGTTGATGTGTTTGGTCCTTGAGTGCCGCACAAGATTCTCTGTTATAGAGATGGCACTGTTGTCTATATGGATGGGAGTCTCTTTGAAATTGAATCCATAGTCTAGCATCTGATTTTGAATCCAAAGCACTTGAGCACAGTAGCTGGCAGCAGCAATGTATTCAGCTTCAGCCGTTGATGCAGACACACAGGATTGCTTCTTGCATTGCTAAGAGACTATCCTTCCACCAAGAAACTGACACCCCCCAGATGTGGACTTTGCAGTCATGTTGCAGCCACCATAGTCACTATCTGTATAAGTATACAAATTAAAGTCTAAATTCTGTAGATACCAAAGGCCTAGATTTGGAGCACCTTTGAGATATGTAAGAATCCTTTTGATAGTGATTAGGTGTGACATCTTGGGGTTTGCTTGATATCTTGCACATATGCATATGGCAAACATGATATCAGGCCTGCTAGCAGTAAGATACATAAGTGACCCAATCGTAGCCCTGTAGAGATGTTCATCAACACACTCCCCCTCAAGGTGAGGACCAAGGGAATGGTTTCTGGCAATAGGTGTCTTAGCAACTTTACAATCAGTCATCTTGAACCTTGTAAGTATGTCCTGTACATACTTTGGGTGACTGATGAAAATGCTATCTTCAACCTGCTTCACTTGAATTCCTAGAAAGAAATTGATTTCCCCCATGGCACTCATTTCAAATCTATTCTTCATCAGCATCTCAAAGTCTTTGCAGAGCTTTGGATTAGTTGAACCAAAGATGACGTCGTCTACATATATCTGAACTAGCAATGTGTCATTTCCTGTATCTTTGATGAACAGAGTCCTATCAATAGTACCTCTTTTGTATCCATGATTGCAGAGGTATGTTGATAGTGTATCATACCACTTTATTGGAGCTTGATGTAGTCCATAAAGGGCTTTATCAAGCTTGCAGACATAATCAGGATGATCTGGGTCTGCAAAGCCAGGTGGTTGTTTAATATAAACTTCTTCATCAATCACCCCATAAAGAAAGGCACACTTCACATCAAGTGTGTAGCTGGTGATGACCTGAAAAAGGTCAAAACAGACATGAAAGCATACAACATTCTGGGAATGACTCGCCCGCTTAATATATTAACCAGAGTTGAGAATTTCAAAATAGCACATGAACTGTGTAAGGTACTTCACATAATGTGTGAAGGAAGTGATGAGATTAGGAAAATCAAGAAAGCAAAATTTAGGACCTAGTATGAAACTTTCCACCATGTTTAAGGAGAATCAATACCATAGCAGCTCCACACATTCGTAAGATTTCAAGGTGTTCTTCTTGGTTTCTGCTGGGTTCGAGCTTCTGGACCAAGATTTTGGTGTTTAGTGCTCGTTTTCGTGGGTTTTAGGTGCTGGAACTTCAAGTGGGCTCTCGGGTTTGAGGTGTTCTACTCGAAATCTGTGGAGGTGAGTTCTAGATCCCCTCTTTTACTGGTTTTCTGCTTGCTTAGGGCTATTATGCATACTAAAAAGAAGATTTTTAAACCAAGCTGCGATGTTCTATGAAATGTACGACTGTTTACGAGGATGTATGTTTTTAACTGATTTCTATGTTGTTGTATGATTGTTAGTGAGGTTTTAAGGGTGTTAACTGGTAGATCCATGCTAAGGGTACGTTTAAAAGTGATGTATGGGGCTAGAATTGCATGATTTGCATTGCAGGAGCTGAACTTCTTGTCCGCTGTGGACATTAGAGTGTCCGCTGTTGACACTTGGCCATTTTAGCTGTCCGCTATGGATCTCGTATCTCCGCTGTGGACACTTAGGAAGGTTGTCCAGGTCATCCGCTGTGGACACCCACTGTCCGCTGTGGACACTTGGACATTATTAATGTGTCCGCTGTGAACACTTTGGAATTTGCATGTCCGCTATGGACTTTGCATATCCGCAGACCCTTGAGGAGATTTTATGTCGTCCGCTGTGGATATTGAACTGGCTGTGGACCTTGCATGTCCACTGTGGACACTTGGAAGATTTTATGGCTGTCCGCTGTGAACTTGTTCATCCGCTGTGGACTATGGCTGTCCGCTGTGGACTTTGGCTGTCCGTTGTGGATACTTGGAATATTTTATGTTGTCCGCTGTATGCCTTATCATGCGCTGTGAACACTTAGGATTTTCTGAATTTTGGGTTGTAGAGCTTAAGTGTTAAGGAATGATGTTTTATGGTGGCTTATGGTTGTTTGTGATGTGTATGCTTTGTGTACTGTTATGATGATGATGTTGTTCCATGTTATGTATATGATGTGACTTTACATGGTATGTTATACCTATGTTCATAAGTAAAGTATTACGTAATGAAAGTGAAAGACAACGAATGATGAGAATGGAATAAATGAATGATGGGGTCCTTGTTGCTTACCCCGGTACTGTGTCGGCTTATGCTTGACGTGGGGGTTTACTTAAAACCCCGGCACAGTATCGGATTTGGCTTGACATGGGGGTATAGCATACAAGTTGTGAGAGGATCCTTGTCGCGTACCCCGGTACTGTGCCGGCTTATGCTTGACGTGGGGGTTTACTTATAAACCCCGACACAGTATCAGATTTTGCTTGACGAGGGGGTATAGCATATGATAGGATCTAGATAAAGGTGGAAGATATTAATGAAAGAAAGTGTGAATGATGAACGATGATGAAAGATAATAATTATTACGAAGATGTATGTATAATGTGTGATCACGTACAAAGGTAAATGAAATGTTTTAAACGGAAGTAAAGTATTTTAATATAAAACTAGAACTCACTCAGCGTCGCTAACTTTTGTGTGCATAATAGTTGGTAGGTATCGTTGATGCGGAGGAGGTGCAGGCATGGATGCACAAGCTACTGGGAATGATTCGAGTCTGGCATCCATATTTTTGAGAATGTTATTGTAATAATATAATTTTGAAATGTAAATGAAACAATATGATGTATTGACATGTTTTTAATTATTAATGAAAAGTTTAAAATTTCGCTGCAAAATGATGGATTTTATATGTTTTATGCGATGATTGACCAACTGTAAGCGTCCCGGGAACGGGGCCTTACATTCAAATGAAGCAACACATCAGAGAAAACAACACCAAGATGCTTCCAGCTCAAGCAAACAACATCATACAAAGACCCAAAACATACACAAGTTTAAGAAACCCATGGATGCTCTCACAATCATTCTACAAAATAAGGAGCAGAAGGCAGCCTTTGCAGCCTTCTCCATAAGTTTTGAAACATACTTGGGTGCCAATCTCACACCATCACAAATCATCCAGCAAGACTTGGATAAATTGCAACCCAAAAATTGTATTAATACATTAATATTTTTAAAATATGGATGCCAGACTCGAATCATCCCCAGTAGCTTATACATCCATTCCTACACCTCCTCAGCATCATCAATTACCTGCCAACTGATATGCATATAATAAGTCAGTGACGCTGAGTGAGTTCTAGTTTATATAATAAACACATTACTTTTGATAAAAACTTTTCCTTTACTTTTGTTCGTGATCAAACATCATACGTACATCTTGATAATAATCAATTATTATATTTCATCATCGATCATAATCATTCATTTCATACTTTATTATCTTTCACTTTCATCTAGACCAATGTCGTATGCTATACCCCAAACATTGTGCACGAAGCTGGTACTGGGCCGAAGTCTATAAATAGACACCTAACATTGTGCACGAAGCTGACTCTAGTACCGGGGCAACCGACAAGGGTCTTGTTTCGTACATATTAGTCAATCACAAAGGTTGACCCCTGTGTGCATCCTCATGGGTTAGCTAAACCGCACATAGTTGAGCTAACAACCCAATGGTTGTAAACCTCCATTCATTTTGCTTGCAAGACTTTCATTCGTTAATTACGTTCCACTTTTCATTATCTTTATCTTTCACTTTCATTACAATAATACTTTACGTACATAAGCACATATCACACCACGTAAAGTCACATCATAATACATAATATGGAACATCATCATTAGCCCACAAGCATACATAACATCAACAGGCATAAACCACCATAAAACATCAAGACTTAACACTAAATTCTATTTCCCTAAATTTCAGAATAAGTCTAAGTGTCTACAGCACATGAACAAGTGTACAGCAGAAAGCTTAAAATTTTCTAAGTGTCAACAGCGGACAGCCAAAGTCCACAGCGCATGACTAAAATATTCTAAGTATCCACAGCGGATGAACAAAGTCCACAGCTGATGAACAAAGTCCATAGCTGATGAACAAAGTCCACAACAGACAATTCATAAAATTTACTAAGTGTCCACAGTGTACATGCAAAGTCCACAACGGACAGTTTATCTCCACAGCGGACAACATACAAAATTTTCTAAGCGTCCAGAGCGGACGTTCAAAGTCCACAGCGGACAACATGCACAATTTTTCTAAGTGTTCACAGCAGACGTACCAAGTCCACATCGGACACCATGCATAATTTCTCTAAGTGTCCACAGCGAACGTACCAAGTCCACAGCAGACACCATGCATAATTTTTCTAAGTGTCCACAGCGGACACCATGCATAATTTTTCTAAGTGTCCACAGCAGACGTACCAAGTCCACAGCAGACACCATGCATATCCTAAGTGTCCACAACGGACACTATAACTAACACCTTCAATGCATCATACGTACTTTCTAGTCCCCAAACATCATTCTAACAAATACTTAGCATAGATCTATCAAGATACACACTTAAACATAACAAACAATCATACGTCAACATGGAAATCCTTTTAAAAACACACATCAACCATATACAACCATACTTCATGGAAAACTCATAGCTTGGTGTAGAAAACAACAGTTTAATATGCATCCCAGCCCCAAACAAGCAGAAACATGTAAAAGAGGGATCTAGAACTCACCTCTAACAGCTTTCGAGTGAAAACTCCTTAAACCCGAGAGCAACCTGGAGTTCTAGCACTTAAACACACAAAAACATGCTGCCAAACACAAAGAAACACATAAAGATCGGTCCAGAAGTTCAACCCAACTGAAAACCGAGAAGAAAACACTAGAAAATCTTACCTTCTTGAAGAAAATTTCCTCTTCTCTCTAAAAACCGATTAAGAACTTCTTCTTTCTTTTTGCAGCCGAGAGTGTGTATGAGAAAAGGAGGTGTGGGCGGCCCTACTCCTTTTTGAATCCCATTATGGGCAACTTTGCCCCTTGCATACTTTTAGCCCCTTGCATACTTTTAACCCCTTGCTTTAAAATAATACTCTTTTTCTCCCTTATTTTCTTTTTTTTTCTTCTTTCTTAAATTTTCCAGGCGTTACAAGTCCACCCACCTTATATAGGTTTCGTCCTTGAAACCTGTCACTCCTTGAACAGCTATGGGTAGTTCTGTATCATTTCTTCCTCGGTCTCCCACGTAGACTCGGACCCCTTCTTATGTCTCCACTGTACTCGCATAAGTGGAACCACTTTATTTCTTAGCCTCTTCTCTTTTCTGTCAATGATGGCCACTGGCTGCTCCACATAATGAGCCTTTCATCCGCCTCAATGTCCTTGAGTGGCACGATCATATCCTCATCGGCTAAGCACTTCCTCATATGAGATACATGGAACGTTGGATGAATTCCACTTAACTCATCAGGTAGCTCCAATCGGTAGGCCACCTCTCCTACTCGAGCAATGATTCAGAAAGACCCTATGTACCTTGGACTTAACTTTCCCCGCTTCCTAAACCGGATGATCCCTTTCCAAGGCGAGACCTTCAACATAACTCTATCACCCACCTTGAATTCGATCGGTCTATGCTTCTTGTTGGTAGACTACTTCTATCTATCCTTTGCTGCCTTCATAAAGGCCTTGATCTTTTCCAACTTTTCAGTCGTAGCCTCGATCACCTCAATGCTCCCTAACTCCTTCTGCCCGATGTCACCCCAACATACAGGCGTTCTACACTTCCTACCGTATAGCATCTCGTATGGAGACATACCAATGTTGGCATGATAACTGTTGTTATATGAGAATTCGACTAACGGTAAGTGTTCATCCCAACTTCCTCTGAAATCAATGATGCAAGCTCGTAGCATATCCTCTACCGTCTGAATCGTCCTCTCCGACTGACCATCTGTCTAAGGATGGTAAGCCGTACTGATGTGCAACCTCGCCCCCATCGCATCATGGAATCTCTTCTAAAATTTTGATTTAAACCACTTGTCACGGTCAAAAATGATAGACACTGGCACACCATGACGAATCACAATCTCTTTGATGAACAGATCCGGCAACCTCTTAGATGAATACGTCTCGCGGATCGGTAGAAAGTGAGCACTCTTCGTCGGACGATCAACTATTACCCATATGGCATTGTATCCCCTTGTCGTACCCTGTAACTTCGTAATGAAGTCGATGGTGATTTGCTCCCATTTTGACTCGGGTATATCCAAGGGTTAGATCTTCCCGTATGGGTTTTGATTCCCAGCCACCAGTAATCTTTCTTCATATAATGATACATCTTTGTAGCACCAGGATGGATTGAGTATCAAGTCTTGTGAGCCTCATCCATGATCTTCCCAAATAGATCCCCATAACAAGGAATCCACATCCGCCCCGATCGGGTCCTGATACCAAGAGTGTTCTCCCCCAACTCGGTGACTAGACCTTTCATCCTTTTGGTGTTAATCTGATCTTCTTTCAGCGCTTCATCCGAAAATTCTTTGACCTGCTTCATCACATCGAAGGTCATGATCATCTGATAAGCCTTTACCCAAATTGGCTCAGGTCTCTCCTTTCGGCTAAGGGCATTCGCCACCACATTGGCCTTACCCAGATGGTAGTGAATCTTATAGTCATAGTCTTTTATTAACTCTAACCACCTCCTTTACCTCATATTGAGATCCTTCTGCTCAAAGAAGTACTTTAAGCTTTTGTGATTAGTGAAGATGGTGCACTTCGTCCCGTACAAGTAGTGCCTCCAAATCTTCAATGCAAGGACAACAGTCGCCAACTCCAAGTCATGAGTAGGGTAGTTAGCCTTATGGATCTTCAACTGTCGGGACGCATAGGCTATAACTTTTCCCCATTGCATAAGCACGCAACCCAATCCCGAATAAGAAGCATCCGAATAGACCACCAAGTCTTTGTTCCCTTTGGGTAACGTCAAGACAAGAGCTTGAGTCAATCTTGTCTTTAACTCTTCAAAAGCATTCTCCTACTCTTGACCCTATTCGAACTTCACCTCCTTACAGGTCAACTTAGTCAATGGTAAAGCTATCTTAGAGAAGTCTTGAATGAACCTTATGTAGTAGCCTGCCAAACCCAGGAAACTACGAATCTCAGATGGCGTCTTTGGATACTTCCATTGCATCACCACCTCAACTTTTGCCGGGTCCACCATGATCCCTTCAGGATTAATCACATGACCCAGAAACTAAACTTCGCGTAACAAGAACGCACACTTGGAGAACTTAGCATACAACTTCTCCCTTCTAAGCGTATCCTGAACTTACCAAAGGTGACCGACATGCTCTTCTTCACTCTTTGAATAAATCAGGATATCATCGATAAACACAATCACTAATTTATATAGCATAGGCCGACACACCCGATTCATCAGATCCATAAAAGCAACTGGCGCGTTGGTTAAACCAAAAGACATCACAAGAAACTCATAGTGTCCATAACGCATACGAAAAGATGTCTTAGGAATATCCTGTTCCTTCACCTTCAGTTGGTGGTAACCATATCGGAGGTCTATCCTCGAGAACCAACTGACACCTTGCAGCTGATCAAACAAGTCATCAATCCTCGGTAACGGATACCGATTCTTAACTGTCAATTTATTCAGCTCACGGTAGTTGATGCACATCCTCATGCTACTGTCCTTGTTCTTCACAAACAAGACCGGAGCACCCCACGGAGAGATACTCAGTCGAATGAACCCCTTATCTAACAACTCTTGTAGCTGAGTCATCAATTCCTTCATCTTGGAGGGAGCGAGATGATACGGCGCCTTTGCAACAGGTTGGGCACCAGGTATCAGATCAATTTGAAACTCAATCTCGCGGTCAGGTGGCACACCTGATAAATCTTCCAAGAATACGTCTGGGAAATCACACACAACCGATACATCCGACATTCTTGGTACTGTCGCATCCACATCCTTCACATAAGCCAAATAGGCACCACATCCATGCCTCATACACTTCTCTACCACAACCATTGAAATTACTTTTGGGATCGTACTAACTCTATCATCGTAGATTGTCACCAGACTCCCATCGGGCGCGATCAACCGAATTATCTTCTTATGGCACACGATGTTTGCCTCATAGGTTGCTAACTAATCCATCCCTAGGACTATATCGACTCCGCCTAAGGGCATCACAAACAACCTAGCAGAGAACCTATGGCCTTCCAAATCTATGTCATACTCTTCTACCATATCAAAATTCCTAGTAGACTTACCAATGGCAGTTTCTACATCAAAGGGCTCATCAGTCTTTCTGCTCTTAACAAGCAACTTATCAAAGAAGGCAGCAGAAATAAAACTCCTACTAGCACTAGAATCAAATAATACAGAGGCACTAGCGTCATTAACCAGAAATGTACCCGATACAAAATCGGGTCCACTTTGGCTTCCTCGCGGGTCATGGTAAAAGCTCTCGCCCTGGCCTAGCGTCATTAACCAGAAATGTACCCGATACAAAATCGGGTCCACTCTAGCTTCCTCACGGGTCATGGTAAAAGCTCTCACCCTGGCCTTCTGCACTTCCTTCCCTTTCTCAGCCTCTTTTCCCGCCTTCGAGTTCTCTGCTCTCGGCCTCGTGCACTCCCGACTCATATGACCTGTTTCTCCATAGTTATAGCACCTTATCCCCCTATAATCCTTAGCCATATGCCCTGCCTTCCCGTATTTGAAACTGATATTCAATCCCCATTTACATTCCCCTGCATGCTCCTTCCCACACTTATTACACCTACTCGTCCCTGTACCTGTCGTCCCCACCTTCCGATCATCCACCCTTGCCTTTTTGTTATTGGGAGTAAAACCACCACTGCCAAATCGTTTCCCATTCCTATTTCTATCACCACCACCTTTCTTACTCACCCCCACCGTCACCTCCTCTCTCTCGTCGTACAGTCTCCCTGCCAGATCGACCACCGATCTAAATGTATCTGGATGGGTGGCAATTAGATGCCTACAGATATCTGCTAGCAAACCCTAGATGTATCTCTTGATCTTTCATGACACAGGCATCACCTGATCTGGCACCAGCCTTGCCATCTCATTGAATTTTGTCGTGTACTGTTGGTGTGTCATGGTTCCCGCCTCCAACTGTAGGAACTCTCTTTCAATCTTGTCGAGTTCCCTGTGAGGACAAAACTCCTCGATTACCAACTTCTTAAGTTCACTCTACCTTATTCCCCCAATCGCCCTACTACCCTCGGCCTGGACAAGATTGTCCCACCAGCATAGGGCCGAATCCACAAACGAGTGTGTAGCAAACTTCACTTTTCTGATCCTCCCTGCATTCAATGATATCCAACACAGCCTCCATTTCTCTCACCCATCGGTGAGCAGCAGCAGCGTTCCTATTTTCATCGAAAGTCGGGGGTTTGCATCTCTGGAATGCCCCATAACTGCACCCCTTTGCAGTTTCTTGCATTGCTTCCTTTTCCTCATCATCACTGGAGACAACCATCTCAGTCTCTGGTTCTCCCTTTCACCTGAACCTCTCTCCTCGCCCTCTCTCCTAACGGTTTTCCTCCTCTCCTCTTTCTTTTTCTTTTCGTCCTTTCTCACGGCTCTAATAACCTCAGTCACCACAGGCGGCAGAATCGTCTGCATGACTTGATGAACTTCCTCCACAACTGCCTCTTTTACTGAGGCCCTCAGGTTTGCACTCTCGTCACCGCCTTCATGGTGATGAAGCTCGGGCTCTTTAGGAGCCGTTTCAACGGTCCTAGCTCTGTTCCTTGTGACACGTAGCCCAACACCACGTCCACCACGGCCTCCACCTTGAGAAGCCTTTGAAGATCTACCACCAGCCATCTCCAAACACTATAAGATTCAAACACCAACAAGGTCATTCAAGGTAATAACTCAGATTACATCAAGTATAGTAAGTCCCTAATTACAGTGGCCAGTTGTGATTAGCCACTTACTTTACTCTTCATTCCCCAAGCATTTCCTATCCTGAATATATCAGTATCCAAATCAACTAAGAGCACATAATTCATATAGCATATGCACATAATTCCTTTTTTCACTAATTTACATAAAACATTTACATGAAACATTTACCTGCAGGCATGTAGCTACTAGGACTAGCATCCCTTTCCCTTTCTTGTCCCATTCTCAGTTTAAGTTTAGGTTTTTGAAAATATTTTACCCAATTCTCTTAAACTTTGGCTCTGATACCAACTTGTAAGGCCCCGATCCAGAGATGCTTACAGTTGGTCAATCATCGCATAAATAATATATAACACCTTATTTTTGCAGCGGAAATATAACTTTTCATTAATAAATAAAAACATGTCCAATTATCATATCATTTCGATTACAACCCAAAAATTGTATTAATACATTAATATTTTCAAAATATTGATGCCAGACTCGAATCATCCCCAGTAGCTTATGCATCCATGCCTGCATCTCCTCAGCATCATCGATTACCTGCCAACTGATATGCATATAAAAAGTAAGCGACGCTGAGTGAGTTCTAGTTTATATAACAAAACACTTTACCTTTGATAAAAACCTTTCCTTTACTTTCATTCGTGATCACACATCATACGTACATCTTGATAATAATCATTTATTATCTTTCATTATCATTCATAATCATTCGTTTCATACTTTATTATCTTTCACTTTCATCTAGACCAATGTCGTATGCTATACCCCAAACATTATGCACGAAGCTAGTACTAGGCCGAAGTCTATAAATAGACCCTAACATTGTGCATGAAGCTGACTCTAGTACCGGGGCAAGCGACAAGGGTCTCGTTTCGTATGTATTAGTCAATCACAAAGATTGACCCCTGTGTGCATCCTCATGGCTTAGATATACCGCACACAGTTGAGCTAACAACCCAATGGCTGTGAACCTTCATTTATTTTGCTTGCAAGACTTTCATTCATTAATTACGTTTCACTTTTTATTATCTTTATCTTTCACTTTCATTACAATAATACTTTACATGCATAAGCACATAGCACACCACATAAAGTCACATCATAATACATAATATGGAACATCATCATCAGCCCATAAGCATACATAAGATCAACAGGCATAAATCACCATAAAACATCAAGACTTAACACTAAATTCTATTTCCCAAAATTTCAGAATAAGTCTAAGTGTCTACAGCTCATGAACAAGTGTACAGCGGACAACTTAAAATTTTCTAAGTGTCCATAGCGGATAGCCAAAGTCCACAGTGCATGTCTAAAACATTCTAAGTATCCACAGTGGATGAACAAAGTCCACAGCAGATGAACAAAGTCCACAGCGGATGAACAAAGTCCACAACGGATGAACAAAGTCCACATCGAATAATTCATAAAATTTGCTAAGTGTCCACAGCGGACAAGTAAAGTCCACAACGGACAGTTTATGTCCACAGCGAACAACATACAAAATTTTCTAAGTGTCCAGAGCGGATGTTCAAAGTCCACAGTGGACAGCATGCATAGTTTTTCTAATTGTCCACAATGGATGTACCTAGTCCACAGCGAACACCATGCATAATTTCTCTAAGTGTCCACAGCGGACGTACCAAGTCCACAGTGGACACCATGCATAATTTTTCTAAGTGTCCACAGCGGACGTACCAAGTCCACAGCGGACACCATGCATAGGCACCATGCATATCCTAAGTGTCCACAGCGGACACTATAACTAACACCTGCAATGCATCATACGTACTTTCTAGTCCCCAAACATCATTCTAACATATACTTAGCATAGATCTATCAAGATACACACTTAAACATAACAAACAATCATACAACAACATGGAAATCATTTTAAAAACACACATCAACCGTATACACCCGAACTTCAGGGAAAATTCATAGCTTGGTGTAGAAAACAACAGTTTAATATGCATACCAGCCGCAAACAAGCAAAAACATGTAAAAGAGGGATCTAGAACTCACCTCTAACAGCTTTCGAGTGAAAATTCCTCAAACCCGAGAGCAACCTGGAGTTCTAGCACTTAAACACACAAAAACAAGCTGTCAAACACAAAGAAACACATAAAGATTGGTCCATAAGTTCAACCCAACTGAAAACCGAGAAGAAAACATTAGAAAATCTTACCTTCTTGAAGAACTTCTACTTTCTCTCTCTAAAAACCGGTTAAGAACTTCTTCTTTCTTTTTGCAGCCGTGAGTGTGTATAAGAAAAGAAGGTGTGGGCGGCCATACTCCTTTTTGAATCCCATTATGGGTAAGTTTGCCCCTTGCACACTTTTAGCCCCTTGCTTTAAAATAATACTCTTTTTCTCCCTTATTTTCTTTTCTTTTCTTCTTTCTGAAATTTTTCGGGCGTTACAGTGTGACTGGAGCATGTATGAGGCAGAGATTACAATCTCCTGACCATGCACTCATGGCACATTTTGAGGATAAAATTCCTAAAATCCCAAAAGAGGTAAAGAAGATCTCTGTTCTCAAGCATGCATTGATGATGTCACAAGATACAGAGAGCATGCAGACCAACTTTCTAAGAAAGTTATTAAAAAAACATTTTGAATGATAGTTTAAAATCAGAACAAAAGCAATATGAGATCAAAATTATGTAACTAAAAAATGATACGGACAAACTGTTGTCTGAAAAGCTAACACTAGTAGCTCAAGTTGAGCAACTCTCTGAATCTTTGACTCAGTCAAAACACTACAAGCTGAAACTGAAGTGAAACTTCAAATGTTTCAGGAGAGTAATAAGAAGTTCGAAGAACTTCTTGCTCAACAAAGGGCATTCAAAGACCCTTCAGGTTTAGGATACAATAAGGTTAACCCACCTTACAATGATAACTATATCCCACTACCTAACTCAATGACCAATCAACATGGGGAATCACTTGACCCTCATGACAGAACAGATGACTCCAAACCATCATCATCATCATCATCTAACTCATCATTAATATCAAAATCACCTCTGATAAAATTTGTTAAAAGCCAAGCACCATCACAAATTAAATCAATAGATTTCTATCAAGGGAAAAACAATGAATTTGATGTGCACACATCAGATAAAGATGATGAAGATCTACTATATGATGAGTCAGATCAACCAATTATTGAAACTGAAAAACTTTCAAGTATGGTTGATACAACACCAAAACAACCAAAGCAAAAACAAGTAGTTGATATCTGCTTAAGTGGAAGAAAGGCCGAGTCTTCCACTATCTCTCCCAAAAGACTAAACAAAGGGAAAGGGAAAGCCCCCATTCAGCCCAACAACCAACTATAAATTTTGATATTCCATTAAAGTCAAACTTGAAATCAAAAGTTTTTAACAAACAAAGTACTCCAAATTTGCCTTACTGTGAGTTGTGTGATCAATACATCCATAGCACAGAAAAGTGCTAATATGGTAAGTATTGCAAATACTGTTATATGAACAATCATAGTACAAAAACATGTCATTTTCACAACTACTATTCAATTTATGAAAGAAACAATCATAGTACAGCCAATTGCTTTTTCAATAAGAAGAACAAAAAGCAAAACAAACAAACTCAGGTTGATAAATCAATTGAGAAACATACATTTGTTCCTAACAAAAACATGTCATTTTCAAAAAAAGTTGTTTTAAACAATGACAAAACAATTTATAAAAAATTTAAACAAATAGACAGTAGACATAAGTCTCAAAACAGACACCAATCTAACCTGATCACTCAAAGGAGGAGAGCTCAAAGCACTTCTCCTGATAGAGCTAAAAACATGCAAAGGAAGCCTAGTGTACCTAGAGTTCTAACCCAGTAGACAATGCTTCTTTAGAAGAAATTTGTGTTATGGGAAAAGACAGATAACCCAAGACCATCTTGGCTTGGGTTGCACCATCTAATTAATTTCTTTGTCTATGCAATGACATCAAAGAAGGCCTGACAACATATGGTATGTTGACAATGGATGCACCCGACATATAACTGGCAACTGTTCCCTCCTTCTGGATTTCAACAGCAAACATGGAGGAAACGTAGCATTTGGAGGTGACAAGACAGGAGGAAAGATAACTGATGAAGGAACAGTATCCAATGGGTTGATCAGCTTTGAGAATGTCAACTACTGCTCTAACCTCCAGTTTAATCTTCTTAGTGTATCCAAAATCTGTGATAAAGGATACGCTACCATCTTCGACTCCAAAAATTGTTACATCCTCAAGACGGATTTTCAAATACCTGAAGACTGTATTCTTTTGAAAACTCCATGTCAAAACAACACATACAATGTTGATATGAACACAGTTTCAACATCAACCCTTGAAACTTGTTTATTATCAAAAGCATCAGAAGATGTGTCCCAATTATGGCACAGACGATTGGCACACTCTAATTTTAACAGAATGAATCAATTAGTTAAAGGTGACTTAGTAATCGGTCTACCTTAAAAAGAATTTTTCTGTATAGATCACTACACTGCATGTCTGAAAGGCAAACAACATAGAGTGTTCATAAGTCTAAATTGGTAAACTCTAATCACACACCAGTCAAATTGCTTCATATGGACCTTTTTGGCCCTACAAACATATTGAGCATAGGAAAGAAGCAATAATGCCTTATGATAGTAGATGATTACTCCAGATTCAACTGGGTTTTCTTATTATTACACAAGTCAGAAATAGCAAAAATATCAAATCATTTGTCACTAAAATTGAAAATCAATTGGATCTTAAAGTCAAAACTTTAAGAAGTGATAATGGTACTGAATTTAAGAATGACACTATTTCTTCCTTTTATGCAAAGAAAGGAATAAGTCAACAATTTAGTATAGCAAGGACTCCTCAGTAGGATGGAGTTGCAGAACGGAAAAACAGAACTTTAATAGAAGCTGTTAGATCTATGCTAGCTGACTGTCTGTTACCCATATCCTTTTGGGCAGAAGCCATCAACACAGCTAACTACATTCAAATAGAACATTAATAATTAAAGAATATTCCAAAAATCCATATGAATTAATGTTTAAAAGAAAACCTTTTATTGGATTTCTTAAAGCATTTAGATGTTCTGTATCTATATAAATACCAGAGAACATTTATCTAAGTTTGCTCCAAAAGCAGACGATGGATTTTTTGTTGGATACTATGGAAGCTCTAAAGCACACAGAGTATATAATCCAAGACTAAACATAATGGAAGAAACAACTAATGTTGTTTTTAACAAACATTCTTTTACTAAGAAAGTCATTGGATCTAACTGGTTGTTTGATATTGATTCACTAACAAATTCATTCAACACATCTTATTTTGATATTTTAGGTACCAAGGATGACATTGGATATCCTATGGTTCTTCCAAGAAACATTGATGTTCCATTAACTGCTGATCCTCCAATGAAAACAAACATTACTCCTTCAAGTACAACAATTACAACTCCTCCAAATCAAACAAACACTTCAAGAGGAACATCAACAAACACTCCACCATCATCAATTCCAGTGACCAATCAACCACAAGCTTCAGTTGACCCTCAACCAAGTAAACAAATAAGGTCACATCATTCAGTCATAGCTGAAGAAGATGATGACTTCCATTCATTACCAAACACCCATCATGATGATGAAATCTTAGATTTCTTTCATGATTCACCACAAACATTTTAGGAGAATGCACACCCAGAACAACCAACCACTTTAAATACCCTTTCTCACCCATCACTACCTGACCAAACAATCACCAATCTTGATTCAACAACTCTTGTTGATCAAATTGACACCACAAGAGCTCACAAATATCATCCACTAGAGAATATCATTGGTGATCTCAATGTCAGATTAACACGCAGTCAATCTAATATATCAAACACTTGCCTGTTTTCCTGCTTTCTATCTCTTACTGTACCTAAAAACATCACAGAAGCACTCAAAGACAATAGTTGGATAGAAGCCATGAAGGAGGAACTATAGAAACTTAGGAAGCAAGAGGTGTTGTAGTTAGTTGACCTACCAGAAGGTCAATATGCCATTGGCACAAGATGGTTGTTTAGAACAAAGCAGATGACAGAGGGATTGTCATCAGAAACAAAGCAAGGATTATTGCCCAGGGCTACACTCAAGAGGATGGAATTGATTATGATGATGTCTTTGCTTTTGTAGCTAGATTAGAAGCCATCAGAGTGTTCCTTGCTTATGCCTCATCAAATAAATTCACTATCTTCCAAATGGATGTGAAATGTGTATTCCTATATGGAAAGATAGATAAAGAGGTATATGTTGCTCAACCACCAGGGTTTGATGACCCAGACTTCTCTCACAGAGTCTACAAGTTAAATAAAGCTCTGTATGGTCTTCATCAAGAACCTAGAAAATAGATTGAAACTTTATCAAAGTTTCTACTACAGAATGGTTATACCAGAGGGAAGATTAATCAAACATTGTTCTTGAAGAGAAAAGGACGACTTGCTAGTTGTACAAGTCTACGTGGATGACGTCATATTTGGCTCTACCAACATACAACTTTGTAGATAGTTTGAGGCTCTTATGCAATCAAACTTTCAAATGAGCTCAATAGGAGAACTTACCTTCTTCCTTGGACTTCAAGTTCAATAATTAGCTGAAGGAATTTTTATCAATCAAAGCAAATATGTGAATCAGATCTTGAAGAAATACAACATGACTGATTGCACGTCAAGCAAAACACCATTTGCAACTAGATTAAAGATTGGCCTAGATCCAGAGGGAACATCAGTTAATCAGAAGCTTTACAGATCTATGATAGGCTCCCTGATATACCTTACTACAAGCAGACTAGACATCATGTATGTCGATTGCATGTATGCAAGATATCAAAAGAGTCACACATTAATGTTGTAAAGAGAATTTTCTGATACTTTAAAGGCAAACCAGCACTTGGCCTATGTTCTCTTTATTTGCATACACCGACAGTGATTATGGTGGATGCAACAATAAGAGAAAATCCAAAACAAGAGGATGTCAGTTTCTTGGATCCAGATTGACCTCCTGGCAATGCAAGAAACAAACAAATATGTCTATGTCAGCAGCTGAAGCAGAATATTTAGCTGCTTCTGCATTCTGTTCTCAAGTGCTTTGGATTCAAAACCAAATGCTTGACTATGACTTTAAATTTCTTAAAATACTCATACATATAGACAGTTTTACTACCATGTTCATAACTGATAATCTTATTCAACATTCCAAAACAAAGCATATAGATATCAGATATCACCTTTTAAGAGATTGCTTAGAAAAATGTCTGATAAAGTTGATCAAGGTCCTCACTGACAATCAATTGGCTAACCTGTTTACAAAACCATTTAATTTAACACGATTTGAATTCCTGGTTTAGTCACTTGGTATGATCAACTATGAACCACACAAATAATGTTTTTCTAAACATTAAAATCATACAAGTTTGAATCACACACCACAATTCATGTGAGAAATGATAGTACACTAGATTACTTATTCACTTGAGTCATTTTCCACCAATAAAGACTGACAATACCTTGTTTTGATGTGTGGATAGGCTCAGCATAGGACACCTAACATTACATACAACAGTGAAGAACTAAATTCTCATGATTGTGTGGTAAGAACCATCCATCTTGGTTTATGGTAAGTATTGGTCTATCCAATATAGATTGCTTATAATGTAACTCAACACTAAGTGAAACAGTTTATAAATTTCTCAATCATACAAGCGTCTCCTTTGTTATGATTATTATAGACCTGGAGTACACTAAGGCATTCTTTGTTGTGCTAAGCAAATACCTGAGTATTCTACGTCATGATCCAAAAAGATTCCCAATGAGGAACATATCCATCTTGGATGAACAATGAATAAAGTCTTTTAGACTACATTCCTTGTGAATGAATCAAAAGAATCCCAAAGAGGATCACCTTCCAAAGTGAAGTGTAAAAGAATCCCAATGTGGATCAAACAATAAGGATCAAATTGAAAATTTATACTCCTAAGTAGCTAGGTCATAAGTATTGACAGTGCTTTCTAGCATATCT
Source organism: Flaveria sonorensis (assembly GCA_025506505.1). NCBI lineage: Eukaryota > Viridiplantae > Streptophyta > Magnoliopsida > Asterales > Asteraceae > Flaveria > Flaveria sonorensis. The sequence goes on along the minus strand of CM046425.1, from coordinate 19,801,214 downwards.
TAAGGAGGGTTGATCTTAACATAGATACAGGTGTGGGGTACATATAAATCATATAAATATACCCAAAACATGATAATTACTCATTGTTTCAATCAATCATTAATACCATGTATGAGTTTAAGTGGATAACAATATCTGTAATCAATATTGTATTAGTCTATGTATATTCTCAAAATCATCAAATCCACTCAATGAGGATTTAAGACTAGTATGATCTCATGTCATGTGCAAATGATTCATGTGCAAGCATGCAACTCATACATTTCTTAGTTAGATAGAGTGTTATCTATTTAATTGTTTATCATGCAAATAAACAAATTGGACTTTGATAATTTCCATAACATAATTTTAAATTTTTGTACTTTTATAAAAGTTTTATAAATATGCAAAAAATTAGGGGTAGAAAAATGAATATGAAAATATCAAAGGAAGCAGAATATGTGCATCGTTATACATTCTTAAATTTGAAATATTAAAATTTGAGGATTTTAAAATTTTAAGTTTTAAATAAAGTCAAGTCAAGCAAGCACTCAAAAATAGCAATTTGACATATATACATGCACAATATTGCTTATGAGTGATATCTTATCATCCGTATATTAATCATATTGAAATTGTAAAACTTTAACAAGCATTCAAATTTTGAAACATTTCAGAACACTTGTCATTTTCACATTCAGCACGAGTGTGTGAGGCAAAATTAAATTTTCTAAACATTGCTATAGTACGAACATCCATTAATCATCCACAACCAATATTTGTTTGATTACATCACTAACATTCAATCAAATATGTATAACAACATGTTTCTAATCATACGCAATCATTAAAACAATCGGTTTTTTGATTTTGATTCAAGCTTTGTTAAGCCCTAAGTCGATCAATGAACTGTAACCTAACATGAAATCATTTGATGTTGTAAATGAAATCAAACATTGAATATATGTTAGATGATCATAGTCGAATGTATTAGGACTATTGATATGAAGAAATTTGATTTGGTGTTGATCGGTCAATGAACTGTCAACATGTTCATGTTGAAATTTTTCAAAATTAACTGATTGATTTTTGAAATGTTGAAATATTTTGAAATATGATTTAACTTAGTAAACATGTTCAAAATTCAATAAAAAACATAAGATGACAGTTAATTTGACATGGCATTAAACACAACAACATTCAATGTGCATTAAATAAACTATTTTGACTTTAAAAGTCAACTAAAATTTATTGACAAGCTGTTGTGAATAATCATTGTATGATTTGAGCAAATTAACTTCTTGTTATGAATCAAACATGATCCAAATAAATTTTGATCAAAACAACTTCAAGTCAGTGAGATTTGCAAGAGCAAAATTGACCGAAATTGACTTCTTGAAAGTCAAACTTTTCAAATGTCAAATATCAACAAATAAACATTTTGGCACAAACAATGTGTTCAACATACATGATTTATCATCTTATATCATACACAATGACTAATGAACACACAATCACAATTTCATCAGATTAACATCATTCATTACAATCATTCAAATCACTAACATATTCTTTTTATTTGCAGACAAAGGCAAACCTTGTGTTTGTCAAAGATCACAACTTATGTGCATATCACAACCCAGACTCACCAAAGGCAGAGATACGGAGATATGATACAAGCCATCAGACAAACAAGGCTTGTACAAGCCATGATTATCAGGACAAAGATTATAGAAGATCATGTTGTCTAGTTTTGGACCAATGCTCATCTGGAGCAAGATCAAGATCAGTAAGTTGTGGTTCCTACCATTTATGATCAGCAGATCACTATCAGTGAAGAAGTGATCAGAAGAGTATTACAACTTAGAGATGAAGATGCATAAGGCCCAGTAAAGTTTGATGAGAACTATGTTCTCTATGTGTTCAGACAGATAGGGTACACTGGTACCATTAACAGGAAGTAGATCAAGAAGTCCTATATGTGTGCCTAATTCAGATTCCTTATGTACACATATCAGAAGACCATGACCAGTAGGAAGACTGGTTGGGATGCAACATCACTTAGGAGCTCATCTACTATTGCTAGTATTATAGTAAGGAGGCCTTTTAACTTTTCTGCTCAAGTGCTTAATATGATGATTTGTAATCTAACTGAAGTGAGGAACAAGTTTCACATGTATCCCAGATTTCTTCAAATGATCATTGATGATCTTTTTCCAAACATACCGAAAGAGGGAGCTATTTTTAAGCCTGTTCACTTCAATGAACATATTTTTCAACAGGATCAAGTCAAGTTTATATCATGGTGAGGAAGTTGCTGTGCCACCTCATATGATCAACCATGATCTCCCTATACCAAAAGTCTTTATGAGGATACCTGGTCAATGTGAACCTCACATGATGTTCCAAAATATGATTCACCAACATCCAATTATACAACCAGCACCAATCATCCAACCAGCTCCAGTGATCTAAGAACAAGAACCAATCATACAAGAGCAAGAGCAAGTTCAAGAAGAAACACAAGAACAAGAATAGTTCCACTTTGAGCATAACATCCCATCTCCACCTTAAAGCCCTCATCTATCAGATGAACAGAATCTCTCATCTCTGTTAAGAGATATTGATGCAACCATGGCAGAACAAGCTACTCATCATGAAGAAGTGGGAACATCATTTGTACATGAGACTGAGCAAGAGAGTAGAGTGCTCGTGTTAAGCAGATTGAGACTGAGGAACAAGCAAGTGATATGCCAACAGATGAAAAAATAGAGTACTCCAAGGTGTTCTTATTCACTGAGTACAACAAATTGATTGAAAAGTCAAACAACAGAGCTAAGAAGCTAAAAGAAAAACACAAGAACAAAGATGATAAGATAGAGAAACTCACTGCATATCAAAAGGCACAAAAGTTTATTATTTAGTTTCAGGAACAACAACTTGAACAATCAAAGGCTGAAGTAAAGGTGAAAGATCAAGATCTAAGTAGTGCAAGGCTGGATATTGCCTACTTAACTGAACAGACAGATGTCAAAGACAATGAGATTGATGACCTGAAAAAGATAATCTCTGATCAAAATGAAGAAATTAAGAGATTAAACAGAGATTTAGAGCATGTAGACAAACATCTGAATGAGGAAAAACATTCTGAAGATCAAGAACAAGAGTTGAGTGAAGAGTTCTTTGATCAAGCAATGTCTCCAATTAAAGAAACAAGCACAAGAGAACCTGAACAAGCAATAATCATTCCTGAGGAAACATATTCAATGTATCAGTTATTTGGTGTAATTAATCCATTTGAGAACATTCGTATTCACCCATTTTGAGACTACATTTCCATACACCAGACACATAACAAGCTCAGTCAAGCATTATTCCTGTAAACCCTTTATCTAAGAAACAAAAGGAATTGATCAGATAGTTTACTGAATCACTGAAAGTGCAAACTAAACCTTCCAAACACCAAGCCTCATCATCATCTCAGCCTCCATTAAAAACCTATAAGAGAAAGAGGAAGAGACTGTATCTTGCTGCATTGAGGAAAAGCAAAGAAAAGATGCAAGAACAAGAAGAACCTGATTCTCCACCTCTAAAGCTTCTAAAAGTGAAAGCAGAGCCTGTTGATGAAGATGAGTTCAAAAAGAAAGAACCAGAGGCTGCTAATTTAGAAGAAGGGGAGATTGATCAATCACATGATCAACAGTAAGAGCCAATCATCATTCTTACTTATTCTGAAGAAGTAGATGATAAAGATGAAGAGGAGATTGAGAACATACAAGATTTATTTCCAAATGACCTAGAGACCCTGATAGGCATAGAGCTTGCATCTAAAGGTTTCCCTTATGATACATTTATGCATCTTAACCTATCTGAGGTTAAAGATCTACTCAAAGACCTTCAAGAAGTTATGAAGAATGAAAGTGAGCAAACATACAAGAGGTACAAAGAGATAAAAGATCAGCAAGAGTTTCAGAAGAACCTACCCAAGGATCGTTAGATATAAAAGATGACATACTCCCAGGTTAAAAGCTGACTGAGTCACACAAGGATGCCTTATTGATCCTATGCTAGTAAATCTTTGTGATAAATGAAAGAGCTTGCTAGAGGCATTTACAAAAATATGCTGGCATATGCATTAAAGCCTCAAGTTGGTAGACCATATCCAGCGGCATCTCTTTCTACTTATCATCAACCACCTCCTGAACTTCACCTAATAAAAGAACCAAGACAATTCATGCCACACAGGTTATGGCCTGAAGGGAATCAAGTGAGGGAGATGATTAATGAAAATACAAATTTTGTGAAGCTTTATGATAGAATCACACTAAAAGCAACAACCAATGAAAGGAAAATTGTGGCTCGGAAATATGATGAAATTTGGGATGAAGTGTTGATTAAGAGAGTATCTGGACTTGTCCAATATTTATCATACATATCTCAATTGAGATCTCTCACTTATGAAGATAGACTGGATCTGATGCAATTAAGGATGGTGAATCACACAAATAACCCAAGGGGTGGGTGCAGATTTCTTTTACATCCTCAGATCATACATGAATAAGCAGCATCATGAGATAAAGTTGAAAGAAGATAGAGAAGACAAACTTCACATTGCCAAGCTAAGAAGAGAACAAAAATCATCTAGCAAACTTCAAACTCAAGGTGAAGATAGAGGAGAACACTTGGCAGTTAATTACTAAACAGAGTGTGATATCTTCTGAGACCATCAGATCTAAAGTTAATAATAAAGAAGATTGATGGAAAATAATACAACCACCCAATCAAAAGATGGTTTTATGATGAAAACCATTTTGAAGTGGTGTTTGAGAGGAAGTTGAAAGGGAAAGAAGCATCAGATATTAGATTGTTTGATCCTGTTGAGATCAAACTTCTACATCCATCTTATGTGTCATTCTTGAATAAAGTAATTCCCTACACTTGATGATGTGTTGTGCAAGGGTCAATGTTGTTATTTCATACACATGCTAAGGATTCTAGGCACAGTGTATGTGAATGCTGCATTAAAGCAATGACTACAGACAAATCAGCAATCACTAACACATATTGAAGGCATTACAAGCCTAAGGATCTCAGAGAACAACAATCTGGAAGTACTCAAGGGTGATCATGTTGTAACCACTCTAGTTAGCAACACTAAAGTTCAAAGTCTAGATCAAATCACCCTAGAACAGATGGTACAACTTCTAATAGCATACAAGTATGAAGATCAGCTCAGTGTAGTTTAGTATTAAACAAAACATATTATGAACTGCCTGAATGCTTTGAAAGTTACACCTCTGCCTGATCAAGTGAAGGAAGTTGAGAAAGACCAGATCACAGAGAAAGATGTTGAAGAGTTTCTCAAAGCTATATATGAGGTGTAGAAGAGTGCAGATGAAGCTGGTCCTTCTCATACTTAAAGGTTCACTCAAAATCAAACAGGAAAAACAACAACCATACATATCTAATCATTCAAACAATCAAAACATACAACCATGCATAACAAACATAACAAACACATCATAACATCAATCATTCATTAACATCATACATGTTATCAAACATAACATCAATCATGCAATCAAGCAATCATACATAAACAGTTAATCATGCAATCATGCAATCAAGTAATCATACATAATCAGTTAATCATACAATCAAGCAATCATACAAAAACAATTAATCATACAATCAAACAATCATGCATAATCAGTTAATCATACAATCAAGCAATCATACATAATCACTTTAAAATGCAATCAATCAATCATTCATTATAAGTGAAAACATACAATCATTCAGATCAAACATAAACAAACACATTAACACAAACAAACAAAACATAAACAAGCAAACATCAAAGATTGGTAGCATCATCCTTATAGGGAGTATTGTTGGCCCAGCTTGGTAAAATGATCTCCCTTCCATGCATTCCCGCGTGCTCCCATCAAATATGTGATAATGTCTCTCTTCATCACCATAACGACATAAGTAGTAGAATCAGACATTGCTAACTCAGGAAGAGCAGTGTTCATAATCATCTAGATAAATCTGGGATACATGATGAACTTCTTCCCGACATCAACTATAACATTATTCTACATCTCTGCAAATGTGGCCTTGGATATGCTATATGGTAGGTCATCAATGAGTGATACTAGCAGTGATCCAAAATCAACACTTAGACTATCCAACCCAGCCTTTAGATTGCTCAAACAGTGAACCACCTCGTGAAACAAATACTTTCTGAATATAGGTAAGTGCTTCTTCTCTAGTGAAGGATATATGTGGTCATATTCCATCCTCTTCAGACACTCCCTAGCAATGTCACCATCAATCTTTACATGAACGTTAGGCTAATCTTCCAACAGTAAGACACTATTGATCACCTCAGCAGTGATAACTACTCTCTTCCCTTTGGAAATGCACGGTTCTCCCTGGGAGTCTGTCTTATTAGCAGCTGTTGACCAAAACTGATTGATCACATCAGTGTAAATATTGGCATTAGCTTTAATAGCATGATGAAACTGAGAGGTCTTGAGACCTTCTATAACTGATCTAAATAATGCCTTGTCATCCGGAATGTCACCAAGAAAGGCAACTACATTATGGTTTTATTAAAAACCATTTGTTTAGCCATTTAAAAAATAAGAGTAAACAAACATTTATTAGTTACTCATCTAACAAATTTCCAGACTTAGAAAAATTTTGAAAATTTAAAAAATTGAACTTTTCGCACAAGATGAACTATTCACATGCGAATAGTTAGGTTTCAAGTGTAACTTCTCACATGACAAGTAGATGATTCGCATGAAATTGAATTTGACCAAAAGTCAACTTTTCGCGCGACAAGTCAACATTCTCATTTGATTAAATTGTGTGAAACTTGAAAGTTCTCGCATCTGTTAATATTCTGAACACTTTTCGCACGCGATAAGTTCCATTTTTTCAAGTTTCAAATTAAGCCATTTTAGAGTGTTTTACCTACTAACACATGTTTGTTAAGTGTCGATTAGGCATTAATTAAGGTAGCATATGATTAATTTGTTCAATTTCTAATATATTGGTCCTTTAACTTTCGCTCATTAATCACATACACTTAAAACTAATATGTAATCCTCAAAATACCTTGTCAAACTCTTTAGAAGCAATAGTAGACCAATATGAATGATTGTATCAAAGGAATAAATTCAACACTTGGAAAAAATTTTGGAGAGTGAAATCAGGGGTTTTCGTGCGATAAGTCCACTAATCGCACCTGAGACCCTTTATAATTCATTGACTTCTCGCACGAGAAGTCAGGTATCACACCATTCAACTAGTCGCACCCACTGAACTTCTTGCATGCGAGAAGTTCAAGTTATTTTTTGAAAATTTTCAAACTATTTCAAAAACATTTTAAATTTTTGTTCATTTTATTTGATCTTGTGATTTATTAGGTTTAAAATCATGTTTAACCAAGTGTTAATAATTAACTAGAAACCCTCAATTTTTGTAAAGCATTTGGTAAACTAAGAACAAAATGCAAACAAACACAAACAAAAACAAATTGAAACAAACGAACGTAGACTTATAACTTACACTGTTTTTGGTAAATTTTCAAGTATAGGATTATATTTCTTTGAAATCGATTATTAACAACATCCAACTGTATTTAGAATAAGACTGGTTAAGCTGATTGTTAATATAATTTATCTATATTAAACTTAAACTTAATTTTGACTTGAACACATATGCTGTGAAATTTATTATGTTTTAATTATTTATATGAAATTAATGGATCCCACAATCAAAAATCTCATAGAACCCTTATCAAGCTTCAAGACATTTTTGAGATTTCAAGTCATCCCAATTTAACTTAAACCTTTTACCTCTGATCAGCATTCTCAAGATTATTTTCTTTCTTATAATATCTATATAGAGCATAACTAGCCTGAGAAACGTTTCTGAACACAGAATATTAACAAGTTGTAGGACTTATTAAAAGCCAGTCGGACTTATATTTTGCCCTTGCCAGATGTCTAAGACTTATATGCCAATTTGGACTTACATGCCACATCTTTTGATTTGGCCTCCTATGTCAGAACATATTCTCAAAAAGAAAAATATTTATCATATAGTATGTATGACTTTGACATATCTTTTATTATTGTGCACATTTGCATCTTTTATTTCTATATAGCCTTTTTGGCATCTTTAACAGTCTCTCATTTCTCTCTTTTATTAAGAACATTCCTAGCTGAATCCGAAAGAATTGAGGTATCTTTCTTAACAGATTGATTCATTTCTGAAGCCGATAAGGCACGCATACAAGCTTTAACCTTTTGAATCATAGGTACTGGAATGGGACCAGTTTCCTTGATACTTGATCTACACACATCTTGTTTCATAAGATTAGCGTAACAGGAGTTTTGATTTTAAAGAAACAAGCATTTGTTTCTTTAAAGATATAATCTTCCTAATCTATGTTTCCTTTTGAAGCAACTCTGTTCTTGAAATCAATTTTCAAGTCAGATACTAATGTTGTAACATGTTTTCTTTCATTTTTTATATAAATGATCTTTGATTTTAATTTCTGTTGTTTGTTAGACATATTTGAACAAGTATTTGTAGAAACAGAAACATTAGAAGTTTCATTGATAACAAGTTATGATTTACAAGAAGATTTTTCAGTATAGCTTTTATTATCACTATTGTAAAAACTATTTTATCATCAATTTCCCACTGTTCAACCAAACCGTCTATCTTCACACTTTATGATCATCAGTAAATTTACTTTTAGTTTTTATGATAGGGTCAACAGTCAATAAAATGTTGACCGAAGGTTTTAAGTCATTAGTTGGTTGAAAACCCAATGCATAGTTTAGTTCCTCATCTGTTGTGCTAATGGATGAAGGCAAACACGTATAGTCATGATTAATTGGTGGTGCAATAATAGAATATCCAACTTCACATTTATCACCATAAACTCTTTAATCTTCAATCCAATTGATCTAGAGCATACGAAGCTCTGATACCAATTGTAAGGATCAACAATAACACAACAAACCGATTTTATGAGTAAAATGTGGAATATAATCATTTACGGTGAGAAGATTGAATGAGTAGAAAGACATTATGAATAGAAATCAAGCATAAATGTAAATAAGATTCAGTGCATTTCTCTCTGATTTGAAGTGATTACAATAGAGTATGAAATCAAGAAAATACAAGAAGTAAGTTCTCGCATGGATACTTTAAGTTCTCGCGTGACTTGATCTTTGTAATCTTTATTTGATTTCTCGAGCCTCTAGGTTCAGTCCCTACAAATCACAACTGACCATATTCGATTTAGTTCCACCCTTTAAAGACAATTAACCCACTTGGGAGCTTACAAAATCTTTGATATCAATCAAAAGGTACATTTTTATATGGTTTCTTACCTTATAAATGTTGTCTTGATTTTTGAGCTTGAGCTTCAGTTTTTATCACACCTTATAAATTTAATTTTATGCCTTTAACGACAGTCAATAAGGAATTAATTAAAGTTGGAAGTGGGTGCACTCTATGGAGATTTGTTTCTAAAGTTGATTCCATTAAAGCTACCTTTGAAAACAATGAACAAAAGGTAGGAACATATACTGTCAAAAGGGTGCTTGTTACCCTACGATTGATTGCAAAGAAATATTGCTTTTAACAAATCAATCAATTAAAACTTCTTGTTTTTAAAAAAACATTCACAATATAAAAAATTAAGTGAGACTTAGCAAGCCCAGATTTTTAAACAAAAACTCAAACTTCAACTTCCAATGACAACATCATCACCTTTGCTATCTACAAGCCTACAATGGATATTGTTCTTGATGCACCACCTTGATTGATGAACCCAAAATGTTGGGTTAATGCTCAGAATTATGACATTTGAAGTGTAACTACTTTAACAGCACATTCTTTAGCTAATCCTAAGGATAATTTATTCTGAAACTTGTTTGGCTTATTGTGTGAGTAATTCTTGATGTGTTTAAAAGCTGAAAGAATATCTAATTCTTTAATCTATACTACTATATTAAGGAGGAAGGAAGGATAAGGAGGTAATTTTATATGGGGATTAAGACACACATATGAAAGATCATGTCTAAATACTTAAAATTAACCCTTTTATTCCATATATGCCCTTAGTATAACATATGATTCATATGGTACAAAACCTAAAGCATATACATTTGCCCAGCCATTCACCTTTAATGCCATACATTATTGCTATTAAGCACTTAGTCCCCTTTCCCTTCCCCTCTCAGGCCAACTCAATTGTCGGGAGCATTCATCACGGGGATCATTTATAATCGCATGGATCATTTAAGTCCATTCAATTCCACCATCTCTACCCAAAATCTTATAGCATCCCGCAAATCATGTATCATTTTGTAGGAAATCTTGCTTTTAAATCTAGGTAATCTCTCATCTCATCTCATCTTTCTTATAAATGTTAATCAACACCCTTCTGATTGTATTTATTTAAGATTTTATTTTTTGTGTAGACACTCAATTGTCTATTTAGTTGCCATTCTTTGTTTTGATTTTTAGGATTATAAACAACAGAACTCAACAGGTATTATACTGATCTTGTTATATCTCTGTTTGATTTTTTCACATACATGTATGTTCAATAGGATTGCCCATTTCATTACACTTCCCTTGCGATGGTCGCTCAATCGTCAATCCCATTCCTTGATTTTGGGTTCTAAGGATTTCACCTTTTGAAAAAAACAGAGTCTAAGGTATCATTTTTACCTATATCTATTTGGTTCTTGCCTCTATTAATTGTTTTTAATTTAGGTTCTTTTTGTTCCAAATTATGGTTGTGCAATTCATTGATTGTAGTTCACCTCTTTCGAGGATCCCATAGCTGACTTTTGTGGGCCTGTCATACGCATAGTTTTAATAGCTAGTCATGGAGGAAATCAAAAATTAGGGTTAACTTCTATGGTGTGGCATCTTAATTTTCAATTGGCTTCATTACTTTGATCAATGTAAGCTTATAATTTCATCTAACTTTATGAATTTACCATTGTTGTTTGTTTGATGTCCTTAGATAATTTATATATGAGTTTTAATGTGTTGGTATATCGGCTTTTTGTGATCCATTTGGGTGGGTTTATGTTATTGCTTAACAAGGGTAGTTGATTGCATTTCCATATTTGGTTTCATGCTAAACTGTCTTGAGGTTTTATATTGAATACTGATTTTGTTTGCCCACCATGTGTTGAAATTTAGCTTTTTTTTTTTATATGTTTTAGGTTTTGTAATCTTGGGCTGCAAGGTGGTATAACTATAGCATTTTAAAGATAAATCCCACCTTTACAAGGTATATTTTCCGCACATTAACTATAATTAGAAACACTTTATAACTAGGTTTTTGGTTTTGAATATTTGTTGGTTAGCAATGTGGTTTTTAGGTGTTGTTTGTGGTCACAAGGTATAAAGTACATAATGTTATGCTAAATGCAGCCTAGATTAACAGGCCTAATTTGTATGTAGATGTTTTTACATGTTTAAAGCTGGAAAACAATTTTGGATCATGTCTTGGTGAGAGTTGCTAGAAGTTTTGTTTGGAAAAGCTAAACTTTTAAAGAAAGTCTTGAAATTGGTTCTAGGGTGGCATAATTAGATGATATTGGAATCCAAGTCAAAATTTAAAACTTTATATGATTAACACACATCCTATATCTTCAATTATTCAACAAATTTTGATGCCTGTGCGTAATTGACTTCAATCATGCTTAGTTACATGTGTTATTTTGATTGCTTTAAATTAATTGACTTAAAAAACAACAATAGCAACGTATAGTAAGTAAAATTGATTAAATCATTAGTAAGGAACAATATTAAAATTAAAAACACATAATGACAGAGGATGATTATAGAACACATCTATGAACAACATGTCAATTTCTGCATGATTATATCTCAACTTTTGGGTTTTGAAACAACTTTGTTCATATGTTAGATTTATCTATATGTTTGTTTAGCATATTCAACATGAAATAATAAATAACCTTTAACATGGATTCTCAAGAAGTTAGTAGCAAGTTTTCTCATTCGTTTTAGTAACCAAGTGAAAATTTTTAAATGAATATTACATGGACAAACTAATTCTATAAGGATCAGCAATTTACAATAAGATCCATCTCGTGACAAGAATACGGAATGTAATCATCACGGAATACAAGATTAAATAAGCAAATGATGAACACAAGTGTAAATAAACTTCAAACTCTATTGCTCTCTGATTTGAAATATACAAGTTACATGCAAAATCAGGAAATGACAAAAGCTCCCTAAATTACATTACAAAACAACTATTTATACTAAACTTAGAAGTTCACGCATAGTTCTCGCGCGACTTTCTAGTTTTCGCGCGAGATGCAGCTTCTAGCGCGACAAGTTCAGGTTCTCGCGCGACTTTGATCTTCATAATCTTGATTTGTTTTTCCGAGCCTCTAGGTTCAATCCCTACAATCTCCCCCTAGGCTTGGAGAATCAATGCCTTTAGAAGTCCATGTCTGTAACCTTGTAACTGCCCCTATAAGCATACATCTTGTTGTCCAGGGACTTCATTATCAACCAACCAAACTATGCTGCTATGAAATAAACAAATTCATCAGCTGCAATCGGATAAGCCTTCAATCTCATTAAACCTTCTCTTCCAAACTTGAGCAAATCCACAGAGTCAATGATACAGTAGTCTTTCCCAATACAATGGATTAATGCATGACCCGTCTCCTTTTCATAACTCCACCACATGAGCTTTGACAAGCTATTAACTGGCACAGGAGTGTGTATAGGGAACTTCCTTGCGTATCTTGGATGCTTATAGACCTTTATCTTCATTGGCTTGTTAGTATTGGGATCTATATGCGTCTCATCTTCTATCACTTAAGATTTGGCAATTTTGAAATCTTTGAAGTTTGTTTTACTTTGTAAGGCCCCGTTCCCGGAACGCTTACAGCTGGTCAATCATTGCACACAAAGCATAAACATACATTAACTTTACTAAAATATTGCAGCGGAATTCTTTTAAACAAACCATTTCATATATATATAATTGCTTTTGCAAAATAATACATCGTTGACGGGTTACAAAATATTACTCGTTGCATTACATCACAAAAACATTATAATTTAAACAACGGATGCCATCCAAAAATGCCAAGTAGCTGTCCCGTGCCATCCTCAGCAACATTACCTGCCAACTAAAAACACATAAAAGTCAGCGTTACTGAGTGAGTTCTAGTTTTATAAAATAAAATACTTTTCTTTTTCTTAAAACCATTCTTTACTTCCATACGTGATCATACAAAATACGTACACATAGATAATAATTTATTATTATCTTTCATCATCATTCGTTAACCTTCGTTCATTCATCATCGTACGTCATCTTTATCATTCGTTATCTACCTTACCGTACCTTACGTACATTCATTAACTTCCGATGACATGTACTGTACCCCGAACATTGTGCACGAAGCTGACCCATGGGCCTGGGGCAAGTACACTCATCCGTATCATTCATCCTTCATTCCAGACCAATGCCATGTGCTATACCCCAAACATTGTGCATGAAGTTGGTTACTGGGCCTGAGGTCTATCATAGACCTCGAACATTGTGCACGAAGCTGACTCCAGTACCTAGGGCAAGCGGCAAGGGTCCCATACATATGGTCAATCACAAAGATTAGACCCCAGTGTGCATCCTTTCGGGGTAGCTAACCCGCACGCAGTTGAGCTAACACCCTTCATTGGGTGTGAACCTCCTTACATTGCTTGCAAGCCTTTTCATTACTTCATTCATTAATGCATGCATTCTTTCATTCTTTACGCTCCCTTTTTCATTATCTTCCGCTTTACGTTACATAATACTTTCCATTCACTTTTCATAATCATACCACGTAAAGCCACAGAAATAATATACATAATAAGGAACATAACATAAACATACCATACATAACATAATCACATCACATATGACGTCATAAAGTCAACTTACATAACCCCCGGGAACATCCCAAGTCAAAGCCTACACTTTACATTTCCCCAAAATTTCAAAAATATTCTAAGGCATAGGCGCATAAGCACTATGTAGGCGCATGGCCTTTCAGGCGCATGGGCACTATTTGGGAGCATGACCCAACACTTAGTCTCCTGGGCAAATTTCTAGGCGCATGGGCACTATGCATGCGCATGAGTGCCTAGGCGCATGGGCAGTTTTGGGCGCATGGACACTTAGTCAAATTCAGCCTATTCTACCCGCATGGATACTATTCAGGTGCATGGGTTTTGGGCGCATGGGGGACACTTAGGAAAATTCAACCGTTGGGCGCATGGGCCAAATCCAGGTGCATGGGCAACCAACACATCCTAATAACATCATAATCAGCCCCAATATCACCAATTCATCATGTTCTAACTTAGTTCTAGCATTCTAAGAATCATAACATGATCATGGCACAATCATAACATCATAAATCACCCAAATAACCCACCCACATTCACACATACACATACATACGGGTACAAAACCCATTTTCATAAAAAAAACATATATACATGCATTTCCAGCCCCAAAATCAGTTAAAACATGTAAAAAGGGGGTTCTATAACTCACCTTTGACAAACTTCGAGTATGACTTCTTCAACCCGTTTGCAAATGAGTTCAAACACCTAGAAACCCACCAAAAACACACACACGAACACAACAAAACACACACAAGCATATAACCGAGGCATAGGCCGGCCAAGAACAACTTTAAACCAAGAATTCTTACCTTGAATTCGAATTCTTGTTCTTCTTCTTCAAACCTGAGATGTTTCTCTGCTCTTTCTCTCTCTAAAATCCGGTGAAAAAGAAAATATGCAGAAAGATTTGGGCGGCCATCACCTTTTGCACCCACTTTTTTATACTTTTTGTCCTTTTGACACATTTAGCCCCTCAACTTGGGTTAAATTGTGTTTCTTCCTTTTTCTGTACCCTTTTCTTTCTTTCTCGTCTTTTAAAATTTTCCGGGTGTTACAAGTCCACCCCCTTATATAGGTTTCATCCCCGAAACCTGTTACTCCTCAAACAAATGCGGGTAATGCTGACTCGAATCCCTTCCTGTGCTTCCACTGTACACGCACAAGGGGAACCACTTTATTCCTTAACCTTTTCTCCTTGCGGTCAATGATTGGCACTGGTTGCATCACATAATTGATCCTTTCATCAACTTCAATATCCTCCAGTGGTACAACCATATCCTCGTTAGCTAAACACTTCCGCAGATGAGATACATGGAATGTCGGGTGAATTCCACTTAAATCATTGGGTAAATCTAACCTATAGGCCACCTCTCCTACTCGAGCGATAATTTGGAAAGGCCCTATGTATCTCGGGCTCAACTTGCCCCGCTTCCTGAACCGAATGATACCTTTCCAAGGTGAGACTTTCAACATAACTCTATCGCCCACCTGGAACTCAATCGGTCTACGTCTCTTATCGGCATACGACTTCTGCCTATCTTTGGCTGCCTTCATAAAGGCTTTGATCTTTCCGAGCTTCTCAGTCGTAGCCTCAATCACCTCAATACTTCCTAACTCTTTTTGACAAATATCACCCCAACAAACGGGTGTTCTACATCTCCTACCGTATAGCATCTCATAAGGGGGCATACCAATACTGGCATGATAAATGTTATTATATGAAAACTCAACTAACGGTAAGTGGTCATCCCAACTTCCTCCAAAGTCAATGACACATGCCCGAAGCATATCTTCTAGCATTTGAATAGTCCTTTCCGACTAACCATCCGTCTGAGGATGATAAGCCGTGCTAATGTGTAACCTCGTCCCCCTCGCATCATGGAACTTCTTCCAAAATTTAGATGTAAACCGAGTGTCACGATCAAAAACAATAGACACCAGCACACCATGACGAGTTACAATCTCATTGATGAATAGATCCGCTAATCTTTCAGAGGAGTACGTCTCGCGGATCGGTAGAAAGTGGGCACTCTTTGTTAAACGATCAACTATCATCCATATGGCATCATACCCTCTCACGATACGTGGTAACTTCATGATAAAGTCCATGGTGATATGCTCCCACTTCCACCCTGGTATATCCAACGGTTGGATCTTCCCGTACGGCTTTAGATGCTCGGCCTTCACTTGCAAGCAAGTAAGACACTTACTCACATACTCCGCTACATCGCGCTTCATACCCGGCCACCAATAATCTTTCTTCATATCTTGATACATCTTTGTAGAACTGGGATGAATGGAGTATAGAGTCTTATGAGCTTCATCAATAATCCTCCCTCGTAAATCCCCGTAATGAGGGATCCACATTCGTCCGAATCGGGTTCTAGCACCAAGAGTGTTTTCACCCAACTCCACGACCATACCTCTCATCCTTTCGAAGTTAAGACGATCTTCTTTCAATGCCTCTTCTTGAAACTCCTTGACCTGCTTCATCACATCAGAGGTCATAATCAACTGATAAGCCTTCATCCGAATCGGCTCGGGTCTCCCCTTTCGGCTAAGGGCATCCGCTACTACGTTGGCCTTGCCCGGATGGTAATGGATCTCGCAATCATAATCCTTTATGAGTTCCAACCATCTCCTTTGCCTCATGTTCAGGTCCTTTTGCTCGAAGAAGTACTTCAAGCTCTTGTGGTCCGTGAAGATTGTTCACTTCGTTCCGTATAGGTAGTGCCTCCAAATCTTTAGTGCAAAGACAACAGCTGCAAGCTCCAAGTCATGAGTAGGGTAATTAACCTCAAGAACTTTCAACTATCGGGTTGCATAAGCTATAACCTTTCCTCGCTGCATCAACACGCAACCCAACCCCGAGAAAGAAGCATCCGAATAGACCACTAAATCCTCGCTTCCTTCGGGTAATGATAAAACAGGAGCCTAGGTCAACCTTGCCTTTAACTCCTCAAAGGCCTTCTCTTGATCTTGACCCCATACAAACTTCACATCCTTGCTGGTCAACTTAGTCAATAGAGAAGCTATCTTAGAGAAGTCTTGAATGAATCTCCTATAATAACCCGCCAACCCCAAGAAACTATAAATCTCGGATGGCATCTTTGGAGACTTCCATTGCATCACCGCTTCCACCTTTGCCGGATCCACCATGATCCCTTCCGGATTCACCACATGACCCAAAAACTGAACTTCGCGCAACCAGAATGCGCACTTGGAGAACTTGGCATACAACTTCTCTTTTCTCAACGTCTCTAACACTTCCCGAATGTGACCGGCATGATCCGCCTCATTCTTTGAATAAATCAGGATATCATCAATAAACACAATCACTGATTTATCCAACATTGGCCGACACACTCGATTCATCAAGTCCATAAAAGCAACCTGCGCGTTAGTCAAACCAAAGGACATAACGAGAAAATCGTAGTGTCCATAACGCGTGCGAAAAGCTGTTTTAGGAATATCTTGTTCCTTCACCTTTAGCTGATGGTAGCCAGATCGAAGATCTATCCTCGAGAACCAACTGGCACCTTGGAGCTGATCAAACAGGTCATCAATCCTCGGCAATGGATACCGATTCTTCACCGTCAACTTGTTCAGCTCGCGGTAGTCTATACACATCCTCATACTACCATCCTTCTTCTTCACAAATAAGACTGGAGCACCCCAAGGATAGATACTCGGTCTAATGAACCCCTTATCAAGCAACTCCTGCAGTTGCTCCATCAATTCCTTCATCTCGGTCTGAGCCAACCGATACAGTGTTCTTAGCAACAGGTTGAGCACCGGGTATCAAGTCAATCTGGAACTCAATCTCACCGTCCAGTGGCACACCTGGTAAATCTTCGGGAACACATCTGGGAACTCACACACAACCGGTACATCCGACAGTTGTGGTGTTGGCGTATCTACATCCTTTACGTAGGCCAAGTAAGCACTACATCCACGCCTCATGCACTTTCCCGCCACCGCCATCGAAATCACCTTCGGGATAGTCGTAACTCGATCACCGTGAATCGTCACCGAACTCCCGTCAGGCGCTGTCAGATTAATCATCTTTTTACGACATATGATATTCGCCTTGTAGTCCGCCAACCAATCCATTCCTAGGACTACGTCAAATCCGCCTAAGGTCATCACGAACAGTCTAGCAGGAAATTTATGACCCTCTAATTCTATATCACAACCTTCTATCAGATCAACAATCCTGGTAGACTAACCTATAGCAGTTTCTACATCGAAGGGCTCATCAATACTTCTACTACTAACAGGCAACTTAGCACAGAAAGCAGCAGAAATAAAACTTTTACTAGCACCAGAATCAAATAACACAGAAACTATAGTTTGGTTTACTAGAAACGTACCTGACACAACATCGGGGTCCGTCCTAGCCTCCTCCTGAGTCATCATGAATGTCCTGGCGCTCACTCCCTGCCCCTCGGTCCCGGTCTTCTTCCCTGCCCCGGAACTCTCAGCCCTTGGCTTCTTGCATTCTAGACTCATGTGGCCCACTCCACCACAGTTAAAACACCTTGCCCCCTTGCACTCTCTTGTCATGTGGCCAGGCTTTCCACACTTGAAGCACACGTTCAATCCCCACCTACACTCCCCGGTATGCTCCTTCCCATACTTGCCACACCCCTTCGACCCTGCACCGGATGTGACCACACGCCGGTCATCCACCCATGCATTCTTGTTGTTTGCCGGGGCACCACCCCGACCAAACCTCTTCCCATTCCAGTTTTGGTCACCACCTCCTTTCTTGCTCACCTCAGCCACCACCACTTCCCTCTCATCGTACAGCCTTCCCGCCAGATCGACCACCGACCTGAACGTACTCGGCCGGGCGGTGATCATGTGCCTGCGGATATCCGCCGGCAAGCCCTGAATATACCTCTTGATCTTTCGCGACAGAGGTGTCACCTGAACCGGCACCAACCATGCCATCTCGTTGAATTTTGTGGAGTATTGTTGATGCGTCATGGTTCTCGCCTCCAGCTACAGAAACTCCCTCTCAACCTTGTCGAGCTCCCTATGAGGACAGAACTCCTCGATCACCGGCTTCTTCAATTCTGGCCACCTCATTCTTTTAATTGCCCTACTACCCTCGGCTTGGATGATATTGTCCCACCAGCATAGAGCCGAGTCAACAAATGAATGAGTGGCAAACTTCACCTTCTGATCCTCCCGACACTCACTAATATCAAGTACAGCTTCCATCTCTCTCACCCACCGGTGAGCAGCAGTAGCAGTGCTGTTGCCATCGAAAGTTGGGGGCTTGCATCTTTGAAATGCCCTGTAGTTACAGCCTCATGCTGCCTCAGGCATAGGCTCTTCTTCCTCCTCCTCGTTAGTTGAGACAGCCATCTCAGTCCCCGGTTGCTCCCTTACCCCCGAGGACCGGTTCCTCTCCTTCCTTTCCCTTTCTCTTACAGCCTTTATTACTTCGGTCACCACAGATGGTAAGATCGTCTGCATGACCTCATGAACCTCCTCTACAACAGCCTCCTTCACTGAGGCCCTTAAGTTAGTACTTTCATCACCACCCTCCGGATGAGGGGTCTCGGACTCTTCATGAGCCACCTCTTCAGCTCGAGGCCTTCCTCTTGTGACCCGCAGTCCAGCACCACGTCCACCACGACCTCCACCTCTAGAAGCCTTTGAAGATCTACCACCGGCCATCCTCTAACACGCTATAACATTCAAACACTAACACGGTCATTCAAGGTAATAGCTTAGTTTATGTCAAGTATAGTAAGTCCCTAATTACAGTGGCCAGTTGTGATTAGCCACTTACTTTACTCTTCATACCCCAAGCATTACCTATCCTGACTTCATCAGTATCTAAATCTACTAAGAAGCACATAAATCACATAATACGCGCACATAATACCGGTTAACATCAAGAAAATACCTGATGGCACGTAGCTACTCGGACTGGCATCCCTTCCCTTTGTCCCATTTTCAGTTTAGGTTTCTTTTGAAAATTTTAACCCGTTTCACTTAAACTTTGGCCCTGATACCAACTTGTAAGGCCCCGTTCCCGGAACGCTTACAGCTGGTCAATCATTGCACACAAAGCATAAAACATACATTAACTTTACTAAAATATTGCAGCAGAATTCTTTTAAACAAACCATTTCATATATATATAATTGCTTTTGCAAAATAATACATCGTTGAAGGGTTACAAAATATTACTCGTTGCATTACATCACAAAAACATTATAATTTAAACAACGGATGCCATCCAAAAATGCCAAGTAGCTGCCCCGTGCCATCCTCAGCAACATTTTGGTGCACCTAGAATAGGTTGAATTTGCCTAAGTCTCCTGGCCCATGATGTTATAATAGGCAGTTTTGGGCGCATGGACACTTAGTCAAATTCAGCCTATTCTAGGTGCATGGATACTATTCCGGCACATGGGTTTTGGGCGCATGGGGGACACTTAGGCAAATTCAACCGTTGGGCAACCAACACATCCTAATAACATCATGATCAGTCCCAATATCACCAATTCATCATGTTCTAACTTAGTTCTAGCATTCTAAGCATCATAACATGATCATGGCACAATCATAACATCATAAATCACCCGAATCATAACCCACCCACATTCACACATACACATACACATACATAGGGGTACAAAACCCATTTTCGTAAAAAACATACATACATGCATTTCCAGCCCCAAAATTAGTTAAAACATGTAAAAAAGGGGTTCTAGAACTCACCTTTGACAACCTTCAAGTATGACTTCTTCAACCCGTTAGCAAATGAGTTCAAACACCTAGAAACCCACCAAAAACACACACCCGAACACAACAAAACACACATAAGCATATAACCGAGGCATAGGCCGGCCAAGAACAACTTAAAACCAAGAATTCTTACCTTGAATTCGAATTCTTGCTCTTCTTCTTCAAACCCGAGATCTTTCTCTGCTCTTTCTCTCTCTAAAATCCGGTGAAAAGAAAATATGCAGAAAGGTGTGGGCGGCCATCACCTTTTGCACCCACTTTTTTATACTTTTTGTCCTTTTGATGCATTTAGTCCCTCAACTTGTGTTAAATTGTGTTTCTTCCTTTTTCTGCACCCTTTTCTTTCTTTCTCGTCTTTTAAAATTTTCTAGGTGTTACATACTTTGTCTCCAAATCATATTTCTTATCCAGTTCCCTTTCCCATAGTTACTTGGATTAATAAATGGAACACGACCCATAGCATATAAATCCGATGCTCTGAGTGTACGGAAGTCGTGCTCGTCCTGATACTACTCTATAGCTCCACCCCTTCTCTTTATCACATACATCTTCTTTTTAGCATCGTAGACCTAACTAATAATAAGTTCTGAGTTTCCATACCTTGTGAAAGGTTTTGAATGTCTCAGCGTATGAACATAAGCTGGCGGAGGAGGAGCGGCAACTGTAAGATCTCTGACCTGACGTACACCACTTTAACTAGTTAAATCAGTTGTCTTGTCAGTCGTTTCTTGAGCACTCGACTCCCCAACAATCTTTTCTTCTTCAATCAAAATATCTAAGAATAAGTCCTTAAGACTATTCCCAAACATGTCTGTGTACTTTATGGTTTCCTCCAAATCATCAAATGGACCAAAGTCCTTATCTGACTCCTCGGCAGTAATCTTTTACTTGAATGTGTAAATTCTCACTTTCATTAAGGATTGTTATAGATGGTTCCTAAAGAATTGAGGTACCTTTTCTAACTTTTTGATTCATATCTGAAGCCGATGAGGCATGAACTGTAGCTTTAACCTTTTCAATCGTAGGTACTGGAATGGGACCAGTGTCTTTGATACCTGATCTACAAACATCTTGTTTCACAGAATTAGCAGTAGTAGGAGACTTACTCTTAAAAAAACTGGCATTTGTTTCTTTAAGGATATGATCTTCCTTATCAATGTTGCCTTTTGAAACAAATCTGTTCTTGAAATCAGTTTTCAAGTCAGATACTGACGTTGTGACTCGTTTTATTTCATTGTCCTTAAAAGCTATCTTTGATTTCAGTTTCTTTTGTTTGTTAGACATTTTTGAACAAACATTTGTTAAAATAAGAACATCTAAAGTTTTATTAATAACTGATGATGAATTACATGAAGATTTTTTATTACAACTTTTATATTCCATAAAATCTATTTCATCATCATTTTCCCAATCTTCAACCAACCCTTCTTTCTACACACATTCTACAAAAGAATTGTCATGATTAATTTTAATTTCAGTTTTTATTATAAGGTCAACAGTCAGTGAAACATTAACTGAAGGTATTAAGTCTGACTTTGGTTTAAAACCTAATCCATAGGTCTCTTCATCTAGAGTGGTAATTGATGAAGGCAAACATGCATAATCATGATTAATAGGTGGTGTAATGTTAGAATATCCAACTCCAGCTTTTCCACCAATAATTTTCTGAGTCATTTGAGACTTGATTATACCTTCAACCATGTTTGAGGACAGCTCAAATTTTTCAACAGTCAATTTTGTAGATAAGAGTTCACTGTTATGTTTATTTATTTCTAAAGATAGTTCATTGTTACCTGTTGTTAAATATTTTATATTACAATCTTTATCATGATAATTCAATTTTGATTGATAAATCGATTTGTTTAACCCTTCTATTTTTTTCTTTAAAAATTTTCTCTTCAGTTTTATATTTACAAGCTTGATATTAAAGTTTTTCAACTTCTAAAATCAAGCGTTCGTTGTGAACTCTATATCTTTGAACCTTTTCTATACATGTATTTGAACAAAGATTAGTATTTACTTCTTCAGTCTCTTGTTTCTTGTTCTTCTCTTCAGGTATGATGTTTACCATGAAAGCTTTCAGTTCCTTCTCTTCTGCTGCTTCTGGTGCCGTAGTAATCTTAATAGCATTCAGAAAATCTTCACAAGCAGTTGCTGGAGTTTTCTTAACAACATTCACATTCTTTTCATCTTTAGCTGGAGTAAACTCAATAGCTTCTTTTTCAACTTCTTTCTTTCCTTCAACTTTCACCTTCAAATTAGCCGGAGTAATCTCAACAGCTTTTTCTTTTAGTACCTTTTCAGTATCATCATAGACATTTTTAGCAAAAACTCCTTTCATCAATTCTTCGGACACATACTCATCAAGTATATTCTCTTTAACATGATCTTCGGCAATTTGAATTTCAGCCAACAAAGCAGTAGATAGTTTGATATCTAAAATCTCCATCTGATCTGACCAATCATATTCTTCATTAATCTGAGAAACCAGGGATTTGTTGTTTGACGTGCTTGCTTTATCTCCTTTTGATTCAACCTCCACAGTCACCATCTTCTTTCTACTATCAGTTTGATTTGACCTTCCCTCTGTACATTCTCTTGCAAAGTGACCAGGCTTGTATAGTTATAACATCTCAAACTTGACTTATCAAACCCAATCTTGTTCGAGTTATTTAGACCAAACATCTTTCTTCCAGTTCTTTTTGCAAAATTTTTAGCACGATACACCACCATAACCATCTGATACTTGATATCATTTTCTTCAACATCATTAGGAATAACTTGTTGTAAGTCATCAACTAAGATGTTGGGTGCACTGAGTCTTCCAACTATGAAAGCTTCATAGTTGTTCATGAAAGTTGTGAATAGAGCCAGATGCTCTTCAGCTATTTGAATGGTTTGCTTGTTTGGGAGGGAATTTACAACAAATGCTTGTTGTGTGGGTTGAGTGGATTAACTTTGTGAATAGGTTTGATGTTGAGATTGTGGTTGTATTGGAGTATATTGATTTTGATGGGAAGCTTGAAACTGTGGCATGGAGGGATCCTTGACATTTGGATTAATAGAATTGGCTGCTTGTTGACATAACTGGGAATAGCTAGCATAGTAATTTGGATTACTAGCCATTTTTGCATACAATGCAAATGCTTCAACTCCCATAGTGTTGATGTAATTAGCATCTCTTTGCTTGTCATCCATCTCATATGACTTGATGGTTGAGATAAGATCACTGAGAGATAAGGTGAACAAATCCTTGGTTCTTTTGATGGTTATGCAGTTGTTGTTCCAGCTATAAGGTAATGAGTTTAACAGCTTCTTGTTCACAGCAATATTCTTCAAGGTAATACAGCATATTTCATCTTAGTAATCAACTTAACAAATCTCAACATCTGAGCCTCCAAGGTTTCACCAAGTATGTGATTATACATATTAAACTCTTGATTCAACATGTCCTTTCGGCTTTCCTTCATATCTTTATTTCCTATTATTTGCTCCTCTATCGCATCCCACAAGTCCTTATCTTTTCTGTAATCTTTGAACTTTTGAGCAATCTCAGTAGTAAGTGCCATAGTGATAGCAGCATATGCTTTTTCATCAAGCTCCATTTTCTTCATGTCTTCCTCATCCTAAAGATGTTTCGGTTTTGGCACTAACTCTCCCTTCACATTGTTATACACAGGGATATACGCGCCTTGTTTGATTGACCGTATCATCCGGGTTTTGGTGGAAATAACATGATTCTCGAAACGGTAAACCCAGTCGAGATAATCTTCTTCGCTGAGAAGTCTAGGGGGTTTTGTGCTTGTACCAATCTCATTGTCAAGGTTGAGAGTAGCAGTGATGTGCTTAAGGTTAGCCATCTTGAAGATCAGAAGTCAAACTTTTCAAAAAACTTCAAACTAGAAGTTTTCGCGCAAATAGTAGAGTTCTTGTGCGAATAATTACCAACTTTTCGCGCGGATAGTTTTTGTAACTGAATTGTGCGAAAAGTGAATTTCTCGCGCGAATGGAATCTTGTGTAACAAACTTCTCAACAAACTTTTGCGAATTAAAGACTTCTCGCGCGAATATCAGCTTTTCGCGTGCGATTTGCAAGTTTTTGTTTGATCCATTTTCAATCCAATTTCGATGGTTCCAACTTCAATCTTTCAAACATGATTAATTAAACCTTGAATTAGTGATTTAGGTTCAAATTTTGATCCTATGTGTCTCCAATTGATTCAAATTAGCTTGTTTAATCACATGAACTTCACCGAATCTTCAATCAGCAACATAACAGCCTTCAATATCAAGAATGATAAAAAATAGTTGAAATCAAGTAGATCTTCAACAAAATCCAAATTGGAGCTCAAGAATACTTCAAAAACACTCTTTAATCTTCAAATCAATCGATCTAAAGCATACCAAGCTCTGATACCAATTGTAAGGATCAGCAGTTTATAATAAGATCGATCTCGTGACAAGAATGCGGAATGTAATCATCACGGAATATAAGATTGAATAAGCAAATGAAGAACACAAGTGTAAATAAACTTCAAACTCTATTGCTCTCTGATTTGAAAGATACAAGTTACATGCGAAATCAAGAAATGACAAAAGCTCCCTAAATTACATTACAAAAAAACTATTTATACTAAACTTAGAAGTTCTCGCATAGTTCTCACGCAACTTCCTAGTTCTCGCGCGAGATGCAGCTTCTCGCGCGGCAAGTTCAGGTTCTCGCACAACTTTGATTTTCATAATCTTGATTTGATTTTTCGAGCCTCTAGGTTCAATCCCTTTAAATTCTTTGATTTCATAATTGTTTCAAAATAGGGTTTGTGTAGCATGCTAATTTTAGCTTCAATGTCCTTCAAATTGGCAGATCAAGTAGCGCATTACCACATCATTTAAATATGATCTTTGGGTGTAAATTATTTTTAATCAGGTAGCCAAGTTTACATTTTTTTTGTATTTTTTTGGATATAGTTCATCTTCTTCGATGTGGGTTTATCGTTCCTAAGATTAAAAGGCCCCCTCATGTCATTGCTTTCGAGTTTCAGGTACTCGGTGCACGCTGCAATCGTTGTTTATATTTGTATTGTATGGGTTTGTTTGTTTATTGTTCCTAAATTCTTTGAAGACATTCTGTTTTCATAGGGTGTATATGTATTGTTCTTTTTGGTTTTAAAGGGGCTTAATTTCTCATTAACAAAATCAAAAAGTGACAGCATTTGATCGAGTAAAACGACAAGATCCAGAAAAGATAACATTTAAAAACTCCGCTGGAACGCGCGGGTTAATCTACTAGTTATAATTAATACTTAAAACCTCCTTGAAAATGATACGGGTCAAACGGGTCCAAAGGGACCCAAAGGGCAATTTTTATGCATGTAGAATCTTAATATGTTTATTTAAAAAGTATATTTCTGTTAAATCTAATTCGTGTGTTCGTATTTTCATCTCTTGGGCAATGTCAACTTGAAACTGCGTTGAATTATGTAAAAACAATGACGATATTGACTTATATAACAATCAAATGCAGAAAGTTTGCACGTCATCTTGAAAATCAAATTATTGATGATGCTTAACAAAATGCATGAATGTTAATACTTCACTTTTACAAAGAATTTCCTGAAGCAATTCATAACTCACTTCTTTTCATCTAGATTTAACAAACTGAATTACATATCCTACTTATATATTCTGACAAAACAATTAAAGGAAGTATCGTTAGAGTATTAATGATCATTAGAGTATTAATGATCCTTAGTAATCTATTTAGTGCAGTTATTGTGTCTTTAGTGCAGTTCATTATGCTTTTCTAAATCTATTATGTTTTTCTAAAATAATGAATTTAAAAAATATAATAATGAAATAATAATGTTATGTATCTCTAATATGTAAAATACAATAATAAATTAACAATTAATTAATCTAATATATTGAAAACAATGACAAAATATTATAATGTTTTATTGTATTTTTTGATCGTCGTTATCTTATCTTGAAAACTATGAGTTTTAAAAATATATATATTGTTAAAATAACATCATTATGTACTTTTAATTGTAAAACATGATGATTAAAAAACAAGTTTATATAATCTATTAGAAAATAATGACAAAAATAACACATTATGTTATCTTTAACACTATTAGTTTTGAAAAATACATTGATGAAAGTATATCATTGTGTATTTCTAATTGTATAACATAATGATAGATAACAAGTTTATATAATTTTTAAAAACAATGATAAAAATAATATAAAATGATAAAAAACGTAAAGCACAATGATTAATACATATAACAAAGGCAAATTTGATTTTAATATATAATTCAAACTATTAGTCATTGTCCGATAATAATCCTACTATTGATTTAGCCGGTAATAATCTCAACTTTTATTTTTATTACCAACAAGGGTTCCAGTAGTATAATTATCATATATTCACACTTAATTTGTACTTATTTTAAACTTGATTTAACTTGTATGTTTTCTTCATTTCATTCATATTCATTATTGTGAACGAAACCGAGTCGAAATCAAACATAAATTTTAATAATTATGTTACTGGTATTGCTGTTGGTAATAAAAATAAAGTTGGGATTGTTAACATCAATAGTATGTATTATTGTCGGTCAATGAGTAAATGTTTGGACTATTAAAATCCAATTTGTCTATAATAAATGATGTAAAATATATGACACCATGAACTCATAGTTGACACAATGAATGTATAAGACACAATAAGCTGATGTATTTGATACAATGACCAAAATGTCCTACTCTCTAAAACCATAAAATGACACATGTCATGCTCACAATTATTATTAGACTTTTTAGATTAAACATTATTTTTACTATTTTCCTACCCATTTAATCATGTCTATTAAAGTTTAAACACAATGTTTAAAAAATTTAAGCTATATGGGGACCCTTTCGAATCATTCCTCATAGCTTTATGCTATTATATCGTGTCATTTAGCGCATTCTCTTGGAACTGTAGCTAAACACACAAATTTCTACTTTTCTTCTTAATCATTATCCAAACATCTCCTTAAACTAACTGGGGAAAATTAGTTTATTAATTTGGCCTATATGGTCTTGCAACTTTTATTTCTTATTTACACTATTTCAAAAATTTCCCATACAATTGAAAGTATCCAATAATAATTTTACTTATAAGTTCTGCCAATTATTAAAGTTAAATATAAGTGAATTTCTAATCATTCACGTTTTTGTAAGCCCAAATAAAACATTCGATCTTATGGATTTTGTGTGGTGTACTTATCTCCTAATCATTAATCATTGAAAATTTTAAAAAGAAGATATAAGCCCAACACTTTCGTAGAAAGCAATTGTACTTTATTGTACCATTTAATAACTTTCAACCTTCTTATGCCAATTAATGACGTATTGGATTCAAAGAATGTAGATAGATATGATTCGACAAACTATAGATCCAAGACCCACTCCATGTCTTGCCTACTACTCGATTGCATTTGATAGAAAAATAATAAAACATTAAACTATGAAATAATTTAAGGTAATCAGTGGCGAACCTAAAAAAAAATTTCAATGAGAAGGGTAAAAGTTGGATAATTGTATAATTTTAAAGTGAACACTCGGAATTCTCATACAGATATAACGTTAAAAAAAGTTTACAGGCGGTGGCTGCTTCCAACCCAAAGCCTAGGTCCGCCCATAAAGATGATTAGAAAATTTGAGATATGTAGCCTTTATTATTAATTGGCATCTCAAAGAGGCTAAGAGCCACCGATGAGCCCTGTTACAACTGATGTACACAACCAAGTACGTTTTAAATCTATAATGATTTGTTATAAGAATGTGTTAAACCTACTTCATTAAGTTGTCCCAAACAGTTATACTCTCTTTTTCATTCTAATATACAGAATTAAACATCTCCATTTGACATTTTGAAAAGGGAAAATTGAAAACTAAGGGGAGAAAGGTACATTAAGCCTTTTCCTTGCAATAACGTTGAATATATATAGAAAACTATTATAGTACACTACACTTCATATTTTTCACCAAATTTGATTAAAGTTTATGAAGAAGATTAGTAGTGAGTTCTTTTTTGAACAAGTGTCCGTCGATACAATTATGTAGTTTTCACGGCTTTGAACCTTGGTTCTTTAGGGGAAAATAGTTGTTCGTTATAAATGGACATGTAATCACTGAACATAGACATTGGGTATCCAAGTTGGTTAACTTCTCTGCATTTTTTCTTATCGAGTTTAATTGCAGATTTGATGGTAACATTATAGAAAGGATTATAGATCAAGGCTATGAAGCTTTTAAACAAATAAATATAACCATACCTACTAAAGTCATCATTGAACACTATAATGTATCTCTCACCACTTAATGAGGTTGTTTAAAAATGTCTACGTACATCTGTGCGTATAAGTCCTAATAGATCAGTAGCCCTTCCACCTACATCGATGAAGGCTGCTTTAGTCATCTTACCACAAAGAAAATATTCACATAGGTCAAAAGATTTCAAACAGTGCATTCAAAGATTCCATCAGTTTGGATTTTGACATGCATTTCTAGTTTACATGACCAAGTCCACAATGCCAAAGATACGATAATTTAAAGTTTGAATTTGAGCGCTTAGTCAGAGCATATATACAGTTATCACAATAAAAAATAATTAACATTTATTTCATAAATGCAGCGTGAGGCTTAGGCTCAAAATAAAACATAAAGTTAATTACACGGACAGTCCCTGAGGTATGCACGTATTGCAACTTTAGTCCCTATTTTCAATAAATTACAGATGTGGGCCTGAACTTTGCATGGTATGCACGCCGGTAGTCCCCAATGCTAACAGAGGTTAAGTTTTTCAGTTAAGTCAATGTAAAATTACCAAAATATCCTTAAATAAAAAAATAAAAAGACCCACAAATTAAATAAAACCAACCCCCCCTACCCCTACCCCCACCCCCTTCATCTTCTTCTTCTTTCATCAGTCACCCCTCTCCACCACCATCATCCATCTTCACCATATGAGAAATCAAGTACCACCAACGGTCACTGTCACTAGCACCGGTCATTACCACCACAGATCCCAACCAGCTTTATGTGGTTACTAGAGGGGATCTGTGATGGTGATGGTGAAGGCGACGTTCGGTTCAGATGGCGATGACAATAACGATGAAAACGGCGATGAAGCTGTAATCGTTTTGTGATTGCGATGGCTACGGGATCTGCGATAGGATGTGTCTGTGGTTACAATAAGTAAGAAAGATGGGGGTGGGATGTGGATTGTGTGGCGGTGTTGGTGGTGGTTGAGGGGAAAAAGGTCTTATTGTTCGATGGTGGTGTTGATTGTGCAAATAGATGAAGATAATGATGGTTTGATAGAGATGGGGTGGAGGTTGTTGGGATGGTAGCAGTGGTGCTCAACAGCCTTAAGTAGTGGTGGTGGTGGTGACCTTTGGTAGTGGTGATTGTGAGTGGTGGTGGTGGTAGTGGCAATTATGAGTTGTGGCGGTTCCGATGGTGGTGGTGGGTTAAGGGTAGAGGCGGCGGTGGTGGGTTAAGGGTAGAGGCGGCGGTGGTGGGTGTTGAATGTGGAGAAAAAGATAAAAAAAAAAAAAAAAAAAAAAAAAAAAAAAAAATAGGAAAGAAGGGGTATTATGATCTTTTTAAAAAACTAACTGAGAAACTTAACCTTTGTTAGTACTAGGGACTGTCAGTGTGCACTCTTTGCATAGTGTAGGCCCACATCTGTAATTTATTGAAAGTGGGGACTAAATTTGTAATACGTGCATACCCTAGGGACTGTCCGTGTAATTTACTCTAAAACATAATTTCTTTAAAGGAACAATTATTCTTTCCATTGAATTGATAGGAAAAACCTTGCTCACACAAACAGTCACCTGTGAAAATGTTTTTTAGTAATACAATGTACAAAGAAAAAATGTTATTTAAAATCAAATGGAATTATTTGGTAACAAAATAGAATATTGTCTTAAAACTTGAATGGTTATACGTGTGCCATTGTCGACATGTAAAACCAAATTGTCTATCCTCAGCTCTTTAACTTTATGAAACCCCTACAAATCATTGCAAATGTGATTTCTACACCTAGTGTTAAAAATCCAAGCATTACTAGTGAAAGCAAATAACCCTATTATATGAATACCTGAAGTTGACTCCTTAATAAGGTTCTTTGTTTCAGCTAGAAACTTAGGACTGATCTTATTTCAATGGTTGGGCTCCACACATTGGTGGCAGTAAGTGTTTTAGGATCCTTCGGCTTTGTAGGAGCCATTGTTTTGGCAGTAAATTCTTTTTTGAACCCCATAATAGGCACTCTCCCCTTTGGAGAAACCCATAGCTTCTTTGCCTTGCTTTTTCACTTAGCTTGAATTAGCAACCCTTAGCATGCTAGGGAATTTCGTAATAGAGTTCTTGAAACCATTCATATTGTAATTCATTACCAATTGGTTAAAGGACTAAAGAAGTCACCATATCATCATGATATTCTTCGGTGAAGATCCGAGATGCTCCAACCTCTCCAAGTAACCTTTCATTCTTATTATGTGAAGGCCACAGGAAGTTCCCACTTACATCCGACAATTAACTAAAGATATCATGGTGTCATATATTCCTTGCCTCGCGTGCTCCTCAAACATCAACTTGAGTTCCGCAATGATGTCATAAGCTTTTAGGTGCTCCAAATCATATTGTAGATTTGGCTTCATGCAAGCTAGCGTGAGGAATACAACCGTTTGAGCATCATCGCAATGCTTGGCTCAAGTATCCTTTTAGGCCTTGGGCGGGTGCATTGTTTGCCGAAGGGTGGGGCACTGGTCCTTCAAGGACATACAATGTCTTGTCTTATAATAACACAATCTGGAGATTATGATGCCAATCCATGAAGTTTATGTCTTTAAGTGCCTCATGGTTTAGTAAGGAGCATTGACCGGAAGAGATCGACCAAGGAGTGCTTGGGCCAAGGAGTGCTTGCGGGTGTTGTCATCTACAAACAAAGTATCAAACTTTAGTACTTTAGATATTTAAATCCTTTAATAATTAAGTACCCTATGTATTATTTGCAACTCTTAAACCCGCCTTATTCACTAACATTACATTGTTAATATTTGCCATTCAATCCGGTTTATACCTGCCTCGTACCTTGTGGTTGGCCTACATGCTTTTCATAAAGTCTGTTATAACTTTTCATACTTTAAAACGTGTGATGTCCAAACCAAATGTGCTTGGCCTAGGCATTTATCACAAAGGTTGTGACAAACCACCTTACCTCACTACTAGAAATTTTAAGTGAATGGCCCATGACTAATTAATCTTCACATGGAAATTTTAATAATACGCAAGTGTTTTAAAGGGTGGTATACACTTATTTTGAAAAAGGGTAGTATTACATTTAACTTTAATGATGTTTTCAAAACATTACATCAAATAAAACCAAGTTTTATTAGTTCGTCTTGCGGCTTAATGTATATCATGTCGATTCGATTTTCATATCCTATATATTAATACGTCTATTAAACACGTCGAACCATTTTAACTATTAGTAAATCCTTTATTACTAACAATTAAGTTTCTAAAAAATAAAATCTCTTATTATTTTATGTTTTAAACCTTAGTTTTATAACATTTAATTACATAATTTTAGTTTCTAAAAAGTCTTCCAAATCGTAAAGATTTATGTATGAGTTTATATAAACACCATTTTTATAAAACTCTTTATTTATATTTTAATTTTATTAAAATGGTTTGTGATACTTTAAAAACCTAGATTTTCAACACAACCACATAAACATGTAAATAAATAAATGAGTTATTTACATAAATGGTCCCGATGATGCATTTAAAATAATAGGTTTGAATACTAAGAGTTCTAAGTAATAATTTAAAGTATTATGCTTTCAATTTGTAACAACCTTAGTTGTTAACACCAACAAACGTTAATTTTTCTATTAAATTTAAGTAAAATGACCAAATTATCCTTTTGTAATTGAAATGAACAACTATGTAATTAATTTATTTTTATTATTAAAGACACCATCTATGTAACATACAAAATATATGCAATTAATAACCAAACACACACATGTTCGTCCCACCCATTCCAATTAATCAGCGGCATATAACCCTAAAACGATTAAACCTAGACGCCGCCTAACCACCACATGCTCATCACCAACATCGAAAACTTTATGATTCTTGGATCACCAGTAGAAGCGTGGGCAAGTCAACTCCAAATCTCAATTGAGGATGAAATATGGTCTTGGTGAGGATGACATGCTCGTTTTGGTGGTGCTTTACAACTATACAATTCAATGGTCATATCTTTGTGCTATATAAATTGTATACCTCTTGATTACCCAAATCAGGGGGTTTTACGTAGAGATGATATTTACTCCATGTCTTCGGCGATGTTTGGTCCCCTTCATGCTCCACTTTTCCAGAGCCACAATCAGCTGTCACAGAAGTTAAATTTCCGCTAAAATCACTCATGCAATCTACGACTCTAGCATACGACTATTTTGATTTTTTTAATTGGTTTTTTATACATAGAATATATTTTGAGTCTTGAAGTAATTAAGATTTGGGTTTTGTTGGAATTTGTAGAAAACCCAAAAAAGCATGACTTTTGAAGCATTTATGGTGGTGTGGTGGTGGTGGTGGTGGAGGATGTGGTTGTGGTTGTGGCAGTGGCAGTGGTGGTGGTGGTGTAGACGGTGGGGCTGTGATGACACGAACAGGAAATGGGGTGGGGAAAGAGGGATTTAGGTTTCTAAAAATTATGATTGTCTGTAATTTGCAAAATAGTCTAATGAGTAGGACTATTTACATGATTGATCCCTATGTTAAGTTAGCCAAAGGTTATTTTGGTCATTTCAATTCAACTTAATAGAAGCTTATACACGATTTAATCTTAGACCACAAACTCATTACAAAATTAAAAGTTGATACCCATACCTATTTTTCTCTTTATTTTCTTTCTTTAATTAGTACTCAAAGCCATGAATGTATGATATTTTATGAGCCAAAACAAAACATTACTCAAGTCTAAACTAGACACAAATCTTCAACTCTTTAAACTTGACTCCCACTTGTTCAGATAGCTCTTTTAGAACTCTGTATTTCATCTTTCGAAAGTCTTCTCTTATTTGTTATATTTGAGAATAGAAATATAAACTAATATATTTTTCAAAGCAAAATAAATAAGCTGCACGACTTGAAAATAAATAATTATTACATTCCCAAATGACTAATTATTACAATCATATTGAATAAAACAACCACATGGTCTTTTACATTCTTTTTTTTGCATGAAACATACATAAAATCATATTTGGCACAAGCAACTTAGTTAGCACCTTTTGAGCATGAAAAAGGTGGTGATTTTATATATCATTTTGTTACTTGAAAACCAACATATAAATTTTACTTGTGAAAAACTAAAGTGTTTCTTTGTATATATCATTTTCATTCTTGAAAAAAGTATAATGATATAGTTTTGCTTTCTAATACAATAATTAAAATATGTGTTGAAAAAAGTTTCAAATCGAACATAAGTGGCTACCAATTGTTAGTATTTAAACTTGTCTTATAAAATCATTTACAAAGGAAGATTATAATAAAGATCCATATGTAGAAAATGAAACTTTACATACAATCATATGATGTTTGTAGAATAACAACCTTTGATGCGAAAGCTTTTCCTATCGTGCTCTCTCGACCAGGTCATCATAAGAAATGCAATGGTTTAGAGCCAAAATGCAGCTTTTAAGAAGATAAGAACAATTGTATGTTCTTCGCTGACGTGATGCACACCAAATAAGCATTACCCCTTGTGCTAGCAACCACCAACATAAAAATCAATCACTAACACTACAGGACCGGTTTTGGTTCAAACAGTCAGTTTCACAGTTGCAAACTTATCAACTAATCACATTTACTAGATCAAATAGGGAACCAGGCGGTGAAATAATAAACTAACAAGTAAGAACACTCAAGAACATAAAGATTAGTTTTCAAGGTTGATGTATATTACTCTTAAGTGTTTACAAGTGTTACCAAGCTTCTTCGTCCTAAGACGGATCCATAAGATATTTTATACTATAACCTACAGCCGGTCATACTTTGAAGGTCTCCTGGACACTAATCTAGAAATCAAAATTAATGTAAAGTCAAAAGACAGATTGCCTTTTGACATGTGACTATAAAATACCATAGCTCATATCTTATTGTATTACAATAAGTATAAAAGTACTAAAGTAAGAAGTTACAGAAAAAAAAACCATAATATACAGTTGACAAAAGTAAAAAGGTAATCACTAACTTATATAAGTTGGTGAGTCTTCAGAGCTGACAGCGGAAAGGTCTTCTGCTTTTGTCAAAAGTATCTGAGAGATACATGTCTTCTTAGTCTTCGGAAGACTTTAGTCTTCAAGTTTAAGAAGACTTTGTCTTTAGACTTTACTTTTGGCTTCGGAAGATTTCTGTCTTTGGCTTCGGAAGATTTGACACTTAGTTATTTTCTTTGTACATTGTCAAATCTTCCGAAATACTTCTTTGTACTTTAGTGTATGTTGAAAGATCTTTGGTTAACATCAGCCTTTAAGATAATCATCTAGATCTTACAAACACACTATTGTTTATTAGTGATTATATGTAATGCAAGTATGAAACTAACAAGCCAAAAAACCAAGATAAACTATACAAAAAATGGTAATTTTGGTGTTTCTTTCTGTATTAGAAATCAAAACCAAAACTCTCTAGCCATAAATATTAATGTTTAGTTGAATCTTGATGCCTTTCGTGACAATTCATTATCATCTTAGAGGATGAATGCAACTTTCGAGTCAATATTTTCTAGCTTACCTCCACTCTTCCAATAGACTAACTCATTCAACAACATAACAAGGGTTGAGTTCTTGAAAAAGTTCTCTTCTCACTAGCTTGTAGCACACAAGCACTCCGTTTTCACCCTCTCAAGAAGCTCCAACAGAATCTGATGATTCACCCACTTAAAAAAAATAGATAAATCCAACAATATATTGTTTTGATAATGTTACATTAAACTAGATTATATAGTAAGACATAACATAATTTAATACTTAAGTTATAAATTTTATTAAGATAGTTATGTATGTTAAAAAGATGGTTATGATTTCGCAAAGGTGTGTCTCTTCCTTGGTGCTTTTTGGTACTTATAAATAATACAACGCAAGAAAATTTAATGTAGTTTTCCAATAAGAATGACTTGATTCGTATATTTAATTTGGTGTTTGCAAATTGTGTTTTCTTACATTTGTTTAATCACTCTCAGACACGATCAATGATAGAAGTGTGCCCTTGTTGATAGCTAACAACCAATATCCGAGAGGTTACGATCAAGACTGATTGAATCAAAAAGAACATCAACGACATATTTAATTAATTAAACGTGGTGATTGGCATCCACTATAACATAGGTGAAGATTGAAATCGAATTTTAAACCGGTTTCATAGACGCCATTATTTGAATCAGAAGTCAGATATTAATGTAGTTGAAATAATTATTATAGAAGAATTAGCGATCGTGGTGAATTGAAATCAGAGTAATCGACCAAAGATCCTAAGGAAACACTCAATCAGTTTGACGCCACAAGGAAAAACAGGAACACCCAAACAAATCTTGAATTCTGAGTGTGTTTTCATTTATAATGGGAATGCAAGAGTACTTAAAATTTTCATCAATAAATAAGTGCCATAACATATAAAGGATAAAATAAACCTAGAAGGAAATTTGATTAAAGAAACAGGAGGTTAGCAATTAAATCTTGGAAGAAATTGATCATCAGCAAATAGGGAATGATATATTATATTTAGCGACAAAAAACTAGTCTGACTAGAAGATACAAAGATCTAGGTGATGTTGTGTAGAATTTGATCAAGATCAAAGATGTGAAGATGAACACATAAGCAAAAGGATAAAATCAACTGCTAATAAAATCTTTCAAAAGTTATGAAACTATACCGTAAAAGGAGGAAGCACAATAAAGTTTCAATTGCCGACTTTAAATTCTGCAAATAAGTAAAGGTTCAAATGTTAACTCTTCGTTATTGCGATAAGCGTGTTAACCTATCAAGATCAATTAAAATCATATTGTTGGAATAATATCATTACACAAATATAAACATATATTTTTTTATGTATATTTGTAAACTTGTAAGCATAACAAATTTACATTGGTGTAAGTTACACTTATATCTGTAAATATTTACAAAATGTAAGTATAACTTACATTAATGCAAACTTTTTTATGCTTATAAAAATTACACATATAAATAATAAAATATATTTTTGTATATGTGTAATGTGTTATTCCAAAAATAATAATGAATTGAATTTTGAACGGGTTAACATGGTTATCATGATTATAAAGGGTTAACATTTGAGTCTTAATCTACATAGAATAATTAAACATTTATGTTATAAATAAAACATTTATGTTATAAATATTATTAAATTAGTTATAATGTGTGCTAAAAATGTTGTTATTGTGGTTATTACTCGTTAAATGTGGCGCCAATATTGAAGAGGTGTGTCTCATTGGCTCCTTATGGTAGCGTGTAAATAACAACACGCGCGGTACAAAATAATTTGTAGTCAAGAAGGGTGATTTGCAAAATGTGTTTTCCTTATATATGTGTAATCTGTGTGAAATTTGTGAATGGGTTTTAAACATTTATTCAATATAATGAAGCATTTGTACATGGTTTGATCTAAATCCTAAATTGGCCACCAGTTATCTAGATGTAAAATCGAATAGAATAAAAAAATAGATTAGTTTAGACTTATACCTTCACGACTAGAAACAACTAAACCAAATTTGAAACACCACAAGATCAATGATTTCAATATACAAAGCACCGAGAACGAAGACGAACCTGGATCCTCTATCTGGTTCAATCGCATCCTCGAGAAAACATGAACTGCCTTCGCCTAATTTTAATGATGGTGGTCGACGTTGGTTGGTCGCATGTATTTGTCGTATGGTGGTTAGGGTTGTAAACGAACCGAAAATGCAACGAACAGTTCGTGAACTATTCGATAAAAAATCGTTTATGTTCATTCGTTATGCTCGTTCGTGTAATAAATAAATAAACACGAACAAGAAAACTTCATTTGTTTACTTAAATAAACGAACATAAACAATGGCCACGCTTGTTCATTTGTGTTCGTGAACATTCGATAATATGTTTGTTTTTGTTAGTTCATTTAAAAGTTTTTATATTTTATATTTTATATAATCATTTATACTCATTTATTTTCATGAATGATGAAAAATACAGATTTATACAATAATGAATATATGATTGTTTGCTTTTATCTGTGTTAATGAGCTTTTGTTTGTGTTCATTTATGTTTATGATCATTTTTTTGTCTTTGTTTGCATTTGCTTTTGTTTGTTTACATTTTTTTATGTTCGGTAATTATTCGTGAACAGTTTATGAACATATTTATTTACTAATGAATGAACACGAACAATAAATCTTGTTCGGTAAGTGTTCGTGAACAGTACTTGAACAAGATCGGTAGATTTTGTTGTAACAATCCTAAACGTTCAGGTAAAGCCTAACCATTAACCGTTAAGATTAATAGATCATAACTAGCGTTTGTAACCCCGACGCATCTTTTATACAGTAAATCGAGACTCAGACAAACGCACATCTTTATAATATTACATTTAGATAATCATAGCCACAACACTTGATGGTTAAAAGGTGGCTCAGTACCGACGTCGGGTTACGACTGCACACCAATCGCCAAGCCAGGGCAACCAATGACAGTTATGTGGTATCATCACAGTCAGTAAACAACCAGAACGAATGGTTTCAGATAGGAAAACCCTCATCATCGTCAACAAAGTGAACAACCTAACGACAATGTCTCAGATGAGGTAGTAGTCATCATCATCGGCATAACAGATCACCCAACCACATAGCCTGTCGTTGCTGACAGAGAAAGCCGTTAGTGGCAACTCCGGGCGGCGACATCCATGATTTTGAAGAGTCTATCGCTCTTGAACTACATCCGAAACAATGGAATAAATCTAACCATGGAAAGCAAGAAATATATAAACTTATCACAACCAGACCACCAACTTTTAACTGTAAACCAATATCTCGGAAGAGGTAAACCATCGACAGAAAGGTCTCACAATCGATATCAGTAAAGAACACTCTCACCCAATATTGTGGTGTAAACCACCGTCTCAGAAGAGCCAAAGCTCAACATCATCGACAGAAGGGTCTCATCATCGACATTAGTAAAGAACACTCTCACCCAACATAGTGGTGTAAACCACCGACTCAAAAGAGCCAAAGCTCAACATCATCGACGTGGGTCCAGAGCACCATGGCATGTGCCAAAAAAGAACCAGATCTGAAAGCCCTAATACCACAACAAAACTAGGCAGAGAACCGAAGCATAAAATCAGATTTGACATCAACCCAACATCGATGAAAGAGAGGACCCGAACATGCAACCAGCCACATCGCCGCCAACACCGATGCCATCTTCGGCGACAAAAGAAACGGGGACGCCGGCAGCCAAATGCTGAAATTGCAAATCCACCGTGGCAAAGTAGCCTCCGCAGTTTTTCCCGTCTCCCCTTTCTCAAGCGGACAACGACAAGTTGATCTTAACAACTGCTTCCACCGCCATGGTTACAACAAAGAAAAAAGAAAATACGAACATAACCGTAGCAGGCGGTGGAGTCGACGGCTGAAACAATGACGATGCCACACGACTGTCGTGAGAGCCGCCTGGCCACCGCCACACGGCTGAGGAGGAGTTCGACTGCAAGATGGTTGAGGGTGAATGAAGGCTGCAAACCCATTTAAATCTTAAGTGTGCAGCAAACCTTGTACCTCAAGCATTAAAGCTTGTACGGCTACTGTTCATCAAACATCTTTTTTCATATATAGAGTAATATGTAATTGTGCATGTTTTAGATGATGCCTAGGACACAAGTTAGTAAACATAAGTGCATTAGCTCGCAAACTAATGATATTAAGATTAATGCATGTGATGAAAACTCTCGACGATTAGTTTACGATTTATCAAATCCTTGTGCGTTTTTATAAAATCTTTATCTTTCGTGCATGTGTTATATCTTGTATCAATCTCAAAAAGTTAACCACACACTTATATATCATATGTAAAATATAATGGAATAGGTATCCGATTATTCTATATTGGAATACGATCTTTTATTTTTAAAACATTAAAACTATTAAAAATAGGCACGTTTTACGACCGTTTATAAACCGTTAGACGCGTATAAATTTAACTAAACTCCCAAACACAAATATATCATCTACAATCTATCTAAAAGTTTTAATATATGTATTTCCCGACCTCTAGGTGCCGACTTAAACACCATCTTTGACTTGTGAGTTCTTATTAGAACTTTATGCACACATATATTTAAAATTTTATTTCTAAACCTCCAAGCACTTCTTTGGCTGCTCCAAACCGTAACAATACTCCCTAAGGCCATGGGTGAAGCTCTTTAGGGGCCGGGAGGGCCCCCGCCCCCCTCTCTTTTTCGTCAGTAGTGTTAATTTTTGGTCTAATAATGCAAATTTTTGGCCTCGTAGTATAATTTTTTTCATATATAACGAGTTCACCCTCTTAAAATAAATTAATTTCGCTCCCGCCCCCTCTATAAAGATATCCAAGCTCCGCCAGTGCCTAAGGCTATTCTCCAAGTATCATAAGGTTGTGTATGAAGCGAAACAAGAGGAATTAGTGTGAAATTGTCCAAATCTTACCTAAACGCAAAGATCAGGTTAGAGTTGGCATCACTAGCTATTCTACAGTAGCAAACGAGATCCAAACATATTAGGTGAGTTTTATAGATCCTCTTTTTATATTTATACAACAAATGTTTTGGAGGAAATACATGTTTTCTTTTATTCACCCGCTTACACATGAAAACAACTTTGTGAATTATCTGATTTAACTTCTAACACATAAAGTCCCCAAATGATCACACAAGTTGATTAACTCTGATGGTTAATAGATATTGTAAATAGTACTACTATATGGCCTTATTAGCCCAATTGGCATGGTAGCACCATGAAACAAGCAATTACATGTATCCATAAACAGTTATAAACAAAAGCTATGTTTTGTTAGACATAGAAAGCATAACGGGGCATTGTTTGATGATTATTGATGTTCGTTGTTTAAACTAAATATGTTAAGATTTCACTTGTCGGCTCAGCAAGACTACATCACATGTGCTAAACTGTATTGTGTATTTAGTAAACATAAAATGATAAAACATGTGAAACTCACCCACTATATAGTTAAACTACCTTGAACATGCTTTTCAGGTAATAAAAAAACTACTAAACTTAGTGTGTTGTGGGAATAAGCTTTTTAGACATAGCAAGACAAGCCTAGAAGCATAACTACTACGCATACAAAACAACTAACTGGAAATCCTATAGCAACCGAACTTATAGTGTGTAATAAACACTACTGTATGATGTAAATAAGTGTGTAGCATAGTAACTTTATAACCAGTGTGCTTTGAACCAAATGTGTCTGTGATATTTCGTGTTTCTGCTATCGGCGAGATGTAACATTTATTCGGTTCGTTTGCAGCCCTACTGGTGGTAGGATTTGCAACTTTTGCTGAGTTAGTTTTAAACTAATCATAAAGCATATCTGACGAGAATAATATTATCAAAACTTGAAAATGATAATCTCACACGACTTGAGTCTAAAAGCTTGAGAATCTGTCCCTTGCTAATTTCCATCATGAAGTTCCTAAACACCTCGAATTTCATGAACATACGGATCGTTATGGCCTTTCATCATGCAATTTTGTTGGGAGATATAAAAGCATGATAGGTTGCTTAAAAATTTTAATTTCATGACGTCATTTGATTGGTTTGGTAGTTAGCCACGTAAATTTCACTAGAAAATGTCAAATAATACGTGATTTTCATAAGGAATACCCCGTACACTTGTTTGCTTTTCACGTAAATTTGAACTTGTGATTTGATAAACTTTTATAGAAAATCATTACATAAACAATTAAAAAGCAGTTGAAAAAACCATTTAGGTAAATTATTTAATCATCTAAATGATTTTCCATTACTTTCTCCTCAAACTGTGGCAGCACAATCTGTCAATTACTTTAATATCATCACCACACAATCATGTTATGTGTTCATGCTAGGCAAAGTCAAAGGTACTGCAACATGCTTGGAATACTCAACATCAAAGGTCGGTAACTACTTACAATATAAGCAAGAAGGTAGAGTAGAATTACCGAACAGCCCCTGCAACTGCATAACCCAATGTGTACGTATGAAAACACTTTGTAGTAGACATCTCAACTGATCATAAGTCAGCCAAATCTTCATTCTCTTAGATATTGGAAGTATACCTGGCAAAATGGGCGGGTCGGGTCGGGTCCGGTATCGGGTCAAGACGGGTTTGGGTTAGAGCGGGTTCGGGTCAGAACATGTTCGTTTCAGAAACGGGTTAGGCCAGGTTCGGGACAAGATGGGTCGGGTCAGGACGGGTCGGATAAAAAAATTACGAACTTTTCAATTTTTAAACAAACACCAATATATATATAAACTACAAATAGAAGTTATTTCAAACATTAATAAAACTCCCGTATAAAGTAGTAAATTAAAAACTTTTTAACATACTAAAGATGCAGATTATTGAAGTTTCTACTAAAAAGATAAAAATAGGAACAATCAAATAAAAACTAATATGAAACTCTACTATAACACTTTATCACCTACAAAAACACTTCATCACCGGCCACAACATAAAATTATGATCAAGAAAATTAATCAAACCTCAATAAGAATATTTGAAGTGTGTGAAGAATGGATAATTGATATTATCTAAAAGTTGATAGTATCATAAGTCGAAATCAACGCTTCAATATCTTCTACAATTTTTCCTCCATCTCATTTTCGTTCTCATTCTCATCTGAATATTTAAAAAAAGAGTATGATTTTTTTTATTAACATTACATATAAACATGAAAACACATGCATATTTAAAGTTATAAAGATAAAAAAAAAACCTTAATTAATACCTTCTAAATCAAACAACTAATCACGAGTGCATAACAAGGCCTCGACATTTGAAGATACAAGTGTACTTCGAAATTTACTTACAACTAGGCCACCAATACTAAAAGATGATTCTGAAGCAACGGTCGTGATTAGAATGCTCAAAATATTATGAGCCATTAAAGTTAACTGTGGATGCCT
This sequence comes from Flaveria sonorensis, assembly GCA_025506505.1. Lineage (NCBI taxonomy): Eukaryota > Viridiplantae > Streptophyta > Magnoliopsida > Asterales > Asteraceae > Flaveria > Flaveria sonorensis. The sequence continues at coordinate 19,758,164 of CM046425.1, read as the reverse complement.
TCCTTGATTATCCTTCCAATATTGTAAAACATCAAGTTTTTGTTTTCTATCAAGTGAAGGTTCCTCAAGATACATTGTTAATCGTGACTTTTCTCTCTCAGCTTTTTTAAATTGGCTTTCAAATGACTTGAACCCATCTAACTCATCAAACAGATCAACACCAACATTTGAACTTCCAGCGAACGAAGAATCATGCGTCTCTAAACGAACATCATACTCCTTATCATATAACTTATGAATACCTTCATATATATACTCTTCAACTTCTCATCGCGTACTTCCTTTGTCATGTTAAGTTTTGAGAAACAATACTTAGCAATTTTAAACTTGTATCATGGATCTAAAATAACGGCAAAAGACAAAACCACACTATAACTTTCCCAATATTTTTCAAACTTCTTTTTCATGTCTTTCGCCATATCACTTATAACACGATCCGTGTTATGAATTTCCTCTTCAATAAATGATTTTATTCACCACACATTACGAAAATATAAGTTGGAAGTAGGATAGGAGCTTCTAGAAAATAAAGTCGTGATGTCATAAAAAGGTTTCAAAAATTTTGTTATTCTTTCCACTCTTGTCCCTTTATTTTCTGATGAAAAAGACTTATAATTTGAATCAACTAGTGCTAAACGAGCATAAGCGCGTTTATAAGTCAATGCGCTCTCAAGCATAAGATAAGTGGAATTCCATCTTGTTATGACATCTTGACGCACATGTTGCCCACATTGTAATGAAAGTTGTTGTATGCATTCCGCGAACTTATACTTTCTGCCAGCACTTCCTCAAATATATTTTACCGACTCTCGAACCTTCTCGATGGCTTCTTCAATTACTTTCAACCCAGCTTGAACAATAAGATTTAACACATGTGCAGAACAACGCATATGAGTAAAATCTCCATTAGAGACTAATGTGTTATTTAGATGCAAATAACTTTTTAGATATTCTACTAAAGCATCATTATATTTGGTATTATCTAGTGTGATAGTAAAAATCTTTTTCTCAATTCCTCAATCCGCTAAAAAATTGATCAAGTACTCTGCTAAAATGGAACCACTATGTGGAGGCGGTATAACTCGAAAGTTCAACACTTTTTTTCTCAAAACTCAATTTTCATCGATATAGTGGGCAGTCAATGCCATAAATCCATTCGTTGTGATAGAACTTCATAAATAAAAAGTCAAACATATTTTACTATTTACTTTTTGTAACTCATCTTTGAGATTCGCTCTCTCTATCATAAATTTTTAGGGCATCCGACTTTGTAGTGTTTCTTGTTATGGGATTGGAATCACGGTGTAAAAATTTATGTAAATCTCTTGTTGCCTCATGTTCAACATAACTGAACGGGTAGTTATGTTTAATGATCGCATATGCTAGTTTCTCCCAATACTTCGCTTGATCTAGAGGGGCATGTTTTTTTGGTTGACCTTGTTCATCAAGATCAAAACACTTCGGAATATGTCGCTTCACGTTAAATGTCCCATCTTTTGGATTGGCACTATACAATTTTCCATAACCATTACAAGTTGCCCTTCTAAACCCATCAGCTCTAGCCGGTAGTTTTTCAAAATAATCCCAAACTTTAGAATAGGTCTTACTAGAACTAAAAGAACTTACTTCATCATCAAAATCAGTGTTATTCGACATATTTGATTTCTCCTACAATGACCCTGAGACCAATTGAGCTAAAAATGTATAAACTAAAGTGTGTATTAACTATAGAATGTAGTCAAGTTAAAGACCCATAAATGAAAATAAGCCTAAAAATGAATCAAAAATTCAAAAAACAGTAGGTTTATTATTAAATGTTGGTACATACCATACAATGAAATGAAGTTAAATATGTACAAATGAACCCAAAAACTTGATTGAGCTCAAAATAAAATGTCAGAGAACGAAATATAGCTAATTAGCTACTCACTACAGTACAAAATCAATGAAAAACAATTATTCACAAGTATCACCAGATTACTAAACAACTACGCAATTGTGAAGAAGTCAAGAGGTACTTAGTATAAAACTCACTGAATTTGTGATAGTTTATTCATCAACTACAGTGGCTTAAAAAGCCAATGGCTTATAAGCCATATCTTATGATAGTTTATTCATCAACTGCACATGTTGCCCCCACATAACTTAAGTTAATTTATAAGCCATATCTTAAGCTATTAGCCATACAAAACAAGAATAGACTCTGCGATAATCAATCTAACAAATTGGAGGTTAAAATGCAACGTGGGTTAAGCCCAAAGAACTCAACTAAAATGCAACGTGGGTTAAGCCCAAAGAACTCAGTCAGTATGAGAAATCAAGTAACAGATGTGCAGAATCTAACAAATTGGAGGTTTTGCAAGAATCGCCTAATTAATAATCAATCTCACACAAATCAATCAAGTCCAAACGAAATCATACCTTGACCAATCTAGTAACAGATGTGTAGAATCGATTCACTGAAGTACACAATCGATTGAAGAATGAGGCCGATTGAAGAATGAGGTCATATTCAAATGTTCAAAATCGTTACGAAACCCTAATTAAATCGAAACTTTCGTTGACAGAAATCAAAATCGATTCACTGAAGCACGAGAGGAAATCGATTCATGATTCTTTGTTGATTATGTTGCTTCTTAGTTGATGATCTTCTTAGTCGATGGTGGTTCACTGGTTCCCTTCGAGGCTTCGATTATGACTCTGTGTCTCTGTCTCTATATTATTACTGACCCGTTCTTTTTATGGTGAGCCCATCCTGACCCGTTGGTTTTTTTCCAACTCTAAGAATGCCCATTCTGACCCTTTAAAGACAAAGCTTGATCCAAAACAGCCTATGATTTTTATTTTATAACCCATATCAGCCCAAAATTATATATGGGTCAAGTTTGCCAGGTCTAATTGAAAGACCCAAATAGCCTCTTGTAATCATAACGTTTAGAAAGAGGGGTAACTTTAATGAATAATAATATATTAATTTTTTTTTCAATTACATCACTTAGTTTTAAAAAATTTCAATTAAGTCATCCAGTTTTCAATTTTTATTTAAATTATAAGTTTCAACATATTATTTTTATTATCTTAATTAAGGAATATTTTTTAATGCTGATATGAAGTGATGCATGGAGTTTGAGTATTTTTTTATTTTTTAAAATCATTAACATGTTTTTTCATTTTTTTTAAATAATTAAATATATTAAGAATCTCAACTCCACACATTCTCCTTCATTTCAAATTGACACTAAAGAATCCAATGACGACTCGATTGATGATTAGAAGATTTAATTTGAGCAAAATATGTATAAGTGACCTTATTGAAATATTTTTAAAACTTCATTATTACTCTGTTATATTTTCTCTTTAAAATACCCTTTCAAATTTCAACTTAAATTAAAAATGTTAAGGGTAGAAAGATAATTTGACTATAATTTTTTAAGTTTATCATCAATCCCCATCTTCATAAAGTATTCAACATCATTTGCACTCAATTAACAGCCTTCATACCAGCTCAACCATATACCTTTGCTAGCAAATATTATAACACATCAAAGCGTTGACATTTTTTAATATATGGTGACACCAGCAAAGGTTATAAATACCTCCACACATCATACTTTCATCAACATATCAAACTCAAAATACAACACATATTAAAGTTTAATCTTCGTCAGTAAAAATGCCGATCCCCGTGATTGACTTCTCAAAACTTGATGGTGAAGAGAGAGCTGCGACAATGGCCCAAATAGCTAACGGATGCGAAGAATGGGGATTCTTTCAGGTACTCATATGTGTAATTATAGATACAATAACGAAGATTTACTTGTTTATATGTTCACTCATATATAAAACCATTGCGTTTTGCTTTGTCGATGCAGTTGGTGAATCATGGCATTCCGGTGGATCTTCTTGATAGGGTGAAAAAGGTAAGCTCCGGATGCTATAAGACGGAGAGGGAAGAAGAGTTTGTCAAGAACTCGACACCCGTCAAACGATTGAAGGAACTGGTGAACAAGAAAACCGGAGACAAGCTGGAAGACGTCGATTGGGAAGACGTCTTTCTTCTTTCAGATGATTATGAATGGCCACAAAAGACCCCAGGATTCAAGTAAGCACTAATACCACTTTCCAAAAACTACTAATCATGTTAAAGACTGTATAAAGTATGTGTTTGTTGAGCTACAATGTTTCCTGGGAGCAAGGTTTGCTCTTATCTCAGCAGACAAAGAGAGTGCTCTCAGTGAGATCCCAACTCAACAAACACATATGTATCATTTTACTAAATACATTTTTACTAGATATGTTTGATTGTTTTGAAATCTGACATATGAACGACACGAATAAATAGGGAAACCATGATGAAATACCGAGCTGAATTAAAGAAACTAGCGGAGAAGATGATGGAAGTGATGGATGAAAACTTGGGGATACCAAAGGGGTACATCAAGAAAGTTTTAAACGGTGGAGATGGAGACAAAGCGTTTTTCGGGACAAAAGTTAGCCATTATCCACCATGTCCTCATCCTGAGATGGTGAACGGTTTGCGGGCACACACTGATGCTGGAGGGATCATCCTTCTTTTCCAAGATGATGAGGTTGATGGCCTTGAGATTCTAAAAGACGGTAAATGGGTCGATGTTCAACCTATCTCCAACTCGATTGTTATCAACACAGGTGATCAGATAGAAGTTTTGAGCAATGGAAGATACAAGAGTGTGTGGCATAGGGTTAAGGCTAAAACCAATGCCACCAGGAGATCAATAGCCTCATTCTACAATCCCTCTTATAATGCAACCATAGCACCTGCAACCGAACTCATCGAAAAGGAGAACGAAAAGGTTAACCAAATCGGATACCCGAAATTTGTGTTTGGTGACTACATGTCGATATACACCCAACAGAAGTTTCTATCGAAAGAACCTCGGTTTCAAGCTGTTAGAGCCGTTTAATAAAGTCAGAATGATTTATTTGACGTATTGCTATAGTCTTCTGATTACTTTTTGTTTGTAATCTTTCATTAAAGATTCAAATCTATTTACCAATTGTTTCCAAAGTAAACCTGTGATCATGGGTATTAACTTTTAAGAGGGTTAATTTTATTATTCTTATTATGTTTGTTTGAAGATGAACAGATTCTTTGAACCAAAAAGGCTGTAACTAACATGGACAACCAGATAATGCCCACAATTATTAGGTGTAATGCAATCATAAACATGAGCATGTTTATCTTGTTCTGATTGTGTGTTCTGAATTGCCTACAGAATCAATACAATATTATATACAAGTCTACGCAGATGTCATCAGTGTACTTTGCTTGATCCTAACGACCTAAAAACAAAATTTAAAATTTTCAAACTGATTTTACGAATCTTAGTTGACTATGTAACTTTTCAAATTGTATTCTATATCGACGAGGTAAGAAAAGTCAAACCTTGATCACTTTCGTTTCTCCTGCCAAAAGGATGAGAATAGGAGTTGCAATATCAAATATATTGTTGTTTCCTGGTTTTCGTTACATTGTTTCTAGTACTTATTACTTCAAGGCCAGTGCTCTCTATCCTTAAAATAAATTTGTCCCCTTTCATATTTTGACTTGCATACTACGGGTAGTGGTGAATTGCCTCCCAAGAGATAATAAATGAACGTTTTTAGTATTGTTAAACATATCTTTCACGACAGAGACATTAACCCTGATAAACTAGTAAGTGTGATAAAGATATCTTATATATAAATGTTTGTTTTCGCGAGTAGTCTTTTTAAAAATTTGACATTCTTTTGTTGCAATTCAATGTGTATACATGTGTGGTATTTGGTTCTTATAGTATGCTTTTAATATTTGAGGGGTTAGGCAAAGTAGAAGGTTTTATTTGCAAAGCTAGCACGCCTAAAGGGAAGATAGTTGCTCTAGAGAAAGGCCAGGGATTAGAGTGTAAATGTGGACGATATATTCTTTGTTTTCATTCACTTTGGTGTTGATCAAGCTCTCTGACTCTCACTCTCTCTTAAATGCTCTTCTTCATTGAGATAATAGGGAGAGCCATCCCATGTTTGTATGCATGCCAGAGAGAGTTACAACTTAACTATGTTTCGTGTTACTTTAGTCTTGAGTGTTTGTTTGTATTTGTTATTTTGATTACCCTTTCTATGTGTATTCACTTGTGTGGAATTTCTTATTGTATGTTCTGCATAGTAACACCCTTTGTTAATCCTTAATCTACAACTGTAGCGGTTTGAAAACCTAGTTGTGACCTTGGTTGTGTTTCTCTCTAAGTGTGACTGTTTGCTCGTATTCCTACCGGTTCTTAGTTTGTCTTGTTAATTAATCATAAATACTGGGTGATGAATAAAAATAAGGAGCAATGTTAATAACGAAACTCATATCGGTAAGCTAGATGTAAGTGATCCACTTCACTTACATGCTAATGACTTAAATACCTTAACTATTGTTAACATGAAACTAGGAATAAAAAATTATTCAGTTTAGGTTAGTTTTATGAAATTAGCTGTATAAGTTAGGAACAAAATAGGTTTTATTTATGGAACCTGTGTTAAGTCGACTTCTGACAACGTATTTGCCAAACAATGGGACATGTACAATCTATTGAACTATCTTAAATTTAAATTTAATTTCTAAAGAACTTTATCTTGGTCGAGTATTTTGTAAGTTCGCTTCAGAAGTATGGATAGACTTAAAAGAGACTTATGATAAAATAGATGATCAGTAGTATTCAACACTATCACAAGCTAAATACTATGTGAAAATTATTTGATGCTATGGTTCAATTGCCTTCTTACACTTGTAGAGCGTTTAAAGAATTTAATGATTTTAATCATTTAATAAATTGATGCGTTTTCTTATAGGTTTATATGATATTTACCAATATGTTAGAACCAATCTTCTGATTAGTGCCGCTTACAACCATTAAGGATGCTTATCTATAATTTTGATAGATGAATCACACAGAAATAATGGTTCCTTCTCATCTGGAAAATGTTGTCAAAATGTGACTTTCTTTACAAAAATAATCAATCCTTTGAAAATAAAAAATCAATCATTTAAAAATAATAAGAAGTTTGGAAAGAGACCTAGTCCTAACCTTGCTCTCACTATAATAAAATTGGTCACATGGCTAAAAGATCTAGTTTTATAAAACATAAATTGGTAATCTAGGTTGTAAAAGTTGAAATTCAAATAATTCCCTCAACACCATTAAAATATTTGGTATTGTTTCAACTGCTTCTTTATCGTTTACTCCATAACAATTCTCAAACATAATGATTTTTGTCAGTAGCAAATAATGCTCTAATACCTAAAGTTCTAGAGTTAGAGATGCATCTGTTAGTAAATGTAGATTTTTCTCTTTGAAGTCTTTATCTTTCAAACTTTTTGTTGTAACCGGAGAAAGGTATGAAAATGGTTAGGTAGTAGATTCAAGGTAAATCTCTAATCAACTACGTAGATGTTTCTAAAGTTAATGTGAATGTAGTTCACCCATTTGGTACTAATTCAAAAGTAACAAAGATTGGTGATTTAGAATTAGTAGGTACTATTGTTTTATCTCATGTAATTGTGGTCCTTGACTATTCAGTAATCTGCTATCTATTCATAAGGTAGCTAAAGATAGTAATTATGGTCCTTGACTATTCAGTAAATCTGCTATCTATTCATAAGGTAGCTAAAGATAATAAGTTAGAACTCTTGCTTAATGAAGAAAACTATCATGTTCGGCATTTAAAATCAAGAAAGTGTTGGTAGGTAGACAAATTAATGGGTTGTATGTCTTTAAAAAGGATACGTAATTTTTAATGTGCTTTTTAACAGTTTGATGATACAATATTTGGCACTCTAGGCTAAGACACTTGTCTAACATAGTCTTAATAGTATCAAAATATAATCTAAATCTTAATATTGTAAAAAATGAAAAAAAAAAAAAAAACTCAACCCTATGACATTTGTCGCAAAGCAAAACAACCTAGGGCTCAATTTCCACTTAGTAAGCATGCTTTTAAAGTAGTATGTGAGCTAGTCCAATTATACTTGTGGTTCCATTCAGGATAACTAGCAAAGTAATTTTTTGATATTTTCTAACTTTGGTTGATGACTTTTCTCATGCAGTGTGATGTTTTTTTTATTAAAATAAAAAGTTGAAGTTTTTCAAAGCATTGTAAAGTATTATGAATTAGTTATAAATCAATTTGATAAAACTGTTAAAAATTATAGTGATAATGGCACAATATTGATAGTTTATTGTCTTCATTTCTAATCTAGGGAATAATACACAATACATACACCACAACAAAATGAAATAGCCAAAATAAAACATAGGCACTTACTAAATGTTGTCCGTACTTTAGTTTGAATGTGTCATAACTTTTACGTAGACACTTACTAAATGTTGTCCTTGAATGTGTCATAACTTTAATATATTTAATAAATTGAACTTCTTTTTTGTTCTTACATGGAAGAAGTTCTAATAAGGTCATGTTTAGTTGTAAACCTTCTTTAAAACATTTGAGGATTTCTCGGTTGTACTGTTTTAATACAATTTTGAATAATGCTAATAAGTTTTCTAGTCGTGTTAATAAATGTGTCTTAATTGGGTATTCAAAAGTAAAAAAAAGGTACAAATTATGGGATACTGAGAATAAAATAATATTTTTCTCATGTGATGTAAAATTTACGAGAAATAGTCTAACTTCTTAGAAAAGCAAGAACCAAAACACCATATCTTGGTCTTCTACAGAAGTAGATACCAAGCAATGTGTGCTACTTCTTGTGAGGATTTATGGAACGTAAATCTATTTATATAATTAAATAAAATTAGTTTGTGCCAATGCAACTATTTCTTTAGCTGCACATATAGTCTTTCATGAATGTACGAATATTTAGAGTTGTGACGACCCTAAAACTAAGGTTAGATAAATTAAAATTTAAGGAATTATTATAAAATTAGGAATTGCTAAGATGACTTTATTCGATAAGAGTTGTTATTTATATGTTTTAGCATGTATAAGTATGTGTATATGCTTCTTTAACGTGCATGCATGCATAATTATTTACGTGAGTATATATGTGTATATTTGGGGATATGAATTTGTTAAGGACAGGTATATAAGTTACGAAATAATGTAAGTGCACCATAAGATATTTAATACACAAAGCATACTATTATTAAGTAATGAAACAAGATCAAAACTTAAACTAATTTTAACAAGAGTCCACAGCGAACGTGTAAGGGTCCACAATGGAGGTGTAAGGGTCCACAACGGACGTGTAAGCTTTAGAAGAAAAGCAAACCTAAGCTTCGGAAGATTTTAAGCTTCGGAAGAGTAATCTCACTGTGTCCACAGCGGACAGCCAAAGGTCTGCAGCGGACAGCCAAAGATCCGCAGCGGACAACCAAAGATCTACAGCGGATGAAGTAATCTCACTAAGTGTGCCATAGCAAGTCCACATCGGATGTATAACAAATAAACTTAAAAACTTAGGCTAATATTAGTCACTTGATTATTAAGGTGTTTACTCAAACTAATCCAAATCAATGGATTACTGGAATACTTAAAACAAATCACTAACTAATTAAAATTTGGCAAACACATAAACATATTAGTATGGGGAAATGACACCTATCCCCATTGCCACTCAACCCTCTCGGTAGTTTTACACACATACCTCTAACTTGAAACACATTAAGCCTACATAACACCTCACCAAGGCTAAGTAATCATTACAAGCTACTAACACACTTTTTATCCTTCGGCCGAACCTATCAACACCACCACCTTCGTGCATCACCATTACAACCCACCCTTCTCTATTTCTCTCGGCAACCATCACAAACCAAAACAACCTTCTCACCTCCAACACTCTCTTTTTCTCTCGATTGTTATACCACTGGAACCATCATCAAGTCATCATCAAAATCCTTTGAAGAATTATCCAAGTTCAATAACACCTTCATTCAAGTTTAGAACTCAAGGAGATTGAAGCCTTTATCAACCGCCTTTTTCATCTTTCTTTTATTTACAATAAAGGTTAGATTTATGAAACTCTATAACTAAAAAGCTTGTAAAAATTATGTAAGCATGCAACATACATATAGTTGAACCCTTATGTTATATATCATCAAAAACTAATTACAAATTTCATAAAAACCTTGATTTCCAACTAAAATCAGTAACTAAGTTTACAAAACAGAAAATTTTAAAGGTATTAATAAAAACAAAAGATTTAAATAAAAACGAAGGGTTTAAAGATGTTAAATTAATTATTATTACATGATTAACTAGGCTATACTAGGTTGAGTACTTAATTTACTATGATAAATTTTTAAAAAAAATATAAAATAGTTAACTGGAAAATAGGAAGTACCTATATAAGATATATTAATTTATATAATTGAAATAATGAAATAAAAGAGAAAATACAAAATTTAAGATCAGGACATAATAAAAATCTAAAAAATTTATATATTGATCTCAGTAATATAGTTAAGTTACAAAATAAATTTCGTGAATTAATTCATTAGTATGATAAAGTTTTATATTTTAAAACAAATAATAAGAAGAAAATCAACGATAATAGTAAACCAGTAGATAAAATCATGAAAATTTTACATAAAATGTTACATATTGTGTGGAACATTCTGTGTGATTTTTATAATTTTAAGAGATAAATAGATTTTCTGCTATTAATTCGAAATATTGTAAAAATTTCAGAAAACTACCGGTAAGGATATATGAATTGAAAATTTTATATGATGATTTTGGTATGAAGATACTATTGTTTGTAAAAGTTTATAAATTTTGGAGACGTTTTACTAATGTTTTCAAAATTTAAGTCTAATTAAGAATATTTTCGATTATTAGAAAAAGAAATTGTTCTAACAAATAATTGTTTTATAGGAAATATCTGATCAGTTTGCTGAAACTAAAGTGAGTAACATAGCCCCTTTTTATTTATAACTTTTGGGAGAAAAAGCGTACTGTGAATTTTACTGTTGATGCTAACATGAATAAGGATTTGATAAGTTACTGTCATTGATTGCCATAAGTCACAACCATTAATTCGCATAAGGAATCGTCATATAATATAAGTAGCGCTACTTAGGAACATGTTTCCTGCACCGACCGGACCTAGTTAAGACTGTCGAATAAGTTTTGTGATGTTATATTATTTGATTCTGTGATTTATATGTGTGACAGTTATGAATCACTTAGCATGTAAGTAGGTATGGTTGTGGTCTTGTTTATGTTGCATCAGTAAGAAAATTTTATTAAGTTATTAAACTTATGTTCTCACCAACTTTATGTTGACTGTTTTGAGTATGCTTTTTCAGGTTATCAACATGTTTTATAATCTTGTGTATACATTCAACCTGTATAATGGGTGGTTTGAAATTATAGGGAAGCTATGTGTGTGGATAACTTTGGACTTGGTGGATCTCAGTATTTACGTGGACGTTCACGTCCATTACTAGCTAGGAGATTATATAAAGTGATTATGATAAATCTTTTGTTGTAGGGTCATTAAGTCATATGTAAAAGTCTCATAAAGACAAATTTTGTATGTAATTGAAAGATGTAACCCAATATATATAAAGATCTAATGTAAGTTTATCTTTAGTTATCTGTTGTGACTGTATATTTTGTAATCAATGTGTTGTGAGCCAAAAGTCACACCCAAGCATTTCACGCTTTCGCCGGGATGTGACAGTTTGGTATCAGAGCCATTGGCTATAGAAAATTAGGTATTATTAGTAAATGCCTAGACTATAAACATAAGCTTATGTGAGAATAACTTTTAGTATGACTAAATAAATAAAGATTTGCTGATAAATTTTAAGATAACATATCTATGTTTAGACACTAATGAAATGTTTTATGATATCTATGTTCAGACAATGGTGTATTGTTTATGAGCAAATATGTGAGCTATACATGATTAATATGTGAAATTTTATGCTTAGTTGATTAATTGTTTAGACTGGTAATAACATAAATTAAACTTTGTAAGAATTTTGCAGCTATGAGTACTTATAATTCTAATAGCTACCATATTGAAACCGATTCTTCGAAACATTCGCACCATAGCAACCATAAAGAAACAACACTAGAAATAGAGCCTCAGGACAACATAGAAATATCCCAACCCGAGACTAAGACCAATATAAAGCAGAAGTTTTTCGTCCAACGGGCACCAGTAACAATGGGAGGTTATACAATTATGACCCCAAGAAAGAGTGTACGGTGTGGAAAGAAGTTTTCAACTAAGGAGGTTAAAGAACCAGAAAACAAAAACCCAGAAACCTTTCCCCCGACATCTGACATAACACCCGCAGTTCAACTTGATAATTCTGAAACTGAAGTAAGAGGAATTAAGAGACAAAGGTTAGAAGAATGTCAAATGGAGACTACCAACTAGATTCTTAAGAAAGTCAAGAAGATACAACGAGAAATTCAGATGATCCAAGCAGATGTCAAGGAAGTGAAGGAAGGAAGCAAAAGTATCTTCACTAAAATATGAAACTAGGTTTGGGAAAAGTAGAAACATAGGAAACCCTATCTATTATGTGACTACCTTAAATATGTAGAATAAGAATATAATGAAATATTTTGTTATGATTATTAAATATTATGATATAGTTTGACTAAAATTTTGTGATATTAGTATAATTGGTATGTAGGGAAATATGCCGCCAAGGAAAAATACTCAACCTGTACAAAGAACTACACCTGCTGGACGACCAAGAACTAGGTCGGGAGAAGGAAATCCGCTAGTAAATCTCACTGCAAATGAGAACGAAAGAATTTCTCAAATAGTGACTCAATAATTAGAAGCTGCAATACCTACATTAGTAACTCAACTCCAACAGACCCTTAACTTTGGAGGTGTACCGCCTAGAGAAAATGGACCAGTAAATGCCAACGGATTAAAACACCATGAGGAAGAAGTTATAGACGGAGTTAGAAAAGGGTGCTCTTATAAGACTTTTATGTCCTGTAAACCCCGTAACTTTGATGGAAAAGGTGGAGCAGTGCCAGCATTACGTTGGTTAGAGGAAATGGAGTCAATGTTAGATATCAGTGATTGTGCTGATAATTGTAAGACTATGTTCGCTTCAAATTCTCTAAAAAGAGAAGCACAGTCTTGGTGAAAGATGGAAATCCAAACCAAAGGAAGAAATGCTATGAATATTAAGCTGGGAAGAATTTAGGGACCTAGTGATTGAGAAATACTGTCCTTATAATGAAATAGAAAAGATAGAAGTAGAATTTTTGGCACTAGAAATGAAGAGTGCTGCATATCAGGAGTATACAGATAGATACAATGAGCTATCTAGATTTACAGGGCCCTGTAAAAGGTGGTCAGTACAATAAGTCTCACAATGAGAAGAGTGTTAGAACACTTTAACAGATCAAATGGGGAACTGGGTTTGAGTAGATGATACTAAGAACATAAGTAACTGAGACAGAACCAAGAACAAAAACAGATGAATATAGTTTTCAAGGATGCTATATATTGCTCTCAAGTTCTATTACAAGTGTTACAAAGCATGAAAAGAAATACAAGGACCTAAGATACTTCATACTACATCCTACAACCGTCAAAACTAAGAAACACAGTTGGAAACACTAATCTAGACAACAAGATCAATGTAGAGTCAAAAGGCAGATTGCCTTTTGACTAGTGACTATGACATGCCATAGCTCACATCCTTTTCTAATATAAAAAGGATAACAAGTACATAAGTAGGAAGTTACAGACAAAGACCTTAATCTATAGTTTACAAAAGCATGGACTTTTCACCAACTAATGCAAGTTGATGAGTCTTCAGAGTTGAAGCGGAAAGTAAGTCAGCTTTATAAAAAGTAGGTAAGAGAAAGCATGTTCTCTCTGTCTTCGGAAGAAATCAGTCTTTACACCATCTGGCTTCAGAAGACTTTGTCTTTGAAGCTTCGGAAGACTTCATCTTTGGCTTTAGAAGATTTGGACAGTGGCTTTGAAAGATTTTACACTTAGAATATTTTCTGTGGAGAGTGTAAACCTTCCAAAGCAACTTCTACCTTGTACCTTAGTGCATGCATGCAGGAAGACCCTTGGTTATTTTGGCTTTTTTGGTTGCATCAGCCTTATAATCTTCTGATATTACCTTACAAACTCCTCTTAGGCTGATGCTACTAAAACAGAGAAGTTCTTCAAATGTTGACAGTCCTCATTAGGATCAAGACCATGCCTTTCTTCATCATCTGGTCAGGATCCCTTAGACTCTCATAGTATCTTCTCATGTCATAGAAATCTTGTAGAGGAAGATCAAGCATGTCTTGCTAGAAGTAGACATCTTGACCTCCGTGATCTCTGATGACATACCATCTGTCCAGATTAGCAGCAAAGGTCCAGGACAAGATGGGTCTTCCCATTATAAGAGGCTCTACTATAATTGGAGTGGGTTGAGAAGCCTCTTCATGCACTACCTCAGGATGCTCTGACTCATCTTGAGGTGTGGAGGTGGATGCCTTGGTCTTCTTCTTCTTCTTCTTTGAAACACTTTTCCTGGCCATCCTTTTCCTCCTCTTTGAAGTTTTTCAACTGAGAGGACTGGTCTTCAGCACCAGATTGTTCTATTGTGTCTCTCTCAGTTGGGATCTCTTCTCTCACAGGTTCAGAAGGAGAGAGAAGAGAACCCTGTTATGGATCAGAAGACGAAGTTGGCTGAGATACATCTTTAGGTTCAGGTTGTGTTGTCTCAGGGGGTTCAACCTTCACCTCAACTTCAGGCTGAGTTGGGCTTGGTGGAGAATGCAAGTCTATAAGCTCTCCCTTTTTGATCTTTTGCTTGATCACTCTTATATGCTCATCCATAGTAGATAGAGACATAGGACCAAGCCTCCTTCTGGAGAATCCGTACAGCTTCAAGAAGCTCATCATCCTTTGTCTGTCATCAGACTTCTTTTGGCTTTTGTGGATGATGGCTCTTGACTTTGCAGCTTTTTCCCTTAGTTTTCTCTTAGCAGCTTTTCTTTCTTTGGTAGCTTGTTGCTCCAGCTGCTTGAGATATTCAAATTCAACATATTCAAAACGTAAAGGAGGAAGTGCAGATGCCTGATAGAGTCCTATGACACTCAGGTAGTTGATCGTGTTTAGTCTTTCAGCTTCTGTGTCTATCTGAGGTTGTGCAGCTGCCACAACCTCTTTCTCAGGACTTTTATGAACTGGGGAGAGGACAGAAGCATGTTTGTAGAGCCTTTTCAGTCTCTTTTCTTCCTTGATCTTGAGGAGCAATGCTGCATCCTCTGCCTCCTTCCTCTCCTTTGATAACTCATTATCAGCCAGCTCATTCAACTCTTCTAAGGGGAGAGATATGAGTTCATTAATGTTATAGCTCCTGGTCCCCAGGTAGTTTAGCCTGGCTGCCCTCAACTCATCATCTTGAGTGTTTGGCCTAGGGGAGGCCGAGATAGTATCTTGCATGAAGCCTGAGGACCCTCCTAAACTCTCTACCCTTAGCTTCCTCTTCCTCTCTCTCTCTTCTCCTCCTCTAACTCCTCAAAGGTCATTTTCGTCTTCCCGTTGTCATGCACAGGCCTTGGTGACTCAGGATGGAGAGAGCTTTGGCCTTCATTGCTTGGTTTAGCAGTCAAGCTCTGGCCGGAGAGAGGATGTGAAGCATCTTCACCAGCTGGTGCCTCATTGAGGGCTCTAGGTGCTGAAGGAGATCCTGTCTCAAGGTTCACAGGCTCAACTTTTGGGCCTTCAGTCAAGGCTTTCCCTTCAAAGCTAATCTTAGGGTCCACCTCCAGTTGACCAAAAATCTCACCTGCTAGCCTCTATCTATATAATTTTGATCTCATCTTGAACTCTTCTAGCACCCTTCCTTGAATCCAATATGCTAATCTCTCAGCTTGTCTGTTTTGGCTTGGGTTGACAAGTAGAAGATCAACCAGATGGATGCACTCATAGAAACTCAGGTTTGTAAAATTGAAGATCTTTTGTTGGCCCTGAGCTCTAGAGATGACAAGAGCCCTTCTTTTTATGTCATACCTCCATCCCAAGATTGTGTTCTCAGAGTGAAGAGATGGGGTAGACATGGCTCTGTGTATACCCTCCTCAAACAAGCTATGTATGAGTGAGTCCACATCAATGTGGACTTAGGAAAGTAAGTCCACATTCATGTAGACTTGAGGAGGTTGCTAATTATGAACCATAGCAAGTGAGGGTGGTGAATCTTCTAAGTTCGTACTCTATGAAGAACTCACAAGTTCTGTGACTGTTCTGACTTTCTCCCCCTTTTTAGCAGGATCACCTTCTTGCATAAGTGAGCTAGGGGTTGTGTTGGTCCACTTGATCGATTCAACAATGCACTTGATGCTTGACAATGATTTTCAACCGAATCAACACTTACAAACACAATAACATAATGAATTTCATTAATCTAAACAATAATAAGCAATAACAAAGGCTCAATGATATTGAAAATGAACTTCCAGCCACACACACAATTGCAACAACAAATATTCTATATTAGGGTTTTGCAAAAGGTTACCTACAAAGATAGAAAGATTACAATATCTAAGTAACCTGGATTCGCTGGCGGATTCGCTGACTAGCGAAACTGCTTGTCTTACTACTAGATTCACCCGGCAGCGAACTACAGATTCACCGGGTGATCAGAAGCAACTGACTCAGTTTAACTGAAATACATAAATACATAAGAAATACAAATTGCAAGATAAAACTAACAATTAACCTATTACATAATCAAAATAAACCTATGAACTATAGTGAGTCCAACCTATGTAGATCATCAATTCTCCCCTTAAGTTGGACCTCACTCTCGGTCTTCTGGGTCTTCTCTTGCTCCCTCTTCAGCTTTATCAAATGTTTCTTGTTCTGCTCCTGCTGCACTCTCCTCTTCAGCCCTTGCACTTGCCCTTATGAACTGTCATGTAAGATCCTGCATGTCCAACCTTAACTCGTCAGCCTTGGATACTTTCTCAGCTAGCTCCCTGACCTCTGCCCTTACTCCACGAGCTTTATTTTCCACATTCATAAACAATCTGGCTTCTCTTCTTGTTTCAGCTCCAGCTCTAGCCTTGATATGATTTTCACATACTATCACTAGGTCTTCATCACAAAAAGAAAATACCTCCATTGGATCAAACAGCTTAATCTTAGCACCACCTTTCAATCTAATGACTGCTTCCCCAGTATTATTATCATAAAACCATTTTTCGAAATTTTGTAGTCTAGGGGGAAGTGGATTGGGTACCCTTACTCTGTTAACGGTTTTAGCGGGCTTCAGCTTTAACACAATCTTTCCTTTTCCGGTGGCCCAATCCAAGTCTTTCTTCGATCTTCTCCTTTCTGTCCTCATAAACCCGAAAGCTTCAAAATTGTCATTCAAGCCTGCCTTGATTTCCTTCTCAAGCATCTTGGCACGTTCACTCAATTGGGCATCCAACAGTGGAATTTCAGCCAATCTCCTTAAGTCCCACCTAGGCAAGGTCTTGAATGCCTTCCTTTTATGCATGTATGATATTTCCCCGCCCCTTCTTTTAATCATAAACATCTTCAATTCAGAATTATATTTCCAGCTCACTATTTTCTTTTCAGATTTCTTCTTGCTTAGTTCACTGATGTTTTGGAATAGTGGTGTTAACTATTCTGGTTCCTTTTCTTTCACAAACCATTCTTCTTTGCTCAATTCAAATACATCTCCTTCTTCAGAACCCCTTTGTGCCACATAAGTCATTGGGCACTCCTCCACTTCATAATATTCGGGTTCTGAGTCATAGTCAACTAGCTGTTCCTTATTTTCATCCTCTTCATCAATAAGTCTCTTCCCTATATCCTCCTTATTTCTTTCTGTAGTTTCTTCTCTAAGCACCTCAGCCCCCGTCAAGTCTATTTCTATATCAAATCCCAAATCAACAAATTCAGCCTTAACAATCACAGGCTCTTCTCTCACATCACCTCCTTCATCCACTCTCTTGCTTCTATCTCAACATCCTTTTAACCTCCATCACCACTGCCACTTGCACCACCTCCAACTGTACTTGCTTCTCCCCCCATTCCAGATGACTTTCCAACTTTCAGGAACGAAATACTTAGATGTGTCTGTCAGATCATCTAGCTCCTCTTGTGATAGCTGGTTTTGCAGACCAACTTTGCTCTTGAGCTCATTTACCTCCTTCAATAGTCTTTTAATTAGCATCTGCTGGTCAATCATCATTACCTTCATACTTTCTATTTGCTTATCTTTCTCCTTTTCTCTCAACTCTTGATTAACCAACTTAGTTTTTATCATGCTCAGTTCATTAGCCAACAAAGCATTCATATTTCTGATGACATCTTGGTCCAATTCAGATTGGGAATCCCTCCTTTCTTTGAACACTGGCTGTTTATGCTTGGTTCTCCTTTCAGTTTCTTGAGTCAGTTCCCCTTGATCAAACTTCCTTTTGAACCTTCTTTCTCTTTGAGCTCGCAACTCCTCTTCAACCTCATCAATCTCAGCGTCTAAATCATATTCTTTCTCCTTTGCATACCTCTTCCTCTACTTTATTGCTTCAGCTTGTTTATCCCGATTTTCTTCAACATTTTTGTTTTCATTTTCAATCAGCCATTTTATGTAGTTCCATCTCTCGGCTGGGTACATCTTTTCCGGTAAATACATTATTTTACCACTTAAGTCATGTCTAACTGCTGAGCAGTCTGCAAATATTCTTGTATTCATCTTCATCAACCTCTTAACTTCCCCATATCTTGGCAAATTGGGTTTCTCACTATTAATGATCATCTGGATAAACCTTGGATATAACAGCCATTTGTCCTTCTTTAGAGCCAAAACATTCTTAGTCATACAGTCAAATATTAATCTAGCAATGTTGGCTTTTTGTCCTTTACAGAATACAATCATGGCCTTAGCCCATTATGCATTTAATCCATCTGATCCTCCCTTTCGGTGATCTAAACACATAATAAACACGTGAACAATGTATCTCCATTCCTTGGACAAAAATGACTTTTTGATTTCCTTATTGGATCCAAAAGATGGTCCTTCATACCCAATGCTTTGATAAGCATTGAGAACTTCAGCATCAGTCATAGCAATCTCATCCCCACAGTCTTCTTCTAACCTTAACACCCTCACAACCATCTCAGCACTAACAACTATATCCTCCCCAATGTAAGGCCCCATTCCCGGAACGCTTACAGCTGGTCAATCATCGCACATAAAACATAGAACATATATTTACATTTGCTAAAACATCATAGCAGAATACTGAACAAACCATTTCTTATATTAATGACCACTTTTGCAAGACAATACAATCATTGTTATCCATTACAAAAATCTCATTGTTTGCATTACATTACAAAAAAAGTCACTTGTCATGAAATGGATGCCATCCTAAAAACGCCAAGTAGCTGCCCCGTACCATCCTCAGCAACATTACCTGCCAACTGGAAATTACATAAAAGTCAGCGTTGCTGAGTGAGTTCTAGTTTTATAAATAAAATACTTTTCTTTCGTTTAAAACCGTACTTTACTTTCGTAAGCGATCATACATCATACGTACAAATAGATAATCTCATTATTATCTTTCATCATCGTCAACTTATATTCATTCATTCATTATTACTTTCACTTCTCGATGCTCCAGGCTAATGCCTCGAGCTATATCCCAAACATCATGCACAAGGCGGGTACTGGGCCGAAGACTATAAATAGACTTCAAACATCATGCACTAGGCGGGCACCAGCACCGGGGTATCATCATTTGGACCAATGCCATATGCTATACCCCAAACATCATGCACAAGGCGGGTACTGGGTCGAAGACTATAAATAGACTTCAAACATCATGCACAAGGCGGGCCCAGCATCGGGGTAAGCGACAATGGTCCCATACGTATGGTCAGTCACAAAGACTAGACCCCAGTGTGCATCCTTCTGGGGTAGCTAACCCGCACACCGTTGAGCTAACACCCTTCGTTGGGTGTGAACCTCCTTACAGTTCTTGCAAGACTTTTCTTACTTCCGTTCGTTCATTAATGCATGCATTCATTCTTTCTTACTTCTCTTTAGTTATCTTCCACTTTCGTTAAGTACTACTTTACATAAGCATATTCATACGTCACACCACGTAAGGTCACGACATAAACATAACATGGAACAACATCATCACAACAGCATACAAAGCATGAAAATCGTAAACAAGCACAGTCCCCCATAAAACCTCCTTTCTTAACACTTAAGCTCTACATCCCAAAATCTCAGAAAATTCTGTCCCCTTAAAGAAATGCGGATGAGCAGACAAATGCGGATGAGTAACCAAATGCGGATGAATAGACAAATGCGGATGAGTAACCAAATGCGGATGAATAGACAAATGCGGATGAGTAACCAAATACGGATGAACACCTCAGAAAATATTCTAAGTGTCCCAAATAAATGCGCGTGAACACTGTAGCGAATGCTCATGCATAAAGCACATGAAAGTTTTCAGAAAATATTCCGTCTAATGAAGTGCGCATGAACCAAATGTGGATGACTGAAGCAAATACGCATGGAAAAAACAAATGCAAACAAATGCGGATGAACATACAAAAAATACGGATGAACATACAACAAATGCGGATGAACACTTAGCAAATGCGGGTGAACAAAATAGTCGATGTGTTCATCAAACGCGGATGAAGACTTAACTAATGCGGATGAACAACACTTATGCAAATATTCAAACTTAATGCGGATGATCGACTAACCTGAAACCGCATCTTACACTATAATCAGTTGCCAATCCTCATTCTTATACATTCATCGCACCGATCTAGCATGCTAATCTCTTAGAACAAGCATACAACCACATAAACCGAGCAAAATATGCAGGCCCTAACACACCTACTAAAAGAACAGGGCCAAACTTACGGTACAAAATACTGGATATATTAAAAAGTTAGTTACATGCATTTCTAGCCCCAAAACAGGTTTAAAACATAGAAACCGGGGATCTAGAACTCACCTTATGCAATCTTTCGGGCAAGACTTCCTTCAAACCCGAATGCAACAAGTTCACACACCTAAAACCCAACAAAACACAACCCAAACACAAACAAACACACATAAGCATGCAACCGAGGCATAGGCCGGCCAAGAACAACATAAAGCCAAGAATTCTTACCTTGAATTCGGTTTTCCTCTTCTTCTTCTTCAAAAACCCGAGAGCTCAGCTCTTTCTCTCTCTAAAATCTGGTGAAAAGAAGATACGCAGAGAAGAGTGGGCGGCCATGCCCACTTTATGCACCCACTTTTAATCTTTTTGTCCTTTTGACACATTTAGCCCCTCAACTTAGGTTAAATTGTGTTTTCTTTCTTTTTCTGCATGTTTATACTTTCTTTCTCGTCTTTTAAAATTTTTCGGGTGTTACACCCTAGAACTCTTGAAGTAATCCTGTGTGGAGTAGATCCCAGATCACATTCTGCTTTTACCCAAAAATCTCTTATGTGAATGTCGTAGATCGTGGGTAAATGAGATATGGCATAATGTATGGGAGACTTCTTTAGCCATCTAAGACAATCTCTGAATCCAATAGTCTTCGGATTACTGTCGTCTAATAATGCCATAAGATTTGTCTTCTCATCGAACTTTAAGTTTGCCATGAACTGCAAAATATAAACATAGTAAGTTAGATATCACATAAAGACAATTAAACAATAAGAAAAATTTAAAACAACAATAGTTTCGCTGTAATGGCGAAACTATAGTTTCGCCAGGTACAGCAAGACAGGTTCGCTGAGGTTTTGAAACTAAGTTCAACAGTTTCGCTGACAGGCGAAACTATAGTTTCGCCAGGCACAACTAATAGTTTTGTTGTTGATTGAACATAAGTTTCGACCAAACAAAAGTGTACATTCACTGTAACTCAGCCCTAGACCATGAGTTTGAGCGATTCTACACTTTCGCTGAGGATAAACTTATGATTCAGACGACAGCGAAGTTGTAGGTTCACTAACCCCAACATAACAGATTATGTGTAGAGCGAATGTATAGTTTCGCAAGAATTGTTCGAGCTAAACTGTCTGGTATGCTTGGACAGCATAACCAGATAGATGCATTCGCAACAGAGAACTTTCGTTCAGGTTCGCTGGTTAGTTTGGTAGATTCGTTGGACAAATCCGGCGAACTTTCGAACCAGCGAATCAACATAAAACCACTGATTAAGGATTAAAACAGCTATTAAACCATATAAGCAGAGTCGCAATGCCTACCAGATAGTTTTTGAATCAAACCAAGGAGACGAAAATCAAGCAAAAGAAATCAAATAGATTCGGACATAGAGAAACTAGGGTTAGATTCGCACACACATATGTGAAACGAGTTTCACACTGCGCAATATATAGGTCCTAGTTTCGCTGGCAGGGAAACTATAGTTTCGCTTGGCATCACAAATGAAATCATGTGTTTAGTGAACAGCGATACTGCCGGGTGAATCTATAGATTCGCGTGGCGAAACTGCCAGCGAAACTGCCAGTGAAACTGTAGTTTCGCTGACGCCTAAAACTTAAAAAAAAATTAAAGAAAAATAAAATAAAGTAAAATACATAAAATTTTAAAAATAATTTAAATTTATAATACTTTTATGAAAAACATTCTTCGTCACACAACATTAGCACACAACAACAAATAAAACAAATAAAATAAAAAATAAAATAAAATAAATAAAAGGATATAGAGACTTCTTTTTCAAGAAAAAGATCCAGAGAATCAAAGATTTGCGGGATTGTTGATATGTTTGTCCTTTTAAACCCATGCCTTCCTCTTTTCAACAAGTAATCTGCAGCTATTTTATCATCTTTTGGATTCATTGATAAACTCAGATGACTTGGATCCCATAGATATTCAGCAAAGTACTAAATCTGTCCTTCATGGTTTATTGAGCAATATAATTCATTTTGCTTGAGATCTTAACTATTTCAACAATGATTCTTAATTTTTTAAGAATCGTTGTGTCTTTATTTGGGAACAGATGATGAGAGCTCCAGGTCTATACTTACGTATAACAGAGAAGATGATCATTTTATCTCGCTGATGAGAGCTTCAGGTCTATACTTACGTATAACAGAGAAGATCATCAGAATGTGCTAATGAGAGCTCCAGGTCTATACTTACGTATAGCAGAGGAGATCATCACTCCAGGTCAATGTTCACACATAGCAGAGGAGATAAGCACGAGATATGTAACCCATTTTATTTTAATATTTTTATCAAAGCAAAGATTTGAAACTCTCAACCCATTTTAGACAAGGCCTTGTAGCTTTGTGCAGGCTGAGATATCATGAGGATAATCCTTGTCGTCGAGTTCTTAGACTTTAATTAAGCTACACGATCACTGTTTACTTTGATATCGGGTTGAGCCTACCATGCATATCCCAAACAATGCTATTGATTCTCCTTCAAACTTCTTTACCATGAAGTTCCTGAAAAGACAAAAAATATTTTTATTCTCCCCCGAAATTTCTTTTTAGCAACCGCGAAACAAAAAGAAATTTTCTTCTCCCTTTTTTTTTTGAGTTTTTAATGTAAGCTGAAACAAACAAAATAAAGATGTGAAGACATATGGGACTCAGAAGTTTATCAATAAAAAGTTCATAAACAAAAAGGGTTATTTATAGAACTATGCACATTAAGGTAAGAAAAAGGTTTTAAAAAGATATTAAACCCAACATGGAGATCAATTCATAAAAACGCGGTTTATCAAATGTTTTTGTGAAAAGATCCGCTCGTTGATTTTTTGTGTCAATAGAAATAATATCTATAAAACCCTTTTCCTGAGCGTCCCGGATGGCATGAATTCTCGTTTCAATGTGCTTGGTATGAGTATGATGAATTGGATTTTTGGCAATCCCAATGGCAGCTTCAATATCATAGAAAAGTGGTGTATGAAGAAAATTTATCCCATAATCCATCATTTGATGTTGTATCCACAGCACTTGGCAACAGCAACTGGAGGTAGCAACATATTCAGCTTCTCTTGTAGACAGAGATACTGTAGTTTGCTTATTACTTTGCCAAGAAACGAGACAATCTCCCAGATATTGACATCCACAAGTGACGGATTTCCGATTGACCCTGCAACCACCATGATCACTGTCAGAATATGCATGTAAGTCAAAGTTACCTCCTTTTGGGTACCAAAGACCCAAACGAGAGGAACCCTTTAAATAACGAAAAATTCTTTTAACAGCTTTTTCATGGGATTCTTTTGGGTTGGCCTAAAAACGAGCATAATAGCACACAGCGAATGTAATATCAGGACGACTGGCCGTGAGATACATGAGGCATCCGATCATGGAAAGATAGCGATGAGCATCCACGGATTTCCCATTATCATCTGGAGTTAAGCAAGTATGAGTAGTGAATGGAGTAAGTTCTGGAGAAGAATCATCCATTTTAAACTTTTTGAGTATCTCCAGAATGTATTTTTCTTGATGAATAAAAATACCAGACTGCTTTTGTTCAACTTTTAATCCCAAGAAAAAGCACAACTCCCCCATCATGCTCATTTCGAAACGATCCTTCATGACCTCTTCAAATTCTCTGCATAGTTTCTCGTTTGTTGACCAGAAAATGATGTCATCAACGTACACTTGAACAATCAACATTTCACCATCAACTCTTTTCTTGAATAGAGTCATGTCTATTAAACCACGAGAGAAACCTTTACTCAGCAGATACTGAGTCAAAGTTTCATACCAGATTCGTGGGGCTTGATGTAATCCATATAAGGATTTGTCAAGTTATACACTTTTTCTGGAAAATCTGGATCCTTGAAACCTGGAGGTTGACAAACATAAATCTCCTCATCGATGTTCCCGTAGAGAAATGCGCATTTCACTTCCATCTAAAAAAATTTAAAGTTTTTGTGAGCCGCATGAGCAAGAAAGATTCCGATGGCTTCAATGCAAGCAACTAGAGCAAACACTTCAGTATAGTCAATTCCTTCCTCCTGAGCAAAACCCTAAACAACCAATCTGGATTTTTTTTCGAATTATTACCCCCCGGTCATCAGGTTTGTACCGGAATACCCATTTAGTACCAATAGGAAACTTGTTTGGAGGAAGATCAACTAACTGCCAAACTTTTAGTTTCCTGAACTGCTGAAGCTCCATTTGCATAGATTCAACCCAACTTGGGTCTTGAAGTGCTGCTGAGACGGTTTTGGGAACAGTTTGAGACAAGAAACAAGCATACAGACATTCATTTATCAATCCAGATTGACTCCATGTCCTTACTCCATCAGTAATGGAACCAATGATGTAATCGTGCGGGTGGTCTTTTAAGGTTTTAAAATTAGTGTTAAGGGTTAACGGATTTGATGAAGAAGAGGAGGGGGTTGGTGATGGTTGTGAAGGCTGTGATGAGGAAGTGGGTTGTGAAGGCTGTGATGGGGAAGTGGGTGGTTATGGTGGAGGTGTAGGTGGTACATCAAATGGAGGTTGAGGGTGATGGTCTATTGGTGGTTGTGGATGAGGTACAGGTGGACGAGGTTTAGTTGGAGGTATGATTTCTACATTAGTTTGAGGAACAACATCATCATCAAAAACTAAAAGATTGAGTCATAGAACCATGCAGGATCAGATCCCATGTTAGGAGAATTTGACTCTTGCCAATCAACATAGAATGATTCCTGCATAATATGCATTCTTTTGTTGAAGAATCAATACGCTTTTTGTGAGGAAGAATAGCCAACGAAGAAACATTCATCAGAAACTGCCCCAAACTTTGACTTCTGAGCTTGAGTGTTTAGCAAGGTGCATGAGCAACCAAATGGGAGAAAGAAGTTAATCAAGGGTTTTCATTTATGGAGAAGCTCATAGGGAGTCTTCATTTTGTCTTTCATAATAAGAACCCTGTTAAGTACATACGAAGCACAGTTGACTGCTTCAGCCTAGAAAATTATTGGAAGCTTTGACTCAATCAGCATAGTTCTTGCTGCTTTGATGAGTGTCCTATTCTTCCGCTCAGCAACACCATTTTGCTGAGGTGTCCTAGCAGCATTGAACGGTCTGAGAATCCCCTTGCTTGCACAGAATGAGTCAAATATATGATTTCTGAATTCAGTACCGTTATCACTTTGGATGGCTATAACATTCCTCTTGTTGACAGTCTCAATAGAAAGGATCAGCTTTTGAAGCTCTTCGACAGTATCTCCCTTGCTTGCTAGAAATCTCACCCAAGATTATCTGGAATAATCATCTGTAACAACCAAGCAATAAGATTTCTTAGCAATCGATTTAACACTGATAGGACCAAATAAATCAGTATGTACCAATTCGAGGGGTTTTGAAATTGTGTTTTCAAGCTTAAGCTTATGTGGCTTTTTGTGTTATTTGCCTTGAGCACAAGCCATTTTTCTACCACTGAAAAATATTTAAGTGGTAGTCCCCTCACAAGATTTTTCTTAACTAATTTATTTATATTTTTAAAATTAACATGTCCTAATCATCTATGCCACAAGAAGGATTTAGAAGAAGAGGCTTTGGACAGAAGACATGTCACAGTGGATGTAGACTCTTGTGATCCCATATCAAGAAGACAGGTATCATTCTTTCTTGGAGCATGCATAATCACTAAATCTTCTGGAATAATGAACTCTAGTTTAAGAAACACGCATTCATTTGACATAAACAGCACTGGAATATCTTTTTCACAAATTTGTGACACGCTTAGCAGATTGAATGCTAATTCGGGAACATAATTTACTTTCTACAGACTTAATGAACCGTTTGAGACTTCTCAATAACCAATCATTTTTCCACCCTTCTTATCTCCAGCAAAAGCAACATATCCTCCATTAATTATTTGATAATTTGTGAGTAAGTCCTTCAACCCGGTCATATGCCTTGAACATCCCCTGTCAATATGCCAAAAACTATTGATAGCTCTTCTGGAATGTTCCTAGCATAAGAAAAAGTTTGTTAAGACTTGGAAATTGGGACCCAAGTCTTGACTGACTTAGGTCTTAGAACAGAAGACTTTTTACAAAAGAAATTATTCATAAAATGATTTAATCTACTTCCCAAGGAACTATTATTTATATTTCTATTAACAAATACAGGACAAGTTTTAATAATATGATCATCATTTCCACATCTGAAACATCAAGACTTTAAACCTTTCTTATTACATTTTAAAACAGATGCTCGATCAGTTAAGATTTCTTCCTCACATTCAGACATGTGAGAATCTGAATTGCTACACAAGTCATATGATTCTTTTAATATTTTCTTTGTAACCTTTATTTTAGCAACTCTTGATTCACTTTCGTTAATATTGTTAACGTTTGAGAAAGTTGTCTTTATATTTCTAGAGTTAGAGACCCGACTTGGTGTGAAAGATGGGATAGGATGAGAGAGAAATTTTTCAAAATAATTTGGGTGAGAATGTCTGTTTGCACCTTTACTTAAACAATTATCATTACCATTAACAAGAGAATTTAAAACATCATCATTTGATTCATCAACATCTGAGGATATACAAGATGAACTAGAACTAGAGCTACATAAACTACTGTATGTAACAGACATTTAGGAAATAAATCTACTTAAACTACTGTCTATGGAAGACTTTTTGGAATCTGAAAAGTTAAAACTAGAGCTGCCCAGACCACTACTTGCACCATAATCATATTCCACTCGAATCTCCTTATGATTTACTCCTTCTAAACTTGCATACAAACTGTCAGTATCTTTTTGAATTAATTCATTAGTTGGATGAGGTGTAGGCATAGGAGAATAACAATAAGTGCTAGGTGGAGGATAAACATGAGTGGTTTCTTTGCTTCCCAAACCAAGTTGATTCTATCACATTCACAGGTTCTTGTTGACCTGGTTGAGTTCTCCAAAGTGGTCTCTCAGCTAACTTGCCCTTGAGATCGATGATCTCAAGTTGCTGGTCATTGACCCTCCTTTGTAAGATAGTCACCTGAGATTCCAGGTGACTCATCTTTGAGACTAAATAGGTGCATGTTTTAGTAAGTTGTTACACCTTTAGTTTCAGACTCCCCTCATCTTTATCTGAAGAATCACGGGGGGATGAGAGAATAGGACCAAGGTCTTCTTCCTCATCACCTGTACTTTGTTCTTAGCTGCTGGATTTCCCCTACATCATGACAACTTCAAGTGAAGTGTTAAGAGGTTGGGTTGCCATGGTTGAGGTTTAAATGATGTAATCACTTACTAAAGTGAGAGCCTCTTCCATATGGATCTCCTAAACAGGTCCAGGAAGATCCACCTCAGTAGTGGGTGGATGATATGGGCTAGACATAGGTGAGACAGGAGTACTCATCTCTCCTTGAGTAGGGGTGGAGTAGAGAGACAAATGGTACTCACTGAAGCCCATGTGACTGTCCCCTGATGGTTGATCACTAGGTGGTTTAGATCAAGCGGCTGGGGATGGTAACTATCCCCTGATGGTTGATCACTAGAGTTTTGAGATTCTGAGTGAAGGCTTAGGGCTGTGAGGGTTGTGAGCTTAGCTGAACATGAGGAACCGCAGCACTGATCATTGGTGTGATGGGAGTGGTTTGTTCCTCAGGAGAAGTGGGAGCTCGAGTTTCCACTTCCTCCTGCATGGGTGAGGATATTGGGGCCTGCACAAGCTGAGTAGCATGTGTAGGGGTTCGTTTGGATTTTCTTTGGTAGGTGAAGGTTATTCTAGGCTGTATTGGTGGTTGGGAGTGAAGGTTATTCTAGGCTGTATTGGTGGTTGGGAAGTAGAAGGTATGGGTTCAACACTAGCTGGTGCTGCTAGGTTGTCACCTTGAGCAATGAGCTCTAACATTTTTGGGACAAGGGCTGTTTCTACCCCAGAGAAGCCAACGGTTGGCTTTCTCATGATTTTGAAGATACCGTGCTTTATCTGTCCTAATTTTAGAATATTATATGTTCCTCTCAACTGTCTGCCCAGTTCATAGTTGAGAATGCTGCACATATCTAGGAACATGTAATACTCTAGGGAGTCTAAGCTAGTAAGTAAATTGGTATATTCAAATTATGAATAGCTGAACATGACCCCGTGAAACATCCCATGGACAATGAAGGATAGGTCTTCTAGAATCTGGTCCCATCCTCTATGCTTGTTAGATAAGCTGTGTATGATAACATGGAGGAGGTACTTCCATTGAGAGGAGACCTTCCCCTTCCTGAAGGTCTTGACTGAGAAGTCAC
This sequence comes from Flaveria sonorensis, assembly GCA_025506505.1. Classification (NCBI taxonomy): domain Eukaryota; kingdom Viridiplantae; phylum Streptophyta; class Magnoliopsida; order Asterales; family Asteraceae; genus Flaveria; species Flaveria sonorensis. Next base: position 19,728,936 of record CM046425.1, on the reverse strand, counting down.
CCTCATAGCCTATCTGCTCATAGGAGTGGTTAGCTGTAGCTTTGGTAAAGGACAAGTCACCTTCTACATCATCCAGCTGAAGATTTGTGTTTATGGTGGCCGGAGTGATGAAGATTGTCCTCCCCTGCACTATGGCAGACAGTGCCTTCTCCCCATCCATGGTGAACTCTTAGTAGGTCCTCCAGAATTCCAAAAGTTAATCTTCAAAGAGTGGAGGATTAATGGTGAGGGAGGTGAAGTAGTTCAACAAAGAAAGAAATCGGCAAAACTCTGAGAAACAAGGATCCTTCTCAGAGTCTAACAGAGTAACCTGATTTTCTTGCCTGTGAAGATGCATGGAAAAATCGGATTGGTTTCTGCGATCAAGGTTGTCCATTTTGATGTAGCTTTGTGGTGAAGGAAGATAAGAACAAAGGGAGGTTTGGGTGAATTTAGGTCAAAGAATTTGCGGATGAAGAAGAAAGTGAGAAGAGGGAGAACCATTGAGAATATATATGAAATGGATTTGAGACAAAGTTAATGCAAAATAATAAACTTTGAAATCCAAAAGTAGATCCCACCTCTGAAAAAGTGCCCAAAAAGGTAGTTATTTTGGAAGTTAAACATCTTCCGAAGGTAATTTAGCTTCGGAAGTTTTAAGAAAAAGCTTCCGAAGTCAATTTGGCTTCAGAAGATTTTAGAAAAAGCTTCCGAAGCCAATTTGGCTTCGGAAGATATTCTTAAAAGTTGTGAAAATTAGGCTTCGGAAGAAAAATACTTAGAGAATTTTTCTTCTGACACATATTTGGTTTCGGAAGATATTAAGACTTGGGAGTTTTACTCTAAAGAGAATAAATCTTCCGAGACTTAATTGCCTTCGGAAGATTTTTTCCTTCAAATACATGTAGGTACTTAGAAGCATATTTAAGCTTCGGAAGATATTCTCAGAATTTATTCCGAAGGTAAATTTCTTATAAGTAGTTATTTGATTTGAAGACATAAATTTCTTCCGAAGGCAACTTGAAATCTTTTGAAAGAAAATATGTTTTGAGAAATTTTCAAAAATCTAAGGAATATCATTTTAAAAATTTTCTTCCAAAATAAACTAGGCTTATGAAGGTGATAAAATAGACAACTTAGGACACACAGGTTTTAGAAATAAAGTTGATTTATATTTTAAGAAAATCTATTCAAAGTTAATCATCCCAATAGCTGATACAAGATATTTGAATCTCTGTTCATCAAAAGCTTTAGTGAACAGATCATCATATTATTCATTTGAGTTAACTTTGAATAGTTTGATTAATCCCTTTTCAAAATTATCTCTAATCAAATGATACCTGAAATCCTTGGATGTCAATCACTACATATAGAAAGCACACTTGACATCAAGTCGGTAGACCTTAAAATCCTTGGATGCAGTAAAAATCAGGAATATTCTTACAGCTTCAAGTCTTGCCATAGGAGCAAAGACATCTGTGTAGTCAATTCCCTCTTCTTATGTGTATCCTTAAACAACTAGTCTGGCCATGTACTTGATGACAAGTCCTCTATCATCCTTCTTGTCTCTAAAAACAACCACTTGGTTCCTATGGTAATCTTCCTATGAGGAAGAGGACATAGGTTCCAAACCTTTTGTCTTTTTTAATTGAAGCAGCTCCTCTTGCACTGCTTCAACCTAGCTTCCCTCTTACAAAGCCTTATAACTTTCTTTGGCTCTACTGGGACAAGAAGCAAGAGTATAGAAAAAAAGTTTTATCATGGGTTTGTCCTCTTGTTCTTATCCATTGAAGCAATGTAACCTCTAGCATTTGCTCCAAAAGCAACTGGCTTAAAATTTGAAGCAAGGAGCCATTGCCTGTCATGTACCTGGAACAACCTCAATCAATGATCAATACATTCCTATTGATCTTTAGCTGTTCCTGCATAAAAGGAAATGTTTAGTTACATTAGGAAGCCCAGGCCTAATTGGTCTTGGGCTTATCAAAGTGATTTGAAGACAATGTAACAGTAATTGATCCTATGTCCAAGATTTGAGGATCATTAGCTGTTATTGATGAAAAACTTTCAGTCACCAGGTGTTTCTTCATCTTCCATACCATCTTTGAAAGATTGGACTTGACCTTCAATACCTCGGAAGTTTTAACAACTTCTGATGTTTTGGAGACAGGGCCTTCAGAAGATCTCGCTTTCACTGCAACAAAATTATGTACTTTGAAAGTACTCATTTCTTTCGAGACCAAAATTTCTTCTGAAGGCAAATTCTCACTTGTCTTCTTTATCACCTTGAAGATTCCGAAGGAAAAAGTTTTCCTTCCGTAGCTAATTTTTCTTTCTTTATCTCAGAAGTTTTTCTCTTTGATCATGTGAGTAGAACTTTTAGGATTATAGATGCAATCCATAGCAAGATGAGAAGTACCACCACATATAATGCAATCCATTTGCCTCCTTCTGAGAGTCTTCTTTTGAGAGAAAAACTGACCTTGATCGCTTTCCACTTCCATCTTCATCTTCACTGATGATGCATCAAGCTTCTTAGGGTGAGGCTTGCTATTGGAACTGGATGGTTAGGCTATGTAGCAGTGGTACATAGCTGATAAGCCTTCTTTTCAGTGCTAGAATGATTTGGACATGAAATGGAACTCCTGGTACTAGAGTTCATAGTTAAGTCTTTAGCCTTCGCCACTTCAAATCCTGCAGAGATAAACACTTGTTTCTGCTTAGAGTTGAAAGTGGACTTGATCTCTTGAGCCTTCATTAATCTCCTCTTGGCTTTCTTGATCAAGTTCTTCCTCTTAGACATGGTCATCCTAGCTTCTTTCCTTTCCTCTGGATAATAGTGACCCTTTCTAGAATGATCTTCTTCACTCTTCCTAGAATCATCCTTCACTATCTCCTCTTCATCCTCTTCAATAATGGGATCTATGGGAAGCTCATCTTCACAAGTTCCATACCTTGGAGATCTTTCAGACAATAGAGTGTGTGGAGGAGCTATCTCAGTAGATCTCAATCCCTGCTTTTCTGATAACAAACTTTTGCATGCAAGGATGAGGATATGATGTTCTTGAAGGTCTCTTCTTCAAGAACATGTCTGCCCTAGCTTTGCTGATCACAAGCTCAGCTTGGCATTCAGTTAACTTAGTAATGAGATCTTTTCAGAGTCCTATAGTTGGTATATTCTTGCTTAAGAGTTGAAATAGTTTTCTCTATATCTTCTATTTTGTAAACATTTTCATCTCTTTTGAAATAAGCTTTTAAAATTTTTAAGGACTCAAGATCAGTTCTCATCTCTAAGTTATTAGACCTATATTAGTTATCTTTAGCAATACAATTAGGTGTGTAAGGATATTCTAATACCGTTGCTTCTTCATGATCTACCATCAGTGCTTGGTTTGGAGATGCATCTTCAACCTGAAAGCTCCAGTCAAAGCGTCCTTCTTTAACAACAACTGCAACTTGCTGCTTGGGCTTCTCATTCTGGTGAGCTCCATCAGTGAAGTTTGGTCTGGTTTGTGCTTGGCCACCATTTGTCTTTGGTTCCTTGCACTATCTAGCAAAGTATCCCATTTGGTTACAGTTGTAACACTTCACTTTGCTTTTGTCCAGCCCAAACTGTCCTGGCTCTGTGAGTGAGAAGAGCCATTTGCTTGACTATTTCCATGTATTCCATATCATCTAGATGGATACAATCCAGGTCTTCAAAGGTAAAAAGAAAGTTGCCTGTGCTTTCATCATAAGACACAAAGGCTTGTGAAGAGCTTGTCTCATGGAATGGGCTTCCAAGGATGTAGCTCTCTCTTGGTGTTTCCGGAAAGGTGATGAAAGGACCCTTTTATGAGTTGTTAGGGTAGCAGATGAGATGATGCTGTGGTTCTCTGCAATCCCTTTCAACAACATGAAGGGCAAAACTTTGTTGATTGTTGGAGTTACCAGATGGATTTTGCATGTTCATCTCCATCTGGTAACCACTGAAAAACCATACAACTCAATGAGAGTAAGGGTCTTGAGGTTTTTAGTTCTCTTAATGACCACACAATAGTGTGTCCATTATCTGGGAAGAGAGGACATGAACTTCCTACAATGTCCCTGTTCTCAAGAGTTACTCCAACATCCATTAGAGTATCCATAATCTCAACATACCTGAAGCATTATTGAGTCATGGTTTCACTTACCTTAAAGGTGAAGTTCTCAAACTGCTACTTCAAGAGGTCCTTCTTATTTTCTTTTACTTCATTTGACCCCTCATACATCAGCTTCAGTGCATCCCATAGTTGCTTGGCAGTCTTGTACTTCTTGAAGCCTCTGTAGATAGATTTTGGAAGAGTAGTTTGGAGGGCGGTCATGGCCTTCTGATCTATGTCAATCTTCTTCCAGTCTTTATCAAAATAATCAGTCACTTCTTTTGGTATCATGTCGCCACCAGCAGCAGCTGAAGAGGTGGATGGTACATGAGGTCCAAAGATAATAGATCCCCACATCCTAAAGTCTTAAGACTTGATGAAGCCTTCCATTCTTTGGCACCAAGTATCAAAGTCGTTAGGAGTGACCAGTGGAGACTTAATCATAGTACCAGTTTCCATATCAGCCATTGTGATAGCTGCCATTTGTGATGTTAAGTGTTTTGTAAGACTAAAAGGATTTAAGATGGTGAGATTTTAAAATCAAGAGCCTAAAATGGCTTTGATACCAATTGCAGGACCATGTAAAGGGTGGTCTGTATAATTAGTCTCATAATAAGGAGACTGTTAGAACACTTTAACAGATCAAATGGGGAACTGGGTTTGAGTAGATGATACTAAGAACATAAGTAACTGAGATAGAACCAAGAACAAGAACAAAGAATATAGTTTTCAAGGATGCTGTATATTGCTCTCAAGTTCTATTACAAGTGTTACAAAGCATGAAAAGAAATACAAGGACCTGAGATACTTTATACTACATCCTACAACCGTCAAAACTAAGAAGACAGTTGGAAACACTAATCTAGACAACAAGATCAATGTAGAGTCAAAAGACAGATTGCCTTTTGACTAGTGACTATGACATGCCATAGTTCACATCCTTTTTTAATATAAAAAGGATAACAGGAACATAAGTAGGAAGTTACAGATAAAGACCTTAATCTACAGTTTACAAAAGCATGGACTTTTCACCAACTCATGCAAGTTGGTGAGTCTTCGGAGTTGTAGCGGAAAGTAAGTCAACTTTATAAAAAGTAGGTCAGATAAAGCATGTTCTCTCTGTTTTCGGAAGAAATCAGTCTTCACACCATCTGGCTTTGGAAGACTTTGTCTCTGAAGCTTTGGAAGACTTCATCTTTGGCTTCGGAAGATTTGGACTTTGGCTTCGGAAGATTTTACACTTAGAATATTTTATGTGGAGAGTGTAAAACTTTTGAAGCAACTTCTACCTTGTACCTTAGTGCATGCATGGAGGAAGACCCTTGGTTGTTTTGGCTTCTTTGGTTGCATCATCCTTATATTCTTCTGATATTACTTTACAAGATTGGTGCCACATAAGGTGACACCGGAAACAAAAAGGATAGGAAGATATATCTGGGGTTTAGTACCACAAATAAGAGGATTTGTTAAGTATGTGATGCCCAAGACTTTTCATGATGCAGTGGCTTTAGCGGGAAGTTTGACTAATGAGATGATAAAGAACGAATCTATAGCTGATCCGAAAGTAGGAGAGAAAAGGAAATGGAACAACAACAACATAGGAAGGAAATTTGGAGGAAACTAGAATAAAAAGATAAACAAAAATCCGGAAAGGAACTTTATGGGAATTGCACTGGAAAAAAGGCTACAGACAGAAGCTCCACCATGGTGCAATACATGCAAAAGGTACCATGTGGGAAATGTATGCTAGTAGTCTATTATAATTGCAAGAAGAAGGGACATACATCAAGAGAATGTAAGGGACCCGCAAATCCTAAGCAAGTGTGTTACCAGTGTGGAAAAGAGAATCATCTTCACAATGAATGCCCGGAACTGAAAAGGAAAACTCTAAGGAATAGAAATCCAAACAATACGCATGGTCGAGCAATTGTACATCAAGCTGAAGAAGCACGTCAGGAACCAGAAGTTGTGATAGGTACGTTCCTTATTAACGATCAGTACGCATCTGTATTATTCAATACGGGAGCAACATGAAGTTTTGTTTCAAATGCATTTAAACCCTTACTTAGACTAGCATCAGAAAAACTGAAAAATAAGTATACGATAGAACTAGCTGATGGAAAAAAATGATAGAGGCTAGTGAAGTTATTCCTAATTGTACTTTGAATTTAGATGATCATTGTTTTAACATAGATCTGATCCCTATTAAATTAGGAGGCTTTACATTGTTGTGGGTATGGATTGGTAAGTAAGAATTAGGAAGACATTATTTGTGGAAAGAAAATGATTAAAATTCCTTTGATTAAGGATAATATAATTCTTTTCATAAATGGTGAGAAACCTAAAGGTACTGTAAAGATAGTCTCCTGTATGAAGGCATAGAAATATTTGAAAAAGAAATGTTTAGCATTTCTGGCCATGTAGTTAATACGGAACCGGTTAAGAAGAACATGGAAGATGTTCCTATTGTTAGAGAATATCCAGAAGTATTTCCTGACGAATTACCAGGATTGCCGCCCCCTCGACAAGTAGAATTCAAAATTGAATTAGTATCAGGGACTGCACCTATTGCCAAGTCTCCGTATCATTTGGCGCCAACAGAAATAAAGGAGTTAATGAATCAACTCCAGGAGCTGTTGGATAAGGGATTTATACATCCTAGCGTTTCACCTTGGGGAGTTCCAGTTTTATTCATGAAGAAGAAAGATGGAACCTTTAGGATGTGCATTATAGAGAACTTAATAAAGTAACCATTAAGAATAGACATCCTTTTCCTAGAATAGATGACTTATATGATCAATTGCAAGGATCAAGTTACTTTTCGAAAATTGACCTAAGGTCAGGATATCATCAGTTAAGAGTGCAAGATGAGGTAATACCAAAAACTGCATTTAGCACTCGATATGGTCACCATGAGTTCCTTGTAATGCGATTTGGGTTAACTAATGCTGCAGCAGCATTTATGGATCTAATGAACAGGGTATGCAAACCTAACTTGGATAAATTTGTCATAGTCTTTATAGATGACATCTTAATCTATTCTAAAAGTAAGGAAGAACATGAGAAGCACCTAAGACTAACTTTGGAGTTACTTCAAAAAGAAGAACTGTACGCCAAATTCTCAAAGTGTGAATTCTGGAAAAGGGAAGTACAATTCATAGGACATGTGGTTAATCAAGATAGAATTCAGGTCGACCCAGCAAAGATTGAGGCAATTGAGAAGTGGGAAGCTTCGAAAATCAACTAAAGTACGTCATTTCTTAGGTCTGGCTGGTTATTATAGGAGATTTATAAACAATTTTTCTCTAATAGCTCAACCTTTAACAGAATTAACTCAGAAAGAGAAGCCATATGTTTGGGGAGAAAAACAGAATACTGCATTTGAAACCTGAAACACCAATTATGTAGTGCTCCTATTTTAGCCCTTCCAGATGGTATTGATGATTTAGTAGTGTATTATGACGCATCACATCAAGGTTACGGATGTGTTCTAATGCGACGAGATAAAGTAATTGCATTTGCGTCTAGACAACTCAGAGGAAGTGAAAGGAATTATACTACTCATGATTTGGAATTAGGAGCATTAGTATTTGCACTTAATATTTGGAGATATTATCTATATGGAACCAAGTGTATAATTTATACAGACCATAAAAGTTTGCAACACATATTCGATCAAAAGATGTTGAATATGAGGCAGAGAAGATAGGTGGAATTACTGAGTGATTATGATTGTGAGATCAAGTATCACCCAGGCAAGACAAATGTAGTGGCAGATGCCTTAAGTAGGAAGGAAAGAATTAAGCCATTACGAGTCCGTGCTATGAGAATGGAATTACACTCTGATTTAATGAGTCAAATTCGAGAAGCCCAACAAAAAGATGAATTGAGAAGTGTGATGGGGCAGAACGAACAACTAGAAGCTACGTCAGATGAAATCCTGAGATTTAGAGGAAGAATTTGGATTCCTAATAATGACGTGCTTAGAGAAACTATTCTAAAGGAAGCACACAAGGTAAGGTATTCAACACATCCAGGAAACAATAACATGTACAAAGATTTGAAAAGCCAGTACTGGTGGCCAGGTATGAAGAAATCCGTTGTAGAATTTGTAGGAAAATGTAATACCTATTCAAGAGTAAAAGTTGAATATCAAAAACCCTCAGGATGTTTGCAACAACCAAAAATTCCTGAGTGGAAGTGGGACCAGATTACTATGGATTTTATAACCAAGTTACCCAGAATTTCAGGTGGTTATGACACAATATGGGTTATAGTTGACAGATTGACTAAGTCAGCTCACTTCTTGCCAATCAGAGAAAATTATAAAATGGAGAAATTAGCAAGAATCTATATGAAAGAAATTGTGTCTAGACGTGGAATACCAATTTCAATTATATCTGACAGAGACAGTATATTTACTTTGATACGTTCAAAATGGATCGAATCTGTGATGATATTGTGATGCAATGATCAATTTAAACACAAAGTAATCAACACATGCTGTGATAACTCACCCAAAACTCACTCGATTTCGATTTCCTTGTGCCAATGCAGTAGACCAGTGATGGAACACTCACCATGTAACGCAATTTTCGGGACGAAAATTCTTTCAACATGGGGATAATGTGACATCCGGTAATTTTCCGTTACCAAACTCCGTTAATTTCGTTAAGTCTTGCATACACGTGTCGTGCACACACACTAGTTGTCGTTGAACGTTGGTGACTTAATAATAATCAGTAATGTTAAATTGATGATAATTAAGTTAATAATGTGATTATTAAGTTATGCTTATGTGATTTAAATGTTAACTGTAACTTTATCGCGTAAAGTGAAAACGTGTGTATCATTTCGTGAATCTTGTGATTAGGGAGATATTTTATAAAATTAGTATTGTTGACTAATAGTGTTTACATTATTAAGTTAAAAACTCTCTTAAAAAGTATTTAAAAGATTAATTTGAATAAAAAACCAAATTACAAGGTGTAAAGTGTAATTGTGAAAAATCAAATTACAAAATGTAATTCCCAACCCTAAAACCCCCCATCGGCCGCGACCAACTGCTCTCCCCCCTCTCCCTTGCGAAAACCGATTGAGATCAAGCACAAATCTGCGATTTTGGACCGATTGCAAGGCATACATCGTACTAGAAGCATCCAATCTCGTTCCTTTTCGCGATTTAGAAGGTAATTTCATGTTTCTTCATGTGTTTTGTTCTAGCCAAGAATTTGTGTGCGATTTGGATGAATTGGTGTCAATTGATGCTTGTTTGTTGATGTTAATGTGTTTGTTAGATAGAATGCATGCTAATTAACGTCAAGTATGCAATAAAGTTTGGATTTTGGTTGTTTGTTCATATGATTATCTTTAGCTGAAAGTTTGATGCAATTTTTATCAAATTAGATGTTGAATGTTGGTTGTTTGATGTTGTAATAATGCTAGTTAGGTTGTATGCATATTAGTTAACGTTGATTTTGCAAGAAAGCTTCGATTTTGATTCATGGTTCATAGGTTACTAAGAATAGTAACTTTATTTTGCATGAAATGTTGAATTGATGTTGAATTGGTGTTATGGATATGCTTATGATGATGATTAGATGCTAGATGGTTGATATGAACGTTAGGAAATCAAGAAGATGCGTGGTAGTTCATACATTGCTTAAAATAGTAACTTTTTGATGTTGAATGTGATGAATCATGATGATTTGGTGTTTTGATCATGCTAGATGTTGTTATGAACTTGAATTAGTAAGTGATTGATGGATTCATGAATGTTCTAGGTGTTTGATGGATTTGGGATGAACTTTCCCAAAAGGGAAACTTTAATTGTGAAATCTCTTAACTATGATGATTTGGGTATGTTTGGGACATTAGGACCATGCTAGTGTGTTCATGGATGGTTTCTAAGGTGATTAAATATGTTGTTTAGGTTATATGAATGTTGATTTGGTTTGTTACCTGTTTTGGCCTGTTTGTGGAAAAATCATGGTATGAGTCATATAGGTAAGCTAGGACTTTCGTTGATTGATGGTTGATTAAGAATGAACATTTTGGATGATATGAGCTATGGAAAATTGGTATGTTAATGATCATCATACACACGTGCGAATCTGAGGCCCCTACTTAGTAGGATTGGCAGGGTTTAGGGTGTGAAGTCGTGAGTGGCTTCACATGGCATGTGATGCGTGAATTGATCCTTGTATGGTGTATTATTTATGTTATAGATGTTATGAGCATGATAATAGTTTGAGATTCGCATGACTTGTATGATATCTGGCGGTATGATGATCTAATTAGTACATGTGGTTAATGAAGTGTTATATGTAATCAGTTTGTATGATAATCATTTGTGATAGGCTGTTATGCTTGTTTGAATGGAAATTCACCTATAATGTCACCAACGGGTCAAACGGGTCAACTGGGTCAAGTGTGTCTTGTCTTTCTAAAACCTTGAGTTCTTTGGGTTGTAGAGCACTTAGGGTTTCATATTGATTCTGTGTACACGTACTTATGTACTCATGTGTTCTAGGTGATCTTTGAAGGTTGTCTTTCCCCTCTTTCTTTCAAGTTAAGTTCTAAGTTAATTCTTGCGCGTATCAGGTGAGTTCTTGCCCCACTCTTTTTACATAATCTCTTTTGGGGGAGATAGCATACTGTTGATCACAAACGCTTTTAAATATGAGTGTGTATAATATTAATATATTGTTGTTTACCATGGAAAGTCCTCACACTTTCGGATTGTTAATATTGACTAGCGGGAAATTTTGGGTAGTACTACTGGGTTTGACGAGCCCCACCTGTGCGACTCGGGGTCAAACGGGTGCAATTTTGTCCTAACATATATTCGTCACGACCTGGTAAGTCGTGACGGGAGGCACAAACTATCACAGTCAGCTTCAATCATGAAATCACTATGTTTAATATTTTCATGTTAATAGACTAGCTATCTATTGCAATACACTACTTATGCTCTGGAAACTGTTGATTGGTTTATATTTCAATGCAAACTCTTGAACTCACCAACCATCGTGTTGACATTTTAGTATGCTATTCTCAGGTTAAGGTTGCTATTGCCTAGGAGCACGTTACACGGGTCCGCATCATGGTGTTTGGCCACATGTTATGAAACATTGTTTTGGGTTAAGAACGTTTAAACATCGTGTTTTGGTTTTGCTTAATACTTGGGCGCGTATGTTTGCGCATTTTCAAATCATGTTTCATCGTTTTGGGTTTACTAGTTTATTTAATGCTTCCGCATGGTTTTAAAGTTTGAACTTTGGTTGGTTTTATTTTTAAAAGTGGCATATAGTGTCGTTCTGAGTAACTATTGACTGTGATCCTGGTTTGTTCACACGCCTCGCGGTAAAACTCTGCTCGTGGATTTTGAGGGTGTGATAGATTGGTATCAGAGCCATTGGTTATTAGGAACTAGGTTGCATACACACACTAGACTATAACCGCACAGTTGTTAGTTACTTATCACTTACTCTCCTTACTGTATACTCATTGGCATACGCAACACGTACTTCGCAGCATGGTATCGTCGTCCAGAAATTTGGGCAAGAGACCTGCACGATCTCAGTCACCTCCTACGTCTCCCGTACCTGATAGGGGTTTTAACTGGCCCCGACATCCTTATCCTCCTGGCGAGATAGACTGGGATTAGCCTTTCATACCTCCTGAGCTCGATCCTCCGTGGAACTGGGATTTCTACCCCACCTACATAAACCGTATGGCTTATAGAGAGCGCGTACCACCAGTAGCTCCTACACGACCTAGGACTAGGTCATCAACCGCCTCTACATTGCCTACTCTTCCTACCTTGAGCATCCCTCTCGAGCAGGCGTTTGCAGCTTTGGTAGACACTCTAGACACGGAGCGACAGCGGATTAGAGGACTCACTGATGAGAACTCTGCATTACGATCTGAGATGCGTCAGTTGCGTTTCCAGGTAGAGACGCTTCAGGTGCGACTCTCGATGGCCATTGGTGGACATCATACTCTGGCAGGCAACGTTGTAGCACTTAGTGGGCGCATGGATGCACAGGATCACCATAACATAGTGATCGATGATAGGTTTGCTGATTTAGAGGCACAGCTAGCAGCACTTCAGATTGTTGAAGCCCCTGCACCTTTGGTGAACTGATGAGGAAGCCTCAACAATCACAAGAAACTCCGAAAGGTTGTTTTGAGTGCGGAAAAGAAGGCCATTAAAAACGCAACTGTCCCCAACTTAAGAGGAATGGTAATGGCAACAACAACAATGGAAACACCAGCAACAATAACAATGGCAACAACAATAACAACAACAATAATAATGGCAACAACAATGGTGGAAACAACAATGGAGCCAAAGGAATAGCCTTCGTCATTGGCTCAGGTGAGGCTCTAAATGATCCTACAACTGTAACTGGTAAATTTTCGGTTAATGGTCGTTTTGCTACCGTATTATTCGATACCGGAGCCGATAGAAGTTTCGTGTCCACTAGGTTCTGTAGTCTTTTAAGTGATATTCCCTCAGCCTTAGAATCTAAATACACCGTGGAGTTAGCTAATGGCACATAGATTCACGTAACGCATATTCTTAGAGACTGCAAGATATAGCTTGCTGGTCATACATTCACCATAGATCTTATGCCTATTATGTTAGGAAGCTTTGATGTGGTAGTAGGCATGGATTGGCTTTCCGATAAACAAGCGGAAGTCATATGCCACGAGAAGATCATAAGGATTCCCATTGGTGAAGAAGTCCTTACGGTCAGAGGTGATAGGAGTGGTGCGGTGATAGACATCATCTCGTTTATGAAGGCACAGAAGTTGTTACAAAAGGGTCGACTGGCCATATTGGCACTCGTCACAGATAAACAGATCAAGGAAAAGAAGATAGAGGATATCCCCGTAGTTCGTGAGTTTCCCGAGGTGTTTCCGGAAGACCTGCCTGGATTACCGCCTCATCGTCATGTTGAATTCCAGATTGAATTGACTCCAGGAGCCGCTCCAATTGCGAGAGCACCGTACCGGTTAGCTCCGAACGAACTTCAGGAATTATCTGCCCAACTACAAGAGTTGTTGGATAAAGGGTTCATCCGACCGAGTTCGTCGCCCTGGGGAGCGCCAGTTCTATTTGTGAAGAAGAAGGATGGTACATTTCGAATGTGCATTGACTATAAGGAACTGAACAAGGTTACTATCAAGAATAGATATCCCTTACCTCGTATCGATGATTTGTTTGATCAACTGCAAGGATCAAGCTATTACTCTAAGATTGATCTGAGGTCTGGGTATCATCAGCTGAGAGTTCGAGAAGAGGACATCTCGAAGACTACTTTCTGTACACGATATGGTCACTATGAATTTTTGGTCATGCCATTTGGGTTGACGAATGCACCAGCAGTATTCATGGATCTTATGAACTGCGTGTGCAAACCCTATCTTGATCAGTTTGTTATCGTCTTTATTGATGACATATTGATATACTCAAGGACTGAGGAAGAACATGGAGAGCACTTACGTTTAATCTTGGAATTACTTAGAAAGGAACAACTGTATGCAAAGTTTTCTAAGTGTGATTTCTGGATACGTGAGGTATAATTCTTGGGTCATATTGTCAACGAGAAGGGAATACATGTTGATTCTGCAAAGATTGAAGCGATAAAGAATTGGTCTGTTCCTAAGACACTGAGTGAGATACGACAATTCCTTGGATTAGTGGGATATTATTGATGATTCATCGAAGGATTCTCTAAGATTGCACAACCTCTCACAACCTTGACTCATAAGGGAACAACATACAAATGGGGTGAGAATCAGGAATCTGCTTTCCAGTTGCTGAAACAGAAACCGTGTAGCGCACCAATATTAGCGTTACCAGATGGTAGTGATGACTTCGCAGTCTACTGCGATGCGTCTATTCAAGGACTTGGATGCGTCTTGATGCAGCGGGATAAGGTGATAGCTTACGCCTCTAGACAATTGAAGATTCATGAGAAGAACTATACCACCCATGACTTGGAACTGGGTGCGGTAGTTTTTGCCTTAAAGATCTGGAGACATTACTTGTACGGTACCAAATGCACTATCTACACTGATCACAAGAGTCTCCAGCACATCTTTGAGCAAAAGGAATTGAACATGCGGCAAAGGCGCTGGGTAGAATTGCTGAATGACTATGACTGTGCTATTAAGTACCACCCGGGGAAAGCAAATGTAGTTGCTGTTGCGCTGAGTAGGAAAGAAACTGCTAAGCCTCGACGTGTGCGAGCTTTGCACCTTACCATTAGCACACAGTTATCGGAACAAAACCGAGAGGCTCAGATAGAAGTTTTGAAAGCAGAAAACATTGGGTCTGAATCCTTAAGGGGAATGGAAAAACAATTGGAAGTAAAAGCAGATGGAATTCGTTACTTCATAGATAGACTTTGGGTACCTCTACATAGAAATCTGAGAGACTTGGTCATGAGTGAGGCACACAAGTCTAAGTACTCCATACATCCTGGATCTGACAAGATGTATCACGATCTGAAGGCGAACTATTGGTGGCCTAATATGAAAGCGGATGTAGCTACATATGTGAGCAAGTGTCTGACCTGCTCAAAGGTAAAAGTGGAGTACCAAAAGCCATCTGGACTATTACAACAACCCGAGATCCCTATGTGGAAGTGGGATCAGATATCAATGGATTTTATTACTAAGTTACCTCGTACTTCTACTGGTTGCGACACAATATGGGTTATCGTGGATAGATTAACAAAGTTTGCTTATTTCCTAGCGATAAAGGAAACAGACAAGATGGAAAAATTAACTCGACTCTATTTGAAGGAGATCGTTTCGAGGCACGGGGTACCGATCTCAATTATTTCTGACCGCGATTCTCGTTTCACATCACACTTCTGGGAGTCGTTGCAGAAAGCTCTAGGTACGCGATTGGATATGAGTACTGCTTATCATCCATAGAATGATGGTCAAAGTGAGCGTACTATATAGACTTTGGAGGACATGTTACGTGCTTGTGTGATGGACTTTGGGAATAACTGGGAAGTTCACCTACCATTGGTGGAATTTTCTTACAACAACAGCTATCACACTAGCATAAAGGTGGCACCTTTTGAAGCTTTGTATGAGAGAAAGTGTAGATCACCAGTTTGCTGGGCTGAAATTGGTGATAGTCAATTAACGGGTCCCGAGTTAGTACACGAGACAACTGAGAAGATTGTCCAGATAAGAAACCGCATGGCCGCAGCGCGAGACAGACAGAAAAGCTATGCTGATAAGCGACGAAAACCTTTGGAATTTCAAGTTGGTGACAAAGTCTTATTGAAAGTCTCACCATGGAAAGGTGTGATTCGGTTTGGTAAGCGAGGAAAGCTAAATCCGAGATATGTTGGACCATTTGAGATCTTGGAAAGAATAGGTCTAGTAGCTTATCGACTAGCCTTACCTGATTCATTGAGTGGAATCCATGATGTATTCCATGTTTCAAATCTAAAGAAATGTTTAACGGATGAAACTATGGTTGTACCGCTGGAAGAAGTTCAAGTAGACGAACAGTTACGCTTCATTGAGGAACCTGTCGAAGTGATGGATCGTGAGGTGAAAACGCTTAAGCAAAGCAAGATACCCATCGTCAAAGTTCGTTGGAACTCGAGATATGGACCAGAATTCACGTGGGAACGTGAAGACCAAATGAAGCTTAACTATCCTCAGCTATTCGAAAAGACGATGCCAGCCGGCGAAGGTACTGATTAAATTTCGGGATGAAATTTCTTTCAACATGGGGATGATGTGATAACTCACCCAAAACTCACTCGATTTCGATTTCCTTGTGCCAATGCAGTAGACCAGTGATGGAACACTCACCATGTAACGCAATTTTCGGGAATAAAATTCTTTCAACATGGGGATAATGTGACATCCGGTAATTTTCCGTTACCAAACTCCGTTAGTTCCGTTAAGTCTTGCATACACGTGTCGTGCACACACACTAGTTGTCGTTGAACGTTGGTGACTTAATAATAATCAGTAATGTTAAATTGTTGATAATTAAGTTAATAATGTGATTATTAAGTTATGCTTATGTGATTTAAATGTTAACTGTAACTTTATCGCTTAAAGTGGAAACGTGTGTATCATTTCGTGAATCTTGTGATTAGTGAGATAATTTATAAAATTAGTATTGTTGACTAATAATGTTTACATTATTAAGTTAATAACTCTCTTAAAAAGTATTTAAAAGATTAATTTGATTAAAAATACAAATTACAAGGTGTAAAGTGTAATTGTGAAAAATCAAGTTACAAAATGTAATTCCCAACCCAAAAACCCCCCATCGGCCGCGACCAACTGCTCTCCCCCCTCTCCCTTGCAAAAACCGAACGAGATCAAGCACAAATCTACGATTTTGGACCGATTGCGAGGCATACATCGCACTAGAAGCATCCAATCTCGTTCCTTTTCGCTATTTAGAAGGTAATTTCATGTTTCCTCATGTGTTTTGTTCTATCCGAAAGTTTATGTGCGATTTGGATGAATTGGTGGTCAATTGATGCTTGTTTGTTGATGTTAATGTGTTTGTTAGATAGAATGCATGCTAATTAACGTCAAGTATGCAATAAAGTTTGGATTTTGGTTGTTTGTTCATATGATTATCTTTAGCCGAAAGTTTGATGCAATTTTTATCAAATTAGATGTTGAATGTTGGTTGTTTGATGTTGTAATGATGCTAGTTAGGTTGTATGCATATTAGTTAACGTTGATTTTGCAAGAAAGCTTCGATTTTGATTCATGGTTCATAGGTTACTAAGAATAGTAACTTTATTTTGCATGAAATGTTGAATTGATGATGATTTGGTGTTATGGATATGCTTATGATGATGATTAGATGCTAGATGGTTGATATGAACGTTAGGAAATCAAGAAGATGCGTGGTAGTTCATACATTGCTTAAAATAGTAACTTTTTGATGTTGAATGTGATGAATCATGATGATTTGGTGTTTTGATCATGCTAGATGTTGTTATGAACTTGAATAAGTAAGTGATTGATGGATTCTTGAATGTTTTAGGTGTTTGATGGATTTGGGATGAACTTTCCCAAAAGGGAAACTTTAATTGTGAAACCTCTTAAATATGATGATTTGGGTATGTTTGGGACATTAGGACCATGCTAGTGTGTTCATGGATGGTTTCTAAGGTGATTAAATATGTTGTTTAGGTTATATGAATGTTGATTTGGTTTGTTACCTTTGGCCTGTTTGTGGAAAAATCATGGTATGAGTCATATAGGTAAGCTAGGACTTTCGTTGATTGATGGTTGATTAAGAATGAACATTTTGGATGATATGAGCTATGGAAAATTGGTATGTTAATGATCATCATACACACGTGCGAATCTGAGGCCCCTACTTAGTAGGATTGGCAGGGTTTAGGGTGTGAAGTTGTGAGTGGCTTCACATGGCATGTGATGCGTGAATTGATCCTTGTATGGTGTATTATTTGTGTTATAGATGTTATGAGCATGATAATAGTTTGAGATTCGCATGACTTGTATGATATCTGGCGGTATGATGATCTAATTAGTACATGTGGTTAATGAAGTGTTATATGTAATCAGTTTGTATGATAATCATGTGTGATAGGCTGTTATGCTTGTTTGAATGGAAATTCACCTATAATGTCACCAACGGGTCAAACGGGTCAACTGGGTCAAGTGTGTCTTGTCTTTCTAAAACCTTGAGTTCTTTGGGTTGTAGAGCACTTAGGGTTTCATATTGATTCTGTGTACACGTACTTATGTACTCATGTGTTCTAGGTGACCTTTGAAGGTTGTCTTTCCCCTCTTTCTTTCAAGTTAAGCTCTAAGTTAATTCTTGCGCGTATCAGGTGAGTTCTTGCCCCACTCTTTTTACATAACCTCTTTTGGGGGAGATAGCATACTGTTGATCACAAACGCTTTTAAATATGAGTGTGTATAATATTAATATAGTGTTGTTTACCATGGAAAGTCCTCACACTTTCGGATTGTTAATATTGACTAGCGGGAAATTTTGGATAGTACTACTGGGTTTGACGAGCCCCACCTGTGCGACTCGGGGTCAAACGGGTGCAATTTTGTCCTAACATATATTCGTCACGACCTGGTAAGTCGTGACGGGAGGCACAAACTATCACAGTCAGCTTCAATCGTGAAATCACTATGTTTATTATTTTCATGTTAATAGACTAGCTATCTATTGCAATACACTACTTATGCTCTAGAAACTGTTGATTGGTTTATATTTTAACGTAAACTATTGAACTCACCAACCATTGTGTTGACATTTTAGTATGCTATTCTCAGGTTAAGGTTGCTATTGCCTAGGAGCACGTTACACGGGTCAGCATCATGGTGTTTGGACGCATGTTATGAAACATTGTTTTGGGTTAAGAATGTTTAAACATCGTGTTTTGGTTTTGCTTAATACTTGGGCGCGTATGTTTGCGCATTTTCAAATCATGTTTCATCGTTTTGGGTTTACTAGTTTATTTAATGCTTCCGCATGGTTTTAAAGTTTAAACTTTGGTTGGTTTTATTTTTAAAAGTGGCATATGGTGTCGTTCTGAGTAACTATTGACTGTGATCCTGGTTTGTTCACACGCTTTGCGGTAAAACTCCGCTCGTGGATTTTGAGGGTGTGACACATGCAAATACATCAACAAATTCATAGATTTCATTGATGGCAAATGCACAAGATACAAAGTGTAAGGTATTCAGTTCATTCAATTGATTCTCTCTATCTTTCTATTACAGTTGTTGTTTTTTTCCCTACATTACATAAAGTATCCTATTTATACTATCAACAAAATAAAGGAACATATATTTACAAATAAGTCCCTATACTATGACAAAAAACAACATAAAGACAAAATGTTAATCTTTCAAGAAGTCTAACAATACTCCCCCTAAGATTTACATTGTCTTCAGTCCCTATTGAACTCCTTTGGCTCATCTTTGATCTTGAACACGGGGCTTCTATTTGTAGAGTTCCAACTCTCACAACGCCTTCTTGAATGTAGACCTGAACTTCTTTCAAATATTCTATGATCTGCTCAGCATTCAAGATCTCAGAAAGGACTGTAGAATTTTTTGTTGATCTTCCACCTTCATCTGGCACATGATTAGGTGAATCAGCAACAACTTTGATAACTTCGAGTGAAGACTCCTCGACAATCAAATTCTCTTATGATACCTAATATCACAAAGATTAACTGATAACAATTAAATGTTTAATGAATGAGTGTTCGGGTGTTTGAGTGAGTGAATCAGAGTGTTTGAGTGAATAAATGAATGAGAACACAGGTGTTGTATATATATATATGTGTAAATTTTTAGGCGTATGAGCACTGTGAAGGCGTATGAGACTAAATTTCACACTCAGTTTTCAGACGCATGAGCTCTGTTTGTGCGCATGAGGTTTAGACGTATGAGCACTGTTCAGGTGCATGAGACTAAGTGAAATGACTAACATTTGGTATTTATCCCTTCAAACGTCCAACCCTTGGAATTTTTGGTACTGTTTAGGCGTATGAGTATAGACTGAGATGCCTAACACTTAACTAATTTTTCAGACACATGATAACTGTTTAGGCGCATGAGCTTGAATGAAACGCCCAACACTTGTGTAAATTTTTGAAAATTCACCATACTCCTAATCTGAACTTATTAGTACTGTTCAGGCGCTTGAGATCCTTTCCATGAGTCTTGACACTTGAACTTTTCTCATCATCCATCTGAACACTATATGAACACATTAGTACTGTTCACACTCAATTTTTCAACACTTAGTCAAAATTGTTTGACTATCACTCAAAATTTTCATTAATTTCTCTCAATTTTAACATTTTTGAAATTCAAACTTTTAACTTTTTATTTTTGACCATTTTATTTTTATTTTAAATTTTCAAAAAATAATTTCCCATCATTTTAGTCTCTATATTTACAAATAGTCTCATATTCGTTTTATGTTGTTGCAAGAAGCTTTTCCACTTCTGAATTTTTTTCAGGTTTATTTTTACTTTATATCAAACACACACATGCTTGAAATTTCAGCTTCATCCATTTTATCAAAAACACTTTATTTTTTATTTTTCACTTTTTGAAATTCAATTATTTTCTCTTTTTCATTTTTTTACTCCCCCTAAACTTTTAAGTTTTACAAACTTAGAAGTTTCTTTGACTTTGCAAGAAGAGTAACCAATCATTATTAACATGCCTGCACACAGAAAATCATGCAAAATTCACAAATAAATCAGAATAAAAATATACTATATACAATTGAATCACATGCCTGCAGTGAGATCATATCAGCTAAGATCAGCACATTAAAATTAAAAAAAATTGATGAATAGTCATAGACAGTGATTAAATCCTGATCAAGTGGGTTCCAGGTTAGCATTTCTGCAGCAAAGGAGACACGAGATCGAAGGACAGAAAATGAGTGCTTTTGGCAATATGATCAGCACACTTACTTTTTCAATTCTTGAATTGATTAAGGTACGATTAGATATGACATTATTTAAGTCACACTTAGACTTAGAGAGTTCAACTCTTATCAAGATATGCAAGAAATCACTTTTCTTAACTTGTTAACCTAACATATACTTATAACCAGATCTTATGTTTAGATTATGCACATTGGCATCTTTTTCATCAGGAGAGAATATCCAGGTCTGTATTGACTTACAACAAAGGATATCTCGTCACCTCAGGTCTATGATGAATCATAACAGAGAAGCGAATAGATGCTTTAAATAATTAGAGCTCAATGGTTATTCATATCACCACCAGGTGTGAGTTTATAACTTTACAAGCAATCAATCTGAGAAGTCAACACTACTCATTGGTACTAAAATGGACAAACATGAATGCATGATTGATTGAGTATGATCACAAGAATTTACTTTTTTTAGTATAATTGCATGAGCTTTCCTGCACATTGCATCTGATCGCTTCAGACTTTAGTAGCGAGTGAAGTATGCAACTGATCAAAACTAATGTATCTATCATTTCTCACAAATTGCAAAGACATATTCCGTCCTAAATAATTAACTATCAAGAAAAACTCTATTTTTGTATTTTTGTTTTGTATTTTCTCTTTTGATTTTGCAATTTTCTATTTTTTGTATTTGCTTTTTCATTTTCTATTGAACATGCACACACAATATATACAATCAGGTAGTTAACTTTGATAATTTCTCTATATTCATGATTAAGCTAAGGAAGGGTTCTTATCATTTTTTATGAATTAGACAACTGAAATACTCAAAAAACTATATTTTTTTTAAACATGATTAATAAGTCCAATTGACTCGATCAAATATTCAAATCGACCTGGTAAGAAGGCTTTTGTAAATAAGTCAGCCAACTGTTTTTCAGTTGTAATTTGAATCAAAATGATTAAACCTTTTTCAGAGTTATCTCTGAGAAAATGATATTGAATTTCGATATGTTTTGTTTTTGAGTGCTGGATAGGATTAGCTGTAATAAACATAGCAGCAGTGTTATCAATGTAAATAGGAGTTTTAATAAAATTGAACCCGTAATCCAGTAGTTGGTTTTCTAACCAAAGAATTTGAGAACATCCTTCTGAAGCAGCTATGTACTCAGCTTCTGCAGTTAAAACAAAGACATTTGTTTGTTTCTTACATTGCCATGAGACTAATCTGGGACCTAAAAACTGATAACCACCCATTGTAGATTTACGATCTTGACAACATCTGCCATAATCACTATCTGTATATCCATGTAACTCGAAGTTTCCTTCATAAGGATAACACAACCCTAAAGCGGGTTTTCCATTGAGATACCTGAATATTCATTTAACAGCAATTAAGTGGGATTCCTTCGGGTCAGATTGGTACCTGGCATAAACACAAACAGCATACATTATATCAGGTCTAGATGCAGTAAGATACATCAAAGATCCAATCATAGATCTGTATAAAGTTTGGTCAAAAGATTTTCCTTTCGGATCGGGTTCAATCTTGGTGTTTACGTCAGCCGGAGTTCTTATGGATTGACTATCTTGCAGTTTAAATTTCTTCAAGAGTTTATCAACGAATTTCTCTTGATTGATAAAAATTCCATCTGCAGACTTCTTCACTTGAAGACCAAGGAAAAAATTAATTTTTCCCATAGAACTTATTTGAAAATGAGACTTCATGATTTCTTCAAATTCATTGCATAACTTTGGACTTGTAGAACCAAATATGATATCATCAACATACACTTGAACACATAAGAGATCAGTAGCATCCTTCTTAATAAACAAAGCAGGATCAATTTTCCCTCGCGTGTATCCATGTTGGATCAAATGTTGTGATCACGTTTCATACCAGATTCTAGGAGCTTGATGCAGACCATACAATGCTTTCCTAAGCTTGTACACTTGATGAGGATATTTAGAATCTTCAAAACTTGGTGGTTGCTTGACATATATATCATAGGTGATTGGTCCATATAAGAAAGCACCTTTAACGTCCATTTGATACACCGTGAATTTCATGAATGATGCATAAGCCAGGAAGACACTAATTGATTCAAGTCTTGCAACTGGAGCAAATACTTCATCATAATCTATTCCTTTTTCTTGGGTGTAACCTTGTGCAACGAGTCTCGCTTTGTTGCAAAAAAGAATTCTCTGATCGTCTGTTTTGTTTCTAAACAACCATTTTGTGCCTATGCATTTTCTCCTTCAGGTAAATCCACAAGCTTCCACACTTCCTGTTTGTCGAATTGCAATAATTCTTCTTGCATTGCTTCAATCCAACTATTGTCCTTTAACACTTTGGTGACGTTATTTTGGAACAATTTGAGATAGAAAACACGAGTATAAGCAAAGATTTGCTTGTTTTGATTGACTTCTCGTAGTTCTCTCATTCAATGAACCGATAATCTGAGATGTTGGATGGTTCTTGTGAACACGAGATGTTGGAATCTCATTCACTTAAACATGAACATCTAGATTAGATTGGTTCAAGTTAGAAAGCTGATGCAATAAGTTCAAAGAATGTGGATTGAAATTAGGAACTTGAGTCGGTGAGTTGATAAAATAATCAAGATTATTAGTACCAACTACATCACCAGAAACCGATGACGTTCCAGACTCAGGTTGTATAATTTCAGGACCATCATTAGGAATAGGATGTGAAACATTTGGATTTTCTGAAATGGGATGCTCTTGAGCTTGTTGAGGTTGATCATAAGTTTCAGACTGTAATATAGGATCTTTCACAAAAGAGAAAAATGGATAATCTGGGCTTGAGTCATCCATATCATCAGAATCAGAATCATCACTGAACGAACCTATATCTCCTTCTTGATTCTTCTTCTCACCTGTAGATTCAAACAAGTTAGAATGAAAGGAGTTTGATAAAGAATCTAAATCAAATAACTAAACAGGACCATTTGAAACTGATGGAAAAGAATTTTCAAGAAATTTAACATTAAATGTTTCAAGGATAACATTCGTCCTAGAGTTATAAACTCTAAAAGCTTTTGAAACCGATGAATATACAGCGAAAAATCCATCATCAGATTTTGCATCAAATTTTCCTAGCGGATCACTTGAGTTGTAAGACCCCCGTTCCCGGAGACCTCACAGTTGGACAATCACAGCATATTTCATATAAAATAAATACATTTCATAAAAATATCGCAACAGATTAAGTTATCAAAAACCATTCATGCATTAATATTTGAAGTTGCTAAATAATACATCATTGTATTTTAAAAGTTACAAAAAGAATCATTCAGTTGCATTACAAAACAACAATATCATCATGCATGAATGGAAGCCGGTCTTTGTCTGCTAAGAAGCCTCACCTGCATGCCATCCCCAGCAACAAGTTACCTGCCAACTGAAAATGCATAAAAGTCAGTGTTGCTGAGTGAGTTCTAGTTTTAAAATTAAAGTCTCTTGTTTATAAATAAAAATATCATTTTCTTAAAATACTTCCTTTTCATAAAATCCATTACTTCCGTACGTGTTCACGCATCATACATACAACAAGATAATATTCATTATTATCTTTCATCATTCTTCTCATTCATTCATCTTTATCTTTCACTTTCTACCGAACCAATGTGCAATACCTCGAACATTATGCACTAAGCTGGTACTAGGCCTAGGGCCTATAAATAGACCCTGAACATTGTTCATGAAGCTGACTCCAGTACCTGGGGCAAGCAACAAGGGTCCCGTCAATCTTTAGGATTAACCCTGTGTGCATCCTTTTGGTTATCTAAACCGCACACAGTTTAGCTGACAACCCATGGCTGTGAACCTCCTTTCATTTGGTTGCAAGACTTTCATTCATTCGTTATGTTCCACTTTTCATTAATCTTTCGCTTCTTTTATGATAATACTTTACATAAACGAGCATAAACACACCATGTAAAGTCACGTAATAATACGTAATATGGAACATAACAACATGCCACAAACATACATAATACCAACAAACATAACCATCAAAACATCCCAAGGCTTAGTCTTAAAACTTCTATTTCCTAAAATTTTAGAATTTTTTTTAAGGCGTTTAGGTGCATGAGCACTATGCAAGCGCATGAGTACTATGTAGGCGTACGGGCACTTAGGCGCATGGGAACACTTAGGCGCATGAGGAAATTCTAGGTGCATGAGTACTGCTTGGGCGCATGAACCTTACTTAGGCATTTAGGCAGTAGGCGCATGGGGTACTTAGGCGTATGGGAAAGGACTTAGGCACATGGACAGAATTCCAGGCGCATGGGCACTATATTAGTCGTATAAGCAAACCCTTAGGCGTATGGATAAAATTCTAGGCGCATGGGCACTATATTAGGCGTATAAGCAAACACTTAGGCGCATGGATAAAATTCCAGGCGCATGGGCACTATGTTAGGTGCATGGACAGTTGATAATTCAAACCTACACTATTTTTTTCAGACCCAATCATCGTTTTAACATGTTCCTAACCCAAATCTAACATACCAAACACCTAAATCAAGCATATAAACACGAAACACAACAAGTCATACACAAACATACAGTCACCCGTATAAACAGAGTATAAACATACGGTTTAACACACATAATTTGTAAAACATTTTATATACATTTTCAGCCCCAAAAACACGTTTAAAAACAGAAAACCGCGGATCTAGAACTCACCTGCAACAGATTTCGAGCAAAACTCCTCCAAACTCGGAAGCACTAGGATTTCAAACACCTAAACAAATAAAAAACGCAGAACCAAACACAAAGAACACATAAGAATCAGCCCCGAAGCTGAAAACTCAGCTGAAACTGAACAAAAATGCAAGAAAACACTCACCTTCAAAGCTTTCTCTCACTAGAAACCGATGAAGCTCTGGGAATCTTCTTCTTTTTGTAGCCGAGCAGTAAGTGAACCAAGTAGTGGGTGGCCATTCTCTTTTAAACATAAAATAATAAAGTTTTGTCCTTTACACAACTTTAGCCCCTCCAGTTTGATAATTCACGTTTCTTTCTTTACACTTTCTTTCCTTTTTGTCTTTAATAAATTTTCGGGTGTTACAAGTCCACCCCCCTTATAGAGGTTTCATCCCCAAAACCTATCACTCCTTGACCAGTTATGGGTAATGTTGTCTCATCTCTTCCTCAGTCTCCCACGTAGACTCGGATCCCTTCCTGTGCCTCCACTGTACTCGCACCAATGGAACCACTTTATTCCGTAATCTCCTCTCCTTTTGGTCAATGATTGCCACTGGTTGCTCTACATAATTAAGCCGTTCATCCACTTCAATGTCTTCCAGTGGTACAATCATATCCTCATCAGCTAGGCATTTTCTCAGATGAGATACATGGAAGGTTGGATGAATCCCACTTAACTCATCGGGTAGCTCCAACCTATAGGCCACCTCTCCCACTCGAGCAATGATTCGAAAAGGTCCTATATATCTCGGGCTCAGCTTACCCCACTTTCTGAACCGAATGATCCCCTTCCAAGGTGAAACCTTCAGCATAACGTTATCACCCACCTTGAATTCAAACGGCCTACGCCTCTTATCAGCATACGACTTTTGCCTACCTTTTGCCCCTTCATAAAGGCCTTGATCTTTTCTAGCTTTTCAGTTGTAGCCTCAATCACTTCCACGCTCCCCATCTCCTTCTATCCAATGTCACCCCAACATACTGGCATTCTACACTTTCTACCATATGGCATCTCGTATGGTGGCATACCAATGCTGGCACGGTAACTATTGTTGTATGAGAATTCAGCTAACGGTAACTGTTCATCCCAGCTTTCTCCAAAATCAATGACGTAGCTCGGAGCATATCCTCAAGCATTTGTATAGTCCTCTCTGACTGCCCATCTGTCTGAGGATGGTAAGCCATACTGATATGCAACCTCATACCCATTGCATCATGGAATCTCTTCCAAAACATAGATGTAAACCGAATGTCACGGTCAGACACAATAGACACTGGTACACCGTGACGGGTCACAATCTCCTTGATGAATAGATCCGCCAATCTTTCAGATGAATATGTCTCATGGATCGATAGAAAGTGAGCACTCTTCGTCAAACAATCAACTATCACCCATATGACATCGTACCCCCTTGTCGTACGTGCTAACTTCATGATGAAGTCCATGGTGATGTGCTCCCATTTCCATTTGAGTATATCCAAAGGTTGGATCTTCCCAAATGGCTTCTGATGTTCTGCCTTTACTTGTAAGCAAGTAAGGCACTTACTCACGTACTTTGCCACATCACGCTTCATACCCGGCCACCAGTAATCTTTCTTCATATCATGATGCATCTTGGTAGCACCAGGATGAATGGAGTACCGAGTCTTATGAGCTTCATCCATGATTTCTCCCCGTAGGTCTCCATAACGAGGGATCCACATCCGCCTAAAGCGGGTTCTAACTCCGAGAGTATTCTCACCCAACTTCGTGACTAGACCTCTTATCCTTTCAGAGTTATGGCAATCTTCTTTCAAAACCTCATCTTGGAACCCCTTGACATATGTCATTACATCGGAGGTCATCACCAACTGGTAAGCTTTCACCCGGATTGGCTCGGGCCTCTCCTTCCGGCTAAGGGCATCTGCTACCATGTTAGCCTTTCCCAGATAATAATGGATCTTATAATCATAGTCCTTGATCAATTCCAGCCACCTCCTTTGCCTCATATTGAGGTCTTTCTGCTCAAAGAAGTATTTCAAGTTCTTATGGTCCGTGAAGATAGTGCACTTCGTCCCGTACAAGTAGTGCCTCCAAATCATCAACGCAAAGACCACGACCGCTAGCTCCAAGTCATGAGTAGGGTAATTAGCCTCGTGGATTTTCAAATGTCGGGATGCATAGGCTATTACTCTTCCCCTCTGCATTAGCAAGCAACCCAATCCCGAATAAGAAGCATCCGAGTAGACCACTAAGTCTTCGCTCCCTTCAGGCAACGTTAAGACAGGAGCTTGAGTCAATCTCATCTTTAACTCCTCAAAAGCATTCTCCTATTCCAGACCCCATACAAACTTCACGTCCTTGCGGGTCAACTTGGTCAATGGTGAGGCTATCTTGGAAAAGTCTTGGATGAACCTCCTGTAGTAGCCTGCCAAACCCAAGAAACTACAGATCTTGGATGGCGTCTTTGGGGACTTCCATTGCATCACCACCTCAACCTTTGCCGGGTCTACAATGATTCCTTCGGAATTTACCATGTGACCTAAAAACTGAACTTCACGCAACCAGAAAGCACACTTGGAGAACTTAGCGTACAGCTTCTCTCTTCTGAGTGACTCCAATACTTCACGAATGTGATCGACATGTTCTTCTTCACTCTTTGAATAAATTAGAATATCATCTATAAACACAATCACCAATTTATCCAACATCGGCCGACACACTCGGTTCATCAAATCCATAAAGGCAACTGGCGCGTTAGTTAGACCAAAGGACATAACGAGGAACTCGTAGTGTCCGTAACAAGTGCGAAAAGCTGTTTTGGGGATATCTTGCTCCTTCACCTTCAATTGATGGTAACCAGATCGGAGATCTATTCTTGAAAACCAACTGGCACCTTGGAGCTAGTCGAACAAGTCATCTATTCTGGGTAGTGGATATCGGTTCTTCACCGTCAACTTGTTCAACTCACGGTAGTCAATGCACATTCTCATACTACCGTCCTTCTTCTTTACAAACAAGACCGGAGCACCCCAGGGAGAGATACTAGGTCAGATGAAACCCTTGTCCATCAACTCTTGTAACCGAACCATCAGTTCCTTCATTTCCGACGGAGCCAGTCGATACGGTGCTTTGGCAACAGGTTGAGCACCTGGTATCAAATCGATCTGGAACTCGATCTCGCGGTCCGATGGTACACCTGGTAAATCTTCTGGGAACACGTATGGAAAGTCACATACAACTGGTACATTGGCCAATTGTGGTACTGACTCATCCACATCCTTCACGTAATCCAGGTAGGCACTACATCCACGTTTCATGCACTTCTCTACCAACACCATCGAAATCATTTTTGGAATCGTAGTAACTCGGTCATCGTATACTATTACTAAACTCCCATCAAGTGCTGTCAGTCGGATCATCTTCTTGCGACACACAATATTCGCCTCATAGGCAGCTAACCAATCCATCCCTAGAACTACATCAAATCCACCTAGGGCATCACAAATAGTTTAGCAGAGAACCTATGGCCTTCCAGTTCTATGTCACCATCCTCTATCAAGTCGGAAATCCTGGTAGACTTACCAATGGCAGTTTATACATCGAAGGGCTCATCAATGCTTCTACTACTAAAAGGCAACTTAGCACAGAAGCAGCAGAAATAAAGCTCTTACTAGCACCAGAATCAAATAACACAGAGGCACAAGTTTGGTTTACTAGGAAAGTACCTGATACGACATCGGGATCCTCCCAAGCCTCCTCCCGGGTCATCGTGAATGCTCTGGCTTTTGCTCTTTGCCCATCATTCTCGATCCCCCTCTTTGCCCCAGAACTTTCACCCCTCGGCTTCTTACAATCCCTGCTCATATGACCTTCTTCACCGTAGTTGTAGCACCTCATCGCCTTACAATCCCTTGCCATATGACTAGGCTTCCCACATTTGAAGCAAACGTTCAGTCCCCACTTGTATTCTCCCGTATGCTCCTTCCCGCACTTGCCACACTTCTTCATCCCCGTGCGTACCGACACTACCCTCCTGTCATCCACCCTTGCCTTCTTGCTGTTTGGGGTGAAACCACCACGACCACATTGTTTCCTATCCTAGTTCCTGTCACCACCACTCTTCTTGCTCACCTCCACCACTACCACTTCTTCTCTCTCATCATATAGCCTCCCTGCCAGATAAACCACCGACCTAAACGTACTCGGCCGGGCGGCGATCATGTGCCTGCGGATATCTACCGGCAAACCCTGTATGTACCTCTTGATCTTTCTCGACAACGGCCTCACCTGGTCTGGCACTAGCCTTGCCATCTTGTTAAACTTAGTCGTGTATTACAGGTGTGTCATATTTCACGCCTCCAGCTGTAGGAACTCTCTCTTAATCTTATGGAGCTCCTTATGAGGACAAAACTCCTCGATCACCATCTTTTTTAGTTCACTCCACCTCATCCTTCCAACAGCCCTGCTGCCCTCGGCTTTGACAATATTGTCCCACCAGCATAAGGCCAAGTCCACAAATGAGTGGGTAGCAAATTTCACCTTTTGGTACTCTCTGTATTCACGGATATCGAGCACCGCCTCCATCTCCCTCACCCATCGGTGAGCAACAGCAGCATTATCATTTCCATCAAAAGTTAGGGGCTTGCATCTCTGGAATGCCCGTAACTACAGCCCTTGGCGGTCTCTTGCACCGCTTCCTCCTCATCATCATCACTAGAGACAACCATCTCAGTCACTGGTTGCTCCCCTTCACCTGAGCCTCTCCCGATGGTCCTCCTCCTCTCCTCCTTCTCTTTCTTTTCATCCTCCCTCACAGCACAAATAACCTCAGTCACCATAAAAGGCAAGATCGTCTGCATGACCTGATGAACTTCCTCCACAATTGCCTCCTTCACAGAGGCTCTCAAGTTAGCACTCTCATCACCGCCTTCCTGGTGATGAGCTCGGGCTCTGCAGGAGCCATCTGAGCAGCCTTAGCCTAGTTCCTGGTGGCACGTGGCCTAGCACCACGACCACCCTGCACACCTCCTCAAGAAGCCTTTGAAGATCTACCACCCGCCATCCTCTAAACACTATAAGATTCAAACACCAACACGATCATTCAAGGTAATAGCTCAGATTATGTCAAGTATAGTAAGTCCCTAATTACAGTGGCAAGTTGTGTTTAGCCACTTACTTTACTCTTCATCCCCCAAGCATTGCCTATCCTGACTATATCAGTATCCAAATCTACTAAGAGCACACAAATCAGATAACACACGCACATAATACCGGTTAACATTTAAGAAAACGAACTACCTGATGGCACGTAGCTACTTGGGTTGGGATCCCTTCATTCGGTCCCATTCTCAGTTTAAGTTTAGGTTTTTAAAATAATTTACCCATTTCTCTTAAACTTTGGCTCTGATACCAACTTGTAAGACCCCCATTCCCGGAGACCTCACAGTTGGACAATCACAACATTTTTCATCTAAAATAAATACATTTCATAAAAATATCGTAGTGGATTAAGTTATCAAAAACCATTCATGCATTAAGATTTGATGTTGCTAAATAATGCATCATTGTATTTTAAAAGTTACAAAAAGGAATCAATCAGTTGCATTACAAAACAACAATATCATCATGCACGAATGGATGCTGGTCTTTGCCCGCCAAGTAGCCTCACTCGCGTGCCATCCCCAGCAACAAGTTACCTGCCAACTGAAAATGCATAAAAGTCAGCGTTGCTGAGTGAGTTCTAGTTTTAAAATTAAAGTCTCTTGTTTATATATAAAAATATCATTTTCTTAAAATACTTCCTTTTCATAAAATCCATTACTTCTGTACGTGTTCACGCATCATACATACAACAAGATAATATTCATTATTATCTTTCATCAACCAATGTGCAATACCCCGAACATTATGCACGAAGCTGGTACTGGGCCTAGGGCCTATAAATAGACCCTGAATATTATGCATGAAGCTGACTCCAGCACCTGGGGCAAGTAACAAGGGTCCCGTCAATATCTAGGATTGACCCTGTGTGCATCCTTCAGGTTAGCTAAATCGCACACAGTTGAACTGACAACCCAAGGCTGTGAACCTCCTTTCATTTGCTTGCAAGACTTTCATTCATTTGTTATGTTCCACTTTTCATTAATCTTTCACTTCTTTTATGATAATACTTTACATAAACGAGCATAAACACACCACGTAAAGTCATGTAATAATACGTAATATGGAACATAACAACAGGCCACAAACATACATAATACTAACAAACATAACCATAAAAACATCCCAGGGCTTAGTCTTAAAACTTCTATTACCCAAAATTTCAAAAAATTTTCTAAGGCATTTAGGCGCATGAGCACTATGCAGGCGCATGAGTACTATGTAGGCACACAGGCACTTAGGCGCATGGGAACACTTAGGCGCATGAGGAAATTCTAGGCGCACGAGTACTGCTTGGACGCATGAACCATACTTAGGCATTTGAGCAGTAGGCGTATGGGGTACTTAGGCGCATGGGAAAGGACTTAGGCGTATGGATAAAATTCCAGGCGCATGGGCACTATATTAGGCTTATAAGAAAAAGCTTAGGCGCATGGAAAAATTCCAGGCGCATGGGTACTATGTTAGGCGCATGGGCTGTTGATAATTCGAACCTACACTATTTTTTTCAGACCCAATCATCGTTTTAACTTGTTCCTAACCCAAATCTAACATACCAAACACCTAAATCAAGCATATAAACACAAAACACAACAAATCATACACAAACATACATTCATACATAAACAGAGTATAAACAAACGGTTTCATATACATTATTTGTAAAACATTTTATTACATTTTCAGCCCCAAAAACATGTTTAAAAACAGAAAACCGCGGATCTAGAACTCACCTGCAGCAGCTTTTGAGCAAAACTCCTCCAAACTAGGAAGCACTAGGAGTTCAAACACCTAAACACACCAAAAACACAGAACCGAACACAAAGAACACATAAGAATTAGTCTCGAAGCTAAAAACTCAGCTGAAACCAAACAAAAACGCAAGAAAACACTCACCTTCGAAGCTTTCTCTCACTAGAAATTGATGAAGCTCTGTGATTCTTCTTCTTTTCGCAGCCGAGCAGTAGGTGAACCAAGTAGTGGGCGGCCATGCTCTTTTAAACATAAAATAATAAAGTTTTGTCCTTTACACAACTTTAGCACCTCCACTTTGATAATTCACCTTTCTTTCTTTACACTTTCTTTCCTTTTTATCTTTAATATATTTTCGGGTGTTACATGAGTTTAAAATCAAAACTGGACAACCAAAATATTTAAGAAAATCTATATTAGGTTTCCTGCCAAACATCAACTCATAAGGAGTTTTCTGTTTATCTTTCACGAGCAATGTACGATTCTTCACGAAACATGCAGTGGATATGGCTTCATCCCAGAAAGTGATTGAAATTTTGGCATCTGCTAACATAGACCGAGCTGCTTCAATCAAAGTTTTGTTTTTCCTTTCAGCATTTCTATTTTCTTGTGGAGTTCTAGGAGCACTGAACTGACGGGCAATACATTTTTCTGCACAAAACATATCAATATTAGCATTTTTAAATTTTGTTTCATTATCACTTCTAATTATTTACACCTTTTGTTCTAATTGATTTTCTACTTTAATGATGAATTCTTTTAATAATTCAGCAGTTTCATATTTAGCATGCAAAAATAAAACCCATGAAAATCTTGTAAAGTCAACAATGATTACTAAACAATAATATTTCTTTCCAATACTCTTCATTTTTGTTGGTCCGAATAGGTCCATATGCAACATCTGGAGAGGTTTGGAATTTGAGTTTATCTGCTTGGTCTTATAAGATGCTCTGTGTTGTTTTCCTTTTAAACATGCTGAGCAGAGATCTGTTGTAGCAAACTTCTTTATTGGAAGACCTACTACATGATTTCCTACTACAAGGTTGTTCATATTTTTGAAGTTGGAATGCCCGAGACGTCTATGCCAAAGCTGACTTTCGTCATTTGATGCTTGAGCAATCAGGCATGTTGTTTCTGTAGATGGATCAACTTGAGACATATCTAACTTGTATACATCTCGATCTTGAACAACTTTAACAACTACCCATTCTTTGCTAATCTGAAAACCTGGCTTCAAAGTATAACAAAACGAATCATCAAAAAGAAGTGAGTAAGATTTTTCACATATTTGGGAAACACTTAAAAGATTAAAGTTCAACTGTGAGCAATAGTTGACTTTATCAAAGCTGATAATCCCATTAGACACCGTTCCATCGCCTATAATCTTACCACCTGAATCACCTCCAAATGCAATATGAGTACCATCTTTTAACTTAAATTCTTGAAGCAAGGCATGGTTGCCTGTCATATGCTGGCTACACCCACTATCAACATACCATGTGTTAATAGGTCTTCTCGGGCGTACCTGCATTTCAAAAAGAATTAAGTTGAGTTATCAACCCAAGCCGATATGGTCTTGGGATTGCCAAATTTATCAACAATGATAAACTATCTAAAGTGAAGCTTTTTCAATTCAGGCTTATTATTGACAAATTTACCAATTCCTTTTCTTACAAATTTTTGATTATCTTTGATAGGTTTTGTCCTTAAAACATTGTAACCTTTTTCAAGATTATCATCAAGATATTTCAAACCATCAGACAAAACATTGTAAGGAAAGACTTGTTTACGAAACTTCCCACCATTCATTCTCATAGATCGTGGAATGAATTTTCCTTGATTATACTGCCTTGGTTTTGTAGCATAAAAATCATCATATTCATAATTAATCCTTCAAAAGGATCTCAAGCCTAAGGAAGTTGTTTTGTCAATCTTTGAAAATCAATACTTTGATTTCTTTGAAATTGTGGATTGACATATCCATTTCTTAATTGAGAATTTACATATCCATTCCTCGGTGAGTTCTTTTAGAAGTAGCAATCCTCGGTTTTGTGAGTTATTTCATCACAATAGGTACAATATTTGTTGAAATAACAATCAACTGTTAAATGGTTTCTCATATCACATATATGACAGTACCTGTTAAAGAAACATTCTCCAGTCCTATGATTGTACATATCATATATTTCACAGTACCTTTGTCGTGATTTAAACAACTGTTGATTAACTTTTGATGTGGAGGCCATATTTGATCCTTGTTTTGATTTAGAAGTTGATAAGTTGATCGCTTCTTTTTCATTTGAAAGTTTATTCTTTTGAAATTTGGGTTTTGACTTTTGCTCATAATCACTATTCCTTGACTTTTTAGATACAAATCTTTTGTTGACAGCGGAAGACTTAGGACCTGAACCTGTTTTCAGATCAGAGTTAGATTTGTTTTTTGAATTTGATTTGATTTTAGGAATTGTATTCATATTAAAAGTAAATGTAGACACAAATTTTACTAGTTTAAACTGATTAGCTTGATTTATTCTTTGATTTTGATTGTTCTAAGAGGAGTTAGATTTAGCATTTTTCCTTCTCCTTCTTTGATTTCTTGATCTTGATGATCTTTGTTTGCTTTGGGATTGAACATCTTTAGTAGAAGATTCTTTTGCATTTTCTTTATCTTTTTTTTTTCTTTCTGCCATTTAATAAAGTCTGGATTGTTTAATCCATAAAAAAATGAATCTTCAGATGTTACTTCATCAAGTTTTGCTTTCTCTTTATTATAAGAGTTCTGTTTGTCATTCTTTACCTTCACTTCTTCAATAACAAACTCTTTTGGAACAAACATCTTCGTATTCTTTGGTCGTGGTTCATAAGATTTCACTTTTACAGTATGACCATTTTTAATCTTCTCTGAATCTTGTTCCTCAAATATCTCAATATTTGCTTTCTCTTCATCACTTTCAGAGTTCTTATTGTTTTATTTTGAAATGCTTTTAGCTTAGCTTTGTTTTCAGGTGAGTGATCATGCATATTAAAGTTTTCTGGTAAAGTGTTTGTTATAGATTCAGGCATGGGTTCATGAGTGAAACCTAGATCTGTTTTTTGTTTGTCTTTCCTCTCACTTGCCAATTGTTCAACAATTGTTTTTGAACTTTTAACTTTAGCTAGATCCACCTGAGTTACAACATGAGCTATTTTTTCTTCTTCTAAGTTTTTAGTCATCTCCTCATGTTGTTTCTTCACAAGTTCAAGTTCTTTTTAGTCATCTCCATGAGGTTTATAGAGATAGGATCTTTTCATCAGAGACTTTGTGATCATTTTTCAGTTTGTTGTGCATTACTTCTTCTTGTTTAAGTTTATCCCAGATCTTATATGAATATGTTCTATAATGCTCAACTTGATCAAAACATGCTTTTATGCACATTTTTTCTCTGACTTCGACAAGAATTTCAAGATAACTTAAAGAAGAAGTCTCAGAGTCAGATTCTGGATTCTCAACCTTTGGTTGGTCAGACTGAGCCATAAGTGCAATCTATTCTGAATCCTCTTTACCACCTTCATAAATAATCTTCAAAGCTCTATACATAGTGTACCCAGTTTGATAACCATCAAGTCTAGTCAAGACTTCAAATTGTAATCCCTTGCACATCAATGAGTAGGCTTTGATATAATTCTTAACTTTTCTTAAGTCATCACCTTGCAGACCATCCTTTGGATACGGTTCCGGAGAGTCTTTTCTATACACAAATTCTCTGTTAGGACCATCAGATGTAATTGGGATATGTGATCCTTTCTCTATTGACTTCCATAAGTCAGTGTCAATTGAGTTTAGATGATGCTTCAACCTTAAAGGCCAGTTCTTGAAATCAGCTCTATTCTTCAGCTTGGGAACCCTGTTCTCAGAATCTTCAGACTTAACCATTTTGTATTTATTTGAATTTAAGAAAATGACTTGTTTTTGTTGTTTTTAAGTTTTGAAATAAAAATTATGAAATGAAAATACTTTTGGATTTTAGTTTCAAAAAAAATTTCTAAGTGTAAACTGATAAGTCTGAATGCAGATGCTCCTGAATAGTTGTCAATCACCTACACAGTAGTGAAACACCTACACAGTTCTCAACACCTGACTTTGAAGTAGAAACGCCCAAGGGAATGCCTTAGTAGAATTCTAAAAACGCCAAACTGAAATGAGTCTGAACAGTTGAAATGCGCCCAAACAGTTATTAAACACCTGGGTGTAAAACGTCCAAACAGTTCAAATACGCCTAAACAGTTTAAAGGCGCCTAGAATTACTTTGTTTTTGCAAAGTCACCAAGTGTCCAAACAGTCTCAAAACGTCTCAACAGTGGTCAAATTCCTGATCTGAAACGTCTGAACAGTACTAAAACGCCAAAATAATGGTGATGCGCCTAGATACTTAGACAATTTTCAATAGTTTTCAACCATAATGCGCCTAATTCATCAGCTTCAACGAACTCAGATCTTATGAAAATCTTCAAAACTTGTTCAATTGATCTAAAAACCTCCAATTAGGTAGTAATTAGGTCGATTAACAATCCTTAAGATTCAATTTGATCAAACAACAACAAATCAGTATTCTGATTGAATTAAAGTCCGAAATGAAGAACACTGTTCGAACACTAATTTGATCAATTTCTCAGATTTGAACGAATTGAACACCTAATTATGATTCAAATCATGTTTCTATGGATGAAACACAACTGAAAACAGTAATTAATTGATCAAATTGAAATCAATCACAGATTTCAAGTGATTCAAAGAGCTCAAAATGTTGATAAGCTCTAATCACTGAACCAACAGCTCTGATACCATTTGATAGGTTCAAAATGGATCGAATCTGTGATGATATTATGATGCAATGATCACTTCAAACACAAAGTAATCCACACATGCAAATACATCAAAAAAATTCATAGATTTCATTGATAGCAAATGCACAGGATACAAAGTGTAAGGATTCAGTTCATTCAACTGATTCTCTCTATCTTTCTATTACAGTTGTTGTTTTTTTCCCTGCACTACATAAAGTATCCTATTTATACTATCAACAAAACAAAGGAACATATATTTACAAATAAGTCCCTATACTATGACAAAAAACAACATAAAGACAAAATGTTAATCTTTCAAGAAGTCTAACATACTTCCAGATTTTGGCAGACTTTACAAAAAGCATTAGGAATTCAAATAAATATAAGTACAACACATCATCCATAAACAAATGGACAAAGTGAGAAAATAATCTAGATATTGGAAGATATGTTGAGAGCCTGTGTGTTAGATTTTGGTGGTAACTGGGACGTACACTTACCTTTGATAGAATTTTCATACAACAATAGTTACCATACCAGTATAGGGATAGCTCTATTTGAAGCTTTATACGGAAGGAAGTGTAGATCATCTCTATGTTGGAATGAAGTAGGGGATAGACAACTTACAGGACCAGAACTCGTACAGGAAACATCTGATATAATCTTTGAAATCAAAGACAGATTAAAAGCAGCATATGATAGGCAGAAGAGTTATGCTGATAAAAGAAGAAAGCCTTTAGAATTTCAGATTGGGGACAAAGTATATCTAAAAGTATCACCATCAAATAGTAGATAGAATTGGCCCTAGGTATGTTGGTCCTTTTGAAATAGTAGATAAAAGAAGAAAGCCTTTAATTCGGAAGGAGGAATAAGTTAAACCCTAGGTATGTTGGTCCTTTTGAAATAGTAGATAGAATTGGCCCTGTAGCATACAAGTTAGACCTGCCTCAGGAGTTAAGTGGAGTACATAACACCTTCCATGTATCCAACTTGAAGAAATATTTGATTGATGAAACATTAAGGATACTAATAAAGGAAATCAAAATAGATGAGAAACTTCGTTTTATGGAAGAACCAGTAGCAATTATGGATAGAGAAGTAAAAAGATTAAAGAGAAGTAAAATACCAATAGTGAAGGTCAAATGGAATTCAAAACGAGGACCTGAATTCACATGGGAACAGGAAGATGAAATCAAAAGAAAATATCCAAATTTATTTAAGGTTAAACTGAATGAAAAGGACAATTATAAAGACAAACTCTTCATTTTACAGGGGGAGAATGTGACGACCCTAAAACTAAGGTTAGATAAATTAAAATTTTAGAATTATTATAAGATTAGGAATTGCTAAGATGACTTTATTCGATAAGAGTTGTTATTTATATGTTTTAGCATGTATAAGTATGTGTATATGCTTCTTTAACTTGCATGCATGCATAATTATTTACGTGAGTATATATGTGTATATTTGGGGATATGAATTTGTTAAGGATAGGTATATAAGTTACCAAATCATGTCATTGCACCATAAGATATTTAATACACAAAGCATACTACTATTAAGTAATGAAACAAGATCAAAACTTAAACTAATTTTAACAAGAGTCCACAGCGGACGTGTAAGTGTCCACAATGGACGTGTAAGCTTCGGAAGAAAAGCAAACATAAGCTTTAGAAGATTTTAAGCTTCCGAAGAGTAATCTCACTGTGCCCACAGCTAACAACCAAAGATCCACAGCGGATGAAGTAATCTCACTAAGTGTGCCACAGCAAGTCCACAGCGGATGTATAACAAATTAACTTAATAACTTAGGCTAATATTATTCACTTGATTATTAAGATGTTTACACAAACTAATCCAAATCAATGGATTACTGGAGTACTTAAAACAAATCACTAACTAATTAAAATTTGGCAAACACATAAACACATTAGTATGGGGAAATGACACCTATACCCATTTCCACTCAACCCTCTTGGTAGTTTTACACACACACCCCTAACTTGAAACACATTAAGCCTACATAACACCTCACCAAAGCTAAGTAATCATTACAAGCTACTAACACACTCTTTATCCTTCGGCTGAACCTATCAACACCACCACCTTCGTGCACCACCACTACAACCCACCCTTCTCTATTTCTCTCGAAAACCATCACAAACCAAAACAACCTTCTCACCTCTAACACTCTCTCTTTCTCTCAATTGTTATACCACTGGAACCATCATCAAGTCATCATCAAAATCCTTTGAGGAATTATCCAAGTTCAAGAACACCTTCCTTCAAGTTTGGAACTCAAGGAGATTGAAGTCTTCATCAACCGCCTTTTTCATCTTTCTTTTATTTACAATCAAGGTTAGATTTATGAAACTCTATAACTAAAAAGCTTGTAAAAATTATGTAAGCATACAACATAGATATAATTGAACCCTTATGTTATATATCATCAAAAACTAATTACAAATTTCATAAAATCTTTGATTTCCAACTAAAATCAGTAACTAAGTTTACAAAACAGAAAGTTTCAAAGGTATTAATAAAAGCAAAAGATTTAAATAAAAACGAAGGGTTTAAAGATGTTAAATTAATTGTTATTACATGATTAACTAGGCTATACTAGGTTGAGTGCTTAATTGACTGTGATAAAAGTTTTATAAAAATATAAAATAATTAACTGGAAAATAGGAAGTACCTATATAAGATATATTAATTTATATAATTGAAATAATGAAATAAAAGAGAAAATACAAAATTTAAGATTAGGATTTAATAAAAATCTGAAAAATTTATATATTGATCCCAGTAATACAGTTAAGTTACAGAATAAATTTGGTGAATTAATTCATTAGTATGATAAAGTTTTATATTTTAAAACAAATAATAAGAATAAATTAGAAAATTATAGTATACCAATACATAAAATCATGAAATTTTTTCATAAAATGTTAGATATTATGTAAAACATTCTATGTGATTTTCAGAATTTTTAGAGATAAATAGATATTTTTTCTATTCATTCGAAATATTGTTAAAATTTCAAAAAGTTACTTGTAAGGATATATGAACTGAAAATTTTATATAATAACCTTGGTATGAAGATACTGTTGTTTGTAATATTTTATAAATTTTGGAGACTTTTTACTACTATTTTCAAAATTTAAGTCATTAAGAATATTTTCGATTATTAGAAAAAAAAAATTGTTCTAACAAATAATTGTTTTATAGGAAATATCTGATTTGTTTGCTAAAATTAAGGTGAGTAACATAACCTCTTTTTATTTATAAGTTTTGGGGGAAAAAGCATACTGTTTATTTTACTGTTGATGCTAACATGAATAAGTATTTGATAAGTTACTGTTATTGATTGCCATAAGTCACAACCATTAATTCGCATAAGGAATCGTCATATAATATAAGTAGCGCTACTTAGGAACATGTTTTCTGCACTGACTGGACCCAGTTAAGACTGTCGAATAAGTGTCGTGATGTTATATTATTTGATTCTGTGATTTATATGTATGACAGTTATGAATCACTTGGCATGTAAGTAGGTTTGGTTGTGGTCTTGTTTATGTTGCATCAGTAAGAAAATTTTGTTAAGTTATTAAACCTATGTTCTCACCAACTTTATGTTGACTGTTTTGAGTATGCTTTTTCAGGTTATCAACATGTTTTATAATCTCGTGTATACATTCAACCTGTACAATAGGTGGTTTGAAATTATAGTGAAGCTATGTGTGTGGATAACTTTGGACTTGGTGGATCTCAACATTTACGTTGACGTTCATGTCCATTACTAGCTGGGAGATTATATGAAGTGATTATGATAAATCTTTTGTTGTAGGGTCACTAAGTCATATGTAAAAGTCACATAGAGACAAATTTTGTATGTAATTGAAAGATGTAACCCAATATATATAAAGATCTAATGTAAGTTTATCTTTAGTTATCTGTTGTGAGTGTATATTTTGTAATCAATGTGTTGTGAGCAAAAAGTCACACCCAAGCATTTCACGCTTCCGCTA
Source organism: Flaveria sonorensis (assembly GCA_025506505.1). Lineage (NCBI taxonomy): Eukaryota > Viridiplantae > Streptophyta > Magnoliopsida > Asterales > Asteraceae > Flaveria > Flaveria sonorensis. Next base: position 19,687,878 of record CM046425.1, on the reverse strand, counting down.
GGATGTGACAAGAGTTACACTTACATTTTTAATAGGGAAATTTATAGCTGGTTTTTTTTGGAAGACTACTCAAGTTAAATTAGAAAAGCAAGTAGCTGAAATTTCTACAAAAGGGCTTTCTGTTAGATAACATAATGTGTTGTGTAACAAATTACAGTTCGTTGACATGTTTACTGATTGAATTGAAGGGGAGTGTTAAAAATATAGCATTCTTATATTGTAATTTAGTGAGTAAATATGTGTTGTATTTTGGTTCTTATTATGTGCCTTTTATATTTAGGAATTTAAGTGGAAAGTTAGCAAATCATGAGATTTTATTTTCAAGGCTGGCACGTGTAAAGGGGAAAATATGTGCTTTGGAGAAAGGTTGGGGCCAGAGTGTCAATACGAACTATATATTCTTTGTTTTCTAGCTAGGGTTTCATTTTTGTGTTGATCAAGCTCTTCGACTCTCTCTCTCCCTCTTTCTCTCTCCTTCTCTATATCAAACGCTTTTTTTCTTTGTTGTTTCTGTCTAGGGTTTGTACAATCTTGATGCTCAACCAATTATTGTTTGATATTAGTTAGAATACAAACACAATTTTTGCTTTATGTCTTAGTTTTGGGTCTATATTTGAAGATTTATTATTAATTCAATCTTGTGGTATTTATTTAAAATTCTTTGATTGTAGATCTTATAGATCTACAAAAATTTTAAATAACTTGTATTTATTGTATATAAAAAAAAGATACTATGAGAAATATATATGTGTAAATAATTAGGTTCTTAGGTCTTTAAATCAAATATTATTGCATCTCTTTATAGGCCACAATACACCCTTTAAAAATAGATATCTCTTTGATTCATTCATGCCGGATTTTTTAAAAAGGAAAAGGCATGTTTTAACAAAGGATAAGCGCAGTTATTTATTAGCTGCAGGACCGTTAAAGGGTGGGTAATTGCAGGACCGTTTGAGGTATGGTCAATACAATCAGTCTCATAATGAGGAGAGTGTTACAACACTTAACAGATCAAATAGGGAACTGGGTTTATTTAGATGATACTAGAACACAAGTAAAGTAGTTAAGACAGAACTAAGAACAAGAACAAGCAAGTATGCTTTTCAAGGATGCTATATTTTGCTCTCAAGTTCTTTTGCAAGTGTTAAAAAGTATAAAGTGAAAGACAAGGACCTAAGATACTTTATACTACATCCTACAGCTGGCATACTTTGAAGGACAGGCTGGAAACACTAATCTAGACAACAAGATCAATTTAAAGTCAAAAGGCAGATTGCCTTTTGACTAGTGACTATGACACGCCATAGCTCACATCATAATATATTACAAAAAGAATATAAGGTATAAAGTAGAAAGTTACAAACTCAAGACCATAATCTACAGTTTTCTAAAGCATGGACCTTTTCACCAACTCATGCAAGTTGGTGAGTCTCTAGAGTTGTAGCAGAAAGTAAGTCAGCTTTATGAAAAAGTAGATCAGAGAAAGCATGTCCTCTCTGTCTTCGGAAGAAATCAGACTTCACTTTATTGCCTTCGGAAGACTTTTTCTTTGAAGCTTCGAAAGACTTCATCTTTGGCTTCGGAAGATTTGGTCTTTGGCTTCGGAAGATTTTACACTTAGAATAATTTCTGTGATGAGTGTAAAACTTTCGAAGTAACTTATACCTTGTACATTAGTGCATGAATGCAGGAAGCTCCTTGGTTGTTTTGGTTTCTTTGGTTGCGTCAGCCAAAACAGAGAAGTTATTTAGATGTTGACAGTCCTCATTAGGATTAAGATCATACCTTTTTTCATCATCTGGTCAGGATCCCTCAGACTCTCATAATACCTTCTCATGTCATAGAGCTCATGTAGAGGAAGATCAAGCATGTCTTGCAGAAATAAACATCTTGACCTCCTTGATCTCTGATGACATACCATCTGTCTGGATTAGAAGCATAAGTCCAGGACAGGATGGGTCTTCCAGTTGCAAGAGGCTCTACTTGAATTGGAGTTGGTTGAGTAGCCTCTTCATGCACTACCTCAGGGTGCTCTGACTCTTCGTGAGGGTTGGAGGTGGATGCCTTTGACTACTTCTTAGGAATACTCTTCATGGCCATCCTTTTCCTCCTCTTTGAGGTCTTTAACTAAGAGGACTGGCCTTCAGCACCATGGTGTTCTATTGTGTCTCTCTCAGTTGGGTTCTCTTCTCTCACAGGATCAGAAAGAGAGGAAAAAGTGGATCAAAATATGATGTTGGCTGACATGCAGCTCTAGGTCCAAGTTGTGTTGTCTCAGGGGGTTCAACCTTTACCTCAACTTCAAGTTGAGCTGGACTTGGTGGAGAATGCAAGTCAACAAGCTCTCCCTTCTGCTTGATCACTCTGATATGCTCATCCATAGTGGATAGAGACATTGGACCAAGCCTCCTTTCTGAGAATCCATACAGCCTCAAGAAGCTCATCATCCTTTGTTTATTAGCACACTTTTTTTGGCTCTTTTGGATGATGGCTCTTGACTTTGTAGCTTCTTCCCTTAGTTTTCTCTTAGCAGCCTTTTGTTCTTTAATAACTTGTTACTCTAGCTGCTTGAGATATTCAAACTCAACATACTTATATGACAAGGGAAGAAGTACAGATACCTGATAGAGTTCTGTGGCACCCAGGTAGTTGATCATGTTTAGTCATTCAGCTTCCATGTCTACCTGAGGTTGTGCAGTTGCCACAGCCTCTGTTTCAGGAATTTCTGGAACTAGGGAGAGGGTAGGAGCATGTTTGTAGAGCCTTTTCTGTCTCTTTTCTTCCTTGATTTTGAGGAGTAATGCTGCATCCTCTGCCCCTTCCTCTCCTTTAACAACTCTATGTCTGCCAGTTCATTTAGTTGCTCTAAGAGATGATTTCATCTATATTATAGTTCCTGGTTCCCAGATAGTTTAGCATGGCTACCCTCAACTCCTCATCCTGAGTACTCGGCCAGGGGGCAACCCTGATGGCAGCTTGCATGAAGCCTGGAGAACCTCTTGAACTCTCTCCCCTTAGCTTCCTCTTCCTCTCTCTCTCCTCCTTCTCAATCTCCTCAAGAGTCATTTTCCTTTTCCCTTTGTCACTCACAGGCCTTGGTGACTTAGGGTGGAGAGACCTTTGGCCTTCATTGCTTGGTTCAGCAGTCAAGCTCAGGCTAGAGAGAGGCTGTGAAGCACCTTCACCAGCTGGTGTCTCACTGAGGGTACTGGGTGCTGAAGAAGCTCCTGTCTCAAGGTTTACAGGTTCAACTTCTAGGCCTTCAATCAAGGCTTCCCCTTCGAAGCTAATCGTAGGGTCCACATCAACTTCCAGTTGACCAAAAGTCTCACCTGCTAGCCTCTGTCTATATAATCTTGACCTTAGCTTGAATTCTTCTAGCATCCTTTTCTAAATCCTATCTGTTAATCTTGTTGCTTGTTGTTTTGACTTGGGTTCACAAGTGGAAGATCAATTAGATGGATGCTCTCATAGAAGCTCAGGTTTGAAAAGTTGAAGATTTCCTATTGACCCTGAGATCTAGAGATGACTAGAGCTCTTTTATTAATGTCATACCTCCATCCCATGATTGGATTCTCAGAGTGAGAAGATGGGGTAGACATAGCTCTGGGAATACCCTCCTCAAATAGACTTTGTATGAGAGGGTCTACATCCATGTAGACTTGAGGAGGTTGCTGAGTATGGACCATTGAATGTGAGGGTGGTGAGTCCTCAAAGTCCATACTTTGTGAAGAACTCCCAGGTTTCATGACTGCTTGGACTTTCTCCCCCTTTATGGTAGCATCACCTTCTTGCATAGGTGAGCTTGGGGTTAGGTCTGTCACATCCATAAGTTCTTATAGACCTGGTTGAGAACTTCTGAGTGGTCTCTCAGCTAACTTGCTCATGAGATCTGTGATCTCAAGTTGCTGGTCATTGACCCGTCTTTGTAAGACAATCACATGAGATTCCAGGTGACTTATATTTGAGACTAATTAGGTGCATGTTTTTGTAAGTGTTTGCACCTTTAGTTTTAGAATCCCCTCATCTTCATCAAAAGAATCAAGGGGGGATGAGAGAATAGGACTAAGGTCTTCTTCCACATCACCAGCACTTTGTTCTTGGCTGCTGGATTTCCCCTGCATCATGAGAAGCTCAAGTGAAGTGTCAAGAGGCTGGGTTGCCATGGACGAGGTCTGAATGATGTAATCACTTACTGAAGTGAGAGCCTCTTCCATATGGACCTCCTAAACAGGTTCAAGGAGATCCACCTCAGTAGTGGGTGGATGATGTGGGCTAGATATGGGAGAAACAGGAGTACTCATCTCTCCTTGAGTAGAGGTGGAGAAGAGAGACTCATGATACTCACTGAATCCCATATCTTCATCATCATAGAATTCATGGTTAGGGATTGGTTGATTCAGATCAAGAGGCTGGGGATGGTAACTGTCCCTTGAAGGTTGTTCATTAGAGTTTTGAGACTTAGAATGAAGGCTTAAGGCTGTGGGGTTTGTGAGCTCATCAGGTTGAGCATAAGGAACCTCAACACTGATCATTGGGGAGATGGGAGTGGTTTGCTCCTCAGGAGAAGTGGGAGCTCCAGTGTCCACTTCCTCTTGTATGTGTGATGATATAGGGGCATGCACAAGCTGAGTAGCATGTGCAGGGGTTTGTTTGGATTTTCTCTGGTAGGTGATGGTTATTTGTGGCTTTGTTGGTGGTTGAGAAGTAGAAGGTGTGGGTTCAACACTAGCTGGTGCTGCTAGGTTGTCACCTTAAGCAATAAGCTCTAACATTTTTGCGAAAAGGGTTGTTTCTACCCTGAGAAGCCAACAGTTGGCTTCCTCATAGTCTTGAAGATGTCGGGTTTCATCTGTCCCAATTTAAGAACATTACCTGTTCCCCTCAACTATGAGCCCAGTTCACAATTTAGAATGTGCCGAACATATCTAGGAAACATGTAATACTCTAAGGAGTCTAAGTTTGCAAGTAAATTGGTATAAACAAATTGTGAATACCTGAACTTGACCCTTGAACCATCCCATAGATTATAAAGGAAAGGTCTTCAGGAACCTGGTCCCAACCTCCATGCTTGTTGGATAAGCTGTGGATAATCACATGGAGGAGGTACTTCTATTGAGAAAAGACCTTCCCCTTTCTGAAGGTCCTGACTGAGAAGTCACCTTCATAGCCCATCTTCTCAAAAGAGTTGTTGACAGCAGATTTAGGAAAGGACAAATCACCTTCTACATCATCCAACTGAAGGTGGGTGTTTATGGAGGCTGGAGTGATGAAGATTGTTCTCTCCTACACTGTGGCAGACAGTGCCTTCTCCCCATCCATGGTGACCTCTTGGCAGGTCCTCTAAAATTCCAAAAGCTGATCCTCGTAGAGTGGAGGATCGATTGTGAGGGAGGTGAAGTAGTTAGACAAAGAAAGGTAACGACGAACCTCTGAGAAACCAGGATCTTTCTCAGAGTCTAGCAGAGCAACCTGATTATGTTGCCTGTGAAGATGCATGGAGAAATCGGGTTGGTTTCGGCGGTCAGGGTTGGCCAATAGAGGTAGCTTTACTGTGAAGGAAGATAAGAACAAAGGCTGTTTGTGGGTGAATTTAGGTTAGAAAAAATGCAGATGAAGAAGATAGTGAAAACAGGGGGAACCTTTGAGAGAGTATATATGAAATGGATTTAAGAAAAAGTTAATACAAAAGGATACACTTTGAAATCCAAATGTCGGCCCCACCTCTGAAAAAGCACCCAAAAAGGTAGTTTTCTTGGAAGTTGAAAATCTTCAGAAAGTAATTTTGTCTTCGGAAGTTTTAAGAAAAAGCTTCTGAAGCCAATTTTGCCTTTGGAAGATATTCCTAAGGTTTTTGAAAATTTGGATTCGGATGAAAAATACTTAGAGAATTTTTACTTCTGAGACATGCTTGGTTTCGGAAGAGATTAAGACTTGAGAGTTTTATCTTCCGAAGAGAATAAATCTTCCGAGACTTAATTGCTTTCGGAAGAAAATTGTCCTTCAAATACATGTAAGTAATTAGAAGCATATTTAAGCTTCGAAAGATATTTCAGAATTTCTTCCGAAGGTAAATTTCTTATAAGTAGTTATTTGATTTGAAGACATAATTTTCTTCTGAAGGAAACTTAAAATCTTCCAAGAGAAAATATGTTTGGAAAAATTTTCAAAAATCTAAGGAATATCTTTTAAAAGATTTTCTTCCAAAATAAACTGGGCTTATGAAGGTGATAAAATAGACAACTTAGGACACACAGGTTTTGAAATAAAGTTGATTTTAGTTTAAGAAAATCTACTCAAAGTTAATCATCCCAACAGCTGATACAAGATATTTGAATCTCTGTTCATCAAAAGCGTTAGTGAACAGATCAGCATATTGTTCATTTGTGTTATCTTTGACTAGTTTGATTAATCCTTTCTCAAAATTATCTCTAATCAAATAACACCTGATGTTGATGTGTTTATTCCTTGAGTGCTGCATAGGATTCTCTGTAATAGAGATAGCACTGTTGTTGTCTATGTGGATGGGAGTCTCTTTGAAGTTGAATCCATAGTCCAGCATCTGATTTTGAATCTAAAGCACTTGAGCATAGCAGCTTGCAGCAGCAATATATTTAGCTTCAGCAGTTGATGCAGACACACAGGATTGTTTCTTGCATTACCAAGAGACTATCCTTCCACCAAGGAATTGACATCCCCTAGATGCAGACTTTGCAGTCATGTTACAATCACCATAGTCACGATCTGTATAGGCATACAGATTGAAGTCAGAATTCTTTGGATACCAAAGGCCAAGTTTGGGAGCACCTTTTAGATATCTAAGAATCCTCTTGATAGCAACTAGGTGTGACATGTTAGGGTTAGCTTGATATCTTGCACAAATACATGTAGCAAATATGATATCAGGCCTGCTGGCTATGAGATACATAAGAGACCCAATCATTGCCCTGTAGAGATGTTCATCCGCACACTCCCCCTTAAGATCAGGTCCAAGGGAATGGTTTCTAGCTATGGGTGCCTTTGCAACCTTATAATCAGTCATGTTGAATCTTGTAAGTATGTCTTGTACATACTTTGACTAACTTATGAAGATGCCATTGTCAACTTGCTTCACTTGAATACCTACAAAGAAATTGAGTTCCCTCATGGGAATCATTTCAAATCTATTCGTCATTAGGCTCTCAAAGTCTTTGAAGAACTTTGGATTAGTTGACCCAAAGATAATGTCATCTACATATACTTGAACCAGCATCAAGTCATTCCCTATTTCTTTGATGAAGAGAGTTCCATCTGTAGTATCTCTCTTGTAGCCATGTTGACAGAGATACTGAGATAGTGTCTCATACCACTTTCTTGGAGCTTGGTGCAGCCCATAAAGAGCTTTATCAAGCTTGCAGACATAATCAGGATGATCTGGGTCTGCAAAGCCAAGTGGTTGCTTGACATACACCTCTTCATCAATCACCCCATATAGAAAACCACACTTGACATCAAGTTGGTAGACCTTGAAATCCTTGGATGCAACAAACGCCAGGAATATTCTTACAACTTCAAGTCTTGCCACAGGAGCAAAGACATCTGTGTAGTCAATTTCCTCTTCTTGTGTGTATCCTTGAACAACTAGTCTGGCCTTATTCTTGATGACAACTCCTCTATCATCTTTCTTGTTCCTAAAAACCCAGTTGGTTCCTATGGTAGTCTTCCCTTAAGGAAGAGGACATAGGTTCCAAACCTTCTGTCTTTTGAATTGAATCAGCTCCTCTTGCATTGCTTCAACCCAACTTCCATCATTTAAAGCCTCATAAACTTTCTTTGGATCTATCTGGGACAAGAAGCAAGATTATAGACAAACATTTTTGTCATGGGTTTGTCCTCTTGTTCTCACCTTTGTGTTAACATTTCCAATGATGTTTGTGGTGGGGTGTGACTTGTGGGTCTTAAGTTGAGGGATCACACCAAGTTGATTGGAAAGATCTAAATTTGAGAAATTCAGATCTGGCAATGGAATGTCACCTACCACATCAGCACACCTATCAAGAGAAGCTTGATCCAATGAGTGCGTGGCATCATTTATGTTGTCTTCTAGTAGTTATCAGTATCAAGAAATTCTTGATCACTGTCACCACCTCCACTTCCTTCTACATTTGAAGCACCTTCACCTAAGTTCTGAGCCTCTGAGCTGGAATTGGTAGGCATCTTAGATGTATCAGCTGAGTTTGTCATGCTTGTATTGATAGGATCTTCACTTGCAGGGTTAGTTACAACTAGAGCTAATGTAGTATGCTTGCTTGGTCTTTTCAGCTTGAATCTTTGGTCAGGATCTCCTGTTGATATGTTATCTGTAGATCCTGAGACATTCTTATAAGATTTGTTAAAACAATTGGTAACTAAATTAAGATCAAACAACCAATTAGGAGCAGAACCTTTCACATAAAGAGTGTGCTCATTGAAGGTCACATTGGCTGACTCCTCAACTACTTTAGTTCTAAGATTGTATACTCTATAAGCTATGAGACATTCTTATAAGATTTGTTAAAACAATTGGTAACTAAATTAAGATCAAACACCAATTAGGAGCAGAACCTTTCACATAAAGAGTGTGCTCATTGAAGGTCACATTGGCTGACTCCTCAACTACTTTAGTTCTAAGATTGTATACTCTATAAGCCTTAGCTTGGGAAGAATATCCAATGAAGTGTCCTTCATCTGATTTCTCAACAAATTTGGCTACTTGATCTTTGGTAGTCAAGATGGTGCAGGGACATCCAAATGATCTGAGGAAACCAATGAATGGTCTCCTTTTGTGCCACAACTCAGAAGAAGTCTTACTATAAGTCTTAACCACTAAAACTCTGTTCTACACATAGCAGGATGTGTTGATAACCTCTGCCCAGAAGGTGATAGGTAGTTTACAGTCAGACAACATTGTTCTTCCAGCTTCAATAAGTGTCCTGTTTCTCCTCTCAGCAACACCATTTTGCTGAGGAGTCCTGGAGCACTATATTGTCTTATAATACCCTTTTCATCATAAAATATATCAAGGATTTGGTTCTTAAATTCTATTCCTTGATCACATCTTATGGTTTTAACCTTGTGATCATATTGATTCTCAATTTTCAGAATGAAATTCTTCAAGATCTCAGGAGTCACATCCTTAGTTCTAAGGAAAAAGACCCAAGTGAATCTTGTGAAGTCATCTGTGATCACTAAACAATATAAGGTCATTCCTAAACTCATTACACTAGTGGGGCCGAAGAGATCCATATGTAATAAGTGTAGGGAAGTAGTGATAGAGTTCGTTTCCTTTGGCTTGTGAGACATTTTATGTTGCTTCCCTTCAGGCATGCAACACAATGGTCATCACTTGTAAAATCTTTCTTTGGCATTCCAGTTACCAAATCATTCTTAACTACTTTCTTCATATTTTTAAAGTTTACATGGTATATTCTTTTATGCCACAGGAAAGACTCATCACTATTTGCTTTAGATAGAAAGCAAGAAACTTCTCCATAGGGAGATGTTTCCTGCAGATCCATCTTATACATGTTCCCTTTCCTGGGGGCTCTGAGCAGGATATGCTCTTGAGAAATGACCACCCCAGGCTTGAGAAACATGCACTCATGCTTAGTGAAGAGCATGTTATGTCTCTGATCATAAAATTAGGATACACTCAGCAGATTGTTCCCAAGCTCCTTAACAAAGTTTACCTTCTCAAGCTGAGCTTACCATTTGTTACCCTGCCCCTTCCAGTAATGTAACCTCCTGCATCTACTCCAAAAGCATCTGGCCCTCCATTAATTTTCTCAAAAATTTGAAGTAAAGAGCCATTACCTGTCATGTGCCTAGAATAGCCACTATCAATGATCCATACATTCCTTTTGGTCTTTTTTTGTTCCTACACAAAAGGTGATGTTTAGTTATATTTGGAAACCCAAGCCTTATTGGTCTTGGGTTTTTCAAAGTGATCTGAAGACAATTTAACAGTAAGTGATCCTATGTTCAAGCTTTGAGGATCATTAGCTGTTTTTGATGAAAAACTTTCAGCCACTTGGTCTTCCTTCATCTTCCATACCATCTTTGGAAGATTAGACTTGACCTTCAACACTTTGAAAGTTTTGATAACTTTGGAAGTTTTGCAGACTGAACCTTCAAAAGATCTTGCTTTCATTGCAGCAGGTGTCAGTACTTCAGAAGCATTCCTTTCTTTCGAGACCAAAATTTCTTCCGAAGGCAAGTTTTCACTTGTCTTCTTTTTCACCTTGGAGCTTTTGAAAGGAAAAGATTTTCCTTCCGAATCTAGTTTTTCTTTTGCAGGACCGGGTAAGGGTACTTAACACTTAGTTTCACATTGAGGAGAGATCTTAGATCACTTAACAATTCATATAGGGAACTGGTAACTTAAACAGATGATACTAAGAACACAAGTAAATTAAAGAGACAGAACTAAGAACAATACAAGAACATAAGATTGGTTTTCAAGGATGTTGTATATTGATCTCAAGTTCTTTTACAAGTGTTACAAAGCATAAAGAAATTACAAGAACCCAAGACACTTTTATACTACAACCTACAACCGTCACTTACATGTAAAGACAGTTGGGATTTGACTAATCTAGACAACAAGATCAATCTAAAGTCAAAAGGCAAATTGCCTTTTGACTAGTGACTATGACATGCCATAGCTCACTGACTTTTTCTAATGCAAAAAGTCTACAAGAACAAGTAAGGTAAGTTACAGACAAAGGCCATTCCTACTTTTTGATAAAGCATGGGAGTTTCACCAACTTGTGTAAAGTAGGTGAACCACCAAAGCAGGCAGTGGAAAATATGTCAGCTTTATCAAAAGTTGATTCAGAGAAAGCATATTTTCTCTATCCTCTGAAGAAATCAGTCTTCACAGCTTCGAAAAACTTCATCTTTGGCTTCGGAAGATGCTGGTCTTTGGCTTCAGAAGATTTCACACTTGGAGTATTTTTCTGTTTGAGTGTGAAACTTCCGAAGTAACTCCTTCTGAACTGTTAGCTTCGAAAGATCTTACACTTAGACACATTTGAGAGTGTAAGACTTCCAAAGCTAGTTCATCTTTGTTCCTTAGTGCATGCATGGAAGACTTGGTTGTTCTGGCTTGTTTGTTGCATCAGCCTCATAATCTTCAGATGAACTTACAAACTCCTCGAGGCTGATGCTACCAAAAGAGAGAAGTTCTTTAGATTTTGATAGTCCACATTAGGATCCTCAGCATTCCTTTCTTCATTATTAGGTCTGGATCCTTCAGACTAACATAGAACCTTCTCATGTCAAAGAGATCATGCAGAGGAAGATTGAGCATGTCTTCTAAGGAATAGACATGCATGCCTTCTTGATCTCTTATGACATGCCATCTGTCTTGATCTTCATTATAAGACCATGACATAATTTGTCTTCCAATAACAAGAGGCTCTACTGTGATTAGAGTTTGTTGAGAGACCTCTTCACGCACTCCCTTGGGATGCTCTGACTCATCCTGAGGTTGGGAGGTGGATGCCTTTCTTCTTTTTCTCTTTGAGGTTGATCTTCTGGCCATCCTTTTTCTTCTCCCAGATGATTTTAACTGAGGGGACTGGTCTTGAGTACCAGGTTGTTCAGTTGAGTCCCCCTCAGTTAGGATCTCCTCTCTCACAGGTTTAGAATGAGAGAGAGGAGGACCCTGCTGTGGATCAGAAGATGAAGTTGGCTAAGATGCAGCTCCAGGCTTAGGTTGTGTTGTCTTAGTAGGTTCAACCTTCACATCAACTTCAGGTTGAGCTGGACTTGGTGGAGAATGCAAGTCCACCAGCTCTCCCTTCTTTATCTTCTGCTTGATTACCCTGATATGCTCATCCATTGTGGATAGAGACATAGGGCCAAGCCTCCTTCCGAAATCCATACAGCTTCAAGAAACTCATCATCCTTTGTCTATCAGCAAACTTCTTTTGGCTTTTGTGGATGATGGCCCTTGACTTTGTAGCTTCTTCCCTAATTTTTTCTTTTCAGCTTGTTTTTCTCTTTTAGCTTTTTCTTCCATCTGCTTATTGTATTCAAACAATATGTACTCAGATGGTAAGGGAAGAAGTGCATCTGCCTGATAGAGACCTATGGCACTCATGTAGCTGATCATCTTTAGCCTTTCTTCTTCAGTTGCTACCTGAGGTTGTTCAGTGGCCATAGTCTCTGGCTCAGGACTTTCTTGAACTGTGGAAAGGACAACAATGTTCTTGTAGAGTATTTTCAGCCTTATTTCTTCCTTGTGCTTAAGGAGCAATGCTGCATCCTCTGCTTCCTTCCTCTCCTTTAACAACTCTGTGTCAGCCAGTTCATTCAATTCATCTAAGGGGAGAGAGATGAGTTCATCAACATTATAGTTTCTGGTTCCTAGGTAGAGTAGCCTGGCTTCCCTTAACTCATCTTCCTGAGTGTTTAGCTTGGGGCCAGCCCTAATTGCAGCTTCCATAAACCCTGGGGAATCAGTTGAACTCTCTCCCCTCATCTTCCTCTTCCTCTCTCTCTTGTCCTCCTTAATCTCCTCAGGAGTCAGTTTCCTTTTGCCTTTTTCAACCACAGGCTTTGGTGACTCAGGCTGGAGAGTGCTTTGTCCTTTATTGCTTGGTTCAGCTGTCAAGCTCTGGCCAGAGAGAGGTTGTGAAACACCATCACCAGCTGGTGTTTCACTGAGGATAATGGGTGCAGAGGGAGATCATGTCTCAAGGTTCACAGGTTCAACCTCTGGTCCTTTAGTCAAGGCTTTCCCTTCGAAGCTAATCTCTGGGTCTACCTCAACATTCAGTTGACCAAAGATCTCACCTGCTAGCCTCTGTCTATCTAATTTTGATCTCAATTTAAACTCCTTTAGCACCCTATCTTGGATTCTTTCTGCCAATCTTGCTGCTTGTCTGTTATTGCTTGGGTTGACAAGTGGTAGATTTACCAAGTTGATGCTCTCATAGAAACTCAGGTGTGAAATGTTGAGAACTTCTAGTTGACCTTGAGCTCTAGAGATCACAAGAGCTCTCATATTACTGTCATACCCCAACCCCAGATTGGGTTCTCAGAAGGGGCAGACATTGATCTTGGTATTCTCTCCTCAAACAGTTGTTGAATGTGCAAATGTAGATCATTGTCTAAAGGAGGTTGCTGAGTATGAACATCTACAAGAGAGGATGGTGATTCCTCTATGTCCATAATCTGGGAAGAACTCCCAAGTTCTATGATTATTAGAATTTTCTCCCCCTTTTTGGTAGCATCACCCTCTTGCATAGGTGAGCTGGGAGATTGATGCATGACATCCACAGGTTCTTGTGGACCTGGATGAGTTGTCCTCATGGGTCTGTCAGCTAACTTGCCCTTGAGATCCATGATCTCAAGTTGTTGGTCATTGACCCTCTTCTGTAAGATAGTCACCTGAGATTCTAGGTGAGCTATATTTGAAACAAAATAGGTGCAAATATATGGTAGTTTGTGAACCTTTTGTTGCAACTCCCCTCATCTTCATATGAAGAATCATTGGGGGATGAGAGAATTGGACCTAAGTCTTCCTCCTCACCACCAGCATGGGTTTCTTGGCTGCTGGATTTCCCCTGCCCAATGACAACTTCTAGAGAAGTGTCAAGAGGCTGGGTTGCCATGGTAAAGGTCCTAGTGATGTTATCACTTGCAAAAGTGATAGCCTCTGCCATATGGATTTCCTAAATAAGTTCAGGACGATCTACCTCAGTAGGGGGTTGCTGATATGGGCTAGAGATAGGGGAAGCAGGAGTACTCATCTCTCCTTGAGTGTGGGAATAGAGGAGAGACTCATGGTACTCACTGAAGCCTAAATCTTCATCAGAATAGAAGTCAAGGATAGGAATGGGGCTGTTTAGATCAAGAGGTTAGGGATGGTAGCTTTCCCCAGAAGGTTGATCACTAGAGTATTGAGACTCAGAGTGATGGCTTAAGGCTGTTTGTGGGGTTGTGAGCTCATCAGGCTGAGCATGAGGAACCTTAGTACTGAGTGGTGGAAAGATGGGAGTGGTCTGCTCCTCAGGGGAAGTGGGAGCTCGAGATTCCACTTCCTCCTGTATGGGTTCTAATATGGGGGCATGCACATGCTTAGTAGCAAGTACAGGGGTTCGTTGGGATTTTCTTTTGTAGGTGATGGTGATGGTAGGCTGTGTTTGAGGTGGTTGAGAGGTGGAGGGTGTTGGTTCAACACTAGCTGGTGCTGCTAGTTTCACCCCGAGCAATGAGCTCCAACATTTTTGGGACAAGGGCTGTTTCTACCCTAGAGAAGCCAACAGTTGGCTCCTTTAAGATTTTGAAGATGTCGGGCCTTATTTGTCCTATTTTAAGAATATTACCTGTTCCCCTCAACTGTGGTCCCAACTCACAGTTGAGAATGTCTTGAACATAAGTCCAAGTTTGCAAGTAAATTAGTATATACAAACTGAGAGTACCTGAACTTAACCCCTTGTACCATCCCATGGACTATAAAGGAGAGGTCTTCTGGAACTTGATCCCATCCTCCATGCTTGTTAGAAATGCTGTGAATGACGACACGGAGGAGGTATTTCCATTGAGATGAGACCTTCCCCTTTCCTGAAGGTTTTGATTTAGAAGTCACCTTCATAGCCCATCTGCTAAAAGGAGTGGTTGACAGCAGATTTGGGAAAGGACAGCTCACCTGCTTCATCATCCAGCTGCAAATAGGTGTTTATGATGGCCAGAGTGATGAAAACTGTCCTCCCCTACACTGTAGCAGACAGCGCCTTCTCCCCTTCCATGGTAACCTCTTGACAGGTCCTCCAGAACTCAAGCAACTGATCCTCATAGAGAGGAGGATCAATTGTAAGGGAAGTGAAGTAATGAGACAAAGAAAGGTACCTACACACATCTGAGAAGCTTGGATCCTTCTCAGAGTGTAACAGGGCAACCTGATTGTGTTGCCTGTGTAGGTGCATGGAAAAATCAGGGTCATTGCGACGATCAATGTTAGCCATTTGAGGAAGCTTTATAGGTGCATGGAAAAATCAGGGTCGTTGCCACGATCTAGACATAAATTTCTTCCAAAGGCAATGTGAGTTCTTCCGAAGGTAAATTTTCATAAATCTAAGGAATATCAGTTAAAAGTTAGTTTTCTTCCAAAGAGAACTGGGCTTATGACGTGATCTAATAGACAACTTAGGACATACAATTTTAGGAAATAAATTTGATTAAGTTATTAATCGTTAATCATCCTAATAGCTGATACAAGATATTTAAATCTCTGTTCATCAAATGCCTTTGTGAACAGATCAGCATATTGTTCATTTGTGTTAACTTTGATTAGTTTGATCAACCCCTTTTCAAAATTTTCCCTAATCAGATGATACCTGATGTTGATGTGTTTTGTCCTTGACTGCTGCACAGGATTCTCTGTAATAGAGATGGCACTGTTGTTGTCTATGTGGATGGGTGTCCCCTTGAAGTTGAACCCATAGTCTCGCATCTGATTCTGAATCCAAAGCACTTGACCACAGCAGCTTGCAGCAGCAATGTATTCAGCTTCAGCAGTTGATGCAGACACACAGGATTGCTTCTTGCATTGCCAAAAGACTAGGCTTCCACTAAGGAATTGACATCCCCCAGATGTGGACTTTGTAGTTATGTTGCAGCCACCATAATCACTATCTGTATTAGCATACAGATTAAAGTCTGAATTCTTCGGATACCAAAGGCCTAGATTTGGAGCACCTTTGAGGTATCTGAGAATCCTTTTGATAGTGATTAGGTGTGACATCTTGGGGTTGGCTTGATATCTTGCACATATACATGTGGCAAACCTAATATCAGGCCTGCTAGCAATAAGGTACATAAGTGGCCCAATCATAGCCCTGTAGAGATGTTCATCAACACCCTCCCCCTCAAGATCAGGACCAAAGGAGTGGTTTCTGGCTATGGATGTCTTTACAACCTTACAGTCAGTCATCTTGAATCTTGTAAGTATGTCCTGTACATACTTTGACTGACTAATGAAGATGACATCTTCAACCTGCTTCACTTGAATTCCTAGAAAGAAACTGAGTTCCCCCATGGCACTCATTTGAAATCTATTCTTTATCAGCATCTCAAAGTCTTTGCAGAGCTTTGGATTAGTTGAACCAAAGATTATCTCATCTACATATATTTGAACTAGTAGTGTGTCATTCCCTGTTTCTTTGATGAAGAGAGTCCCATCAATAGTACCTTTTTTGTATCCATGATGATAGAGGTATGTTGATAGTGTCTCATACCACTTTCTTGGAGCTTGATGCAGTTCATATGGAGCTTTATCAAGCTTGCAGACATAATCAGGATGATCTGGGTCTGCAAAGCCAGTTAGTTGTTTGATATAAACTTCTTCATCAATCACCCCATAGAGAAAAGCACATTTCACATCAAGCTGGTAGACCTTGAAATCCTTGGATGCAGCATAAGCTAGGAATAATCTTACAACTTCAAGTCTTGCAACTGGAGCAAAGGCATCAGTGTAATCAATCCCTTCTTCTTAAGTGTATCCTTAGACAACCAATCTAGCCTTGTTCTTGATGATAATTCCTCTATCATCCTTCTTGTTCCTGAATACCTATTTGGTACCTATGACAGTCTTCCCTTAAGGAAGAGGGCATAAGTTTTGCATCTTCTGTCTTCTGATTTAAAGCAGATCATCTTGTATAGCTTCAATCCAGCTTCCATCCTTCAAAGCCTCATCAACTTTCTTTGGCTCTATCTGGGATAAGAAACAAGAATGTAGACAAACATCGCTGTCATGAGTTTGTCCTCTTGTTCTTACCCCTGAGTCAACATTTCCAATGATGTTTGTTGTAGGATGTGACTTGTGGATCCGAAGTTGATGGATCACAGCAAGTTGGTTGGACAGATCTAAATTAGAGAAATTCTGATCTGGCAATGAGGTGTCTTCCAACACATCAACGCACTTATCAAGAGAAACTTGATCCAATGAGTGTGTGACATCATTCATGTTGTCTTCAATGGAGTGGTTATTAGCATCAAGAAATTCTTGATCACTATCACCACCTCTAGTTCCTCCTGTATTAGAAGTTCCTTCTCCTGAATTATGAGCCTCTGAGCTAGAATTTGAAGGCAATTCAGTTGAATCAGTAGTATTTGTCATGCTTGTGCTGATAGGATCCTTAATTATAGGGTTAGTCACCACTGGAGCTAAAGTAGTTTTCTTGGTTGGTCTTCTCAGCTCAATCTTGGATCAGGATCTTCTGTTGATCTGTTATCTGTAGATCCTGAAACATTCTCACAAGACTTGTTAAAACAGTTGGTAACTAAATCAAGATCAAACAGCCAATCCGGACCAGAACCTTTCACACAGGGTGTGTGTTCATTGAAAGTCATATTGGCTGACTCCTCAATGATTCTAGTTCTGAGATTGTATACTCTATAAGCCTTAGCTTGAGAAGAGTATCCAACAAAGTGTCCATCATCTGATTTCTCAACAAACTTGGCTATTTTATATTTGGTATTCAAGATGGTGCAAGGACATCCAAATGTTCTGAGAAAACCAATAAACAGTCTCCTTCTGTGCCACAGTTCATAAGGAGTCTTACCATATGTCTTAACCACTAAAATTCTGTTCTACACATAGCAGGCTGTGTTGACAGCCTCTGCCCAGAAGGTGATAGGCAGTTTAGAGTCAGACAACATGGTTTTAGCAGCTTCAATAAGTGTCCTGTTTCTCCTCTCAGCAACACCATTTTGCTGAGAAGTCCTGGGAGCACTGTATTGTCTTGAAATACCTTTTTCATCACAAAATGTATCAAGGATTTGGTTTTTAAATTCAGTTCCTTGATCACATCTTAGGGTTTTAACCTTGTGATCACATTGATTCTAAATTTTCAGAATGAAATTCTTCAAGATCTCAGGAGTCTCATCCTTAGTTCTAAGGAAAAAGACCCAAGTGAATCTTGTTAAGTCATCTGTGATCACTAAACAATATAAGGTTGTTCCTAAACTCATTACATTAGTGGGGCCGAAGAGATCCATATGTAATAAGTGTAGAGAAGTAGTGATAGAGTTCGTTTCCTTTGGCTTGTGAGACACTTTATGTTGCTTCCCTTCAGGCATGCAACACAATGGTCATCACTTGTAAAATCTTTCTTTGGCATTCCAGTTACCAAATCATTCTTATCTACTTTCTTCATATTTTTAAAGTTTACATGGTATATTCTTTTATGCCACAGGAAAGACTCATCACTATTTGCTTTAGATAGAAAGTAAGAAACTTCTCCAGAGGGAGATGTTTCCTGCAGATCCATCTTGTACATGTTCCCTCTCCTAGGGGCTATTAGCAGAATATGCTCTTGAGGAATGTCAACACCAGGCTTGAGAACAATCCGCTCATGCTCAGTAAAGAGCATGTGATGTTTTTGGTCACAAAATTGGGACACACTCAGAAGATTGTATCCAAGCTCCTTGACAAAGTTTACCTTCTCAATGTTGAGCTTACCATTTGTAACCTTGCCCATGCCAGTAATGTAACCTCTTGCATCTCCTCCAAAAGCAACTGGTCCTCCATCAAATCTTTCAAAGTTTTGAAGTAAGGACTCATTGCCTGTCATGTGCCTGGAGCAGCCACTATCAATAATCCACATATTTCTGTTTGCCTTTGGTTGTTCCTGCACAAAAAGAGATGATTTAGTTACATTTAGAAACCCAAGCCTCATTGGTCTTGGGCTTGTTAAAATGAGTTGAAGGCAATGAAACATTAAATGATCCTATGTTCAGGCTCTGAGGATCATTTGTTGTTGCTGATGAATAATCTTCAGTCATACGATCTTCCTTCATCTTCCACACCACCTTTGGAAAATTTGGCTTGACCTTCAAAGCTTTGGAAACTTTTACAGCTTCGGAAGATTTGGAGACTGGACCTTCAAAAGATCTTGCTTTAACTACATCAAGCTTTAGTACTTCGGAAGCATTCCTTTCTTCCGAGATCAAATTTTCTTCCGAAGGCAATTTTTCACTTGCCTTCTTATTCATTTTGGAGCTTCCGAAGGAAATAGATTTTCCTTCCAAAGCTTTCTTTTCCTTCTTCTTCCCAGAAGTCTTCTCTTTGATCATATGAATAGTACTTTTAGGATTGTAGATGCAATCCTTAGCCAGATAAGAAGTACTACCACACATGATGCAGTCCATTTGCTTCCTTCTGGGAGTCTTCTTCTGAGAGCAAGACTAAACTTGAACACTTTCTTTCTCCAGCTTCTTCTTTACAGATGATGCAGCAATTTTCTTAGGGAGAGAATTGCTCTTAGAGGAGGATGGTTCAGACTGTGTAGCAGTGGTACACAGCAATTCAGCTTTCTCTTTTCTGGAATGAGTTGGAACTGTACTAAAACTCCTGGTACTAGAGTTTGTAGTTGATTCCTCAACCTTTACCACTTCAAACCCTGTAGAGATAAACACTTGTTTCTGCTTGTAGTCAAAAGTGGCCTTGATCTCTTGAGCCTTCTTTGATCTTCTCTTTGCTCTTCTGATCAAGTTCTTCATCTTTGTCTTTGTCATACTAGCTTTCTTACTCTCCTCAGGAGCATGGTGACCCTTTTTGGATTGACTCTCTTCACTCATTTCAAAGTCATTCCTCACCATCTCCTCTTCATCATCTTCATCACTGGGGTCTATAGAGGGTAGCTCATCTTGACCAGTTCTACACCTTGGAGATCTTACTGATAGTAGGGTGTGTGAAGGAGCTATCTCACAAGATCCTAGTCCCTGCTTATTCTGATAACAAACTTTTGCATGCAGAGATGAGGATATTATGTTCTCGAAGGTCTCTTCTTCAAGAACACATTTTTCTGCCATGGCTTTGCTGATCACAAGCTCAGCCTGGCATTCTATCAACTTAGTAACAAGATCTTTTATTTGAGTCTTGTAGTTTGTTTGTTCATGTTTAAGAGTTGAAATTATTTTCTCTAGATCTTCTGTTTTAAGCTTATAATCATTTTCAGCTTTCTTAAATCAACTTTTAAAATGTTTAAAGACTCAATATCGGATCTCATTTCTAAGTTGTAGGACCTGTATATGTTTACTTTAACAATACATTCAGGAGAGCAAAGATGTTTTAATACCTTGGCTTCATCATGGTCAGCCATGAGTGCTTGACTTGGAGAAGCATCTTCAGCTTGGAAGCTCCAGTCAAAGCCTCCTTCTTCAATAGCAACTGCAGCTTGCTGTCTTGGCTTCTCATTCTGGTGCCCTCCTTCAGTGTAGTTTTGGCTTGGATGATGCTTGGCCACCATTTGACTTAGGTACCTTGCATTCTCTGGCAAAGTGTCCCATCTAGTTACAGTTGTAACACATTACTTTGCTTTTGTCTAGCCCAAACTTGCCACTGGCTACATTTCTAGGAAACCTTCTCCCAGTCCTCTTGTAGAACTTCTGGGCTCTGTGAGTGAGAAAAGCCATCTGCTGGACTATCTCCATATATTCCATATCATCTGGATGGACACAGTCCAGGTCTTCAAGAGTGAAGAGAAAGTTGCATGAACTTTCATCAGTAGAGACAAAGGCTTGAGAGGAACTTGTCTCTTAGAAGGGACTTCCATGGATGTAGCTCTCTCTGGGTGTCTCTGGAAAGGTGATGAAAGGACCCTTTTATGAAGTTTCAGGTTAGCAGATAAGATGATGTTGTGGTTCTCTGCTATCCCTTTCACCCACATGAAGGGCTGAACTCTAGTGAGTATTGGAGTTACCAGATGAATTTTGCATGTTCATCTCCATCTGGTATCCACTGAGTATCCCATACAACTCATTGAGAGTAAGGTCTTGAGGTTTTCAGTCCTCTTAATGAACCAATAGTGTGTCCATTGTCTGGGAAGAGAGGACATGAACTTCCTAACAATATCACTATTATCAATAGTTACTCCAACATCAGCCAGAGTATCCATAATCTCAACATACTTGAAGTATTGTTGAGTCATGGTTTCACCTGTCTTGAAGGTGAAGTTTTCAAAATGCTGCTTCAGGGGTTCCTTCTTGTTGTCCTTGGCTTCATTGGACCCCTCATACATCAGTTTCAGTGCATCCCATAGCTGTTTAGCGGTCTTGCACTTCTTGAAACCTTTGTAGATGGAGTTTGGAAGAGCACTTTGGAGGGCTGTCATGGCTTTCTGATCAATGTCAATCCTTTTCTAGTCTTCATCAGAAAAGTCAGCCCTCTCCTTTGGTATCATGCCACCACCAGCAGCAGCTGAAGAAGAGCTTGTCTTTTGGAATGGGCTTCCTTGGATGTAGCTCTCTCTTGGTGTCTCTGGGAAGGTGATGAAAGGAACCTTTTATGAGTTGTCAGGGTAGCAGATGAGATGATGCTATGGTTCTCTACAATCCCTTTCAAACACATGAAGGGCTGAACTCTGCTGATTGTTGGAGTTACCAGATGCATTTTTCATGTTCATCTCCATCTGGTAGCGACTGAGGATACCATACAACTCAGTGACAGTAAGGGTTTTGAGGTTCTCAGTCCTCTTAATGATCACATAATAGTGTGTCCATTGTCCCGGAAGAGAGGACATGAACTTCCTCATAATATCCCTGTTCTCTAAAGTTACTCTAACATCCATTAGAGTATCCACAATCTCAACATACCTGAAGTATTGATGAGTCATGGTTTCGCCTGTCTTGAAGGTAAAGTTCTCAAACTGCTACTTCAAGAGTTCTTTCTTGTTCTCTTTTGCTTCATTAAACCCCTCATACATCAGCTTCAGTGCATCCCATAGTTACATGGTAGTCTTGCACTTCTTGAAGCCTCTGTAGATAGAGTTTGGAAGAGCAGTTTGGAGTGCGGTCATGGCCTTCTGATCTATGTCAATCTTCTTCCAGTCTTCTTCAGAATAGTCAGCCACTTCCTTTGGTATCATACCACCACCAGCAGTAGCTGAAGAGGTGGATGGTACATGAGGTCTAGAGACAACAGATCTTTACATCCTGGAGTCTTGAGACTTGATGAAGCCTTCCATTCATTGGCACCAAGTATCAAAGTCATCAGGAGTGATCAAGGATGGTTAATACAATCAGTCTCATAATGAGGAGAGTGTTAGAACACTTAATAGATCAAATAGGGAACTAGGTTTGTTTAAATGATACTAAGAACACAAGTAAAGCAGTTGAGATAGAACTAAGAACAAGAACAAGCAAGTATGGTGTTCAAGGATGCAATATATTGCTCTCAAGTTCTTTTACAAGTGTTACAAAGCATAAAGTGAAAGATAAGGACCTGAGATACTTTATACTACATCCTACAGCCGGCCATACTTTGAAGGCCAGGCTTGAAACACTAATCTAGACAACAAGATCAATGTAAAGTCAAAAGGCAGATTGCCTTTCGACTAGTGACTATGACATGCCATAGCTCACATCCTAGTATATTACAAAAAGGATAAAAGGTACAAAGTAAAACATTATAGACTCAAGACCATAATCTACAGTTTACTAAAGCATGGATCTTTTCACCAACTCATTCAAGTTGGTGAGTCTTCAGAGTTGCAGCGGAAAGTAAGTCAGCTTTATGAAAAAGTAGATTAGAGAAAGCATGTCCTCTCTGTCTTCACAAGAAATCAATCTTCACTTCATTGGCTTTGGAAGACTTTGTCTTTGAAGCTTCGGAAAACTTATCTTTGGCTTTGGTAGATTTGGTCTTTGGCTTCAAAAGATTTTACACTTAGAATAATTTTTGTGATGGGTGTAAAACTTCTGAAGTAACTTCTACCTTGTACATCAGTGCATGCATGTAGGAAGCTCCTTGGTTGTTTTGATTTCTTTGGTTGTATCAGCCTTATAATATAACTTTACAGTAATGCAACAGTTTCACAAGGTGGAGAGACTTGAAACACTTAGCAGATCAAATAGGGAATTAGCTTAGATGAAACAAAGAACACTTAAAGAACAATAACAGGAACAAGATAACATGATTTTCAAGAATGATGTATATTTCTCTCAAGTTCTTACAAGTGTTACAAATCTTAAATCTAAATACAAGCACTTGAGATACTTTATACTACATTCTATAGCCAGCCATACTATGAAGGCTAGCTGGAAACACTAATCTAGACAAAAAGATCAATGTAGTTTTGACTAGTGACTATGAAATGCCATAGCTCACATCCTTATCTAATACAAAAAGGATAAAAGTACATAGTTGGAAAGTTACAGACTCAACACCTTAATCTACAGTTGTCAAAAGCTTGGACTTTTCACCAACTCATGCTAGTTAATGAGTCTTCAGAGATGGCAGTGGAAAGGTGTTTCAGCTTGTGTCAAAAGTATGTCAGAGAAGACATGCCTTCTCTGTCTTTGGAAGAAATCAGTCTTTGGCTTTGAAAGACTTTGTCTTTAAAGCTTCAGAAGACTTCATCTTTGGCTTCTGAAGAATTGGTCTTTTGACTTCGAAAGATTTGATACTTAGCATAATTTTTTAAGATATATCAAATCTTCCAAAGTATTTTCCTAGTACTTCACATGTGCATGCTAAGAGCATTTTGGTTGCTCTTTGGTTGCCTCATTCTTTAAGTGTATTTCTTACAAACTCCCCTTAGGCTGATGCTACCAAAACTAAAGAGACCTTGAGTATTGATCTTCATCTGTTAACAGTCCTCATTAGAATCAAGACCATTCCCTTTATCATCAGTTGGTCAGGATTCCTCAAACTCTTAAAGTATCTCCTCATGTCATAGAGATCATGTATAGGGAGATCAAGAGTGTTTTGCTAGAAGTACATGTCTTGACCTCCTTGATCTCTAGTGACATACTATCTGTCTAGGTTAGTAGCAAACACCCAAGACAAGATGGTTCTCTCAGCAGCAAGAGGCTCTACTATGAGTGGACTTTGTTGAGCAACCTCTTCTTCAGCACCCTCAGGATGTTTTGACCCATCCTGAGGTGTAGTGTTGGATGCCTTGGACTTCTTTTTCTTCTTCTTCTTGTCCCTTCTTATGTCCATCCTTTTCCTCTTTCTGTACTTTGACTGAAAAGACTGGCCTGTAGTACTAGATTATTCTTGTTTGTCCTTCTCAGTTGGGTCCTTATCCTTCACAAGTTCAGAAGGAGGAGGATCAAGACCCTACTGTGGATCCAAAGATGAAGTTGGCTGTGATGCAGCACTAGATCCAGGTTGTGTTGTCTATTGGGGTTCAACCGTGACCTCAGCTTTAGATGCAGCCTGACTTGGTGGAGAATGCAAGTCAACCAACTCACCCCTTTTGATTCTCTGTTTTATCACTCAATGTGCTCATCCATAGTAAATAGAGACATTCGACCAAGTCTCCTTCCAGAGAATCCATACAGCTTCAAGAAGCTCACCATCTTTTGTCTATTAGTAGACTTCTTAAGATTTG
The DNA here is from genome assembly GCA_025506505.1 of Flaveria sonorensis. Lineage (NCBI taxonomy): Eukaryota > Viridiplantae > Streptophyta > Magnoliopsida > Asterales > Asteraceae > Flaveria > Flaveria sonorensis. The sequence continues at coordinate 19,663,510 of CM046425.1, read as the reverse complement.
CTCCGATGTTGGCTCTTGACCTTGCAGCCTCTTCGCTCATCTTCCTCTTAGCAGCTTTTGCTCTTTTAGCACTTGTTTCTCAAGATGCTTAAAGTATTCAAACTCAATGTATTCATATGATAAGGGAAAAAGGTCTGCTGCCTGATAAAAACCTATGGCACTCAGGTAGGTTATCATGTTTTGCCTGTCTTGTTCCTTACCTACCTGAGTTTGTTGCTTAGTAGCCACGGCCTCTGCCTCAGGACTATCCTGAACTGGGGAGAGGGTAGGGGCTTTATAGAGTATTTTTCTCCTCCTTTCTTCCTTGATCTTGAGGATCAATTCCGCATCCTCAACTTCTCTCCTCTTCTTTGACACTTCCATGTCAACCAGTTCATTTAGTTCATCCAAGGGGTGAGAGATGAGTTCATCAATATTATAGTTCCTAGACCCTAGATATTTTAACTCATTATCTTGAGTGCTTGGTTTGGGGGAAGCCCTGATTGTAGCTTCCATGAAGCCAGGGGTCCCACTTGAACTCTCTGCCCTTGCCTTCCTCTTCCTCTCTCTCTTCTCCTGCTCAATCTTCTCAGAGGTCATATTCCTCTTCCCTTTGTCAGTCACTGGCCTGTGTGACTCAGGGTGGAGAGAGGTTTTGCCTTCATTATTTGGTGTTGCACCTAAGCTCTTGCAAGATAGAGGCTGTGAGACACCTTCACCAGCTGGTGCCTCACTGAGGGTAATGGGTGTTGAAGCAGTTCCTATCTCAAGGTTCATAGACTCAATTACAAGGCCTTCACCCAAGGTTTCCCTTTTGAAGATAATGTTACGGTCCACCTCAGCATCCAATTGACCAATAATCTTACCTCCTAGCCTCTGTCTATATAATTTGGATCTCAACTTGAACTCTTCAAGCACCTTATCTTGACTCCTATCAAATAGGTACTCTCATAGTATCTCAGGTTGTATAAGTTCAATATTTCTTGTTGTCCCTAAGACCTAGAGATTACCAGGGCTCTCCTTTCAACATCATACCTCCATACCACTATTGGATTCTCAGCAAGGTGAGATGGAGTAGGCATTGCCCTTGGTATACCCTCCTCAAACAAGTTTTGAATGAGTGAGTCCACATCAATATGGACCTTAGGAGTTTGTTGAGTATGGACAACTGAAAGTAGGGGTGGTGAGTCTCCATGTCCATACTCTAAGAGGAACTCCCAGGTTCTGTGATTATGGGTAGGACTTTCTCTCCCTTTTTGGTAGCATCACCCACTTGCACAAGGGAGCTAAGGGTTAGGTTCACCATATCCATATGTTCTCATGGACCTGGTTGAGCCCTCTGAATGGGTCTCTCAGCTAACTTGCCCTTGAGATCGGTGATCTCAAGTTGCTGGCCATTGACTCTTCTTTGTAAGGTAGCCACCTGAGATTCCAGGTGACTCACCTTTGAAACTAAAGTGGTGCATGTTTTTTATAGTTTTTGCACCTTTAGTTATAGACTCCCCTTATATTCATCAGAAGAATCATGGGAGTATGATGAATAGGACCAAAGTATTCTTCCTCACCACTAGCTAGTGGTTTTTGACTGTTGAATTTCCCCTACACAATGACAGCTTCAAGAGAAGTGTGATTGGGCTGGGTTGCCATGGTTAAGGTCTTAGTGATGTAATCACTTGCAAAAGTGAGAGCCTCTTCCATATGAACTTCCTGAACATGTTCAGGGAGGTCCACCTTAGTTGTGGTTGGATGATGTGGGTTGGATATGGGTGAGAAGAGAGACTCATGGTACTCAATGAAGCACATATCTTCATCATCATAAAATTCAAGGTTTGGGATTGGTTGATTGAGATCTAAAGGTTGTGGATGGTAACTTTTCCCTGAAGGTTGATCACTAGAGTTTTGAGACTCTGAGTGAAGGCTTAAGGTTGGGGGAGTGAGCTCATCAGGCTGAGCATGAGAAACCTCTGCACTGACCAAAGAAATGATGGGAGTGGTCTGCTCATCAGGAGAAGTGGGAGCTCTAGTGTCCATTTCTTCCTACATGGATGACTGTATGGGGGCCTGCACATCCTGAGTAGTTTGTGCAGGGGTTTGTTTGGATCTTCTTGAGTAGGTGAGGGTGATTTGTGGTTGTGGGGGTGGTGCAGATATAGAAGATGTGGATTCAACATTCGCTTGTGTTGCCAAGTTCTCACCTTGAGCAATGAGCTCTAACATTTTTTGGAATAGGGTTGTTTCCACCCCTAAGAAGCCAACAGTGGACTTTCTCATTGTCTTGAACAGGATTGTTTCCACCCCTAAGAAGCCAACAGTGGACTTTCTCATTGTCTAAAAGACGCCAGCCTTCAGCTGTCCCAGTTTAAGAGTGTTACCTGTTCCTTTAACTGTGAGCCCAGTTCACAGTTAAGAATGTGTTGAACATATCTAGGGAACATGTAATACTCTAAGGAGTCCAAGTTAGCAAGCAAGTTTGTATAAACAAATTGACAGTACCTGAACTTGACCCCTTGAACCATTCCATGGACTATGTAGGATAAGTACTTAGGAATTTGGTCTTAACCTCCATGTTTGTTGGACAAAGAATGGATGACCACATGGAGGAGGTACTTCCATTAGGAGGAAACCTTGCCTTTTTGAAGGTTCTTACTGAGTAGTCCCCTTCATAGCCCATCTGCTAGAATGAGTTGTTTACATCAGATTTAGGGGAGGACAATTCTCCTTCTTCATCATCCAGCATCAAATGAGTGTTGATGGTGGCTGGAGTGACAAAAACTGTCTTCCCCTGCACTGTGGCAGATAGTGTCTTCCCACCGTCCAAGATGACCTCTTGGCAGGTCCTCCAGAACTCTAAAATTTGATCTTCATACAAGAGAGGGTCAATGGTAAGTGCGGTGAGGTAGTTTGAGATAGACAAGAAGCGAAAAACGTCTCAGAAACCTGGAACTTTCTCAGATGATAACAGAGCAACTTGGTTGTGTTGCCTGTGTAACTGCATGGAAAAATCGGGTTGGCTTCGGGGATCAGGGTTGGCCATTTTTGAGTAGCTTAGAAGTGAAGGAATATAGGAACAAAGGCGGGTTGTGGGTCAATTTAGGTTATGAACTTTTGCAGATGAAGAAGAAAGTGAATGATTGAGAACCGTTAAAGGTATATTTATATGGATTGGATTTGAGACAAAGTTAATGCAAAAGTATAAACTTTAAAATCTGGATGTCGGTCCCGCCACTAAAAAAGTGCCAAAAAAAGTAGTGTTCTTGGAAGTCTAAAATCTTCCGAAGGTAATTTGTCTTCGGAAGCTATGAGAAAAACTTCCGAAGCCAATTTGGCTACGGAAGATATTCCTTAGTCTTTCAAGAATTTTGCTTTAGAAGAAAAATATTTAGAGTATTTTTACTTCTTAGACAATTTTTTGTTTCTGAAGATATCAAATATCAGAAATTTTATTCAAAGAGATAATAAAGCTTTCGAGACTTAATTGCTTTCGGAAGAAAATAGTCCTTCAACACATATAAGTACTTAGTGAAAAATATAAGAAAGATATAATAGAATTTCATCCAAAGGTAGATTTCTCAGAAGTAGTTATTTGTTTTGAAGACATAATTTTCTTCCGAAGACAACTTGATGTCTTCCAAAAGAAAATATGACCAAAATTCTCAAAATTCTAAGGGATATCAATTTGGAAAAGTTTCTTCCAAAGTAAAGTAGGTTTATATAGGTGATAACATAGACAACTTAAGACACACATATTTAAATATAATCTTGAGTTTAGTTTAAGTAATATCTACTCAAAGTTAATCATCTCAATAGTTGATACAAGATATTTAAATCTTTGCTCATCAAAAGCTTTTATGAACAGATCAGCATATTGTTCATTTGTATTAACTTTGACCATTTTTATCAATGCTTTTCAAAATTATCTATAATCAAATGATACCTGATGTGGATATGCTTTGTCTTTGGGTATTGCAAAGGATTATCTGTAATAGTGATAGCACAGTTGTTGTCTATATGGATGGGTGTCTCCTTGAAGTTAAATCCATAATCTAGCATCTGATTCTGAATCCAAATCACTTGAGCACAACAGCTTACAACAACAATGTATTCAGCTTCAGCAGTTTATGCAGACAAACATGATTGTTTCTTGCATTGCCATGAGACTATCCTTCCACCAAGAAATTGACATCCCCCAGATGTTGACTTTGTAGTCATGTTGGAGCCACCATAGTCACAATCTGTATAGGCATACAGATTGAAGTCAGAATTCTTTGGATACCAAAGGCCCAGCTTGGGAGCACCTTTGAGATATCTGAGAATTCTCTTGATAGCAACTAGGTGTGACATCTTGGGGTTGGCTTGAAATTTTGCACAAAAACATATGGCAAACATGATATCTGGCCTCCTGTCTGTGAGGTACATTAGAGACCCAATCATAACCTTGTATAGATGATCATCAACAGACTCCCCCTCAAGATCAGGTTCTATAGAGTGGTTTCTGGCTATGGGTCTCTTGGAAACCTTACACTCAGTCAGATGAAATCTGGTAAGTATGTCTTGCACATACTTTGACTGATTTATGAAGATGCCATAGTCAACCTATTTCACTTAAGTTCCTAGAAAGAAATTGAGTTCACCCATGGCACTTATTTCAAATCTATTCTTCATCAACGTCTCAAAGTATTTACAGAGCTTCAGATTAGTTGATGTAGGGATTGAAATTAAAGGCTTTGAAAATCAAATCAAGATTATGAAGATCAAGTCACACGAGAACATGAACTTGCTACGCGAGAAGCTGTATCTCGCGCGAGAACTAGGAAGTCTCGCGAGAACTACGCGAGAACTTCTAGTTTAGTATAAATAGTTGTTTTATGATTTAATTTAGAAAGCTTTTGGTCATTTCCTGATTTCATATGTACTTTGTATCTTTCAAATCAGAAAACAATAGAAATTGAAGTTTATTTACACTTGTGTTCATCCTTTTCTTATTCAATCTTGTTTCCATGATGATTACATTCCGCAATCTGATCACGAGATAGATCTAATTCATAAAGTATTGATCCTTATAATTGGTATCAGAGCTTGGTATGCTCTAAATAGATTGATTTGAAGATTAAAGAGTGTTTTTGAAATTTTCTTGACCTCTAATTTGGATTGTGTTGAAGATCTACTTGATTTCTACAGTTTTTGGTCACTTTTGAAGATGTTGAATGCTATTATGTTGCTGATTGAAGATTCGATGATGTTAATGTGATTAATCAAGCCAATTGAATCAATTGGAGACATTTAGGATCAAAATTTGAACTTAAATCACTAATTCAAGGCTTAATTAATCAATTTTGAACAAATTGGTGATCGATTGAAGTTGGATCCATCGAAATTTGAAAGTTGGTGATTTGCAAAAGTTTGTTGACAAGTTTGTTACAAAAGATTCCTTTCACTTGATAAGTTTACTTTTCATGAAATTCAGTTAGAAAACTAATCGCGTGAATAGTTTGGTGTTTGTTCGCCCGAGAACTCTGATCTTCGCACGAAAACTTCAAGTTTGAAAGATTTTTGAAAAGTTTGATTACTGATTTTCAAGATGGCTAATCTAAAGCACATCACTACTACCCTCAACCTCGACAATGAGATTGGTACAAGCACAAAACCGCTAGACTTCTCAGTGAAGAGGATTATCCCAACTGGGTTTATCGCTTCAAGATCATGTTATTTACATCGAACCCCGAATGATTCGGTCAATCAAACAAGGTCCGTATATCCCTGTGTATAACAATGAGAAGAGAGAGTTGGTGCCTAAACCTAGACATCTCTAGGATGAGGAAGACTTAAAGAAGCTTGAGCTTGATGACGAAGCGTATGCTGCTATCACCATGGCACTTATAACTGAGATTGCTCAAAAGTTCAAAGATTACAGAAAAGCTAAGGATTTGTGGGATGCGATAGAGGAGCAGATAATGGGCAATAAAGATATGAGGGAAATCCAAAAAGACATTGAACCAAGAGTTTAATATATTTAACCACGTACTTGGTGAAACGTTGGACGCTCAAATGTCCAGATTTGTTAAGCTGATAACAAAGATGAAGAGTGCTGGTATTACCTTGGAGAATATTTCTGTAAACAAAAAACTATTGAACTCTTTACCATATAGCTGGAACAATAACTGCACTACTATCAAAAGAACCAAGGATTTGTTCACCTTGTCCCTCAGTGATCTATCTCAACCATCAAATCATATGAAATGGATGACAAGCAAAGAGCTACTAATTACATCAATACTATAGGAGGTGAAGAATCTGCATTATATGCAAAAATGGCTAGTAATTCCAATTACTATGTCAGCTATTCCTAGTTGTGTCAACAAGCAGCCAATTCTATTAATTCAAATGTCAAGGATCCATCCATGCCTCAGTTTCAAACTTCCCATCAAAATCCATTCACTCCAATGCAACCTCAATCTCAACCTCAAACCTATCCACAAAGTCAGTCCACTCAACCCACACAACAAGCATTGTTGTAAATTCCCACCCAAAAAAGCAAACCATTCAAATAGCTGAAGAACATCTGGCTCTATTCACCACTTTTATGAATAGTTACGAAGCTTTCACAGCCAAAAGACTCAATGTACCTAACATCTTAGTTGATGAACTACAACAAGTTAATCCTGATGATGTTGAATAAAATGATATCAAGTATCAGATGGCTATGGTGGTGTATCGGGCAAAAATTTTGCAAGAAAAACAGGAAGAAATATGTTTGGTCTAAACAACTCGAACAAGATTGGGTTTGATAAGTCAAGTTTGAGATGTTATAACTGTGATAAACCCAGTCACTTTGCAAGAGAATGTACTAAGGGAAGGTCAAATCAAACTAATAGTGGAAAGAAGATGGTGACTATGGACGTTGAATCCAAAGGAGATAAAGCAAGAACATCAAACAATAAAGCCCTGGTTTCACAAACCAATAAAGAATATGATTGGTCAAATCAGATGGAGATTCTAGATATCAAACTGTCTATTGCTTTGTTAGCTGAAATTCAAACTACTAAAGACCATGATGAAGAGAATATACTTGATGAGTATGTGTCTGATGATTTGATGATGGGAATTTTTACTGAAGAAGTCTGTGAGAATATTGAAAAGGTGCTAAAAGAAGAAGCTATTGAGATTACTCTGGCTCATTCAAAAGTGACTGTAGAAGGAAAGAAAGAAGTTGAAAAAGAAGCTGTTGAGTTTACTCTAGCTAAAGATGAAAAGACTGTGAATGTTGTTGAGGAAACTCCGGCAACTGCTTGTGAAGACTCTGTCAATGCTGTTGAGATTACTTCGGCACCCAAAGTAGTAGAAAAGAAGGTACTAAAAGCTTTCATGGTAAATGTCATACTTGAACAGAAGAACAAGCAAGAAGGGACTGAAGAGGTAAATACTAATTTTTGTTCAAATACATGTATAGAAAAGATTCAAAGATATAGAGTTTACAATGAACGATTGATTTTAGAAGTTGAAAAACTTCAATATAAAGTTTGTAAATATAAAAATGATGAGAAATTTTTTAAAGAAAAGATAGAAGGATTAAAAATATCGATTTATCAATCAAAATTGAATCTTCATGATAAAGATTGTAACATAAAAGATTTGACAACATGTAATAATGAATTATCTTTAGATATGGTTGAAGGTATAATCAAGTCTCAAATGACTCTGAAAATTAATGGTGGTAAAAGTGGAGTTGGATTTTCTAATATAGCACCATCAATTAATCATGATTATACTTGTTTGCCTTCATCAATTACCACTCCAGATGAAGAGACATATAGATTAGGCTTTCAACCAAAGTCAGACTTAATACCTCCAGTCAATATTTCACTAACTGTTGACCCTGTCATAAAAACTAAAATTAAAATTAATCATAACAATTCTTTTACAAAAAGTGTGAAGCAAGAAAGGTTGGTTGAAGATTGGGAAAGTTATGATGAAATAGATTTTACGAAAAATAAAAGTTGTAAAGAAAAATCTTCATGCAATTCATTATCAGTTATTAATGAAATTTCAGATGTTTATAGAAACAAATGACAGTTTCTTTAAAAATAAGTCTCCTATTATTACTAACTCTACAAAATAAAAAGTTTGCAGATCAAGTATCAAAGACACTGGTCCCATTCTAGTACCTACGAGTCAAAAGGTTAAAGTTACAGTTCATGACTCATCGGTTTTAGATATGAATCAAAAAGTTAGAAAAGATACCTTAATTCCTCTGGAATCATCTAGAACAATCCTTAATGAAAGAGGGAAAAGAGAGACTGTAAAAGAATCACAAGGCCATAGAAATACAAAAGCCAGATTCTATGATGACTATCGAAGTTATCATAAACAGTTTGTGCGAAATACATGAACATCAAATACATATCATAGAATGTGTTGTTATGTATGTGGCAAGCCAAATCATAGGGCTAGAAACAGTCATCATCAACATCCACTGTTAAGCAAACAAAGATTTCACAATTTAATTTCAAATAATAGAAAAGAATTCTTCATAAATGTGAAATTCAAAAGGAATACTAATCAGTAAAATTCTTTTTTTGATAAAAAAAATGATCAAATCAAAGCAGATTTGAATAAAGAAATTTCAAACAAGATATCTTTACTTGTTGATGATAACAATTCTACTCCAATTCAGACCACTTTAAGGAAAATGGTTTCACATTTAATCAAACCAATTCAAAAGTGGAAAACAAAAGAAAAACAATCTGAGCCTGATATTATTGAAGATTCTATTTTCAATGATAAAAGAAATATGATACTAAAGTTTGTATCATATTTGGATGAAAACAATGTACTCAAGTCAACCATGGCTTGGGTTCCTAAACATGAATAAATTCATTCACATGTGTAGGAACAACCAAGGCAAGTTATCAACAGTGTTTGGCATGTTGACAGTGGTTGTTCAAGGCATATGACTGGTAATATATCTCTATTAAACAACATACAACCTTACAATAGAGAATATGTTATATTTGTAGAAGATAAAGGTGGTAAGATTACAAAGAAAGGTACAGTGTGTAATGGTGTGTTAAGTTTTGAAGATGTCAATTTTGTTGAGGAACTTAAACATAATTTGTTAAGCGTCTCTGAAATTTGTGACAAAGGGTATTCAACACATTTCACTGATAAAGAATGTCTTATTCTAAAACCTGGATTTGTAATTCTTGATGAATGGATTTAAATGAGAACATGAAGAGAAAAAGACACATACTTACTTGACATGAATGGTTCACATTCACTTGAATGGATTTTTAGTTGCATCTTGTTTGTTATATAAAGCCTCGGAAAGTGATTCAGTGTTATGGCATCATCGTCTTGGTCATGTAAACATAAAAAATATTAACAAGTTGGTTAGAGGAAATCATGCTGAAGGCCTTCCATCTAAAGAATTTCAACCTACTGAACATTGTTTGTCATGTTCAAAAGGCAAACAACATAAACTTCCTCATAAACCAGTTGCTCATACCAAAATTGAGTTCATCCTTCAATTGTTACACATAGATTTATTTGGTCTAGTTAGTGTTTTGAGTTTAGGACGTTGTGCATATTTCTTGGTTACTACTGATGATTTTTCTAGATTTACATGGGTTTTCTTTTTAGCAACCAAAGATGAGACATCTCATTTGCTCATAATGTTCATGACCCTAGTGGAAAATCAGACAGAAAAAACCATCAAGTGCATTCGAAGTGATAATGGAACAGAGTTTGCAATCATACACTAAATCAATTCAGTGATTCAAAGGGGATAGCTAGACAATTCAGTTCTACGAGAACTCTACAACAAAATGGAGTAGCTGAAAGACGAAACAGAACTTTAATTGAAGGTACCAGAACAATGTTATCAGCAGCCAAATTATCGTCATTCTTTTGGCATGAAGCCATTAACACTGCATGTTATGTTTAAAATCGTGTGCTAATCAACAAACAATAAAATATGACTCCTTATGAAATCTTCTTCAAACATAATCCCAAAGTCAAATATTTCAAAATTTTGGATGTTGTTTTACTTTGTTAAACACGTCTGATTCTAAATCAAAATTTGATAAAAAAAGCTTATGATTGTTATTTTTTTTGGATATTCAGCGAGCAAAGTCGCATATCAGGTTTATAATAAAAGAACTAAATAAATAATTGAGTCGTTTGATATCGATTGGCATGAATCTAACAAAACAGATACAGGCTCTGCACCTTCATGGGTATACAATTATGCTTCATTATTTGAAACTTTTAATCAATCTTCTGTTGTTTCTAGAGCTAATCTCCCTTTGTCCTCATCAATTCAAGATATTTTTACTAATGATATTGGACCTATTTCATCTTTAGCTACAGGAAGATCTTCAGACAAACCCTCTTCCTCAAAAGTTTCAACTGTTTCACAATCTATTTCTGAATCTATAATGCCTCATTTTGATCTAGTTGTTAAACAAGCTCCACAGGTTTCTGATCAGAGTTCTTCTACTCAAGAAGATCCAATTGATACCATTCAAGTTCTATTTGAAGATTTACCTATTGATAATGATGTTCATCAAGAGGAAGATATTATGTATCAACCAGAAGGAGGAATCAATGTTGAAGAACCAGTGGCTCATATGTCTAATTTAGACGGTGTTATTTCTGAAGATACAATTCCTCAGCTGAGAATTCATAAGGATCATCCAATTGAAGCAATCATTGGTCCGTTATCACAGGGTGTCCAAACTCGAAGCCAATCTGGTGCTATAAATACATGCTTGTATTCATGCTTCATTTCTCAAATTATGCCAAATAACATTGAAATGGCATTAAAGGAAAATAGTTGGGTTGAGGCTATGCAAGACGAACTAATGCAATTCGAGAAGCTAAATGTGTGGTATATATGTGAGCTTCCAAAGGGTAAGTTGCCGATTGTTACAAAGTGGATATTCAAAAACAAAACGGATGAAAACGATGTGATTGTTCGCAACAAAGCCAGACTTGTTGTTCAAGGATTCTATTAGGTTGACGGACTTGATTATGAAGAAGTATATGCTCCAGTTGCAAGACAAGAAGCTATACGAATTTTTCTGGCTTATGCTTCATACAAGAACTTCACTATGTATCAAATGGATGTCAAAATAACATTCTTGTTTGGCGAGATGAAAGAAAACCTATGTTTGTCAACCACCTAGTTTTGAAGATCTAGATCATCCAGATTATGTTTATAAGTTAAACAAAACACTTTATGGCTTACATCAAGCACCTCGAGCTTGGTATGCCACCCTTATTGAACATTTGCTTGCAAATGGTTATACACAAGGTGCTATGGATCAAACTTTATTCTTACAGAAAACTGGTGATGATCTCAATCTTGTTCAAGTATATTTCGATGACATTATCTTTAGATCTACCAATGATGATTTGTGCAAGGAATTTGAAGCTGTGATGAAAAAGAAATTTGAGATGAGTTCTTTTATGGAAATTTCATTTTTCTTGGGTATCCAAGTCAAAAAAGATGATAAGGGTATATTGATACATCAAGAAAAATACATTCACAGTATCCTAGACAAATACAAATTTTAGGACTCCAAGATTGATCTCACTCCAATGACTTCTTGTCCAACTTTAACACTTGATCTCACGAGTGAAGACGTTGATCTGCATTTGTATTTATCAATGATTTCTCTGATGTATCTCACTACCAGCAGACCAAACATCATGTTTCCTGTCTATCAGTGTGCACGTTATCAAAGTAATCCAAATGAATCCATATGAAAGCTGACAAGCGGATTTTCAAATACCTCAAGGGCCAACCAACACTCGGCCTTAGGTATCCTAAAAATTCTGATTTTTGTTTATATGCTTATACTGATAGTGATCATGCACTTTATCCGTGACTGTTTTGATCAGAAACTTATTCATCTGGAATAGTCTCATCAGATGACAACATTTCTAATTTGTTTACTAAGTCATTTGATCATTCCCAATTCGATTTTTTAGTCCAATCTCCGGGAATGATTAACTTTAGTTAATGATTATCCATAAACCCTTTACAAAAAAAAATTTCATCATTTTAGTTAAAATTGTTATTTTCTTTGTAGATAATCACAATTTTAGGGGGGAGAAAATATGAAAATATCTCGAAAAAGATTTTGTTCTTAGGGGCAGTAAAAGAAATTTACAAAAAGATTTTGGTTTACATATTAAGAAAATTAAATTTTTTTAAGGATTTATAGGAAATAATAGTATATTTCTTGATTTTGATACATTACTTCCTAAGGCTTAAAAGAATTTGACTTGGATTATGTTTGATATGTTGATAGGCTTGACTTTCAAGACTGAAAAGCACTATGATATGTGATACACTGAAAGTATACTCATAATGACAGAAGTAGGGTACTTATCAAGGTTTTGTAGTAACACTGATTCCAAGCTAAAATAGACTGAGAGTTAAAGTTTAGTCATACTCAAGCCAGTTACTGTCTGACTTAGTGTCTTTCAGAAGATATATGAAATATGTATATATAAATATCAAAAGAAGAAAAATATGAAAAGCAAAGACACAAAGAGAAAATGAATATTAGAAAATGAATATCAACAAAAGAGCAAAAAGATGCCAAAAGGCCATATAGGAATAAAAGATGCAAACGAGCACAATAATAAAAGATAGGTGTAAGGCCCCGTTCCCAGGACGCTTACAGTCGGCCAATCATCGCATAAAACATATAAAATTCATGATTTTGCAGCGGAAATTTAAACTTTTCATTAATAATTAAAACATGTCAAATCATCATATCGTTTTATTTACCTTTCAGAAATGTATTACTACAATAACATTCCCAAAAATATGGATGCCAAACTCGAATCATTCCCAGTAGCTTATGCATCCATGCCTGCACCTCCTCAGCATCAACAATACCTGCCAACTATTATGCACACAAAAGTCAGTGACGCTGAGTGAGTTCTAGTTTTATATTAAAATACTTTACTTCCGTTAAAAACATTTCATTTACTTTTGTACATGATCACAAATTATACATACATCTTGGTAATAATTATTATTTTTCTTCATAATTCGCACTTACTTTCATTAATGTCTTCCACCCTTATCTAGATCCTGCCATATGCTATACCCCCATGTCAAGCAAAAGCCGATACTGTTCAGGGGTTTATAAGTAAACCCCCACGTCAAGCAAAAGCCAACACAGTATCGGGGTACGCGACAAGGATCTTCTCACAACTTGTATGCTATACCCCTACGTCAAGCAAAAGCTGATACTGGGCCGGGGTTTATAAGTAAACCCCCACGTCAAGCAAAAGCCGACACAGTACTGGGGTAAGCAACAAGGACTCCATCTCACAACTCATACGCTATACCCGCACGTCAAGCAAAAGCCGACACAGTACTGGGGTAAGCGACAAGGACCCCATCATTCATTTCTTCCATTTTCGTCATTCGTTATCTTTCACCTTCATTACGTAATACTTTACTTACGTACATAGGTATAACATACCATGTAAAGTCACATCATATACATAACATGGAACAACTTCATCATCATAACAGCACACAATGCATTCATATCATAAACAAGCATAAGCCACCATAAAACATCATTTCTTAACACTTAAGCTCTACTTCCGAAAATTTCAGAAAGTCCTAAGTGTTCACAGCACATGACAGGCATACAAAGGACAACTTAAAATATTCTAAGTATCCACAACGGACAGCCAAAGTCCACAGCGGACAGCCATAGTCCACATCGGATGAAGAAGTTCACAGCGGACAGTCATAAAATCTTCTAAGTGTCCACAGTGGACATGCAAGGTCCACAACGGACAGTTCAATATCCACAGCGGACAACATAAAATCTCCTCAAGGGTCCATAGCGGACATGCAAAGTCAACAGCGGACATGCAAAGTCTACGCGGACCACTAAATGCCTAAGTGTCCACAGCGGACACATTAATAATGTCCAAGTGTCCACAACAGACAGTGAGTGTCCACAGCGGACACCTTAATAATGTCCAAGTGTCGACAGTGGACAGTGGGTGTCCACAGCGGACGACCTGGACAACCTTCCCAAGTGTCCATAGCGAACATACGAGATCCACAGCGGACAGCTAAAATGGCCAAGTGTCAACAGCGGACACTCTAATGTCCATAGCGTACAACAAGTTTAGCTCCTGCAATGCAACTCATGCAGTTCTAGCCCCACACATCACTTCTAAATGTACCCTTAGCATGGTTCTACCAGTTAACACCCTTAAAACATAACTAACAATCATATAACAACATAGAAATCAGTTAAAAGCATACATCCTCGTAAACAGTCGTACATTCATAGAACATCGCAGTTTGGTTTAAAAACCTTCTTTTTAGTACGCATAATAGCCCCAAGCAAGTAGAAAACCAGTAAAAGAGGGGATCTAGAACTCACCTTGAACAGCTTTCGAGTAGAACACCTCAAACCCGAGAACCTACTTGAAGTTCCAGCACCTAAACCCACGAAAACGAGCACTAAATACCAAAATCTTGGTCCAGAAGTTCAAACCCAGCAGAAACCGAGAAGAACACCTTGAAATCTTACCTTTTGAAGATTTTCTTCCACTTTCTCTCTCTAGAACTGAAGGTTGCAGGAAAGAAAAGAGGTTATGGGCGGCCATACCTCTTTTAAACCCCCACTATGTGCAAATTTGGCCCTTGCATGCTTTTAACCCCTTGCTTTTGAAATAACTTCATGTTTGCTCCTTTACTTTTTTTTTCTGAAATTTCCGAGTGTTGCAAGTCCACCCCTCTTAAATAGGTTTCGTCCTCGAAACCTATCACTCCTTAAAGAGATCTGGGTAGTGCCATCTCATTTCCTCCTCTGACTCCCTAGTGGCCTCCTTTCCTTCAATGCAAAGACCACAGCTGCCACCTTAGAGAAGCTTTGGATAATTACCCTGTAGTACTCACCAAACCCAAGAAACTATGAATCTTGGATGGCATCTTTAGAGACTTCCATTGCATCCCCACCTCGACCTTTATCAGGTCTACCATAATCCCTTCAGGATTAATTACATGACCCAAAAGCTGAACCTCGCATAACTAGAACGCACACTTGGAGAACTTGGCGTACAACTTCTCCCTTTGAAGCGTATCCAACACTTCCTGGACGTGACAAACATGTTCCTCTTCGCTCTATGAATAAATCAAAACATCATCAATGAACACAGTCACTGACTTATCTAACTTAGGTCTTCACACCTGATTCATCAGATCCATAAAGCAGCTGGCGCGTTGGTTAAACCAAAGGAAATCACGAGGAACTCGTAGTGTTAATAACGCGTATGAAATGTTGTTTTAGGGATATCCTGCTCCTCCACCTCAATTGATGGTAACCAGATCGGAGATATATCCTCGAGAACCAACTGGTACCTTGGAGCTGATCAAACAAGTCATCAGTCCTCTGTACGGATACCGATTCTTCACATTCAGCTTGTCCAACTCACGGTAGTCGATGCACATCCTCATCCTACCATCCTTCTTCTTCATAAACAAGACCGGAGCACCCCAGGGAGAGATACTCAATTGACTGAACCCCTTATCTAACAACTCTTGTAGCTGAGTCATCAATTCCTTCATCTTGGAGGGAGCTAAACAATACAACGTCTTAGTGACAGGTTGGGCACTAGGTATCAATTCAATCTGGAACTCGATCTTGCGGTCCGATGGCACACCTGACAGATCCTCCGGGAATATGTCTGGGAAGTCACACATGACCGGTACGTCAGGCCATAATGGTACTGACGCATCCACATCTTTCACGTAGGCTAGATAGGCACCACTTCCACGTCTCTGCCACAACCATCCAAATTACTTTCAAGATCATACTAACTCTATCACCATAAATCATCACCGAACTCCCATCGGGCGTGGTCAATCGAATCATCTTCTTGTGACACCCAATGTTTGCCTCATTGGCTACTAGCCAATCCATCCCTAGAACTACATCAATTCCACCTAGGGTCACCACGAATAAATTAGCAGAGAACCTATGGCCTTCTGATTCTTTCACAGAATCCTCTAGGGCATCATGTATCCTAGTGGACTTACCGATAGCAGTTTCTACATCGAAGGGCTCATCAATCTTCCTACTCCTACGGGTAACTTATTACAGAAGGCAGCAGAAATAAAACTCCTACTAGCACGAGAATCAAAAAGTAAAGAGGCATAAGTTTGGGTTACTAGAAGTGTACCTGACACAACGTCGGGACCCACCCTAGCCTCCTCTCGGGTCATTGTGCATGCTCTGACCATCATCCTCTGCTCTCCTTCTCAGCCTCTTTCTTTGCCCGGGAGCTCTCAGCCCTCCACTTCTTGCAGTTTCTGCTCATGTGCCCAGTCTCGCCACATTTGTAACATTTCACCACACGACAATCCCTTGCCATGTGGCCCTCCCTTCCACACTGAAAGCAGATGTTCGATCCCCACTTACACTCCCTTGCATGCTCCTTCCCGCACTTGTTACACCTCTTTATCCCCGTACCTGTCCTCACTACTCTCCAGTCGTCCACCCTTGCCTTTTTGTTCTTTGGAGTGAAACCACCACAACCAACTCGTTCCCTATTCCCGTTTCTGTCACCATCACCTTTCTTACTCAGCTCCTCTATAGTCACTTCCTCCCTCTCGTCATACAGTCTCCCTGCCAGATCGACTACCAACCTAAACGTGCCTAGCCGGGCGGAAATTAGATGTCTAAGGATATCCGCCGGCAACCCCTGAATGTATCTCTTTATTCTCCGTGACACGGGTGTCACCTACTCTAGCACCAGCTTCGCTATCTCATTAAACTTAATTGTGTACTGCTGGTGTGTCATAGTTCCCGCCTCTAACTGTAGGAACTCTTTCTTGATCTTGTCGAGTTCCCTATGAGGACAAAACTCCCCGATCATCATCTTTTTCAGTTCACCCCATCTCATCTTCCCGATCACCCTGCTACCCTCAACCTCGACAATGTTTTCCCACCAGCACAAGGCCGAATCCACAAACAAGTGGGTAGCAAACTTCACCTTCTGATCCTCCCTACACTCGCTGATATTTAACACAGCCTCTATCTCTCTCACCCATCGTTGAGCAGCAGCAGCATTCCCATTCCCATCAAATGTAAGGGGCTTGCATCTTTGGAATGCCCCATAGTTGCACCCCTTTGCAGTTTCCTGCACTGCTTCCTCCTCCTCATCGTCACTGGAAACAACCATCTCAGTCTCTGGAATGCCCCATAGCAGACATACGAGATCCACAGCGGACAGCTAAAATGGCCAAGTGTCAATAGCGGACACTCTAATGTCCACAGCGGACAACAAGTTTAGCTCCTGCAATGCAACTCATGTAGTTCTAGCCCCATACATCACTTCTAAATGTACCCTTAGCATGGATCTACCAGTTAACACCCTTAAAACATCACTAACAATCATACAACAACATAGAAATCAGTTAAAAACATACATCCTCGTAAACAGTCGTACATTCATAGAACATCGTAGTTTAGTTTAAAAACCTTCTTTTTAGTATGTATAATAACCCCGAGCAAGTAGAAAACCAGTAAAAAAGGAGATCTAGAACTCACCTTGAATAGCTTTCAAGTAGAACACCTCAAACCCGAGAACCCACTTGAAGTTCCAACACCTAAACCCACGAAAACGAGCACTAAACACCAGAATCTCTGTCCAGAAGTTCGAACCCAGCAAAAATCGAGAAGAACACCTTGAAATCTTACCTTTTGAAGATTTTCTTACACTTTCTCTCACTATAACCGAAGGTTGCAAGAGAGAAAAGAGGTTATGGGTGGCCATACCTCTTTTAAACCCCCACTATATGCAAGTTTGGCCCTTGCATGCTTTTAACCCCTTGCTTTTGAAATAACTTTATTTTTGCTCCTTTACTTTTTTTTTCTGAAATTTCCAGGTGTTACAATATGTCATAGACATACATACGATATGATAAATATTTTTCTTTTTGAGAATATGTTCTGACATAGGAGACAAAATCAAAAGATGGGGCATGTAAATTCGACTTGGCATATAAGTCCTAAACGTCTTGTGAGGGCATAAGTCCAACTGGCAGTTCATAAGTCCTAAACTTTGTTAATATTTTGTGTTTAGAAATATTTCTCAGGCTAGTTATGATCTAAATAGTTATTATAATAGAGAAAAATAATTCCGAAAAGCCTGATCAGAGGTAAAAGGTTTAAGTCAAGTTGGGGTGACTTGAAATCTCAAAAGTGTATTGAAGCTGGATAAGGGTTCTACATGATTTTTAATTGTGGGATTCATAGATTTCATAAAACTCAATATAAACATGATAAATATCACAGAATATGTGTCCAACTAAATATTGAAGTCTAAGTTTAAGGTGGATACAACATATTGACAATCAACTTAACCAGTCTTATTTTAAATAAAGCTGGATGATTTAATGATTGATTTCATAAGAAATATGATTTTTCAAAAATATTGCAAGTACAAATTTGTGTGTTAACTTGTGTTTATTTTTGTTTTTTGTTACACTTTGTTTTTGATTTAGAAATTTTATAAAAATTATGAGTTCTTGGATAATTGTAAACACTTAGTTAAACATACTTTTTCTCATAACAAATCAAATGGTTCAACAAGATAAATACATTTCAAAAGTTGAAAAGTTGTAAAGTTAAAAAAAAATAAAGAAAATTGAACTTCTCACGTGCGAAAAGTTCAAATTGTGCGAAAAGTTGTACAACTAGATGAACTAGTCGCATGCGAGAATGTCTTCTGACTTCTCGCGCAAGAAGTCAGATGGCTATAAAAACAACAGTTGTGCGATAAGTTCTTCATACGTACGAAAACTCTCTAAAATTCACTCTCTCAAAATTCGAAGTGTTCAAACATTTTTATAGTTTATAATAGTGTTCATAGTTTTCTAATAGTGTTACTAAAGTGTTTGATAAGGTAGATTTTTAATTATTGATTGATTTTAAGTGAGTTTGATTCGTGACCGATTGGTAAATGACTCATACACTTAAATTCTAACAAAATTAAACATATTAAACCATAATAAAATCTTAATTGACACTTAATAAACATGTTACAATGATTAAACAATATAAAATGGTTTAATTTGAAACTTGAAAAATTAGGACTTATCACTTGCGATAAGTATGTTGTATATGAACAGGCGCGAAAACTTTCAAAATTCGCATAGAACTACTTGCGTGTATAGTAGGCTTGTCGCATGAGAAGTTGACTTCTGGTCAATTTCAGTTTCATGCGACTAATTGTCTTGTCACACGAGAAGTCAAACCTGAAAACTTAACTTTTCACATGCGAGTACTTGGGTTTGTGCGAGAAGTTCAAAATTTTTTAAATTTCAAAATTTTCTAAGTCTAGAATTCTTTTATTATGTGTGATTAATAAAGGTTTGCTTGATTTAATTTTCAAATGGTGAGATAGATTGTTTAATAAAAACCATAATCCTATTGCTTTTCTTGGTGAGATACCAGATGATAAGGCATTATTCAGATCACTTATTGATGGTCTAAATACATAACGTATTCATCAAGCCATTACAGCTAACCCAACTATTATATTGATGTGACCGATCAGTTCTGGAGTTCAGCCGCTAATGATATAGATTCCCAAGGTGAACCGTGCATCTCTGCTATGGTTAAGGGGAAGAGAATTGTTATTACATCTAAAGTGATTAATAGTGTTCTGCTATTAGAAGATCAGCCAAATACGCCAGTTAAGATAGATGATGATGTGGCTAAGGATTGCTTAAAGAGAATGGGCTATGATCATCGATATCCTTCATTAGAGAAGAAGTACTTACCTCCGTTCTGGAAGTACTTATTTCATGTGGTGATTCACTGCCTTAGTAATCTAAAGGTTGGGATGGATAGCCTTAGTGCAGTGTTCGGATCCCTGCTGATATCTCTCGCTGATGATCTACCTTATAGCATATCCAAGGCTATTTTCTCGGAGATGCAAAAGCATGTCATAGCTTCTATGGGGAAGAAGTTTATTATGTACCCCCGGTTCATATAATTGATTGTGAATGCTGATCACCTTGAGTTAACAATATCTGATTCTTCGACTTATGTTGTCATGGGGATGAAGAAAGATATATTCATGTACTTTATAAGAGCAAGGGGAAATTCCTAGGATGGTACACACTTTGCCAAACTTGGCAGATTTATTGACGGTTATCAAGAAGAAGCACCACAACCAGAGAATATGGCCCCTCAAACTGAATAGGCTGGTTCATCTAATGGAGTTCCTGATGATGTTTTAGGAAGTTCTCAACCGGTTAGGATATCAGTAGATGATGAGATTGACTCGTAGTTCAGTTCAGGTAGTGAGACTAACAGTGATCAAATAGGGAATGTCCCTTATGTACTTCAGGAACATCCCAGAGTGCAAGAAACTCCTACTAAACGCATTACGAAGGAACAAGATGCTTATTTTGTTCCTGAGGATTCTCCATCAACTCAGAGGAGGAAAAATATAATGACAAGGAAGAGTACTGATAGTCCACGTAGGAGGGTTAGAGGACGGGGTGTTTTGCGTAAGCTTCGGACCCAAATGACCATTGTGATGGATATTCTAGTTACAGAGACTCCAGTCATAGATAATGAGGCTATTCCACAAGAAACACCAGTGATTATTATAGAGTCAACAACTGTAACAAGCTATTCCATATGCCTACTACTGATGATGTGTTGAGTACTCTACCTAGGGATCAAGGCCCTAATGATATGTTTGGCATGGATGACTTTATAAATACTAGTCCTGAGCCAAGGCAGCAAGCTGAGACTTCTTCTAATTCACCTACACGGGTATCACTTGAGCAGAGAGTTAGTACATTAGAGAAGGAGATATTGGATAAGACACAAATTATTGATGATTTACATAGATAGATGCTTGAGAAGGATGAGCGGATCAAGAATCTTGAACATCAGCAACAATTCATATTCAGCTATGTTCAGATTTTGGAGCAGAACATCAGAGATCTCAATTCACGTGTCCCTTTCTCGTTTACACAACAACAAACCACAGAAGTTGGAGAGTCAAGTAGACAGCACTCTACTGATCCTAAAATTGCTCAAGATCCTACTGATACTATAGAGCATGATGTTGATCCTATTGTTATAAAACCACAACAGAGAATGCTATTTTTGATCAAGAGCCATCTACCACTGTTCCTACTATGGCTACTGAGGATCAACCTATAGTATTCACTAGCAAGGCGTTTGTAGAGCCTGAGCATCATTTATAAATCCCTGAGCCTTCATGATGATGATGATGACTTGGAGATGGTGGATTATAGTTATGATGAGGAAGATGATGTTGATGATGATAATGATGATGGTGATGATGATGAAAAAGATGATATGAAAGATGATGATGATGATCAGGGCGGTGAAATGGGTTCAGCTACTGGTCATTCTGAATCATCGGGGTTTGCTAATATCTTCGGACCAAGACTCGATGATACAGTTGACTATACACCATTAGATCCTGCTACCGAAGAAGCTTTCGAGAAAGAATTTAACATATTCTAGCAAAAGATTGTCACTGAGGAATTGGATGAGGACTTTGGTCCATTCGAAGATTTGGAGGAGACCATAGACTACACAGATATGTTTAAGAATAGTCTTAAGGACTTATTCTTAGATATTCGATGGAATAAGGAGAGATTGTTAGAGAATCTAGTGCTTAAGAAATGACTGAAAAGATAGCTGATTTAACTGGTTAAAGTGTTGTACGTCAGGTCGGAGATCATACAGTTGAAGCTCCTCCTCCGCCAGCTTATGTACACATGCTAAGACATTCCAAACCTTTCACAAGGTACGAAAACTTAGATCCTATTCTTAGTTGGGCATACGATGCAGAGAAGAAAATGTATGTAGTGAAAAGAAAGGGTGGAGTGATAGAGTACTATCAGGACGAGCACGACTTCCATACACTCAGAGCTTCAGATTTTATGCTATGGGTCATGTCCCGTTTATCAATCCAAGTAATTGTAGAAATGGGAACTGGATAAGGTATATGATTTGGAGACAAAGTAAGATGAACTTCAAAGACTTTAAAATAGCCAATCTAAAGTGATAAAAGATGAGACGCGTATAGATCCCAATACTAACAAGCCAATGAAGATAAAGGTCTATAAGCATCCAAGATATAAGAGGAAGATCCCTATACATGCTCTTATACCAGTTAATAGCTTGTCAAAGCTCATGCGGTGGAGTTATGAGAAGGAGACAGGTCATGCATTGATCCATTGTGTTAAGAAAGACTACCGTATCATCGACCCTGTGGATCTGCTCAAGTTTGGAAGAGAAGATTTGATGAGATTGCAGGCTTGTCTGATTGTAGCTGATGAATCTTTTCATTTCATAGCAGCATAGTTTGGTTGGTTGATTATGAAGGCCCTAGACAACAAGATGTATGCTTATGGGGGCAGTTACAAGGTTGCATATATGGACTTCTAAATGCATTGATTATCCTAGCCTAGGGGAAGATTATAGGGATTGAACCTAGAGGCTTGGAAAATCAAATCAAGATTATGAAGATCAAGTCACACGAGTACCTGAACTTACTGCATGAGAAGCTGCATCTCGCACGAGAACTTGGAAGTCAAGCGAGAACTACGCGAGAACTTCTAGTTCAGTATAAATAGTTGTTTTGTTATGTAATTTAGAAAGCTTTTGGTCATTTCCTTATTTCACATGTACTTTGTATCTTTCACATCAGAGAGCACTAGAAATTGAAGTTTATTTACACTTGTGTTCATTATTTGCTTATTCAATCTTGTTTCCGTGATGATTACATTCCGTATTCTTGTCACGAGATCGATCTTATTCGTAAAGTATTGATCCTTATAGTTGACCTAAAGATTATGTTATCTATATAAACTTGAACCAACATCAAGTCATTTCCTATTCCTGTGATAAAGAGTGTTCCATCAATAGTACCCTTCTTGTATCCATGCTGACAGAGCTACTATGATAGTGTCTCATACCACTTCCTTGGAGCTTGATGCAACCCATAGAGAGCTTTGTCAAGCTTGCTAACATAATCAGGATGATCTAGGTTTGCAAATTTAGGTGGTTGTTTGAGATACACTTCCTCATCAATCACCCCATATAAGAAAGCACACTTGACATCAAGTTCGTAGACCTTGAAATCCTTGGATGTAGCAAAGGCAAGGAATATCCTAACAGCTTCAGGTCTTGCTACAGGAGCAAAAATATCAATGTAGTCAATCCCTTCTTCTTGTTTGTACCTTTAAACAACTAGTATTACCTTGTTCTTGATGACAAGTCCTCTATCATCTTTCTTATTCCTGAATACCCACTTAGTACCTATAATAGTCTTCCATTAAGGAAGAGGACATAATTTCCAAACCTTTTGTCTCTTGAATTAAAGCAGCTCCTCCTGCATTGCTTCAACCCAACTTCCATCGTTCAAAGCCTCATCAATCTTCTTAGGCTCAATCTGGGGCAGTTTAGAGTCAGATAACAAGGTTCTTGTAGCTTCAATAAGTATCACGTTTCTCCTCTTAGCAACACCATTTTGCTGAGGAGTCCTGGGAGCACTGTATTGTCTTGTAATACCCTTTTCATTACAAAATGTATCAAGGATTTGGTTTTTGAATTCAGTTCCTTAATCACATCTTATGATTTTGACCTTGTGATCATATTGATTCTTAATTTTCCGAATGAAGCTCTTGAAGATCTCAGGTGTCTCATCCTTAGTTCTAAGGAAAAAGACCCAAGTGTATCTTATGTAGTCATCTGTGATCACTAAATAGTATGAGGTCCTTTATAGACTTATTACACTGGTCGGGCAAAAAGGATCAATATGTAGTAAGTGTAGGGGAGTAGTGATGGAGTTCTTTTCCTTTGGCTTATGAGACACTTTGTGTTGCTTCCCTTTCAGGCATGCAACATAATGGTCATCACTCGTAAACTCTTTCTTTGGCATTCCAGTTACCAAATCATTCTTAATTAATTTATTCATGCTTTTAATGTTTACATGGAGCATTCTTTTATCCTAGAATAAAGACTCATCACTATTTGATTTAGATAGAAAGCAAGAAACTACTCCTAAAGGGGATGTTTCTTGCAAATCCATCATCTACATGTTCCTTTTCCTGGGTGCTCTGAGTAGGATATGCTCTTGAGGAATGACCATGCCATTCTTGAGAACAATGCAGTCATGCTTAGTGAAGAGCATGTTATGTCTTTGGTCACAAAATTAGGATACACTCAAGAGATTATACCTAAGCTCCTTAACAAAATTTACCTACTCAATGTTGATCTTACCATTTGTGACCCTGCCCCCTTCCAGTAATGTGACCACCTGATTCTCCTTCAAAAGCAACTGGCCCTCCATCAATTTTCTCAAAGTTCTGAAGCAAAGAGTCATTGCATGTCATGTGCCTAGAATAGCCACTGTCAATGATCCATACATTCCCTTTGGTCTTTAGTTGTTCCTACACATAAAGAGATGGTTAGTTACATTTGGAAACCCGAGCCTTATTGGTCTTGGGCTTGTCAAAGTGAACTGAAGATAATGTAACAGTAATTGATCCTATATGCAAGCTCTAAGGATCATCTGCTATTGTTGATGAAGAACTTTTAGTCAGATGGCCTTCCTTCATCTTCCACACCATCTTTGGAGGACAAGACTTGGCCTTTAATACTTCAAAAGTTTTGATGACCTCAGAAGTTTTGGAAACTGGACCTTCGAAAGCTTTTGCATTCACTGCAGCAGACTTCAGTACTTCGGAAGCATTCTTTTCTTCCGAGACTAAACTTTCTTCTGAAGATAAGTTTTCACTTGTCTTCTTCTTCACTTTGGTGCTTCAGAAAGGAAGAGATTTTCCTTCAAAGCTATCATCTTCTTCTTCTTCTCAGAAGTTTTATTCTTGGTCATATGGATACTACTTATGGGATTATAGATACAATCCTTAGCAAAGTGAGAAGTACTATGACACATGATGCATTCAGCTTGCATGCTTCTGAGGGTCTTCTTCTGAGTATGAGGATGAGCTTGATCACTTTCCACTTCCTTCTTTATTTTCTCAGATGAGGCAGCAGGCTTCTTAGGGTTAGGCTTGCTTTTGGAACTGGATTGTTTAGGTTGTGCAATAGTGGTGCACATTTGATCAGTCTTCTTCTTTTGACCAGGATGATTTGGACATGAACTAGGACTCCAGGTACTAGAGTCCATTGTTGAGTCTTCAGTCTTTAGCACTTTAAATCCAGCAGAAATGAAAACTTGCTTTTGCTTGGAGTTAAAAGTGGCCATGATCTCTTGGGCTTTCTTTGACTTTCTTTTGGCTGCCCTTATCAAGTTCCTCCTTGTAGACATGGTCATCCCTGGTTCTTTCTTCTCTCCAGGAAAATAGTGTCCCTTCATAGTATAACCCTTGTCACTCACCTCATGTTCATCCTTCACTATCTCCTATATATCTTCATCCTTCTCTTGGATAGAATCAATAAAGGGCAGCTCATCTTGACATGTTCTGATAGGATCAAAATGGATCAATTTGTGATGATATTATGACACAATTCAATCATACAAACACAAGTAATCAAATATAAACAAACATATCAAAAATTGATAGTTTCATTGATAGATTGCATAGAAAGTACAAGTGTTGAGAGAAAAACAGTTACAATTCGTTACTGATTTCTAAATGCTTACCTACACAATACCTTATCTATGCTATTTATACTATCAATACAAAAAGGAACATATTTACAAAATAAGTCCCTACACTATGACAAAAACTATACAAAGACTAATAAAGACTAAATGTTAATCTTCGAGAGGCTTCTACAAAACTCCCCCTAAGATTGACATTGTCTTCAGTCTTCAAAATCATCAATCTTCTGTCTTCAATCTTTAATCTTTAATCTTTTGTCAGGTCTTCTTTAATCTTCAATCTTTAATCTTCAATCTTTAATCTTCAATCTTCTGTCTTCTCTCTTTTGTCTTCATACATCAAAGAAATCTTCTGGTTCTTCTTTAATTTTGAAAATCAGCTTCTCTTTATACATTTCCTGCTCTCTTAAGGCTTTAGCAATGGCAGATTTGAACTTGATTGCTAAAATTCCTTGTTCTGGTTTTGATTCATTTGTCTTGATTTCCATTTTATTCATAACCTCCAATTTTTCTTTAGATAAACCTGCAATATCAATATTAGCATAAAATTCAATTGGCTTTGGATACTCTTTGGAATGAATTTCCAACACTCCTTTGCTCGATATCCTCATGAATTCTATTTCCTTGATACCCTTCTTAACTATGTTTGCATAAGCTAAGGCTTTTCTTAAAGATATTCTCTCCATAGCAGCCTTCATCACTTTGATAATTGACAAGAAATACTTTTTGTCATTTTCAGCTACTTCTGGTACAACTCTTTCAAACTTTTGGATCGACAAAAATGAGATGTAACTAGGATGTAAGAGTTTCAATTCTAATAAACCAAACAAAGAAATCATGTCATGATCCCAATTGTCTAGATCTCGAACTAACTTTAACTCAAACATATCAGCATTGTAGAACCATCTCAAAATTGGTTTTGACTTTTGAGTTCCATCAATAACATTCAATCCATGATTAGTTACCTGTTCAAAATATTGATCGCTAAAAGCATCCAAAAACTTTTCCTATCCAATATCTTTATCACCATCTTTTCTTTTCCTTTTCAATGTTTGAAAATATTCTTTGTCTTCTTGGTCACATCTTGTTTGCAAAAATGAACTCATTCTGCTTATTCCTCTGTTCAATAACTGTATAAATTTTTCTCCTCACCTTGCTCTAGTTGGATTAATTAAAGGCAGTTTATTCAACTCCTTCAAATCTTGAACAGGTAGCTTTATAATGCTCAAGAAAAAATGATATACATCACAAATTTCATTAACTCTTTTAATAAAAAATGCATCAAATATCTCGTCGTATTTCCACGCCACAATCTTGACATCCTTGGTCGTTTCAGGAACAATCATTGCATTAAGCAACTCTGAAATTGATTGTTCTTTTTATAACACATTACGAACCAAATCACCTGCCGTTCGAGCTTTATTCCATAATTGTTTCTGATCAATTAAAACTTGATATGCTTGACTCTCAGTTTCAGGAAACATTTTC
Source organism: Flaveria sonorensis (assembly GCA_025506505.1). NCBI lineage: Eukaryota > Viridiplantae > Streptophyta > Magnoliopsida > Asterales > Asteraceae > Flaveria > Flaveria sonorensis. The sequence continues at coordinate 19,636,357 of CM046425.1, read as the reverse complement.
ATTAGCTCTTTCCTTCTTTCATATACACTACTCTTCATCGCCATGGATTTAATCTCTTGAGGTTTTAAAATCCTCGTTCTATTTGTTATCTCTAAATATTGTGGATTATCCATGTCAAGTTCAATCATTTTATTTGTTAGTTTCTCCGTTGCTTGAAAACTTCTCACCACATTTCTTAAAGATTCTGCTTGTAATCTATTAAGCTTCTTCCTTGGATAATTTCTTGATTGTAGCCACATCCTTAAAGCAGTTACATTCATGTCATCAAGATTAGGATGATGTAACTCAGATGTTGAAAGTTCCTCAATATTTATGCTCTCTTGAAGAGGATTCCACTCTCCATGCTCTATAATTATATCGTCAGGATCAATAGAAGCAACAGATTCAGCAGTAATACACTTCTCAACTCTTTATTAATTTGAGATACTATTAATCCAACAAGAAATACTCGATTATACTTCATCTTGACCAAATAATTATACATGTCTTCAAAATCTACAGGTACATCTTCTTGAACTATCTCAATTGGAGAAAGATTTTCATCAACATTAGCTTCAACTAAATCTTTATCTTCTAATACCTCATCATACCAGTCATCACCATATTCAGCTTCTATATCATCAAGAGCTCCTATGGTTTTTTTAATATCTGACTCTTCTTCTTCTTCAAGTGCAGGTTCATCAACAATCTTTTGCACTTTAGTTGATGATTCAGGTAAAACTGAAAAATCTACATCATCAATTTTCCTTTTACCTTTATCTAATTTAGGAGTATTTTTCAAATCAACTGGTATAATCTCAGAAATGATCATCACTTCAAGGGATGGAAATTTTGTACTTTCTTTCATCTTTTCCAATTCTTGTTTCAAAGCTTCATTTTCTTCTTTCAACTTATTGAATTTTTCTTCTATCAGATCATAGTCTTTCATCATAACTTCAAAAGTTTATACATTATCTTCTTTATTTTTCTCAAGATCTGCAACTACTTCATCTTTTTTTGTAAACCTTCTTTCAACTTATCATTTTCTTCTTTCAATTCCTTGATAAGCTTCAATTGCTTATAGTTTTCTTTTTTCAATTCATCAATAATCTGCTGAACATTTGTTTCTTCAGCCACATGAGTATCTTGTTGAAAATCATTGTGTATCTCAGCTTTAAATACTTCAAAATCTTGAACATTTTCATTGAATTCAAAATGTTCTTCAGTTTCAACCATTCCTTCAATCATTTCCACAATCTCCTCAACATTTTGACTTTTATCACCAACATCATCAGCTTGATCTACATCATTAACATCTTCAGTTTCTTGATTAGCTTCATGTACTTCTTCATGAACCACTTCCATCTCATTACCTTCATTTCCACCTTCATTATTATCATCATCATCTGAAGAAGAATTTGTGCTGAATCAATATTTCAAATTCGTTGAGCTTGGATCTTAGGATTCATCAGTTTCAGATCCGAGAATTCAAAATTAAAGATGGGTGGAAGTGTGTGAATCGAAGAACAAGGATGTGTGTGTAATGTATAATGTTATGATTTCATTGATATTGAATAACAAATTACAATGAAGAAACATATACATATATGGTTGAACGTAAAACCCACCCAAAGGAGAGAATTTCTCCTTGGGTAGTGATTTACACCATGAAAACACACACTTTACAAATGACCACCACCACACACTTTGTAATGACCACCCTTTACAAAGTAGCACTAGTGGTTCTATTTATAATGTTTTTGCATAATGACCTAATTTTGACTTTTCTTGTGGTCTTGATGGTGACTTTGTCTTGTTGACTTTGTCTTGTGTTTGTTTTGTTCTGTTTATTAGCTTGGTCTCTGAACTTGTATAATGAGATCTTCAGTTGACTTTGATTGTGGTTTGTAAAGCTTCAGTTTATTAATTGTTGAACCCAACAATACTCCCCCTAAATTGAGGCTAGCCAAACTTTGACTTTGAAGATCTTCTCTGTCACATGTCTTCTTGATCAACTGATGTTCTGACATAGTTCACTGTAGTTCTCCCCCTCAGATTAAGCTTATCCTAATGTATTTCTGATAAAGGATAGAATCCCTTTGAGAATACTTAACGTACTGGATATGAGGTGTATCACTTTTGGATTACTGTTTGTTCATATCATACTCAAAGGATTAGAATGTATTAGGCATATGAAGAGGCTTTGAACTTCAATAAACAGCATCAGGAACATAAGTCAGTCTTGAAGACACTTCAACTCTTTGAATCTCTAAATTAACTTGATAATGGATGGTTCCAAGTACTTCAGAAAAAGTTTCTAATAGTTGTACAAATCCTTGATTTGATCAGTGATTATGTGACCAAGGTTGATTTCTTCATTTCTGTTGAATGTGAAAATAGATGTGCCTGTTGGTTGCAATCATCCGTATTCATCATGTTTCTTGTTTTCTTGTTTGTTGTAGTAAACTTTTCATGATCTGTTCATTGATAATGTTGTTGTTGATAATGTTGTTGATGTTGTTGATGTGGTTGTTGGTGTTGATGTTGTTGATGTTGATGTTGTTGATGTTGTTGTTGTTGATGTTTTTGTTGATGTTAATGTTAATGTTGTTGTTGATGTTGATGTTGTGCATTCTGTTGAAGATGTTGATGTTGTTGATGTTGATGTTGATGTTGTTGGATGTGCATTTGTTTAAAGTAATCTAACATTTGCATTAGTTACTCAAAACATGAGCATTTGTGATGCAATGCATGGAATGAAATCAAAGCTCAAAAACATAAAAGTGGCCCAAAAACCCATTTAGAGGCCTTATTTTGGAAAAATAACGGGATAACCTGCCTATGGCGGGTTCATATCACGTAGCCCTTGTTTCCACGGTCGTTTTGACAGGTAGCACGTCGAAAACGGAGGCTCGTAGCCCAGGTTATGCCCATTTTGTTGATCAAGCAGCCGTATTTGGGTGATTAACATCCGCATTTGTTGAGATAAAGCATCCGCATTTGTATGTTAAAACAGCTGCATTTTGCATGTTCAATAGCCGTATTTGTTTAATCAACATCAGCATTTGTGAGATAACTCATCCATATTTGAGGTTATAATCAGCCTTCATCCGCATTAACTCCCACAACATCCGCATTGGTATAACTATGGAACTCATCCGCATTTAGCATAAGCAACCGCATTTCTTTTGTTCAACTTGGAATTTCATCCACATTGAAGCACAAGTCAACCTCATTTGTCTTGTTTTCAGAAACTCATCCGCATTTATCACTGGTGACTCGGCCGCATTGAGCACAAGTAACACAGCCGCATTTCTTTGTTGTATCTTGAACTCATCCGCATTGGATATAATACAACCGCATTTGTGGAGTTATCATCCATATTTGTTCTATGAAATGAGATGAACATCCGCATTATGTATAATACATCCGTATTAGTTAAGTTGATCAGCAGCATTGGTTTTGTTTCACATCAGCATTAATTGTGTGATCAGCATTTGTTTAATCAACATCCGCATTTGTTTAGTTCAACATCAGCATTTGTTAAGTTGCATGAAATGAACATCCGTATTGGTTTCCTTAATGCATCCACATTAGTTGCCTTCATGCATCCGCATTAGGGGCCTTAAGCAGCTGCATTTCATTAACACACTTCCGCATTTCTATACAAGAGAATCTAGTCTAAGTACAAAATAAGTAAAAACATTGTAAGTTGTTCATCCGTATTAGTTCATGCGGATGAACAAGTCTTCATCAGCATTAGTTGTCTTGTGATCAGCATTTCTTCAGTTCATCCGCATGGACAAATGCGGGTGAACACTTCTTGTCAGCATTTCTTCAATTCATCCGCATGGAAAAATACGGGAGAACACTTCTTGTCAGCATTTCTTCAGTTCATCCGCATGGACAAATGCGGGTGAACACTTCTTGTTCAGCATTTCTTGTCTTCATCCGCATTTGTTAATGCGGGTGAACAAACACTTGTCAGCATTTGTTCACAAGTTCTCCGCGTTAACAAATACGGGTAGTCTGTACTTGGTCTTTTTCTGTCTTCTTGGTCTTCTGTAAATAATGTCTTCTGTAATCTTGTGTTGTCTTCTGTTAATGATGTTATCCAACCAAAACAACCTCCAACCACCTCTTAAGTTGGCAAGTATGATCCTTTCAGGGTCTAACAATACTCCCCCTAAGGATTATACTGCCTAGGTTCCTCAAGAGTGTGATGGTGGTGGTTGTGATGATTTTGGTTGGTCTACTTGTGTAGTCTTCTTTTGGACTGATGTTGGGAGGAGAGTTGCAGCAGCTTCTTCTAATGTTTCTGGTTGTGCCATTGATGGATTGAGAATAGCCTTTATCATGTTAGAAAAATCCCTAGCTTCCTTCATCTTTTCTCTACTGAGCACATGAATCTTCATCTCACTCATTGAATGAATAGCCGCAATGGGCATTAGTTTCGAAGAGATGGGTTCCCAAACTGAAATAGAAGATAATCCATCTCTATGAATCACCAGTTAACCATCAGCATCAACTTCCAACTTGACTATGTTGCCCATCTGCATAGGTAGCCTTTTCTTCTTCCTTTGTTCTCTCTTGTTGTTAATTCTATCAAAAGCCAGCTTCAATATCTTCACACACTTCAAAATAAACTCTAAATCATCTTCTACAACCTTGTTTTTGATAGCTCTGAAGTGTTTGGTAAAAGTGTAATGAATGTAAGACTCATCTAGCAATCTAACCTCATACCCACTAAAGATTCTTATTTCAGGGGCTTCCTTTCCTTCCCATTTTCTTTCAATTACTAGCTCAAAGGTGTTTTCATCATAATACACATTTGAAATAGGCTTTGTTTTATGAGTACCGGCAATTATTTTCCTCTTCAAACTTTCTGTTGGCTTAACATGTAGTGCAGGAAACACAATCTCTTCAGCTTCTCTTTTCTTTCTTTGATCAAATGGGTTCTTGAATGTTTTGTCTTTTCTGGTACAGATAGATTTCAGTGATTTGAAGTTCTTTGTTCTTTTAAACATCTTTAGAATATCTTCAAATTCATATCCTCTATACATTCCATCAGGATTAATCAAGTCTAGCTCAGCCAACTCTTTTAAATCATGAACTTTCAAGGCATTGACTAAGGCTGTGTACTATGTGAAAAATTGGACTAATCCTGATATCCTCTTCACCATGAACATATTCCAGTTACTATCATAATTCCAGGCAATAATTTTTACATCTGTCTTGCCACTGGGAGTAGATACCCCTCTTATCATTTTAGCAGTAGTCAGCCCCTCTTGAAGTTTAAGTTGAGAAGGCTCAATAAATCACTCTGGATTCTTGTGAAGCATAGGGGCCAGAACATCTTGATCTTTAACTGTCAACTGCACATCTTGTGCTGATTTTCTTGTTCTGGGCTTCTGGGCAATCACTTCTTCTTCAATTGCTTTTAGTCTTTCTTTCTTGTCATTGATCATCTTTAACATAGCAGTCCTAAGAGAATTAGTCTTCATGTTCCCCATATTTCTTTTTGTAAACCCTTGTTGAGATAGATAATCCTTCATTTCCTTATCTGTCATACTATAAGGATTAGGATATGCAGTTTGAGTGTCATACTTCTTTGCTGTCTTAGAGATTCTTGTGACTGATTTAGTAGTTTCCTTTTCTTTTTCATATTCACTCACAAATGTTGGATCAAGAAGCTTCTCCATCTTTCTCACTTCTTCTACCATACCTTCATAAGTCATGCTAAAGACTATATCAGCATCATATCCATGGTTGATCAGGAACATGGCATAAATCATAAGATCATTAGTCTTAGCCTTCTCTATCATACTTTCAACAAATGGCATGTCTTCATGTTTCTTTGTTTGTTCATCTTCAGTTTCTCCTTCTTCCAACATAATTACTTCCAAAGTATGCTGCAACTCCTTCTCAGCTTGTTCATGTTCATCTAAAAATTCAGCAATTGCTGCCAAACTCCTAGGATCATCTTTAGTTTTCTTCTTAGGTTGTTCTTTCTCAACCATAGGAAGTTTTCCTTTTGCTTTTTTCGTCAAGTATTTCCTTTTTCTTGTGCATGTGATCACTCTTGGTCCTGATGTTGAAGCTACATCAGTTTTGGCCTGTTGTTTTTCCTTAATAGCCTTAAGCTCAGCAGTGATTCTTTATTGTTCAGCTTCTTGTCTATTCAATTCAATTGTTTCCTTTTCTTTGAATTCATCACAAAGTCTATTGATTAAACTTTGTTGTTCAATAGTCAATACAACAGCAGGAACAAGTTGCATTCTCAATTCTTCTTCTATTGACACAGGTTGTGATGGAATTACAACTATAGACTCAGAAGGGGATTTGGTCTTTTTGATGTAATCCCAGAATTCCTCATCTATAATGAATTCACTTGAAGAGAATCTGTCCATGTCATCTATTAGTTCTTTCATCATAGCCTGATTTTCAGTGGATGGATCAGAATGTACTACCATCTCCCAGCTATCATCATCCCTAACACCACTGGTTTCTTGCTGTTGTGAATGAACTGCCTTATCTGTTTCTTCAGCTTCATGTTCTGTTGCCTCTCTTTCAAATTCAGCACTTAATTAAGCAATCAGTTCCAATTCATCAATTCTTTTCTTAAAAACCTCATTTTGTTTGTTCCAATCAGTAATGATTTATGTTTGCATCTCCAGCATGTGTTCTTGATCTTCCGTAGTCATAGTTTGGATAGCCACAGTGTCCACATGACCACTGATTTCTTCTCTTAACATCTCTAAAGAGGCTTTTAACTGTTTGATCTCCTCATCTTTTGTTCTCATATCTGCATTATACTTGGCTTTTAATTCATTCAGCTGTTTCTCCTTTTCATCAAGTTCCTGAATCCTATCATTTTTGATTCCTGCCCTTCTATCAAGAGTTTTCTCCATTCTGGAGACTTTAAGCATCAACTCAGAAATCAATTTGTCTTTTTCATCAGGCTTGTTTATCTCAGATTCAGCATAACTTTCTGAGGGACCCTCCTCTGAGATCATTTGTCTCTCAGGCGGTGGTGCAGGTTGTGGATAATCCTCCTCATCACTGGATGATTCAGAAGATGAACTGGTAGATTCACCAGGTCCATCAAAAGCATCAGCAGCTTCATGTGAGGGGTTGTTGGAGGGTTCTTCACGAGTGTGCATGTGAGAAGATGGAGAGGATATAATGGGATCAGCCCCAAAAAGGGAATGAATCTTAGCATCATGAGTTGAAGGCTCAATGTGAAGATCACCACCTACATCAACATGTGGTGACATTGGCCACAATATTTCTTCTTGTGTTGCTGCATGCTCATCAGCAGTAGGTGGATTGAGAGCAGCAGGCTATTCTTTAATAGTTTGTTCATCTCTTTCTTGTATAACATCAGCAGCATCATCATGAATGGGTTCCTCAACAGGAACATTATCTTGACCTTGTTCCTCAATATCATGTACTTCTTCTTGAGGATTAATCTGCTGTTGCATCCATGGTAGTAGTGGGAAAAAAGTACCACTATATGAGTTTCTAGGATCCATCTTTTTGATGTATTTGTAAGACTTGGCATTATAATGAGGCATATCTAGAATGGGACCTTCTAATGCCAAATCAGGAAAGGCTTCATTTATTAAGCACTGGATAAATCTTGGGTACATGAGGAACATGTTTCTTCTTCCTTCTTCAACATTAGCAACCATACCATTAAATACATATGCTGAATAGTTGTATGGTCTGTTCGTACAGAGAGCACAAACAAGTGATGATGTAGTCAAGGGTATATCATTCCATCCAATCTTCCTTTTGGATAAGCAGTGTTGCACATAATGAATGAGGAATATCCATTGCAAATCAACCAACCCCTTGACTATTTGTTTTGCCTCAAATCCACCTTCATATCCAATGTTTGCAAAGAAGGTCATTATATCATCCTCATCAAATTCAATTGGAGAATTAGGATCATCTTGAAACTGAAGGCATTCTCTCACAGATTGTTCTGATATCAACAGAGTGTGATCATCAGATATTCTTCCCGAAATTACTTTCTCTCCAATAATCTCCAATACTTCTGCATTTCCCCAGAAAGATCTGATGTAATTCTCATAGATTATAGGTCTCACTGTTATGGCATGAGTCACTCTTGTTGTGTCTATGAACCTGATCATGTCGCTGAGTCCCTCAGCTTCTGGGACATCAGGATCAAGAAAACCACTAACATTATAGAGCTTACTCCAGTTTAGGTTAGCCATGTGTAATCTGCACAATATATAAATGAATTAGTGAAAATTATGGATAACATATCTCAAATTGATATGTATTGTGTTTGATTTGTCCAATTTTGACTTTTCAAATCAAAATAGTGATTTTGCTTGTTACTGTTGCATTAGGTGTTTTGACCTAAGTTTGATTTTGAATGAAGAATAGTTCAAAAGTTTTGGTTTCTTTCTGTTGTGTTGATTTGTGATTCACAAGTTTTTCATTCTAAACACTGGTTTTGATTTCACAATGCTATGGGATGATATCCCCTATTCATCGGTGTCTTAGTTGTACTTAGAACCACTAAAATCCTTGTTGTATACACAAATCATTGGTTTTAATGAACTTTGACATTCATGTAAATCCATTGTTATTGTGTAGTTTGAGAGTTTCGCAATTTTAGGGTTCTATGTTTCAACATTTGTTTGACAGCCGAAGTTTTTCAAAATTCTGATAACCACCTTGTAGTCGACAATGTTTTGATTCAAAGGACACTTTTGAATGTTTTGATGTTTGGCTCGAGCACAGAGATTGTTGATGATAGTAGATTTGAATTTTGAAGAAGTATATTTTCTGGCACACGGCTCACTATGAAACGTTCACTCAAAATTTGAAAAGTAATAAATGACTCACATTAGATGAGAATTTATATTACAGCTCATAATTTTCACAAAATTTTAAGAGTGCTGAAAAGTTCTATACTATAGCAAATGGGTGCATTTACTGTAACAAATACGGAAGAAGTAATTTTACTCATCCGCATTACTATAGCAAATGCGGGTGAACAAAATTTTAACTTAACAACATTTACTGTAGCAAATGCGGGTGAACAAAGTTAACTTCAGCATTTACTGTAGCAAATGCAGGTGAACAAAGTTAACTTATCAGCATTTACTGTAGCAAATGCTGATGAGTTGAACTGTCCGCATTTACTGTTTCAAATGTGGAAGAACACTTTGTTGTCCGCATTAGTTTTACTTGCACAAAAACACTTGCCCGCATTGGTTAAATGACAGGGTTACCTTCACCCGCATTAACCAATGCTCTTACCCACATTAAATTTTGAATTTGTCAAAAATTAGTTGCAGTTGATGATTCTGACTGGTTTTGCACAGCTGGTTCTGATTTTATGAAGATGAGTCTGCATCATTGGTGCTTTATGAAGATTTAGCAGATTCTGAAATTGTCAATTCTTACTTGGATTGACTTCTATCCTTGATGTGATACATGTTTCCCAGTTTGACTGATTTTGGGCCATGTGCATCTTCTAAAGCAGTTTATGGTATAATTTCCATACAGACACTATCCATTTTGATTTAAAACAATGTTGCCTATTTTACATTTCCAAATATCATGTTTTCGTAAATATTTCCTTTTAAAAATTTACTACTCCCCCTAACGTTTATATCCATAAGGGTTAAAACTTTACACAGATTTATAAAATTTAAGGAAAAATATTTCTGAATTTTTGATTGTTTTGCTTATCTGTAAATGTAAAAATTTTGTACTATTGTTTGAAATTTTGGGATCATATCAATCTTATCTTTCATAAGTGCAAGTTGTCATGAACTTATTGATTGAAGATATGTTTGTCCTCTTAAACTCATTGTTGGTCAATATTGTAATGCATGTGATTATTATCATGTTTTGATTGGTTTAAACATTTAACATGAACCTCACACCAATAAGCATAGCAAGATCAACTATCCTCATGTACTGTATGGTAGAACTTTCTCACAACTTTCAAAACCCGGTCATTTAAATTATGAAATCTCATTCATTTTGGGTAAGAGGAACCAACATTGGGATTCTTTTACCTGATCCTTATTGTTATTTGATCCTCATTGGGATTCTTTTTGCTCTTCACTTTTGAAGGTGATCCACTTTAGGATTCTTTTTGTTATATTCTGTTTTATTTGTCACCCGTATTGGATGTGTTCCTTATTGGGACACTTTTTGGATCTAGACATCAGCACAATGTGCTTGTTTCCCCAGGTCTTTGCTCTGCGAAACAAAGGAGAAACTGATGTGAATGAGATTCATAAGGTATCATGACCTGGTGTGTTTAGGTTACTACACATACATACACTTGGATAGGTTAGATACTTACATGCTCTGAGATGATGCATTCACAGTTGAATGTGATCTTTAGTTTATCAGAGCATTTATCTTCTGTTCCAAGTTGAGCCTACCCTCATATCAGGTAAGTCATGTCAGTCTTTCAAGATATTAAATTAAGCACAGCGAATGATATAACGATTGTAATTATATCATTTCCCAGGAAGTACAAATCAAGGACTTCAACAAAAATTGATTTCTTTTTGAATTTTGTGAATTCTTTTTTTTTTGATGTTTTTGTAAATTTTAATTTTTACTCAAGGTTAATCATGTCGATTGATTGGACTAAGAATTCAAACCGACTTGGGTCAAATGCTTTAGTAAACAAATCAGCTACCTGAATCAGCTTGATTAAACCTTTTTCAGCACAGTCTCTCAAAAAGTGATATATAATTTCAATATGTTTTGTTTTTGAGTGTTGAACTGGATTGTTTGTTATGAAGACTGCAGCAGTGTTGTCAATATGAATTGGTGTTTTTAAGAAATTATAACCATAATCAAGCATCTGGTTTTGAATCCAGAGAACTTGAGAACAACAAGCTGATGCTGCAATATATTCAGCTCCAGCTGTTGATATAGAAACATTGGTCTGTTTCTTGCACTGCCATGACACCAGTCTGGGACCAAGAAATTGACAACCACCAGATGTTGACTTTCTATTAAAATTGCATCCCCCGTAGTCACTGTTTGTGTATGCATAGAGTTTGAAGTCTCCTTCCTTAGGATACCATAATCCAAGAGCAGGTTTGCTTTTAAGATATCTGAATATCCTCTTGACTGCATTCACATGAGATTCCTTGGGATCTTCCTGATACCTGTCATAAACACAAACACCAAACATAATGTCAGGTCTACTGGCTGTTAAATACATGAGTGAACCAATCATGGATCGATAAAGAGTCTGATCCATAGATTTACCCTCTGTATCTGGACCAATCTTCACTTTTGTATCAACAGGTGTCCTGATGGACTGACAGTCTGCAAAGTGAAACTTCTTTAACATGGATTTCACATATTTTGACTGGTTGATGAAGATTCCACTGGATGTTTGTTGTACTTGAAGACCTAGGAAGAATATGAGTTCTCCCATAGCACTCATCTGAAATTTTGAATGCATAAGATCTTCAAAGTCTTTGCAGAGTGTTTTGTTGGTGGAGCCAAAGATGATATCATCCACATAAATCTGGACAAGCAGCATCTCATTCCCTTTTCTCTTTCTGAATAAAGTCTAGTCAATCTTCCCTCTTTCATAACCATGGTCGAGAAGAAAGGATGACAGAGTCTCATACCATTTCCGAGGGGCTTGATGTAAGCCATACAAAGCTTTATCAAGCTTGTATACCCTATGAGGGAAATCAGGATCCTCAAATCCTGGTGGTTGACTCACGTAGACTTCTTCAGAGATCTTACCATAAAAAGATCTTACCGTTTACGTAACATTTAGGTTTGTTTTTTCAAAGGCAGATCATTTGTTTGTAAGGTTCTCACATGGTGGAGAACTAGAGTAACTTAGCTTATTATGTCATCTTTCCCTTGAGGTTGAGTTGAGTTGTTTCCCACTCTCTCTCTCTCTCATACTCACACTCACTCACACACCCCCATCTCTCTCTTAACTTCATCTTAGGCAACCTTCCTGTCTCTTGTTGCCTTCATACTTGTCTGTTGGAACCTTTGCAACACCCCCACTCCCACCCCCACCCTCTCTCCTCTTCAGACCCTATGAGGGAAATCAGGATCCTCAAATCCTGGTGGTTAACTCACGTAGACTTCTTCAGAGATCTTACCATACAAAGACTTTGGAGGAGTGATGGTGACGGGGCCGGGGATAATGGAAGAGAAACAGGGCAATACGGCACCGTTTCTAATCTAGCAACAGGAGCAAACATCTTATCATAATCTATTCCTTCTTCTTATGTATAGCCCTGGGCTACCAACCTTGCTTTGTTTCTGATGACAATCCCTCTGTCATCAGTCTTGTTTTAGTATAGCCATCTGGTGCTGATAGGGTATTGACCTTCAGGAAGATCCACCAGTTTCCATACTTCTTGTTTCTTGAATTGCAGCAATTCTTCCTGCATTGCCTCAATCCAGCTATTGTCTTGAAGTGCCACTTTGATGTTTTTGGGTACAGTTTGTCACAGAAAGCAAGAAAACAAACAGATGTTTGCAATACTTGACTTGCCTCGAGTCACCCGCTTGTCTAAATCACCAATAATGTTGGAAACTGGATGATTCTTGTGTATCCTGGTAACTGGAATCAGATCACCAGCAATAGACACATCAAGATTGGAGACATTCAGATCATCTTGGTGAGAGGCATCTTTTGGAGGTGATGTGGGAGAATGATGAAAGGAATCAAAAAGATCAGCATCTTCAGCTTCAGCAGCACTTTGGATACTTTCATCATTTGAATTTCTGTTGTTTTCAACTGGTGCACAAGCTGGTTCAGGATTTCTCACTTCAGTTGATGGTTCAACAGAAGGAGAAGGCATTGTGCTATGATCAACCTCAGTTGAAATACTTTGGTGTTGAATAACTGGTCTCACGGGATCAACTAGTAGAGGCACTTCCTCATTAGCTTGATTATCAGAAGAAGGTGGAATCATAGGAAAATCAGTTCTTCTATCCACTGAGCTAGAGGACCCTGCATTTGACAATTTAAACTGATCAAAAGATCTTGTAAATGAGTCAATATCAAACAACCAGTCAGGACCGATTGATGATTTGGAAAGAGAGTGCTCATTGAATTGAATGTTTATGGATTCATTAATGATGTTTAATCTATGATTAAACACCCGAAAAGCCTTTGAAACAGAGGAATATCCCACAAAGAATCCCTCGTTAGACTTAGGAGCAAACTTTCCTAAATGATCCCCGGTGTTCAATATTGAGACCGGACATCCAAATGACTTCAAAAATCAAATAAATGGTTTTCTGTGAAAAAGAAGTTCAGAAGGAGTTTTGTTATGTTCTTTAATTATCAGAGTTCGATTTTGCACAAAACATGAAGTGTTGACAGCTTCTGCCCAAAACTAGGCAGTTTTGCATCTGGCATTGTTCATGCTGCTTCAATTAGAGTTCTATTCCTCCTTTCAGCCACTCCATTTTGTTGTGGAGTCCGAGCTGCATTGAAATGATGAATAATGCCTTTGTGTGTGCAAAATGAACTAAGATCCTCATTTTTAAATTCTGTCCCGTTATCACTTCTGATTGATTTTACTTTTAAGTCAAGTTGATTTTCTATTTTTGTGATAAAATCTTTTATTATTTGGGACGCCTCTTTTTTATGAAGTAAAAAGAAGACCCATGTAAATCGTGTAAAGTCATCTGTGATTACCAAACAATAGTGCTTCTTTCCAATACTCATGACATGAGTTGGACCGAAGAGATCCATATAAAGTAACTTCAAAGGAGAATTGTTTGAGTTCACAAGCTTTAGCTTATATGAGGATTTATGTTGTTTTCCTTTAAGACATGCAGTACAGAGATCAACAAAATGAAATTCTTTTTAAGCAAGCCATTTACATGGATTCTTTTGACCAATCTGTTCATGTTTTTAAAGTTCGTGTGTCCTAAACATCTATGCTAAAATTGTGACTCATCAACAGATGCTTTAGACAAAAGACATGTCTCTTTAGACGGATGAGCAGAATTAAGGTTCAAGACATATGTATTATTCTTCCTCGGTGTCTTCAAGACAAGCCATTCTTCATGAATGTAGAATCCTGGTTTCAGAATGTAGCAATGAGAGTCACTGAAGTGAGTGGAATATTTCTTGTCACAAACCTGAGACACGCTGAGCAGATTGAAGTTCAGTTGCTCGCAGTAGATCACTTTATCAAAGCTCAGCAGTCCATTTGTCACAGAACCTTCTCCTGTAATTCTACCACCTTGTGAATCTTCTCCAAATGCTACAGTAGTTCCTTGAATATGCTTGAAGTCATGAAGGAGGGAACTGTCTCCAGTCATGTGTCGGGAGCATCCACTGTCCACGTACCATAAGCTATTGGACCTGTATGAATGACTCTACAAGCACAAAAAGAACTAGTTAGAATGAGGAACCCAAGCCATAATGGTCTTGGGTCGTCCCTTTGCATCAATCACTGTTACCTTTTGATATTTTCCTCTTGTTTGAGTTTTAGAGGAGGATGATTTCAGCCCTTTTCTATTACTTCTTTGAAGTTTGATTTCATCAATTTCATCTGAAGTGTTAGAAGAGTATACAAATCTTTCCTTTTGATTTTTGTGTAAAGGTTGAACAGATTTTTGCTTGTCAAAAAACACTTTAATTTTATATTTTTGATGAGACTTTAGTGATTTGTTCAGGTTTGTTGGACTTTTGTGCCTGACCTTGTCAGTTGGAACTGATGAAACGGGCTTGTTTTATGAAATTTTCAATCCTTTTTGATTAAAGTAACAATCAATTGTATTGTGATTGGTCATATCACATAATGAACAGTATTTGTTAAAATGACAGTTTTTCTTTGAGTGATTGTTCATGTCACAGATAGAGCAGTACTCAGTGCAGTAGCACTCATCTGTATTGTGATTGGTCATATCATAGAATTCACAATACATTTGATTGTCCTTTAATCTTGATGGAGAAGTCATATCAGTCTTTGGGGTGCCAACAGATTGTTTCACAATTCTAACTTGCTTTGTTTTTGTGGACTGATGCTGCTTCTTTTTGTATTGCCTTATTTCCCTATCGAATTGTTCTACCTGTTCTTTGTTGAAAATATCAAACCCAATTCCTTGTCTGATATTTGATGAAGATGGTGAATCAGATTTCACTTTAGATTTTTGAACAAAAGTGGTTTTTCCTTTGGTAACTAAGGGAACTTTAGTTTTATCCTTGAAGTTCAATGAAACCCTGTCTGATTTGCTTGAATTTTTAGGAGATATGATCTTATAATCAGATCTGCTTTCAGTAGATGGTTTCACTGAGCATTCAGCAGTGTGATTTACTTTAAGATTTTGAGGAACAAATTTTATAAAAGGCACAATTGATTTGACTGGGCTCTTTGGTTTCTTGATAACCACAGGTTTGTCTGAGCACTCTTTGATTTTGATAGGATGACCTAATCTGATTTTATCCTCATCAGTTTCAATGTAAACACCTGGTTTGTTTTGAGGATTTGTTGTTTGACAAATCATTGATTTGGTTTCAATAATTTTAGATTCTTTTGTATCTGATTGAGTAAGTGACTCAGGCATAACAGTGTAGTTATCATTATATGGAGGATGACAAGTTTTATAGCCTATCCCAGTCATATCTTTAGGCCCCTTTTGATACATAAGTAACTCTTGTAGCTTGACAGATGAGAGCTGAAACTTTTCAAGTTTCATTTCAGTAGTTGATTGCTCAGCTTTTGATTTGGTCAACAATTCAGTTAACCTCTCATTTTCAGCCACAAGTGTGTACTTTTCACCATGGAGTGTTTCCATGTCAGACAACAGATATTTGATTTTAACTTCATAAATTCTCATTTCTTGTTTTAACATCTCTGATTTCACCTTTTCTTCTCTTATTTTATTAGCCAATTTGTGATTGTGTTCCCTGTATCCCTGTACTTCTAGAACACATTTTTCAGAACATAGTTTGGATTTTACCTCAGATGGTATTGGAGTTGGTCCATCATTGATATGTGCCATAAGTGCATGATTCTGAAACTGTGGTTGGACTTCCTTAGCATACAATCTCCAATCACAAACTCCATCTTGTCTGATGACAAGTGCATTGGAAGTTTGTTGATTACTTCCTTGAGATTGATGAGTCAGCAGAGGTTGTCTTTCCTGAATTGGTTGTTGCTGATTCTACTGCTGGTGTAGATGAGTGTTGCTTGATTGAAAGTTGGTATGGTGTTGAGATGAATGCTGGCCATGTGTGGGTCTTTGAAAGTTGGTGTTGCTTCTCATGGGAGATTTACATTCTCTAGAGAAATGACCAGTCATTCCATAGTTAAAACACTTAACCTTGGATTTGTCATACCCCAGCTTGGTATTCTCATCAAGACTCAGTTTCTTCCCTTTACGAAAGAACTTCTTTGCTCTCATGGCAATCATGGCCATCTGCCATTGTAAATCCATTTTTCTTTAACATCATCAGGATCCATCTCTTCCAGATCCTTTTGAATCAAGTGTGCTGATGTGATTCTCCCCCCAAAATAGGCTTCAAAGCTAGCAACAAAGGCATTATAAGTAGCCTTCTGTTCTTCAGATCTTTGATCATTGGGTTTACTGCAGGGTGTTGTTGTGGGCTGAGCAGAAGATGAGGGTTTATGTTGTTGAGCATCGCAGAATCCAGTTGTCTTTGAATGGTCACCAGTTGAGAGAAAGTCATCTTCTTCAATCACAAATGCATTCTCAACAGAATGAGTTTCTAATGGAAATTTGTAAGCCTCAATGACTTGTGGTCCACTAAGATTTCTACTCCTTTCATCCAACTCCAAAGCCTCAATTTTGGCAATCATGATATCTAAGCTTGTACTCTCCAAATCAAGGGTATTCTTTAACATAGTGACATTTTGTTTCCAGCTTTCAGGTAAACTGTGTAGCATTTTCTTGTTCAATTCTTTTTCTTTGTAAGTGACCCCCATGATTTGAAGATCATTTACAAGTTGAACAAATCTATGAAGTTGTCTTGAGATTGACTCTCCTTTGGTGTGATGAAAAGTTTCATATTGGTTTATCAGTTTATCTTTGTTAATTTCAGTCACTTCACTACTTCCTTCACACATGATCTGTAGAGCATCCCACACCCCTTTAGTTGTTCCATATTTTTCTAATCTTTTCATTACATCCATTTTCAGTGCTTGTGTAAGGATGGAATAAGCTCTAAGATCAATCTTGATTTTCTTATATTCTTCATCATCAAGAGTTAAATTGGGATCCTTAATAGGAATTCTTGCAGTTTTGTACAGAGCAGCTTGATCAACATTTAGAGACAGTGGAATGTTGGGACCTTTGCAAATAGATATCCAGTAGTCAGGATCTACACCTGTAATGTAATTTCTAAAATGAATTTTCCACTGCTTAAACTCATATTTGTGTTTAAGCATAGGAGGTTTAGAAGCATGCCCAATTTCAGAAAGATTGTGAGAGTCCATGTTAATAAACTGATTTTAACTTGGTTAAGTAAGGTTTTAAGTTGATTTTAAGTTTGAGCAGTGAGTTGTTCTCTGAATTTTCTGTTCACAGTCTTTACGAGATCTGTTAAGTTTAGATCTGTTAGCCGGAAGGAGTTCTATGTTTTGTTGTTTGTGAGTGTGAAGGTTTGTCAACGACAGATCTATATGGTACCACTTCTTTGTGTCGATTTCAGTGTGTATGTTTATCAGAAGTATAGATCTTGCTGATAAACAACTCAGTCTATAGTTCACTCGATTTTCACCCAAAATCTGAGAAGATTCTATGATGAATTCAAGAGCCGAGGCTCTGATACCAATTGACTGGGTTTGAGAATGATATTCTCGGTTGATGTGACTCAACCTAGGATCGAATATGCAGACTGAGTCAGTAATATAGTTGCGGAATCACTATATTACAGAATAGATGAACCTGAAATAAATGTTTGAGTAAAATTCAGTACATGAACACAGAAGTCACATATGTATAATATTGATGTTATAACTGTTGAAGACCAAAACTTACAAAGTTAGGGTATGCAGCCCTATTTATAGGCATACACATAATCTATACAAAAGACTAAACTAACCCTGATCTATACAAGAGAATCTAATCTAAGTACAAAATAAGTAAAAACATTGTAAGTTATTCATCCGCATTAGTTCATGCGGGATGAACAAGTCTTCATCAGCATTAGTTGTCTTGTGATCAGCATTTCTTCAGTTTATCCGCATGGAGAAATGCGGGTGAACACTTCTTGTCAGCATTTCTTCAGTTCATCCGCATGGACAAATACGGGAGAACACTTCTTGTCAGGATTTCTTCAGTTCATCCGCATGGACAAATGCGGGTGAACACTTCTTGTTCAGCATTTCTTGTCTTCATAAGTTATCCGCATTAACAAATGTGGGTAGTCTATACTTGGTCTTTTTCTGTCTTCTTGGTCTTCTGTAAATAATGTCTTCTGTAATCTTGTGTTGTCTTTTGTTAATGATGTTATCCAACCAGAACAACCTCCAACCACCTCTTAAGTTAGCAAGTATGATCCTTTTAGGGTCTAACAATTTGAGCTCTCATCATCATCATCATTCTTATCATCATCACCTTCATCTTCATCATCATCAAATTGTTCTTGAGGTATTTCTTCAATAAGATCATTTGGATCAATTGGTTCTTCCTCAATCAAATGAAAGTGATCTATAGTAATATCCACCTCATCATTTGCAACATTTCTCATATATTCAAACATAGGTACATTTTGTGCACCTGCGATCATAGCAAGTCTTTTGTAAGATATCTCTGACATATGTTCCAGTATCATTGTTTCCCTACTAAAACCATGAACATGAATATCTGGATGCTCTTTATTGATTATCATTTATAAGAATCTAGGATACATCAAGTACTTATTCCTAATTCCTTTCTCCAGATTAAAAATGAAACCATTAAGAATCCATTTTGACATGTTAAACCTTCTATTAGTTGCAAGAGCTACAATTGGAGATGCTATGTCAACTGGAAATGAATTCCATCCTGCACTTCTTTTTGACATGCAGTGCTGAAATATATAACATAATAGCTTCCAATGGTTGTAAACTCGTGCTCTGGAAAATTATTTCTTGGGGAAATTATCTGGGTGACCCATAGCCATGAATGTTTCTCTACATTCATTAAAAGATAATTCAGCTAAGTCTTCTGGGTCATTATGTCCCAATCTCAGTGCTTCTCTAATTGAATCTTCAGAAACTTCAATCATTCTAACATTTGTTATAAATCCCCTTACAACTTTTCTACCGTCATCATTGATTTCAACTGTGGTTGTGTTCCAAAATTTCTTTATCAATCGTGCATATATGACCGGTTGATAGCACATAGCATATACGTACTTAGTTCTCAACAAGAACCTTATCATCTCTACATAGCTAATAGCATCTTGTACTTCTTCATTTAATAATGCTGCCACATTATGCTTTGGCTCAAACTTTAACTCAGCCATCTGCAAAAATGAAACAAGAAATTTAGACATTTTAAATTTTAACACTTAAAATCAATGAATATTTATTGAAATTTAACAAAGTAGTATGTTTTAAAGATTTTTTAATCTAACTTGCACTTAAAAAAATTTTCTAAGTGTTTAAATGATCTGTTCAAGAACAAACTACATTCAAGTTAGTATGTAGATGATATAAAACACATTAATTCAGTAAATTCTTCTCAAAAACAGATTATAACATGAATTTATGATCAATTTTTCATTTTTATCAAAAATTCAAACATTTACTGTTCATCTTCACTGTTCGACTGATGAAGAATCATCATCAGGAACAATTTTGAAGAAAAACTTATTTGAATGTATCAATATGCTCCAAATGAAGTATATATCAACAATCAATCATCAATTTCAGTTCTTAAATCCATTTTATTCACAAATTTCATAGATTTCAGATGACTAGGGTTCATACGCCGCGTATAGCATAGAAACGCCCAATCAAAATCAAACTTTAAACATGAAATTTGTATGATTTTGTTCATGTACTCACATTTAAAATCAGAAATGAACACTATCGATTCAGGTTTTGAACACAAATCAATCAGAATCTGATAATCATTGGTAATCGAGAGTCGGGTGTGAGAGTTCAGGGGTTTTGAGTGAATGAATCGACTGAAATCACAAAATGTTGTATTTATACTAAGTAAAATTTTTAGGTGCATGAGCACTGTTTGTGCACATGAGGTTAGGCGCATGAGCACTGTTCAGACGCATAAGCACTGTTCAGGCGCTTTTGCACTGTTCAGGCGCATGGGTCTAGCTGAAATGCCCAACACTTGGTATTTTTTTCACTTGATACGCCCAATTCTTGAAAGCCTGGTACTGTGCAGGCGCATGAGGATGGATGAAATGCCCAACACTTAACCACAAATTTCAGACTTATGACAACTGTTTAGGCGCATGAGGATGTCTGAAACGCCCAACACTTGTACAAATTCTAAAAAATTCATCATGCTCCTACTTGGACTTTTGAACACTGTTTAGGCGCATGAGATAACTTTCATGATTCTAACACTTGTAATTTTCAAGCTGATTAAACGCATTAGTACTGTTCATATACTAATTTTTTAAACAAATTGTCAAATTTTGACTTTCACCCAAAATTTTCATAATTGACCCTTAATTTTTAACTTTTGATATTTCAACCTTTTAATTTTTTTTTAATTTTTTTTATGTTTTGACCTTTTTATGTTGTTTTACTTTTTTAAAAACAATTTCCCGTCATTTTAGTCTCTAGTTTTAACAAATAATCTCATATTAAACTTTTGCAAGAAGCTTTTCCACTTTAAAATGTTTTTCAGGTTTATTTTTACATTATGTCAAACACACACATGCTTGAACTTTTTAGCTTCATCCTTTCCATTCAAAACACTAAATTTAATTTTTCTCTTAGACACTTTTACTTGTTACTCTTTTTACTCCCCCTAAACTTTTAAGTTTAACAAAACTTAGAAGTTTCTTGAATTTGTCACATGAAGATCACACTAATCATTGTTAATATGCCTGCACACAGAAAACATGCAAAAATCAAAATTAAAGCAGAATAAAAATCTAATATTTATAATTGAATCAATGTCTGCAGAGAGATCATATCAGTTAAGATCAGCACATAGAAATAAAAAAAAAATGATGGATAGTCATAGACAGTGAATAAATCCTGATCAAGTGTGTTCCAGGTCAGCATTTCTACAGTAAATGAGACACGAGATCTAAGGACAGAAAATGAGTGCATTTAGCAAGATATTCAGCACACTTACTTTTTCAATTCTTGGATTGATTAAGGTACAATTAGATATGATATTATGCAGTCACACTTAGACTTAGAGAGGTTAATTCTCACAAAAATATGCAAGAAGTCACTGTTCTCAACTTGTTAACCTGACATATACTATAACCAGATCTCATTTGGTGTTTGTGCACATTGGCATCTTGTTGCATCAGTGAGAATATCCAGGTCTGTAATCACTTGCAACAAAGGATATCTCATCACTTCAGGTCTATGATGACTCATAACAGAGAAGTGTTAGATGCTTTAAATAATTAGAGCTCAATGGTTATTCATATCACCATCAGGTGTGAGATTATGTCTTAATAGGCAATCAATTTGAGAAATTAACACTACTCATTAGTGCTAAGATAGACAGACATGAATGCATGAGTGATTTAGTTTAATCACAAGAATTTACTTTTTCAGTCTAATTGCATGAACTTACTTGCACATCATATCTGATCACGTCAGACTTTGTTATCGAGTGAAGTATGCAACTGATCATACTGATGTATCTATCATTTCTCACATATTGCAATGACAGATTCATCCTAAATAATGAATTAACAAAGATAAACTATATTTTTTGTAGTTTTTGTTTTATATTTTTATCTTTTGATTTTTCAATTTTCTATTTTTGTATTTGGTTTTGATTTTTCTAAGAAACATGCACACACAAAATACAATCAGGCAATTAACTTTGACAGTTTCTCTTGTTGTGTCCTATTCAGGTAAGGGAGGGTTCTGATCATATTAAGACTCAATTAACTGAAATACTCAAAAACCAGTTTTTAAATGTGGTTAATAAGACCAATTGACTCTACTAAATACTCAAACCGTCCTGGTAACAAGGCTTTAGTAAAAAGGTCAGCCAACTGTTTTTTAGTTGCAATTTGAATCAGAATGATTAAACCTTTTTCAGAGTTATCTCTGAGAAAGTGATATCGAATCTCGATATATTTTGTTTTTGAATGTTGGACAGGATTAGCTGTAATGAACATAGTAGTAGTGTTATCAATGTAAATTGGAGTTTTAAGAAAATTGAACCCGTAGTCCAGCAGTTGGTTTTGTAACAAAAGGATTTAAGAATATCCTGCTGAAGCAGCTATGTACTCAGCTTCTGCGGTTGAAACGGAGACATTTGTTTGTTTCTTACATTGCCATGAGACTAATCTGGGTCCTAAAAACTGACAACCACCCGTAGTTGATTTTCTATCTTGACAACATCCTCCATAATCACTATCAGTATACCCATATAACTCGAAGTTTCCTTCATAAGGATACCATAACCTTAAGGCCGGTTTTCCTTTGAGATATCTGAATATACGTTTGACAGCAATTAAGTGGGATTCCTTCGGGTTTGATTGATACCTGGCACAGACACAAACAGCATACATTATGTCAGGTCTAGATGTGTCAGGTCTAGATGCAGTAAGATACATAAATGAACCAATCATAGATCTGTATAAAGTTTGGTCTACAGATTTTCCTTTCGGATCAGGCTCAATCTTGGTGTTTACGTCAGCTGGAGTTCTTATTGACTGACAATCTTGCAGTTTAAATTTCTTCAAGAGTTTGTCAACGAAATTCTCTTGATTATGAATATTCCATCTATAGATTACTTGACTTGAAGTCCAAGAAAGAAATTTATTTCTCCCATAGAACTCATTTGAAATCAAGATTTCATTATTTCTTCAAATTCATTGCACAATTTTGGACTAGTAGAACCAAATATGATATCATCAACATACACTTGTACACATAAAAGATCATTAGCATCCTTCTTCATAAACAGAGTTGGATCAATTTTCCCTTGCATGTATCCATGTTGGATTAAGTGTTGTGACAATGTTTCATACTAGAGTCTAGGGGCTTGATGTAAACTATATAAAGCTTTACTAAGCTTGTACACACGATGTGGAAATTCCAAATCTTCAAAACCCGGAGGTTGCTTTACATACACATCAACGGTGATCGGTCCATACAAGAAAGCTCCTTTAACATCCATTTGGAATACCTTGAATCTCATGAATGATGCATAAGCCAGGAAGACACGAATTGATTCAAGTCTTACAACTGGAGCAAATACTTCATCATAATCTATACCTTCTTCTTAAGTGTATCCTTGTGCGACAAGTCTCTCTTTATTTCGAATAATAATTCCTCGATCATCTGTTTTTTTTCTAAACAACCATCTTGGGCCTATGGAATTTTCTCCTTCAGGTAAATCCACTAGATTCCACACTTCTTGTTTGCGGAATTGAAGTAATTCTTCTTGCATAGCCTCGATCCAACTATTGTCCTTTAATGCTTCGGTAACATTTTTAGGAACAATCTAAGAAAGAAAAAACGAGTATAAACAAAGATTTGCTTGTACTGATTTACTTCTCGTTGTTCTCTCATTCAATGGACCAACAATCTGAGATGTTGGATGGTTCTTGTGAATTTGAGATGTTGGAATCTCATTCCCTTGAACATGAACATCCAGATTGGTTTGGTTCAAGTTAGAAAGCTTATGCAATAGGTTCGAAGAATGTGGATTGAATTTGGGAACTTGAGTCGGTGAGTTGATGAAGTAATCAAGATTACCGGTATCAACTGCATCACTAGAAATAGATGACGTTCCAGACTCAGGTTGTATAATTTCTATACCATCATTAGGAATAGGTTGTGAAACTTCTTGATTTTCTGAAACAGAATGATCTTCATCTTGTTGAGAGAGATCATCATTATCATCAAATCGAATTATTGAATCTTTGACAAAAGAGAAAAATGGATAATCTGGACTTGAGTCATCCATATCATCAGAATCTGAATCATCACTGAAAGAGCCGGGATCTCCTTGAAGTTTCTTCTCACCCGTAGAATCAAGCAAGTTAGATTGATTAAACAAGTTAGATCGAAAAGAGTTTGACAATGAATCTAAATCAAATAACCAAGCTGGACCATTTGAAACTGATGGAAAAGAATTTTCAAGGAATTTAACGTTGAATGTTTCAAGTATAATGTTTGTCCTAGAGTTATAAACTCGATAGGCTTTTGAAACAGATGAATATCCAATGAAAAATCCTTCATCAGATTTTGAATCAAATTTTTCTAGATGATCACTTGAATTTAAAATCAAAACTGGACAACCAAAAGATTTAAGAAAATCTATGTTTGGTTTCCTGCCAAACATCAACTCATAAGGAGTTTTCAGTTTTTCTTTCACAATTAAAGTATAATTCTGTACTAAACACGCAGTAGATATGGCTTCATCCCAGAAAGTGATAGGAATTTTCGCATCTGCTAACATGGATCGTGCAGCCTCAATCAAAGTTCTATTCTTCCTTTCAGCAACTTGTTGGAGTTCTGGGAGCACTGAACTGATGAGCAATTCCTTTTTCTGCACAGAACATGTCAATAGTAGCATTTTTAAATTTCGTTCCATTATCACTTCTTATTATATTTACTTTTTGTTCTAATTGGTTTTCAACTTTTGTGATGAATTCTTTTAATAATTCATCCGTTTCAAATTTAGAATTCAGAAAGAAAACCCATGAAAATCTTATGAAGTCATCAATGATAACTAAACAATAAGATTTTCTTCCAATACTCTTCATATTTGTTGGTCCGAAAAGGTTCATATCTAACATCTGGAGAGGTTTCGAATTTGAGTTTATTTATTTGGGCTTATAAGACGCTCTGTGTTGCTTCCCCTTTAAACATGCTAAGCAGAGATCAGTAGTGGTAAACTTCTTAGATGGAAGGCCGATAACATGATTTCTCGCTACAAGCTTGTTCATATTCTTGAAGTTGGAATGTCCAAGACGTCTATGCCAAAGCTGACTTTCGTCATTTGATGCTTGAGCAATAAGGCAAGTAGTTTCTGTAGATGGATCAACTTGAGATATATCCAGCTTGTATACATCTCGATCCCTAACAGCTTTAACAACTACCCAGTCTTTGCTAATCTGAAAACCTGGCTTCAAAAAGTAGCAAAAAGAATCATCAAAAAGAATAGAATAGGATTTGTCACAAATTTGGGATACGCTTAACAAATTAAAGTTCAACTGTGAGCAGTAGTTGACTTTATCCTTTCCTTGGCGAACTCTTTCTAAAGTAACAGTTTTTTGTATTGTGAGTCATTTCATCACAGAAAGTACAGTACTTATTAAAATAACAATCTGCTGTTGAGTGATTTCTCATATCACATATATGATAGTACTTGTTGAAAAAGCATTCCACAGTCTTATGATTATACATGTCACAGATTTCACAGTACCTTTGTGGTGTTTTAAACAAATGTTTATTAACTTTTAATGTTGACGCAACGTTTGATCCTTGTGTAGATTTAGGCGTCGAAAAGTTAATCTTTTGTTTTTGATTTGACAAATTTTGTTTTTGATTTGGCAATTTGTTCTTTTGTATATTTGGTTTTGACTTTTGTACATGAACTGCATTCTTAGAATCCTTAGAAACAAAACGTTTAACGACAGCGGAAGTATTTGAATCTGAACCTATTTTCAAATCAGAGTTTGATTGGTTCTTAGGAGTTTGTTTAACTTCTTGAATTAAGTCATGTTCAAATTGCCAGCAGACACAAATTTTATTGGTTTAAATTGACTTGCTTGATTTGTTGTTTTTGTCTGATTTTTTTGACCCTTATTTTGATCAGTTTTAGCTTTAGTCAATTTTTCTTCTTCTTCTTTGGTTCCTTGATTTTGTAGAACTTGATTTTATCTGAGATTGAACATCTTCAGGTGAAGATTATTTTTTAGTTTCTTTCTCTTTCTGATCTTTTTGTCATTTAATAAACTCTGGATTATTTAGACCATAAGAGTTTGAATCTTCTGATGTTCCTTCTTCTTGTTTTGCTTTATCTTTGTTTTTGGAGTTTTGTTTGTTGTTTTCAATGATCACTTCTTCCAACACAGATTCTTTTGGAACAAATATTTTCTTACTTTTCGGTCGTGGTTCATATGATTTTACTTTTACTGGATGACCGTTTTTGATCTTTTCAGTATCTTTTTCTTCAAAAAATTTAACATTGGTTTTCTCTTCTTCACTATCAGAAATCTTGTTTTTGTTTTGGAAAGCTTTAAGTTTAGCCTTATTTTTAGGAGAATGATCATGCGTATTGAAGTTCTCTGGTAAAGTGTTAGTTATAGATTCAGGCATTGGTTCGTGTGTGAAACCTAACCTTGCTTTTTGTTTGTCCTTTCGTTCACTTACCAGTTGTTCCATAATCGTTTAGGAGCTTTTTACTTTTGCTAGATCAACTTGTGTAGCAGCATGTGCTATTTTTTCCTGTTCCAAGTTCTTAGTCATTTCTTCAAGTTGTTTGGAAACAATTTCTAATTCTTTCAAAGGTTTGTTCCATGAAATATGTAGAGAAATGATCTTTTCATCTAATATTTTGTGATCATTTTTAAGTTTATTATGCATTAATTCCTCTTGCTTAAGCTTTTCACAGATTTTATAAGAGTAAGTTCGATAATATTTTACATGTTCAAAGCAAGATTTGGTGCATAGTTTTTCTCTTACTTCAGCTGGTATTTCAGGATATTGAGGTGAAGAAGTCTCAGAGTTAGAAGATGAATTTTCAACCTTTGGTTGATCTGACTGTGCCATTAATGCAACTTCTTCTGAATCCTCTTTAGGATCAGATTTATCACTCCAGTCATATTCTTCTTCCTTATTCTCAGAATTACCTTCAGCTTTAGGATCACTATCCTCTGACCAATCTTCTCCTTGAACTTCTGCAATAAGAGATAAACTGAAAGTTAGATCAGCAGTAAATTGCTCTGCATAAGCACTCCAATCATATCCGTCCTTAATGCTAACAACTAGAGCTTTCTTTGGCTCTTCAGATGACTTAGATTCATCTTTAAGTTCAGGCATTGGTAAGCTTTGGTATGGCTTTTGGAATGACTTCTGAGATGATTATTGAAACCTTTGATTGCTTGAACTCGATTGGCTATTTCTTCCTTTGTTTCTGGGAGCTTTGCATTCCCTTGAAAAGTGAACATAGCTATTGTATTTGAAACACCTTGACTTAGACTTGTCAAATCCAACAGTCTTGTTAGCACTTGGCTTGTAATTTCTGTTGACATAAGAGTGTTTTTGAGTCCTGTATGCAATCATCACCATCTGCCAGTTTAGATCCATTTCCTCCACATCATATGGATCCATTTCAAATAATTCCTGCAAAACAAGATCTAATTGAGTTAAATGACTACCCTGATAAGCTTGAAAACTAGTCATAAAAGCAGTAAAAGCAGATTTGGACTCTTCATCCTGTAATAGGATGTTAATGACATCTTTAACTTTGCTAGTTTTAGCAGAGTTAATAGATGGAGTCTCATTTTGAGGTTTAGAGCTTTGAGGTTTAGGAGGAGACTAAGGTTGAGGTTAAAATGCATAAGCAGGAGCACTTGTATATGAAGAATCTGTAAAGAACCCTGCTCCTACAAACAGATCACCCTCTTCTTCTGGTAAATTCTCATTCTTTTCCATAAAGGCATTCTCCACTGTACTAGCTGGAGATGCAACATATTTGTACTAAGACATTGAGGATGCTCTTTCATTATTTCTTGAGCTTTCATCAATCTCAACTAACTCAATCTTGGCAATTAATAGATCAAGATCCATAGGAAATTTCTCAGTATGCTTCAATAGTGTTACTGTTTGTTTCCATGAAGATGGAAGAGCATTGAGAAGTTTAAAATTTAGATCTTCGAGATCATTTTTTATACCAGCAGTTGATATCTCAGTTGTGAGTTGCATAAATCTATTCATCATTTGGTTTATAGTTTCACTAGATAAATGCTCAAACAGCTCTAGCTGCCTCTTCAGTTTCTGCTTCTTGAGATCTTGAATCTCCTTACCACCTTCACATATTATCTTCAAAGCTTTATACATGGTATATCCAGTTTGATATCCATCAAGTCTAGATAAGACTTCAAGTGGTAATCCTTTACACATCATGGAATATGCTTTAATGTCATTCTTTACTTTCCTTAGATCATCACCTTGTAACTCATCTTCAGGATAAGGTTCAAGAGAGTCTTTTGTGTAGACAAAACCTCTATCAGGACCATCTGATGTAACTGGGATATGAGGACCTTTTTCTATTGACTTCCACAAGTCAGTGTCAATAGAATTAAGGTGATGTTTCAATCTAAGAGACCAATTCTTAAAATCAACTCTGTTTTTCAACTTAGGAACTCTGTTCTCTGAATCTTCTGACTTCACCATTTTATATTTTTGATTTTAGAAAAATATTTGTTTTTGTTGTTTTTTAAGTTTTTGAATTTAAACAATGAATTGAAAATATTTTTGGATTTTTAAATTTAAAAAAAAAAGTCTAAGTGTTGAGTTGATGCGCCTAAACAGTGATGAAGCGCCCAAAGAGTTGTGAAACTTCTAACTTTGACTTAGAAATGCCTAAGGGATTGCCTTAGTAGAATTCTCGAAACGCCCAACTTGTCATGCGCCTGAACAGTTGTAAAACGTCTAAACAGTTGACAGACGCCTGGGTGTAAAACGCCCAAACAGTTCAAAAACGCCTACACAGTTGTAATGCGCCTAGAATTCCTTGGTTTCTGAAAAGATCCAAAGTGACCAAACATTTGTAATGCGCCTCAACAGTGGTAAAACGCCTAGACCAAAAACGCCTAAATAGTGGTCAAACGCCTGAACAGTTGTCAAGCGCCTATACACTTAGGCAATTTTCAGCAGTGTTTTAACCTAATGCACCAACTTCAACAGATTCATACGAACACAGATCTTCTGAAATTCTTCAAAACTTGTTGAATTGACCTAAAAATCTCCAATTAGGTAGTAATTGGATCAATTAACATTCCTTTATCTTCAATTTCACCAAACAACAACAACAATTCAATCTTTTGATTGAAAATTAGTTCGAAAATGAAGAACAACTTCGAACACTAATTTGAACAAATTCACTGATTTTGAACGAATTGAAGTGCAAATTGTGATTCAATTCATGTTTCTGATGATGAAACACAACTAGAATCAACAATTATTTGATTGAATTGCTTATCAATCACAGATTCATGTGATTCAAAAGTTTGACAGTTTGAAGAACTCAAATCACTGAACCAACAGCTCTGATACCATTTGATAGGATCAAAATGGATCAATCTGTGATGATATTATAATACAATTCAATCATACAAACACAAGTAATCAAATTTAAATAAACATATAAAAAATTCATAGTTTCATTGATAGATTGCATAGAAAGTACAAGTGTAGAGAGAAAAACAGTTACAATTCATTACTGATTTCTAAGTGCTTACCTACACAATACCTTATCTATGCTATTTATACTATCAATACAAAAAGGAACATATATTTACAAAATAAGTCCCTACACTATGACAAAAACTATACAAAGACTACTAAAGACTAAATGTTAATCTTCGAGAGGCTTCTACAAGTTCCAAACCTTGGAGTTCTAACAGATAGGAGTATGTGTGGAGAAGCTATCTTACTTGATCCTAGTCCCTACCTATTTTGGTAACAAACTTTTGCATGCAAGGATGAGGTTATTATGTTTTTGAAGGTTTCCTCTTCAAGAACACATTTTTCCGCCTTGGCTTTGCTGATCACAAGCTCAGCCTGGCATTCAGTTAACTTGGTTATGAGATCTTTGATTTGAGTCCTGTAGTTTGTATGCTCATGCTTAAGAGTAGAAATGCTTTTCACTAAATCTTCAATTTTAAGTTTATAATCATTTTTTGCTCTTTTAAATTCAGCTTTTAAAATGTTTAAGGACTCAAGGTTAGATCTCACTTCCAAGTTGTAGGACATGTACATATTCACTTTAGCAATGCATTCAGGAGTACAGAGATGTTCTAATACCTTGGCTCCTTCATGATTAGCCATCAGTGCTTGGTTTGGGGAAACAACTTCTACCTGAATGCTCCAGTCAACGCCTCCTTCTTCAACAGCAACAACAGCATGTTGTTTTCGATGGCTTGTCTTCTTAGTTCTGGGAGCTACATTAGTGTAGTTTCGTCTGGATTGTGCTTGGCCACTATTTGTCCTTAGTGCCTTGCACTCTCTATAAAATTGTCCCATTTGGTTATAGTCGTAACACTTTACCTTGCTTTTGTCCAGGCCAAACTTTCCACTGGCCACATTTCTTGGGAACTTCCTTCCTGTTCTGTTGTAGAACTTCTTGGCTCAGTGAGTGAGGAGAGCCAGCTGTTAAACTTTCTCCATGTACTCCAAAGGCTTGAGCAGAGCTTGTCCTTAGAATGCGCTTCCTTAGATATAGCTCTCCCTTGGTGTCTCAGGGAAGGTGATGAAAGGACCCTTTTGTGAGTTATCAGGGAAGTAGATGAGATGATGTTGTAGTTCTCTGCTATCCCTTTCAACTACATGAAGGGCTGAACTCTGTTGATTGCTGGAAGAGTTGCTTGATGGATTTTGCAAGTTCATCCCCATCTAGTAACCACTAAGGATACCATACAGCTCAATGAGAGTAAGAGTAGAGAGGTTCTCAGTTATCTTGATAGCCACATAATAGCAAGTTCATTGTTTGGGAGGAGAGAACATGAACTTCCTCACTATGTCCCTATTCTCAAGCTTGACTCCAACATCCATTAGAATATCCACAATCTCAATATACCTGAAGTATTGTTGAGTCATGGTTTCAACTGTCTTGTAGGTGAAGTTCTCAAACTGCTATTTCCTAATATCTTTCTTGTTTTCCATGGCTTCCTCAGACCCCTCATACATGAGCTGTAGTGCATCCTAGATCTGCTTAGCAGTTTGTCACTTCTTGAAGCCTCTGTATATGGAGTTTGAAAGAGCAGTTTGGAGAGCGGTCATGGCTTTCTAATCTACATCTATTTTCTTCCAATATTATTCAGAGTAGTTAGCCATTTCCTATGGAATCATCCCACCTCCAGCAGTGGCTAAAGAGGTGCTTGGGATGTGAGGTCCTTCAACAACAAATCTCCACATACTGTTTTCTTGAGACTTGATGAACCCTTCCATACATTGGCACCAAGTATCAAAGTCATCAGGAGTAATCAGTGGAGACTTTGTCATGGTACCGGTTTCCATATCTGCCTTAAAGATTGCTGTTATTTGAGTTGATAAGTGTTTTTTGAAACTGAAGAGATCTAAGATGGTGAGATCATACAATCAAGAGCCTGAAATGGCTCTGATACCAATTGCAGGACCATTGAAGGGTGGTCAATGCAATAGTTTCACAAGGTGGAGAGTCTTGGAATACTTAGCAGATCAAATAAGGAACCGGCTTAGATGAAATAAAGAACACTTAAAGAACAATAACAAGAACAAGATAATATGGTTTCCAAGAATGATGTATATTGCTCTCCGGTTCTTACAAGTGTTACAAAGCTTAAATCTAAATACAAGTACTTGAGATACCTTATACTACATCCTACAGCCGGTCGTACTATGAAGGCCAGCTGGAAACACTAATCTAGACAATAAGATCAATGTACAGTCAAAAAGACAGATTGCCTTTTTGACTAGTGATTATGACATGCCATAGCTCACATCCTTATCAAATATAAAAAGGATAAAATTACATAGTTGGAAAGTTACAGACTCAGCACCTTAATCTATAGTTGACAAAAGCATGGACTTTTCACCAACTCATGCTAGTTAGTGAGTAATCAGATATGGCTTCGGAAGTTTTGATACTTAGCATAATTCTCTGAGATATATCAAATCTTCCAAAATACTTTCCTATGTGCTGAGAGCTTTTTGGTTGTTCTTTGGTTGCTTCAGCCTTTATGTGTATTCCTTATGTAAGCCTTCATTCAGACTGTTGCTTTGATTAACGGTTTTGAAGTGCAACACCGGTTCAAATGAAAAATCAAAAGTATGCATTGCTTAACAAAGGGTATTATTATGGGGCATGTTAAAGGTACAACCACCCGGTTTCTAGACACTATGAAATGGCCCGTAATGGACAATACAGTTTGCATTACTTTTAGTTAAACGAAAAATGTTACACATGGTCACATCACTCATTTCTATAACAATATATGAGCATAAGCAACATTATGTCCTATAACAAATACTAGTCGATAAATCTTATTTGGCCTCTTTAGTTTAAGTTAGCGCATACAGGTCAACAAAAGTACTTGGTTGATTTGTTGAGCAAGACTAGGCCATATTTTTGTTTCGGAGTTGAAATATAAATCAAGAAGAATCACCCTTCATCAACAAATTATACTTGGTTAATTTGTTGAGCAAGTTTGGGATGGTGAGTTGTAAACCAATGACAACTCTTATGGAACCAAACCTACAGTTATATTTAAATAAAGAAGGGGACTTAAGCATGTGGTGTATCATAAGTTATTAGGAAGTCTTATCTATCTCTCACTTACTAGACCAGACATCATATTTGCAATAGGTGTCCCGAGTTGATATACGTAGAATTTGATGGATCCTCATCTTGATGTAGTTTGAAAAATGCTAAGATATGTTAATGTAATACCTAGATATGGAGTTATGAGTGTGACATCCGGTACTTTTCCATTACCAAACTCCGTTAGTTCCGTTTGATCTTGCATACACGTGTCATGAGCACACACTAGTTGTCGTTGAATGTTGGTGATTTAATAATAATTAACAATGATTAAATAGATAATAACTTAACTAATAATGTGATTATTAAGTTGTACTTATGTGCTTACACGATTTAAATATTAAGTGTGAATTTTATCGCGTAACGTGGCAACATGTTATATTTAATTCGTGTGTTTTGTGATTAATGGAAATTATGCATGATTATTATTGTTACTTTATTATGTTTGTATATTGTAGTTAAAACTATAAAATATAAACAACAAGGGTTAAAAGGTAATTATTCTAAACATAATATTACCAAAAATCCAACCCTAATCCCCCCTAACCCTTGTTCGGCCGCGAACACCCATCCACACACGCACCTTGCGAAATTCGACCAAGAACAAGCTATAACCATCGATTTTGATTAAGTTCCAAGAAATACAACACGTTAGAAGCTTCAATTCTCACCCATTACGCGATTAAAGGTTAGATTTTTATGAGTTTTTTATGGTTTTTGATGTTGGGCCGAAACCCTAGTCGAATGGGTGCTTGAATGTTGAATTCTTGATTGTTTGATGATTGTGTAATGTTAGTTAGATTGTATTGATGATAGTTTACGTGGATTGTGCAAGAAATTCATGGTTTGGATGCGTAGTTCATATCTTACTATTAATAGTAACTTTATTGCATGAACTTGGTGATTTGATGATGAATTGATGATGTTATGATGATAATGATGTTGTATGAATGTTGGATAGTGATTGTTATTCAAGAAAATCCATGAATTGATCTGGTAGTTCATACCTTGCTAAAAGTAGAAACTTTTGGATATGAGATTGATGAATTAGGATGATTTGATGATGTTGAACATTTTTAAATGATGGTCATGAGCTGGAATAGGTATTGTGTTGGTGAATTCATGATTGGATTGAAGTGGTAGATTGATTTTGGGATGCTACTTTCCCAAAAGGGAAACTTTATTCAAGAAGAAATCTAGATATGGTGATTTGAGCATGATTGTGATGTTAGGGTTGTAGTAGAATGATTATTGATGAGGTTTTATGTGGTGGAATGTGTTAAATTAGATATATGGATGCTTGGTTGGTCATGTGAGAATTTGGTCTCTTAGTGGTGAAATATATATATTGATGGTTCACGTAGAGAGATTATAGGATAATGTTGGAATTGTTGTAGATCATTGTTGGGTATGTTGATTGGCATGAATCTTGTTGAATAATGTGATGATGATCGTCATACAAGCGTGCGAATCTGAGGCCCCTACTTAATAGGATTGACAGGGTTTAGGGTGTGAAGTCGTGAGTGGCTTCACATGGCATGTTGTGCATGATTAGGCTTTATGTATGATGTACTAGTTATGATGTAACTATAATGGTGTTAAATATGTTGACTACTTGAGATTCGTATGAGTTGTATGATAATCTAAGTTGTATGATGATCTTGGTAGAACAAGTGATGGATAAAGTGATACATGTGAACAACTTGTATGATAATCATGTATGATGTGTTGCTATGTTTGGTTTTAAGGGATTTCAACAATAATGTCACCAACGGGTCAAACTGGTCAACTGGGTCAATGTGTCTTGTTTTTCCACAACCTTAAGTCCATGTGTTAATAGAGTACTTAGGGTTAATGATGATTCTGTGTACACGTACTCACTTGCGTGTTCTAGGTAACCTCTAAAGGTTGTTTTTCCTATCTCTTTCAAGTTAAGCTTTTATATCGTTTGTGTGCACCAGGTGAGTTCATGCCCACTCTTTTATACACTCTCTTTTGGGGGAGATAGCATACTCATTACAAATGCTTTATTGATTATAAGTTGTGTATATTGTAACATAGTGTGATATACCATGAAAGTCCTCACACTTTCAGATCGTTAATAATGGTAACTAGCGGGAAATCTTGGGTAGTACTACTGGGTCTGACGAGCCCCACCTGTTTGACTCAAGGTCAAACGGGTGCAATTTTGTCCTAACATAAACATTGTCACGACCTGGTAACTCGTGACGGGAGGCAACAAACAAAACACAGTCAGCTTCAATCGCGAAATCACTATGGTTATTATTTTTGAATTTAGACTAGCTATCTGATTCAATGCACTCTTATATTTTATACTGTTACAGTTATGTTTTATGTAAACTCTTGAACTCACCAACCATTGTGTTGACTCTTTTAGTATGCTATTCTCAGGTTGAAGTTACCATTGCCTAGGAGCACATTCACGAGTCAGCATTGTAGATGTCAGCATTATTGGAACCCTTCGTTGGTTTTTGGTTATTAAAACAATTATGTACTTGTTTTGCACAACAGTGGGCATGTGTTTGCGCATTATTATACTGTGTTACATTATTTTGGTTTTTCATGTTTACTAAACGCTTCTGCATCATTTTAAAGTTAAACTCTGATTTTGGTTTGTTTGTTCATATAGAGTCGTTCTAAGTAACTAATGACTGAGATCCTGGTATGTCACACGCCTCGCGGTAAAACCCCGCACGCGGATTTTGAGGGTGTGACATTTAAGAGGGAGTCAAAGATTAAACTACTCAGTTATTGTGAAGTTATCTATGCTTGTGATCTATTTACCTGTTGGCCAACAACCAAATATGTCTTCACGATAAGATCTAAGCCATGTCCTGTTACACTAAAACACAACCTACTATTTTATTATCTATAATTGAAGTCGGGTATCATGTTGTAGCCATGGCAGCTTAAGAATGTGTATGGCTAGTAAAATTGTTGAAAGACCTAAAATCAGGTTGTAAGTTCTAATTTGATGATCTTCTATGATCATATTTAGTTAATTTTATTTGCGAGGAATCCTACAGTCTTTGAAAGAACAAAACATATAGAAGTTCACTACCACTTCATGTGAAGGAAGTATGTGGCTACTAATAATCGAGTAGCAGATGAAGTGTGAAGATGCTCAAATTTTCTGAAGACATGGGTATGATAGAAGCAAATGTTGAGAGGGAGTATTGCGATTCAACACTTTAAGCCAAAGCAAGATCCAAAATTGAAGCCCGACTCAAAACCCTTGTGAGTCGTGGCTAATCTGAGATGGTATCGGTTTTGAGTCTTAAGTCAAGTTTGAAGTGATGTAAATGTTCCAAAGGATTCAAAAGAGATAGCAGTTAAGTCATTGTTTATTATTTTTAGTATTCATTTAGGTCGGTTATAATTACTTGTATTCGAGTCGGAGTAGGAAGCTTGTGTAGCAAGGTAGGGTAGTTGTACATATAAGTATCTTGGGGTCTTGGTATGTGTAACATTGTATTTTTCAGAAGTTCTTATTAATACCAGAGTCAACCTAGTTCTTGCAATCATCTTTGCTTGGTTTGGTCTTCTATTGCGATGTATTAAAGTGAGTCGCATTCATGCTTTGACTCGAGTCCAGTCACATCTTGCTCTGACTAAAGTCAGCTGCATTACTTATTTTCACTTGTTAGTTTTAACACAATTTTCAAAATCAAAGTACAAGAAAGACCAACCATGATGATCAACTATCTAAATGAGCATTTTTGTGTCATGACAACCTAATCACAGATTTAGAAAATTGGATCTAGCCTACCCATCATATTTAGTTTTGCAAACGGTTAAATAATAAATTCACTTCCATCAAGGCACAACCAATAGGTTGATCAAATAACAAAGGATTTTTGATGCCAATCGAACTAGCTTGGTACGTGTTGGATACCACTCAAATTGACATATTACCTATACTTAAGGTGCTTGAGTTTAGGGCCATATGGCCCAAGCTAGGGCTTTGGGCCTCCCAAAAATTATTAACCCAATACCATATGTAGGCTCAAATCTATCATTAAGCCCTAAGCGGCTCTTCCCTTGCCCTCACCGCCTCTCCTCATGTTTTTTTTATTTCTACAGCAGCAAATAGCCGCCTCTTTCATCAAGTTTCAGGATAATGAAAGGTCCATTGGTTTCTCAGTAATCATCAAGCTACTGCAGTCGACCCTTCCAACAACAGCAAAATTGCTTGCGACTCTTCGAGATCAATAACGTAATATTAGGTGGAAATCATTCAATAAATCCTCACTCGCCCCTTTTAGTTCAACTTACAATTCAAGTATTCAGTATGCAAATCATTTAATATCAGGCTGATTTCTGCGATTTTGGATTTTATTATTAACAAGGGTCGTGAACATGCGATTAAGAAGGCTAGAAGTGAAACGTTGATCTTGCTATAAGCCAATAAAAAGGCCAGAAGGTAGAAGTGAACTTTGAATTTGCAAGTGGCGATTAAGAAGGCCAAAAGTCAACTTTTATTCTTTTAACTTGCGATCAAGACATTAGGTTAGTTTTTTGAATTTATGGTTTGTTGATTTGTTTTTAATTTCTAAATTGGTTTATTTGTTTTGTTTCTCATTGCTTGAATCTGATTAATAGGAATATAGGATCTAATATTCTGAATTGGTTATTAGTTTTCTGATTTTTGACTGATTTATTTGATTATCTAATTGCTTGCATCTGATTAGTTTTATTACTTCATTAGTGTATTTCAGGAATCTTATTTAGTTTACACTACATACTATAACTAGGAATTATAACTTGGTTGCTTAGAATTTGTAACACCTAGCCTCTCACAGCACCAATATTGTCCGATTTGCCCACACGGAGCTCACGGATTTGGTTTTGGTTTCCCAGGTGAAAACTTCCTAGGGAGGTCACCTATCCTTGGATTGCTGCCACTTGAGCATGCTTAACTGTCGAGTTCTCCTATCATCCACGGCCAATACTCCGAAAACACGTTGGTGTTATTAGAGTCTAGACATTACTTATGAATCAGGAAACTATCATGTCCACGGCCGATGTTGGATTATGCAGGGTGTCACAATCACCCCCCCCCCTTGGACTCATCGTCCTCGATGAGCCCTAGAACTCACCATCCCCGGTGAGGTTTGTCCCACCACCCCGAATGACATAGGAGTGGCTCTGATACCATTCTATAACACCCAGCCTCTCATACCACCAATGTTGTCCGCTTTGCCCACGCGGAGCTCACGGATTTGCTTTTGGTTGCCCAGGTGAAAACTTCCTAGGGAGGTCACTCATCCTTGGATTGCTGCTACTTGAGCACGCTTAACTGTGGATTTCTCCTCTCAACCACAGCCAATAAGCCCAAAACGTTTTGGTGTTATTAGAGTCTAGACATTACTTATGAACCATGAAACTCTCCTGTCCATGGCCGATGTGGGATTATATAGGGTGTCACAATGATGTGACAACTGATATTTTCAGGTCACTTTCCGTTCAACACAAACATAGTTTTCCAATCATACATTCATGCATTTGATATTGTTTAATTAAATGTGTCATTTATTGCACAAACATTCACGAACCTTTCATGCAACGGTAACTCAGAGAATTGCCGGATCGCACATGCGTCTGTCCCTGAACATTGGTGATTTGTCAAAATGATTTTCAAATAATCATAATTGGTGTGAAATTATGTGTTATATGATTATGTGACTAAATGTGTAGTTTGTTGTGAAAATTGGCAATTTTCTAACACTTACGTGTTTTCACGCATTTTCAGCTTTTAAAGCCTAATTATTATAAAAATGACTTTAAACTAGCAAACTAAATATTATTTCATGTTAATAATTTTCATGTTATATTATGTGAGAATTTGGTGGTTTTGTTGTAGAAAAAGTGCAATAGCGTAGCAATAAAACGATTTTATGAAACGACAGGGGCCTTTCTTGTAAAAATAAAGTATAAAACCCAACCCCCAACCCTAATCCCCTCATTCCAGCCGTCCCTTTCCCTTCCCCCCCCCCCCTTTTCGAAAATCTACTCACAATAACACACACACACGTTTTGCTTTGATTTCTTGCATCTAGAGTTGGAATTCGGACGTTTCTTGCATCAAAACACTTTTAGCACGTGATTCCTTGCATCAACAAGTAAGTTTTATGTTTAATTTCATGTTCTTTGATTATTATGATGAACATGAATCCTAGATATCCAAACTCGAATCAAAACTTGAAATTGATTGAAATTGATGATTGATAATGTGTTTGTATTCAATATGATGATGTTTGTATGGATTGGTTTTGTGGAATAGTTTTGTTTTGATCAAAACCCAAGACTTACTTATAATGGAAACTTTAATTTGGTGATTTGTTTAAGTGGTATGATTTTGATAAAATTGGAGTGAATTGGTGATTCTAGGATGTTAGTTAATGCTAGTAGATGAAAATTCATGTTTTGAACTTTTGGTTTTGGCTCGGTTTTTGGGTACTTTCCATTACAGGAAATGTTTTAGTTAAGTTGACTTATAGATGATTATTTATTCATGTTTGATGAGATTTAATGATTGTTATATGATGTTTAGAGCATAAGGATGAATTGGGAATAATTTAGTTGGGAAAAACGCTTTGTATGAACATGCTTGTTATTTATGAAAACTTTTGTGTCCCGGTGTGTTGTATGATGAGTATGATATGTGTAGAAAATGTTATGGTGATGTTTTTGATGTTGAAATGATCATAGGAACATGTTAGGAGATTTGGATGAATGTTGTGCATCATGTGTTCTTATGTTTTAGTTTTGGAAACTTTGGGCATGATAAAGTTTCTTGGTTATGTTAACATGTTATGAATTATTGTCAGATGTGTTACATTTATATT
Organism: Flaveria sonorensis; assembly: GCA_025506505.1. Lineage (NCBI taxonomy): Eukaryota > Viridiplantae > Streptophyta > Magnoliopsida > Asterales > Asteraceae > Flaveria > Flaveria sonorensis. The sequence goes on along the minus strand of CM046425.1, from coordinate 19,596,830 downwards.
TGAGATGTTTGTTATGATATGATTTATAATCTTGAAATGGGTTGTACATGTGTAACGATGTCATACTTTCCAAAAATAGAAACTTTCCAAAAATAGATTTCCAATATGAAACTTTATGTGAATCATTATTTGAGCTATTTGAGTATTACAAAACATGTTTTTACTTATTTGAGTCACCAACGGGTCATCGGGTCAGTCCGGTCAACTTTGATTAACAAAAGTCAACTTTTGTCATAAAGTTAAACTTGTCAAACATTTCTCAAACACGCTAACAATTACGTTGTTTGGATACAATAGGGTTCATCTTGACCATTATTTACATACACTCATGGACCTATAGTTTTTAGGTAATGATTAGCTTACAGCTTTTACACTTCATGTATTCATACGCATATAAGGTGAGTCTTCACGGCCCCACTTTTACTTACTTTCCTTTTTGGGGGAGAAGAATGCAAACTCTTTTTATCTGGTTTTGGTATTATTGGTATATCGCTTGTTACTATAGTGCAAACATTATCACGCAAGTCCTTACACACTCAAACTGCTAATAGTGAACTAGCGAGTTATTTTTTAGTAGTACTACTGGGTTTGACAAACCCCACCCGTGTTAGTCGTGCTAACTCGACTAGAGGTCCAACAGGAGTTTAATTAACCTAGACATTTGCCATTGTTCTGTGATAAGACATGGCAGAAGGCAAAATAACTCACAAATAGTCAGCTTCGGTTCGAAACGTTAAGTAACTCGATATATAGGCTAGCTACCTATGGTATACCTTTGTTTACTTTTACCAGGAAAAAGCTCAAACATATTTACTGATTTAAACCTGTAAACTCACCAACCTTGTGTTGACACACTTTAGCATGTCTTCTTAGGTTGTTGGCATGGTTGAGGCTAGGGTTGCAAATCTGAGGTTCATGCATCATTATTATCATTTGAAAGCAAGTTCATTTACATTTGCTATTTTTTCATTGAGTGCCTTGTTTTGCGCATTCCTTACCTATGGTTTTACAAACGTTTACGCTTCTGCATTGAATATATTGAAAACTATGTTTTACTCTGAGTTATTGTCGAGCGCTTATTTTAAAACGCATAAGTGTCTTTTGATATGACTGTGTCTGAGATCCTGGTTTGTCACGCGCCTCGCGGTAGAACCCCGCTGGTGGATTTTGAGAGTGTGACAGAATTCATAATAATGTGCAACCGAATCCGTATGTTTGAATGTGGTGCATCAAAAAGGGATAAAAAGGCTAAACGAGAAGCTTTAAATGAATCACTAAAAGGATCAATATTAAAATTCGTAACCATCACAACGTCTAATAATGATGAAACACTTGATGAAAATCTTGGAAAAGTTGATGAAAACCTTAATGAACCTAAGAATAATGATAAAAAGAAATTTGAAAATCTTGATTAAAACCTTGATAAACCTACAAGTAATGATGAAAACTTTGAAAGTCTTGATGAAAACCCTGATGAAAACCTTGATAAACCTATAAATAATGATGAAAAATTTGAAAATCTTGATGAAAACCTTTATGAACCTACAAATAGTGATGAACATTCAAATGAGAATCAAGCTTAAAAACCTATAAATTATGTTAATCCTAGTCAATGAAATAATATTAATAATAATTTTAGAGTCTACTTATAGAAAAAGGTTCGGTTAAAATTTATAATGATAAATTTCCAAAAGATGAATTTTCAAGAAGCTTTAATAATTATTTTTATATGCAAACTAAGAGAACATGAAAGAAGTAATATACATATTATGAATATGAGAACATGGATGGAACTAGAGATAAGATTGGCGAAAAATAAGACAACTGATAAAAAAATTCAAGATCAAATAAATAAAGATAAGGGACATTAGAAAAACATACTAAAAAAAATTATTGCCATTTTGAAGAAACTTGGTAAAAAAAATAAATCATTTCATGGGAGTAAATAAAAACTTTCTGAAGAAACCAATGGTAGCTTTTTAGGTGATATTGATATGATTGCAGAATTTGATCCGGTAATGCAAAACATATTCGACGTATAAAAATTAATGAAATTCATAATCATCACCTCGGACACAAAATGCAAAATGAACTAATTAGCTTATTAGCAAATGAAATCAAAACGAAAATTATTAGTAAAGTTAAGAAAGCTAAATACTTTTCAATTATACTTGATTGCACTCCCGATACAAGTAACAAAGAACAAATGTCCATTATCTTATGATGATTACATATATCATCAACCCCAATACAAGTTAAAGAATACTTTCTAGAATTTTTAATAGTAAATGATACAGCTGGTAAGGGTGTTTTTGATATTATTATTGAAGAAATTAATAAGATAGGACTTAATATAGATGACAATAGAGGACAAGGTTATGGTAATGGATCAAATATGAAAGGAAAACACGAAGGAGTGAAAAGACGCTTATTGGATATTAACCCTAGAGTCATTTACACACCATGTGGTTGTCATAGTTTAAATTTAGTAACTAGTGATATGGATAGTTTGTAACATCCATGTTTTTTTTCATGCTTAACTATTTGATAATTCAAGTAATTCAATGTAAGCATTAATTGAATTCAAGAATCTATTTGTGAAAACTATCTTATAATCTATATGTTATTATTCATTGTGATATTATTACATGCTAATGTAATTCTATAATAACATGTGTGTAAATATTCGATCTTGCTAGAAATAGTTAATTGGAATGCCCTAGAATTAATCGAATTCTAAGATAATGCTAAACTACTACATAAATGAAACATATATAACTATAAGGGCCCATATGTGTAACTTAGGGTTACATATGTTACTTTTGTTAAAATGATAAAGATTTAATTAACTAAATTAAGCCTTATAATAATAAAATATATATATATCTATATATGATAATTATAAAATTATATATATATATATATATTTATATATATATATATATATATATATATATATATTATTTTACTATTTTAATCATTTAAGTGATATATATCTAATAAACTAATAAATAATTAATTAGTAATTATCCTAAATCTAACAAATAATTAATCGAACTTATTCTAACTCTAAAATATCAAAAAAATCGTTCATCCCTATCCCTACTAAAATATATGATTTTTATTAATAAAAATATTAAGAAAATCTATCTTAATTAAAACCTAAAAGCTTAAATTTTCCACTATAAATAAGGGTCTAATTCTCATTATTTTTCACACCAAAATCTATATCTAGAGCTCTCATAGCAACAAATCTCACACATAGAAACTCTCTTAAGGATCCAAGAAGCTTCCCTCATCAAGTAAGTTTTGGTGTTCTTCGTGTTCTTCGTGTTCATACCTTTTCAATCTTGTTCTATTAAAATTCAAATATAAATAGCTTAGATCTATGATTAAATAATATTTTTTTTGTAGTAATCATAGATCTAAGATGGATCAAACTATCAAATAAACATGAAATCATCAAAACTTTCCTTAAACGCATCAAACTTAAATTTTCGGATTTTAACAGATTCATCGGGCCAACTTTGGATAGTCATATCTCCCTCATAACAAACTCTTTTTCGATGATTTTTCTTTTAAAATAAAATTCAGAGTTTTATCTTTCCAACCATATAAAGAAAGTCTTCTAAATCATTGATTTGAACCCTCAAATAGCTCGCACAAGTTTAGTGCACGAATCTGTCAAAAGCTATCAAAACCCTAAATTTTTGCAACATTCCAATAATTTCATGAATATAATGTAATGAAATGATTTTTATTATAAGATAAGTAATATAAATATGTTTTAAAAAATAAAAATCCAAACTTAATGATTATTATGATTATCTATCAACTTGAATCATGTTTCTAGTAAAATTCTTCATATTTTCAATTGTAACCCTATACTATACAAATCTCCTATTCCCATCCTTGCTAAACTTATATTTAAACTTATTTCCTATACTTTATAAACATACCAAACACACCTTTAACTAGGTCTAGTATATATCTAGAATCCTTTCACCCGGTATGTAGTTATATGGCAAACAAAAGGTTCTGGCTAAGCAAAGACGGGGTACTTACGTGATGAAAATCCACCAACTCTTTCCTGGGAATTCTTTTATTGGATGTGCTACTCTAGGTTTACATATATCTAGTATACGACAACCATTCTTGAACTTTTATAATAACAACCCCTCAACTATCGACAAATACAATAAACTAACTAAATAAACTTACTTAGGGCAATCCTCACTCCAAGTTACTTGAAGTTGCAAGATCAACCCACCTACTTTACAAGGTGAGTTCATAGCCCCGTTTTCTTTTGTATTTTGGGGGTGGAAACATGCTTTGTATATCAAACTAGAAATTCAAATTCTAAAGTCAAACTAATGTTTGCAAACTTAATGACAACTTTCTTATACTAGTAAAACTAAACTGATTATACATGTTGTTGTATTCTATGACACTTTTTACTGCAAAGTCCCTCTATTTTTCTAAAATCTACACGACCATTATCTTCAGGGAAGCCACGGGAGTACGTAAATAGATCTATCGGCCTGACAAGCCCATTCGGTACTCGGGTTAATGCATGCCAATCAATACCGAGCGTCCTTTTAGTTAACATATTCTTTTTTACTTGAATGGAGCTAGATGTTCAGAAACTGTATACTAGACAAGCATACTATTAGTCTGACCTCTCGTGTCAGGGGGCTAGACGGGAGGGCATTCAATCACTAGGGTTGGTTGTGGACTCATGTATAATAGTTATTTACTTGTATTTGGAAAATTATATATTGGTTTGTACATTGTTATCTACTATATGTATACTTCTAAACCTATGTCCTCACCAACTTTTTAGTTGACATATTTTAGCATGTTTTCAGGTAGTGGAAACTAAGTTCATAGCTTTGCTCATGCTAGGTTTTAAGGATAAGCTTTAGTTGGACCTAGGTAGACTTTGAATAAAATAAAGACTTATTTACTTGTTTGGTTTATTTGTTATTAGGATTGGATGTAACCAACTATTTAATTTTAATAATTAATTTCCTTTAGTACTCTTTATCCTTGTGTTATGATTCAATTTCATCACGCCTTGGCGTTTCCACTTTAGCCGGGGTGTGATAGATTGGTATCAGAGCCTTGGTTACAGAGAATTAGGTTATTAGAAATGGAATGACCTAGACTATAACTAGGTACCTCACACATGAGTCCTCTCATGTATCTTATATGCTTAGATAGAACTTTACTTAGACTATAACTAACTACCTCACACATGAGTCCTCTCATGTATCCTATATGCTTAGATAGGGTTTAATAGGATATGCGTTACATGATTATTCCTATACTTTGATTCCAATCAATGCATATACAATTTTCAATTCATATTCTAAGGCATTGTGCCTAAATCAAAAGGATTTTCAAATCTTAAATTTTGAAATTATTGTTTATGATTTTAATCCTGTCAAAGTCTAAGTCCCAAAACTAAGCACATGCAATGCTGGAATAGTTGAATGCTTGTATCTCAGGGTGTTCTGTCTAGGCAAGGTATTCATATAAATCCAAATCAACCGATGGATCCGTTTACCTTACATGGGAACCCTTGGGGTGAGTGTCTGCTTATAGGGACGTGTGTCTTCATTAAGGTAGTGGTTGAACTAATACTTTGATAAGTCAATGTAATTGCTTTGGTTTATGAATCTAACATTTACACTCGAAACATCTCATTGTTATTTTAAATCATCTTATCCTTGATTTTTATGTTTCTGAAATTATAAAACATATTATCCATTTCTCATAAAATTACTTACACATCAAAACTCATCAAATGTTATTGCCTTGATAGCATGGCTCCTCGTCGCAACAATGCTGAAACAACTGAGCTTGTTGCACTCGTCCCACAACAGCTTGTGACTATTATTCCCGGCATGGTAGCTCAGATTAGCGATTCTCTCCGTAACACTGGAAGTTCTAGAAGCGGTGGAAGTGATGGAAATGCTAACAATGACACTGTCACCTATAAAACATTCATGTCATGCAAACCTACTAATTTTTATGGCACCAAAGGTGCAACATGCCTACTACAATGATTTGAGAAAATGGAAGCTACTCTAGATATGAGTCAATGTCCGGAAAACTTAAAGTGAAGTATGCTTCAAGCTGTTTCCACAAGAGAGCCCTTACCTGGTGGAATGCCCAACTCCGAGCCATGGGTAGAAATATTGCCATGGCTATGCCCTGGAATGAATTTATAGAATTATTAATCTAGGAGTTCTTCCCTAAGAATGAACTTCAAAATATAGAGAATGAGATGTGGAACCATACTATGGATGGATCTGAGCACATGGAATACACCACCTGATTCCATGAACTTTGCAACCTAGTGCCCCACATGGTTACACCTGTGAGCCGTATGATTGATAGCTACATTGGAGGATTGAACCCCCAAGTCAGAATCCCTAATTTATCTGCTTCACCAACTAGTCTTGAAGATGTTATTCTCTTATCGGCTACCATAACTGATGATTTGGTCAAGTCTGGAGTATTAGTAAAGAAAGAATCCAAGAAAACTGTTGAGAATAAGAAGTCAGATCGTCCTAACAACAAAAAGAAAAAGACTTCTAAAGGGTTTGCAATGGTGACTCCTGCTACACCAGCGAACCAAGTAGCCATAAATAATCAAGCTCCTACTAAGAAACCCTACATGGGCAAATTACCCAATTGCCCCAAATGCCCATTACATCACAATGGTGAGTGTCGCAAGTGCAACAACTATGGTAGACTTGGTCACACCACTCAGTACTGCAAGGTACCTATTACTGCCAACGCCAACAATGATACAGTTGCTAACCCGCCACCAAATAAAACAATCATGGCTTTATATGAATGTGGTGGCCTTGATCATTTCCAAAACCGTTGCCCTAAGCTGAACCAGATCAACAACAACAACGCTCCAGCTGCCCATGGTCGAGCCTTTGCTCTAGGAGCACCGGATGCCCATCAGGATCCTGCTGTCATCACGGGTACATTCTTTCTAAACAATCACTTTGCTTCTGTTTTGTTCTACACTGGCGTAGACAGAAGTTTTGTCTCCGGTGACTTTCAAACCATGCTTAACTTAAAACCTGCTAAGTTAGACACTACTTACACTATTGAGTTAGCTAATAGAAAACTAATCCATGCTCACACTATTACTTAAGGTTGTACTCTAGATCTTAATGACCATTTGTTCAATATCAATCCAATCCCTGTGACACTTGGTAGCTTTGATGTGGTTGTTCAATATCAAACAACCATGCTAAGATCATTTGTGTTGTGAAACTAGTTCGCATTGCCTTAGAATCTGGAGATACCCTAAACATGCACGGAGAGAAACCTAGAAGAAATCTAAAAATAATCTCTTGTATGAAAGCTCGCAGTTACCTAAGGAAGCAATACGTTGTTTTCTTAGCTCATATAGTTGAAAAGATGTCGGAAGGAAAGAAGCCACAAGACGTTCCTATCATCCGTGAATTTCCAGATGTTTTCCCTGATGATTTGCCTGGACTACCTCCAACTAGACAAGTTATGTTTGGATTGACCTCATACCCGGAGCAAACCCTGTTGCCAAATCACCTTATCGTTTAGCCCTATCAGAAATAAGGGAATTATCAAGCAAGTTACAAGAACTACTGGATAAAGGGTACATCCGACCAAGTTTCTCACCTTGGGGTGCCCTAGTTTTATTTGTCAAGAAGAAGGACGGATCCTTACCTATGTGTATCGACTACAGAGAATTGAATAAATTAACTGTCAAGAATCGGTACCCACTATCGAGGATTGATGACTTATCTGACCAATTACAAGGAGCCACTTGCTTTTCAAAGATAGACCTACGATCAGGTTATCATCAACTCAGGGTATAAGAAGAACACATACCCAAAACCGCCTTCCAAACTCGTTACGGACACTACAAATTTGTGGTCATGCCCTTTGGACTAACCAATGCACCCGCGGTATTTATAGACCTCATGAACCGTGTTTTCCGACCATACCTAGATCAATATTTCATTTTTTTCATTGATGACATCTTGATATATTCCCAAGCCAGAGTTGATCATGAGCGACACCTCAGACTCTCCCTCAAAGTATTAAAAAAAGAGCAACCATATGCCAAATTCTCAAAATGTGAATTTTGGCTAAGTGAAGTTCAGTTTTTAGGTCATGTGATCAATGACAAGGGCATTCATGTAGACCCAACCAAGGTTGAAGCAATTAAGAATTGGAATGCACCAAAGACCCCTTCAAAAGTTCACTCATTTTTGGGTCTGGCAGGGTACTACCGAAGGTTTATCTCGAACTTTTCAACAATTGCCTTACCACTTACTACGTTAACACAGAAAAACCAGCCTTTCAGATTGGGACAAAAGCAGGAAGACGCTTTCCAGACACTTAAGCAGAGGTTATGTAATGCACCTATCCTAACCCTCCCAGATGGCAATAAGGATTTTGTTGTATATTGTGACGCATCGAACCAAGGCCTAGGTTGTGTTCTTATGCAACGAGATAAAGTCATTGTCTACGCATCAAGACAACTCAAGATCCACGAAAAGAACTACACTACTCATGATCTTGAGTTAGGTGCTGTAGTATTTGCCTTAATGATTTGGAGACACTACTTGTAAGGTACCAAGTGTGTCATCTATATCGATCACAAGAGTTTGCAGCATATATTTGATCAGAAGGAACTCAACATGAGACAAAGACGTTGGGTGGAACTGCTAAATGACTATGATTGTGAAATCCGCTATCACCCGGGTAAAGCCAATATGGTAGCCGATGCACCATGCAATAGGAATGATTATTCAAACGAATCTCAAAGACCAAATTTTAGAAGCTCAGAAACAAGTCCTTACCAAAGATGATTTGAAGAAAGAACTGACAAGTATATCTGAGCATCAATTAGAATCTAAGTCTAATCAAATCCTCTACTTCATGGGACGAATATGGATTCCTAAATCCAACAATCTCCGAGAACTTATCATGAATGAAGCTCACACGTTATGATATTCAGTTCATCCAGACATCGATAAGATGTATCAAGATCAGAGGGAATATTATTGGTGGCAAGGAATAAAGAAAGACATTGCCTTGTATGTTGGGAAATGCCTCACATGTTCAAAGGTTAAAGCTAAACATAAAAAACCCACCCTCGGGATTACTCCAACGGCCTAAAATTACTCAATGGAAATGGGAACAAATTTCCATGGATTTTATCACCAAACTACCCAAAACCTCTTATGGGCACGACTCGATTTGGGTCATAGTCGATCGCTTGACAAAGTCTGCTCACTTTCTCCCTATATGTGAAGACTTCAAGTTGTAGAAGTTAGCCAAAATCTATATTAATGAGATCATGAGTCGACATGGTGTTCCACTATCCATAATCTCTGACAAAGACAATCGTTTCACTTCTAAATTCTGGTAAACATTACAAAAATCCTTGGGAACACATGTGGATCTTAGCATTACTTATCACCCTCAACCCGATGTCCAAACTGAAAGAACTATACAAACTCTTGGGGATATGCTTAGAGCCTGCGTAATTGACTTTGGTGTTAGTTGGGATACTCATCTACCCCTTATTGAATTCTTATATAATAACAGCTATCATTCCAGCATCAAGTGTGCACCATTCGAGGCATTGTACGAAAGAAAATGTCGCTCGCCTATGTGTTGGACTGAGATCGGAGATAAAAAATTTACTGGTCCTGAACTGATTCAAGAAACCACCGACAAGGTATTCAAGATTCAAGAAAGACTCAAGGTTGCGCAAGATCGTCAGAAAAGCTATGCTGATAATAGAAGAAAGCCCCTTGAGTTTCAAGTAGGAGATCGTGTTTTACTCAAGGTTTATCCAATGAAAGGAGTCATTCGATTTAGGATGAAAGGTAAACTTTCTCCTAGGTACGTTGGACCATTCGAGATCCTGGAAAGGATTGGTCCCGTATCCTACAAGCTTAAGTTACCTTAGGAACTTGGTCTTATCCAGGACACTTTTCATGTGTCTAACTTAAGGAAGTGTCTAGCCAATGACACCTTAAGCATTCTTATGGATGAGATTCGTATCGATGACAAGTTACACATTATTGAAGAACCAGTTGAGATCTTGGATCGTGAAGTCAAGAAGCTAAAGCAGAGTCGTATTCCCATCGTCAAAGTCAAATGGAACTCAAAACAGGGTCCTGAGTTCACCTGGGAACGTGAAGACCAGATGAAGGTCAAATACCCCACCTCTTCCAAGCTAACACGACCTCAACTAGTTGAATTTCGGGACAAAATTCCCTTAAGTAGGGGAGACTGTAACATCCATGTTTTTTTTTCATACTTAACTCTTTGATAATTCTAGTACTTCAATATAAGCATTAATTGAATTTAAGAACCTATTTGTGGAACTATCTTATATTCTATACACTATTATTTATTGTGATACTATTACTTGCTAATATAATTCTATAATAACATGTGTGTAAATATTTGATCTTGTTAGAAATAGCAACTTGGAATTGCCCTAGAGTTAATCGAATTCTAAGATAATGTTAAATTACTACATAAATGAAACATATATCACTATAAGGGCAAAAGTTTACATATGTATAACTTAGGGTTACATATGTAAATTTTGTTAAAATGATAAAGATTTAATTAATTAAATTAGGTCTTATAATATATATATATATATATATATATATATATATATATATATATATATATGTGCATGGATAATTACATAATTATACATATATATATATATATATATATATATATATATATATATATATTATTTTACTATTTTAATCATTTAAGTGATATATATCTAATAAACTAATATATATTTAATTAGTAATTATCCTTAATCTAACAAATAATTAATCAAACTTATTCTAACTCTAAAATATCAAAAAAAATAATCGTTCATTCCTATCCCTACTAAAATATATGATTTTTATTAATAAAAATATTAAAAAATCTATCTTAATTGAAACCTAAAACCTTAAATTTTCCACTATAAATAGGAGTCTAATTCTCATTATTTTTCACACCAAAATCTAAATCTAGAGCTCTCATAGAAACAAATCTCACCTATAAAAACTCTCTTGAGGATCCAAGAAGCTTCCCTCATCAAGTAAGTTTTAGTGTTCTTCGTGTTCATACCTTTTTAATTTTCTTCTATTAAAATTCAAATATAACTAGACTAGATCTATGATTAAATAATATGTTTTTGTAGTAATCATAGATCTAAGACGGATCAAAGTATCAAATAAACATGAAATCATCAAAACTTTGCTTAAACACATCAAACTTAAACTTTTGGATTTTGACAGATTCATAGGGCCAACTTCGGATAGCCATATCTCCCTCATAACAAACTCTTTTTCGATGATTCTTTCTTTAAAAATAAATTTTAGAGTTTTATCTTTCTAACCATATAAAGAAAGTCTTCTAAATCATTGATTTGAACCCTCAAACAGCTCGCGCAAGTTTAGTGCGTGAATCTGTCCAAAGCTATCAAAACCCTAAATTTTGCAACATTCCAATAATTTCATGAATATAATGTAATGAAACGATTTTTATTATAAGATAAGTAATATAAACATGTTTTAAACAATAAAAATCCAAATTTTAATGATTATTATAATTATCTATCAACTTGAATCCTGTTTCTAGTAAAATTCTTTATGTTTTCAATTGTAACCCTATACTATACAAATCGCCTATTCCCATCCTTGTTAAACTTATATTTAAACTTGTTTCCTGTACTTTATAAACATACCAAACACACCTTTAACTTGGTCTAGTATATATCTAGAATTGTTTCACCCGGTATGTAGTTATATGGCAAACAAAAGGTTCTGGCTAAGCAAAGACGGGTTACTTAAGTGATGAAAATCCACCAACTCTTTCCTGGGAATTCTTTTGTTGGATGTACTATCCTGGGATTACACATATCTAGTATACGACAACCATTCTTGAACTTTTATAATAACAACCCCTCAACTATCGACAAATACAATAAACTAACTTAATAAACTTACTTAGGGCAATCCTCACTCCAAGTTACTTGAAGTTGCAAGTTCAACCCACCTACTTTACAAGGTGAGTTCATAGCCCCTGGTTCTTTTGTAGTTTAGGGATGGAAACATGCTTTGTATATCAAACTGAAAATTCAAATTCTAAAGTCAGACTAGTATTTTGCAAACTTAATGACAACTTTTTTATACTAGTAAAACTAAACTGATTATACATGTTGCTATATTCTATGACACTTTTTACTACAAAGTCCCTTTATTTTTCTAAAATCTACACAACTATTAACTTCGGGGAAGCCACAGGAGTACGTAGATAGATCTATTGGCCTGACAAGCCCATTCGATACTCGGGTTGATGCATGACAATCAATACCGAGCATCCTTTGAGTCAACGTATTCTTTTTGACTTGAAAGGAACTGGATGTTCAGAAACTGTATACTAGACAAGCATACTATTAGTCTGACCTCTCATGTTAGGGGGTTAGACGGGAGGGCATTCGATCACTAGGGTTGGTTGTGGACTCATGTATAATAGTTATTTACTTGTATTTGGAAAATTGTTTATTGGTTTGTATATTGTTATCTACTATATGTATCCTTCTAAAACTATGTGCTCGCCAACTTTTTAGTTGACATATTTTAGCATGTTTTCAGGTAATGGAAACTAAGTTCGTTTCTTTGGTCATGCTAGGTTTTTAGGATAAGCTTTAGTTGGACCTAGTTAGACTTTGAATAAAATGAAGACTTATTTACTTGTTTGGTTTATTTGTTATTTTGATTGGATGTAACCAAGTAGTCAATTTTAATAATTAATTTCCTTTAGTACTCTTTATTCTTGTGTTATGTTTCAATTTCATCACGCCTCGGTATTTCCGCTTTAGTCGGGGTGTGATATAGTTCTTGTAGATATGCTAAGGAATTCTTTGTAATAACACAACATATTTATTTAATATTTTCATTATCCACTAAAAGATAGGATATATTACAAAATCATATACCTAATCTAACTCTAAAATCATTATCTCAAACACGTTAGGAAAGTCGAATAGGAAGTGTTAAAGCAATTTGATTTCAAGCTTCACAATTATGAGAAGCTTTATTGGACTTAAATGATGAGATTGATGATTCTAAACTCCAAAGTGAGGTTAAGACCTTAAATATGAATGTGTTTGATAGTTTTGGATTTTTATTAGGAATGGTTATTTGGTATGACATTTTATATGCTATTAACATTGTTTAAAAAACCTTACAAGCAAAAGGCATGCGTATTGATGATGCTATAAATCAACTAGATGGACTTATTTGTTTTTTTAAGAAGTATAGAGATGGGGGATTTGAAAAGCTATTATTGTAGCTAAAGAAATTGCTTTAGAGATGAATGTAGAACCTGTTTTTCGTGATAAACAACTTATTTGTAGAAATAAAAAGTTTGATGAAAATGATGATAATGAAACTATAAAAACACCAATTGAAAGTTTTAGAACCGATTACTTCTTATACATAAAGTAGATTTGATCAATTTAAAGAGTTCTAAACTATATTTGGTTTTTTGTTTAGTATAAGAAAGTTAAAATCCGTCAATGAAAAAATTTTAAAAAGGAAATGTATTTTTCTTGAAGATACTTTGAAACATAATGATCATTTAGATGTTGATGGTGTGGATCTATTTCAAGAATTAAAAATGTTAAGAGAAATTATATACTTAGAATTTGACACGGTGATTGATATACTAAATTATATTAAAAACTGTAACTATTTTCCAAATGCATTTATTGTCTACCAAGTTATTTTAACAATTTTCGTAACTGTTGCTTCTGCGAAACGTAGCTTTTCCAGATTAAGACTTATAAAAAATTATTTATGATCTACTATGTCACAAAAAAGATTGAACGGTTTAGCTTTTTTGTCAATTGAAAATGAATTTTTAAAATAATTTGATTACGAAAAATTCATTAAAGATTTTGCATCCAAAAAAACTAGAAAAATAAACTTAATCTAAATATATTTATACAAGCACTATAAATAACATTAACAAAAAAATTAACTCAGCCAATTGTAAACTTATTAGTTTATTATTGCCGGTCCCAAGCACGGATAAAGACGGAGGGTTTATATCAATATTCTTTTAATCGCATCATATTGTTTGTTCGCTTTGTGCCTTCGAAAACGTTAAGCCACCCTACTTGACTTTCAAGGATTAAGCATTTCGTAAGTCTATTTGGATTGGCTTATACACTCAATATTAGATTTTGGTCAAAACAATGAGATTTGTGAGTTACACAAAAATTGTAATAAAAGATTATATAATTTACTTTAAAAGACCTAAGAGAGCTTGGATAAATGTATTACTGTATTATGATTCTAAACACTTGATCACACCAGAATATTTTAGTTATTTTTTTTATACTTAACTCAAGTTAAACACTTTATAGAAGAATTATATTACAAAAAAAATTGATTAAAAATGCGTATTTACAACTAAATGTTGGATTGCATGTTTATTATTGTTGGATGTACCCTATTGTTGCTTGTGAATCTTTACAAGTTCAAAATTTCCTATTTAACAGATGGTTTGCTTAGATTATAACTTCTTTCATGTATCATTTATTTTAAATATGCACATTTATAATTCATGTTGTACATCAAATGTCTACTTGTTGAGGCGCAATCAACGGCGAACAATCAACGTTTTCGATGTTTAGTATTGAAAAACAAAACCTATACGTAAATTCACGTGTTTACTTTAAAAGACCTAAGAGGTTTTGTTTTTCAATACTAAAATCAAAAACTTTTTACATTTATATATGTATATTATCAATGCTCCCTTCATTATGTGGCTTGCAACAATATTTCAAGTTTAGTTTTTCATACGGTTTTATGTGTTCGCCATGACATGCGGGTCATAAAATCTCATTAAAATTAAATACAATTTTTGTTCAACCAAAACATTGCAAAATAGGATGTGGAAGGTTCTTTCTTACCAAGAGTTGTAAAGTTTTGTGGGTTTTTATTTGTTCTCAGACCCAACTAGGTACGGGTAGTACCCGATGGAGGTGGGCATAAAAAATGGGTTCGGACCCGACTCGGACCCGGGTACGGGTAGTACCCGATGAAAGGTGTACCCGTTTAAACCCGTAGGGTTGGAACCGGTTTTAGATTTTGAGTTTTTTAGCGAACCCGACCAGAACCGGACCCGGCCCGGTTGAACCCGATTTGAACCCGGTATTGGACCCGGTATTCGACACACACACAAGAAAAGAAGAAAAAAAACTAAACCCGGTATTGGACCCGGTTTCAAACCTGACCCTACCCTACCCGGGTATACCGGGTAGGGTTTTGAAGATGGTGAACCCGACCAAGGTTCGTACCCGAGTACAAAAAAAACCCGATTGGACCCAACCCGGTTTGAACCCGGTTTCGGGTATTGCCCAATACCCGGTTTGTGCATCCACGAGCTATGATAATGTTGTACGTACATATTCTCCTATGATATTTCTTTTATCAATTATATTACTGTCGGTCAAGGCACCGACTTTCGTTCTAGAAAAATACTATTATTTCCAACCCCATACACATACATGATGCTGGATTAGTTTGATAAACACTCTGACTTTTAATTGTGCCATGTAGAATCGAATCCTGTTTCTACGTTTCCTTTTTTCGTTGGCGTTTTTTTATTGTTTTTTCTTTTTCATTTTTCTTACAGTTTTTTACGCTTATTAATGTCTTCTTTTAATTATTAAATCGTAACTTGCGGGACATAATATTATTTTATATTAATGTTTTGGACTCCGAAACACTGACACTGTAGATTTCACACATTTCTTATACGTACTTGATTACATTAATATCATTGCAGCGCGCATAACGACGTCGCATGTCGATTGATTAAAATTTTTATATTTCAACGTTTTGACCTTATTTTTTAATGTATTCGTACGACACGTGAATTTACGTATAGGTTTTGTTTTTCAATACTAAACATTGAAAACGTTGATTGTTCGACGTTGATTGCGCCTCAGCGAGTAAGTTTACGTAAAGTATATTCTTATTTTATAAATATTCAAAAACATTGATTTTTTTTACAATTTAAGACGTCGTAACGTGCAGGTTCGTAATACTATTATGAAAACATAATGTTTAACTTTATTTTGCTTTGGTAATACAAATCAAAAACTTTTTAAATTTATATACGTATATTATCAATGCTCCCTTCACTATGTGACTTGCAACAATATTTCAAGGTTAGTTTTTCATACGGGTTTATGTGTCCGCCATGACGTGCATGTCATAAAATCTCATTAAAATTAAATACAATTTTTGTTCGACCAAAACATTGCAAAATAGGATGTGGAAGGTTCTTTCTTGCCAAGAGTTGTAAAGTTTTGTGGGTTTTTATTTGTTCTCAGACCCAACTGGGTACGGGTAGTACTCGATGGAGGTGGGCATAAAAACCGGGTTCGGACCCAACCCGGACCCAGGTACGGGTAGTACCCGATGGAAGGTGTACCCGGATTGGACCCATTTAAACACGTAGGGTTGGAACCGGTTTTAGATTTTGAGTTTTTTAGCGAACCAGACCCGAACCGGACCCGGCCCGGTTGAACCCGATTTGAACCCGGTATTGGACCCGGTATTCGACACACACACAAGAAAAGAAAATAAGAAAAAAAAAAAAAAAAAAAAAGGTGAGCCCGACCCCGGTTCGTACCCGGTTTCACCAATACCGGGTAAAAAAAACCTGATTGGGCCCAATACCCGGTTTGTGCATCACCCAAGTGGCCAAGTGTGCGTATATATCAATCCAGCTCTAAGTTGGGCCCAGTTTCTTTTAGCCCAGCTAGTTGCACTAGTCGTGTTTGGAAGTTTATTATTCTATTAAACTACATAGGATAAACACTACTGATAAAGGGGATATCCCAATTCCAAATACAATATGTTTGATGTTTAAACAAACAAATCAATTATGTAAAGCCAACACGATCTATTTATTATATTAGTTAGATATAACAAATTCAAACTTAATTATTTTCACCTTATGTTTGTGTTATGTTTTGGATCGAATTACCACCTTAATCCCATTACATGTTTTTAAGAAATACAAGATCCCCTAAAGTTTCAAATTCTCATTCCAGGATCGATATTAAAAACTTTTGGCCAATGAAGGTTCCAATTCAACAAATTTCTCCACTGTTTTAGCATAATTACATTATTATGACCGTAGTTACGATTGTTTTTGCATTCGATCCTTTATTTTTGTAGAATATTTTAAGATATTATAGTTTTAACCCCTCGTTGAAATATTGTTACATGTTAGCTATATTCTACGTCTAAATAACGTTGATGATAAGACGTGGGAGTGCGAGCCAGAACATACTTAAGAAATTAAGGTATTCTAAACATATTATTACCTTATAATGTATAATTCTCTTTTATATTTCACTACAACTTTTGAAAATAATAATTTAATAATAATTTAAAGAGTAAATCGACGATTAATAAATGATGGAAGAGCAGTAGAAGTATATAAAATATTGGAATTTAAAAATCCAAATTGCTATTCATAATAAATTTTTAAGAAGAAACATATCCAAAAACTTTTAAAAATTGTTTACTCTAAACTATTTAAAATTTTATAAATAAGAAAATATAAAAAATTCTGTGTGCATCCAGAGCAGAGGTGTGAAGACTGAAGAGTGATGGCAGAGGGATGATTACATATTGTCGTTGCCATATAAGGGAGGTGGTTTGGGGCCTTGGCCCTTTCTATTTACGGTAACCTTAAAATCAAGTTGTTATACGTCAACACCAATGCCTTCCATTTTTATTTTTATTTTATAAATAATAATATAATTCTAGAGTGCAATCATTTACAAGCTTGTCATTTTCCTCTATACCCTCATATTACTCCATTCTTTCTCTCTTTATTAACTTATACGTAGTCCGTAGAGGTACTAAAGTTAAAGTGTTTGACTACCACTAAGTTGACTTCCAGTCAAAGTAGATGATTTTGATGTGAGATGTCTTTTAGTATAATCTGTAAACATGTATATGTCTGAAATATATCTACAAAAGTTATATTATTCTAATAAGGTTATGGGTATTTTTGCTATTAAACGATTTTCAACCTATTTTTGGTTTTGGCAAAACCTTTTAAACCCCTTTACTCGTTAAAATCAAAACATGAGCCAAATTGTTGTATAGGTACGTAAAACTTATATCACATTTCCTAAGATTGCAAGCAGATTTTAGGGGTATGCACCTGTTCAAATCGATTGGACCGAAAACCATATAGCCTAAATTTGAAAAACCAAAACCGAACCTTATGGTAATCTCCAGGTACATCGGTAATGATTTTGTTTAAAAACCAGTAAGGAATCAATTTTTACCGAAAAACCTAAAATAATGACTTGGTTTGATGATCAATTAGAGAGTAAATTAATATTCAAATTAAGCCACAATCTAAATACAAAAACCACAAATAATATTATTTTATAAAAAGGACAAATATAAATTGATATTTTGACAAAACCGATAATCCAATAATCCAAAGTGAATTACAAATAATCCGGTGTCAGTATGTGATAGTGTGCCAAATCAATTTCTAGTGGGTCATATCTTTAATCTTTATTTTTATATGTACTACTATATAATAAATTTCAAGAGGAAAAGATAGTAATTATATTCAAATTTTAAGAAGCCTAATACAATATTTTAAACATAAAGTATAGATGTTTTATGTAATAGTTTTATTTTTATCCATATTTAATAAACTCTTTTAATTAATACACTATTTAATACACATCATTAATACATTATTTAATAATATGATATTATTTAATTCAATACATTAAATATTATATTATTTGTAATATTTAAAAATAATATTTAAATTTATTAAATACTCTTTAAATAATTTAGTATACAACTCATATTTATAATAACTAATAGTTATATATTCTAAGGGTATTTTGAGTAGTCGATAAGTTTAGTACTTATGACTAAATTTACTAGTAAATGACATATTATTTAATTTGTTTAAAATATAATAATAAAAAATATAATAATATTAATAGCAATGATTATTTTTATTAAAAGGTTAACAACAACAACAACAATATTGTGTTAGAATTTAATGTTGTGTTTTTGTCATGTTAATGTATTTGTAAAAATTGAATAATAACATATCATTAATCATGATACAATGTTCTATATTTTATGTTAATTTTTATTTAAATACTTTTAGCGTATTTGTTTTACTTGGTATCCACGACTTATTAAATATCATATATTCAATAATGGTATCATGACGATATAATAACAAATCACTAAAGCATATGTAGATATCCATGACAATCCGAGCGCTTATATCATTGAACTCACTAAATTCATGATAATCCCAATAACTATTATTGCGACGTTCACATATCCATTTAAAATCAAACCGCGGCGAAGCGCGGATGTCCATTATACTACTATATAAAACAAAACCTTAAGATACAAATGTAGTTTTACAAAAAAAAATTAAGACACCTAATATAACTTTTTAAGCATTAGGTATAAGTGTTCAATGCAGTCATTCTTATTTTACCCCTTATTAATAAACTTTTTGTAATTAATATATTGATCAATACATTATTTAATATTGTAAGATTATTTAGTTCACTACATTAAATATTATATAATTTTTAATGTTTTAAGTTAACATAAAAATTTATAAATAAGTATTACCTTATTTGAATACTTAACTAAATACTTTTATAATAATAATAATAATAAAGTATTATTCAATTTAAATACTTAACTATATCTATACTACTATATAATAAATCTTAGAAAGATAAGATGGTAATTTCATTCAAAGTGTAAGACACATATACAACATTTTAAGCATAGAGTACAAGTGTTGTAAGAAATACACTTAAAGGCTGATGCAACCAAACAACAACTAAAGAGCTCTCAGGATGCACATGTGAAGTACAAGGAAGTTACTTCGGAAGATTTGATATAACTCAGTGAATTATGCTAAGTACCAAATCTTCTGAAGCCAAAAGACCATATCTTCTGAAGCCTAAGATGAAGTCTTTCAAAGCTTCAAAGACAAAGTCTTCTAAAGCCACAGACTGATTTCTTCCAAAGACAGAGAAGACATGCTATTTCTGAATCACCTTTTGACAAAAGCCAAACCACTTTCTGCTGACACTTTTAAAGACTCACCAACTTATATGAGTTGGTGAAAAGTCCATGCTTTTGTCGACTGTAGATTAAGGTCTTTTGTCTGTAACTTTACAACTATGTACTTTTATCCTTTTTGTAATATATTAGGATGTGAGCTATTGCATGTCATAGTCGCTAGTCTAAATGCAATCTGCCTTTTGACTCTACATTGATCTTGTTGTCTAGATTAGTGTTTCCAGCTGGCCTTGAAAGTATGGCCGGCTGTAGGATGTAGTATAAAGTATATCAAGTACTTGTATCTTAGGACAAGCTTTGTAACACTTGTAATAACTTGAGAGCAATATACATCATTCTTGAAAACCATATTTGAGTGTTCTTGTTTATTGTACTTGTTACTTGTGTTCATTGTTTTATCCTTACCGGTTCCCTGTTTGATCTGCTAAGTGTTCTAAATCCATCCACCTTGTGAAACTGTTGTATTGACCACCCTTCAACAGTCCTGCAATTGGTATAAGAGCTTTTTAGGCTCTTTATTGTAAGATCTCACCATCTTAGATCACTTCAGTTTCACAAAATACTTATCAACTCAAATGACAGCTCTTTCTAATGCTGATATAAAAACCGGTACTGTGACAAAGTCTCCACTGATCACTCCTGATGACTTTGATACTTGGTGCCAACGTATGAAAGGGTTCATCAAGTCTCAAGATAGCAGGATGTGGAGATCTGTAGTTAAAGGAACTCATATCCTAAGCACCTTTTTAGCCACTGCTAGAGGTAGGATGATACCAAAGGAAATGGCTTACTACTCTAAAGAAGACTGGAAGAAAATAGATGTAGATCAGAAAGCCATGACCGCTTTTCAAACTGCTCTTCCTAACTTCATATACAAAGGCTTTAAGAAGTGCAAGACTGCTAAGCAGCTTTGGGATGCACTAAAGCTCATGTATGAGGGGTTTGAGGAAGCCAAGAAGAATAAGAAAGACATAATGAAGCAGTAGTTAGAAAACTTCACTTACAAGACAGGTGAAACCATAACTCAACAATACTTCAGGTATGTTGAGATTGTGGATACTCCAATGGATGTTGGAGTAAAACTTGAGAATAGGGACATAGTGAGGAAGTTCATATTCTCTCTTCCCAGACAATGGACTCATTATTATATGGCCATCAGGGGAACTGAAAACCTTTCTACACTTACTCTCACAGAGCTGTATGGTATCCTTAGTGGTTACCAGATGGAGATGAACATGCAAAATCCATCAAGAAGCTCTTCCAACAATCAGCAGAGTTCAGCCCTTCATGTGGTTGAAAGAGACGGCAGAGAAACACGGCATCATCTCATCTGCTTCCCTAAAAACTCATAAAAGGTCCTTTAATCACCTTCCTTGAGACATCAAGTGAGAGCTACATCCAAGGAAGCCCATTCCAAGAGACAAGCTCTGCTCAAGCCTTTGTGTCTGCTGATGAAAGTTGTGGCAACTTTCTCTTCACTCTTGAAGACTTGGACTACATCCATCCAGATGATCTGGAGTGCATGGAGATGGTTCAACAAATGGCTCTTCTCACTCATAGAGCCAAGAAGTTCTATAAGAGGACAGGAAGAAAGTTTCCCTGCAATGTGGCTAGTGGAAAGTTCGGACTGGACAAAAGCAAAGTGAAGTGTTACAACTGTAAACAAATAGGACACTTTGCTAGAGAGTGCAAGGCACCAAGGACAAATGGTGGCCAAGCAAAATCTATACCAAATTACATTGATGTAGCTCCAAGAACTGAGAAGCCAAGACAACCAAAACAACATGCTGCTGTTGCTGTTGAAGAAGGGAGGCTTTGGCTGGAGCTTTCAGGTAGAAGTTGCTTCTCCAAACAAAGCACTGATGGCTGATCATGAAGAAGCCAAGGTAGAACATCTTTGTACTCCTGAATACATTGCTAAAGTTAACATGTACATGTCCTACAACTTGGAAGTGAGATCTGACCTTGAGTCCTTAAATATTTTAAAAACTGAATTTAAAAGAGCTGAAATGACTATAAACTTAAAATAGAAGATTGAGAGAAAACCATTTCAACTTTTAAGCATGAGCACATAAACTACAAGACCCAAATAAAAGATCTCATTACCAAGTTAACTGAATGCCAGGCCAAGCTTGTGATCAGCAAAGCCAAGACAGAAAAATGTGTTCTGGAAGAGGAAACCTTCAAGAACATAATATCCTCATCCTTGCATATAAAAGTTTGTTACCAAAACAGGCAGGGACTAGGATCAAGTTAGATAGCCCCTCCATACATACTTCTATCTGTTAGATCTCCAAAGTGTGAAACTTGTCAAGATGAGCTGCCTCCTATTGATCCTATCCAAGAGAAGGATGAAAATGAAGAGGAGATAGTGAATGATGAACCTGAGGTGAGTGACAAGGGTTATCCTAAGAAGGGACACTATTCTCTTAGAGAGAGGAGATAACCGAGGATGACCAAGTCTTCAAGGAAGAACCTGATCAGGGCAACCAAAAGAAAGTCCAAGAAATCCCAAGAGATCAAGGCCACCTTCAACTCCAAGCAAAAGCAAGTTTTCATTTCCACTAGATTGAAATGGTAAAGACTGAAGACTCAACTATGGATTCTAGTACTAGGAGTCCTAGTTCATGTCAAAATCATCCTGGTCAATAGAAGAAGGCTGATAAAATATGCATCACTGCTACACAGCCTGAGCCATCTAGTTCCAAGAGCAAGCCTCATCCTAAGAAGTCTGTTGCATCACCTGAGAAGATGAAGAAGGAAGTGGAAAGTGATCAAGCTCAGCCTCCCACTCAAAAAAAGACTCTTAGAAGCATGCCAACTGAATGCATCATGTGTGATAGTACTTATCACTTTGCCAAGGATTTCATCTACAATCCCGAAAGTACTATCCACATGACCAAGAAGAAAATTTCAGAGAAAAAGAAAAAGAAGATAGCTTCAGGAGGAAAATCTCTTCTATTCGGAAGCTCCAAAGTAAAGAAGATAAGTGAAAACTTACTTTCAGAAGAAAATTTGGTCTCGAAAGAGAGGAATGCTTCTGAAGTACTAAAGTCTACTACAATGAATGTAAAAGCTTCCGAAGGTCCAGTCTTCAAAACTTCCAAAGTCATCAAAACTTTCAAAGGGTTGAAGGCCAAGTCTAGTCTTCCAAAGATGGTGTGGAACATGAAGGAAGGCCATGTGACTGAAAGTTCTTTATCAACAATAGCAAATGATCCTAAGAACTTGCATATAGGATCAATTACTGTTGCTTTATCTTCTGTTCACTTTGACAAGCCCAAGACCAATGAGGATTCGGTTTCCAAATGTAACTAACCATCTCTTTATATGCAGGAACATCTAAAGACCAAAGGGAATGTATGGATCATTGTCAGTGGATGTTCCAAGCACATGACAGGTAATGGCTCTTTACTTCAAAACTTTGAGAAAATTGATGGAGGGCCAGTTGCTTTTGGAGGAGAATTAGATGGTTACATTACTGGAAGGGCAGGGTCACAAATGATAAGCTTAGCATTGAGAAGGTAAACTTTGTCAAGGAGCTTGGATACAATCTTTTGAGTGTATCTCAATTTTGTGATAAGAGACACAACATGCTCTTTACTGAGCATGAGTGCATTTTTCTCAAGCCTGAGGTGGTCATTCCTCAAGAGCATATCCTACTTAGAGCCCCAAGGAAAGGGAACATTTAGAAGATAGATCTGTAAGAAACATCTCCTTCATGAGAAGTTTCTTGCTTTCTATCTAAAGCCAATAGTGATGAGTCTTTCCTCTGGCATAAAATAATGTGCCAAGTAAACTTTAAGAATATAAATTAATTAATTAAGAATGATTTGGTATCTGGAATGCCAAAGAAAGAGTTTACAAGTGATAACCATTGTGTTGTATGCCTGAAAGGGAAGCAATACAAGGTCTCTCACAAGCCAAAGGAAATGAACTCCATCACTACTCCCCTACAAATATTACATATGGATCTCTTTGGTCCCACCAGTGTAATGAGTCTAGGAAGGGCCTCTTATTGGTTGGTGATCACAGATGACTTCATAAGATATACTTGGGTCTTCTACATTAGAACTAAGGATGAGACTATTAAATCTTGAAGAGCTTCATTCTAAAAATTAAGAATTAATGTGATCACAAGGTCAAGATCATAATATGTGATCAAGGAACTAAATTCAAAAACCAAATCCTTGATGCATTTTGTGATGAAAATGGTATTACAAGACAATATAGTGCTCCCAGGACACCTTAGCAAAATGGTGTTGCTAAGAGGAGAAACATGACACTTATTGAAGCTGTAATAACCATGTTATCTAACTCTAAACTGCCCATCACCTTCTGGGCAGAGGCAGTCAATACTACTTGCTATGTGTAGAACATAGTTTTAGTAGTCAAGACTTATGGTAAGACTCTTTATGAACTGTGGCACAAAAGGAGACCTTTCATTGGTTTCCTCAGATCATTTGGACATCCTTGCACCATCTTGAATACCAAGGATCAAATAGCCAAATTTGCTGAGAAATTAGATGATGGATATTTCATTGGATACTCTTCCCAAGCTAAGGCTTATAGAGTATAAAATCTCAGAACCAGAGTAGTTGAGAAGTCAGTCAATGTGACCTTCAATGAGCACACGCCCAGTGTGAAAGGTTCTGGTCCTAATTGGTTGTTTGATCTTGACTTAGTTACCAACTGTTTTAACAAATCTTGTGAAGATGTTTCGGTATCTAAGGTACCCTATCAACAGGAGTTTCTAATCGAAGATTTGAGTTAAGAAGACCAACTGTTAAAACTACTTCAGCTCCAGTGGTAACTAGCCCTTCATTTGTAAATCCTTTTAGTACAACCATGACAAATTCTTCAACTGGTACATCTAAGATGCCTATAAATTCTAGCATAGAGCCACACAACTTAAATAAAGGAATTTCTAATGTAGGAAGAGATAAAGGTGGTGATAGTCAACAAGAATTTCTTGATGATAATAACCACTCCATAGAAGACAACATCAATAATGTAACACACTTATTGGAACATGTTTTTCTTGATAAGTGTGTTAATGTGGTGGATGATACTCAAACACCAAATCTAAATTTCACAAATTTAGATCTGTCCAACCAACTTGCTGTGATTCCTTAATTAAGAATCCACAAGTCACATCCCACCACAAACATCATTGGAGATGTTGAGACAGGGGTGAGAACAGGAGGACAAACCTATGACAAAATTGTTTGTCTTCACTTTTGTTTCTTGTCCCAGATTGAGCCTAAGAAGATTGTTGAGGCTCTGAAGGATGGAAGTTAGGTTGAAGCAATACAGGAGGAGCTGCTTCAATTCAAGAGACAAAAGATTTGGAATCTATGTCCTCTTCCTCAAAGGAAGACTATCATAGGTATGAAGTGGGTATTTAGGAACAAGAAAGATGATAGAGTACTCGTCATTAAGAACAAGGCAATACTGGTTGTTCAAGGGTACATATAAGAAGAGGGGATTGACTACACAGATTTTTTTGCTCCTGTAGCAAGACTTGAAGCTGTTAGGATATTTCTGGCTTTTGCTGCATCTAAGGATTTTAAGGTCTACCAACTTGATGTCAAGTGTGCCTTTTTATATGGGGTGATTGATGAGAAGGTCTATCTTAAACAACCACCAGGCTTTGTACACCCAGATTATCCTGATTATGTCTGCAAGCTTGACAAAGCTCTCTATGGGCTGAATCAAGCTCCAAGGAAGTAGTATGAGACACTATCATAGTATCTCTGTCAGCATGAATACAAGAGAGGTACTATTGATGGAACACTCTTCATCAAGGGAACAAGAAATGACTTGATGCTAGTTTAAGTTTATGTAGATGACATTATTTTTGGGTCAACTAATCTGAAGCTCTATAAAGACTCTGAGAAGCGGATGAAGAATAGATTTGAAATGAGTGCCATGGTGGAACTCATTTTCTTTCTAAGAATTCAAGTTAAGCAGGTTGACAATGGCATCTTCATAAACTAGTCAAAGTATGTACAGTACATACTTGTCAGATTTCATATGATAGAGTGCAAGGTTGCTAAGGCATCCATAGCCAGAAACCACTCTTTAGGACCAGATCTTGAGGGGGAGTGTGTTGATGAACATCTATATAGGGTTATGATTGGGTCACTTATGTACCTCACGACCAGTAGGCCTGATATCATGTTTGCTACATGTATTTATGCAAGATATCAAGCCAACCCTAAGATGTCACACCTGGTTGCTGTCAAGAGAATTCTCAGATGTCTCAAAGGTGCTCTCAAACTGGGCCTTTGGTATTAAAAGAATTCTGACTTCAATCTGTATGCCTATACAGATAGTGACTATGGTGGCTACAATATGACTACAAAGTCTACATCTGGGGAATGTCAATTTCTTGGTGGAAGTATAGTCTTATGGCAATGCAAGAAACAATCCCTTATGTCTGTATTAACTGCTAAAGCTGAATACATTGCTGCTACAAGCTGCTGTGCTGAAGTGCTTTGGATTCAGAATCAGATACTAGAGTATAGATTCAACTTCAAGGAGACTCCCATCCACATAGACAACAACAGTGTTATCTCTATTACAGAGAATCCTGTCCATCACTCAAAGACAAAGCACATCAACATCAGGTATCATTTAATTAGAGATAATTTTGAAAAAGGATTGATAAAACTAGTCAAAGTTAACATAAATGAACAATATGCTGATCTGTTCATAAAAGCTTTTGATGAGTAGAGATTTAAATATCTTGTATCAACTATTGGGATGATTAACTTTGAGTAGATATTCCTTAAACTAAACTCAAGATTGATTTTAATAATATGTGTGTCTTAAGTTGTCTATATCATCACTATATAAGCCTAGTTTACTTTGGAAGAAACATTTCTAAATTGATATCTCGTAGAATTTTAAGAATTTTGGATATATTTTCCTTTAGAATGCATCAATTTGTCTTTGGAAGAAAGTTAAGTCTTCAAAACAAATAACTACTTCTGAGAAATTAACCTTTGAAAGAAATTCTGATATATCTTCCGAAACTTATATTTGCCATTAAGTACTTATATATATTAAAGGACTATTTTCTTCCGAAAGCAATTAAGTCTCGGTAGCTTTATTCTCACATTAAATAAAATTTCTGATATTTGATATCTTCTGAATCAAAATTTATCTAGGAAAAAAAAATACTCTAAGTATTTTTCTTCCAAAGCCAAATTGGCTTCGGAAGTTTTTTCAAGTAGGACCAGAGAGAGAGGAAGAGGAAGGCAAGGGGAGAGAGTTCAAGTAGGACCCCTAGCTTCATAGAAGCTGCAATCAAGGCTGCCCCTAGGCCAATCACTTAAGATAATAAGTTAAGGGTAGTCAGATTGAACTATCTGGGGTCCATGAACTACAATATTAATGAACTCATCTCTCTCCACATGGAGGAATTAAATGAACTGGATGACATGGAAGTGTCAAAGGAGAGGAAGGAAGTTGAGACTACAGAATTGCTTCTCAAAATCAAGGGAGAAAGAAGTAGAAAAAGAATTTACAAAGCTCCTACCCTCTCCCTAATTTAGGAAAGTCCTGAGATAGAGACTGTGGCTACTGAGCAACAAACTCAGGTAGGGAACAAGACAGGCAAAACATGATAACCTACCTGAGTGCCACAGGTCTCTATCAGGCAGAAGACCTTCTTCCCTTACCATATACCTACATTGAGTTCGAATACCTCAAGCAGCTTGAGCAACAAGTGCAAAAAGAGCAAAAGGCTGGAAAGAGGAAGATGAGGGAAGAGGCTGCAAGGTCAAGAGCCACCATCAGAGCAAATTTGAAGAAATCTACTGATAGACAGAAGATGGTGAGCTTTTTAAAGCTGTATGGATTCTTCAAAAGGAGACTTGGTCTAAAGTCTTTATCCACCATGGATGAGCACACAAAAATAATCAAGCAGAAGATCAAAAAGGGTGAGTTGGTTGACATGCATTCTCCACCAAGTCAGGCTACTCCTAAAACTGAGGTCAAGGTTGAACTCCAGGAGACAACACAACCTGGACCTAGTGCTGCATCACAACCAGCTTCATCTTCTAATCCACAACAGGGTCCCGATCCTTCTCCTACTGAACTTGTGAAGGACAAGGACCCAAATAAGGAAGACAAACAAGAACAATCTGGTACTGCAGGCTAGTCACCTCAGTTAGAGTACAGAAAGAGGAAAAGGATGGCCATAAGAAGGGACAAGAAGAAGAAGAATAAGAAGTCCAAGGCATCCACCTCTACACCTTAGGATGGGTCAGAACATCCTGAAGGTGATCAAGAAGAGGCTGCTCATCCAACTCCTATTCAAGTAGAGCCTCTTGCTACTGAGAGACCAATTGTGTCTTGGATGTTTGCCACCAATCCAGACAGATGGTATGTCACTTAGGTCCCACAAGTGCTTTATGCAATCCAATCCAGACAGATGATATGTCCAATCTTGGATGTTTGCCACCAATCCAATCCAGACAGATGGTATGTCAAGACAGATGACTGTAGATTAAGGTCTTTTGTCTGTAACTTTCCAACTATACACTTTTATCCTTCTTGTAATATATTAGGATATGAGCAATGGCATGTCATAGTCACTAGTCTAAAGGCAATCTGCCTTTTGACTCTGCATTGATCTTGTTGTCTAGATTAGTGTTTCTAGCTGGCCTTCAAAGTATGGCTGGCTGCAAGATGTAGTATAAAGTATCTCAAGTACTTGTATATTAGGATAAGCTTTGTAACACTTGTAAGAACTTGAGAGCAATATACATCATTCTTGAAAACCATATTTTAGTGTTCTTGTTTATTGTTCTTGTTACTTGTGTTCATTGTTTCATCCTAACCGGTTTCCTATTTGATCTGCTAAGTGTCCTAATCTTTCTACCTTGTGAAACTGTTGCATTGACCACCCTTCAACGGTCCCGCAAGTTCGTTATGTAATAGTTTCACTTTTGCCCCCATTTAATTAACTTCTTCTAATTATTATATTATTTAATACACATTATTAATACATTATTTAATAATGTGATACTATTTAATTCACTTCACTAAATTTTATTTTATTTATAATAATATAAATTGACATTTAAGTTTATAGTTACTAATCATATTTTTTTAACTAAATACTATTTAAATTGAGTATTCTTTTACTTAAATACTTATATCTATACTAATATATAATACATCTCTTTGGATAGAGATGCAATTTTGTCAAGCATACAAGTTTTAAAGCAATATGAACAAAGGAGCGCAAGACATTTAAAAGGGGTAAAATAAATAATTGATTAAGATTTTAAGACACTTTAGGGGCAATATGATAAATTTATCCATTAAATTTTATATACCTTGATATTTTTGGTCTTGTCTATTTCATGTATTTAATAAACATTATTAATACATTATTTAATAATATAATATTATTTAATTCATTACATTAAAATTTATTTTATTTATGATACTATAAATTGACATTTTAATTTATATTTACTAATTATATTTTTATAACTAAATATTATTTAAACTAAGTATTATTTTATTTAAACGTTTAAGTATATAACTTATATACATCTTCATATTTATAATAACTATAATACTAATATTTTAGAGGCATATTATGAGTTTAATATTTTAATATTTATCTATATATTTTATAATAAAAGTAAAAAGATGATATAATGATAATTTTACATATGGATTAAGACACCCATATAAAAAGTCATGCTTAAATTTCAAAAAATTAACTATTTTATTCCATTTATGACCTTACAATAAATTATAACATATAATACTTATAATATAAAATGCTAAAGCATATACACGTGGTCAAACAAAACTGTCATTTACTTTCAATGTCGTTCATTCATTGCAATTGAACACTAATCTCTCTTCCCTTTTCTCTTGTCGTTTATTAACTGTTCAATAACAATCAAGATGGTAATTTGTGCTGACAATTTCTCCATTAAGTTTCTCCGATCTATATAAATCACCACCGAAAGCTGCCTCCAATAATCATAAAACTCTAACCTACATTCATAAAACGAAACCCCTCCCCCTAAAATCTAGGTAATAAGTGATTTCCGACCATAAATACCACCCATGGTTTCACTAATCTTGAAATAATATAGTTGTCTTAAAGACTTTTGTAATATACGTAATTGTTTTCTTTCATTCAATTTTTTTAATATTTATATTGATTTTCTAATTTACGTCATCACTCACCGAGCCGATACTGACTAAAATCGATTCCCAAAAGATCACGCAACAGCTGTACCACCGCAACACGCGGGCATCGTGTATTGATATATAAGAACCATAGCTTTCTTTTAATTGATGAAAGTCGCACGGAACAAGAACCTTGTTTCCATGCTAGCATTGCATTCTCATTATTGCTCTACTCAATGAATGTTGTTCTTCAATGGTATATTTGGTTAGGATTGTTTGCTTTGATTGGTGAAAGTTTGAAAGTTAATGGTATATTGATCTTTAAGTAGAAGATACGATTAGAAGCCTTTTGGGTTAACGATTTGTAATCTTACTACATAAATAAATTAGTATTTTGTTATAATTTAAACTTCTCATGGACTCTAGGTTTCTTTGGTACATACACGGGTTCATAACTGGAACCGAACCGGGAACCTATACGCATATTATAGGAACTGGGAACCAAATCTATATAAGTACAACCCATCCTGGACGGTTTGGTCTAGTCGGTTCCAGCAGAAAAAAAACTTGTCTATGCTCACCCTCAAACGGATACTTCAAATTTGGTATTCATATGTTATTAATATATTAAAAGAAATATATTAATCAAGGGAGGATTTGCATGGTGATCGAGTCCCGGTGTGATATATATCTTACTTATAATATATAATTACATATGTTGACATTTGTCATTCGATTGTAAACTTGTCAAAATCACAAACTCGGCCAACCAGATAACACTGATCGGATTGAAGGTGGCAACATGATGACAGCGCGCGGAAATGGAAATGTTGGCTTGATGACCGTGGTCGGTGTCGATGGCTAGTGTGTCGGGGGGGGGGGGGGGGGGGTTGGGGAGGATTTGCGTTTTTGTTTCTAGCCTTTTATTCTCATTTATAATTAATAATTCAGTATCTTTAAGACAAAAGTTAGGTTTAATATAATTATAATTCAAAACTATTATTGACTCTTAGTTAGTACTCATGTCTAGATTGTTTAACTATTTAAGTAATCTTAATATTTTATACACATGATGTAATCTTTTTTGGGTTTCATCTTAATAGCGGTACTTATCTAATGTATTGTTCTCAACAAACATATGCCCTCTCGCTTTTTATTTATATATTTTCGTTTTTAATAAGACCAACTAAATTATAACTAAGGACGCACTCATAATTCTATCTTTTTTTGTTTTCTGTTATATATTTTTAAAGTGTGATGTTTTAAAAAATTCAAATGAATCGTTACAACATGCTTAATTTTTTCTATGTTTGATTGTAGACTTTATTTAAAACCAAGTTGTATGTAATAACTTATAACTCATGGAAGCACAAAACGTGCAGATCGTCAAAGCCAATTTTAGGGTTTTATTTTTTATTTAGGGTATTTTATTTTTCTTTTACAACTTATAAAATATGATGATTCACAAAATTTAAGATTTTTGTTTGCAATTAGGTTATTTTCATAAATGTTTTGACATAAATTTTTACATGATCAATATATTCAATAGTTATTTCCAAATCATTTGAAATCGAATTTTACAAATTTCAACAACCCCAGCACCAACGATCTGGTTTTGCCACTCGTTAACATAAGGGAATTAATTTCACCCATTTAATGGTAACTAAGTTTCCTGAATTTAAAAGTTTTTTATTAATCAAAAGTCATTTAAGTTTCGTTATCTATATATTCCTATCCTATGTATTATTTTACAAATATTAAATTTTTTACATTAATGAAGACAAATAAACTTTGAATCTTGTTTATTTAAAAAAAAAAAAATCTTCTACTTAACTGTGTTAGGAGGCAACTGTGAAGAAAATATTTACTAAATAAGAACAAAGTTTCATAATTATTAAATGTAAGTTAAATTGAACATCATTGTATAGTAATCAAGATTCATATAAGTTTCATTTGACTCACTTAATTTTAAAGATTTACAAAATTTATAAAAATATTACATATAATTGAACAAGAAAATGTCTAGTGAGTTTAGAGGGAAATAACACTAAATTATTATTCATATATATTATATACCGATATTTTCTGTGAGGTAATTTACCTAGCAAATAGTACAAAATGTGAAGCATAAGATACTCATCTCTTGCTTTTATTTCTTGGTTTTGTATGATGTCTTGTTGGGGTGTCCGCTCAAAAGATAATAATAATGATTTTTAGGGGTGTTCCCCTTTATTGCCTTCAAAAGCTGATATTTTTAGTCTATCTTTTTATAATTGTGGGCATTAAGTAAGTTTATAAATTTCTAGACTTTTGGGTCCTTTTTTTAAATTGTGGGCATTAATTAAGTTTATAAGTTTCTAGAATTGTTTTATTTACGACTATGTTATTTATTTCTTTAGTTTCTACCCACTTCTATTTTTAAAATACGATGAATATTATTAATTTATTATTAATAAAAATAAGCAGATAAAATGTTCTATTTTCTAATATTTTTCATTTCTTGTAACCTTTGTATGTTAAAAGTTTTATAAGAAGCAAAGTATGCTCTTGTCTTTATCTTCTTTTAATTTCCTTTAAAATAGATTTGTATTTAAAATTGAGTATTTTTGTACCATAGAATATTAGAATATAGCGAATACATTTACCGCTGCGGTACCGTGATAAACCAACTGATTGTGCGCGAAAAACATATTGTCCGTATGAGTACTATCAGAATCAGTTTCGGTATTCGATCGTATGGTTTTCGACGAGGTGAGGCGATAACGACCACACGTACCCGTGTAGCACAAAGGAAAAGGAAAAACTCCTGCCGCGTAACACCGGAAAAAAGTAGTTCTAATGAAACACTAACTAAACTTAATTATAATTAGTGCGTAAATTTACCGGTGAATAATAAATGCAATACTGTTTATATATAATTTTTTATCGGCGGGGGCAACATGCAAATCTCACAAGTTAAAAAAATTATAGCATGTGTTTAAACCCGATAAAATTAATAAACCATAGCTATCTTTATTGAAACTTAATAATTATTTTAAATCAATTAAATATTATCATGATATAAAAAATAATAATTTTTATTTCTTGTGTGATGGATGGCTGCAAGGAATGTGCATATCATAAATGACCTACCAGAAATGTACATTAAAGCCAAATTTCTGCACACCGCACTTTCCGTTTTTTCTTCCAATTAATATATTCAATATTCAATTTTAATTCCACACGTATCTTAACAGTGTACGAGTTCTACAAAATTAATGTAAAAATACGCTAAATAAAATTGGAAATCTTAAATAGTGTGAAACGCGTTAAAATCACATTAGTTCTTATTAAATTTTATCGCTTCTCTCTTTTATTAAAAAAAACTAAGTTAGAGCCCATGTATTAAATGAGTGGAATAAATAAAAGATGTCAAAGTCATTAGTTTTATTAATATTTTATTTTCTAGATGTTATTAGCCATAGGTGAAATAAAAATATAATGAAAATCTAAAATTATAACAAATAATGAAATTAAAATTATTACTTTATATTTAAAGATAAAATATGTCTCAAATCATATAATTTAGTATGTATTAATAAATTATTAAAATAAGAATATTTATATTTTAGATGTTAGATAGTTTAGTTTACTTATTTAAAATAATTATCATTTAATATGAGAGAGACAAGAAACATAAATATAGATATCTTTGTTTTAACATATTTTAGTAAAAAAAAAGTCAAATTGATTGTTGTTATAATTTTCGTATTTATTATGAGAGAGATGCGGTAAATAATGTTTTTGATATGCTAAAATGATGACACGTGTCATTTGATATACTAAAATAACGACAAGTGTTTAAAAAACGTTCTTTTATTATACGTTATAGATTATAGATTATTAAAATAATAATATTTATATTTTAGATGTTTGATAATTTAGTTTACTTATTTAAAATAATTATCATTTAATATGAGAAAGACAAAAAACACAAATATAGATATCTTTGTTTTAACATATTTTAGTAAAAAAAAAGTCAAATTGATTGTTGTTATAATTTTTGTATTTATTATGAGAGAGAAGCGGTAAATAATGTTTTTGATATGCTAGAATGATGACACGTGTTATTTGATATACTAAAATAATGACAAGTGTTTAAAAAACGTTCTTTTATTATACGTTATAGATTACATTAATTACTAATAATATTATTCAATACCTTTTAAAATAAAAAATAGTTTTTAATGAATTAAGAAATAGATCTTTTTATTAATGTTACTTCTAAAGAAAAAAATTTATAAAAAGAATTTTTTCAAAAACATTAAACTTTTTTAAAAATAGGAATTTAAATTGGTGCTTTTAAAAAGTAATTTTTTATCAACAAAATATAATTAAAATTGGGAGTTATACTAAGGAAATTGCAGGACCGGTTAAAGGATGATCAATACAATCAGTCTCACAATGAGGAGAGTGTTAGAACACTTAACAGATCAAATAGGGAACAGGGTTTATATAAAAGATACTAAAAACACAAGTAAACAATGAGACAGAACTAAGAACAAGAACAGATTAATATAGTTTTCAAGAATGCTGTATATTGCTCTCAAGTTCTTTTACAAGTATTACAAAGCATAAAAAAAATACAAGAACCTAAGATACTTTATACAACATCCTACAGCCGGCCATACTTTGAAGGCTAGCTGGAAACACTAATCTAGACAAAAAGATCAATGTAAAGTCAAAAGGCAGATTGCCTTTTGCCAAGTGACTATGACATACCATAGCTCACATCCTAATATATTATAAAAACGATAAAATGTACAAAGTAAAAAGTTACAGACCCTAAACCATAATCTACAGTTGCAAAAGCATGGACCTTTTCACCAACTAATACAAGTTGGTGAGTCTTCAGAGTTGCAGCGGAAAGTGGGTCAGCTTCATACAAAAGTAGATCAGAGAAAGCATGTATTCTCTGTCTTCAGAAGAAATCAGTCTTCACAAAATTGGCTTCGAAAGACTTTTCTGTAAAGCTTCAGAAGATTTCATCTTTGGCTTCGAAAGATTGGTCTTTGGCTTCGGTAGTTTTACACTTAGAATATTTTCTGTGAGAAGTGTAAAACTTCCAAAGTAACTTCTACCATTCACAATGTGCATGCAAGTTGGAAGCTCTTTGGTTGCTTTGGTTTCTTTGGTTGCATCAGCCTTTCAAGTATAACCTTACAAACTCCTCCTAGGCTGATGCTACCAATACAGAGAAGTATACTTAGATATTGACAGTCCTCATCAGGATCAAGACCATTCCTTTCTTCATCAACTGATCAGGATCCCTCAGACTCTCATAGTATCTTCTCATATCATGGAGATCATGTAGAGGAAGAGCAAGCATGTCTTGCTAGAAATAGACATCTTGACCCCCTTGATCTTTGATGACATACCGCTTGTCTGGATTAGTAGAAAGGTCCAGGACAGGATAGGTCTTCCAGTTTTAAGAGGCTCTACTTGAGTTGGAGTTGCTTGAGCAGCCTCTTCTTGCACTACCTCAGGATGCTCTGACTCATCTTGAGGTATAAAGGTGGATGCCTTGGATTTCTTCTTAGAAACACTCTTCATGGCCATCCTTTTCCTCCTCTTTGAAGTCTTTAACTGTGAAGACTGGCCTTCAGCACTAGGTTGATTTATTGTGTCTTTCTTAGTTGGGTCATCTTCCCTTACAAGTTCAGAAGGAAAGAGATTAGGACCCTACTGTTGATTAGAAGATGAAGTTGGCTGAGATGCAGCTCTTGGTCCAGGTTTTGTTGTCTTATAGGGTTTAACCTTTACCTCAACTTCAAGTTGAGCTTGACTTGGTGGAGAATGCAAGTCAACCAGCTCTCCTTTTTTAATCTTCTGCTTGATCACTCTAATGTGCTCATCCATAGTGGATAGAGACATTGGACCAAGCCTCCTTTCAGAGAATCCATACAGCTTCAAGAAGCTCATCATCCTTTGCATATTAGCAGACTTGTTTGGACTCTTTTGGATGATGGCTCTTGACTTAGCAGCTTCTTCCCTCATCTTTCTCTTAGCAGCTTTTTGTTCTTTGATAACTTGTTGCTCAAGCTACTTAAGATACTTGAATTCAATATACTCATATGATAGGGGAAGAAGTGCAGATGCCTGATAGAGGCCTGTGGCACTCAGGTAGCTAATCATGTTTTGTCTATCAGCTTCCTTATCTACCTAAGGTTGTTCAGTTGCCATAGCCTCTGTCTCAGGGCTTTTTTGAACTGGGGAGAAGGTAGGAGCATGCTTATAGAGCCTTTTCTTCCTTGTTTCTTCATTGATCTTACGGAGCACCTCTGTAACCTCTGCCTCCTTCTTCTCCTTTAACAACACTGTGTCTGCCAGTTCATTTAGTACTTCTAAAGGAAAAGATACGAGTTCATCAATGTTGTAATTCCTGGTCCCCAAGTAGTTTAACCTGGCTTCCCTCAACTCATCATCCTGAGTATTTGGCCTGGGGGCAACCCTGATAGCAGCTTCCATGAAGCCTGGAGACCCCCTTGAACTCTCTCCCCTTAGCTTCCTCTTCCTCTCTTGCTCCTCCTCCTCCTCCACAATCTCCTCAGGAGTCAGTTTCCTTTTCCCTTTGTCACTCACAGGCCTTGGTGACTCAGGGTGGAGAGAGCTTTGGCCTTTATTGCTTGGTTCAGCAATCAAGCTCTGGCCAGAGAGAGGTTGTGAAACACATTCACTAGCTGGTGCCTCACTGAGGGTAATGGGTGCTGAAGGAGTTTCTATCTCAAGGTTCACAGGTTCAACCACTGGGCCTTCAGCCAGGGCTTCCCCTTCGAAGCTAATCTTAGGGTCCGTCTCAACATCCAGTTTACCAATGGTCTTACTTGCTAGCCTCTGTCTATATATTCTGGATCTCAGCTTGAACTCTTAAAGCATCCTTTTTTGAATCCTATCTGCTAATATTGCAGCTTGCCTGTTTTGACTCCAACTCATGATTGGATTCTCAGAGTGATGAGATGGGGTAGGCATAGCTCTTGGAATATCCTCCTCAAACAAACTTTGTATGAGTGAGTCCATATCCATATAGACTTGAGAAGGTTGCTGAGTATGGACAATTGCTTGTGAGGGTGGTGAATCCTCAAAGTCCATACTCTATGAAGAACTCCCTGGTTCTTTAATTGCTTGGACTTTCTCCCCCTTATTGGTAGCATCACCCCCTTGTGTTTCTAGTTGAATCCTACTTAAAGGTCTCCTAGCTAGTTTTTCCTTAAGATTAGAAGTCTTAAGTTACTGATCATTGACCCTTCTTAGCAGGGTAGTCACCTGAGATTCCATATGACTAACCTTTGAGACTAAATAGGTGCAGGTCTAAGTCAGCTTTTGCACCTTTAGTCTCATGTTCCCTTTATTTTCATCAAAAGAATCCTGGGGGATGAGAGAATAGGACCATATGGACCTCCTGCATAGGTTCAGGGAGATCCACCTCATTAGTAGGTGGATGATGTGGGCTAGACATGGGAGAAATAGGACTACTCATCTCTCCTTGAGCAGGGGAGGAGAAGAGAGACTCATGATACTCATTGAATCCCATGTCTTCATCATCATAGAATTCTAGGTTTAGAATGGGTTGGTTTAGATCAAGAGGCTGGGGATGGTAACTATCCCCTGAAGGTTGTTCACTAGAGTTTTGAGACTCTGAGTGAAAGCTTAAGGCTTAGAGGGTTGTGAACTCATCAGGCTAAGCATGAGGAACCTCAGTACTGATTATTGGTAAGATGGAAGTGGTTTTCTCCTCAGGAGAAGTGGGAGCTTCAGTGTCCACTTCCTCCTGTATGGGTGGTGATATAGGAGTCTGCACAAACTGAGTAGCATATGTAGGGGTTTGTTTGGATTTTCTTTGGTAGGTCATGGTTATTTGTGGCTGTATAGTTGGTTGAGAAGTAGAAGGTATGGGTTCAATAATAGCTGGTGCTTCTAGGTTGTCACCTTGAGCAATGTGCTCTAACATTTTTGGGACAAGGGTTGTTTCTAACACTGAGAAGCCAACAGTTGGCTTCCTCATAGTCATGAAGATGACGGGCTTCATCTGTCCCAATTTTAGAATATTACCTGTTCCCCTCAACTGTGAGCCCAGTTCATAATTGAGAATGTGCTAGACATATCTAGGGAACATGTAATATTCTAAGGAGTCCAAGTTTGCAAGTAAATTAGTGTACACAAATTGTGAATACCTAAACTTGACTCCCTGAACCATCCTATGGACTATATAGGAAGGGTCCTCTGGAACTTGGTCCCATCCTTGATGCTTATTAGATAGACTATGGATGACAATATGGAGGAGGTATTTCCATTAAGAGGAAACTTTCCCTTTTCTGAAGGTCTTTACTAAGAAATCCCCTTTATAGCCCATCTGACCAAAAGAATGGTTAACAGCAGACTTGGGGAAGGACAAATCACCTTCTATATCATCCAACCTTAGATGTGTGTTTATAGATGCTAGAGTGATGAAGATTGTCCTCCCCTGCACTGTAGTAGACAGTGCCTTCTCCCCATCCATGATGACCTCTTGACAGGTCCTCCAGAATTCCAACAGCGGATCCTCATAGAGTGGAGGATCGATGGTAAGGGAGGTGAAGTAGTTTGATAGAGTGAGAAAGCGGCAGACCTCTGAGAAACCAGGATCTTTCCCGGAGTTCAACAGAGTAACTTGATTATGTTGCCTATGTAGTTGCATGGAGAAATCGGGTTGGTTTTTGTGATTAATGTTGGCCATTTTGAGGTAGCTTCTCTGTGAAGGAAGATAAGAACAAGGGTGGTTTGTGGGTGAATTTAGGTTAGAAAATTTTCAGATGAAGAAGATAGTGAAAGAGGGGGAACCATTGAGGGAATATATATGAAATAGATTTGAGACAAAGTTAATGCAAAATAATAAACTTTGAAATCTAAATGTCGGTCCCACCTCTGAAAAAGTGCCCGAAAATGTAGTTTTCTTGGAAGTCGAAAATCTTCTGAAAGTATTTTGTCTTTGGAAGTTTTTAATACAAGCTTCCGAAGCCAATTTGGCTTCGGAAGATATTCCTAAGGTTTATGAAAATTTTGCTTCGGAAGGAAAATACTTAGAGAATTTTCACTTCTGAAACATGTTTGTTTTCGAAAGAGATCAAGACTTGGGAGTTTTATTCTAAAGAGAATTAATCTTCCGAGACTTAATTGCTTTCCGAAGAAAATTGTCTTTCAAATACATATAAGTACTTAGAAGCATATTTAGGCTTCGGAAGATATATCAGAATTTCTTTCGAAGGTAAATGTCTTATAAGTAGTTATTTGATTTGAAGACATAATGTTCTTCCGAAGACAACTTGATGTCTTTCGAAAGAAAATATGTTTGAAAAATTTTCAAAAATCTTTCAAAAATCTAAGGAATATCATTTGAAAAAATTTTCTTCCGAAGGAAACTAGGCTTATTAAGGTGATAATATAGACAACATAGGACACACAGGTTTTTAGAAATAGAATTGATTTAAGTTTAAGAAAATCTACTCAAAGTTAATCATCCTAATAGAGATAGCACTGTTGTTATCTATATGGATAGGAGTCTCTTTGAAATTGAATCCATAGTCCAGCATCTGATTCTAAAGCCAAAGCACTTGAGCACAGCAGCTTGCAGCAACAATGTATTCAGCAGTTGATGCAGACACACAGGATTATTTCTTGCATTGTCATGAGACTATCATTCCACCAAGGAATTAACAACCCCCAGATGTAGACTTTGCAATCATCTTGCAGCCACCATAGTCACTATCTGTATAGGCATACAGATTGAAGTCAGAATTCTTTGGATACAACGACCAAGCTTAGGAGCACCTTTGAGATATCTACGAATCCTCTTGACAGCAACCAGGTGTGACATCTTAGGGTTGGCTTGATATCTTTCACAGATGCATGTCATAAACATGATATCAGGCCTACTGGCTGTAAGGTACATAAGAGACCCAATCATAGCACTATAGAGATGTTCATCCACATACTCCCCCTCAAGATCAGGTCCAAAGGAGTGGTTTCTGGCTATGGGTGTCTTTGCAACCTTACAATCAGTCATGTTGAATCTTGTAAGGATGTCTTGTACATACTTTGACTGACTTATGAAGATGCCATTGTCAACTTGCTTCACTTGAATTCCTAAAAAGAAATTAGGTTCTCCCATGGCACTTATTTCAAATCTATTCTTCATCAGCCTCTCAAAGTCTTTGCAGAGATACGGATTACTTGACCCAAAAATAATGTCATCTACATATACTTGAACCAACATTAAGTCATTCTTTGTTCCTTTACTAAAGAGAGTTCCATCTATAGTACCCCTCTTATAGCCATATTGATAGAGATACTGAGATAGTATCTCATACCACTTTCTTGGAGCTTGGTGTAGCCCATAAAGTGCTTTATCAAGCTTGCAAACATAATCAGGATGATCTAGGTCTACAAAGCCAGGTGGTTGTTTGACATACACCTCTTTATCAATCACCTCATATAAGAAAGCACACTTGACATCAAGTTGGTAGACCTTGAAATCCTTGGATGCAGCAAAAGCCAAGAATATTGTAACAACTTCAAGTCTTGCTACAGGAGCAAAAACATCTATGTAGTCAATTTCCTCTTCTTGTGTGTATCCTTGAACAACTAGTCTAGCCTTGTTCTTGATGACAAATCCTCTATCATCCTTCTTGTTTCTAAAAACCCACTTGGTTCCTATGGTAGTCTTCCCTTGAGGAAGAGGACATAGGTTCCAAACCTTTTGTCTTTTGAATTGAAGCAGCTCCTCTTTCATTGCTTCAATCCAACTTCCATCCTATAAAGCCTCATCAACTTTCTTTGGCTCTATCTAGGTCAAGATGTAAGAGTATAGACAAACATTTTTGTCATGAGTTTGTCCTCTTATTCTCACTCCTATATCTACATTTCCAATGATGTTTATGGTGGGTGTGACTTATGGATCCATATCAGCAGACTTATCAAGAGAGGCTTGATCCAATGAGTGTATGACATCATTTATGTTGACTTTTATGGAATGGTTATTAACATCAAGAAATTCTTGATCACCGTCACTACTTTCATTTCCTCCTATATTTGAAGCTCCTTCACCTGAGTTTTGAGCCTCTAAGCTGGAAGTTGTAGGCACCTCAGATATATCAGTTGAATTTTTCATGTTTGTACTAATAGAATCTTCACTTGCAGGGTTAGTTACCACTGGAACTAAGTTAGTATGCTTGCTTGGTCTTCTCAACTTAAATCTTGGGTCAAGATCTCCTGTTGACAAGTTACCTGTAGATCCTAAAACATTCTCACAAGATTTGTTAAAACAGTTGGTAACTAAATCAAGATCAAACAGCCAATCAGGACCAGAACCTTTCACACCAGGAGTGTGCTCATTGAAGGTCATATTGGCTGACTCCTCAACTACTCTAGTTCTGAGATTGTATAGGTAATAAGCTTTAGCTTGGGAAGAGTATCCAATAAAGTGTCCATCATCTAATTTCTCAGCAAATTTGGCTACTTGATCTTTGGTATTCAAGATGATGCAAGGACATCCAAATGACCTGAGGAAACCAATAAACGGTCTCCTTTTATGCCACAGCTCATAAGGAGTCTTACCATGAGTCTTAACCATTAAAACTCTGTTCTGCAAATAGCAAGCTATGTTGAATGCCTCTGCCCAGAATATGATGGGCAGTTTAGAGTCAAACAACATGGTTCTTGCAGCTTAAGTAAGTATCCTGTTTCTCCTCTCAGCAACACCATTTTGCTGAGGAGTCCTGGGAGCACTATATTGCCTTGTAATACCTTTTTTATCACAAAATATGTCAAGGATTTGGTTCTTAAATTCTGTTCCTTGATCACATCTTATGGTTTTGACCTTGCGATCACATTGTTTCTCAATTTTCAGAATGAAGTTCTTCAATATCTCAAGAGTCTCATCCTTAGTTCTAAGGAAAAAGACCCAAGTGAATCTTGTGAAGTCATCTATGATCACCAAACAATATGAGGTCCTTCCTAAACTCATTACACTAGTGGTGCCAAATAGATCCATATGTAATAAGTGTAGGGGAGTAGTGATAGAGTTTCTTTCCTTTGGCTTGTAAGACACTTTGTGTTGCTTCCCTTTCAGGCATGCTACACAGTGGTCATTACTTGTAAACTCTTTCTTTGACATTCCAGTTACTGAATCATTCTTAATTAATTTATTCATGTTTTTAAAGTTTACATGGCATATTCTTTTATGCTAGAGGAAAGACTCATCATTATTTGCTTTAGATAGAAAGCAAGAAACTTCTCCTGAGGGAGATATTTCTTGTAGGTCCATCTTGTACATGTTCCCTTTCTTGGGGACTCTGAGCAGGATATGCTCTTGAGGAATGACCACCCCGGGCTTGAGAATAATCCACTCATGCTCAGTGAAGAGCATGTTGTGTCTCTGATCACAAAATTGGGATACACTTAGTAGATTATACCCAAGCTCTTTGACAAAGTTTACCTTTTTAATGCTGAGCTTACCATTTATGATCCCACCCCTTCTAGTAATGTAACCTCCAGCATCTCCTTCAAAAGCAACTGGCCCTCCATCAATTTTCTCAAAATTTTTGTAGTAGAGAACCATTGCCTGTTATGTGCCTAGAACAGCCACTATCAATGATCCATACATTCTTCTTGGTCTTTAGCTATTTCTGCACAAGAAAGAGATATTTAGTAACATTTGGAAACCCAAGCCTCATTGGTCCTGGGCTTGTCAAAGTGAGTTAAAGAGAATGTAACAGTAATTGATCCTATGTTCAAGATTTAAGGATCATCAGCTGTTGTTGATGAAGAACTTTCAGTCACTTGGTCTTCCTTCATCTTCCACACCATCTTTGGAAGATTAGACTTAACCTTCAATACTTTGGAAGTTTTGACTACTTCAGAAGTTTTGACAACTTTGGAAGTTTTGGAGACTGCACCTTCGAAAGATCTTGCTTTCACTGCAGCAGGCTTAAGTACTTCGGAAGCATTCCTTGCTTCCGAGACCAACTTTTCTTCCGAAGGCAAGTTTTCACTTGTCTTCTTCGTCACCTTGTAGCTTCCGAAAGAAAAAGATTTCCCTTCCAAAGCTAGCTTTTCTTTCTTTTTCTCAGAAGTTTTCTTTTTGATCATATGGACATTAATTTTAGGATGGTAGATGCAATCCTTAGCAAAATGAGAAGTACTACCACACATAATGCAATCCATTTGCTTCTTTCTGAGAGTTTTCTTTTGAGAGAAAGACTGAACTTGATCACTTTCGACCTCCATCTTCATCTTCATAGATGATGCAGCAAGCTTCTTAGGGTGAGGCTTGCTTTTGGAACTGGATGGTTTAGGCTGTGTAGCAGTGGTACACAGCTGATCAGCCTTCTTCTTTTTGTTGGAATGAGTTGGTCATGAACTAGAACTCGTGGTACTAGAGTTCATAGTTGAGTCTTCAGCCTTCACCACTTCAAATCCTACAGACAAATCCTACAGAGATAAACACTTGTTTCTGCTTAGAGTTGAAAGTGGCCTTGATCTCTTGAGCCTTCTTTGATTTTCTCTTAGCTTTTCTGATCAAGTTCTTTCTCTTAGACCTGGTCATCCCAGATTCTTTTCTCTCCTC
Source organism: Flaveria sonorensis (assembly GCA_025506505.1). Lineage (NCBI taxonomy): Eukaryota > Viridiplantae > Streptophyta > Magnoliopsida > Asterales > Asteraceae > Flaveria > Flaveria sonorensis. The sequence goes on along the minus strand of CM046425.1, from coordinate 19,552,778 downwards.
AGAAGAATAATGACCCTTCTTAGGTTGATCTTCTTCACTCCTCTCAGAATCATCCTCCACTATTTCCTCTTCATCCTCTTCATCAATAGGGTCTATGAGGGGAAGCTCATCTTCACAAGTTCCACACCTTAGAGATCTTACGGACAATAGAGTGTGTGGAGGAGCTATCTTAGTAGGTCCCAGTCCCTGCTTATTCTGATAACAAACTTTTGCATGCAAGGATGAGGATATCATGTTCTTGAAGGTCTCTTCTTCAAGAACACATTTCTCTGCCCTGGCTTTGCTCATCACAAGCTCAGCCTGGAATTCAGTTAACTTAGTGATGAGATCTTTTATCTGAGTCTCATAGTTGGTATGTTCATGGTTAAGAGTTGAAATGGTTTTCTCTAAATATTCTATTTTAAGTTTGTAATCATTTTCAGCTCCTTTGAAGTTAGATTTTAAAATGTTTAAGGACTCAAGATCAGATCTTATTTCTATGTTATAAGACCTATATCTGTTAACTTTAGCAATACATTCAGGTGTACAAAGATGTTCCAATACCTTGGCTTCTTCATGATCTGCCATCATTTCTTGGTTTGGAGATGCATCCTCAACCTGAAAGCTCCAGTCAAAGCCTCCTTCTTTAATAGCAACTGCAGCTTGCTGCTTGGGTTTCTCATTCTAGGGAGATCCATCAGTGTAGTTTGGTTTGGTTTGTGTTTGGCCACCACTTGTTCTTGGTGCCTTTCACTCTCTAGCAAAGTGTCCCATTTGGTTACAGTTGTAACACTTCACTTTGCTTTTGTCCAACCTAAACTTTCCACTGGTTGCATAGCTAGGAAACTTCCTCCCTGTCCTCTTGTAAAACTTCTTGGCTCTGTGAGTGAGAAGAGCCATCTGCTGGTCTATTTCCATGTACTACAGATCATCTAGATGGATACAGTCCAGGTCTTCAACGGTAAAGAGAAAGTTGCATGTGGTTTCATCCGTAGACACAAAGGCTTGTGAAAAGCATGTCTCTAGGAATGGGCTTCCTTGGAAGTAGCTCTATCTTGGTGTCTCCGGAAAGGTGATGAAAGGACCTTTTTATGAATTGTCAGGATAGCAGATGAGATGATGCTGTGGTTCTCTGCAATCCCTTTCAACCACATAAAGGTCTGAACTCTGCTGTCACACCTTCAAAATCCACGTGCGGGGTTATACCGCGAGGCATGTGAACAAACCAGGATCTCAGTCATTAGTTACTCAGAACGACTCTATATGAACCAACATACCAAAATCAGAGTTTAACTTTAAAATGATGCGGAAGCATTCAATAAACCCGAGAAACCAAAGTAAAGTGACATAATGTAAAATGCGCAAATACACGCGCCCAAAGTAGTACCAACAAAGCTTAAATGTTTAACAATCAAACCAAATACAGAATTTCAATCATGCTGACAACTACAATAATGCTGAACCATTCACGTGCTCCTAGGCAATGGTAACCTCAACCTGAGAATAGCATACTAAAAGAGTAAACACAATGGTTGGTGAGTTTAAGAGTTTGCGTAAAACATAACTGTAAAAGTATAAAATATAAGAGTGCATTGAATTAGATAGCTAGTCTAAATTCACAAGTAATAATCATAGTGATTTCGCGATTGAAGCTGACTGTGTTTCATTTGTTGCCTCCCGTCACGACTTACCAGGACGTGACGATATTTGTGTTAGGACAAAATTGCACCCATTTGACCTCGAGTCGCACAGATGGGGCTCGTCAGACTCAGTAGTACTACCCAAGTTTTCCCGCTAATTAACATTATTAACAATCCAAAAGTGTGAGGACTTTTATGGTATTCAGCACTATATCATACTATACACAACTCATACTAATAAAGCGTTTGTAAAACCAGTATGCTATCTCCCCCAAAAGAGAGTATGAAAAAGAGTAGGGCATGAACTCACCTGGTGTGCACAAGAAAGAACTTAAGAGCTTAACTTGAAAGAGAGGACAGACAACCTTCAGAGGTTACCTAGAACACGCAAGTACATGAGTACGTGTACACAGAACCATAACAACCCTAAGTGCTCAATAGACACATTGACTAAAGGTTTTAGAAAACAAGACACATTGACCCATTTAATCAAGCATAACAGTTCATCATACATGGTTATCATACAAGTTGTTCACGTATGTCATATCATTAGCCACATGTACTATCTAGATCATCATACAACCAGATTTTTATACAAGTTATGCGAATCTCAAGTAATCATCATGCTCAACATAGTTATACCATCACTAGTGCATCATACCCAGAATCAAATCATGCACAACATGCCATGTGAAGCCACTCACGACTTCACACCCTAAATCCTGCCAATCCTACTAAGTAGGGGCCTCAGATTCGCACGCGTGTATGATGATCATCATCATATTATTCAATAGAATCCATATCAACCAAAATGTTCAACCATGATCTATTACAACCCAAACAATAGTTTTATCATAACCTACATGATCCATCATCATGTCCACCCACAAAGAGACCAAATCTCCAATTAACCAACTAAGCATTCATACAACCCAAACAATACATTCCACCATATTAGAAATCATCCATGAACATGCTAACATGATCCTAATGTCACAAACATGCTCAAATCATCATATCCAAGATTCTATACAATTAAAGTTTCCCTTTGGGAAAGTACATCCCAAAATCTAACTAACAACCAATACATTTATGAATTCATTAACAATATACCAATTCAAGCTCATGCTATCATCTAGATATGTTCAACACCACCAAACCATCATAATTCACAATTCCCATAATCAAAAAATTTCTTCTTAAGGCAAGACATGAACTACAATATCAATTCTTGGATTTCTAGCATAACTGTCATCATCCCAACATTCATATAACATTATAAAAACCATATCATCATCAATTCATCATCAAATCACCAACTTCATGCAATAAAGTTACTATTAATAGTAACGTATGAACAACGCATCAAAACTACGAATTTCTTGCATAACCCACGTAAACCATCAATAATACTATCTAACTAACATCACACATTCATCAAACAATCAACAATTTCGACATTCAACGTCAATTTCGAACTAGGGTTTCGGCCCAAACATAAAACCATGAAGAAAACCATTAAAACTAACCTTTAATCACGTATTGGCTAAGAATTTAAGCTTTTAACGTGTTGTGATACTTGAAACTTGATCAAAATCGATGATTTCTTGGCTTGGGAGAATGAAATCGAAGTGTGTGTGTGTGTGGAAGCTTGATCGCGGCCGAATGGGGTTAGGGGGATTAGGGTTGGGTTTAATTTAACTTACCATAATTACAATTTACCTTTTAAATCCCTTTTGTTTTATGTTTTATTAAAACTAAGCTTTTAAACACTTTTTATATAGTTTTAACTTAATAATACAAACATTATTAACCAACAACAATATTCATAAACATTATTTTCACTAGTCACAAGACACACAAATTAAATACACATGTTTCCACGTTACGCGATAAAATTTACAAATAATATTTAAATCGCGTAATCACATAAGCACAACTAACAACCAACTTTATTAGTTAAGTAATTATCTGTTTATCATTATTAATTATTATTAAGTCATCAACCACAACTAGTGTGTGCTCACGACACGTGTATGCAAACCTAACGGAACTAACGGAGTTTGGTAACGGAAAATTACCGGATGTCACATTATCCCCATGTTGAAAGAATTTTCGTCCCGAAAATTGCGTTACATGGTATGTGCTCCATCACTGGTCTACTGTATTGGCACAAAGTAATCGAGTGAGTTTCGGGTGAGTTGTCATATCATCCCCATGTTGAAAGAAATTTCGTCCCGAAATTTAAATCAATACCTTCGCCGGCTAGCATCGTCTTTTCGAATAGCTGAGGATACTTAAGCTTCATCTGGTCCTCACGTTCCCACGTGAATTCCGGTCCACGTCTCGAGTTCCAACGAACCTTGACTATGGGTATCTTGCTTTGCTTAAGTGTCTTTACCTCACCATCCATCACCTCGACTGGTTCCTCAATGAAGCATAATTGTTCATCTACTTGGACTTCCTCAAGCGGTACGATCATCGTTTCATCCGTTAAACACTTCTTTAGATTTGAAACATGGAATACGTCATGGATTCCACTTAATGAATCAGGTAGGGCTAGTCGATAGGCCACTAGACCTATTCTTTCTAATATCTCAGATGGTCCAACGTATCTCGGATTTAGCTTTCCTCTTTTACCTAACCGAATCATGCCTTTCCACTGTGAGACTTTCAATAAGACTTTGTCACCAACCTAGAACTCTAGAGGTTTCCGTCGCTTATCTGCACAACTTTTCTGTCTGTCGCGCGCTGCAGCCATACGGTTCCTTATTTGTATAATCTTCTCAGTGGTCTCGTGTACCAACTCAGGACCCGTTAGTTGGCTATCACCAATTTTAGCCCAACAAACTGGTGATCTACATTTTCGCCCATACAAAGCTTCAAAAGGTGCTGCCTTTATATTGGTGTGATAACTATTGTTGTAAGAAAATTCCACCAATGGTAGGTGAACTTCCCAGTTATTTCTGAAGTCAATCACACAAGCACGTAGCATGTCTTCTAGTGTCTGTATAGTACGCTCACTTTGACCATCAGTTTGTGGATGATAAGCAGTACTCATGTCTAATCGCGTACCTAAAGATTTCTGTAATGACTGCCAGAAGTGCGATGTAAAACGAGCATCGCGGTCAGAAATAATTGAGGCTGGTACACCATGTCTCGAAACTATTTCCTTTAGATAGAGTCGTGTTAATTTCTCCATTTTGTCTGTTTCCCTTATTGCCAAGAAATGAGCAGACTTTGTTAATCGGTCCACTATAACCATATCGTGTCACAGCCAGTAGGAGTTCGAGGTAGCTTGGTAATGAAATCCATTGAGATATGTTCCCACTTCCATATAGGGATCTCAGGTTGTCGTAATAGCCCAGATGGTTTCTGATACTCCACTTTTACCTTTGAGCAGGCCAGGCACTTGCTCACATATGTAGCTACATCCGTCTTCATGTTAGGCCACCAGTAGTGCGCCTTCAGATCATGATACATCTTATCAGATCCAGGATGTATAGAGTACTTAGACTTGTGTGCCTCACTCATAACCAAGTCTTTTAGGTTTCCGTGCAGAGGTACCCAAAGTCTGTCCATGAAGTAACGAATTCCATCCGCCTTTACTTTCAATTGTTTTTCCATTCCCCTTAACGATTCAGACCCAATGTTTTCTACAGTCAAAGCTTCTATCTAAGCCTCTCGGATTTGTTCAGGTAACTGTGTGCTAATGGTAAGTTGCAAAGCTCGCACACATCGAGGCTTAGCAGTTTCTTTCCTACTCAGCGCGTCAATGACTACATTTGCTTTCCCCGGATGGTATCTGATGGCACAATCATAGTCGTTCAGTAGCTCTACCCAACGTCTTTGCCTCATGTTCAATTCCTTTTGTTCAAAGATGTGATGAAGACTCTTGTGGTCGGTGTAAATAGTGCATTTGGTACCGTACAAGTAGTGTCTCTAGATCTTTAAGGAAAAAACTACCGCACCCAGCTCCAAGTCATGGGTGGTATAGTTCTTCTCATGAACCTTCAGTTGTCTGGCGTAAGCTATCACCTTATCTCGCTGCATCAGGACACAACCAAGTCCTTGAATAGAAGCATCACAGTAGACTACGAAGTCATCACTTCCCTCTAGTAACGCCAATATCGGTGCGCTGCATAGTTTCTGTTTCAGTAATTGGAAAGTAGATTCCTGACTCTCGCCTCATTTATACGTCGTTCCCTTGTGAGTCAAAGCTGTGAGGGGTTGAGCAATCTTAGAAAATCCTTCGATGAACCGTCGATAGTAACCTGCCTGTCCAAGAAACTATCGTATCTCACTTGGTGTCTTAGGAACCGACCAATTCTTTATCGCTTCAATTTTTTCTGGATCAACATGTATTCCTTTCTCGTTAACAATATGACACAAGAATTCCACTTCGCGTATCCAGAAATCACACTTAGAAAATTTGGCGTACAGTTGTTCTTTTCTAAGTAATTCCAAGATTAACCGTAAGTGCTCTCCATGTTCTTCCTCAGTCCTTGAGTAGATCAATATGTCATCGATAAAGACAATAACAAACTGATCAAGATAGGGTTTGCACACGCGATTCATGAGGTCCATGAATACCGCTGGTGCATTCGTCAACCCGAATGGCATGACCAAGAACTCGTAATGACAGTAACGTGTACGAAAGGCAGTCTTCAAGATGTCCTCCTCTCGAACTCTCAGCTAATGATACCTAGACCTCAGGTCAATCTTAGAATAATAGCTTGATCCTTGCAGTTAAACAAACAAATCATCTATACGAGGTAGCGGGTATCTATTCTTGATCGTAACCTTGTTTAGTTCCCTATAGTCAATGCACATTCGAAATGTACCATCCTTCTTCTTGACAAATAGAACTGGTGCTCCCCAGGGCGACAAGCTGGGTCGGATAAATCCTTTATCCAATAGTTCTTGGAGTTGAGCAGATAATTCCTACAGTTCGTTTGGAGCTAACCGGTAAGGTGCTCTCGCAATCGGAGCGGCTCCTGGAGTCAAATCAATTTGGAATTCGACCTGAAGATGAGGTGGTAGTCCAGGCAGGTCCTCTAGAAACACCTCGAAAAACTCACGAACCACGAGGAGATCCTCTATCATCTTTTCCTCTGTCTGTTTATCTGTGACAAGTGCCAATATGGCTAGTCTACCTTTCCGTAACAACTTCTATGCCTTCATTAATGAGATGATGCCCATCACTTCACCACTCCTATCGCCTTGGACCGAGAGAATTTCTTCACCGTTAGGAATCCGTATAACCTTCTCGTGACATATGACTTCCGCTTGCTTGTCAGAAAGCCAATCCATGCCGACTACTACATCGAAGCTCCCAAGTGTGATAGGCATGAGATCTATGTCGAAGGTATGACCGAAAAGTTCTATCTTGCAGCCTCTAAGGATATGTGTCACGTGAATCTGTTTACCATCTGCTAACTCTACGGTGTACTTAGATTCTAATGTTGAAGGCATATCACTTAAAAGACTACTAAACTTAGTGGAAATAAAGCTTCTATCAGCTCTGGTATCAAATAATACGGTAGCAAAACGACCATTAACCGAAAATTTACCAGTTACAGTTGTAGGGTCGTTTAGAGCCTCACCTGAGCCAATGACGAAGGCTCTTCCTTTGGCTCCATTGTTATTGCCACCATTGTCGTTGCCATTTCCGGTGTTGTTGTTGTTCCCGTTGTTGATGTTGCCATTGTTGTTCCCGCCATTTCCATTCCTTCTAAGCTGTGGACAATTACGTCTGTAATGGCCTTCTTTTCCGCACTCGAAACAGCCTTTTGGAGTTTCTTCAGATTGCTGAGGCTTCTTCATCAATTCACCACGGCAATCCTTCGCTACGTGTCCAACTTTACCACAACGCTGGCATCGGAAATTATCACACCTGCCGGTGTTGTGGTAATTGCATCGGTTGCATTTGGAATTTTTCCTAACATAGCCTCCTTGTCCCTGTGGTGCTGAAGTTGACTGATTATAGTTATGATTGTTATCGAACTTTCTTTGCTGTTGGTGAGGTTGGTGCTTCTGAACGTACTGCTACTGTTGTTGTTGTTGGTTGCTGGAGGATGAGCCTTTATCACCAGTATTCTCCCACTTACGTTTGTTATCGGGTACGCTAGCAACTGCGCCCCGCTTGGGTAATCTTCCCTACTCTACTGCCTGGTCGGTCAACCTATGGGCTAACCGGATAGCCTGCTGTATGGTGTCAGGATTGGAAGCAGTCACCATACTCTGAATCTCAGGCACCAATCCACATATGTAATGCTCAATCCTTTTGTGCATCTCATTAACCATCCCTGGGCATAGTGTGGCCAACTCATGAGACCGTGTAGTATAGGCCTCAATCTCGGAACCTTGCATCTTAAGCTGCCAAAACTCGATTTCCAACTTCTGTACTTCATCACGGGGGCAATACTCCTCCGTCATCATTGCTTTGAATTCAACCCAAGGTAAGTCATTAGCCATATCCTGGCCCAACATTTGCACCTGGGCATTCCACCAAGAGAGAGCTGCGCCTTCAAGTGTTCCAGTCGCGAACTTCACTTGGTCAGCTGGCGAACAGTTACACTTCGCGAAAACAGATTCAGTCTTCTCAAACCATCTCACTAGTCCCACAGCTCCTTCAGTCCCGCTGTAGTTATGGGGCTTGCAATCCATAAAGGATTTGTAGGTACAAGGTGGGGGTCCTGTTTTGACAAACCAAACATTAGTCGAGTTTCCTAGACGAGCAGCCAGGATAATCAGTTAAGTCACTTTTATCATTTACCTGTTGGCTGTCTAGTTTGGGCAGCAGCCAATGCCGCCTGTACATGTTCGTTAATCAGAGCAGCCAACTCAGCAGGAGTCATGTTGATAGCACCAGCACCACGTCCACCGGCACCGCGTCCACCGGCACCACGTCCACGACCACGTCCACGTCCTCTACCACGTCCGTCCATATTTCACTTTACATTAACAAATACAATAGTGAGTAACATCCAACATATTAATCCCATTAAAGTATGGTAAATAGTAAGAAATAATGAATTCATCACAACCACAACATTTATAACAAAATAATAACCAAAGTTAAATAAATTGTAAATGGTTCATAAAATATTCCATCAATGTCAAAATTTTAGTTTTTCAGTTGGGTGGGAAACAACCCTTCCCACATAGTTCATAAAATTTTAGTTTTTCAAAAGGAAAGAAACACTATATAGTCCAAGTCATATAAAAGTAGAATCAGTCCAACACGTCAGACCTGTCACTTTCCTCATCCATCTCTGCTGGTTCTTCTTCGGGGGCTTCCTCTAGTTCCTCTTCCGGGTCTTCCTAATCAGGGTCCGCCAAAGGTGCAGGGGCTTCAGCAATCTGAAGTGCTGCTAGCTGTGCCTCTAGATCAGCAAACCTATCATCGATCACTATGTTATGGTGATCCTGCGCATCCATGCGCCCAGTAAGTGCTACAACGTTGCCTGCCAGGGTATGATGTCCACCAATGGCCATCGAGAGTCGCTCCTGAAGCGTCTCTACCTGGTAGCGCAACTGACGCATCTCAGATCGTAAGGCAGAGTTCTTATCAGTGAGTCCTCGGATACGCTGTCGCTCTGTGTCTAGAGTGGCCACTAAAGCTGCAAACGCCTGCTCAAGAGGGATGTCCAAGGTAGGAAGAGTAAGCAATGCAGAGGTTGTCGATGACCTAGTCCTAGGTCAGGTAGGAGCTACAGGTAGTACACGCTCTCTATAAGCCATACAACGTATGTAGGTGGGGTAGAAATCCCAGTTCCGCGGAGGATCGAGCTCAGGCGGTATGAAAGGTTGGTCCCAGTCTATCTCGCCAGGAGGATAAGGATGCCAGGGCCAGTTAAATCCCCTATCAGGTACGGGAGAAGTAGGAGGTGACTCAGATCAAGCTGGTCTCTTGCCTAAATCACGGGATGACGATGCCATGTTGCGAAGTACGTGTTGCGTATGCCAATGAGTATATAGTAAAGAATAAGTGACGAGTAACTAACAAACTGTGAGGGTATAATCTAGTGTGTATGCAACCTAGTTCTCTATAACCAATGGCTCTGATACCAATCTGTCACACCCTCAAAATCCACGTGCGAGGTTTTATCGTGAGGCGTGTGAACAAACCAGGATCTCAGTCATTAGTTACTCAGAACGACTCTATATGAACCAACATACCAAAATCAGAGTTTAACTTTAAAATGATGCAGAAGCGTTTAATAAACCAGAGAAACCAAAGTAAAGTGACATAGTGTAAAATGCGCAAATACACTCGCCCAAAGTAGTACCGACAAAGACTTAAATGTTTAATAATCAAACCAAATACAGAAATTCAATCATACTGACAACTACAATGATGCTGACCCGTGCACGTGCTCATAAGAAATGGTAACCTCAACCTGAGAATAGCATACTAAAAGAGTCAACACAATGGTTGGTGAGTTCAAGAGTTTGCGTAAAACATAACTGTAAAAGTATAAAATATAAGAATGCATTGAATTAGATAGCTAGTCTAAATTCACAAGTAATAATCATAGTGATTTCACGATTGAAGCTGACTGTATTTCGTTTGTTGCCTCCCGTCACGACTTACCAGGTCGTGACGATGTTTGTGTTAGGACAAAATTGCACCCGTTTGACCTCGAGTCGCACCGGTGGGGCTCGTCAGACCTAGTAGTACTACCCAAGTTTTCCCGCTAATTAACATTATTAACAATCCAAAAGTGTGAGGACTTTCATGGTATTCAGCACTATATCATACTATACACAACTCATATTAATAAAGCGTTTGTAAAACCAGTATGCTATCTCCCCCAAAAGGAAGTATGAAAAAGAGTGGGGCATGAACTCACCTGGTGTGCACAAGAAAGAACTTAAGAGCTTAACTTGAAAGATAGGATAGACAACCTTCAGAGGTTACCTAGAACACACAAGTACATGAGTACGTGTACACAGAACCATAACAACCCTAAGTGCTTAATAGACACATTGACTAAAGGTTTTAGAAAACAAGACACGTTTGACCCAGTTGACCCGTTTGACCCGTTGGTGACATATTAATTGAAATTCCATTTAATCAAGCATAACAGTTCATCATACATGGTTATCATACAAGTTGTTCACGTATGTCATATCATTAGCCACATGTACTATCTAGATCATCATACAACCAGATTTTCATACAAGTTATGCGAATCTCAAGTAATCATCATGCTCAACATAGTTATACCATCACTAGTGCATCATACCCAGAATCAAATCATGCACAACATGCCATGTGAAGCCACTCACGACTTCACACCCTAAATCCTGCCAATCCTACTAAGTAGGGCCTCAGATTCGCACGCGTGTATGATGATCATCATCATATTATTCAATAGAATCCATATCAACCAAAATGTTCAACCATGATCTATTACAACCCAAACAATAGTTTATCATAACCTACATGATCCATCATCATGTCCACCCACAAAGAGACCAAATCTCCAATTAACCAACTAAGCATTCATACAACCCAAACAATACATTCCACCACATTAGAAATCATCCATGAACATGCTAACATGATCCTAATGTCACAAACATGCTCAAATCATCATATCCAAGATTCTATACAATTAAAGTTTCCCTTTGGGAAAGTACATCCCAAAATCTAACTAACAACCAATACATTTATGAATTCATTAACAATATACCAATTCAAGCTCATGCTATCATCTAGATATGTTCAACACCACCAAACTATCATAATTCACAATTCCCATAATCAAAAAGTTTCTACTTAAGGCAAGACATGAACTACAATATCAATTCTTAGATTTCTAGCATAACTATCATCATCCCAACATTCATATAACATCATAAACACCATATCATCATCAATTCATCATCAAATCACCAACTTCATGCAATAAAGTTACTATTAATAGTAATGTATGAACAACGCATCAAAACTACGAATTTCTTGCGTAACCCACGTAAACCATCAACAATACTATCTAACTAACATCACACATTCATCAAACAATCAACAATTTTGACATTCAACCTCAATTTCAAACTAGGGTTTCAGCCCAAACATAAAACCATGAAGAAAACCATTAAAACTAACCTTTAATCACGTATTGGCTAAGAATTGAAGCTTTTAACGTGTTGTAATACTTGAAACTTGATCAAAATCGATGATTTCTTGGCTTGGGAGAATGAAATCGAAGTGTGTGTGTGTGTGTGGAAGCTTGATCACGGCCAAATAGGGTTAGGGGGATTAGGGTTGGGTTTAATTTAACTTACCATAATTACAATTTACCTTTTAAATCCCTTTTGTTTTATAATTTATTAAAACTAAGCTTTCAAACACTTTTTAAATAGTTTTAACTTAATAATACAAACATTATTAACCAACAACAATATTCATAAACATTATTTTCACTAGTCACAAGATACACGAATTAAATACACACGTTTCCACGTTACGCGATAAAATTTACAAATAATATTTAAATCACGAAATCACATAAGCACAACTAACAACCAACTTTATTAGTTAAATAATTATCTATTTATCATTATTAATTATTATTAAGTCACCAATGTTCAACGACAACTAGTGTGTGCTCACGACACGTGTATGCAAACCTAACGGAACTAACGGAGTTTAGTAACGGAAAATTACCGGATGTCACATCTGCTGATTGTTGGAGTTACCAGATGGATTTTGCATGTTCATCTCCATTTGGTAGCCACTGAGGATACCATACAACTCAGTGAGAGTAAGGGTCTTGAGGTTCTCAGTCCTTTTAATGACCACATAATAGTGTTTCCATTGTCTAAGAAGAGAGGACATGAATTTCTCACCATGTCCCTATTCTCAAGAGTTACTCCAACATCCATCTAAGTATCCACAATCTCAACATACCTGAAGTATTATTGAGTCATGGTTTCACCTACCTTAAAGGTGAAGTTCTCAAACTGCTGCTTCAAGAGGTCCTTCTTGTTCTCTTTTGCTTCAGTGGACCCCTCATACATAAGCTTTAGTGCATCCCATAGTTGCTTAGAAGTCTTGCACTTCTTGAAGCCTATATAAATGGAGTTTGGAAGAGCAGTTTGGAGAGCGATCATGGCTTTCTAATCTATATCTATCTTCTTTCAGTCTACTTTAGAATAGTCAGCCACTTCCTTTGGTATCATACCACCACCAGCAGCAGCTGAAGAGTTGGATGGTACATGAGGTCTAGAGACAAAAGATCCCCACATCTTGGAGTATTAAGACTTGATGAAGCCTTCTATTCTTTGGCACTAAGTATCAAAATCATCTGGAGTGATTAGTGGAGACTTTGTCATGGTACCGGTTTCTATATCAGCCTTTGTGATAACTGCCATTTGAGTTGTTAAGTGTTTTGTGAAACTGAAGGGATTTAAGATAGTGAGATCTTACAATCAAGACCCTAAGAAGCTCTGATACCAATTCCAGGACCGGTTAAGGGATGGTCAATACAATCAGTCTCATAATGAGGAGAGTGTTAGAATACTTAATAGATCAAACAGGGAACCGGGTTTATATAAAAGATACTAAGAACATAAGTAAATAATGAGACAGAACTAAGAACAAGAACATACTGATATGGTTTTCAAGAATTTTGTATGTTGCTCTCAAGTTCTTTTACAAGTGTTACAAAGCATAAAAAGAAATACAAGAACCTAAGATACTTTATACTACATCCTACAGCCAGCCATACTTTGAAAGTCAGCTGGAAACACTAATCTAAACAACAAGATCAATGTAAAGTCAAAAGGCAGATTGCCTTTTGACAAATGACTCTGACAAGCCATAACTTACATCCTAATATATTATAAAAAGGATAAAAGGTACAAAGTAGAAAGTTACAGACCCTATATCATAATCTACAGTTGCAAAAGCATGGACCTTTTCACCAACTAATACAAGTTGGTGAGTCTTTAGAGTTGCAGCGTAAAGTCGGTCAGCTTTATACAAAAGTAGATCAGAGAAAACATGTCTTCTCTGTCTTCGGAAGAAATCAGTCTTCACTTCATTAGCTTTGGAAGACTTTGTCTTTGAAGCTTCTGAAGACTTCATCTTTGGCTTCGGAAGATTTGGTATTTGACTTCGGAAGATTTTACACTTAGAATATTTTCTGTGAGAAATGTAAAACTTCCGAAGTAACTTCTACCATGCATAATATGCATGCAAGCTGGAAGCTCTTTGGTTGCTTTGGTTTCTTTGGTTGCATCAGTCTTTTAAGTATAACCTTACAGAAGTTCTTAAAATTACATTTTTTTAAAACACTTTGTTTTGAAAGAAAATATTTAATTTATTTTTCTGAGAAAAAACAAAAGTTTAAAAAGTTGATATCATTATTTTATTACTTATAGTATTTGCTTATATGTAATTTTAAACATACATTATCTTAGAATATCGTTTTATAATTAATAAATTATTATTTTGTTTAATATTTTATTTGTTTAAGCCGTATAATACACGGGTTTACTAAAGTTTATATAGATATTTAAGAAGCAAATTTATTATTATTAATAACTTATAAGGTTATGAACCAAAAATAAAGATAAATACAAAGAATCTTATATTGGAGAAGATTTTGATCGTTTTATTAAGATAAATACAAAAATTAAAAACACTATATAATTTAAAAAAATACTTTCTCTATCTTTCTTTCATTCTTTGGCTTTCTTTTTTTAAAAAAAAAATGGTTTGCACAAAGCAAAAGCCCGAACATATGGCTGGGAATATATGTCAACCCCTATCGTAGTAAAATAAAGCGTATAAATGAGGGGATCGACAGTTAATTTCTGATATATACACCTGCACACGTAAAGTTTCAAATTTTATGCATGGAAACACAAAATAAGTGTCAAAAGAGCCTAGATATAGCTTATATTTATGAAAAAGTATGATAAAAACCATACTTTTAGATTGTTCACAACTTTCTTTCTCTAGAACCATAGTTTTTTTCTTTTTAACTTGGAAAATTTTTTGGATGCATGAAAGAAAGAAAATGGGTGGCCCTCTCCTTTTATATTAGCACATGGGTGCATCTTTTATTTATTCACCTTTAGTCCTTTGTCTTTCATTGATTTCGCCACATATATTTCTTTTCTTTTTTTTTTTTGAATTTTCGGGTGTTACAAGTTCACACCCCTTATTTAAGTTTCATCCCCATAACCTGTTATTCCCTGAAGAGATCTGGATAATGTCTTCTCATTTCTCTTTCTATTCCAAAGTTGATTCTGATTTCTTTTGGTGTTTCCACTGTACTATAACTTGGCTATTACTTTATTCCACAATTATTTTACTTTTCAATCTAGTATAGCCACCGTTATTCCACATAAACAAGCCTTTCATCCTTCTCGATATCTGTAAGGGGAACAATCATGTCATCTTACGCCAAACACTTGCGTAAATGAGATACATGGAATACAAGATGAATCTCACTCAACTCATTAGCGAGTTCCAATATGTAGGCCATTTCTCTAACTGTAGCAGTGATTCTGAATGGTTAGATAAACCTTGGGCTTAACTTCCTTTTTTTGTGAAAACAAATGATTCCTTTCCATGGAGATACTTTTAACATCACCTAATCACCAACTTGAAACTCAATCAACCTTCACCGTTCATCAGTATAAGACTTGTCTTTTCTTAGCTGCTTTCATAAAAGCTTTGATCCTTTCTAGATTTTTAAGTTATGGACTTGATGATTTTAAAATGTCTTATTCCTTCACCTTTAACAGATGGTAGCCTAATCTAAGATCTATTCTGGAGAACCAACTTGCACCCTAAAGCTAACCAAAAAATCATTAATTCTTGATAACTGTTACTGGTTCTTCATTGTCAACTTATTCAGCTCGTGATAGTCGAGACACATCCTCATACGACCATCATTCATATTACCAAAAACACTAGGGCACCCTATGGACAAATACTTGGTCGAATGAACCCCATCTCAAAAAGATCTTACAACTGAGCTATCAACTTCTTTAGCTCGGAAGGAGCTAGTCGATACAGAGCTTTGGCAATGGGTTGAGCTCTTGGCAATAAGTAATGTTTGAAATTCAATATCTCTATCAGGCGGTACCACTGATAGGTCCCCTAGAATTACATAAGAGAAGTCACACACGACGGGTACATCTAACACTTGTAACACTTTTCATGTCAACATCCTTCACATAGGCTAGGTAAACACCACACCCTTGCCTTATAAAAATTTCTACTATTATCATGGATATCATTTATGGGATCACATATTCCTTGTACCCATAAACAGTAACTTGGCTGCTATTAGGTGCGGTCAGACGAATCATCTTCCTTCAACACATGGTGTTTGCTTCAAAAGTAGCTAGCCAATTCATTCCCAAAACAACGTCAAACCCTCCTAAGGTTATAATAAACAGTCTGGTAGGAAACCTATGACCTTCCAACTCTATGAAGAAATCATCAATCATATCGGTTACTTTAGTAGATTTACCGATCGCAGTCTCCATATAAAAAGGCACATCAATCTTCCTAATGTTACTACGTAACATATTATAAAACAAAGCAACTACAAAGCTCTTATTAGCACCAGAATCAAAAAGCATAAAAGCACATATATGGTTCACTAGAAACATAACTGAAACCTATTTTGGGATCCACTCTAGCATCATCTCTTCTTATGTTGAATGTCCTTGCATTTACCTTAGGGTTGTCATTCTTTCATTTCTCTCCTATCTTCTTAGTTCTCGAATTCTTTACCATGCCTTTATTGCAATCCAACCTGAGTGGCCCATTTCTCCATACTAGTAACACATAGCTTCCTTAAAGTCCTTAACATAGTGATGCTCATTCCCATATTTACAGTATATGTTTGTTCCCAACCAACATTCTCCAGAATAACTCTTACCACACTTTTTTCACTTCTTTGATTCGTTCACCTTTCCTTGATCCATGTGTCGATCATCGACTTTCATCATCTTTTCCTCAATCCAGAAGTTATCATTTCTGAATCCCATCTCGTTCCCTTTTTAGTTTTTGTTCCATCCTTCCCTTAGCTTCACCACTAATGTCTCATCAAGAAATCATATAACCTTCCTATCAAGTCTACCATACACTTGAATGTACTCGACCTAGCGGCTATCATATCCCTCCTAATGTCCACGGATAAACCCTGCATGTACCTCTTGATCTTTCTTAAGACGAGAGTCGCCAATTCTAGCACAAGTCTAGCCAGTTTGTTGAATTTAGTGATGTACTCCTACTGAGTCATGTTCCTTGCCTCAAGATATAGGAAATCTCTCACAATATTATCAATTTTCCAATATGGACAGTTATCCTCCAATACCAATTCCTTCAGTTCAAACCATTTTTTTTGCAACCGCCCTTCTTCCCTAAACTTAGAGAATGTTGTCCCACTAGCATAAAGCTGAATCAACAAAGGATTTGGAGGCATATTGATCGTCCTAACACTCACTTATGTCCAACATTGCATCCATCTCTTTTACCCATCGATGAGAAGAAGTAGAATTGCCATTTCCACCGAATGTTGGGAGCTTGCATCTTTGTAAAGCCTTATATTTACATCCTTTTATTGTTTCCTTCTTAGACTCATCCCCACTATCATCACCATGGATCAACACCTTTGGTCTGGTTGTTCTTCCTCAAAATCCTCAGTTTCCTTGTCAGTCACCTTATCAGCTCTTTTCAATCGCTTTTTCCCTTTCTTCTCAGTCTCCTTTATGCCTTCTTTCTCAGCCTTCTCACCATCCTTAACTTCTTTAATCACTTCAGTCACTACTAAGGGTAGAATAATCTATATAACCTAATAAACCCATCAGCAGGGGCTTCATTTATAGTTGCCGTAAGTTATGCTGCTCCTTCACGGTCATGGTGACTGTGAATCTCTAATTCCTCTTGAACATTCCAAGTGGCTTTAGCTTTGCTTATGGTAACACTGTCCCTGTAGTACGCCTTCCACGACCACCTCCAAGGGTAGTTTTTCCTATTTTTTACCAGCCATAGTTCCTATTTTCTATATGATTCAAACACTAACATGGTCATACAAGGTAATAGCTTAGATCATTACAAGTATAGTAAGTTTTTAATTATAGTGGCCAAGTGTGATTAACTACTTAGCTTACTTTCATACCCTAAGCATATTGTATCCTGATTCATATCAATATCCCAATTTACTAAATAATATCAAGTAGTACACAGATATTGTACTAGTATACATTAAAACATTTACCTAATATCATGTGGCTACTTGGGTTGGCATCGCTTCCTTTGGTCCTATTTTTAGTTTAGCATTTGAAAATAATTTTACCCAAATATCTTTAATGTTGGCTCTGATGCCAACTTGAAAGGCCTTGAATTCTGGAGTTCTCTGTCACTTATAGCATAAAACACTTCATCACATTTCATTAGGATAAACAATGTAGCAGAAAACTTAAAAAACATCATTTCATGTCATAAGCCATTAATATTCAAACACTTAACGTTAAGAAAAATTTATCTTTAAAGCAAAGCATTAAATTGTATCTTAAGTAGAACATCATGTTATAAATATAGATGCCAGTCTTTAGATGCTAAGTAGCATCTTGTGTCATCCTTAGTTTTCATCACTTCCTGCCACTAATATGAATATAAAGTTAATGTTGCTGAGTGAGTTCAAGTTTTAAATAATATATAAAAATGTACTTTCAATTTCCTTTATTGAACACATAGTGTCACACATATCAGTCATCATGACTACCATATCATCCATTTTCTTGTTTATTACCTTTTTTTCATTTCTTATCTTTTCTCTTTCATAAATTGGGGTTGTACGAAGCAAGGTCCGAAACATATAGTTGATAACAGATGTCAACACCTATCTGTAGATATCTATCATGGTAGCCAACACCCTGACAGTCAGCCCACACTACAAGGCACACAACCTGTTCATGAATACAGGTCCATTTTATTCGTTTAACTCATATAGATGAAGTCTATTCATAGTGCTTGCAAGGATTTTCATTCATCATTTGGGTCCATGTAACATTCATTAGCTTCCATTATCATTTCCATTCATTAAAGTTCCACTGAAGTAAACATAATACTTTCATGATATCTATCATATAAAATATAACATCAAGTAAACTTTTTATAGAACTAAAGTATATAGGAACTAATACAATACAAACACTCACATTAAATAGCTATCAACGCTTAGTTCGAACGCTTGATGAAAATATCCTAAGTGTCACCTAATGTGAACAACAGTAACCTGAGGCAAACATGTTGTTCATTGAGAGTGAACAACTTTGATGCAGGTGCATAGCTTCTAATGTAGATGAATAATGTTTAGAAAATTTCAAAGTATAAAGGATGTGGGTGTATAGGGTTTAAAGCAGACAAATTACTCAATACGGGTAACAATTGATGTGGGTGGCTAAGTCCAACATGGACAGTCAATACAGATGACTTCATAATTTTTGCGGGTGAATTAAGTTCGATGCAGACAAAAGTTGATGCGAGTGATATAATGATCAATGACTTGATTAAAGTTCATTGCGGATGTTATGGGACTCCATGCAAACAGTTTAAGTTAGATAATTTACTAATCGACTCGAATGCAGGTGAACAAACCTAGTATCCCAATTTTATTCTTATCATTTCTATCACATCAAAGAGTATATCCTATCGCTAACTACAGATCTGGACCTCTTATGGCTAGGGTAGGGCTTATTACTATGTCTATCATGCACATATTTTCATCATCAAGTATACCATGATCATTATTTTAAAGTGTAAAAATGTCAACTTTTTTATATGAAATTATAGTTTTGACAAAAGTTACACGTGTCGGTACGCATATCAGCCCTAATAGTAAAATAAAACGTTTAAATAAGGAAATTTAGAACTCACCTTTTGAAGCTTTCGAACAAAATGCTAGGATCAAGAGTTAAAACCCGAGATCTACACATGCACACGTAAAGTTTCAAACTTTATGCATAGAAACACATAATAAACATCAAAGGCCTAGACCTACCTTAGATATATGAAAAAATAATAAAAACCATACATTTAGCGAGTTCTTTAACTTTTTCTCTAGAACTATAGCGCTCTCTTTCTCTCTCTAAGTTGAGAATGTTTTGGGTGCAGGGCGACCCATTCTTTTTATTTTAGCACATGGTCAGTGCATCTTTCATTTGTTTACCTTTAACCCTTTTTTCATTAAAATCGCCACATATATTTCTTTTCTTTTCTTTTTGAATTGTCGGGTGTTACATTGTATCAATAACAAATTAATAGTAACATAATTTTAATTATAACACAATGCTCTATATTTGATAAGAGTCTTAATTCGAATAATTTTAACGTATTTATTTTAATTGATATTCACGACCTATAAAATATCATATGTTTTGTAATAGTATTATGACGGTATAGTAATGAATCATTAAAACATATGTAGATATCCCATGAGAATCTGAGTGTCTATATCATTGAATTCATTAAAACCAAGATAACCTCAAAAACTATCATTGTGTTGTTCTTGTATACGTTCAAAATCAAACCGCGACAAAACGCACATCTAATCCACTAGTAGTTTTAGAATGCTAAATCTAGGTAGGTCATGGTTTGCTCACAGTTTATATTTTGGTTATACAATATTTCTTTATATGTGTTTTTGTGTTTCTTTTACAACAACGTAACTTCTTTATGATTTTCGAGTATACCACGTGACGTTTTTTTTAATCTACGTATCAATATTCAGAGCAAAATTGCCGTAACTTCGTAACTTAATTTACGTATTTAACAATGACATTTTCACCTCCGTAACGTGCAGCACCCAACACCAAGTTATGATTATAATTGTAATAAAAAACAATAAAAAATAAAATTCAAAACAAAATTATAAAACAAAAGTTTGCATTGCAATTACGTAAGAACTTAGAAATAAAAAAGTTATAACAAGTATATATAATATAGGTCCACACAATGCTTAAAACATTAACAAGTTAAATGATTCAAACTAAATTGTTGGAAATTTTGGAGTTAAAACATAATTAAATCTTTAACTTACTTCCAAAAGTTCTTATTCGGTTATAAACTTACAAATTAAAAGTTCTATTTTGGAAAATAAATAGAAATATTCTTCTTTGTCTAAACACTATTAATCCATGTAAGTAAAAGACAAAAAAAAATAATTAAGTAGTACGGAATGAAATTTCTCAATATCTCAGAAGAGCTTCCTCGTACAACACTCAAGTTCTTGGGTATACATTAATTGCCATATGATGGTTTCGTTCACTGCTATCTTTTTTTTTTAAGTACCCAAGTATGATCACACCATTTAACTTCTCCTAGTCTGCTTCTTTCAAGAAATCACAGCTAATACTCATAGATCTACACATTCGTTTCTTTTATAATCTTGATCTCATCATATCTTTGAAGGTTTAAAGTTAGTAACCTTTTGTTTAACAAGTCATCATACAAATCACAAAGTGATGGGACGAGGAAAGATTGAAGTGAAGAGAATCGAGAACAATACGAGCAGGCAAGTGACATTCTCGAAGAGGCGATCGGGGCTTCTAAAGAAGACCCATGAGTTATCTGTGCTTTGTGATGCCCAGATTGGCCTCATTGTGTTCTCTAGCAAAGGGAAACTCTATGAGTACGCAACTCACCCTCTCAGGTCAATAGCTTCCTTTATTTACTCTTCATTCACCTTTTGAACACTCAAAAATAAAATCTTGATGGTTCTTTCTAATTATCTTTAATTTTGTTGAAATTCTTTAGGGTTTGCTTTCTTTAATTTCCCTAGATATGATCTAGTGATGTATAGAAAAAAGTATAAAAAAAAAACTTTTCATTTACATCACAATGGTTGCAAATTAGATCGATAAAATCACTGTATGCATGTTAATGGTGATCTTTTTCAGTAGCTGTTTATAAGTCTCTCTCTCTCTTACACACACAAACATTTTAAGCTCCAGTTGGTATTACATTAGGGTTTTCTGAATTTTGCTTTATATTTGTCAAAAAACTTTTAATCTTGCATAATTCAAAATTTGTATAAATGTTATGAAAAGATCTGGTGTTAACTTCTGGTCCAAACATTACAGCATGAATGAAATCATCGACAAGTATTTGAAAGCAACTGGTTCTCGGATTCCTCAGCCGAACACTCAGGTAGTTAATCAGTAGATTCCTTTTTAAACATCTTGAATTTAACAACCCAATAGTTGTTGAAGATTAACTAATTTAACTTGGCTGAATATTATTGTGATGAGAAATTATAGGAACATATGCATAGGGAGTTGACAAGAATGAAGAAGGAGACACTGAACCTTCAACTAAGTCTCCAACGATACAAGGGTGATGATCTGAGCTCAGCACAGCTTGAGGAGCTTAATCAACTTGAGCAACAGTTGGAATATTCAGTGCAGAAGGTTCGAGCTAGAAAGGTATTGCAGTAAAAAATGTAACATGTATATTCTAATCAACAAATGATTGTTGATATTATCTTTAGATTTTACACCACCTTTTTACTTGGTGACTATGGTATTCAGTAATAAGTTACATGATAAAGTCATTTAATATGATCAATTTATGTTTTTGTTTCGTCATATGTGAATTTAAGTTCTGTGTGATTTTGAGTAATACATATTATCCAATTATCAATCACTTAAGGTTTTGAGCTTGAAGATTCAAAATTAATATTGAATTTTTGCAGCTTCAACTTCTGCAACAGCAGTTGGACAATCTTCAACGGACGGTAATTTGATTTTTGTGACCGTACATCAATAATTAGAAGGGCATCTAAATACTATTTTCAGAACCGAAGCGGATGTTTAGACCTAAACCACTCAGGTTGTGCCTATTTGAACCATTCGGTTACTGGTCAGACTGGTGATCATCGGATGAACCGGACTTGGTGATTGGACCCATTTAAATTTATTTTACCTTTTTTTATTTTTTTTATATTCAAAATCTAAATTTTTGATTAATTTAGTATTTTACGATCCATGTTATATCTAAATCTAAGGGAGGGGGGGGGGGCAACCCTAGTGTACCCTGGACTACCCTGAAATCCACCAATCACATACTGACACGTCACAAGTACCCTGAACTACCCTAAAACACTCAAAAAGCTGAAAATACAACCCTGAAATACCCTAGAACTTTTATTTTAATATTAAAATAATTCAAAAGAAAATTAACTTTTATTAAAAAATAAAAATTACAATAATTTAAATAATAAAAAATACAAATACAAATACAATAAAAAAATCCTAAAAAATATAAAAACTAAAAATCACAAGGCCAATTATATTTCTCAGCTATTTTTCGTTTCCGGTCCAATATTATTTACAACATTGGACCGGTGATGTGATCGTGCGGTTTCATAAACGTTTTTATGTCCCGTTCCATCCGCTGCTCTCTTATCGCTTCGCGTTGTTCTTCTAACAATACGATACTTTTTTGGCATTGTTGTTTTTTGAACTCGACCAACTCTTTATAGTTTTCTTCTTTCATTGAAGCGTAAGTCGAGAGCGCTTAAATCTAAATTAACGCTCGACGGTGGGTATCCGTAATGTGGTGGTGAATACCCTTGTGGTGGGTATCCGTAATGTAATGTTTCAAAACATATTTGGTCTTCAAAACAAGTAACGTTTCACAAAACTTCTAGTATTATTCTACTCTAATAAATAATTACAAAATATGACATTTGTCATTTTCTTCATTAACCTCTTTATTGTTTTTCCATCTAAATTTATTTACCCATTTACCTATTTGTATGGATCTTTTTATCTTTTTGTGTGACCTATTTTTCAGTTTGGAAAAATATTTTTCAAAAACATCCTATCCCATTATATATATTAATTATGACTGAACCGAAATGTATTGCTTTTTTATTAATTTTAACTATAACAAACGCACGATTAGGAATCTTTTATATGAGATGAATAATTTAATTTAATTCTATGTTAAAAAAATAATTCATATTTTTTTTAATTTCTATTAGTTAACATTTGTTCAAGTTATAGATGATTTATTACTAATAATTTGTTTATATTTTTTCTCTGAGTTTTAATTCATTAAATACCTATTAATCATCTCATGTTTTAGCTATGACCAAAAACTTCATAGAATGCAAATGGATCAAACATCGGTTGAGGTTGCGGTGAATACCCTTGTGGTGGGTATCCGTAATATGGTGGTGATGGTTGTGGTATATAAAGTTGCGGTGTATAACCTCTCGTACTCGAACCACCACCTCGGGATTTTTTGCTACTTCGGGGATCCATGGCAATATTTTGTGTTTGTGCTTGTGTAAATATATGTGTGTTTGTGTAGATAATAGTGTGTATGTGTGCGAGTATTTATAGGGTAATTTTTTTTTTTTGAAAATAAAGGTCGAAAATAACGGCTATAAAACCGTTATTTTCTCGGCAACCCTCGGCTACTACAACCCGAAACCCACTACCCGCCAGGGTACCCGCAAGGATGGCGTCGGTGTACCCGAGCGGGTACCCGCCTACCCGAGCCGGTACCCGAGGGTGCCCCCTCCTCCCTAAATAGGTCTTTCATATATTATTAAAATTGCAAATTCACATCAAAACATATAATATTTTCATATTTTATTACCTAGTGTTTAGATCCAGTCCAACAAGTAAACATATATGTCAAGTGGAGTGCCGAATCGTTGTCAGGTCCTGTTATAAAAACTTTGCCTCTAAATACAAATTTTTTAATACATTTTCTTTACAAACTTATGCAGGAAAAGGTATTGCAGAAGGAAAATGAAGATATGTATCAGTGGGTAAGTGTTAGGATAAAGTTCTACAATATTTGGGGAATGCATTACTTAATTATTTTTTGAATCAGTTGATGGGTAAACAGCAAGAGGAGATTAACCAGCAACAAGCAGCAGCAATGACTGAGTTGAAGCTTGTTGGACAGGAACATCAGTTATTTGAACAGTTTCCATTTTATGGATCAGAAGAACACCACGACAGTGTTCTACAACTTGCGGCAAATCTTCCTGAGCTTCAACTGCAGTCGTACCCATACGACCTCCAGCCCACTCAACCCAACCTTCAAGAATCAACCAGTGCACAACATAACATCTATGGTACGTACGTTCATATCTTTCAAATGCTTCGTGTTACAAACATTCAAATTAGTTTTAACATTAGATTTTTTGGTTGGTGACTTTTACGTGAATTTAGGATAATTCAATATATAAAAAGGATTTGAATTAAATGTCTTTAGCGTGTTCAGTAAAAAAAATGCCCTTTGAATTATGCTCAATATTCTTGCACAAAATTCCATTTTCAAATGTAATTTCACTTTGTTACAATAACAACTTTGGTATCACGTGCGTACTTGGATATATAACAAGATAATGTGGGTTTTGACCAAACCAAGGCTTTTTAAGCGGTCACATTTTTATTATCTTTTTTAGTTGATAATAAAGTCACATATTAATAAAATTTTAAACAATCATTATTAAAAAACAAATTAGGATTCTCTAGTAAAGCAATCTACGATGTTGAAGTAGATTTTGGAAAACTTCTAAAAAATTGACTTTTTTGACTTTTTTTTCTCTATTTTACATTGTATACTCATGATGTAGTGGTTTAGTCGTATGATGTTTGACTCTCATAAAAATGGTGTGGTTTAAATCTTCGAAAGTGAAAAGAGTTATGGAATGAGATGTTGCACATTGCTTGATGTTTAAAATACAAAAATATATTGATCTGCCTTCTTAATTTCTCTATCTAGGTAATGTTGCTAGAAATGCTTTTCTATGCAGATTTATGAGGTTATATTTCTGGAACTCATAAGACTTTCTTTTTGACTTTTGTTGCAGAATGATTGCTGGTTGTTTGGGAATAGGACCTTATATATATATAGATATTTGTGTGTATGCACAATAAGTATGACGGTGAAGAAACTTAATTAAATAGCTTAATTATATATATATATACATATGCATCCGACATTATGTAGTTCTTTCTTGGGTATTTGAAAGATATAAAAGTTTATAGTTTGATGGACTTGCAATAAATATATATAGGAAGCAATGCATTTACTTATAACTGTTACCACGAGTCGCAAGTACGTGGTTTTACCCTCTATATGTCAATGGTTTATCAAAACTTGTTTAATAGGATACTCTTGGGCATAAGAAATGCCCAAGCATAGCCAGGAATAACTATATTAACCAATTCAAAAATACGAAAAACAATCAAATAAAGAATACAAGTGACTAGCATCGAAATATATTTCCACTCAGTTGGAGAAAAATAACAAGCATCGACCCATGAATGAAAGAGTAGAAGAACTTTGATGGAATATAGGTCAAATGGACGTATAATAAGTAATTGTAAACAACTCTCCAAGGAAATAGCTTCTCTCTCCAGAGAAGAATACATGGATGACAAAGAATAGGGACGATGGAATCTGTTGTTTAACAATTAGTGAGATTTTAAGAAGGGGTTTAGTTTATAATCTATATATTCCTTGAATACGTGTTCTATTGTCATAAAATTAGGATAGACTGTGAGGTCTCACTTTATTGATAAAAGATTTAATGATGTTTCAAGACAATTAAAGTACTTAAAAATAAGAAGAAAAAAAACTTCATATTTAAACATTGCTGGGTTTGAAAGATGATCATGCCATTGAAAACAGCAGAAAAAGAGTAAGAACTGATGCTCTCACTTAGAAGATATATATAGCTCCTACAATAAAAAAATCTATGGTCAAGCTTTAGAATCAAAGAATAGAGAGCCACGACAAGAAACCTCTAATAAAGGTAAGGGGAATGACCTAAAGACAAGCAATCTCCTTTCATCAAAAAAAGATCGACTAGATCACACTCTGGTTGAGACAATCAAAGATGGAAGCATCATAAATTGATGAAGTCAAATTGGTAGGAGAATTGAAAGGGAAAGAAATGGAAAATGATGTTATGAGATAAGGACATCTACAAATGATGAAGTGGGAGAGAAAGAACCACCAAAAGCCTATGCAAAGAGCTCTAAAAAAGGAATTTCTGAACTTCAATCTAAATGCCGTGTGTGAGACTTGAGTCACCTTCAATAAAGATCTAGAGTCATTTATACAATACCTTAAAGTACTATTACATGACAAGCAATAAAAGCTCTCAGGAAACTAGCACATTAAGTTTGGTCTGATGAGGAAAATATATGATCTAACAACCCATGCCAAGTAATAAGACGAGAAAGATCTACAAATATCTTGAGCATATAGTAGTATTGACAGAACCAATAATATTCAATAATGTTGTCCTTGAGTATATCAACCCGGCCATATGATCTTACGTCATTATTTTTCCACTTCTGCGTTAGATTGATAAACGTTTCTTAATTATGAAAGCGAAATATAAAAAAAATATCCATAGTTAAAAGGGTACTAAATAAATGTCAAGTATGACATTGAATTTGTTGGTTCAAGCCCAAGATTACACACTCACAAACTCTTGCATTCATTCATACTTTAAAATTTATATATATAGAAGATAAACATGTAGTCTTAAAAATAAGCATCACTACTCCACTAGACCTACTAACTTGCTAACTAGTCATAACCTAGTAAAACATAAAAAATATATGAATAAATATAAATTAAACTTGAACTATTAAAATAAAAAACTCATGCTGATCCGTAGATTAACCCAAAAGAAGTGATTCTTCATTGTGGCATTGAAAAATGGAATTTAGTCCTCCAAATTTGTCTCTTGAAAACACCTCGAAACATCAAAACAAGAAGTCTTCCTTTAGTACTTGAGTTGGGTTTAATATACAAAGATAGGTTGAAAACAAAAAAGTTCTTCATGACAGGAGAATTAAACAAGTATAATATGTTAGAAAATTTAATAAAAGATACAAAACCATCATAGAAGAACTAATTAACCAATGGTTAAAGTATTTAAGATTATATTCTGATAAGGAAGAAAGGATAAACTAGTATATCCAAGATTATGGTAGGTGGTGTAAAGAGACTCAACAACCAAAATTACGATGCATGATATACATGTATTAGTTCGTATTTTCAGGGCAAGAGTACTTGTGGGAGATTGTAAAGGTACTAAGACGATATAACCAATTTCTCTTCCTAAATCTAAACAAAAACAAGAACTAAGATTAAAACATCTATCATCTCCCTTCAAGCCATCAAAAAGAAAGTCATTGTCTGATAATGAAGATGATGAAGGCAACATTTTTATCTCCAAAATTATGAAGAAGATGAAATTAAATAATGATAACCCATCTCTTCATTCTCAACAATGGGAATCTTGGGTGAAAGAATCATCACCTAAAGCTTTTAAAGAGAGAAAATCCAATTAAAAAAACTTGTAATAGTTGTAATGAAGTTTGAAAAGAGAAAATATGTTATCTAGAGAAAAGACAAACACCAAATCTATCTTCTCAAGTCTCAACAACAATTGCAATCCTTGATATGAAAAGGTTATATCTAGAAATGATGTTTGAGATATCAAAGATCTTCAAGTAAAGAACTTAAGAAAGAGAATACATGGCCATTACACTCAAAGACTGTTTAGACTAGAGTCCATTCAAAGTCTCGGTATCAAAACCTTTAGTTGTACATGATTTTATTTTTGCTTAGGAATATGATGACAAGACAAAGTTAATCTTTATCCAAAGACTTCATCAGAAAGAACACACATTCCTAGAAATGGGGTTTTGAGATTTCCTAGATAATATCTTCAACGGAGACATCGTAAATTAGACAGCGGGTATCGTGATACCCGATAAGTCCTCTGTCCTACTAGAGGTGCCGTGACAACCTTAACCAAGTCTAAACGATTGTCGACCACCAGATCCGCTGTTGAAGATGAAAAACCAAAGTGAAACCAGTGAGGCTCAACACATTGAAAGGGTTGTGTAGTTAATGTGCAGATTTAATAAAGGAAGCACAACACATCCCTAAATAAGGGATAAACAATTCAATTCGTCAACAAAATCACAATCAAATAAGAAAGTTTTTGTAGCATCATTCTTGAGGAGAACTATTGAATATTTTAGACTGGTGCTAACTATAACTACAAAAAGATCTCCATGCTTCCGAAAGACCTTTCTACCGAAGCCACAAACTCAAATATATAGAAGAGCACTTGTTCTTATTATACTTAGTACCAATGAATAGCCTCTTGCTAATAAATAAGTTGTTCCAAAATATAATGTGTTGATGAAGGAATGACGTGTATTGAAGGGAAAAAATATGCCAAGACATAAAATCGCTAGCATGGTCTAACGAAATTATACAATAGAAAATGGGAACACCTTGCGTTTGGCATTCTCTATAATGTCTATTTTTCTTTTGTTTGTTTAACCAATAAAATTCCTTTTGTGGTCTGGTAATTCTTATGATTTGTTTTGATCTATACAAATTCATTAGCTATGATTGAACTCATGATAGTATTTTAAACAAACTTTGTAATTTGTAATGCACGTCTTTGAAGATTTCTAATAAAAAATTCCTTGAAAGCATTTCATTGTTACTCATATTAACTATGGTTATTTCCATATTACTCTATGTAGAAGTGGTCCGAATGTTGGTAAGAGATTTACATTGTTGAGTATGTTTATGCCATTCTAAATAATCACAGAAGTTGTTCTTGTTTATGAGGTTTAATCAAACTACAACGATCCTGACATTTCTAATCGTGAGTTAGTATTAACAGGTTCTTCAAGAATGAGATTTTCAAGTAGAGGAATTGAAATTTGGACATTCGAAATTTTAAATATCCGAAAATTTTCGAATGGCCGATTTTAATATCTATCCGTAGGATACAGATTCAAATTGTGAAATGGATCTGAAATAAATATAAAATTTCAGATAGTTTGCATTTCAGAATTTTCTACAATCACAATTCGAATCTGAATCTAAAAATTCAAATATTCGAATTGTGGATATCTAAATTTTTGTATAATACGGGTACGTAGTTTTAGATCTTTCATTCGAGTATTTGGATATTTTTTTCACACTCCTATGTCATGACCAGATAGTTTCTTATGTGATTTGAGAATGATTATCAAGTTAGAAAACCAATCTAAGAATTTTGTTCCATCGAGTTCTTCATTCAATTCTCTAGAATTGATCTCGGAAAATGGCTCGAGGGCTATTTGTATTTGAAGACATCTATATAGAGTAATTCGTCTGATTTTAATAATTTAATATTTAATTTTTTAATAACTAATGGCCCTTTTTTTAAATAACATTAATCTATAAAAGGTTAGGATCTATATTTGTCACACCTTGCTAAAGCAAAAACACAAGAATGTAAGGAAATCAGATATCAAGATAAAATTGATTTAAGAGAATAGTAAACTTGCTTTGATAGACATACTTGTCTAAAGTATATAACAAAAGGATCATCAAATCAAATTACTAAGATTAATAGAATACAGTGTAAGTTAAATGCTAAGACAATATTCAAGAATCTCTAACTTGTACTTTTATTCATTATTGCTTTTAAAAGTACGATTGAAGCTGATGACTTAGTTTCCTTTTCCTTAAAAACCATGCTAAAAACATAACAAGTAAAAAGTCAATGACTATACAAATTTAATGACACAAGTAAACAATTTATATAGAAATGCACATGTTATATGCATATATCTAAATGAGCCAATAATCAAAACTTGACTGTTTGCATATGACCGTAAACAATACCTTGTCAATAATTGTTTGTAAATGACCCTAAACAATACCTTTTCATTGACATCAATGTATAAGGGATAATATGCATTCATTAAAGCACTCGGTTGCAAGTACGGCCCAAAGGTCGAAGCAACCCAAGCTGGGGCTTGACGCCCCTACTTGGGCAAGACCTCCAATTTTTATTAAGAGTTTTTTATACATTATATAGTTTAAGGAATGTGTGGATTCACTTATTTTTTAATTGAATCATTAATAGCGGCTAAACAACCGTTGAATTGGCACGACATCCAGATAATTAGGCCAGTGAGGTGATGAACACAATCACCTTTGGGAAATCGAATTGACAGCTGATTCTATTATTAAAGAATGCAAGGTCTGTATGAGTTGAACCTAGAGGCTCAGGAAATCAAATCAAGATGAAGAAGATCAAGTCATGCGACAAGTCCAAGTTACCGCGCTAAAACTTGATTCTCGCGCGACAACATTTAGTCATGCGAGAACTAGTGACTCGCGCGAGAACTTCTAGTTTAGTATATATAGAAGTTTTGTAATGTAATTAAATAGCTTTTGTTCATTTCTTGATTTCGCACTTACTGTAATTGTTACCAAATCAGAGAGCAATACTATTAAAGTTATTTACATCTTGTGTTTGAGTTCTTCTTTTAATCTTTCAATCTTATCCGTAATGTCTACATTCCGCATATTCATTACGAGATCGATCTTTGTAATATGTTGATCCTTACAATTGGTATCAGAGCTTGGTATGCTCGTGACCGATTGATTGAAGATTAAAGTGAGTGATTTGGAGTGTTCTTGAACTGTGATTTGATTGATATTTGAAGATATACTTGATTTCTGCAAAGTTTGATCATATTTGAAGATGATGAAACTGATCATCTCTGCATTTGAAGAATTGAAGATATTTTTTACCTTAATTGAGCTTTATTTCATTTACATGGAACCCAGGATGATGAGATCTATCAATCAAGGTCCATACATCCCAATTTATACTAATGACAAGGGAGACCTAGTGCCAAAACCTAAGCATTTATGGGATGAGGAAGACATGAAAAAGATGGAGCTTGATGACAAAGCGTATGCTGCCATCACAATAACACTTACCACTGAGATAGCCCAGAAATTCAAGGACTTCAGGAAGGCTAAAGATTTTTGGGATGCTATGGAAGAGCAGATAATGGGAAACAAAGACATGCGGGAAAGCCGGAAAGACATGCTTAACCAAGAGTTTAATATGTTTAATCATATTCTTGCTAAAACTTTGGAAGCCCAAATGTCTAGGTTCATAAAACTGATAACCAAGATGAAGAGTGCAGGAATCACACTGGAGAATATTTCAGTGAACAAGAAGTTGTTAAACTCACTACCGTATAGTTGGAACAACAACTACACTACTATCAAGAGAATCAAAGATTTGTTTACCCTATCTCTGAGTGATCTGATCTCGACCATCAAATCCTATGACATGGATGATAAGAAGAGAGCTGCCAATTACATAAACACAATGGGAGCTGAAGTGTAACCTTTCGTGTTTTCGTTAAATTAATAGTTAAACCTGTTATGTTCTTGTAAGGACCATTTATGTCATTTAAGAAACTATATGGGTTGTTTATGAATGTTTCTTTTATTGTGCATTAATTCATTAATTTAAGAGTTAATAATTTGTTTTTAATATAATAAACATAATAATAATAGTTAAAATAAAATAAAAATAATAATAATAATAGAAATCATAAGTTATAAAAGTTAAATAATTAATAAGTTATAAAATAGTTAAAACTTAAAGTTTTATTAAGTTCAGGGGGCTTTATTGTCAATTTAGAAACTTTAAAAATAAAGTTGTACTTAAAATATTAATTTGAAAACTGCAGGGACTAAAGCTGTAAATATTCAAAACCCAAACCCCCTCCCCTCTTTTCCCCCGTGATTCCGGCGGCCAACCACCGGCCACCCTTCGGCCGACTCCGGCAAGGGTTAAAACCCCAGAATTCTTCGGATTTCAACCCAAAAACCGTTCCAAATCGATTCGTGAACACGTTTCTAACTTGAACACGCACCTTAATTGCATTTAAACGCCGGTTACGAACCCAATCGGGTTGAATAACCGAAGCCTTTAATCATAGAACCGTTTGATCATTAAAACTCAATAATAATCAAATTAAATGGATCATAATCGAACGTTTAACTAATCCTAAGTTACTATCAAACTTAATTCCATCAGAATCACTCCTGAACACCTCAAATAAACCTCTCATTCATCGCGTCGTGCTACGCTAGTGTTCATCATCATTCTGTCAAATTTAACTGAAATTGGTAGAGGGCTTTTGATCATTGTGACCATTGGAAGCTTCCGGTGAAACTAATTTGGATAATATCAACGATTGCAACCTGAATCACTTTCACCACAGTCGCGACTTGTTCTTCATACGTGCACATCGGTTTCGTTTCAATTCGGGTAAATAAAACATACACATATACTCGAATTTACATGGGGAATCAAAGCCCCATGTTCATTTCAGTAATCGTTATCGTTTTGATGATCAATTTGGTCCTAAATCATTCTAGGGTTCTTATGATTTGGAGATTCTAGTAATTAATACTTTTAAGAATTTAAAACCATTTCCTAACAGGCATAGGCGCCCCAGCCTAATGGTAACACATCACCCATTCTATCCTTGAGGTCCCAGGTTCGAACCCGGGCACCCCCCCATTTTTTTAAAACTCGTTTCTTTAACCTATTTAAGTCCAGAAAATTTATAAAAAAATTATAAAAATCATTTTTAATGACTAAAAATTATTTTTAGTTACCAAAATATTTTCTGTAATTTTAATATATTTCTAGTTATTATTTATAAAATAGACTTTAAAATGATAGCTTAAATCAATAAATTATTATTGGTCCAACGTTACCCTTAAATTATTATTTAAATCATGATTATTTTAAATAAGTATAAAAGTTTATTTAAACTTTATATTTAAACTTTACTAATTATTATAAATGATTTACATTTATTTCTTTATATTAAAATACTTAAATAGTATATTTATTCCTTTCTTTTTCATTGAATCCAAAATATAAGCGGTACCCTTTGTTAAATTTATTTATTTGTCAAAAGCCCCGAACTCCACTTGAAACCCTAGTTCACGTATGAATCATTAAACCTATCTTTAGACTTAATCTTGGAATATATACGTTTAGGTATCTTGTAAAAAGAAATCGTTGGAGCACCACTTATTTTCTTGTTATTACCTTCAACACCAGCTTATATCATGTGAGTTTTCATGCCCCTCTTTTACTTTATTTCACACCTTTTGGGGTGAAACATGTTAACTTTATAAAATTACACTTGTAAACATCTTGATACTTGTAAACGCACATGCAATTCATCCTTACTTTTTGTCATGGTTATTTGAAATATTGTGAGCCTTACATGATGAACATTATATGTTGACAATCATTAACTATCGCTAGCCTGGCGACGTCATAGATCTATGGGCCTGACAAACCTATTTGGTGCTAAAGCCGAGGTATTGCCGGCTCCTAGTGTCGTATTCCTGAGCACTATGGGAACCAAGTACACTTAGCTAATCGTTTAATCTTGTAAACTTGTAATCTGTCAAGGTTTGATTGTAGCTATATGTTATCTATAAACTTGCTTTATTCGTAACCATTGACATGAATTGCCACTTGTAAATTTTTATAAATATATGTATGCCTAACCCATGAAAACTCACCAACTTTCAAAGTTGACCCCTCTATTTTTAACATGTTTCAGGGAATGCACAAGGTTGATGATTATCTATTGAAGCATGCTTACACTTAGGATTTGGACCTAGGAAAAAAAAATGAAAATAATGTGTCTTGAAGCTTGAAAGTTGAACTTTGTTTACTTTATTTCGTTGAGACATTTGGTTGTAATGTTTATTTCAACTTATGAATAATTATATTTACAATTTATGGTAGTGTTATGTGGCGGTGAACAATCTTAACCCTCACATCTCGACGTTTCCGCCGTTAAGGTTGGGGTGTGACATGAAGCATAGGCATTGTTCCAAAATGGCTAGTAATCCGAATTACTATGACAGCTACTCTCAGTTGTGTCAGCAACAACAACAATCAGCATCAGTTCATTAAACTGTCAAGGATCAATCATTGCCTCAAGTTCAATCATATATCCCATCCCATTCTTAAAGTCAATCATCTCAACCTACACAACAAGCATTTTTTGTTAACACCCAACCCAACAAACAGACTATTGTAGGGGTTGAACCTAGAAGCTCGGAAAATCAAATCAAGATAAGAAGATCAAGCCATGTGAGAAGACAAGTTACTGAAAAAATTGCTTCTCGTGTGACAGCATCAAGTTGCGCGAGAACTAGTGGCTCGCGCGTGAACTTTTAGTAGTATAAATAGGAGTTTTATAATGTAATTAGTAAGCTTTTATTCATTTCCTTATTTTGTACTTACTGTAATTTGTAATCAAATCAGAGAGCAATACTACTCGAAGTTATTTACATCTTGTGTTCATGTTCATCAATTGATTCAATCTTAACCGTAATGTCAATATTCCATGTTTTCATTACGAGATCGATCTACATATTGTATTGATCCTTACAATTGGTATCAGAGCCTTGTTGCTCTAGATTGATTGATTTGAAGATTGAAGTGAGACTTTTGGAGTGTTCTTGAACCTTATTCTTGAAGATCTACTTGATTTCTGCAAACTTTGATCATTTTTGAAGATGATGAAACTAATAATCTCGAAATTTGAAGATTTGAAGATGTTTTTGACCTTAATCAAGCTTGATTGAATCAATTAGAGACAAATAGGATCTTAATTGAGCCTAAATCACTAATTGAACGTTTAATTAATCAATATTTAATCAATTTGGTGAAAAATTAAAACTGGAAGTCTTCGAAATTGCACAAATGGATCAAGCGAAAAGTTGGTATTCGTGCGAGAAGTATTAGTTTTCACAGAAGTTTGTTACAAAAAGATTCCTTTCACGCGAGAAGTCATTTTTTCGCAAGATTCAGTTACACAAACTTTTCGCGCGAAAAGTTTGTTAGATTTCGCACAAGAACTTGGGTATTCGTGCGAAAACTTCAAGTTTGAAGAACTTTTTTAAAAGTTGATCTCAAATTCTAAAAGATGGAAAATCTAAAGCACATTAGTGCTACACTCAATCTCAACAATGAGATCGAAACAAGCACAAAGCCTCCCCGACTTCTCAGCGAGGAAGACTATCCGGATTGGGTCTATCGCTTTGAGAACCATGTCATCTGCATGGACCCAGGATGATAAGATCCATTAAACAGGGTCCATACATTCCAATTTACACTAATGACAAGGGAGACTTAGTGCCGAAGCCTGAGCATCTATGGGAAGAGTAAGATATGAAAAAGATGGAGCTTGATGACAAAGCGTATGCTGCCATCACTATGGCGCTTACAACTGAGATAGCCTAAAAATTCAAAGACTTTAGGAAGGCGAAAGATTTGTGGGATGCTATTGAAGAGCAGATAATGGGAAACAAAGACATGCGGGAAAGCAGGAAAGACATGCTTAACCAAGAGTTTAATATGTTCAATCATATTCTTGGTGAAACTTTGGAAGCCCACATGTCTAGGTTCGCCAAACTCATAACCAAAATGAAGAGTGCAGGAATTACACTGGAGAACATTTTAGTGAACAAAAAGTTGTTGAATTCACTATCGTATAGCTGGAACAACAACTGCACTACTATCAAGAGAACCAAAGATTTGTTTACCCTATCCCTGAGCAATCTAATCTTGACCATCAAGTCCTATGACGTGGATGACAAACAAAGGGCTGCCAATTATATCAACACAATAAGAGCTGAAGCATCTGCTTTGTATGCCAAAATGGCTAGTAATCCAAATTACTATGTCAGCTACTCCCAGTTGTGTTAGCAACAACAACAATCAGCATCAGGTCATTCAACTATCAAGGATCAATCTTTGCCGCAAGTTCAATCATTTATCCCATTCTATTCTTAAAGTCAATCATCTCAACCTATACAATAAGCATTTGTTGTCAATTCCCAACCAAACAAGCAAACAATTCAGATAGCAGAAGAACATCTTGCTCTTTTTACCTTATTCATGAACAGCTGTGAAGTTTTCTCTACTAGAAGACTGAATACACCCAACATCATGGTTGATGACTTGCAACAAGTCAACCCAGATGATGTAGAAGAAAATAACATCAAATATCAGATGGCCATGATGGTGTATCGTGCCAAGAATTTTGCAAGAAGAACTGGGAGGAAGGTTTTTAGTCTTAACAACTCTATCAAAATCGGGTTTGGCAAATCAAACTTGAGATGTTACAACTGTGACAAACCCGATCACTTTGCTAGAGAATGCACTGAGGGAAGGTCTGTTTAAGCTGATACAGGGAAGAAGATGGTAATGGTGGAGGTTGAAACCAAAGGAGATAAGACTAGTTCTTCCAACAACAAAGCACTAGTATCTCAGACTGAAGTTGAATATGACTAGTCCGATCAGATGGAGATACTGGATATGAAGCTATCTACTACTTTGTTAGCAGAAATTTAGATTGATGAAGATCGAGTTGAAGAGAATGTGTTGGTTGAGTTTGTGTCTGAAGAGTTGCTAGAAGGAGTGTTTAAGAAAGTGGAAGTGAAGAAGGTTGAAAGTTTGAAAGTGAATGTTGAAGAAGTAAAGAAAACAGCTGTTGAGTTGACTCCAGCTTATTCAACCAAGGTTAATGAGAAGGAAGTTTAAATACAAGAAAAGACTGTTGAGATTACTCCAGTCAAAATTGAAGAATTTGTTAATGCTGTTGAGTCTACTCCAGCAACTGCTTGTGATGACAAGAAAAATGCTGTTGAGATCACTCCAGCAATCAAAGTAGAAGAGAAGACGGTGCTAAATGCCTTCATGGTAAAAGTTGTACCTGAAGAGACAAAGAAGCCAAAGGAAGTTGAAAAGGTACATTTTAATCTTTGTTCTGATATTTGCATAGAAAAGGTAAACAGGTATAGAGTTCACAATGAACGCTTGATCTTGGAAGTTGAAAAACTTAAATATCAAGCTCGTAAATATAAATCTGATGAGAAATTTTTAAAGAAAAGATAGATGATCTAAACAAATCAATTTACCATTCTCAACTAAATCTTCATGATAAATAGTGTAATATAAAAGATTTGACAACACGAAATGATGAACTATCTTTAGAAATTAACAAACTCAACTGTGAACTCATGTCTCCTAAATTGGTTGTTGAAAAATTTGAGCTTTCATCGAACATGGTTGAAGGTACAAATCAAGTCTCAGATGACACAGAAAATTAATGGTAGTAAAAGTGGAATTGGCTATGCTAACATTGCACCACCAATTAACCATGATTATACATCTTTACCTTTATCAATTACAATTCCTGATGAATAGACCTATAGATTAGGTTTTCAACCAAATATAGACTTCACACCTTTAGTCAATGTCCTTCAGTCAATGTTACATTGACTGTTAACCCTGTCACAAAAACTGAAATTAATATTAATCATGACAATTGTTTTGCAGAATGTGTGAAGATAGAAGGGTTGGTTGAAGAGTGGGAGAGCGATGATGAACTAGATTTTAAGGAAAATAAGATTTGTAATGAAAAACAATCTTGTAATTCATCATCTGTCATAAATGAAAGATCAGTAGTTTTTATTAATTCAAATGTCTGTTCAAAAATTTCAAATAAAGAAAAGAAAAGGGAATCAAAGATGAACTTTAAAAACAAAGAAAGTAAACGTGTCACAACATCCATATCTGACTTGAAAACTGATTTCAAGAATAGATCTGTTTCTATAGAAAACATTGATAAGGAGGATCATATTTTAAAGAAACCAATGCTAGTTTCTTTAAAAATAAATCTTCTATTATTGCTAACTCTATGAAACAAGATGTTTGTAGAACAGGTTTGAAAGATACTGGTCCTACTCCAGTACAGACGATTCATAAGGATAAAGCTACAATTCATGCTACATCAGCATCAATATTGAATCTAAAAGCTAGGAAAATTACCTCATTTCCTCCGAAATCCTCTCGAACAATTCATAACGAGAAAAATGAAAGAGAGACTGTTAAATAATCAAAAGTCAAGGACATACTAAGGCCAGATTATGTGATAACTATGGAAGTTATTGAAAACAGTTCATGCAAAACATACAAGCGTCAAATACATATCATAAAATATGTTGTTATGTTTGTGGAAAGCTGAGTCACAAGGCTAGAAATTGTCATCATCAACATCAATTGACAAGCAAATAGAGATTTCATAATTCAATTTCAAACAATAGAAAACGTTTCTTTGTAAACACAAATTTGAAAAGAAACTTAAATAAATCAAATTCTTTTGCTAAAAACAATACTGATTTAAACAAAGAAAAGTCAACGGTAAAATTAGTACAAGTTGATGATAACAATTCCACCACACCACTAATCAAACAAGTTCAAAGATGGAAAGTTAAAGACAAATCCCCTGAGCCTATTGTTGTTGATAAATGCATTTTTGATGACAAAAGAGATATTATATTGCAAAAAGTATCATATTTAAATGAAAACAAAGAGCTCAAGTCAACCATGGCTTAGGTTCCTAAAAATGAATAAATTTGTTCAAATGTGCAGGAACAACCATGACAAACTATCAACAGTGTTTGGCATGTAGATAGTGGTTGTTCAAGACACATGACTGGTAATATATCTTTGTTAAACAACATACAACCTTACAACGGATGATATGTTATCTTTGCAGGAGATAAAGGTGGTAAGATTACAAAGAAAGGTACAGTGACAAATGGTGTGTTAAGTTTGTGACAAAAAGTTTTCAACATATTTCATTGATAAAGAATGTCTTATTCTAAAACCTGGCTTTGTAATTCCTGATGAACGGATTTTATTAAGAACTCCGAGAGATAACGACACGTATTTACTAGACATGAATGGTTCTCATTCTTTTGTAACTGCGTCATGTTTGTTATCTAAAGCCTCGGAAAGCGATACATTGTTATGGCATCGTCGTCTTGGACATGTAAATGTTAAAACTATGAACAAACTGGTTAGAGAAAATCATGTTCTTGGCCTACCTTTGAAAGAATTTCAACTAACAGAATATTATCTGTCATGTTCAAAAGGAAAACAACAAACCAATTGCTCATACCAAAATTGATTCTATTCTTTAATTGTTACACATTGATTTATTTGGTCTTGTTAGTGTTTTGAGTTTGAGATGTCGTGCATATTGTTTAGTCATTACTGATGACTTTTCTAGATTTACATGGGTTTTCTTCTTAACAACCAAAGATGAGACACCTCATTTGCTAATGAAATTCATGACACTCATGGAAAATCAGATGGATAAAACAATTAAATGCATACAGAGTGATAATGGAACGGAATTCTGTAATCGTATCTTAAACAAGTTCTGTGATTCTAAAGGGATAGCAAGACAATTCAGTTCTACCAGAACTCCAAAACAAAATGGATTCGCAGAAAGACGAAACAGAACTTTAATTAAAGCAGCCAGAACTATGTTGACTGGGTTTGAGAATGATATTCTCGGTTGATGTGACTCAACCTGGAATCGAATATGTGGACTGAGTTAATAATATAGCAGCAGAATTACTATATCAAAGAACATTAATTGTTGTAGTAAATGCTTGAATGTAAGAGAATCAAGAACTGTAGTAAATGTTGTAAAATATTGTGAATATTACTACTGAAGTCAACAACCATGTTACAAAGTTAGGGTATGTCACCCTATTTATAAGCGAATACATTGCCTGTACAAAAGACTAAACTAACCCTTATCTATACAAAAGAATCTAGTCTAAGTACAAAATAAATGTGTAAGTTGTTCATCCGCATTAGTTCATGCGGGTGAACAAGTCTTCATCAGCATTTGTGTTTGCTCACCCGCATTAGTTCATGCGGGTGAACAAGTCTTCATCAGCATTTGTGTTTTCTCACCCGTATTAGTTCATGCGGGTGAACAAGTCTTCATCAGCATTTGCTGTTGTTCATCCGCATGGAGTAATGCGGGTGAACACTTCTTGTCAGCATTTCTTCAGTTCATCCGCATGAACTAATGCGGATGAACACTTCTGATCAGCATTAGTTGTCTTGATCCGCATTTTTTAATGCGGGTGAACAAACACTTGTCCGCATTTGTTCACTAGTCATCCGTATTAACAAATGCGGGTGCTCTATACTTGGTCTTTTCTTGTCTTCTGTTTTCTTGTGTTGATGATGTCTGCTGCGTTATTCTGTAAATAATGTGCTCCAACCAGAACAACCTCCAACCACTTCTTGAGTTGGCAAGTATGATCCTTTCAGGGTCTAACAATACTCCCCCTAAGGATTATACTGCCTAGGTTCCTCAAGAGTGTGATGGTGGTGGTGGTTGTGAAGATTCTGGTTGGTCTTGATGTGATGTCTTCTGTTGGACTGTTGTTGGAGAGATTGATGCTGCATCTTCATGATGTACCTTAGGTTCTGCAAGGGAAGGATTTAGGATTGCCTTTATCATGTTTGAAAAATCCCTAGCTTCCTTTATTTTTTCTCTACTAAGCACATGAATCTTCATCTCACTCATTGTATGAATAGCAGCAATGGGAATTCGTTTCAAAGAGATGTGTTCCTAAACTGAAATAGAAGATAACCCATCTCTATGAATCACCAGTGAACCATCAGCATCAACTTCCAACTTGACTATGTTGCCCATCTGCATAGGTAGCCTTTTCTTCTTCCTTTGTTCTCTCTTGTTGTTAATTCTATCAAAAGCCAGCTTCAATATCTTCACACACTTCAAAATAAACTCTAAATCATCTTCTGCAACTTTGTTTTTAAGAGCTCTGAAGTGTCTAGTAAAGATGTAATGAATGTAAGACTCATCTAGCAATCTAACCTCATACCCACTGAAGATTCTTATTTCAGGGGCTTCCTTTCCTTCCCATTTTCTTTCAATTACTAGCTCAAAGGTGTCTTCATCATAATACACATTTGAAATAGGCTTTGTTTTATGAGTAACAACAATCATTTTCCGCTTCAAACTTTTTGTTGGCTTAACATGTAGTTCAGGAAACATAATCTCTTCAGCTTCTCTTTTCTTTCTTTGATCAAATGGGTTCTTGAATGTTTTGTCTTTTCTGGTGCAGATAGCTTTCAGTAATTTGAAGTTCTTTGTTCTTTTAATCATCTTTAGAATATCTTCAAATTCATATCCTCTATACATTCCATCAAGATTAATCAAGTCTAGCTCAGCCAACTCTTTTAAATCATGAACTTTCAAGGCATTAACTAAGGCAGTGTACTCTATGAAAAATTGAACTAATCCTGATATCCTCTTCACCATGAACATATTCCAGTTACTATCATACTTCCAGGCAATAATTTTTACGTCTGTCTTGCCACTGGGAGTAGATACCCCTCTTATCATTTCAGCAGTAGTCAGCCCCTCTTGAAGTTTAAGTTGAGAAGGCTCAATAAACCACTCTGGATTCTTGTGAAGTATAGGGGCCAGAACATCTTGATCTTTAACTGTCAACTGCACATCTTGTGCTAATTTTCTTGTTCTGGGTTTCTGGGCAATCACTTCTTCTTTAATTGCTTTTAGTCTTTCTTTCTTGTAATTGATCATCTTTAACATAGTAGCCCTAAAAGAATTAGTCTTCATGTTCCCCAGCTTTCTTTTTGTAAATCCCTGTTGAGACAGATAATCCTTCATTTCCTTATCTGTCATACTATAAGGAGCAGGGTATGCAGTTTGAGTGTCATACTTCTTTGCTGTCTTAGAGA
The DNA here is from genome assembly GCA_025506505.1 of Flaveria sonorensis. NCBI lineage: Eukaryota > Viridiplantae > Streptophyta > Magnoliopsida > Asterales > Asteraceae > Flaveria > Flaveria sonorensis. The sequence goes on along the minus strand of CM046425.1, from coordinate 19,510,585 downwards.
TACTTGTGACTGATTTAGTAGTTTCCTTTTCTTTTTCATATTCAGTCACAAAGGTTGGATCAAGAAGCTTCTCCATCTTTCTCACTTCTTCTACCATACCTTCATAAGTCATGCTAAAGACTATATCAGCATCATATCCATGGTTGATCAGGAACATGGCATGAATCATAAGATCATTAGTCTTAGCCTTCTCTATCATACTTTCAACAGATGGCTCAAGAATTGATGGACTCCTCATGTCATCATGTTTCTTTGTTTGTTCATCTTCAGTTTCTCCTTCTTCTAACATAATCACTTCCAAAGTATGCTGCAACTCCTTCTCAGCTTGTTCATGTTCATCTAAAAATTCAGCAATTGTTGCCAAACTCCTAGGATCATCTTTAGTTTTCTTCTTAGGTTGTTCTTCCTCAACCATAGGAAGTTTTCCTTTTGCTTTTTCAGTCAAGTATTTCCTTTTTCTTTTGCATGTGATCACTTTTGGTCCTGATGTTGAAGCTGCATTAGTTTTGGCCTGTTGTTTTTCTTCAACAGCCTTAAGCTAAGCAGTGATTCTTTGTTGTTCAGCTTCTTGTCTGTTCAATTCAGCTGCTTCCTTTTCTTTGAATTCATCACAAAGTCTATTGATTAAACTATGTTGATCATCAGTCAATACAACAGCAGAAACAAGCTGCATTCTCAGTTCTTCTTCTATTGACACAGGTTGTGATGGAATTACAACTATAGACTCAGAGGGGGGTTTGGTGCTTTTGATGTAATCCCAGAATTCCTCATCTATAATGAATTCAATTGAAAAGAATCTATCCATGTCATCTATTAGTTCTTTCATCATGGCCTCTTTTTCAGTAGATGGATCAGAATGTACTACCATCTCCCAGCTATTATCATCCCTAACACCACTAGTTTCTTGCTGTTATGAATGAACTTCCTTATCAGTTTCTTCAGCTTCATGTTTTGTTGCTTTTCTTTCAAATTCAGCCTTTAATTGAGCAATCAGTTCCAATTCATCAATTCTTTTCTTCAAAGCCTCATTTTGTTTGTTCAGATCAGTAATAACTTCTGTTTGTATCTCCAACATGTGCTCTTGATCTTCCATAGCTATAGTTTGAATAGCCACAGTGTCCACATGACCACTGATTTCTTCTCTTGACATCTCTAAAGAGGCTTTTAACTGTTTGATCTCCTCATCTTTTGTTCTCAAATCAGCATCATACTTGGCTTTTAATTCACTCAGTTCTTTCTCCTTTTCATCCAACTCTAGGATTCTATCATTGATTATCCATGCCCTTCTATCCAAAGTCTTCTCCATTCTAGACATTTTGGCTAAGAGATCAGATATCATCCTATCTTTTTCATCAGGTCTGTTCACCTCTGATTCTGCAAAGCTCTTAGAAGGAGCATCTTCAAAGACAAGTTGTCTCTGTGGTAGAGGCACAGTATGTTGGTTATCTTCTTCATCATCAGAAGATTTAGAAGATTTTGAGGAGCTGGTAGATTCACCAGAACTCCCAGCCTCAGCATCTGCTTCATGTGGTGAGCTGCCTTGTGAATCTTCTTGTATATGAATTGGAGAGAATGATTATGGGATAATGGGATCAACCCTCAAAGGAGATAAAACAGCAGCTTCTTGTAGTGTTTCACCAGTGTGAGGATCACCAATCAAGGGTGACACTGGTATAATGTGTTCTTCAGTTTCTGCATACTCATTAACATGGTGTTGTTCATAAGCAGCAGCCTCTTCATGAACAGGTTCCTCAGTAGGAACATCATCTTATACTTGTTCTTGTATAACATGTTCTTCTTCTTGTTGTTGTAATTGTTTGTCATCCATTGGCACATCATCTTGGGGATTTATTTGTTGTTGCATCCAAGGTAAAAATGGAAAGAAAGTACCACTATAGAAGTTTCTTGGATCTCTCTTCTTGATGTACTTTAAAGATTTGGCATTATAATGAGGAACTTCAAGAATGGGGCCTTCTAAAATCAGATCAGGAAAGGCTTTATTAATAAGACACTGAATGAATCTGGGGTACATTAAGAACATGTTCCTTCTCCCCTCTTGAGTGTTTGCCATCATTCTATTAAAGACATAGGCTGAAAAGTTGTAGGGTCTGTTAGAGCAGAGAGCACAAACAAGTGATGATGTAGTCAATGGTATATCATTCCATCCAGTCTTCCTTTTGGATAAGCAGTGTTGCACATAATGAATAAGGAATCTCCATTGCAAATCAACCAATCCTTTGACTATCTGTTTATCCTCAAAACCACCTTCATATCCAATGTCAGCAAAGAATGACATGATATCTTCTTCATCAAATTCAGTTGGAGAATTTGGATCATCTTGAAATTGAAGGCATTCTCTAACAGATTGTTCTGATATCACCAGAGTGTGATCATCAGATATTCTTCCTGAGATTGCTTTCTCTCCATCAATATCCAAAGCTTCTGTATTTCCCCAGAAAGATCTGATGTAATTCTCATAGATTACAGGTCTCACTGATATGGCATGAGCCACTCTTGTTGTGGAGATGAACCTGATCATGTCTCTAAGTCCCTCAGCTTTTGGGACATCAGAATCAAGAAAACCACTGACATTGTGGAGCTTGCTCCAAGTCAGGTTAGCCATTATGTAATCTGCACACAGAGAGTATGAATTAGTGAGAATTGTGTGTGATTTGTTCAGTTTTGACTTTTTAGGTCAAAATGAATTCTGCTTGTTACTGTTACATTTGGTTATTTGACCTGATTTTGATTTTTCATGAAGAACAGTTCAAAATTTTGTTTCTTTGTGTTGGGATATACTAATTTTGATTGTGTTTTAACAGGTTGTGATGTCAACATTGTTATACACCAGTATCCCCTGTTTATCAATGTTTTATGTGTTCTTAGAACCACATGAACTCTTTGAAGTTTACACCGATCATTGGTTTTAATGAACTCTGTCATTCATCTAAATCCAGTGTTCTTAAGTGTATTTGAATCATTTCACAAGATTAGGGTTCCATTTCAAGAAATTTTGTTTGACAGTTGAAGTTTTTCAGTATCTGATGATCACCTTGTGGTTGATAATACTTCGATTTAACAGACAATGTTGTTTGTTTTGATGTAGGAATTGAACAAAATGAAGCTTGATTAGTGTAGATTCGAACTCCGAAGAAGAACGGTTTTCTGGCACTCGACTCACTATAAAAGTTCACTCAAAAATTAGAAAAGTAATAAATAACTCACATTAAATGAGTATTTATAATACATTTCATAATTTTCACAAAATTTTACAAGTGCAGAAAATTTTATTACTGTAGCAAATGCGGTTACAGAATTTCAATGGCCGCATTCACTGTAGCAAATGCTGATGAACAAACTAGCATTCACTGTTAACGAATGTGGAAGGACTAATTTTACCCATCCGCATTTACTGTAGCGAATACGAGAGAACAGATTACTTGTCCGCATATACTGTGACAAATGCGGGTGAACAAATTGATCAGCATTCACTGTAGCAAATGCGGGTGAACAAATGACTAGTCCGCATTTACTGGGACAAATGCGGGTGAACAAATGACTTGTCTGCATTTACTGTAGCTAATGCGGATGAACAATTTTTGTCCGCATTAGTTTACTTGTATAAAAAACAGTTACCCGCATTGGTTAAATGGCAGGGTTACCTTCACCCGCATTAACCAATGCACTTACCCGCATTAAAATTTGTACTTTGTCAAAAATTAATGTTTTTGCAGTGGCTGAATCTGATTGGTTTGTACAGTTGCTTCTGATTTTATGAAGATGAGTCTGCATTTTTGTTGTTTTCCTAAGATTTTGCAGATTCAAAGATTGTTAATTCTTGCTTGGATTGTCATGTATCTTTGATGTGACACAGATTCCCAACTTGACTGATTTTGGAGCATATGCATCTTCTGAAGCTGATTATGGAGTAATTTCCATACAGACACAATCAATTTGACAAAGTTGTCAATCTACTGTTTGCAAATTTCATGTTTTTGTAAATTTTTCCTTTTAAAATTTTATTACTCCCCCTAAAGTTTATATCCATGTGGGATAAAAACTTTAAATAAAATTTATAAAATTTTAGGACAATATTTCTGAATTGTTTAATTGTTTTGCACTTTTGTTTGAAATTTTAGGATCATAACAATCTTATCTTTCATAAGGGCAAGTTGTCATGAGCTTATTGATTGAAGGTATATTTGTCCTTTTAAACTCATGCTTGGTCAATGTTGTAATGCATGTGATAATTATCATGTTTTGATTGAATTAAACATTCAACATGAACCTCACACTCATAAGCATAGAAAGATCAACTATCCTCATGTACTATATAGTAGAACTTTTTCACAACTTTTAATACCTGGTCATTTAAATTGTGAAGTCTCATTCATTTTGGTAAGGGGATCCACTTTGGGATTCTTTTACCTGATCCTTATTTTGTTTGATCCACATTAGGATTCTTTTTGCTCTTCACTTTGGAAGATGATCCACTTTGGGATTCTTTTACCTGATCCTTATTTTGTTTGATCCACATTGGGATTCTTTTTGCTCTTCACTTTGGAAGATGATCCACTTTGGGATTCTTTTTGTTATATTCTGTTTTATCTGTCATCCGTATTGGATGTGTTCCTCATTGGGAATCTCTTTGGATCTAGACATCAGCACTATGTGCTTGTTTCCCCAGGTCTTTGCTCAGTAAAACAAAGGAGAAACTGATATGAATGAGATTCATAAGGTATTATGACCCGGTGTGTTTAGGTTGCTACACATACACACACTTGGATAAGTTAGATACTTACATGCTCTGAGATGATGTATTCACATTTGAATGTGATCTTTAGTTTATCACAACATTTATCTTCGGTTCCAAGTTGAGCGTACCCACATATCAGGTAAGTCATATCAGTCTTTCAAGATATTGAATTAAGCATAGTGAATGATATAACGAATGTAATTATATCATTTCCCCTAAGTACAAAACAAGGACTTCAACAAAAATTGATTTCTTTTTGTAATTTTGTGAAATTTTTGATATTTTTGTAAATTTTTGATTTTTTTTACTCAAGGTTAATCTTGCCGATTGATTGGACTAAGAATTCAAACCGACTTGGGTCAACTGCCTTAGTAAACAAATCAGCTAGCTGATTGTCTGTGTTAACCTGAATCAGCTTGATTAAACCTTTTTCAGCACAGTCTCTCAAAAAATGATATCTAATTTCAATATGTTTTGTTTTTGAGTGCTGAACTGTATTGTTTGTTATGAAGACTGCAGCAGTGTTGTCAATATGAATTGGTGTGTGCAAGAAATTGAAACCATAATCAAGCATCTGGTTTTGAATCTAGAGAACTTGAGAGCAACAAGCTGATGCTGCTATGTACTTAGCTTCAGCCGTCAATACAGAAACATTGGTCTGTTTCTTGCACTGCCATGACACCAGTCTGGGACCAAGAAATTGACAACCGCCAGAAGTGGATTTTCTATTGAAATTGCATCCCCCGTAGTCACTGTCGGTGTATGCTAGAGATTGAAGTCTCCATCCTTTGGATACCATAGTCCAAGAGCAGGTTTGCCCTTAAGATATCTGAATATCCTCTTGACTGCATTCACGTGAGATTCCTTAGGATCTGCTTGATACCTGGCACATACACAAACACCAAACATAACATCAGGTCTAATGGCTGTTAAATACATAAGTGAACCAATCATGGATCGATAAAGAGTCTGATCCACAGATTTGCCATCTGTGTCTGGGCCAATCTTCACTTTTGTATCAACCGGAGTTCTGATGGACTGACAGTCTGCAAAGTGAAACATCTTCAACATTGATTCCATATATTTTGACTGGTTGATGAAGATTCCACTGGATGTTTGTTGTACTTGAAGACCTAGGAAGAATGTGAGTTCTCCCATAGCACTCATTTGAAATTTTGAATGCATAAGATCTTCAAAGTCTTTGTAGAGTTGTTATTTGGTGGAGTCAAATATGATATCATCCACATAAATCTGGACAAGCAGCATCTCCTTCCCTTTTCTCTTTCTGAATAAAGTCTGGTCAATCTTCCCTCTTTCATAACCATGGTCAACAAGAAAGGATGACAGAGTCTCATACCATTTTCTAGGGGCTTGATGTAAGCCATACAGAGCTTTATCAAGCTTGTATACCCTGTGAGGGAAATCAGGATCCTCAAATCCTGGAGGTTGACTCACGTAGACTTCTTCAGAGATCTTTCCATATAAAAATGCACACTTTACATCCATTTGATAAACTGTGAATTTCATGGATGCAGAGTACGCAAGAAAGAGTCGTATGGCTTCTAGTCTAGCAACAGGTGCAAACACCTCATCATAATCTATTCCTTCTTCTTGTGTATAGCCCTGTGCTACCAATCTTGCTTTGTTTCTGATGACGATCCCTCTGTCATCAGTCTTGTTTTGGTACAACCATCTGGTGCCGATAGGGTATTGACCTTCAGGAAGATCCACCAGCTGCCATACTTCCTGTTTCTTGAATTGTAGCAATTCTTCCTGTATTGCCTCAATCCAGCTATTGTCTTGAAGAGCCTCTTTAATGTTTTTTGGTACAGTTTGACACAAAAAACAAGAAAACAAACAGATGTTTGCAATACTTGACTTACTTCGTGTCACCCGCTCGTCTAAATCACCAATAATGTTAGACACCGAATGATTCTTGTGTGTCCTGGTAATTGGAATCAAATCACCAGCAATGGACACATCAAGATTGGAGACATTCAGATCATATTGGAGAGAGGCATCTTGTTATTGTGGTATGGGAGAGTGATGATCAGAATCAAAGGGCATAATATCTTCAGCTTCATCAGCACTCTGAATACTCTTATCATTTTCATCTTTGTTAATATCAGCTGGTGCATGAGTTGGTTCTGAATGTCTCACATCAGTTGAAGGTTCAGCTGAAGGAGATGGCATAGAACTGCGACCAACATCTGTTGAGATACTTTCATTTTGTGTAACTTGCCGGATAGGATCAGCTTGTAAGGGCACTTCTTCATTGTCTTGATCGGTAGAAGGAGGAATCATTAGGAAGTCTGTTCTTCTTTCAACTGACCCTGATGTTCCTACATTTGACAAATTGAACTAATCAAAAGATCTTGTAAATGAATCAATATCAAACAACCAGTCAGGACCATTTGATGATTTGGGAAACGAATGCTCATTGAATTGAATATTTGTTGATTCATCAATGATGTTTAATCTAGGATTAAACACCCTAAAAGCCTTAGACACTGAGGAATATCCCATAAAGAATCTCTCATCAGACTTAGGAGCAAACTTTCCTAAATGGTCTCTGGTGTTCAATATTGAGACAGGACAACCAAATGACTTCAAAAATCCAATGAATGGTTTTTTGTGAAAAAGAAGTTCATAAGGAGTTTTAATGTGTTCTTTGATTATCAGAGTTCGATTTTGCACAAAACATGAAGTGTTAACTGCTTCTGCCCCAAATGTAATTGGCAGTTTTGCATCAGCAAGCATTGTTCTTGCTGCTTCAATCAGTGTTCTATTCCTTCTTTCAGCAACTCCATTTTGTTGTAGAGTACGAGCTGCACTGAACTGTTGAACAATGCCTTTTGTTGTGCAAAATGAACTCATGCTTTCATTTTTAAATTCCGTCCCATTGTCACTTCTAATAGATTTTACTTTTAAATCAAGTTGATTTTCAATTTTGGTTATAAAATCTATTATGATTTAGGACGCCTCATTCTTATGAAGTAGGAAGAAGACCCATGTGAATCGAGTAAATTCATCAATGATCACTAAACAATAATGCTTCTTGCCAATACTCATGACGTGAGTCGGTCCGAAAAGATCCATATGAAGTAACTTCAATGGACAATTGTTAGTGTTCACAAGTTTTGGCTTATGAGATGATTTATGTTGTTTTCCTTTGAGACATACGGTACAGTGGTCAACAAAATGAAATTCCTTTTGAGGAAGACCAATTACATGGTTTCCTTTGACCAATCTATTCATATTTTTAAAATTCGTGTGTCCTAAACGTCTATGCCAAAGTTGTGATTCATCAAATGATGCTTTAGACAATAGACATGTCTCTTCTGATGGACGAGCAGAATTAAGGTTCAAGACATATGTATTATTCTTCCTCGGTGTCTTCAAAACAACCCATTCTTCAGGAATGTAAAATCCTGGTTTCAAGATGTAGCAATGAGTGTCGGTGAAATGAGTAGAATATTTCTTGTCACAAATCTGAGATACACTGAGCAGATTGAAGTTCAGCTGCTTGCAGTAGTTGACTTTGTCAAAGCTCAGAATCCCATTCGTCACTGAACCTTCTCCATTAATTCTACCACCCTTTGAATCTCCGCCAAATACCACAGTAGTTCCTTGAATGTTCTTGAAGTCATGAAGGAGGGAACTATCTCCTGTCATGTGTTGGGAGCATCCACTGTCCACGTACCATAAGCTATTGGACCTGTATGAATGACCCTACAAGCACAAAAAGAACTAGTTAGAATGAGGAACCCAAGCCATAATGGTCTTGGGTTGTCCTTTGGCATCTATCACTGTTACTTCTTGATACTTTCCTCTTGTGTGTGTTTTAGAGGAGGATGATTTTAGCCCTTTTCTTTTGTTTTGTTGAGGTTTCAATTCATCAATTTCATCTGATGTGTCAGAGGAGTATACAAACATTTCATTTTGATTTTTGTGCAAAGGATGAACAAATTTTTGTTTTTCAGAAATCACTTTGATTTTATACTTTTGATGAGAATTTTGTGATTTGTTTAGGTTTGTTGGACTTTTGTGTCTGACCTTGTCAGTTGGAACCAATGAAATGGGCTTGAGTTGTGAATTTTTCAATCCTTTTTTATTAAAGTAACAATCAATTGTATTGTGATTGGTCATATCACACAATGAATAATATTTGTTAAAATGATAGTTTTTTGTTGAGTGATTGTTCATGTCACAGATAGAGCAGTACTCAGTGAAATAGCACTCATCTGTTTTGTGATTGGTCATATCACAGAATTCACAATACATTTGATTGTCCTTTAATTTTGAATCAGAAGTCATATCAGTCTTTGGAGTGTCAACAGATTGTTTCACAATTCTGACTTGCTTTGTTTTTGTGGACTGATGATGCTTCTTTCTGTATTCCCTTATTTCCTTATCAAATTGTTCTACTTGTTCTTTGTTGAAGATATCAAACCCACTTCCTTGTTTGATATTAGATGAAGATGGTGAATCAGATTTCACTTTAGATTTTTGAACAAAAGTGGTTTTTCCTTTGGTAACTACAGGAACTTTGGTTTTATCCTTGAAGTTCAATGAAACCCAGTCTGATTTGCTTGAATTTTTAGGAGATATGATCTCATAATCAGATCTGCTTTCAGCAGATGGTTTCACTGAGCATTCAGCATTGTGCTTCAATTTAAAATTTTATGGGACAAATTTTACAAAAGGCACAATAGCTTTGACTGGGCTCTTTGGTTTCTTGATAACCACAGGTTTGTTTGAGCACTCTTTGATTTTGATAGGATGACCCAATCTGATTTTATCCTTATCAGTTTCAATGTAAACACCTGGTTTGTTTTGAGGATTTGATGTTTGAGAAATCATTGCTTCGGTTTCAATAATTTTAGATTATTTTGTATCTGATTGAGTGAGTGACTCTGGCATAACAGTGTAGTTATCATTATATGGAGGAGGACAAGTTTTGTATCCTATTCCAGTCATATCTTTAGCCCCCTTTTGAGACACAAGTAACTCTTGCAGCTTGACAGATGAGAGCTGAAACTTTTCAAGTTTCATTTCAATAGCTGATTACTCAGCTTTTGATTTGGTCAATAATTCAGTTAACCTATCATTTTCAGCTACAAGTGTGTACTTTTTCAAATGCGGAAGAACACTCTGTTGTCCGCATTAGTTTTACTGTTCCAAATGCGGAAGAACACTTCATCCGCATTTAGCACAAATCATCCGCATTGGTTTTGTTCTCACATCCGCATTTGTATGCCCTTTATCAGCATTTGTTCTGTTTGAAAACACTCGTATTTGATTGCCTTAGTGACAAATGCATTTGAGGTTCTCATCCGCATTAGTTGCCTTAATGCATCTGCATTAGTTGCCTTAATGCATCCGCATTAGATCACAGGCATCCGCATTGGTTTCATTCAATCATCATCAGCATTTGTTAACCAACATCCGCATTAGTTGTCTTTATCAGCCGCATTTGGAACTCATCCGCATTGGTTGAGTTACACAACCGCATTGGTTGTGTAACATCAGCATTTGTTAGGATCTCATCCGCATTTCTTTGAAGAAATGCGGATGCATTAAGTTCCATCCGCATTTGTTCTTTACCTTGAACAAATTTCCGCCAAGTATACCAATGAAATGCGAATGAAGTCCAGCAACAGCTGTTCTTGTAAATCTGTGATCTGAGTTTCAGATTTATTCGAATCGTTTCCACACATTCAATTGAATATGCGAATAGTTGTTGAATCCTTTTCGAAGGCTTGTATCTTGATGTAAGCAGCTTTAATTGATCACATCTGTTTGAGATTTTGATATCATCGAAGCAAGATGTTCGATTTTGGATGTTCTGCACAAATACATATTCTTAGTTGATTTTGCTTTGGATCTGTTACAATTGCTCTGAAATTGAAGTGATAAAGTGAGGAATGATTTATCAACTTCAATTCGAAGCAAACAAGAACAGATTTGCTAATTTTGTTTGTGTTTTGCTGAAGAACAGATGAGTTTTGATGAATAGATGCTTGTTCTTCATTTTTTTTTATTTTCTTCTTTGTTGTAAACATCTTTAAAGATGAAAACAGATCTGAAACATACATGAACCCAGCAACCAACAGCTCTGATACCAATTGACTGGGTTTGAGAATGATATTCTCGGTTGATGTGACTCAACCTGGGATCGAATATGTGGACTGAGTCAATAATATAGCAGCGGAATTACTATATCAAAGAACATTAATTGTTGTAGTAAATGCTTGAATGTTAGAGAATCAAGAACTGTAGTAAATGTTGTAAAATATTGTGAATATTACTGTTGAAGTCAACAACCATGTTACAAAGTTAGGGTATGTGACCCTATTTATAGAGAAATACATTACCTGTACAAAAGACTAAACTAACCCTGATCTATACAAGAGAATCTAGTCTAAGTACAAAATAAATGTGTAAGTTGTTCATCCGCATTAGTTCAAGTGGGTGAACAAGTCTTCATCAGTATTTGTGTTTGCTCAGCATTAGTCTAAGTATGATCCTTTCAGGGTCTAACATATGTTATCAGCAGCCAAATTACCATCATTCTTTTAGACTGAAGCTGTTAACATTGTATGTTATGTACAGAATCGTGTGTTAATCAACAAACAACAAAATATGACTCCGTATGAAATCTTTTTCAAACATAAACCAAAAGTCAAATATTTCAAAACTTTTGGATGTTGTTGTACTCTGTTGAACACATCTAACAATAAATCAAAATTTGAAGAAAAAGCTGATGATTGTTATTTTATTGGTTATTCAGCCAACAAAGTAGCATATCAGGTTTATAATAAAAGATCTAAACAAATAATTGAGTCATTTGATATTGATTGGTACGAATCTAACAAAACAGATGCAGGTTCTGCACCTTCATGGGTTTATGATTATGCTTCTTTATTTGAAACATTTAATCGACCATCTATAGTTTCTACTGCTAATCTACCTTTGATATCCTCAATTCCAGATATCTTTGCTGATGATATTGGATCTATGAATCCCCATGTAAAAGGAATATCTTTGGATATACCTTCTTCTTCAAGTGTTGCAGCTATTCCAAATTTTGTTTCTGAAATGGATTTACCTCATGATGATCAAGTTATTGAACAAGCTCCACAAGTTTCTAATCAGAGTTCTTTTTCTACTCAAAATGATCCAATTGATGCTATTCAAGTACCATTTGAAGATATCTCTATTGTCAATGATAATCAAGATGAAGATATTGTTTATCAACCTAAAAGAGGGAGCACTGCTGAAGAACTAGTTGGTCACATGTGTAAGTTAGATGAAGTTATCTCTGAAGATGCTATTCCATAGTTGAGAATTCATAGAGACCATCCAACTGAAGCAATTATTGGTCCATTATCACAAGGTGTCCGAACTCGAAGTCAATCAGGAACGATAAATACATGTTTGTATTCATGTTTTCTATCATAAATTGTGTCGAAGAATATTGAAATGGCATTAAAAGAAAATAGTTGGGTAGAGGCCATGCAAGACGAACTGATGCAATTCAAGAAGCTGAATGTCTGGCATCTGTGTGAATTACCAAAGGGTAAGTTGCCAATCGGTACGAAATGGATTTTTAAGAACAAGACAGATGAAAAAGATGTGATTGTCCGCAACAAGGGCAGACTTGTTGTTAAAGGATTCTATCAAATTGAAGGGCTTGATTATGAAGAAGTATATGCTCCTGTTGCAAGACTAGAAGCTATACAAATTTTTCTGGCATATGCTTCATACAAAAACTTCACAGTATATCAGATGGATGTTAAAACTGCTTTCTTGTATTACGAAATGAAAGAAGAAACCTATGTCTGTCAACCACCGGGTTTTGAAGATCCAGATCATCCTGACTATGTTTACGAGTTAGACAAAGCACTTTATGATTTACACCAAGCACCTCGAGCTTGGTATGCCACTTTCACTGAACACTTGCTTGCAAATGGTTCACGAGGTGCAATTTATCAAACATTATTCACACGGAAGACTGGTGATGATCTTATTCTCGTTCAAGTTTATATCGATGATATTATTTTTGGATCTACCAATGATTATTTTTGCAAGGAATTAGAAGCAGTAATGAAGAAGAAATTTGAGATGAGTTCTCTTGGAGAAATGACGCTTTTCTTGGGCATTCAAGTTAAACAAGATGATAAGAGAATACTAATACATCAAGAAAAGTATATTCACAGTATCCTAGACAAATACAAATTCCAAGACTCCAAGACAACTCCTACTCCTGTGTCTTCTCGTCCTTTTGACTCCAGATCTCACGGGAGAAGATGTTGATCATCATATGTATCGATCAATGATCGGCTCTCTGATGTATCTCACTGTAAGCAGACTAGACATCATGTTGCCTTTTTGTCAGTGTGCACATTATCAAAGTAATCCAAAGGAATCTCACTTGAAAGCTGTCAAGAGGACTTTTAAGTATCTCAAGGGTCAACCAACACTCGACCTTTGGTATCCTAAAAATTCTAATTTCAATTTATTTGCTTATACTGACAGTGATTATGCAGCATGTAACTTGGACAGGAAATTTACTACTGGCAATTGTTATTTTCTTGGCAATAGGTTGATTTCATGGCAATGCAAGAAAAGCAGACAGTATCCACATCCACTGTAGAGGCTGAATATGTGGCTGCATCAAGTTGTTGTTCACAAATCGTTTGGATTCAACAACAACTCCTTGATTATGGCCTAAACATTTATGACACTATAATCTTGTGTGATAATACTGCAGTTTTAAACATTGTGATGAATCCAATTCAGCAATCAAAGACAAAACACATTAACATTCGCGTGCATTTCATTCGTGACTGCTTTGAACTCAAACTTATCCATTTGGAATCAATTTCCACAGATGAAAACATTACTGATTTGTTTACTTGATCTTTCTTTGACTTTTTAGTTCAATCTTTGGGAATGATTAACTTTGGTTAACGCTTATTCTTACACCCTTTTCCAAAATATTATATTTTTCTTCATTTTTGGTTAAAATTGTTATTTTTTATCGACATAATCATAATTTTGGGGGGAAAAATTAAAAATAAAAAAGAGAGATTTTGTTCTTAGGGGGTAAATAGTTTGGAGAAAATTACAAAAAGATTTTGGTTATAAAACTTGAGAAAATTAATTTTCAAGACTATACAGGAAATGATATTACATTTCTTGATCTTGATCTGATACATCTTAAGGCTTAACGGAAACTGACTTGTATTATGTTTGAAATGTTGATAGGCTTGACGTTCAAGAATGAAAAGCACACTATGTTCTGTGATGCACTAAAAGTAACTATCTATGACTAAAGTGGGTAACTCATCAAGGTTTTGTGATAACTCTGATTCCATGCTAAAATAAACTAAGAGTTATAGTCTGGTCATACTTAAGCCAGTTACTTTCTGATCAAGTTTCTTTCAGATATTGTATATATATGTAAATATCAAAATACAAAAATAGATATACACATGAAAAGAAAATACAAAAGAGAAAAACAAACAAAAGGAGCAAAATAAAGCCAAAAGGCCATATAGGAATAAAAGATGCCAATGAGCGCAACAATAAAAAATATGTCATAGATATACATATTATATGATAAATATTTTTCCTTTTGAGAATATGTTCTGACACAGGAGAAAAAATCAAAAGATGGGGCATGTAAGTCCGACTTGGCATGTAAGTCCTAAAAGTCTTGCTAGGCAAAACATAAGTCCGACTGGCTGTTAATAAGTCCTAAAACTTGTTAATATTCTGTGTTCAGAAACGTTTGTCAGGCTAGTTATGCTCATAATAGATATTGTATTAGAAAAATTGTTCTGAAAATGCTGATCAGGAGTGAAAGGTTTAAGTCAAATTGGGGTGACTTGAAATCTTGAAAGTGTCTTGAAGTTGGATAAGATTCTACAGGATTTTTGATTGTGGGACACACTAAAGATATATAATTTAATCAAAACATGATAAATATCACAGCTTATGTGTCTAAGTAAACTTTAAGTCTAAGTTTAAAATGGACACCATATATTAACAATCAACATAACCAGTCCTATTTATAATAAATCTGGATGATGGTAATGATCGATTTCTAAGAAATATGATCCTGTACTTGAAAATTTATCAAAAATAGTTAAGTAAATAGTAGAATAGTATGCCAAAACTATTTGTTTAAATATGGATTTCTACTAGTTTCAATTTTATAACATTAAAAAAATTAAATTAATTAAAAAAATTAAGGTTGTTTGAATAATTATAAAACACTTAGTTAAACATAATCATTTTCATAACAAATCAAATGGCTTAAAGGAAATTGGATAAGAAATATGATTTGGAGACAAAGCAAAACCAATTTCAAGGACTTTTAGACAGCTAAATCCAAAGTAATTGAAGATGAGACCCGACTAGATCTATTGACAAACAAACCGATGAAGATAACGGTTTACAAGCATCCGAGATATGTAAGGAAGATCCCTATTGATGGAGTTGTGAAAAGGAGACGGGTCACGCGTTGATTAAATGTGAAGATAAAGAATACCATGTCATTGACCCTGTGGATCTGCTTAAATTTGGAAAAGATGATTTGATGAAGCTGCAGGCTTGCCCAATTGTAGCTGACTAATCTGTTCATTTCATAGCAGCATAGTATGGTTGGATGATCACGAAGGCCTTAGACAATAAGATGTATGCTTCCGGAGGCAGTTATCAAGTTGATGATGTGGACTTCTAAGAACATTGATTTACCGAGCCTAGGGGGAGATTGTAAGGGTTGAACCTAGAGGCTCGGGAAATCAAATCAAGATGAAGAAGATTAAGTCATGCGACAACTCGAAGTTACCGTGCGAAAACTTGATTCTCGCCCGACAACATCTAGTCGCGTGAGAACTAGTGACTCGCACGAGAACTTCTAGTTTAGTTATATAGAAGTTTTGTAATGTAATTAAATATCTTTTGTTCATTTTCTGATTTCGCACTTACCGTAATTGTTACCAAATCTGAAAGCAATACTATTAAAGTTATTTACATCTTGTGTTTGAGTTCTTCTTTTAATCTTTCAATCCGATCCCTAATGTCTACATTCCGCATATTCATTACGAGATCGATCTTTGTAACATCTTGATCCTTACAAGGTCTGTATATCTAATCTCTATCTCCTTTTCTTGTATTCTTTAAGAGTGTGTTTAAGCACTCTACCTATATATGTTCTATTACAATTGTAATTTGTTTGGTTGCTATTGGTTTACGGTTCCTTTGTTGAAAACTTTCAATCATTCATTTGCTTGCTCTTGGCTGTTGCAATTGGTTAATTAAAATCTATTAGGGTTTAGCATTTTTTTGAATTTGATATGTGTTCTCATGTTTATAAGTAGCCTAATCATTAGACTATCTATGATGACAATTGGATGATTATACTTTTATTAAGGTATTCGATTATTTTTTATTAGTTGTTCATGTTAACGAATTATTATTACTGATTTTGATGTTGTTAGTTTTTGCATTTTTTGAATGATTATGTTTATCATATGCTTTGTGGTTAACTGCTTTTGTTCTATTTGGTTAAAGTCCATGTTTTTAGTCATTGCTTTGTGTTTGATTAAGTTTGATTGATTTTAGATGTAGATTACTATAGGAACATAAAATATTAGAAGGGTTCACATACAAACCAAGAGAAATTGAGAAACTAAATCTAAACTCTTAATTTGATTTAGATCCAAAGATCCATGGTTCAAATGATGCTAAAAAGGGTAACACACAAGTAGAAATCCATATTTTTTTTTATTTAAAAAAACTAGAAGCATAGATTTAAACCAAATCAAGGGCTTAGATTTAGTTTAAAGGTTTTCTCAACTTCTCGTGTTTTGTATTTGAACCCTTCCCTAGATAATATAATTGATCTAAAACCAAGGATTTTACTAATTCTAAGACAAAGAGGTGATGAATTACAGGTTAGGCTTGATTATTAAGTTTTAGGGACTTGGTTGCATGAGAGTGAATTAACCCTAATAATCTATTAATTAAACTAACCAACATTTAGTAATATTTAGTTGTTCCTTGCATTACCTTATGTTGGTCCATATAATCGATAATCAGTGCAAATGATTCATAAAACATAGAAATCCCACTGAATCAACACAACTCTAACAATAACGTAATGAACAAGTTTCAAATATATTCAATAATCTCCAAACTCACACAATGAATATGAAACAAAGGCATAAATATGATCAAAATAAGCTTCCAGCTGAAAACACAAAATTGCAATAATAATATTTCACTATTAGGGTTTGCAAAACTTGCTTACAATGAATGAAACTTTCAATATATAAGCAGACCTAGTTTCACTGACAGTTTCACTGACCTACGAAACTGTCTAGACCATCATCTAGTTTCACCCGACGACGAAACACAGTTTCGCCTGGTGAACCAGATCAGCTGACTACGAGCGAAACTCAGTTTCGCTCGTAGTTTCGCTGGGTACTAAAACTACAAAATATAAAATACAAACAAAGTAAACTAACATTCATCCTATTACATAGATAAACAAAATAAACATTAACAACAATGGTGAGTCCAACCTATTCTAGATCATCAATACTCCCCTTAGGTTGGACCTCACCTACTTGATCTTTTGTATCAGCTCAGGCTTTTTCTTCAGTTTGATGAACATCCTCTGCAGCTTTATCTGATGTTTCCTCTTCAGCTCCAGCTATACTCTCTTCCTCTCCCCGTGCACTAGCCTTTTCAAATTGCTTTGTCAAATCCTGCACTTCCATCCTCAGTTTGTCAGCTTTAAGTACTTTCTCTGCTAGCTCCCTGACTTCAGCCCTTACCCTGCAAGCCCTGTTTGCAACCCTAATGAACATACTTGCTTCATTCCTTTTTCAGCTCCGGCTCCAGCTTTTATGTGGTTTTCACACAGAACCATTAAATCCTCATCACAAAAAGAAAACACCTCCATTAGATCAAATAATTTGATTTCCTTGCCATCCTTCACTCTAACCACCTCCTCTCCCGTGTTGTTATCATAGAACCACTTTTCAAACTTCTTCAACCTCGGAGGTTATGGATTGGGTACCTTCACCCTGTCCACAGTCTTCGCTGGTTTCAACTTCAATACAATTTTGCCTTTTTCGGTCACCCAATCCTTGTCCTTCTTCGATCTTCTCCTTTCAGTATTCATGTATCCAAATGTTTCAAAGTTATCACTAAGCCCCTTTTTAATTTCTTGTTCCAGGAATGTAGCTCTCTCACTTAAGTTTGAATTCAGTAGTGGAATCTCAGCTAATCTTGTTAAAAACCATCTTGGCAAGGCCTTGAATGCCTTCCTCTTATGTAGGTATGAGATTCCCCTCATCTTCTCTTGATCATAAACATCTTCAACTCACTGTTGTATTTCCAGCTGATTATCTTCTTATCAGATTCCTTTCGGCTCTGTTCTTGAATGTTTTGAAATAGAGGAGTCAGCTGTTCTAGTTCCTTCTCTTTAATGAACCACTCCTCCTTGTCCATCTCTATTATGTCTCCTTCAGTTGAGCTTCTTTGAGCCACATATGTCAATGGTCGCTCGTCTACTTTATAGTATTCAGGCTCAAAGTCTTAATCCACCAATTGCTCCTCATACTCCTCTTCTTCATCTATCAGATTCAGCTTAGCTCCTTTCTTGCCTGCTCCATCTGCTTCTTCTCTAAACACTTCATCACCAGTCAATTAAGTATTTATATCAAACCCCATGTCTACAAATCCTGCTTCTACAACCTCAGCCTCATCTCCTACAACACCTTCTTTCATACCACTTTCTTTGTTTAATCCTACTTCAGTATCTAAGCCATCAACACCAGAACCACCAGCACCACTACTACTAGCACCAACTCCAGCTCCACTTATGCCCTCTCCTACCCCAGTTGAACTACCCACCTTCAGAAATATGTTCTTTGATGTATTAGTTAAATCATCTAACTCAGCTTGAGTTAACTGATTGGGCAGCCTGGCATTGGCTTTCAACTTGTTTACTTCTTTGAGTAGCCTCTTTATCAATTCATGTTGATCCATCATCAGACTTTTCATGCTTTCCATCACTTTATCTTTCTCCTTTTCCCTTAGTTCTTGGTTTATCAATTTGGTTTTGATCATCCCTAGTTCATTTGCCAAAGATGCATTTAGATTTCTAATAACATCTAGGTCTAACTCCAATCTGGCATCTCTTCTTTCAGGAGTTTCAGAAAAGACCTGTTGTTTATGCTTTGTTCTCCTTTCAATAATATTAGCTAGCTCCCCCTGATCTGCCTTCTTCTTTGAACTTTTCTCCCTTTGCACCCTCAATTCTTCTTCAACTTCATCAATTTCATCTTCCAAATTGTATTCTTTTATCTTTGGCATACCTTTTCCTTTTCTTAATTGCTTCAGCCTGTTTTTCTTGATTTTCCTCAGCATTCTTGTTTTCAGTCTCAATTAATCTTCTAATGTAATTCCACCTCTCAGCTGGGTACATGTTTTCCCAGAGATATGTGATCTTTCCACTAAAATCATGTATTAGAGCTGAGCAACCTGCAAATATCCCTGTGTTCATCTGAGCCAGTCTTTTGATCTCTCCATGTCTAGGCGCATTTGGAATCAAATCGTTTATCAACATCTGTACGAATCTTGGATATAACAGCCATTTGTCCTTCTTCAGGGCCATTATGTTTTTAGACATACAATCAAAAATCAAATTGGCAATGTTGGCCTTCTGTCCTCTGCAAAACAAAATCATGGCCCTGGCCTAATCCAAGTTTAGCCCATCAGACCCTCCTTTTCTATGGTCCAAACACATGATAAACACGTGTGATATATATTTCCATTCCATTGAAAGAAAGGACTTCTTACTCTCTTTTCTAGTGCCAAAAGGAGGTCCTTCATAACCAATGCTCCTAAATGCATTTAATACATGTGCCTCAGATAGCACGACCTCTTCTCCATAGCATTCTCTAGTCTCAAAACCCTGGCTATCGTCTCAACAGTGATGGCTATCTCATTGCCATGAACTCTAGCTATTGTCCCATTTGGATTAGACCCGAGGTCATACTCAGCTATTCTCCAAAAATCTCTGATGTGTAGAACATAAATAGTGGGCACATGAGATATGGCATAAAATATAGAGGACTCCTTCAGCCATCTGATATAGTCTCCGAAACCAACAGCCTTTGGGTTGCCATCATCCAGGAGAGCTACTATGTTGTTCCTCTCATCAAACTTTAAGTTTGCCATCTTAACTGAAAATTAAACAGAGGTGGGTTAGTTAAAGCATTGATATATAAATAAACAATAAAATGAAACAAAATATAAGAAAATTCAGAAAGTTCAACAGTTTCGCTACAGACGAAGCTATAGTTTTGCTAAACGCAAAGATTAACAGTTTCACTGTTGTAATAACTGTAGTTTCGCACAAGCGAAAGTATAGATTCGCTATAACTCAGACACAAAATCATGTGTCCAAGCGATTCTATAGTTTCGCTGAGGATGAAATTATAGTTTCATAGCAGAGAAATTATAGATTCGCTGAGACCCAAACACAAAATCATATGCCCGAGCGAATCTATAGTTTCGCTGAAACTATCCTGGCGAAACTGCCAAGTACGCATGGACAACATGACTAGACAGTTTTGCTTGGAACATTGAGCTTTCGTTCAGTTTTGCTGGTAACACTCGTAGTTTCGCTGAACGAATCAACAAACACTACGACCCAGCGAATCAACCTAATACCATAATGCATTGGTCAAAAACACTATTAATGTGGTTGAATAAGGTCGAAACACTAACCAATAGGTTTAGGAACCCAAAATCTTGACGGAAAACAACAAATGCAGATCAAATGAAACCAGTTAAAAAGTAGGGCTAGTTTCGAAGTTGAGCGAAAATGAGAGACTTATTCCACTCAGTCCAATATATATTACCTAGTTTCACTCGGCATCACATTTAAAATCACATTAGACAGAATTGAGCGAATGTGCCGGCGAATCTATAGATTCACTTAGCGAAACTGTCAGCGAAACTTAGTTTCGTTGGAACCTAACACTTAATAAAAAATTAAAAAATATTAATGCTTTTTAAAAAAAAAAATTAAGCTTTCACGAAAAATTTCAATCGCCCCACAAAACCAACACTAAAACAAAAAACAAGAGAAAATTAAAATAAAATAAGATAGAATTAAGAATAAATTTATATAGACACTTCTTATTCAAGAAATTGTTCCAGAGAGTCAAAGATTAACAGGATTGCTCATATGTTTGTCCTTTTAAGTCCATGTCTTATTCTTTTTAACACGTAATCTGCAGCTGTCTTTATCATGTTTTGGTTTAATTTTAGAAACTCTAATGACTTGGTCCCCACAGACATTTGGCAAAGTACTTATCCTGTCCTCATGGTTTATTAAGCAATATGATTAACTCTGCTTGATTTTCTATTAAGGTTTCAACAATGATCTTAATTTAAGAATCACTGTGCCTTTATTTTAGGGAACCGATGATGAGAGCTCCAGGTCTATACTTATGTATAACAGAGGAGATGATCATCTGAACTTGCTGACGAGAGCTTCAGGTCTATACTTATGTATAACAGAGAAGATCATCAGAACATGCTGATGAGAGCTCCAGGTCTATACTCACGTATAACAAAGCAGATCATCACTCCAGGTCAATATTCACAGATAGCATAGGAGATAAGCACGAGATATACATCTAAAGAGCTAACGAGAAGCTTCAATTCAGAGACTTTTCTAAAGAGCTAGACTAGAAGCATTTATTATGCTGACTAAAAGCATCATTCAGGACTTAGGTATAGGTAGATTTTAGGAATATCGAAGCAGAGATTTGAAACTCTCAACCCAGTTTTGACAAGGACTTATAACTTTGTGTAAGCCAAAATGTCAAGAGGATAATCCTTATCACCGAGTTCTCAAACTTTAATTTAGCTACACGATCACTGTTTACTTTATTTTCAGGCTGAGCCTACCATGCATATCCCAACACAAGGCTGTTGACCTCCTTCAAACTTTTTTTTCCTGGGGTTCCTGAAAAGAAAAAAATTTAAAACTTAAGAGTTTAATCTTTATTCTCCCCTGAAATTTCTTTTTAACTGCCATGTAAGAGAAATTTCTGTTTTTCTTATGTTGTTAAAGGGCAATGAAGTGAAGGAATATAAGACACAGAAGTTTTTAACAAAGAGTTTATTAAAAAATAGAATGAACAATAGAGTTATTTACAGTTTTTACACAATTTGTTATGAAAAGAGTTTTCAAAAAGATATTAAACCCAACATTGAGATCAATTCATAAAAACGAGGTTTATCAAATGTTTTAGTGAAAAGATCTACTTTTTGATTTTTTGTGTTAATAGGAATAATATCAATGAAACCCTTTTCCTGAGCATCCCTGATTGCATGAATCCTTGTTTCAATGTGTTTGGTAAGAGTATATGATGAATTGGATTTTTGGCGATTCCGATAGCAGCTTCATTATCACAAAAGAGTCGTGTATGAAGAAAATTGATTCTGTAATCCATTATCTGATATTGTATCCAAAGCACTTCGCAGTAACAACTGGATGCAGCAATATATTCAGCCTCTCCTGTAGATAGAGATACTGTTGTTTGCTTTTTGCTTTGCCATGAAACAAGACAATCCCCTAGGTATTGACATCCACCAGTGATAGATTTCTTGTTGATCCTGCAACCACCGTGATCACTGTCAAAATAAGCATGTAAATCAAACTTCCCTCCTTTTGGATACCAAAGACCCAAACGAGAAGAACCCTTTAAATAACGAAAGATGCTTTTAACAGCTTTTTCATGTGATTCTTTTGGGTTGGCTTGAAACGGGCACCGTAGCACATGGAGAATATAATATCTAGTCGCCTAGCCGTGAGATACATGAGATTCAATCATAGAATGATAGCAATGAGCATCCATGGATTTCCCATTATCATCTGGAGTTAAGCAGGTTTGAGCAGTGAATAGAGTAAGTTCTGGAGAAGCATCATCCATCTTGAACTTCTTGAGAATCTCTTGAATGTACTTTTCTTGGTGAATAAGAATACCATCAGGATTTTGTTCGACCTACAACCCTAAGAAAAAGCACATCTCCCCCATCATGCTTATTTCAAAGAGATCCTTCATCACTTCTTCAAATTCTCTACACAGTTTCTCATTTGTAGACCCAAAAATAATATCATCAACATACACTTGAACAATCAACATCTCACCATCAACCTCCTTCTTGAATAATGTCATATCTATAGTTCCACAAAAGAAACCCTTACTGAGCAGATACTGCGTCATTGTTTCATACCAGATCCTAGGAGCTTGATGTAATCCATATAAAGATTTAGCAAGGTTATATACTTTTTCTAGAAAATCTGGATCCTCGAAACCTAGAGGCTGACAAACATAAATCTCCTCATCAATGTTTCCGTAGAGAAATGCACACTTCTCGTCCATCTAAACTACTTTGAAGTTTTTATGAGCAGCGTGAGCAAGAAAGATCCTGATGGCTTTAATACGGGCAACCGGAGCAAACACTTCAGTGTAGTCAATTCCCTCCTCCTGAACAAATCCCTAAACAACCAGTCTTTCTTTGTTTCTTATTACTATACCTCGATCATCTGGCCTGTTCCTGAATACCTATTTTGTACCAATGGGAAATTTGTTTGGAAGAAGATCAACTAACTCCTAAAATTTCAACTTCTTGAACTGCTGAAGCTCCATTTGGGTCTTGAAGAGCTGTTGAGATATTTTTGGGAACAATTTGGGATAAGAAACATGTATAGAGACATTCATTTATCAATCCAGATTGACTCCGAGTCCTCACACCATCTGTAATGGAACCAATGATGTAATCATGTGGGTGATCTTTTAAGGTTTTGAAGTTGGTGTTAAGGCTTATTGGGTTGGATTAAGATGAGGATGCAGTCTGAGATAGTTGTGATGGTGAAGTTGGTTGTGATGGAGGAATTGGTTGTGGTGAAGATGTAGGAGGTGTAGGTGGAACATCAAATGGAGGTGGAGATGGAGGATCAGTTGTAAGTTGTGGAAGAGGTTCAGGTGGAGGAATGATTTGCATATTGGTTTAAGGAACAACATCATCATCAAATACTGGAAGATTGAATGATTTGAAGACAGTGTTGGAGTCATAATACCATTTCGGGTCTGACCCCATGTTTGGTGAATCTGACTCCTGCCAATCAACATAAAAGGATTCTTGCACAATACGCATTCTTTTGTTATACACTCAATACACCTTTTGTGAGGTAGAATAGCCAACAAAGAAACATTCATTAGAGACAGCACCAAACTTTGACTTCTGTGCTTGAGTATTCAGCAAAGTACATGAGCAACCAAATGGACGAAAGAAGTCAATCAAGGGTTTCCTTTTACGAAGAAGCTCATAAGGAGTCTTCATTTTGTCTTTCACAATAAGAACCCTGTTTAGTACATAGGATGCACAATTGACAGCTTATGCCCGGAAAATAATTGGAAGCCTTGACTCAATCAGCATAGTTCTTGCTGCCTCAATAAGCGTCCGATTCTTCCTTTTCACAACACCATTTTGTTGAGGTGTCCTAGCAGCACTGAACTGTCTGAGAATCCCTTTGGTCGCCTCAATAATTGGAAGTTTTGACTCAATCAGCATAGTTACTACAGTGTCTCTCTTGTGTGTTAGAAATCTTACCCAAGAGTATCTTGAATAATCATCTGTAACAACCAAACAATAAGATTTCTTAGCAATGGATTTAACACTAATAGGACTAGATAAATTAGTATGTAACAATTCAAGGGGTTTTGAAATTGTGTTTTCAAGCTTGAGTTTGTGTGGCTTTTTGTGATGTTTTCCTTGAGCACAAGCCATGCACTTTTCTACCACGAAAAAATCTTTAAGTGGTAGTCCCCTCACAAGATTGTTCTTAACCAATTTATTTATAT
Source organism: Flaveria sonorensis (assembly GCA_025506505.1). Classification (NCBI taxonomy): domain Eukaryota; kingdom Viridiplantae; phylum Streptophyta; class Magnoliopsida; order Asterales; family Asteraceae; genus Flaveria; species Flaveria sonorensis. The sequence goes on along the minus strand of CM046425.1, from coordinate 19,485,856 downwards.
TTTTAAAATTAGCATGTCCTAATTGTCTATGCCACAAAAAAGATTCAGAAGATGAAGCTTTTGACAGAAGACATGTCACAGTGGAGGTGGATTTGTTTGATCCCATATCCAGCAGATAAGTATCATTCTTTCTTGGAGCGAACATGATCACTAAATCTTCTAGGATAATAAACTTTGGTTTGAGAAACAAGCATTCATTTGACATAAACAGCACTGGAATGTCTTTATCACAGATTCGTGATACACTCAACAGATTGAATGCTAGCTCTGGGACATAGTTCACTTTCTCCAGAGTCAAGGAACCATTTGAGACTTCGCCTTGACCAATCATCTTTCCCCCCTTCTTGTCTCCAGCAAATGCAACATATCCTCCGTTTATTATGCGATAATATGTAAGTAGGTCCTTCAACCCGGTCATATGCCTTGAACATCCTCTATCAACGTGCCAGAAGCTATTGACAACATTTCTGGAATGATCCTGGCATTTGAACAAAAAAAATTATTAAGATTTGGAAATAGGGACTCAAGTTGTGACTATCTTAGGTCTCGAAACAGAAAAATTTTTACAAAAAATTTATTTAAAAAATGATTTAATCTACTTCCTAATGAACTATTATTTATATTTCTCCTAACATACTAAGGGCAATGTTTAATTACATGATCATCCTTTCCACATCTAAAACACTATGATTTTAAACCTTTCTTCTTATAATTTAAGGCAGGAGCTTGATCTATTAATATCTCTTCCTCACATTCAGACATATGTGAATCAGAATTGCTATAAGAGTTATATAATTCTTTTGATTTTTCTTTAGTATCATTAATTTTAGCAGGTTCTGATTCATTTACATTAATATGACTGACATATGAGGAAGTTATCTCTTCTCTTTAGGTTTAGAAATCCAAATTGGTGTAAAAGATGGAATTGGATGAAAGAAAAACTTTTCAAAACAATTTGATTTTGTTTGCCTGTCTGAAGCTATACTTGGACAAGTATCATTTTCTATTAACACATGCATCTGAAACATCACGATTTGATTCATAAACATCTGAAGATGAACAAGCTAAACTAGAACTAGAACTACACATGTCATTGTCTGTAATAGACTTTTGGGAAACAAATCTATTTAAACTATTGTCTATTGATGACTTTTTGGAATCAGAAATGCTAACAATAGAGCTGCCCAGACCGCTACTTGCACTATAATCATAATCCTCGCGAATCTCCTTAAGATTTGTTCCTTCTAAACCTCCATACAAAGTATTAGTATCTTTCTGAATTAATTCATTAGTTGGATGAGGTGTAGGCATAGGAGAATAACAATAAGTACTCGGAGGAGGATAAACATGAGTGGTTTCTTCGCTTCCCAAACCAGCCTTAATTCTAGCCCCCCGTTGTTTCTTGCATAGATCCTCATGTTTCATCCCAAAGATTGTCCATTTTTCAAGTTTGGTATTTAATTTGCTTGTTTCAAATTCAGCAAGTGCCACACGTTCTGTTAAAGCATTTATTTCAACATTTCTTTCCAAAAGATTTCTTTTTAAATGCTCATTTTCCTTTAAAGCTTCATTTAACTTGACAAAATATTTTGACTCATTTGTTTTAAGTTCTTTGTTAATTTGTTTTAATTCCTTTTTTTCATTTTCTAACAATAACCTGTTAGCTTTATGAATCCCAAATAAATGAATTTTGCATGATGGAGAACACATGTCATGAATTACCTCATAAGGAAGTCCCATAACTACTTTTTCAGCAGCTAGGGCTTTTTCGTATTGACAGATGGGTGTGTTCTTGTTTTATTCTTCCTCCTTTATTGCTTTCTTCCTTGCTTCCTCAGCTTGACTTTCCTTTTCCTCTTCTTGATCACCAACTTTCAGTTTCACTTCTCTTGCTCTAACTTCTTGTGATTTCTTGACTTCAGCAGCTTCACAAACTGTCACCTTTTCCTTAACAGCTTCACAACATCCCTTCTCTTTACCAACCTCAAAAACTTTTCCTCATGAACTTGAACATGTTGCACCCCATCTTCATAAACTGATTCATCTTGAATTTCATATTCGAACTCTTTGAAGGGATCAAAATCTTCAACATCACTATCAACCACCTCAGCCACCAGAGCATGATTAATCTCTTCTTTAGTTTCTTTGATTTTAGCACTCCAATCAAAGTTTGTGATTAGTGCTATTTACTTCTTTGGCTTGGCTTCTTCTTTGTCAGTGATTGGAATGATCTTTGAAGTTCCAGAGGTTCACAGTTCAGTGATAATTGGAGATGGACATTCTCTTTTGAAGTGGCCTAATTGTTTTCAATTGAAACATCTCAATTTGGACTTATCAAATTCAAGTTTTGTGTTTTGATTTTGATTGCTAAAGTTTTTCCTGCCTGTTCTTTCCAAAAACCTCCTTGCACGCAATGTGAGCATTGCAATCTGCCACTGGATATCAGTTTCTTCCAAATCATTTGGGTCTACCTGATACATATCTTCCATGGTAATTCCTTTTCCTTTCAACTCCCCCGCAACCAAAGCTTCATAACTATGTACAAACATTCCAAACAGTTCCATTGTGTCTGACGGAACTTGAGTAGTGACTGATGCCTTTGAGTTTGAACCAACACTTGATAGTCCACTACTAGATTTGTCTGACACGCCACATCCAGAAGACCCACCATATGCTGCACCATACATTGAAGAGTTTGCAGCGGATGAAATCAATGCAGCATTTTGTGGATAAACTATAGCTGGCACCATTGATTGATTGTATTCTCGCCTTTTCATTCCAAATCAAATGACTTCAGTTTGTTGATCACGTCCATAAGTTTATAGTCAGCATAGTTTCTTTCCTGCTTCAACAATCTAACTTGCAAGCTCTATTGTGGTGGAAGAGAGTCCAAAAGTTTTGCAACTTGTTCGTGATTACCCAACTGTTCATGATATTTCTTAAAGTTGCTTGAAACAGACAGAAATCTATTGGTAAGATCAGTAAGGCTTTCGTTTTTGTGTCCAACAAATAAATTAAACTCCTTTTCTGCTTGGGCTTTCTTGTCCTTTTTCAAGTCTTCATTACCATCATAAAACTCGCACAAAGAATCATACAAGGATTTTGCATTCTTGTGTTCGGCGAAAGGGTTGTAGATGTCTTGAGAAAAACATAGAGTTAAATCCCTGAATGCTTTTTGCTCACGGTCGATTAAATTAAGGTCTCTTTCTGTGAAGGTTGATGGATCAGTGTTTGGTGAAGTAGTTTGACCGACAATGATGGTAGGAGTATGTGGACCATTGACGATTGATTCCCACTGGTTGTGATTAGTGTAGTAGATGAAGGCTTTCAAACAATGTTTCTAATCTTAAAAATTGTCACCATTGATAAGCCTTGGTGGACTATTGGGTGCTACACTTTCCATGTCAGAAAGGGTGATGTTGGTTGTTGTCATTTTCAAATCAGAAGGTAATTTCGCTGAATACCTCTAATTTCGCTGGATATCTCTAATTTCGCTGCTACTTTCGCTGGCACTTTCGCTGCTACTTTCGCTAGGAGATTCGACAGCAGTTTTGCTCTGACAGATGAATGTTGAGAAACTCTAGTTTCGGCAACAAGTTCGCTGAAATTAGTAGAACTTTCGTTCTGAGGACAATTTTGGCAGCACTTTCGCTTGTTTTGGCAATCAAAGGAGGTGAACTTTCGTTCAAAATAAGGTACTTTTGCTGAGCAACAAGATCAATTTCCGGAATCACAAATTTGGTAGTTTTGCTGGAGACGCAGTGGTTTTGCTGGATGAAAAACAGTTTTGCTGGATGAAACTGCAACCCTTTTTGAACACTAAATCGATCAGAATTCACCCAAAACACAATGAATTTATGAGTGAATGATTTGGATAGCTTCCTATGCAAATACTAGATGATTCTCAGTCAATTTCCATACCCAAAACACAGGGATAAGATTCAAAATGAATGGAATATTGGTTTTGCTAAAAACCCATAAAAAACTCAACAAATCAAAAGCACTAAAGCTCTGATACCATATTGTTTATTGTAAAAAAACCCATAGAAAACTCAATAAATCAAGAGCACTAAGGCTCTGATACCATATTGTTTTTGCTAAAAACCCATAAAAAAACTCAACAAATCAAGAGCACTAAGGCTCTGATACCATATTGTTTTTGCTAAGAACCCATAAAAAATCAACAAATCAAGACCACTAAGGCTCTGATACCATATTGTTTTTGCTAAAAACCCATAAAAAACTCAACAAATAGTTCTAGAATAGGTTGGACTCACCATTGTTATTTATGTTTATTTTATTTATCTTTGTAATAGGATGAATGTTAGTTTACTTCGTTTGTATTTTATATTTTATAGTTTTAGTACCAAGCGAAACTACGAGCGAAACTGAGTTTCACTCGTAGTCAGCTGATCTGGTTCACCCGGTGAAACTGTGTTTCGTCGCCGGGTGAAACTAGATGTTGGTCAAGACAGTTTCGCTGGTCAGCGAAACTGTTAGTGAAACTAGATCTGCTTATATATTGAAAGTTTCATTCATTTTAAGCAAGTTTTGCAAACCCTAATAGTGAAATATTATTATTGCAATTCTATGTTTTCAGCTGGAAGCTTATTTTGATCATATTTGAGCCTTTGTTTCATATTCATTGTGTGAGTTTGGAGATTATTAAATATATTTGAAACTTGTTCATTATGTTATTGTTAGAGTTGTGTTGATTCAGTGGGATTTCTATGTTTTATGAACCATTTGCACTGATTATCGATCATATGGACCAACACCTTACACCCATGGATGCATAGTGTATTATGCGGTTGAGAGTTTCAATTCTCAGAACGCGTGAGTGTTTCGTTAGGTTAGTGAGATTGAGAGGAGAGTGCTTTATACGTCTATTTAAGACATAATAGCTATTTTTAGTAAGACCGAAAGGAGATTTAGCATATCTTTATATTTCTTAAGTTGTATTTTTAGATTCGGTCACCACAAAATAATCATAACTAAAGAGAATTAGATTACCAATACGAATCATCATCTAGAGAGTTGTTTTTCCATATCCGATAGTTGTCCTAAGTTTATCCCAACCCTTATTGTTGTTATTTCTCGTATTTCGAATTTGTGTTTAAGTATATTTTTCGTTTGGGTGCTATAATTTCACTTTGATAAATTTGGTTAAAAGTCAATATTGGTTTATTATCAAAAGCCACCAAACTATCTCTAGGATTCGATATTTGTACTTATGATACTATACTAAAACAAAACCAGTATACTTTCAAATTTTGTCGGGTGTAGTTAGCGATTCCTTTTTAAAACCCAAATTTGTGAAGTTATTTTCATAATACACACACACACACACACACACACACACACACACACACACACACACACACACACATATATATATATATATATATATATATATATATATATATATATATATAGGGTTAGGATCATTACAGAACCACTTTTTATTTTCAGAACCAAAAGAACCATTGATTTACATAAATGTAAATTACGAATCATTGATTTACATAAATGTAAGTTAAAGCTGACGATATTTAGTTGTTTTACATAGTTTATTATTCATGTCTGATATACACATATGTAAAATAGATTAAGTATCACCTAACTTAATTTACACTTATGTAAATCAATAGTTCTATGGTTCTGAAAATAAAAAGTGGTTCTGTAATGATCCTAACCCTATATATATATATATATATATATATATATATATATATATATATATATATATATATATATATGATTTTCACACATCAAGGTAATTTTGTTTGTCATTTTTTCTCAGTTCCCTTCACCATAATTATAATTATGCCTTCTACATATGAGTTCTGAAAGAAAAAAAGGTTAAACTAAGCCCCACATTTTACCTAGCCTAGGACCTCCTAAATGATTGTGTAAGGATTATACGTTGAGGCTGATGCAACGAAAGGGATCTCTGCATACACATGTGAAGTACGAGGAAAGTTATTTCATAAGATTTGATACAACTCAATGAAATACACTAAGTATCAAATCTTCTGAAGTCAAAGACCACTTCTATCGAAGCCAAAGATGAAGTCTTCCAAAGTTTCAAGACAAAGTCTTCCGAAGCTAAAGGACTAATTTCTTCCAAAGACAGAGAAGACATGATTTCTCTGACTTACTTATGACAAAAGCTGAAGCACTTTTTGCTACCACCTCTGAATACTCACCAACTTATACAAATTGATGAAACATCCATACTTTTGTCAACTGTACAACATGGTCTTAGATTCTGTAACTTTCCACTCTTGTACTTTTATCCTTTTTGTAATATATTAGGATGTTAGCTATGGTATGTCATAGTCACCAGTCAAAAGGCAATCTGCCTTTTGACTCTACATTGATCTTGTTGTCGAGATTAGTGTTTCCAGTTGGCCTTCAAAGTATGGCTGGCTGTAGGATGTAGTATAAAGTGTCTCAAGTACTTGTCATTTGACTAAGCTTTGTAACACTTTGTAAAAGAAACTTGAGAGCAATATACAGCATTCTTTAAAACCATATTATTGTTGTTTTGATCTTTTACTTGTGTTCTTTGTTTCATCATTAAACCGGTTCCCTATTTGATCTGCTAAGTGTGGCAACTCTCTCCTAACATTTAACTATTGCATTGAACTCCCTGCCTCGGTCTTGGTATCCGAGCATTTTAGGTTCTTGATTGTAAGATCTCACCTTCTTAAATCTCTTCAGTTTCATAATACACTTACCAGCTCAAATGGTAGCTCTCTCAAAAGCTAATATGGAAACTAATACCATGACAAAGTCTCCACTGATCACTCCTGATGACTTTGATACTTGGTGCCAACGTATGGAAGGTTTCATCAAGTCTCAAGACAGCAGGATATGGAGATCTGTTGTCACAGGACCTCACATCCCAAGCACCACTTCAGCTACTGTTAGTGGTGGAATGATACCAAATAAAGTGGCTAACTATTTTGAAGAAGATTGGAAGAAGATAGACATAGATCAGAAAGCCATGACAGCTCTTCAAACTGCTCTTCCCAACTCTATATATAGAGGCTTCAAGAAGTGCAAAACTGCTAAGCAACTCTAAGATGCTCTGAAGCTCATGTATGAGGGATCTGATGAGGCTAAAGAAAACAAGAAAAACCTCATGAAGCAGCACTTTGAGAACTTCACCTACAAGACAGGTGAAACTATGACTCAATAATACTTTAGGTGTATTAAGATTGTGGACACTCTCATGGATGTTGGAGCCAAGCTTGAGAATAGGGACATCATGTGAAAGTTTATGTTCTCTCTTCCCATACAATGGACTCACTACTATGTGGCCATGAAGAGAACCAAGAACCTCTCCACCCTTACTCTCACAGAGCTGTATGGTATCCTCAGCGGCTACCAGATGGAGATGAATATGCAAAATCCATCAAGCAGCTCTTCTAGAAATCAACAGAGTTCAACCTTCCATGTGGTTGAAAGGGACAACAGAGAAACATAGAATCATCTCATCTGCTTCCCTAACAACTCACAAAAGGGCCCTTTCATCACTTTCCCTGAGACACCAAGGGAGAGATACATCCAAGAAAGCCCATTCCAAGAGACAAGCTCATCACAAGCCTTTGTATCTACTAATGAAAGTTGTGGCAACTTTCTCTTCAAACTTGAAGACTTGGATTGCATCCATTCAGATGATCTGCAATACATGGAGATAGTTCAGCAAATGGCTCTTCTCACTTATAGAGCCAAGAATTTCTACAAGAGAACATGAGAAAGTTTTCAAGAAATATGGCCAGTGGAAAGTTTGGCCTGGATAAAAGCAAGGTGAAGTGTTATATCTGTAACCAAATAGGACACTTTGCTAGGGAGTGCAAGGCACCAAGGACAAATAGTGGCCAAGCACAACCCAAACCAAACTACACTGATGCTGCTCCTAGATCTGAGAAGCCAAGCCAACCAAAACAATAAGTTGTTGTTCTGTGGAAGAAGGAGGCTTTGACTGGAGCTTTCAGGTTGAAGATGTTTCTCCTAACCAAGCACTGATGGCTGACCATGAAGAAGCCAAGGTATTAGAACATCTTTGTACATCTGAATGCATTACTAAAATTAACATGTATAGGCCTTACAACTTGGAAGTGAGATCTGATCTTGAGTCCTTGAATATTTTAAAAGCTAAAAGAGTAGAAAATGATTATAACTTAAAATAGAAGATTTAGAGAAAACAATTTCTACTCTTAAGCATGAGCTTATAAACTACAGGACTCAAATCAAAGATCTCATAACCAAGTTAACTAAATGCCAGGCTGAGCTTGTGATTAGCAAAGCCAAGGCAAAAAAAATGTGTTCCTGAAGAGGAAACCTTCAAGAACATAATATCCTCATCCTTGCATGCAAAGATTTGTTATCAGAACAAGAAGGGACTCGGTTCAAGTGAGATAGCTGCACACATACTACTATCTATAAGATCTCCAAGGTGCGGAACTTGTCAAGATGAGCTGCCCCCCATTGATCCTATCCAAGAAGAGGATGAAGATGAAGAAGAGATAGTGAAGGATGAACCTGAAATGAGTGAGAAGGGTTATCCTAAAAAGGGTGACTAGTTTCCTGGAGAGAAGAAATAATCAGGATTGACCAAGTCTAAAAGGAAGAATTTGATCGGGGCAGCCAAGAGAAAATCAAAGAAAGCCCAAGTGATCAAGGCCACTTTCAACACCAGCAAAAACAAGTTTTTATCTATGCTGGGTTTGAAGTGATTAAAACTAAAGACTCAACTATGGAATCAAGTACCAGGAGTCCTAGTTCATGTTCAAATAATCTTGGTCAAGAAAAGAAGGTTGATAAAATATGCACCACTGCTACACAGCCTGAACCTATCCAGTTCCAAGAGCAAGCCTCACCCTAAGAAGCCTGCTATATCATCTGTGAAGATGAAGAAAGAAGTGGAAAGAGATCTAGCTCAGCCTTTTACTCAAAAAAACCTCTCAGAAGTATGCAAGTTGAATGCATCATGTGTGGTGGTACCTCTCATTTTGCTAAGGATTGCATGTACAATCCCTAGAGTACCATTCATATGATCAAGAAGAAAACTTCTGAGAAGAAGAAGAAGATAGCTTTGGAAGGAAAAACTTTTCCTCTCAGAAGCCCCAAAGTGAAGAAGAACATAGGTGGAAAATTACCATCAGAAGAAATTTTGGTTTTGGAAGAAATGGATGCTTCCGAAGTACTGAATTTTGCTATAGTGGATGCAAAAGCTTTCGAAGGTCCAGTCTCCAAAACTTCCGAAGTCATAAAAACTTTCAAAGTCTTGAAGGCCAAGTCTACTCTTCCATAGATGGTGTGAAAAATAAAGGAAGGCAATGTGACTGAAAGTTCTTCATCAACAACAGCAAATGATCCTCAGAGTTTACATATAGGATCAATAACTGTTGAACTATCTTTAGTTCACCTTGATAAGCCCAAGACCAATGACGCTTAGGTTTTAAAATGTAACTAACCATCTCTTTCTGTGCAGGAATAGCTGAAGACCAAAGGAAATGTATGGATCATTGACAGTGGTTGTTCCAGGCACATGACAGGCAATGACTCTTTGCTTTAAAATTTTGTGAAAATTGTTGGAGGGTCAGTTACGTTTGGAGGAAAATTAGGTGGTTACATCACTGGAAGGGACAAGGTCACAAATGGTAAGATCAGCATTGAGAAGGTAAACTATGTCAAGGAGCTTGGATACAATCTCTTGAGTGTATCTTAATTTTGTGATCAGAGTCATAAAATACTCTTCACTGAGCATGAGTGTATTGCTAAATCAATATTTCAGATTCAATGAGCTTGGATCTTAGGATTCATCATGTTCTTGACCTAGAAATTCAAGATTAAGATGGGTGGATATGTGTGAATCAAAGAATACAAGAAGCAGATGATAATAAGTAGATGATTTAATTGATGTTGATGAACAGGTTACCATGAAAAATCAAATACAAAGATGGATGAAGATCAAACCCACCCAAAGGAGAGAGTTTCTCCTTGGGTGGTGATTCACACCATCAGAAACACACACACAAGAACCACACTTGCAAAAATGCACTAGTGGGTCTTTTTATACTATTGTTACATCATGACCTAATTTTGACTTTTCTTTTTGTCTTGATGTTGACTTTGTCATTGTTGAATTGTCTTATATTGTTGTTCTTGTTGTGATCAACTTGGTCTCTGAACTTGTATAATGAGATCTTCAGTCGGCTCTGATTATCATTTGGTAAGCTTTAGTTTATTCAATTGTTGAACCCAACAATACTCCCCCTAAACTGATGCTTGCCAAATTCTAACTTTGAAGATCTTCTCTGTCACATGCCTTCTTGATCAACTAATGTTCTGACATAGTTTACTATAGTTCTCCCCCTCAGATTAAGCTTCTCCTAATATATTTCTGACAAAGGATAGAATCTCTTTGAGAATACTTAGCGCATTGGATATGGGTCGTATCACTTTTGGATTACTATTCATATCACACTCAAAGGATTTGAATGTATTAGGCATATGATGAGGCTTTGAACTTCAATAAACAGCATCAACAACATAAATCAATCTTGAAAACACTTCCACTCTTTGAATATCTGAAATAACTTGATAATTTCATTATTTAGTTGACTGTCATTTCCCTTGATTAAAGTCTGTCTAATTGTTTCGCTCAGTAGATAGACACGGGTGCACAACATCATCATAGAATATGAATCCAAGTATTTCAGCCTGAGTATCTGACAGTTGTATAAATCCCTGAGTAAATAAATGATTACATGACCAAAGTTGATTTCTTCTTTTGTTTTGAATGCTCAAAATGGATGTGCCTGTTGGTTGCAATCATCCGCATTCATTTTGTTTCTTTCTTTTCCCTCATTTGTTCATCTATTGTTCTTATGTATTCGAATGCATTTGGATGATGTTCATCTGATCATCATCTGTTCATCTAGATTTCACTTAATGAATCTACATGGGATGTGACCTCATCCATGTTGGATTGAATGATCAATCGTACTTGTGCATTGATGATACAACTCATCCGCATTTGTCTCAAACTACATTCGTATTAGTTTTAAGATCAAATGCATATGCACATACTCATCCGCATTAGATTTAACACTATCCACATTTCTTGTTTGTGTTGTCTTGAGCACATGCTTTCATAATGAATTACATCCATATTTAATCATGACAGTATATCTCAACCGTGTTTGTTATGAATTGCAAGGATGACATCCGCGTTGGATTTGTCGCATTTGCGTGTGTAAAAGCATCTGCACTTATTGTCATGCAAAACATGCATCAACATTTGTTTAATAATGCTAAGCCCCATACACATTTGTTCCATGCATTTCACATGCATCCGTATTTCACATGAGCACATCCCATTAATTGAAACACATTCGTATTTCTTATGCAAAATATGTATCAACATTTGTTTATGAATGAGCCGCATTAATCAACTCGTTAAATATATCAAGCGCATTTGTTGTCTAGCAAGAATGTCATCCGTATTTGTCTTCACTTGACTAAACCAGATAATTAATTCAATTGGTGGTTTTGTCTTGTCTCAATAAAGAAATCAGCAGCAACTTCATGAAGATATTTATCAACAGATCATCTCCATTTAATGCCATCGGTGATATTTGTCTTCTTTTGGCACTTTCCACAGCCGTGATTTTTGACTTTCATATGGATATCCATGTGACATCAATCAGCCGTAATTAACATGTTCATTATCATTCATATGCATGTCATATATACATATTTCTTACATATGTATTCCATCGCATATGCTTACTTGAAACACATTATCACAACCGCATTAAATGAGAAACCTCATCTGTTTCTTTGTTGAAGCAGAATTACTCTTTTAACATCACAAGAACATCCATATGCATGTCCTCATGCATGGTTATCCGTATTTCTTATCATGTATTCGCATTTAACAGAGAACAAATGCGAATAACAGTTTTAAATAATGTCGACCAATCCTGAATCAAGTCGTATCAAGAAATCAATGAATTTCTTGTTGAAACACCTAATCTTTGATAAATCCTCATCAATAATGAACTATCAATTTGATTTTAACACATATTTGATTGAAACCCATTTGAATTGCTCCATTTTTTTTGTACGAACAGCAACCCAAAACTCAGCAAAACTCAACACTCTTTTTTGTTTTCTTCTTCCTTTTTTAGTAGAATCTTGTTCCATTGCATCGATTTTTGAAGAAATAATCAGGGGAATGATAAAACATCTTCAAATCATACCATATTAGAACAGATCTGATGATTTTCCTTCTAGATTTTGAGATGAACAGATAGGTTTTCTTCTTTTTGAAGAACAATGACTTTGTTCTTCATTTTCTTGATTTTCTTCTTTCTTCTTCACATCATAAAGTTGAAACTAGATCTGAAACTTAGATGAATCCAACAACCAACAGCTCTGATACCATTTTGCTAAATCAACATTTCAGATTCAATAAGCTTGGATCTTAGGATTCATCATGTTCTTAACCTAGAAATTCAAAATTAAGATGGGTGGATGTGGGTGAATCAAAGAATACAATAAGTAGATGATAATAAGTAGATGATTTCAATGATGTTGATGAACAAGTTACAATGAAAAATCAAATACAAAGATGGATGAAGATCAAACCCACCCAAAGGAGAGAGTTTCTCCTTGGGTGGTGATTCACACCATCAGAAACACACACACAAGAATCACACTTGCAAAAATGCACTAGTGGGTCTTTTTATACTATTGTTACATCATGACCTAATTTTGAATTTTCTTTTTGTCTTGATGTTGACTTTGTCATTGTTGAATTGTCTTATATTGTTATTCTTGTTGTGATCAACTTGGTCTCTGAACTTGTACAATGAGATCTTCAGTCGGCTTTGATTATCATTTGGTAAGCTTCAGTTTATTCAATTGTTGAACCCAACATGCATTGTTCTCAAACTCGGGATGGTCATTCCTTAAGGGTGTATCCGGCTTAGAGCCCTTAGGAAAGAGAACATTTACAAGATGGATTTGCAAGAAACCTCCCCATCTGGAGAAGTCTCTTACTTTCTGTCTAAAGCCAATAGTGATGAGTCTTTTCTTTGGCATAAAAGAATGTGCCATGTGAACATTAAAAACATGAATAAACTGATTAAGAATGATTTGGTAACTATTATGCCAAAAAAGAGTTTACAAGTGATGATCAATGTGTTACATGTCTGAAAGGGAAGCAACAATTAGTGTCTCACAAGCCAAAGGAAAAGAACTCCATCACTACTCCCCTAAACTTATTACATATGGATCACTTTGGCCCCACCAGTGTAATGAGTTTAAGAAAAACTTCATACTGTCTAGTGATCACAGATGATTTCACAAGATTCACTTGGGTTTTCTTTCTTAGAACTAAGGATGAGACCCCTGATATCTTGAAGAACTTCATTCTAAAAATTGAGAATCAATGTGATCATAAGCTTAAAATCATAACATGTGATCAAGGAATAGAACTCAAGAACCAAATCCTTGATACATTTTGTTATGAAAAGGGTATTACAAGATAATATAGTGCTCCCAGGACTCCTCAGCAAAATGATGTTGCTAAGAGGAGAAATAGGACACTTATTGAGGCTGCAAGGACCATGCTCTCTGACTCTAAATGGCCCATCACCTTCTGGGCAGAAGCAGTCAACACTTCCTGCTATGTGTAGAATAGAGTTTTAGTAGTCAAAACTCATGGTAAGACCACTTATGAGTTGTGGCACAAAAAGAGACCTTTTATTGGTTTCCTCAGATCATTTGGATGCCCATGTACCATCTTGAATACCAAAGATCAGATAGCCAAATTTACTGAGAATTCAAATGATGGACACTTTATTGGATACTCTTCCTAAGCTAAGGCTTATAGAGTATACAATCTCAGAACTAGAGTAGTTAAGAAGTTAGCCAATATGACCTTCATTTATCACACACCCAATGTGAAAGGTTCTGGTCTTGATTGGTTGTTTGATCTTGATTTAGTTACCAACTGTTTTAACAAATCTTGTAAAGATGTTTCAGGATCTATAGGTAGCTTATCAACAGAAGATCCTGACCCAAGATTTGAGCTGAGAAGACCAAGTCAGAAAAAAACTTTAGCTGTAATGGTAATTAGCCCTGCAGATGGAAATCCTGTCAGCACCACTATGACGATCTCTTCAGCTAATACATCTGAGGTTCCTATAAATCCCAACACAGAGGCACAAAACTTAAATGAAGGGATTTCCAATATGGGAGGAGATGGAGGTGGTGATAGTGACTAAGAATTTCTTGATGCTGAAAACAACTCCATGGAAGACAACATCAATGATGTCACATACTCATTGGATCAAGCTTCTCTTGATAAGTGTGTTGATGTGGTGGATAACACTCAATCACCATATCTGAAATTCACTAATTTAGATTTGTCTAATCAACTTGCTATGATTCCTTAACTGAGAATCCACAAGTCACATCCTACCACATATATCATTAGAGATGTTAAGACAAGGGTGAGAACAAGAGGACAAACCCATGACAAAAATGTTTGTCTATACTCTTGTTTCTTGTCCCAGATTGAGCCAAAGAAGGTTGTTGAGGCTCTGAAGGATGGAAGTTGGGTTAAAGCAATGCAAGAGGAGTTGCTTCAATTCAAAAGACAAAAGGTTTGGAACCTATGCCCTCTTCCTCACTGGAAGACACCAATAGGTACCAAGTGGGTTTTCAGAAATAAGAAGGATGATCGAGGACGTGTTATCAATAACAAGGCAAAACTAGTTGTTCAAAAGTACCCACAAGAAGAAGGGATTGACTACATAGATGTTTTGGCTATTGTGGTAGGACTTGAAGTTATTAGAATATTCCTTGCTTTTATTGCATCTAAGGATTTCAAGGTCTACCAACTTGATATCAAGTGTGCCTTCTTATATGGTGTGATAGATGAGGAAGTGTATGTCAAACAACGACCTGGCTTCACAGACTCAAATCATCCTGATTATGTCTACAAGCTTGACAAAGCTCTCTATAGGCTGGATCAAGCTCCAAGGAAGTGGTATGAGACATTTTCATAGTACCTTGTTCAGTATGGCTACAAGAGGGGTACTATTGACAGCATACTCTTCATTAAAGGAACAAGTCATGACTTGATGCTGGTTTAAGTTTATGTAGATGACATCATCTTTGGTTCACCTAATCCAAAGCTCTACAAAGACTTTGAGAAGCCGATGAAGAATATATTTGAAATGAGTGCCATGGGGGAACTCAATTTCTGTCTAAGAATTCAAGTGAAGCAGGTTGACAATGGCATTTTTATAAACCAGTCAAAGTATATGCAAGACATACTTACCAGATTTAATCTGTCTGAGTGTAAGGTTGCTAAGACACCCATAGCTAGAAATGACTCCTTAGGACCTGATCTTGAAGTGGAGTGCGTTGATGAACATCTCTACAGGGCTATGATTCGGTCTCTTATGTATCTCACATCCAGCAGGCCTGATATCATATTTACCTCATGTATTTGTGTAAGATATCAAGCCAACCCCAAGATCTCACACTTGGTTGTTGTCAAAAGAATTCTCAGATATCTCAAAGGTGCTCCCAAGCTGGGCCTTTGGTATCCAAAGAATTCAACCTTCAATTTGTATGCTTATACATATAGTGATTATGGTGGCTGAAACATGACTGCAAAGTCTACATCTAGGGGATGTCAATTCCTTGGTGGAAGATTGTCTTATGGCAATGCAAGAAACAATCTTGTGTGTCTACATCAACTACTGAAGCTGAATACATTGCTGCTGCAAGCTGATGTGCTCAAGTGCTTTGGATTCAGAATCAGATGCTGGACTATGGATTAAACTTCAAAGAGACACCCATCCATATAGACAACAACAGTGCTATCTCTATCATAGAGAATCCTGTACAGCACTCTAAGACAAAGCACATCAATATCAGATATCATTTGATAAGAGATAATTTTGAAAAGAAATTGATAAAACTAGTCAAAGTTAACACAAATGAATAATATGCTGATCTGTTCACAAAATCTTTTGATGAACAAAGATTTAAATATCTTGTATCAGCTATAGGGATGATTAACTTTGAGTAGATTTTCTTAAATTAATTTCAAAATTATTTTCTCAAATATGTGTGTCTTAAGTTGTCAATATTATCACCTATATAAGCCCAGTTTATTTTGGAAGAAAATTTTCAAAAAATGATATTCCTTAGAATTTTGAGAATTTTAAATATGTTTTCTTTTGGAAGACATCAAGTTGACTTCAGAAGAAAATTATGTATTCAAAACTAATAACTACTTCTGAGAAATTTACCTTCGGAAGAAATGCTGATATATCTTCCGAAGCTTAAATCTGCTTCTAAGTACTTATATGTTTTGAAGAACTATTTTCTTCCGAAGGCAATTAAATCTCGGAAGCTTTATACTTTGAATAAAACTTTTGAAGTTTGATATCTTTCGAAAAAAAAATTGTCTAAAAAGTAAAAATACTTAAGTATTTTTCTTCCAAAGCAAATTCTTATAAAGCTAAGGAATATCTTCCGAAGCCAAATTGGCTTCAGAAGTTTTCTCAAAACTTCCAAAGACAAATGAACTTTGGAAGATATAGATTTCCAGGAAAACTACCTTTTTGGACACTTTTTCAGAGGTGGGACCGACTTTCGGATTTCAAAGTTTATCCTTTTGCATTAACTTTGTCTCAAATCCTTACAATATAAATATTCATACAATGGTTCCCCCTCTTTCACCTTCCTCTTCATCTTCAAAAGTTTAAACCATAAATTTTCCCTCAAACCGCCTTTGTTCTTCACTTTCTTCACTCAAAAGCTTTCTAAAATGGCCAACCCTGAACCCCAAAACCATACATAGCCAATATAATCAAGTTGCTCTGTTTTCATCTGAGAAAGATCCAGGTTTCTCAGATGTTTGCCGCTTCTTATCTTGATCAAACTACCTCACCGCACTCACAATCGACCCTCCACTATATGAAGAACAACTCCTAGAGTTCTAGAGGACCTACTAAGAAGTCATTTTGGATGGTGAGAAGGCATTGTCTGCCACAATTAAGGGGACGAAAATTTTCATCACTCTAGCCACAATCAACATTCATCTAAGGCTGGATGATAAAGAAGGCGAGTTGTCCTTCCCTAAATCTATTATAAACAACTCATTCCGGCGGATGGGCTATGAAAGGGACTTCATAGTTAGAACATTCAAGAAGGGTAAGGTTTTCTCTCACTGGAAGTGCCTCCTCCATGTGATAATCCACTCTCTATCTAACAAACATGGAGGTTTGGACCAGATTCCTGAGGACTTATCCTATATAGTCTACGGGATGTTTCAAGGGGTCAAGTTCAAGTACTCACAGTTTGTTTATACAAACTTGATTACTAACTTGGACTCCTCAGAGTACTATATGTTCTCTAGATATGTTGAACGCATTCTTAACTGTGAACTGGGCTCACAGTTAAGGGGGACACGTAATACTCTTAAATTGGGATAGGTGAAGCCCGATATCTTTAAAATAATAAGAAAGACCATCGTTGGCTTCTAAGGGGTAGAAACAGCCCTGGTCCTAAAAATGTTAGAGCTCATTGCTTAAGGTGACAGCTTGGAAGCACCAGTCAATGTTGAACCCACACCTTCAACATCTGCACCACCCACGCAGCCACAAATAACCATCACCTACACCTGAAAAATCAAACGAACCCCTGCTCAGTCTACTCGGATTGAGCAGGTCCCCATATTACAATCCATGTAGGAGGAAGTAGAACCAAGAGCTCCTACTTCCCCTGAGTAGCAGACCACTCCATCTATTTCTTTTTATCAGTGCTAAGGTTTCTCATGCTCAGCCTGATGAGCTCATCACCCCAGCCTTAAGCCTTCACTCTGAGTCTCAAAACTCAAGTGATCAACCTTCAAGGGAAAGCTAGCATCCCTAGCCGCTAGATTTAAACTAACCCATTCCTGGCCTCTAATTCTATGATGATAAGGATATGGGCTTTAGTGAATACCATGAGTCTCTCTTCTCCTCCCCTTCTCAAGGAGAGATGAAAGCTCCTGAATCACCTATGTCTAGCCCACATCATACACCCCAAATTGAGGTGGACTTCCCTGAACATGTTCAGGAAGCCCATATGGAAGAGGCTCTCACTTTTACAAGTGATTATATCATTAAGACCTCAACCATGGCAACCCAGCCCATTAACACTTTTATTGAAGCTATCATTGTGCAGGGGAAATCCAGCAGCCAAGAACCCCAAGCTGGTGGTGAGAAAGAAGACTTTGGTCCTATTCTCTCATCCCCCCATGATTCCCCTAATGAAGATAAGGGGAGTCTGCAACTAAAAATGCAAAAAATGTCTGACATCTACACCTATTTAGTTTCAAAGGTAAGTCACCTAGAATATCAGGTGGTTACCTTACAAAGGCAGGTCAGTGACTAGCAACTTGAGATCACCGATCTCAAGGGCAAGTTAGCTGAGAGACCTGCATGGCAAACTCAACAAGGTCCACAAGAACCTGTGGATGTGGTGGACCTAACCCTTAGCTCCCCTATGCAAGAGGGTGATGCTACCAAAAAGGGGGAGAGAGACGTACTTACAACCACAGAACCCTTAGCTCCCCTATGGACATAGAGGACTTACCACCCTCACTTGCAGTTGTCCATACTCAACAACCTCCTCAGGCCCACATTAATGTAGAAGCCCTGATTCAAAGCCTATTTGAGGAGGGCATACCAAGGGCTATGTCTAGCCCACCTTACCCTGCTAAAAATCCAATAGTAGGATGGAGGTATGACACTGACAGAAGAGCCCTAATACTCTCTAGATCTTAGGGACAATAAGAGGTTTTCAATTTCCAAAACCTGAGATACTATGAGACCTTCTCTCTAGTTGATCTGCCACTTGCCAATCCAAGTCAACACAGGCAAGGTGCAAGGTTATGTGAGAGAATTCAAGAAAGGGTGCTTAAAGAGTTCAAGAAGAGATCCAGACTATATAGACAGAGGCTAGCAGGTAAGACTGTTGGTCATCTGGATACTGAGGCGGACCCTAAGATTAGCTTCGAAAGGGAAACCTTGGTTGAAGGCCCAGTAGTTGAGCATGTTAACCTTGAGACAGGAAATACTTTAGCACCTAGTACCCTCAGTGAGGCACCAGCTGGTGAAGGTGTCTCACAACCTCTCCCTAGCCAGAGCTCAAGTTCTACACCAAGCAATAAAGGCCAAAGCTTTATCCATCTTGAGTCATACAGACCAATGACTCACAAAGGGAATAGGAAGATAACCTTTAAGTAGATTAAGGAGGAAAAATGGGAGAAGCAGAGGAAGGCAAGGGGAGAGAGTTCAAGTGAAACCCATGGCTTCATGCAAGCTTTAATTAGGGCTGCCCCTATGCCAAACACTCAAGAGGATGAGTTGAGGGCAGCCAGATTGAACTACTTATGGTCTAGGAACTACAACAAAGATAAAATCACCTCTTTTTCCTTAAAGGAACTGAATGAACTGGCTGACACTAAGGTTTTAAAAGAGAGGAATAAAGCTGAGACTGCAGAACTGCTCCTCAAAATCAAAGAAGAAAGAAGGAGAAAAAGATTATACAAAGCTCCTACTCTCTCTCCAGTTCAAGAAAGTCTTGAGGCAGAGGATATAGCCACTAAACAAGAAACTCGGGTAAGTATGGAACAAGATAGGCAAAGCATGATAAATTATCTGAGTGTCACAGGCTTCTATCAGGAAACAGACCTACTTCCCTTGTCCTATGAATACATAGAATTTGAGTACCTCAAGCAGCTTGAGCAAGAAGTGTTGAAAGAACAAAAGGCTGCTAAGAGGAAGATGAGGGAAGAGGCTGCAAAGTCAAGAGCCACCATTTGAGCCAATCAGATGAAGTCTACAGACAGACTGAAGATGGTGAGCTTCTTGAAGCTGTATGGGTTTTTCGGAAGGAAACTTGGTCCAATGTCTCTATCCACAATGGATGAGCATGTTAGGGTGATCAAGTAGAAGATCAAAAGAGGTGAGCTAGTTGACTTGCATTCTCCACCAAGTTAGGATGCACCTGAAGCTGAGGACAAGGTTGAACTATAAGAGACAACACAACCTGGATCTAGTACTACATCTCAACCAGCTTCATCTTCTGACCTACAGCAAAGTCCTGATCCCTCACCTTCTAAATCTATGAAGGGAAAGGATCCAACTAAGAAGGACAAACATGAACCATCTGGTACTCAAGGCCAGCTTTCTCAGTTAAAGTATAGAAAGAGGAAGAGGATGGCTATCAGAAGGGACAAAAAGAAGAAGAAGAAGAATAAGGCATCCACCTCTACACCTAAGGATGGAGAGGGTGATCAAGAAGAGGCTGCTCAACAAAGTCCATTCATTTTAAAGTCTCTTGCTACTGAAAGACAAATCCTTTCTTGGGTATTTGCCACCAACCCAGACAGGCGGTATGTCACTAGAGATCAAGGGGGTCAAGATGTATACTTCTAGTAAAACATACTTGACCTTCTTTTACATGATCTCTATGACATGAGAAGGTATTTTTAAAGTCTAAATAATTCTTACCAACTGATGATGAAGGGAATGGTCTTGATTTTGATGAGGACTATCAACAGATAAAGATCAAGATTTAAAGGTCTCCTTCAGTTTTGGTAGCATCAACCTAGGGGGAGTTTGTAAGGATTACACTTAGAGGCTGATGCATCCAAAGAGCTCTCAGCATGCACATGTGAAGAACAAGGAAAGTTACTTCAGAAGATTTGATACAACTCAATGAATTATACTAAGTATCAAATCTTCCGAAGCCAAAGACCACTTCTTCCGAAGCCAAATATGAAGTCTTCTGAAGTTTTAAGACAAAGTATTCCAAAGCCAATGGACCAATTTCTTTCGAAGACAAAGAAGACATGCTTTCTCTGACTTACTTATGACAAAAGCTGAACCACTTTTCGCTGCCATCTCTGAAGATTCACCAACTTATACAAGTTAGTGAAACATTCATACTTTGGTCAACTGTACAACATGGTCTTAGTGTCTGTAACTTTTCATTCTTGTACTTTTATCCTTTTTGTAATATATTAGGATATGAGCTATGACATGTCATAGTCAGTAGTCAGAAGGCAATCTGTCTTTTGACTCTACATTGATCTTGCTATCTAGATTAGTGTTTCCAGCTAGCCTTTAAAGTATAGCCCGCTGTAGGATGTGGTATAAAGTGTCTCAAGTACTTATCATTTGATTAAGCTTTGTAACAGTTTGTAAAAGAAACTTAAGAGCAATATACAACATACTTGAAAACCATATTATTGTTGTTCTGATCTTTTACTTGTGTTCTTTGTTTCACCATTAAATTGGTTCCCTATTCGATCTGCTAAGTGTGGTACCTCTCTCCAAACATTGTGAAACTGTTGCATTAACCTCCCTGTCTTCGTCCTGCAGATTGAGTCACCCATACTTAGTTAGCGCGATAAAGAGGACGTCAACTCAAATGTATAATTCTTACAACTCGCATTTTATCATTAATTATCCATGTGTGAGGAGACTTTAAAGAGTGATAACAAGTATAATACATTGTATATACATCAGCACAAACACAACATGAGCATAAAGGCAAGCATTCCCCTCACCCTAAAAAAATTACGTAAATAACTAAAAAAAGGTTGACAAACTCACTTGTAAGATTGTCTAGAAGTGGTAATAAACTCTTGGAATGATGATGGGCACAATCCCACTTATGTGCTACAATACAAGTAAATATTATTCGAGTCTATGGACCAAACCCTAATGATCACATGCATGTCACCGACTTAGTTTCTATATACATGAAACTAAGATGATGAATGCTAGTCTTAGCATATGCATAGTTGAATAGTATGATGACTTTGGTTTTCAATAGTGTGCTTGAGGCGCGCCTAGGTGCGAGGCGACCTCATGCGCAGGCTGGTTTGCTTCAAGAAAACTAAGGCGCAGATTGTATGGAAAGCGCGTGCATCAATGCAATTCTAGACGAGGAGACGGGTGAGAGCTTTTGCGCTTTATGTTCATGAAGCTAAAACAAATCATCTTTACTAGAGAAAAGAAGCGGTGGAGAAGAGTTACAGACCTTGGTGGAGAAGCTTTACAAAGCTCGATAGAGAAGAAGACAAATGTTAGGTGTTTTTTAGGAGAGATTAAAAGAATTATTAAAGAAAAAATGTATTGGGTATTAGAAACATACAAAGGCATGGGGAATTGATGAATGCATTAAAAAGTATGCTTTTATAATAAAATTTTAAAATTCAAAACCTTTTTTTTGTTCTCAAATTGTTCAGCGATATTGGCTATTTTTTAACTTTAATTTATTTAATATAGTTTTTTACTTAAGAATTAAGTGTCTTTATAAATACCTATACTTAGATTTATTTAATTTGTGCATTACATTATTATACACATAGCCTTTTATATTGTACATATAAGTTATTTATATATATATTAAAAAGCTTATTTATATTTTAAATTTGAATACGTGATGATATCTAAGGTATAAAAAAATTATATAAATACTTTAAACCTCGTGTACGAGAAGCCATACGCTTTTGCGCTTTGTGCCTCGGCTCAAGATCGTGACGCTTTTGTGCGCCTCACGTTTTTAAGAACCAAGATGAAAACTAAATAATATTATATAAACCTTGTTCATTTCCTTAGTATGAAACCAAATGTCTAACAATATGATAAGTATGGAATTCGTATGTAATATAGTATTACGAACACTTGTGTAATATACTTTGCCAAAATATGAGATGTGCGTGCATAATAATGTATTCTTGATTTAGTGAACACTTCCATAATAAACCAAGTTTGTAAGTATTAACATGGTGCAAGTATGAGTATCATATTTACTAAAGTCATATGAAAGCTAATATTTACCCAAAAAATTATGATTTTTAGGTTTTAAAATTCAGCACTATAACTGTTGTATTTGGTTAATTTTACAAAATAGCTTACATCACATTAAATATCAATTTTATGTGTATAACCTTTCACTTACCTAGTTTATGATATTTCATGAGTCTTTGACTTATCTTTGCTTATATACACATATATACGTGTAAACATATGTATCTTTTGATATATGTCATGATCCATGGAATGGCAGGTGTAAAAGAAAGTAAGTGTAAATGTATATTTAAATGACATATAAGTGTTATATATCTTTAGATCCATACGTTGAAGGTATGTTTGTACGTGGATTTGATCATGGATCATTATCTTTGTACATAAAGGGTGTTAAATGGTGGTTTGTAAGCACACAAACCTGTGTTTTATCAATGTCTTGTAAACTGTAGTTTCTAACTAGATCATGTAGTTACAAACGTTGTATGTATGTCAAATTAGGGCTGAATTATGCACAGAAAACATAAGTAACACTTTACCTAAAGGATTAGAGAAATTGGAACTAGAAGACTCACTGGGATAAAGCTTGAAATCTTCAAGAATTAGGAGAGCTTTTGGCTCTCGACTTTCACAAGAGATCGAGAGAGGGTCGGTATGAGGGTGTCTGGGAGGGAGATTGTTGTTTAGGAAATGAGCAAATAATATCTTGATTAAGCTTGGTATTTGTAGGAAAGATGAATGTACATGTAAGGATTATAAAGTTAGAATGATATGGCTCAAATTTGAGTGTGTAAATAGGATTAGAAGAAAGGTGAAATGGGTATGGTGTGCCCATGGGGTTCAGCTGATGTGATGGGTGGGTGGGAGGGTTGGTGGTAGGTTTGACTGTATTTTTGTAATCTTGAGTTAGGTATTTTTAGCTTTATTTATTTTTCAGTAATTTTACATGTATGTAACATTGTTTTCTTTATAAAAACCATGGGCGTGTAGGAGTTTTTGTATGTCACTTGGTGTATATTATAGATACAAGTGAAAAAAGAACAAAGAGCTACAAAGAGGAAGATGAGGGAAGAGGCTGTAGGGTCAAGAGCCACCATCAGAGCAAATCTAAAGAAGTCTGCTGATAGACAGAAGATGGTGAGCTTTTTGAAGCTGTATGGATTCTCCGGAAGGAGACTTGATCCAATGTCTCTATCCATCATGGATGAGCATATTAGAGTGATCGTGCAGAAGAATAAAAGGGGTGAGCTGGTTGACTTGCATTCTCCACCAAGTCAGGTTGCACCTGAAACTGAGGTCAAGGTTGAACCCCAAGAGACAAAACAACCTGGACCTAATGCTACATGACAGCCAGCTTCATCTTCTGATCCACTGCAGGGTCCTGATCCTTCTCCTTCTAAACCTGTGAAGGACAAGGACCCAACTGAGAAGGACAAACAAGAACAATCTGGTTTTGAAGGCTAGTCCTCTCAGTTAAAGTATAGAAAGAGGAAAAACGATGGTCATTAGAAGGGACAAGAAGAAGAAGAAGAAGAAGAAGAAGAAGAAGTCCAAGGCATCCTCCTCTGCACCTTAGGATGGGTCAAAACATCCTGAGGGTGATCAAGAAAAGGATGCTCATCCAACTCCTATTCAAGTAGAGCCTCTTGCTGCTTAGAGACCCATCGTGTCTTGGATGTTTGCCACCAATCCAGACAGGGGTCAAGATATGTACTTCTGGCAAAACATACTTGACCTCCCTCTACATGATCTATATGATATGAAGAGATACTTTGAGAGTCTGAGGAATCTTGACCAACTGATTATAAAGGGAATAGTCTTGATTCTAATAAGGACTGTCAACAGATGAATATCAAGACTCAAAGGTCTTTTTAGTTTTGGTAGCATCAGCCTAGGGGGAGTTTGTAAGGATCACACTTAGAAGCTAATACAACCAAAGAACTCTCAGCATCCACATGTAAAGTACAAGGAAGTTACCACAGAAGATTTGATGTAACTCAGTGAATTATACTAAGTATCAAATCTTCCGAAGCCAAAAGACCATATCTTCCGAAGCCAAAGATGAAGTCTTCCAAAGCTTGAAAGACAAAGTCTTCCGAATCCATAGACTGATTTCTTCCGAAGAAAGAGAAGACATGCTTTTTCTGAATCACCTTTTGACAAAAGCTGAACAACTTTCCACTGCCACTTCCAAAGACTCACCAACTTATATGAGTTTGTGAAAAGTCCATGCTTTTGTCAATTATAGATTAAGATCTTTGTCTATAACTTTTTACTCTTGTAGTTTTATCCTTTTTATAATATATTAGGATGTGACCTATGGCATGTCATAGTCACTAGTCAAAAGACAATCTGCCTTTTGACTCTACATTGATCTTGTTGTCTAGATTAGTGTTTCCAGTTGGCCTTCAAAGTATGGCCGGCTATAAGATGTAGTATAAAGTATCTCAAGTACTTGTATTCTTTATGTATGCTTTGTAACACTTGTAAGAACTTGTGAGCAATATACATCATTTTTGGAAACCATATTTGAGTGTTCTTGTTTATTGTTCTTGTTACTTGTGTTCGTTGTTTCATCATCTAAGCCGGTTTCCTATTTGATCTGCTAAGTATTTTAACTCTTTCCACCTTGTGAAACTATTGCATTGACCACCCTTCAATGATCCTGCAATTGGTATCAGAGCATTTCAGGCACTTGAATGTAAGATCTCACCATCTTAGATATCTTCTGTTTCACAAAACACTTATCAACTCAAATGGAAGTTATCTCTAAGGATGATATGGAAACCGGTACCATGACAAAGTCTCCACTGATCACTCCTGATTACTTTGATACTTGGTGCCAACGTATGGAAGGGTTCATCAAGTCTCAAGATAGCAGGATGTGGAGATCTGTTATTAAAGAACCTCACATTTCAAGCACTACTTCAGCCACTGCTGGAGGTGGAATGATACCAAAGGAAATGGCTGACTACTTTGAAGAAGACTGGAAGAAAATAGATGTAGATCATAAAGCCATGAATGCTCTTCAAACTGCTCTTCCATACTCCATATACAGAGGCTTCAAGAAGTGCAAAACTGCTAAGCAGCTCTGGGATGCACTAAAGCTCATGTATGAGGTGTCTGATGAAGCCAAGAAAAACAAGAAAGACATTATGAAGCAGCAGTTTGAGAACTTCACCTACAAGACTGGTGAAACCATGACTCAATAATACTTCAGGTATGTTGAGATTGTGGATACTCTAATGATGTTAGAGTCAAGCTTGAGAATAGGGACATAGTGAGGAAGTTCATGTTCTCTCTTCTCAAGCAATGGACTCACTATTATGTGGCCATCAAGAGAACTGAGAACCTTTCTACTCTTACTCTCACAGAGATGTTAGTATCCTTAGTGGTTATCAGATGGAGATGAACCTATAAAATCCATCAAGCAGCTCTTCCAACAATCAGCAGAGTTCAGCCCTTCATGTAGTTAAAAGGGATAGTAGAGAACCATAACATCATCTCATCTGCTTCCCTAAAAACTCACAAAAGGGTCCTTTTATCACCTTCCCTGAGACAACAAGGGAGAGCTACATCCAAGGAAGCTCGTTCCAAGAGACAAGCGCTCCTTAAGCCTTTGTGTCTGCTGATGAAAGTTGTGGAAACTTTCTCTTCACTATTGAAGACTTGGACTGTATCCATCTAGATGATCTGGAGTACATGGAGATAGTTCAACAAATGGCTTTCCTCACTCATAGAGCCAAGAAGTTCTATAATAGAACAGGAAGGAAGTTCCCAAGCAATATGGCCAATGGAAAGTTTGGCCTGGATAAAAGCAAGGTGAAGTGTTACAACTATAACTAAATAGGACACTTTTCTAGAGAGTGCAAGGCACCAAGAACAAATGGTGGATAGGTACAATCCAGACCAAACTACACTGATGCAGCTCCCAGAACTGAGAAGCCAAGCCAACCTAAACAACATGCTGTGGTTGCTATTGAAGAACAAGGTTTTGACTGGAGCTTTCAGGTAGAAGATGCTTCTCCAAACCAAGCACTGATGGCTGATCATGAAGAAACCAATGTATTAGAACATCTTTGTACTCCTGAATGCATTGCTAAAGTTAATATGTATAGGTCCTACAACTTGTAAGTGAGATCTGATATTGACTCCTTAAACATTTTAAAAGCTGATTTTAAAAGAGCAGAAAATGATGATGATTTAGAGAAAACCATTTCTACTCTTAAGCATGAGCATACAAACTACAGGACTCAAATCAAAGATCTCATAACCAAGTTAACTGAATGCCAGGCTGACCTTGTGATCAACAAAGCCAAGGCATAAAAATGTGTTCTTGAAGAGGAAACCTTCAAGAACATAATATCTTCATCCATACATGCAAAAGTTTGTTACTAGAACAGGCAGGGACTAGGATCATGTGAGATAGCTCCTCCACATACACTCCTATCTGTTAGATCTCTAAGGTGTGGAACTTGTCAAGATGAGCTGCCTCCTACTGATCCTATCCAAGAGAAGGATGAAGATGTAGAGGAGATAGTGAAGGACGAACCTAAGGTGAGTGATAAGGGTTATCCTAAGAAGGGACACTATTCTCCTAGAGAGAAGAAAGAACCAGGGATGACCAAGTCTCCAAGAAAGAACTTGATAAGGGCAGTCAAAAGAAAATCAAAAAAAGCCCAAGAGATCAAGGCCACATTCAACTCCAAGAAAAAGCAAGTTTTTATTTCTGCTGGATTTGAAGTGGTAAAGACTGATGACTCAACAATGAACTCTAGTACCAGGAGTCCTAGTTCATGTCCAAACTACCTTGGTCAAAAGAAGAAGGCTAATAAAATATGCACCACTGCTACATAGCCTGAACCATCCAATTTCAAGAGCAAGCCTCACCCTGAGAATCCTATTGTATCATCTGAAAAGATGAAGGAAGTGGAAAGTGATCAAGCTCAGACTCCCACTCAAAAGAATACTCTCAGAAGCATGCCAACTCAATGCATCATGTGTGGTAGTACTTCTTACTTTACAAAGGATTGTATCTACAATCCCAAAAGTACTATCCCCATGACCAAAAAGAAAACTTCTGAGAAGAAGAAGAAAAAAATAGCTTCGGAAGGAAAATCTCTTCCTTTTGAAAGCTCCAAAGTGAAGAAGAAGATAAGTGAAAACTTACCTTCAGAAGAAAATTTGGTCTTGGAAGAAAGGAATGCTTTTGAAGTACTAAAGTCTACTGCAGTGGATTCAAAAGCTTTTGAAAGTCCAGTCTCCAAAGTCATCAAAACTTTCAAAGTAATGATGGCCAAGTCTAGTTTTCCAAAGATGGCGTGAAATATGAAGGAAGCCCATATGACTGAAAGTTCTTCATTAATAACAAAAAATGATCCTCAGAGCTTGCAAATAAGATCAATTACTATTGCATTATTTTTTGTTCACTTTGACAAGCCTAAACCAATAAGGCTTAGGTTTCCAAATGTAACTAACTATCTCTTTATACAGGAACAGCTAAAGACCAAAGGGAAGGTATGGATCATTGACAGTGGCTATTCCAGGCACATGACAGGCAATGGCTCTTTGTTTTAGAACTTTGAGAAATTTGATGGAGCGCCAGTTGCTTTTGGAGGAGAATCAGGTGGTTATAATACTGGAAGGGGTAGGGTCACAAATGGTAAGCTCAGCATTGAGAATGTAAATTTTGTTAACGAACATGGGCACAATATTTTAAATGTTTCCTAATTTTGTGATTAGAGATATAACATGCTCTTTACCGAGCATGAGTGTATTATTCTCAAGCCCGGGGTGATCATTCCTTAAGAGCATATCCTGCTCAGAGACCCCAGGAAAGGGAACATGTACAAGATGGATCTGCAGGGAACATCCCCTTTAGGAGAAGTTTCTTGTTTTCTATCTGAATCCAATAGTGATGAGTCTTTCCTCTGGCATAAAAGAATGTTCCATGTAAACTTTAAGAACATGAATAAATTAATTAAGAATGATTTGGTAACACATATGTAAACTTATTACATATGGATCTCTTTGGCCCCACCAGTGTAATGAGCCTAGGAAGGACCTCATATTGCTTGGTGATCACAGATGATTTCACAAGATACACTTGGGTCTTCTTCCTTAGAACTAAGGATGAGACTCCTGAGATCTTAAGGAACTTCATACTAAAAATTGAGAATCAATGTGATCACAAGGTTAAGATCATAAGATGTGATCAAGGAACTAAATTCAAGAACCAAATCCTTGATGCATTTTGTGATGAAAAGGGTATTACAAGACAATGTAGTGCTCCTAGGACTCCTCAGCAAAACGGTGTTATTGAGAGGAGAAACATGACACTTATTGAAGCTACAAGAACCATGCTATCTAACTCTAAACTGCCTATCACCTTTTGGGCAGAGGCAATCAACACTGCCTGCTATATGCAGAATAGATTTTTAATAGTCAAGACTCATGGTATGACTCCTTATGAACTGTGGCATAAAAAGAAGACCTTTCATTGGTTTCCTCAGATCATTTGGATGGCCTTGCAACATCTTGAATACCAAGGATCAAATAGCCAAATTTACTGAGAAATCATATGATGGACAATTCATTGGATATTCTTCCCAAGCTAAGGCTTATAGAGTATACAATATATGAACTAGAGTAGTTGAGGAGTCAGCCAATATGACCTTCAATGAGCACACACCCTGTGTGAAAGGTTCTGGTCCTGATTGGTTGTTTGGTCTTGACTTAGTTACCAAGTGTTTTAACAAATCTTATGAAGATGTTTAAGGATCTACATGTACCTTCTTAACAGGAGATTCTGATCTAAGATTTGAGCTGAGAAGACTAAATGTTCCAATTACTTCAGGTCCAGTGGTGACTAGCCTTGCAGTTGGAAATCCTATCAGCATAACCATGACAAATTCTTCAGCTGATACACCTGAGATGCTTATAAATTCCAGCAAAGAGGCACAGAACTCAATTGAAGGAATTTCCAACATAGGAGGAGATGGAGGTGGTGATGGTGATCAAGAATTACTTGATGCTGATAACCACTACATAGAAGACAACATCAATGATGTGACACACTTATTGGATCAAGTTTCTCTTGATAAGTGTGTTGATGTTATGGATGATATTCAAGCACTAGATCTGCAGGACCGTTAAAGGGTACTGTGCACTTAGTTCATACACTTAGGAGGATCTTTGAGAACACTTAACAATTCAACTAGGGAACTGAAGATACAATGCAAAACACAAGCAAGAACAAGAACACAAAATAAAGTTTTCAAGGAAGTAGTATATTGCTTCTTAAGTTCTATTACAAGTGTTGTACAAGTATATTTTGAATACAAGAACATTAGACTCTTTATACTAATCCTACAACCGTTAATATACAAAAAGACAGTTGGAAGTGACTCATCTAGATAACAAGATCAGCCTAAAGTCAAAAGGCAGATTGCCTTTTGACTAGTAACTATGACATGCCATAGCTTACTGACTTTCTTATTACAAAAGTCAAAAAAAGAAACAAAAACAAAAACAAAAACTTGCAGACAAAGACCTTATCTACTTTATCATAAAGCATGGAAGTTTCACCAACTGATGATAGTTGGTGAACCACCAGAGCATGCAGCAGAGAGATAGTTGCTTTATGATAAAGTTGATAGAAAATGTGTGTTTTCTCTCTCTTCAGAAGTAATCAGTCTTGTCTTTAGCTTCGAAAGACTTTGTCTTGAGAGCTTCAGAAGACTTCATCTTTAACCTTCGGAAGAGTTGAGTCTTTGGCTTCGGAAGACTTGACACTTGGTGTAAATCTTCCTCAGTAGTTTCTTCTGAACTTTGGCTTCGAAAGATTTTACACTTAGCATTTTACTTGAGTGTATAAAACTTCCAAAGCTGGTTCTTCTTTGTTCCTTAGTGCATGTTGGAAGACATGGTTGTTTTAGTATCTTTTGGTTGCATCATCCTCATAACCTCAGAGGTTCCTATAAACTCCCCCTAGGATGATGCTACTAAAATAGAGAGGTCTTCAGACTGGGATAGTCCACATGAGAATCTTCAGAACTCCTCTCTTCATCAGCAGGTCTGGGTTCTTTAGGCTCATGAAGTACCTTCTCATGTCATAGAGATCATGTAGAGGGAGTCCAAGCATGTTATTTGTGAAGTAGACATGTTGTTCTCCCTAATCTCTAGTGACATACTATCTATCTGGATCTTCAGCAAATGTCCAGGATAGAATTTGTCTTCTAATAGAGAGAGGCTCTACTATGATAGGAGTTAGTTAAGAGTCCTCTTCATGCACTTCCTCAGGATGTTCTGACTCGTCCTGAGGTTGGGAGGAGGATGCCTTTCTTCTTTTCTTCTTTGAAGATTTTCTTCTGGCCATCCTCTTTCTCCTCCCTGATGATTTTGACTGAGAGGGTTGGTCTTTAATACCAGGTTCTTTAGTGGATTCCCTCTCAGTCAGGATCTCCTCTCTCCCAGGTTCAGAAGGAGAGAGAGGAGAACCCTGTTATGGGTTAGAAGATGAAGTTGGCTGTTGTGTAGCTTCAGGTGCGGGTTGTGTTGTCTCTGTAGGTTTAACCTTTACCTCAACTTCAGGTTGAGCTTGGCTTGATGGTGAATGAAGATCCACAAGCTCTCCCCTTTTAATCTTCTGCTTGATCACCCTTATGTGCTCATCCATTATGGATAGAGACATGGGACCAAGCCACCTTTCGAAGAACCCATACAGCTTCAAGAAGCTCATCATCCTCTTCCTATCTGTAGATTTTTTCTGACTTTTCTGGATGATGGCTCTTGATTTTGCAGCCTCTTCCCTTTGCCTCTTCTTATCAGCTTGCCTTTCTCTTTTGGCTTTTTCTTCCAGCTTCTTGTTATATTCAAACAATATGTAATCATAGGGCAAGGGAAGAAGTGCAGGTTCCTGATAGAGACCTGTGGCACTCAGGTAGTTAATCATCTTTAATCTTTCTTCTTCATCAACTACCTGAGGTTGTTCAGCAACCACAATCTCTTCTTCAGGATTTTCTTGAACTGGGGAGAGGATATAAATGTTCTTGTAGATTCTTTTTCTTCTCATTTCTTCCTTATGCTTGAGGGTCAAGGCTGCATCCTCAGCTTCCTTCCTCTCCTTTGACAGCTTTGTGTCAGCCAGTTTATTTAGTTCCTCTAAGGGGAGAGAGATGAGTCATCTATGTTGTAGTTCCTGGTCCCTAGATAGTTAAGTCTAGCTGCCCTTAATTCATCTTCTTGAGTGTTTGGTATATGGGCAGTCAGAATTGCAGCTTGCATGAATCCTGGGGAACCACTTGAACTCTCTCCCCTCAGCTTCCTCTTCCTCTCTCATCAAAGGATTTTGTGAACAGATCAGTATATTATTCATTTGTGTTAACTTTGATTAGTTTTATCAGACCCTTTATAAAATTATCCCTAATCAGATGATACCTGATGTTGATATGTTTGGTCCTTGAGTGTTGCATAGGATTCTCTGTAATAGAGATGGCACTGTTGTTGTCTATGTGGATGGGAGTCTCTTTGAAATTGAACCCATAGTCTAACATCTGATTCTGAATCCAAAGCACTTGAGCACAGCAGCTGGCAGCAGCAATTTATTCAGCTTCAGCAGTTGATGCAGACACACAAGATTGCTTCTTGCATTGCCAAGAGACTATCCTTCCACCAAGGAACTAACACCCCCCAAATATGGACTTTGCAATCATGTTACAGCCACCATAGTTACTATCTGTATAGACATACAGATTAAAGTTTGAATTCTTTGGATACCAAAGGCCTAGATTTGGAGCACCTTTGAGATATCTAAGAATCCTTTTGACAGTGATTAGGTGAGACAACTTGGGGTTGGCTTGATATCTTGCACATATGCATGTGGCAAACATGATATCAGGCCTGCTAGCTGTAAGATACATAAGTGAACGAATCATAGCCCTGTAAAGATGTTCATCAACACACTCGTCCTCAAGATATGGACCAAGGGAATGGTTTCTGGCTATGGGTGTCTTTGCAACCTTACAGTCAGTCATCTTGAATCTTGTAAGTATGTCTTGCACATACTTTGACTGACTAATAAAGATGCCATCTTCAACCTGCTTCACTTGAATTCCTAGAAAGAAATTGAGTTCCCCCATTGCACTCATTTCAAATCTATTCTTCATCAGCATCTCAAAGTCTTTGCAGAGCTTTGGATTAGTTGAACCAAAGATGATGTCATCCATATATATCTGTACTAGCAAAGTGTCATTCCCTGTATCTTTGATGAAGAGAGCCCCATCAATCGTACCTTTTTTGTATCCATGTTTATAAAGGTATGTTGATAGTGTCTCATACCACTTTCTTGGAGCTTGATGTAGTCCATAAAGGGCTTTATCAAGCTTGTAGACATAATCAAGATAATCTGGGTCTGCAAAGCCAGGTGGTTGTTTAATATAAACTTCTTCATCCATCACCCCATAAAGAAAGGCACACTTCACATCAAGCTGGTAGACCTTGAAATCCTTGGATGCAACATAAGCCAGGAATATCCTTATAGCTTCAAGTCTTGCTACAGGAGCAAAGACATCAGTATAATCAGTTCCTTCTTCTTGTGTGTATCCTTGGACAACCAGTCTAGCCTTGTTCTTGATGATGATCCATCTATCATCTTTCTTGTTCCTGAATACCCACTTGGTACCTATGACAGTCTTCCCTTAAGGAAGAGGGCATAAGTTCGACACCTTCTGTCGTTTGATTTGAAGCAATTCTTCTTGCATTGCTTCAATCCAGCTTCCATCCTTTAAAGCTTCATCAACTTTCTTAGGCTCAATTTGGGATAATAAACAAGAATGCAGACAAACATGGTTGTCATAAGTTTGTCCTCTTGTTCTCACCCCTGAGTCAACATTTCCAATGATGTTTGTGGTGGGATGTGACTTGTGGATCCTGAGTTGAGGGATCACAACAAGTTGATTGGACAGATCTAAATTAGAGAAATTTTGATCTAGCAAAGAAGAGCCCCCCACCTCATCAACACACTTATCAAGAGAAACTTGATCCAATGAGTGTGTGACATCATTCATGTTGTCTTTAACGGAGTGGTTATCACCATTAAGAAATTCTTGATCACTGTCACCACCTCCAGTTCCTCCTGTATTGGAGGTTCCTTCTCCTGAATTTTGAACCTCTGAGCTGGAATTTGAAGGTAATTCAGTTGAATCATCATTATTTGTCATGCTAGTGCTGATAGGAGCCTCAATGATAGGGTTAGTCACCACTGGAGCTGAAGTAGTCTTCTTGTTTGGTCTTCTCAGCTCAAATCTTGGGTTAGGATCTTCTGTTAACCTGTTATCCATAGATCCTGAAATATTCTCACAAGATTTGTTAAAACAGTTGGTAACTAAATCAAGATCAAATAGCCAATCCGGACCAGAACCTTTTACACAGGGTGTGTGTTCATTAAAAGTCACATTGGCTGACTCCTCAATGATTCTAGTTCTGAGGTTGTATACACTATAAGCCTTAGCTTGAGAAGAGTATCCAACAAAGTGTCCATCATTTGATTTCTCAGCAAACTTAGATATTTGATCTTTGGTATTCAAGATGGTGCAAGGACATCCAAATGTTCTAAGAAAACCAATGAATGGTCTCCTTTTATGCCACATCTCACAAGGAGACTTACCATGTGTCTTAACCACTAAAACTCTATTTTGCACATAGCAGGCTGTGTTGACAGCCTCTGCCCAGAAGGTGATGGGCAGTTTAGAGTCAGACAACATAGTTCTTGCAGCTTCAATAAGTGTCTTGTTTCTCTTCTCAGCAGCACCATTTTGTTGAGGAGTCCTGGGAGCACTATATTGTCTTGAAATACCCTTTTCATCACAAAATGCATCAAGGATTTGGTTTTTGAATTCGGTTCCTTGATCACATCTTATGATTTTGACCTTGTGATCAGATTGATTCTTAATTCTCAGAATGAAGTTCTTTAAGATTTCAAGAGTTTCATCCTTAGTTCTAAGGAAAAACACCCAAGTGAATCTTGTGAAATCATCTATGATCACCAAACAGTATAAGGTCCTTCCTAGACTCATTACACTAGTGGGGCCAAACAGATCCATATGTAACAAGTGTAGGGGAGTAGTGATAGAGTTCATTTCCTTTGGCTTGTGAGACACCTTGTGTTGCTTCCCTTTCAGGCATGCAACATAATGGTCATCACTTGTAAACTCTTTCTTTGGCATTCAAGTTACCAAATCATTCTTAATCAATTTGTTCATGTTCTTAAAGTTTACATGGCATATTCTTTTATGCCAAAGGAAAGACTCATCACTATTTGCTTTAGATAGAAAGCAAGAAACTTCTCCTGATGGAGATGTTTCCTGCAAGTCCATCTTGTACATGTTCCCTCTCCTGGGGGCTCTGAGCAAAATATGCTCTTGAGGAATGTCAACCCCGGGCTTGAGAACAATGCACTCATGCTCAGTAAAGAGAATGTGATGTTTTTGGTCACAAAATTGGGACACACTTAGAAGATTGTATCCAAGCTCCTTGACAAAGTTTACCTTCTCAATGCTGAGCTTACCATTTGTAACCTTGCCCCTTCCAGTAATGTAACCACCTGCATCTCCTCCAAAAGCAACTGGTCCTCTATCAATTCTTTCAAAGTTTTGAAGTAAGGACTCATTGCCAGTCATGTCCCTAGAGCAGCCACTATTAATAATCCAGACATTTCTGTTGGTCTTTAGCTGTCCCTGTACAAAGAGAGATGATTTAGATACATTTAGAAACCCAAGCCTGATTGGTCTTGGGCTTGTTAGAATGAGTGGAAAACAATGAAACAGTAATTGATCCTATGCTCAGGCTTTGGGAATCATTTGTTGTTTTTGATGATGAACTTTCAGCCACACAGTCTTCCTTCATCTTCCACACCACCTTTGGAAGATTGGGCTTGACCTTCAAAGCTTCAAAAGTTTTGGTAACTTCAAAAGATTTTATGACTGAACCTTCGGAAGATCTTGCTTTCACTGCAGCAAGCTTCAGTGCTTCGGAAGCATTCCTTTCTTCCGAGACCAATTTTCCTTCCGAAGGCAATTCTTCATTTGCCTTTTTCTTCATTTTGGAGCTTCCGAAGGAAACAGATTTTCCTTCCAAAGCAATCTGTTTCTTCTTACTCTCAGAAGTTTTCTTCTTAATCATGTGTATAGTACTTTTGGGATTGTATTGACAATCCTTAGCCAGATGTGAAGTACTACCACACATAACACAATACAAATCGTTCCTTCTAAGAGTCTTCTTTCCCAAAGAAGACTGAGCTTGAACACTTTCCTTTTCTTTCTTTATCCTTTCAGATGATTCAGCAGGCTTTTTAGGGTGTAGCTTGCTCTTTGAAATGGATGGTTCAGGCTATGCAGCAGTGACACACAACTGATCGGTCTTCTTGTTGTTGCTGGAGTGAGTCGAAGCTAAAGTAGAACCCTTGGTACTAGAGTTCTTGACAAGGTCTTCAGCTTTCATCACATTGAACCCTGCAGATACAATTACTTGTTTTTGTTTAGGGTCAAAGGTGGTGTTGATCTCTTGAGCTTTTTTGGATCTTTTCTTTGCTTTTCAAATCAAGTTCTTTCTATTGGTTTAACTCAAACTAGCTTCTTTTTCCTCCTTAGGAGCATGGTGACCCTTTTTGGATTGACTCTCTTCACTCACCTCAGAGTCATCCCTCACCTTCTCCTTTTCATCCTCTTCATCACTGGGGTTTATGGATGGCAGCTCATCTTGAACAGTTCCATACCTTGGAGATCTAACTGATGGTAGAGTGTGTGGAGGAGCTATCTCACTAGATCCCAGTACCTGCTTATTCTGATAACACACTTTTGCATGCAGAGATGAGGATATCATGTTCTTGAAGGTTTCCTCTTCAAGAACACATTTTTCTGCCTGGGCTTTGCTGATCATAAGCTCAGCCTGGCATTCAGTCAACTTAGTAATGAGATCCTTAATTTGGGTCCTGTAGTTTGTTTGCTCATGTTTAAGGGTTGAAACTGTTTTCTCTAGATCTTCTATCTTAATTTTATAATCATTTTCGGCTCTTTTAAAATCAGCTTTTAAAATATTTAAAGACTCAATGTCAGATCTCATTTCCATGTTGTAGGACCTGTATCTATTTACTTTTGCAATACATTCAGGAGAGCAAAGATGTTCAAGTACCTTAGCTTCATCATGGTCAGCCATAAGTGCTTGGTTTGGAAATGCATCTGCAGCTTGAAAGCTCCAGTCAAAGCCTCCCTCTTCAACAGTAACTGCGGCTTGCAGTCTTGGCTTCTCATTCTGGTGCCCTCCTTCAGTGTAGTTTGGCCTGGATGAAGCTTGGCCACCATTGGACTTAGGTGCCTTGCATTCTCTAGCAAAGTGTCCCATCTGGTTACAGTTGTAACACTTGACTTTGCTTTTATCCAGCCCAAACTTTCCACTGGCAGCATTGCTAGGAAACCTTCTTCCAGTCCTCTTGTAGAACTTCTGGGCTCTGTGAGTGAGTAGAGCCATTTGTTGGACTATCTCCATGTACTCTAGATCATCTGGATGGATACAGTCCAGGTCTTCAAGAGTGAAAAGAAAGTTGCCTGAACTTTCATCAGTGGAGACAAAGACTTGAGAAGAGCTTGTTTCTTGGAAGGGACTTCCTTGGATGTAGCTCTCTCTGGGTGTCTCAGGGAAGGTGATGAAAGGACCCTTTTGTGAGTTATCAGGGTAGCAGATGAGATGATGTTGTGGTTCTCTACTATCCATTTCAACCACATGAAGGGCTGAACTCTGGTGAGTGTTGGAGTTACCAGATGGATTTTGCATGTTCATCTCCATCTGGTATCCACTGAGTATCCCATACAACTCAGTAAGAATAAGGGTCTTGAGGTTTTCAGTCCTCTTAATGACTATACAATAGTGTGTCCATTGTCTTGGAAGAGAGGACATGAACTTCCTTACAATATCCCTGTTCTCAATGGTTACCCCAACATTAGCCAGAGTATCCATAATCTCAACATACCTGAAGTATTGTTGAGTCATGGTTTCACCTGTTTTGAAGGTGAAATTTTCAAACTGCCGCTTCAGGAGATCCTTCTTGTTCTCCTTGGCTTCATTTGAACCCTCATACATCAGTTTCAGTGCATCCCATAGCTGTTTAGCGGTCTTGCACTTCTTGAAACCTCTGTAGATGGAGTTTGGAAGAGTAGTTTGGAGGGTTGTCTTGGCTTTCTGATCAATATCAATTCTTTTCCAGTCTTCATCAGAAAAGTCAGCCTTCTCCTTTGGTACCATGCCACCACCACCACCAGCTGAAGTGGTGCATGGCACATGAGGTCCATTGACAACAGACTCCCACATCCTGGAATCTTGAGACTTGATGAAGCCTTCCATTAATTGACACCAAGTGTCAAAATCCTCAGGAGTGATCAGTGGGGACTTTGTCATAGTTCCAGTTTCCATATCAGCTTTGGAGATAGCTGCCATTTGAAGAGTTAAGTGATGTGAGTAACTAAGAGGATTTGAAGATGGTGAGATCTTGCAAACAAGAGCCTGGAATGCTCTGATACCAAGTGCAGGACCGTTAAAGGGTACTATGCACTTAGTTCACACACTTAGGAGGATCTTTGTGAACACTTAACAATTCAAATAGGGAACTGAAGATACAATGCAAAACATAAGCAAGAACAAGAACACAAAATAAAGTTTTCAAGGAAGTAGTATATTGCTTCTTAAGTTCTATTACAAGTGTTGTACAAGTATATTTTGAATACAAGAACCTTACACTCTTTATACTAATCCTACAGCCGTCAATATACAAAAAGACAGTTGGAAGTGACGCATCTTGACAACAAGATCAGCCTAAAGTCAAAAGGCAGATTGCCTTTTGACTAGTGACTATGACATGCCATAGCTCACTGACTTTCCTATTACAAAAGTCAAAAAAAGAAAAAAAAAATAGAAACTTGCAGACAAAGACCTTATTTACTTTATCATAAAGCATGAAAGTTTCACCAACTGATGATAGTTGGTGAACCACCAGAGCATGCAGCAGAGAGACAGTTGCTTTATGATAAAGTTGATAGAAAATGTATCTTTTCTCTCTCTTCAGAAGTAATCAGTCTTGTCTTTAGCTTCGAAAGACTTCATCTTTAACCTTCGGAAGAGTTGAGTCTTTGGCTTCGGAAGACATGACACTTGGTGTAAAGCTTCCTCAGTAGTTTCTTTTGAACTTTGGCTTCGGAAGATTTTACACTTAGCATTTTACTTGAGTGTGTAAAACTTCCAAAGCTGGTTCTTCTTTGTTCCTTAATGCATGTTAGAAGACATGGTTGTTTTGGTATCTTTTGGTTGCATCAGCCTCATAACCTCAGAGGTTCCTACAAGATCTGAATTTCACCGGTTTAGATCTGTCCAACCAACTTGCTGAGATTCCTCAACTAAGAATCGACAAGTCACATCCCACCACAAACATCATTGGAGTTGTTGAGATAGGGGCGAGAACAAGAGGACAAACCCATGATAGAAATGTTTGTCTTCACTCTTGTTTCTTGTCCCAGATTGAGCCTAAGAAGATTGATGAGGCTCTGAAGGATGGAAGTTGGGTTGAAGCAATACAGAAGAAGTTGCTTCAATTCAAGAGACAAAAGTGTAAGGATATATTAGAAGGCTGATGCAACCAAAGAAGCCAAAACAACCATGGAACTTCCTGCATGCATGCACTGATGTACAAGGTAGAAGTTACTTCAGAAGTTTTACACTCATCATAGAAATTATTCTAAGTGTAAAATCTTTCGAAGTCAAAGACCAAATCTTCCGAAGCCAAAGATGAAGTCTTCCGAAGCTTTAAAGACAAAGTCTTCCGAAGCCAATGAAGTGAAGATTGGTTTCTTCCGAAGACAGAGAAGACATGCTTTCTCTGATGTACTTTTACATAAAGCGGACTTACTTTCCGCTGCAACTCTGAAGACTCACCAACTTATACAAGTTAGTGAAAAGGTCCATGCTTTAGTAAACTGTAGATTATGGTCTTAAGTTTGTAAATTCCTACTTTGTACCGTTTATTTTTTGTAACATATTAGGATGTGAGCTAATGCATGTCATAGTCACTATTCAAAAGGCAATCTGCCTTTTGACTCTACATTGATCTTGTTGTCTAGATTAGTGTTTCCAGCTGGCCTTCAAAGTATGGCCGGCTGTAGGATGTAGTACAAAGTATCTCAGGTCCTTGTATTTCTTTTTATGCTTTGTAACACTGGTAATAGAACTTGAGCAATATACAACATCCTTGAAAAACCATATTGATCTGTTCTTGGTTCTATCTCATTGTTTTATTTGTGTTCTTAGTATCTTTCACATAAACTCGGTTCCATATTTGATCTGTTAAGTGTTCTAACACTCTCCTCATTATGAGACTGATTGTATTGACCATCCCTTAACCGGTTCTGCAATTGGTATCAGAGAATCTTAAGCTCTTGATTGTAAGATCTTACCATCTTAAATCCCTTCAGTTTCACAAAACACTTAACAAAATGGCAGCTATCACAAAGGCTTATATGGAAACTGGTACTATGACAAAGTCTCCATTGATCACTCCTGATGATTTTGATACTTGGTGCCAAAGAATGGAAGGCTTCATCAAGTCTCAAGACTCCAGGATGTAGGGATCTGTTGTCTTTAGACCTTATGTACCATCCACCTCTTCAGCTGCTACTGGTGGTGGTATGATACCAAAGGAAGTGGCTGACTATTCTGAAGAAGACTGGAAAATGATAGACATAGATCAGAAAGCCATGACCACCCTCCAAAATGCTCTTCCAAACTCCATCTATAGAGGCTTCAAGAAGTGCAAGACTGCTAAGCAACTATAGGATGCACTAAAGCTTATGTATGAGGGGTCCAATGAAGCAAAACAGAACAAGAAGGATCTCTTGAAGAAGTAGTTTGAAAACTTCACCTTTAAGGTAGGTGAAACCATGACTCAACAATACTTCAGGTATGTTGAGATTATGGATACTCTAATGGATGTTAGAGTAACTCTTGAGAATAGGGACATTATGAGGAAGTTCATGTCCTCTCTTCCCAGACAATGGACACACTATTGTGTGGTCATTAAGAGGACTGAGAACTTCAAGACCCTTACTCTCACTGAGTTGTATGGTATCCTTAGTGGCTACCAGATGGAGATGAACATGCAAAATCCATCTGGTAACTCCAATAATCAGCAGAGTTCAGCCCTTCATGTGGTTGAAAGGGATTGCAGAGACTACAGCATTATCTCATCTGCTACCCTGACAACTCATAAAAGGGTCCTTTCATCACCTTCCCGGAGACACCAAGAGAGAGCTACACCCAAGGAAGCCCATTCCAAGAGACAAGCTCTTCACAAGCCTTTGTGTCTACTGATGAAAGCACAGACAACTTTCGCTTTACCCTTGAAGACCTGGACTGTATCCATCCAGATGATCTAGAGTACATGGAAATAATCCAGCAGATGACTCTTCTCACTCACAGAGCCAAGAAGTTATACAAGAGAACAAGGAGGAAGTTTCCTAGCAATGCAACCAATGGAAAGTTTGGGCTGGATAAAAGCAAAGTGAAGTGTTACAACTGTAACCAAATGGGACACTTTGCTAGAAAGTGCAAAGCACCAATAACAAGTGGTGGCCAAAGCACAAACCAGATCAAACTACACTGATGGAGCTCCTCAGAATGAGAAACCCAAGCAGCAAGCTGCAGTTGCTATTGAGGATGAGGTTTTGACTGGAGCTTTTAGGTTGAGGATGCATCTCCAAACCAAGCACTGATGGCAGATCATGAAGAAGCCAAGGTATTGGAACATCTTTGTACACCTGAATGTATTGCTAAAGTTAACAAATATAGGTCTTATAACTTAGAGATGAGATCTGATCTTGTGTCCTTAAATATTTTAAAATCTGATTTCAAAAGAGCTGAAAATGATTACAAACTTAAAATAGAAGATTTAGAAAAAACTATTTCAACTCTTAAGCATGAACATACCAACTACAGGACTCAGATCAAAGATCTTTTCACTAAGTTAACTGAATGTCAGGCTAAGCTTGTGATCAGCAAAGCCAGGGCAGAAAAATGTGTTCTTGAAGAAGAGACCTTCAAGAACATGATATCCTCATCCTTGCATGCAAAACTTTGTTATCAGAATAAGCAGGGACTGTGATCTACTGAGATAGCTCCTACACACACTCTATTATCTGTAAGATCTCCAAGGTCTGGAACTTGTGAAGATGAGCTTCCCCTTATAGACCCCATTGATGAAGAGGATGAAGAGGAGATAGTGAAAGATGATTCTGAGAAGAGTGAAGAAGATCATCCTAAAAAGGGTCACTATTCTCCTGAGGAGAGAAAAGAATCTAGGATGACCAAGTCTAAGAGGAAGAACTTAATCAATAAAGCCAAGAGGAAAACAAAGAAGGCTCAAGAGATCAAAGCCACTTTCAACTCTAAGCAGAAACAAGTGTTCATCTCTGCTGGATTTAAAGTGGTAAAGGCTGCAGACTCAACATGAACTCTAGTACCAAGAGTTTTAGTTCATGTCCAACTCATTCCAGCAAAGAGAAGAAGGTTGATCGGCTGTGTACCACCGCTACACAGCCTGAACCATCTAGTTCCAAGAGCAAGCCTCACCCTAAGAAGCTTGTTGCATCATCTGTGAAGATGAAGATGGAGGTGGAAAGTGATCAAGTTTAGTCTTTCTCCCAAAAGAAGACTCTCAAAAAGAAGCAAATGGATTGCATCATGTGTGGTAGTACTTCTCATCTTGCTAAGGATTGCATCTACAATCCTAAAAGTACTGTCCACATGATCAAAAAGAAAACTTCTGAGAAGAAGAAAGAAAAACTAACTTTGGAAGGAAAATCTTTTCCTTTCGAAAGCTCCAAAGTTAAAAAGAAGACAAGTGAAAACTTGTCTTCGGAAGAAAAGTTGGTCTCGAAAGAAAGGAATGCTTCCAAAGTACTAAAGCCTGCTGCAGTGAAAGCAAGATCTTCCGAAGGCTCAGCCTGTAAAACTTCCAAAGTTGTCAAAACATCCAAAGTATTGAAGGTCAAGTCTAATCCTCCAAAGATGGTGTGGAATATGAAAGAAGACCAAGTGACTGAAACTTCTTCATCAACAACAGCTAATGATCCTTAAAGCTTGAACATAGGATCACTTACTGTTACATTGTCTTAAAATCACTTGGATAAGCCCAAGACCAATAAGGCTTGGATTTCCAAATGTAACTAAACATCTCTTTTTATGCAGGAACAGCTAAAGACTGAGAGAAATGTATGGATTATTGATAGTGGTTGTTCCAGGCACATGATAGGCAATGGCTCTTTGGTTTAAAACTTTGAGAAAATTGATGGAGGGCCAGTTGCTTTTGGAGGAGATGCTGGAGGTTACATTACTGGAAGGGGCAGAGTCATAAATGGTAAGCTCAACATTAAGAAGGTAAACTTTGTCAAAGAGCTTGGGTATAATCTACTGAGTGTATCCCAATTTTGTGATCAGAGACACAACATGCTCTTCACTGAGCATGAGTGCATTGTTCTCAAGCCCGAGGTGGTCATTCCTCAAGAGCATATCCTGCTCAGAGCCCCCAGGAAATGGAACATGTACAAGATGGACCTGTAGGAAACATCTCCCTCAGGAGAAGTTTCTTACTTTCTATCTAAACCAAATAGTGAAGAGTCTTTCCTCTGGCATAAAAGAATGTGTCATGTAAACTTTAAAAACATGAATAAATTAATTAAGAATGATTTGGTAACTAGAATGCCAAAGAAAGAGTTTACAAATGATGACCACTGTGTAGCATGCCTAAAAGGGAAGCAACACAAAGTGTCTCACAAGCCAAAGGAAATGAACTCTATCACTACTCCCCTACACTTATTACATATGGATCTCTTTGGCACCACCAGTGTAATGAGTTTAGGAAGGACCTCATATTGTTTGGTGATCATAGATGACTTCATAAGATTCACTTGTGTCTTTTTCCTTAGAACTAAGGATGAGACTCCTGAGTTCTTCAAGAACTTCATTCTAAAAATTAAGAATCAATATGATCACAAGGTCAAAACCATAAGATGTGATCAAGGAACAGAATGTAAGAACCAAATCCTTGACACATTTTGTGATAAAAAAGGTATTACAAGACAATATAGTGCTCCCAGG
This sequence comes from Flaveria sonorensis, assembly GCA_025506505.1. NCBI lineage: Eukaryota > Viridiplantae > Streptophyta > Magnoliopsida > Asterales > Asteraceae > Flaveria > Flaveria sonorensis. The sequence goes on along the minus strand of CM046425.1, from coordinate 19,441,751 downwards.
ACTCCTCAGCAATATAGGGTTGCTGAGAGGAGAAACAGGACACTTATTAAAGCTGCAAGAACCATGTTGTCTGACTCTAAACTGCCCATCACCTTTTATGTAGAGGCAGTCAACACAGCTTGCGATGTGCAGAACATAGTTTTAGTGGTTAAGACTCATGGTAAGACTCCTTATGAACTGTGTCACAAAAGGAGATCGTTTATTGGTTTCCTAGATCATTTGGATGTCCTTGAACCATCTTGAATACCAAAGATCAAGTAGCCAAATTTGCTGAGAAATCAGATGATGGATACTTTATTGGATACTCTTCCCAAGCTAAGGCTTATAGAGTATACAATCTCAGAACTAGAGTAGTTGAGTAGTCAGCCAATGTGACCTTCACTAAGCACACTCCTAGTGTGAAAGGTTCTGGTCCTGATTGGTTGTTTGATCTTGATTTAGTTACCAACTGTTTTAACAAATCTTGTGAGAACGTTTCAGGATCTATCGATAACTTATCAACAGGAGATCCTGATCCAAGATTTGAGCTAAGAAGACCAAGCAAGCATACTACCTCAACTCCAGTGGTAACTAACCCTACAAGCAAGCATCTGAGGTGCTACTGATTCCAGCGTAGAGGCTCAAAACTCAGGTGAATGAGCTTCAAATGTAGGAGGAAATGGAGGTGGTGACAGTGATCAAGAATTTCTTGATGCTGATAACCACTCCATAGAAGACAACATAAATGATGTCATAGACTCATTGGATCAAGCTTCTCTTGATAAGTATGCTAATATGGTGGGTGACACTTCATTGCCAGATCTGAATTTCTCAAATTTAGATCTTTCCAATCAACTTGCTGTGATCCTCAACTCAGGATCTACAAGTCACACCCTAGCACAAACATCATTGGAAATGTTGATACAGGGTTGAGAACAAGAGGACAAACCCATGATAAAAATGTTTGTCTATACTCTTGCTTCTTGTCCCAGGTAGAGCCAAAGAAAGTTGATGAGGCTTTAAAAGATGGAAGTGGGGTTGAAGCAATGCAAGTGGAGCTGCTTCAAGTAAAAATACAAATGGTCTAGAACCTATGTCCTCTTCCTCAAAGGAAGACTACCATAGGAACCAAGTGGGTTTTTAGAAACAAAAAGGATGATAGAGGACTTGTCATCAAGAACAAGGCCAGACTAGTTGTTCAAGGATACTCACAAGAAGAGGGAATTGACTACACAGATGTTTTGCTCCTATGGAATGACTTGAAGCTATAAGAATATTCTTGGCTTTTGATGCATCCAAGGATTTCAAGGTCTACCAACTTGATGTCAAGTTTGCTTTCTTATATGGGGTGATTGATGAAGAGGTGTATGTCAACCAACCACCTGGGTTTGCAGACCCAAATCATCTTGATTATGTTTGCAAGCTTGATAAGGCTCTTTGAGGCCTGCACCAAGCTCCAAGAAAGTGGTATGAGACAGTCTCTCAGTATCTCTGTCAACATGTCTACAAGAGGGGTACTATAGATGGAACTCTCTTCATCTGTGCAAGATATCAAGCCAACCCTAAGATGTAAACACCTGGTTGCTGTCAAGAAGATTCTTAGATATCTCAAAGGTGCTCCCAACCTTGGCCCTTGGTATCCAAAGAATTTTAACTTCAGTCTGTATGCCTATACAGATAGTGACTATGGTGGCTGTAACATGACTGCAAAGTCTACATCTGCGGGATGTCAATTCCTTGGTGGAAAGATAGTCTCTTGGCAATGCAAGAAACAATCCTGTGTGTCTGCATCAACTGCTAAAGCTGAATACATTGTTGTTGCAAGCTGTTGTGCTCAAGTGCTTTGGATTAAAAATCAGATGCTGGACTATGGATTTAACTTCAAAGAGACTCTCATTCACATAGACAACAACAGTGCTATATCTATTATAGAGAATCTTGCGCAGCACTCAAGGACAAAACATATCAAGATCAGGTATCATTTGATTAGAGATAATTTTGAAAAGGGATTAATCAAACTAGTCAAAGTTAACACAAATAAACAATATGCTGATCTGTTCATTAAAGCTTTTGATGAATAGAGATTCAAGTATCTTGTATCAACTATTGGGATGATTAATTTTGAAGGACAATTTTCTTTCGAAAGCAATCTGAAGATTTATTCTCTTTAGAATAAAACTCCAAAGTCTTAATCTCTTTCGAAACCAAACATGTCTCCGAAGTGAAAATTCTCTAAGTATTTTCCTTCCAAAGCAAAATTCTCACAAATCTAAGAAATATCTTCCGAAGCCAAAATTGGCTTCGCAAGCTTTTTCTTAAAAATTTCGAAGAGAAAATTATCTTCAGAAGATTATCAACTTCCAAGAAAACTACCTTTTTTGGACTTTTTCAGAGGTGGAACCGACATTCGGATTTCAAAGTTTATTCTTTTGCATTAACTTTGTCTCAAATCCATTTCATATATATTCTCTCAAAGATTCCCCATCTTTTCACTATCTTCATCATCTGCAATTTCTCTACCCTAAATTCATCCATAAAACGACTTTGTTCTTATATTCTTTCTCAATTAAGCTACCTCAAATGGCCAACCCTAACCGCAAAAACCAACCTGATTTCTCCATGCATCTTCATAGGCAACATAATCAAGTTGCTCTGTTAGACTCTGAGAAAGATCTTGGTTTCTCAGAGGTTTGCCGCTTTCTTACTCTGTCAAACTACTTCACCTCCCTCACCATAGATCCTCCACTCTATGAGGATCATCTTTTGGAATTTTGGAGGACCTGCCAAGAGGTCACCATGGATAGGGAGAAGGCACTGTCTGCCATAGTGTAGTGGAGAACAATCTTCATCACTCCAGCCTCCATAAACACTCATCTTTAACTGGATGATGCAGAAGGTGACTTGTCTTTCCCCAAATCTGTTGTTAACCAGTCTTTTGGATAGATGGGCTATGAAGGTGACTTCTCAGTCAGAACCTTCAAAAAGGGGAAGGTCTCCTCTCAGTGGAAGTACATCCTCCATTAGGTTATCCACAGTTTATCTAACAAACATGGAGGATGGGACCAGATTCCTGAAGATCTTTCCTTTATAGTCCATGGGATGGTTCAAGGGGTCAAGTTCAGGTATTCATAATTTGTATACACTAATTTACTTGCAAACTTGGACTCCTTAGAATATTACATGTTCCCTAGATATGTCCAGCATATTCTCAACTGTGAACTAGGCTCACAGTTGAGGGAAACAAGTAATGTTCTAAAATTAGGACAGATGAAGCCCGGAATCTTCAAGACTATAAGAAAGCCAACTGTTGGTTTCTCAAGTGTAGAAACAGCCCTTGTCCCAAAAATGTTAGAGGTCATTGCTCAAGGTGACAACCTAGCAGCACCAGCTAGTGTTAAACCCACACCTTGTACTTCTCAACCACAACCATAAATAACCATAACCTACCAAAGAAAATCCAAAGAAACCCCTGCACATGCTACTCAGTTTGTGCAGGCCCCTATATCATCACCCATACAGGAGGAAGTGGACACTGGAACTCCCACTTCTCCTGAGGAGCAAACCACTCCTATCTCACCAATGATCAATGCTGAGGTTCCTCATGCTCAGCCTGATGAGCTCACAACCCCACAGCCTTAAGCCTTCACTTAGAGTCTTAAAACTCTAGTGAACAACCTTCAGGGGACAGTTACCATCCCCAGCCTAGAATTCTATGATAATGAAGACATAGGATACAGTGAGTATCATGAGTCTCTCTTCTCTTCCCCTGCACAAGAAGAGATGAGAACTCCTGTTTCTCCCATGTCTAGCCCACATCATCCACCTACCACTGAGGTGGATCTCCCTGAACCAGTTTAGGAGGTCCATATGGAAGAGGCTCTCACTTCAACAAGTGACTACATCATTAAGACCTCAACCATGACAACCTAGCCAACTAACACTTCACTTGAAGCTATCATGGTGCAAGGGAAATCCAGCAGCCTAGAACAAAGTGTTGGTGATAAGGAAGAAGACCTTGGTCCTATTCTCTCATCCCCTCATGATTCTTCTGATGAAGATAAGGGGAGTTTGAAACTAAAGATGCAAAAACTGACCAAACATGCACCTATTTAGTCTCAAAGATAAGTCACCTGGAATCTCAGGTGACTATCTTACAAAGGAGGGTCAATGACCAGCAACTTGAGATCACCGATCTCAAGGGCAAGTTAGCTGAAAGACCACTAAGGAGAACTCTACCAGGTCCACAAGAACCTATGGATGTGACATACCCAACCCTAAGCTCGCTTATGCAAGAAGGTTATGCTACCAAAAAGGGGGAGAAAGTCCAAACAATCACAGGACATGGGAGTTCTTCACAGAGTATGGACTTTGAGGATTCACCACCCTCACTTGAAATGGTCCATACTCAGCAACCTCCTCAAGTCTACATGGATGTAGACTCACTCATACAAAGTTTGTTTGAGGAGGGTATTCCTAGAGCTATGCCTACCCCATCTCCTCACTCTAAGAATCCAATCATGGGATGGAGGTATGACACTCACAGAAGAGCTCTAGTCATCTCTAGATCTCAGGTCAACAGGAAATCTTCAACTTTTCCAACCTAAGCTTCTATAAGAGCATCCATCTGATTGATCTTCCACTTGTCAACCCAAGTCAAAATAGACAAGCTGCAAGATTAGCATATAGGATTCAAGAAAGGGTGTTTGATGAACATAAGCTGAGGTCAAGACTATATAGACAGAGGCTAGCAGGTAAGACTTTTGGTCAACTGGATGTTGAGGTGGACCCTAAAATTAGCTTTGAAGGGGAAGCCTTGACTGAAGGCCTAGAAGTTGAACCTGTGAACCTTCAGACAGGAACTTCTTCAGCACCCATTACCCTCAATGAGGCACCAGTTAGTGAAGGTACTTCACAGCCTCTCTCTGGCCAGAGCTTGACTGGTGAACCAAGCAATGAAGGCCAAATCTCTCTCCACCCTGAGTCACCAAGGCCTGTGAGTGACAAAAGGAAAAAAAACTGACTCCTGAGGAGATTGAGGAGGAGGAGGAGAGAGAGAGAGGAAGAGGAAGCTAAGGGGAGAGAGTTCAAAGGGATCTCCAGGCTTTATGGAAGCTGCCATCAGGGCTGCCCCTAGGCCAAATACTTAAGATGATGAGTTGAGGGCAGCCAGGCTAAACTACCTGGGGACCAGGAACTACAACATTGTTGAACTCATATCTCTTCCCTTAGATGAACTAAATGAACTGGTTAACAAGGAGTTGTCCAAGGAGAGGAAGGAGGTAGAGGATGCAGCATTGCTCCTCAAGAACAAGGAAGAAAAGAGATAAAAAAAGGCTTTATAAGCATGCTCCTAACCTCTCCCCGGTTCAAGAAAGTCCTAAGACAAAGGCTATGGCAACTGCACAACCTCAGGTAGACAAGGAAGCTGATAGATTGAATATGATCAACTACCTGAGTGCCACAGGACTCTATCAGGCATCTACACTTTTTCCCTTATCATATGAGCATGTTGAATTTGAGTATCTCAAGCAGCTGGAGCAGCAAGTCATCAAAGAACAAAAGACTGCTAAGAGAAAACTAAGGGAAGAAGCTGCAAAGTCAAGAGCCATCATCCAAAAGAGCCTAAAAAAGTCTGCTAACAGATAAAGGATGATGAGTTTCTTAAAGCTGTATGGATTCTTTGGAAGGATGCTTGGTCTAATGTCTCTATCCACTATGGATGAGCACATAAGGTTGATCAAGCAGAAGATTAAGAAGGGAGAGCTTGTTGACTTGCATTCTCCACCAAGTCCAGCTCAACCTGAAGTTGAGGTCAAGGTTGAACCCCCTGAGACAACACAACCTGGACCTAGAGTTGTACCTTAGCCAACTTCATCTTCAAATCCACAGCAGGGTCCTCTTCTCTCTCCTTCTGAACCGGTAAGAGAAGAGAACCCAACTAAGAAAGACACAGTAGAACAACCTGGTGCTGAAGGCTAGTGTTCTCAGTTAATAACTTCAAAGAGGAGGAAAAGGATGGCCATGAAGAGTGTTCCCAAGAAGAAGTCCAAGGCATCCACCTCCATACCTCAGGAAGAGTCAAAGTAGCCTGAGGAAGTGCAAAAAAAGGCTGCTACATCAACTCCAACTCAAGCACAACCTCTTGCATCAGGAAGACCTATCTTGTTCTAGACATTTGTTGCAAATCCAGACAGATGGTATGTCATCAGAGATCAAGGAGGTCAAGATGTCTATTTCTAGCAAGACATGCTTGATCTTCGTCTACATGATCTCCATGACATGAGAAGATACTATGAGAGTCTGAGGGATCCTGACCAATTAATGAAGAAAGGAATGGTCTTGATCCTGATGTGGACTGTTAATATCTAAGTATGCTTCTTTGTTTTGGTAGCATTAGCCTAGGGGAGTTTGTAAGGTTATATTAGAAGGCTGATGCAACCAAAGAAGCCAAATCAACCTAGGAACTTCCTGCATGCATGCACAGATATACAAGGTAAAAGTTACTTCAGAAGTTTTACACTCATCACAGAAATTATTCTAAGTATAAAATCTTCCAAAGCCAATGACCAAATCTTCCAAAGCCAAAGATGAAGTCTTTCAAAGCTTCAAAGACTAAGTCTTCCAAAACCAATGAGGTGAAGACTGATTTCTTCTAAAGATAGAGAAGACAAGCTTTCTCTGATGTACTTTTACATAAAGCTGACTTACTTTCTACTGCAACTCTAAAGACCCACTAACTTATACAAGTTGGTAAAAAGGTCCATGCTTTAGTAAACTATAGATTATGGTCTTGAGTCTGTAGCTTCCTACTTTGCACCTATTGTCTTTTTTGTAATATATTAGGATGTGAGCTATGACATATCATAGTCACTAGTCAAAAGGTAATCTGCCTTTTGACTCTATATTGTTCTTGTTGTCTAGATTAGTGTTTCCAGCTAGCCTTCAAAGTATGGTTGGCTGTAAGATATAGTATAAAGTATCTCAGGTCCTTGTATTTCTTTTTATCCTTTGTAACACTTGTAAAAGAACTTGAGAGCAATATATAGCATCCTTGAAAACCATATTGATCTATTCTTGGTTCTGTCTTATTGTTTTACTTGTGTTCTTAGTATCTTTCACATAATCCTAGTTCCCTATTTGATATGTTAAGTGTTCTAACACTCTCCTCATTGTGAGACTGATTGTATTGACCATCCCTTAACCGGTCCTACAAAAAGGTCTAGAACTTATGTCCTCTTCCTTAAGGGAAGACTACTATAGGTACCAAGTAGGTATTTAGGAACAAGAAAGATGATAGAGGACTTATCATCAAGAACAAGGAATGACTAGTTGTTCAAGAGTACACAAAAGAAGAAGGGATTGACTACACAGATGTTTTTGCTCTTGTAGCAAGATTTGAAGCTGTTAGGATATTCCTAGCTTTTGCTACATCCAAGGATTTCAAGGTCTACCAACTTGATGTCAAGTGTGCTTTCTTATATACTGATGAGGAAGTGTATGTCAAACAACCACCTGGCTTTGCAGACCCAGATCACCCTGATTATCTCTGCAAGCTTGACAAAGCTCTTTATGGGTTGTATCAGGCTCCAAGGAAGTGGTATGAGGCATTATCACAGCATCTCTGTCAGCATGGATACAAGAGGGGTACTATTGATGGAACACTCTTCATCAAAGGAATAGGGAATGACTTGATGCTGGTTCAAGTTTATGTAGATGACATTATTTTTGGGTCAACTAAATGAAGCTCTGCAAAGACTTTAAGATGCTGATGAAGAATAGATTTAAAATAAGAGCCATGGGGGAACTCAATTTCTTTCTAGGAATTCAAGTGAAGTAGGTTGACAATGGCATCTTCATAAACCAGTCAAAGTATGTGCAAGATATACTTACCAGATTTCATCTAATAGAGTTTAAGGTTGCTAAGACACCCATAGCCAGAAACCACTCTCTGGGACCTGATCTTGAGGGGAGTGTGTTCGTGAACATCTATATAGGGCTACGATTGGGTCTTTTATATACCTCACTGCAAGCAAGGCCTTTGGTATCCAAAGTATTCTGACTTCAATCTATATGCCTATACAGATAGTGACTATGGTGGCTACAATATGACTGCAAAGTCTACATCTGGGGAATGTCAATTTTTTGGTGGAAGAATAGTCTCATGGCAATGCAAGAAGCAATCCTATGTGTCTGCATCAACTGCTGAAGCTAAATACATTACTGCTGCAAGCTGCTGTGCCCAAGTACTTTGGATTCAGAATCAGATGTTAGACTATGGATTCAACTTCAAGGAGACTCCTATCCATATACACAACAACATTGCTATCTCTATTACAGAGAATCCTGTACAACACTCAAAGACAAAGCACATCAACATTAGGTATCAGTTGATTAGAGATAATTTTGAAAAAGGATTGATAAAACCAGTCAAAGTTAACACAAATGTATAGTATGCTGATCTGTTCATAAAAGCTTTTGATGAGTAGAGATTTAAATATCTTGTATCAGCTATTGGGATGATTAACTTTGAGTAGATTTTTTCTTAAACTAAACTCAAGATTATTTTTAATATGTGTGTCTTAAGTTGTCTATATCATCACCATATAAGCCTAGTTTATTTTGGAAGGAACTTTTCAAAATGATATTCCTTAAAATTTTGAAAATTTTTCGATATGTTTTCTTTCAGAAGACATCAAATTGTCTTCGAAAGAAAGTTCTCTTCAAAACAAATAACTACTTCTGAGAATTTAACCTTTGAAAGAAATTCTGATATATCTTTTGAAGCTTATATTTGTCACCAAGTACTTATCTTTATTGAAGGACTATATTTCTTCCGAAAGCAATTAAGTCTCGAAAGCTTTATTCTCTCACTGAATAAAATTTCTGATATTTGATATATTCCGAATCAAATTTATCTAGGAAGTAAAAATACTCTAAGTATATTTCTTCTGAAGCAGAATTCTTGAAAGACTAAGGAATATCTTCCGAAGCCAAATTGGCTTCAGAAGTTTTTCTCAAACCTTCCGAAGATAAATTACCTTTGGAAGATTTTAGACTTCCAAGAAAACTACCTTTTGGGCACTTTTTCAAATGTGGGATCGACATCCGGATTTCAAAGTTTATCCGTTTGCATTAACTTTGTCTCAAATCCTTACCATATATATATATATATATATATATATATATATATATATATATATATATATATATATATATATATATATATATTCGTACAACGGTTCCCCCTCTTTCACTTTCTCCTTCATCTGCAAAAATTCAAACCCTAAATTCACCCACAAACTAACCTTGTTCTTACCTTTCTTCACTTTAAAGCTACTCGAAATGGCCAACCCTGATCCCCAAAACCAACCCGATTTCTTCATGCAGTTACACAGGTAACACAACCAAGTTGCTTAGTTATCATCTGAGAAAGATCCTAGTTTCTCAGATGTTGGCCGCATCTTATCTCTGTCAAACTACATCACCGCCCTCACAATAGACCCTCCATTGTATGAAGATCAACTTTTAGAGTTCTAGAGGACCTGCCAAGAGGTCATCTTGAATGGTGGGAAGGCACTATCTGCCACATTGTCGGGGAGGACAATATTCATCACTCCAGCCACCATCAACTCTCATCTAAGGCTGGATGAAGAAGAAGGTGATTTATCCTTCCCCAAATCTATTATAAACAACTCATTCCAACAGATAGGCTATGAAGGGGACTACTCATTTAGAACCTTCATAAAGGGTAAGGTCTCATCTTAGTGGAAGTACCTCCTCCATGTGGTAATCCACTCTCTATCTAACAAACATGGAGGTTGGGATTAAATTCCTGAGGACTTACTTTATATAGTTAATGGGATGGTTCAAAGGGTCAAGTTCAAGTACTCATAGTTTGTTTATACAAACTTGCTTGCCAACTTGGACTCCTTAGAGTATTACATGTTCCCTATATATGTTTAACACATTCTTAATTGTGAACTGGGTTCATAGTTAAGAGGAACATGTAACACTCTTAAACTGGGATAGATGAAGCCTGGTATCTTTAAGACAATAAGAAAGCCCACTGTTGGCTTCTTAAGGGTAGAAGCAACCCTGGTCCTAAAAATGTTAGAGCTCATTGCTCAAGGTGAGAACTTGGTAGCACCAGCCAATGTTGAACCTCCACCTTCAATATCTGCACCTCCCTCACAGCCATAAATCACCATCACCTACCAAAAAAAAATCCAAACGAACCCCTGCTCAGTCTACTCAGGTTGAGCAGGCCCCCTTATCATCACCCATGCAGGAAGAAATGGAAACTAGAGCTCCCACTTCTCCTGAGGAGCAGACCACTCCCATTACTTCTATGATCAGTGCTGAGGTTCCTCATGCTCAGCCTGATGAGCTCATTACCCCGACCTTAAGCCTTCACTTAGAGTCTCAAAACTTTAGTGATCAACCTTTAGGGGAAAGCCACTATCCCCAGCCTTTGGATCTCAACTAACCAATCCCTAACTTTGAATTCTATGAGGATGAAGATATAGGTTTCAGTGAGTACCATGAGTCTATCTTTTCCACCCCTGCTCAAGTAGAGATGGGTACTCGTGACTCACCCATATCCAGCCCATATCATCCACCCACAATTAAGGTGGACCTCCCTGAACCTGTTCAGGAGGCCCATATAGAAGAGGCTCTCACTTTTGCAAGTGATTACATTATTAAGACCTCAACCATGTCAACCCAGCCTATTGACACATCTCTTGAAGCTTTCAGGGTGCAGTGGAAATCCAGAACCAAGAAACACAAGCTACTGATGAGGAAGAAGACCTTGGTCCTATTCTCTCATCCCCCCATGATTCTTCTAATAAAGATGAGCGGAGTCTGCAACTAAAGGTGCACAAACTGTCCAAACTTTGCACCTACTTAGTTTGAAAGGTGAGTCACCTATAATCTTAGGTGGCTACCTCACAAAAAAGGGTCAATGACCAGCAACTTGAGATCACCGATCTCAAGGGCAAGTTAGCTGAGAGACCTATCCAGAGGACTCAACCAGGTCCACAAAAACCTATGGATGTGGTGGACTTAACCCTTAGCTCCCCTGTACAAGAGGTTGATGCTACCAAAAAGGGGGAGAAACTCCTACCTACAATCACAGAACCTGGGAGTCCTCTCAGAGTATAGACATGGAGGAGTTACCACCCTCACTTGCAGTTGTCCATACTCAAAAACCTCCTCAGATCCACATTGATGTGGACTCACTCATTTAAAACTTGTTTGAGAAGGGTATACCAAGGGCAATGCCTACTCTATCCCACCCTACTAAGAATCCAGTTGTGGGATGGAGGTATGATGCTAAAAGAAGAGCCCTGGTAATCTCTAGGCCTTTGTGACAACAAGAAATCTTCAACTTCTACAACTTGAGATACTATGAGAGCACCTATTTAGTTGACTTTCCACTTGCCAACCCAAGTCAAAACAGGCAAGCTGCAAGGTTAGCTGATAGGATTCAATAAAGGATACTTGAAGAGTTCAAGCTGAGAACCAAATTATATAAACAGAGGCTAGCAGGCAAGACTATTGGTCAACTGGATGCTGAGGTGGACCCTAAGATTAGCTTCAAAAGGAAAACCTTGGCTGAAGGCCCAGTAGTTGAGCCTTTGAACTTTGAGACAGGAACTTCTTCAACATCCATTACCCTCAGTGAGGCATCAGCTGGTGCAGGTGTCTCACAGCCTCTCTCTGGCCAGAGCTCAAGTGCATCACCAAGCAATGAAGGCCAAAGCTCTCTCTACCCTGAGTCACACAGGCCTATGAGTGATAAAGGGAAGAGGAAGATGACCTCTGAGGAGATTAAGGAGGAGAAGAGAGAGAGAGAGAAAGAGGAAGGCAAGGAGAGAGAGTTCAAGTAGGACTCGTGGCTTCATGGAAGCTGCAATCAGGATTGCCCCTATGCCAAGCATTCAAGATGATGAGTTAAGGGCAGCTAGATTGAACTATTTGCAGTCCAGGAGAGATAACAAAATAATTTTTATACTAATTTTAATAATAATTTTTATATAATTTGAATAAATAACGTAAATATTGCATTTGAAATTTTAAAAATGATCGAAATGATTTAAATATTGAGTTTAATTTTTGTAATTGATCCAACGGGTTCGGTTTTATTATTTGAAAATGGGCAGATGTTACACAAAAGGGGTGAGCTAGTTGACTTGCATTCTCCACCAAGTCAGGTTGCACCTGAAGCTGAGGTCAAGGTTGAACCCCAAGAGACAACACAAACTGGACCTAGTGCTGCATCACAGCCTGCTTCATCTTCTGATCCACACCAGGGTCTCAATCCTTCTCCTTCTAAACCTGTGAAGGACAAGGACCCAACTAAGAAGGATAAACAAAAACAATCTGGTGTTGCAGGCCAGTCCTCTCAGTTAAAGAGGAAAAGGTTGGCCCTCAAAAGGGACAAGAAGAAGAAGAAGTCCAAGTTATCCACCTCTGCATCTTAGGATGGGTCAGAACATCCTAAGGGTGATCAAGAACAGGCTGCTCATCCAACTCCTATTCAACTAGAGCCTCTTGCTGCTGAGAGACCTATCATGTCTTGGATGTTTGCCACCAATATAGACAGATGGTATATCATTAGAGATCAAGGGGGTCAAGACATGTACTTCTGGCAAAACATACTTGACCTCCCTCTACATGATATATATGATATGAAGAGATACTTTGAGAGTCTGAGGAATCCTGACCAACTAATTATAAAGGGAATGGTCTTGATTCTAATAAAGACTATCAACAGATGAAGATCAAGACTCAAAGGTCTCTTTAGTTTTGGTAGCATCGGCCTAGGAGGAGTTTGTAAGGATCACACTTAGAGGCTGATGCAACCAAAAAACTCTCAACATGCATATGTGAAGCACAAGGAAGTTACTTCAAAAGATTTGATGTAACTCAATGAATTATACTAAGTATCAAATCTTCTGAAGCCAAAAGACCATATCTTCCGAAGCCAAAGATGAAGTCTTCTAAAGCTTGAACGACAAAGTATTCCAAAGCCATAGACTGATTTTTTCTGAAGACAGAGAAGACATGCTTTTTCTGAATCATCTTTTGACAAAAGTTGAACAACTTTCCGCTGCCACTTCTGAAGACTCACCAACATATATGAGTTGGTGAAAAGTCCATGCTTTTGTCAACTGTAGATTAAGGTATTTTGTCTGTAACTTTCTACTCTTGAACTTTTATCCTTTTTGTAATATTAGAATGGGAGCAATGACATATCATAGTCACTAGTCAAAAGGCAATCGAAGTATCTGCCTTTTGACTCTACATTGATCTTGTTGTCTAGATTAGTGTTTCCAGTTGGCCTTCAAAGTATGGCCGGCTATAGGATGTAGTATAAAGTATCTCAAGTACTTGTATTCTTTATGTAAGCTTGGTAACACTTGTAAAAACTTGAGAGCAACATACATCATTCTTGAAAACTATATATAAGTGTTCTTGTTACTTGTATTCATTTGTGACATCCGGTAATTTTCCGTTACCAAACTCCGTTAGTTCCGTTAAGTCATGCATACACGTGTCGTGAGCACACACTAGTTGTCTTTGAACGTTGGTGACTTAATAATAATTAATAATGTTAAACAATAATTTCTATGTGGATTATTGGTTGTGCTTATGCGATTTAAATGTTAATTGTGAATATTATCGCGTAACGTGGAAACGTGTGTATTTAGTTGAAAATTTTGTAGCTTGTAAAGATAATACATATATATGTTATTATTAGTTTATATGTTTATTATTTTAGTTAAAAACATTTTAAAAGAGTGTTTAAAAGCTTAATTTTATAAAAAATACAAGTTATAAGGGTAAAAAGGGTAATATTGATAAATTAAATATAAAAAAAACCCAACCCTAGCCCCTACACCCTTGATCGGCCATGACATCCCTCCCACACACACACACACTTCGAATTCAGCCAAGAACAAGCAAGGAACCCTCGATTTTGGTCGATTGCAAGTGCTACAACGCGTTAGAATCATCAATTGCAAGCCATTACACGTTTAAAGGTTAGATTTTTACATGTTTTTCATGGTTTTTATGGTTGGGCCGAAACCCTAGTCGATTTGGATGAATGGATGTCGAATTCTTGGTGTTTGATGTTTATGTGATGTTAGTTAGATTGTGTTGATGCTAGTTTACATAGATTGTACAAGAAATTCAGGATTTTGTTGCGTTGTTCATACGTTACTATTAATAGTAACTTTATTGCATGAAGTTGGTGATTGGATGATGAATTGACGTTGTTAATGTGTTTGTGATGATATATGGGTGTTAGATTGATGATATGAATGCTAAAAACCTAAGAATGAATGTTGTAGTTCATAGGTTACCAAAAGTGGAAACTTTTGATGTGATGTTGATGAATCATGATGAATGTGATGTGTAGAACATATCTAGATGATAATTTGAGTTGGAATCGGTATATTATTAATGAATTCATGAATGTCTTGGGTGTTTGATAGATTTTGGGATGTGCTTTCCCAAAAGGGAAACTTTATTTGCACAAATTCTTGGATATGAGGATTTGAGCATGTTTGGGACATTAGGATCATGTTGGCATGTTCATGGATGATTTCTAAGGTGGTAGAATGTATTGTTTGGGTTGTATGAATGTTTAGTTGGTTAGTTATCTGATTTGGCCTGTTTGTGGGAATTCATGGTAATGGGTCATATGGGTATGTTAGGACTATTGTTGGTTTGTGGTTGATCATGGTTGAACATTTTGGATGATATGATTTCTGTTAAATGGTATGTTGATGATCATCATACACGCGTGCGAATCTGAGGCCCCTACTTAGTAGGATTGGCAGGGTTTAGGGTGTGAAGTCATGAGTGGCTTCACATGGCATGCCGTGCATGATTTGATCCTATGTATGATGCATTGGTTGTGTTGTAACTATGTTGAACATGATAATTGTTTGAGATTCGCATAACTTGTATGGGAAACCTGGTTGTATGATGATCTAGTTAGTACATGTGATTAATGAAGTGTCATATGTGATCAGTTCGTATGTTAATCATGTGTGATGTACTGTTATGCTTGTTTGACTGAAATTTCACCTATAATGTCACCAACGGGTCAAACGGGTCAACTAGGTCAAATGGGTCATGTTTTTCCAAAACCTTGAGTTCTTTGGTTTGTAGAGCACTTAGGGTTTCATTATGATTCTGTGTACACGTACTTATGTACTCATGTGTTCTAGGTGACCTCTGAGGGTTGTCTATCCACTCTTTCTTGTCAAGTTAAGCCTTAAGTAATTTCTTACGCGCATCAGGTGAGTTCATGCCCCACTCTTTTACATATTCTCTTTTGGGGGAGATAGCATACTGTTTTTACAAACGCTTATTTATATGAGTTGTGTATAGTATAATATAGTGCTGATTACCATGGAAAGTCCCCACACTTTCGGATTGTTAATAATGACATTAGCGGGAAATTTTGGGTAGTAATACTAGGTCTGACGAGCCCCACCTGTGCGACTCGAGGTCAAACGGGTGCAATTTTGTCCTAACGAACATTTGTCACGACCTGGTAAGTCGTGGCAGGAGGCAACAAACGTAACACTCTTAGCTTCAATCGTGAAATCACTATGATTATTACTAATTGTTTATAGACTAGCTATCTATTACAATACACTCTTATATTTTGCAACTGTTATTGGTTTATGTTTAAATGTAAACTCTTGAACTCACCAACCGTTGTGTTGACTTGTTTAGTATGCTATTCTCAGGTTGAGGTTATCATTGCCTAGGAGCACATTACACGGGTTAGCATCATGGTGTTGTCAGCATGTTATGAAACAATGTTTTCAGGATTATGCTTGTTTCTTTATGTTTTGGTTTTGCATAATGCTTGGGCGCGTTTGTTTGCGCATTTTAAATCATGTTACATTGTTTTGGGCTTTCTGTTTTATTTAATGCTTCCGCAGTATTTAAAGTTAAACTTTGATTTTTGAATGTTTGTACATATAGAGTCGTTCTGAGTAACTAATGACTGAGATCCTGGTATGTCACGCGCCTCACGGTAAAACCCCGCACTTGGATTTTGAGGGTGTGACAGATTGGTATCTGAGCCATTGGTGTAGGGAACTAGGTTGCATACACACACTAGACTATAACCGCACAGTTGTTAGTTACTTATCGCTTACCCTCCTTACTGTATACTCATTGACATACGCATCACGTACTTCGCAGCATGGCATCGTCGTCGCGTGACTTGGGTAAGAGACCCACGAGATCTGAGTCACCTCCTTACTCACCCGTACCGGACAGAGGATCGGACTGGCCACGACACCAGTATCCATCTGAAGAGGTTGATTGGGATCAACCGTTCACGATACCTGAATGTGATCCTCCACGAAATTGGGATTACTATTCTACCTGCATACGGCATATGATATATCGGGAGCGAGTACCACCGATAGCCTCTACCCGACCACGAACGAGGTCGTCGACAGCTACCCCATCTCTCACACTCCCTACCCTGGATATTCCTTAAGAGCAAGCCTTTGCTGCACTAGTGGCTGCACTGGACACCGAGCAGCAACGTGTCAGGATACTCACTAGTGAGAATTTTACCCTAAGACACCAGGTGCGATAACTGCGACAACAAGTGGATACGCTCGAGGAGCAACATGGGAAAACCCTTAATGGGTGTTATGCGATGGCCGACGAAGTGGGAGCGCTTACCGGATGCGTGAATGCACCAGAGCAGCGGGAGGTGATGGCTAACGATAGGTTTGCTGCTCTAGAGGCACAGCTAGCAGCGCTTCAGATTGCTAAAGCCCCTGCACCTGGGGAAGACCCTAATGAGGAAGAACCAGAAGAAGATCCGGAGGAAGAACTGGATGAAGTCTAGAAGTTGGAGGCTTTTTGGCAATTAAAGATGGAAGGAATCTGAGATCGAGGTTTACACCATGAGGTCACACGAGTTGGCAACGCTTTGCCCAGGCATGATCGACACGCCGGTTAAGCGGATTGAGCTCTATCTACGTGGCTTGGTTCCAGAGATACAGAGCATGGTGATTGCTGCAAACCTTCCTACTATTCAACAGGTGATCCGACTAGCTCACAAACTTACTGATCAAGAGGTAGAGCAAGGCAAACTACCCAAGCGGGGCGCTGTGGCAAGCATGCCCAACAATAAAGGCAAGTGGGACGGTTCAAGCAACAAGGGATCATCATCAAACAGTCAAACTCAGCAGCAATAGCATCATCAGCAACAGAAGAGGTTCGACAACAACAGAAGCTTCAACTAGATGACTCCCTCAAACCAAGGGCCAAGCGGATATGGCAGAAGACAGCCGAAGTGTAACCACTGTAACTACCACCATGTGGGTCGATGTGATAATTTCAAGTGCCAACGTTGTGGGAAGATTGGTCATGCAGCCAAAGACTGCCGGGATGAACTAATGAAGAAGCCTCAACAATCACAAGAAACTCCTAAAGGTTGTTTCGAGTGCGGAAAAGAAGGCCATTACAGACGCAACTGTCCCCAGCTCAGAAGGAATGGTAATGGCAACAACAACAATGGCAACAACAACAACAACAATAACAGCGGCAACAACAACAACAACGGTAATGGCAACAACAATGGAGGCAATAACAACAATGGAGCCAAAGGAAGAGCCTTCGTCATTGGCTCAGGTGAGGCTCTAAACAACCCTACAATTGTAACTGGTTTCGGTTAATGGTCATTTTGCTACCGTATTATTCGATACCGGAGCCGATAGAAGTTTCGTGTCCACTAAGTTTTGTAGTCTTTTAAGTGATATGCCCTCAGCCTTAGAATCTAAATACATCGTAGAGTTAGCTGACGATACACAGATTCATGTAACGCATATTCTTAGAGACTGCAAGATAGAGCTTGCCAGTCATACATTCGCCATAGATCTCATGCCTGTTACACTAGGAAGTTTTGATGTAGTAGTAGGCATGGATTGGCTTTCCGGTAAACAAGCGGAAGTCATATGCCATGAGAAGATCATACGGATTCCTATTGGTGAAGAAGTCCTTACTGTCAGAGGTGATAGGAGTGGTGCGGTGATAGGCATCATCTCGTTCATGAAGGCACAGAAGTTGTTACCAAAGGGTCGACTGGCCATATTGGCACTCGTCACAGATAAACAGATCGAGGAAAAGAAGATAGAGGATATCCCCGTAGTTCGTGAGTTTCCCGAGGTGTTTCCGGAAGACCTGCCTGGATTACCGCCTCATCGTCAAGTTGAATTCCAAATTGAGTTGACTCCAGGAGCCGCTCCAATTGCGAGAGCACCTTACCGGTTAGCTCCGAACGAACTGCAGGAATTATCCGCCCAACTCCAAGAACTGTTGGATAAAGGATTTATCCGACCCAGTTCGTCGCCCTGGGGAGCGCCAGTTCTATTTGTCAAGAAGAAGGATGGTACATTTCGAATGTGCATTGACTATAGGGAACTAAACAAAGTCACGATCAAGAATAGATATCCCTTACCTCGTATAGATGATTTGTTTGATCAACTGCAAGGATCAAGCTATTACTCTAAGATTGATCTGAGGTCTGGGTATCATCAGCTGAGAGTTCGAGATGAGGACATCTCGAAGACTTCCTTTCGTACACGATATGGTCACTATGAATTTTTGGTCATGCCATTTGGGTTGACGAATGCACCAGCAGTATTCATGGACCTCATGAATCGCGTGTGCAAACCCTATCTTGATCAGTTTGTTATCGTCTTTATTAATGACATACTGATATACTCAAGGACTGAGGAAGAACATGAGAAGCACTTACGTTTAATCTTGGAATTACTTAGAAAGGAACAACTGTACGCAAAGTTTTCTAAGTGTGATTTCTGGATATGTGAGGTGCAATTCTTGGGTCATATTGTCAACGAGAAGGGAATACATGTTGATCCTGCAAAGATTGAAGCGATAAAGAATTGGTCAATTCCTAAAACACCAAGTGAGATATGACAATTCCTTGGATTAGCGGGATATTATCGACGGTTCATTGAAGGATTCTCTAAGATTACACAACCTCTCACAGCCTTGACTCACAAGGGAACACCGTATAAATGGGGCGAGAGTCAGGAATCTGCTTTCCAGTTGCTGAAATAGAAACTATGTAGCGCACCGATAATGGCGTTACCAGAGGGAAGTGATGACTTCGTAGTCTACTACGATGCTTCTATTCAAGGACTTGGGTGTGTACTGAAGCAGCGAGATAAGGTGATAGCTTACGCCTCTAGACAACTAAAGGTTCATGAGAAGAACTATACCACCCATGACTTGGAGCTGGGTGCGGTAGTTTTTGCCTTAAAGATCTGGAGACACTACTTGTACGGTACCAAATGCACTATTTACACCGATCACAAGAGTCTTCAGCACATCTTTGAGCAAAAGGAACTAAACATGAGGCAAAGGCGCTGGGTAGAACTACTGAACGACTATGATTGTGCCATCAGATATCATCCGAGGAAAGCAAATGTATTCGCTGACGCGCTGAGTAGGAAAGAAACTGCTAAGCCTCGACGTGTGCGAGCTTTGCAGCTTACCATTAGCACATAGTTACCTGAACAAATCCAAGAGGCTCAGATAGAAGCTTTGACAGCAGAAAACATTGGGTCTGAATCGTTAAAGGGAATGGAAAAAAAATTAGAAGTAAAAGCGGATGGAATTCGTTACTTCATGGACAGACTTTGGGTACCTCTGCACGGAAATCTGAGAGATCTGGTGATGAGTGAGGCACACAAGTCTAAGTACTCTATACACCCTGGATCTGACAAGATGTACCATGATTTGAAGGCGCACTACTGGTGGCCTAACATGAAGGCGGATGTAGCTACATATGCGAGCAAGTGTCTGACCTGCTCATAGGTAAAAGTGGAATATCAGAAACCATCTGGATTATTACGACAACCTGAGATCCCTATGTGGAAGTGGGATCAGATATCAATGGATTTTATTACTAAGTTACCTCGAACTTCTACTGGTTGTGACACAATATGGGTTATCGTGGATAGATTAACAATGTCTGCTCATTTCCTAGCGATAAAGGAAACAGACAAGATGGAGAAATTAACCCGACTCTATGTGAAGGAGATCGTTTCAAGGCATGGAGTACCGATCTCAATTGTTTCTGACCGCGATGCTCGTTTCACATCGCACTTCTGGCAGTCGTTGCAGAAAGCTTTCGGTACGCGATTGGATATGAGTACTGCTTATCATCCACAAACTGATGGTCAAAGCGAGCGTACTATACAGACTTTGGAGGACATTCTACGTGCTTGTGTGATTGACTTCGGGAATAACTGGGAAGTTCACCTACAATTGGTGGAATTTTCTTACAACAACAGTTATCACACTAGCATAAAGGTGGCACCTTTCGAAGCGTTGTATGGGAGAAAATGTAGATCACCAGTTTGTTGGGCTGAAATTGGTGACATGCAGCTAACGGGTCCTGAGTTAGTACACGAGACCATTGAAAAGATTGTACAAATAAGGAACCGTACGGCTGCAGCGCGTGACAGACAGAAAAGCTATGCAGATAAGCGACGAAAACCTATAGAGTTCCAGATTGGTGATAAAGTCTTACTGAAGGTCTCACCATGGAAAGGCGTGATTCGGTTTGGTAAGCGAGGAAAGCTAAATCCGAGATACGTTTGACCATTTGAGATCTTGGAAAGAATAGGTCCAATGGCTTATCGATTAGCCCTACCTGATTTGCTAAGTGGAATCCATATGTATTCCATGTTTCGAATCTGAAGAAGTGCTTAACGGATGAAACGATGGTCGTACCGCTGGAAGAAGTTCAAGTGGATGAACAATTATGCTTCATTGAGGAACTGGTCGAAGTGATGGATCGTGAGGTGAAGACACTTAAGCAAAGCAAGATACCCATAGTCAAAGTTCGTTGGAACTCGAGACGTGGACCAGAATTCACATGGGAACGTGAGGACCAGATGAAGCTTAAGTATCCTCAACTGTTCGAAAAGACGATGTCAGCCTGCGAAGGTACTGATTTAAATTTCGGGACGAAATTTCTTTCAACATGGGGATGATGTGACAACTCATCCAAAACTCACTCGATTACTTAATGCCAATGCAGTAGACCAATGATGTAACACTCACCATGTAACGCAATTTTCAGGATGAAAATTCTTTCAACATGGGGATAATGTGACATCCGGTAATTTTCCGTTACCAAACTCCGTTAGTTCCGTTAAGTCTTGCATACACGCGTCGTGAGCACACACTAGTTGTCTTTGAACGTTGGTGACTTAATAATAATTAATAATGTTAAACATAATTTCTATGAGGATTATTGGTTGTGCTTATGCAGTTTAAATGTTAATTGTGAATTTTATCACGTAACGTGGAAACGTGTGTATTTAGTTGAAAATTTTGTAGCTTGTAAAGATAATACATATAATTGTTATTATTAGTTTATATGTTATTATTTTAGTTAAAAACATTTTAAAGAGTGTTTAAAAGCTTGATTTTATAAAAATACAAGTTATAAGGGTAAAAAGGGTAATATTGATAAATTAAATATAAAAAAAACCCAACCCTAGCCCCCACACCCTTGATCGGCCGCGACATCCCTCCCACACACACACACACTTCGAATTCAGCCAAGAACAAGCAAGGAACCCTCGATTTTGGTCGATTGCAAGTGCTACAATGCATTAGAATCATCAATTGCAAGCCATTACACGTTTAAAGGTTAGATTTTTACATGTTTTTCATGGTTTTTATGGTTGGGCCGAAACCCTAGTCGATTTGGATGAATGGATGTCGAATTCTTGGTGTTTGATGTTTATGTGATGTTAGTTAGATTGTGTTGATGCTAGTTTACGTAGATTGTACAAGAAATTCATGATTTTGTTGCGTTGTTCATACGTTACTATTAATAGTAACTTTATTGCATGAAGTTGGTGATTGGATGATGAATTGATGTTTTTAATGTGTTTGTGATGATATATGGGTGTTAGATTGATGATATGAATGCTAAAACCTAAGAATGAATGTTGTAGTTCATAGGTTACCAAAAGTGGAAACTTTTGATGTTGAATGTTGATGAATCATGATGAATGTGATGTGTAGAACATGTCTAGATGATAATTTGAGTTGGAATTGGTATATTATTGATGAATTCATGAATGTCTTGGGTGTTTGATAGATTTTGGGATGTGCTTTCCCAAAATGGAAACTTTATTTGCACAAATCTTGGATATGAGGATTGAGAATGTTTGGGACATTAGGATCATGTTGGCATGTTCATGGATGATTTCTAAGGTGGTAGAATGTATTGTTTGGGTTGTATGAATGTTTAGTTGGTTAGTTATCTGATTTGGCCTGTTTGTGGGAATTCATGGTAATGGGTCATATGGGTATGTTAGGATATTGTTGGTTTGTGGTGATCATGGTTGAACATTTTGGATGATATGATTTCTGTTAAATGGTATGCTGATGATCATCATACACGCGTGCGAATCTGAGGCCCCTACTTAGTAGGATTGGCAGGGTTTAGGGTGTGAAGTCGTGAGTGGCTTCACATGGCATGCCGTGCATGATTTGATCCTATGTATGATACATTGGTTGTGTTGTAACTATGTTGAACATGATAATTGTTTGAGATTCGCATAACTTGTATGGGAAACCTGGTTGTATGATGATCTAGTTAGTACATGTGATTAATGAAGTGTCATATGTGATCAGTTCGTATGTTAATCATGTGTGATGTACTGTTATGCTTGTTTGACTGAAATTTCACCTATAATGTCACCAACGGGTCAACTGGGTCAAATGTGTCTTGTTTTTCCAAAACCTTGAGTTCTTTGGTTTGTAGAGCACTTAGGGTTTCATTATGATTCTGTGTACACGTACTTATGTACTCATGTGTTCTAGGTGACCTCTGAGGGTTGTGTATCCACTCTTTCTTGTCAAGTTAAGCCTTAAGTAATTTCTTACGCGCATCAGGTGAGCTCATGCCCCACTCTTTTACATACTCTCTTTCGGGGGAGATAGCATACTGTTTTTACAAACGCTTATATATATGAGTTGTGTATAGTATAATATAGTGCTGATTACCATGGAAAGTCCTCACACTTTTGGATTGTTAATAATGACATTAGCGGAAAATTTTGGGTAGTACTACTAGGTCTGACGAGCCCCACCTGTGCGACTCGAGGTCAAACGGGTGCAATTTTGTCCTAACGAACATTTGTCATGACCTGGTAAGTCGTGGCAGGAGGTAACAAACGTAACACAGTCAGCTTCAATCGTGAAATCACTATGATTATTACTAATTGTTTATATACTAGCTATCTATTACAATACACTCTTATATTTTGCAACTGTTATTGGTTTATCTTTAAACGCAAACTCTTGAACTCACCAACCGTTGTGTGACTTGTTTAGTATGCTATTCTCAGGTTGAGGTTATCATTGCCTAGGTGCACATTACACGGGTCAGCATCATGGTGTTGTCAACATGTTATAAAACAATGTTTTCGGGATTATGCTTGTTTAAACTTTATGTTTTGGTTTTGCATAATGCTTGGGCGCATTTGTTTGCGCATTTAAATCATGTTACATTGTTTGGGCTTTCTGTTTTATTTAACGCTTCCGCAGTATTAAAGTTAAACTTGATTTTGAATGTTTGTACATATAGAGTCGTTCTGAGTAACTAATGACTGAGATCCTGGTATGTCACGCGCCTCGTGGTAAAACCCTGCACGTGGTTGAGGATGTGACATCATTGTTCATCATCTAAGACGGTTTCCTATTTGATATGCTAAGTGTTCTAATCTCTCTGCCTTGTGAAACTGTTGCATTGACCACCATTCAACGGTCCTGCAAATAGGATTATATTTTTATGATTTTATGTATGTTTTGAAAGAATAGTTGCGGGTTTTCGATTGTTGATGCATGCATGCATATATAGACATTGTTTTCTACATAAAATAATAACATTAATGTATACAAATAATAATGAACATAGAATATAATGTAAAAATCAAATGAAATGATATGTGTGTAATGATACATATGAACATGAAACAAAAGTTTTTATTAATGATTTTTGTAAATTTTATGGATATTCAAGTAACACAAGACATATTATTTTATAATAATGTACTATACATCACCAACAATGGTCAAGATACCTTGCAAGTATAAATACTCATTGAGGTGTAGGGTAAAACCCTAAACGAGATAGTTTATGACTAAGTCTTAGTAATGCATACTTTCTAGGGTTTCTTAATAATATATATTAAGATATTGACCTAGAATTTTGACGGATGTTACAATGTTTCACCATACTCATACAAGGATTAAGGGTGTTCAATATTTGAATCAGATTCGAAAAACTCAAAATTCGATTCGAGTCGAAAATAATTGATTTGAATTTGATTCAAATTTTTAAATTCGAATTCGATTTGATTTTAAGTCTAAATTCTCGAATTCGAATCGAATTGCAAATTTGTGATTTTTGATTCAATTTGTAAATCAAATTAGAAATACACACACTTATACTTATATATTTTATATATTAATTTAGAAACATGCATATGAGAAAATAAGAATTAAAAGTTCAAAAAACATATAATATAAAATTTTAAATCTTAATGGTACCTTTTGATTGATTTAGAACTTGAAATATTTTGTATTTTATGCTTATTTATTTATTTTGAGCATTTGTAATTCAATCTTTCAAATAAATTTTGAAAATATTGTTCGATTAATTATTTTTTACTAAATACGAACGAATAAGTTCAAATCCAATTCGAATTCGATTCGAATTTGTTTGGAATACAAATTGAATTCGAATCTTGTTTGAAAGTTTTGGATTTTGATTCGATTCGAACTCGACTTATTTTTTTCGAATTCGAATCGAATTTGAATCATGTTTGAAAATTTTAAAATTCAAGTTATTCGATTTGATAATCACCCCTAGCAAGGACCAAGTCAAGACACATGATAAGATTATTAGGCACTTACCCATTGCATCTTTATGCAATTCATAAACCATTATAGGGTCAATCAGATAGTATGTGTCTGGTTGGTATGTTTTATCTCATTTGTGCCTACTTTCTTCTGTGATTGATGAAGTACACTTTTCATATGTTTAAGTGATTGGTCACCCTCTACAAAGTGTGAATCGGTCGAGGACTCCTGGAAATAACAATCACCTCATCCCAACACCCATAAGCCAAGTGCAAGGCTAAGGACAATACGCTCAAGGGTTTGTGTATATCGTTTTGAGTGTCTCAAATCGAGAGGACACATAGCTTGTCATTTTAGAAAGGCTTTTATAAAATAAATCTTCTGCATGCTAATTTTAATAATTGTTTTAATT
Source organism: Flaveria sonorensis (assembly GCA_025506505.1). Classification (NCBI taxonomy): domain Eukaryota; kingdom Viridiplantae; phylum Streptophyta; class Magnoliopsida; order Asterales; family Asteraceae; genus Flaveria; species Flaveria sonorensis. Next base: position 19,416,385 of record CM046425.1, on the reverse strand, counting down.
GGTCGTTTGCTTTTCTACCTACACGTTCTAGTTTTAATATATTATCTAACACTTTTGTATATCAACATGTTGCCAATTTTTAAAATTAAGAAATCATATTTATTAAATACATTGAGTTTTAATAATCAAAATCACTCTTTTATTTACGATAAATTGGATTTTGATAATCCAATTTTGATAATCCTAACTTTCATTGACTGACCATAATATTTATACTATTTATTTGACCTGTGATAATTCCAACTTTTATTTTTATTATCAATGACAATCCGAATAGAATAATTTTCATAGATTCACATTCAATTTGTATTTATTTCTACTCGATTCCGCTTGTATGCTACTTCATTCTATTTATATTTGTTACTATGAGGTAAATCAAATGCAAATTAAAACATAAATCCTTGATAATTATAGTATGAAATTATCGGTTAATACCTAATACTTTGTATTATTAGAAACCAATTTTTGTTTGTTGACAACAAAAAAAAGGTTATAATATTACCGGTAAAATTTATAGTATTATTATTATCTGACAATATCAAATGTTGTATATCATTAAAATCCAATTTTTGTTTATTTAATTTGAAGGGTTAGAAGTTGTCCTCTGTTACATTCAGGGTATTCTACAAGGATCGATACTGTAACTTACTGACACGAACAATATCAGTGTAACTTCTGCGTGAAATTTGACGGAAAATTTCAATCTTGCTTCGGATAATCAATCAGGTTTTGTTTCGTATCATCTCTTGCAATCATCTGCTCAAATATTGCTTCTTCGAAATCTGTTACGAATAATTTGTAAATCATTAAATGCTTAGGTCCTTCCCTAGGGTTTATTTCCCCCTTTCGAACTGTCGTTAATGCTTGAATTTGAAATTAGTACTTTGCGGATAAACGACTTTAAAGCTTCACAAGACTAATTTGTTAATGAAGATGAAGTTTATAGGTAGTACTGGAAAGTGGAACTGATTAACATTAGTTTTTTTTTTTTTTTTTTTTATGGCTTTTGTGAATATAATGTGTTTTTTGTTATTAATCTTCTTTATGTTTAGTATTATGTAAGTAGGAACAAATTAAGCAGTTAAATTAGTGGCAATTTTGATACTTTGGTGAAAAAGTAACCCTAAGCACGGTCTTCTATGAATCAAAGAGACAAGGGTTGTGGTAGTTAGCTTCGGGGTGCAAGGCACTGATAAATTGAGCAAGTAGAAACAAGTTATTAAAAATTTTCCTATTTTTCAATGTATGTTGCGAATCATGGTTTTTTCCATATTGTATGTAAATCAACATATTATGGTATGATGTAGGAATTTTACACCGAATCACCATAATTGATAATGAGAAAGCAACTGTACAATTTGGTTTCATGATTTTTCTGATAGTTGTGATTATGTGGCAAAATTGCTGGTGTGGTTGGCATACTTAATTTAAGCAGTTTTGGTGTTGAGGATATTCTGTTTTGGTTATAAACTTGCTGAATATCATCATGTCCGTTACCTTATTTCTGAAACTGTTTTGCAGTTGAATTCTGCACCTTTGTTGTCTCCGTCTGCTTAATTACTCAGTCGTACCGAATTCTTACCAACTATCAGTAGTTATATTATACAAAGTTCATGGCTAACAATTATGACCAACCTCCCCCTCCTGGTGTTCAGTGCTTACCGAATTCTTCACCACAATTATTATCATCAAATCAATCTAACCAGCATCCGCCGCAGCATTTCCAAAATTATGTTAATGTTCAACAAGATGCTCACTATGCTCAACACAATTTCTATCATAATTACTCTTCTATGTGGCCCACACTCCTCCCTCTGGAAACTTTCATCCACAATACAGCTCACCTCAACCTGCGCCCTATGCAGCTCCAGTAATTGCTCAACAAGATCGTGTTTCAAAGGCACAAGAGGAAACAGGTAAGAGAATACCAATAGGATCTTATTACATACATAGATGTTTAAGTGAACCAATTAAAATATTAAAAGACACGCTTTGAAGATTGTATCCACTATCCAGTATGATAATCTTTTTCTTCAACACGTATAATGCATTAGGTTGTCATGATATTGACACTGCGGCCCAGGATGCTGTGTTACGCGAACAAGTATGCCAAATATGCCCCTTATGTTTACTCCCATCTATCTACTTATTATCATTTATGGGTTCTTTTGCTGATCAAAAGAAAAATATATTATTTTCAGGAAATTGAGACTCAGAAAGTCATACTTGATCAAAGGTATGATATGCTGTCTTCATGGTAATAACCAAGACGGATTCATAATGTGATAGTATTTTAAAATATGTTTCCCGGTATACTAGAGAAGCTAGGGCTGCAACTGGATCACATGAAGAGAACTCAGACATTTTCTCAGGACGACATGATCCTAATGCTATAAAGGTGTTTACAACGTACATTAACAGATTTTATAGTTAAGAATGATTCATTAAACTTGTTATTCAACCTTCTACACATAGGAACATCTACTGAAGATAACAACAGATCATCGTTCTCAGATGGCGTTAAAGCGTGGCAAGCCTACCTCTTCAGAAGGTTTGTTGAATAGTTTGTTTTCATCGATAAATTGGTCCAGTGAATTAATAGATGATTATGAAGATGGAATGTATTTACACTATATCATTAATGTTCACATGCATCATGATAACTCCAAATTGGAACATTAAGGATTCACTCTTTACTTGGGATATTTAAAGCAGTAAGGTTCTCATGAAATGTCCTTGACACTCATATTTGAAGCGAACATAAGGTTTTCTTATTTAGGCTATTTATATAAATACAACTTTTGTTAATTCCAAAGTCCAAACCCAACCTTGAAACTCTTTGACATTAGCTTAAGGGTGTTGTGAGGCCGCAATACATCTATAGTTTGCATTATTGTTAATAGCTATTTGTTACAGGTTTCTATCAGACATCATCACTTTTGGAGCTTATGCTGAATTTTTACTTTTCTTGTAGCTAATGTGGAGATTGGGAATGGGTATGGTGTACCTGGTGGAGGTGCTTATTACACTGCTAAGAGGACCGACACTATTTCACCTGGTAAACCCATGGAGTCTACCATTGTTGATTATGTTGTTCCCACCTAATGTTGGAGAAGTTTAAGAATCAAGTTAAGCAATCACCTGGAATCACTGCGCCTTCCACGTTACCGCCAGGATGGGTGCGTAAAATTTGTTACATATAATAGTTGTTTAATTTAATAGTTTTCTGGCTTATTTTAGGTTCTATCTTTTCTTTTCCCTATTATGTAGATTGAATATAGGGATCCAACAACTGGTTGTGTGTTCTACTGTAATGAAAAATCTGGAAAAAGTCAGTGGGAAAAGCCTGTGGGGCCGTCCTTGAACTCACACCCACAATCATCTTCAGTTCTTTTAGAAGACTGGCAAGAGGTACTGGACGAGACAAGTGGTATGTAATTTATAGTTAACTAGTATTCCCTCTGATTTTCTGGATGTTATTAATTTCTATATGCTCGGAAGACATAAGAGTTTTCATCTTAAACAGGATGTAAATATTACTACAACTCAAAAACCAACATATCACAGTGGGAGCATCCTGGTTCATCGCAAAAGTCAGCCTTCGGTCACAAGTCAAGATGGATCTAGAGATGTTACTAATTCTAAATCCAGTGATCACTCATTAGAGCAAATAAATGCTCTGGTTGTGGTGGTTGGGGATTAGGCCTTGTGCAGTCATGGGGTTATTGCTGTCATTGCACACGGTCCTTTCATCAAATCTTTCTTGAAATAGTTTATGTGAACGTCAATCATGCAAACATGTCCTGTTTTCATTTGTTAATAATTTTTGTATTGTATTTAGGGTTCTCAACCTTCCGGAACGCCAATATCTGTCTATGATTGCAGCAAGTCAGTATCAAGCGACCAATGATGGTACTAATTCTAAGCCAAGGTATTATACTTTTTTCTGAAATTCTAGCTTATTCTTTGGTCCGTACTCGGTCCTGTGTTTTTTAAGAGTTTGCCGGAGCCGCTGGCGCATTTAGGTGATTTCAAATCTATCTGGTTCCCCATGCACGTGGTGTACATGAAGCAAGGAAACACGCTTTTTAGGGCTTTTCAAAGAGGCACACTTTTGCACATTAGCTTGCCTAATGTACCGTGCTCTCTTCTGTCCTTTTTTTAACAGTTTATGGGTTTTTCATTGACTGAATGGGCTATCTTCTTTAAAAGTCCAAGCTTTTAAAAGCATGTGCTGTAAAAACTAGGTTAGTTGTGGGTTCAGTCTTGTTGTTTTTCCAAAGTCCAAATTTATAACTGTGGCATTTTTTGAACATTTGAACTCTCTTGTTTTACGGTTTCCAGCCGTTGTGGTCATATGATGTTTGATCATCTTATTATCTACATATAAATAAACTGTTCATAAAACAAGTGCGCATAGCATATGGAAATATATAACAAGAAATCTTATCAGCTGCATATATATATAATATATATATATTATATATATATATATAATATATATATATTATATATATATATATATATATATATATATATATATATATATTTATATTAACTGTGGTGCTTTTATAAATAAGCTTCAACGATATTAGTATTCTATTTATCATTATAGATATTCAATTGTTGGATTTTAGGTCAAGCTTAAAACCCCCATCAGGAAAAGGAAATAAAAAGGACAGCAGAAAACGTGCTCACACTGAGGATGATGAGTGGATCCATGGACCAAGTTCCTATTCAGATGCTCCACGTGGTGGTGGTATGCATGCATTTAAATTTTATTCACTGTTCGGTCAATGAATATTTTCATAGCTCCTTACTTGGTTTTAGATGTTATATCAAACACCTTCAAATCCTACTCTTAAATCTATACATTTGCCCTCACCACTTGGGAGGAACGCCTATCCACTACTAAAAGCAAATCCCCTATATCTTGTGAGTATTGCTCCAATTTTGTGTTAATCTATGCTGGATGATTTTTAGGGTGGTTGGCCTGAAAGGAGTACAGCCACGAGCTGCAGATACTACTGCAACGGTATGCCACTCTTTTAGTTGGTTGTTCCATTTTAATCACTTGTATTTAACTTAAGTGGTGGCAGTTCAGACATACCGGCAGCAACTTTACCCATTCCAATACTTCAAATTCATATTATCCATTTCATTAAATAAAATTTATAGTATGATTGTTATATCCCTCTCTTTCTCCTACACTCTGAACTCTCACATCTTAATGCAAGGTTTAAGGGTAATAATATTATAAATCTGAAAATGGGAATATTTGGTGTTATTTTTTTTGGCGGGGTAAACATGATATTATACCACATTTTGAGAGGGTATATGAAATAAGTCGCGATTGTAATGACATTACTTGAAAAACATAGATTAATGAGTGTGGAACATACTATTAAATCGGTGACAATTTGCAGGGTCCTTTGTTTCAACAACGACCTTATCCGTCACCTGGTGCAGTTCTAAGGAAAAATGCTGAAATCGCTTCGCAGAGGAAGAACCCTAATTCTAACTACGCCCCAATTTCCAAAAGAGGAGATGGAAGTGATGGCCTTGGAGACGCTGATTAAATATCTTGAAAATAGAATCTTTATCTTGGAAAATTGATGCCAGTTCCTTGGTTTTAATCACTGAAATACATGCTCCTTTGAGTTGAATCGTCTGTTGCGTGAGTTTGGACAGAGGAATGCATTATCACATAACTCGAGCATATACAAGGGGTAATGTAATGAAATATATTGATGTCCTATGGTTTCCAGGTAACCATGTTTGTTGTTGAAGCTAGTTTACGAAGTTTACATGGGTTCATAAGACAATACATTTTTGAATGTATTGACATTTTGACATGAGATGCATTTATTTTATGTGGATGCAATTATTAACTTGTTACAGTCATGTGATATAAATTGTTACAATCCATATCATCCGTATATTGTTTTTTTCTCTAGACGGCGCAAGTTTTGTCACCTAAGTACAACCTCACTTACAAAGCGACATTAATGTTGTAGTAATCGTTAGGTGCTAGTTGAGCGATGAGGTACTGATAGTTATTAATCATGATTAATTAGACTGAAATTTTATATGTATTTTTAGTTATATATATATATATATATATAATATATATATATATATATATATAATATATATATATATATATATATACACACACTATATTATAACGCACGAAGGAAGGATTCCGGCCAAAGTTAGAGATTTGTAAATTTAAGCACAGGACAACCTAAAAAGTCAATACAAGGTAATTATTTTTTATAACGCTACTAATAAATGAAACTTTAAACTTATCTACATTTAAACCTTTGTATCTTTATTATATACAATTTTTTCATGTTTGTTACAATATGCTTAAAAGAAGGAATTCAGTTTTTAAATAAAACTAACCAGAGACGAGTACCATATAAAAAGTGTCGCACGCGCCGCATCGCACGGGCACGTTAGTGGAAAATATTTAGTTATATAGGTAGTAATTAAGATTTATAAAACTTGTCTGTTCTGTTAGATTCCATTCTATTGTGTCAGATTTTTTTCCTACGACTCTTTTTTGAAATTAAACTCGAACTTAACAATTATGAAAACTTAAAAAAAGTGTCGCAGCGCCGCATCGCACGGGCACGTTAGTGGAAAATATTTAGTTATATAGGTAGTAATTAAGATTTATAAACTTGTCTGTTCTGTTAGATTCCATTCTATTGTGTCAGATTTTTTTTCCTACGACTCTTTTTTGAAATTACTCGAACTTAAAATTATGAAAACTTGCTTTTTAAAATATATAAACTGAAATTATTAAAACTTAATTTTAAATATAAAGGAATTTGGTTCTTTTAGTAAAGAATTAAGTTAAATTGGTTAATTTTAAGATTTTCTCTATTTAATAAGCAAGAAGGCCGGAGATATCACTTTTTTGCAGTCCTAGAAATGTGGCATGTATTGCTTGATATGTTTATTTATTGTATAGGATAGATATATAGATTTTTGTATAAACTTTTATAAAAATATATAGTTGATGCGCTCGCGCACACACACACGGTCAAAATTTTCAGAGTTTACCCGGAATTTCTAGGGTTTGGTGGATTCGTCGAAATCATTGATTTTTGGTCGATTAGGACCGCCTAGGTTCGCCTAGGCCCGATTTTGACCACATTAACGCCTAGTGAGTAATCGAGCGATTACCTAAAAATCCTAGGTCGGGGAACAATTATGATTTTTGGTTGATTGATCGACTAGGAATCATGATTTTTGCAACATTGAGCAACATAGCAAGAGTGTTGGGTCTATAACTGTTAACGATACATAGTTAGTAGAGGGGGAAATGAGGAATCAAATCTTTTGTATTTTGCGTTATCAAAAAACAAAGTGTACTTCAATGATAATGTTAGTTAACCAGCATCAATAACCACAACTAGCCTTTCTTAACAAATTTTAACTAAAACTGTTACAAAACAGTTACAACCATAAACCTAATCCATTTCAAATTAAATGGTTGTAGTGACGAAAAGCATGGGTTAAATAGAAGCAAACTAAGACGAAACCAATCTTTTGTTAAGATGCCATGAACCGTAGAAACGTACACAAGTCAAATTGTAAGTAAGATAATATTTAACATGTTTTATACAATGACAGAGTGCCTCTCAAATGTTGTTTCAAAATGCAACTCATGGATTAAAAAGGAGTAACCGGATGCAACTTTTTGGAAAATCAACTAATGAGGTTGAATCCAAGAAACATACAGTATCTTATAGCAGAATGGGGAAGATATATAAAACGAGGTTGGCGTCTTTACTGGCGGAGCTTGAGGGACCGAAAGTCACGAGATCTAAATTGGGGGGGGGGGGGGGGGCGGGCTCGATATGTATAAAATTTTCGACTGAAATACATATAAATTTCCACTACTGGGTGAACAAACAGGGGATAAGTTATATTTAGTTTTGTGACCACATTTAGTATATTTTTTCTTCTTTTATTATTATTATTTTTGTTAAGAAGTTTGTTTGTTACAAGACAATTAAGATAAATAGAATACCAACACAAATATACAAAGATTTATAGTGGTTTTGATGGATGTTAAGTAGTTTCTCTTCCTGCGTCCCTTGTTAACAACTTAAGAGTTTCCTTAGCTAATACAATTTCTCTAAGTAGGTAGAGATTGTATGCCCATATTTCCTCTTTGATATGGTAGAGATCACCAATCTTCTCCTTAGTTTGCATCAGTAGGGATCACAAGTACTTATCAATGATTACCTTTATAAGCTTATCTTAGATAGAAATCACCACTATAATGTTTCTTTCTATAACGTTTCTCTATATAGTTATAGATGTTACCAATCTAAATCTTACAATCATGGTTAGGGTGACCACCCATATATAACTACTCAATTGTTGACATAATAATACATGAATAACATATAATGCTTCTTATCTTGCAAGCCCATGATCACTCACTTTATAAGAAATGTGTTTTGGATCTGCATATCATTTAGAAATACTTAACTTCGTTTTTGCTCAAAGTAACGGTTTTCCTCCAAAAGTTTCAATTTCAAGTTTGCTCTCCTTATGGTTTGTAGTTTGTCCAATCAACTGCCCGACACTTACGACATCCATTATATCCGTTAGTCATCTCCACGTGCCCCTCATGTGAGATGCATTTACGTCATTTCATCTACTCTAAGCACTTATTTCCAAAAAACCCCTTTCATATAGACTTTCTTCTCAGACTTGAACACAAAATAATTCTCCATCAGAAAGATAACCATCAAGGCCGGTTTCACCAACTAAAACTTTGATTCCTACTACAAAACTTTCACAAAGAAGATCGAGACATCCTTTTTAAAAGCCATCGTTGATATGGCTTCTGCGCTTTGGTACATTCATTCTTGAGAAGAGGAGCTAGATGTTAAAAGACTACTATACAGTAAGTTTTTTAGTGAAAAGGTTGCAAACATGGGTTCTTTAAGCTTTCTATGACTCTGAAAACTTTATTTTATGATTGTTGCTTGATTTTTGTTAGGTGATAACAATACATTGTTCTTAATGTAGCTTCACCATGGGGGGAATTCTTAAAATTTCCAAAGAGAAAGTATGTCAATGGAGAAGTAAGCTATGTTGATTTACTTGATTAGGATGAATTCTCAGCGCATGAGATAAATGCGATGGTGAGAGAACTAGGTTATCATGAAAACGAAATCATGTTTAACCATTTTAGGATTCCAGGGAAGGAGTTAAGTTTTGGTTTACGGGCTCCAACAAATGACTATTACATTAAACATGATAAAAAAAAAAAAAAAAAAAAAAGTAGTTGAAACTTACTTCTTTTCAACTCCAAATTCAAACATTAGGAATAAGGAACTGCATGAAGGTAAAGTGGAAGTTATTAGGTCCTTAGTTCAAATCACAAAAGCATGTAGGAAAAGACTAGCCTTAGAATGGCATGATGAAGGTGATGTGGATGCTAATGCTGGAGGTAGTCAAGCTGATTCAGAAGCTAGTGTAAAAGGTGGAGGAGGTCTAGATGGCACAGAATGTTGCGATGGTAATGAGGTTTTGTATGCTGATGAAGGTTGTGGAGGCGGTTTAGTATTGAAGGTTTGGATGGTAATAAAAGTGTTATGGATCCATTTGAAGGTGTTATTACCCGAACAGAAGTAACTAATGATGGTGGTGAGGATGTTTAATGTTGATTTTGCACTAGGATATGACGAAGCTACTAACGATGATGTCATGGAAGATGAAGAAGAGGATTTAGATTTCTTGGTTGACATAGATAATATGTTTGATGATGTGGAGGTTGGTATATCAAATTTTAGAACATCATGGACATGGACATAGGTAAAGATTCTTTTGAACAACACAACGAATATGATGATCAAGACAGATGTGGATCTAGATGATTTTGATGACCCACCTTTAAAAGGGCGTTGAGAAAGAAAAATAAGAACAATAAGGATGAAATGGTTGAACCATTCTTTATGAGTTAGAGTTTCTCAAACAGGGATGAAATAAGGGCACCTGTGAAGTTGTTAGGTTTGGATAGAGAAAATAACTGAAAATTATTAGAAATGATCTTCGTAGGTTTCAGGTATAGTACTAGGGTTCAAAAGCTAGATTTAATAATGGAAGGGTCCAATGAAGATAACTAGTTAAATTCATAGCACTCAAGAGGGTCTAAAACTTGTGTTTCCTAAAACTTGGTGTCCCTAAAGGTAAGACTTTATTGACCAAATCTACCTAGAAAAACAAATATATATTACAATTTATCTTTGGGTTCTACATGTGTCTAAAATAAAAAAGGGTCTTAGGATTATCATAACTTTTATCAATGAACATAATTTTATTCAAACTAGGATGTTACGGCAACTACAAAGATTGAAGGGAGGCGGAACTAATAAGGTCAAACCTTCGAACCAGTGTCACTATTGATGTTGAAAGGGAGTTTAACCCTGCAAGTAAAATCAAACCGTTCAGAAGGATCTATATTTGTTTAGGGGCTTTGAATACAAGGTTTAACCTATGTTGTGACACTCATTATTTCCAGGTTAACCTTGTTAACTCAACCTTCGTTACTTTAATGTTCTCCGACAATTTATCTAATTATAAGATGTAAATTATTTAAATTTAGGGACTAGAATGGGATTTAACACAACTTGTTTTTATTTAAAATAACCAACAAGTCCCTCCCACTTATCCCCATCCCGCGAAACCCTACACCCGCATCCCTACCCTTCAGGGAAGCTCCCTCCCCTACACGGCAGCCCACTCTTGCAACCGTACAACCTCCGGAGACTTTCCCACCTACAACCGCGAGTCCCTCACCAACCACCGTCACCTCTACTCTATAACCTCATTGTTGCGGTCAAACATCGTAACTGCTAACCACCACAACTGTCTCGGCAGCCGCGAGTATCAACCAAAACAGCCTCGTATCTCGGTCGGTATGATTCTTCCCTTGTTATTTGTGTTCCTTACGTTACGTTTCGGGGTTTCGGAAAACGGTTTCCGCGTAATTCACGTATACAGGTATAGGGGTTGTGGTAATCGGGTTAGTGTGTGCGTTCGAGTATGTACGCATATATGCATATATGTGCATTATGTGTTCTATACAAATTGCTATCATGGCAATAGGTGTGTGTGTTCTAGTATATATATATATTGCACATCTGATGTTCGGCAAACAGAAAAAAGGCAGGACGGGGATACCTCATATAGCCCCATACAATACGTATAAATGACACCTTAAATTCTCAAACACATGATGTCATTCATGCTAGGCGGCTGGACTATACGAGGGGTTAGCACCATATGCGTGGTAAGACATTTTTTTCTCAAACTTGTTAGATTTTGGTCCTCAATGTAACCCATACGTGTAGTATAGTGTCTATACAAGTAGTATAGTTCGATACGTGTCTTATAGTTTTTATTTTAATATAGCTTTTCTTTTGTAAAAAAATTTAAATAAACGTTTATATAAAAATAATTTTAAAACACTTTATATGATAGCTTAAAAAATATTTTCAAATGAACACTTTTATAATTTTTTTATAATTCTCACTTCAAAAAATACAAACATTTGTAATTTAAGTAACTAATCGATTGAACAATACAGATATTTGTAATTTAAATAAACAACCAGCCGAACAATACATACATTAGTATAAACACACATTTTGAATGTAAACCACCAAAATGTTATACAAAATATTACTATTACGTGAGTTCGTACATGCACAATAATATATCAGAACGTACAACTCAAATAACAATACAAAAAACAAACACCAACCTATGACGCATCTAAATACTATCGTGGCAGTGGCAGCCCCCTCCTGCTTTATCTTGAGCTAAATGTACTAATGCATAAGATCCTCCGCCCGGTCGATCTGCCGACTCTAAAGTTGCAAGGCCTGAACAACCTCATATAACAATGTCTCTACACGTGCAGACAGTCTCACATCTAAATACTATCGTGGCTTGAATGACTAATTTGACCACCACCAGGTTGTGTTGGAAATATGAAGCCATATGCCACGTATAGTACTATACGCGATATATAACGTGGTGTCAAAATATCATTTTGGGTGTCTTAATATAATGACTTTTTTTAATTGTAAACTAGTGGGGTCCACATATATATTTAAATCTCTTTCTTCAATTTTTCAACATTAAAGGACAATTTATTAATTTCACATCTACTTAATTAGAAAACTTAATAATCATTTATATCAAGGAGCACTTGGATTACGTTTGAACAAACACTTGAGACCATGACTATAATTTCAGAAACTCTAAAATCATAGATGTTATATGAACATCACATAGTAATCATCTATCTAATTAACTTTTAATTTTTAAAAATATATTTAAAATAATTTTATTGTTATCGTTATTGGTTGGCATTCGTGCATTTTGCGAATCTATCTATTTTAAAAAAAACCAACATTTTTTGGGACATATGACACGATTCTATGAATGCTTAGATTGGTTTTCCCGCCTAAACTCATATACACATTTTAATTAAAATAAATTTTAAACACGTAATAAAATCACATTAAATTTCTCATTTCCTTTCATACATTTCTCTCTTCCATTTTAGATTAATATTTGTATTATTTCTCTATACAATTAAGAAAGCTAAACATTTCCAACATTAATTTTGAAATCATTTGCTTGATTTGTTTGAGTAATTTAATTACTGGAAAATAATTATCTTAGTTACCGGTAAGTTCCTTTAAGATATTAAATGACAGTTTAATTAAATAAACTAAACAACTATATATCCAAAATTTAAATCTTCTTATGCTAATAAATTAATAAGATTTACTAAATTATAAGGTTTCAATTATATCATATTTTATAATATAATTTTTTAATTCTTAATTTTCTTTACTTGTCATATATAATTTCTTAAGAATTTATTATTATTTTATTACTAATGGTTGATAAATTCTGACATACAAAAATTTTATAATAACTAATAATTTAAAAAAATTAAATTTATTTTACCCTTATAATATATGGGTTATGATCTAGTAACTCATAATCAAGTAGGGGTATGCATGAGTCGGTTTGGTTCGGTTTTAGCTTAAATCGAAACCAAAAACCAATATTTATGTTTTTAGATTTTTATAACCGTTCGGTTTCGGTTTCTACGGTTTTTGGTTTTTGGTTTTCACTTCAGTTTCGGTTCGGTTGCGGCTTTTTTCGGTTTTACCATTTGGCCTTTTTTTATAGAAAATTTTGGTCCAAATTAATGAATATAAACCAAAATCTTTAGGTTTACATCATTTTATTGATATTTAAATATAATCTACATATTCTTATAAATTACTTGACATTAAAATGAATTACAATTCATAAAATACAATAACAAAAAATTCAATAAAACATTTTTATCTACCAATTCAAACAAATAAGTTTAAAGGTTATTCTTGAAATCTAAATAAATTTTTTTTTTGATAATATAAGTTAAATAAGTAAGTAATACGCTAACCATTTTTATAAGTGTATGAATACACTTTCAAATTTAGAAGTTCGGTTTGTATGGTTTCGATTCGGTTTTTTTGGTTTTTATAACAAGCAAAAGCAAAAGCAAAACGAAAAAAATCAGTTTTTATAAAACCATCAAATCAAACTATAGGTTTCTTATTGGTTTCGATTTTTTCGGTTGGATTTCGTTAGTTATTTCGGTTATGGTTCGGAGTCCAAAACTTCATATTTTCTTGTGTATAATTGTATAAACATCTCTGTTCTCCACCGGCAACCCAACTCCACTCATACTCGTAACTTTTACTTCCAACTCTGCTTGCCGTGAATTACACCAGCTACAGCGCCATCCACGGTCAGTTTTCACCACCAATTGGTCTGCTATATACTTGTATGTATCATTCTCAACGTACCCCTCACTCCCTTTTTAGCTACTTTGCCCCTTTCAAGATCGAAGGGCTTCCTACTAACATTACATTTCTCAATACATCCATTGTTTAATTATTATTGTTGCAATTAGACTTGGTTGCTTTTTTTCCTTTTTAGGTACCTCATTGATAACGTCTTTTAGGTATTGACTGTAATTAAACCCGCATTTAATCTGTTGATTTCTTAATTATGCGTCCGATTGGTATGTTATACTTCATCTGCACTACCTAATTATGCTCTATAGATGATGCCATCATCTTCAACAGCAGTATATGATGTCTTCATGAGCTTCAGAGGGGAGGACACTCGTAAGGGTTTCACCAGCCATTTATATGATGCCTTAACTCGAAATGACATCAGAACCTACAAAGATGACAAGACACTTGAGATTGGGAAGCCCATTGCTTCCGAGCTCCTAGAGGCCATAGATACATCAACAATTGCCTTGGTGGTTTTGTCCAGCAATTTTGCGACATCAAAATGGTGTTTAGAGGAAACTGCAAAGATTGCTGATTGCATGAAACGAGGCAAACTGATGGTTCTTCCTGTTTTTTACCACGTGTCTCCCTCTGACGTGCGTCATCAAAGTAACGGTTTTGAACAAGGATTTGCGGATCATGAAGCCAATCCTGAAATTGCACCACAAAAGGTGGAAACATGGAGAGCTGCTTTCAAACAAGTGGGGGCAGTCTCGGGAGTGCATGTGACAGCAGACAGGTAGCGGTCTTACTAGCTTTTATGTTTTTGGCCCGTGTCATTGTAAATTGGAAAAAAATCATACAACTTAACGCATTCGACTGTTGAGTTAATCTCATGTCCAGTTACCTGCAGGGATGAAGCAGAAGTCGTCAGTGAAATTGTGAGTAAAGTATTAAAGGGACTTGCCTGATACAATGCCAATAGATCTTCCCAACAGTCTAGTGGGAATTGAGTCACGACTCACGAGTGGATGAAGTGAAGAAGTTTTTGCGAATGGGCTCTAGTGAAGTTCTATTTATAGGCATTTGTGGGATGAGTGGAATTGGTAAGACTACTCTAGCTGAAGCTGCCTGTAAGGACATTAAATGTAACTTTGAAAAAAGTAGCCTCATTGAAAACATCAAGGACATTTCCAAACAAAATGATAGTGCTGATCTATGCAAATTACAACAGAAGCTTCTTGATGACATTTTAATGGAGAAAAGCATGCGTTTTCAAAGTGTTATTCATGGACAAACTTTATTGGGCACAAAGCTACGTGGTTTAAATGTGATAATCGTATTGGACGATGTGAATCATGTTGACCAGTTGGCCTATTTAGCTGGGGGGCTTGAATGGTTTGGACCTGGCAGCAGAATCATAGTAACCACAACAAAAAGAAACTTGCTGATTCTTCATAAAATAAATGAAATATATTTGTGTGAGGAAATGAAAGGTGATGAAGCTCTTAGTGTCTTTTGCCAATCAGCTTTCAATCAAAGCCATCCTACACATGGTTATGAGAGGTTGTCTGATGATATTGTGAAGCTTGCTGGCGGTCTTCCATTAGCTCTTAATGTTTATGATAAGCTATTACGTGGGAAGAGTGTAAACTACCGGAAAGATATGCTGATGCAACTTAAAGAATATCCAGAGAAAGAAGTGCTTGGAAGGCTTAAAGTAGTTTATGCAAGACTGGATGAAAATCAGCGTTATGTCTTCATATATATTGCATGTTTCTTGAAAGGGGAAACAAAGATTTGGTAAAAGATATACTAACCAATATTGGTTTGTACTCTGAGTGTGGAATTACTGATCTTATGAACAAGTGTCTCATAACTATCAATTTTGAAGATAATGTGTGCATGCATGACCTGCTGCAACAAATGTGTTGGAAAATACTTCGCACGGAATCTCAAAGATGTGATGGAAAGCACATTGCAATCAAGTATCATGAAGATATCATAGATACCCTCTCATCGAACCCAAAGGTTTGTTTGATGGCTTACCAGAGAATACATTGAATTTAGACAAATCAGGTAGGAAATAAAAAAAATAATCTTAGCACTTTTTAATAGTCAAATGCTAAATATGTCTCAAATTTAAACTTCGCATGGAATGGTTCTCATTTTAAGCTCTAAATATAGTCAAAATAGATACCTCCTTTACACTTGTAACTCACAAGCTGAGAGGGAAATAACAATATTTCTAACGTACTGTTGTGCTTGTATCTACCAGGGATCACAAACTGTTGAAGTCATTAACCAGGAGCCATATAAGGGTGAAGTGAATGATTGCTTCATAATTGATCCTATGTGTTTCTCAAATATGATGAAACTAAAATTTCTCAAAATTAGTAATGTACACTTCCCTAAAGGACTTGAGTATATTTCCAATGATCTAAGAATTCTTGAATGGTTTGAATGTTCTTTGAAGTCCTTGCCTTCAATGTTTGAACCAAAACACATTTATGAACTTGAAATGTGTTCTATTCAACTTAAAACACTTTGGAAGAAAGATTTAGTAAGTAATTGTCTGAATATCTCATTAACAGTTTTCCAGTTATGATTTGCAAGGTAGGAATCTCACAATTCCCTCTTTGACAACAGGAGCTGCCTAATTTGAGATCTATTAAGCTCAGTTTCTCAAAGAACTTGACCAAAATTCCAGATTTGACATCAGCATCGAATTTTGTTAAACTAAATCTTGAAGGCTGCACAAGTTTGGCAAGGCTACATGAATCAGTTATTCTCCATAAACGGCTACGTTACTTGAATCTCAAAGGGTGTACAAGTCTTCAAAGCCTTGGCAGAAGTCGTATGGAGATGGAAGCTCTTGAGGCACTTCTTCTTTCAGGCTGCTCAAAACTTAAATATATTCCTGAGTTTGGAAAGAAAATGAAGCACCTAGAATATCTGTATGTCGATGGAACTAGAATAAAAAAATTACCAGAAAACATGGGGGAAATGTGTGATTTAAGGAATCTTGATATCAGTGGAACCTTTATCGAAGAGCTTCCATCTTCTATTTATGGTTTAAAGAAACCAAGACTCCTGCATGTAAGTAGATGTCGGCTGTCATTCAAAACGGGATGCTTTCTAAACCCCAGTTTGGATACATTGTCATCAGGTGTAAAAGAAGTTGATCTAAGTTATTGCAATCTATCTGTGGTTCCTGACAGTATTGGTTTATTATGTCACTTGATAACTTTGGATCTATCTGGAAATGAATTTGTTTTGCTGCCTGCAAGTATTATTCTCCTTTCAAACCTGAGAATGCTTTGTTTGAATGATTGCAAGAGGCTTCAGTCTCTACCAAAACTTTCATTAGTAGATGAGGACTTGGATTATGGACCTCGAAGTAGATTCAATTACTATGTTTCTACAGAAGGGGTTGATCTATCTAATTTTCACACATCAAGCCACAACAATCGTCCAACCGTATCATGTTTGAACTGTCCTAAACTGGGAGTGGACAAACGAGGCAGTTTTCTAGTGGAAAAAATATTAAATAGTTACCTTGAGGTCTGTCATCTCTCTCTATCTCTATATATATCCATCCATCCATCTATACGTGTGTTTGTTTATGTGTAGACGTGTACTAATCTTGTCATTTATGTAGCTACGAATGAAATATTGGATGACACCTGAAGCTGTGTTTCAGATAGTTGGTGCTGGAAATGAAATTCCATCATGGTTTGTGCAGCCAGGTTCTGAGGGTCTGATTCTCGAAGGCCCATGGATCGGAGTTGCTATATGTGCTGTTATTTCTGTCAACGATGTTAATGTCTATATGGAATCTAAATACACGTTAACAGCTCATATTCATCTTGGGGTGAAACACTGGAAATTTTCCATCCCCATAAATTTCATGCTGGCAGATGCAGAGACACAATTAGTTTTTTATTGGACAGGAGCTGATGATCTTCAAAGAATTGTAGGTTCAAGTCAAAAGAGAAATTTTGGTGTTTCATTTAGCGTGGACCCAGGAGGTTAGTCCGATGAAAATGAAGTATTTTTTTTTCAATAAATATTACATAATATTTGAAGTAAAGATGTTTAACGCACACTTAATGACTTTGAATCAATTTATTGCAGATAGTAATTTGCACATGACAAAATTCGGTGTCGGTTTTATACATAAGGAATACATAATGCGCCTTAAGCAACATAAAGCTTTTGTTGACAATCGGAATTGGCATGATCTTACATATTCTCTCTGGGGTTTAGAACCCTGTATGGCTGCTTGTGAAGCTGATTCAGACCTCCATCACGGTATCCGTAAGATGATAGTTTTTATTTTTGACTATGAAAGAGAAGGTTCCTTGGATGGCATCTACCAAATCACTAAAGGTCTACTTGAAATCAAGTCAGAATATTGCAGTCTGATAAGTGGATGCAGGAGTCCATCACGGCGTAAACCGAGTGTTTATAATTATTATGTAATCAGCCTTGGAGTTTCGGTACTTTACAATGATTTCGTACAGTCAGTGAAAGACATAAATGATGGGTGGTTGAGTGTAAAGTTGGCACTGGAGCAAATTCTGGTCAGAAGTAGAGCTGCAAATTACAGTTATAAAGAGATGCTACAGCATCTTGATTATCTTGAAAGTGCTCATAGTGTTGGATTTTCTGATAATTTTATCAAACTTCTTTTTTCTGTTCGTAGGAGAATAATTCGATTACTGCATTTCATCGCAAGGGACCTCAGTATCACTCCATCAGAAAAGGTGTTGGTGTTGGTCTTAGCTAAAATATCAAGCATCCTAATGGCAAGTGTCATCTGTATGATGGTTGTGTTTATGGGTGATTATGAACATCCGAAATTAGAGATGAAATGCACAACCTTGAGATCTCTTTTGCAATATTTGTTAAAAACTTTTACAGTTCATTTCACAAAGAATGGATGGTTTATTATGAAGACAGATGGTAATCATGAGTTGAAGATCTCAGAATTTTATTACAATGGAATTCTTCTACAAGAGTTGGTGAACAAGATGAGTCGGTCTCGTTGTTATACCAAAGAGAACAAGGAGGAGATGATGAGTGTAATTGATAAGCTTGAGAACAACATCCATAAGGTGTCACATACCATTCAAGAAATGAGTTTCCATGCTGACCAATATAGTCATAATCTAGGAAAGGCCAAGAAGCACGTAAAATCTTTTTCTGGACTTTCAAAAGATGATGATATAATATCCATGTTGTCGTTATTTGATAAAAGTTAGATTCGATGTAACATTGTGTACAAATTAAAAATATATATTATTTTATGGGTAACTCTACGTATCAAGATTGTAGTTTATTGATAAAAATGTTTAATAGTATGATCACTTTCGAACAACATTGCCTATAGAATTAGAACAAAGAAGCGTATGAGTTTTAATATGCATTCCTTAGTTTTTGTAATTATAAGGTACTTTTTAAAACAATGATAATATGATTTTTATGTTTTCAATTAGATGAAGTGGAAAACAAGCAATCATGATCCATCTGAAGCAAACTTTCAATATATTAGACCCTGCTTATCTCACATTATGTATTTCATTGCCGGAAGAGAATTTCTAATCGTTGAATCTTGCTGATATTAAATGTTGACCGTGTTAAGTAGATAGTTACACCTTTTTAGTAGTCATCGATGGTTGCTTGATTTCACTGGATTAACCACTAACCACGTTCTCCATCCTCTCCTCCCCACTTTGCCATTGGTATTTCTCTCACACAGATCCTCCTCATTTCATCATATACTAGAAATCCTTCTCCCTAAATTCTCTCAAAACCGGCAGATGTATATCGGTGAAGACGTAGATTCATAAAAGACTGGAGCTTTGACTTCATCAAATGGAGCTTCGACTTTTGTTGGAAGCATAAACCCGGTTTAAAGCCATAAACCAGAATCTATCTTGATTGATTTGTTTTTTTATTCAGGAGCTAGATGAGCCATGGAGCTAGAGTGAATAATCGGTCATTGTCTATATTTCTCGGTCATTCTAAAATTTCAAGAATCGTTCGATAATGTTTTAAGTTGAGCTTTCGATAAATTAGGTTTTATCTTTGTGGGTGTTCTTTATATTATTCGCTCATATCAATAAAGTTTTCATCTATTTGCTTCGGTAGTCAATGTATATTTGCCTTCATTTCAAGGCTATAATGTGTTTAAAGGTACCCATATTAATGGGTATTTTTTAAATGCAGAATTGATTCTCGATATACAGAACGGTTATTCTAAGAACGAGAGTGGTTAAAGATATTGATGAACAGATGCATTGCTTGCAACAATGTCACCAACAGTGATACAAGGTTCCGTTCATATTTTGGAAGTTTTTTAAGGCCATATAAGCTAAATTCATATAAATTTATAGTCCAATTGGTAATCGGTTTCTAATGTTTGGCTAAGTCGCTTCTACTTAAAGTTATTTGATTATGATTATTTATGGGTCAAATAATCATTTTGATGAAAAGGAAGAGTTTTTATCATTGTTTGCCAAACTTTAGTGTTTTGGTTTTTATTTTATTTTTTTAACATATTTGGCTAATTTAGACTGTCAGGTCTTTTATTGTTTTTATATTTTATAGCTAGCAACACAAACGTGATACTTCTTGCTAGGCTGCTAATAATTGTCATGCTACCATACGTGATCATGAGGATACTATTTATATCATGGTTGTAAGCCTCTGTTTTGATTTTAATGATTTTATTATGAACGCGGCTGATTTTAATCATTTAACTTCAGTTGTTACGGGAGTCTTTTACTCGTGTATGAAAACTATAAGGAGGGCTCATATTCCACATAAGTTATGGGAGACAATTAAATTCCTCGCAACTATGAAAAGGCACTTGAAACTATCGACAACAATTTGGTATACATATATTTTGAATATTCTTTTATCCATTAATATTTCAAAAGTTAATCACTTTCTTGAATTGACATATGTACTGGCCCAATTTTTTGTGCACGAACGAAACAATGGTTGACTAAAGAACATGTCTTGCAAGTTGGAAGTTGCAAGTGACTGTGTGTACACAACTTTCTTGCTTTTTTATCCATTTGCATAAAACCAAATGACATTCACCAGGTTATTTATAGGTTATTTATAGTATGAAAAGAGTAAAAGGAAGAATTTCATATATTCCCTTCTTCACCCTTGAAATTACATATTTCCTCAAAACATAAGTTTTCAATGCATAAATACAATGTTTTTAAGCATGTTTTGAGGAAATATGTAATTTTACAAGTATAGAGAGGGATATATACAATTGCCTTTAATGTTAAAACCCAAGAAATGATTTTTAATCATTTTTTGTTATTTGGTATCAGCCGATAATAGCTTGACAGCTATGAAATAACTGTCCAGCCAATTAAATAGGGTAGATTGATATTGAAATTATTGTGCCTTTCAACATCTATATTGTCCAAATTTAGCATAGGTCTGGTTGTACTATATATTCAATCAAATATCAATGAGAAGGGACACGGATTCAAGATACCAAATATAATGGTATCAGAGCTGTAACTTTGATAACCTTATAACCTTCTGCAGCCTTCCTTTTTATCCCCTGCTTGCTTTCGACAAACCATCTTCAAGCACCCTTCTCATTCGTTTTTTTCTTCTCCTTCGCAAAATCCACCAAGCCATGACTGTACCAACATCAAATATTCGATTCCCTTCATTTTAGAACTCGAGAGCTGTTGAGGCCCCTTCGGATCATAGATTTGTATCAGTGTTGTGGATGAACATCGATTAAGAGTATGCACGGATTTGTGCGGTGACTCGATGGAAAAGAGGGTCAAACGAGACACACAATACAATCTGATTTCCACACATTATTCGACATATAAATAGGGTATTTATACCCTTACAACGGCGGTTAGAAACTACTAAAACTAACACAATTTACTCTTTAATTCCCGCCTAATTCACATGTTTGACTTTTTTTATTTTGACTTTTCTAATCTGACTCTAAATAAACATTAATTCATATAATTTAGGATTGTCTTGATTATAATCTTCCAGCATTCACTCCCCTAATCAAGATAATCCTTAATCTTGTTTCTTGTTCATCCTTGCAGTCCATCTTCTTCCCTTTTTACTTCTCGTCTCCGATTAACTTGAGAATTTTGAAAACTTTAATCCTTGATGCATAATGAAACGAAAAATTCTATTCCCTTGATCCTCTTGATCTTCTGCTGCTGACCCGTATGGTCTGAAACACTTTGGGAGAAAATGGGAAAACCACCACTCCATTGTGGTTTCCCGAAATATGCATCTTCTTCGTTTGATTTTCTTCGTATCCTTTCTAGTTCTTGGGTTTAGATCGCTTAAACCCTGCACTTCTTAACCCTTTGATATTCGATTGTTCTTTCACCGGAATTCCTCACATCGGTGAAAGACGATTCTTCTTTTGACTTTGTCAGTGTCTCGCCGGAGTCTCTGTTTAGCATTGTTTCTTGATAACAATTCTGGGTTTGATTTAATTGATCCTCTCTTGATCAATTTTGATGAAGACGATGATCTCTGAACCAATAAACACTTCTTTGGTATTGATTTGGGTTCCAATTTATGTCGTTGTTCTTATTTCGTGAAACAGGGACTGAAACGTTTGAATTTGGACGATGGTGACTGCCTTCGATTGATCCTTCTTCAACCTTCGCTCTAATACCATGTTGAGGCTCCTTTGGATCATAGATTCGGATCAATATTGTTGATGAACATCGATTAAGAGTGTGCACAGATTTGTGCAGTGACTAGATGGAAAACAGGGTCAAACGGGACACACAAAACACACACAATACAATCTGATTTCCACACATTATTCGACATACAAAGAGGGTATTTATACCCTTACAATGGCGGTTACAAACTACTAAAACTAACACAATTTACCCTTTAATTCCCGCCTAATTCACATGTTTGAATTTTCCTATTTTGACTTTTTTAATCTGACTCTAAATAAACATTAATTCTTATGATTTAGATTGTCATCTTCCACCAAGAGCAGCCAATACAATTCATGGGCAGAGGTTTTCCATATACACTGCAGAGCTTTTCAAGTCAGTGCCCTACCACCCCGTAAACCTGCTACCCCTATCCCAACCCTGCTACAGCAGACAAGCCTAACCCTATCGCAGGACTCTAAGGCTGAAATTGAACTATGGAACCGACCGGATGCCATAGTCCTTCAATGGATATACTGAACCATCTCTAGTTACCTTCTTCATACCATTCTTAAAACCAACTCTACTGCTGCTCAGATACGGGTTGCTCTTGAAAACATATTTCAAGACAATCAAAGTTAAAAGAAGTTAATACAAGTTATTTCAATCTATCTGTGGTTCCCGATGGTATTGGTTTGTTATGTCACTTGATAACTTTGGATCTATCTGGAAATGAATTTGTTACGCCACCTGCAAGTATTGGTCTCCTTTCAAAACTGAGAGTGCTTTGTTTGAATAACTACAAGAGGATCCAATCATTGCCTAAACTTTCACTAGTAGAAGAGGACATAAAATATGGATGTTGAAGTAGATTCAGTTACCTTATTTCCCTAAAAGGGGTTGATGTATCTAAATTTCAGGCGTCGGGCTACAACAATCGTCCAACTGTATCATGTTTGAACTGTCCGGAACTGGCAGTGCAAGGCATCTATCTAGCAGATAATATATTGAACAGTTGCCTTGAGGTCTGTCATCTCTCTCTCACTCACTTTATTGTGATTTTTGCAAAATGTAACATCAAACTCATGGTAAATACATAATCTTGTCATATATGTAGTTATGGACGAACTATAGGATGACACTTGAAGCTGTATTCGAGATGGTGCTGTAAGCGACATTCTATCAGGGTTTGTGCAGCCAGGTTCTGAGTTGGAGGTCCATGGGTTGGAGTTGCTATATGTGCTATTATTTCTGTCCATCATGTTGGTGGCTATACGGAATCTAATCACATGGTAACAGCTCGTGTTCTTCTTCGGGGAAAAGTTTGGAAAATTCTCGTCCCCATAAACATCTTGGTAGCAGAGTCAGCGACACAAATTCTTCTTTATTGGACGATAGTTGATGATCTTCAAAGAGATGGATATTCAAGTCACTCAATTTTGATGTTTCATTTGACGTGGAGCAAGGTCAGTCACATGAAAATGATGTGTTTATGCCAGTTAGTTAGTACATAATATTTGAACTCAAGATATTCAACGTCGACTAAAAGCTTTTGAATCAATTTATTGCAGATAGTAATTTACACGACTGAAGTTGGTGTTTGCTTTATATATGAGGATTACATTATGTGCCTGAAGCGTCATGTAGATTCTAAGATCAATTTGCGGCCAATTAGTTTCTTAGATGGGTATGGATACAGACCCTATATAGCTTCGTGTGAAGATGATATGAAGCTGCATGACCATGCCCGTAAGCTGGTAGATTTCATTTTATACTTTGAAACAGAATCAGATCCCTTGGACGGCTTCCTTCAAATCACTAGAGGTCTACTTGAAATCAACCAAAAGTTCTTAGGAGCTGTACACGAGAGAAAACGGAGGGTTGAAAGTTATGTTTATCGTTACTATGTAATCAGCCTTGGAGCTTCCGTACTTTACAGTGAATTCGTAAAGTCACTGAAAGACATAAATGATGGGTGGTTGAGTGTAAAGCTGGCCGTGAAACAAATTGCGGTCAAACTTAGAGATGACAATTTCAGTTAAAAAGAGACGTTGCAGCTGTTACAGCAGCTCAATGATCTTGAAGCTCCTCAAAGTCTTTGATTTTCTGATACTTATATCAGAATCTTCTTGTCTGTTTGTAGTTGAACATTGAAAATTGACTTGTGGAGAAGGCTCCCATATGAGGAGTTGGCTAAAATATCAATCATCCCAATTGCTGGTGTTCTATGTATGATGGCTGTGTATATGGGTTATTTTGAACATCTGAAAGAGATAAAAGAGGCAACTTTGACTTCTCTTTGGCGATATCTGTTCAAAGCTTCTACTGATAAGAAAGATAATTTCATGGAGGATGGATGTTTATGATAAAGACACACTGTAATCATGAGCTTCAGATCTCCGATTTTTGTTACAATGGAACTCTTCTACAAGAATTGGTGAACAAGGTGGGTCAGTCTGGTTATTTTACCAAAGAGATGACGAGTCTAATTGATAAGCTTCAAAACATCTGTAAAGTGTTGTCTACCATTCAAGTGATGAGCAGCCATGCTGACCAATATAGTCATGATATGGAGAAAGTGAGGAAGTACATTGAATCTTTCTCTCAACTTTCAAAAGATGATGTTATTATATCCATGTTGCTGTTATTCAATGAAAACTGGATGTAATAATCTTGTTTTGGTTAACAACTAGAGTTTCTGGTTTTTCTACTATGCGGATTGACATTGGTGATTAATGACTATAATACTATACCTACTTCGCTTCCTTCTCCAGCCAGCCATCGTCGCCTATTAACCTTCACAACCGCCACTAGCACCGAGACCGCCAGCCACCGCCACTTGTCAACCTTCACATCCACCACCTCCTGCCATCACTTCATCTTCTCTGCTAGAGATCGACTTAATTTCTAGCATGGACTTGGATGAGCAGATGCAGATGGAACGGTGTTAGTTAGAAAAAAAGATGGATCTAAACATGGGTCGGACGTTGATGAACCCTAAATTTTAACATGTAGAAGCTCCATTGGTCATCAGCGGAACCAAAAGGGGTCTACAAGTTCAGCAAACTCTCGGTTTTCAATTAGTGGTGCGCTGTGTGGTGAACAACACCAGGGAGGTCAGCGCATGCCACTATCGATGATCATGGTGGAGAGCCTGTGTGATTAGTCAAATGGAACAAATTGGATCAAATGCAGTAGCCCAATCACTGCTCAAATTGAGGCTTTCTGATTACAATATTATGTAACCTATAAGAAAACACGTACAAAACGAAAACAACAAAAATAAAAGAACTAAATGACGTGGATCAGTAGAAAAAGGACACATGGCATGCTAGCGTGGAGCCCCACCGACACTTACAAATTAGATATATATAATGAATAACTTTAGTAAATCCGTGGATTGAATAAATAAATACTAAATAGAATAAAAATTATTAATTATAAAACGATAGACTAACACATGTTATGATTGAAATTATGTATGAGTAATAATTATAAATAATAAAATAATAATATGAATTTTTTAATTTTTTTTTTGTTTTTTTCAAAAATAAATTAAACATTTTGTTTTGAAATAACGTTTTAAAATTTTCCTTACTATACTGTTATCATTTTGCTATATTGTTGCACCATTTGTAACCAATTTGCCCCTTTAGATAACTGTGAAGATCGAATGGCTTATCACTAACATTAGATTTATCAATAAGGCTGACATGCTAAGATAGATTTATTTGAGATTTAATTACACGGGTGGTTCATGTGGTATACCCTGATTTTACTTTTGGTCCTTAACTCTTCGAAATTACAAGGTTGGTCCAAAACTTTACACAAACGTAACAAAGATGGTCCCTGAAATGAATGTCCGTTAAGTTTTTCTGTTAATATTTCAAAAATACCTAAAATACCCTTATATTAAAAAAAAGAAATTATTTAAATAATACCCACTACCTACTAAAAGACAAAAACAAATAATATTATATGTATATATATATATATATATATATATATATATATATATATATATATTTAGTAGTAGGATCCACTTGATTAAAATCAAATACATTAAAAACCCACCCCATCGTCTTCCCCAGCCCACCCACCACCACTTTGGAGATAGCTGTCATTGCTTTCTAATCAACATCAATTCTTTTCCAGTTTTCATCAGAAAAGTCAGTCATCTCCTCTGGTATCATGCCACCACCAGCAGCAGCTGAAGAGGTGCATGGTACATGAGGTCCATTGACAACAGACTCCCACATCCTGGAATCTTGAGACTTGATAAAGCCTTCCATTCTTTGACGCCAAGTGTCAAAATCCTCAGGAGTAATCAGTGGGAACTTTGTCATGATTCCAGTTTCCATATCAGCTTTGGAGATAGCTGCCATTTGAAAAGTTAAGTGATGTGTGTAACTAAGAGGATTTGAAGATGGTTAGATCTTATAATCAAGAGCTTGGAATGCTCTGATACCAAATGCAGGACCGTTAAAGGGTACTTAAGCTTGCACTTAATTAACACACTTAGGAGGATCTTAAGATCATTTAACAATTCAAATAGGGAACTGTGAACCTTTACTGAAGATACAAGATAAACACAAGTAAAACAAGAACAAGAGCACAAGATAAAGTTTTCAAGGAAGTTGTATATTGCTTCTCTAGTTCTATTACAAGTGTTGTACAAGTATATCTTAAATACAAGAATCGGAGACTACTTATACTACATTCTACAACCGTCAATATGCAAAAAGACAGTTGGAAGTGACTAATCTAAACAACAAGATCAGCCTAAAGTCGAAAGGCAGATTGCCTTTTGACTAGTGACTATGACAAGCCATAGCTCACTGACTTTCCTATTACAAAAAGCCAAGAAGGAACAAAAACAGAAACTTGCAGGCGAAGACCTTATCTACTTTATCATAAAGTATGGAAGTTTCACCAACTAGTGATAGCAGGTGAACTACCAGAGCATGCAACGGAAAGTAGGTTGCTTTATGATAAAGTTGATGAAAAATGTATATTTTCTCTCTCTTCAGAGGAAAATCAGTCTTGTCTTTAAACAGCTTCGAAAGACTTCGTCTTGAGAGCTTCGGAAGACTTCATCTTTTACCTTCGGAAGACTTGAGTCTTTGGCTTCCGAAGACTTTATACTTAGAATATTTTCCAAGTTCAGTGTAAAGCTTCCGCAACAGTTTCTTCTGAACTTTGGCATCGGAAGATTTTACACTTAGCATTTTTCTTGAGTGTGTAAAACTTCCGAACCTAGTTCACCTTTGTTCCGAAGTGCATGTTGGAAGACTTGGTTGTTTTGGTATCTTTTGGTTGCATCAGCCTCTTAACTTCAGAGGTTCCTACAGAAATTATGTATGAGTAATAATTATAAATAATAAAACAATAATATGAACTTTTTAATTTTTTTTTTGTTTTTTTCAAAGATAAATTAAACATTTTGTTTTGAAATAACATTTTAAAAATTTTCTTACTACTGTGAAGATCGAATGGCTTATCACTAACATTAGATTTATCAGTAAGGCTGACATGCTAAGATAGATTTATTTGAGACTTAATTACACGGGTGGTTCATGTGGTATACCCTAATTTCATTTTTGGTTCTTAACTCTTTGAAATTACAAGGTTGGTCCAAAACTTTACACAAACGTAACTAAGATGGTCCCTGAAGTGAATGTCTGTTAAGTTTTTCTGTTAATATTTTAAAAATACCTAAAATACCCTTATATTAAAAAAACAAAAAAAGAAATTATTTAAATAATACCCACTACCTACTAAAAGACAAAAACAAATAATATTATATATATATATATATATATATATATATATATATATATATATATATATATAGTAGTGAGACCCACTTGATTAAAATCAAATACATTAAAAACCCACCCCATCGTCTTCCCCAGCCCACCCACCACCACTTTCAGCCACCACCATCGCCGGCGAACACCACCAAATCGACAGGTGCCTTGTTCCGGCGCTTTCTCTAATCACCGGCGACCCGTCACCACCATACTTCCCTCCCTCATCTGTCTCCCTCTAAGCACTCTCGCTCAACCCATCATCACCATCACACCACCACACCGCACCCCTCCACCCTCTAAGCACTCTCGCTAGGCGGCGACCGGAAAAATAATGTGGTTTCTAGCAGAGCTAGGCCGCGATTTGGTGTTGGTAGAGCTAGGCGGTGATGTGGTGGTTGTGTTATGGCTAGCCGGCAATATGGTGGTATGGATAGCAAAGATGTGGTGGTGGACCGACGAAGCTATCCACCATCTCTCGCGATGGACTTCAGGCCTCGACGGGTTACGAGAAATGTACTTTAGGCCTCTATCTACAAGCACCCCACCTTCGTTTTTTCAGCCACACCACCGCACCCAACTGGCAACCACCTCGCCTACCACCAGACCCAATCGCAACTACCTCACCTTCGTTTTCCTAGTCACACCACCACACCCAATCACAACCACCTCATCTTTTTCCAAGTCACGCCATTGTACCCAATCAATGTGTTCTCCGGTGACGGCATTGATTCAGGAGGTCAATGTGTTCTCCGGCAGAGGCCATGGTGACGGTGACGTTTGGGTGGGGTGAGGGGTGACGGTGTGGGTGAAGGTGAGGTGGGTGAGAGTGATTGTGTTTGATTTAATGGGATATTGTATTATAATATTGTATATTAATTATTATTTTATAATACCAAGGGTATTTATGTCATTTTACGCCTATTTAACAGTCAAAGTTAACGTTCATCCAACGCAGGGACCAACCATGTTACGTTCGTGTAAAGTATTGGACTAACCATGTAATTTTTAAGAGTTAAAGACCAAAAGTGAAATCAGACCCAATCACGAAGACTATCCGTGTAATTAAGTTTTTATTTGATTATGTAGGAGTTCATTTTTTTTTTTTTTTAAATAAACCCGCTTTTAATATGCTGATTTCTTAATTATGCGTGCTAAGTCTACAATTTTCTGTCAATTTGTATATTATTGTTTCTGTAGTACCTAATTTTGTTGAGATCTGCAAATGCTGAAATGTGCACCATCATCTTCAACAACATTATCACAAGGTTATGATGTTTTCATGAGCTTTTGAGGGGAGGACACCCGTAGGGGTTTCACCAGCCAATTCTATAAGGCTTTAACTCAAAAGGAGTACATTAGAACCATCGAAGATGACAAGGCTCTTGAGATTGGGAAGCCCATAGCTCTTGGAGGCCATAGAATTGAAACATCAAGAATTGCCATTGCGATTTTATCCAACAGTTTTGGTGTTTGGAGGAAGTTGCAAAGATTGCTGATTGCATGAAACATGGCAAGCTGATAGTTATTCCTGTTTTTTATCAAGTGTCTCCCTCTGACGTACGACATCAAGGCAACAACTTTGAACAAGTATTTGCCGCTCATGAGATTGCACCACGAAAGGTGGAAACAAGGAGAGCTGCTTTCAGACAAGCAGACAGGTAGCAGTTTTCCTACCTTTTCTTTTTCGACATTATCAATCATTTTAAAGTAAATTGTAAGAAACTAAACATCCTTAACGCAACTAACATGATTCTTTTGGTGACCTTATCTCATGTGTGCAGGGAAGAAGCGGATGTCATAGATGAAGTCTTAAGCAACTTATCTGATATCATGCCAAGAGATCTTCCCAGTGATAGTGTAGTGGGAATCGAGTCGCGAGTGGATGAAGTCAAAAGTATTTTGAGAGTGGAATCGGATGAAGTTCTTTTTATAGGGATTGGTGGGATGAGTGGAATCGGTAAGACTACTTTAGCTGGTGCTGTCTATAAGAAGATTAAAAATAAGTTTGGAACAAGTAGTTTTGTTGGAAACATTAAGGACATTTCCAAAGAAAATGATAGTAGTGCTTTATGCAAACTACAATAACAACTCCTTGAAGACATTTTAATGGAGAATAACATTCGTGTTCCAAATGCTATTGATGGACAAACTTTATTGGGCACAAAGCTATGTCGTTTTAAAGTTATAATCATACTGGATGATGTTAATCATGTTGACCAGTTGGCCTATTTAGCTGGGGGGCTTGAATGGTTTGGACCTGGCAGCAGAATCATAGTAACCGCAACAAACAGAAACTTGCTGAATCTTCATAAAATAAATGAAATATATTTGTGTGAGGAAATGAAAGGTGATGAAGCTCGTAGTGTCTTTTGCCAATCAGCTTTCAATCTAAGCCATCCTACACATGGTTATGAGAGGTTGTCTGATGATATTGTGAAGTTTGCTGGCGGTCTTCCATTAGCTCTTAATGTTTATGGTAAGCTATTATGCGGGAAGAATGAAAACTACTGGAAAGATATGCTGATGCAACTCGAAGAATATCCAGAGAAAGAAGTGCTTGGAAGGCTTGAAGTAGTTTATGCAAGACTGGATAAAAATCAGCATTACATCTTCATGTATATTGCATGTTTCTTGAAAGGGAGAAACAAAGATTTGGTAAAAGATATACTAACCAATATTGGTTTGTACTCTGAGTGTGGAATTACTGATCTTTTGAACAAGTGTCTAATAACTATTAATCTTGAAGATAACGTGGGGATGCATGATCTGCTGCAGCAAATGTGTTGGAAAATTGTTCGCACAGAATCACATAGATAGGTTGAGAAGCACATTGCAATCAGGTCATATGAAGATACATTGGCTTTAAACATCCAAGTAGGAAATTACATCTAACTTAGTTTTTATTTCAAATGTGTTACTCCAGAACGTAGTCCATCTCTCATTTTACAAAGTCAAATCCTATATATTTCTCAAATTTATATTTGACATGGACTGTTCTCTTTTTAAGCTCTAAAATCTTGATGTTGTAACAAATTTGAAAATTAAACTTAGTATAACATTAAATGCTCTTAGCTCTTTTTGATAGTCAAAATAGGTCACTCTTTTGACACTTCTAAGTAAGCAGCACACAATCATTTTCAGCAGAGGAGAACTAATTACGTTACTAACTGGTGTGCTTCTTTATACCAGGGAGCGCAAACTGTTGAAGTCATTAACCAGGGGCTATATAAGGGTGAAGTGAATGCATGATTGCTTCATAATTGATCCAACATGTTTACCAAAGATGACAAAACTAAAATTTCTCAAAATTAGTAATGTACACTTCCCTAAAGGGCTCAAGTATCTTTCCAATGATCTAAGGATTCTTGAATGGTTTAAATGTTCTTTGAAGTCCATTCCTTCAATGTTTGAACCAAAACACATTTATGAACTTGAAATGTGTTCTAGCCAACTCAAAACACTTTGGAAGAAAGATTTAGTAAGTAATTATCTGTATATCTCATTAATAGTTTTCCAGTAATGATCTGCAAGGCAGTAATATCACCACTTCTCTCTCTTATAACAAGAGCTTCCTAATTTGAGATCTATTAAACTTAGTTTCTCAAAGGAATTGGCCAAAATTCCATAGCTGACATCAGCATCAAATCTTGTTAAATTAAATCTTGAAGGCTGCACAAATTTGGCAAGGCTACATGAATAAGTTCTTCTCCATAAAAGGCTACGTTACTTGAATCTCAAAGGGTGTACAAGCCTTCAAAGCCTTGGAAGAAGTCGTATGGAGACGGAAGCTATTGAGGCACTTCTTCTTTCGGGCTGCTCAAAACTTAAATATATTCCTGAGTTTGGAAAGAAAATGAAGCGCTTAGAATATCTGTATTTCGATGGAACTAGAATAAAAAAATTACCAAGAAAACAAGGGGGAAATGTGTGATTTAAGGAATCTTGATATCAGTGGAACCTTCATCGAAGAGCTTCCATCTTCTATTTATGGTTTAAAGAAACTAAGACTCCTGCATGTAAGTAGATGTCGGCTGTCATTCAAAACGGGATGCTTTCTAAACCCCAGTTTGGATACATTGTCATCAGGTTTAAAAGAAATTGTTCTAGGTTATTGCAATCTATCTGTGGTTCCTGATGGTATTGGTTTGTTATGCAACTTGATAACTTTGGATATATCTGAAAATAAATTTGTTTCGCTTCCTGCAAGTATTGGACTCCTTTCAAACCTGAGAATGCTTTGTTTGAATAATTGTAAGAGGCTTCAGTCACTATCACAACTTTCTATAGTAGATGAAGACATGGATTATGGACCTCGAAGTAGATTTAATACCATATTTTTGTAGAAGGGGTTGATATATCAAAATTTCATGCATCAGGTTACAATAATCTTGCAACTGTATCATGTTTGAGCTGTCCTACATTGACAGTGAATAAACGTGACAGCTCTATAGCAGATAAATATTAAACAAGTACTTCGAGGTCTATCATACATATATATATACACACATATATACAAATACGAAAAACACACACACACACACACACACACACACACACACACACACACACACACACACACACATATATATATATATATATATATATATATATGTGTGTGTGTGTGTGTGTGTGTGTGTGTGTGTTTGTGTGTGTATGTGTATATATATATATATGGGAAGGTTCTAATGAAAACCCAATTATAATTGAAAACTAGAAAAACCATTTTATAACCTTTGATTTTTTTGATCTATGATTAGGATTGATTAGTGACATAATTATAATTAGATAATGTTTAAAGGATTTAATTAAAATCGTTAAAGGGTATTTTAGGAATACTAAAATTGAATTGACTTTGTAAAATGTTAGATAATTAATAATATCCTAAAAATTTGCATTATCTCTCATATCTCACCTTCATTTATAATTGTTTCCACCATTATTTTTTGTACAATAATAAATTCGGTGGAAAAAGATAGAAAATGAAAATAACAAATAAATAACCTAATAATCATCACCAGTATGCAAAGTTTTCAAATACGTTTACATTCATTGAGCATGCACGCTTATTTATATATATATATATATATATATATATATATATATATATATATATATATATATAAAAGAATAGATTTAAATAAGGAAAATGATAATAAAACTACTAAGATACATACATGTAACAACAAACGTTACATATAAATAGAACAAAATCATCAGTTGTTTACATTATGTATTTGTAGCTCTAGTATGTTCTTAATGTCCTCGTCTCTCTCTCTTTCTCTACTCTCATCCTAAAAGTAAACATAGTATGTAAATTTTCATCTCTTCAATTTGCTTACGTATATCTTGGACCTCTTCAAATCTAAAAAACAACCTACACGTAACTGTAATTTATATATACGTAACCCAAGTTCAAATGATATCTTGTCATTGAATTATGTATACGTAACTCACTAATATATAGTGAAATACATATATGAAATAAAAGAAATACATTGTGTGAAATGGATACTTTTACTATAAGCATGATGTGAAACCGTGTTATAGTTGTGTAAATACAATTTAAATGCCACCAAACTAAGCATTAATTATATTAACAAACAATTATATTTATGTTTAGTAACAACATTACGTATATATAATAGTAATGTTACGTATATGTAACAATAGCACTGATACGTATAGGTATCAATATTGTACGTCCTGTTCATGGTGATCTTCGCCAAATGCGTTGATAATTGCTTAACTGATCATCATCTTTGATGCATCACCTTTTTCAAACCATCATCGTCATCATCTTCGAGTTTATCATCATCACTTACAACTCACTACAAATGGATGAACATATAATATGGTTATCATCTTCGATTTTATCACATTCACGCATACGTAAATACGTGGATAAGATGATATGGTTGTAAAAAGTAAACCGAAAAAGGAAAATGCCAGGTTCTATGAAATCGGCAACAGGTGAGAAGATGATCGATGGTATTCTTTTATGTAACACAAATGATACATATATGTAACTCAAAGTTAACTACAAAATAGAAAAATATATGATTTTTTTATGCGTCTTCTACGTCACAACCTATAACAAAAAGCCTATCCAAATCAAACATCAATGTTATGACTTCAACTTTTATAAATAAAGCCACGTACATACATACATATTCAAATATAAAAAAACATTTATCATCACTCCATTGTTAAAATAAAAGGATTCCACATAGATATTGATAAATTGTAAAATATGAATCAAATGAAGCAAGGTTTAGTGATAGACACCTATTCACGAGTTCCAACATTGTCTCTTCTACTTCAAATCATATCAAAGCTTCTCTGTTGTAGCGAATTAAAAATATAAAAAGGGTTCTTCAACCTATGATTAATATGTTCAATCTTCTCATAGTTTTTAGAAAAGGATGGTTGATTTTAGAGAGATTGATTTTATAGAGAGAGAAAAAGAGATATTTGAATAAAGGAGAGAATCAAAGGATTTAAAAAAAAAGTGGAAAAACTAATTACCTGTAACACCCGAAAATTTCAGAAAAAGAAAGAAAAGAAAACTAAGGGAGCAAACATGAAGTTATTTTAAAAACAGAGGGTTAAAAACATACAAGGGCTAAACCTGCTCATAGTTGGGTTTAAAAAAAGAAAGGCTACCCATACCTTCTCTCCCAAACACTCAACTTTCGGTTAGAGTGAGAAAAGAAGCTCCCAATCCGGTTCTAGAGTGAGAAAGTGGAAGAAATCTTCAGAAGGTAAGATTTTAAGTCGTTTTCTTCACGGTTTCAGTAGGGTTCAAGCTACTGGACCGAGTTCCATGTGTTTAGTGCTCGTTTTCATGTGTTTTAGGTGCTAGAACTTCAAGTTGGCTTTATAGTCTGAGGAGTTTTGCTTGAAAGCTGTTAAGGTGAGTTCTAGATCCCCCTCTTTTACCGGTTTTCTACTTGTTTGGGGCTGTTATGCATACTAAAAGAATGTTTCTTCACCAAACTATGTTTTCTTTTATGAAAAGTACGACAATGTATGGTTGATGTATGTTTTTAAAGGAGTTTCATGTTGTTGTATGGTTGTTTGTGATGTTTTAAGTGTGAACTGGTAGATCCATGCTAAGTAGATGTTTAGAAATAATGTTTGAGGCTAGAAACTGCATAAGTTGATCGCAGGTGATGGACTTGGTATCCGCTGTGGACCCTTAGAAATTATTATGTTGTTGTCCGCTGTGGACTTTGCATGTTCGCTGTGGACACTTAGAAATTATTATGTTGTTGTCCACTGTGGACTTTGCATGTCCGCTGTGGACACTTAGAAATTATTATGTTGTTGTCCGCTGTGGACTTTGCATGTTTGCTATGGACACTTAGAGAATTTTGCATGCTGTCCGCTATGGACATTAGACTGTCCGCTGTGGACACTTAGAAGGATTTTATGCCATCCGCTGTGGACTTGCATGTCCGCTATGGACTTTGCATGTCCGCTGTGGACACTTAGAAAATTTTATGGTTGTCCGCTGTGGATCTGTTCATCCGCTGTGGACTTGTTTATCCGCTGTGAACTTTGTTCATCCGCTGTGGATACTTAGAATGTTTTAGTCATGCGCTGTGGACTTTGGCTGTTCGCTGTGGACTTTGGCTGTCTGTTGTGGACACTTAGGAAATTTTGAACTGTCCGCTGTACACTTGCTCATGAGCTGTGGACACTTAGTTTATTTCTGAAATTTTGGGAAATAGAATTAAATGCTAAGTACTGATGTGAAGAACCGATATCCATTACCGAGGATTGATGACTTGTTCGATCAACTCCAAGGTGCCAGGTGGTTCTCAAGGATAGATCTGTGATCTGGTTACCACCAATTGAAGGTAAGGAACAAGATATTCCTAAGACAGCTTTTCGTACGTGTTATGGACACTAAAAGTTTCTTGTTATGACATTTATTTAACCAACATGCCAGCTGCTTTTATGGATCTGATGAATCGGGTGTCGACCTATGCTAAATAAATCAGTGATTGTGTTTATCGATGACATCCTGATATACTCAAAGAGCAAAGAAGAGCATGCTAGTCATATCCGTGAGGTGCTGGATAAGCTTAGAAGAGAGAAGCTGTACGCCAAGTTTTCCAAGTGTGGGTTTCGGTTACGTGAGATTCAGTTTTGGGTCATGTGGTTAATCCTGAAGGGATTAATGTAGACCTAACAAAGGTTGAGGCGGTGATGCAATGGAAGTCTCCAAAGACGCCATCCGAGATTTGTAGTTTCTTGGGTTTGGCAAGTTACTATAGGAGATTATCCAAAACTTCTCTAAAGTGGCAGCTGTGGTCTTTGCATTGAAGAATTGGAAGCCACTTGGGAGTCAGAAGAATAAATGAGATGGCACTACCCAAATCTCTTTAAGGAGTGACAGATTTCGGAGACGAAAACTATATAAGGGGGGTGGACTTGTAACACCCGGAAATTTCAGAAAAAGAAAGAAAAGAAAACTAAGGGAGCAAACAGGAAGTTATTTCAAAAGCAAGGGGTTAAAAGAGTGCAAGGGCCAAACCTGCCCATAGTGGGGTTTAAAAAAAGAAAGGCTGCCCATACCTT
Source organism: Flaveria sonorensis (assembly GCA_025506505.1). NCBI lineage: Eukaryota > Viridiplantae > Streptophyta > Magnoliopsida > Asterales > Asteraceae > Flaveria > Flaveria sonorensis. The sequence goes on along the minus strand of CM046425.1, from coordinate 19,379,443 downwards.
CTCTCCCAAACACTCAACTTTCGATTAGAGTGAGAGAAGAAGCTCCCAATCTGGTTCTAGAGTGAGAAAGTGAAAGAAATCTTTAGAAGGTAAGATTTTAAGGTGTTTTCTTCACGGTTTAAGTCGGGTTCAAGCTACTGGACCGAGTTCCATGTGTTTAGTGCTTGTTTTCGTGTGTTTTAGGTGCTAGAACTTCAAGTTGGCTTTCGTGTCTAAGGAGTTTTGCTTGAAAGCTGTTTAGGTGAGTTCTAGATCCCCCTCTTTTGCCGGTTTTTTACTTGTTTGGGGCTGTTATGCATACTAAAAGAATGTTTCTTCACCAAACTATGTTTCCTTTTATGAAAAGTACGACTGTGTACGGTTGATGTATGTTTTTAAAGGAGTTCCATGTTGTTGTATGGTTGTTTGTGATGTTTTAAGTGTGAACTGGTAGATCCATGCTAAGTAGATGTTTAGAAATGATGTTTGAGGCTAGAAACTGCATAAGTTGATCACAGGTGATGGACTTGGTGTCCGCTGTGGACTTTGCATGTCCACTGTGGACACTTAGAAATTATTATGTTGTTGTCCGCTGTGGACTTTGTGGACACTTAGAAATTATTATGTTGTTGTCCGCTGTGGACTTTTCATGTCCGCTGTGGACACTTAGAAATTATTATGTTATTGTCCGCTGTGGACTTTGCATGTCCACTGTGGACTTTGCATGTCTGCTGTGGACACCTAGAGAATTTTGCATGCTGTCCGCTGTGGACATTAAACTGTCCATTGTGGACACTTAGAAGGATTTTATGCCATCCACTGTGGACTTGCATGTCCGCTGTGGACTTTGCATGTCCGCTGTGGACACTTAGGAAATTTTATGGTTGTCCGTTATGGACTTGTTCATCCGCTATGGACTTGTTCATCCACTGTAGACTTTGTTCGTCCGCTGTGGATACTTAGAATGTTTTAGTCATGCGCTGTGGACTTTGGCTATCCGCTGTGGACTTTGGTTGTCCGCTGTAGACACTTAGGAAATTTTAAGCTGTCCGCTGTACACTTGCTCATGCGCTGTGGATACTTAGTTTATTTCTGAAATTTTGGGAAATAGAATTAAGTGCTAAGTACTTATGTTTTATGGTGGTTTATGCCTGTTGATGTTATGTATGCTTGTGGGTTGTTGTTGATGTCCCATATTATGTATTATGATGTGACTTTATGTGGTGTTTTATACTCTTGTACACAAAGTATTATTATAATAAAAATGAAAGATAAAGATAATGAAAGTGGAACATAATGAATGAATGTAAAGTCTTGCAAGCAAAATGATGGAGGTTCACAACTCAACGAGGTAGTTGTTTGCTCAACTGTGTGCGGTTTAGCTAACCCTCGTTAATGCGCACAGGGGTGAGATTGACCGAAAAGTACGAAACGTGATCCTTGTTGCTCCACCTCGGTACTGTGTCAGCTTCGGCATGATGTGGGGGTTTACTTGTAAGCCCCGACACAGTACCAGCTTCGGCATGATGTGGGGGTATAGCATATGGCAGGATCTAGATAAAGGTGAAAGATAATAATGAAAGAAAGTACGAAACGAATGATGATGAATGATGACGAATGATGATGAATGATGATGGAAGATAATAATGATGTTATCTAGATGTATGTATAATGTATGATCACGTACGAAAGTAAAGAAAATGTTTTAAACGAAAGTAAAGTATTTTATTATAAAACTAGAACTCACTCAGTGTCGTTGAATTTTGTATGCATAATAGTTGGTAGGTAAATGTTGATACTGAGGTGGTGCAGGCATGGATGCATAAGCTACTAGGGATGGTTTGAGTTTGGCATCCATATTTTGGAGAATGTTATTGTATTAATACATTTTTAGGATGTAAATGAAATGATATGATGATTTGACATGTTTTTAATTATTAATGAAAAGTTATATTTTTCGCTGCAAAATGATGAGTTTTATATGTTTTATGTGATGATTGACCAACTGTAAGCGTCCTGGGAACGGGACCTTACATTACCAAAAAGCCCTTTATAAAAAAATTAAAAAGAAAATTTTGTAAGTTATATGATTGTTTAGGAGTGGTTTCCTTAGTTTTCTTCTAAAAATATGGTTTTCTATTGATCCCTCCTTTATATATATATATATATATATATATATATATATATATATATATGGAGGGAGCAAATGAAAACCATATTTATAATTAAAAATCGTGAAACCTGCCTCAAGCAAATCACATAATTTATAAAATATTTATTTTTCTGATTGTTTAAAGTGTGCTTGAGTAAGCTTCAACCTCATTAATTTATGTCATTACATATTTTTTAATTTAAACCCCAGCGAAGGAAGATGATGGCAAAACGTGTTACGTACACGTAACTTGTTTGAGTTACATATACGTAACCTATAGTTGTACAAATAGTTACATACACGTAACACATGGTTTTTATGATTTTTATGGTTTTCAATTATAACATGGTTTTCAAGGGATCAAATATTAACCTATTAATATTGTATACATATGTATATTTACATATAGGATAAGGATCAAATGATAACTCTCTACTATTATGATAACCATGTTAACTTTTTATAATCAATCAAAATTATTATTTTTTTGTTGGAATAAGATCATTACACATACTAAAACATGTTCTTTTTTACGCTTACAAATTTACACATATACATTAAAAACATATTTTTGTATGTGATGATAGGAAAATATGTGTGTGAGTTTGATATGAAAGATTGTACTGATTGTGTGTTATCTCTTAAACTGTTTGATTACATGATTGTATGTTATTGAAATGGTTTGTTTGTTCACAGCGGATGAACATTTGTTCATGCGCTGTGGATCCTTGAAACATTTGATTGTTTGTTCACAGCGGATGAACATTTATTCATGCGCTGTGGACACATGAAATGTTTTGATGATTGTTCATAGCGGATGAACATTTGTTCATGCATTGTGGACACTTGGATGTGATATGTGAATGTTTACAGCATATGATTACCTGTGTGCATACGCTGTATACACTTGCACTATTTCTACAACGGACGACTTATGTTAGTCATGCCCTGTGGAATGGCACTGTATTCACAGCGGATGCCTTACCAACATCATGCGCTGTGAACACTTGTATGTTCACAAGTGCATAGCTAATGTTTGTTTGTTTTGTCCGCGATATACACTTGGTGTATTTTGCATGTTATGATGGTTACTGTAGCTACAACGGATGTATGTTTGTGTGTCCGCTGTGACAACAGTTATTTTCAAAAATTTCAGATTTTTGTTTGTTTTGAACTAATGTCTTCCGAAGCATATGTTTGATAAAATTTTCGGAAAGAACATTTGTTTGATGAAACTTGTTTAAATCAAAATGTTTGTTTAAATCTTTGATTTAAAAATGTATGTTAAAATATTAAATTTTAACATATTCAATATATGGATGATAAGATATCACTCACAAGCAATATTATGCAATAAAATAACAAATGTATGTGTGTCAACCTACTGTTTGTTAGTGTTGGCTTGACTTTAGCTTTGTTTATTACTCAAAATTTGAAAATTTTAAGTTTTGAAATGTGTGCTAATGCATAATTCTGCTGCCTTTGATAATTTCATGTTCAAATTCTCCCCCTAAATTTTTGTATATTTATAAAAACCTTTTATAAATTGACAAAAAATTATATGTTTTAATATGGAAATTATCAAAGTCCAATTTGCTTGTTTGTTAATCATTTAGCAAGAGAATATATTATCTTACTAAAAATGAATGTTTATCATGTTTTACACATGAATCTTTTGCACATACCATGAGATCATACTAGTCTACATTTCTCACTGAGTTGTTTGTATGGTTTTAAGAATAGACATAGACAAGTATAGTGTTGATTGTAGATATATTGGTCCACTTAAACTCAAGCATGGTATTAATGGTTGATTTAAACAGTGTGATTATCATGTTTTGAGTTTATTGACATGAGATGTATGTACCCCACATCTGATTGTATGATTGGTACAACCCTCCTCAAGATATGCTAGAAAGCACTTTCAATACTTAAAACCTAGCTACTTAGGAGTATAAATGCTTAATATGATCCATAATGGTTGATCCTCATTGGGATTCTTTTTCACTTCACTTTAGAAGGTGATCCTCTTTGGGATTCTTTTGATTCATTCATAAGGAATATAGTCATAAAGACTTTATTGGTTATTCATCCAAGATGGATGTGTTCCTCTTTGGGAATCATTTTGGATCATGATTTAGGTCATTCAGGTCTATGCTTAGCACAACAAAGAATGCCTAGGTGTACTCCAGGTCTATGATTATCATAACAAAGGAGACACTTGTATGATTGAGCAATTTATAAACTGTTTCACTTGGTGTATTGTGGTTACTTTGAAAGCAACCTATATTGGATAGATTAATGTTCACCATAAACCAAGATGTGTTGTTGACCACCCATTCATGATGATTTAGTTCTTCACTGTTGAATCTGATTTTAAGTGTCCCATGCTGAGCCTACCCACATATCAAACAAAGTATTATCAGTCTTTATTAGTGGAAAAGGATTCAAGTGAAGAATGATGCTAGTGTACTATCATTTCTCATGAAATGTATGTATGAGATATTGTTAAAAAGTGATTTGATTGCATGATATCTTGATTTTGAAAGATGCAAATTTGATGTCAATCTTGGACTATGACAAAATCAAGTATGTTTGATTTTAATGTTTGGAAAACATTAATTTGTTGTTTCATAGTTGATCATACCAAGTGACTAAACCAAAAATTCAAATCTTGTTGAATCAAATGGTTTTGTAAAAATATTAGCCAACTGATTGTCTATATGGACCTTGATCAACTTGATCAGACCTTTTTGTGAGCAATCTCTCAGAAAATGATATCTGATCTCTATGTGTTTGGTTTTTGAATGTTGAACAGGATTGTCTGTTATAAACATGGCTGCAGAATTGTCAATGTGTATGGGTGTTTTAAGAAAATTAAAGCCATAGTCAAGCACTTGGTTTTGAATCCATAGCACTTGAGAATAGCATGCAGAAGCAGCTATGTATTCTGCTTCAGCTGTTGATACAAAGACATTTGTCTGCTTCTTGCATTGCCAAGAGATCAATCTTGATCCAAGAAACTGGCAGCCTCCACTGGTTGATTTCCTGTTGTTATTGCATCCCCTGTAATCATTGTCTGTGTATGCACATAATGAGAAATCTCCATCTTTAGGATACCACAAACCAAGACCTGGTTTGCCTTTCAAGTATCGAAAGATTCTCGTTACAACATTTATGTGTGATTCCTTGGGATCTGCTTGATATCTTGCACATATGCATACTGCATACATGATATCTGCTCTGCTTGCTGTAAGGTACATAAGAGAACCTATCATAGATCTATAGAGTTTCTGGTCAACTGATGTTCCTTCTGGATCTGGTCCAAACTTCAATCCAGTTCCAAATGGTGTCTTTCTTGAATTGCAATCAGTCATGTTATTCTTCTTGAGTATCTGATGCATATATTTGCTTTGATTGATGAAAATTCCATCTGTTGATTATTGAACTTGTAGGCCTAGGAAGAATGTGAGTTCTCCTATTAAGCTCATCTGGAATTTTGATTGCATAAGAGTTTCAAACTCTTTGCAAAGCTGTGTGTTTGTGGAGCCAAATATTATGTCATCCACATAGACTTGCACTACTAACAAGTCTTGTTCTTTCTTTTTTAAGAACAATGTCTGATCAATTTTACCTCTGGTGTAACCATTTTATAGCAGAAACTTTGATAGAGTTTCATACCACTTCCTGGGTGCTTGGTGAAGACCATACAGAGCTTTGTCTAACTTGTATACTCTATGAGGGAAATCTGGATCTTCAAACCCTGGAGGTGAACTTTTGAGATGAGGCATAAGCAAGGAATACTCGGATGGCTTCCTGTCTTGCTACAGGAGCAAAGACATCATCATAATCAATGCCTTCCTCTTGAGTATAACCTTAAGCTATAAGCCTTGCTTTGTTTCTTATGACAATCCCTCTGTCATTTGCTTTGTTCCTGAATAGCCACTGTCATTTGCTTTGTTCCTGAATAGCCACCTTGTGTCAATTGCATATTGACCTTCAGGCAGATCTACCAGCTTCCAAACTTCTTGCTTCTTGAATTGCTGTAGTTCCTCTTGCATAGCTTCTATCCAACTGTTTTCCTTTAATGCTTCAGTGATGTTTTTGGGTACAGTTAAGGATAAGAAACAGGAATACAAGCAAATGTTTGCTGTATCAGATTGAATACGAGTCAATCTGGTGTTGAGATCATTGATGATGTTTTTTATTGGATGGTCCTTGTGAACTCTTGTGGTTGTAATTTGATCAACATGAATTGTTGAATCAAGATTGGTGATTGTCTGATCATGTGATGATGGGTGAGCAAGAGTATTGGGAGATGTATGATTGTCTGATTGAGGGGGTTCAGTGAATGTTTGAGGGGAATCATGAAAGAAATCTAATATTTCATCTTCATGATGTGTGTCTGGTAGAGAATGGTAGTCATCATCATCATCATCATGTTGTTTTGGTTTGTTTGTTTCCTGTGATTGATTGGGTACAGGAGATGAAGATGCTGGAGTGTCTGAGGATGTTTCTCTTGAGATGTTTGGTTGATCAGGAGGTGTTGACACAGTTGTGCTTGAAGGAGTGTTAGTGGTTCTCCTTGGAGGATCAGCAGTCAACAGAACATCAAGGGTTGTTGGTGGAACCATTGGATATTCAGTGTTATCCTTTGAACCTGAAACATCAAAGTAAGTTGTGTCAAATGATTTTGTTAGTGCATCAATATCAAACAGCCAGTTTGATCCAATGACTTTCTTAGTGAAAGAATGTTCATTGAAAACAACATCAATTGTTTCTTCCACTATATTTAGCCTTGGATTGAATACTCTATAAGCTTTTGAGCTTCCAGAATATCCAACAAAGAATCCATCATCTGCTTTTGGAGCAAATTTAGATAATTGTTCTCTGGTGTTTAATATGGAAAAAGAACATCCAAATGCCTTAAGAAATCCTATATATGGTTTTCTTTTAAACACTAATTCATAAGGCGTTTTGGAATGTTCTTTGATGATTAATGTTCTATTTTGTATGTAGCAAGCTGTGTTTATGGCTTCAGCCCAAAAGGATATGGGCAATAGAGAGTCAGCTAGCATGGTTCTAGCTTCTTCTATTAATGTTCTATTTCTCCGTTTAGCTACTCCATTTTGCTGTGGAGTTCTTGCTACGCTGAATTGATGACTTATCCCTTTTTGTGCACAAAAAGAAGAAATAAAGTCATTCTTAAATTTAGTGCCATTATCACTTCTTAAAGATTTAACTTTAAGATCAAGTTGATTCTCAATCTTTGTGATAAAGGATGTAATGATTTGTGCTGTTTCTGTCTTGTGTAGAAGAAAGAAAACCCATGTGAATCTGGAATAATCATCTACTATGACAAGACAGTATTGCTTCTTTCCTATGCTTAGGATGTTTGTGGGGCCAAAAAGATCCATATGAAGCAATTTGAGTGGTGTGTTATTAGAGTTTATCAATTTTGATTTATGGGAAACTCTATGTTGTTTGCCTTTCAGACATGCTGTGCAGTGGTCTGTACAGAAAAATTCCTTTTGTGGAAGACCTATGACTAGATCATTTTTAACAAGTTTGTTCATTCTGTTAAAATTAGTGTGACCTAATCGTCTATGCCACAATTGTGATACATCTTCTGTGGCTTTTGATAATAAACAAGTTTCAGGGGTTGATGCTGAAACATTGTTCATATCAACAATGTATGTGTTGTTTAGACGAGGAGTTTTCAAAAGGATATAATCTTCTGGAATCTGAAAACACGTCTTAAGGATGTAGCAGTTGTTGGAGTCAAATAAGGTGGCGTATCCCTTGTCACAGATTTGTGATACACTCAGAAGATTGAACTGAAGATTGGAGCAGTAGTTGACATTTTCAAAGCTAATCAACCTATTTGTTACTGTTCCTTCACCAGTTATCTTCCCACCTGTTTTATCTCCTTCAAAGGCTACATTACCTCCATGTTTGTTCTTAAAATCCCGAAGGAGGGAACAATTTCCTGTCATATGACGGGAGCATCCACTGTCAACATACCAGATATTGTCAGGCCCTCTAAGATGTCCCTGAAAAACAAAAGAAATCAGTTAGTTGGAGCAACCCAAGCCAAGATGGTCTTGGGTTTTCCGTCTTTTCCAACAACGCAAATTTCTTCCAAGACAGCATTGTCTGCAGGTTTTGGAACTCTAGACACACTAGATTTCCTTTGGTTTGTTTTAGCTCTATTAGGAGAAGTGCTTTGTGCTCTTCTCTTTTGTGAGCTAGTGTCAGTGTTTTGTCTGTTCTGAGACTTATGTCTCCTTGATATGTGTTGAAAATTGTCATAAAAAAGTTTTATCATTATCTAAAATAATTTTCCGATGAGGAGTTTGTTTAGAAACTCCCATTCTGCTCTTATTTTGAACAACTGATTGTTTTTTAGTGTTTTTCTCTATCTGAGCTTGTTTGTTTTGTTTCTTGTTTTTCTTGTTGAAAAAACAATTTGTTGTGCTGTGATTGTTTCTTTCACAAATGGAGCAGTAGTTGTGAAAATGACATGATTCTGTACTGTGATTATTCATCTTACAGTACTTGCAGTACTTACCATATCTACACTTTTCAGTTGTGTATGTGAATTGATCACACCATTCACAGTATGGTAACTCTGATTTTGTTTGTTTGCTGAAAACTTTTGATTTCAATTTAGATTTTAATGGAACTTCAAAAGTTACTGATTGTTGTTTTGGCTGAATTGTGGTTTTGCCTTTCCCTTTATTTACCTGTTTGGGAGGGGCAATGGAAGTTACAGTTTTCCTTCCACCAGAACAGATATCAAATCCTTGAATCTGTTTTGATTGTTTGTTTGATGTATCAGCCACACTTGAAACCTTTTGAGTTTCAGTAATTGGTTGATCAGACTCATCATCTAGTAAATCGTCCTCATCATCATCTGTTCTTTGATTATCAAATTCATTATTTTCTCCTTGATAAAAGTTAGTTGATTTGATTGATGATGGTGTTGAACTTTTAACAAACTTTATCAAGGGTGATTTTGATTTTAAAAGTGATTTTGATGATGATGATGATGATTGTTTAGAATCATCAGTCTTTTCTTGAGAATCATGAGATTCATCCTGTTTGTTGGTCATGGAGTCAGGTAAAGGAATATAATTATCATTATAAAGTGGACTTACCTTATTATATCCTAAACCTGAAGGGTCCTTAAAGGCCCTTTGTTGTGCAAGAAGTTCTTCGAACTTTTTGTTACTGACCTGAAATTTCTGAAGTTTCACTTTAGTTTCAGCTTGTAATGTTTTAGACTCAGTTAATAAGATAGAGAGTTGCTCAACCTGAGTTGCCAAAGTCAGTTTTTCAGACATTAATTTGTCTATATCTGTTTGTAATGAAAGTATTTTAGCTGCATATTGTTTCTGTTCAGATTTTAGACTTTCATTTAAAATGTTTGTTTCTATGACTTTCTTTGACAGTTTATCAGCATGCTCTCTATACCTATTTACCTCATCAATGCATGCTTGACTACAGACGTTTTCTTTTACCTGTGTCGGGATGTCTGTTAGTTTGTCTTCAATACCTGCCATAAGGGCATGATCTGAAGGTGATGGAATTTCAGCCTCATAAAGGCTCCAGTCACATTCTCCATCCTTTTTGATGATCATAGCAGAAGATGCTGGATGTTGAGTTGGACTGAATTGAGTGATTTGAGGTTGAGTTGGTGCATTTGGAATACTGATTGGTGGAGGCACTTGTCTGTTTGCATGAATTCCATTTGAGTGTTGTGCCTGATGTGAATTTCTGTCAACTCTAGGCTGTTGACATTCTCTTGAAAAGTGTCCACAAAGCTGACAGTTGTAGCACCTAACTTTGTTTTATCAAAACCAATTCTTGTCTTTTTGTCCATGATTAATCCCCGATTTCTTTGTAGAAATCTTTTAGACCTGTATGCTATCATGGCCATGGACCATTGTAAATCCATTTCTTCTACCATATCTGGTGGAAGCTCATCTAAGTCCTGTTGGATGATTTGAGATGGAGTCAGACTTGCTCCTAAGAATGCTTCAAAACTGGTTGAAAAGGCTGCATAAGCTGTCTTTTGCTCTTCACTTTGTAGAATGATAGTAAGAGCATCCATAGGTTTTTCAAGTCTGTGTATATTTGATGTTTGCGGTTTTGACTGCTTGTTTGAGGTAGAATTATGAGGGTGATGCTTGCTTTGAGGTATGACTTCCCGTGAAGCATGAACTCCAGTCTTCTTAAACTTGTGTTTGTTGCTGGATGATTCTGGTGCTGAGAAGAATGATGTATCATGAGAATCCAAGAATTCTTCTTCTTCATCTTCTCTAGTGCTTGTGAGGAAAGCACTGTCTGTGTGTTGAGTTTCTTTGAACTTATAGGCCTCTGTTGGATTCAACAAGTGCATTAAGAATTAATGCATAAAAGTATGATGCTTGCCATATTAGACATATATCAAACATAATGTGTTCTAACATTCAAACAATCATTTACTAACACATTAGCATCATTATCATTCATAACAAACACTGCACAGCGGATGACAAGTCTTCTCCACAGCGGATGAGATATCTTCCACAGCTGACAACTATTCATCCACAGCGGACAACTTATAGACTTAGGATTATTTATGCAATATTCGTTTACATAAGGGTAGTTCAGTAATTGTATAGAGCTTTTGTGTATAGGCTATAAATAGCACACTACCCTAATCCTTTATAAACTTTTTGAACAATCAATACAATCAAGCAGTTATTATTATTTTCAAGCATTCAAACACACACACACAGATTTCATACACTTGAATCATGGGTTTCCGTACCATGGTTCTTGTTTGTTGATTTTTGAGAGATATTGAAAAGATCCTTGGGGAAATCAACATTTTATTCATGTTCATCATGAGTTCTAGCTGATTTCATCAATTGGTATCAGAGTCTTGGCTCCTTGTTCTTCAAATTTTTCTCAAAAAATTTGAACCACAAGTTTGATCTGCAAATTGTTGTTGTTTTTGATGAAATCAAGCTACCATTAGCTTAGATTTGTTATTTCGTGAAGATCTTCAAGTTTTCATATCAATTGAAGTTCATTTGAGCCACTAATTTGAAGATTTAAACAAACTTGTTTTTCAAGTCTTCAAATGCTCATGAACGTGAAATTTTGATTTTGATGTTGTTTGATCGAATTTAAGCTTCTAATAGCTTTAGTTTGTGATAACTAACACATCTGCAAAGGTTCATATCAATTGGATTAACACAACTCTTGAATTTGAAGATTTTTGAAAATTTGATGTTCTTGAGAAAAGTTCACTGTTTTTGATGAAAAATCATCAAAAATCATGAATCTGATGTTGTTTAGCTGAAATTGATAGTGGTTTTAGCTTAGAAACATCAAATCTAAGGTTCGTTTATTATTCACATCATCCAAATCATACATTTTGAACATTGATTCTTAGATATGGGTTTTTGTTTTTCATTGTGTTCTTTATGGGTTTCATCTAAATCCGAGTTTAGATGATAATTATATGAAATTGATTGTTGTTTTAGCTTAGAATCACTTATCTACAGCTATTATAACCTTTGATTTAATCCAATTCCATCAGAAACCCAAAAATCAAAAGTTGGTTTATTCAAGAACATAAAGTTTGACTTTTTCAAAGTCAAACTGTTTTGAAATAAAAAATCAGCCAAATACATGATTTAATTCTGATTTTGATTCATTTTTCATCATACATTTATCATCAATCATTCAAAATCATTCAACAAACATACATACAACAAGTGGTGAATTTGAAAGTGAATTTTCATTCATAATCAAGTTTATGATAGCATACATATTACAGAGCTGATGAACAACTAATCTACAGCTGATGTGTTAAGTTTTCTAAACTTACACTTTGATTCAAGGCAATCTACATCATCTACACCCATACGTCATCTTTTCATCACACACACTCATCTTCACCCATTCATCATCTTCCAACATCATTCATTATCATTCATAAACCATTCTTCATCTTCAATCTTCACATCATCTTCCAATTAGCAGCCCAAACTCCATCATCCATCCATATTCACAGCTTGCTCATCACATTTAAAATAACCTTTACCAACATCATAATATCATCACCATCATCTTCATTCACTCATTCACCCACATCATATTCATTCACAAATCTCCCATTCATTCACAGCTGAACCAAATCCAACAAATCATACAAGCTGCTGAAAATTCTGTTCACAGCAGAACTTCTTGAATCCACAGCGGATTCACAATCCCAAACACATATCCGACTAGGAACAAGTATCAATCGCAGCAGACTTGTTTCTGTTGACAGCAAACTACAACTCCATCCACAGCGGATGTGTTGTGACAAGTAAAACGCAGCGGACAGCAAGCAACAGTTCACAGCGCACAAATTAAACCCACAGCGCATGAACTGAAATCTACAGCGGACTTTCACACTTGACACAGCGGACAGCAAGCATAATCATACAGCGGACATCTTACTTTGTCCACAGCGGACAAGTGTACCAGCATCAACATACAGCGGACAGCAACAAAAACCCACAGCGGATTCAGGTTAACACCATACAGCGGACGACCAAAATTGGTTCACAGCGGACAGCGGACATGTTGTGAACAAGAACAAATACAGCCGACAAGAACAAGCATCCTCATACAGCGGATGAATACTTGAAACACACAGCGGATGTATCTTTGAGCACACAGCGGACACTTTACCTGTATTGCAGCGGACATCCACTTGTCCACAACGGACGGTGACCAGAATCAAGCTACAGCGGACAACAAACTTGAAACATACAGCGGACAACAAACTTGAAACTTACAGCGGACAGCAAGCATATGTCCACAGCGGACAAATTTTTAGCCCCACAGCGGATGGGATGATCTGAAGAACCCACAGCGAACCCAAGTGATTAGATTCACAGCGGATTCACAACCGCAGCAACACAATTTATCATCTGTTGATCTTCGAACCAACAACCCAATTCGACCGAAACCCCAAATTACCTCTGTCGACCGAACACCACAGCATCACCATCGAATCAAAGAACCCCCAATCACCTTTCGACCTTCAATTCTGCACCTCAATCGAACCAACACCTTCATCATCGAAGTAAATCATCTTCACCGAAGTTGAGTTCGATTGTGAAGGTCAAAGAAGTCGAGAGATTGTGTGTGAGTGCTGTATGCTCCGGATGTTTGAGTTCTAGGTTAAAATTTTTGTTTCTCCTTTGACCGACCAAGAAGAGTTGATTTTAAAGAAATCCATTTTTGACTTTAACTTCTTATTTGACCAGCAAGATATATATATAATTTTTAAATAATTATATATTTTTATTAATCAAACACAACAAGCCTGGGAAGTTAAAAATATATCAAACAATTCAAAATTTCATGATTTGCTAACTTTGATCAAATCATAAATTTTGATCTCGGAAGATTTCCATTACTTTCGAAAGTTTTTAAAATTTGACAAACTTTTAAAGTTTGTTTCGGAAGATATTGAGCTTTCAAAGTTTTTAACTTGTCAAATTTTAAAATTTGCTCTCGGAGTTTTAAAGAAGGTGAATTATTTGGAATCAATTCACAAAATCATTTAATTTTGATTGATAAAATCCAAATTTTATTACTTTTTAATTAAGCTTGATTAATATTAATTGAGCTTAAATAAATTGTAATCGAACAAAGTTAACTATTTAATTAGGCCGATCTAATTAGATTGAGTTTCGACGTTCATTGGATTCAATTAAAGTTTAAATTTGATTTTGATTTATAACACAACACAAATTTTCAAATCATCTTTTTATATTAAACAAAATGGAAAATTTAACATCATTCACTAACAATCCATAGCATAGACTAGAGGAGAAATCAAGTTTGAGTGTGTGTGAGAGAGTGTTCTTCAAACTCCCTTGTAATCCTCTAGCATCATACATATGAATGAATGAAATCTTTATGCTTATATGTTCTTGAATTTGTTCATCATTCATTCATCATCATACATGTTCATCTTGCATATAGATCTTCACTTGAAATCATCAACGGGTTTTAGAGTTTTCGCATCACAAATTAGATAAACGGCAACAATACGATTGCAATATTCAATCCACTAGCAGAATCAGTGGTTTCCACAGCCTCTACATGTCTGATTTGGTTGTTGTTTTTGGATTTTTCATCCATCTCAAGTGCTTCAACCTTGGCTACTAGTGAGTCAAGGGATAGGGCCTTTAAGTCCAATGTTGCTTTCATTAGTGGCACTGATTGAGTCCAACTCTCAGGCAATGTATGCAACATTTTCTTATTGATTTCAACAGTGTCATATTTGAGTCCATATACTATCATTTCATTCACAAGTTGGACATATCTATGCAACTGTTGAGGAATTGACTCCCCGTGTATGTGATGGAAGGTTTCATATTGGGTCCTCAGTTTTTCCTTTTTGATTTCCCTAATTTCCTCACTTCCTTCACACATTGTGTGAAGAACCTTCCATAGTTCATGAGCAGTTTTTGAAATTTTCGACCCGTGTCAAAATTTCAAAAGGCAAAGTCATAGCTAAAATGCTATATGCCTTCATGTCTGTTTTGACCCGCTTAAGGTCATCACCAGCTACACTTTTCAGACTAACTGGTTTTTGTATGTTATAATCTGGTCCTAATGTCAGTGGGATGTAAGGACCTTCAATAATTGATGTCCATAAATCTGGATCTTGATATGTAATCTAATTTCTGAACATGATTTTCCATTGCTTGAAGTCTGATTTGTTCTTCAACTTTGGGGGTTTTAGTCCATTGTTAGAACTCATCATTTCATCAACCATGTTTGTTTGATTTAAACTTAATAAATTTTAAGTTAAATTGGTTTGTTTAAATTTTAGTCCGGTGCTAAAATTTTAATTAATCCTAATTGTCTCTAAGATTTGTTTGTTAATTTGATAAACTAATTTGTTTTAATTGTTTACCAAATAAAGGAATTAATTAATTAATTAATTAATTAATTAATATCCTATGTTTGTCTCTTTCTTTGTCACAGATGACAAGAAAGATTATGGATGATGGAATATTTGTCTTTTAGTGCAAAAGTCAATTTTCCTTTTGTAAAAACCCTAAAAACAGATTTTGTCTTATGTTATACAACTTTTTGGATCAAAAAGTTGATTTTGAAAACTTTTTAAACAAGACAACTAGTTATTCGATGGTTTTATCAAAAACAACAAACATAATTCCTGTGAATTGTGTATGCAAAACCTAGGGTTTTCCTAGGGTTTTGTTGTGATGTTTTTCAAAATATATAACCCGATGGTTGAACAATGAACAAAATATGTTTCTAGTGAGATTTTCACTAGTGTATGATGATTATGAACAATCTAATTGATTTAGAATGCTCACAAAATGCTTTGTTTTGAAGAACAATCAATAAAACAGTGTTGAAAACCCTTGATATCCGATTAGGGTTTTTAGTTTTTTTTAATGATGTTTCGAAGCTAAAAACCTTGTGTTTGAAGATGTTTTAACAACTGATGAACAATACCCGTGTATTGTTCCACAGAAACTTGTGTTGTTTGTGATGTTCAAGCTGAAAAATCAACAAAACTTCTTCAAAATGCATGAAATGATTCAAAAATCATATTTGTTTGCATTTGTTGTATGTTAATAGTAGAAGAAGATGAGTTTGAAGACTAAACAGCTTGTTGATGTGTGTTTTTGAAGCTAATGAACCACTGAAATCAATGTTGTTGAATGAGAGGATCGAAATCAATGAATGATTGAGCCAATGCTCTGATACCACCTGATGAAATCAGCTTGGACTCATGATGAACATGAATAAAAGGTTGATTTCCCCAAGGATCTTTTCAATATCTCTCAATAATCAATAAACAAGAACCATGGTGCGGAAACCCATGATTCAAGTGTATGAAATCAGTATGTGTGTGTGTTTGTGTGTGTTTGAATGCTCGAAAATAATAATAACTGTTTGATTGTATTGATTATTCAAAAAGCTTACAAAGGATTAGGGTAGTGTGCTATTTATAGCCTATACACAAAAGCTATATACAATTACTGAACTACCCTTATGTAAACAAATATTACATAAATAATCCTAAGTCTATAAGCTGTCCGCTGTGGATGATTAGCTGTCCGCTGTGGATGTTAAGTTGTCCGCTGTAGAAGTCAGATAGCATGTCCGTTATGACGTGGATGTTGTCCGCTGTGAACACTTGTGTGTTTGCTTGTATGTTGTCCGCTGTGGAATGTTCATCCGCTGTGGATGAACATCAGCTGTGAACACTTGTGTGTGTTTGCTTGTATGTTGTCCGCTGTGGAATGTTCATCCGCTGTGGGCACTTGGACTTGATCTTCATCCGCTACATCTTCTTAGTAATCCGCTGTGGAAAACTCTTCATCCGCTGCCGACACTTGGCAAAAATTCCTTTTTATCTACAAACCTGAAAAAGAAATTTAAGCTATATTAGTGTATGATATGATTGTTAATGATGCTAATGTGTTAGTTAATGATTGTTTGAATTGTAGAACACATTATGTTTGATTATGTTTGATTATGTTTATTATGTTTGATTATGGCAAGCATCATCCTTTAAAGCATTAATCCATTAATGCACTTATTGAGTCCAACAGTATGTGTAATGATGTTATTCTAACAAAAAAAATAATGATTTTGATTGATCTTGAAAAGTTAACACATTTATCGTAATAATAGAGGCTTAGCATTTTATACTTATACTATTATATATATATAGGGTAAAGTTTCTTTGGTAAGAGTGTTTATTGCGATAAACCATTAACTCTAAGCACTTACATCATAAGGACTAGTGTAACAAACATATATATAATGCTACACCACTGATGTAACGAACCCCCACTAAATTTTCAAAACTTCCCTCTTTTTTTAGGACTTCCTTAACTGTTTGTATAATGTTATTTTTTATACAAATTACACTATTGATAGATCGATTTAGTAATTTGAGTATAGTCATACTAAATATATTTTTAACAACCGTTGTGGACCACTAGTTAACCCTTGTTTCTTATATGTATGTATTTATATATGATAGATATCAAATGTTATCTCTTTTTTTATAGTGGCGACATGGACTTTTGTAGAGTACTAGTTGGGTTAGCAGTTAATCGTGACAAACTAGAGTTAACATTTGATATCTATCATATACATACATATATATATATACACACACACACACACATATATATAAATGTATATATAGGAGAAGTATCACATACAAACAATTATTTCTATAAAAACCATGAGAATCAATATATTTATGCCATATGGACATTTTACTTAGTAAGCATCAATGGTATAAGGCCCTGATCCCAGAAAACCTCACAGTTGGTCATTCACAACAAAACATAGATTTAAAACATTCATTTACATAAACATTTGCAGTGAAAAAATACATTAAGTTTCAACCCATTACGACATAATTCTAATAAAATGTTAACATTGTCTTTAAAACATCAAATAGTCTTTAAAAAAGTCTTCTTAATAATCTTCTTAATCAGGAATTCCAGCCTTTAAATGCCAAGTAGCTTCTAGAATCTAGGCCCATATTCACTCATGTCCAACAGCTCACCTGTCAACTAATATGCATACAAAAGTCAGCTTCGCTGAGTGAATTCTTGGTTTACTTTATCAAATAACTTTTTAGTAAGATATATTAACTTTATCATTCGAAAGTAGTCATCACATATCTGAACATTACTATACATAGACTATCGCTTTATCGTTAATACATTCATTTATTTGATATCTATGTCTCTTCATTATTCGTCAATTCCCAGTCACTATCGGTGCCTATGATGAACACAGGACTTTACCAACATGCCAATCTAGGCCTTACTGTCATACCCACAAAGGCCATTATTGTCATGCCAATCCAGGCCTTACTGACCTGCCTGTCTGGGCCTTTACTTTACTGACATGCCAATCCAGGCCTTACTATCATGAGGGCACAACAAATACAACCCTCCTCTATCATTTGCTTGCAAGACATTACTTTAACAAAGGTACATTGTTATGAGCTCAATAACACTTCTTTAGGTTTCACTTTCATCTTTAGTTATATATATACTTATAGTCCATATACTCATATTCTTCACAAAAGACTCCTGTATCTGGTGCTTTGGCAATGGGTTGGGATCCTGGTAGTAGATCAATCTAAAATTCTATCTCTCTATCAGGTGGAACTCCTAACAGATCCTCCGGAAATACATCAGGAAAGTCACACACCACCGGTACATCTGACAACTCTTTTGCTTTATCTTTAGCGTCCTTGACATACGCTAGATATGCCCCACACCCTCGTCTCATAAATTTCTCCGCTTTAATCATGGAAATGACCCTTGGCACTTTGCAGACGTTATTGCCATAAATTGTAACTGGACTACCATCGGGAGCCGTTAATCGGATTATCTTTTGCTGGCATATTATGTTGGAATCATAAGCAGCTAACCAGTCCATTCTCAGTACGACATTAAAACCACCTAAGGTCATGGTAAACAATTACACAGGAAAACAGTGATCCCCTAGTATTATGTGGCAATCACTTAACACCCTAGCTATTCTAATGGATTTACCATCAACCGTTTCTACTTCAAAAGCGTCATCTATTTCCCTAGTTTGAATACCTAGGGTAGCACAAAAAGATGCAGATACAAAGCCCCTACTGACACCACTATCAAATAATATAAAAGCACAAACATCATTGATGAGAAACATACCTGACACCACATCTGGGTCCTTCCTTGCCTCTTTCTTTTTCATAGTGAAAGCTCTTGCCTTGGCATTGGGCTTTCCATCATCCCCCTTGTCATCCTTTCCGCTTGTTCCCGAGCTCCCCGGCTTATCTTTCTTGCAATCATTGCAATGGTGCCCCGACTCGTTACAGTTGACACACCCTATTAATTCCAGGCACTCTCTGGCTATGTGACCCATTTTCCCACACCTGTAGCATCCATAGCTACCCATTTGACATTCTCCCAGATGCCTCCTTCCATACTTCCCATATTCCCTGATTTCATCAATCCCCTTCACAATCGCCTGCTTTACATCCATCCTTGCTTTCTTGTTCTCCGGTTAATAATTACCATTTCTGTACCTCTTCCTATTGCTGTTCCAAACCTTCCTTGGTTCACCCGCTATTACCGACCTCCGATAATCATACAACCTTCCACTAAGATCCACTGCCGACCTAAAAGTACCAGGTCGGGCAGTAACCATGTCCCTACGAATGTCTAGAGGCAACCCTTGTATGTACCTTTTAATCCTTTTTGATTCAAGAGTCACCAAGTCAGGCACCAGATATGCCATTTCATTGAATTTCGTGGTGTATTCCTGGTGTGTCATGCTGCCAGCTTCCAAGCTCACGAAATCTTGTTCAATCTTATCAAGTTCCCATTCTAGGCAGTACTCCTCTATCACCAATCTCCCCATTTCAGGCCACTTCATCCACTTAACAACCTTCTCCCCAAGAGCGTCAACAATGTTATCCCACCAACACAGTGCTGGGTCCAAAAGTGAATAGGAAGCAAACTTCACTTTCTGGTCTTCCCGGCACTCACTAATTGTCAACACTGCCTCAATTTCCCTAATCCAACGCTGAGCAGCAGTAGCATTACCGTTACCATCAAAAGTTGGGGGCTTACACCTTTGAAAAGCCCCATAACTACATCCCTTTACCACTTCTTCAACCTCAAAGTCATCATCTTTATCCTCATCATCAATTTCCTCAGTCTTAACCACCATCTTCTTATCAACCTTCTTCTGAACCGTATCTTTCTTATCGTCACCATGACCTATTCCACCGCCTCCGCAAACAAAGCGGGCATCATATTAGTCAGAATTTTATGCATCTCTTGGGTAATATCTTCTTTCACTGTTTCCTTTAGCTTTGCTTGCTTAGTAGTAGGCTCCTCAACTTTAGTTTCTGACTTAATTTTCTCCTTAACCAGTTTCTCAACTGGTTTCCTGGTTTACTTTCCTGCTGGTCTTGCAGCCTTGCTTGTTGCTTCCTTTGCCTTAGTAGGGGGCCTTCCCCTAGTACTACTCCGAGTAGCCATAAACTGGAACTACTCTCTTTGGTGCTATCTCTCTACTTCCTATAAGATTGAAAATATCAATATGGTTCATCAAGGCTATTATGACAAGTTTTGTAAATTTTTAAGAACAGTGACTAGTTGTGATTAACTTCTTACAAAACTTCTCATAGCCCAAACCCTCCTATCCTGAGCCACACTAACACTCGAACCTACTTTCCTTATTCTAAGCACGTATAGATCACACAAATTCAGGTAGGCACAACAGGTTAATGATATATTACTCTATCCTCAAGTCTAACCTTAGTAACAAGGTACTACATAATTAACTAATACTTACAACATATATTATTACCTTGACGCATGGAGCTACTTGGACTGGCATCCTCACTTTGGTCATATTTTCAGTTTAAGTTTAGGTTTTTCTTTGGAAAATAGTTTACCTATTTTGCTTAAACTTTGGCTCTGATACCAACTTGTAAGGCCCTAATCCCAAGAAATCTCACTGTTGGTCATTCACAGCTAAACATAGATTTAAAACATTCATTTAGATAAACATTTGCAGCGGAAAAATACATTAAGTTTCAACCCAGTATGACATAATTCTAATAAAATGTTAACATTGTCTTTAAAACATCAAATAGTCTTTAAAAAAAGTCTTCTTAATAATCTTCTTAATCAGGGATGCCAGCCTTAAAATGCCTAGTAGCTTCTAGAATCCAGGCCTATATTCACTCATGTCCAACAGCTCACCTGTCAACTAATATACATACAAAAGTTAGCTTACCTGAGTGAATTCTAGGTTTACTTTATCAAATAACTTTTTAGTAAGATATATTAACTTTATCATTCGAAAGTAGTCAGCACATATCCAAACAATACTATACACAGACTATCGCTTCATCGTTAATACTTTCATCGTCAATTCCCAGTCACTATCGATGCCTATGATGAACATAGGACTTTACCGACATGCCAATCCAGGCCTTACTATCATACCCATACAGGCCATTATTGTCATGCCAATCTAGGCCTTACCGACCTGCCTGTCCAGGCCTTTACTTTACTGACATGCCAATCCAAGCCTTACTGTCATGAGGGCACAACAAATGCAACCCTCCTCTATCATTTGCTGCAAGACTTTACTTTAAAAATGGTACATTATTATGAGCTCAATAACACTTCTTTAGGTTTCACTTTCATCTTTAGTTATACATATACTTATAGTCCATATATTCATATTCTTCACAAAAGAATACAAACAATATAACCGACCCTCTGCGGGATAGCGAGGGTTTGAGGGCGGCAGCCCTTGATAGCGGGGTTCTAGTGGCAGCAGCCCCTAGTGGGGTCGAAGGGGCAACGCCTCTAGTTGGGGTTGGGCTGCCAGGTCAGCGCAAAGAAATTTTATTTTGAAGACTTTATATAGCATAATTTGTTATAGAAAATTCTATTTTCTTGTTAAAACCTTTTGAAATCTTTGCAATAAAAATCATATATTTAGTATGCATATCACCCCAAAACATTAAAAACGTGTAAATAAGGGGAATCTTGAACTCACTTAGTCGGTAAGCAACTTCAAGTCTAAGTTTTTTAAGCTAGGATCACGGTACACGGTCTGCATATAAGTTAACACATAAATACGTCATTTTCTACATAGTTTCGGCAACAGTTTTGCATGTAGTTTCGCTGCCAGTTTCGCACGTAGTTTCGCATGGTAGTTTCGCTGCCAGTTTCACCCAACTTTCGTTAGAATTTCCTAGATTCGCTAAATCTACAGATCTGCCTATGCACTTGCGAAAGAAGGAGATTGCCTTAGTTTCGCAGGATGAAACCACAGTTTTGCAGGAAGAATTGGCAGTTTCGCAGAACGTATAAAAATGACGAACCAGCTCATTTTTAACCCAAAATTTCAACTTTTTACATCCAAATCCTTAGTTTTTCATCCATGAAACTATATCTAAGCTTTTTACATGATTTCATACATAAAAATGTGACCTTTATGTGATTCTTTGCAACTTTTCAAAACCCAAAACCCTAGAATCAGGGTCTGACCTACAGAGGCATTTAGTGGATGATTCTTACCTAGATTTCTTGCTCCTTTCTAGTGGTTTGATGCTCTAACACTTAGATCTTCAATCCCTTAACCAAAGAAGCTTCAAATCTTGAGTTTTCTTCATTTTCTCTCTCTACTCTCTCTCTAGAAAGTTGGTGGCTAGGGTTGTAAATGAGGAAGATTATGGCTGGTTAGGTGGTTTAAGTGGCTGATTATAGGCCTTTAACCACTTAAATCTTTTTGCCCATAAGACTAATTTGGCCCATAATCCATTTCTTTCATTTATTTTTACTAAGCCCATTATTATTAAATGGCTTGCTTCGACTTTCCGGGGCGTTACAAGTCTCCCCCACTTATTTAGGTTTCATCCTTGAAACCTACCTAGTCATAAAAAAGATCAGGGTATTGCTGTCTCATTTCTTCCTTGGATTCCCAAGTGGCATCTGACCCTTTTTGGTGTTCCCATTGTACCTTAACTTGCTTGATCACTTTGTTTCTTAACTGTTTCACTTTTCTGTCTAAGATGGCAACTGGCTGCTCCATATAATTCAACTTTTCATCCACTTCAATATCATCAAGAGGCACAACCATCTCATCATCAACCAAACACTTTCGCAGATGTGACACATGAAAGGTGGGGTGAATCCCACTTAACTCTTCTGGGAGGTCCAACCTATAAGCTACATCTCCAACGCGCGCCAATATCTTAAATGGTCCAAGAAACCTAGGACTTAGCTTTCCCCTCTTCCTAAACTAGATAATTCCTTTCCATGGCGACACCTTTAACATTACTCTGTCACCCACCCTGAATTCTATTGGTCTCCTCCTTTTATCAGTGTATGACTTTTGTCTATCATTGGCAGCTTTCATATAAGCCTTAATTTTCTCTAACTTTTCCGTCTTGGCTTCTACAACTTCTAAACTTCCCAACTCTTTTTTCTGACATCACCCCAGTAAACTGGAGTTCTGCATCGTCTCCCGTACAACATTTCATATGGAAGCATCTTGATACTAGCATGATAGTTATTGTTGTAAGAAAATTCTTCTAATGGTAGATAACTATCCCAATTACAACCAAAGTCTATAACACTTGCTCTTAGCATGTCTTTTAGTGTCTGTATCGTTCTCTCAGATTGCCCATCAGTCTGCCGGTGGTATGCCGTACTGATATGCAACATTGTCCCCATCTCTTCGTTAAACCTTCTCTAGAATTTAGGTGTGAACCGCTTGTCTCTATATGATACAATTGATATAGGCATACCATGCCATGCAACTATCTCTTTGATGAACAGCTCCGCGAGCCTCTCTGAACTGATTACTTCCTTGATAGGTAAGAAATGAACACCCTTGGTCAATCTGTCTACTATTACCCAAACTGCATTGTTGCCCTTGGTTGTACGCCTTAGTAATAAAATCCATGGTAATATGTTCCCACTTCCATTCTGGCACTTCCAACGGTTGAACATACCCATAGGGCCTTTGGTGCTCGGTCTTCACTTGCAGGCATGTTAGGCATATATTTACATACGCAACTACCTCTCTCTTCATCCCGGGCCACCAATAATCTTTCTTCAAATCATGGTACTTCTTATTTGCTCCTGGGTGCATTGAGTAGCGAGTCTTGTATGCTCTGTCAAAAATTTTCTCTCGTAAATCCCAATACTTCGGAACCCATATCCTGCCATAAATGGTCTTCACACCTAACGTGTTATCAACTAGATCATCGGCTTTTCCCACCATCCTTTCTTTCTTAATTTGGGGTTCCTTCAAGGCTTCCACCCAAGCTTCGCTTATTAATCTCATAATATCTGGGGTCATAACTAGTTGACACGCCTTTACTCGAATTGGTTCATATCCTTCTTTTCGGCTCAGGGCATCGGCTACCACATTTGCCTTACCTGGGTGGTAATGAATTTCATAATCATAATCCTTTATTAGCTCCAACCATCTTCTCTGTCTCATATTCAAATCTTTTTTCTCAAAGAAATATTTCAGACTTTTGTGATCGATGCACCACGGTTGCTAGTTCCAAATCGTGAACAGGGTAATTGACCTCCGTGTCCTTCAGTTGCCTAGACACGTAAGCTATAACCTTTCCCTTTTGTATCAATACATAGCCTAACCTATAGTAAGAGGCATCAGAGTATACCACTAGGTCTTTGATTTGGTTGTCCAAACTCGATCAAAAACAATTTATTATATCGGTCTTAGCTACCTTTATTGCGTAAGGGTAAGTAAGGCCGTCTCCACAGGGAATATGTGGAAAGTGTTTAACAATATGACTCGGTTAACTTAAAAACATGAACTTTAATATTAAAAGTTAAACTTTAAACAATCCCTAAAATATTAATGCAAAAAGCAATGAACTTTAAAACTAATTTAACTAAATAATAAGAAACAATCACTTCCGGGTTTCCAATTCTACAAGATCCACAATTGATACTTTCAAATTAGGGTTTTGTGAGAAACAATACTTCAAGATCTTAGCTTTTGATTTAAGTGGTAACAAAGGAACAATCTTTTAAGACTCGTTCATTCACAAAGTTACCAATTCACCTATATCAGGTTGTCTACTTTTCTTAATGAGCTCATAATGCAAGGAAATCGAAAACTGATAATCAAGCACATAACTTTATTTATAAGTAAACCTTTTAACTTAAGCAAAACATATAACTTCATTCACTAATCCATTGTTCAATACAAAAACCTAATCAAACATACCAATTGCCTCACTTGACAAGAATTGTACTCCTGAAAGCAATCAAGAAGAACTTAGCCACACATGGTCTTCATTGAATCTTCAATCTTGATTATATGATGACCAATGATGATTTGGTGTGTGTTGGGAAGCTTGAAAACACCTAAAATCACCTTGAATTTACTAGATTTTAGCTGGGAGGAGCTGTCCTTCGAGTTGGGGTTGGATAGGTTTAAGTAGACATCAAGATCCAAAAAATCCGGGTGTTAGTTGAAGAATGGCATATGATACGCCCAGGGTCGGCGTATCATACGCCCCCTCAGTATTCCTATGCCCAACGTTCTGTTATTTTCTCCAAATGCGCCCACTGATACGCCGCCCATACACCTACCGACGTATTATACACCCATACCCGGCGTATGGTACGCCAGTATGCCTAATTTTGTACCTTTTTTGTAACTTTTGATGTTTACATATTTAGTCCTTGTAGTTTCTTGTTTGGCTTCTAATACTTCCAATTAAGCTTGTTTAGGCTTCAAACACCTATAACTAAAACACATCCAAAGTAATCCCATTCCACAATAACAACGATGTAAAATAACATAATTAGATTATTTAAGCCTTGAATTATTATCACGTGATCACATCCCCACACTTAACCTTTTGTTTGTCCTCAAACAAAATTACTTGTGCAATTCACCTTATTTAATCAAACATGCTAAGTTATCATAACTTTGTATAAGTTAAGGTCCCGAGGTATACTTAGTTTTAAACTTTCATCATGTAAGATTCACAACCCAACATGTAATACCACTTATGTTTTAAACTTAGAATCTTTAGTTGGCATAACTTCACCTTTTGCTTTAAACATTCATGCATTCATATTCCTCACAATGAACACTCCTCTTGGTTTGTTTTGTGGACTAGTGATTATATACTAGTATATCTGGACCTATTAAACCAAGAATGTACATCTTCATCATAAGCTCGTATATTAATCATATCACCATCAATTAACACAATATAATGCATTAATCAAGAGGTCTTTCATGGGTTGTAACGTTAGGCTAAGGTTTAAGGTGGGATACAAAGGGATTTCAAAATGGCTAACGGCGAATAAAATCCAATTTAAAGATGCTAGATGTCTTATTTATCAATCTCATCTTTTGATTGCAATAATATCACCGAATTCTCACACTATTTTTGTTGCTTTATATTTTGGTCATTTTGACCTCATATTTAGCTTTTTTTTCTTTCTTTTTTCACATGTTCATAACCAATCATACTATTATTGAACTACTACTGAGATGACACTTTTTGGTATGTCATAGATTGGACTTCATCACCCTAGGTTTCATAAAAAGGCTAAGGCTTTGTAGGCTTATTGTTTTGGGCTTATTCAAATGACAAGTTGGGGCTCAACATGGTGTCTAAAGGAAATTTATCAAGGTATGGAATTCAAAAGAAAAGGTTCAACAAATGGTTCATTCCTAATTCCTCTATCACATTCATGCACATATTGGTTTATGATCTTGACACGCATCAATTACACGAGTTCTAACTTAAATGCATAATATGGTTTCCCTCATTATGAAAAAAAATATAAAGCAAATCAACATATGCTATGAATTGCTCAATTAGGCTCAACTCTCACGGAAACGGTGGGAAGGGTTAAAAATATGAAGCACGTATGTCATCTACAACCGGTTTGTTATGCCTCCTAAGAATTCTACCTAATTTTATAAAAGCTCATGATGGTAGTGACTTACTATAATTTCAAAACAAGCACGCCAAGGGATCTATACATGCACAAACAGTGATAATTAGCAATGTATGAAATTTTTTTTAGGTCCCATACATAATTTAAGCTTATTAGAAGATTTATTTTTCAAAAAGGTTTAATTTTTTCAATTCTTCCCTTATCCCCACACTTGAGATACATTTTCCTCAATGTATGATAGTCACAATTGGTATTTTCATAGCATAAGGAAGTAGATTCTTAATTTCATTCTTATTATTGCTAATTAAGACAATTCATTTCAAAGGGAGACTAGTATGCCATATCCTAACATATTATCAATCAATTTCAATGAAAGCATGAAAAGAATATTGTTAAAAACCAAAGTAGTGGAAAGAACACATGGACCTGATCACAATCATTATTAGAAGCCTTCATCAACCGATTTGTGCCTCCCCACACTTGAGTGCTTGCATCTTGTGATTGACTATCAAAACAAAACAAAGCAAACCAAAGAAAAAAAACAAACACTAATAAAAGAGTTAAAACTCACTTTCGTAGGAATCACTATTGCATTTAGCGTATGCAACAAGCCTTTAAACCCCTCGGTAGACCCGAGTGGACGAGTTGTAGTCTCGTGAGGGTTTCTAGTGAACAAACCCACAAAATTCTTGGGTTGCCTCCTACAAGCGCTATGTTTTAGGTCTTCAGCCAGACCTTACCTGAGACCACTTATGGTGGTCGTATTGGGTGCTTCTCTCCAAATTTCTCTTTAAAGAGCTGCTTCCTCTGGACTTGATAGTTTTTTTTGCCCACGCCCGCATTGGTCAAACATCTCTTCTTTGACCCTTGAATGCACTTGATCCGGTGGTTTACGCATCTTTACCTTTCGTCTCGGATTCTCCTTCCTTAATGGCTCCACCTTTCCATTTTCATCCTTTTCCACATTTTCAAGTTCAAACCTATCAGGGTCAAAACCATTTTTCTTGGTGATGTCCTCGCTTACATGTGAAATGTAAGGAGGAGCACACCCCTTAGTAGCATCTGCTACAAAACAATCATTATTGACTACATATGTAATTGATTTTGAAAACACGTTAAAGAGCAACTTACGGTTTTTGAATCTCATATCGATAATTCCATCTCGGCAATTGATTTGGGTTTTCGCTGTTGCCAAGAATGGTCGACCTAAACTTACCTTTGGTTGCTAGTTTGTCCTTACTGGTGCATAATCAAGCACTATAAAGTCCACCGGGTAGTAGAACTCTCCTAGCTTGATGATCACATCCTTAACCATCCCTCGGGGTAGTTTCCATGTCGAATCAGCAAGCACCACTATTTTGTCAGTTTCATGTAATGGACCAAAGTCATATTGGTCATATAGACTCACCGGAAGGATTCTCACCCCAGCTCCATAATCCAAAAGTGCCAGCTTGATTTTAAATTTCTCGACTTGAATAGGAATGATTGGTATTCCAGGTCACTTCCTTTTTCTTTGTCTACTTCCTTATCGTTACCTACAACTACTTAAAGAGTAGAGGTTAAATCATAATCAATATATTCAGATTTAGGAAGGATAGTAACCGAATTGATGTGAACATTCTTTGAACTTGAGGTTTGATGTTGAAGGTTCTTTGTTGTATCACTTGGAAGCTTCCCTGGTTCTCGTTCGGACAATTGTTTGGCTAATTGCCCTAATTTCTTGGCAATGGCCTCATTGGTCTTTTCTTGCACCTCTTTGAATTGCTTAAACTCTTTCATCTCCTTTGCGAGGTCTTGAATCGCTGCAAGGAGTGCATTGTCATTACAACTACTTGTAGTAGTCTCTTGTTGATGTTGTTGATTCCTTTATTGGTATTGACCTCCTTATTGGTAACTCCCTTGATTGTAGTTGTTTCTTTTATAGCCGCCTTGATTGTAGTTTTGTTGTCGGCCTTGATATTGGTAGCTTCCTTGATTTGGTACCTGAAAAGGAGAATTCAAATGGTTAGTATTATTAACATATCTAATATTTTGGTGATTTCTAAGACCGGGATGATAAGTGTTGGAATTCATGTCTTATGTCTTCCTTTCTCCTTGGCCTTGTAACTGATGGACACTTTCACTCTTCCCCAAATTCAAGTAGCATGTGACCGATGTATGGCCGATGTCATTACACATGTCACACACTTCATACTCACTAGATATGTTCATCACGCCACTCTTTCCAACTTTAAGGCTTGCAATTTCTTATTCTAGAACCGCAATTCTATCCATGGCCACATGATCATTCACCATCTTCACTTTTGCACCCCTTGACCTCCAGTTTGATTCTGCACGCTTCTTTGAGATTACACTCATCCTTTCAAGAATGTCCCAATCATCATCCAAATGGTTTAAGGTGAACGTTCCTGCACTTGTGGAATTTACATCTCTAGCATCCTCCGGTGATAGCCCATCATAGGATGCTGAAATCAACTCCCACTTAGCTATGCCATGACATGGACAAGTTCTTAGCATCTCTTTGAATCAGTGAAAAGCTTCATGGAATTGTTCACCTGATTGTTGTGTAAATCCTCGAATGGCTCGCCTTGCATCACTTGTCCTTTGGGAAGTATAGTATTCACCCAAGAATTGTTGTTGCGTTTGTACCGATGTGTGAGTACTTGCAGATGGTAGAGATAGGAACCATTGTTTGGCCTTGTCTTTAAGGGTAAATTGGAATAGGACCAATTTAACTTCATTCGGTGAAAAGCCTTGGCCACCAATGGTGCTACATGATGCCTCAAATTCTAATATATACAAATAGGGTTCTTTGGTTGCCATACCATGGAAGTGAGGGAGAATTCCCAAATGTTATGGTCGGACTTCAAAAGCTCGTCCCCTTTGTGTTGGTGAAACTATAGAAGATGAATT
The DNA here is from genome assembly GCA_025506505.1 of Flaveria sonorensis. Taxonomy (NCBI): domain Eukaryota; kingdom Viridiplantae; phylum Streptophyta; class Magnoliopsida; order Asterales; family Asteraceae; genus Flaveria; species Flaveria sonorensis. The sequence continues at coordinate 19,349,833 of CM046425.1, read as the reverse complement.
GATGGCAATGGTGGGACGAAAGTGACTATCCACACCATGTGCTGGTACATAGTGTTGCGCTCCTAGATTAGCAGGTATGCCATTAAACGGTTGACCTCCAAGATTGTTACGAATGGGTGGTTGAGCATAACCATCCTGATCCCGATTTGGTTGACGGTTTCGATTGCCCGGTTGGTTCCCATAATCCTCAAAATAATGTTGGTTTGGCCCGTCCATGTCGACTCGATCTTCAATCCACTCTTCCTCATAATTAGTGTGATGACTTCCTTCCACTGAAAACCATTCCTCATTACTATGAAGACTACCTTCCTTGTTATGCTAAAAACTGGGATTCCGCACCCAGAAATTTAGGATTGGTTGGAAATTTACGGGAGGAGGTTGGTGTTGCACACCATGATTTATAGGGATCGGCCCCTGAGGTTGAGGTTGCACAGGTTGTGGTTAAGGTGGAGGATCATCAGGTTGAGGAAACACAGGTAATGGAATATCTCCTAAGGGTTTGTTGGGTTGTGGTACTCCTTGGTTTTTTGGATTGTTCATCATTCTTGATTGGTTACTTTTAGGCGTTCTTGAAAGTCTACTTAGAATCTGATGAGCTATTGCTGTTGATGTACCTTCTTCTGATCTTGTTTGACCACGAATTTGAGAAGTCCTTGGAGTTGATGCTTTGTGGAACACCCGATTCTTTCTTGAAGTCTTCTCGATTTCTGGATCAAATTGCAACGGTGAGGTCCTTCTTGAAAATCTTGTATGCATTAATGTAATGGTTACCTACAAACAAGAAAACACAAAATACCTCGCGTAATACTGAATAAGGAAATAAATTAAAAAAAAAGAAAAATAGAAAAATAAAATCTTTTTGGGTTTTTTATAAAATTTTTACGAAAAGAAAATAAAAACTATTATACACTAGGCACAATAATTCTTCGAAAATAGCGCCATTTTGATCCGGTTGTCGAGACTTGATCAAAAACAATTTATCATATCGGTCTTAGCTACCTTTATTACGTAAGGGTAAGTAAGGTCGTCTTCACAGGGAATATGTGAAAAGTGTTTAACAATATGATTCAATTAACTTAAAGACACGAACTTTGATATTAAAAATTGAAACTTTAAACAATCCCTAAAATATTAATGCAAAAAGCAACGAACTTTAAAACTGATTTAAATAAATAATAAAAAACAATCACTTCCGGGTTTCCAAATCCGCAAGATCCACAATTGATACTTTCAAATTAGGGTTTGTAAGAAACAATACTTCAAGATATTAGCTTTTGATTAAAGTGGTAACAAAGGAACAATCTTTTAAGACTCGCTCATTCACAAAGTTACAAATTCACCTATATCATGTTGTCTACTTTTCTTAATGAGCTCACGATGCAAGGAAACCGAAAACTGATAATCAAGCAGACAACTTTATTTATAAGTAAACCTTTTAACTTAATCAAAACATAAAACTACATTCATTAATCCATTGTTCAATACAAAAACATAATCAAACATACCAATTGCCTCACTTGACGAGAATTGTACTCCCGAAAGCAATCAAGAAGAACTTAGCCACGCATGGTCTTCATTGAATCTTCAATCTTGATTATATGATGATCAATGATGATTTGGTGTGTGTTGGGAAGCTTGAAAACACTCAAAATCACCTTGAATTTACTAGATTTCGGCTGGGAGGAGTTGTCCTTCGAGTTGGGGTTGGATAGGTTTAAGTAGACATCAAGATCCCCAAAATCCGGGTGTTAGTTGAAGACCGACGTATGATACGCCCAAGGTCGGCATATCATACGCCTTCTCAGTATTCCTACACCTAACTTTCTGTTATTTCTCCAAATACGCCCACTGATACGCCGCCCATACGCCGACCGATGTATTCTACGCCCATACTCGGCGTATGGTATGCTGCTATGCTTAATTTTGTGCATTTTTTATAACTTTTGATGTTTACATCTTTAGTCTTTGTAGTTTTGTGTTTGGCTTCTATTACTTCCAATTAAGCTTGTTTAGGCTTCGAATACCTATAAACAAAACACAACCAAAGTAATCCCATTCCACAATAACAACGATATAAAATCACATAATTAGATTAATTAAGCCTTGAATTATTATCACTTGATAGGTCTTCATCTCCTTTTGGTAAGGTTAGTACTGGCGCCTTGGTTAATCCATCCTTCAATTCTTTAAATGCATCCTCCTCATCCTTTCTCCAGTCGAACACCACATTCTTCCTTGTTAACCTTGTTAATAGGGAGGCTATCTTTGAGAAGTCCTTGGTGAACCTTCTATAATAACCTGCCAATCCCAAGAAACTACGGATTTCAGATGGTGTCTTTGGAGATTTCCATTGCGTGACTACTTGAACTTTTGCTGGATCGACCATAATCCCTTCCGAATTTATAACATGCCCTAAGAACTGCACCTCGCATAGCCAAAATGTACATTTTGAGAACTTTGCGTACAATTTATCGTTTCGTAATGTTTCTAACACCTCCTTGATATGGCAAGCTTGGTCTCCCTCATTCTTTGAGTAGATTAAGATATCATCGATGAATACTATTACTGATCAGTCTAGCATCGGTTGGAAAACACGATTCATTAAGTCCATAAATGCTGCAGGAGCATTAGTTAGCCCAAATGACATAACCAGAAACTCATAGTGTCCATAATGCGTTCGGAAAGCTATCTTTGGGATATCTTGCTCCCTTACCTTCAGCTGATGATAACCGGATATGAGATCCATTCTGGAAAACCAACTTGCACCTTGCAATTGATCAAACAAATCATTTATTCTGGGTAAAGGGTATCGATTCTGCACGGTCAGCTTATTCAATTCTCTGTAATCTATACACATCCTCATGCTACCATCCTTCTTCTTTACAAACAACACTGGAGCACCCCACGGAGATATGCTGGGCCTAATGAATCCCTTATCAAGATGTTCTTGTAGTTGTGACATGAGCTCTTTCATCTCGGATAGGGCTAGACAATATGGTGCTTTGGTAATGGGTTGGGCTCTTGATCAATCTGAAATTCTCTCTCTCTATCAAGTGGTACTCCTGACAGATCCTCTGGGAATACATCAGGAAAGTCACGCACCACCGGTACATCTGACAACTCTTTTACTTTATCTTTAACGTCCTTGACATACGCTAGATACGCCCCACACCCTCGTCTCATAAATTTCTCCGCTTTAATCTTGGAAATGACACTTGGCACTTTGCAGACGTTATCATCGTAAATTGTAACTGGACTACCATTGGTAGTCGTTAATCGGATTCTCTTTTGCTAGCATATTATGTTGGCATCATAAGCAGCTAACCAGTCCATTCCTAGTACGACATTAAAACAACCTAAGGTCATGGCAAAAAATTGCGTAGAAAAACAGTGACCTCCTAGTATTATGTGGCAATCATCTAACACCCTAGCTATTCTAATGGATTTACCATTAGCCGTTTCTACTTCAAAAGCATCATCTATTTCCCTAGTTTGAATACCTAGGGTAGCACAGAAAGATGCAGACACAAAGCTCCTACTGACACCACTATCAAATAATACAGAAGCACAAACATCATTGACGAGAAACATACCTGACACCACATCCGGGTCCTTCCTTTCCTCTTTCTTGTTCATGGTGAAAGCCCTTGCCTTGGGCTTGGGCTTTCCATCATCCCCCTTGTCATCCTTCCCGCTTGTTCTTGAGCTCCCCGGTTTAGCTTTCCTGCAATCCTTGCTATGGTGCCCTGACTCGTTACAGTTGAAGCACCTGTAGTGTGACCAGTTTTCCCACACCTGTAGTGTAACACCCGAAAATTTAAGAAAAAGAAAAGAAAAGTAAAGGAGCAAACAGGAAGTTATTTCAAAAGCAAGGGGTTAAAAGCATGCAAAGGCCAAACCGGCCTATAATGGGTTCAAAAAGGGAAAGGCCGCCCATACCCCCTTCTCTCAAGCACAACTTTCGGCTAGAGTGAGAGAGAAGGAGGCTTCATCTGGTTCTAGTGAGAGAAAGTGGAAGAGATCTTCAAAAGGTAAGATTTTAAGGTGTTTCTTCTTGGTTTCAGTTGGGTTCCAGCTTCCGGACCGATTTCCATGTGTTTAGTGCTCGTTTTCGTGTGTTTTAGGTACTAGAACTCCAAGTTGGCTCTCGGGTTTGAGGTGTTTTATTCAAAAGATGTTTAAGGTGAGTTCTAGATCCCCCTCTTTTACTGGTTTTCTACTTGTTTGGGGCTATTATGCATACTAAAAAGAATGTTTCTTCACCAAACTATGTTTCCTTTTATAAAAAGGCGACTGTGTATGGAAGATGTATGTTGTTAAAGGATTTCCATGTTGTTGTATGGTTTCTTGTGATGTTTTAAGTGTGAACTGGTAGATTCATGCTAAGTATTAGTTTAGAAGTGATGTTTAGGACTAGAAACTGCATAAGTTGAATCGCAGGTGATGGACTTGGTGTCCACTATGGAAACTAGCTGTCCGCTGTGGACACTTGAGCATGGATAAAGTTTCCGTTGTAGACACTTAGGCATTTAGACTGTCCGCTGTGGACTTTTCATGTCCACTGTGGACTTTGCATGTCCGTTGTGGACTTTGTATGTCCACTATGGACATTTGAGATTATAAGCTGTGTGCTGTGGACTTGGCTGTTCACTGTGGACTTGGCTGTCCACTATGGACACTTAGAATATTTATGTCATCCTTTGTGAACCTTAATCATGTATTTATGTCATCCGCCATGAACCTTAGTCATGCGCTTTGGAGACTTAGTCATCCACTGTGAACCTTAGTCATGTGCTGTGGAGACTTAGTCATGCACTGTGGAGACGTATTCATGCACTATGGAGACTAAATCATGCGCTGTGGATCTTAGTCATGCGCTGTGGACTTTAGCTGTGCGCTGTGGGCTTTAGCTGTCCGCTGTGGACACTTAGGTTATTTTTGAAATTTTGGGAATAGAATTTAAGTGCTAAGTACTTATGTTTAATGGAGGTTTATGCTCGTTGATGTTATATCCCTTTCTTATGGGTTGCTGTTATGACATAATTCTTGTTTTGTATTATGATGTGACTTTACATGGCATGGTATGTATATTTACGTAAAGTATTATGTAATGAAAATGAAAGATAACGTTAACGAGAAGTGGAACATAATGAATGAATGTATAGTCTTGCAAGCAAAATGATGGAGGTTCACAACTCTACGAGGTAGTTGTTTACTCAACTGTGTGCGGTTTAGCTAACCCTTATTAATACGCACAAGGATCCAAGCCTTGAGGTTAACCAAAATGTGATGGGATCCTTGTCGCTTACCCTGATACCGTGTCGGCTTTTGCATGACGTGGGGGTTTATTTATAAACCCTGGTACAGTACCTGCTTTTGCATGATGTGGGGGTATAGCATATGGCAGGATCCAGATAAAAGTGAAAGGTGTTAATGAATGAAAGTACGAAAACGAACAATGATGAACGATGATGAACAATGATGAAAGATAATAAATGATATTATCTAGATGTATGTATAATGTATGATCACGTACGAAAGTAAAGAAAATGTTTTAAACGAAAGTAAAGTATTTTATTATAAAATTAGAACTCACTCAACGTCGCTGACTTTTGTATGCATAATAGTTGGTAGGTAATTGTTGATGCTGAGGAGGTACAGGCATGGATGCATAAGCTACTGGGATGGTTCGAGTCTGGCATCCATATTTTGGAGAATGTTATTGTATTAATACATTTTTGGGATGTAAATGAAATGATATGATGATTTGATATGTTTTTAATTATTAATAAAAAAGTTAAATTTCCACTACAAAATGATGAGTTTTATATGTTTTATGCAATGATTGACCAACTGTAAGCGTCCCGGGAACAGGGCCTTACATGTAGCATCCATAGCTACCCATTTGACATTCTCCAAGATGCCTCCTTCCATACTTCCCACAGTCTCTGATTTCATCAATCCCCTTCACAATCGCTTGCTTTGCATCCACCCTTGCTTTCTTGTTCCCCGGTTGATAATTACCATTTCCATACCTCTTCCCATTGTTGTTCCAAACCTTCTTTGGTTCACCCGCTGTTACCGACCTCCGATGATCATACAACCTTCCACTAAGATCCACTGCCGACCTAAAAGTACCAGGTCGAGTAATAACCATGTCCCTACGGCTGTCCAGAGGCAACCCTTGTATATACCTTTTAATCCTTTTTGATTCAGGAGTCACCAAGTCTGGCACCAGAGGTGCTATTTCATTGAATTTCGAGGTGTATTCCTAGTGTGTCATGTTGCCTGCTTCCAAGCTCATGAATTCTTGTTCAATTTTATCAAGTTCCCTTTCCAGGTAGTACTCCTCTATCACCAATCTCCTCATTTCAGGCCACTTCATCCTCTTAGTAACCTTCTCCTCGAGAGCGTCAACAATGTTATCCCACCAACACAGTGCTGGGTCCAAAAGTTAATGAGAAGCAAACTTCACTTTCTGGTCTTCCTGGCACTCACTGATTCTCAAACTACCTCCATTTCTCTAATCCAACATTGAGCAGCAGCCGCATTACCGGTACCATCAAAAGTTAGGGGTTTAGACCTTTGAAAAGCCCCATAACTACACCCCTTTGCCACTTCTTCAACCTCGAAGTCATCATCTTTATCATCATCATCACTTTCCTCTATCTTAACCACCTTCTTCTTATCAACCTTCTTCTAAACTATATGTTTCTTATCATCACCCTTGACCTGTTCCACTGCCTCCACAAATAAAGCGGACATCACATTAGTCAGATTTTGGTGCACCTCTTGGGCAATAGCTTCTTTCACTATTTCCTTCAGCTTTGCTTGCTTAGCAGTAGGCTCCTTGCAGGACTATTTAAGGGATGGTCAATACAATTAGTTTCATAATAAGGAGAGTGTTAGAACACTTAACAGATCAAATAGGGAATTGGATTTATGTAAATGATACTAAGAACACAAGAAGACAATAAGACAGAACCAAGAACAAGAATAGAGAAATATGGTTTTCAAGGATGTTGTATATTGCTCTCAAGTTCTTCTACAAGTGTTGTAAATCATGAAATGAAAAACAAGGACCTGAGATACTTTATACTACATCCTACAGCTAGCCATACTTTGAAGGCCACCTAGAAACACTAATCTAGACAACAAGATCAATGTAAAGTCAAAAGGTAGATTGCCTTTTTACTAGTCATTATGACATACCATAGCTCACATCCTAATATATTACTAAAAGGATAAAAGGTACAAAGTAGGAAGTTACAAACTCAAGACCATAATCTACAGCTTACTAAAGCATGGACCTTTTCACCAACTTGTATAAGTCGGTGAGTCTTCAGAGTTGCAGCGGAAAGTAAGTCAGCTTTATGAAAAAAAAATTAATCAGAGAAAGCATGTCCTCTCTGTCTTCGGAAGAAATCAGTCTTCAGTACATTGGCTTCGGAAGACTTTGTCTTTGAAGCTTTGGAAGCCTTCATCTTTACATTCGGAAGATTTGGTCTTTGGCTTCAGAAGATTTTACACTTAGAAAAATTTTTGTGATGAGTGTAAAACTTCCGAAATAACTTCTACCTTATACATCAGTGCATGCATGCAGGAAGCTCCTTGGTTGTTTTGGTTTCTTTGGTTGCATCAGCCTTATAATATAACCGTACAAACTCCCCCTTGGCTGATGCTACCAAAACAAAGAAGTTATTTACATGTTGACAGTCCTTATTATGATCAAGACCATACCTTTCCATCATCTGGTCAGGCTCCCTCAAACTCTTATAATACCTTCTCATGTCATAGAGATCATGTAGAGGAAGATCAAGCATGTCTTAACAGAAATAGACATCTTGACCTCCTTGTTCTTTGATGACATACCACCTGTCTGGATTAGTAGCAAAGGTTCAGGACAAGATGGGTCTTCTAGTTTCAAGAGGCTCTACTTGAGTTGGAGTTGGTTGAGCAGCCTCTTCTTGCATTACCACAGGATGCTCTGACTCATCCTTAGGTGTAGAGGTGGATGCCTTGGACTTCTTCTTGGGAATACTCTTCATTGACATCCCTTTCCTCCTCCTTGAAGTCTTTGACTGAGAGGACTGGTTTTTAGCACCAGGTTGTTCTACCGTGTCTCTCTCAGTTGGGTTCTCTTCTCTCACAGGTTCAGAAGGAGAGGGAAGAGGACCCTGTTGTGGATCAGAAGATAAAGTTAACTCAGATGCAGCTCTAGGTCCAGGTTGTGTTGTCTTAAGGGGTTCAACCTTGACCTTAACTTCAGGTTGAGCTGGACTTGGTGAAGAATGCAAGTCAACAAGCTCTCCCTTCTTAATCTTCTGTTTGATCACCTAGATGTGCTCATCCATTGTAGATAGAGACATTGGACCAAGCCTCCTTCCGAAGAATCCATACAGCTTCAAGAAGCTCATCATCCTTTGTTTGTCAGTAGACTTCTTTTGGTTCTTTTGGATGATGGCTCTTAACTTTGCAGCTTCTTCCCTTAGTTTTCTCTTAGCAGCCTTTTGTTCCTTGATGACTTATTGCCCCAGCTGCTTGAGATACTCAAATTCAACATACTCATATGATAAGGGAAGAAGTGCAGATGCCTGATAGAGGCCTGTGGAACTCAGGTAGTTGATCATGTTCAGTCTATCAGCTTCCTTGTCTACCTGAGGTTGTGTAGTTACCACAGTCTCTGTCTCAGGACTTTCTTGAACTGGGGAGAGTGTAGGAGCATGCTTGTAGAGCCTTTTGTGTCTCCTTTCTTTCTTGTTCTTGAGGAGCAATGCTGCATCCTCTGCCTCCTTCCTCTCCTTGGATAACTCCTTGTCAGCCAGTTCATTCAGTTCATCTAAGAGAAGAGATATGAGTTCATCAATGTTGTAGTTCTTGGTCCCCAGGTTGTTTAGCCTGGCTTCCCTCAACTCATCATGCTGAGTATTTGGCCCGGGGGCAGCCCTGAGGGCAGCTTCCATAAAGCCTGGAGACCCTCTTGAACTCTCTCCCTTTAGCTTCCTCTTCTTCTCTCTTTCCTCCTCCTCAATCTCCTTAAGAGTTAGTTTCCTTTTCCCTTTGTCACTCACAGGCCTTGGTGACTCAGGGTAAAGAGATCTTTGGCCTTCATTTCTTGGTTCAACAATCAAGCTCTGGCCAGAGAGAAGCTATGAAGAATCTTCACCAGCTGATGCCTCACTGAGGCTACTGGGTGCTGAAGAAGTTCCTGTTTTAAGGTTCACATGTTCAACTTCTAGGCCTTCAGCCAAGGCTTTCCCTTCGAAGCCAATCTTAGGGTCCACCTCAACATCCAGTTGACCAAAAGTCTCACCTGCTAGCCTCTGTCTATATAGTCTTGACCTCAGCTTGAATTCTTCTAGCACCCTTTCTAGAATCCTATCTGCTAGTCTTGCAGCTTGTCTGTATTGACTTGGGTTGACAAGTGGAAGATCAATCAGATAGATGCTCTCATAGAAGCCCAGATTGAAAAAGTTTAAAATTTCTTGTTGACCCTCAGATCTAGAGATGACAAGAGCTCTTCTATCAGTGTCATACCTCCATCCTATGATTCGCTTCTCAGAGTAAGGAGATAGGGTAGGCATAGCTCTGGGAATACCCTCCTCAAACAAACTTTGTATGAGTGGGTTTACATCCATGTAGATTGGAGGAGGTTGCTAAGTATGGACCATTACAAGTGAGGGTGGTGAATCCTCAAAGTCCATACTTTGTGAAGAACTCCCAGGTTCTGTGATTGTTTGAACTTTTTCCCCCTTTTTGGTAGCATCACCTTCTTGCATAGGTGAGCTTGGAGTTGGGTCTATCAGATCCACAGGTTCTTGTGGACCTGATTGAGTTCTCCTGAGTGGTCTCTTAGCTAACTTGCCCTTGAGATCGATGATCTTAAGTTGCTGGTCATTGACCCTCCTTTGTAAGATAGTCACCTGAGATTCCAGGTGACTTATCTTTGATACTAGATAGGTGCATGTTTTTGTTAGTGTTTGCACCTTTAGTTTCAGACTCCCCTCATCTTTATCAGAAGAATCATGGGGGTGAGAGAATAGGACCAAGGTCTTCTTCCTCATCACCAGCTCTTTGTTCTTGGCTGCTGGATTTCCCCTACACCATGACAGCTTCAATTAAAGTGTCAGTGGGCTGAGTTGCCATGGTTGAGGTCTTAATCATGTAGTCACTTGTTGAAGTGAGAGCCTCTTCCATATGGACCTCCTGAATAGGTTTAGGAAGATCCACCTTAGTAGTAGTTGGATGATGTGGTCTAGACATGGGAGAAACAGGAGTACTCATCTCTCCTTGAGCAGGGGAGGAGAAGAGAGACTCATGATACTCACTGAATCCCATGTCTTCATCATCATAGAATTCAAGGTTTGGGATTTGTTGGTTAAGATCAAGAGGCTGGGAATGGTAACTGTCCCCTAAAGGTTGTTCACTAGAGTTTTGATACTCCGAGTGAAGGCTTAAGGCTTGGGGGGTTGTGAGCTCATCAGGCTGAGCATGAGGAACCTCAGCAATGATCATTGGTAAGATGGGAGTGATTTGCTCCTCAGGAGAAGTGGGAGCTTTGGTGTCCACTTCCTCTTGTATGGGTGATGATATAGGGGCCTACACAGACTGAGTAGCATATGCAGGGGTTCGTTTGGATTTTCTTTGGTAGGTGAACGTTATTTGTGGCTGTATAGGTCATTGGGAAGTAGAAGGTGTGGGTTCAATACTAGCTGGTGCTACTAGATTGTCACCTTAAGCAATGAGCTCTAACATTTTTAGGACAAGGGCTGTTTCTACCCCTGAGAAGCCAAAAGTTGGCTTCCTAATAGTCTTGAAGATATCAGGCTTCATCTATCCTAATTTTAGAACATTACCTGTTCCCCTCAACTGTGAGCCCAGTTCACAGTTGAGAATGTGCTGGACATATCTAGGTAACATATAATATTCTAAGGAGTCTTAGTTTACAAGTAGATTAGTATAGACAAATTGTGAATACCTATACTTGACCCCTTGAACCATCCCATGGACTATAACGGAAAGATCTTCAGGAATCTGGTCCCAACCTCTATGTTTGTTGGATAGGCTATGGATAACTACATGGAGGAGATACTTCCACTGAGAGGAGACCTTCCCTTTTCTGAAGGTCCTAACTAAGAAGTCATCTTTATAGCCCATCTGCTCAAAGGACTAGTTAACAGTAGATTTTGGAAAGGACAAATCACCTTCTACATCATCTAGCTGAAGGTGATTGTTTATGGAGGCTGAAGTGATGAAGATTGTCCTCCCCTGCACTATGGCAGACAGTGCCTTCTTCCCATCCATCGTGACCTCTTGGCAGGTCCTCCAAAATTCCAACAACTGATCCTCATAGAGTGGACGATCAATGCTAAGGTAGGTGAAGTAGTTTGACAAAGAAAAGAAACGGCAAACCTCTGAGAAACTAGGATCTTTCTCAGAGTCTAACAGAGCAACTTTATTATGTTGCCTGTGAAGATGCATGGAGAAATTGGGTTGGATTCTACGGTCAAGGATAGCCATTTGGGGTAGCTTTACTGTGAAGGAAGATAAGAACAAAGTCGATTTATGGGTGAATTTAGGTTAGAGAAAAATGCAGATGAAGAAGATAGTGAAAAGAAGGGGAACCGTTGAGAGTATATATGAAATGGATTTGAGACAAAGTTAATACAAAGAATAAACTTTGAAATCCGAATGTCGGTCCCGCCTCTGAAAAGTGCCCAAAAAGGTAGTTTTCTTGGAAGTTGAAAATCTTCCGAAGGTAATTGTCTTTGGAAGTTTTAAGAAAAAGCTTTCGAAGCCAATTTTGGCTTTGGAAGATATTCCTAAGGTTTGTGAAAATTTTGTATCGGAAGGAAAATACTTAGAAAATTGTTTTTCACTTCTGAGACATGTTTGGTTTCGGAAGAGATTAAAAGTTAGGAGTTTTATTCTAAAAAGAATAGATCTTCCGAGACTTAGTTGCTTTTAGAAGAAAATTGTCCTTCAAATACATGTAAGTACTTAGAGGCATATTTAAGCTTCGAAGGATATCTCAGAATTTCTTCCGAATGTAAATTTCTTATAAGTAGTTAGATGATTTGAAGACATATCGAAGACAACGTGAAATCTTTTGAAAGAAAATATGTTTTGAAAAATTTTCAAAAAGCTAAGAAATATCATTTTAAAGATTTTCTTCCAAAATAAACCGGGCTTATGAAGATGATAAAATAAACAACCTAGGACACACCGGTTTTAGAAATAAAGTTGATTTAAGAAAATCTACTCAAAGTTAATCATCCCAATAACGGATACAAGATATTTGAATCTCTGTTCATTAAAAGCTTTAGTGAACAGATCGACATATTGTTAATTTGTGTTAACTTTGACTAGTTTGAATAATCCCTTTTCAAAATTATCTCTAATCAAATGATACCTGATGTTGATGTGTTTTGTCCTTGAGTGCAGCACAGGATTCTCTGTAATAGAGATAGCACTGTTGTTGTCTATGTGAATGGGAGTCTCTTTAAAGTTGAATCCATAGTCCAGCATCTGATTTTGAATCCAAAGCACTTGAGCACAGCAGCTTGTAGCAGCAATGTATTCAGCTTTAGCAGTTGATGCAGACATAGAGGATTGTTTCTTGCATTGCCAAGAGACTATCCTTCCACCAAGGAATTGACATCCCCCAGATATAGACTTTGCAGTCATGTTACAGCCACCAATGTCACTATCTGTATAGGCATACAGACTTAAGTCAAAATTCTTTGGATACCAAAGCCCAAGCTTAGGAGCACATTTGAGATATCTACGAATCCTTTTGACAGCAACTAGGTGTGACATCTTAGGGTTCGCTTGATATCTTGCACAGATGCATGTAGCAAACATGATATCAGGCCTGCTGGCTGTGAGGTACATAAGAGACCTAATCATAGCCCTATAGAGATGTTCATCCACATACTCCCCCTCAAGATTAGGTCCAAGGGAGTGGTTTCTGGCTATGGGTGTCTTTGCAATCTTACAATCAATCATGTTGAATCTTGTAAGAATGTCTTGTACATACTTTGACTGACTTATGAAGATGCCATTGTCAACTTGCTTCACTTGAATTCCTAGGAAGAAATTGAGTTCCCTGATCATATTCATTTCAAATCTATTTTTTATCAGCCTCTCAAAGTCTTTACAGAGCTTTGGATTAGTTGACCCAAAGATAATGTCATCTACATATACTTTAACCAGCATTAAGTCATTTCCTGTTCCTTTGATGAAGAGAGTTCCATTTATAGTACCCCTCTTGTGGCCATATTGACAGAGATACTGAGATAGTGTCTCATACCACTTTCTTGGAGCTTGGTGTAGCCCATAAAGAGCTTTGTCAAGCTTGCAGACATAATCAGGATGATCTGGGTCTGAAAATCCAGGTGGTTGTTTGACATAAACCTCTTCATCAATCACCCCATATAAGAAAGCACACTTGATATCAAGTTGGTAGACCTTGAAATCCTTGGATGCAGCAAAAGCTAAGAATATTCTTACAGCTTCAAGTCTTGCCACAGGAGCAAAAACATCTATGTAGTCAATTCTGTCTTCTTGTGCGTACCCTTGAACAACTACTCTGGCCTTGTTCTTGATGATAAGTCCTCTATCATCCTTCTTGTTTCTAAAAACCCACTTGGTTCCTATGGTAGTCTTCCCTTGAGGAAGAGGGCATAGGTTCCAACCTTTTGTCTTTTGAATTGAAGTAGTTCCTCTTATATTGCTTCAACCCAACTTCCATCTTTCAAAGCCTCATCAACTTTCTTTGGCTCTATCTGGGACAAAAAGCAAGAGTTTAGACAAACATTTTTGTCATAGGTTTGTCCTCTTGTTCTCACCCTTGTATCAACATTTCCAATGATGTTTGTGGTGGGATGTGACTTGTGGATCCTGAGTTGAGGAATCACAGCAAGTTGATTGGAAAGATCTAAATTTGAGAAATTCAGATCTGGCAATGGAGTGTCACCCACCACATTAGCACACTTATCAAGAGATGCTTGATCCAATGAGTGTATGGCATCATTTATGTTGTCTTTTATAGATTGGTTATCAGCATCAAGAAATTCTTGATCACTGTCACCACCTCCATTTCCTCCTACATTTGAAGCTCCTTCACATGCGTTTGTAGCCTTTGAGCTGGAATTTGTAGGCACCTCAGATGTATTAGCAGAATTTGTCATGTTTATGCTGATAGGATCTTCATCTGTAGGGTTAGTTACCACTGGAGCCGAGGTAGTATGCTTGCTTGATTTTCTCAGCTCAAATCTTGGGTCAGGATCTCCTGTTAATAAGTTACCTGTCGATCCTGAAACACTCTCACAAGATTTGTTAAAATAGTTGGTAACTAAATCAAGATCAAACAACCAATCAGGACCAGAACCCTTCACACTAGGAGTGTGCTCATTGAAGGTCATATTGGCTGACTCCTTAACCACTCTAGTTCTGAGATTTTATACTCTATAAGCCTTAGCTTGGGAAGAGTATCCAATGAAGTGTCCATCATCTGATTTCTCAGCAAATTTGGCTACCTAGTCTTTGGTATTCAAGATGGTGCAAGAAGATCCAAATGCCCTGAGAAAACCAATAATTGGTCTCCTTTTGTGCCATAGCTCATAAGGAGTCTTACCATGAGTATTAACCACTAAAACTCTATTCTGCACATAGCAGGCTATGTTGTCTGCCTCTGCCCAGAAGGTGATGGGCAGTTTAGAGTCAGACAACATGGTTCTTGCACCCTCAATAAGTGTCCTGTTTCTCCTCTCAGCAACACCATTTTGCTAAGGAGTCCTGGGAGCACTATATTGTCTTGTAAAACCTTTTTCATCATAAAATGTATCAAGGATTTGGTTCTTAAATTCTGTTCCTTGATCATATCTTATGGTTTTGACCTTGTGATCACATTGATTCTTAATTTTCAGAATGAAGTTCTTCAAGATCTCAGGAGTCTCATCCTTAGTTCTAAAAAAAAGACCCAAGTGAATCTTATGAAGTCATCTGTGATCACCAAAGTATATGAGGTCCTTCCTAAACTCATTACACTGGTGGGCCCAAAGAGATCCATATGTAATAAGTGTAAGGGAGTAGTGATAGAGTTCCTTTTCTTTGGCTTGTGAGACACTTTGTGTTGCTTCTCTTTCAGGCAAGCTACACAGTGGTTATCACTTGTAAACTCTTTCTTTAGCATTCCAGTTACCAAATCATTTTTAATTAATTTTTTTATGTTTTTAAAGTTTACATGATACATTCTTTTACGCCAGAGGAATGACTCATCATTATTTTCTTTAGTTAGAAAGCAAGAAACTTCTTCTAAGGGAGATGTTTCCTGCAGATCCATCTTGTACATGTTCCCTTTCCTGGGGGCTCTGAGCAGGATATGCTCTTGTGGAATGACCTCCCCAAGCTTGAGAACAATGCACTCATGCTCAGTGAAGAGCATGTTGTGTCTTTGATCACAAAATTAGGTACACTCAGTAGATTGTACCCAAGCTCTTTGACAAAGTTTACCTTTTCAATGTCGAGCTTACCATTTGAGACCCTGCCCCTTCTAGTAATGTAACCTCCAGCATCTCCTCCAAAAGCAACTGGCCCTCCATCAATTTTCTCAAAGTTTTGAAGCAAAGAGCCATTGCCTGTCATGTGCCTGGAACAGCCACTATCAATGATCCATACATTCCTATTGGTCCTTAGCTGTTCCTGCATAAAATGAAACGTTTAGTTACATTTATAAACCCAAGCCTCATTGGTCTTAGGCTTATCAACATGATTTGAAGACAATGTAATAGTAAGTGATCCTATGTTCATGCTTTGAGGATCATTAGCTGTTGTTGATGAAGAACTTTCAGTCACTTGGTCTTCCTTCATCTTCCACACCATCTTTGGAAGATTTGACTTAACCTTCAATGCTTTGGAAGTTTTGACAACTTTGGAAGTTCTGGAGTTTGGACCTTCGGAAGATCTTGCATTCACTCTAGCAGGATTTAGTACTTCGGAAGCATTCTTTTCTTCCAAGACCAATTTTTCTTCCGAAGGGAAGTTTTCACTTGTCTTCCTCTTCACCTTGGAGCTTCCGAAAGGAAAAGATTTTCCTTCTGAAGCTAGTTTTTCTTTCTTCTTCTCAGAAGTTTTCTTTTTAATCATATGGACAGTACTTTTAGGATTGTAGATGCAATCTTTAGCAAGATAAGAAGTACTACCACACATGATGCAATCCATTTGTTTTCTTTTGAAAGTCTTATTTTGAGAGAAAGACTGAACTTAATCACTTTCCACCTCCATCTTCATCTTCACAGATGATGCAGCAAGCTTCCTAGGGTGAGGCTTGCTCTTGGAACTGGATGGTTCAGGCTGTGTAGTAGAGGTGCACAGCTGATCAGCCTTCTTCTCCTTGCAGGAATGAGTTGGAAAAGAACTAGAACTCCTGGTACTAGAGTTCATAGTTAAGTCTTCAGCCTTCACCACTTCAAATCCTACAGAGATGAACACTTGTTTTTGCTTAGAGTTGAAAGTGGCCTTGATCTCTAGAGCCTTCTTTGATTTGCTCTTGGCTTTCTGGTCAAGTTCTTCCTCTAAGACTTGGTCATCCTAGATTCTTTTCTCTCCTTAGGAAAATAATGACCCTTCTTAGGATGATCTTCTTTACTCCTCTCAGAATCATCCTTCACTATCTCCTCTTCATCCTCTTCATCAATGGGTTCTATGAGGGAAAGCTCATCTTTACAAGTTCCACACCTTGGAGATCTTACAGACAATAGAGTGTATGGAAGAGCTATCTCAGTAGATCCCAGTCCCAGCTTATTCTGAAAATAAACTTTTTCATGCAAGCATGAGGATATCATGTTCTTGAAGGTCTCTTCTTCAAGAACACATTTTTCTGCCCTGGCTTTGCTGATCACAAGCTCAGCCTGGCATTCAGTTACCTTAGTGATGAGATCTTTTATTTGAGTCTTGTAGTTGGTATGTTCATGCTTAAGAGTTGAAATGGTTTTCTCTAAATCTTCTATTTTAAGTTTATAATTATTTTCAGCTCTTTTGAAATCAGCTTTTAAAATGTTTAAGGACTCAAGGTCAGATCTCATTTCTAAGTTATAGGACCTATATCTGTTAACTTTAGCAATACATTTGGGTGTATAGATGTTCCAATACCTTGGCTTCTTCATGATCTGGCATCAATGCTTGGTTTGGAGATGCATCCTCAACCTGAAAGCTCTAGTCAAAGCCTCATTCTTTAACAGTAACTGCAGCTTGCTGCTTGGGCTTCTCATTTTGAGGAGCTCCAATAGGGTAGTTTGGTCTGGTTTGTGCTTGGCCATCCACTTTTTCTTGGTGCCTTGCACTCTCTAGCAAAGTGTCCCATTTGGTTACAGTTGTAATACTTCATTTTGCTTTTGTCTAGCCCAAACTTTCCACTGGTTGTATTGCTAGGAAACTTCCTCCCTATCCTCTTGTAAAACTTCTTGGCTCTGTGAGTGAGAAGAGCCATTTACTGGACTATTTTCATGTATTCTAGATCATCTGGATGAATGCATTCAGGTCTTCAAGGGTAAAGAGAAAGTTGCCTATGCTTTCATCAGTAGACACAAAGGCTTGTGAAGAGCTTGTCTCTTGGAATGGGCTTCCTTAGGTTTAGCTCTCTCTTGGTGTCTCTGGGAAGGTGATGAAAGGACCTTTTTATGAGTTGTCAGGGTAGCAGATGAGATGATGTTGTGGTTCTCTGCAATCCCTTTCAACCACATGAAGGGCTGAACTCTGCTGATTGTTGGAGTTACTAGATGGATTTTGCATGTTCATCTCCATCTGGTAGCCACTGAGGATACCATACTACTCAGTGAGAGTAAGATTCTTGAGATTCTCAATCCTCTTAATGACCACACAGTAGTATGTACATTGTCTGGGAAGTGAGGACATGAACTTCCTCACAATGTCCCTATTCTCAAGAGTTACTCCAACATCTATTAGAGTACCCATAATCTCAACATACCTGAAGTATTGTTGAGTCATGGTTTCACCTGCCTTGAAGGTGAAGTTCTCAAACTGCTGCTTTAAGAGGTCCTTCTTGTTCTCTTTTGCTTCATTTGACCACTCATACATGAGCTTCAGTGCATCCCATAGTTGCTTGGCAGTCTTGCACTTCCTGAAGCCTCTATAGATAGAGTTTGGAAGAGTAGTTTGGATGGCAGTCATGGCCTTCTAATCTATGTCTATCTTCTTCCAGTCTTCTTCAAAATAACAAGCCACTTCCTTTGGTATCATACCACCACCAGTAGTAGCTGAAGAGGTGGATGGTACATGAGGTCCATAGACAACAGATCCCCACATCCTGGAGTCTTAAGACTTGATGAAGCCTTCCATTCTTTGGCACCAAGTATCAAAGTCATCAGGAGTGATCAGTGGAGACTTTGTTATAGTATTGGTTTTCATATCAGCCTTTGTGATAGCTGCCATTTGAGTTGTTAAGTGTTTTGTGAAACTGAAGGGATTTAAGATGGTGAGATCTTTCAATTAAGAGCCTAAAATGCTTTGATACCAATTGTAGGACCATTTAAGGGATGGTCAATACAATCAATTTCATAATAAGGAGAGTGTTAGAACATTTAACAGATCAAATAGGGAACCGGGTTTATGTAAATGATACTAAGAACACAAGTAAACAATGAGACAAAACCAAGAACAAGAACAGAGTAGTATGGTTTTCAAGGATGTTATATATTGCTCTTAAGTTCTTTTACAAGTGTTGTAAAGCATGAAATGAATTACAAGGACCTAAGATACTTTATACTACATCCTATAGCCGGCCATACTTTGAAGGCCAGCTGGAAACACTTAACAGATTGCCTTTTTACTAGTGACTATGACATGCCATAGCTCACATCCTAATATATTACAAAAAGGATAAAAGGTACAAAGTAGGAAGTTACAGACTCAAGACCATAATCTACAGCTTACTAAAGCATGGATCTTTTCACCAACTTGTATAAGTTGGTGAGTCTTCAGAGTTGCAGCGAAAAGTAAGTCAGCTTTATGTAAAAGTAGATCACAGAAAGCATGCCCTCTCTGTCTTCTGAAGAAGTCAGTCTTCACTTCATTGGCTTCAGAAGACTTTGTCTTTGAAGCTTCAGAAGACTTCATCTTTACATTCGGAAGATTTGGTCTTTGGCTTCGAAAGATTTTACACTTAGAATAATTTCTGTGTGTTTAAAACTTCCGAAGTAACTTCTACCTTGTACATCAGTGCAGGCATGCAAGAAGCTCCTTGGTCGTTTTGGTTTCTTTGGTTGCATCAGCCTTATAATATAACCTTACACTCCTCAACTTTAGTTTTTGACTCAATTTTCTCCTCAATCGGTTTCTCAACTAGTTTCTTGGTTGACTTTCCTGCCGGTCTTGCAGCCTTGCTTGCTGCTTCCTTTGTCTTAGTAG
Source organism: Flaveria sonorensis (assembly GCA_025506505.1). Classification (NCBI taxonomy): domain Eukaryota; kingdom Viridiplantae; phylum Streptophyta; class Magnoliopsida; order Asterales; family Asteraceae; genus Flaveria; species Flaveria sonorensis. The sequence continues at coordinate 19,330,405 of CM046425.1, read as the reverse complement.
GGGGCCTTCCCCTAGTACTCCTCCAAGTAGCCATAGCTGGAACTACTTTCTTTGGTGCCATCTCTCTACTTCCTATAAGATTCGAAATATCAATATGGTCTGTCAAGGCAAGTTTGGATTATGACAAGTTTTGTAAATTTTTAATAACAGTGGCCAATTGTGATTAACTACTTACAGAACTTCTCATAGCCCAACCCTCCTATCCAAAGCCACACTAACACCCGAGCCTACTATCCTTATTCTAAGCACGTATAGATCACACAAATTCAGGTAGGCACAACAGGTTGATGATATATTACTCTATCCTCAAGTTTAACCTTACTAACAAGGTACTACATAATCGACTAATACTTACAACATATATTATTACCTCGAGTTATGAAGCTACTTGGACTGGCATCCTCACTTTGGTCCTATTTTCAGTTTAAGTTTAGGTTTTTCTTTTGAAAATAGTTTACCCATTTCACTTAAACTTTGGCTCTGATACCAACTTGTAAGGCCCTGATCCCCGGCAACCTCACAGTTGGTCATTCAAAGCAAAAAATAGATTTAAAACATTCATTTAGATAAACATTTGCAGCAGAAAAATACATTAAGTTTCAACCCATTACGACATAATTCTAATAAAATGTTAACATTTTTTTTAAAACATCAAATAGTCTTTAAAAATGTCTTCTTAATAATCTTCTTAATCAGGCCCATATTCACTCATGTCCAACAGCTCACCTGTTAACTAATATGCATACAAAAGTCAGCTTCGCTGAGTGAATTCTAGGTTTATTTTATCAAATAACTTTTAGTAAGATATATTAACTTTATCATTTGAAAGTAGTCATCGTGCATCCAAACATTACTATACACAGACTATCGCTTTATCGTCAATACTTTCATTTATTTGATATCTATGTCTCTTCATTATACGTCAATTCCTATTCACTATTGGTGCCTATGATGAACACAGGACTTTACCGGCATGCCAATCCAAGCCTTACTATCATACCCATACAGGCCATTATTGTCATGCCAATCTAGGCCTTACTGACCTGCCTATCCGGGCTTTTACTTTACTAACATGCCAATCTAGGCCTTATGGTCATTAGGTCACAACAGATGCAACCCTCCTCTATTATTTGCTTGTAAGACTTTACTTTAACAATGGTACGTTATTATGAGCTCAATAACACTTCTTTAGGTTTCACTTTCATCTTTAGTTATACATATACTTATAGTCCATATATAATCATTCTTCACAAAAGAATACAAACAATATAACCGAGCCTCTGCGGGATAGCGGGGGTTCGAGGGCGGTAGCCCCTGATAACAGGGTTCTAGGGGCAGCAGTCCCTAGTGGGGTCCAAGGGGCAACGCCTCTGACCAGGGTCGGGCTGCCTTTTGAAGACTTTATATAGCATAATTTGTTATAGAAAATTCTGTTTTGTTGTTGAAACCTCTTGAAATCATTGCAATAAAAATCATATATTTAGTATGCATATCCTCCCAAAACATTAAAAAAGTGTAAATAAGGGGAATCTAGAACTCATCTGGTCAGTAAGCAACCTCACGTCTAAGTTTTCTAAGCTAGAATCATGGTACACGGTCTACATATAAGTTAACACACAAATAGGTCATTTTCTACACAGTTTCGGCAGCAGTTTTGCACACAATTTTGCTACTAGTTTCGCACGAAGTTTCGCATGGCAGTTTCACTTCCAGTTTCGTATGGCAGTTTCGCTGCCAGTTTTGCCCAACTTTCATTGGAATGTCCTAGATTCGCTAAATCTACAGATCTACCTATGCACTTTCAAAACTACATGTGAAACTATAGGTTCGCAGGAAGGAGATTGCCTTAGTTTCGTAGGATTAATCCACAGTTTCGCAGGAAGAACTGACAGTTTCGCAAGACGTATAAAAATGACGAACCAACTATTTTTTAACCCAAAATCTTAACTTTTTACGTCCAAATCCTTAGTTTTTCATCCATGAAAATATATCTAAGCTTTTTACATGATTTCATACGTAAAAATATAACCTTTATGTGATTCTTTGCAACTTTTCAAAACCCAAAAGCCTAGAATCTGGGTCTGACCTACAGAGGCATTTAGAGGATGTTTCTTACCTGGATTTCTTGCTCCTTTCTCGTGGTTTGATGCTCTAACACTTAGATCTTCAATCCCTTAACTAATGAAGCTCCAAATCTTGAGTTTTCTTTACTTTCTCTCTGTACTCTCTCTCTAGAAAGTTGCTAGCTAGGGTTGCAAATAAGGAAGATTATGGCTGGTTGGTGGTTTAAGTGGCTGATTATGAGCCTTTAGCCACTTAAATCTTTTTGCCCATAAGACTAATTTGACCCATAATCAATTTGTTTTCTTTATTTTTATTAAATATCCCTTAACTAAGCCCATTATTATTAAATGGCTTGTTTCGACTTTTCGGGGCGTTACATTTTGTCATACCCATCATGTTTGTTATCAATTTCTATTTTCATGCTAATAATAAATATAATTTATGTTATTTTATATATGTAAATGATAGGCACTTGTTTTTGTAATATTATCAACATCATCATTATCAGCATTTTTATTCGAATATTTTCACACAATATTTTATATTTTCATGCAATATATATGGAAATGATAGTCACTTTTGAAAAATATTTTCATGCATTTATATTCTTCTATTCGAATGCATATTTCATCTTCTATTTAAATATTATCATTTTCATAACCAAGTATGTATATTGAACATGCTTATATGGTTGAAGTCGAAGATAACTCGCTTGCTATCATGGATTAAGGTTTATAAATAGGAGTGTTCAAGATTCAGGCATAATCGTATAATCAACAGGCCAGTGTTCGAGTTTTATAATCTGTCACATAATCAAGAAGGGTGCTCAAGTTTTAAAATTTGGTCACATAATCAAGAGTGGTGTTCGAGTATTAAAACAACATTGTGTAAAATAGGATTGTTATATTTTAGATTTATGTGCTATTATTCAAAACAAGAAGAAAGAATCACTCGAATAAGCAATCATAAACAAGAAGATGAATTGTACTTTTTTGAAATTAAAAAATAGCAATTTAAGGTTTATATATTGTTATTATTTAGAGCAATGTTGTTAAAACTTTATTTTTTTTTCCTATTTTTTAGGTATGATAGTTCTTTTATTGTTAAAAAATGTCATAAGATGTTGTGTTTATATTATGCAGTGCTATGTTTATTAAGTGTTGTTTTAGTTTTATATGTTGTTTTAGGTGTACGTGCTACTTTTAGGTAATATTGGATGTTTTTAATTGTTAAAATGGTGATTTGTTTTAAAACATTGTATTCAAGTGCTAAATTTTTTATTAAGTGGTTATTTTGTGTTATAATGTTAGTTTAAAACTATGAATTGTTATTTTCATTAAGTGCTATTTTACGAAAGTAGCACCATGTATATTTAATAAGTGCTACTTTCGGAAAATTTTTAAAAACATGTTATTATTATTTTTTTAAAAATATATCAATATTATACATATATTAAAGATATAACATCTTGATTTTATGGTATAATTTTTTAAAAAATAATAAAGTATATAAAAGATATGTTAGTTTAAAAAAAATGGTGGAAGTAGTTATTATTTTTTTTAAAAAGTCAACACATGAAAATTTTAAGATTTGTTATGGACGTTGATTTTTTTTTTCCAGTTAGCACTAATTACTAATTTGCTCTTATTCTTGGTAACTGTTAGACTAATTAAAGATTGATGACTTGTCAATAATTTTAACCATTAATATATTTAATCAATGTACCAGATCTGTTCTAATGGTTTTTAGGTAGCATAAAGTTTGTATCGGAACCATCCTCTGTATATATATACATATATATATACATATATATATATACATATATATATATACATATACATATATATATATATACATATATATACATATACATATATATATATATATATATATATATATGTATATGTATATATATGTATATGTATATATATGTATATGTATATAGAAGGAAATTCTCTTAAAAAATGAGTTTTCTCTAAGAAAGCTAAAAAGTAATCTTAGCCTTCTAATTATCAAATTAATGGCTAGGATCAAAGTGTAGGAAAAATAAGCAAAGAATGGTAGTTTGGGTATTATATAATATTACCCCCAATTATTGACTTTTTAAATTTACCCCCATTTTTTTAAATGCTCATACATTTTTCATACAATATTATTTTTTTAAATAAATTACACCATAAAATCAAGATTTTTTTTCTTTTTAAAATGAGTATAATATTGTTATATATTTTTAAAGTAAAAAGTAACATGTGAAAACTATGCTGTTTTAGTGTAAAACAACAAGTTTTGTGCTGCTTTACCATAATACAGTACAAAATATCATGTTTTGTGTTGTTTTAATGCAAAAAATTATGTTCAATGTTGTTTTGTTTAAAAAATACAACGTTTAGTTATGTTTTACGCCAAAGTAGCACGTTTTGTGTTATCTCAAGGTAGAACAACATATTTTATGTTGTTTTAAAGCAAAACATTTGTTTTGTGTTTTAACACAAAGCAACATGTTCTATGTAGTTTAAATGCAAAACATCATGTTCTTTATGTTTTAACACAAAACAACACATCATGTGTTGCTTCATAAAAAAAAAAACAACACCTTTTGTGACGATTAATAACAAAAACAACACACGTCAAAAAAGGTTTAGCACAATCCAATAGTTTAAAATAACTCAGCACAATCTAGAACATTATAAAATCTAGCAAAATCTAGCATATCAAAAAAATCTAGTACATTCACTAAAAAGTAGCATATTAAAATGAAAAGGACAAATCCACCACGACAACTCATCTTTGTGCTGCATTTTTTGAATTTTTCATTACATTTTTCATTTTTTGTTTTCATTACATACGAATTTGCACTGCATTTTTTGAATTTATGCTGCATTTTAATAAAATACAGAAGAGACTAATAGGTGTGTTTTAGGACCAAAATTCCATTTAACCCTAATTTGAAGAGTGCCACATGTCATCTCCTTGTTCCTTCTTAGCCTACTTAGGCAAAACTTACTTTTTATTTGAATCTCTACCTATATATATATATATATATATATATATATATATATATATATATATATACATATGTATATATGTATATATGTATATATGTATACATATGTATATATGTATACATATGTATATATGTATATATGTATACATATGTATATATGTATATATGTATACATATGTATATATGTATATATGTATACATATGTATATATGTATATATGTATACATATGTATATATGTATATATGTATACATATGTATATATGTATATATGTATACATATGTATATATGTATATATGTATACATATGTATATATGTATACATATGTATATATGTATATATGCATACATATGTATATATGTATATATGTATCTGTATATATATGTTTAGAGATTGAACCCAGAGGCTCGGAAAATCAAATCATGATAAAGAAGATCAAGTCGCGCAAAAAGTTAGAGTTTCCGCACAAGAACTTGCTTCTCGAGCGGTAACTGGAGGTCGCGCGAGAACTTGTTAGTTGCGTGAGAACTTCGTAGTTTAGTATAAATAGATGTTTTGTAATGTAACTTAGTAGCTTTTCTCATTTTTCCTGATTTTGAACTTATTGTAATAGTTTCAAATCAGAGAGCAATACATTGAATATTATTTATATTTGTATTCAAGTTCAATTGATCATGTCTTCTACTTATTCAATCTTACTACCGTGAGCGATTACATTTCGCATTCTCCTTACGAGATCGATCTTGTTATATTGTTGATTCTTACAATTGGTATCAGAGCTTGGTATGCTCTATATCGATTGAATAAAAGATTGATAAGTATTTGTTGAAGTGTTCTTGAGATCCAATTTGAAGTTCCTTGAAGATTTACTAGATTTATGCTATATTTGATCACTTTTGAAGATCTTAAGAGTTGTTATACTTTTGAATGAAGATTTGACATGTTTATGTGATTAATTATACTTAATTCAATCAATTAGAGACAATTAGGATCATAACCAAACCTAAAATCACTAATTGAAAGATTAATCAGTTAATTTAAACAAATTGGTGATTTTCGGAGGCTAGAATCGTCGAAGTTGATTGATTTTGATCAGGCGAAAACTTAAGTCTTGCAAGCGAAAAGTGTGATTTTCACAAAAGTTTGTTGAAATCAGTTATAGAAAGATTCTTTCCACGCGAAAAGTTGAACATTTCACAAAAATCAGTTACAAAAGTTTCCGCACGAAAAGTGTGTGCGAGAACTGGTGTGAATTAATTTTGTTTAAGACTATTCGCAAGAGAACTTTATCTTTCACGCGAGAACTTCAACTTTGAAGATTTTTGAAAAAGTTTGAATTCAAGGTTTCTTAATGGCAAACTTAAAGCACATCACTACTACTCTTAATCTCGACAATGAGATCGACATGAGCACAAAGCCTCCTCGGCTTCTCAGCAAAGAAGACTATCTCAATTGGGTCTATCGCTTTGAGAATCATGTTATATACACTGAACCCAGGATGATGAGGTCATTAAACAAGGCCCGTATATCCCGATACATACCAATAAGAAAGGAGACTTAGTGCCTAAGCCTGAACACCTCTAGGATGAGGAGGATATGAAGAAAATAGAGCTCGATGATAAGGCGTATGCTGCCATCACTATGGCACTTACTACTAAAATCGCTTAGAAGTTCAAGGATTTTAGGAAGGCCAAAGATTTATGGTATGCAATGGAGGAGCAGATTATAGGGAACAAGGATATGAGAGAAAGCCAGAAAGACATGTTGAACCAAGAGTTTAATATGTTTAATCATATACTTGGTGAAACCTTGGAGGCTCAAATGTTAAGGTTCATAAAGCTGATAACCAAGATGAAAAGTGTAGGAATTACACTGGAGAACATCTCAGTGAACAAGAAGATGTTAAACTCACTACCTTACAGCTAGAACAACAATTGCACTACTATCAAAAGAACCAAGGATTTGTTCACCTTATCCTTCAGTGATCTAATCTCCACCATCAAATCTTATGACATTGATAACAAGCAGAGTGCTTCTAACTACATCAACACGATGGGAGCTAAAGCATTAGAGTTATATGCTAAGATGGATAGTAATCCAAATCATTATGTCAGTTACTCCTAGTTGTGTCAAGAACAACAATCAGCAATTCCTGCTCATCCAAATGTCAAAGATCCATCTTTGCCTCAATTCCAAGCTTCTCATCAGAATCTTTACAATCAAGCTCAATCTTAACCACAACCCCAGATCTACCCACAAAGTCAATCCACTCAACCTTTACAACAGGCATTTGTTGTAAACACTCAACCTAACAGACAAACCATTCAGATAGCTGAAGAGCATCTGGCTTTATTTACCTTATTCATGAACAACTATAAAGCTTTCTCTGCCAGAAGATTCAGTGCACCCAACATCTTGGTTGATGACTTGCAACAAGTCAATCCCGATGATGTAGAAGAAAATGAAAGTAAATATCAAATGGCTATGGTGGTGTACAGGGCAAAGAATTTCGTGAGAAGAACGGGAAGAAAAGTGTTTGGCCTGAACAACTCAAGCAAGATTAGGTTTGACAAATCAAGCTTGAGATGCTATAACTACTTCAAACCTGGTCACTTTGCAAGAGAATGTATTGAAGGCAGGTCTAATCAAGTAGATAGTGGAAAGGAAATGGTAATAGTGGAGGTAGAATCAAAGGAAGACAAAGCTAGTTCATCAAACAACAAAGCCATAGTTTCTCATACTAATGGAGAGTATGATTGGTCAGATCAGATGGAGATCTTAGATATCAAGCTTTCCATTGCATTGTTGGAAAAAATTTAAATCATTGAAGAACATGTTGATGACAATTTACTAGCTGAGTATGATGAACTGATGAATGGAGTATTTGATGATGAGAAGAAGGTTGAAGTTGAGAAAGTTGAGGAGAAAAAGGTTGAAGAAATGCAAGTTGATAAGGAGCTTAATGAAACAACTATTGAGACTACTCTAGCTCAATCAAACATCAATGAAGGAAATAAGAATAAGGAAAAGAAAGTAAAGGCTATTGAGTTCACTCCGGCCAAGACTAAGGATATTATAAATGCTGTTGAGTTGACTCCGGCATCTACTCGGGACAAAAGTGAAAATGCTGTTGAGACCACTCCGGTAACAAAAGCAGAAGAAAAGGGTGTTTTGAAAGCCTTCATGGTAAATATCTTACCTAAAGAGAAGAAAAAGCAAGAAGAGACTGAAGAGGTACATTCTAATCTTTGCTCAAATTCATGCTTAGAAAAGGTACAAAGATATAGAGTTTACAACGAATGCTTGATTTTAGAAGTTGAAAATCTTAAATATCAATCTCGTAAATATAAAACTAATGAGAAATTTTTTAAAGAAAAAATAAATAGATTAAACAAATCGATTTATCAATCAAAATTGAATCTTCATGATAAAGATTGTAACATAATAGATTTGACAACATGTAACAATGAACTATCTTTAGAAATTAATAAACTTAACAGTGAACTCTTATCTGCTAAATTGATTGTTGAAAAATTTGAGTTATCCTCAAACATGGTTGAAAGTATGATCTAAGTCTCAAATGACACAGAAAATTAATGATGGAAAAGGTGGTGTTGGTTATTCTAACATTGTACCACCTATTAATCATGATTATACATGTTTGCCTTCATCAATTACTACTCCTGATGAAGAGACCTATGGATTAGGTTTTCAACCAAAGTCTGACTTGATACCTCCAGCAATGTTTCACTGACTGTTGACCCTGTCATAAAAACTGAGATTAAAAATAATTATGAATTTTTTTTGCAGAAACTGTGAAGAAGAAAGGGTTGGTTGAAGAATGGGAAAGTGATGATGAATTAGATTTTCAGGAAAATAAAAATTCTAATGAAAAATATTCATGTAATTCATCGTCAGTTGCTAATGAAATTTCAAATATTTTTAGTGCTACAAATGTTTGTTTAAAAATGTCTAACAAAGAAAAGAAACTAAAATCAAAAATAGTTTTTAAGGACAAAGATAGAAAACAAGACATAACATCAGTATCTGACTTGAAAACTAATTTCAAGAACAGATTTGTTTCAAAAGGCAATATTGATAAGGAGGAACATATTTTTAAAGAAACCAATGGCAGTTTCTTTAAAAATAAATCTTCTATTATTAATAACTCTATGAAACAAGATATTTGTAGCGGAAACACGAGGATGTAACGGACGGGATCGTCATAACATATTGTTAATTACTAGATATGAATTAAATGATGTAAGACCAACATGTCATGACGTCACCCGACACAGATGGAGACTTGTGTCGTAGTTAGTCAATCCCAAGACAAGGATAGTCAAATAGTCAAATGAAATTTAAATCCCACAACCCAAGAACAAGTAAACAAGACATGATCAACAAAGGTATTTCCAAATGAACATAATATCAGTAACACAAGACAAGTCTCTAAAATGCATTTCCTTAGAGTCATCGCTAAGGCCAGTAACTCTAGCTACGCTCAATGATTATTACCTGAAAAGATATGCTCAAAAGGTCAACATATTGTTGGTGAGTTCGCAGGTTTAAATAATAAACAAAAATTGATGTTGTGGAATAGTTTGGTAGGACATAAGTGTGTGCAGTTATAAGCAAGCAATATCACATGTAAGCATGAGCCTCATAACTAAACCTATGACGTACACACAGATCTTGTCGGAAGATATTCACCCTAGGGCCCGTCCGTGGCCCTGTAAGTCCCAACTAGTATACTAACAAACAAGGGTGGGGGTATCAGCCCAATAGTACTATCAATACCTGTCCGTCAGCTCCAACATCGGAGTTAAATAATTGTGAATAAAGAACCACATAGAAAAGTCATGCATGTGCCAGATATAAACTAGCAAAACAGTAACACATAGTCTCAAAAGAATAATTGATTTCACAGCTAGAAAATGTTGAGCATACTTTTCCCCCTTGTTGTTTATAAAATAATTGTAAGAAATCGGGGCCACAAAACTCACCTCAAAATAGCAAAGTCCCAAAGTCCACGGTAAGAATGTCAAATCACTATAGAACACAAAACACCAAACAGATTACTAAAGGCCAAGTTGACCTAGTTGGGTGTAGTCCTCGAAGTCCAGTCCTTAACGTTCATTCCGATTATTGTTTTTCGTAAAACTCCTTTTTTATGTCCATTGCTAATGTTAGCGTCCCAAGTCCTGCCTCATATTTTAGTCCAATAATTATGTATTAGATCGTTAACGTCCCTTGATAAACCTTTACCAAACCATTATTAATAAGTTATAAAATTTTATTATTTAAAACCTTATACAAATTACATTTACTTGTTTAACCCACTCATTGTTTTATTTAATAATATACCCGCAAATTCTTATCACTTAAACTTGTAAAATAAACTCAGCTTGAATAGCTGATCACGCACTAGTCTTGCATAGACTATTTGGAGGTCAAAAAAGTAACAAAACATCACATAATAGATGTCAAATGAAATCTAAGACATCAAAATAACTTCCAGAAGAAGAATCAACTCAAACGGGTCACGAGTGAAAAAGATACGACGCGATGAACACAGCCTCACATTCTGCTCGGATTTGACAGATTTGACCCTTGAACTTGGTTACTGACTTTGAAGGACCAAATGATATCGAAAAGGTACGAGACCACTTGGGTTAGATAGAGGAGTCATTGAAATTAACTTTAAACAAAAAGTTTGACTAAATTGGAATTTTTATGACCACAATACGACCAGCACAAGATGACCCATTTTTCTGACAGTAAACTGTCCAAATTCTCAACATTGTCTATTGGATTCAAAAACTTGGTTTTCGACCTTTATTGACCAGAATCCTATAAGAACACTTAATATAAGACCCTAATGACCAAAACAAGGAATTAGATCGTGGGTTAACACAATATTACTGTTCCAACTCAGATTCATCCATTTTTACTCTTCCGGTTCCAATTTTTATACGATTATCAATTAGATCAACTATTCTATCGCCCTAATCGATCCCATAACAATAAATTAATGAATTTTAATAATTAATTAGGATCCAAAAACGTCCATTAAGTCCAGATTTCAAGAGGTTACAATCCCAAATCAAAAGATCAATGAACAATCAAGAATAAATGCACTAGGGTTTTACCGATTTGTAAATTCGACACTTGAACACCCAGATCTTACAAGAGTTATCACCCCAAACAACGAAAGAGAAGAAGAGCAAGTGAAGAATCTTAGTATAGGATGATGAATGTCATCAAATAAAATGATAAAATCAAGATAATATCGATTTTTCTTACCGGAGAATGAAGGGATGAACGATTCGAATCAAGATATGATCTTGAATGAAACAATACACCAAAAATTGATGGTTTGTTGAATGTGGATGATGATTTTCAATGGATCAAGGTGAAGAACAAGGAGAATTGGTTGTGGTGGCTAGGGTTTCCAAGGAGAGAGTTTTTTAGTGAATTAGGATTGCAAGAATGAAGAGAACAAGGGGGAAAAAGCCCCCTTGTTGATTCTCGGCCGATTAAGGGGAGGGGCAAGGGCCTTCGGGCCCTTGGCCTGTCACGTCCATTCTCGTGTCATCTCATTCCGCATGTCATTCAATTTTACGCTTTTAAATTCTATGCGATTAAACGATTCCAACGAACTACTATATGTCATAAAAATTACTAATTTTGATTTTTTTTTGAATTAATTTTAAGCTTATTCCTTAGTCTATAGACAAAGTCCACTAAGGCTCAATTTCTAATGTACGGAAACATAAACTCTAAGGTTTCACGTTTTATCAGTTCATGATCAAATCCAATGCCCACGACCATCAACCTAAGTCAAATTTAGTGTTCATCCCCTAACACCAATCCCAGGCCCATTAACACATGTTAGGCCCATTAGCACACATTTGGCCTAGAATGTACAAATTTTAGCACTTAGCATGTCTACAAGCGTCTAACATATCATTCACAGCTCAAGTTAACATTAGGTTAACCTTCAAGTCAAATCCCACACTAAACAAAGTCAAGGTGAAATAGTCCAAGTCAATGGTCAACACACCAATTTTGGTGGCGGATGTCACACTATTCCAATACCTACGACTCAAAAGGTTGAAGCTACAGCTCTTGCCTCATCGGCTTCAGATATGAATCAAAAAGCTAGAAAAGATACCTCAATTCTTCCGGAATCATCTAGAATAATCTGTGATGAAAGAGAGAAAAGAGAGACTGTTAAAGAATCACAAGGCCAAAGAAATACTAAGGCCAGATTCTATTATAACTACAGAAGTTATCATAAATAGTTTGTGCAAAATACACAACCATAAAATGCATCATAAAATATGTTGTTATGTGTGTGGCAACCCAAATCATAAGGCTAGAAATTGCTATAATCAACTTCAATTGACAAGAAAACAAAGATTTCACAACTTAATTTCAATTAATAGAAAATATTTCTTTTTAAATGCCAAATTCAAAAGGAATTCGAATTAGTCAAACTCTTCTGTTGATAAAAGCAATGGTCAAATAAAAACATATTTGAATAAAGAAAAGTTAAACATAAAATCTGTACATGTTGATGATAGCAAGTCTACTCCTATTCAGACCAGTCTAAAGAAAATGGTTACACATCTGATCAAACCAATTCAAAAGTGGAAAATTAAAGAAAAATAATTTAAGCCTGATATTGTTGAAGACTATGTTTTCAATGATAAAATAGATATGATATCAAAATCTGTATCATATTTGGATGAAAACAATGTGCTCAAGTCTACAATGGCTTGGGTTCCTAAACAAGAATAAATTCATTCATATTTGCGGGAACAACCAAGGAAGGTTATAAATAGTGTTTGGCATGTTAACAGTGGTTGTTCAAGGCACATGACTTGTAATATATCTCTATTAAACAACAAACAAACTTACAATGGAGGATATGTTATATTTGTAGGAGATAAAGGTGGTAAGATTACAAAGAAAGGTACAGTGTCTAATGGTGTGTTAAGTTTTGAAGATGTCAATTTTGTAGAAGAACTTAAACATAATTTGCTAAGTGTCTCTCAAATTTTTGACAAAAAGTGTTCAACACATTTCACTGATAAAGAATGTCATATTTTAAAACCTGGATTTGTAATTCCACATGAATGGATCTTGTTAAGAACATCGAGAGACAAAGACACGTCTTTACTTGACATGAATGGTTCACATTCATTTGTAACTGCGTCATGTTTGTTATCTAAAGCCTTAGAAATTGATTCATTATTATTGCATCGTCGTCTTGGCCATGTAAACATTACAAATATGAACAAATTGGTTAGAGGAAATCATGTTGTAGGCCTACCTTTGAAAGAATTTCAACATACTGAATATTTTCTGTCATGTTCAAAAGGCAAAGAACATAAACTTTCTCATAAACCAGTTGCTTATACAAAAACTGATTCTATCCTTCAATTGCTACACATGGATTTATTTTGTCCAGTTAGTGTTTTGAGTTTAGGATGTCGTGCATACTGCTTGGTTATTACTGATGATTTCCTAGATTTACATGGGTTTTCTTTTTAGTAACCAAAGATGAGGCACCTCATTTGCTGACAAAATTCATGACACCAGTGGAGAATTAGACTGATAAAACCATCAAGTGCGTTTGAAGTGATAATGGAACAGAATTTTGCAATCATACACTGAATAAGTTTTGTGATTAAAAGGGGATAGCTAGACAATTTAGTTCTGCAGGAACTCCACAAAAAAATGGAGTTGCTGAAAGACGTAACAAAACTTTAATTGAAGCTGCCAGAACAATGTTATCATCAGCCAAATTACCGTCATTCTTTTAGGCTGAAGCTGTTAACACCGCATGTTATGTTCAGAATCATGTATTAATCAACAAACAACAAATCATGACTCCCTATGAATTTTTTTAAACATAAACTCAAAGTCAAATATTTCAAAACTTTTGGATGTTGCTGCACTTTGTTAAACACATCTGAGTTTAAATCAAAATTTGATGAAAAAACTGATGAATGTTATTTTATTGGATATTCAGCCTACAAAGTCGCATACTGGGTTTATAATAAATGACCTAAAAAATAATTGAGTCTTTTGATATTGATTGGCACGAATCTAACAAAACAGATGCAGGTTCTGTACCTTCATGGGTATATGATTATGCTTTATTATTTAAAACATTTAATCGATCATCTGTTGTTTCTATAGCTAATCCACCTTTGTCATCATCAATTCAAGATATCTTTATAGATGATATTGGATCTATCTCATCTTCAGCAACAGGAAAATCTTCAGATATACCTTCTTCTTTAAATGTCACAGCTATTCCACACTCTGTCTTTAAATCTGATCATCATTCTGATCCAGTTGTTGAACAAGCTCCACAGGTTTTTGATCAGAGTTCTTCTTCTACTCAAATTGATCTGATTGATACAATTCAAGATCCATTTGAAGATTTATCTATTGATAATGATATACTTCAAGAGGAAGATATTATGTATCAACCTGAAGAAAGGAACAATGCTGAAGAAATAGTTGGTCATATGTCTAATTTAGACGAAGTTATTTATGAAGATACCATTCCTCAGCTGAGAATTCATAAAAACCATCCAACTGAAGCAATCATTGGTCTATTATCACAAGGTGTCCGAACTCGAAGCCAATTAGACACAATAAATACATGTTTGTATTCTTGTTTTATATCTTAAATTGTGCCAAAGAACGTTGAGATGGCATTAAAAGAAAACAGTTGGGTTGAGGCTATGCAAGACGAACTGATGCAATTCAAGAAGCTAAATATGTGGCATCTGTGTGAACTACCAAGGGGTAAGTTGCCGATTGGTAGTAAATGGATTTTCAAGAACAAAAAGGATGAAAATGATGTGATTGTTCGCAACAAGGCCAGACTTATTGTTCAAGGATTCTATCAAATTGAAGGTCTTGATTATGAAGAAGTATATGCTCCTGTTGCAAGACTAGAAGCTATACGCATTTTTCTGGCATATGCTTCATACAATAACTTCATAGTGTATTAAATGGATGTCAAAATTGCTTTCTTGTATGGCGAGATGAACGAAGAAACATTTGTTTGTCAACCACCTGGTTTTGAAGATCCAGATCATTCGGAATATGTTTATAAGTTAGACAAAGCACTATATGGCTTAAATCAAGCACCTCAAGCTTGGTATGCCACCCTCACTGAACATTTTCTTACAAATGGTTATACACGGGGTGCGATTGATCAAACTTTATTCTTATGGAAGACTGGTGATGATCTTATTCTTGTTTAACTATATGTCAATGAAATTATTTTTGGATCTACCAATGATGATTTATGAAATGAATTTAAAGCTGTGATGAAGAAGAAATTTGAGATGAGTTCTCTTAGAGAAATGTCATTTTTCTTGGGTATCCAAGTTAAACAAGATGATAAGGGAATACTGATACATCAATAAAAATATATTCATAGTATCCTAAACAAATACATATTTCAGGACTCCAAGACCACTCTTACTCCAATGACTTCTCGTCCTACTTTAACTCCTGATCTCACAGGTGATGACGTTGATCAGCATCTGTATCGATCAATGATCGGATCTCTGATGGATCTCACTGCTAATAGACCAAACATCATGTTTCCTGTCAGTCAGTGTGCACGTTATCAAAGTGATCCAAAGGTATCTCAAATGAAAGCTGTCAAACGGATTTTCAAATATCTCAAGGGTCAACTAACACTCGGACTTTAGTATCCTAAAAATTCTAATTTCAATTTATATGCTTATACTGACAGTGATTATGTAGGATGTAACTTGGATAGGAAATGAACCATCAGTGGTTGTTAATTTATTGGAAATAGATTAATTTCTTGGCAATGCAAAAAGCAGTAGACGGTATCCACATCCACTACAAAGGCTGAATATGTGGCTACATCAAGTTATTATTCATAGATTGTTTGGATTCAGCAACAAGTTCTTGGTTATGGCTTTAATCTATATGACACCAAGATTTTGTCTGACAACACTTCAGTGTTAAACATAGTGAAGAATCTGATCCAACATTCGAAGATAAAACACATCAACATCCGCATGCACTTTATCCGTGACTATTTTGATCAAAAACTTATCCATTTGGAATCAGTTTCATCATATAACAACATTGCTGATTTGTTTACTAAGGCATTTGATCATTCAAAATTTGACTTTTTAGTCCAATCACTGGGAATGATTAACTTTGGTTAACGATTATCCATATACCCTTTTCAAATTTGTTTTCATTTTAGTTAAAATTGATGAAATCAACAACAATCTCTTGATGTTTTTGAACTTATCTAATAAGAACAAGAACAAGAGCAGGTTGATTTTCCCAAGGATCTTTTCTAATTTCTCAACCAATATAACAAGAGGTTGTTATATTGTAATCAACAAACAATAATCATGGTGCGAAAACCCATGATTAATGCTATGATATCAGTGTGTGTGTGTGTGTGATTGCTAGTGATTGAATGCTTGAATGATAATAACTGCTTGTTTGTATTGATTGTTCAAAAGCTTACAAAGGATTAGGGTATTATGCTATTTATAGCCTATACAGATAGCTATTTACAATTAAAAATATACCCTTATGTAAACAAAAATTACATAAATATCCTAAGTCTAAGTCGTCTGCTATGAATGATAGACTGTCAGCTGTGGATGCTAAGTCGTCCACTGTGGATATTGAATAAGTTGCCCGCTGTGTCTTGGATGTTGTCCGTTGTGAACACTTGTTGTATGTTTGTCTTGTTGGTTGTCCGTTGTGGATTGAACATCCGCTGTGGATTGTTCATTAGCTGTGGACTTTGGTCATCCGTTGTGTGAGTTGTTCATCCGCTGTAGACACTTGGAAGTTGTTCTTCACCGCTGCATAGACTTGGTCATCCATATTGGCCACTTCTTCATCTGTTGCAGACACTTGTCAATATTTCTTTTATCTACAAACCTGAAAAAGAAATTTAAACAATAATTAGTGTATGTTATGAATGTTAATGATGCTAATGTGTTAGTTAATGATTGTTTGAATGTTAGAACACATTATGTTTGATTATGCAAGCATTATCCTTTTAAGCACTATCCTATTAATACCCTTGTTAAGTCCAACAATACTCCCCCTAAGGATGATGTTGCCATCTCTTTTAATGTTTGCTTGTTAATGTTATGTTTGTTAGTAACTGTGTGAGTGTTTATGTTTGATATGAATGATTGTGATGTTTGTGTGACTGACTTAGAATGTTTGATTGCATGTTTGTATGTTATGCATGATTGACTGATTGATTGTTTGTTTGATTGTATAATTGAATGATTGTTTGTTTGTCTGATTAGTTTGAATGATTGTCTGTTTATCTGATTACTTTGAATGATTGTCTGTTTGTCTGATTATTTGAATGATTGATTGTCTGTTTGTCTGATTACTTTGAATGATTGTCTATTTGTCTGTTTTCTTTGAATGATTGTCTGTTTGTCTGATTACTTGAATGATTGATTGTCTGTTTATCTGATTACTTGAATGAATGATTGAATGTTTTCATGTATGATTCACTAATTACACATGTGTAATCAGATTGCTTTGTATGTTTGATTTATGTATGTTTGCTGGTATGACTTGTTATTTCCCTGATTATTTGTTATGTTTGCTGATTATATATGATATAAATGTATGATTGATGTTTTGATGTGTTTGTTGTCTGTTAAGGATGTTTGAATGTTATGTTTGTTTGAAAGGTTAGACATGTTTGTTTGTTTGTTTTTGTCTATTTGTATGTTAGAAACCTTTAAGTGTGTGATGGACTAGCTTCATCAACACTCTTCTGTAGACTAAAAAATTAATAAGTGTTTATGTATATATACAACGGACAAAATACCTGTCCTCTGTGGGTACAGTGTATCTGTACGCTATGTGAATAGTTTAACTTAAAATTTTAATTTTAAGTCATTCGCTGTGAAATACACATGCGCTGTGTGAACACTGCGTTCGCTGTACAATTTTAAACTTGTACGTTGTGGACCCCTTTGACTGGTTGACTGAGTATACTACGGATGACTGCTTGGTCATGCACTGTGTACCCTTTGAATGTTGTACTGTGATCAGAGCGGATGGACATTTGTTCATGCGCTGTGCACACTTGCGTGAAAAATTTACAACTGATGACAAAAAGGTCATAAGCTGTGTGTTGACCACTGTTTTCAAAGCGGATGAACATTTGTTCATGTGCTGTGGACCTTTAAAAACTTGTTTGGTTGTTTACAGCGGATGAATAACTGTTCATGCATTGTGGACACTTGAAATGATTTGTTTGATTGTTCACAGCGGATAAACACTTGTTCATGCGCTGTGGACTCTTGAAATGATTTGTTTGATTGTTCACAACGGATGAACATTTGTTCATGCGCTATGGACACTTGAAATGATTTGTTTGATTGGTCATAGAGGATGAACATTTGTTCATGCGTTATGGACACTTGAAATGATTTGTTTGATTGTTCACATCGGATGAACATTTGTTCATGACCTGTGGACACTTGAAATGATTTGTTTGATTGTTCACAGCAGATGAACATTTGTTCATGTGCTGTGGACACTTAAGTGTGATGTTTTAATGTTTACAGTGTATGATTAACTTTGTGCATACGCTGTATACACTTGTGCTGTTTCAACAACGGATGACTAAAATCAGTCATACGTTGTAGAATGTTACTGTATTCACAATGAATGTTTTAGAAACATCATCCGCTATAAACACTTGATGTATTTTGAATGTTAATGAGTTACTATAGCTACAGCGGATGTATGTGTGTGTGTCCGTTGTGTCAACAGTTGAATTTTTTTTTCAAAAAGGAAATTGTTTGTTTTGAAATGATTTCTTCCGAAGCAAATGTCTGATAATTTTTATTCCGAAGCCAATTTTGTTTGTTTTTCTTCCAAAGGAAATGTTGTTTGTTTTTCTTCTGAAGGAAATTTTGTTTGTTTTTTCTTCCAAAGCATATTTTGCTTGATTTTCTTCCGAAGCAAATTTTGATAAATTTTCTTCCGAAGCCAATTTTGTTTGTTTATCTTCCGAAGGAAAAGTTGTTTGTTTCTCTTCCGAAGGAAAAGTTATTTATTTATCTTCCGAAGGAAAAGCTGTTTGTTTATCTTCCGAAGCAAAATTTTCTTCCGAAGTATGTTTGATTGTTTTTCCTTCGAAGCAAAATTCTGATAAATTTTCTTCTGAAGCATGTTTGATAAAAATTCTCTTGTTGACACTTGTTTGAGTCAAAATGTTTGTTTAAAATGTATGTTAAAATTTTAAAATTTTAACATGATCAATATATGGATATTTAAATATCACTCACAAGCAATATTGTGCAATAAAGTGCATATGTATGTGTGTCAAACTACTATGTTGGAGTGCTTGCATGACTTGGCTTTATTTAAAAACTCAAAATTTAATATTTCAAGTTATAAAATTATATGATTATGCACATATTCTGGTGATTTTCATTTTCTCCCCTTAAATTTTGGTATATTTATAAAAACCTTTTATAAAATGACAAAAATTTGAATGTGTGTGAACGGAAATTATCAAAGTCCAATTTGACTGCTTGTTTGATAAACATTTAGAAAGATAACACTTTATCTAACTAACAAATAAATGTTTTTCATGTTTGGACTTGAATCATTTATACATACATGAGATCATACTAGTCTTAAATGCTCACTGAGTTGTTTGGATGATTTTAAGAATAGATATAGACTAATACAATGTTGATTGCAAATATTGTGATCCACTTAAACTGATGCATGGTATTAATGATTGATTGAAACAGTGAGTGGTTATCATGTTTTGGGTGTATTAAGATGATTTGTATGTACCCCACATCTGATTTGTTGATCCTTATTGGTTGATCCATATTAGGATTCTTTTTCACTTCGCTTTGGAAGGTGATCCTCTTTGGGATTCTTTTGATGCATTCACAAGGAATGTAGTCTAAAAGACTTTATTGATTGTTCATCCAAGATAGATGTGTTCCTTATTAGGAATCTTTTTGGATCATGATTTAGGTCATTCAGGTCCGTGCTCAGCACAATAAAGAATGCCTTGGTGTACTCCAGGTCTATGAAAATCATAACAGAGGAGACACTTTTGAAATTGAGCTATTTATATACTGTTTCACTTGGTGTATTGTAGTTACTTAACAAGCAACCTATATTAGATAGACCAATACTCACCATAAACCAAGATGTGTGTTGCTGACCACATAATCATGAGAATTTAGTTCTTCACTGTTGTATGTGATGTTAGGTGTCCCATGCTGAGCCTATCCACATATCAAACAAAATATTATCAGTCTTTATTAGTAGAAAATGACTCAAGTGAAGAAATAATCTAGTGTACTATCATTTCTCATGAGCGGTTATGTGTGATTCAAATTGTTTTTCAATTAGAAAACATGAATAATTGTTTGATATCTTGATTTTGAAAGATGCTTGTTTGATGTTAAACTTGGACTTTGACAAAATCAAGCTTGTTTGAAATTAATGTTTTGAAAACATTACTTGTTTGATTCATAGTTGATCATGCCAAGTGACTGAACTAGAAATTCAAATCTTGTTGAATCAAATGGTTTTGTAAATAGGTCAGCCAATTGATTATCTGTATGGACTTTGATCAACTTTATCAGAACCTTTTTTGAGCAATCTCTCAGAAAGTGATTTTTGATATCTATGTGTTTTGTTTTTTAATATTGAACTGGATTATCAGCTATGAACATGGCAGTAGAATTATCAATGTGTATGGGTGTTTTAAGAAAATTAAAGCCATAATCAAGCATTTGGTTTTGAATCCAAAGCACTTGAGAACAGCATGCAGAAGCAGCTATGTATTATGCTTCAGCTGTTGACACAGAGACATTTGTTTGTTTCTTGCACTGCCAGGAGATCAATCTTGATCCAAAAAATTGACAACCTCCAGTAGTGGATTTTCTATTGTTGTTGCATCCACCATAATCATTGTCTGTGTATGCATATAAAGAGAAATCTCCATCTTTTGGATACCATAGGCCAAGTGTTGGTTTTCCTTTTAAGTATCTAAAGATTCTCTTTATAGCATTTATGTATGATTCTTTTGGATCTGCTTGATATCTGGCACAATGCAAACTGTATACATGATGTCTGGTCTGCTTGCTGTTAGGTACATCAGTGAGCCTATCATTGATCTGTAGAGCTTCTGATCAACTGATGTTCCATCTAGATTTGGTCCAAACTTCACTCTAGTTAAAAATGGTGTTTTGCTGGATGTACAATCAAACATGTTGTATTTCTTTAATATCTGATGTACATACTTGCTCTGATTGATAAAAATTCCTTTAGCAGATTGTTGAACTTGAAGACCAAGGAAGAAGGTAAGGTCTCCTATTGAACTCATTTGGAACTTTGATTGCATAAGAGTTTCAAACTCTTTGCATAGTTGAATGTTTATAAAGCCAAAAATTATGTCATCCACATAGACTTGAACCACTAACAAGACTTGTTCTTTTCGTTTTAAGAACAATGTCTGATCTATTTTTCCTTGAGTATACCCATTCTGTAGTAGAAACTTAGATAAAGTTTCATACCACTTCCTAGGTGCTTGATGAAGACCGTACAGAACTTTATCTAACTTGTAGACTCTGTGAGGGAATTCTGGGTCTTCAAACCCTGGTGGTTGAGCAAAATATACCTCTTCATCTATCTTTCCATAGAGGAATGCACACTTGACATTCACTTGGAAGACAATGAAGTTTTTGAATAAGGCATATGCAAGGAACACTCGAACGGCTTCTAGTCTAGCTACCGGAGCAAAGACCTCATCATAATCAATGCCTTCCTCTTGAGTATATCCTTGGGCAATTAGCCTTGCTTTGTTTCTAATAACAATTCCTCTGTCATTTGTCTTGTTTCTGAATAGCCATCTAGTGCCAATGTCATATTGACCTTCAGGTAGGTCAACCAGCTTCCATACCTCTTGTTTTCTGAATTGCTGTAATTCCTCTTGCATTGCTTCTATCCAACTATTATCTTTGAGTGCTTCTGTGTTCTTTTTGGGTACAGTTAGAGATAGGAAGCAGGAATACAAGCAAATGTTTGCTGTGTCAGATTAACTTCGTATCAATCTAGTATTGAGGTCACCTATGATGTTTTCTAAAGGATGATATTTGTGAACTTTGGTAGTTTCAATCTAGTCAATAGGGATAGTTGAATCAAGATTGTTGATTGTTTGGTTGGGTGATGATGGATGAGCAAGGGTATCTAAGGAAATGATAGTACATCTCTTGTGATTTTGATTCATTACATTCTAAAAACTTGGAAGAAACTAACTTGGATTATGTTTGATATATTGATAGGCTTGACTTTCAAGACTGAAAAGCACTATGATTTGTCATACACTAGAAGTAACATATTTATATTTGAAGTGGATTCCTCATCAAGGTTTTGTGGTAACTCTGACTCCATGCTAAAACAGACTGAGAGTTATAGTCTAGTCATACTCAAGCCTGTTATCGTTTGAATCAGTATCTTTCAGAAGAAATATATATACATATATATATAAATATATATATACATATATATATATAATATATATATATATATATATATATATATATATATATATATATATATATATATATCAAAATATGAAAAAGATATGACAAGAAAAAACAAAAGAGAAAAATAAACATAAACAAAAAGTGCAAAAAAATGCCAAAAGATATGTCATATACATACTATATAGAAATAAAAGATGCCAATAAGCATAATAATAAAAGATATGATAAATATTTTATTTTTGAGAATATATTCTGACATAGGAGGCAAAATCAAAAGATGGGGCATGTAAGTACAACATGGCATGTAAGTCTTAAATGTCTTGCGAGGGCAAAACATAGGTCCGACTGGCAGTTAATAAGTCCTAAAACCTGTTAGTATTCTATGTTTAAAAAGGTTTCTTAGGCTAGTTATGGTCTTAATAGATATTATAATAGAGAAAAATAATTCTAAAAAGACTGATCAGGGATAAAAGGTTTAAGTCAAATTGGGATGAATTGAAATCTCAAAAGTGTCTTGAAGCTGGATAAGATTCTATAGAATTTTTGATTGTGAAATTCATAGATTTCATACAAATCAATCTAAACATGATAAATATCACAGAATATGTGTCCTAGTAAGAATTAAAGTCCAAGTTTAAAATGGATACAACATATTGATAACCAACATAACCGATCTAGTTTTAAATAAAGCTGAAAGATGTTTATGATCAATTTCATGTTAACTATGATCCTATACTTGATAATTTAACAAAAACATTTAAGTTATCAGTATAAAGAAAATATATGTCTGTTTTATGTTGAAGTTTGTTTTTGTTACACATGTTTTGATTTAAAATTTTTACAAAAATTTAATAAAAAAATTACGGGTTGTTGGATAATTGTAAACACTTAGTTAAACATGCTTCTTCTCATTACAAATCGAATGACTTAACAAGATAAACAAATATGAAAAGTTGAAAATTTTTGAAGTTCAAAGAAAATTGAACATCTCGCATGCGAAAAGTTCAAGATGCAAAAAGTCTCTTTATGCGAGAGCTTTGACTCATCACGCGAGAAGTCAAAAGGCTATAAAAGGTAAAGTTTAGTGAAAAGTACACTATTAGCATGAAAACCTTCTGAAAATTTCTCTCAAATTCTAAGTGTCCAAACATCGTTTGTCTTAATATTAGTGCTCATTGTGGTCATCTCTTGTTTCTAAAGTGATTAACAAGGTATTTTGATGGTAATAGATTAGATTTAAGTGTGTTTGATTCATGATCGAAAGTTAAAAGACTCATACACATTAAATTGAACAAAATTAAATATCTTAAACCTTAATAATGACTTAATAATACACATGTATTATCTGTTGAAACACTCTAAGAATGGTTAATTGAAAATCTGAAAATCACAGACTTATCTCATGCGAAAAGTGTGTTGAATATGCGCGAGAACTTTCAAATTCGCTCATAACTACTCGCGTGAAAAATAGACTAGTCGCACGAGAAGTTGACTTTTGGTCAAATTCAATTTCATGTGAAAACCTATCTTGTCGCGCGAAAAGTTGAATCTGAAAACTTAATGTTTTCGCGCGAGTACTTGATGTTTTCGCACGAGAAGTTTAAATTTTCAAAATTTTTCTAAGTGTGAACATTTTTCTAAATGTGAATGATGATCTACATAGGTTGGACTCACTATAGTTGATAGGTTTAGTTTGCTTTGTAATAGGTTCATTGTTAGTTTCTTATTTGTAATTTGTCTTTTTATGTAATTTTTGTATTGCAGCGAAACTACGGGCGAAACTACAGTTTCCCCCGGAGTCAGCTGCTTCTGATCATCCGGCGAATCTATAGTTCGCTGCCGGGTGAAACTAGTAGTTAGACAGGCAGCAAAACTAGGTTACTTATATATTGTAAGTTTTCTATCTTTGTAAAGTAGGATTGGCAAAACCCTAATACGAAAATATCTTTTGTTGCAATTGTGTGTGTTCGGCTGGAAGCTTATTATCATTATTATTGAGCCTTTTGTTTGATTGTCATTGTTTAGATTCTAAATTGTTCATTGAGTTAATGAGTTTATTGTGTTAAATCAGTGATAAATCATTGTTATACATCAAGTGCACTTTTGAATCGATCAAGTGGACCAAAAATATGGTATCAGAGCCATTATGCTCTTGATTAGGTTGTTTTAGGTCATTTTTCAAAAAAGTTATTGTTCCATCTATTTTAGAATCTGTTTTGGGTGTTTCTGTTATGGAAATCGATTCAGGATGGTGTGTTTTTGATGTACGAAGCTACTGTAACCATCAGATTCCAAATTCAGTGTGTTTTGAATGAGTTTGGGTTGATTCGGTTATGAAAAGGAGTTTCAGATTCATCGAGCGAAAGTATAGTTCTTCCAGCGAATTTACCAGCGAAACTGCTGGATTTGGTGATTTCAAATTCGAGTGCTATTGTAAGCGAAAGTAGTCCATCTTTGAACAAAATTTCAACCGTCAGCTAGTCACTATGAGCGAAAGTGTTGGTGAATCTATTTTAGAATGAAAGTTCTACTAGTCTCAGCAAAACTATCGCCGAAACTAGAGTTTTGGATCATTGATTCAAGCGAAAATACTGCTTGTATTCCAGCGAATCTACTAGTGAATCTACCAGCGAAGTTACCAGCGAATTTACGTGTTTGTCAGCGAAATTATCCTCTTTTAGTTGAAGATGTCCACCAATATTACCATATCTGACTTGGAGAGTGTTGCTTGTAATAGGCCACCGAGGCTTATAAATGGTGATAACTTTGAGGACTGGAAAAGATGTTTGAAAGCTTTCTTTTACTACACCGATCACAATCAATGGGAATCAATTATAAATAGTCCTCATATCCCAACTGTCACTGTCGGTCAAGTCACCTCTCCAAACACCGATCCATCTACATTCACTGAAAGAGATTTGAAGTTAATTGATCATGATTAGAAAGCTTTTGGAGCTTTAACACTCTGTTTATCTCAAGGCATCTATAACAGATTTTCTGAACACAAGAATGCGAAATCTTTATATGACTCCTTATGTGAATTCTATGGAAATGAAGATCTGAGGAAAGACAGGAAAGCTCAAGCTGAAAAGGAGTTCAATTCTTTTGTAGGACACAAAAATGAAAGCCTTACTGATATAACCAATCGATTTTTGTCCATCTCAAGCACCTTAAAGAAATATGATGAGTAGTTGGGAAATCATGAACAAGTCTCTAAACTCTTGGACTCACTTCCACCTCAATTGAGCCTTCAAGTTAGGATGTTGAAGCGGGAAAGAAACTTTGCAGATTACAAACTTATGGATGTAATCAACAAACTGAAATCTTTTGATTTGGATTTAAAGAGAAGAGAATACAATCAATCCATGATGCCAGCCACTGTATATCCACAAAATGCTACATTAATGTCATCCGCTGCAAACTCGTCTATGTATGGTTTAGCTTATGGTGGTTCTACAGGATTTGGTTCTTCAAATATGTCCAGTGGGGGGTCTACAGGTGTTAGTTCAAGCTCAAAACCTTCTGTCACTGCTCAGATTCCATCAGATACTATGGCATTATTGGGGATATTCGTGCACAGTTATCAAGCTTTAGTTGCGGGGGAGTTAAAGGGAAAAGGAATGACAGTTGAAGATATGTATGAAGTTGATCCAGATGATTTAGAAGAAACAGACATCCAATGGCAAATGGCCATGCTCACACTGCGTGCAAGAAGATTCATGGAACGAACTGGTAGAAGGAGCTTCGGAA
This sequence comes from Flaveria sonorensis, assembly GCA_025506505.1. NCBI lineage: Eukaryota > Viridiplantae > Streptophyta > Magnoliopsida > Asterales > Asteraceae > Flaveria > Flaveria sonorensis. The sequence goes on along the minus strand of CM046425.1, from coordinate 19,303,982 downwards.
ATCAGAATCAGAATTCTAAGCTTGGGTTTGATAAGTCAAAATTGAGATGCTTCAACTGCAAGCAGTTGCGTCATTTAAAAAGAGAATGTCCTAATCCTATCATTACTGAACCAGGAACTTCTGGAACTTCTAAAGTTATCCCAATCACTGACAAGGAAGAAGTCAAGGCAAAGAAGGAAACAGCTCTCATCTAAAATTTTGATTGGAGCGCAGAAATTAAGGAAACTGAGGAACAAATCAATCATGCCCTTGTGGCTGAGTTAGTGGATAGTGAAGTGGAATCTATTAATGACTTTGATCCTTTTAGAGAGCTCAATGTTGAGACTCAAGAGGTTAATGGTGAAAGCAGCAAGGAAAGGGTTCAGGATGAAGAGAAAAAGGTTGAGAAAACTGAAGTTGAAGAGAGGGAATGTAAGAAAGCAGGTATTGAAGATGAAAAGAAGATGGATGAGTCAAAATAAAATTTGAAAGAGGACAGTAAAGCTGAGAAGGATAGCGGGAATGCAGTGGAGGATGTAGCTGACAAGAAGAATACTCTGGTCTATCAGTGTGACAAGGCCCTGGCTACTAAAAAGGTAGTTATGGGTCTCCCTTATGAGGTAATTCAAGACATGTGCTCTCCTCCATGCAAGATCCATTTATTTGGGGTTTACAAGGCAAACAGATTGTTATTGGAAAATGAAAAGGAATTGAAACAAATTAATAAGGAATTTAAAACTAATGAGTCTAAATATTTTGTTAAGTTAAATGAAGCATTAAAAGAAAATGAGCATTAAAAAAGAAATCTTTTGGAAAGAAACATTGAAATAAATGCTTTAACTGAACATTTGGCACTTGTAGAATTTGAAACAAGCAAATTAAAAACCAAGATTGAAAAATGGACAATTTTTGGGATGAAACTTGAGGAGCTTTGCAAGAACAAAGGGGGGCTAGAATTAAGACTGGTTTGGGAAGCAAAGAAACCACTCATGTTTATCCTCCACCTAACACTTATTGTTATTCTCCTATGCCTACACCTCATCCAACTAATGAATTAATTCAAAAAGATACTGACAGTTTGGATGCAGGTTTAAAAGGAGTAAATCATAAGGAGATTCGAGAGGAATATGATTATGGTGCAAGTAGTGGTCAGGGCAGCTCTAGTTTTAACGTTTTAGATTCCAAAAAGTCTTCTATAGACAGTAGCTTAAGTAGATTTGTGTCACAAACGTCTGTCACAGACAATAGTTCATGTAGCCCTAGTTCTAGTTCATCTTGCTTATCCTCTGATGTTGATGAATCTAGTGTTGATGTTTCAAATTCACTTGATTATAGTTATGATAATTATTTACCTAATGCTTCAAACAGACGTTCACACACAAATTATTTTGAAAAGTTTCTTTCTCATCCTATCCCATCTTTCACACCCAGTCGGATTTCAAATCTTAAAGATATTGAGACAACTTCCTCAAACGTTAACAATATTAACGAAAATGAATCCGGATTTGCTAAAATGAAAGTTACAAAGGAAATATTAAAAGAATCACATGACTCATGTAGCAATTCGAATTCTTATACGTCTGAAGGTGAGGAAGAAATCTTAACTGATCAAGCATCTGTTTTAAGATGTAACAAGAAAAGATTGAAGTCCCGATGTTTTAGATGTGGAAAGGATGATCATGTTCTTAAAACTTGTCCTGCATTTGTTAATAGAAATATAAATCATAGTTCCTTTGGAAGTAGATTAAATCATTTTGTAAATAATTTCTTTTGTAAAAAGTCTTATGTTTCAACGCCTAAGTCAGTCAAGACTTGGGTCCCTATTTCCAAGTCTTAATAAATTTTTGTTTATGCCAGGAACATTCCAGAAGAGCTATCAATAGTTTTTGGTATGTTGACAGCGGATGTTCAAGGCACATGGGGGTTGAAAGACTTACTCACAAATTATCGAATAATTAATGGAGGATATGTCGCTTTTGCTGGAGATAAGAAGGGTGGAAAAATGATTGGTCAGGGAGAAGTCTCAAACAGTTCATTAACTCTGGAGAAAGTAAATTATGTTCCTGAATTAGCATTCAATCTGCTAAGCGAGTCACAAATTTGTGATAAAGATATTCCAGTGCTGTTTATGTCAAACGAATGCTTATTTCTTAAACCAAAGTTCATTATTTCAGAAGATCTAGTGATCATGCATGCTCCAAGAAAGAATGATACCTATCTTCTTGATATGGGATCACAAGAGTCTACATCCACTGTGACATGTCTTCTGTCTAAAGCCTCTTCTTCTGAATACTTCTTGTGGCATCGTCGATTAGGATATGTTAATTTTAAAAATATAAATAAATTAGTTAAGAACAATCTTATGAGGGGACTACCACTTAAAGATTTTTCAGTGGTAGAAAAATACATGGCTTGTGCTCAAGGCAAACAACACAAAAAGCCACACAAGCTTAAGCTTGAAAACACAATTTCAAAACCCCTCAAATTGTTACATATTGATTTATTTGGTCCTATCAGTGTTAAGTCGATTGCTAAGAAATCTTATTGTTTGGTTGTTACAGATGATTTTTCCAGATATTCATGGGTGAGACTTCTAGCAAGCAAGGGAGATACTGCCGAAGAGCTTCAAAAGCTGATCCTTTTAATTGAGATTGTCAACAAGAGGATGTTACAGCCATCCGAAGTGATAACGGTACTGAATTCAGAAATCATATCTTTGAATCATTCTGTGCAAGCAAGGGGATTCTCAGACAATTCAGTGCTGCTAGGACACCTCAGCAAAATGGTGTTGCTGAGCAAAAGAATAGGACGCTTATCGAAGCAGCTAGAACTATGCTGATTGAGTCAAAGCTTCCAATAATTTTCTGGGCTGAAGCAGTCAACTATGCTTCTTATGTACTTAACAAGTTCCTTATTGTGAAAGAAAAAATGAAGACTCCCTATGAGCTTCTAGATAAACGAAAACCCTTGATTAACTTCTTTCGTTCATTTGGTTGCTCATGTACCTTGCTGAACACACAAGCTCAGAAGTCAAAGTTCGATGCAGTTTCTGATGAATGTTTCTTTGTTGGCTATTCCTCCTCACAAAAACCATATCGGGTGTACAACAAAAGAACGCGTATTGTGCAGGAATCATTTTATGTTGATTGGCAAGAATCAAATTCTCCTAACATGGGATCTAATCATGCATGGTTCTATGACTCAAATACAGTCTTCAACTCTTTCAATCTTCTAGTTTTTGATGATGATGTGGTTCCTCAAGCCAATGTAGAAATCATAATTTCAACTGAACCTCTTCCACCTGTACCACAACCACCTGCACCCCATCCACAACCACCAATAGACCATCACCCTCAACCTCCATTTGATGTACCACCTACACCTCCACCACAATCATCTTCTCCAAACCAACCTCCCACTTCCCCATCATAGTCTTCACAACCCACTTCCTCATCACAGCCTTCACAACCATCACAAACCACCTCCTCATCTTCAACAAATCCATAAACCCTTAACACTAATTTTAAAACCTTAAAAGACCACCCACACGATTACATCATTAGTTCTATTACTGATGGAGTGAGGACACGGAGTCAATCTGGATTGATAAATGAATGCCTTTATGCTTGTTTCTTATCTCAAACAGTTCCCAAAAATGTCTCAGCAGCACTTCAAGACCCAAGTTGGGTTGAATCTATGCAAATGGAGCTTCAGTAGTTTAGGAAATTAAAAGTTTGGCAATTAGTTGATCTTCCTCCAAACAAGTTTCCTATTGGTACTAAATGGGTATTCCGGAACAAACCAGATGATCGGGGAGTAATAATTCGTAACAAATCCAGGTTGGTTGTTCAAGGTTTTGCTCAGGAGGAAGGAATTGACTATACTGAAGTGTTTTCTCCAGTTGCTCGAATTAAAGCCATCCGAATCTTTCTTGCTCATGCAGCTCACAAAAACATTAAAGTCTTTCAGATGGACGTGAAATTTCTTTATGGGAATATTGATGAGGAGATTTATGTTTGTCAACCTCCAGGTTTCGAGGATCCAGATTTTCCAAACAAAGTGTATAAACTTAACAAATCCTCATATGGACTACATCAAGCCCCTCGGATATGGTATGAAACTCTGAATTAGTATCTGCTGAGTAAAGGTTTCTCTCATGGTTCTCTCATGGTGAAACTCTGACTTAACAAATCCTCATACCTGACAGTTTCTCTAGAACCTTTCCAGCGAAACTATACTTTCGCCCAGCATTTAATCTGCTCTGTTGGGGTCAGCGAACCTGCAACTTCGTTGTTGTCTGATTCATAAGTTTGTCCTTAGTGAAAGTGTAGAATCGCTCAAACTCATGGTCTAGGGCTGAGTTACAGCAAATCTATACTTTTGTTGCTCAGAACTTATGACCAATCAACAGCAAAACTATGTGTTGTGTCTAGCGAAACTATAGCTTCGCCGGTCAGCGAACCTGTTGAACTTAATTTCAAAAACTTCAGCGAAGCTGTCTTGCTTTGTCTGGCGAAATTACAGTTTCGCCACTTCAGCGAAACTATTTTAAAATTTTTCAAGTTGGTTCATTAATTTTTTGTTACATCTTACTTACCTATGTTTATATTTTGCAGTTCATGACAAACTTAAAGTTTAATGAGAAGACTAATATTGTGGCACTCCTAGACGACAGTAATCCAAAGACTATTAGATTTAGAGATTGCATTAGATGGCTGAAGCAGTCTTCTATTCACTATGCCATTTCTCATTTACCCACGATTTACGACATCCACATTAGAGATTTCTGGGTTAATGCTAAATGTGACTTGGGATCTACTCCACAAAGGATTACTTCAAGAGTTCATGGAGAAGACTTGGTTATTAATGCTAAAACGGTTGCGAGGGTATTAAGGTTGGAAGATGATTGTGGAAATGAGGTTAGTATGTCAGATGCTGAAGTCCTTAATGCTTATCGAAGCATTGGGTATGAAGGACCATCTTTTGGGTCAAAGAAGGAAATTAAGAAGTCATTCTCGTCTGAGGAATGGAGATACATTGCCCACGTGTTCATTATGTGTTTAGATCACCAAAAGGGGGGATCAGATGGTTTGAATGCACAGTGGGCAAAGGCTATGATTATATTCTGTAGAGGACAAAAGGCCAATCTTACAAGGCTAATATTTGATTGTATGACTCAAAATGTCATGGCCTTAAAGAAAGACAAGTGGCTGTTATATCCAAGGTTTATCCAGATGATCATAAATGCAGAGAAGCCAAATTTGCCAAAACATGGGGAAGTTAAAGAGGCTGATGCAAATGAATAAAAGAATATTTGCAGACTGCTCAGCTATTAGACATGAATTCAGTGGTAAAATAACATACTTACTGGAAAACATGTATCCTACTAAGAGATGGAGCTACATAAGAAGGTTGATTGAAAATGAAAACAAAAATGCTGAAGAAAATTAGGATAAACAAGCTGAAGCTATAAAGAAAAGGAAGAGGTATGCTAAAGAGAAAGAATATGATCTAGATGCTGAGATTGATGAAGTTGAAGAAGAGCTACGGGCTCAAAGAGAGAGGAGGACTAAAAAGAAGGCTGATTAAGGGGAATCTGCTCACGAAACTGAAAGGAGATCTAAGCATAAGCAGCCAATGTTCAAAGAAAGGAGGGATCCCCGATCTGAACTAGATCAAGATGTGATTAGAAATGTAAACACTTCATTGGCTAATGAACTGAGCATGATTAAAACCAAGTTGGTTAATCAGGAATTGAGAGAGAAGGAGAAAGATGAGCAGATAGAAAGTATGAAGGTTATGATGATGGACCAGTAGGAACTTATCAAAAGGCTATTAAAGGAAGTGAATGAGCTCAAAGGCAAAGTTGGTGACACAAACCAACTATCACAGGAGGAGCTGGATAATCTGACTGACACATCAAAGTATTCGTTCCTTAAACTGGGGAGGTCATCTGGTATGGGAGGAGAAGCAAGTACGGCTGGTGGTGGTGCAAGTGGAAGTGGTGTAGGAGGTGAAAAGGTTGTTGAGACAGAAGCAGAAAAGAGAGTAGATGAAGGAGAAGATGTGAGAGAGGAGCCTGTGATTGTTGAGGCTGAATTTGTTGATTTGGGATTGGACATAGACACAGACTTGACTGGAGCTGAGGTGTTTAGAGATGAAACTAATGAAGGAAATAAAGAGGATACAGGGAAGAGACTCGTTCATGAAGAGGAAGAATATGAAGAACAACTGGTGGATTATGACTCGGAGCCTGAGTATTATGAAGTGGAGGAGCGCCCAATGACATATGTTGCTCAAAGGGGTACAGAAGAAGGTGATGTTTTTGAGCTGAGCAAGGATGACTGGTTCGTGAAAGAAAAAGAACCAGAAGAATTAACTCCTCTATTCCAGAACATAAGTAAACCGAGCAAGAAGAAAAGTGATAAGAAGATAGTGAGCTGGAAGTACAATTTGGAAATGAAAATGTTTATGATAAAAAGGAGAGGTGGTGAAATTTCATATATGCATAAAAGGAAGGCGTTCAAGACCTTTCCCAGGTGGGATTTGAGAAGGTTAGCTGAAATTCCACTCTTGGATGCCCACCTGAGTGAACGTGCTATATTGTTAGAAAAGGAGATTAAGGCGGGAATGAATGATAATTTTGAAGCTTTTGGGTATATGAAGACTGGGAGGAGGAGATCGAAGATAGACTTGGATTGGGCCACTGAAAAAGGAAAGATTGTGCTGAAGCTGAAGCCAGCCAAAACTATTAACAGAGTAAGGGTGCCCAATCCACTTCCCCCTAGACTGCAAAAGTTCGAAAAATGGTTTTCTGACAACAATACTGGGGAAGCTGTCATTAGGTTGAAAGGTGGTGGTGAGATAAAATTGTTTGATCCAATGGAAGTATTTTCATTTTGTGATGAAGACCTTGTAACTCTTTGTGAAAATCATATCAAGGCTGGAGCTGGAGATGAAACAAGAAGAGAAGCCAGTCTGTTTATGAACATGGCAAATAAAGCTCAAGGTGTAAGGGCAGAGGTCAGGGAACTAGCAGAGAAAGTATCTGGCTGACGAGTTAAGGATGGACATGCAGGATCTTACCAGAAAATTTGCTAGAGCTAGTGCAAGAGCTGAAGAGGAAAGGGAAGCAGGAGCAGAACCAGAAGCATCAGATAAAGCTGAAAAAGGTGCAAGAGAAGAGCAAGAAGATTGAGAGTGAGGTCCAACTTAGGGGGAGAATTGATGATCTACATAGGTTGGACTCACTATAGTTGATAGGTTCAGTTTGCTTTGTAATAGGTTAATTGTTAGTTTCTTATTTGTAATTTGTCTTTTTATGTAATTTTTGTATTGCAGCGAAACTATGGGCGAAACTATAGTTTCGCCCGGAGTCAGCTGCTTCTGATCACTCAGTGAATCTATAGTTCGTTGCCGGGTGAAACTAGTAGTTAGACAGGCATATTCGCTAGTCAGCGAAACTACCAGCGAAACTAGGTTACTTATATATTATAAGTTTTCTATCTTTGTAAAGTAGGATTGGCAAAACCCTAATACGAAAATATCTTTGTTGCAATTGTGTGTGTTCGGCTGGAAGCTTATTATCATTATTATTGAGCCTTTTATTTGATTGTCATTGTTTAGATTCTAAATTGTTCATTGTGTTATTGAGTTTATTGTGTTAAATCAATGGGAAATCATTGTTATACATCAAGTGCACTTTTGAATCGATCAAGTGGACCAACAGTGAAAATTTTATTGAGTGCTTATACAAGTTTGTTTAATAAGAACCATAATGCAGTGGCTTATCTTGATTGATAGACTTAAGACATCGAGGATTCATCATGCTATCACAGCTACTCCCATTATCTACATAGATGTGATTAATCAGTTTTGGCAAACGGCTGCCAATGAGAGAGACAAGCTTGGTGAACCATATATATCTGCCATAGTTAAAGGCAAGAGGATTGTTATCACTACTGAAATGATAAACAGTGTTCTACTGTTGGAGGATCAGCCTAATGCGCCTGTCAAGATTGATGACAACATGGCTAGAGATTGTCTTAAGACAATGGGGTATGATCAAAGATATCCATCTTTGGAGAAGAAGTACTTACGTCTATTCTGAAAGTACTTATTTCATGTGGTGATACACTGCCTTAGTAATCTAAAGGCCAGCATGGATAGGGGAGGGATCAAATGAAAACCATCTTTATAATTCAAAACTATAAAAACCACTTTCAACCAATCAAAATTTTTCATTTTAAAATTTGTATTCTATATTTAAAATTTGTATTCTTTATTTAAAACCACCTTCAAAATTTGTTTCTTGAAGATCTTGCCTCATCATTTGATAATTCCACTTTTATATTCACCATTTTCTTGCTTTCGTCAGTTTGATTAGTCTTCAGGTCTGTGCATTCCCGAGCATATTGCCTAGGTTGGTCATAAATATAGCATCTGAGTGAAGATTTGTTAATACCTACCTTATTGTTATTGTTTAGACCAAACATCTTTCTACTAGTTCTCCTTATGAAGTTTTTAGTTGGTAAATGACCATAGCCATTTGGTATTTGATGTTTGTTGAGAAATGAAGAGGATGAAGCTACCTAAACATCATGTTTTGTACAAATCTTATATGCTAAAGATTAAGTTCATCTGCTGATGGATGATATGAATCTGATCTAGTTTTGAACAATAGTGAACTAGCACTTATACATCTAATGAGTTTCTAAAGATCTGCCGATTCCTTATCGCATTGGACAAGAATGTCAGTACTGAAGAGTAGTGGCGACAGCAATAACCTACACCTCATGATATTCTGATCTACTAATTTCTTGTCTATGTTTTATACTATTTTGTAACGAATAGTATTACGTATTCATGTAATGCCATAATGTGTTGATTAATGGCTTACAAGCCATTGATCCTAAATCTGGAATAGATTGTCAAGATTTGTTCTGGAGTTTAGCTTTCATAATATAAATACCTCACTTTTGTATAGTTATGAGGTTAGGGAGTTTTTGTCCACTTCTATTTCTTGTTGTTGCTTTCTATAATCGGTGAATATTATCAAATGAATACTTTGAAAAGACTTCCTCTGTTATTTACTCTCAAAGTATTATTTATGTGTTTGTTTGGTAGAAAGATAACAAAGATTTCGCATTTGTTATCTGCTAATCATTAGAAAAGTATTGTTTAAGTTTAAACCGATCCAACAAGTGGTATTAGAGCATTGGATCTTGACTTGTTTGAAGTTCTATTTCAACAAATCACTTGTTTTCTTTTGATCACACTTTCAAACACTAAAATTCTTCATGCTCTTTATTTCCTTTAAAGACGAATGTTGTTGCAATTTCCAGTGAACATGACCTGCAAAATACCCAGACCAAACCATCGATGTTCACCCTAAACCACTATGAAACTTGGACAATCAGAATGCAAAATTTTCTAAGAAATCATTGTTCGAAACTTAAGTTATCAATACTTAATGGACCATATGTTCCAATGCTTCAAGTTGCTGGTGAAGGGGGTGGGATGATTCCAAAAGATCACACAAAGTATTCTGATAGAAAATCTGAAGAAGATGGATGTCTACTCTAAGGCTTTGTGGCTGATCAGGATGAGCATACCAAACAACATAATTCATGGCTTCAAGAAGTTCACAACTGCTCAGAAGTTGTGAGAAGCATTGAAAGCCAGGTATGAAGGAACTGAAGATATGTAGGAAAACAAAAGAGATGTTCTAAAGCAGAAGTTTGAAAACTTTTGTTTTGTCAGGGAAGAAATCATGGCTCCTACATATCATAGATATGTAGAGCTGCTAGACTTTCTAAATGAAGAAGGAGTGAAGATGGAAAATTATGATGTTCTCAAGAAGTTCTTAAGATCATTACCCAAGACATGGACTGTTTACACTATGTCCATAAGAAGAACTGAAAACTTGAAGACCATGTCACTTGAAGGCCATGTCACTAGAAGAGTTGTATGGCATTCTAAATGCCTACTAGAATGAGATGGGTGCAGATGAAGAATCTCACGGAAAATTTCCTAACACCTTAAAGTCTTTAGCTCTCACGGCTTCTATTCACGAACCTTTTCAATCTTAACCTTACCAAATACCAAAGGTGACTCAACACATGGACTGTTTACACTACAAGTTCTCCCAGCTTCAAGCAATTATCAATTTATCAAAGTCTATCCTCTTCAACCACTCAAAGACACATGGAAGTTGCAGCATCTGGGAAGACTCAATAGAGTGGAGTTTTTAAGTGGAAGACATCTCACCTATAAAAAATGCTCTTCTTCAACCACTCAAAGACATAAGACAATTGTAGCATCTGGTGAAGACTCAATAGAGTGGAGAGTTTAAGTGGAACACATATCACCTATCAAAAATGCTTTGATGGCTGGCAGCTCCACCTCTTTATCTTAGGTAACTTTTTGTGAATCCAGGGATCGTTCAGGAATTATCAGAATTGATTTGAACAAGTGTTGATCGCGGAATTATTAATACTTGGTGTTTAATCTATTAATAATACTAAAATCAACCAATCAAACAAATAAAATAAGAATTATCAAACCGAGAGAACTCAATAATGTTGATCGTAATGCTTTCTTGTTGCTATTGATGCTGCTGATCTTGAATACAATGATTCAGATAATGATTACCGATGATTCTAATGATTCTCAACTGTTGTTATGTATGTTCTATGTTGTTGATCTCGTATATATATATAGAGATCTAATTCTGTTCTATTGCTAGCTATTTTGTTGCTATAATTAAGCTAATTAAACTTATCCAAATCCTCGCCATGTTTATCAGCTTAGGAATTTGAGATTTACAATGAATCTAATATGAATAAAGTTGTTGATGTGACGTGGAATATTCGCTTGAATAATATGTCTTCCGTCGCCATTGACTTGATGTTATTGCTCTGACATGTTGACTTGTTGACTATGTTGCGTACTTGATGATATGAAATCATACACGTTTGTTAGTCTTCCGTAGGAATTTACTCTTCCGCAGGTAACTAGTCTTCCGCAGCAACACTTTGTTCTTCAGTACTTGTTCTTGTGATTCCACAGGAGTTCTTGTCTTCCACAGCAATCCCTCCTTCAGTAGCTTGTTCTTTTCTTGTTCATCTGAAGTTGTTCTTCCACAGAAGATCCACGGATGTACACTTTAGTTATGTTCCTAAGAACATCTACAGAAGAATACTTTATTCATCCGCAGTTGTTCCAACACTTAGTGAATTTTCCAAATTGACACAGGTTAATGTTTCTTGCACATTCACACATACATTCTGAAATATATTTTATCATAGATGAATATGTTAAATGAAGTGCAAAATAAATGTTATTTAATTCATAAACACAATTATAATCAAATATATTCATATTATATCATCAAGAACAATAATTACAATCATGATTACAAGAGTGATCTTTATCATCTAAACCTTTACAAGAGATCTATCGCTAACACTTTTGAACCCTTTACCTTAGTGTATTACAAAAGTAAACTTGTATTGAAAACACACTCTTGATCACATAAATGGTGTAGAATTAATCAACATTCTTAAAACTAACTTTAAGAAAACTAATCAAGCTCGAAAAGAAAGAAAATCAAAGATCTTCAAAATATTTTTTAAATGCTAAAATAGAACAATCAAATTTAGAGACCCAAATTGTTGATCTCCTAACTAGATTAAAATCTACATAATGTGATTTTGCAACAACCAATACATATGCAGACAAATAAAATGTTCAAATTGAAAAGTTTGAAATTTTTTTTGCTTTCACTGTGAACTCCTAAAAGTAGTATCAAATTAAGACAGGTTTGGGGTATAATGATATGGAACCTCTAGTAGTATACACTCCAGCATACAATCCCATATGCAACTTGGAAGTGAAAGAGAAAATGTCTGTTGATCCAATATGTCCCAGGACTAATGAAGGTGAGAGAGTGGAAAGTAGATATAGGAGATTCAAGATGATAAATTATCTACTGATTAGATCAAAAGAGAAAGAGGGAAGTTGAAGGACAAGATCAAATAGATGAAGTTTGTTAAAGCATCAAAACAAACAAAAGAAGACTCATCCTCAGATAAATACCATAGTTGTTCATCTAGGTCAGTCTCTCCCAAGAAGGATAAAGCTTAAGTAAACAAAGGTTGCATGAAGAAAACACATGATGCAAAGTGATGTGCAAGCTCTTCAAGAAGCTTTCAGGAGAGACCCCAACCTTATGTGCAAAAGTCAATTAATGAAGCTATGAGGATTCATAACAAGCAGTTTCCATGAAGGAAGGTTGATCTATCTACTCATGCTGATTACAGGATGAGAAAAGGATTATAGAGTGAAGAAAATAGAAAGATGAAACAAGAAGAAAGACATCAACTACTGAAGTCTTCAAGAAAAAAATATCTTTTAAGGACTTCATTGATCATGAGCAAATAGCCCAAGGAAAAAAGGAAAATTGAAAAAAGAGCTAAAGGATCTAGAGAAGAAGTTAGAAATGGCCGAGAAGAGAAAGATGCAGTTCGTTGCATAGTCTATGGTGAAGAGGATCACCCTTCTAAAGATTGTCATTACAATCCATTCTCAAAGTTAGCAAGTCATCCTAAAACATCAAGATCCTAGAGTTACCACACAACTATTAATAAATCAATTAGAAGAAAAGGAGGAACCACAAAGATAAATCGGCAGCACACAAAAGTGAGTGCTTATAAAACAGAAAAATCAGCACTACAAAAGAATCTGCCGAACAAGTCAACTTAAATCAAACATTCAGCAGCTGATCATTCATCTCCTAAAAAGATAAAATATAGAAGTGGGCTAAAGAATGCAACTTTTGAAGGAAACTCAATGGGTAAGAAAAAAAATAGCAATGTCCAAGCATCCAGCACTTCAAAACCGTCCAAAATGAAGAAAGTTTAGAGACCAAAGAAATATGCAGATACCGATAAAAGCTCAGCTGACCCAAAACAGAAAAACATGCATTCAACATATGATTATTAAATTAATATGCTGAAATCACCCAAGACTAAACAGGCTTGGGTCCCCATTCATCACTAATCCATTCATTTATGTGCGGGAACATCCACAGACCAAAGATATTGGTGAATTATGCATAACTGATGCTCTCGGCATATGACAAGTGAGTTATCATGTCTACTGAATCTTGAACCATATGATGATGGGTATGTTGATTATAGAAGTGATTCAAGGGGTGGATACATCACTGGTAGACGCACAAATAATGATGGAAAGGTAAGCTTTAACAAGGTGAATTATATAAAAGAGTTGAATTATAATTTGTTAAGTGTATCTCAACTATGTAATAAAGAACACAACATAAAGCATGAATGTATTATCCTTTCTCCTGGTTTTGTTATTCCAAGTGATAAAGTTCTTTTAAGAGCCCAAAAAAGACAATATTTACATACTCTACATGCAAAATGCATCACCTTTAGGAAATATACCTTGTGTTATTTCAAAAGCTTCAATGAATAAATCATATCTTAGGTACAGAAGACCAGCACATTCAAATCTTAGAAACATGAATCAAATGCTAAAAAATGGCTTAGTCACAACACTACCAAACAAAGAGTTTGCATGTGCTGATCACTGTATTGCTTGTCTAAAAGGAAAGCAGCACATATCTTCTCATAAGTCTATAGAAATAAATTCAGTCACTACTCCTATACACTTGTTGCACATGGAGTCGTTTAGTCCAATAGGTGTAAACAATTTACATAAAAATCATACTACTTAGTTATAATAGATGACTGATGATCTACATAGGTTGGACTCACTATAGTTGATAGGTTTATTTTGATTATGTAATAGGTTAATTGTTAGTTTTATCTTGTATTTAGTATTTCTTTGTATATTTGTATTCCAGCGAATCTATGGGCGAAACTATAGTTTCGCCTGGAGTCAGCTGATTCAGTTCACCCGGCGAATCTATAGTTCACTACCGGGTGAAACTAGTAATTAGACAGGCAGTTTCGCTAGAAACTGCCAGAGAAACTAGGTTTCTTATATATTTTTATCTTTCTATCTTGTAAGTAACTTTTGGCAAAACCCTAATATTTGTGTTGAAATTGTGTGTGTGTGGCTGGAAGTTCATTATCTATATCATTGAGCCTTTGTTATTGTGATTTATGGTTTATATTCATTGAATTTCATTATGTTATTGTGTTTATAAGTGTTGATTCAATCGAAAATCATTGTCAAGCATCAAGTGCACTGTTGAATGGATCATTAGGACTAACACTATGGTATCAGAGCCATTGTGCTATTGATTAGTTGGTTTTTGGTCATTTTTCAAAAAATAGTACTGTTCCATCGTTTTGCATACTGAGTTGGGTGTTTCTGTTATGGAAATTGATTAAGGATGCTACGTTTTTGATGGACGAAGTTATTGTAATCATCAGATTTCAAATTCATTGTGTTTTGGATGAGATTGGGTTGATTTTGTTCTGAAAAAGGGTTTCAGATTCATCGGCGAATTTAAAGTTCGTTCAGCGAATTTGTAAGGCCCCGTTCCCGGGACGCTTACAGCTGGTCAATCATTGCCCATAAAACATAAAACATATATTTACATTTGCTAAAACATCACAGCGAACAAACCATTTCATATATTAATGACCACTTTTGCAAGACAATACAATCATTGTTAACCATTACAAAAAAAATATCTCATTGTTTTCATTACATCACAAAAATGTCATTTGACATAAAATGGATGCCATCCCAAAAACATGCTAAGTAGCTACCCCGTGCCATCCTCAGCAACCATCACCTGCCAACTGAAAAATACATAAAAAGTCAGCGTTACTGAGTGAGTTCTAGTTTTATAAATAAAATACTTTACTTTCGTTAAAACATAACCTTCGTAATCGTATGCGATCACACATCATACATACACATTGATAATATTATTATTATCTTCATCATTGTTCAATTCGTACATTACATTCATTCATCATTATCTTTCACTTCAATATGGATCCTGTCTCATGCAATACCCGACACATGTCAGAAGACAGACAGTACCGGGGTACGCGACAAGGATCCCCTTCGAGTCACAAAGACTCCCTTCGAGCCACAAAGACTCCCTTCGAGCCATAAAGACTCCCTTCGTGCCACAAAGACTCCCTTCAAGCCACAAAGACTCCATTCGAGCCACAAGGACTCCCTTCGAGCCACAAAGACTCCCTTTAAGCCACAAGGACTCCCTTCGAGCCACAAAGACTCCCTTCGGGTCAATCTCATGGATTAAACCCCTTACGAGTCTGTTGTGACACGCAGTCACTCACCTCAGTCTTGCTTGCAAGACTATTATTACGTTCCACTTTTTATTATTGTTATCTTTCACTTCCTACATAATACATAACGTTCATTCATAGCCATACCATGTAAAGTCATACATCATACATAACGTATTATAAAACATAATACGTAATAGGAACATAAAGTAAACATAACACATTCATACATAGAATCACACAAACGTCACATACCCCATCACACATCATCATAAACATCATGCATCAACCATTCACATACATATGCACATACGCGTATACACCCAAATCTTATAAAAACGTTAAATATGCCTTTCCAGCCCCAAACAAGTTTAAAACCTTTAAAATAGGGGATTTAGAACTCACCTAGACTCGGTGAGTAGCTTCTCAATCAAGCTTTATAAGCAAGGGTCGCACAACACAGCCTGCAGCTAAGTTAACACTCAAAGGGGTTAATTTCTGCTTAATTTCGCTGCTAATTTCGCTGCATGATCAACAGTTTCGCTGCTAGTTTCGCCAGCAGTTTCGCTGGCATCTTCGCTGCCAGTTTCGCCCAACTTTCATTGGAAATTCAAGTCTGCGAGACTACCTACGAAACTATAGTTTCTCAGGAAGATCCATAGTTTCGCTGGACGACTACATAATTTCGCTGGATGAACACCCAGTTTCGCAGAACGGGCTGAAATTACGAACCAACCCATTTTGGACCCAAAACTTCAATCTTTTACACCCAAAACCTTGGTTTATCACCCAAGAAGCTATATCTAAGCTTCTTACATGTTTTCTTACACAAAAACGTGAGTTTTGGGCGATTCTTTGCCACTTTAAAAAACCCCAAACCCTAGAATCCGGGTTTACCCTTAAAGAACCGATTAAACGATGTTTTTTACCTGGATTCTTGGTCTTTTCTTGTTGTTTGGATGCCCACAAACACCGATCTTCAATCTCTTGATCCACCGAGCCTTGAATCACCACTTTCTCTCCACTTTCTCTCTCTACACTCTCTCTCTAGAAGTTGGGTGTTGAGTTGCAAATGAGAGTTGCTCACCCCGTTTATATATACCGGGCGTTCCCGGGACCTTAAATTTGCCAAACACATAACCCGCGAGGTCTACTGGTCCGTACTCCATTTCTCGCTTATTTTCTTTAAATAATCCAGGCTAAGCCCATTATTATTAACTGGCTCATTTCGACTTTATTCCAGGGGTTACAGAATTTACCAGCAAAACTGCTGGATATGGTGATTTCAAATTCGGGTGCTATTGTCAGTGAAAGTAGTCCATCTTTGAACGAAAGTTCAACTGTCTGCTAGTCACTACAAGCGAAAGTGCTGGCGAGCTTATTTTAGAACGAAAGTTCTACTAGTCTCAGCAAAACTATCGCCGAAACTAGAGTTGTCGATCATTGATTTGAACAAAAGTTCAACTGTCTACTTGACTAGTAGCGAAACTAGTCTCAGCGAATCTAGCAGCGAATTTGCCAGCGAAGTTACCACCGAATTTACATGTTTGTCAACGAAACTATCCTCTTTATCTAATGATGTTACAATATTACCATATCTGACTTGGAGAGTGTTGCTCCTAATAGGCCACCGAGGCTTATAAATGGTGATAACTTTGAGGATTGGAAAAGATGTTTGAAAGCCTTCTTTTACTACACTGATCGTAACCAGTAGGAATCAATTGTAAATGGTCCCCACACTCCAACTGTCACTGTTGGTCAAGTTACTTCTCCAAACACCGATTCATCTACCTTCACTGAAAAAGACTTGAAGTTAATTGATTATGATCAAAAAGCTTTTAGAGCTTTAACTCTCTACTTATCTCAAGACATCTATAACCGATTTGCTGAACACAAGAATGCAAAATCTTTGTATGACTCCTTGTGTGAATTCTATGATGGAAATGAGAATCTGAGAAAAGACAAGAAAGCTCAAGCTGAAAAGGAGTTTAATTCATTTGTTGGACATAAAAATGAAAGCCTTACTGACATAACAAATCGATTTATGTCCATCTCAAGCACCTAAAAGAAATATGATGAGCAGTTGGGAAATCATGAACAAGTCTCTAAACTCTTGGACTCTCTTCCACCTTAATGGAGCCTGCAAGTTAGGATGTTGAAGCAGGAAAGAAACTTTGCTGATTAAAAACTTATGGATGTAATCAACAAATTGAAATCTTTTGATTTGGATTTAAAGAGGAGAGAATACAATCAATCCATGATGCCAGCCACTGTATATCCACAAAATGTTGCATTAATGTCATCCGCTGCAAACTCATCTATGTATGGTTCAGCTTATGGTGGTTCTACGGGATTTGGTGCTTCAAATATGTCAAGTGGGGGGTCTACAGGTGTTAGTTCAAGCTCAAAACCTTCTGTCACTGCTCAGATTCCATTAGATACTATGGCATTATTTGGGATGTTCGTGCACAGTTATGAAGCCTTAGTTGCGGGGGAGTTAAAGGGAAAAGGAATGACTGTTGAAGACATGTATCAAGTTGATCCAGATGACTTAGAAGAAACAGACATTCAATGGCAAATGGCCATGCTCACACTACGTGCAAGAAGATTCATGGAACGAACTAGTAGAAGGAGCTTTGGAAATCAGAATCAGAATTCTAAGCTGGGTTTTGATAAGTCAAAATTAAGATGCTTCAATAACAAACAGCTGGGAAACTTTAAAAGAGAATGTCCAAATCCTATCATTTCTTAACCAGGAACTTCTAAAGTTATCCAAATTACTGACAAAGAAGAAGTCAAGTCAAAGAAGAAAACAACTCTCATCTTAAACTTTGATTGGAGCGCAGAAATTAAGTAAACTAAAGAAGAAATCAATCATGCACTAGTGGCGGAGTTAGTGAATAGTGAAGTGGAATCTATTGATGACTTTGATCCTTTTAGAGAGTTTAAGAGTGAGACTCAAACTTGAAAAATGGATAATTTCTGGGATGAAACTTGAGGAGCTTTGCATGAATCAAAGGGGGGCTAGAATTAAGACTGGTTTAGGAAGCAAAGAAACCACTCATGTTTATCCTCCACCTAGCACTTATTGTTATTCTCCTATGCCTACACCTCATCCAACTAATGAATTAATTCAAAAAGATATTGACAGTTTGTATGCAGGTTTAGAAGGAGTAAATCATAAGGAGATTCGAGAGGAATATGATTATGGTGCAAGTACTGGTCTAGGCAGCTCTAGTTTTTAATGTTTTAGATTCCTAAAAGTCTTCTATAGACAGTAGCTTAAGTAGATTTGTGTCACAAACGTCTGTCACAGATAGTAGTTCATGTAGCCCTAGTTCTAGTTCATCTTGTTTATCCTCTGATGTCAATGAATCTAATAATGATGTTTCAAATTCACTTGATTATAGTTATGATAATTTTTTACCTAATGCTTCAAATAGACATTCACACCCAAATTATTTTGAAAAGTTTCTTTCTCATCCTATCCCATCTTTCACACCCAGTCGGGTTTCAAATCTTAAAGATATTGAGACAACTTCCTCAAACGTTAACAATATTAACGAAAATGAATCCGGATTTGCTAAAATGAAAGTTACAAAAGAAATATTAAAAGAATCACATGACTCATGTAGTAATTTGAATTCTTACATGTCTGAAGGTGAGGAATAAATCTTAACTAATCAAGCATCTGTTTTAAGATGTAACAAGAAAAGATTGAAGTCCCGATGTTTTAGATGTGGAAAGGATGATCATGTTCTTAAAACTTGTCCTGCATTTGTTAATAGAAATATAAATCATAGTTCCTTTGGAAGTAGATTAAATCATTTTGTAAATAATTTCTTTTGTAAAAAGTATTTCGTTTCAACGCCTAAGTCAGTCAAGACTTGGGTCCCAATTTCTAAGTCTTAATAAATTTTTTTTTATGCCAGGAACATTCCAGAAGAGCTATCAATAGTTTTTGGCATGTTGACAGCGGATGTTCAAGGCATATGACCGGGTTGAAGGACTTACTCACAAATTATCGAATAATTAATGGAGGATATATTGCTTTTGCGGGTGATAAGAAGGGTGGAAAAATGATTGGTCAGGGTGAAGTCTCAAATGGTTCTTTAACTCTGGAGAAAGTAAATTATGTTCCTGAATTAGCATTCAATCTGCTAAGCATGTCACAAATTTTTGATAAAAATATTCCAATGTAGTTTATGTCAAATGAATACGTGTTTCTTAAACCAGAGTTCATTATTCCAGAAGATTTAGTGATCATGAGTGCTCCAAGGAAAAATGACACCTGCCTTCTTGATATGGGATCACAAGAGTCTACATCCACTGTGACATGTTTTTTGTCCAAAGATTCTTCTTCTGAATCCTTCTTGTGGCATCGTCGATTAGGACATGTTAATTTTAAAAATATAAATTAGTTAAGAACAATCTTATGAGGGGACTACCACTTAAAGATTTTTCAGTGGTAGAAAAATGCATGGCTTGTGCACAAGGCAAACAGCACAAAAAGCCACACAAGCTTAAGCTTGAAAACACAATTTCAAAACCCCTCGAATTGTTACATACTGATTTACTTGGTCCTATCAGTGTTAAATCTATTGCTAAGAAATCTTATTGTTTGGTTGTTACAGATGATTTTTCCAGATATTCATGGGTGAGATTTCTAGCAAGCAAGGGAGATACTGCTGAAGAGCTTCAAAAGCTGATCCTTTCAATTATGACTGTCAACAAGAGGAACATTATAGCCATCCGAAGTGATAACGGTACTGAATTCAGAAATCATATCTTTGACTCATTCTATGCAAGCAAGGGGATTCTCAGATAGTTCAGTGCTGCTAGGACACCTCAGCAAAACGGTGTTGCTGAGCGGAAGAATAGGACACTCATCAAAGAAGCAAGAACTATGCTGATTGAGTCAAAGCTTCCAATAATTTTCTGGGCTGAAGCAGTCAACTGTGCTTCTTATGTATTTAACAGAGTCCTTATTGTGAAAGACAAAATGAAGACTCCCTATGAGCTTCTGCATAAACGTAAACCCTTTATTAACTTCTTTCGCCCATTGGGTTGCTCATGTACTTTGCTGAATACTCAAGCTCAGAAGTCAAAGTTTGGTGCTGTTTCTGATGAATGTTTCTTTGTTGGCTATTCTTCCTCACAAAAAGCGTATCGAGTCTACAACAAAAGAATGCGCATTGTGCAGGAATTATTTTATGTTGATTGGCTAGAATCAAATTCTCCTAACATGGGATCTGATCCTGCATGGTTCTATGACTCAAATACAGTCTTCAAATCTTTCAATCTTCTAGTTTTTGATGATGATGTGGTTTCTCAAACCAATGTAGAAATCATACCTTCAACTGAACCTCTTCCACATGTACCATAACCACCTGCACCCCATCCATAACCACCAATAGACCATCACCCTCAACCTCAATTTGATGTACCACCTACACCTCTACCACAATCATCTTCTCCAAACCAACCTCCCACTTCCCCATCACAGTCTTCATAACCCACTTCCTCATCAAAACCTTGACAACCATCACAAACCACCTCCTCATCTTCAACAAATCCAATAACCCTTAACACTAATTTTAAAACCTTAAAAGACCACCCACACGATTACATCATTGGTTCTATTACTGATGGAGTGAGGACATGAAGTCAATCTGGATTGATAAATGAATGCCTCTATGCTTGTTTCTTATCTCAAACAGTTCCTGAAAATGTCTCAGCAGCACTTCAAGACCCAAGTTGGGTTGAATCTATGCAAATGGAGCTTCAGTAGTTCAGGAAATTGAAAGTTTGGCAATTAGTTGATCTTCCTCCAAACAAGTTTCCTATTGGTACTAAATGGGTTTTCCAGAACAAACTAGATGATCGGGGAGTAATAATTCGAAACAAATCCAGGTTGGTTGTTCAAGGTTTTGCTCAGGAGGAAGGAATTGACTATACTGAAGTGTTTGCTCTAGTTGCTCGAATTGAAGCCATTCGAATCTTTCTTGCTCATGCGGCTCACAAAAACTTTAAAGTCTTTTAGATGGATGTTAAATGCGCATTTCTCTACGGGAATATTGATGCCGAGATTTATGTTTGTCAACCTCCAGGTTTCGAGGATCCAGATTTTCCAGACAAAGTGTATAAACTTGACAAATCCTTATATGGACTACATTAAGCCCCTCGGATCTGGTATGAAACTCTGACTCAGTATCTGCTTAGTAAAGGTTTCTCTTGTGGTTCGATAGACATGACTCTGTTCAAGAAAGAAGTTGATGGTGAAATGTTGATTGTTCAAGTGTACGTTGATGACATCATTTTCGGTCAACAAATGAGAAACTATGCAGAGAATTTGAAGAGTTCATGAAGGATCGTTTTGAAATAAGCATGATGGGGGAGTTATGCTTTTTCTTGGGATTACAAGTTGAACAAAAGTAGTCTGGTATTTTGATTCATCAGGAAAAGTATGTTCTGGAGATTCTCAAAAAGTTCAAAATGGATGATTCTTCTCCAGAACTTACTCCATTCACTGCTCAGACTTGCTTAACTCCAGATGATAATGGGAAATCTGTGGATGCTCATCGTTGTTGTTCCATGATTGGATCCCTCATGTATCTCACGGCCAGTCGTCCTGATATTACATTCGCTATGTGCTATTGTACTCGTTTTCAGGTCAACCCAAAAGAATCCCATGAAAAAGATGTTAAAAGAATTTTTTGTTATTTAAAGGGTTCCTCTCGTTTGGGTCTTTGGTACCCAAAAAGAGGTAACTTTGATTTACATGCATATTCTGACAGTGATCATGGTGGTTGCAGGGTCAATTGGAAATCCATCACTGGTGGATGTCAATATCTGGGAGATTGTCTTGTTTCTTGGCAAAGTAAGAAGCAAACTACAGTATCTCTATCTACAGGAGAATCTGAATATGTTGCTGCTTCTAGTTGTTGTTGCCAAGTGCTGTGGATACAACATCAAATGATGGATTATGGGATAAATTTTCTTCATACACCACTTTTCTGTGATAATAAAGCTGCCATTGGGATTGCAAAAAATCCAATTCATCATACTCGTAGCAAGCACATTGAAATGAGAATTCATGCCATCCGGGACGCTCAGGAAAAGAGTTTTATAGATATTATTCCGATTGACACAAAAAACCAACGAGCGGATCTTTTCACAAAAACTTTTGATAAACCACGGTTTTATGAATTGATTTCTATGTTGGGTCTAATATCTTTTTTAAACCTCTTTTCTTTCCAAAATGTGAATCATTCTGTAAATAACTCATTTTTCTTTATAAACTTTTTTGATAAACTTCTGCGTCCCATATGTCTTCACATCTTTATTTTGTTTGTTTCAGCTTATATTAAGATTTCTTTTTGTTTCGTGGCTGCTAAAAAGAAATTCCGGGGGAGAATAAAAAATATTTTTTGTCTTTTCAAGAACTTCATGTAAAAGAAGTTTGAAGGAGAATCAATAGCATTGTTTGGGATATGCATGGTAGGCTCAGCCCGATATCAAAGTAAACAGTGATCGTGTAGCCTAATTAAAGTTTAAGAACTCGATCACAAGGATTATCCTTATGATATCTCAGCCTGCACAAAGCTACAAGGCCTTGTCTAATATGGGTTGGGAGTTTAATATCTTTGCCTTGTTGCATAAATTTTAAATAGAATGGGTGACATATCTCATGCTTATCTCCTCTGCTATGTGTGAACATTGACCTGGAGTGATGATCTCCTCTGTTATACATGAGTATAGACCTGGAGCTCTCATCAGCACATTCTGATGAACTTCTCTGTTATACGTAAGTATAGACCTGAAGCTCTCATCAGCGAGATAAAATGATTATCTCCTCTGTTATACGTAAGTATAGACCTAGAGCTCTTATCATCTGTCCCCATATTCAGAATCATAGTTGAAATATATAAGAATTCAAGCAAAGTGAATTATATTGCTCAATAAACCATGAAGAACAGGATTAGTACTTTGCTGAATATCTGTGGGATCCAAGTCATCTGAGTTTTTCAATGACTCCAAAACATGATAAAATAGCTGCAGATTACTTGTTGAAAAGAGGAAGGCATGAGTTTAAAAGGACAAACATATCAGCAATCCCTCAAATCTTTGACTCTCCGGATCAACTTCTTGAAAAAGAAGTCTCTATATCCTTTTATTTTTTCCTTATTTGTTTTAAATTCTTTGTTATGTGCTGATGTTGTAGGACGAAGAATGTTTTTCATAAAAGCCGTATAAATTTATTTTTTTAAGTTTTTGGCTGCAGCAAAACTGTACAGGTTCGCCGAGCGAATCTATAGTTTCTCCCGGCACTATCGCTGTTCACCGAACACTGATTTCTTTTATGATGCCGAGCGAAACTACAGTTTCACTGCCAGAGAAACTATGTCATTTTATGGCACTGATTTCTAACCCTAGTTTCTCTGTGGCCGTATCTTTTTGACCCCATTTTTCAACATTTCCGTCGAGATTGTTTGTTTCTAAACCATTTATCGATAGTTTTGGGTTGATTCGCTGGTTCGAAACTTCGCATGTTTCATCCAGAGAATCTACCAAACTTATCCAACGAAACTGAACGAAAGTTCCCTGTTGCGAGCGAATCTATCTGGTTATGCTGTCCAAGCATACCTGATAGCTTTGCTCGAACCTTTCAAGTGAAACTTTACTTTCGCCCAGCACATAATCTGCTCTGTTGGCAGCGAACCTACAACTTCGTTGTCATTTGAATCATAAGCTAGTCCTTAGTGAAAGTGTAGAAACGCTCAAACTCATGGTCTAGGGCTGAGTTACAGCGAATGTACACTTTCGTTTGGTCGAAACTTATGTTCAATCAACAGCAAAACTATTAGTTGTGCCTGGCAAAACTACAGTTTCACCTGTCAGCGAAACTGTTGAACTTAGTTTTAAAAAAAAAAAAAACCTCCACGAAGCTGTCTTGCTATGCCTGGCAAAACTACAGTTTCGCCATGACAGCGAATCTATGGTTGTTTTGAATTTTTTATATTGTGTAACTATCTTTATGTGATATCTAACTTACCTAGGTTTATATTTTGCAGTTCATGGCAAACTTAAAGTTCGATGAAAAGACAAATCTTGTGGCTTTATTAGACGACAGTAATCCGAAGACTGTCAGATTCAGAGATTGTCTTAGATGGTTGAAGCAGTCTCCCATACTTTTTGCCATATCTCACTTACCCACGATCTACGACATTCACATAAGAGATTTTTGGGTTAATGTTGAATGTGATCTGGGATCTACTCCACACAGGATTAGTTCAAGAGTCCTTAGGGAAGACATAGTTGTCACTGCTGAGACGGTAGCAAGGGTGTTGTGGTTGGAAGAAGATTGTGAAGATGAGGTTGGTATGACTGATGCTGAACTTCTTAATGCTTATCGAAGCATTGGGTATGAAGGACCATCTTTTGGGTCAAAGAAGGAAATTAAAAAGTCGTTTTTATCCAAGGAATGGAGATACATTGCTCACGTATTCATCATGTGCTTGGATCATAGAAAGAGAGGATCAGATGGTTTAAATGCACAGTGGGCAAAGGCCATGATTGTATTCTGTAGAGGACAAAAGGCCAATATTGCAACACTAATATTTGACTGTATGACTGAAAATGTCATAGCCTTAAAGAAAGACAAATGGCTGTTATATCCAAGGTTTATCCAGATGATCATTAATGCTGAGAAGCCCAATTTGCCAAGACATGGGGAAGTTAGGAGGTTGATGCAAATGAATACAAGAATATTTGCAGACTGCTTAGCTGTTAGACATGACTTCAGCGGTAAAATAACATATTTACCGGAAAACATGTATCCGGCCGAGAGATGGAACTACATAAGAAGGTTGATTGAAAAATGAAAACAAAAATGCTGAAGAAAATCAGGTTAAACAAGCTGAAGCCATAAAGAAAAGGAAGAGGTATGCAAAGGAGAAAGAATATGATCTAGATGCTGAGATTGATGAAGTTGAAGAGGAGCTGCGGGCTCAAAGAGAGAGGAGGACCAAAAAGAAGGCTGATCAAGGGGAACCGACTTACTAAACTGATAGGAGATCTAAGCATAAGCAGCCGGTGTTCGAAGAAAGGAAGGATACCCGATCTAAACTGGATCAAGATATGATCAGAAATATAGATACTTCATTGGCTAATGAACTGAGCATGATTAAAACTAAGTTGGTTAATCAGGAGTTGAGAGAGAAGGAAAAAGATGAGCAGATAGAAAGTATGAAGGTTATGATGACGGACTAGCAGGAACTTATCAAAAAGCTATTGAAGTAAGTGAATGAGCTCAAAGGCAAAGTTGGTGACACAAACCAACTATCACAAGAGGAGCGGGATGATCTGACTGACACATCAAAGTATTCGTTCCTGAAAGTGGGGAGGTCATCTGGTATGGGAGGAGAAGCAAGTACGACTAGTGGTGGTGCAAATGGAAGTGGTGTAGGAGGTGAAAAGGTTGTTGAGACAGAAGTAGAAAAGAGAATAGATGAAGGAGGAGATGTGAGAGAGGAGCCTATGATTGTTGAGGCTGAATTTGTTGATTTGGGATTGGACATAGACACAGA
Source organism: Flaveria sonorensis (assembly GCA_025506505.1). NCBI lineage: Eukaryota > Viridiplantae > Streptophyta > Magnoliopsida > Asterales > Asteraceae > Flaveria > Flaveria sonorensis. The sequence continues at coordinate 19,278,154 of CM046425.1, read as the reverse complement.
CTTGACTGGAACTGAGGTGATTAGAGAAGAAACTAATAAAGGAAATAAAGAGGATACAGGGAAGAGACTGATTGATGAAAAGGAAGAGTATGAGGAACAACTGGTTGATTATGATTCAGAGCCTGAATTCTATGAAGTGGAGGAGCGCCCAATGACTATGTGGCACAAAAAGGTTCAGAAGAAGGTGATGTGTTTGAACTAAGCAAAGAAGACTGGTTTGTGAAAGAAAAGGAAACAAAAGAGCTAACACCTCTATTTCAAAACAAGAAGATCCAGTTCCTTATATATTGTAATTTTGTATTCCAGCGAATCTACAGGCGAAACTATAGTTTCGCCCGGAATCAGCTGATTCAGTTCACCCGGCGAATCTATAGTTCGCTGCCGGGTGAAACTAGTAATTAGACAGGTAGTCAGCGAAACTGCCAGCGAAACTAGGTTTCTTATATATTGCTATCTTTCTATCTTGTAAGTAACTTTTGGCGAAACCCTAGTACAGAATATTTGTGTTGCAATTGTGTGTGTGTGGCTGGAAGTTCATTATCTATATCATTGAGCCTTTGTTATTGCGATTTATGGTTTATATTCATTGAATTTCATTATGTTATTGTGTTTATAAGTGTTGGTTCAATCGAAAATCATTGTCAAGCATCAAGTGCACTGTTGAATCGATCATTAGGACCAACAATGACTTTACAAGATACACTTAGGTTTTATTTAAAAAACAAAGGATAAAACTGCTAAAACAATAAAGTCATTTGTTATCAAAACTGAGAATCAAATTCCTTAAAAAAAGTTAAAATACTGAGATGTGATTAGGGTACTGAATTCAAAAACCACACTCTTGATTCTTTTTGTAAATCTAAACGTATTACAAGGCAATATAGTGCTCTTAGAACTCCTCAACAAAATGAAATTGCTAAAAAGAGAAATAAGACACTTATTGAGGCTGCAAGGACCATACTGTTTGACTCCAAACTTCTTATAACATTCTAGGCTAAAGCATTCAACACTACGTGCTATATTCAGAACTAAGTGTTGATAGTTAGGACATATAGGAAAACCTCTTATGAACTATGGTATAAGAGAAGACCATTCATAGGGTTGTTAAGACCTTTTGGATGTTCATGCAGTCTCCTCAATACCAAATCATTTATCCAAATTAGCCGAGGAATCGATAGATGGGTACCTTGTAGTATACTCCTCACAAACTAAAGCATACAAGGTATACAACAAAGTAGATCACACCACTAAGGAATTTGAAAATATAATATTTAATGAAACTTCTCAAATAGTTTTTGTTGCTCCACAAATTGGATGTTTGATCTAAACGAATTCATAAATTCTTTTAACTATTTACTTGGGAATATTATAGGAAACTCAACATATACTCAAGTTACAACTACATAAGACTACAGGGTTGATATTCCTTTAATATCTGGTTAGCAAAGAACAATAGCTCAACTTAACCAACTAAAGTCAGCAGATATACATGTGACTACTACAAATGTGTTTAATCAACCTTCAAATGATCGTTATAACATATCAGATGAAGAGTCTCATGTAGACGAACACATTAGTACTAGGCAACCTACTTAAATAAAACAAGTACCACAACTATTGAGGAAGGTGGCAGTTCAGCAGTTGATCCATCTACTGAGCTCCTTGAAGCAAATCTTATTATTTTGGATTTGCTTAATAACTGCAAGTAATTCCAAGGCTAATAATTCATTAAGAGCATCTAGTTGAGAATGTCATTAGCAATGTTGATGTTGATGTCAAGACAATATGCAAAGTAAATGAAGCAAATATTTGTTTGTTGTTATGCTTCCTGTCTAAATTGGAACCAAAGAAAGTTGATGAAGCATTGAGAGAGAATAGTTGGGTAGTAGCTATGTAGGAAAAGCTTCTCCTGTTTGAAAGACAAAAGGTTTGAAACTATGTGTTCTTCTAAAAGGGAACACTACTATAGGAAACAAATAGGTGTTTAGAAACAAGAATGATGATATAGGAATAGTGATAAAAAATAAAGCAAGACTTGTTATCCAGGGTACACACAAGAGGAGGGGATAGGCTATAATGAATTTTTTACTTCAGTAGCAAGACTTGAAGCAAAAAAAAATATTTCTTGCTTTTGCTGTTTCAAGAAACTTCAAGGTTTTTCAAATGGATTTAAACAATGCCTTTTTATTGGGAGATAGACGAGAAAGTCCATGTATGCCAACCACCTGATTTTGAAGATCCAAAGATAAGGCCTTGTATGGGCCGCATCAGGCTCCAAGGAAATGCTTTGAGACTCTCTCTACCTTTCTTTTGATATGAGTGCACCAGGGGTTCCATAGATAAGACTCTTTTCATAAAGAAAGTGGGATTAGACATCATGTTAGTCTAAGTATATATGGATGATATCATATTTGGATCTACTGATGAAAGGTTATGTAAAGAATTTGGCCACCTAACGAAGTCAAAGGTTGAAATGAGTTCAATCACAGAATTCACTTTATTTATAGGGTTGCAAATCAAGCAAACCACGGATGGCATCTTTATACATCAATCTGAATATGTTTAAGACATCTTAGTGAGATCTCAAGCTAAAGATACAAAATCTATAAAAGTACCAATATCCAGAGCATGTACATTAACTCCTGATCTTGAGAGAAAAACAGTTGATTAGCAGTAATATAGAGCCATCATTGGATCCCTCATGTATCTCAAAGCTAATAGACCAAATGTTATGTTTGTCACATGCCCGTGCTTAAGATTTTCAAGTAGCTCCTAAAGTATCACACATGATTGTTGCCAAGACAATTCTAAAGTATCTCAAAAGGGAACCTAAGTTGGGCTGATAGTATCCTAAAGTGCTGAATTCAATCTCTATAGGTATACTAATAGTGATTATGGAGGCTTTAACATAAACAAGAAGTCTACATCAGACTGATACTAGTTTCTAGGGGGAATATTAGTCTCTTGGCAATGCAAAAACCAAACTTGTGTGTCTGCATCAACTACTGAAATAGAATACATTATTGCTTCTAGTTTTCGTGCGAAGGTGCTATGGATTCAAACTCAACTTGGATATTATGGAGTCAACTCCATGAACACTCCCATTCACATTGACTACAACATTTCTATTTCAATCACAAACAATAAAGTTTAGCACTCAAAGACAAAGTACATTTATATAAGGTATCATTTCATTCGTGATTATGTAGAGAAAAAGATTATTAAACTAGCCAAAGTTCATACAAATGAACAGTATGCAGGTCTCTTTACAAAGGCATTTGATGAAACCAAATTTAAATATCTTATATATGCTATTGTGATGATGAACTTTGATTAATCTTATAATCCATTTTAAATTATCTTTAAAATTATTGTTGAAAATTCATTAAGAGAACTATGAAAAACTTGCTTTACTAAAATATTACTTTCTATCTACTGATCCTTAATATTCAAGAGATAGATAACTTTCATCACTTGAAATCACAACGATCCGGTAGGGCTGGCTTCTTTATTCAAATAAATAGTGGCGCCATACTTCCCTTGAAAAGACTGTTCTATCATTATAGAGTCAGATTTACAGTTTACAATGATAAAATTTAAAATTTCTGCTATTATTCATTATCCAAGAACAATAACTCGACCTTTCTCTTTCTACCACTATTCACCTCCATCTTCTACATTCTCTAAAACACTTTTAACTATTAGCAACCCTAAGATCACTCACATATTCTCCAAATGACCACTCATACCCTTAAAATTCGAGAGATAGATAACTTTCATCACTTGAAATCACAACTATCCGGTAGGGCCCACTTCTTTATTTCAATAAATAGTGGTGCCATACTTCCCCTGAAAATACTGTTCTATCATTATAGAATTGTCAGATTTATAGTTTACGATGATAAAATTTAAAATTTCTACTATTATATATTATCCAAGAACAATAACTCGATCTTTCTCTTTCTACCACTATTCACCCTCCATCTTCTACATTCTCAAAAACACTTTTAACTATTAGCAACCCTAAGATCACTCATATATTCTCCAAATGACCACTCATAACCTAGAATTCAGACCAAATCACAACATTGTTACTTAACATGAACGTATTCATGACCCGATGTATAATCTTGTGTTTAACTCAAGAGATTGATTCTAGGGAAGAAATGGTCAATGTGGAAGAGGCTGTCTCTACTACTACTCCATCCATTGATCAACAAGATTAAGACAACATCATTAGGACCCTAATCATGGCAACTCACCTTGGGGATGTCTCTAAGGAGTCGTGTCTTGAGCAAAGGGATCCAGAGCGCCAAGAAACCACGTCTAGTAGTGAGGGTGCAGAGGCAAGACCTAGGGCCTCATCTAGTCCCAAGGATTACACACATGTGGATAAAGGAAGTATGCAACTAATTGATGAATTAACGTCCAACAATCTTGATCTTACCCAAAGGTTCACAGCATTGCAAGAAGAAAACATAAGATTGCAAGGGTATGCTAAATAAGCAATAGTTCTTGAATTTGAAAACTGTCTACAGAGAGTATCAGACTGTAAGAGGGCCTGCTTTGGAATCATAATTAAGAACTCTTCAATAGTCAATAGCAGGGGTACTTGACCTTGAATCTAAGGTGAACACCTTGCAAGAAACTATTGACATTTAGCAATCAATGATTATCAGCCTTCAGGAACCGCGAGGTCCACAGGAACCTTTGGTTGTGCCTTCCTTCATATGATTGGAGTCATCTGGAATCTCAAATGATGCTACCAAAAAAGGGGAAGATGAACTCAAACAAGATGATTATGATTTTTCTCTATCTTGCCAAACAAATTTAAGTAGTTTACAGCAAATTCAATTTTTCACTAGATGGATTAAAGACTATGAACCTTTGTCTAGAGCTGAAGTGAAGTTCAATGCTTTGTTGAACGAGCATGGATATGACAGCTCAAAAGAGAAGAATATGGAATTTAAAAGAAGAAGATGACTCAACTTAAGAAGTCTGGTGCTTCCATCTTTCTTAAAAAGAAAAGATCAGATGAATCAACATCAAAATAGAGTTAGTACCGGGACTTGAAGCCATCACAAAGTCATCTGCTAAGAAAGAAGCTCCTTTACATATAGTTAGAGGCAAGACATTTACTTAGCAGATGCTAAGAAAGAAGCTTCTTAAGTCTAAAGCTACCAAAGAACTTAAGAAATCAATAGAAGATACCACTGTTGAACCCATGAGGCAAGACATTTACTTAGCAGATGAATATACTGTCTAGATGACAGTTTATACAAGAGGGTCCCAAATGATAGAAGATGACATGGAAAGTGTAAGGATTACACTTAGAGGCTAAAGCAACCAAAAGAGCTCTCAGCATGCATATGTGAAGCACAAGGGAGTTACTTTGGAAGATTCAATATAGCTTAGTGAATTATGCTAAGTATCAAATCTTTTGAAGCCAAAAGGCCAAATCTTCTGAAGCCAAAGATGAAGTCTTCCGAAGCTTCAAAGGCAAAGTTTTTCAAAGCCAAAGACTGATTTCTTCTAAAGATAGAGAAGACATGCTTTCTCTAAATCACCTTTTGACAAAAGCTGAACCACTTTCCACAGCCACTTCTGAGGACTCACCAACTTGTATGAGTTGGTGAAAAGTCTATGCTTTTGTCAATTATAGATTAAGGTCTTTTGTCTGTAACTTTCCAACTACGTACTTTTATCCTTTTTGTAATATATTAGGATGTGAGCTATGACATGTCATAGTCACTAGTCAAAAGGCAATCTGCCTTTTGACTCAAAATTGATCTTGTTATCTAGATTAGTGGTTCCAGCTGGCCTTCAAAGTATGGCCCGGTGTAGGATGTAGTATAAAGTATCTCAAGTACTTGTAATTTAGATAAGCTTTGTAAACTTTGTAATAGAACTTGAGAGCAATATACATCATTCTTGAAAATCATATCTGAGTGTTCTTGTTCTTGTTGTTTTGCTTGTGTTCATTGTTTCATCCTAACCGGTTTCTTATTTGATTTGCTAAGTGTTCTAAATCTTTCTATCTTGTGAAACTGCTACATTGACCATACCCTTCACACGGTCCTCCAATTGGTATCAGAGCATTTTAGGCTTTTGATTGTAAGATCTCACCATCTTAAATCTCTTTAGTTTCATAAAACACTTATCAACTCAAATGGTAGCTATCTCTAAGGCTGATATGTAAACCGGTACTATGAGAAAGTCTCCACTGATCACTCCTGATGACTTTGGTACTTGGTGCCAATGTATGGAAGGGTTTATCAAGTCTCAAGACAACAGGATGTGGAGATCTGTTGTTGAAGGGCCTCACATCCCAAGAACCTTTTCAGTCACTGTTTGGGGTGGAATGATTCAAAAGGAAATGGCTGACTACTCCAAGGAAGACTGGAAGAAAGTTGATGTAGATCAGAAAGCCATGACCACTCTCCAAACTACTCTTCCAAACTCTATCTACAGAGGCTTCAAGAAGTGCAAAACTGCTAAGCAGCTCTGTGATGCCCTTAAGCTTATGTATGAGGGGTCTGAGGAAGCCAAAGAGAACAAGAAAGACCTCATAAAGTAGAAGTTTGAGAACTTCACCTACAAGATAGGTGAAACCATGACTCAACAATACTTCAGGTATGTTAAGATTTTGGATACTCTAATGGATGTTAGAGTAAAACTTGAGAATAGGGACATTGTGAGGAAGTTCATGTTCTCTCTTCCCAGACAATGGACTCACTACTGTGTGGCAATTAAGAGAACTAAAAACCTCTCTAACCTTACTCTCACAGAGCTATATGGTATCCTTAGTGGCTACCAGATGGAGATTAACATACAAAATCCATCAAGCAGCTCTTCCAACAATTAGTAGAGTTTAGCCCTTCATATGGTTGAAAGGGAGAGCAGAGAACCACAACATCATCTCATCTGCTACCCTGAAAACTCACAAAAGGGTCCTTTCATCACCTTTCTTGAGACACCAAGAGAGAGCTACATCCAAGGAAGCCTATTCCTAGAGACAAGCTCTGCTCAAGCCTTTATGTCTGCTGATGAAAGTTGTGGAAACTTTCCCTTCATCCTTGAAGACTTGGATTGCATTCATCTAGATGATTTGGAGTATATAGAGATAGTTCAACAGATGGCTCTCTCACTCATAGAGCCAAGAAGTTCTACAAGAGAATAGGAAGAAAGTTTCCAAGCAATATGGCTAGTAAAAAGTTTGGCCTGGATAAAAGCAAGGTAAAGTGTTACAACTGTAACCAAATGGGACACTTTGCTAGAGAGTGCAAGGCACCAAGGATAAATGGTGGCCAACCACAATCTAGACCAAACTACACTGATGCAGCTCTCAGAATTGAGAAGCCAAGCCAACCTAAATAACATGTTGTTGTTGCTGTTGAAGAAAGAGATTTGATTGGAGCTTTCAGGTAGAAGCTGCTTCTCCAAACCAAGCACTGATGGCTGATCATGAAGAAGCCAAGGTATTAAAACATCTTTGTACTCTTGAATTCATTGCTAAAGTTAACATGTACAGGTCCTACAACTTGGAAGTGAGATCTGATCTTGAGTCCTTAAATATCTTAAAAGATGTCTTTAAAAAAGCTAAAAATGACTATAAACTTAAAATAGAAGATTTATAAAAAACCATTTCAACTCTTAAGCATGAACACACAAACTACAAGACTCAAATCAAAAATCTTATAACCAAGTTAACAGAATGCTAGGCTGAGCTTGTGATTAGCAAAACCAAGACAAAAAAATGTGTTCTTGAAGAGGAAACCTTCAAGAACATAATATTTTCATCCTTGCACGAAAAAGTTTGTTACCAAAATAGGCAGGGACTAGGGTCAAGTGAAATAGCTCCTCCACACACACACCTATCAGTTAGATCTCCAAGGCATGAAACTTGTCAATATGAGCTGCCTTCTATTGATCCTATCCAAGAGGAGGATGAAGATGAAGAGGAGATAGTGAAGGATGAACCTGAGGTGAATGACTAGGGTTATCCTAAGAAGTGGACACTATTCTCATGTAGAGAAGAAAGAACCAAGGATGACCAAGTCTGCAAGAAAAAAATTGATTAGGATAGCCAAAAGAAAATCTAAGAAAGCCCAAGAGATCAAGGCCACCTTCAACTCTAAGACAAAGATTGAAGACTCAACTATAAATTCTAGTACCAGGAGTCCTAGTTCATGTCCAAATCATTCTGGTAAAGAGAAGAGGGCTGATAAAATATGCACCACTCCTGTACAGCTTGAGCCATCCAGTTCCAAGAGCAAGCCTCATCCCAAGAAGCCTACTGCATCATCTGAAAAGATGAAAAAGGCAGAGGAAAGTGATAAAACTCAGCCTCCCACTGAAAGGAAGACACTCAGAAGCATACCAACTGAATGCATCACATGTGGTAGTACTTCTCACTTTGCCAATGATTGCATCTACAATCCTAAAAGTACTATCCACATGTCCAAGAGGAAAACTTTTAAGAAGAAGAAGAAGAAGAAGAAGAAGAAGAAGATAGCTTCAGAAGGAAAATCTTTTCCTTTTAGAAGCTCCAAAGTGAAGAAGAAAGGCCTTTAATATTTTGGAAGTTTTGATGACTTTGGAAGTTTTGGAGAAAGGACCTTCGGAAGCTTTTGCATCTACTGCAGTAGAGTTCAAAGATGGTGTGGAAGATGAAGGAAGGTCGTGTGGCTGAAAGTTCTTCATCAACAACAACAAGTGATCCTCAGAACTTGCATATAGGATCAATAACTGTTGCATTATCTTCAATGCACTTTGACAAGACCAAGACCAATGAGGCTTGGGTTTCCAAATGTAAGTAACCATCTCTTTATATGTAGGAACAGCTCAAGACCAAAGGGAATGTATGGATCATTGATAGTGGGTATTCCAGGCACATGAAGGCAATGGCTCTTTGCTTCAAAACTTTGAGAAAACTGATGGAGGGCTAGTTGCTTTTGGAGGAGAATCTGGTGGTTACATTTCAGGAAGGGGCAAGGTCATAAATGGTAAGCTCAGCATTAAGAAAGTAAATTTTGTTAAGGAGCTTGGATACAATCTCTTGAGTGTATCCTAATTTTGTGATCAGAGACACAACATGTTCTTTATTAAGCATGAATGCATTGTTCTCAAGCTCGGGGTGGTCATTCCTCAAGAGCATATCCTGCTTAGAGCCCAAGAAAGGGAACATGTACAAGATGGATTTGCAGAAAACATCCCCTTCAGGAGAAGTATCTTGCTTTCTATGTAAAGCCAATTATGATGAGTCTTTCCTCTGGCATAAAAGAATATGCCATGTAAACTTTAAAAACAAGAATAAATTAATTAAGAATGATTTGGTAACTAGAATGTCAAAGAAAGAGTTTACAAGTGATGACCATTGTGTTGCATGCTTGAAAGGGAAGCATCACAAGGTGTCTCACAAGCCAAAGGAAATAAACTCCATCACTACTCACCTACACTTGTTACATATAAATCTCTTTGGCCCTACCAGTGTAATGAGTCTAGGAAGGATCTCTTATTATTGTTGGTGATCACAGATGACTTCACAAGATTTACTTGGGTCTTCTTCCTTAGAATTAAGGATGAGACTCCTGAAATCTTAAAGAGCTTCATTCTGAAAATTGAGAATCAATTTGATCACAAGGTCAAGATCATAAGATGTGATCAAGCAACTGAATTTAAAAACCAAATCCTTGATGCATTTAGTGCTCCCAGGACTCCTCAGCAAAACAGTGTTGCTGAAAGGAGAAACGGGACACTTATTGAAGCTGCAAGAACCATGTTATCGGACTCTAAGCTGCCCATCACTTTCAAGGCAGAGGCAGTCAACACTGCCTGTTATGTGCAGAATAGAGTTTTAGTAGTCAAGACTTATGGTAAGACTCCTTATGAACTATGGCACAAAAGAAGAACTTTCATTGGTTTCCTCAAATCATTTGGATGTCCTTACACCATCTTGAATACCAATAATCAAAGAGCCAAATTTGCTAAGAAATTAGATGATAGACATTTTATTAGATACTCTTCCCAAGCTGAGGCTTATAGAGTATACAATCTCAGAACTAGAGTAGTTGAGGAGTTAGCCAATGTGACCTTCAATGAGCACACACCCAGTATGAAAGGTTCTTGTCCTGATTGGTTGTTTGATCTTGATTTAGTTACCAACTGTTTTAACAAATCTTGTGAAGATGTTTTACGATCTACAGGTACCTTATCAATAGGAGATTCTGATCCAAGTTTTGAGCTAAGAAGACCAAGTGTTCAAACTACTTCAGCTCTAGTGGTAACTAGCCCTGTAATTGGAAATCTTGTCAGCACAACTATGACAAATTCTTCAGCTAATACATCTGAGGTGCCTATAAATTCTAGCACAGAGGCATAGAACTCAAATGAAGGAATTTCCAATGTAGGAGGAGATGGAGGTGGTGATAGTGATCAAGAATTTCTTGATGCTGATAACCATTCTATAAAAGAGCCTAAGAAGATTGTTTGTCTTCACTCTTGTTTCTTTTCCTAGATAGAGCCTAAGAAGATTGATGAGGCTCTAAAGGATGGAAGTTGGGTTGAAGTAATGCAGGAGGAGTTGCTTCAATTCAAGAGACAAAAGGTTTGGAATCTATGTCCTCTTCCTCAAGGAAAGACTACCATAGGTACCAAGTGGGTATTTAGAAACAAGAAGGATGATAGAGGACTTGTCAACAAGAACAAGCCTAGACTAGTTGTTCAAGGGTACACATAAGAAGAAGGGATTGACTACACTGATGTTTTTGCTCCTATAGCAAGACTTGAAGCTGTTAGGATATTCCTAGCTTTTGCTGCATCCAAGGATTTCAAGGTCAACCAACTTGTTGTCAAGTGTGCCTTTTTATATGGGGTGATTGATAAGGAGGTGTATGTAAAACAACCACCTGACTTTGCAGACCCAGATCATCCTGATTATGTCTGTAAGCTTGACAAAGCTCTTTATGGGCTGTATTAAGCTCCAAGGAAGTGGTATGAGACACTATCATAGTATCTCTATCAGCATGGGTACAAGAGAGGTACTATTGATGGAACACTCTTCATCAAAGGAATAGGAAATGACTTGATGCTAGTTCAAGTTTCTGTAGATGATATTATTTTTGGGTCAACTAATCTGAAGCTCTGCATAGACTTTAAGAAGCTGATAAAGAAGATTTGAAATGAGCACCATGGGGGAACTCAATTTCTTTCTAGGAATTCAAGTGAAGCAGGTTAACAATGAAATCTTCATAAACCAATCAAAGTATGTTCAAGACATACTTACCAGATTTCATATGACTGAGTGCAAGGTTGCTAAGACACCCATAGCAAGAAACCACTCTCTAGGACCAGATCTTGAGGGGGAGTGTATTGATGAACATCTATACAGGGCTATGATTGGGTCTCTTATGTACCTCATAGCTAGCAGGCCTGATATCATGTTTGGTACATGTATTTGTGCAAGATATCAAGCCAACCCCAAGATATCACACCTGGTTTCTATCAAGAGAATTCTCAGATATCTTAAAGGTGCTCCCAAACTAGGCCTTTGGTATCTAAAGAATTTTGACTTCAATCTGTATGCCTATACAGATAGTGACTATGGTGGCTGCAATATGACTGCAAAGTCTACATCTCAGGGATGTCAATTTCTTGGTGTAAGGATAGTATCATGGCAATGCAAGAAACAGTCATGTGTGTCTGCATCAACTGCTGAAGCTGAATATATTGCTACTCCAAGTTGTTGTGCTCAAGTGCTCTAGATTCGGAATCAGATGCTAGACTATGGATTCAACTTCAAGGAGACTCCCATCCACATAGACGACAACAGCGCTATCTATATTACAGAGAATCCTGTGCAGCATTTAAAGACAAAGCACATCAACATCAGGTATCATTTGATTAGAGATAATTTTTAAAAAGGATCGATAAAACTAGTCAAAGTTAATACAAATGAACAATGTGCTGATATGTTCATAAAAGCTTTTGATGAGAAGAGATTTAAATATCTTCTATCAGCTATTGGGATGATTAACTTTGAGTAGATTTTTAATTAAACTAAACTCAAGATTATTTTAATAATATGTGTTTCTTAAGTTGTCTATATCATCACTATATAAGCGCAGTTTACTTTGGAAGATACTTTTCAAGACGGGTATCCTTTAGAATTTTGAATAAATTTTCTTTCGGAAGACATCAAGTTGTCTTCGGAAGAAAATCATGTCTTTAAAACAAATAACTACTTTTGAGAAATTAACCTTCAGAAATTTTTTTGATATATCTTCCGAAGCTTATATTTGACACCAAGTACTTATATGTATTGAAGGAATTTTATCTTCAGAAAGCACTTAAGTCTCGAAGGTTTTATTCTCTATTTGAATAAAATTCCTGATATTTGATATCTTGCAAAGCAAAATTTATTTAGGAAGTAAAAATACTCTAGGTAATTTTCTTACGAAGCAAATTCTTGAAAAGCTAAGGAATATCTTTCGAACCCAAATTGGCTTCGGAAGTTTTCTTAAAACTTTCGAAGACAAATTACCTTCTGAAGATTTAGACTTTCAAGAAAACTATCTTTTTGGACACTTTTTTAGAGGTGGGACCGACATCCGAATTTCAAAGTTTATCCTTTGCATTAACTTTGTCTCAAATCCATACCATATATATTCGTACAACGGTTCCCCCTCTTTCACTTTCTCCTTCATCTGCAAACTTTCAAACCCTAAATTCACTTACAATATGACTTTTTACTTACCTTTATTCACATCAAAGCTACTCAAAATGGCCAACCCTGATCCCCGAAACCAGCCCAATTTCTCCATGCAGATACACAGGCAACACAATCAAGTTGCTCTGTTATCATCTGAGAAAGATCCTGGTTTCTCAAACGTTTGCCGTTTCTTAGCTCTTTCCAACTACCTCACCACCCTCACAATGAACCCATCATTGTATGAAGATCAACTTTTGGAGTTCTGGAGGACCTGCCAAGAGGTCATCTTGGACGGTGGGAAGGCACTGCCTGCCACAGTGCAAAGGAGGACAATATTCATCACTCCAGCCACCATCAACTCTCATCTGAGGCTGGATGATGAAGAAGGTGATTTGTCCTTTCCCAAGTCTGCTGTGAACCATTCATTCCAGTAGATGGGCTATGAATGGGACTACTCCGTAAGAACCTTCAAAGGGAAGGTCTCATCCAAATGAAAGTACCTCTTCCATATAGTCATCCATTCATTATCTAACAAACATGGAGATTGGGACCAAATTCCTAAAGATCTTTCCTACATAGTCCATAGAATGGTACAAGAGGTCAAGTTCAGGTACTCGCAGTTCGTTTATACAAATTTACTTCCAAACTTGGACTATTACATTCTTAAATTGGGACAGATGAAGCCCAACATTTTTAATACATTCTTAATTGTGAACTGGGCTCACAGTTAAGGGAAACATTTAATATTCTTAAACTAGGACAGATGAAGCCCGACATCTTTAAAACAATAAGGAAGCCCATTGTTGGCTTCTTAGGGGTAGAAACAGCCCTGGTCCCAAAAATGTTAGAGCACATTGCTCAAGGTGATAACTTGGCAACATAAGCCAATGTTGAGCCCATACCTTTCACATCTGCACCACCCACACAGCCACAAATCACGATCACCTACCAAAGAAATTCCAAACAAACCCCTACACAGTCTACTCAGGTTGAGCAGGCTCCCAAATCACCAACCGTGCAGGAAGAAATGGACACTGGAGCTCCCACTTCTCCTGAGGAGCAGACCACTTCCATTATTTCTTTGATTAGAGCTGAGGTTCCTCATGCTCAGCCTGATGAGCTCATTACCCCTGGCTTAAGCCTTCACTCAAAGTCTCAAAACTCTAGTGATCAACCTTCGGGGGAAAGTTAACATCCCCAGTCGCTTGATCTCAACCAACCAATTCCAAGCCTTGACTTATATGATGATGAAGATATTTGCTTCAATGAGTACCATGAGTCACTCTTCTCAACCCCTACTCAAGGAGAAATGAGTGCTCCTGAATCCCTAATATCTAGCCCACATCATCCACCCACAACTGAGGTGGACCTTTCTAAACCTGTTCAGGAGGCCTATATAGGTAAGGCTCTCACTTTTGCAAGTGATTACATTATTAAGACCTCAACCATGGGGACCCAGCCCATTGACAGTTCCTTTAAAGCTGTCAGTGTGTAGGGGAAATCTAACAGCCAAGAAATACAAGCTGGTGATAAGGAAGAAGATTTTGGTCCTATTCTCTCATCCCCCTATGATTCTTCTGATGAAGATGAGGGGAGTCTACAACTAAAGGTGCAAAAATTGTCCAAACTTTGCACCTATTTAGTTTCCAAGGTTAGTCACCTAGGGTCTCAGGTGACTAACATACAAAGAAGGGTCAATGATTAGCAACTCCTAGCTCTCCTGTGTAAGAGGGTGATGCTACCAAAAAGGAGGAGAAAGTCTTACTTACAATAGCAAAACCTATGAGTTCCTCTTAGAGTATGGACATGGAGGACTCGCCACCCTTACTTGTAGTTGTCCATACTCAATAACCTCCTCAGGTCCACATTGATGTGGACTCACTTATTCAAAGCTTATTTGAGGAGGGTATACCAATGGCTATGCCAACTCCATCTCACCCTGCTGAGAATCCAATAGTGGGATAGAGGTATGATGATCAAAGGAGAGCCCTGGTAATCTCTAAGTCTCTGGGACAATAAGAGATTTTCAACTTCTACACCCTGAGATACTATGAGAGCACCTATCTAGTTGACCTCCTACTTGCCAACCCAAGTCAAAATAGGCAAGCTGCAAGGTTTGCTGATTGGATTCAACAAAGGGTACTTGAAGAGTTCAAGCTAAGAACAAGATTATATAGACAGAGGCTAGCAGGCAAGACTGTTGGTCAACTGGATGCTGAGATGGACCCTAAGATTAGCTTCGAAGGGGAACCTTGGCTGAAGGTGTCTCATAGCCTCTCTCTGGCCACACTATTAAGCCTATAAATCTTGAGACAGGAATTACTTCAGCATCTATTACCCTTTGTGAGGCACTGGCTGGTGAAGGTGTCTTACAGCCTCGTTATGGCCAGAGCTCAAGTGTAGCACCTAACAATGAAGGCCAAAGCTCTCTCCATCCTAAGTCACATAGGCCTGTGAGTGATAAAAGGAAGAGGAAAATGATCTCTGAGGATATTGAGGGGGAGAAGAGAGAGAGAGAGAGGATGAGGAAGCCAAGGGGAGAGAGTTCAAGTAGGACCCTTGGTTTCATAGAAGCTGCAATCAGGGTTGCCCCCAGGCCAAGCACTCAAGTTGATGATACAAGGGCAGTCAGGTTGAACTATTTGGGGTCTAGGAATTAAAACATTGATGAACTCATCTCTCTCCCCTTGGAGGAATTAAATGAACTGGCTGACATGGAAGTGTCAAAGGAAAGGAATGAGGCTGAGGATGCAGAACTGCTCCTCAAGATCAAGGAAGAAATAAGAAGAAAAAGAATCTACAAAGCTCCTACCCTCTCCCCAATTCAGGAAAGTCCTGAGAAAGAGATTATGGCTACTGAGCAACACACTCAGGTAGGTAGGGAACAAGATAGGCAAAACATGATAGCCTACCTAAGTGCCACAGGTCTCTATCAGGCAGCATACCTTCTTCCCTTACCATATGACTACATAGAATTTGAATACCTCAAGCAGCTTGAGCAACAAGTGCAACAAGAACAAAAAGCTACTAAGAGGAAGATGAGGGAAGAGGCTGCAAAGTCAAAAGCCACCATTAAAGCAAATTTGAAGAAATCTGCTGACAGACAAAAGATGGTGAGCTTCTTGAAGCTGCATGAATTCTCCAGAACGAGACTTGGTTTAATGTCTCTATGCACCATGGATGAGCACATTAGAGTGATCAAGCAGAAGATTAAGAGGGGTGAGCTGGTTGACTTGCATGCTCCACCAAGTTAGGCTGCACTTGAAACTGAGGTCAAGGTTGAACCCCAAGAGACAACACAACTTGGACCTAGTACTGCCTCATAGCCAGCTTCATCTTCTGATCCATAGCAGGGTCCTGATCCTTCTTCTTCTGAACATATGAAGGATAAGGACCCAACTGAGGAAGACAAACAAGAATAAATATGGTACTGCAGGCCAGTCTCCATAGTTAAAGTATTGAAAGAGGAAAAGGATGGCTATTAGAAGGGACAAGAAGAAGAAGAAGAAGAAGTCCAAGGCATCCACTTATACACCTCAGGATGGGTTAGAACATCCTAAGGGTGATCAAGAAGTGGCCGCTCATCCAACTCCCATTCAAGTAGAGCCTCTTACTGCTGAGAGACCCACATGTCTTGGATGTTTGCCACCAATCCAGATATATGGAATGCTGCGAGAGATCAAGGAGGTCAAGATGTGTACTTCTAGCAAATCATATTTGACCTTCCTCTAATGATCTCTATGACATAAGGAGGTACTTTGAAAGTCTGAAGAATCCTAACCAACTGATAATGATAGGAATGGTCTTCATTTTGATGAGGACTATTAATAGATGAAGATCAAGATTCAAAGGACTTCTTTAGTTTTGGTAGTATCAGCCTAGGGGGAATTTGTAAGGATTACACTTAGAGGCTGAAGCAACCAAAAGAGCTCTCAACATGCACATGTGAAGTAAAAGGAAGTTACTTTGGAAGATTTGATATAGCTTAGTGAATTATGCTAAGTATTAAATCTTATGAATCCAAAAGGCCAAATATTCCAAAGCCAAAGATGAAGTCTTTCGAATCTTCAAAGACAAAGTCTTTCGAAGCCAAACTGGTTTCTTCCAAAAACAGAAAAGACGTGTTTTCTCTGAATCACCTTTTGACAAAAGCTAAACCACTTTTCGCTGCCACTTCAGAAGACTCACCAACTTGTATGAATTGGTGAAAAGTCCATGCTTTTATCAACTATAGATTAAGGTCTTTTGTCTATAACTTTCCAACTATGTACTTTTATTCTTTTTGTAGTATATTAGGATATGAGCTATGGCATGTCATAGTCACTAGTCAAAAGGCAATTTTCCTTTTGACTCTACATTAATCTTGTTGTTTAGATTAGTGTTTCCAGCTAACCTTCAAAGTATGGTTGGCTATAGGATGTAGTATAAAGTATCTCAAGTACTTGTAATTTAGATAAGCTTTGTAACATTTTTAATAGAACTTGAGAGCAATATGGATCACTCTTGAAAACCATATCTGGGTGTTCTTGTTCTTCTTGTTTTACTTGTGTTTATTATTTTATCCTAACTGGTTCCTTATTTGATTTGCTAAGTGTTCTAAATCTATCCACCTTGTGAAACAGTTGCATTCACCATACCCTTCACATAGTCTTGTAGAAAGACATAGGGTCATTTTTTAAGAAGAAACAACTCAACTTCAAAAGGATACACCTGAGTTTGAGCTCAAGAAACTAGCAGAGGTAACTTTTGGTCTACCGGGTGTTAAGACAAAAACCGTAGTTAACTCTAAGGTGAATGTTGATATAGATGGCCCAGAAGTTACCAATAATGCTGAGAGAGTTCAGACATCTGCTGATGATACCCAAAGAACTTGTGAGGCTACATGTACATCTACTAAACAGTTAGCAGTCAGACCTGCTACAATCTCCATTTTTGAAGTCTATGTAGACAAAGGAAAGAGACTAGTGACTGCTGAAAAAGAGCTAGAACTAGACTCTTAGCAAAGAAAGAAAAGATTCTTGATGACTATAAGGTTACAAATGTTTCCACAAAAGGTTGAAGAGGAGCCCATACACTTGCACACCAGCAGAGCTCAGGAAGATTTAGTAAAAGAGAACATATTTGCATTAATCGAAAATGCAAAAGAATCTAGAACCGCAAGAAGAAGACTTAATCCTATTGGAGAGCCAAGCAAGTCAAATCAAGAGCTCCTTCAAAATCAAAATCCAAAGCTATCAAGAAAGTGCTCTCTAAGTCATCTGTCCAAACTGTTGAGAGCACTATAAAAGACAAGGTCACTCAGCAAGCTTCTTCAACAACTAATATTATTCCTACACCAATCATCTCATCCTAGAGTTCAAAGAAGAAACACAAAGATACTGAAAAGTATATCCTGGCAGCTCAACTTGAGCTAAACGACTTTAACTTTGATAGGGTCATTGAGTGGAGCCCAGCTGAAATCAACTCAAAACTCATAGCTGCAACTCATGCTGAAATGGACAAATCAATTAAGTTAGCAAAAAGAAAGAGAGCTGAATTTGAGAAGAAGAAAATAGAAAGAATCATATAGAAGTCGAGAGATAAGCAACAGATGAAGATGAATCTCAAATATTATAGCTACTCTAGAAAACAAGTAGGATCAATAAGTATGTCTACTCTTGATTTAAACACTAGAAAAATCAAGAAAAAAGTTGTAGCTGGTGAGCTTCCAAAATATGAAGAAGCTAAAGTGGCAAAGAGAACAACGCAAAATGAAAAGAACTGTTCAAAGATCCTCCTATCTGTCGATTGAAGAACCAACATCTCCTCTTTCTGAAACTACTATCTCAGATGATGATTGACCTTTATCATTAGTCATTGCCATAAAGAAAATTGAAACCAGAAAGATTGTTAAGGCAAGTATGATTGATCCAACTATGGAAGAAAATTTAATCAAAGAAACAAAAGTTATAAGAGCTAGATACATGGAGGAACTAGAGAAGTATACATTCAAAAGAGAAAATGGGGTTATTAGTTACTATGGCACTGAGTATGATATTCTTGATCTATTTCTAGACATCCTAGAACAGATTGTTGAAGTTATTCTGATTTTTGGTAGTAGAAATGAAAAGACTGAATTTCTACTTCAAAAACTAGAGTTTATAAGCCATCCTAAATCTGCTTAAGATATTTTGGAGTCTCCTCTATGTGCATACGATCCAATCAAAGAGTGAGGATATGATCAAAGCAAAGACACACCTATTTCATCACCGGATCAGCTGTTGGAAGATTGGCCTTTTCAAGAAATCAGTTAGTTTGCTTTAATAGATTTGAATGTCTGACTTGACCAGGATGAGACTTAGAAACTTAAAGAATGACTCAGAAGAAAGAGAGGTAGAAAACCTACTTCTAAGGATATATAAGGCACATCTTGAGAAGACAAAGTAGGGTTCTGAACAAAGAAGAAAGAAAAAGGAAGCTAAAGCTGCTAAAATCACTTTATCTACCGAACCCTCATCCATTGCTAAATCATAATCTCCTCCTCTAAACATTTGCTCAAAAGACCAGGATGAAACTTAGAAACTTAAAGAATTACTCAGAAGAAAGAGAGGGTAGAAAAAGTGCTTCTATAGATATATAAAGCACATGTTTAGAAGACAAAGTAGGGTTCTGAACAAAGAAGAAAGAAAAGAAGAAAGTAAAAGGAAGCTAGAGTTGCTGAAACCGCTTTCTCTATCAAACCCTCATCCATTGCTAAATCATAATGTCCTCCTCTAAACATTTGCTCACTTGACCAGGATGGGAATTAGAAACTTAAAGAATGACTTAGAAGAAAGAGAGGTAGAAAAAGTGCTTCTAAGGATATATAAAGCATATCTTGAAAATACAAAGTAAGGTTCTAAACAAAAAAGAAATAAAAAGGAAGCTAAAGCTACTGAAATCGCTTTATGTACCAAACCCCCATCCATGGCTAAATCATAATCTCCTCCTCTAAATCATAATGTTTTTGCATGTAAAACTACATGCTCAAATACATTAACATTTTCTTTCATGATCAGTGACTTTGCAATCAATTAAGCGGTAAAAGCAATTTGTGTACGAACTTAAGCAATAGAAAGTTTGACACTTATTCCAATAATCATCGGTATCTTGAATATTAAACTCACTGTTTTTTACCAAAAGTAATATGATAATCTGGAATCATGTGTGTTTGCTACCTCGTTAGCTAAGCCTCGCACATACAACTTCAAGTTATGAATTTGATAATCATTTAGACGATGCATTGATTTTAAAGACTAAATGGTATTCATATTAGGATACATGTATCTTTATCAATTCTAGAATTTTAAGAATTCACATCATATTTTAGTTGTTTGCCTAGTTATCAGAAAATTCTTTGATACTTTTTACATCATTGTTGCCTCAGTGTGATCTAACTGGTCATGCCAATTAATATAATCATAATCTATAAACTTCTTGTTTATAATCATATGTGCATTTTGTTGTGTATGCTTACAAGATAGAAATATGAAAGGGCATTGTATTATCATCTCATACTATCATGGATAATACTTGTATCTGTTTCATACTCTCATACAATCACTTTCTTAGTTTGCCACTATGGTGGCCAATCTCATTATTTTCATAACCACCATTATAACTTTTCCAATTATGCCTGTTATCATGGTATTACAAGATCGTTATATAACTACATCACTTCAGGGAATGTAGTAGAACCATATAAGTTTTATGATTTTTTTAATTATTTTTTATGATATACAAATATTTTATCCTTTTGTAAAATTTTCATAATATTGACACGAAGGACCATTGTTCGATTTTGCCTCCCTCATAAAAGTAATTTTTTCGTAACAACAATAGAGAAGTCATTATATCTTTAAGTCTTGTAAGGTTTATTAGTCTTATGATCCTTTAAAATTGGTAATCAAAGTACTTTCATTAATACCTCAACCAATTATATTTATAGCCATAATGATGATCTTGAAAAATAAATTGACTAAACCATATATAATCAGATTGAGCACGAAAGCCTCATCTAATGATGAGTTAAGAAAATAGCAAAAGGAATCTTATATTTCCTTCGTTGTTCTTATTAATGGGGAAAAATATTTTTAAAAAATTAACATTTTTTTTATTGTTTTATCTGTAAGGTTCCTTCACAATTAAAATCTATTGATGATAGCAAGGAAAACAACAAAAGAAACATGAGATGATATTTAGTAATTATCCAACTATTTTAAAAATAGTGATTATACACTTGTGATTTAAGTTATCAAATATACTTAGAGATCAAGATAATATGGGTATGTGTATTGTAACATCCACAAATAAGCAATACACATGTTAAACTCCATCAAGTTAAAGAAAACATGTAACAAACCGATATATTCTTCTTGAAATTAACTATAACCAAATATATCCGATTATATAATTAAAATGTTAAAAGTAATATACTTAAAAATATTAAGAGTATATTATAAGTGTATGAGTTACTTAATCACTTCAAAATCATTCATAGGCAAATTTAAGTAACATAGTGTGTACTTATGTGTTATTCGTTATAATGAAAGGAATATATCATATCTCTAGAAAGGAATAATATAAAGTTTTCCGATCATCTGGATCATATATCCGAAAATTTAAGTAACATTTGAATGATATTTTGCCAATGTTGATATGTTGCCGTCTTTTCTTACTTATGATGATGATTTAACAAAAAACAACTCGTGTTGATAACATGTTGTAATACTAGCCTAATAACAACAACAATACAAGAAAGATGTAGGGAGAGAGGTATTTATATCATTGATTGATGTATTTGATAATGAGATACAATGATGATATTTATAGGAGTAGAAAACCTAAATATTTCATAACTCAAACAACCATTAAGATAGTATGATTATCTCTAATTTAAATATATAAAATCTATCTATATAATTGTTGATAATCATAATAAACAATATTTATAACAAATATAAAGATTTTTTTCAAAGCGTAATAGTAACAATGTTTAACAGTCATTCTCTTTAGGTCGAGCATATTTAATGGCTTATAAAAATTTTCATAGTGAAATCATATTAAAACTTAAATTGCCTTTGACACTTAAAACTCTTACTGGTGTGACTTATAAAATAAGATTAAAACTTAAAGGGCGGTTAAGCTAGTAACAAAGTGGGTTTTTCGTGCGAAGTTTTTAATAATGTGATTATTAATTATTCTTGCGTGATAATTTCACTCATGATTTCATTCTTCTTATATGATAATTGTGTGATAATTACATCAATCATTGTATGATAATTTTTAAAAATATGTGAATTATTTTTGCATGATAATTTCATTTTTACTTATATATTTTTTGCTATTTTTTTACTGTTATAAGGTAACCAAAATGCATGGAGCCACACAAGAGTCTTTTTGTTGAAAAATCAATTCTCTTCGTCTATATGGAAAATTATACAATGTCTGTAGAGTTTCCATGTCTTTTAGCATGGAAAACTAGCAAGTTGGGTTGTGAATGTCAAAGCTTGAGAAATGTTAGTCACATAATAGTTAAATATCCCCAAACACTTCCAAAGTTAGGTATGTATAAGGAAATAATGAGTAATTTTCAATTAGATAAATAAAGATACTCTTTTGAATTTTAAAAGAAGATTTCAAGCTAGTGTCTTCAACAAGGTCTTCAGCTGCTTTGCATGAATGAACCAAAGCATTGGACTTCACCTAAGAAAAACATTAGACAAGGTTTTCTTAAAGAAATTTATCTGCGCGCTCACGAAATTATCCCAGTGTACAATTAGAAAAAGAGTACTGCTATATAGAGATACTAGATCTAAACTAAAAACTGTAAGTAGATACCTCAAAATTGGATGTGATTTTGTTGTATTGAGGTGTTTTAGTATATAAATGAGGGAAAACGAAGTGTCAAGATGTGTTTAAGCTCATTCAAGCCAATTTCAAGTAAGGTAGAACTTAGTTTTATATTACAATAACAAGAGAAGTCTCCAAAGTATTTAAGTGACTTAAATCGTAGGAACTAAATTACATTAAAGGTCTTTAGTAACACTTAAATCAGCATAAAGATCAATTAAAACTACTTTCATATTCTTGATCAAAACTACTACCCAAAGATGGCAATTGTAGAAACCTTAAGTACAAACTCTCACAAGTTGCTGATGACAGGGCTTTACAGATGTTGAACACCATTAGCGATAACTTGCACTTATCTTTTTTTCTTCTGCTAGTGTTACATATAAAATTTTTTTGGTCTTTGTCAACTTATCGAACTAGAAAATCTTTTTTACCACGCTAGTGTCTTTTAGCATAAAAATTTAATGGTCTTTGTCAACTTAGAATATCATACAAATGGTGTAGAATTTCTGTCTTTTAGCATGGAAAAAGGTGGACAAGTTGAATTGTATAAGCGAAAGATTAATAAGTGATAGTTACATATAATTCTGGTCACTTAAAATCTTCTAGAATTATGTAACTGTGTGATTTAGGTAGGGAAGAAATGAGATGTTTTAACTAAAAGAATATAGGATATTCTTTTTATCCGTGGAAACTACACGTACTACACACCATTGTCTTTAACGATGTCTTCGACTTTTAAGATTGATCTAACCAATACATTAGAGTTTTCGAGAGGTTAAGTGTTAGGCATGATTCGCTTAAAACAAATTTCAAGCTCAATTATGAAATTGTTTCTGCTAGTATAAGAACCAAGTTTTAACTAAACCACCCACAAAGAAACTGATGAGTAAAAATAAAATAGTTGCTAATAAAGAAACTCTTATGCGCAAAAAACTAAAGCAAAGAAATACATTTCAACTTATCATAAATATGAACAGTTATAAAAGGAAATAAATAGGAATTCATAAACAATGCAGCTAACCAATGAAAAATAATCAAGTTTCTCTTCTCATAATCACAAGAAAAGCCGATGAATCATCATCACAAGAAACTCTAGTCAAATATGAACTGATTGCAATACTACTAATAAGGAAATAGTGATCAGCATATACCGATAAGTCTATTGTCAAAGAACAAACTTATAAGCCCATGGTGATCAGTTTTTGTTCAACCATTAATGACGAAGAACAACTAAACTGTGATCAGTTGTTATTATATGATGTTCAATTTGCATGTGATGAAGTTTGAGAAGAACCACTGACAGTGGTTACCATGTAGAGAGCAAGGAACAACTAATCAACTAATGAAGATGCACTAAAAGCTGAACCACTGAAGATCATTAGCTTTACCAAATGGTTACTAGACATCCCCTACTCGTGTTGCCAGGGTGACACTAATTTGTTTGAAATCACTTTCTATGTGAAATTGGTATATTCATGTTGTAATATATATTGTAACATGAGATATAATAGTGTGTTCTTCTTTATAAGAGGAACATTTACCATTTAAGTGTGTTCAGTGGGAACACTTCATGATGGGTGACCTTGAAATAAGTTTTCACTTACGAAACCAAAATAAAGCTTTGAGCTCCTTATGAGAAAAGCGAATAATATTAGTTGATACATGATCATATGTTAAATTATTTCATTATTTGGATGGGAACTACCTATTCATAAATTAGTAATTGTTACCACATGTTAATACAATGTTGATCCATGATCTTCCACCATTTGTCATGGTAGAGTGTTTTTTAGATTGACTAACAACATCCTCGGTGTTCTTTTTTAAAGTATTTTTTGGTGGAACTAAGCAGTGGCGGATCCAGAAATTTTTTTTGTAGGGGTCGGCTTATTTCTTTGAGAGTCATTGGTTATAGTAAAAAATAAATTATTTCGGTATGATTCGGGTTGGGTTGTTTTTGATCAAGTCAGGTTGGGTCGCACTTTAAAAGATAAAGTCAAGTTAAATATCAAAATAACATAACAAAAGTATTTTAATAGTCATCAAAATTACATAAGATAAATAGAATATTTTAAAGTTGTTATCTACGAGTTTTTATGTTTTAAAATTTATTCATTATATCATCTGGCAAAACACTTTGAAGTAAATCTTTTTCAATATAACAAATACAACTATCGCTCAAATTCTCATCTCCAATCCTATTACGCAAATCGGACTTCACAAATTTCATTGCCGAAAAACATCTTTCAACACTTGACGTTGCGACGGGTAATACGAGAGGTAACTTCAATAAACTGTACATCAACATGAAGGAAAGATGTTTTTTTGTTGCAACCATTAGTTGTACAAGAGTAGATAGACTATTCAAGTGGTAAAATCTTGTATCTTCTTTTAAATTATCAATGTATGTCAAGAGTTCAATCTTGAGTCTTCTTTTACCATCTTCATTAAAATCATTGGGATACATATCGGCAAATTGTAGTATCTTTGGTATATCAAACCCAACAAAATCATCGCACGGACTCAAACTAGTCATACAAATAAGTAAGTCAGAAGTTACCTCGTTGAAACGGTTTCCAAACTCTTGGATCTGCATGTCTAGTACTGTGTTGAAACAATCATACTCATAATATTGACGATATATAATGTTTGTCTTTTTCCTTGGCTTTTTAGGGTTAATGTAGTAATCATCCATGTTTACAATCTCAAGTTCATGTTATTCACCAAACGAGTTAACTTCCTCAAGAAATGAATTGAAACCCTCTAATCGAAACTTCTCAAGTAGTTGCTTGGTTGATGTAACCAATGAGATTGCATTCAACAAATCTTGCTCTTTTCTTTGAAGACATTGGGACAATATATGTGTGCTTCCTAAAATATATATCATCAAGTGTAAGTAAAACACAAAATCATATTTTTTTCATATCTGCTTGAAGCCAATCCGCTTGTTTCACGCTAGCAATACTCAAACCTGTTTGTTCAACATATTCCAGAACTTCCATAACAGATGGATATAAAGTAACCAAACGACAAAGTGTTTTATAATGTGAATTCCAACGTGTATCTCCATCCGGTGTAAGAGAAATCTCTTGATTCAAACCACTTCCGTACCAATTTCATTTTTCAAATTCTTTTTTTTTTGACATTCACGAAGTTTATCTTGTCGTTTACAAGATGCGCAAACGACATTTGTTAAACACCCAACAGTTTCAAAAAGCTTCCAAACACCCGTATGTCTGTTTGAGACCGTCACAACAACTAGTGAAGTTGATGGGCAAAACAATGCACATAAAATGCTGAAAAATTTTATTTCAAGATTAAAAAACTCAATCCATTAAACTCACCAGACATATTACTTGCACCATCGTAACCTTGACCTCTAACTTTTGCCAAACTTAATTCATGTCGGGTAAATAAATTATCAATGGCAGACTTGAGAGATAATGCAGATGTTTCCATTACATGAACAAGACCAATAAACCATTCTTTAACAACCCCACATTTGTTAACATATCGAATAACCACAACCATTTGTTTTTTTTTTGAGACATCGCTTGATTCATCCACTAATAAAGAAAAAACATCATCACCAAGATCTTCATCACTTGGGAATCCCTGATTTTTGTAGCCTTTCACCGGCATAAACTTCAAACCTCGATTAAATTTCCAAACTTTTTGCCCAAAAAAATTGTATTAACCAAAATTGCTAATTGCTTACCCAACTTCGTAAAAAAAGACATGAAGTGCAAGCATTGTTTAATTTTCTCTATAAATCTTGGCTAATTACGTGAGTTTATTGATTCCATATTTTCCATGCAATAGGGATTTTGACCTGAAAGTTTAAAAAACTGCAATTAACAATCTATTGTAACCTAAAGGGGAAGTTTTGTTACTTACAATGGTATGCTTGACTAATAACCATTCCAATTGCCATAGCGTGTTATAAATAGGCACTTGTTATTCATGTCTCTTCATCCACACCAATTGTTTACCAAAGCAAATAGAGTTATGGAGTCATTCAAACTTCAATTTGCACTTACTTGTTTCATAGCTCTTGCTATGTTTCACATCACCCTTGCACAGAACTCCCAGCAAGATTACCTAGATGCTCACAATAAGGCGCGTGCCGCAGTAGGTGTTGGAAACATAGCATGGGACGCGAGTTTGGCTGCTTATGCCAGCAACTATGCTAGGCAGAGGGCAGGGGACTGCAATCTTATCCATTCCGGTGGACCTCATGGCGAGAACATTGCAAAAGGCAGTGGTGATTTCACAGGTACTGCTGCTGTGAACTTATGGGTGGCTGAAAAACAATATTATGATCATGCTAGCAATAAGTGTGCTCAAGGACGTGTTTGTGGGCACTACACTCAAGTCGTGTGGCGTAAATCTACTAAACTTGGTTGTGCTAGGACTCGGTGCGCCAATGGTTGGTGGTTCATAATTTGCAGCTATAGTCCTCCTGGAAACTTCAATGGCGAGTCTCCTTACTAGTGAACTATATATATGATATATGTTCACCGTCGGTTACCGATATAATATATAAATCAATAAACATGCATTCTCATGTGCAATAATAAATGTTCGAGTCTGAAATAATGTTAAGTTTGTTTGAAGTTCATAATTAATGCCATAGTCATATTGCTAATAGTATTTTGTTTCTGTTAAATTTAGTACGTGTATAGACTTAATATATAGAATCCCAGCTGCAAAAATATTGCACAATGCGAGAAAATAAGAAAAAGAAGAAAAAAAAAAGAAAGACGTTTCAACTTAATATTACGTAAATCTCCACACTAAAATTATATTTGAAGACATTGATATGTTCATAAATGACGGGCGATCTCCAATTCTGCAAATCGAAAACATGACTGAATATCATATATGCTGCTTTAAGGGAAGATTAGTGATGTGGATAAGTTTGATTAGTTTTTCAAAATGGACATGAATTTTCAACGTATTAGTATCATCAACATTTGAGAAACCAGTTAATTCGATGATTTCATAATAGACTTGCCGGCTATATAGGCTAAAGGCTTATAAGTCAACGCCCACAGCTCTGAATCCATGAAATTCTATCCCCACGCATAAGGTTTAGGGTGCAACATGTTTCACGTTGCAGGGTGAATTAGCCAGCAATTAGCTGATAAGTCCATATCATCTTATAGGCTAACTTAGCTAATAAGTCCATTAGATTTACAGGTTAATCTTGCGTTGAAGTTTAATTTTACTGAGCCGAAGCTAACAACTTCGCCTTAGCTATCCGCTTTAGCTTGTTGTATCCTTTTAGGCTTAGCAAATCGCAACACACTTGTCAGAGGCTCCTAATAGTTGTGTAGGCTAAGGTGGTAATTCTATAAGTTGTAGGTTTAGCCGACATACTTAACAAGGGTTTGTTAGAGACTTTTGGTATTCGTGTATGGTTAATTGTATATTTATAATTGTAGGCTTAGCAGGCATCTCTTTTTAAAATTTATGATAAATTTGTTTTATGTTTTTTTTAAATACTTCTATTTGTTTCCTTGAAACCAATTTTTGATTTTTTTTAATTTTAAAATATGACTTTTGTGCATTGGTTTTATCCTTGAAAAATGACTGCATGTTAATGGAGTTCTTGAATACGTTCCTGACAATTATATGAAACATCGTTATGTTTACTTTCACATATCAATTATTCTGATTTAATATCTTTGATTTCCCAACGTTGTGAACTTTAAACTATCACACGAGTATCGTATAAAATGTCTACGTTTACGGATAAAATTGGTTTGATTTTTCTTTTTTTTTTCAACAAATGGCTGAAAACCCCCATTTGAAATTTTCTAATTTGTTTGTTCTTCAAAAAGCAAGTGTTGGTTTTTCGAGTCAAAAATGTGTTTTTGTTGGCTCTACGTGCAACAAGCATGTTTCTGGTGGTAATGATAATTGTTTACCGACATGGTTTTGAACCTAGAAGCAATTGTAACAAGAAGTAACATAAAGTTTTCATTTTTATTTAAAGGTTTCAACAAGTTAACATTTAGTTAACTTTTATTTCAATATAAAGGTTGAGGTAGTAATCTGCATTCGATCTCGTGTTTCTCTGACGAAAACTAAAATTTTTATTGAATTGAAGTCATCTTTTAATAATGTTAACTTTTGTATATGGAACACACATGTTAATTAATATTTATCTTTGAATTTGAATTTTAAAATCATCATATTAAAAACAGTTCTAACGACTTTTTTATTTTGTATTGTTATGCGTAATAATATGGATTATATGAATGACAAGTATTTTTATAATTTTTATAATTTTATTATTTTTTTATCCCGTGTAATACACGTGTATCTAACCTAATTTATATAGTAAGTCCATTTGTGCATTAGAGTTGTACTTTAGGCTTCTAATGGTTGTACTTTAAATTGATATAATAATTATCAACCTTGGTATGCATTAAGTGTTGTATAATATGTTTTATTGGTTGTACTCATTTTTTTAATCTTTTATTTTATTTTAACCCAATACTTTTTATATCTTTATAACTTAGCCCCAACATTTTATTACTTTCGAATTTGGTTCCCTATACCTTTTTATATTTTACAAACTTTCTAGTTTATGTTTCGGTCTAAATTTTACGAGTTAACACACCGTAGCGTGTATGTGTAGTTCAATATTTTTAGGCTTATCGCCCCCTCCCCTATTTAACGGCCCAATCGCAAGGCACTGCTCCTAGGTCGACTTACCATTGTTTTATATGTTCTATGTTTCGCCTGCGTTGTTTAACATTTTTACGTCTACTTTTCGTTCGGTTTTTTTTCTTTTTTAATATGAACTTTTTCAACGTTGGTGGTATGCTCAATGCTACTTGGCATGATTTTACGTTCCCTGCTCCAACATGGGGCATAATGCTAGTATATACTAATTACAAACTTCATATGCTTTAGTGGGTTGTACCCACCTTTTATCTTTTATTTTTAATCTTTAAATTTTTTAATTTTACACAATACTTTTGTATCTTTTATAATTTAGCTTAAACATTTTGTTTACGTTCAACTTTGGCACGTATACTTTTCATATTTTAAATTTTGTTTGTTTTACGTTAAAGTCTAAATTTTACGAGTTAACATGTCGCGACGTGCATGTGTGGTTCAATGTTTTTACGCCTATTTTTTCTCATTCAACGTCCAGCCGCAAGGTACTCGTCCTAGATCGACTTACTTGTTATTGTATATGTTTTACATTTCGTATACGTGATTCAACGTTTTATGTATATTTTTTATTTGGTTTTATTTTTGTTTGTTTTTTTTTATTTTTTTCTAGTACGAGTTTTTTTTATGTTGGTAGACATTGATGATGACGTGTTATTGGTGCTATCTGAAATGATTTTAAACCCCCCGTTGCAACGCGGGAGACTTAATGTTAGTTTATAAATAGAGCAATAACTTGTATTGTTTGTGTGATTGTAAAAAATATATTATCAAACTTATGATATAATTTCCTTTATGATATAAGTTAAAAGATT
Source organism: Flaveria sonorensis (assembly GCA_025506505.1). Lineage (NCBI taxonomy): Eukaryota > Viridiplantae > Streptophyta > Magnoliopsida > Asterales > Asteraceae > Flaveria > Flaveria sonorensis. The sequence continues at coordinate 19,248,067 of CM046425.1, read as the reverse complement.
TATAGCATTTAGAAACATCTCAAAAGTCACTCTTAACCACACTTTGATTTGTTTTCTTTTTTTATTTTCTTTCGATAAACAAACCACATAATCATCTACTTCTATTAATAAACTACACAAATTTTTAAACCACTCACTTTTAGAACTTGAACCCTGATACTTTTTAAAGAGTATTTGAATTTTTAACACCAATCTACCAATCCAAATGAAATTTATTTTCTTTTGTAGCTCATAATTTTTTGTTTCTTTCTATGAAAAAAATTGTTAGCCTTGTAGTGCGGATATCGAATACTAATTGATTTATATTAAGAAAATTTCAAGGTAGATATCAGTTATGTAGTAACTTGTGTGGTGGTCTCTTTGTTCTACCATGCATCTATACTAATAAAACAAAATGTCTAGAAGGCATAGATAATTTTTCTACACTATCCAACTAAGCTTCACATAAAATTTGAACACGTGTCGTGATTAGATTAACCATTTAATGATATATTAAATGCTAATGATTATTAATTTACTTTCTAAATAATAAAACAGATATTTAGATAAATTTTCAAAAAACAAAGTTTATGAAATTTAAAGTGTTTTAATACGAAAAACTTTATAAAAATGACATTTCATAAGAAAAGTAGTTTTAAAAAATTTTAAGTGTTTAAAAAAATAATTTTTTTAAAGCAAAAGTTTTTTAAAGATGTAAGTTTGAAAAAATATTGTTATTGTTTTATTACATATTATAGTCAATTATACGTAGTTTTAATCGTATTTTATCTCAGAAAATTATTTTATAACTTCTAAATATTAATGTAATATTTGTATTGAACCCGTATATAGACGATTTTCTAAAGTAGCATATGAATAAAGGATATGCTTATGGAATATTATCGATAGTAGATAAATGTTCATTTTATGTTTGGACCCAAACCGTAACAACAATTGGTTCATGGGTATTTGGCATTTTGCCCAGCCAAGTGAAAAGACAGCCCCATTCCTTAAAATTATTAAATCAAGTGTATTCATTTAGCGTCCGATCGTTTAAAAATTGTTTCTATGAAATAGGCTTGTAAACTAATCGAATAAACACAAATGAGGCTTGTTTTTATTCGCTCGTTTAACTTTAAACAAACAAGAACATTTCAACAAACGGGTTTTCTTCTTCATGTTCGTTTGTTAAGGAAATGAGCATGTTTGTATTTAATATGCATGGGTGTGCAAAAACTGTTTTTTTATCTTAAGAACCGGCTAATGTTTATAGGTTTCGATCCAAGGTCTTAAGTTTTATCCTCAAGGTACATATAACAATAAGATTCATATTCTGTTAGCTCATGTTGATGTTTATGTGGCATTGCACACAAAATTGTTTCATATCCTATTGGGCTGCAGGACGATCCGATTTCTTCTTCTTAATTTAGGTTGTTCCATTGGCTCTTTTGGGTTCTTAGGCTCTTGGACAGGGGAAGGGGCTGTTTGTAATCCCTTGCTCGGTCAGAAGGTGGTGACCGGGTAAGAGGTTGTTCCAAAACTGACCGGGTAAGGGGAAAAATATGCATGGGTCGGTGGTGTCGGACCGGGTCAGACGCGAAAAGTGAAATCAAACACGCTGACCGGTCAAAGCGTCTGACCGGGTCAGTGGGTCAAACATTTTGACCAGGTCAGTGGGTCAAACATTTTGACCGGGTCAGAAACAAATCAAACAGCCCCGAAGATGTTAGACAATTAGCACAATAACAATTGGTAAAAACACACTCATATAATTTTATTAAGTAGAATAAAGGAGTAGAATAAAGGAAATACTTTCGGTACACTTTGCATCTTAAACTACCATCTATTTATAAGGAAGAAAATAACTCTTAATCATAAAAAAAAATCATAACCCCCCCCCCCCCCCCCCCCCAATCATGGTTTGTGCACTTCATTGTTCATAGCAACATTGGTTCGTCATCTATATATTGTGCTAAGTTAACCTCCTCCTTTTTCTCCCACTTTGGACATTCATTTAGAAAATGTCCAAGGTCACCACACTTGTAGCATCTAACGTGGCTTTTATTCCGTTGGAACCGTTCACCACCTTGACCTTTTCCAAAGTCATCCCGGTTTAAACTTCCATAACCACATTGCTCACATCTGTGCTTTTTGTCTTTCTCCCTTTTAGAAAGCATTAACCTCCCTTGAGTTTATTCTTATTTGTTGTGTCCTTTAATGCGTTCTTCATAGGCCCTCAACCTTCCAACAGTTTCATCAAACGACATCTTTTCCTGAGCACCCTTATTCAAAGAGGCCTCTCCATCGACAAAGAAAACAAGGTCACACCACCATTACCATTTTCTTTCACCTGCCAAACGAAGCCGAATCCGAAGCCACCTGCTTTGATGAATCCTTTATGCCCGTTTTTCACGCACCTACGCCGGTCTCCTCTTATCACGAATCAAGTCTCTCAAAGGCTTTTTAATCACCTATAACAGCCCCGAAACACCAATGTTTATCGCTAGTCACCCTTGTTGTCGCAAATAGTACTTCCATCAAGACAACGGTTAACCGAAACTCCTTCATGTCTCCGTTTTCTGCTATAAAAAACAGTCCCGAAACAAACCCTGCTGTTCCAAAACCCTTCGGTTGACTGTTGTGTTTGCCCTGCAGTGACGGGCTACACCGTTCGACGATCGACTCTCAAAGCGACTCAAGACCGTCTTCACCGAACGTGGCTTTGATACCAATTATTAGACAATCGGCACAATACCAATTGGTAAAAACACACTCACATAATTTTATTAAGTAGAACAAAAGAAATACTTTTGGTACACTTTGCATCTTATTCCAACCATCTATTTATAAGAAAAAAAATAACTCCTAATTATAAAAAAAGAATCATAGTTGATAGCTTAAATGTTTTGATTGCTTTATTATATTTGATTGTCTAATTATTAAATTATTAATTTCAAAAGTAGATTTTGGACAGATCCAATTTTCTAACCCATGGCCCTTTTAATTAACTTTTGACCCGTGAACAATTTAACCAACAAACATGAATGCACTACAATACCTCCCCTTTTAACCTTCACCATGTCCTCAAGTTGTAAGGAAAGGACTTCAACAATTGATGTTTGTCTTCCCAGGTAGCAGCATTGGTTGGTAACCTTTCCCATTACACCAACAATTGGTCAATCAATTGACCAAAGCGATTTGATAATCCAAAAATCCAAAGTTGTTTGAGGTTGTAAAATCATTGTGGCATTAGATTCTATCAAGTGAAGAGGAGTGCCTTCTTGTTCCGGAATACCAACACATTTCTTTAAAAGAGAACATGAAAAATATTATGATTTGAGCGGTGGAGGAAGGTCCAATTTGTAAGCCACTACACCAACTTTGGGTAACACCTAAATGGGGCCTAAGTAGTGCCTGCCAAGCTTAAAATGCCACTAAAGACGAACAGTACACTGACAAACGGCTGGAGTTTGATATATACCCAGTGAGACCATGAAACCTAGGAATGTCTCTAACTGTTTTCGGAGTTTGCCACTTATGTAAAGCAGCAATGTTAACCTGATCCATGCCTAACCTCCACCAGAAATATAATGTCACAAATAAGCTATAGTAGTCTATCCAAAAGTACACTCTGACAAGTTGGTAACAAATTGAGTAGTTTGAAGAGTTTGTAACACCAAACGAATGTGAACGGATCATTAACAAATAGCGGCGACATGTCGCCGCTAATGGCACTGTCGCCGCTAAAAGTGTCGCCGCTATTAGTGTCATTTCTTGTAGTGTGTAGGGCTACCCTAACACCTTAACATACAAAAATACCAAGAGAAGCTACAGTTTAGATGTCAATATTTCAAATCTGGAACCCATTATGATTAACAAGGAACCGGCCCGGAATAAAGTGGTTGATAACCAAAATTGGCTAGTCTCGTACGGTTTGGTTTTGTGGTCCTTGAAAAGTCCCTATTCGCTTTTCGGTTTGCTCCAGTTCTAACCGGTCGGTTCGGTTCAGAACTAGTTGAACACTACTATTCATTTACTGTCATCCATAAATATATCAAGTGAATGTTTTACAAACATAAACAGACAGAAAATGAGCATACACAAACACAATAAATGAACAACAACGAACACAATCAAACAATGATATAACTAAATGTAAATGTCCAAATTGTAGTCTAAAACATCATTATCCTTTCATCCACATCTAGATTAAAGTTTGAATATGATTATATAATTAAAAATTGTATTAAACTCATATTATTAAACAACGATATAACTTAACGTAAATGTCCCCTTTGCTTTATTATATAAACGTATGTTATAAAGTAAACTCATATTATTCCTTTGTTGGTTAAACACTTTTGTTGTTCTACAAGGAGTTCAATGACACAATCACTCTTTTCTTTTTCTTTTTTCCTTCAAACCCAATCCCAATTCATGCCTAAGCGCAATTGCCTAATTTGTGTTTTTATTTTATTTTATAAAAAGAATTAAATATTTGTGAAAAATATGTTTTCTCCTTTTTAATTTGTTGATACATTCTTATTCTTAAAAATCAATTCCTTAATTTGTAAAAATTGATATTTTTAAAGAATACACGTTATTTTTGTTTAATAGCTAAAAAGTCAAGTTATCTTTATAAAATATAGAAACCATAGTACATTACCGAGTCAATTTAATGTTCACAAGGTTCTTTAGATGTGCATTTCATATCTAAATAGATAACAAGTTTCAAAAAAAAAAAAAAAAAAAAAAAAAAAAAAAAAAAAAAAACAACTACTCTTTACCAACGACTCATGTCCTTTCATTCATCTGCATACCAATGAGACCTCTCAACTATTACATATAATTCCCGTCGCACCATACTCGCGTTATCGCACCGAATAAAATTACTAGTTTATAATATTTATCAACAATTCAACATGATATTTATCGTATATGGGCTAAACAAATAGTTGAAGTAAAACGGTTTTAATATAATATGAGTAATAGCTAAATTTGAATAAACATTTAAAGGAACATAAATGAGTACATATAAACTACAAACGAATGTTCATAATCATAAATTTCTGAACTAGGCCAGTGTTCATGGTCTTTCATTTAATTGAATGAATATATAATTGTGTTTATTTTGTTAGTTTATTAATAAACAAACGTAAACGAACTTCTCAACGAACGGTTAACGAACAGTTAGTCGAATATTCAGTTGTCATTGTTTGTTTACTATGATCATCATAGATTATTAATGCATGCATTCCATTGTCATGGAATATTTCCCCAAGGCACAAGTAGAATATGAGCAAGAAATTGAATACGTCCAAGATCTAAAGCAGTGGCTCCAGTACAAGAATTGTTCTCAATAGCGACGATATTTTTAGCGGCGACTTAGGCTTTTAAAGCGGTGGCTCCACTACAAGAACTGTTCTCAATAGCGGCGACACTCCACTACAAGAATATTGATCAGCGATCCGTTCCACGCCTTTCGAGTTAGTTTTTGCCTTTGATCAGTCTCATGATCTAACGGCAGGGGTTAGGTCGTACACACACCAATAGCGGCGACACTATTAGCGACGACATGTCGCCGCTATTGGTTGAGACATTTACTCGGGTTTTATGCTTCTTCCCCAAACATTCGCGCCCTAATCCACGTACACCATCGCGACTGCACCTCCGCAACGCCACCGCCACCACACCTCCCCACTGCCACCCTCCCCACCTTTGCACCATCCCCACCGCCACCGCACCTGCCACCGCCACTGCCCCCGCCCCCGCACCCGCCCCCACCCCCGCCACCCTCCCTACCTTCGACCTCCCCATCGCCATTGCTACCACCACCGCACCTCCCCACCGCCACCCTCCCCACCTTCGCACCATCCCCACCACCACCGTACCTCCCCACAACACCTCCTCCACACCGGCACACCACCTCCACAGTGGCACACCACCTCCACAACGGCGCACCACCCTCCCAACAGCTGGAACTTTGCCTCCTTTGGAAGACTTTCTTCTTCATATCTCATTTGTAAGATTCGAATAACCATCATTATATATTATTAGCTGTAGTTATTTATGTTTTGTTGACAATTCTTCCCTATCTATGTGTATGATGTTTCACTAGCTCGACCCGTCATCGGAGAGTTCGCGCTACTGCTGTTGAGGTATTTTTTTATTTTTTCTTTTAGTTTTATCATGTATTGTGATAGACTATTTAGAATTTATGCTAGTAAATTATTTGAACTAGTTGTATGAATTATCATGTTAATTGTGTGAATTTTTTGAACTAGTTGTATAATTGGGTGTTTGTTTGGTTTTGTAGTAATATGCTAGTTAATTGTGTGACTATTTTATTAAGTATTAGGTTAGTCTTTAGCATCTTTTATATTAGTTGTGTCATTATGTGTTTGTTATATTAATCATTTAAAATGTGATAACATATTTCATAGAATAAAATTGTCATAAATTAAAAATTCTTTTATTGTTTAGCCATAATGAACAACAATAAGAAATTAGTTATAAAATCAAAGGAAATGTGAAATTATTTGAACCAATTGTAATAATTTTCAATTTGTTCAAACAATGTCATATTTCATTTGATTTTTATAGTAATTCCTTATTGTTGTACATTATGAGCTTTTAAGTTTCGTTACTTCATTCTAATCATCACGAGCTTAGAAATACCCCGCCCGAAATTGATTTAGTAATTAATTTTGCGTTGTCCCCATTTTGGGACTGCTTTTTGAATATTTTATCATATTTTAGGATATGAATGTGTATTACATGATTGTTTGTTTAAGAAAAATTTGGTTGCCATTTTCTCTTTGCTCCTCGAGTATATATTTTTATATGTATATACTTGGGAGCTAAGAGGAAATGCTGTCGAATTTGTCACGCCCTGAAAATCACAACAGAATGTCACGTGAGGTGGTGGTGGCGGAAGTTGGAATTTTACCATACCAACGATCATAGTCAAACGTTAATAAAATACAAATTGACTACTAGTAAATTAGGTTTATCAAACTCTTAGTCAGAAAGTAAAGTGGAGTTCAAACATAGTTATTAACAAAACCTAATTAGTTGTGGAACAACAAGTTGCATACAAAGTTTCACAAACAGGTAATCAACTGACACGTTTGACTTCCCAAAACACATTTCCATTATTTCCCAACCGAGCGTACCTACAAACCTGAAAAGCATAAAGAGTAACTGGTCAACATAAAGTTGGTGAGCGTTCGGGTTTGTAATTTACAAAACATTCAATTTTCATAAACGACATGATGTACATAGGATAATAATATAATTATCATAGACTAGCTAGGTACTATGATTAACTTTGGTCATAAGTTCATAATCAAACCAAGAAACACGCCGTTGCCCCACAACAGTCCAAACAAATAAACTCCCTCATCAAAACCTGACCAGAGCAACCGGTCGCGAGAGCAGACCCTTCTAACCCGATAGATCTACTAATATAAGTCTGTGGCCTCCCCGAGGCTAATGATTATGGGGGTATTTAGGGGCTCAATGGTATATACATATACCATTGACCCAACTTATACTATTATAACATTATATATAATCCAATTTACCCATCATATTATAACAATTATGCTTTCCCCCAAAACAATTAGATAAAAACAAAGTTTAAAATGGGGCCGAAGTACTCACCTTCGAACGTGATCAAGTAGCAGATCGAGGGTGTCTCGCACTGATCAATCAAATCCTAAATGAAAAGGATTTAATTAATAACCAAGGAACATGCGTATGAGAATGTTGTTCACCCAACTTACTTATTCTAAAAGTAAAAGCGTTTTTAGAATTATAAATCAAAGTTTTGAAAGGCTAGTTGACGACTAGTAAAAGTTCAATACACTTCCATGGCAATTTCGTCACAAAATCCATGGCAATACACTCCCATTTCCATTTTGGGATCACAGGTTGTTGCAAAAGTCCAGACTTGTAAGCCTCGTCTAGAATTATCTTGTGTAAGTCTCCATACTTTGGAACCCATACTTGGCTTGCAAAATGCATCAAGTTATTAGAATCAGGCGTTAACTCCTTGACCATTCCTCGCAGGCCTTACTTTCTAAATTTTCATCCTTTAATGCTTCTAGTTGAGCGTCACGGATCTGAGTGATAAGATTCGAGTGTATGGTTAATTCTAACGCTCGTACTCACAGAGGTTTTTCTCTTTCTTTTCTACTGAGTGCATCTGCGACAACGTTGGCTTTGCCTGGGTGATATCGAATATCACAATCATAATCGCTTAACAACTTGACCCAACGATGCTCTCTCATATTTAAATCCTTATGATTAATAATATGTTGCAGACTTTTATGATCAGTGTACATAACACATTTGGTTTCGTAGAGATAATGTCTCCAGAATTTCAGGGCGAAAACCACAGCTCCTAATTCTATGTCATGGGTAGTGTAATTCTTTTCATGCACTTATAAATGCCTGGTTACATAGGCAATCACTTTATCTTTTTGCATCAACACACACCAAAGACCTGATCAGGAGGCATCACAATAAACTAGAAATCCGTTAGTTCCGTCAGGCAATGATAGAATGGGTGCACTACACAATTTTTGCTTCAACAATTGAAACGATTTTTCATGATTAACGCCCCATTCGTATTTTCTATCTTTACGAGTTAATAAGGTCAAGGGCTGGGTTATCTTCGAAAAATTTTCAATAAATCTACAATAGTAACCGGCTAATCCCAAAAATTGCCGCACTTTTGTTGGAGACTTGGGTGCTTCCCAATTCTTGATTGCTTTAATTTTCACTAGATCCACATGAATACCCTTTTCGTTAATAACATGCCCAAGGGAACGAACTTCCCGAAGCCAAAACTCGCACTTAGAAAATTTAGCATACAATTTTTCTCTTGGACTGTGAATATATTAGGAACTCATCAATAAATACTATCAAAAATTGTCAAAGTAGAGTTTGCAGACCCTGTTCATGAGATCCATAAACACAGTTGGTGCATTAGTTAGGCCAAACGACATCACCAGAAACTCATAATGACCATAACACGTTCTAAAGGCTGTCTTCGGGATATCTTCCTCTGCTATCAATAACTGATGGTATCCAGATTGCAAATCGATCTTCGAATAGTAACTGGACCCTTGCAATTGATTAAACAAATCATCAATTATTGGTAATGGGTATCGATTCTTAATAGTAAGCTTATTTAATTCCTGATAATCGATACACATTCTAAATTATCCTTCTTTCTTCTTAACAAATAGAACTGGCGCTCCATAAGGGGAAAAACTTGGTCGGATAAACCCCTTGTCCAATAATTCTTAATGGAAGTTTTAACAACTCCTGCATTTCAGAGGGTGCTAGTCGATACGGCGATCGAGCCACAGGTGCGGCTCGAGGCACTAGATCAATTTGAAACTTAATCTGTCTTTGTGGAGGTAACCCTGGTAAATCTTCAGGAAATACTTCTGGGTACTCTCACACTATCAGAATGTCTTCAACCTTTCGCTCCTCATTCTTGACATCAATAGCTTTTACTAGGAAGGCTATATATCCTTCACTTAAGTATCCATAAGCTTTCATGACATTAACAATTTTTAAGGAAGGCTTTCCTTTGTCTCCATGAACAATTAAAACTTGACCATTGAGAGTCGGCAAGCGAATAATCTTCTCAAAACATACAAGTTCCGCATGGTTCTGAAAGAGCCAATCCATTCCAATGACTACATTGAAACTTCCATGTTCGATAGGTAACAAGTTGATACTAAAGAGACGATCATTAAGTTGTAAGGTGCAATTTTTTATTACTTCATTACATTCTATTTTCTTCCCGTTAGCTAGTTCAATAGTATATTTCTTACTTAGCTTACAAGATTTCGCACCCAATAAAGGCTCAAATTCCTTTGACACGAAACTTAAATCGGCACTAGTGTCGAATAATACGAAGGCATAAAACGAAGGCATAATGATTATTAATAAGGAATGTACCGTTAACCACCGATGGTTCCTGACGTGTATCTCTTGCATTCATTTCAAAAGCTCTCCCTCTGGCCTTAGATCCATTCAACTTCGAACAATCTTTCTTGAAATGTCCTGCAATACCACATTTGAAGCAAGCAAGGTCATTCCTTGTCGCTTTCTCATCGGGCCTAGATTAGCAATTTTGACTCAAGTGCCCAAACTTGTAGCAACGAGAGAAAACTAAACATTCACTACTGTGGAAATACTCGCACTTGTTACATTTCCCTTGAGACTCCTTGTTTCCCTTGACATCGCTTGAAGTTGCAATATACGCCTTTTCAGACCCTCGACTGAAACCTTTCTTGTTGTTCATTTGCTTCCTTGAACCTCCAAACCAATTTCTTTTTCCATCAAACAATTTCTTCTCCACCTTAATCGTCTGTTGCTCAACCTCCATTACTCTTTTTCCGTATTCATCCTTCTTGATTAGTGTACCATTACGTACTGCATCATCGGTCAGAGAATGTGCAATAGTTATGGCACTCTGAATAGTGCTAGGATTTGAGGCTGTAACATTGCTTTTTATTTGAGGTGCCAATCTCCATATGTACCTCTCAATCCGAACATATTCCGGGGTAACCATTCTAGGAACCAATCTAGCGAGATCATTAAACCTAGATGTGTAGGCTTGGATTTCAGCACCATTCATGGTAAGGTTAACTCATTTCGAGGGCAATACTCGCGAAGCAACATTTCTTTCAACTATTCCCATGAGAGTTCATAAGCGTTTGCATCTCCTAACAGTTGGCATTGAGAGTTCCACCATGATAACGCTGCATCTTGAAAGGAACATGTCACATACATGACTATTTGATCATCGGAACAATTGCTTATGGCTATAACAGTCTCCATTTTCTCAATCCATCGAACAATATTTAACGGCCGTTCGGCACCTGTAATAGCTCTTGGATTGCATCCTTGGAATGTCTTATATGAACATCCTTACATTTGGCCCCCTATTGAATTGCCTGGGTTTCCATTCGTACCAAAACCATTATTTGCACCAACTCCAAAACCTATATTCAAACCGTTTCCTACTCCATTTCCAAGGCCATTACTAGCAACTCCATGTCCTCTCCTTTGTCCAGTAGCTACGTTAGCATCATGCTATTCTAGAGTTGATTTGACATGTTAAGCTATTAACTGTGCTAGTTCTTCTGCGGTAGTAGGTAGGTTGGAGCTTATACAAAAGTACTGCATCAAAACTGCTCCTCCTTCCCTAAGCAAAAATACTCAATCTCCTAATCTTGTAATCATCATCTATCCCAGAAACGGTGCTCCACTACCAACATGCAGCAAGTATGAAACCATCATCAAACAAAAAGTGGCCACTGCCATGGTAGTCTCCACTCACTCTCCCATCAGAACTGTCTGCTGCTGTGCCATCACTATCGCAGCCTCAGCAGTCTCAGCCTTCTGCTCCGCTGCAGTCAATCGATTCCTAGTCTCTAAAAGGCTAGCCTCCAAATCCGACACTCGAAAATGAATCTGGTGTAGAGCGCTATCATCTAACATCCTCTCCTATTCCATTGTCATCCTCTTCCCACCCTCAGTTTCTCCTACAAAACAAACAACTCATTCTCATAGCAAATGCATCGAGCTGTCAAAGTAACCATCACACGCTCAATGGACTCGCCAGCGATAGTAATCCCAAGAGGAGCGGTGTACGACTCTCCTACCTCAAAAGTGGAAGGAATCCCATCCCTGGAGGCCCATCCTCGCATAGTATCCATAATCCATCCCCACTGCTCATTGAACATTCTGGTCTGTTTGGCACAGATGCTCCATCCTCGTCATCATCACCAATAGTAGCTTCCCTCGCTTCCCTCCGCTTCCTCTGCCTGTACACCAACCGAATTTTTGGTGGGGGTTGCATGGGAGGGAGGGGTGCATTGAGGGTAATCGCTGTAGGAGACTTACCTACTGGAGTCAAACCAACTAGCCACTCAGTGTCTCGGATCTCATCAACTGTCCTGTCATCACACTGAGCTTGAACCTCTAGCTCAGCATCAGTCTGAGCCTCAGGAATCAGCTTTAGGACTGCTGCAAATGGGGTGGGATCCTCATCGTCGGACACAGATATCCAACGGTTACCCGAGTCTCCCACGCCCGGGTAGAAGGTGGCCGCAAATGAAGGCCGACTAGGGTGATACCAGGGCATCGGTAGTACGGGAAACGATGGACCCTCTGTACTGCTGCTAACATCCTATACATTGTCTTTGTTTGCCTGGTCAGACATCTACAGTAAAATAATACATTTGTGCTTATTAATCTAACACAAGGCACTAACTTATTCTAGATCAAACAAGAGCACAAATCTAAAAATAATTATTTATGTATATCAACACTATGCTTTTACCTAGCTTAAAGCTTGGAAAATGGAAATGTCTTTGGGACTTGTCAAAATTTTAAAGGTTATGGTCTAGATTTTTCCACTTAGAAAAATTTTTCTAGTTCGTTATAACCATTGGCTCTGATACCAACATCTATCACACCCGAAAATCGCAGCGGAATGTCACGTGATGTGGTGGTGGCGAAAGTTGGAATTTTACCAACGATCATAATCAAACGTTAATAAATTAGAAGTTGACTACTAGTAAATTAGATTTATCAAACTCTTAGTCAGAAAGTAAAGTGGAGTTCAAGCATAGTTATTAACAAAACCTAATTAGTTGTGGAACAACAAGTTGCATACAAAGTTTCACAAACAGGTAATCAACTGACGCGTTCGACTTCCCAAAACACATTTCCATTATATCCCAACCAAGCGTACCTACAACCCTGAAAAGCATAAAGAGTAACCGGTCAACATAACATTGGTGAGCGTTCGGGTTTGTAATTTACAAAACATTCAATTTTCATAAAAGATATGATGTACACAGGATAATAATATAATTATCATAGACTAGCTAGGTACTATAATTAACTTTGGTCATAAGTCAATAATCAAACCAAGAAACACGTCGTTGGCCCACAACAGTCCAAACAAATAAACTCCCTCGCCAAAACCTTACCAGAGCGACTGGTCGCGAGAGCGGGCCCTTCTAACCCGATAGATTTACCAATATAAGTCTGTGGCCTCCCCGAGGCTAATGATTATGGGGGGTTGTAGGGGCTCAACAGTATATACATATACCATTGACCCAATTTATACCCTCATAACGTTATATGTAATCCTGTTTACCCATCATATTATAACAATTATACTTTTCCCCCAAAACAATTAGATAAAAACAATATTTATAATAGGGCCGAAGTACTCACCTTCGAACCCGATAAAGTAGCAGATCGAGGTTGTCTCGTACCGATCAATTAAATCCTAAACGCGAAGGATTTAATTAATAACCAAGGAACATGCTTATGAGAATGTTGTTCACCCAACTTACTTATTCTAAAAGTAAAAACGTTTTTAGAATTATACATTGAAGTTTTGAAAGGCTAGTTGATGACTAGTAAATGTTCAATATTTATTTAAATATCTTACAAAAGAAGATGAGACTTAAATTATATATATGGCAGATAAAATATACTTACCCTATCATCTAAAGGCAACGTTCAACACGTAAAGCTTAACTAATCATGTTATGAAAGTTTCTTTTTAAAAATATGTTCTTTTATATTAACCAAACTTTTACCTGTATATGTTGATTTTTAACCCAAAACCGTACGGTTTTACATGCCTAAACCGTACGGTTTTACATGCCAAAACTGTACATAAACCCGTGTACACCTCATGATCATTATACATGTTTTAAAACAAACTTTTTATACTAAAAACACTCTTGAAATTTTCTGCTTAAAATCAGTTTTAAAACAGCCCCAAATATTCAACCCGAAATTGTCGGTTTTTTGGCTTTTTACGAGTATAAGATCAACACCGATGCCCATACATGTTATTGTCACACCCTCAAAATCCACGTGCGGGGTTTTACCGCGAGGCTAGTGAACAAACCAGGATCTCAGTCATTAGTTACTCAGAACGACTCTATATGCAACATTTAAACAAATCATAGTTTGAAACTTTAAAATATTTGCGGAAGCATTTTTGTAAATAACCCAAACACAAGGTACTAAAAGTAAACTGTTCAAAACACGCGCCCAAACCAAATTACGTAAGTAAATGCTAAATTAAAAGTAAACAATGTTAGAACAAAACATGCTTGTTGGTCCTCTCGATCGATATAACAGTGCAATTGATTAATAAACACAAACAAATCCCACTAAAAACATAAATATCAATGATATTTGTGTAAAATATAGATCAAACACAATAAAATATTGATGAACAATAATGAACACCTTAAGAACACTTAATAAACCCTTGTTTGATCTGAATTGATTGCTAAAGATATTACAAATATGAACAGACCCTCAATTAATGGCTCATTCAAGCTTCAACACTCTAATAACTCTAGCTATATATAGTCTAGTGACAATTAGACTTAATGACATTTAGCCCCCTAGACTATGATTAAAACATGATAATTATGAAATTACAATTAAGACACAAACTAGACAAATAAAGATTAAATATATATTTTGTTGACAACAAAATATATATTAACTCTAAGACCCGTGTTCTTTGTATCTTCAACGACTCACTACTAATCTTCGTTCCGAACGTGTCGTCTTGACTTTTGCGTTGACTTTGACTTTAATGTTGACTTTTGTTGACTTTGACTGCGTTGATAATATTAGACTAAATACTCCCCCTTAGTCTATTATTATCAAAGTCTTTCATCGTGATCAGCACCGATAAGTCAACTATATAATGATCTTCAATCTTCCCCTAGATTGAGGATCTGGTATTGAAGATTTTTCATCTTTCAGGCTCCCCCTTTTTGTATGCTCCCCCTCTTCATGTGCATTCTATGTGAATGATCAGGAACAACTTTTCCAAATCTCTATTTTTGAGTGCTTCAGAAGATGTAGGAGGAGGAATCCTAGGTCGGTATCTTCTGCAAACTTGAGGAAGAGGTTTTTGGTATGGTACTTTGCTCAGCTGATGATCGGCCATCATTTGAAGCAAAAATATGTAACACAATCACAACCACAATCTCGTAACTTCCTGTGAGATCATTTTAGTTAACAAATAAACCCATGTTTATATGTGTGTGCAATTTCCCGTGAAATGCATGTGAAAATAATAACATTTTAATAGCATAATATGGAAGACTTGAAAAATGATTTGAAATGAATATTTTATTTTATTTTGTTTTTATCATATTACACCAAGAACTAATTTGATCATGAGATCACATCCTCAAGATATACGAAAGCACAAAGATGTATTTGAACATCGACAAGTTAGTAGAGCACACTGATACAGAGTCTGGTCACAAATTTTAAGTTTTTGAAAGCCAAAAACAGTTCAAAAATGATTGTTGGTATATTTGTCCAATTTAAACCCATACCTTATCCTTTTCAGCAAGTGATCTACAACTGATTTTATCATGTTTTAGATTTAATTAGAGAAGCTCAGGTGATTTGGTTCCCATAGACATCCGGCAAAGAACTTATCCCATCATCAGGGCTTATTGAGTAATATGATTAACTCTGCTTGATTTTCTTTTAAGTTTTCAACAATGATCTTAATTTAAGAATCACTATGCCTTTATTTTGGGAACAGATGATGAGAGCTCCAGGTCTATACTTACGTATAACAGAGGAGATGATCATCTGAGCGTGCTGATAAGAGCTTTAGGTCTATACTCACGTATAACAGAGAAGATCATCACTCCAAGTCAATGCTTCCGTATAGCAGAGGAGATAAGCACGAAAAGGATTCTAAAGAGCTTACAAGAAGCATCAATTCAGAAGCAAGGGTGAGGGAATTTGGGAATCAAAGTAATCAAGGCAGAAGTCAGATACTCTCAACCCATTTTTGACGAGACTTATAACTTTGTGCAGGCCGAAATGTCAGGTGAATAATCCTTATCATCGAGTTCTAAAGCTTTAGTTAGGCTACAGAATCACTGTTTACTTCGTTTCAGGCTGAGCCCACCAAGCATATCATATAATGAAACTGTCTTTTTCATATTTTAGAATATTAAGTGATACAGACATCTACATCAGTTACTATCATTTCTCACAAAGTACAAGTCATGCAAATAAGCATACCAAGAAGATATACTATCATTTCTTAGTCATCCCAAATCAAGTTCTTAGTTCCCGTGAAATTTTTTATTCTCCCCCGAAATTTCTTTTTAACTGCTATGAAACAAAAAAAAGAAATTTCCCCTTTTTTTAAGTATAATAAACGGAATTGAAAAAAGAATTTTACTAAAGAAAGTCTTCCAAATTATACTAGCAAAAACATGAGAAATGAAGTAACAAGAAAAATATAGTGATTGTGAATGGTAGATAAGAATCCAAAATATGGATGAGATACCATAACCTATTTGTTCCGCCTCAAATTTGAATTAGGAACAATCCCAGTCAGTAAACCGAATTACTGATAGGCCTCCTGAATTGTTCCTGCACTCATAAACAGATTAGTTAGAGAGGGGGACCTAGGCCATCATGGTCCTGGGAGTTCCTTTTTCATCAGTGTATGTAACCTGTTTAAGCACACACTCTTTTAAAAAATCATTTATTTCTTTATCCTTTTCTTTTTGTTTTACTTTTCAAATTTGTTTCTGTTTAATTACTTTTGATTTGAAAGAATTGAATTTGTAAATCATTTTCTATTTAAGACCCGAAGGAAGAGATTTTAATTTTGAAACATTGGTCTTTTTCATCTTTGAATCATGTGAAACCAGCTTCACATGAGAAGGTTTGGATAGATTGTTCTTTATCCAACCATTTAAAGATATGTGCTTTTTACCTTTTGAACCCGAGAAGCAACCTGTGTTATCTTTACCTCCCGAACCTTGCCTTTGAACCTGAGGGCATTTCTTTAGCACATGACCTTATTTTCCACATCTAAAGCAAGCCTTGAAAGGCTTTTGGTTCTTTGTAGTCCCGTGGTTAATAGGAGAGGGTGGAGCCTACTTTGAGGTTGTTGCAGCTTGTTACAACCTTGAAGCTTCTTCTTTTGGATATCAAGAAATTGAACCTTTTGAGGCTTTGTCAATGTGGATTTCGAACTGGGCTGTGATTTGATTTGTGATGTTTCGGGAGCTAAGATCTGAACATTCTTCTTAGAACCTTTTTGTATGACTGGTGACTTGTTAGACTTGGAAGCAGATTTGTAAAGATCATGATGGATTGCAGATGAAGATGGTGAGTGCTTCTGCTGAGTTTTGGAGGAACTGCTGATTTGTTTAGTAGTTGGAGATGAGATCCGTATAGGTCTTGATTCAACTGTTGGAAGCTTTTGACACTTGATAACTTCAGGTGACTTGATGATCTTTGGTTCATCATCAAAACTTATCCAATCCTGTATACACAAGTCAGCTTATAATGGATCTTGATTGATGACTCTTGTTATGTCAGTTTGTGTTGTTGAGTTCTGATTGCTTGACGATTCCACAGCTGTTCCTTCTTTGACAAACTTGACAGGAACAAAGAAGGGATGTTACCTGTTTTGAATTTGTTAAAGAAGTTACGTGAAACAACTGATACTGGTTTTGAAGCATTAGAGTTAGAATTATCATTTTGCAGATCAGATCCTTGCTTGATGAGCCCCAAACCTGCAGGAAAATCATATTCATCTCGAACCTCTTTGTGATTAACGCTACTTAAACCTGCATGTAAACTATTTGTATCTGCAGCTTTAATTAAATCATTAGATGGATGAGGTTCAGGCATAGGAGAGTAACAGTAAGTGCTAGGAGGAGGATAAATATATGAAGTTTCACCACATCCCACACCCGTTTTGATTCTAGCTCCCCTTTGCTTAGAGAATAGTTCTTCCTGTTTCATCCCTGATATTGTCCATTTATCAAGTTTAGTTTTAAGCTTGCTAGTCTCAAATTCTGCTAATGTGACTCGTTCGCTCAAAACATTAATCTCGACATTCTTTTCTAACAGATTTCTTTTTAAAAGATCATTTTCTTTTAAAGCTTCTCTTAGTTTAATAAAATATCTGGACTCATTGATTTTAAGTTCTTTATTTATTCGTTTTAATTTTTTTTCATTTTCTAACAATAATCTATTAGCTTTATAAATTGCAGAGAGGAGAACACATGTCATGAACTATCTTATAGGGGAGTCACATAACTATCTTTTCAGTAGCTAGGGCTTTTTCACATTGACATACGGGAGTGTTCTTTTGTATTCTTCCTCCTTAGTATTCTTAGCTTCTTCAGCTTCACCTTCTTCTTGCTTTCCTTCATCCTGAACTTTACTCCGACTTGTACAATCACCAACATCACCAAAACTATCACCTTGAGTATCACACCTGAGTTCTTTGAAAGGATCAAAATCCTTAATTGAATCCTCATCACTGTTTACGACCGCAGCCATCAATACATTGTTGACTTTTTCTTTAGTTTCTTTGATCTTAACACTTGAAGATATACCACCATACATGAATTGACTGTACTCTTTTCTTTTCATATCCAAATCAAATGACTTCAACTTGTTGATAACTTCCATGAGTTTGTAGTCAGCAAAATTTCTTTCGTGTTTTAACAACCTAACTTGTGGACTCCACTGTGGAGGAAGAGAGTCCAAAAGTTTTGTGACTTGTTCATGGTTTCCTAGCTGGTCATCATACTTCTTAAGGTTGTTTGCCACCATCAGAAATCGATCAACAATATCAGATATCTTTTCATCTTTCATGGCTGCAAAAGAATCAAACCGACTTTGTGCCATTTTGGCGTTGTCTGATTCGAAATCGGCAGAAAATGACATTTTCAGTTAAAAATATTGAAATTCACTTTATCACCCAAAACTAAAATTATTTTTCCAAAAATTGTTGAATGATATTCTCCCCCTGAAAAAATACTTTTAATGTCAACTAAATGGTTTCTAAGCAACTGGGGTCAACCTGGATAGTTTCACCCGAAACTAGTTGAACTTTCGTTCAGAGAACAATTTGGCAGCAATTTCGCTGGGATTGGCACACAAACACTATGAACTTTCGTTCAACACATGTACTTTCGCTGGAACGAAGAAACCAAATCCAAAAACCAAGAGCAGCTTAGTTTCGCTGTAGGAGCCCTAGTTTTGCCAGACGAAACTATATAGTTTCACTGATTGAAGCTGTAATTTCGCTGGACGAGCTGTAAATTCGCCCAACGTATCTGAACAGCCTTTTTCTACACGAAGTCAGCTCAAACTTATCCAAATCTCAATGAATTTGAGATCTGATGATTCCTATAGCTTCCCACACTAAAATCGAGCAATCCTCAATCAATTTCATATCCAAAACACCCAAATCAGTAAGAAAAATCGATGGAACAGTAACTAGTATTCGAAAAAATCTCAAAAACCAACTAATCAAGAGCACAATGGCTCTGATACCAAATTGTTGGTCCTCTCGATCGATATAACAGTGCAATTGATTAATAAACACAAACAAATCCCATTGAAAACACAAATATCAATGATATTTGTGTAAAATATAGATCAAACACAATAAAATATTGATGAACAATGATGAACACCTTAAGAACACTTAATAAACCATTGTTTGATCCGAATTGATTGCTAAAGATATTACAAATGTGAAAAGACCCTCAATCAATGGCTCATTCAAGCTTCAACACTCTAATAACTCTAGCTATATATAGTCTAATGACAATTAGACTTAATGACATTTAGCCCTTTAGACTATGATTAAAACATGACAATCATGAAATTACAATTAAGACACAAACTAGACAAATAAAGATTAAATATATATTTTGTTAACAACAAAATATATATTAACTCTAAGACCCGTGTTCTTTGTATCTTCAACGACTCACTACTAATCTTCGTTCCAAACGTGTCGTCTTGACTTTTGCGTTGACTTTGACTTTAATGTTGAATTTTGTTGACTTTGACTGCGTTGATAATATTAGACTATTTTTCAGACCGAACAATGCTTGACATGTGCGTGCTCCTATGGGTAGCTGCTAGAAACGACCAGAGAAAAACATACTAAAAGTGTCAACACGATGGTTGGTGAGTTCAAGAGTTTGTAATCAATCATCAGCAGTATCGTTAGTAAAAATATATATAAACAAGTGCATTGAAATAGATAGCTAGTCTAATTTCATTAGTTAAGAGCAATAGTGATTTCGCGATCGAAGCTGACTATGTTTGCCTTTTTGCCTCCCGCCACGACATACCAGGCCGTGACGCTGTTAGTAGTTTAGGACAATATTGCACCCGTTGACTTCCGGTCACACGGGTGGGGCTTGTCAGACCCAGTAGTACTACCCAAAATTTCCCGCTAGATTCCTTAATTAACAACCCGAAAGTTTGAGGACTTTTTATGTTATAACCCACTATGTCTTACCAAACACTTGTTATATCAGTAAAGCGTTTTAAAAACAAGTATGATTTCTCCCCAAAAAGAGAAGTAAGTAAAAGTGGGGCATTGAACTCACCTGGTGCGCAATCAAACAAAAATAAAAGCTAACAGTGAGTGGAAAGACAACCTTCAGAGGTTACCTAGAACACTCAAGTCTATAAGTACGTGTACACAGAATCTTTAGCAACACTAACTGCTCAATAAACACATTGACTCAAGGTTTTGGAAAACAAGACTCATTTGACCAAGTTGACCCGTTTGACCCATTGGTGACATGTAAAGTTAAATTCTTGTTGATCAAACATAACAACCAATAATCCATCATACATAGTTATCATACAAGTTATTCACGTATGTCACATTACAAACCCTTAAGTGCTATAAAGCTTATCATACATCATCCATTATTATGTATATTCCATGAGAGTCAAAATTTCCAAGGTTGTGCATCAAGAATTCATACAACCCAAACAACATAATCTACCACCTTAGATATCAGCAACAAACATTCTAACATGATCCTAACATCATAAACATGCTCAATTAACAATATCCAATGATCTAACTAAATAAAGTTTCCCTTTTAGGAAAGTAATATCCCAAAATCAATCTAGCACCTAATTCATTCATGAATTCATCAACATCATGCCTAATCAAGTCCATGCTATCATCTAGACATGATCACATTCATCAAATCACCATAATTCACAAATCTCATATTCAAAAGTTTCTACTTATAGCAAGGTATGAACTACATGATCAATTCATGGATTTCTTGCATAATTATCATAATCCAACATTCATACAACATTATTAACATCATAATATCATCAATCCATCAACAATTCCTCAAGTTCATGCCTAAAAGTTAATATTATTAGTAAGGTATGAACAACACATCAAAACCATGAATTTCTTGTATAAGCCACGTAAACCAACATCTATACAATCTAACTAACATCATACAATCATCAAACAACCAAAATTCAACATTCTAACATTAATTTCGAACTAGGGTTCGACCAACACCCAAAAACCATAAAAACTCATAAAAATCTAACCTTTAATCGTGTAATGGCCAAGAATTGAACTTGCTAACGTGTTGTAATGCTTGAAACTCGATCAAACTCAATGCTTGATGCTTGTTCTTGGTCGAAAATCGCAAGGGAGAGGGAGAGGGGAGGTCGCGGCCGATGGGAGGGATTTGTGGGGGGATTAGGGTTTAATTTTTGTTAATATTTTGTTTTATGGAAACTTCCAAATAAACCCTCCTTAATTGTATTTTGTAAAAACTAATCCTTTTAAACACTTTTTAACAATTTTTAACTACAAAATACAAGTATTATAAACTAACAATGATAATCATGCATAATTTTCAATAGCTACAAAATACATGCAATAAATATAACACGTCTTCACGTTATAAGATAAAATTCACAAATAATATTTAAATTCACATAAGCACATAAGCACAATTTAATTATCATATTATTAGTTAATTATTATCTGTTTATCATAGATAATTGTTATTAAGTCACCAACATGTTATTAAGTCACTAACGTTCAACGACAACTAGTGTGTGCTCACGACACGTGTATGCAAGACCTAACGGAACTAACGGAGTTTGGTAAATTAAAAATTACCGGATATCACATTATCCCCATGTTGAAAGGGTTTTCGTCCCGAAAATTGCGTTACATGGTTGTGTTACATTACTGGTCTACTGTATTGGCACAAAAAAATCTGAGTTTCGGGTGGGTTGTCACATCATCCCTATGTTGAAAGATATTTTGCCGTGAAATTTAATCAATACCTTCGCCGGATGGCATCGTCGTTTTTAACAAATGAGGATACTTGAACTTCATCTGATCCTCACGTTCCCACATGAACTCCGGTCCACGTTTTGAGTTCCAATGAACTTTGACTATGGGTATCTTGCTTTGCTTAAGAGTTTTGAACTCTCGGTCCATCACCTCAACTGGTTCTTTAATGAACCGTAGTTGTTCATCTACTTGCACTTCCTCCAGTGGTACAACCATCGTCTCATTCGATAAATACTTTTTCAAATTTGAGACATGAAATGCATTATGAAATCCACTCAGTGAGTCAGGTAGCTCTAATCGATACGCCACTGGACCTATTCTTTACAGAATCTTAAATGGTCCAACGTATCTCGCATTAAGCTTGCCTCTTCTGCCGAATCGAATCACACCTTTCCATGGTGAGACTTTTAGTAAAACTTTGTCGCTGACCTGAAACTCCAAAAGTTTTCATCGCTTGTCTTCATAGCTCTTTTGTCGGTCTCGCGCTGCAGCCATACGGTTCCTTATCTGTACGATCTTCTCAGTAGTCTCGTGCACAAACTCGGGGCCTGTTAGCTGACTATCACTAATTTCCGCCCAGCAAACTGGTGATCTACACTTTCGCCCATACAACCCCTCAAATGGTGCAGCCTTGATGCTGGTGTGATAACTATTATTGTAAGAAAATTCCACCAATGGTAGGTGAACTTCATAGTTATTCCCGAAATCAATCACACAAGCAAGTAGCATGTCCTCCAATGTCTGAATAGTACGTTCCCTTTGCCCATCTGTTTGCGGAAGATAAGCCGTACTCATATCTAGACGCGTACCCAGAGATTTCTGTAACGACTGCCAGAAGTGAGATGTAAAACGAGCATCGCGGTCAGAAATAATGGAGACCGGTACACCATGTCTCGAGACTATCTCTTTTAGATAAATTCGAGTTAATTTATCCATTTTATCCGTCTCCTTGATTGCCAAGAAATGAGCGGAGTTAGTTAATCGATCCATGATCACCCATATTGTGTCACAACTAGTTGGAGTCTGGGGTAATTTAGTAATGAAGTCCATAGAAATCTGCTCCCACTTCCACATAGGAATCTTAGGTTGCTGTAGTAACCCAGATGGCTTCTGATATTCCACTTTAACTTTCTAACAGGTTTGGCAGTTGCTCACATATGTAGCTACGTCTGCTTTCATATTAGGCCACTAATAGTGTGCCTTCAAGTCATGATACATCTTGTCTGAACCAGGATGTATAGAGTACTTAGACTTGTGAGCCTCACTCATAACCAAGTCCCTTAGGTTTCCATACAAAGGTACCCAAAGTCTATCCATGAAATAACGAATTCCATCCGCTTTAACTTCAAACTGTTTGTCCATTCCCCGTAAAGATTCAGACCCAATGTTTTCCATTTTCAAGGCTTCTGTCTGAGCTTCTCGGATTTGTTCAGGCAAGTGAGTGCTAATCGTAAGCTGCAAAGCTTGCACTCATAGAGGTTTAGCAGTCTCCTTTCTACTCAACACGTCTGCAACTACATTTGCCTTTCCTAGGTGATATTTGATAGCGTAATCATAATCATTCAACAATTCCACCCAGCATCTTTGCCTTATGTTCAACACCTTTTGCTCAAAGATATGCTAAAGACTCTTGTGATCGGTGTAGATAGTGCACTTGGTACCGTACAAATAATGTCTCCAGACCTTTAAAGCAAAAACTACCGCATCCAGTTCCAAGTCATGGGTGGTATAGTTCTTCTCATGTAATTTTAGTTGTCTTGAAGCATAGGCTATAACCTTTTCACGTTGCATCAAGACACAACCAAGTCCTTGGATAGAGGCGTCGCAATAGACAACAAAGTCATCACATCCCTCCGGTAGTGCCAATATCGGTGCGCTACACAATTTCTGTTTTAGCAACTAAAAAATAGACTCTTGATTATCACCCCATTTATACATTGTTCCTTTATGAGCCAACGCTGTAAGAGGTTGAGCAATCTTAGAGAATCCCTCAATGAATCACCGATAATATCCTGCCAGTCCAAGAAACTGTCGTATCTCACTAGGCGTCTTGGGAACCGACCATTTCTTTATCGCTTCAATCTTTGCAGGATCAACATGTATTCCTTTCTCGTTAACAATATGACCCAAAAATTGTTCTTCACGTATCCATAATCCACACTTGGAAAACTTGGCATACAGTTGTTCTTTTTTGAGTAATTCCAAGATTAGGCGTAGGTGCTCTTCATGTTTTTCCTTGGTCCTTGAATAGATCAATATGTCATCGATGAACACAATAACAAATTGATCAAGATAGGGTTTTCACACATGATTCATGAGATCCATGAATACTGCTGGTGCATTTGTCAACCCAAATGCCATGAACAAGAACTCATAATGACCATAACGTGTACGGAATGCTGTCTTCGAGATGTCTTCCTCTCGAACTCTTAGTTGATGATAACGAGACCTCAAATCAATCTTAGAATAGTAGCTTGACCCTTGCAGTTGATTAAACAAATCATCTATACGAGGTAAGGGATATCGATGTTTGACTGTAACTTTGTTCAGCTCTCTGTAGTCGATACACATTTGAAATGTGCCATCCTTTTCTTGACAAAGAGAACAGGTGCTCCCCAAGGGATGAGCTCGGTCGGATAAACCCTTTATCCAACAGCTCTTGCAGTTGAGCAGATAGTTCCTGTAGTTCATTCGGAGCTAACCGGTAAGGTGCTTCGCTATCGGAGCGGCTCCGGGAGTCAAATCAATCTGGAACTCTACTTGACGATGAGGGGGTAGTCCAGGCAGATCCTCTGGAAACACTTCAGGAAAGTCACGAACTACTAGAATATTCTCTATCTTCTTTTCCTCCAGTTGCTTGTCAGTCACAAGAACTAATATAGCTAAGCGACCTTTACATAGCAACTTCTGTACTTTCATGTATGATATGATGCCCATCACTGCACCACACCTATCACCTCTGACCGAGAGAATTTCTTCACCAATGGGAATTCGTATAATCTTATCGTGACATATGACTTTCGCCTGCTTGTCGGAAAGCCATTCCATGCCTACTACTACATCAAAACTCCCAAGCGTAACAGGCATGAGGTCGATGTCAAAAGTATGACTAGCAAGTTCTATCTTGCAACCTTTAAGGATGTGTGTCACGTGAATTTGCTTACTATCAGCTAATTCTATCGTATATTTAGATTCCAATGGAGAAGGCATATCACTTAAGAGGCTACTAAACTTAGTAGAGATAAAACTTCTATAGGCTTCAGTGTCAAACAATACAGTAGCAAAATGACCGTTAACAGAAAATTTACCAGTAACAGTAGCAGGGTCGTTTAGAGCCTCACCTAAACCCATGACGAAGGCTCTCCCTTTAGCTCCACCGTTGTTGTCACCGTTATTGTCACCATTGCCATTATTGTTGTTGTTGTTGTTTCCACCGTTTCCAGCACCATTCCTGCTCTTCTTCAACTGAGGACAATTCCTCTTGTAGTGTCCTTCCTTTCCACATTCAAAGCAACCTTTTGGTGTTTCTTGGGATTGCTGAAGCTTCTTCATCAACTCACCACGGCAATCCTTTGCCGCGTGTCCAGCCGTACCACAACGCTGGCATCGAAAATTGTCACACCTGCCGGTGTGATGGTAGTTGCATCGACTACATTTGGAATACTTCCCCACGTATCCACCTTGTCCCTGAGATGAAGAAGATGACTGATTGAAACTACGATTGTTGTGAAACCTCCTTTGTTGCTGGTGAAGTTGATGTTGCTGTATCTGTTGTTGCTGCTGAGGCTGCTAAGGTTGGCTATTTGACGAAGATCCCTTGTTGCCAGAGTTGTCCCACTTGCGTTTATTGTCGGGCACGCTTGCCACAACGCCCCATTTGGGTAGCTTTCCCTGCTCCACCGCTTTGTCAGTAAGCTTGTGAGCCAATCAAATAACCTGCTAAATAGTAAGGAGGTTCACAACAGTCACCATACATTGTATCTCTGGAACCAAGCACGCAAATAAAGCTTAATTCGTTTGATCGACGGATCGATCATGCCAGGGCAAAGTGTCACCAACTCGTGAGACCTTGTAGTGTAAGCCTCGATCTCAGATCCTGAAGTGTCTCTACCAGGAGACGTAGCTACCAACAGACATCAAGAGTCGCTCCTGAAGTGTCTCTACCAGGAGACGCAGCTGACGCATCTCGTATCGTATAATGGAGTTCTCGTCAGTAAGTCCTCTGATACGCTGTCGCTCAGTGTCCAGTGTAACAACCAAAGCTGTAACTGCCTGCTCAAGAGGAATACTCAGAAAAGGAAGGGTAGGTGTCGTAGAAGCAGTCGCCGACCTAGTCCTAGGACCAGTAGTAGCTATAGCTGGAACATGCTCCCTGTAGACCATGCGGCGTATGTAAGTAGGGTAGTAACTGCAGTCCCGTGGAGCATCGCGCTCAGGTAGTACAAAAGGCTGATCCCAGTCTATCTCTTCAGAAGGATAAGGATGTCGAGGCCAGTTAGGTCCTCTATCAGGTACAGGAGGAGGAGGAGGTGACTCAGAACTTGCAGGTCTCTTGCCTAGAGTTCTTGATGACGATGCCATGATGCGAGGTACGTGATGTGTATGCCAATGAGTAGACAGTAAGGAATAAGTGACGAGTAGTTAACAAACTATACGGTTATAGTCTAGTGTGTATGCAACCTAGTTCCCTATAACCAATGGCTCTGATACCAATCTATCACACCCTCAAAATCCACGTGCGGGGTTTTACCGCGTGGCGAGTGAACAAACCAGGATCTCAGTCATTAGTTACTCAGAAAGACTCTATATGCAACATTTAAATAAATTAGAGTTTAAAACTTTAAGATATTTGTGGAAGCATTTTTGTAAATAACCCAAACACAAGGTACTGAAAGTAAACTGTGCAAAACACGCGTCCAAACCAAAATACCTAAGTAAATGCTAAATTAAAAGTAAACAATGTTAGAACAAAACATGCTTGACACGTGTGTGCTCCTATGGGCAGCCGCAAGAAACGACCTAAGAAAAGCATACTAAAAGTGTCAACATGATGGTTGGTGAGTTCAAGAGTTTGTAATCAATCATAAGCAGTATCGTTTGTAAAGATATATATAAACAAGTGCATTGAAATAGATAGCTAGTCTAATTTCATTAGTTAAGAGCAATAGTGATTTCGCGATCGAAGCTAACTATGTTCGCCTTTTTGCCTCCCGCCACGACATACCAGGTCGTGACGCTGTTAGTAGTTTAGGAAAATATTACACTCGTTGACTTCCGGTCACACGGGTGGGGCTTGTCAGACCCAGTAGTACTACCCAAGATTTCCCGCTAGATTCCTTAATTAACAACCCGAAAGTTTGAGGACTTTCTATGTTATAACCCACTATGTCTTAACAAACACTTGTTATATCAGTAAAGCGTTTTAAAAACAAGTATGATTTCTCCCCAAAAAGAGAAGTAAGTAAAAGTGGGGCATTGAACTCACCTGGTACGCAATCAAACGATAATAAAAGCTAACAGTGAGTGGAAAGACAACCTTCAGAGGTTACCTAGAACACTCAAGTCTATAAGTACGTGTACACGGAATCTTTAGCAACCCTAAGTGCTCAATAAACAGATTGACTCAAGGTTTTGGAAAACAAGACTCATCTGACCAAGTTGACCCTTTTGACCCGTTGGTGACATGTAAAGTTAAATTCTTGTTGATCAAACATAACAACCAATAATCCATCATACATAGTTATCATACAAGTTATTCACGTATGTCACATTACAAACCCTTAAGTGCTATAAAGCTTATCATACATCATCCATTATTATGCATATTCCATGAGAGTCAAAATTTCCAAGGTTGTGCATCAAGAATTCATACAACCCAAACAACATAATTTATCACCTTAGATATACTCAACAAACATTCTAACATGATCCTAACATCATAAACATGCTCAATTAACAATATCCAATGATCTAACTAAATAAAGTTTCCCTTTTGGGAAAGTAATATCCCAAAATCAATCTAGCACCCAATTCATTCATGAATTCATCAACATCATGCCTAATCAAGTCCATGCTATCATCTAGACATGATCACATTCATCAAATCACCATAATTCACAAATCTCATATTCAAAAGTTTCTACTTATAGCAAGGTATGAACTACATGATCAATTCATGGATTTCTTGCATAATTATCATAATCCAACGTTCATACAACATTATTAACTTCATACTATCATCAATCCATCAACAATTCATCAAGTTCATGCACAAAAGTTACTATTATTAGTAAGGTATGAACAACGCATCAAAACCATGAATTTCTTGTATAATCCACGTAAACTAACATCAATACAATCTAACTAATATCATACAATCATCAAACAACCAAAATTCAACATTCTAGCATCAATTTCAAACTAGGGTTCGACCAACACCCAAAAACCATAAAAACTTATGAAAATCTAACCTTTAATCGCGTAATGGCCAAGAATTGAACTTGCTAACATGTTGTAATGCTTGAAACTCGATCAAACTAGATGATTGATCCTTGTTCTTGGTCGAAAAATGCAAGGGAGAGGGAGAGGGGAGGTAGCGGCCGATGGGAGGGGTTTGTGGGGCGATTAGGGTTTAATTTTTGTTAATATTTTTTTTTATGGAAACTTCCAAGTAAACCCTCCTTAATTGTATTTTGTAAAAACTAATCCTTTTAAACACTTTTTAACAATTTTTAACTACAAAATACAAGTATTATAAACTAACAATGATAATCATGCATAATTTTCAATAGCTACAAAACACATGCAATAAATATAACACGTCGTCACGTTACAAGATAAAATTCACAAATAATATTTAAATTCGCATAAGCACATAAGCACAACTTAATAATCACATTATTAGTTAAATTATTATCTGTTTATCATAGATAATTGTTATTAAGTCACCAACGTGTTATTAAGTCACTAACGTTCAACGACAACTAGTGTGTGCTCACGACACGTGTATGCAAGACCTAACGGAACTAACGGAGTTTGGTAACGGAAAATTACCGGATGTCACGGTTATTGTAAGGCCCCGTTCCCGGGACGCTTACAGCTGGACCGTCATCGCACATATTATTTAAAATACTCATTTCTTTGCAGCGGAAATTAATAACTTTTATTTATAATTAGAACATGTTATCTCATTACATAAATCATTTACATATCAAAATACAATAACATGTCCAAAATGTGGATGCCAGACTCAAAACGTTCCCAGTAGCGTATGCATCCATGCCTGCAACTCCTCAGCATCAACAAAATACCTGCCAACTATTATGCATACAAAAAGTCAGCGACACTGAGTGAGTTCTAGCCTGGACAATGTTGTCCCACCAGCACAAGGCTAAATCCACAAATGAGTGGGTAGCAAACTTCACCTTCTGATCCTCACCGCACTCGCTGATATCAAGTACCGCTTCCATCTCTCTCACCCAACGTTGTGTAGCAGCAGTACTCCCATTTCCATCAAACACAGGAGGCCTACACCTTTGGAATGCTCCATAGCTGCATCCCTTCGCAGTCTCCTCCACAGCTTCCCCGTCCTCCTCGTCACCACTTGAGACAACCATGCCAGCATCGGGTTGCTCCATATCCCTAGAACCTCCAGCTTTACCTCCTCGTCGTGCGGTTCTCCTCTTCTCACTCTCCTTCTCATCCTCCTTCATAGCTCTAATGACATTGGTCACTACAGTCGATAGAATCGTCTGCATAACCTGTTGGACTTCCTCTGCTACTGCCTCCTTCATTGAGGCTCTCAGATTAGCACTCCCGTCCTCACCGTCCTGGTGACGAAGCTCTGGCTCATCAGGAGCCGTCTCAGCAGTCTTAGCTCTGCTCCTCATGGCACGCGGCCTAAAACCACGTTCATCACGACCTCCACCTCGCGAAGCCTCAGAAGACCTACCGCCAGCCATCTAAACACTACAAGATTCAAACACCAACACGGTCAATCAAGGTAATAGCTCAAGATATGTCAAGTATAGTAAGTCCCTAATCATAGTGGCCAGTTGTGTTTAGCCACTTACTTTACTCTTCATTTCCCAAGCATTTCCTATCCTGACTACATCAGTATCTAATTCTACACAAAAGCACACAAGCGACATAACATGCGCACATAATACCGGTTAACATTAACTTATATAAAACCTTTTACATAAAACTTTTACCTACAGGCATGTAGCTACTAGGACTGGCATCCCTTTCCTTTCCGTCCCATTCTCAGTTTAAGATTAGGTTTTTTTGAAATTATTTACCTAATTCTCTTAAATTTTAGCTTTGATACCAACTTGTAAGGCCCCGTTCCCGGGACGCTTACAGCTGGACCGTCATCGTATAAATTATTTAAAATACTCATTTCTTTGCAGCAGAAATTAATAACTTTCATTTATAATTAGAACATGTTATCTCATTACATAAATCATTTACATATCAAAATACAATAACATGTCCAAAATATGGATGCCAGACTCAAAACGTTCCCAGTAGCGTATGCATCCATGCCTGCAACTCCTCAGCATCAACAAAATACCTGCCAACTATTATGCATACAAAAAGTCAGCATTGCTGAGTGAGTTCTAGTTTTATAAATAAAATACTTTATTTTCTTTAACACATATCCTTCACAATCGTACGCGATCACACATCATACGTACACATTGATAATAATATTTATTATCTTCATCATCGTTCAATTCATACGTTTCATACTTTTATTATTATCTTTCACGACAATCTAGATCCTGTCTCATGCAATACCCCTGACTCATATCTGAAGACCGATACTGTGTCGGGGCCTGTAAACAAACCCCCGCGTCATGTCCGAAGACCGACACAGTACCGGGGTATGCGACAAGGACCCCCTTCGAGTCACAAAGACTCCTTTCGAGTCACGAAGACTCCCTTCGTGTCACAAAGACTCCTTGGATCCTGTCTCATGCAATACCCCCGACTCATGTTCGAAGACCGATACTGTGCCGGGGCCTGTAAACAAATCCCCGCGTCATGTCCAAAGACCGACACAGTACCGGGGTACACGACAAGGAGCCCCTTCGAGTCACAAAGATTCCCTTCGTTCTTTACGTTCCACTTTTGATTATTATTGTCTTTCACTTCGTTACATAATACTTTACGTTCATTCATAGCCATACAACAAACCATGTAAAGCCACAACATAATACACAACGTATAATATAACATAATATATACGTTTTGAAAACCGTTTAATGAAGAAAGACAACATATCACACACTCACACAACCTCATCACATCTTCATGCATACATCAAGCATAAGCCATCACATTACAACGGGACCTATCTCAAACATCCACCTCTTAAAGCCCCTAAGAAAGCCCTAAGTTTAAAACGAGGCACATTAAAACATTCTAGGCGCATCAACAATAAAATTCTAAGTGTAAACAGCCTGGGCGCAAGAGAACTATTTGGGCGCATGAGCCCTGTTCGAGCGTCCCAACACTTAGCCACAGAAACAAATTCTAGGCGCATGGGAACTATGCAGGCACATGACCCACCCTTAGCCAATTTTCACACTTCCTGGGCGCATGGCACTATGCAGGCTCATGGCCCACACTTAGTCACATTTTCACTTATTCTGGGCACATGGCCACTATGCAGGCGCATGGCCACTATGCAGGCGCATGGCCGACACTTAGTCACCTGGGCACAATTCGGGCGCATGGCCACTATTTGACGCACCACCTTGGGCGCATGGGGTCACTTGGGCGCATGAGCAACACTTAGACTCATGACCAATATTCTGGGCGCATGAACCACTGTTCAGGCGCATGTCCCCTGTTGGGGCGCATGACCCTGGGCGTATGAGGACAGTTGGGCGCATGAACACATTCTGAAACATCTAAACTGCCAATAAACACCCAAAACATTTCTGGCCTAACCCAAACATAGATCTAGCATTCAAAGGCACCTAAACTAGCTAAACATCCATCATAACTTCAAAACAACCTTTAAAACATACCACAACCAAACCCCAACGAACCACATCAAGCATAAACATACGGGTACATCAAAAATCTTTGCTTAGTATGCATAACAGCCCCAAAACATATGAAAATCAGTAAAAGAGGGGTCTAGAAACTCACCTTGAAGCAGCTCTTCAAACCAAACACTTCCACCTGTGATTTCAGCTTCAAAATCCTGAGAACAACCTTCTAAAACATCAAGAAATCGGTTAGAAGCTGCAAACCTAGTTAAAACCCGAACATAAGCTCAAGAAACTCACCTTTTGCAGCTTTTCCTTCCTTCTTCTTCTCCAAAACCGGCACCCCTTTCTTCTTCTTCTTGACCGAGAACAGAAAGCAGATATGCTTTAAAGTGGGTGGCCATACCTATTTTAATAATAAAATATTAGAGTTTTGTCCTTTTACAACTTTAGCCCCTCCACTTGCGTCCATTTACCTTTCTTTCTTAATACTTTTCTTTTCTCGTCTTTTAAATAAAAATTCAGGGTGTTACAAGTCCACCCCCCTTATATAGGTTTCGTCCCCAAAACTTGTTGCTTCTTGAACAGTCACGGGTAACGTTGTCTCACCTCTTCCTTGATCTTACACGTAGGCTTAGTCCCCTTCTGGGCTCCACTGTACTCGCACAAGTGAAACCACCATTCACAATGTTTAGTACTAGAAAATT
The DNA here is from genome assembly GCA_025506505.1 of Flaveria sonorensis. Classification (NCBI taxonomy): domain Eukaryota; kingdom Viridiplantae; phylum Streptophyta; class Magnoliopsida; order Asterales; family Asteraceae; genus Flaveria; species Flaveria sonorensis. The sequence continues at coordinate 19,215,131 of CM046425.1, read as the reverse complement.
ATCACATCAAATGGTGGTTTTGAAATATTAAGACCATAATCAAAAAGTTGTTGTTGAATCCAAACAATCTGGGAATAACAACTTGAAACAGCCACATATTTAGCCTCTGCAGTGGACATTGAAACAGTGTTTTGCTTTTTGCATTACCATGAAATCAACCTGTTTTCAAGAAATTGACAACCACTTGTAGTTGATTTCCTGTTCAAATTACAACCATTATAATCACTCTCATTATAAGCATATAAGTTAAATTCAGAATTCCTAGGATACTAAAGTCCAAGTTGTGGTTGGCCTTTGAGATACTAGAAAATCCGCTTGACAACTTTTATGTGAGACTCCTTCGGATTGCTTCGATAACATGCACACTGACAAACATGAAACATAATGTAAGGTCTGCTTATAGTGAGATACATCAAGGATCCAATCATTGATCTTTACACATGTTGATCAACGTCTTCACCCGTGAGATCAGGAGATAAAGAGGAACAAGATGACATAGGAGTTGGTGTAATCTTTGAATCTTGAAACTTGTATTTGTCTTGTATACTATGAACAAATTTCTCTTGATGTATCAAAATACGATGGTCATCTTGTTTAACTTGGATACCCAAGAAAAACGATATTTCTCCAAGAGAACTCATTTCAAACTTCATCTTCATCACCGCTTCAAACTCCTTACACATATTATCATTTTAGATCCAAAGATGATGTCATCAACACTAATTTGGACAAGAATAAGATCAACACCAGTCTTTCGTAGAAATAAAGTTTGATCAATAGCACCCCTTATATAACCATTTGCAAGCAAATGTTTAGTGAGAGTAACATACCAAGCATAAGATACTTGATGTAACCCAACTATTTTCTTTCAGTGCCATTTCTACATTCTTTGGCACTATATGAGAGATGAATCATGGGTAAAAATATGTATTTATGGCTATTGTTAGGCTTCTAGTGCGAACACCATGAGATAATGGACCAATAATTGAATTAGTTGGATGGTTTCCATGAATTCTCAATTGAGGAATCTCATCTTCAGAAATAATTTCGTCTAAGTTAGAAATGTGACCGATAAGTGCATTCTTAAAAATTCCTTCATATGATTGACAAACAATATTTTCCTCTTGATTGATGTCATAAAGTGTTGTATCTTATGAATGTGGCTCAGCAGATAAATCTTTAAATGGATCTTGAATTGTTTCAACTAGAACATCTTGTGTAGAAGAAGAAATTGTTTTTCAAAGCTTGTTCACCAACTTGATTAACTTGACTTAAATCAAACTCTTGTGATAAAGAGGAATCTGAATCAAGAGCTTGATCCACATTTGGATCAGAAGGCTAAACAGCTGAATCATTTGAAGAAGAACTTATGTCTGAAGATATTCCTTTGATTGAAGATGAAATAGATCCAACATCATCAGAAAATACATCATGAATGAATGATGTCAAAGGTTGATTATCTGCAGAGACAAAAGAAGATCGAGTAAAAGTGTCAAACAATGAAGCATAGTCATATATCCAAGTAGGAGCAGATCCGACATCAGTTTTGTTAGATTCATGCCAATCTATATCAAATGACTCTATAATCTGTTTGTCCTTTTATTATAAACCCGATATGCCACTTTGTTAGCGGAGTATCCAATAAAATAACAATCATCAGCCTTTTTATCAAATTTAGATTTTGAATCGGATGTGTGTAGCAAAGTACAACAACAACCAAAAGTTTTAAAATATTTAACTTTGGGTTTATTTTATAGAATATTTCATAAGGAGTCATATTTTGTTGTTTATTTATCAAGACACGATTCTGAACATAACAAGCGGTATTGGTGGCCTCTGTGCAAAAGAATGATGGAAGTTTTGTAGCAAATAGTATTGTTTGAGTCGCTTCAATCAGTGTTCTATTTCTTTTTTTAGCAACTCTATTTTGCTGTGGAGTTCCTGCTGCACTGAATTGTCTAGCTATTCCCTTTGAATCATAAAATCCATTCAAGATGTGATTACAAAATTCTTTTCCACTATCACTTCTGATGCACTTTATCCTTGTTATCAGTCTAATTTTCCATGAGTGTCATGAACTCTATTAGCAAGTGAGGCATTTCATTCTTTTTTGCTAAAAAGAAAACCCTAGAAAATCTTGAAAAATCATAATTAATAACCAAACAATATGAATGTCGTCCTAAGCTCAACACACTCAAAGGACCAAACAAATCCATGTGCAATAATTGAAGGATTGATTTAATTTTAGTACGAACAACTGGTTTGTGAGGAAGTTTGTGCTATTTACCTTTGGAACATGATAGAAAATGTTCAACAAGTTGAAATTCTTTCAAAGGTATACCCATAACATGGTTTCCTCTTATTAATTTGTTCGTAATCTTAATATTGGCATGCCCAAGATCATAATACCACAATATTAAATCACTTTTTGAGGCTTTTGATAACAGACATGAAGCTACTACCAATGAATGTGAACTATTCATATCCGACAAATATGTATCTTTGCCTCTCGAAGTTCTTAACAATATCCATTTATCAGGTATTACAAAACCAAGTTTAGTGATAAGACATTCTTTATCAGTGAAATGTGTAGAGTAACGTTTGTCACAAATTTGAGAAACACTTAACCGATTTTGTTTGTGTTTTAATTCCTCAATGAAACTCACGTCTTCTAAGCTTAACACACCATTTGTCATTATACCTTTCTTTGTAATTTATCTTCTCCGTCACCGGCAAAAATAACATATCTACCTTTATGAGGTTGAACATTGTTTGATAGTGACATGTTACCAAGTTATGTGTCTAGAACAATCGCTATCAACATGCCATAAGCTATCAATCGCTTGCCTTGGTTGTTCCTACAAATATTGACGAATTTAATCAGTTTTAGGAACCCAAGCCATCATTGACTTGAGAACATATGTTACTGATTTTAAAATCACATCTTTTATATCATTGAACACATAATTATCAACAATGTTTGAAATTGTAATCTTGATCTTAACTTTTCCTTCTCGAGTCGGCTTTATCAATTTCATATTATTTTTCTTCAAATTATCTTTCAAGAAATTGATATTCTATTCATGAACACTTTGTGATTTCTTGGTTTTATTTATTTTGCTCAAGTTTTCTTTTATAGAAATTTATGGTTTTGTAACAAACGATTTTTTATAATTAGAATTTTTATTAAACTTGGCATTGATAAAAAATTGTTTTCAATTTTATGAGATAGAATCATGAAATCGTTGTCTGCTTATTGATTTGTGTTGATGAGTGCAATTTCTTGCCATATGATTTGGTTTGCCACAAACAAAACAACATATTTTTTGATGAACATCATTAACTCGTGGATTTCTCTCGAACTAGTTATGATAGAATCCGGCTTTGATATACTTTTGGCCATGTGATCCTTTAAGAGTCTCTCGTTTCTCTCTATCAACATAAACTTTTCTAGCTTGATACGAAAGAATTGAAAAAATGTTCTTTTATCTGTTGATTTTGACTTGAAACTAATGAGACATGAACTCTTGCTTTAACATTTTGAAACATAGATATTGGAACTGGACCAATTTTAGATATTGAGACATAGATATTGTTTCACATAGTTAGTATCATTGGAAAATTTATTTTTAAACAATCGAGTATTTGTATCTTTAAAAATATAATCTTCCTTATCTATATTGCCTTTTGAAACAAACGTGTTCTTGAAATCAATTTTCATGTCGGATGATTAAGCAATAAATTGTTTTCTTTTACAACCTTTGTCACTATGAATTATCTTCGCTTTTAACTTCTTTTATTTTGTAGAATCTGTTAAACATTAAGTCTTGAGAATAGAAAAATTAGACTTTTCATTGACTAATAGTGAAGGATTACAAGTAGATATATTTTCAGTATAATTTTTATTTTTATTTTCTTGAAAATATAAATCATCATCACTATTCCAATCTTCCACAAAACCCTCCTTCTTCAAATTTTTTTCATAAAAGTTAAAATCATTGAAGGTTTTAAGTCACACTATGGTTGAAATCCCAAACCATAACTCATATCTTCATCTATTATATCTTCATCTATTATGGTAACTGATGAAGGCAAGCAAGAATAATCATGATTAATGGGTGGTGCTATTTTGGAGAATCCAATACCACTCTTACCACCATTGATCTTTTGTGTCATTTGAGATTTAATTATACATTCGACCATATTTGAAAAATGTTCAATATTCTGAAGTGCTAGTTCATCATTACTTTTTGACAAATTATTATTCGTACATTCATTATCATGAAGACTAAGTTGTAATTGATAAATTGATTTATTTAATCCTTCTATCTTTTCTTTGAAAATCTGTTCATTAGATATATATTTTTAAGCTTGATATTGAAGTTTTTCGATTTCTAAAATCAAGTTCTACTTATGAACTTTGTATCTTTAAACTTTTTCAACACAAGAAGTAGTAGAAAGATCATTATATACCTCAGTTGTGATCTCATATGTTGTAACAGCTTCAAGCACCTCTTTCACCATAAAAGCTTTTAGCACTTCTTTCCTTTCATCAATTGCTTCTTCTGCTGAATGTGCTAGAGTAATCTCGACAGCTTTAGCATTTTGAGTGTTTGCAGATGATTGAGTCTTCTCAACAGCAATAGAAGTCAAAATTTCTTTTCCTTGTGTAGCTGAAGTCTTCTCAATAGCTTTTTCATCAATAATCATCTTATCAACATGATTTTTCTTAACTTGTGCTGGATTAGTCTCAACAGCATTTTCAACATCTTTTAGTTCATGAACTCGATCATTCTCAACTTTTTTCTCTTCCTCCTTCTTTTCTTCATATTGAGCACATACTCCTTCAAGTATGTCATTTGAAATAAACTCAACAAATAAGTTTTTTGTTGTCTCTTCTTCTTTATTGGTTTTGATTTCTACCATTAATGTTGTGGATAGTTTGAGATCCAATATTTCCTTTTGATCAGACCAGTTATATTCACCATTGGTATGTGATACAAGTACTTTGTTGCTTGATGTGCTAGGCTTATCATGTTTAGATTCAACTTCAGCAGTCAACATCCTTTTACCACCTTCTTTTGGATTAATCTTTAGTTTTGTGCATTCCCTAGCAAATTGTCCATGTTTGTCACAACAATAACATCACAGACTTGCCTTGTCAAACCCAATCTTACAAGAATTGTTCGCCCCTAACATTTTTCGACCAGTTCTTCTTTCAAATTTCTTGGCTCTATACACCACCATTGCCATTTGATACCTAATGTCATTCTCTTCTACATCATTAGGGTTGACATGTTGCAAATAATCAACTAGAATGTTTGGAGCGCTTAATCTTCCTACCATGAAAGCTTCATAGCTGGACATGAAGGTTGTGAACATGGCAAGGTGTTCTTCTGCAATCTGAATGGTTTGTTTTGATGGGTTGAAAGTCGCAACATTAGCTTGTTGAATCTAAGGTGCAGGCTGAATGGATAAGTATGTGTGGGTTTGAGGTTGAGTTGACACATGTTGAGATTGCATAGGGGAAAATTGATTAGGATATGCAGCTTGAAAATAAGGAATAGGTGTTCCTTAGATAGAAGGAACAAAAGGGCTTCCGGACTGTTGTTGCTGACACATTTGTGAGTAACTCAAATAGTAATTTGTATTGCTAGCCATTTTTGCATATAAAGCAGTTGCTTCAGCTCCTAGTGAGTTCAGATGATTAGCTGCTCTTTGCTTATCATCCATCTCATATGGTTTAAGGGTAGAAATCAGATCACTAAGAGATAGAGTGAAAAAGTCTTTGGTTCTCTTTAAAGATGTATAGTTGTTATTCCAACTGTATGGTAATGAGTTCAATAGCTTTTTGTTACAGCTATGTTTTCCAAAAAAATACCCGCATTCTTCATCTTCGTTATCAGCTTCACATATCTAGACATCTGTGTCTCTAACTTTTCTCCTAGTACATGATTAAACATGTTAAATTCTAGGTTTAGTATATCCTTTTTACTTTCTATCGTATCCTGCTGAATCAATATTTTAGATTAGTTGAGCTTGGATCTTAGGATTCATCAGTTTCAGATCCGAAAATTCAAAATTAAAGACGGGTGGAAGTGTGTGAATCGAAGAACAAGGGTGTGTGTGTAACGTATAATGTTATGATTTCATTGATGCTGAATAACAAATTACAATGAAGAAATATATACATAGTTGGATGAACATCAAACCAACCCAAAGGAGAGAAATTCTCCTTGGGTGGTGATTTACACCATGAAAAACACACACTTAAGAACTACCAGCTCTCACACATTGAAACAACCACACATTACAAGTGGCACTAGTTGTTTTATTTTTAATGTTTACATCATGACCTAATTTTGACTTTTCTTGTGGTCTTGATGTTGACTTTGTCTTGTTGACTTTGTCTTGTGTTTGTTTTGTTCTGTTTATCAACTTGGTCTCTGAACTTGTACAATGAGATCTTCAGTTGGCTTTGATTGTGGTTTGGAAAGCTTCAGTTTTTCAATTGTTCCCAACAATACTCCCCCTAAACTGATGCTTGCCAAACTTTGACTTGAAGATCTTCTCTGTCACATATCTTCTTGATCAACTGATGTTCTGACACAGTTCACTGTAGTTATCCCCCTCAGATTAAGCTTTTCCTAATGTATTTCTGATAAAGGATAGAATCTCTTTGAGAATACTTAACGTATTGGATATGAGGTGTATCACTTTTGGATTACTGTTTGTTCATATCACACTTAAAGGATTAGAATGTATTAGGCATATGATGAGGCTTTGAACTTCAATAAACAGCATCAGGAACATAAGTCAGTCTTGAAGACACTTCAACTCTTTGAGTCTCTGAATTAACTTGATAATGGATGGTTCCAAGTACTTCAGAAAGAGTTTCTAACAGTTGTACAAATCCTTGATTGGATCAATGATTATGTGACCAAGGTTGATTTCTTCATTTCTGTTGAATGTGAAAATGGATGTGCCTGTGGTTGCAATCATCCGTATTCATCATGTTTCTTGTTTTCTTGTTTGTTGTAGTCATCTGTTCATCATCTTTCTTGCATTTCTTGTTGTTGATGTCAACTGTTCATCATCTGTTCATTGATATTGTTGTTGTTGATTATGTTGTTGTTGAAGTTGTTGTTGTTGTTGTTGATGTTGTTGATGTTGTTGTTGTTGATGATGTTGTTGTTGATGTGGATGTTGTTGATGATGTTGCTGATGATGTTGTTGTTGATGTGGATGTTGTTGATGATGTTGCTGATGATGTTGATGTTGATGTTGATGTTGTTGATGTTGATGTTGTGCATTATGTTGATGGCATCAGCATTGTTTAAAACAAAGGCTGAAATTTGGATACAACATCCGCATTAGTATGTTAAACATCTGCATTAGTATGGTCAACATCCGCATTTGCTTAATCAACATCCGCATTTGTGAGCTAACTCATCCGCATTTGGTGTAACATCCATATTTGTGGACCACTGGAACTCAGCCGCATTTGCACAAGACAACCACATTTGTTGTTCCAATCATCCGCATTAGTTGTTCAACAACAGCATTTGTTCATCCGCATTAACTTCTGTAACATCCGCATTGGATGAATCAACATTCGCATTGGATGAATCAACATCCGCATTGGTTGTCTTAATGCTGTAGAACATCCGCATTTCTATTGTCACATCCGCATTTCATTAAAACAAATGCGAATGTGTTAAAAGTTGTCGCATTTCTTGAACATACATCCGCATTGAGGCACATAACAACCGCATTTGCATGATGCACATCCGCATTTGTTGGCACAACATTTGCATTTGTTTGATGGTCATCCGTATTTGTGTGATGTTCATCCGTATTTGTTTTGAGTCTGCATGAGCATCGACTGGTAATGCATCCTCATTTGTCAGATGAACATCTGCATTAGTTAATGCGGATGAAGAAATACTTAACCGCATTTGTTTGTTGCTTCATCCGCATTTGTGTAGTTAACACATCCGCATTTGAAGATTCTCAGCCGTATTTGGAACTCATCTTCATTGGTTGTAACATCAGCATTCGTTCGGATCACATCCGTATTTCTTTGAAGAAATGCGGATGGCAAATGCGGGTGAACAAAGTTAACTTATCAGCATTTACTGTAGCAAATGCGGGTGAACTATCCGCATTTACTGTTTCAAATGCGGAAGAACACTTTGTTGTCCGCATTAGTTTTACTGTTCCAAATGTGGAAGAACACTTCATACGCATTTAGCACAAATCATTTGCATTGGTTTCAGATACTTCATCTGCATTTATCCCAAGCATCCGCATTAGTGTTCCCTGTTCATTGATATCGATTTCAGCTTCATCCCTTGTTCGAAGTCTGAAACAGTTCATCATCGACCCGAGATGTTCGGTTCTGAATTCTTCTGCTCAAATAGATGTTATTCGTTGATTTTGCTTTGGATCTGTTACAATTGCTCCGAAATTGAAGTGATAATATGAGGAATGATTTATCAACTTCAATTCGAAGCAAACAAGAACAAATTTAATGATTTTGTTTGTGTTTTGTTGATGAACAGATGAGTTTTTGATGAACAGATGCTTTGTTCTTCAATTTTTTGATTTTCTTCTTTGTTGTAAACATCTTTAAAGATGAAAACAGATCTGAAACATATATGAACCCAGCAACCAACAGCTCTGATACCATTTTGCTGAATCAATATTTCAGATTCGTTAAGCTTGGATCTTAGGATTCATCAGTTTCAGATCCGAAAATTCAAAATTAAAGACGGGTGGAAGTGTGTGAATCGAAGAACAAGGGTGTGTGTGTAACGTATAATGTTATGATTTCATTGATGCTGAATAACAAATTACAATGAAGAAATATATACATAGTTGGATGAACATCAAACCAACCCAAAGGAGAGAAATTCTCCTTGGGTGGTGATTTACACCATGAAAAACACACACTTAAGAACTACCAGCTCTCACACATTGAAACAACCACACATTACAAGTGGCACTAGTTGTTTTATTTTTAATGTTTACATCATGACCTAATTTTGACTTTTCTTGTGGTCTTGATGTTGACTTTGTCTTGTTGACTTTGTCTTGTGTTTGTTTTGTTCTGTTTATCAACTTGGTCTCTGAACTTGTACAATGAGATCTTCAGTTGGCTTTGATTGTGGTTTGGAAAGCTTCAGTTTATCAATTGTTAAACCCAACATATCCTTTTTCCTCATGATTTGAGTCTCCATGGCGTCCTATAATACTTTGGCCCCTCTGAATTCTTTGAATTTCTGAGCAATCTCTGTAGTCAAAGACATTGTTATGGCTGCATAAGCTTTGTCATCGAGTTCCAGCTTCTTCATATCTTCCCCATCCCATAAATGTTCCAGTTTTTGAACCATTTCTCCTTTGCCATTTTATACATAAGAATGTAAGATCAGTACCTGATTGACAGTACCATCCTTGGTTCAGTATAAATGACATGGTTATCGAACCTATACACCTAGTGATCATAGTCATCCTCACTTGAGAGTCTTTGTGGCTAAGTGCTTGTTCCAATATCATTATCTAGATTCAGCGTAGCAATGCGATTCTTCAAATTGAGATTGATTGCCATTGTGAAAATCAAATTTCAAACATCACAAAAATTTCTTGAAAAATTAAACTTCTCGCTCGACAGCTTTGAAACTTTTCGTGCGGCAAATTCTATAACAAAATTTTGTGATAAGTTCAACTTCTCGCGTAAAGGGAATCCTTTTGTAACAAACTTTTTGTGAATTTTATAACTTTTCATGTGACGTATTAAGTTTTCGCGTGCGAACAAGAAGTTTTCGGAGACTCTCTTCAATACAATTCAGACCTTTTCCACTTGAAACTACTCGTCAATTTGTTGAAAATTGATAATTGAGCTTTAAATTAGTGAATTTAGTTCAAATTTAATTCTAATTGTCACTAATTGAATCATTTAAATTCATTTTAACCATGATAATGTCATGGTTATCGAACCGATACACCCGGTCATCATAGTCATCCTCACTTGAGAGTCTGTGGTTTAGTGCTTGTTCCAATATCATTATCTAGATTCGGCGTGGCAATGCGATTCTTCAAATTGGGATTGATTGCCATTGTGAAAATCAAATTTCAAACATCACAAAAATTTCTTGAAAAATTAAACTTCTAGCTCGACAGCTTTGAAACTTTTCGTGCGGCAAATTCTATAACAAAATTTTGTGATAAGTTCAACTTCTCGCGTAAAGGGAATCCTTTTGTAACAAACTTTTTGTGAATTTTATAACTTTTCATGTGACGTATTAAGTTTTCGCGTGCGAACAAGAAGTTTTCGGACACTCTCTTCAATACAATTCAGACCTTTTCCACTTGAAACTACTCGTCAATTTGTTGAAAATTGATAATTGAGCTTTAAATTAGTGAATTTAGTTCAAATTTAATTCTAATTGTCACTAATTGAATCATTTAAATTCATTTTAACCATGATAATGTCATGGTTATCGAACCGATACACCCAGTCATCATAGTCATCCTCACTTGAGAGTCTGTGGTTTAGTGCTTGTTCCAATATCATTATCTAGATTCGGCGTGGCAATGCGATTCTTCAAATTGGGATTGATTGCCATTGTGAAAATCAAATTTCAAACATCACAAAAATTTCTTGAAAAATTAAACTTCTAGCTCGACAGCTTTGAAACTTTTCGCGTGACAAATTCTATAACAAAATTTTGTGATAAGTTCAACTTCTCGCGTAAGGGAATCCTTTTGTAACAAACTGTTTGTGAATTTTATAATTTTTCATGTGTGAACAAGAAGTTTTCGGAGACTCTCTTCAATACAATTCAGACCTTTTCCACTTGAAACTACTCGCCAATTTGTTGAAAATTGATAATTGAACTTTAAATTAGTGAATTTAGTTCAACTTTAATTCTAATTGTCACTAATTGAATCAATTAAATTTAACCATGATAATGTCTTAAAATCTACAAATACGCTTGTTTAAATTGTCTCTCATCTCAAACAAATCCAAAATCAACACAAACTCAATCAGACCGATTCAATCTTCATAACCACATCCAAAATCAACACAAACTCGATCAAACCGATTCAATCTTCATAACCGATTCAATCTTCATGTTAAAACCGATTTTGTAGCTCAAAAACTCTTTAAATCACTTCAAGTTCTAACCAATCGATCTAGAGCACACAAACCTCTGATACCATTTGTATGGACCATGAATTTCATTATAGATCGATCTTGTCAGGAAGACGTGGAATGAAATCACTCACGGTAATATGATAAGAACAAGAAGATGTAAGAGATTAAGTAGAAACAAGCAACACGTAAATAAGTTCCAGTAGTATTGCTCTCTGATAAAGATTACACGTATACTACTCGCACAATATCAAGATTAATGAACCCAATGAACTAAGCAAACTATATATGCTAAACCAAAAAAGGTCTCGCGCGAGAACTAGCTTCTCGCGCGGATCAAAGTTCTCGCGTGAATTAGATCCTCAAAATATCATTTTGATTTCCTGAGCCTTTAAGTTCAATCCCTACACCTTCTGTCGGTCATCTTGATGTGTTCATACCTCGAATCGCCGAATGTTGCAGCTTGTAACACTTGACAAAATTGACCAGTTGATCAAAAACACATACTCTTCTTGACTGCCGTTTTGTATCATAGCTCTATGAGACCGCCATACAAAAACTTGTAATTGTATGTGTCATATGTGGAGTGGTGTGCAGTTATAAAACTGCAAGCAAATAATGAAATGTAGAAAGTAATCCTTTTAAGCTCATCAAGCTTGGCAATATGTACACACCTATAGTTTCATGTTGCCCATCTTCATACAACCAATCTTTGTTTCGTGCAGCTTGAATATAAATTCTTCTCTATCTAGATCCATAACAAACTTATGTAGTCATCTATCATGATGCTAGAAAATAATGAAGATTGAAAGTTGTTATTTCCATGTGTATTATACTATTTAATATTACGAACTGATATATTATGACCTTTATCCTCATGCCATAGACATAGGCTTCAACATCGTTCTTTTTGTGCTTGGTTTCTTTCATAACGTGATCCCGTACCACAATTTAAAACTCCTTTTACACTGCTTTCCCCACATCAGCATATAACATTGCCTCAAACCATATTTGGAACAGTAATACGCTGACTTATTGAAGTAGTGCAACATACCACGCATCATTCTGATGAGGTGATCCTCAGATGGCCAGCATATAGAAGAATCTGTTTCTAATAAGCAACCAGTAAAATCATTTTTTAATTGCTCAGAATCAGCCCATAAAGTCTAAAACAGACCCAATGATTTCATGCAGCAGCTACAATGGCATCATTTGCATTAAAAATAAAAAGTTAAATAAATAAATGAGATGAAGTACATCACTTTAAAATAGAATTTGCAACAAAATAAACTCAAAAAGTATACAACATATGTCTAAGTTTTCAAAAGCAATCCTTCACATAGAAGCATGTCATCTTCTCATGATCAACCTCTTCTATAGAAATCAAAATTCAAATAAGTAGACAACATCTTAACTTTCTAACACCCACCAAAATCAAGAATTAACAAATAGTACCATAAAATAGATAAAAATAGTGATCCTTGAAAAACAGAATGAAACAACCATGACTACATCTTATGTTTTACCTTTTTTTCCCTATATAAAGCTTTATCTAACCTTCTTCTGCATTGCCTTGTGCATGATATTCATCATCAATCTTATTAATCCAATTATTAATATATATTCAAAAAAACTTTTAATAGAGCCATCAATAGATTTTCAAATTACTTTAATCAAGCTTTAGGGTTCGAAGCGAACCGTCAATGCAACAGATCAACTCCACAAACATTCACAATCGCCATAACGATCAATCGAAGCAGCACTTCCTATTAAAACAAATTTCCCCTAATAAGAAAATAAATCAACTAAAGTAAAGATAAAACCCTTATACAGAGTTAACATCAATGCAACAGTTTCCTTCTCTGATCTACATCCACAGCAGTTAACTTAAAACCGACCGTAACACAATCTGAACAAATGGCTAAAAAACAAAAGGTAGACTAAAAAGCGACAGGGGGGAAAAGAGGAAACACCTACAGTTGAAAATCGGTTGTTGCCTCCGTCGTTGTTTATGCCATGTTATCTGGTGGTGGTTTCACAGAACATAGAAGAAAGAGACCGTGGAAGGAAGTGGAAGTTTCATGGAACGAAGAAGGTGACACGTATTTTCTTTACGGTGTTGAATGGATATGACGATCACACGTAGCACACATAAGCTACACGCGCTCAAGGTCTTGATTTCCACCGTTGATGATAAAATAAAGGCCTGTAATTTCTCTAATTACAGTTCACTACCTTGCATTTTTAACATATAGGTTAATTCTTAGGAATGTTCAAATTGAAATGTTTTGTATGGTTTTTTGTTAACGTGAACAATGGTTAACATATTTTAAAAAGAAAATTTAGATTTTAATAATTAGAACTTTTAACAATTGATCGGTATTAATTCTAACTAACAATTTGACTGATATATTAATCTCAACTTTAGATTTTGTTATCAATAATGTAAGGACCTACCTTTATGAATTACAATATTAAGTGAAAAGTAAAAACTCAAATCATGCGAGAAATAGAAGGATGCGAGAACTCCAAAATGATGCATACAAATCGTATTACGCGAGAAGTTGGAGTTGTATAAGGCCCCGATCCCGGGAAATCTCACATTTGGTCATTCATAGCTCATTCCATACAAAAATACTTTGAAATAAGAAAACATTGCAGCGGAATAGTTAAACAAAAACCATTTAATGCATTAATAATAATTTTTGCCAAAGAATACACCATTGATACAAGTTTCAAAAAGTACATTTTAGTTGTATTACAAGACAAAAGTATCATTTCTGCATAACATGAATGTCAGTCTTTATTTGCCAAGTAGCTTCATATTCGTGCCATCCCTAGCAACTTCATTACTTGCCAACTGATATGTATATAAAGTCAGCGTTGCTGAGTGAGTTATAGCTTTATTAATATATAAAAATATACATTTTGTAAACTTCCTTAGGTGATCAGCCATTGATCTGGTTGTCGAGACTCGATCAAAAACAAGTTATTATATCGGTCTTAGCTACCTTTATTATATAAGGGTAAGTAAGGTCGTCTCAACAGGGAATATGTGGAAAGTGTTTAACGAATATGACTCAATTAACTTAAGGACACAAACTTTATAATTAAAAATTGGACTTTAAATGAATTGAATAACACAAGTGCAAAAAGCAATAAAATTTAGAATGAATTTAATAAATAATGAGAAACAATCACTTTCGGGTTTCAAGTTCTCCAAGATCAATGGATTATCAAGTGTATTTAGGGTTGCATAACACGACTCAAGATCCTAGATTTTGATTGAAGTGATAACCAAGGAACAATCTTCTAAGACTCGTTCATTCACAAAGTTACCAATTTATCTATATCAAGTGATCTACTTGTTTTAATGAGCTAACGATGAAAGAAAACCAAAAATTAATGATAAATTGTTTGACTCAATCAAAACCTCCAATTACATTTAATCAGAAAGTGTTCAACATAAAAAACCCTAACCATGACTAACCATCTCACTTGAGAAGTACTATCCACCCGAAAGCAATCACGAACGAACTAGCCACTCATAGTCTTCATTGAATCTTCAATCGTGGTTTAATGATGATCAATGATGATTTGATGTGAGTTGGGAAGCTTGAAAGCACCCAAAATCACCTTGAATTTGCTAGATTTAGGCTGGAAAAAGTTGTTTTTCGAATTGGGATTGGATGTGTTTAAATAAACTTCAAGATCCATAAAATCCGGGTGTTTGTAGATGACCAGCGTATGATACTCCGACCCTAGGCGTATCATACGCCCATATCAGTATTCCTACGCCCAACTTTCTGTTATGTTTTCAAATACGCCCACTGATACGCCGCCCATACGCCGACCGGCATATCATACGCCCATATAGGCGTATCATACGTCGGTACACCTAAATTTGTGCATTTTTTGTAACTTTTGATGTTTACATCTTTAGTCTTTGTAGTTCATGTTTGGCTTCTTTTACTTCCAATTAAGCTTGTTTAGGCTTCGAACACCTATAAACAAAACACAACCAACGTAATCCCATTCCACAATAACAGCAATGTAAAATCACATAATTAGATCAATTAAGCCTTGAATTATTATCACGTGATCACATCCCCACACTTAACCTTTTGTTTTTCTTCAAACAAAGTTACTTGCACAATTCACCTTAATTAATCAAACATGCTAAGTTATCATAACTTTGTATAAGTTAAGGTCCTAAGGCATACTTAGTTTTAAACTATCATCATGTAAGATTCACAACTCAACATGTAATACCACTTATATTTTAAACGAATCTTTAGTTGGAATAACTTCACCTTTTGCTTCAAACATTCATGCATTCATATTCCTCACAATGAACACTCCTCTCAGTTTGTTTTGTGGCCTAGTGATTATATACTAGTATATCTGGAACTCTCAAACCAAGAATGTACATTTTCATCGTAAACTAGTATATTAATCATATCTCCATCAATTAACACAATATAATACGTAAATCAAGAGGTCTTTCATGGGTTGTAATGTTGGGCTAAGGTTTAAGGGGGGATAGAATAGGGATTTTAGAGTGGCTAACGGTGAATGAAATCCAATTTAACATGCTAGACATCTTATTTATCATTCTCGATCTTTTAATTGCGATAATATCACCGACTTCTCATACTATTTTTGTTGCTTCATATTTTGGTTATTTTGTCCTCTTATTTAGCTTTTCTCCTGTTTTTTTTTTCATGTATATATCTATATAACCAAATTCAGACCACTCATATTATTACTGCACTAATACTTAAAAGACACTTCTAGACAAGTCATGGATTGAACTTCATCACCCTAGATTTCATAAAAAAGCTAAGGCTTTGTAGGCTTATTTTGTTGGGTTATTCAAAAGACAAGTTGGGGCTCAACATGGTGTCTAAAGGAAATTTATCAAGGTATGGATTCAAAAGAAAAGGTTCAAATAAATGGTTCATTCCTAATGCCTCTATCACATTCATGCACATATTCGTTCATGATGTTGACATGCATTAATTACATGAGTTTTAACTTAAATGCACATTATGGTTTCCCTCATTATGAATAAAAAATATAAAGAAAATCAATATATGCTAAGAATTGCTGAATTAGGCTCAAATTCTCACGGAAACGGTGGGAAAGGGTTAAAAATATGAAGCAAATATGTCATCTACAACCGGTTTGTTATGCCTCCTAAGAATTCTACCTGATTTTATAAAAACTCATGATGGGAATGCTTTTCTATACCTTCAAAAAAACCATGCCAAGAGATCTATACATGCAAAAACAAGTGATAATTAGCCATGTATGAAAAATTTTCAGGTCTCATGCACAATTAAGCTTATTAAAAGATTTATTTTTCAAAAATGTTTAATTTTTTTCAATTCTTCCCTTATCCCCACACTTGAGATACATTGTCCTCAATGTATGGTAGTTTAACTTATGACACAAAAGAAAACAATTAAAATCCTAACTTATTTAGCATTCAAAAGAAAATCATACGAAAGACAAACAAGAAAAGGAAGTAGTACATGAACCTATTCATTAGTGAGAGCCTTGACCAACCGACTTGTGCCTCCACACACTTGGGTGCTTGCGTCTCGTGATTGACTATCAAAACAAAACAAAGCAAACAAAAGAAGAAAAAGGAAACACAAACTTACAAAAGAGTTAAAACTCATTTTCGTAGGAATCACGATTGCATTTAGCATATGCAACAACCTTTAAACCCCTCGGTAGACCTGAGAGGACGAGTTGTAGTCTCGTGAGGGATTCTAGTAAACATACCCACAAAGTTCTTGGGTTGCCTTCAGCAAGCGCTAAGTTTTAGGTCTTCAGCTAGACATTACCTAAGACCACTTATGGTGGTCATATTGAGTGCTTCTCTCCAAACTTCTTTTCAAATAAATGCTTCTCTTGGCTTGATAGATTCTCTTGTTCACTCAAGCTTTGGCCAAACATTGCTTCTTTAATCGTTGAATTCTTATGATCTGGTGGTTTACCCATCTTAACCTTTCGTCTCGGATTTTTATTCCTTGTTGGCTCCACCTTCACATTCTCCTCCTTTTCTACATTATCAAACTCAAACCTGTAACGATCAAAACCATTCTTCTTGGTGAAATCCTCACTTATATGTGAAATGTAAGGAGGAGCACACTTGTTAGTAGCATCTGATACAGAACAATCATTGTTAACTACACATGTAATTGATTTTAAAAACATATTAAAGAACAACTTAAGATCTTTGAACGTCATGTCAGTAATTCCATCTCGGCAATTGATTTGAGTTTTGGCAATTGCCAAGAATGGTCATCCTAAAATTACCTTTGGTTGCTCCTTCATCCTTACTGGTGCATAATCAAGCACCATAAAGTCTACAGGGTAGTAGAACTCTCCTAACTTGATTATCACATCCTTAACCATCCCCCGGGGTTGTTTCCATGTCGAATCAGCAAGCACTACTATTTTGTTAGTTTCATGTAATGGACCAAATTCATATTAGTCATACAAACTTCCTGGAAGGATGCTCACACCGGCTCCATAATCCAAAAGTGCCCATTTGATTTTAAATTTCCCAACTTGAATCAGAATAATTGGTTCTCCTAAGTCACTTCCTTCCACTTCATCAACTTCCTTGTTGTTACCTGTAACTACTTGAGAAAGAGTGGTTAAATCATAATCAATACATTCAGATTTAGGAATGATACTAACCGAATTGATATGCACATTCTTCGAACTTGAGGCTTGATGTTCAAGGTTCTTTGTTGTATTACTTGGAAGCTTCCCCAGTTCTCGTTCGGACAATTGTTCAGCTAATTGTCCAAGTTGCTTGGCAATGGCCTCATTGGTCTTTTCTTGCACCTCTCTAAATTGCTTAAACTCTTTCATCTCCTTTGTAAGATCTTGAATTGCTGACAAAATTGCATTATCATTGCTATTGTTAGTAGAAGTACCTTGTTGATGTTGTTGATTCCTTTGATTATATTTACCACCTGGTTGGTAGTTTCTTTGATTGTAGTTGTTCCTTTGATAACCGCCTTGATTGCATTCTTGTTGTTGGCCTTGATATTGGTTGCTTTCTTGATTTGGTACCTGAAAAGAAGGATTCAATTGGTTAGTATTGTTACCATCTAAGATTTGGGTGATTTCTAAGACCAGGATAATATGTGTGTTGGGTCTGATAAGGATAGTCTATATGATCAACACAATCAAAGTCAACAAAGGTCAGGGAGCTCACTGAGAAGGTATCAAAGGCTGATGAGTTAAGGTTGGATGTGCAGGATCTTACAAGGCAATTTGAAAGGGCAAGTGCAAGGGCAGAAGAGGAAAGTACAGCAGGAGCGGATTAAGAAACATCTGATAAAGCTAAAGAGGAAGCGAGAGATGGGCAAGAAGACCATGAGTGAGGTCCAACCTAGGGGAGAATTGATGATCTAGTATAGGTTGGACTCACTATAGTTGATAGGTTTACTTTGTTATGTAATAGGCTAAATGTTAGTTTTATCTTGTAATTTGTTGAATTTTGTATTCCAGCGAAACTACGGGCGAAACTATAGTTTCGCCCGGAGTCAGCTGATTTAGTTCACCCGGCGAATCTATAGTTCGCTGCCGGGTGAAACTAGTATTTAGACAGGCAGTTTCGCTAGTCAGCGAAACTAGGTTTCTTATATATTGTAAGTTTTCTATCTTTGTAGGGGACTGATTGCAAAACACTAATACAAAATATCATTGTTGCAATTATGTGTGTGTGGCTAGAAGCTTATTTTCATCATCATTGAGCCTTTTAATTGTTTATTATTGTTTAGATTCATAATAGTTCATTGTGTTATTGAGTTTATTGTGTTAAATCAGTGGAAAATCATTTTCATACATCAAGTGCACTGTTGAATCGATCCGAAGGACCAACAATGTGTTAGAATTCATATCATATGTCTTCCTTTCTCCTTGCCTTTTTATTGATGTACACTTTCACTCTTCCTTAAATTCAAGTAGCATGTGACCAATGTATGGCCATTGTCATTGCACATGTCACACACTTCATACTCACTAGATATGTTTGCCACGCCACTCTTTCCAACTTTAAGGCTTGTAATTTCTCGTTTTAGAACCGCAATTCTATCCATGGCCACATGATCATTCACCATCTTTATGTTTGCACCCCTTGACCTTCGGCTTGATTGTGCACACTTCTTGGAGATTACACTCATCCTTTCAAGAATATCCGAATCATCATCCTCATAGTTTAAGGTGAACGTTCCTGCACTTGTGGAATTTACATCTCTATCATCCTCCGGTGATAGCCTATCATAGAATGCTAAAATCAACTCCCACTTAGCTATGCCATGATGTGGAAAAGTTCTTAGTATCTCTTTGAATCGGCGAAAAGCTTCATGGAACTGTTCATCTTATTGTTGTGTAAATCCTCGAATGGCTCGCCTTGATCACTTGTCCTTTGGGAAGTATAGTATTCATCCAAGAATTATTGTTGCATTTATACCCATGTGTGAATACTTGCAAATGGTAGAGATAGGAACCATTGTTTGGCCTTGTCTTTAAGGGTAAATTGAAAAGGACCAATTTAACTTCATCCGTTGAAAAGCCTTGGCCACCAATGGTGGTACATGATGCCTCAAATTCAGATATATGAAAATAGGCTTCTTCAGTTGTCATACCATGAAAGTGAGGGAGAATTCCCAAACATCATGGTCAGACTTCAAAAGCTCATCCCCTTTGTGTTGGTGAAACTATAAGAGATGAATTGATGGTAATGGCGGGACGAAAGTGACTATCCACACCATGTGCTGGTACATAGTGTTGCGCTCCTAGATTGGCTGGTATGCCATTAATGGGTTAACCTTCAACGTTGTTGCGAATGGGTGGTTGAGCATAACCACCCTGATCCCGATTTGGTTGACGGTTTTGATAGCCCGATTGGTTCCCATAATCCTCAAAATCATGTTGGTTTTGTCTGTCCATATCGACTTGATCTTCAATCCACTCATCCACATAATTAGTGTGATGACTTCCTTCCACTAAAAACCGTTCCTCGTTCCTATGAAGACTACCTTCCTCGTTATGCTGAAAACTGAGATTACGCGCCCAGAAATTTGGCATTGGTTGGAAATATACGGGAGGAGGTTGGTGTTGCACACCTTGATTTACAGGGATCGGCCCCTGAGGTTGAGGTTGCACTAGTTGAGGTTGAGGTGGAGGATCATCAGGTTGAGGGAACACGAGTAATGGAATATCACCTAAAGGTTGGTTGGGTTGTGGTACTCCTTGGTTTTCTGGATTGTTCATCATTCTTGACCGGTTGCTTTCGGGTGTTCTTGAAAGTCTGCTTAATATCCGATGAGCTATTGCTGATGATGTACTTTTTTTCTATCCTGTTTGACCATGAATTTAAGAAGTCCTTGAAGTTGATGCTTTTTGAAACACCTGATTCGCTCTTGTAGTCTTCTCGATTTCGGGATCAAATTGCAATGGTGAGGTCCTTCCTGAAAATCTTGTATGCATTAATGTAATGGTTACCTGTAAACAAGAAAACACAAAATACCTCACGTAATACTGAACAAGAAAACAAATTAAAAAAGAAAAACATAAAAATAAAACCTTTTTGGGTTTTTATAAAATTTTTTAGAAAAGCAAATAAAAACTATTAAACACTAAGCGCACTAATTCCCCGGTAACGGCACCATTTTGATCTGGTTGTCGAGACTCGAACAAAAACAAGTTATTATATTGGTCTTAGCTACCTTTATTGTGTAAGGGTAAGTAAGGTCGTCTCCATGGGCAATATGTGGAAAGTGTTTAACGAATATGACTCAATTAACTTAAAGACACAAACTTTATAATTAAAAATTGGAACTTTAAATGAATTGAATAACACAAGTGCAAAAAGCAATAAACTTTAGAATGAATTTAATAAATAATGAGAAACAATCGCTTTTGAGTTTCAAGTTCTCCAAGATCAATGGATTATCGAGTGTACTTTAGGGTTGCATAACTCGACTCAAGATCCTAGCTTTTGATTGAAGTGATAACCAAGGAATAATCTTTTAAGACTAGTTCATTCACAAAGTTACCAATTCATCTATATGAAGTGATCTACTTGTTTCAATGAGCTAACGATGCAAGGAAACCAAAAACTGATGATAAAGCAAATAACTTTCTTTATAAACAAATTGTTTAACTCAATCAAAACCTTCAATTACATTTAATCACAAAGTGTTCAACATAAAAAAACCCTAACCATGACTAACCATCTCACTTGGCAAGATCTATCCACCCGAAAGTAATCACGAACGAACTAGCCAATCATAGTCTTCATTGAATCTTCAATCGTGGTTTGATGTTGATCAATGATGATTTAGTGAGAGTTGGGAAGCTTGAAAGAACCCAAAATCACCTTGAATTTGCTAGATTTTGACTGGAAAAAGTTGTCTTCCGAATTGGGATTGGATGTGTTTAAATAAACTTCAAGATCAACAAAATCCGGGTGTTTGTTGATGATCGGCGTATGATACGCCGACCCTGGGCGTATCATGCACCCATATCAGTATTCGTACACCCAACTTTCTGTTATTGTTTCCACATACGCGCACTGGTACGCCGCCCATATGTCGACCGGCGTATCATACGCTCATACCTGGCGTATCATAGGCCGGTACACCTAAATTTGTGCCTTTTTTGTAACTTTTGATATTTACATCTTTAGTCCTTGTAGTTTCATGTTTGGATTCTTTTACTTCTAATTAAGCTTGTTTAGGCTTTGAACACCTATAAACAAAACACAACCAACGTAATCCCATTCCACAATAACAACGATGTAAAATCACATAATTAGATCAATTAAGCCTTTGATTATTATCACGTGATCAGCCATCATTTTACATAACGTTCAAATTGACTGATAACATTCATTAAGACATTCATTATCTTTCTTTCTTTCATTATCTTTCTCTTTCATTAACTAGGATTGCACAAAGCAAGAGCCTACATCATATGGTTGGCAACAAATGCCAAACCCCTACCAGTACACATTTATAAGTGGTAGTTAACCCCTGACAGTCCTAAACTGCTAGGCACAAAGCCTGCTATGACACCCCACCTAAACCCGGGCAGGCGTCTACAATTGATACAACTTACAGCGGAAGCTAACATATGTTTTATTACAAACTATAATATTATCAACTTGTTACACTACTATTTTACAATAATATCTAAAAACAAAATAAAATAAAACTTCTTGGTCTTCTAGATCCTTTATCTTTGAGTAGCTTTTAAGGATTTCCTTAGGGGTTACCTGTGATACATATACTAAAAAAAGACGTCAGCTAATGCTGGTGAGCTCATGCTATACATTTTATAAAAACTCACATTGACATGCATACAATATGAGTTGTGATATTTGGGTCCCTAGGCACAGTGCTGTAAGGCCCCGTTCCCGGGACCCTTATAGCTGGTCAATCATTGCACATAAAACGTAAAACATATATTTAAGTGTACTTAAACAACGCAGCGGAATAATTTAAAATCATTTCATTCATTGCTTTTGCAAAATAATACAACATTCATAATCGTTACAAAATATTGTTTGTTCGCATTACAATTCAAAAACGTCAGAATTTAAACAATGGATGCCATTCCAAAAATGCCAAGTAGCTGCCCCGTGCCATCCTCAGCAACATTACCTGCCAACTGGAAAATACATAAAAATCAGTGTTGCTGAGTGAGTTCTAGTTTTATAAACAAAATACTTTTCTTTCGTTTAAAACCGTTCTTTACGTTCATTTGCGATCATACATCATACGTACACATAGATAATATTATTATTATCTTCCATCATTATTCGTTAACTTACATTCATTCATCATCGCACGTCATCTTTATCATTCGTTATCTTCCTTACCGTACTACACGTACATTCATTAACTTCCGATGACATGTACTGTACCCCGAACATTGTGCACGAAGCTGACCCTAGGTCCTGGGGCAAGTAAACTCATCATTATCATTCATCTTTCATTCCGGACCAATGCCATGTGCTATACCCCAAACATTGTGCACGAAGCTGGTTACTGGGCCTGCGGTCTATCATAGACCTCGAACATTATGCACGACGCTAACTCCAGTACCTAGGGCAAGCGGCAAGGGTCCATGGTCAATCACAAAGATTAGACCCTAGTGTGCATCCTTTCGGGGTAGCTAACCCGCACAAAGTTGAGCCAACACCCTTCATTGGGTGTGAACCTCCATACATTGCTTGCAACACTTTTCATTACATCATTCATTAATGCATGCATTCTTTCATTCTTTAGGTTCCTCTTTTCATTCATCATTACTTTCCGCTTTACATTACCTAATTCTTTTCATTCATTTCAGACCCATAACACGTAAGTCACGGAATAATACATAATAGGAACATAAAGTCAACATAACACATTCATACATAGCATCATATAAACATCACATACCCCATCACACATCATCATAAACATCATGCAACAACCATTCACATACGTTCAACATAAAAACATAACTGACCCTCCGCGGGGCAGCGGGGGTTCTGGGATGGCAGCCCCTGACAGCGGGGTCCTAGGGGCAGCAGCCCCTAGTGGGGTCCAAGGGGCTGGACCCCTGGCTGGGCCAGGGCTGCTAGGTCAGCGCGAAAAACCTTTTAGCTTCTCAATCAAGCTTTTAAATTTAAATTCTTCCTGTTAAAACCTTTTAAATTCTCAATCAAGCTTTTAAATTTAAATTCTTACGTTACATAATATTTTTAAACATTTATATGGCACATTTCCTAATGGAAAAATCGATTTTCCTGTTAAAACCTTTTAAATTCTTGGACATTTAAAACATATATTCAGTATGTATTTCCAGCCCCAAACAAGTTTAAAACCTTAAAAATAGGGGATCTAGAACTCACATGGACTCAGTGAGTAGCTTCTGAATCAAGCTTTCTAAGCGAGGGTCGCACTACACAGCCTGCAGATAAGTTAACACTCAAAGGGGTTAATTTCTGCCTAATTTCGCTGCATGATTAGCAGTTTCGCTAGCATCTTCGCTGCCAGTTTTGCTGCTTGTTTCGCCCAACTTTCGTTGGAAATTCAAGTCTGCGAAACTACCTGCGAAACTATAGTTTCGCAGGAAGATCCATAGTTTCGTTGGACGACTACATAATTTCGCTGGATGAACATCCAGTTTCGCAGAACAGGCTGAAATTACGAACCAACCCATTGTTGACCCAAAACTTCAATCTTTTATACCCAAAACCTTGGTTTATCACCCAAGAAGCTATATCTAAGCTTCTTACATGTTTTCTTACACAAAAACGTGAGTTTTGGGTGATTCTTTGCCACTTTCAAAAACCCCAAACCCTAGAATATGGGTTTGCCCTTAAAGAACCGGTTAAACGATGTTTCTTACCTGGATTCTTGGTCTTTTCTTGTTGTTTGGATGTCCACAAACACCGATATTCAATCTCTTGATCAACCGAGCCTTGGATCACCACTTTCTCTCTCTACACTCTCTCTTTAGAAGTTGGGTGTTGAGTTGCAAATGAGAGTGGCTCTTGCTGATCCGTTCATATATACTGGGCGTTCCCGGGACCTTAAATTCTTTGAACACATAACCCGCTAGGTCTACTTGGTCCATACTCCATTTCCCGCTTATTTTCTTTAAATAATCCCGGCTAAGCCCATTATTATTAACTAGCTCTTTTCGACTTTATTCTGGGCGTTACAAGTCCACCCCCCTTATTTAGGTTTCGTCCTCGAAACTTGTTATTCCTTGAATAGACGTGGGTAGTGTTGTCTCATTTCCTCTTCAGTCTCCCACGTAGACTCAGATCCCTTCCTGTGCTTCCACTGTACTCGCACAAGTGGAACCACTTTATTCCTTAGCCTCTTCTCCTTGCGATCGATGATCGCCACTGGTTGCTCCACATAATTGCGCCGTTCATCCACTTCAATATCCTCTAGTGGCACCACCATATCCTCATCGGCTAAGCACTTTCTCAAGTGAGATACATGGAATGTCGGATGAATTCCCCTTAACTCACTAGGCAACTCCAACCTGTAGGCCACCTCTCCTACTCGGGCAATGATTCGAAAAGGCCCTATGTATCTCGGGCTCAACTTGCCCTGCTTTCTAAACCGAATGATCCCCTTCCAAGGTGAGACTTTCAGCATAACTCTATCTCCCACCTTGAACTCAATCGGTCTACGTCTCTTGTCAGCATACGACTTCTGCCTCTCTTTAGCTGCCTTCATAAAGGCTTTGATCTTTTTGAGTTTCTCAGTCGTAGCCTCTATCACCTCAATACTTCCCAATTCTTTCTGACCAATATCACCCCAACAAACAGGTGTCCTATATCTCCTACCGTATAGCATCTCATAAGGAGGCATACCAATGCTGGCATGATAACTGTTATTGTATGAGAATTCCGCTAATGGCAAGTGGTCATCCCAACTTCCTCCAAAATCAATGACGCATGCCTAAAGCATATCTTCAAGCATCTGAATGGTCCTTTCTGACTGACCATCTGTCTGGGGATGATATGCCGTGGTGATATGTAACCTCGTTCCCATCGCATCATGAAATCTCTTCCAGAACTTGGATGTAAACCGAGTGTCACGATCAGACACAATAGACACCGGTACACCATGGCGACTTACGATCTCCTTGGTGAATAGATCCGCGAGTCTCTCAGAGGAATACGTCTCTCGGATCGGTAGGAAGCGAGCACTCTTCGTCAGACGATCAACTATCACCCATATGGCATCATACCCTCTCTCAGTATGTGGTAGCTTCGTAATGAAGTCCATGGTGATATGCTCCCACTTCCAGTCGAGTATATCCAATGGTTGGATCTTCCCGTACGGCTTCTGATACTCTGCCTTCACTTGCAAGCAAGTAAGGCACTTACTCACGTACTCCACTACGTCACGCTTCATACCCGGCCACTAATAATCTTTCTTCATGTCTTGATACATTTTCGTGGCACCGGGATGAATGGAGTATCGAGTCTTATGAGCTTCGTCCATGATCTTCCCACGTAGATCCCCATAACGAGGAATCCACATTTGTTCGAATCGGGTTTTAACACCAAGAGTGTTTTCTCTTAACTCCGCGACCATACCTCTCATCCTTTAGGAGTTAAGACGATCTTCTTTCAACGCCTCGTCTTGAAACTCCTTAACCTGCTTCATCACATCAGAGGTCATAATCAATTGGTAAGCCTTCACTCGGATTGGTTCAGGCCTCTCCTTTCGGCTAAGGGCATCCGCCACTACGTTGGCTTTGCCCGGATGGTAATGGATTTCACAATCATAATCCTTTATCAGTTCCAACCTTCTCCTTTGCCTCATCTTCAAATCTTTTTGCTCGAAGAAGTACTTCAAGCACTTGTGGTCGGTAAAAATGGTGCACTTCGTCCCATACAGGTAGTGCCTCTAAAATTTTAATGCAAAGACCACAGCTGCTAGCTCCAAATCATGTGTAGGGTAATTAACCTCATGAACCTTCAATTGTCGGGATGCGTAAGCTATAACCTTTCCTCGCTGCATCAGTACGCAGCCCAACCCCGAGTAAGAAGCATCAGAATAAACCACCAAATCCTCGCTTCCTTCAGGTAATGACAAGACAAGAGCCTGAGTCAACCTTGCCTTCAACTCTACGAAAGCCTTCTCTTGATCTTGACCCCAAACAAACTTCACATCCTTACGGGTCAACTTAGTCAGCGGAGAAGCTATCTTGGAGAAGTCTTGGATGAACCTTCTATAATAGCCCGCCAACCCCAAGAAACTACGGATCTCGGATGGCGTCTTTGGAGACTTCCATTGAATCACTACCTCCACCTTAGCCGGGTCCACCATAATCCCCTCGAGATTTACCATGTGACCCAAAAACTAAACTTCGCACAACCAGAACACGCACTTGGAGAACTTAGCATACAGCTTCTCCTTTCATAGCGTCTCTAACACTTCCCGAATGTGACCGGCATGCTCCTCCTCGCTCCTCGAATAAATCAGGATATCATCGATGAACACAATCACTGATTTATCCAACATCGGCCGACACACTCATTTCATCAAGTCCA
Organism: Flaveria sonorensis; assembly: GCA_025506505.1. NCBI lineage: Eukaryota > Viridiplantae > Streptophyta > Magnoliopsida > Asterales > Asteraceae > Flaveria > Flaveria sonorensis. The sequence goes on along the minus strand of CM046425.1, from coordinate 19,187,862 downwards.
TAAAAGCAGCTGGCTCGTTTGTTAAACCAAAAGACATAACGAGAAACTTGTAGTGTCTATAACGCGTGTGAAAAGCTGTTTTAGGAATATCTTGTTCCTTCACTTTCAACTGATGGTAGCCAGATCGAAGGTCTATCCTTGAGAACCAACTGGCACCTTGGAGCTGATCAAACAAGTCATCAATCCTCGGTAATGGATACCGGTTCTTCACCGTCAGCTTATTCAACTCACGATAGTCAATACACATCCTCATGCTACCGTCCTTCTTCTTCATGAACAAGACCGGGACACCCCATGGTGAGATACTCAGTCTAATAAACCCTTTATCAAGCAACTCTTACAGTTGCTCCATCAGTTCCTTCATCTCGGTCGGAGCCAACCGATACGGTGCCTTAGCAACAGGTTAGGCACCGGGTATCAAGTCAATCTGGAACTCAATCTCACGGTCCGGTGGCACACCTGGTAAATCTTCTGGGAACACGTCTGGGAAGTCACACACAACCGATACATCAGACAGTTGTGGTGTTGGTGTATCCACATCCTTCACGTAGGCCAAGTAGGCACTACATCCACGCCTCATACACTTTTCCGCCATCAACATTGAAATCACCTTCGGAATCATAGTAACTCGATCACCGTAAATCGTCACTGAACTCCCGTCAGGCGCTGTCAGTCGAATCATCTTCTTACGACATACGATATTCGCCTCGTAGGCAGCCAACCAATCCATTCCCAGGACTACATCGAACTCGCCTAAGGTCATCACAAATAGCCTAGCAGGAAACTTATGACCTTCTAATTCTACATTACAACCTTCAATCATCTCAGAAATCCTGGTAGACTTACCTATGGTAGTTTCTACATCGAAGGGCTCATCAATAGTTCTACTCCTAATGGGCAACTTAGCACAAAAGGCGGCAGAAATAAAACTCCTACTAGCGCCGGAATCAAATAACACAGAGGCAAGAGTTTGGTTTACTAGAAACGTACCCGACACCACATCGAGGTCCATCCTAGCCTCCTCCTGGGTCATCGTGAAAGCTCTGGCGCTTGCTTTCTGCCCCTCGGTTCAGGTCGTCTTCTTCGCTCTGGAACTCTCAGCCCTTGGCTTCTTGCATTCTCGACAAATGTGGCCCTTTCCACCACAGTTAAAACACCTTGCCGCCTTGCACTCTCTTGCCATGTGGCCAGGCTTTCCACACTTAAAGCACACGTTCAATCCCCACCTACACTCCCCGGTGTGCTCCTTCCCACACTTGCCACACCTCTTCGACTCCGCACCGGATGTGACCACATGTCGGTCATCCACTCGTGCATTCTTGTTGTTTGCCGGGGCACCACCCTGAACAAACCTCTTCCCATTCCAGTTTCGATCACCACCGCCTTTCTTGCTCACCTCAGCCACCACCACTTCCCTTTCGTCGTACAGCCTTCCCGCCATATCGACCACCGACCTGAACGTACTTGGCCGAGCAGCGATCATATGCCTACGAATATCCGCCGGCAAGCCCTGAATATACCTCTTGATCTTTCGCGACAGAGGTGTCACCTGATCTGGCACCAGTCGTGCCATCTCGTGAAACTTGGTGGTGTATTGATGATGCGTCATGGTTCCCGCCTCCAGCTGCAGGAATTCCTTTTCTACCTTGTCGAGCTCCCTATGAGGACAGAACTTCTTGATCACCAGCATCTTTAACTTTGGCCACCTGATTCTTCCAATTGCCATACTACCCTCGGCTTGGACGATATTATCCCACCAGCACAGAGCCGAGTCCACAATTGAATGAGTGGCAAACTTCACCTTTTGATCCTCCCAGCACTCGCTGATATCAAGTATAGCTTCCATCTCCCTCACCCACCGGTGAGCAGCAGCAGCAGTGCCATTTCCGTCAAAATCGGAGGCTTGCATCTTTGAAATGCCCCATAGTTACAGCCTCGTGCTCCCTCCGGCACAGGCTCTTTTTCTTTTTCCTCATCAGTAGAGACAACCGTCTCAGTCCCCGGTTGCTCCCTTACTCCCGAGGACCTATTCCTCTCTTTCCTTTCTCCTTCCCTTATGGCCTTGATCACTTCAGTCACCACATACGATAAGATTGTCTGCATGACCTGGTGAACCTCTTCCACCACCGCCTCCTTCACTGAGGCCCTTAAGTTAGCACTCTCGTCACCGCCCTCTGGATGAGGGGTCTCGGGCTCATCATGTGCTATCTCCTCAGCCCTAGCCTTCCCTCTCGTGACCCGTGGTCCTGCACCACGTCCACCACGGCCTCCACCTCGAGAATCCTTTGAAGATCTACCACCGGCCATCCTAAAACACGCTATAAGATTCAAACACTAACACGGTCATTCAAGGTAATAGCTCAGTTTATGTCAAGTATAGTAAGTCCCTAATTACAGTGGCCAGTTATGATTAGCCACTTACTTTACTCTTTATACCCCAAGCATTTCCTATCCTGACTACATTAGTATCTAAATCTACTAAAGGCACATAAATCACATAACATGCGCACGTAATATCGGTTAACATTAAAGAAAATACCTGATGGCACGTAGCTACTCGGACTGGCATCCCTTCCCTTTTGTCCCATTCTCAGTTTAAGTTTAGGTTTCTTTTGAAAATATTTACCCGTTTCACTTAAACTTTGGCTCTGATACCAACTTGTAAGGCCCCGTTCCCGGGACGCTTACAGCTGGTCAATCATTGCACATAAAACGTAAAACATATATTTAAGTGTACTAAAACAACGCAGCGGAATAATTTAAAATCATTTAATTCATTGCTTTTGCAAAATAATACAACATTCATAATCGTAACAAAATATTGTTTGTTCGCATTACAATGCAAAAATGTCAGATTTAAACAATGTGTGCCATTCCAAAAACGCCAAGTAGCTACCCCGTGCCATCCTTAGCAACATTACCTGCCAACTGGAAAATACATAAAAGTTAGCGTTGCTGAGTGAGTTCTAGTTTTATAAATAAAATACTTTTCTTTCGTTTGAAACCATTCTCTACGTTCATTTGTGATCATACATCATACGTACACATAGATAATGTTATTATTATCTTCCATCGTCATTCGTTAACTTACATTCATTCATCATCGCATGTCATCTTTATCATTCGTTATCTTCCTTACCGTAGTATACGTACATTCATTAACTTCCGATGACATGTACTGTACCCCGAACATTGTGCACAAAGCTGACCCTAGGGCCTGGGGCAAGTACACTCATCTTTATCATTCATCTTTCATTCCGGACCAATGCCATGTGCTATACCCTGAACATTGTGCACGAAGCTGGTTACTGGGCCTGAGATCTATCATAGACCTCAAACATTGTGCACGAAGCGGACTCCAATACCTAGGGCAAGCGGCAAGGGTCCCATACATATGGTCAATCACAAAGATTAGACCCCAGTGTGCATCCTTTCGGGGTAGCTAACCCGCATACAGTTGAGCCAACACCCTTCATTGGGTGTGAACCTCCATACATTGCTTGCAACACTTTTCATTACATCATTCATTAATGCATGCATTCTTTCATTCTTTACGTTCCTCTTTTCATTCATCATTACTTTCCGCTTTACGTTACATAATACTTTTCATTCATTTCATACCCATAACACATAAGTCACAGAATAATACATAATAGGAACATAAAGTCAACATAACACATTCATACATAGCATCACATAAACATCACATACCCCATCACACATCATCATAAACATCATGCATCAACCATTCACATACGTTCAACATAAAAACATAACTGACCCTCCGTGGGGCAGCGGGGGTTCGGGGACAGCAGCCCCTGATAGCGGGGTCCTAGGGGTAGCAGCCCCTAGTGGGGTCCAAGGGGCAGCGCCCCTGGTTGGGGGCGGGCTGCCAGGTCAGCGCGAAAAACCTTTTAGCTTCTCAATCAAGCTTTTAAATTTAAATTCTTCCTGTTAAAACCTTTTAAATTCTCAATCAAGCTTTTAAATTTAAATTCTTACGTTACATAATATTTTTAAACATTTATATGGCACATTTCCTAATGGAAAAATCGATCTTCCTGTTAAAACCTTTTAAATTCTTGGACATTTAAAACATATTTTCAGTATGCATTTAAAACAAGTTTAAAACCTTTAAAATAGGGGTTCTAGAACTCACCTGGACTCAGTGAGTAGCTTCTTAATCAAGCTTTCTAAGCAAGGGTCGCACTACACAGCCTGCAGATAAGTTAACACTCAAAGGGGTTAATTTCTGCCTAATTTCGCTGCATGATCAGCAGTTTTGCTGTCACCTTCGCTGGCAGTTTCACTAGCAGTTTCGCTGGCATCTTCGCTGCCAGTTTCGCCCAACTTTCGTTGGAAATTCAAGTCTGCGAAACTATGTGCGAAACTATAGTTTCGCAGGAAGATCCATAGTTTCGCTAGACGACTACATAATTTCGCTGGATGAACATCTAGTTTCACAAAACGTGCTGAAATTACGAACCAACCCATTTTTGACCCAAAACTTCAATCTTCTACACCCAAAACCTTGGTTTATCACCCAAGAAGCTATATCTAAGCTTCTTACATGTTTTCTTACACAAAAACGTGAGTTTTGGGTGATTCTTTGCCATTTTCAAAAACCCAAACCCTAGAATCTGGGTTTGCCCTTAAAGAACTGGTTAAACTATGTTTCTTACCTAGATTCTTGGTCTTTTCTTGTTTTTTGGATGTCCACAAACACCGATCTTCAATCTCTTGATCAACCGAGCCTTGGATCACCACTTTCTCTCTCTACACTCTCTCTCTAGAAGTTGGGTGTTGAGTTGCAAATGAGAGTGGCTCTTGCTGATCTGTTCATATATACTGGGTGTTCCCGGGACCTTAAACTCATCGAACACATAACCCACGAGGTCTACTCGGTCCATACTCCATTTCCCGCTTATTTTCTTTAAATAATCCCGGCTAAGCCCATTATTATTTACAGGCTCGTTTCGACTTTATTCCGGGCGTTACAAGTGCCTTCCCTAGTTTTACCACAACAACCGGTAGTGGGTTTGTCAGACCTTATCTGCCATCAAATAGGTATGAGCATATGCCTGATGCATAAGAGGAACCCTATCCTCTTTTCAGCCAGTTCGACACACCCCATTAAATATATCAGGATCCTGTATACCCCAACCGACCCGTACATATATGTAAGCATTATAATTATTACTAGTATAGACAGAACGAGTATATTATCATAATTTTGAAAACAGTCATGATAACTCACCTTGGTGTTTAAGTATTTTTGAGACAGATAGACAGTTTCAGAGTTGCATTCCTGTTCGGAATTTGTGCTAGTCTTAGCAACTAGTTAGGTATGAAGGTACTACCTAGTAATAATCATGATTGGTTTTGGATAGCATTTACCTTGTTTAAGCATGGTTGATCAGTACATGCCTAATCAAGGTTAGGCTACCCAACCCTAAGTTCTACTCTTAGTAATATACTAAATCTTACAATTTATAATTTAAACTTAAAAGACTAGAACTTAAATACGTACCTGAGTTGAGGTAAAAGATGTTTGAAATTATGTTTACCAAAATCGTATGATGTATATGTACTTATAAATGAGTTTGAAAGTTGATAAGGGAATCTTCAGAAAATAGAAATATTCATACAAACACAACACGTATAAATTTGCTTGGATACATATTCCTATCCATATTACACGTCCCATACATGCTTACAAGCTCAAAGATTACATACAATAATAATTTATTATTTTATTATTATAATTAATTTAGCTACTTAACTCGTTTTTCTCGTATAATTTATTTTTAAAATATAATGTTTTACAAAGTTTCAAATACGTCATTGAGACGAGCTTATGTTTCTCTACGAGTCGACCTAAGTTTCATTAAAAATGGAGCATTTAAATATATTTAATCGGTTCCTTACGATACTAAAAATCGTCTAAATACTTACAATTTTAAATAGTTATTTTACTCGTTACTTACTCGTTCGACAATATATAAAAGAAAAACTTCATATTTCACATATTTATTTATAACTATTACATTGAGGTTGGGGTATTACACCTACTCATGAATACAGGTCCTATTCATTTATTCATTGGTCAATCACAAGGATTAGACCCAGATGTGCATTCTCATGGGCTGAAACAGCCGCACATCAGTTGAGCTAATGACAACATGGTCGTGCACCTCCTTTCATTTTGCTTGCAAGACTTTTTATTCATCATAAGGGCATGGGGGTAACATTCATTAAGTTCCAATGTCTTCTTTTATTCCTTTGTGTCCACTTGATTATGAATAATCCTTTTAAGATATCCATAGTCATTAATCACATAACATGAAGTATAATAATTATTCATAATAGTAGAACATAAAAAGGTAAAACATAACAAAAAAACATTTAACAATCATAAACCCTCATTAAAACATAAGCACTAATCACTTAAACTCCTTCTCCAAAATTTCAGGAAAATCCTAAATATTTACAGCGCATGCATAAGGTACATAGCACATGACTTAATCGCTAAGTGTCCATAGAGGACAACCTAAGTCTACAGTGGATAGCCAAAGTCCACAGCGGACAACCAAAGTCCACAACGGAAAACCAAAGTCCATAGCGGATGAATTAAACACAAGAGTCCATAGTGGATAGTCAATGTCCACAAAGGATGACTAAGGTTCATAGCGGATGACTTTAACACTTGCCCACAGCGTAGATGCATGAATATTAAATTGTCCATAGCGGACATGCATGAATATTAAAGTGTCCACAATAGACATGCATGAATATCTAAGCGTCCACAGCGGACATGCATTAAAACCTTCATAGGTGTCCATAGCGGACATCCAAAGCCCACAGCGGACAGTTGTTTAAAAACTTATAAGCTGCTTATGTGAATTCTAGTCCCATACAACATCTTTAAATGTATACTTAGCATAGATCTATCAGATTCACACCTGGCACACCCATTAATCATCACAGATATCATGAAAAACATACATCATTCCTAAAAAGTGATCTTTATCATGGAAAACATAGTTTTGCTAAGAAACATTATTTTAATACACATATCAGCCCAAAACTAGTAGAAAAATGTAAAAGAGGGGATCTAGAACACACCTTAACTAGCCTTTGAGCTAACCACTAAAAACCCGAGAGCAAACCTTGAGTTCTAACACCTTTTGAAGGATTCTTCCACTTTCTCACCGGTGGGAGCCTTTTTTCTCTCTCTTCAGCCGTAGGTTGAGTGCATGGGGAGAGAGGGTATGGGCGACCATATCCTTTTTAAACCCCATTATAGGACGGTTTGGCCCTTGTACACTTTTACCCCTTGCTTTCTACAATAATAACCTATTTGCTCCTTTATCTTTCTTTTTGAAGTTTTCGGGTGTTACAAGTTGCCGCGCGACAACCTAATGTTGTTGCGCAAGAAAATCTAGAGAGAATAAATAGATGTTTTTCCCTTGTATCTCATTATGTGTGTTTATTTTGTAAAAGTGCTCCAAGGTTGAGAGAGCAAAGAGTTATGTGATAGGCCGCTCGAGGTGAGTTCACCTTGGGTGGATTGAGCTTTAGCGATGGAATCTTCTTTGGTATTGTAATCGTTTGATTAATAATATTTGATTGAGTTTGTTTAAAATTCACTGATATAACACACGCACACATCCGTCTTAATTTGATCATCAAGTGCAACAATATGTGGAATTGATCGTGATGAGGACTTTACATTTGGTATCAGAGCAAGGTGTTGCTCTTGATACATGGATTTTCATTTGGCAGTTATCCGTTTAAGATGTTAAACATGGAGGTTGAATATCTAAAGGTTTAGATTGAGTTTGGACCGGATTTGAAGGAGAAGAAGGTGAAACCGAGGGTGAACACACATGAAATCAGCTTTGTTACATCATTACACGTGGTATCTTCGGCTTTTGATGGTGGAAAATGTAGATTTGAGACCGTAGCACTGATTTAAACACATAAAAGTCAATTTTGGTTGATGTTTTCATGGGAATAACTGCATCATGCAAAAACTTTGCAAAAGTAAACGTATTTTGCAAGAAATTTTTCATGACAGAAATTTTCATGAGAAAACTTTTTCATGCGAGATCTTTCATGTGAGAAATCTCATTCGATAACTTTCATGCGAGAACTTTCCACGAGAAAACTTTTCATGTGAGAACTTTCCACGAGTAAACTTTTCATGCGAGAACTTTTCATGAAAAAACTTTTCATGAGAGAACTTTTCCATGAGAAAACTTATCCATGAGAAAACTTTTTATGAAAAAACTTTTCATGCAAAATCTTCACACTAGTAATCATCATTTGTGAAATTTTTTTCATGCAAAAACTTCACCATGTGAAAACTTCATCATCCATACAAAAACTATGACCAATTTCAATTTTTGCAAAAACTTTGCAAAATGCGAGAACATGATCTAGATGCAAAAACTTGTTAGTAATTGAAGGTATTCAAACAAGTTTTTTTTCTTATATCTGGAAGATACTAGATGATTTGATGTTTGGTACATAAATAGGGGGTTTCGTGATGTTTGATCATGTTAAAGATTCTATATGTACAACATTTTATTCAGGCCATTCGTTTATTGAAACTTGACAATGTGAGCTTATCTTATCTTACAGATGTGGACAATGATCGAACAGTTTAGTTAAATGAAGAATCAAGATTTTTTGGGATTCTTGCTTTGAAAATATGGGCTTATTAAATCTTACATAGGGGGAACAATACTTTAGATGATCTAGTTCGTCATCACAAAATCTTGTCATCGGATTGAAGAATGGGTTCTGGGAATCCGAAATGGAAGTTGGATCTCTTTGTCGTATGCCTAATACATCTTAAGTTGCAAGCAATCAAAATAAAACGGTTTTATCTTGATTAAAACGTGACATCCTTTATGAAGCTATACATTAGGAGGTGGTTACAGGTGAGGGGGAAGACTGAAAAAAAGATACCTGAGGATTAGATAATTCATGAAGATGAGTGACCAAAGTCAAATACAACTTGATATCATAATCCATAGGGGGAAATTCTATGGACCGAGATTTTATGGATTACAATACGAACTAAAAATCAAGAACTCAAATCATACGAGAAATACAAGGATGCAAGAACTCCAAGATGATGGATACAAATCGTATTAAATGAGAAGTTGGAGTTGCCGTGCAACAACCTCAGGTTGTCGCGTGAGAACATCTGGAGAGTGTAAATATATGTTTTCCCTTGTATTTCATTATGTGTGTTCATTTTGTAAAAGTGATCTGAATGTGAGAGAGTAGAGAGTTGTGTGACAAGCCGCCCGAGGGGAGTTCACCTCGGGTGGATTGAGCTTCAACAATGTAAACTCCTTTGATATTTTAATCATTTGATTAATGATATTTTGTTAAGTTTGTTTAAAGTTTGTTGATCACACACGCAAACATCCGTCTTAATTTGACTATTAAGTGCAAAAATATGTGGAATCGATCGTGATGAGTACTTTACAAATAACAGTACAGTCTAACTATTCATTACTCTGTTAGTTTTTTATACCGTAACATTTGACATGACGTATTAAATAATTAAAATAAAAATATATAAATATATCACTCAACTTTTACGTCTCTTTGTCTTCAAGCTATTCAACCAACGACAAAACCATTATGTTGATATTTCATTTCATGGTATTCCATTTTTAACCTTGATCTTTCATTTCATCCCTTTCGGTAAACCATGCCTTATCTACAAACTAATAACACCAATAGTTTTACAGGTATAAGTATACAAACATATATCATGTCAGAATTACTACTACTAATAATTCATCACAACAATATGATACAAATAAACTTATATTTTTATTAGATTCATCAATCCCTAATGCCTTCATTCACCACTTAGTTTCTACACCTTTTTGTATATCATGTCAACCAAAGATTAGTACCAATAACACATGATCAATAAGATACATATTCTTTAGTCATGCATACTAAAACATCCACAAAATATCAAAGTGTCACACCCCAAACGACGGAATCATCGGGGCGGACGAATATGAGTCGATTACACATGACACATGGTAATAATCGCGTTGAAATAATATTAAATGCAATTTTTATTGAATTACAGTAATCAAACAAAAAATTACAATCAACAATAATTCAAATAAAGATAATGAAATTGCAGGATCGATGTTTGTCTCACAACACAAGATAATCACACAAACTCACTTAATGTCACTCAGGTTGATGAAGCAGAATCTTAATAAAGCTCCCAAGTAATATAATAAGTTCAAACAGAAAACATAAAAGCACAAGAGTGGTTTTCAAGATACTTGTATATATAACTTCTCAACTCAGTTTTACGAGACTCTTACAAACATAGTTACTAAGTTACATAGAGAAACTATATATACTACTATCTACAGTCAGTTATACTAGAAAACCATCTGAAAATTACAACTAGACAAATACTACATTGTTTAGAAGTAAGATATCTAAGATAAAATAATAGTATCTTAGGTTAGGTACTCATGACATATCCATGACTTACCTTTTGTCACCAACTAAAAGTGGCAACTGTACTAAGTTGATAATGGTTGAACAGTGGATAAACTAAGGTTAACTACATGGGTATGGGAAAGTGCCATGTAGTCTATCAGAGTGGCAGCGGACTGTCAGATAGGCCTTACTTATGTACCCTGGTTCATAGTTAGTTCTTCCAAAGCTAAATGGCTTCAGAAGAATAAATTCTTCCGAGACCATTTATACTTCAGAACAATCAACTTCTTTTGAATTTTTGCTAGTCTTCAAGACTTTATTCTTTGGAAGACTTTGTCTTTGGATCTTTTAAGTTGCATACTTCGGAAGAATAAGAACTTAGTCTCGGAAGACTAAGTTCTTCCTTCGGAAGTTCTTCACACTTGAGCTTCGAAAGATCATTGACTTAGCTTCGGAAGAGCAGCTTGTTCCTTCGGAAGAGCAGCTTGTTCCTTCGGAAAACCATTTGTTTAGCACATCAAAATATATCTAAGTATGGTTTTGGTTGCACCGGTCTTATTAGATCTAACAGTACTCCTCCTAGACTGATGCTACCAAAACTTCACTTGTTTCTTCTCCTCAAAGTCTTAAGCACTAGGGAAAGAAGGTATTTGTCTGTCTCTATTTTCCTTCCTGATGCAGTGGAGAGGATGTTATACAAGTCATCCATGGATAGTAGATCCAGTTGGTTACTTTGGATGACATGTCTCCTCTGTTATGCCCCTCTAAAAAGAGTTAGTTGATGAGAACCATAGTCATATTCCCATCTGACTATTGGTTCCGAAGTTGGTCCTTTAACCATTTGCAGGAATATTCTTCCCTTAATGGTTGCTCTTTCCACTTCAGCATGTGCTTTTAGTTTTATTTCATTGAAATGAATGTTACTCAAATGATTTCTTATATGAGTAGCAATCTGAGAGCTGGAGGTATAGGAGAATGGTCTCTCTACTAACTCAGCAATATCAAATCTGCTTGAGTGTAGTAGAGCGGATGCGTCAAGTCCAGTTATTTGACCATTCTCCCTTTTCACTATGAAGCTTTGAGTAGATTCATTGAATCTCCATTGGACAATTGAGCTTCTGGGAGCGATGGGGCTGGTTGGCAGCATATTCCGTTTTCTAGTGTCCAGCAGAGTCACCATCCTTCTCCTTAACTTCTTCTCCTTTTCTATAAAAGTATCATAGTTGACGGCTAGAAGTTGGAGAGCTTGGTCTAATGCCCCTATGCAGATCAACGAATGCATCTCTTATGAGGGAACAAGAATAGCCATTAATGTATTTTTGTTTAATTGACTCTTCCTCATAAGAGATGTTGCTCAAGGTTGTGCAGTTGATGAGCTTCCTTTTGATCTCCTTAAATTCTTCTAAGGAAAAGGGCTTGGAAGGTTTAGAAGATGGTTTGGGTTGAGATTGGGTTTTGGGTTTAAGGATAGGTGGAGGTGGAGGCTGTTTAGAGATAATAGGTGAAGGTGTAGGAATGGCTGATGGTGTGGGTTTGGGAGTTAAGGGTTTGGTGGTTGGTTTTGTTTTGATGGGGAAGGGTGAAGATGTGGGAAGTGGCTTTGATGGATATGGTTTGTGTTTGGGTGCTACCTTCTGAGGGCTTTTCTTCCAAGGCACCTCCTGCCTTCTTCCTATGCGAATGTCAGCCTTTATGTCTCTGACACATCGCTGTAGGGTCTTCCCTGACATGGGGCCCACTTGCCTACCAGTGAAACCATAGGATTTAAGGTAGGTTTTCATCCATTCCTTATCACCCACCTTCTTGGCAGAAGCAAGTATAGCTTCTTCTTCTTTCTTTTTCTTATTCGTTAGCCTTTCCCTTGCAGCCTTCATTCTCTCTTTGTTGATCTTCTTAGTTTCTTTGTAGAAAAGAAACACGATCATATCATGATCATGAGGGGCCAACTCCTCCTTTGTATAGCCTCTCTTGTAAAGAAAGGCTATCTTTTCCTTCCTGTCCTCAGCCTTTGTTTCCTCCTCCTTTTTCCTTTTCTCTTCCTCTTTGGCTAACCTTGCTTCCTCTTCTCTTTCTTTCTGCAACAAGGTTTCTTTCTCAAGCTTCATAAGGTCATCAAGTGGGAAAGAAGCATGTGTTCATCTTCTACTCCCAGGCTGATGAGCCTGTCAATGATCTCCACCCTCTTCTGATTGTTGATAATTTCATGAGGTGCTACTGCTGCTTTGGTACTTGCTGCAAGCAACTTCTCAGTATTAACTTTTCCTTTCTTTCTTAGCTTCTCCAACCTCTCCTCCTCTAGAAGCTCTTCAGCAGTGAGCTTTCTCTTCCCTTTAGGATCAGAGGAAGATTCAACCTTTAGAGATTCTAGTTTTGAGGATTTAGGTTAGGGTCATTGAGATTGAGCTTGTGGTGCTAGCTTGAGAGGGTTTGGATGAAAGTCCTCACTGTTGACTTTTGAAGCTAGATCAAGAATAGCTTCTGTAAACAACAGTTCATCAGACACAGAGAACAACCTATAATTCCTTTCGTAGATTGGAATTTAGCTTCGGAAGTAATTTCTAGAGCTTAGGAATTGAATAGAAGTGCTTCCAAAGCTTGAGCTTCCACTTTAGAAGTTGTTCTCACAGCCTCAAAAGTAACAGGAATTGCACTATCTGTCTTTCTTAAGTCAGTTGCTATCAGTCTGTGTATCCCCTTCAAAGTCAATCTTGGGTTCAACAGACACCTTAGGTTCACCAACTTCCTCCCCAGAGGTAAATGATGCAGTCAACCTTTGAAGCTCTTTAGCCCTAAAGTATGCAATGGCAAGATCAGGTGAGTGTATTTCAAGTGAGGAGCTTATCAGAAACTGGGTTAAAAATCTGTTAAGGTCGATAAGCATCCTTGGGTCCACTTGAACAGAAATGGAGGTGTTTGAGGAAAGATGGCTACAAGTAGTTACTATTTGGGTAGAAAGAAGAAATGGCATTATGGGGTTCCACTTGAGTTAGTATCTCCTCATGAGTATGAGTAGATATCTCCTCATCATGTCTTTGTTTATGTAAATTCTCCCCCTTTTTGGTAGTATCACCTTGAGAAGTAGATGAGCTAAAGGAAGAACTCAAAGAAACCTAAGTATGTACATGCCTAACAGACTTCTCATTCTATTCTCAACTAGTTGAGCCTTGAGATTTTTAATATCAAGTTGTTGAGTGGCAGACCTATTTTCTAAAGTCTCAACCTTTGATTCAAGATTGGTATCTTTGGAAATTAGGTCTTTGATGGTGAGTTGCAGACTACCCTCATCTTCTTTTGAAGAATCATCGGGAGATGGGATAACATACCTAGTATGTTCATCCTCATCACCAGCTGTGGTTTCTTGGTGCCCTGGATACCCTTGCATACTGATGTCTCTTTCAGAGGCATCAATTGGCAAGATTGAAGTAGATATAACCTGACTGATGTTACCACTATCCTGAGAGGCTATTGAAACACTTTTAGTAGTGGCAGCTGTATCTACATGAGTCACCTCTACTCCGGTTGGACTCACCTCAGTTTGGTCTTGCTGATGTGGGCTAGATATTAGAGGATTCGTGGGACTGATGAAACATGATATCCTCATCAGGTCGGGTCAAAAGGTCAAGAAAGGATACAAAGGTTATATCTATTGTTCTGGGATCTTGGTCAGCACCTAATGGCTTTCTTGCAGTAGCTGTTAAGCCAATGATGTGGCTATTCCTTTTTGGCTACTCAGGAGAGTGTTAAGACTCACCTTGAGGGCTTATGGCTTGGGTAATTGGCTCATCAGGTTAAGACTGAGGAGACTCAACACTGATATTGAGGTCAATTGTGGAGGATGATCGGACCTCTGACTGAGCCCTGGATTCCACTCTAACCTTTTTGGATTGAACAGAAGGCACTTGACCAATCAGAGTAGATTGATCAAGGGGCGTCTTTGGTATGTGATTTTGATTAGGTGTGAAGATATGGATGGCAGTGTAGTGGTGGTGTCTGGTGGGTGTTCATCACCTGCTGGGCTTGCAGGGATGTCACCATGAGCGATTGGCTTAAGCATACCTGGAAGGAGATCGGTGAATCTTCCAGTAAAGTAGGTGGACACGTTCTTCAAAGTCTTGAAGATGCCAGGCTTCATGTGAGGGAGCAGTAAAACATGAGCACATTGTAGATTATCCTGGTCCAACTCATAATTGATAATGTGCTGAATGAACCGAGGATACATATCGAATGGATCCCAGGTGAGATTGCTATTCAAATTATTTAGCACAAACCTTGAGTAGTTGAATCGAAGGCCTTTTACCAACCCATGGACTAGGCAACCCAGATCATAGGGAATTTGATCCCATCCCCCTGATTTGTTGGATAGGCTATGCAGGACAATGTGAAGCAGAAACTTCCAGTTATAGGAGAAGTTGAACATGTAGACTATAGATCTACTCGCATTTCCTCCATATCCCATTTAAGTGTAGGTTTCCACCAAATCAAACTTTAGGAATTCCATGTAGGTGCCTTCATCATGAAGTTCCAGATGCTCCCTGATGGTTGTTTCACTAATGATGATCTCCTGTCCGTAGACCCTTGATCTGATGACCCTTTCATCATTGATCGTTTCACTTCGACCATTGGCCCAGAATTCGACCATGTGGTTTTAGTAGATGGTGGGGTTAACAGTAAGGGCATCAAAGTATGTTAATTGAGAAAGAAATTGGATGATAGGGGCAAAATCGACATCCCTTGAAGAGTCCAGAATGGCGACCTGGTTGTGTTGGGGATTCAAGGCCATTGTTAAGATTGAAACTGTTTGATTGAAGCAGGAAAATAGCAAAAGCAGGATGAAGAAGATGAATAGTGAAATCTTGGGGTTTCGATGAACGGTAAAGAAAAGTAAGAAAGAGAAACAGACGTTAATTTTATATGGTGGGAAAAATCCACTGGATAAAGTGAAACGATAGATGAAAAGATGGTTTGAGGTCCAAGTGGATGTAAGCGGCAAATGATATGATGAAAAAGATTTAAAATTCCAGCAAATTACTGTTTTTCCGACAATATCTCTATAGTAAAATCGTGTGGGGCCCAAAGATTTCCATTGCACAGTAATTTTTTTTCCAAGAGTTAAAACTCTTCCGAAGACAAACGAGTCTGTTTCTGAAGATTTTCTTCCGAAAGCATTTTATTCCAAAGGCAAACATTGGTTTACAACCACATTTGCTTTTGAGAACAATAAATGCTTCCGAGAATCAAAGTTAATAAGCTTCGGAAAATATTTTGATTGATAGTCAAAATTTCTTCTGAGGCCATAAACTCTTTGGAAGAAAATGTTCTTGAAGGAATTTTACTCATTGGAAGAGTTATGTAAAACTCTTTTGAGGGTAAAATTCTCTTCGGAAGATTTCTTACTTAGAAAATTTTTACAATTTTGAAAAACTTTCTGGCAACAGGGCTAAGATTATAGTTAAACAACATAGACAAGACACATTTTAAAAGGTTTTCAAAAGAGAAAGACTAGTCAATGTTAATCATCCCAATAGCTGTGATTAAATATTAAATCTTTGTTCATCAAAGGCTCTTGTGAACAAGTCAGCATATTATTCATTTGTATTGACTTTCACTAGCTTTATTAGATTTTTCTCATGAATATCTCGAATGAAATGATACCTGATGTCAAAGTGTTTTGTCTTGGAGTGATTGACTGGATTTTCTATAATAGAAATGACACTCTTGTTGTCTATGTGACCTCTCGTATTTTTATTTAACGTTGTTAAACGTCGTTACCTCATGTAAGGGTTTGTTTTGTTATTAATGCAAGTACGGGGACTTATTTGTAATCTCTTGTAATCATTATAATTTGGAGATAATTAATTAATAAAATAATTAATGATGATCATTGTAATAATACTAATAATAATAAAAACAAGTATGAAAGAAAACATTAATATTAATAATAAAAATGAAAATAATAATAATAATAATAATAATAATAATAATAATAGTAAATAATCTTAATAAGTGTTAAATATTGAAAATAAATAAAAATAAAATAGGTTTAATATTTTAAAACTTGTAATTAAATAGTTTTGGGCATAAAATTATAAAATTGAAAACTTCAGGGACTAAACTGCAATTTGTATTGAAACTAAAATTCAAACTTTGGATTTAAATTATAAATCTTAAAACTACAGGGACCTAAGTGTGACATTATTTAAAAACCAACCCAACCCCCGATTCCCCGGTGGAACTCCGGCCGAGCTCCGGCCGAGCTCCGGCCACCCCCAAATCAAGCAAATACATGAAATTAACCGAATCAAACCCCTCCTTACCATCACTTTGTCAGTTTCGAACCTTAACATGTCATAAATTCGAGTTTTAAGTGTCGGTTTCACCATTATCAACCGAAACCAAAACTATTCAAATCATGATGTCTCAACAGCTCGAAAACGGCACATTCATGAACAATTAAATGAGAATTAATCATACTAAGAGAGTTTCTAAGCTTAAAACACCTCTAATTCCACCTGAAATCGATTTAATCATTAAGTTTACACTCTCAAACTCGATAACTCTGCCACTCAGTCGAACGACAACCCCCGCACACTTTAAACCGAAATTGACCGAGGGTTTTTGATCGCCCACATCACTAGAAACTACTGGTGCAAAGGATTTGGTTATAATCAACATTAACCATCCGAAATGAAGCTATTCCTATCGTGACTTTTCTCGGATTGGTACTCGTGAATTCTCAATCATTTCAGGTGAATCTCAACACCCAAACATTCGGTTAATCGAGGGGAATAAAAGCCCTCTGTTTAATTTCATTAACATCAACGAATTGATATTCAATTTGGGTGGAATCCAAACTAGGGTTCCTGTTGAATTTGAGGATTTACTGTTTTAACTATTAATTTATGTTCTTTGACACTAAACAGGGCATTGGCCCGGCGGTTGGAACATTGCTTGGCTTGGCAAGGGACCCGGGTTCGAACCCGAGTCCCTGCCTTTATTTTTTTTAAAAAGGTTTTTCATAAATTTTAAAATTCAGAAAATATCTAAATATTATTAGTTGTCATATAAAAATCATTTTTTTAATCATAAATTAAATAAAATCATTTCCTTTTAAATTTTCTTAAAAAATTAAGAAATATCCATTTCTTTTATTTTAAAAATTATAAAAATTGTACAAAATACCCTTTATTTTATTTTTTATCCTAAATTGTAATGAGTTCCATCTAATTCTTAGTAATTTCAATTGAATAAATTCTTTATTATGACGAAATAAAGTTACAATTTATTTATATCTATTTTATGAAAATAAATCTATATGTACATATTTAAAATGTACACCCATTGTAACTAATATAATTATTTAAAACATTTAAATATACAAAATTACTATTTTAATAAATAGTAAATAATAACCTTTTAATAATAAAAGTCTAACTTTTATTAATAGTGGTTATCACTAAAACTCTTATTTAAAACATTTATTTACCAAAATAATAATGAATTACACCTATGGACCAACGGTTTATAAATATATTACCAAAATCATCATGATTAGCTTACAACGATATTTTATTTAGGTTGAACGTTATCGTATCCTCAGCATTTATACAAGGCTTTTATATGCCATCCTTATTATCCATGTGAGTTTTCATACCCCTTTTTATATTATTTCACACTTTTGGGGTGAAACATGTTAAACGTATCATAAACACACTTGTAACCACGTTTTTAATCTTGTACCACTTGTGCAATTCATCTTATTTTGTCATGGTTATTTGAAATCTAGTAACTATCATGTGATGACCCTTGTAAGATACAATCATTAATTATTGCTAGCCTGGCGACGTCATAGATCTATGGGCCTGACAAGCCTATTTGGTGCTAAAGCCGAGGTATTGCCGGCTCCTAGTGTCGTATTCTTGAGCACTATGGGAACCAAATACACTTAGCTAATCGTTTAATCTTATAATGGCCATATTTTGTCAAGGGTTGATTGTTACAATTGTTCATCCATCTTTATTTACTTTTTTCAATAACCTATGACGTGAATTGTCATCTTTGATATATATCTATGTATGAAAATCTATGGAAACTCACCAACATATTGCTGACATTATTTTTAACATGTTTCAGGAAATGATATTGCTTAGCTTATTTTTGAAGACTTGCTTACATCTAGGATTGGACCTAGATTATATTAAAAAAAATACTTATTGTCATATGACGTTGGAAATCTTATGTATTGTTGAATGGTTGAACTTATGTTATTTCTTAAATGTATGTTATGAATCTTGTTATTTAATAATATTGTCATTTTTAATTTAGCGTTGTGTGGCATGAACAATCCTAACCCTCACATCTCGACGTTTCCGCCGTTAAGGTTGGGTGTGACAAATTGGTATCAGAGCCCATAACTATAGGGATTTAGGTTATTAGAAATAGTGGCCTAGACTATGGTTAAACTAGGGACCCTTTACATGACATTTGTTATAACCTTGTAAGTATGCTTATATGCCTATCACATGTTGCTGCATATTACATGATCAATTCCCTATGTGTTATTTGTTTACATTTAGAAAATAGTGCCTTAGGAATATGCCTTGAACCTTGTTTACCCCAACTTCCTAATTCTCTTCTTATGCCTTTAAGTTCTACCGCGTCTCATCTTTTCTAAAAATTATTCTCGACTACGTGTGGAATTCTACGCATCTTATCGAGTGGATAAAATTCCTTAAACGTTATGTCTAAATCTTGAAAATCTCATAGAGGTTTTAATTCTAATAGCCTATAGGGAAATGTATGACACATAAACACCTGTATTCTGGATTTCCTGGCAAAAGGCCCTCGGGCTAAGGCAAGCATTTCGTATAAATCTCATTACGAGACTTGTTATGCTTACCTGGGGATTTCCGGAATGAGTGCTAAATCATAGTCAACACACACATCTTCCTCAAGGTAATTGGGATTAAGTCATCTCGACATGTCCATGTTCCTATTGGCTATGTGGTACCAAATGGAACCATCCAGTTATTATTTATAAAAAAATATATCAAAAATTCTTGATTTCTTGAACTGGTTTATTTTCAAATTCTAATATTTTCTTTATCTCTATCTTATAGAATGTTCTCGTTATCATTGAACTCGTTTTACTCCTCCATTCCTATGTTTAAGCATTATTATACGTTATGTGCCTCATGTGACTACCTCTATACCATGATCAATGCGTACATAAATCTTAATATATATTTAAAGGCATTGTGAGCCTAAATCGAATGGTTTTCAAAATTTTAAATTGTTACTTATGGTTTTCAAATCTCCTTAAAGTGTGTCCCATAACTGAATTCATGTAATGCTGCAAAAAGTGGGATACCTGTATCTCGAGATGTTTTGTTAAGGTAAGGTATCCATATTGGTCCAATTCGACCGATGGGTCTGTTTACCTTACCTGGGAACCCATGAGGTGAGTGTCCGCTTATAGGTACGCCTGTCTTCAATAAAGTTGTGGTTGACTTAACACTTTGAGAAGTCAACGTATTCCCTTTGGTTTGTGAATTGAACGTTTATATTTGGAGCATCTCATTGTTGTGTTGAATCGTTTTTGTCATTGATTCTTTTTCTAGATTTAAACCGTTCAAGCTTTGAAAACCTATCACATTTGACTCAGTTATTCCAAACTGTAACCTTGATCCTGGCAAACATGATTTTCTCTTGTTAATGTTACATTGAAGTAATTTGAAGTTTCTGAGTTTCTAACCGAATTTCTTTTCTTTTTGTTTGCTAAGTCGAGCTTTGTAATAATATTGCGTGATAAAATCTTTTAACCATTTTGCACCGTAGGAAATGCAAGGGGTTGCAAGTCAACTTATGACTAAGGACACTCGAAACTCCTAAAGGAAACTATCTCATCTAAACAGGAGTGAATTCCTTATCTTGATGACCATTTCTTTTTTCTTGTTCTTATGAATTCGTATTTTACCAATGAAATTACCTCATTAAAATGGGAGTAAATTTCGTACTTCGATGATGGCTTCAAATTTTTTTTATTGTTGGTTTTTATGAAATTTTATCCTTTGGATAGGGGTGATTTCCTTATTTTGAGGACAAATTTCACTCATTTTGATCATGGACTTGTATTTCACGAATGAAATGACCACACCAAAATCGGAGTGAATCTCGTACTTTGGTGACAAATTTTAATTCTCGATTGTTTTCTTATGATTATGAAATTCAATCATCAAGATAGGCCTGAATTCCATACCTTGATGATAATTTCACCCATCTAAATTTTATGGATTTGTATTTCCTCAAATGAAATGACCTCTTCAAAGTAGGAGTGAATTATGTACTTTGATGAAGATTTTCAATTGGTTATATTTTGTTTACAAAATTTCACCGTTAAGATAGGAGTGATTTTTCTTACCTTAATGGCAATTTACCTCATCTTATTCCTATGGATCCTTAACAATAAATTAGGATCAAGCTCTCGTTTTGGTAGTTAGGAGTCATGTTTTGAGAACTACACCACCAAGCTAGGAGTGATATCCACACCTTGGTAACTATTCCCATTCATTGATTTCAATTCTACCAAGGTCTTAAGATTCCTATTGACAAGAAACATATAGTAACTTGGGTGAATACTGTTACCTGATTTATTGGCGATAGTATTCCAACCTATCAAGTCAAAGCATGATTCCTGAACGCAAAAGAGAACCTAGCCACTTTAGATTAATCTTATTTCCAAAACTAGAACATTTAGATCTTAATCGATTTTTCTCACGTCTTTTTGTTTCAATTGGTCGTTTGATCTAGCTTTATGGAACCTTTTATTTCTTACTTATAAATCTTCATTCGGGTTATCATCAAAACTTAATTACATGATGATAACACTCCTAAAACAATCTTCCTTACAAAATAAAGTCATTATAAATTTATGTTTATGCCTTTCTGGTCATACCAATGTTTCGGCTGTGTTCATGGGTTTGATGAACCACGTGTGCAAGCCATACTTGAAAATTTTATTTGTGATTGTCTATATCAATGATGCCTTGAATTATCCAAATTGTTAATCCGATCATGAACGACATCTTCATTTGATCCTTGAATCCTAATAGTAAAAAAATGCAACTCTTATTGTTTGCGTTACTTTTTGGGTCATCTTTGAATTCCTAATCTTGAAAATATCCAGGTCTGTATCATGATTGTGACTTACAAGATTCGTTATTACATTCATTCCTGATGCGGATAAAAAGGTTCATGAATTTTCGCAATTAGTATTAACGGTTTGGCATAAAGGAAAAGAAGGCATAGCTTGGTATATGTCCAAGTGCCTCACCTGCTCAAAAGTCAAAGCCAAACATCTGTATTCCTATGAATCATTTGTTTAACTTTAGGTTTTTTTGTGTAAAAGGAAGCATTTATAGATGAAGTTCATCATCAATTTGCCTCTTATTTCTTGACATCATAATAACACTTGGTTCATCATTGATCGAATAACTAAACCGGTGAAATTCATATCGATTCTTGAGGAATATCGAGCCGAGAAATTGACTCGTATCTACATTAACGAAGTAGTCAGCCACCGTTGTGTGTCTTAAAAATCTATTATCGGGATAATATACTTATCTTTCGTTGTAGCCAAACTTTTAAATCGTCTTCGAAAACACGAGACAATCTTAGTACAATTCATCATTCGCTGACCGAAGTGGAAAGAACGATACAATCTTTCAAGATATGCATTGAGCTTGTGTCAGTTTATTTAAGTAGCAATTGGGATTCTCAATTTCCGTTGATCAAACTTTCATACAGTTACGGGTCTTTCCATTGGCATCGAGATGTCATCTCATTTTGTAAGTTCATTTAAAATGCTTGAGCGTTTTGAGAAGGTGGCTTATAAGCCTAAACTACCCTAAGAACTCAGCATTGTTTATCCAATATTTCATGTGTCAAATCTCAAAAATTTATGTTGTCAATGATAACTTTTGTATCCTACTGGAGGAGTTCAAATTTGCATGTTCCTTTGGAGGAAATCCAAATTGGCGAGTCGTTGCATTTCGTTGAGAAATCTGCCGAGATTATGGACCGAACGCTGAAGAAAACCCGAACATCTACCACACCGATCGTTAAAGTTCGTTGGGAAAACAAGCGTGGAGCTGAGTTCACCTGGGAACGCGAGGATCACATGAAGAAGAAATATCCCTATCTCTTTGTTTAGCCTTGTCTTTAATTTCGGGACGAAATTCCTTAAAGTTGGGGAGACTGTGACCTCTCGTATTTTTATTTAACGTTGTTAAACGTCGTTACCTCTTGTAAGGGTTTGTTTTGTTATTAATGCAAGTACGGGGACTTATTTGTAATCTCTTGTAATCATTATAATTTGGAGATAATTAATTAATTAAATAATTAACGATGATCATTGTAATAATACTAATAATAATAAAAACAAGTATGAAAGAAAACATTAATATTAATAATAAAAATGAAAATAATAATAATAATAATACTAATAATAGTAAATAATCTTAATAAGTGTTAAATCTTGAAAATAAATAAAAAAATAAGTTTAATATTTTAAAACTTGTAACTAAATAGTTTTGGGCATAAAATAATAAAATTGAAAACTTCAGGGACTAAACAGCAATTTGGATTAAAACTAAAATTCAAACTTTGGATTTTAATTATAAATCTTAAAACTACAGGGACCTAAGAGTAACATTATTTAAAAACCAACCCAACCCCCGATTCCCCGGTGGAACTCCAGCCGAGCTCCGGCGGAGATCCGGCCACCCCCAAATCAAGCAAATACATGAAATTAACCGAATCAAACCCCTCCTTACCATCACTTTGTCAGTTTCGAACCTTAACAAGTAATAAATTTGAGTTTTAAGTGTCGGTTTAACCATTATCAACCGAAACCAAAACTATTTTAATCATGATGTCTCAACAGCTCGAAAACAGCATATTCATGAACAATTAAATGAGAGTTAATCATACTAAGAGCGTTTCTAAGCTTAAAACACCTCTAATTGCACCTAAAATCGTTTTAATCATTAAGTTTACACTCTCAAACTCGATAACTCTGCCACTCAGTCGAACGACAACCCCCGCACACTTTAAACCGAAATTGACCGAGGGTTTTTGATCGCCCACATCACTAGAAACTACTGGTGCAAAGGATTTGGTTATAATCAACATTAACCATCCGAATTGAAGCTATTCCTTTCGCGAATTTTCTCGGATTGGTACTCGTGAATTCTCAATCATTTCAGGTGAATCTAAACACCCAAACATTCGGTTAATCAAGGGGAATAAAAGCCCTCTATTTAATTTCATTAACATCAACGAATTGTTAATCAATTTGGGTGGAATTCAAACTAGGGTTCCTGTTGAATTTGGGGATTTACTGTTTTAACTATTAGTTTATGTTCTTTGACACTAAACAGGGCATTGGCCCAGCGGTTGGAACATTGCTTGGCTTGGCAAGGGACCTGGGTTCGAACCCGAGTCCCTGCCTTTATTTTTTTTTAAAAGGGTTTTTCATAAATTTTAAAATTCAGAAAATATCTAAATATTATTAGTAGTCATATAAAAATCATTTTTTAATCATAAATTAAATAAAATCATTTCCTTTTAAATTTTCATAAAAAATAAGAAATTTCCATTTCTTTTATTTTAAAAATTATAAAAATTATACAAAAATACCCTTTATTTTTTTATCCTAAATTGTAATGAGTTCTATCTAATTCTTAGTAATTTCAATTGAATAAATTCTTTATTATGACAAAATAAAGTTACAATTTATTTATATCTATTTTATGAAAATAAATCTATATGTACATATTTAAAATGTAGACCCATTGTAACTAATATAATTATTTAAAACATTTAAATGTACAAAATTACTATTTTAATAAATAGTAAATAATAACCTTTTAATAATAAAAGTCTAACTTTTATTAATAGTGGTTATCACTAAAACTCTTATTTAAAATATTTAATTACCAAAATAATAATGAATTACACCTATGGACTAACAGTTTATAAATATAGTAACAAAATCACCATGATTAACTTAATACGATATTTCATTTAGGTTGAACGTTGTCGTATCCTCAGCATTTTATACAAGACTTTTATTTGCTTCCTTATTATCCATGTGAGTTTTCATACCCCTTTTTATATTATTTCACACTTTTGGGGTGAAACATGTTAAACGTATCATAAACACACTTGTAACCATGTTTTTAATCTTGTAACACTTTTGCAATTCATCTTATTTTGTCATGGTTATTTGAAATCTTGTAACTATCATGTGATGACCCTTGTAAGATACAATCATTAACTATTGCTAGCCTGGCGACGTCATAGATCTATGAGCCTGACAAGCCTATTTGGTACTAAAGCCGAGGTATTGTTGGCTCCTAGTGTCGTATTCTTGAGCACTATGGGAACCAAATACATTTAGCTAATCGTTTAATCTTGTAATGGCCATATTTGTCAAGGGTTGATTGTTACAATTGTTCATCCATCTTTATTTACTTTATTCAATAACCTATGACTTGAATTGCCATCTTTGATATATATCTATGTATGAAAATCTATGGAAACTCACCAACATATTGTTGACATTATTTTTAACATGTTTCAGGAAATGATATTGCTTAGCTTGTTTTTGAAGACTTGCTTACATCTAGGATTGGGCCTAGATTAAAATAAAAAAATACTTATTGTTATATGACGTTGGAAATCTTATGTATTGTTGAATGGTTGAACTTATGTTATATCTTAAATGTATGTTATGAATCTTGATATTTAATAATATTGTCATTTTTAATTTAGTGTTGTGTGGCATGAACAATCTTAACCCTCACATCTCGACGTTTCCGCCGTTAAGGTTGGGGTGTGACAGTCTATGTGGATAGGAGT
This sequence comes from Flaveria sonorensis, assembly GCA_025506505.1. Taxonomy (NCBI): domain Eukaryota; kingdom Viridiplantae; phylum Streptophyta; class Magnoliopsida; order Asterales; family Asteraceae; genus Flaveria; species Flaveria sonorensis. Next base: position 19,162,443 of record CM046425.1, on the reverse strand, counting down.
CTCCATAAAGTTGAAACCATAATCCAGCCTCTGATTCTAAATCCAAAGTAGTTGAGCATAGCAGCTTGCAGCAGTAATATACTCAACTTCAAAAGTAATATGGATACACATGATTGCTTCTTACATTGCCAAGAGAAAATCCTTCCACCAAGATATTGACATCCTCCCGATGTTGATTTCTTGTTGATATTACATCCACCATAATCATTATCAATGTAACCATAGAGGTTAAAATCCTATTCTTAGGATACCAAAGACCCAATTTAGGAGCTCTTTTAAGGTATCTAAGAATTCTTTTGGTAGCAATTAGGTGAGACACGTTTGGAGAAACCTGATATCTTGCACAGATGCATGTTGCCAATATGATATCAGGTCTACTTGCAGCGGATACATCAAAGATCCAATAATTGCCCTATACTGATGCTGATCAGTATCCTCCCCCTCGGAATCAGAACTAAGATTATGATTTCTGGGTATAGGTGTCTTGGCTGGCTTACAATCTGTCATCTTAAATCTCTCTAAGATATCTTTGAGATACTTATATCGATTGATGAAGAACCCTTCTTCCATCTGCTTCACTTGAACTCCTTAGAAGAAATCCATCCTCCCATAGAACTCATTTCAAACTTCTTCCTCATGATGCTTTCAAAGTCTTTGCACATTTGGTCATTTGAGAAACCAAATATGATGTCATCAATATAGACTTGTACAAGCATCATATCCTTCATAGACTTCCTTATGAACAAGGTTTTGTCTATTGTGCCTCTGGTATAGCCATTCTTGAGAAGGAACTGAGACAGTGTCTGATACCACAGCCTAAGTGCCTAATGCAACCCATAAAGTGCTTTATCAAGTTTACATACATAGTTGGGATGTTGTGGGTTTTCAAATCTGGGTGGCTGGCACACATAGACTTCTCTGTCAATATCCCCACACAGAAATACACATTTCACATCAAGTTGATAGTCTGTGAAGTTCTTAGATGCAACAAAAGCAAGAAAGATTCGCACAACCTCAAGTCTTGCAACAGTTGCAAAGACATCTGTGTAATCTATACCTTCCTCCTGTGTGTATCCTTGAACAACAAATCTAGCTTTGCTCTTGATGATCAAACCTATATCATCTCTTTTGTTTCTGTATACCCACTATGTGCCAATAGGAACCTAACCAGGTGGCAATGGACATAAGTTCCATACTTTTTTCCTCTTGAACTAAAGCAACTCCTCTTGCATTGCTTCTATTTAGTTGTTGACTTTGAGGGCTTCTTCCACCTTCTTTGGTTCTATTTGAAAGAGAAACCATGAGTACAAGAAGACATTCCTATTGTGGGTCTGACTTCTTGTTTTCACACCTTTAGAGACATCCCCAATAATATTCTCAGCTGGATGAGTGTTGTGTATCCTGAGCCTAGGAATCACATCTAGTTGCATAGATAGATCCAAGTTTGAAAAGTTTTGCTCAGGATTTTGAACACCATCACCAGCTGATGTCTCATATTCATTCAATGAGGACTGATTCAATGAATGTGTGACATCATCAATGGTATTTTGCTAAGAAGGAGCATCAACAGTTGCCTGTTCCTCCTAATCACTGTCTTCATTAGCTTGGTATTGAATTCTTGATTTGTCAACTGTTGAGTTATGAGGCTCAATTGGCTGACAACTTGATGAAGCTTTATTGTTTCCGGAGATATTCAAGCTTTCAGGATTTTCAGTTAAAGGAGCTTGATCTTCATTTCTTCTTGGGGAATTGAGGTCTTGGTAACTCAAACATTTGATCTTCATAGGGGTCACCTTGAATTCCTAATCCATCTAAAACATTCTCACAAGATGGTTTAGAATAGTTTGGAAACAATTCTAAATTGAAGATATATTCAAGACCATTGCCCTTAACACAAGGTGTGTGCTCATTGACAATAATGTTAGATGATTCCTCAAATTATTGATTTTGGATATTATACACTCTATATAAAATAGAGGTTGAGGAATATCCAACAAAGATAGTATCATTAGACTTTTCAGCAAAGTTTGCTAAATTGTCTTTTGTGTTAAGGATGGTATATCAACTGCCAAAAGACCTAAGAAATCCAATAAACGGTGGCCTCTTGTTCCATAGCTCATAAGGTGTTTTTCCATGTGGCTTAACTATAAGAACCCTATTCTACACATAACATGTAGTGCTGACAGCTTCTGCCTAAAAGGTTAAGGTAAGTTTTGAGTCGGCTAACATAGTTCTAGCAGCCTCAATTAGTGTCCTGTTCCTCCTCTCAGCAACACCATTCTGTTAAGGAGTTCTAGGAGCACTATATTGTCTGGCAATCCCTTTTGAGTTATAGAATGAGTCAAGAACTTGATTCTTAAACTCAGTCCCTTGATCACTTCTAGTTATTTTTACCTTGTGATCTATTTGATTTTCAATTTTTAGAATAGAAGATTTTAAAGTTTCAGCAGTTTCATCCTTAGTTCTTAAAAAGAAAACCCATGTAAATCTTGTGAAATCATCAACAATCACAAGGCAATATGATTTCCTTCCAATGCTCATTATACTTGTAAGACCAAACAGATCCATGTGCAACAAGTGTAATGGTGTGGAGATAGATTTAATCTATTTGGATTTTTGTGAAACTTTATGTTGCTTCCCTTTTAGGCAGGCAACACAGTTGTCCTTACAGATAAGTTCCTTTTTGGCACACCATATACCAAATTATTTTTAACCAATTTATTCATGGTTTTAAAATTAACATGGCATATTCTTTTATGCCAAAGAGTTGGCTCATCACCATTTTCTTTGGAAACAACGCATGATACTTCACCCAGTGGGGAAGCTTTGTTCATATTTAGCTTGTACATATCCCCTCTCCTGGGAGATCTAAGAAGCACCAATTCCTGAGGAATTGTCATCTCGGGTTTGAGGATGATGCACTCATGTTCTATGAAAAGCATTTGGTGCTTTTGATCATAGAATTAAGAAACACTAAAGAGATTGTATTCAAGTTGTTTGAAAAAGTCTACTTTGTCAAATTTTAACTTACCATTGGATACACTACCTCTACTAGATATGTATCCTCTGGCTTCACCTCCAAACTAAACAGGACCTCCATCAAAGTGTTCAAACTGTTGTAGGAGAGATATGTTCCCTGTCATGTGCCTGGAGCATCCACTGTCTACAATCCAGACATTTTTATTTTTGTTACGTAGATGTCCCTGCACATAAGGTGAAAAGGTTACTTACTATTGGTATCCAATCCGTTTTGGTCTTTGGCTCTTCCAATTCAGATGATATAATTGAACCAAAATGTATGCATGGGGGTTAAATTATGGTTTGTGAAGAAGATGATTGGGCTTCAGTCTCTTTTTTGATCTTCCATTCCATCCTATGGTTGATCAAGCTTGATGAGCCTGGAGAGGCTTGTGTAGCATAACTTACGAGGCTTCTTTCTTCTTGGAAGTAGTTGTCACCACCTTTTCTTCTGTAGTAGTCTTCTTTTCGGAAGGTTTCGAAGGATTCCCTTTGTTCCTTTTGTTTTGCTTCCGAAGCTAGTTTGGTTTTGGAAGCACTTGCTTCTGAAGGCACTCTAGCTTCAAGTGAAAACTTAGGAAGCTTTTGTTTGTTCTTTTGTTTGTCTTCCGAAGTCAGTTTCCCTTCAAAAGATTAAGCTTCTTCTGAAAGCAACTTGGTTTTGGAAACAAAGTTTCCTTTTCTTAATACTTGGGCCAAATGGTAAGGTCCAAATGTGATACCCTCCTTGACTCCTTTTTTCTTAACATTAGATGCATAATGTGTGCTTGCTGGATTGTAGTAACAAAATTTAGCTACGTGGTTATGCAGGCCATAGATTATGCATTCAATGTTAATTTTGATGGGGCAGGTTGATGGTTGCTTCTGGAGCTTCTTTTCTTCATTATCAACCTTCCCCTTCAATTTTTGATCATTCTTCAAAACAAAAATGTTGGTATTACATTTCTTTCCTGAATCAGGATTTCTAATCACTTGAAATCCAGCTGATATGAATACACCCTTTTGCTTTGGATATATCTTTAACTTTGACTCAGCCACTTTCATGGTAGTTTTTCTTGCTGCCCTGATTTTGTTTCTTCTAGCTTTGGTGGTTAAGGGTTGATCATCAGCTGGGGGATGAGGTTTTCTACCTTATCCTTCCCTGTGGTGATTTCCATTATTGCATCATTCTTCTGCTCTTTTGGTAATGGGTCAGCAATTGGAACCTCTTGCTCCTTTATACCACATCTAGGCTGTCTAATAGACACAAAGGAGTGTGATGGAGCAATTTTATTGGTTCCCAACCCACTTTTGTTTTGATATCACACCTTTGAGTGGGAGGATGACGCAATGATGGCGTTGAAGTTATGCTCGTCTATGGCATACTTCTTATCTTTAGCCTCAACTATAACTAGCTTGGCTTGAGCCTCAATCAACTTGGAGATTAAATCTTTATTTGAGCCCTGTAATTTGAATGTTCATGTTTTAAAGAGCACACAGTTTTCTCTAACTCTTCTATTTTTAGTTTGTAGTCAAATTCTACTCTCTTAAAATCAGATTTTAGTATATTTAAAGACTCAATTTCGAATTTAATTTCCATGTTGTAGTCCTTATACAATTTGACCTTAGCAATACAGGCTGGAGTACAGAGATGTGCATATACCTTAGTGTCTTCAGTTCCAGCCATGAGAGCTTGAGCAGGAGTGACATGTTACACCATGAAGCTCCAATCAACTTCTTGAGCAACAGCTACAGTTTGTTGCTCAGTGGATTTGGTTGCAGCTTTATGGGTAGCAGGATGTTAGGAGGTTTGAGTTGCTCCAGGATTAGATCTAGGAGCTTTGTATTCCCTTGCAAAGTGACCAAGCTAGTTGTAGTTGTAGCACTTAGCCTTTGTCTTGTCAAACCCAAATTTGCTGTTGGTTTGGTTATGAGGGAACTGCCTTCCAGTTCTTTTGAAGAACTTCTTTGCTCTGTAGGTCAGGAGAGCCATCTGTTGGACAATGTCCATGTATTCTACATCATCTGGGCTGAAACACTCCTGATCATCAAAACAGAATTGAAAATCTCCTGAGTGCTCAGCACAGCTATCCTGGAAAGGTTTTGATGAGCGTGTTGAGACCTGGGTGTCTTAGGGAATGTAATGTAAGGCCCAGAAGAAGAGGATGACTGTTAGGGGTAGTTCAGGTATACCTAGGGCTGGGGAGTTCTTGAACCTTCAACAAAATGTAGAGCAATGTTGACTGAAGGATTGGTGATACTGTTCATCAGATGGCCTTTCTGAGATTCCATCTCCATATGGTATCCATCGAGGATTCCATATAGTTCAGTCATGGTGAGAGTGTTGAGATTCTCAGTTCTATTGATTGAGACACAATAGAAAGTCCGCTCATGAGGCAGTGCACTCATGAATTTTCTTACTATGTCTCTCTTCTCAAGAATCACTCCGATAGACTGAAGAGAGGTGATCAAGTCCATGTATCTGAAGTATTGTTGGCTCAAGGTCTCACCAACAATATATGTGAAGTTCTCAAACTTCTGCTTTAGTAAATCTTTCTTTGACTCCTTGGATTCAGCGAAACCAGAGTACATCAGCTTCAAAGCCTCAAAGAGTTCTTTGGCACACTCGTAGTAATTAAAGCCTACCATTATAGAGTTTGGTATAGCAGTAAGCTAAATAGTCATGGCTTTGCAGTCAATGTCCATTCTCTTATAGACTTCATCTGAGTAGTCTTCAATGGCCTTCTCAATCATGGCACCATTTCCTGCTGGAGATGCCACTTTTGGCTTGTATGGACCGTGGGTAACAGACCTCCACATTCGGCTATCCTGGTACTTGATGAAGCCTTCAATGCGGATGCACCAGGTCTCAAAATCATCAAGAGTGATGGTAGGAGCCTTGTTCATAGTTCCCATCTCAGACTCAGAGGACTTCTGGTTGAAAGCCATTAGAGTGAAGTGAGTGAGTATGAAGAAACAAGGGTGATTTGGGATGGTAAGATCTTACAATCAAGAGCCTAAAAAGTTTTGATTGAAATTGCAGGATCAGTGTTTGTCTCACAACACAAGATAATCACACAAACTCACTTAATGCCACTCGGGTTGATAAAGCAGAATCTTAACCAAGCTCATAAGTAATATAATAAGTTCAAACAAGAAACATAAAAACACATGAGTGGTTTTCAAGATAGTTGTACATATTACTTCTTAACTCAGTTTTACAAGACCCTTAAAAGCATAGTTACTAAGTTACATAGAGAAACTATATACACTACTATCTATGGCCGGTTATACTTGGAAAACCATCTGAAAATTACAACTAGACAAATACTACATTGTTTAGAAGTAAGATATCTAAGATAAAATAATAATATCTTAGGTTAGGTAGTCATGACATGTCCATGACTTACCTTTTTTCACCAACTAAAAGTGGCTACTGTACTAAGTTGATAATGGTTGAACAGTGGATAAAGTATGGTCAACTACATGGGCGTGGGAAAGCGCCATGCACTCTATCAGAGTGGCAGCAGACTGTCAGACAGACCTTACTTATGTCCACTGGTTCATAGTTAGTTCTTCTGAAGTTAAATGGATTCGGAAGAATAAATTCTTATTTATACCTCGAAAGAATCAACTTCTTCTGAATTTCTCCAAGTCTTCAAAACTTTATTCTTCGGAAGACTTTGTCTTTGGATCTTCTAAGTTGCATACTTTGGAAGAATAAGAACTTAGTCTTGGAAGACTAATTTCTTCCTTCAGAAGTTCTTCACACTTGAGCTTCGGAAGATCTTTGACTTAGCTTCGGAAGAGCAGCTTGTTCCTTCGGAAGGCTATTTGTTTAGAACATCAAAATGTATCTAAGTGTGGTTTTGGTTGCACCAGCCTTATTAGATCCAACAGAAATGACCTTTTATTTTGACTAAATCCAGAATCCTAGATGTAACATGCATGTAATCCAACTAAGCATTGTTTCCTGAAATCATGTGAAAAAGTAACGAGTCAGCTAATGAATTAGCACTGAGTAAACACAAGTTTTGCATACATATATAAATTGATTAAAATGATTGAAACAATTCAATTCACATGGCAATCTCAAGACTTATAATGCAATAGTATAACATAAAAGAAAAACAAAATACAATCAAATCTAATGACTGAATTGAATCGGTCCACATACGAAGCCTTGTGATAGATTATTTGAATCCGGTTCCAAACACTACTTGAATAATCATATAGAGTGGGTTTGTCAAACCAATAAATATAGCATCACAACTTGGATAATCATATAGAATGGGTTTGTTATACCAATAGATATATCATCACCACTCAAATAATCATATGGGGTGGGTTTATCAATCAAATAGATCTATTAGTGTTCCTTGGCTACATGAAGCAATAATTGTGTTGTCATCTAGTTTATCTATCTATGAACACATAATTGCAAGTAATAACATAACATGTTTTGAATTTAATTTAGAATGAAATAACATAAATATCAATGATTGAATATTGAATCACATGATTTTCTCATAATATAAAACATAAAAGTTGAGATATGTGTAAGGATCGTATTTCTAATGTAGATTAGTCTTGTGAGAAAGTCACGGAATAAAATCGCTCATGGTAACATGATTAGAATGATAAAATGTATGAAATTGAGAAGAACACAAGAAACACGTAAATAAACTTCAAATTCTATTACACTTCGAAAATTGATTACAAGACTTTTTGCACAAATATCTGGATTAGTTATAAACATATCAAAAGAAACAAGTAAATAAACTTCAAATTCAAAACTTCTCGCGCGACATGTCTTGATCTTCAATATCTTCTTTTGATTTCCCAAGCCTTTAGGTTCAATCCCTACAATCTCCCCCTAGACTCGATGAATCAAATCTTAAGAAGTCTATGTCTTCAACTTTATAACTTCCCCCATATGCATACATCGTGTTATCTAGGGCCTTCGTTATCAACCAATCATACTGTGCTACCAAAAAAGTGAATATATTCATCAGCTACAATAGGCCAAGCCTGCAACCTAATAAAATATTCTCTTCCAAACTTAAGCAAATCCACCCGACCGATGATATGGTAATCTTTACCCACACAATGTATAACAGCATGCCTAGTGTCTTTCTCACAACCCCACCATATGAGTTGTTGGTGTTCGGATCAATGCGAGTCTCATCCTCAATGACTTTGGATTTGGCAGTCTTAAAGTCTTTGAAGTTGGATTTACTATGACACCATATCATATTACGAATCCAGTTTGCCTTTCCATAGTTACTTGGATTAATAAAGGGAACATGACCCATAACATAAAGGTCGAACACTCTCAGAGTATGAAAATCATGCTCGTCCTGATAATACTCGATAGCTCCTGCTCATCGGTTCACTATATACATCTTCTTCTCATATGATATGCCTAACTAATAATCAGCTACAAATTTCCTTACCTAGTTAAAAGTTTGGAATGTCTAAGCGTACGCACATAAGCTGGTGATGGAGTTGCATCAACAATAAGATTTCCGACCTGGCATGCACTCTTTCCAGTTAGATCATCTTTCTTGTTAGTAGTTTGTTCAGCTCCAGACTCTATCACTATCTCCCCTTTTTCAACCAAGATGTTAGAGAATAAACTATTTAGACTATTCCCAAAAACATCCGTGTAGTTCACATCCTCATCCTGATCATCAAAAGTAACAAAATCCTCATCTAATTCCTCAGCAAGTATCTGTTGCTAGAATATATAAAATTCCTTCTCACACATATCTTTAGTAGCAGGATCTAAAGGCACGTAGTCATTTGGATCATCAGACCTTGGTCTGGAGACATTGGTAGAATCTGATGAACTAGAAGGACCAACAGCTAAACCCATATCTACTCCTTGATCGTTATCATCGTCTCTCTTCTTCTTTCCCTTATCAACATGACCATCTGTAGGGATTGAACCTAGAGGCTCAAAAAATCAAATCAAGATTCTAAAGATCAAAGTCACGCGAGAACTTAAACTTGCCGTGCGAGAAGCTGCATCTCGCGCGAGAACTAGGAAGTCGCGCAAGAACTATTTGAGAACTTCTAGTTTAGTATAAATAGTTGTTTTGTGATGTAATTTACAGAGCTTTTTGTCATTTCCTGATTTCGCATGTACTTTGTGTCTTTCAAATCAGAGAGTAATAGAATTTGAATATTATTTACACTTGTGTTCATCATTTGCTTATTCAATCTTGTTTTCGTGATGATTACATTCTGCATTCTTGTCATGAGATTGATCTAATTCATAGAGTGTTGATCCTTACAATTGGTATCAGAGCTTGGTATGCTCTTGATCGGTTAATTGATTGAAGAGTGTTTTTGAAGTGTTCTTGAGTTACTTTTTGGATTTTGGTGAAGATCTCCTTGATTTCTACGGTTTTTATCATTTTTGAAGATGTTGAATGCTATTATATTGCTGATTGAAGATTTGGTGATGTTTATGTGATTAAACAAGCTAAATTGAATCAATTATAGACACTTAGGATCAAAATTTGAACCTAAATCACTAATTCAAGGATTAATTAATAATTTTTGAACAAATTGGTGAAAGACTGAAGTTGGAATAATTGAAATTGGAAAAAAATAGAACATGCGAAAACTTGCTAATCGCACGCGAAAAGCTCTTATTCGCGCGAGAAGTTGGTGTTTCGCAAAATTTTTTGAGAAGTTTGTTACAAAAGATTCCTTTCACGTGAATAGTTTACCTTTCGCAAAATTCAGTTAGAAAACAAACATCGCTAAAAGTTTGGTGATTGTTCACACGAGATGACGAACACTTAAAGAAGCTTGAGCTTGATGACAAAGCGTATGCTGCTATCACCATAGCACTTACAACTGAGATTGCTCAAAAGTTCAAAGACTACAGAAAAGCTAAGGATTTGTGGGATGCGATGGAAGAGCAGATAATGCGCAATAAAGGTATGAGAGAAAGCCCAAAAGACATGTTGAATCAAGAGTTTTATATGTTTAACCATATAGTTGGTGAAACTTTGGAGGCTCAAATGTCCAGATTTGTTAAGCTGACAACAAAGATGAAGAGTGCAAGTATTACCTTGGAGATTATTTCTATAAACAAAAAGTTGTTGAACTCTTTACCATACAGCTGAGACAATAAATGCACTACTATCAAAAGAACCAAGGATTTGTTCACCTTGTCCCTTAGTGATCTTATCTCAACCATCAAGTCATATGAAATGGATGACAAGCAAAGAGCTATTAATTACATCGGCACTATGGTAGCTGAAGCATCTGTATTATATGCAAAAATGGCTAATAATCCAAATTACTATGTTAGCTATTTTGAGTTGTGTCAACAAGCAGCCAATTCTGTTAATCCAAATGTCAAGGATCCATCCATGCCTCAGTTTCAAGCTTCCTATCAAAATCAATTCAATCCAATGCAACCTCAATCTCAACCTCAAACCAATCCACAATGTCAATCCACACAATAAGCATTTGTTGTAAATTTCCACCCATAAAAGCAAACCATTCAAATAGCTGAAGAGCATCTGGCTCTATTCACCACTTTCATGAACATCTATGAAGCTTTCATAGCCTAAAGACTCAATACACCCAACATCTTAGTTTATGACTTACAACAAGTTAATCTTGATGATGTTAAAGAAAATGATATCAAGTATAAGATGGCTATGGTTGTGTATCGGGCTAAAATTTTGCAAGAAGAACGGGAAGAAAGATGTTTGGTCTAAACAACTTGAGCAAGATTAGGTTTGATAAGTCAAGTTTGAGATGTTATAATTATGACATACCTTGTCACTTTGCAAGAGAATGTACTGAGAGAAAGTCAAATTAAACTGATAATGGAAAGAAGATGGTGATTGTGGAGGTTGAATCAAAAGGAGATAAAGCAAGCATGTCAAACAACAAAGCCCTAGTTTCTTAGAACAATGAAGAATATGATTGGTCAAACCAGATGAAGATTCTATACAGGACCGATGAAGGTTGGTTAATGCAACAGTTTCACAATGATGGAGAGATATGAAACACTTAACAGATCAAATAAGGAACCGGTTAGATGATACAAAGAACACAAGTAAAAGAAGAAGAACAAAGAAAACTTAAATATGGTTTTCAAAAATGATGTATATTGCTCTTAAGTTCTTACAAGTGTTACAAAGCATACATTAAAAATACAAGTACTTGAGACACTTTATACTACATCCTACAGCCGGCTATAGTTTGAAAGCCAGCTGGAAACACTAATCTAGACAACATGATCAATGTAAAGTCAAAAGGTAGATTGCCTTTTGACTAGTGACTATGACATGTCATAGCTCACATCCTAATGTATTACAAAATGGATAAAAGGTACAGAAGTATAAAGTTACAGAGCAATGACCATAATCTATAGTTGACAAAAGCATGGATCTTTTTACCAACTCATATAAGTTGGTGAGTCTTCAGAGTGGCAGCGAAAAGTAATTCAGCTTTTGTCAAAAGGTGATCGGAGAAAGTATGTACTCTCTGTCTTCGAAAGAAATCAGTCTTTGGCATCAGAAGACTTTGTCTCTGAAGCTTCAGAAGACTTCATCTTTGGCTTTGGAAGATTTTGTCATTTGGCTTCAGAAGATTTTACACTTAGCTTATTTTTCTTTGAATGGTGTAAAACTTTCGAAGTAACTTTACTCTGTACTTCAGGCATGCATCCTGAGAGCTCTTTGGATGACTTGGTTGCATCAGCTTTTATATATAGTACTTACAGACTCCCCCTAGGCTGATGCTACCAAAACAAAAGAGATTACTTATCTATTGACAGTCCTCATCAGGATCAAGACCATTCCTTTCTTCATCATTTGGTCAGGATCCCTCAAAGTTTTGTAGTATCTCCTCATATCATAAAGATCATGCAGAGGAAGATCAAGTATGTCTTGCCAGAAGTAGACATCTTGACCTCCTTGATCTCTAATGACATACCATCTATCCAGATTAGAAGCAAAGCTCCAGGACAAGATGGGTCTCCCAGTAGCGAGAGGCTCTACTTGAATGGGAGTTGGATAAGCAGCCTCTTCTTGATCACCCTTGGGATGTTCTGACCCCTCCTAAGGTGTAAAGGTGGATGCCTTGGACTTCTTCTTCTTCTTTTTGTCCCTTCTAATGGCCATCCTTTTCTTCATCTTTCCAGATTTCAACTAAGAAGACTGGCCTTCAACACCAGGTTATTCCTGTATGTCTCTTTCAGTTGGGTCCTCTTCCCTAACAGGTTTAGAAGGAGATGGATCAAGACCCTACTGTGGATCAAAAGATGAAGTTGGCTATGATCCAGCCCTAGGTCCAGCTTGTGCTGTCTCTTGTGGTTCAACCTTGACCTCAACTTTAGGTGCAGCCTGACTTAGTGGAGAATGCAAGTCAATGAGCTCACCCTTTTTAATCTTTTGTTTGATCACCCTAATGTGCTCATCCATGGTAGATAGAGACATTGGACCAAGGCTCCTTCCGGAGAATCCATACAACTTCAAGAAGCTCATCATCCTCTGCCTATCAGTAGATTTCTTTTGACTCTTTTAGATGATGGATCTTGACTTTGTAGTTTCTTCCCTCATCTTCCTCTTAGCAGCTTTTTGTTCTTTCATTACTTGTTGCTCAAGCTGCTTGAGGTACTCAAATTCTATGTAATAATATGACAAGGGAAGAAGTATAAATGCCTAATATAGACCTGTGGCACTCAGGTAGTTAATCATATTTTGTCTTTTTGCTTCTTTGTCTACCTGAGGTTGTTTCTCAGTTGCCACATCCTCTGTCTCAGGGCTTTCTTGAACTGGGGAGAGGGTAGGAGCATGCTTGTAGAGTCTTTTCTTCCTCCTTTCTTCCTTGATCTTGAGGAGTAGTTTTGCATCCTCTACCTCCTTCCACTCATTGACAACTCAATGTCAGCCAGTTTATTTAACTCTTCTAGGGGAAGAGAGATAGGTTCATCAATGTTGTAGTTTCTGGTCCCCAAGTAGTTTAATATAGCTGCCCTTAACTTAACATCTTGAGTGCTTGGCTTAGGGGCAGCTCTGATTGCAGCTTCCATGAAGCCTGGGGACCTACTTGAACTCTGTCCCCTTAGCTTCCTCTTCCTCTCTCTTTCCTCCTCCTCAATCTCCTCAAGAGTCAACTTCCTTTTACCTTTGTCACTCAAAGGCCTTTGTGACTTAGGTTGGAGAGAGCTTTGGCCTTCATTGCTTGGTTCTTCACTTTAGATCTGGCCAGAGAGAGGTTGTGAGACACTTTCACCAGTTGGTGCCTCACTGAGGGTAATAGGTGCTGAAGCAGTACTTGTCATCTCAAGGTTCACAGGCTCAACTGTTGGGCCTTCAGCCAAGGGTTCCCCTTCGAAGCTAATCTTAGGGTCCACCTTAGCATCCAGTTGACCAACGGTCTTCCCTGCTAGCCTTTCTCTATATAGTCTTGTTCTCAGCTTGAATTCTTTAAGCACCTTTTGTTGAATCTTATCAGCCAACCTTGCAGCTTGCCTGTTTTGACTTGTGTTGGAAAGTGGAAGGTCGACTAGATAGGTGCTCTCATAGTATCTCAGGGTGTAGAAGTTGAAGATCTTTTGTTGCCCCTAAGACCTAGAGATTACCAGGGCTCTTCTTTGATCATCATACCTCCATCCCATAATTGGATTATCAGCTGGGTGAGATGGAGTTGGCATTGCCCTTGGTATACCCACCTCAAACAAACTTTGAATGAGAGAGTCCACATCAATATGGACCTGAGGAGGTTGTTGAGTATGGACATCTGTAAGTGAGGGTGATGAATCCTCCATGTCCATGCTCAAAGAGGAACTCACAAGTTCTGTGATTGTAATTAAGACTTTCTCCCCCCCTTGGTAGCATCACCCTCTTGCATAGGGAAGCTAGGAGTTAGGTCCATCACATCCACAGGTTCTTATGGGCCTGGTTGAGTCCTCTGGATGGATCTCTCAGCTAACTTGCCCTTGAGATCGGTGATCTCAAGTTGCTAGTCATTGATCCTATTTTGTAAGGTAGTCACATGAGATTTTAGGTGACTGACCTTTGAGACTAAATAGGTGCAGGTTTTAGTCAGTTGTTGCATCTTTAGTTTCAAACACCCCTCATCTTTATTTGAAGAATCACCATGGGATGAGAGAATAGGACTAAAGTCTTCTTACTCATCACCAGTACTAAGTTCTTAGCTACTGGATTTCCCCTGCACCATGACAGCTTCAGTTGAACTGTCAATGGGTTGGGTTGCCATAGTTGAGGTCTTAAGGATGTAATAACTTTCAGAAGTAAGAGCCTCTTTCATATAGACTTCCTGAACTGGTTCAGGGAGATCCACCTCAGTTGTGGGTGGATGATATGGGCCAGACATGGGTAAGTCAAGAGCACTCATATCTCCTTGAGCAGGGGTGGAGAAGAGAGACTCATGGTACTAACTGAATCCCATGTCTTCATTATCATAGAATTCAAGGTTGGGTATGGGTTGATTGAGGTCTAGAGGCTAAGGATGGTAGCTTTCCTCTAAAGGTTGTTCACTAGAGTTTTGAGACTCTGAGTGAAATCTTAAGGTTGGTGTTGGTGTAGTGAGCTGATCAGGCTGAGCATGAGGAACCTCAGCACTGATCCTTGAAGTGATGGGAGTGGTTTGCTCCTCAGGGGAATTGGGAGCTCTAGTGTCCACTTCCTCCTGCATGGGTGATAATATGGGGGCTTGCACAACCTAAGTAGCTTGTGCAAGGGTTTGTTTGGATTTTCTTTGGTAGGTGATTATGATTTGTGGTTGTGTGGGTGGTGTAGATGTGGAAGGTGTGGGTTCAACATTTTCTTATGTTGCTAAGTTGTCACCTTGAGCAATGAGCTCTAACATTTTTAGGACAAGGGCTGTTTCTACCCCTGAGAAGCCAACAAATGGCTTTCTTATTGTTTTAAAGATGTCGGGCTTCATCTGTCCCAGTTTAAGAACATTACCTGTTCCCCTTAGCTGTGAGCCTAGATCACAGTTAAGAATGTACTGGACATATCTAGGGAACATATAATATTCTATGGAGTTCAAGTTTGTAAGTAAATTAGTATAAAGAAATTATGAGTACCTGAACTTGACCCCTTGTACCAATCCATGGACTATATAGGAAAGGTCTCCAGGAATTTGATCCTAACCTCCATGTTTGTTTGACAGACAGGGAATGACAACATGAAGGAGGTACAATTCCTATTGGGAGGAGACCTTCCCTTTCTTGAAGGTTCTTACAGAGTAATCACCCTCATAGCCCATCTGCCTGAAGAACTGGTTCACAGCAGATTTTAGGAAGGACAATTCCCTTCTTCATCATCCAGCCTAAGATGAGTACGAACGGTGGCTGGAGTGATAAAAATTGTCTTGCCCTGCATTGGGGTAGACAGTGCCTTCTCTCCATCCATAATGACCTCTTGGCGGGTCCTCAAAAACTCCAACAATTGATCTTCATAGAGTGGAGAATTTATGCTGAGGGAGGTGAAGTAGTTAGATAGAGTTAAGAAACAACAAATGTCTGAGAAGCTAGAGCAATATGATTATGTTGTCTGTGTAGTTGTATGGAGAAATCAGACTGGTTTCTTGGATCAGGGTTTGCCATTTTGAGTAGCTTTAAGATGAAGGAAGGTAAGAAAAATGTCAGTTTGTGGGTTAATTTAGGGTTTGAATCTTGCAGATGAAGGTGAATAGTGAAAGAGGGGGAACCATTGTACGAATATATATGGTATGGATTTGAGACGAAGCTAATGCAAAAGGATAAACTTTAAAATCTGGATGTTGGTCCCACCTCAAAAAAAGTGCCCAAAAAGTTAGTTTTCTTTGAAGTCTAAATCTTCCGAAGGTAATTTGTCTTCGAAAGGTTTTAGAAAACCTTCCGAAGCCATTTTGTCTTTGGAAGATATTCCTTAGTTTTCTAAGAATTTTGCTTTGAAAGAAAACTACTTAGAGTATTTTTACTTCCTAGATAGATTTTACTTCGGAAGATATCAAATATTAGAAATCTTATTTAATAAGAGAATAAGTCTTCTGAGACTTAATTGCTTCTGGAAGAAAAGAGTCCTTCAATACATATAAGTACTTAGTGACAAATATAAGCTTCGAAAGATATAATCAAACTTCTTCCAAAGGTTAACTTCTCAGAAGTATTTATTTGTTTTGAAGACATAATTTTCATCTGAAGACAACTTGATGTCTTCGGAAGAAAAGTATATCCAAAATTCTCAAAATTCTAAGGGAAATCATTTTGAAAAGTTTCTTCCAAAGTAAACTGGGCTTATATCATGATGAAATAGACAACTTAAGACACATATATTATTAAAAATAATCTTGAGTTTAGTTTAAGAAGAATCTACTCAAGGTTAATCATCGCAATAGCTGATACAAGATTAGCATATTGTTCATTTGTGATAACTTTGACTAGTTTTATCAATCCCTACTCAAAATTATCTCTAATTAAATGATACCTGATATTGATGTGCTTTGTCTTTGAGTGCTAAACTGGATTCTCTATAATAGAGATAGCATTGTTGTTGTCTATGTGGATAGGAGTCTCCTTGAAGTTGAATCCATAGTCTAACATCTAATTCTGAATCCAAAGCACTTGTGCATAGCAGCTTACAGTAGCAATGTATTCAGCTTCAGTAGTTGATGCAGATACACAAGATTGTTTCTTGCATTGCCATGAGACTATCCTTCCACCAAGAAATTGACATCCTACAGATGTTGACTTTCCAATCTTGTTGCAGCCACCATAGTCACTATTTGTATAGGCATACAGATTGAAGTCAAAATTCTTGGGATACCAAAGGCCTAATTTGAGAGCACCCTTGAGATATCTGAGAATTCTCTTGACAGCAACCAGGTGTGACATCCTGGGGTTGGCTTGATATCTTGCACAAATACATATAGCAAACATGATATTTGGCCTACTAGCTATGAGGTACATAAGATACCCAATCATAGCCATGTATAGATGTTCATCAACACACTCCCCCTCAAGATCTAGTCCAAGAGAGTGGTTTCTGGCTATGGGTGTCTTAGCAACCTTGCACTCAGTCATGTGAAACCTGGTAAGTATGTCTTGTACATACTTTGACTGATTTATGAAGATGCCATTATCAACCTGCTTCATATGAATTCCTAGAAAGAAATTGAGTTCCCCCATGGCACTCATTTCAAATATATTCTTCATAAGCTTCTCAAAGTCTTTGTAGAGCTTCAGATTAGTTGACCCAAAGATAATGTCATCCACATAAACTTGAAGCAGCATCTTTCATGTTCCTTTAATGAAGAGTGTTCGATCAATAGTACCTCTCTTGTATCCGTGCTTACAGAGATACTATGATAGTGTCTCATACCACTTCCTTGGAGCTTGATGCAACCTATAGAGAGCTTTTTCAAGCTTCCAGACATAATCAGGATGATTTGGGTCTGCAAAGCCAGGTGGTTGTTTGACATACACCTCCTTATTAGTCACCCTATATAAAAGGGCACACTTGACATCAAGTTGGTAGACCTTGAAATCCTTGGATGTAGCAAAAGCCAGAAATAGCCTAACAGCTTCAACTCTTGCTACAGGAGAAAAAACATCTATGTAGTCAATCCCTTCGTCTTGTGTGTATCCTTGAACAACTAGTCTTGCCTTGTTCTTGATGACAAGTCCTCTATCATCCTTCTTTTTTTTAAATACCCACTTGTTACCTATGGTAGTATTCCCTTAAGGAAGAGGACATCGATTCCAAACCTTCTGTCTTTTGAATTGAAGCAGCTCCTCCTGCATCTCTTCAACCCAACTTCCATCTTTCAAAGCCTCTTCAATCTTCTTATGCTCTATCTGGGACAAGAAACAAGAGTGAAGACAAACATTTTTATCATGGGTTTCTCCTCTTGTTCTCACCCTAATTTTAACATCTCCAATGATGTTTGTGGTGGGATGGGACTTGTGGATTCTTAGTTGAGTAATCACAGTAAGTTGTTTGGATAGATCTAAATTTATGAAATTCAGATCTGGTGCTTGAGAACCATCCACCACATTAACACACTTATCAAGTGACATTTGATCCAATGAGTGTGTTACATTAATGATGTTGTCTTCAATGGAGTGGTTATAAGCATCAAGAAACTCATGATCACTATCACTACCTCCATCTCCTCCTACATTTGAAACTCCTTCATCTAAGTTCTATGCCTCCGTGCTAGAATTTATAGGCACCTCAGATGTGTCAGCAGAAGTATTTGTCAAGGTTGTGCTAACAGGGTTTCTAACTGTAGGGCTAGTTAGCACTGGAGCTGAAGTAATTTGTACACTTGGTCTTCTCAGCTGAAATCTTGGATCAGAATCTCTTGATGATAAGATACCTATAGATCCTGAAACATTCTCACAAGATTTGTAAAAATAGTTGGTAACTAAGTCAAGATCAAACAACCAATCAGGACCAAAACCTTTCACACTCGGTGTGTGCTCATTGAAGGTCACATTGGCTGACTCCTATAAGCCTTGGCTTGGGAAGAGTATCCAATAAAATATCCATCATCTAATTTCTAAGCAAATTTGGCTATATTGATATTTGGTATTCAAGATGGTGCAAGGACATCCAAATGATTTGAGGAAACCAATGAAAGGTCTCCTTTTGTGCCACAGTTTATAAGGAGTCTTACCATAAATCTTAACCACTAAAACTCTGTTCTTCACATACCAGGCAGTGTTGATTGCCTCTGCCTAGAAGGTGATGGGTAGTTTAGAGTCGGACAACATGGTTCTTGTAGCTTCAATAAGTGTCCTTTTTCTCCTTTGAGCAACATCGTTTTGCTGAGGAGTCCTAGGAGCACTATATTGTCTTGTAATACCCTTTTTATCACAAAATGTGTCAAGGATTTGGTTTTAAAATTTGGTTCCTTGATCACATCTTATGATCTTAACCCTGTGATCACATTGATTCTTAATTTTCAGAATGAAGCTTTTTAAGATCTCAGGAGTCTCATCCTTAGTTCTAAGGAAGAAGACCAAGTGTATCTTGTGAAGTCATCTGTAATCACCAAGCAATAAGAGGTCCTTCCTAAACTCATTACACTGGTGGGGCCAAAGAGATCCATATGCAATAAGTATAAGGGTGTAGTGATGGAGTTCATTTCTTTTGGCTTGTGAGATACCTTGTGTTGATTCCCTTTTAGGCATACAACATAATGATCATCACTTGTAAACTATTTCTTTGGTATTCCAGTTACCAAATCATTTTTAATTAGTTTATTATATTTTTTAAGTGTACATGTCATAATCTTTTATGCCAAAGGAAAGACTCATCACTATTGGCCTTAGATAGAAAGCAAGAAACTTCTCCTAAAGGGGATGTTACCTGCAAGTCTATCTTGTACATGTTCTCTTTCCTGGGGACTCTGAGCAGGATATGCTCTTGAGGAATGACCACCCCGAGCTTGTGATCAATGCACTCATGCTTAATAAAGAGCATGTTGTGTGTCTGATCACAAAATTGGGATACACTCAGAAGATTGTACCCAAGCTCCTTGAAAAAGTTTACCTTTTCAATGATGAGCTTTACATTTGTGACCCTGCCCCTTCCAGTAATGTAACCACTAGAATCTCCTCCAAAAGCAACTGGCCCTCCATCAATTCTTTCAAAGTTTTGAAGCAAAGAGCCATTGCCTGCCATGTGCGTGGAACAACCACTGTCAATGATCCACACATTTCCTTTGGTCTTTAGCAGTTCCTGCACAAAAGGAGATGGTTAGTTACAATCGGAAACCCAAGTTTCAGGTCATATGAGGCTGGTGCAACCAAAACAACACTTAGAAATATTTTGAAGTACTAAATGAAGTGGTCTTCCGAAGACAAAGCTGCTCTTCCGAAACCAAGTCAAAGATCTTACGAAGCTTAAAGAATGAAGAACTTCCGAAGGAAGAACTCAGTCTTTCGAGACTAAGTTGTTCTCCTTCGGAAGTATACAACTTAGAAGATCAAAGGCAAAATATTCCGAAGAATAAAGTCTTGAAGACTTAAAGAAGTTCGGAAGAAGTTGTTTCTTCCGAAGCAAAAATGACCTCGGAAGAATTTATTCTTCCGAAGTCATTTAGCTTCGAAAGAACCAACTATGAACCAGTGGACATAAGTATGGTCTGTCTGTTAGCCCGCTGCAAGTCTGATATACTGCATGGCGCTTTCCCACGCCCATGTAGTTGACCATACTTTAATCCATTGTTCACCATTCTTAACTCGGTACAGTTGCCATTCTTAGTTGGTGACAAATGGTAAGTCATGGACCTATCATGACTACCTAATCTAGGATATTATTATTTTATCTTAGATGCTTTATTTCTAGCAATGTAGTATTTATCTAGTTGTAAATTCTAGCTAGTTTTCCAAGTATAACTGGCTATAGATAGTAGTATATATAGATTCTGCATGTAACTTAGTAACCATGCTTATAAGAGTCTTGTAATATTGAGTTAAGAAGTAATATATACAAGTATCTTGAAAGACAATTTTTGTATGCTCGTTTTTTTATTAACTTGTTATATTACTTGTGAACATAGTAGAGATTCTACTTCATCAACCTGAGTGATTCTAAGTGAGTTTATGTGATAATCTTGTGTTGTGAGACAAACACCAATCCTGCAATTGTTATAAGAGCTTTTCAGGCTGTTGATTGTGATATCTTAAATAACCCTTCTTTCTTCATACTCACTCACTTCACTCAAGTGGCTCTAAACCAGAAGTTTTCTGAATCTAAGATAGGAACTATGACCAAGGCTCCCATCATCACTCCTAATGATTTTGGGACTTGGTGCAAACGTATTGAAGGCTTCATCAAGCACCAAGACAGCAGCATGTGGAGATTAGTTACTCATGGTCCATACAAAACCAAAGGTGGAATCCCCAACTGGTAATGGTGCGATGATTGAGAAGGCTGTTGAAGACTACTCAGATGAAGACTTCAAGAAAATAGACATTGACAGCAAAGCAATGACTGCGTTGCTTACTGCTATACCACACTCCATAATGATAGGCTTTAAGTAATGTGAGTCTGCCCAAGAACTCTTTGATACTTTGAAGCTAATGTACTTTGGTTCTGCTGAATCCAAGGAGACAAAGAAAGATGTGCTGAAGCAAAAGTTTGAAAATTTCACTTATATTGTTGGTGAGACCTTGAGACAACAATACTTTAGGTACATGGACTTGGTCACCTCTCTTCAGTCTATGGGAGTGGTTCTTGAGAAGAGAGACATAGTAAGGAAATTCATGAGTGCACTTCCTCATGAGTGGACTTTCTATTGTTTCTCAATCAAGAGAACTGAGAATCTTAACACTCTCACCATGACTGAACTATATGGAATTCTTGATGGATACCATATGGAGATGGAATCTTAGAAAAGCCATCAGATGAACAGACCCTCAAAGCATCCAGCTAGCAATGCTTTACATGTTACTGAAGGTTCAAGAACTCCCTAGCCCCAGTTGTACCTGAACTACCCCCAACAGCCATCATCTTCCTCTGGGCCATACATCACATTTCCTGAGATACCAAGGTCTCAACAGGCTCAACAAACTCCTTTTCAGGATAGTTGTGCTTTTGTTTCAGGGAGTGAACACTCTGGAGATTTTCAATTCTATTTTGATGATCTGGAGTGCTTTAGCCCAGATGATGTTGAATACATGTACATTGTCCAACAAATGTCTCTCCTAACTTACAAAGCATAGAAGTTCTTTAAAAGAACTGGAAGGCAGTTCCTTCAGAACCCAACTAACAACAAATTTGGGTTTGACAAGACAAAGGCCAAGTGATACAACTATAACCAGCTTGGTCATTTTGCTAGGGAATGCAAAGCTCCTAGATTTAATCCTAGAACAACTCAAGCCTCCCAACATCTTGCTACCGCTAAAGCTGCAACTAAACCCACTGAGCAACAAACTGCAGCTGTTGCTCAAGAAGTTGTTGGAGCTTCATGGTGCAAGATGTCACTCCTACTCAAGCTTTCATGGCTAGAACTAAAGACACTAAGGTATATGAGCATCTCTGTACTCCAGCATGTATTACTAAGGTCAAGTTATATCAGGACTACAACATGGAAATTAAATATGATATTGAGTTTTTAAATATACTAAAATCTGATTTTAAGAGAGTAGAATCTGACTACAAACTCAAAATAGAAGAGTTAGAGAAAACTATGTCCTCTTTAAAACATGAACATTCAAACTAAAGGGCTCAAATAAAAGATTTAATCTCCAAGTTGACTGAGGCTCAAGCCCAGCTAGTGATAGCTGAGGCTAAAGCCAAGAAGTATGCCATTGAAGAGCATAAATTCAACACCATCATTGCATCATCCTCCCACTCAAAGGTCTATTATTGAAACAAAAGTGGGTTGGGAACCAATGAAATTGCTCCACCATACTCCTTTATGTCTATTAGACAGCCAAGTTGTGGTACTGATGAGCAAGAGGTTCCAACTGCTGACCTATTACCCAAAGAGCAGAAGAATGATGGAATAATAGGAACCACCATAGGGAAGGATAAGGTAGAAAACCTCATCCCCATAGCTGATGATCAACCCTTAACCACCAAAGCTAGAAAGAACAAAATCAGGGCAGCAAAAAAATGCCAAGAAGGTGGCTAAGACTAAGTTGAAGATAGACCCAAGGCAAAAGGGTTTATTCATATCAGATGAAGGATCAAAAATTGAAGGGGAAGGTTGTTGAAGAAGAAAAGAAGTACAATAAACAACAGTCAACATGCCCCATCAAAACTAACATTGCATGCATAATCTGTGGTCTGCATAACCACATGGCTAAAGATTGTTACTACAATCCAGCAAACACATATTATGTATCTAATGTTAAGAAAGGAGGATTCAAGGATCATTTCACATTTGGACCTTACCATATGGTCCAAGTGTTAAGGAAATGAATGCTTGTTTCCGAAGCCAAGTTGCTTTCGGAAGAAACTCATTCTTCCAAAAGGAAAATAGCTTTAGAAGAAAAGCCAAAGAACAAACAAAGGAATCCTTTGAAACCTTCCAAGAAGAAGACTGCTTTGGAAGAAAGGTGATGAGAACTTCTTCCGAGAAGAAAGAAGACTCGGAAGCAAGTTATGCTGCACAAAGCTCTTCAAGCTCATCAACACTGATCAACCATAGGATGGAATGGAAGATCAGAAAAGATGCTGCAGCCCAATCCTCTTCTTCACAAACCATAATTGAACCCCCATGCATAACTTTGTTTCAATTATATCATCTACATTGGAAGAGCCCAAGACCAACAAGGCTTGGGTTTCCAATAGTAACTAATCATTTCACCTTATGTGTAGGGACATCCACATAACAAGAATGGAAATGTTTGGATTGTGTACAGTGGATGCTCCAGGCACATGACATGGAATAGATCTCTCCTACAAAAGTTTGAACACTTTGATGGAGGTCCTGTTCAATTTGGAGGTGAAGCCGGAGGATACATTTCTAGTATAGGTAGTGTGTCCAATGGTAAGTTAAAGTTTGACAAAGTAAACATTGTCAAATTGCTTGAACACAATCTCTTAAGTGTTTCTTAATTCTGTGATCAAAAGCACCAAATGCTTTTCATAGAACATGAGTGCATTATCCTCAAACCCGGGATGAGAATTCCTTAGGAATTGGTGCTTCTTAGATCTCCCAGTAGAGGGGATATGTACAAGCTGGATATGAACAATGCTTCCCTACTAGGTGAAGTATCATGCTTTCTTTCCAAAGCAAATGGTGATGAGTCAACTCTTTGGCATAAAAGAATATGCCATGTTATTTTAAAACCATGAATAAATTGGTTAAAAATAATTTGGTACATGGTGTGCCTAAAAAGGAATTTTTCTGTAAGGACAACTGTGTCGCTTGCTTGAAAGGAAAGCAACACAAAGTTTCTTATAAATATAAAGAAGTTAACTCTTTCACCACCCCATTACATTTATTGCACATGGATCTATTTGGTCCCTCAATTATAATAAGCATTGGAAGGAAATCATATTGCCTTGTGATTGTTGATGATTTCACAAGATTTACTTGGGTTTTCTTTTTAAAAACCAAAGATGAAACTACTGAAACTTTAAAATCCTTTATTATTTAACTTGAAAACCAAATAGATCACAAGGTAAAAATAATTAGAAGTGATCAAGGTATTGAGTTTAAGAATCAAGTTCTTGACTGTTGGACCAAAAGAACCAATGAGCCTGATCAGAAAAACCTTTGTCCCACGGACATTACAACTGAAGTTGTCTGCAACAGCTGAAGACATCAGCTGATAACAAGGTCTGAGGACAAAGTCTGAAGTGAAAGAGCTGAAGACAAAGTCTGAAGTGAAGAGCTGAAGACAAAGTCTGAAGTGAAAGAGCTGAAGACAAAGTCTGAAGACAAAGAGCTGAAGACAAAGTCTGAAGTGAAAGAGCTGAAGACAAAGTCTGAAGTGAAAGAGCTGAAGACAAAGTCTGAAGTGAAAGAGCTGAAGACAAAGTCTGAAGACAAAAGCTGAAGACAAAGACTGAAGACCAAGTTTCAGATGATTGTCACAATAGCTGAAGAAGACCTCTTCAGTAGTTGTGATGGTTTCCTTTCAGTAGTTGTAGTTTCCTTTCTGTACTTGTAGTTTCAGTAGTTTTATGTTTCTTCGTGTACTTAGAATAATCTGAGATGTTCTCAGTTGTTGTGAACATTCTCAGTAGTTTGCTTACTTTCAGTAGTTTGTAATAATTCTGTTAGATGTCACTATCAAGTGACATTAGCAGACGTCACATTCCTATATATAAGGAATGCTGACCTAATTGTAATCGGCGCAGCTTAGGAAAACCTAGCAGCCGCCATACCGAAGCATGTGTGCATGAATGTTATTATCCCTTTGCAGAAAACCCTATTTCTATATAACCGTGTACTGTTCCATTGAATATTTATTGTGTTTTGCTATATTTGCTTAATTCTTGCTCTAATTCCGCTGTGATTCAACTCTAATTGATCAAACTTAGATCACTGATCCTAACAAATGGTATCAGAGCAGGTTAATCATTGATCGGTTTAACAATTGATCATTGAAACTGCTATTTTGATATCTATAGTTTGATCGAATTAGCATATGTGCAAGAACTGGTTATAAAGATTGATTTTCTGCTGCTTCTGGTTATTTAATTTGAGTTTCTTCTTGGTTCTTATTGAGTTTGTTGTGTTTTTGTGCAAAATCTTTTGAAACTTGATTGATTTGGTTTGAATCTGAGAATGACTACTCCATCTAATGATCCTCACAATACTGGCTCCTCAACCAAGCCTCCGATGCTGGTTAGGAGTGAGTATAACATATGGCAACGAAGAATGCTCCATCACCTGTCTGTTAACAGTTCAGGTTGTTGGACATCTGTGGTTCATGGTCCACACAAGCCTATGGTGAACAATCCGGAGACCAATCAAATGGTTCCGAAGAAGAAGGAGCAATACTCAGATGAAGATCGTAAACTGTTTGAGATTGATGCTAAAGCCCATGGAATTCTGGCCATGGCACTGCCGAATGAAATCTATTCTGGGCTTATGCATCATGAAACTGCTCATGACCTCTGGAATGCTTTGAAGGAACAATTCGGAGGAACTGATGAGGTCTTAGCAAACAACAGAGAAATCCTCGCCCAACAATATGAGACATTCTCTCATAGGAAGGGTGAGACACTGACTCAACAGTTTGAGCGTTTCTCCTGCTTGATCTCTGAGCTGAAAATGGTCAAGCATGAGTATACTAACAGCCAGATGAACAACAGATTCCTCAGATCACTGCCTGAGAGATGGGACACATACACCATTGTCCTACGCTCCAGTGCAAATCTGGATAGCCTATCTCTCACCCAACTCCATGGGAAACTGCTTACATTTGAAAGAGAGATAGAGCAGAAAAGGAAACTGGCATCATCAGGAAAGCTCTCTGATGACTTTGTACCAGGTAACACTGCCCTGGTCGGTCATGAGTCAGAATATGCTGGATCAGAAAGTCATTATGATGAGCATATAGATTTCTCTTCAAACAGTTCTGATCATGCATTTGTTGGTGTTGACAGTCATTCTGGGTGTAATAGTGATAATTTATGTTTTATCATGGATGATTTGCAAGGTATTGCTGATGATGATTTAGAAGAGATGGATATTTTGAGCCAAATGGCCCTGATCAATATCAGATCTCAAAAGTTCTACAAGAGAACTGGTAGGAAATTTCCAGGACTCTCTGGCAAAACCAAAGTTGGTTTTGACAAGAGTAAGTTGAGGTGTCACAAATGCCACAGGCTTGGGCACTTTGCAAGAGAGTGTAGATCAACTGGATCTAACTCCTCTGCACCCTTTGTGACCTTTCCAAGCAATAGTTCACAAAACAAAGGGCAACATCCTGCTAGTTCTGGTCATCACTCACAACCTCAATCTCCTGCATACTTTGTCCCTCAGGGTTCAATGCCATATCCTTATCCCTGCTATTATATGCCACAGCCAAATCCAGTTCATGTCCCTATAGCACAACAACCTCAAGCCCTACCTGAGCCTCAACCATCTCCATCACAATCTCAACCTCATCACAGCTTCTTCACACCAGGAGTTGTTGACTGGAGCAGCTTACCAGATGATCTTTCTGGTTTCAATGAGCAACTATCTGCTGGTGCTGGTCAACATGGTGGTGAACATCCTTTTGGGAATCTTGCTCTCATGGCCCTGGAGTCTACTGAGGGTTCCTGCTCAGATGCTTCATCTTCACAGGTAACCCAGATATCTTCTGAGGCTAAAGCCAAGTTATGTTCTGAATCATGCATAGCTGCCTTTGTCTCTATTAGAGAGGCAAATGTAGCTTTAATCAATCAAAATCTTGAGCTTGAGAAAACTATTTCCAAAAGAAAAGATGAGTATGTGTCTGCACTTAATGACAAAGATGATGAGATTTACAAGCTTAAATGCCAACTTAATGATGAAAAGGCTAAGGTAGAGGTCATACTCGAGAACCACAGAAGTCTCAAAGAGACACTTGCAGCTACCCAAGTTGAGTGTGACCGATGGGTAACATCCTGCAAGGGATTTGAAATGCTTCTCAGCAAGCAAACAGCTTCAAATGTGAAGTTTGGAATAGGTTACAATCATACTGCACCACCTACTGATTTTACTTCAAAATCAATAGTAAAATCTGAAGGTGAAAGTAATTTCCAAACCACATCATCATGTGATTCATCCTCAAATGATAATACAAAATTAGAGGATGAAGTCAGTGTTAAGATCTCAGCAAATCAATTGCCTGATGGTTTAAATGCTGATAAACACATGAAGCTGAGAAATTCAGATGTTGTTCCTCAAAGTACTCCAAGTACTGAAGGGCAAGTCACAACATCTGAAAAGCATTTCAAATCTGATGAAATAAAAGGATTAACAACTGCTGAGGAATCTATCATACGGTCTTTCAGGACGGATAGAGAACAGCTGAAGAACAAGTCTTCAGTTGTTACCGATCCTTCAGTACTTAACACAAGTACTGAAAGGAGGAAAGTACTGAAGATCACACCTTCAGTAGTTTCCACTTCAGCAGTTGATCAATCCAAGATGAAGAATAAGCCATGTGAAATATGTGGTAAATTCAATCATCTATCTGATGAATGCTGGTACAAAAAGGGTTCCAAACTCAACAGAGATAAGCTCATTAAAGAAGAGATAAATAAAATGAAAAATGAGTTTGAAACCAAGTTTGTACCACAGTCATCTCAAACTGATAAACCCAAGGCCTCACCAAAATCCAAAAAGAAGGATGGGGTTTATCAGAAAACAGCTGATAGTGTTCCTCATGATAAACATCAGACGAAGTCTGTGAATTTCAAGAAGGAGGAAATGGTGGGTCACAGGAACTCATCAAAAACAAGTACTGATGTGTCAAATGAGCTGAAGGCTTTAGCAACAAATCAGACACAACTTGTTATGATGGTTCAGCATTTGTTGGGGAGAGTTAACCAACTAGATGCACCTGTGATCAAACCACTGAAAAGGAAATCCAAGCCCAAATCTAAGAATTCCATTTCAGCACCATCTCCACCTTCATCAGCTGTTAATCATGAGAAACAAGTTATGGTTAAATCTGTTGATGAAAACATACCCAAAACCAAAAAGGTTTGGGTCTCTAAAGCTAACTAGTTTCTTATGATAAATGCAGGGTTCTTCAGCATGCCAAAGAAGCATCTGGTATGTAGACAGTGGAGGATCTATGCATATGACTGGGAGCAGTTCTCTTCTTAATGACTACTCTCAAGGAAAGAAGGGATTTGTCTCATTTGGAAATGATGCTAAGGGTTACATCATCGGGAAAGGATTTGTGTCAAATGGAGAAATCAGATTTGATGATGTTAACCATGTGGAGAATCTCAAGTATAATCTACTGAGTGTCAGTCAGATGTGTGATAAAGGGCATGTTGCACTTTTCACAAGCCAGAACTGCCGGATTCTGTCTTCCAAAGTTCTGAGGCTGATTGACAAGGTATTGGATGAACATACTCTCCTGAAGGCCAACAGGATAGGAAGAGTATATGCCTTGGATTTGTCAAAGAAGATTGATTTAAAAGGTCATCCTTGCCTGTTCTCCAAGGCCTCTCCTCAGGAATCTAAACTGTGGCATAGAAGGCTGGGTCATGTTAATCTCAAAAACATGAATCAGCTGATCCACAAAGTTTAGTAAGAGGTCTACCAATAAAGGAGTTCCTCTGTGATGAAACCTGCACTGCTTGTTTAAAAGGAAAACAACACAAAGTCTCATTCCTCCTATAGAAGAACCAAAGTCCACTGCCTGCTTGCAATTACTGCACATGGATCTCTTTGGTCCTGTGAGAGTAATGAGCATGGCAAAGAAGAAATACTGTCTGGTAATTGTGGATGATTACTCCAGATTTGTATGGACCTTCTTCTTGCATTCAAAGGATGAGGCTGCTCAGACAATTATTAACTTTGTGTTGTATGTTGAGAAGCAGTATTCCCTATCAGTCAAGTGTATAAGAAGTGATAATGGAACTGAATTTAGAAACCATACACTTGATGATTTCTACCTTTCAAAAGGAATCAAGAGGCAGTATAGCATCCCAAGGACTCCAGAACAAAATGGAGTAGTGGAGAGAAAGAACAGGACCCTAATTGAAGCTGCAAGGTCCATGTTGGCTGACTCTGGTTTGCCACTGACCTTTTGGGCTGAAGCTGTCAACACAGCATGCTATGTGCAAAATAGAGCTTTAGTGAATCAGAGGTTGATGAAGACTCCTTATGAAGTTCTACATCATTTGGCTCCTCTAATTTCATTCTTCAGAGCATTTGGGTGTCCTTGTTACATTCTCAACACAAAGGATCAACTCCAAAAGTTTGATTCTAAGGTGGATGCAGGGTATTTTGTTGGGTACTCATCCACTTGCAAGGCTTACAGAGTGTTCAACTGTAAGACAAAGATGGTTGAAGAAACCTTGCATGTGAAGTTCAATGAATCTCCTAAGGACAAAATCCCACAAAACCCTGTGGAGTTGTTTGATCTGGACATACTGCAATATGTTCCTTATCAGCCTCCAGCTGTTGCAGATCATGTGAATTCATCACCTTCTGCAGCTAGTCATCCATCTGGTGGTACTGATGTTCATGATGATCCCAGTACTCACCTATTCAAGTTTAGTGATCAACTGCCTGAGTCTACTCAACTTGATGTTCCTGTAGCTTCAGTAGCACCATCCACAACAAATGCTGATGAGATTTCTGAATCCTCTACTTCATTTGATCTGCCATCTAACACTTGGTTTCAAGAATCTGGATCAACATCTGTTGCTGCTGAGCGTGCTACAAACACTTGCACAGATCTCATAGTGCATCAAGAGCTGAAGAATCACCCAACGTCTCAAATCATTGGTGATATCAATGCTGGTGTCTCAACTAGAAGTCAATTGTCCAACTTCTGCTTCTATGCTCTTTTCATCAGTCAGCAAGAGCCAAAGAACTATCATATTGCATTAAGAGACAATGGATGGGTTGATGCCATGCAGCTTGAGCTTCTTCAGTTCAAAAAGCAGCAAGTGTGGGAACTGGTTCCTCTACCCCCAGGTAAGTGTGCAATAGGCACTAAATGGGTGTTTAGGAATAAAACAGATGAAAATGGGCAAATTGTCAAGAACAAGGCCAGACTGGTTGTCCAGGGGTTTTCACAAGAAGAAGGTATTGATTATGATGAAACCTTTGCCCCTGTAGCCAGACTGGAGGCAATTAGATTGTTCTTAGCCTATGCTGCATTCCACAATCTTAAAGTTTTTCAAATGGATGTCAAAAGTGCGTTTTTATATGGTAAAATAAAAGAAGAGGTTTATGTGTGTCAACCACCAGGTTTTGAGGATAATAAACATCCTGATTGGGTGTATAAACTTGATAAGGCTCTTTATGGGTTGAAACAAGCTCCTAGAGCCTGGTATGAAACACTGTCAAATTTTCTTCTTCAGAATAATTTCACTAGAGGCTCCATAGATAAAACTTTGTTCATTAAGAAAGTGGGTCAGCATAAGCTCCTTGTTCAAATTTATGTTGATGATATTATTTTTGCTTCCTCTGATCCACAGTTGTGTGATGCATTTACAAAGTTGATGCAACAAAAATTCGAAATGAGTGCCATGGGAGAATTACAGTTCTTTCTAGGTTGCAAATCAAACAAAAGGCTGATGGAACTTTCATTCATCAGTCAAAATACACAAAAAGTCTTTTGGCAAAGTTTGATTTACAACACTGTAAGCCCTGTTCTACTCCCATGTGCAGCACCACACAACTGGATGCAGATCAGAAAGGTAAAGCTGTTGATGAAACACTTTACAGATGTATGATTGGGTCCTTGATGTACTTAACAGCTTCTAGACCAGATATTATGTTTGCAACTTGTGTTTGTGCTAGATTTCAGGCTGCTCCTAAAGAGTCTCATTTGATTGCAGTCAAGAGGATCTTTAGATATCTGCAAGGTACTCAATCTCTAGGTCTTTGGTATTCCACTGGGCACTCTTGCAAATTAGTTGCTTTTTCTGATAGTGACTATGCAGGGTGTAAATTAACTAGAAAATCAACTTCTGGTGGATGTCAATTCCTAGGCAACTGTTTGGTTTCTTGGCAGAGTAAGAAACAAACATCTGTTGCTACATCCACTGCTGAAGCCGAGTACATTGCTGCTGCAAGTTGTACATCTCAGGTACTCTGGCTTCAGAATCAATTACTGGATTATGGCATTACAGAGACTAAGACTCCATTACTAATGGATAGTGCTTCAGCTCTTTGTATTGTCAAGAATCCAGTCCAGCACTCTAGGACCAAACATATTGAGATCAGACACCATTTTATTAGGGATTGTTTTGAAAAAGGTCTGATTGATCCAAAGTTTGTTCCTAGTGCTGATGAGCTTGCAGACATATTTACTAAGCCTTTGGACAGTTCAACTTTCCAAAACCTAGTGTTAAGGCTTGGTATGCTGCAGCTAGAATAAGTGACAACTACTGATGATCTCAGTCAACAAGTACTGATGAGCATTCGTATACTACTGTCACAAATAAGTACTGAGTTCTTTTATCCTCAGTAGTTTTCATAACTACTGAAGACTAAATTACTTAAAAGTACTGAAGTACTCATCTGTTGAAAAGAACTGATGTGGTTACAACTACTGCTGTAGTTACAACTGCTGATGTCAGAATAACAGATAAGTACTGATGACCTATGAAACATCTGAAACTCAGACAAAGTCTGATGAAGTGTTGAGGTCAGAATGAAACAGCTGATGAGCTAAGAATTGACGACAACAGCTGATGAGAAAATTTTCTCTTCAGTTGTTTCTACAACAGCTGCTTCACTTACAACTGAAGCCAAAACCATGTCTTCAGTAGTTTCACAACTACTGATGACTAACACCAAGTCTTCAGTTGTTACAACACCTGAAGCCAAAACCATGTCTTCAGTAGTTTCACAACTACTGATGACTAATACCAAGTCTTCAGTTGTTACAACTTCTGAAAGTTAAAACCAGGTCTTCAGTTGTTTTCAAACAACTGATGACAGCACCAACACTTTCAGTCGTTTTATATCAGCCTTTTTCTTACCCTATAAATACCTAAACCTACTTTCAGACGTTTCATTAGCCGTTTTCCGTCCTTCACTCTCTCACAATGGCGACCATGAAACTCAAACCCAGACACAACTGTGTTGCCTACCTCTCGAAATCGGCCTTCTGGAACAAATTTGATAACGCCATCGATCTTATGGTAGATTCCCAGTACCGAACCGCGTTTCTTCTGAATCCTACCATATACCCCGATTCCCTAAGCCAGTTCTGGACCAACGTCTCCGTGCAAACTAGTGAGAATGATAGCCAAATCACTCTCCAGTCGTTGGTCAACCAGAAACAGGTGGTCATCACTCCGGACATCATTCGACAAACCCTAGATCTACATGATGCCACCTGTGTCACAGAATACCCGAAAGGCACAACCGATATGTCTTTCATCAACAACGGGTATGAAGGAGACTTAAGTGCTACCACCATTCTGAAGAAGCACTTCCATGATGCTGAACGTCTTATATTCCACATGGTGAATGTCTGCCTTGCACCAAAAACCTCCTCATGGGATCAAATGTCTTCCCGATGGCAACAGGTATTATACTCTATCTTTGAACGACAAACTTTAAATTTTTCTGAGATAGTGTTTATGGAACTAAAGGATCTGGCCTTGAAACCTGTGGCAAACAGATGGATATTATATCCCAGGTTTCTCATGGCCATAATTTTAACACAGCTAAAATCAGACGGCCTTGTTGGCCTTGGAGTCCCTGCTCCGGCTGTATTGCCTGAAGTATACTCCAGGCACAACTCTGACCCTACAATGAAAGGGGCTGCCCGGCTGCTCAAACCCAAGCAGCGGGAACCCACAGCCTCCACTTCCAGATCCAAAGTCCCCACCAAACCCAAAACCAAAAAGCCCAAAAAGGCTACTCAGGGAGATGAGTCCCCTGAGGATGCCCCTGTAACACCAATACAGGAAACACTTACTGGTTCTAACCCCCCAGTAGTGTCCAAGACTCCACCAACCCTAGCCGCTCAGGCATCCTCTCAACAGGATCCTGATGCAACCATAATTGGGGATACCACAATGCTGGAACCTATCTCAATTGAGAAGGTTACCATTGAAGAGCACCAGTCACCCCGGGTGCAATCTGCTTCAACCTATCTCCAAATGCAACCGCCCCTCAAAGCCCAACATTTATTGTTGCACAAGTGTTGAGTCAGCTGCATTCCTCTCCTCCTCCCCAGACACCAATTACAATGGGGAGAACCTCAACAGCTGAGGAAGAGGACCAAAATGCTGCTGATAACCCACAGCACAGGGGTTATAATGTTCAATCTCCCCGTGTAGAGGAGGAGGTTAGAACATCTGGTGAGGCTGCCACTTCTACTGATTCAGCAAATGAACAGGATGAAGTTGGTAACATCTCTAAGACCTCACCAGAGGCAACTGCCGATGAAGGACTCAGTCCTGAGGCAGGAAGTCCCCAGAACCAAGAACAAGGGGCACATGCTACAACTGATCTACACTCAGGGCATGTACATCCTGATTCAATCAGGAGGTCAGGTGATTCAGCAAAGACTGATGATGACCTGGGCTTTTTCTATGATGTCTTAGCCCATAACACAATCCTTGAGGCTGAGGTGAGCAGACTCAAAGAACTGCTTGCCAAAATGTCTCAGGATCAAAGTCCATCTGCCCCAATAAACCCACAGATGGCACCTTCATCTGAAGGTTTCCCAAACACTCCGCCACTTCACTCAACTGAGCCACCAGCCACTGTTGTTGGCACCACCTCTCAGGGACAGAACCCCTCTGAGCAGATGGTTGCTACATTTCAAAATTCCTTACCTCTCATCACTCCCATCATCAATGAGATTGTACATAAAGCCATTGATGAGAGGATCTCCTCGACTCTAAAAACACTTGTTGATGATGCTGTGCAAAAGAAGCTTTCTGCCATTCAAACCCCTGAACCCAATGCACCCAAAAAGGGGGAGTCTAAGGCAGTGAAAGAAAGAAAGAGAAAGAGAGTGGAAGAGGAGAAACAACAAGAAAAAGAACAGGAAAAACAGCTGATCACATACAAGAGAAAGAAAAGTGCTGAAACTCAAAAGCCTGATGAAGAGAAATCATTGGAAGATCTGATTAAAGAAGCTGATGAAGCTCACAGCAGATCAATGGACAAATAATAGATCAACTCTTCAGACAGGGCTTTGATACAGCCACATTAGACACTGAGATCAGAAGGCTGGAGATCAATGAGATACAAGAAAGATGGGCCAGTTATAGTGTGATGGAAAGGGAGAGGTTGGAGATAATGATCCGGTTTATTGCAAAATACTTGGGAAGATCATTAATTGAGATTAAATCATGGACCAGAGACAGTATTCTGGCAATAACCACCAGAATCTGTGCTTCTGAAGAATTCAACAAGGGGTTGATTATAGAAGCCTTAGACGAAGCAGGTGCTGGGAAGAGAACTGATATGGCCAAGCTTTCCAAAGCCAAACTCACCATAAAAATGCTAGATCAGCCTTCCCAAACTCCCTCTCAAAAACAACCAACCCCACAACTCTCCAAATCAACTCAACCCTCAAAACCAACTCCCTTACCCCAAAAACCACCTCAAACCACATCCAGTGATGCACCCAGAAGGAGGAGAAGGGTGTTGAGGATGGTAGAAGAAGAAGAAGATGATGATGAAGAAGATAGTCTGCCAATCTCTGCTGTTCTAAAATTACCTGAGCCCAGAAGTCAACAAATGATAACACCAGACTTTCAGAGGCAAATGGTGAAAGTTAAGATTGAAGAAGAAGAACAGCAGAAACAGCACGATGAGCAACTTTTGAAGATGATTGACAAAGAGTTTCCTCAGTCATCATCTATACAAGCCATGAAGAAACACGCTCAAAGGCTGTATGCTCTCAGGTATACCTTTCAATATCAAAAGGAGAGAGTAAGGATTTGGCCAGACCCCAGGGTTAGTTCTAGAATTCATAAGAAATCCATACCAAGTAGATACAATGGCCAAGTGAGAAAGACCATAGATGCTGCTATTATGTTGGCCATTGTAGTCTCACCCTGGGAAATACTTGAAGACTTCAAGAGAGCCTACAAGTCAAAGATGACCCCTCAAACTCTAATGGAGAACAAAATGGTCAAGAAGGGGTTGTTATACAAGAGGCTTGAAGAGATCAAGAAAAATGAACTCCAGTTGTTATTAGAAGGGACTCACCCAGATGAGTTTGCTTACAGAGAGATAACAACTGTTGAGTTGAAAAATGGAAAGACGATAAAGTACTTATCAGAGTACTATGGCCCAGAGTTCTTCTTCGAAGGAGAAGCAGAAGAACTCACTAAGGAGGAACAAGTTGTTCTCCTTGAGGCCTACGTCAGAGAGTCTTATAGACTCATCAATGGGAAGTAGGTTTCATGGTTGGGATAACTCTGTGTCCAGTTCCCCAAGACAGAGTTCCCTTCCATCCTTTGACATTCACATCTACTGAAACCTGTTCCCTGGCCTGTGCTTATCCGATATCTCTAAAGCTGATCAAGAGAGTATTTCTGCCAAGAATAAGTGGGACCTCAATAAGCTTAAAGGTTTTGGCTGCATTGGTTCAGGGGGAGTTTGTTGGACCAAAAGAACCAATGAGCCTGATCAGAAAAACCTTTGTCCCACGGACATTACAACTGAAGTTGTCTGCAACAGCTGAAGACATCAGCTGATAACAAGGTTTGAGGACAAAGTCTGAAGTGAAAGAGCTGAAGACAAAGTCTGAAGTGAAAGAGCTGAAGACAAAGTCTGAAGTGAAAGAGCTGAAGACAAAGTCTGAAGACAAAGAGCTGAAGACAAAGTCTGAAGTGAAAGAGCTGAAGACAAAGTCTGAAGTGAAAGAGCTGAAGACAAAGTCTGAAGTGAAAGAGCTGAAGACAAAGTCTGAAGACAAAAGCTGAAGACAAAGACTGAAGACCAAGTTTCAGATGATTGTCACAACAGCTGAAGAAGACCTCTTCAGTAGTTGTGATGGTTTCCTTTCAGTAGTTGTAGTTTCCTTTCTGTACTTGTAGTTTCAGTAGTTTTATGTTTCTTCGTGTACTTGGAATAATCTGAGATGTTCTCAGTTGTTGTGAACATTCTCAGTAGTTTGCTTACTTTCAGTAGTTTGTAATAATTCTGTTAGATGTCACTATCAAGTGACATCAGCAGACGTCACATTTCTATATATAAGGAATGCTGACCTAATTGTAATCGGCGCAGCTTAGGAAAACCTAGCAGCCGCCATACCGAAGCATGTGTGCATGAATGTTATTATCCCTTTGCAGAAAACCCTATTTCTATATAACCGTGTACTGTTCCATTGAATATTTATTGTGTTTTTGCTATATTTGCTTAATTCTTGCTCTAATTCCGCTGTGATTAAACTCTAATTGATCAAACTTAGATCACTGATCCTAACATTGACTCATTCTGTAACTCAAAAGGGATTGCCAGACAATATAGTGCTCCTAGAACTCCTCAACAGAATCGTGTTGCTGAGAGGAGGAACATGTAAGTGCTTGAGGCTGCAAGAACTATGTTAGCTGATTTGAAACTGCCTCTAACTTTCTGGGCAGAGGCAGTCAGCAATGCATGTTATGTGCAAAACAAGGTTCTCATTGTTAAGCCCCATGGAAAGACCCCTTATGAGATATGGAACAAAAGGCCACCGTACATTAGCTTTCTTAGGTCCTTTGGCAGTAGATGTACCATACTTAACACAAAAGACTATTTAGAAAAATTTGTTGAAAAGTATGATGATGCTATCTTTATTGGATATTCCTCATCCTCTATTTCTTATAGAGTGTATAATATCAAAAATCAACAAGTTGAGGAATCATCCAACATTGTTGTCAATGAGCACACACCTTGTGTTAAGGGAAATGGTCTTAAATATATCTTCAATTTAGAATTCTTTCAAACTATTCTAAACCAACTTGTGAATATTTCAGCTAGAACAGGAACTCAAAGTGACCCCTATGAAGATCAAATGTTTGAGTTACCCAGACCTATTCCAAGTTCTCCAAGAAGAATTGAAGATCAAGTTCCTTCAACTGAAAGTCCTGAAAGCTTGAATATCTTAGGCAATAATGGAGCTTCAACAAGTTGTCAGCCAACTGAGCCTCATAACTCAACAGCTGACAACTCAAATACTTAACACCAAGCTGGTGAAGATAGTGATCTGGAGGAACAGGCAACTGTTGATGCTGCTTCTAGGCAAAATACCATTGATGCTGTCACACATTCATTGAATCAGTCCTCATTAAATGAGTGTGAGACATCAGCTGGTGATGGTGCTCAAAATCCTGAGCAAAACTTTTCAAAGATAGATCTATCTATGCAACTAGTTGTGATTCCTAGGCTCGGGATACACAACACTCATCCAACTGAGAACATCATTGGGGATGTCTCAAAAGGTGTGAAAACAAGAAGTGAGACCCACAATGGGAATGTCTGCTTGTATTCATGCTTTCTCTCTCAAATGGAACCAAAAAAGGTGAAAGAAGCCCTAAAGGACAACAATTGGATAGAAGCAATGCAAGAGGAGTTACTTCAATTAAAGAGGCAAAAGGTATGGAACTTATGTCCATTTCCACTTGGTAATGTTCCTATTATAACTATATGGGTGTTCAGAAACAAAAGATATGATAAAGGATTGATCATCAAGAACAAAGCAATACCTGTTATTCAAGGGTACACACAGGAGGAAGGCATAGATTACACAGATTTCTTTGCACATGTTGCAAGACTTGAGGCTGTGAGAATCTTTCTTACTTTTGCTGCATCCAAGAAATTTACAGTCTATCAACTTGATGTGAAATGTTATTTCCTGTATGGGGATATCGACATAGAAGTCTATGTGTGCCAGCCACCTGGATTTGAAGACCCACAACATCCCAACTATATGTGCAAACTTAATAAAGCTCTTTATGGGATGCATCAGGCACCTAGGTTGTGGTATGAGACATTGTCTCAGTTTCTTCTCAAGAATGGATATACCAGAGGCACAATAAACAAGACATTGTTCATAAGGAAGTCTGAAAGGACATGCTGATTGAACAAGTCTATGTTGATAACATCATATTTGGTTCCTCAAATGATCAAATGTGCAAATACTTTGAAAGCATCATGAGGAAGAAAATTGAAATGAGTTCCACGGGAAAGATGGACTTCTTCCTTGGAATTCAAGTGAAGTAGATGGAAGAAGGGTTCTTCATCAATCAATTAATGTATGTCAAGGACATCTTAGAAAGATTTGAAATGAAAGACTATAAGCCAGCCAAGACACCTATACCCAGAAATCACAATCTTTGTCCAGATTCTGAGGGGGAGGATACTGATCAACATCAGTACAGGAAAATTATTAGATCGCTGGTGTATCTCACTTCAAGTAGACCTGATATCATGTTTGCAACTTTCATCTGTGAAAGATATCAGGCTGCTCTAAAGGTTTCTCACTTAATTGCTACCAAAAGAATCCTTAGATACCTCAAAAGAGCTCCCAAACTGGGTCTTTGGTATCCTAAGAATAAGGATTTTAACATCTACGGTTACACTGATAGTGATTTTGGTGGCTGCAACATCAACAAGAATTCCACATCCGGAGGATGTAAATTTCTTGGTGGAAGGATCATATCATGGCAATGTAAGAAGCAATCTTGTGTATCCACATCAACTGCTAAAGCTGAGCATATTGTTGCTGC
Source organism: Flaveria sonorensis (assembly GCA_025506505.1). Lineage (NCBI taxonomy): Eukaryota > Viridiplantae > Streptophyta > Magnoliopsida > Asterales > Asteraceae > Flaveria > Flaveria sonorensis. The sequence continues at coordinate 19,123,621 of CM046425.1, read as the reverse complement.
AAGCTACATTGCTTAACTGCTTTGGATTTAGAATTAGATGCTAGATTATGGTTTCAACTTCATGGAGACTCCTATCCACATAGACAACAAGAGTGCCAATTCTATCATAGAAAGTCCAGTCAAGCACACCAAGATAAATCACATCGACATCAGGTACAATTTCATTAGAGATATTCATGAGAAAAATCTAATCAAGCTAGTCAAAGTCAATTCAAATGAATAATATGTTGACTTGTTCATAAAAGCCTTTGATGAACAAAGATTTAAATATTTAATTACAGCTATTGGGATGATTAACATTGACTAGTCTTTCTCTTTTGAAAAACCTTTTAAAATGTGTCTTGCTATGTTGTATAAATACTATCTAGGCCCTGTTACAAAAAGGTTATCTTCAAAATTTCTAAGTATGAAATCTTCCGAAGAGAAATTTACTCTCGAAAGAGATCTTTATTCTTCTTCTGAAGGCAAATTCCTCTGCATAAAGTATTATCTTTCAAGGAGTTTTTAGCCTCGGAAGGACATTTGATCCTAGATCGAATCCACTTCCGAAGCTTACTAACTTCTTTTCTCGAAAGAAGATTTTACTCCTGGAAGCAAATTTGTCATTTAGACATGATTTGCCTTTGGAAGAAAAAATGGCTTTGGAAGATAGTATTGAGAAACACAAGTGTTCTCTCTCGGAAGAAAACTTTTACTGTGTAAAGGAAATCTTTGGGCCCCACTTGATTTTCGCGTAAAGATACTGTTGGAGAACAGTAAATAACTGGAATTTTAAATCTTTTCACCATATCATCTGCCGCCTACATCCACTTGGACCTCAAAACATCTTTTCACTCATCGTTTCACCTTACCCAGTGGATTTTTCACCATATAAAATTACCGGCTATTTCTCTTTTTTACTTCTTTACCGTTTATCGAAACCCCAAAATTTCACTGTTCATCTTCTTCATCCTACTTTCGCTATCTTCCCGCTTCCATTAACTAGTTTCTCTCAGAACAATGGCCTTGAATCCTCAACACAACTAGGTCGCCATCCTTGATTCTTCAAGGGATGCTGATTTTGCCCCTATCATCCAATTTCTTTCACAATCCACATACTTCACTGCCCTTACTGTTAATCCCACCATCTACTCTAACCACATGGCCGAATTTTGGGCCAATGGTCGAAGCGACACTGTCAATGATTCAAGGGTTATCAGATCGAGGATCTACGGACATGAGATCATCAAAAGTGAAACAACAATCAGGGAGCATCTGGAGCTCCATGATGAAGGCACCCCTACTAATATCCATAAATCTGATTTGGAGGAAACTTACCTTTAAATGAGTTATGGAGGTGATGTAAGCAGGTCAATAGTCTACAAGTTTAACTTCTCTTACAATTGGAAGTTCTCGCTTCACATTGTGCAGCATAGCCTCTCCAACAAATCAGGGGGATGTGATCAATTTCCCTACGATCTGGGCTGCCTAGTCCATGGGTTGGTAAAAGGCCTCAGATTCAACTACTTGAGGTTTGTGCTGAACAACTTAGGATGTAATCTTACAAAGGATTCATTCTATATGTATCCTAGGTTCATTCAGTACTTCATCAACTGTGAGTTGGACCAGGACAAACTACAATTTGCCCATGTTCTACAGGTCCCTCACATGAAGCTCGACATCTTCAAAACTCTGAAGAAGGTGTCCACCAACTTCACTGGAAAATTCATTGATCTCCTTCTAGGTATGCTTGAGCCAGTGGCTTATGGTGACATCCTTGCAAGCCCAGCAGGTGATGAACCCACACCAGACACCACCACTACAATGCTATCTCCTTCTTCTCACCCAATCAAAATCACATACACAAGATGCCTTAAACGAACCCTTGATCAATCTACTCTGATTGGTTAGGCCCCCTCTGTTCAAACCAAAAAGGCTAGAGTGGAATCAAGGGCTCCCACTCAGCCAGAGGTCCAACCATCCTCCCCAATTATCCTTAATATTAGTGTTGAGTCTTCTCAGTCTTAACCTGATAAGTGCCATAACCCAAGCCTTAAGCCCTCAGGGTGAGTCTCAACACTCCCCTGAGCAACCAAAAAGGGATAGCCACATCATTGGCTCAACTGCTATTGCAGCTAAGCCATTAGGTGCTAACCAAGATCCTGAGTCAATAGATATAACCTCTATATCCTTTCTTGACCTTTAAACTTGACATGATGAGGATATCATGTTTCATTAGGGCCATGATGTTGATCTACCCCACCACTCTCCAGATCAACTGAGCCTAAGGGAACCTCTATTATCTAGCCCACATCAGTTAGACCAAACTGAGGTGACTCTAACCGGTGTGGAGGTGACTCATGTAGCTTCAGCTGCCACTAGTGAGAGAGTTTCACTAGCCTTTCAGGACAGTGGTAACATAAGTCAGACTGAATCTATGGCAACTTTGCCTACTGATGCCTCTGAAAGAGAAATTAGTTTGCAAAGGTATCGAGGGCGCCAAGAAACCACCACTGATGATGAGGATGAACATACTAGGTTTGTTATCCCATCTCCTGATGATTCTTCAAAAGAAGATGAGGGTAGTCTACAACTCACTCTCAAAGACCTACTTTCTAAAGTCACAAACCTTGAATTAAGGGTTAAGACTTTAAAGGATAGGTTTGCTACTCAGCAACTTGAGATTGAAAATTTCAAGGCTCAACTAGCTGAGAAACGGATTGAGAAGTCTGTTAGGCATGTACACACTCAAGTTTCTCTGAGCTCTTCCTCTAGCTCATCTACTTCTCAAGATGATGCTACCAAAAAGGGGGAGAATTTAAAGAAACAAAGACATGATAAGGAGATATATGCTCACTCTTTGGAGCAGATATACTCTCAAGTGGATCCCAACCTTGCCATTTCTTCCATTGATATCATTTCTTCATTCTTTCCTTTACAGCAAAACCTTACAACCACTTCTCCTTAACCACCTTCTATCACAGTACATGTGGACCTAAGGATGCTTATCAACCATAACAAATTTTTAAGTTTCTAATAAGCTTCTCACTTCAACAACCCTCACCTGATTTAGCCATTGCTTACTTCGGAGATGAAGAGCTTCAAAGGTTGACTGCATCATCTACCTCTGAGGAGGAAGTTTGTCAACCTAAAGTCTCTGTTGAACCAAAGATTGACTTCAAAGGGGATACACAGACTGATGGCCTAACAACTAATTCAAGAGGGACAGATGATGCAATCCTTGCTAATTCCAAGGCCGTGAGAACAACTTCTGATGTGGAAGCTCAAGCTTTGGAAGCATTCTATTTACTTTCGAAGCTCTAGAAATCTCTTCCGAAGCTGAAGTCCAAGCTGCAGAAGGAATTATAGAATTGTCCACTATGTCCGATGACGTGTTCACCACAGAAGCCATTCTTGACATAGCTTCTGAGGTTAACATTGAGAACTTTCTTACAACTCCCATCTCTCCTGCACCACAAGTTCAACCTCCACCACCCCAACCTGAATCCTCTAAACCAGAATCTCCAAAGGCTGAATCTTCCTCTGATCCTAAAGGGAAGAGAAAGGTCACAGCTGAAGAACTTCTAGAGGTGGAAAGGCTGGAGAAGCTGAAGAAGAAAGGAAGACTTGATACTAAGAAGTTGCTGGCTACAAGCAGCAAAGCAACAATAGCCGCTCAAGAAAGTATCAATAATCAAAAGAGGGTGGTGATCATGGACAAGCTCATCAGCCTGGGAGTAGACAATGAAGAAATGCTTCTACCTCCACTTGATGAGCTTGTGAAGCTGGAGAAGGCAACCTTGCAGTAGAAGGAAAGAGAGGAAGCAGCAAGGTTGGCCATAGAGGAGGAGAAGAGGATAAAGAAGGAAGAGGAAAGGGCATAGGAGAAGAAGGAGAGGATAGCCTTTCTCTATACAAGAGGCTATTCTCAAAAGGAGCTAGCCCCACACGACTATGACATGATCTTTTTCCTTTTCCACAAAGAACAAGATCAGATCAACAAGGAGAGGAAGGAGGGTGCTAGGGAAAAGTTGAAGGGAAAGAAGAAGATGGAGGAAGGGGCAAATCTTGTTGTAGCCAAGACTGAGAGTGATAAGAAATGGATGAAAGTTTACCTTAAAGCACACAGATTCACTAGTACGCAGGTGGGTCCTATGTCTCTGAAGACCCTAAAGCGACATGTCAGTGACATTAAGGCTGACATTCGCTTAGGAAGAAGGCAGGAGGTACCTCTAAGACAAAGTGTTCATAAGATGGCACCCAAACCAACTCCCAAACCCAAACTAGAACCAACATCCAAACCACAACCTACAAAACCTTTTCCCTTCCCCATCAAAACTGAGCCAGCCACTGAACCTTACACCTATAAACCAACACCATCAACCATTCCCACACCTCATCCCCTATCTCTAAACAACCACCAACACCACCTATCCTTAAACCAAAAACACAACCTAAAACCCAATCTCAACCCACACCATCTACTGAACCTTCTAAGCCCCTAACCTTAGAAGAATTCACAGAATTAAAAAGAAAGCTCATCAACTCCACTACCTTGAGCGAAATCTCTTATAAGGAAGAGTCAATTAAACTCAAATACATTGATGGCTCTTCTTGTTCCCTCATAAGAGATGCATTCCTTGATCTACCAAGGGGAATACTCGACCAAGCTCTCCAACTTCTTGCCACCAACTCTGATATACTTGGAGAAGAAGAGAAGAAGTTAAGGAGAAGACTGGTGACTCAGCTAGACACAAGAAGAGGGGACAAGCTGCCATCCAATCAGCTTAGCCAAAGAAGCTCAATTGTCCAGTGGAGGTTCAATGAACCCATGCACAACTTTGTTGTGCAAAGGGAGAATGGTCAAGTAAACAGACTTGACACATCTGCCCTGCTACACTCTAGTAGATTTGATATTGCTTAGTCAACAGAGAGACCATTCTCCAATCCCTCCAACTCTCAGATTGCTGCTCACATAAGGAATCATCTGAGCAGTCTTCATGTTAACGAGTTTTCTACAAAAGCCAAAACTGAGGAAGAGTCGAAAAGAAGAGCAATGAAAGAAGAAGAAGGAGCAACCAGAAAAGGAAGCTCATTTCTGCAGATGGTTGAAGGACCAACTTCCGATCCTATAGTTAGATGGGAATATGACTATAGTTCCCATCAACTAACTCTCTTTAGAGGGACAGAACAAAGAGTACATGTCATCTAAAGCAACAGACTAGATCTACTATCAACAGATGACTTGTACAAACTCCTCACAACCACATCAGGAAAGAACAAAGAGACGGACAAATATCTTCTTTCCCTGGTGTTGACGACATTGAGGAGTAGGAAGATGTAAAGTTTTGGTAGCATCAGCCTAGGAGGAGTTTGTTGGATCATATGAGGCTGGTGCAACCAAAACAACACTTAGAAAGATTTGAAGTACTAAATGAAGTGGTCTTCTAAAGATAAAGCTACTCTTCCGAAGCCAAGTCAAAGATCTTCCAAAGCTTAAAGAATGAAGAACTTCCAAAGGAAGAACTCAGACTTACGAGAATGAGTTGTTCTTCTTCGGAAGGAAGAACTCAGTCTTGCAGAAGTTCAAAAGAAGTTGTTTCTTCCGAAGCAAAAATGACCTCAGAGAATTTATTCTTCCAAATTCATTTAGCTTCGGAAGAACCAACTATGAACTAGTGGACATAAGTATGGTCTGTCTGACAGCCTGCTGCAACTCTGATATACTATATGGCTCTATCCCATGCCCATGTAGTTGACCATACCCTAATCCACTATTTACCATTCTCAACTTAGTAAAGTTGCCATTCTTAGTTGGTGAAAAAAGGTAAGTCATGGACCTGTCATGACTATCTAATCTAGGATATTATTATTTTATCTTAGATGCTTTATTTCTAGCAATGCAGTATTTGTCTAGTCGTAAATTCCAGCTGGTTTTCCAAGTATAACCGGCTATAGATTGTAGTATATATAGTTTCTCCATGTAACATAGTAACCATGCTTGTAAGAGTGTTATAATACTGAGTTGAGAAGTATTATATACAAGTATCTTGAAAAACTACTCTTGTGTTCTTCTATTTTCATTAACTTATTATATAACTTGTGAACTTAGAAGTGATTCTGCTTCATCAACCCGAGTGATTCTAAGTGAGTTTTTGTGATAATCTTATGTTGTAAGGCAAACACCAACTGTGCACCAAGCCTCACTGGTCTTGGACTTATCAAAGTGAGTGGAACATTAAGTAACAGTGATTCATCCTATATGCAAGTTCTGAGGATCATTTGTTGTTGTTGATGAAGAACTTTCACTCACATGGCCTTCCTTCATCTTCCACACCATCTTTGGAAGATTAGACTTGGCCTTCAATACTTTAGAAGTTTTGATAACGTCGGAAGTTTTGGAGACTGGACATTCGGAAGCTTTTGCATCCACTGCAGCAGACTTCAGTACTTTGGAAGCATTCCTTTCTTCTGAGACCAAGATTTCTTCCAAAGGTAAGTTTTCAGTTATCTTCTTCTTCACTTTGGAGCTTCTGAAAGGAAGAGATTTTCCTTTCAAATTTATTTTCTTCTTCTTCTTCATAGAAGTTTTCTTCTTGTTCATGTGGATAGTACTTTTGGGATTGTAGATGCAATCCTTGGCAAAGTGAGAGGTACTACCACATATGATGCATTTAGTTTTCATACTTCTAAGAGTCTTCTTTTAAGAGGGAGGATGAGCTTGATCACTTTCTACTTCCTTTTTCATCTTCACAGATGATGCAGTAAGCTTCTTGGGATGAGGCCTACTCTTGGAACAAGATGGTTCATGCTGTGTAGTAGTGGTGTATATTTTATTAGCCTTTTTCTTTGAATCATGATGACTTGGACATGAACTAGAACTCCTAGTACTAGAGTCCATGTTTGAGTCCTCAGTCTTTACCACTTTGAATCCAGCAGAGATGAAAACTTGCTTTTGCTTGGAGTTGATGGTGCCTTGATCTCTTGGGCTTTCTTGGACTTTCTATTGGGTGCCATGATCAAGTTCTTTCTTGTAGATTTGGTCATCCTGGATTCATTCTTCTCTCCAGGAGTATAGTGTCCCTTCTTAGGATAACCCTTATCACTCTCCTCAGGTTCATCCTTCACTACTTCCTCTTCATTTTCATCCTCTTTGTGAATAGGATCTATGGAGGGCAGCTCATCTTGACAAGTTCCACACCTTGGAGATCTTACAAATAACAATATGTGTGGAGGAACTATCTCACTTGAACCCAATCCTTGCATGTTCTAATAAAAAATCTTTGCATGCATGGATGAAGATATTATGTTCTTGAAGGATTCCTCTTCAAGAACACATTTTTCTGCCTTAGCTTTGCTGATCATAGGCTCACCTTGGCATTCAGTTAATTTAGTTATGAGATCCTTGATCTAAGTCTTGTAGATTATGTGTTCATGCTTAAGAGTTGAAATGGTTTTCTCCACATCTTCTATTTTAAGTTTATAGTCATTTTCAACTCCTTTAAAGCTAGTTTTTAAGATGTTCAAGGACTTAAGATCATATTTGACTTTCAAATTATAGGACCTATACATGTTAACTTTTACAATGCATTCAGGGGGTACAAAGATGTTCCAATACCTCAGCTTCTTCATAGTCAGCCATCAGTGCTTGGTTTGGAGAAGCATCTTCCACCTAAAAGCTCCGGTCAAAGCCTTCTTCTTCAATAGCAACAGTAGCATGTTGTTTGGGCTGGCTTGGCTTCTCAGTTCTTGGAGCTGCATCAATGTAGTTTGGCCTGGGCTGTGCTTGGCCACCATTTGTTCGAGGTGCATTGCACTCTCTAGCAAAGTTGCCCATTTGGTTACAGTTCTATCATTTCACTTTGCTTTTGTTCAGTCCAAACTATCCACTGGCCACATTGCTGGGAAACTTTTTCCCTATCCTCTTGTAGAACTTCATGGCCCTGTGAGTGAGAAGGCCATCTGTTGGACTATCTCCATGTACTCCAGATCATCTAGATGGATATAGTCCAAGTCTTTAAGAGTAAAAAGAAAGTTGCCACAGCTTTCATCAATAGACCTAAAGGCTTGTGCAAAGCTTGTCTCTTGCAATGGGCTTTCTTGGATGTAGCTCTCCCTTAGTATCTCAGGAAAGGTGATGAAAGAACCCTTTTGTGAGTTTTCAGGGAAGCATATGAGATGATGTTATGGTTCTATGCTTTCCCTTTCAACCATATAAAGAGCTGAACTCTGCTAGTTGTTGAAAGAGCTGCTAGATGGATTTTGCAAGTTCATCTCCATCTAAGTACCCACTAAGAATACCATACAGCTCTATGAGAGTAAGAGTAGAGAGGTTCTCAGTTCTTTTAATGGCCACACAGTATTGAGTCCATTTTCTGGGAAGATAGAACATGAACATCCTCACTATATCCCAGTTCTCAATCTTTACACCAATATCAGTCAGAGTATCCATAATCTCAACATACCTGAAGTATTGTTGAGTCATGGTCTTACCTGTCTTGTAGTGAAATTTTCAAGCTGCTGCTTTAAGATACCCTTCTTATTCTCATTGTCTTCATCAGACCCATCACTCATCAGCCTCAGTGCATCCTAGAGCTGCTTAGCAGTTTTGCACTTCTTAAAGCCTCTGTAAATGGAGTTGGCAAGAGCAGTTTGAAGAGCGGTCATGGCCTTCTGATCTATGTCTATTCTTTTCTACTCTTCATTAGAATAGTCAGCCATTTCCTTTGGTATCATACCACCTCCAGCAGTGGCTGAAGAGGTGCATGGAATGTATGGTCCTTCGACAACAGATCTCCACATCCTGTTATCTTGAGACTTGATGAACCATTCCATACGTTGGCACCAAGTATCAAAGTAATTAGGAGTAATCAGTGGAGACTTTGTCATAGTACCAGTTTCCATATCAGCTTTAGCAAGAGTTGCCATTTGAGTTGGTAAGTGTGTTGTAAAACTAAAGTGATCAAAAATGGTGAGATCTTACAATCAAGAGCCTGAAATGCTCTGATACCAATTGCAGGACCGGTGAAGGGTGGTCAATGCAATAGTTTCACAAGGATGGAGAGATATGAAACACTTAACAGATCAAATAGGAAACCGGTTAGATGATACAAAGAACACAAGTAAAAGAACAAGAACAAAGAGCACTCAAATATGGTTTTCAAGAATGATGTATATTGCTCTCAAGTTCTTACAAGTGTTACAAAACATACATAAAGATACAAGTACTTGAGACACTTTATACTACATCTTATAGCAAGCTATACTTTGAAAGTCAGCTGGAAACACTAATCTAGACAACATGATCAATATAAAGTCAAAAGGCAGATTTCCTTTTGACTAGTGACTATGACATGCTATAGACCAATGACCATATTCTACAGTTGACAAAAGCATGGACCTTTTCACCAACTCATATAAGTTGGTGAGTCTTCAGAGTGGTAGAGAAAAGTTGTTCAGCTTTTGTCAAAAGGTGATCAGAGAAAGCATGTTCTCTCTGTCTTTGGAAAAAAATCAATCTTTGGCTTCGGAAGACTTTGTCTCTGAAGCTTCGGAAGACGTCATCTTTGGCTTCGGAAGATTTTACACTTAGCTTTTTTTCTTTGAGTGGTGTAGAACTTTCGAGGTAACTTTACTCTGTACTTCATGCATGCATGCTGGAGCTCTTTGGATGCTTTGGTTGCATAAGCTTTTAAGTATAAACCTTACATTCTAGATATCAAACTCCCTACTACTTTGTTGGCTGAAATTCAAATTGTTGAATACCATGTTGAAGAGAATATACTTGATGAGTAGGTGTTTGATGACTTTATGAAGGGAATTTTTGCTGAAAAAATATGGGAGAATTCTGAAAAGGTGCTAACAGAAGAAGCTATTGAGATTACTCCAACTCATTTAAAGGTGAATGTAGAAGGAAAGAAAGAAGTTAAAGAAGAAGCTGTTGAGTTTACTCCAGCTAAAGTGAAGAGACTATGAATGCTATTGAGGAAACTTTGACAACTGCTTGTGAAGACTCTGCCAATGCTGTTGAGATTACTCCAGCACCCAAAGCAGCAAAAGAGAAGGTACTGAAAGCTTTCATGGTAAATGTCATACCTGAAGAGAAGAACAAGCAAGAAGAGACTGAAGAGGTAAATACTAATCTTTGTTCAAATACATGTATAGAAAAGGTTCCAAGATACAGAGTTTATAACGAACGATTGATTTTAGAAGTTGACAAACTTCAATATCAAGCTCATAAATATATAAAGGACGAGAAAATTTTTAATGAAAAGATAGAAGGATTAAACAGATCAATTTATCAAGCAAAAGTGAATCTTCATGATAAAGATTGTAACATACGAGATTTGGCAACACACATTAATGAACTATCTTTAGAAATTAATAAACTTAACAGTGAATTCTTATCTGCAAAATTGACTATTGAAAAATTTGAGATGTCCTCAAATATGGTTGAAGGTATAATCAAGTCTCAAATGACTCAAAATAGCACTCCAAATGAAGAGACATATGGATTAGGTTTTCAACCAAAGTCAGACTTAATACCTCCGGTCAATGTTTCACTAACTATTGAACCTATCATAAAAACTAAAATTGAAATTAATCATGACAATTGTTTTGCACAAAGTGTGAAGAAACAAGGGTTGGTTAAATATTGGGAAAGTGACGATGAAATAGATTTTACGAAAAATAAAAGTTGTAATGAAAAATCTTCATGTAATTCATCATTAGTTATTAATGAAACTTCAGATGTTTTTATTTCTACAAATGTTTGTTCAAAAATGTCCAATAAACAAAAGAAACTGATATCAAAAATAGATTTTAAGGACAATGAAAGAAAACGAGTCACAACATCTAAATCTGACTTGAAAACTGATTTCAAGAATAGATTTGTTTCAAAAGGTAACATTGATAAGGAAGATCATATTCTTAAAGAAACAAATGCAGTTTCTTTAAGAATAAGTCTCCTATTACCGCTAATGTTGTGAAACAAGATGTTTGTATATCAAGTATCAAAGACACTGGGTCCATTCCCGTTCCTACGATTCAAAAGGTTAAAGCTACAGTTCATGCCTCACCAGCTTTAGATATGAATCAAAAAGTTAGGAAAGATACCTCAATTCTTCTGGAATCATCTAGAACAATCCTTAATGAAAGAGAGAAAAGAGAGACTGTTAAAGAATCACTAGGCCAAAGAAATACTAAAGCAAGATTCTATGATGAATATGGAAGTTATCATAAACAGTTTATGCGAAATACACGAGCATCAAATACATATCATAGAATATGTTGTTATGTATGTGGCAAGCCAAATCTTATGGCTAGAAATTGTAATCATATGGCAAGCCAAATATGTTGAGGAAGTTAAACATAATTTGTTAAGCGTCTCTCAAATTTATGACAAAAGGTATTCGACACATTCCAATGATAAAGAATGTCTCATTCTAAAATCTGGATTTGTAATTCATGATGAAAGGATTTTGTTGAGAACATCAAGAGACAAAGACACATACTTAGTTGACATGAATGGTCCACATTCACTTGTAATTGCATCTTTTTTGTTATCAAAAGCCTCGAAATGATTCAATGATATGGCATCATCATTTTGGTCATGTAAACATAAAAAATATGAACAAGTTGGTTAGAGAAAATCATATTGTAGGCCTACCCTTGAAAGAATTTCAACTTACTGAACATTGTCTGTCATGTTCAATAGGCAAACAACATAACCTTCCTCATAAACCAGTGCTCATACCAAAATTGAGTCTATCCTTCAACTGTTACACATGGATTTATTTGGTCCAGTTAGTGTTTTGAGTTTAGGACGTCGTGCATATTGTTTGGTAATTACTGATGATATCTCCAGATTTACATGGGTTTTCTTTTTAGCAACCAAAGATGAGACACATCATTTGCTCATAAAGTTCATGACCCTAGTGGAGAATCAAACAGACAAAACCATCAAGTGCATTCGAAGTGATAATGGAAAAGAGTTTTGCAATCATACTCTGAATGAATTTTATGATACCAAGAGGATAGCTAGATAATTCAGTTCTACGGGAACTCCACAACAAAATAGAGTTGCTGAAAGATAAAACAGAACTTTAATTAAAGCTACAAAAACAATGTTATAAGCAGCCAAATTACCATCATTCTTTTGGGCTGAAGTTGTTAACATTGCCTGTTATGTTCAGAATCGTGTGCTAATCAACAAACAACACAATATGACTTTATGAAATCTTTTTCAAAAATAAACCTAAAGTCAAATATTTTAAAACATTTGGATGTTGTTGTACTTTGTTAAACACATCTGATTTAAATCAAAATATGATGAAAAAGCTTATAAAAGTTATTTTGTTGGATATTCAGCCAACAAAGTTGCATACCGGGTTTATAATAAAATATCTAAATAAATTATTGAGTCATTTGATATCGATTGGCATGAATCCAACAAAACAGATGCAGGCTCTGCACCTTCATGGGCATACGATTATGCTTTATTATTTGAAACTTTTAATCAATCTTCTATTGTTTCTACAGCTAATCCTCCTTTTTTATCATCAATTCAAGATATTTTTACTGATGATGTTGGACCTATGTCATCTTCAGCTATAGGAAGATCTTCAGACATACCCTCTTTTTCAAATGTATCAATTGTTTCACAATCTATTTCAATGTTTCAATCTGATCCAGTTGTTGAACAAGCTCCATAGGTTTCTGAACAGAGTTCTTCTTCTACTCAAGATGATCTAATTGATACCATTCAAGATCTATTTGAAGATTTACTAGTTGATAATGATATTCATCAAGAGGAAGATATTGTGTATCAACCAAATGGATGAATCAATGTTGAAGAACCAGTAGGTCATATGTCTAATTTAGACAATGTTATTTGTAAAGATACAATTCCCCAGCTAAGAATTCATAAGCACCATCCAACCGAAGCAATCATTGGTACGTTATCACAAGGTGTCCAAACTCGAAGTCAATCTGGTGTTATAAATACATGCTTGTATTCATGCTTCATTTCTCAAATTGTTCCAAAGAACATTGAGATGGCATTAAAGGAAAATAGTTAGGTTGAGGCTATGCAAGACGAACAGATGCAATTCAAGAAGCCAAATATGGCATCTTTGTGAACTTCCAAAGGGTAAGTTGCCGATTGGTACAAAATGGATATTAAAAAACAAAATGGATGAAAAAGATATGATTGTTTACAACAAGGCCAGACTATTGTTCAAGGATTCTATCAGGTTGAAGGACTTGATTATGAAGAAGTATATGCTCTAGTTGCAAGACTAGAAGCTATACCAATTTTTCTGCTTATGCTTCATACATGTAAGGCCCTGATCCCAGGAAACCTCACAGTTGGTCATTCACAGCAAAACATAGATTAAAAACATTCATTTAGATAAACATTTGCAGCGGAAAAATACATTAAGTCTCAACCCATTATGACATAATTTTAATAAAATATTAACATTGTATTTAAAACATCCAATAGTCTTCAAAAAAAGTCTTCTTAATGATCTTCTTAATCAGGGATGCCAGCCTTCAGAAGCCAAGTAGCTTATAAAATCCATGCCCATATTCACTTAAGTCCAGCAGCTCACCTGCCAACTAATACGCATACAAAAGTCAGCTTTGCTGAGTGAATTCTAGGTTTACTTTATCATAAAATCATTTAGTGAGGTATGTTAACTTTATCATTCTAAATAGTCATCACATGAACAAACATTTACTATACACAGATTGTCACTTTATCAATACTTTATCATTAAGGCTTTCGCTTATTTACTTTCTATTACTCTTCTTTATCCGTTAATTCCCAGTCACTATCGGTGCCTATGATGAACACAGGACTTTACCGACACGCCAATCCAGGCCTAACTATCGTACCCATACAGGCCATAATTGTCATGCCAATTCAGGCCTTACTGACCTGCCTGTCCGGGTCTTTACTTTACTAACATTATAGTCCAGGCCTTACTGTCATGAGGACACAACAAATGCAACACTCCTCTATCATTTGCTTGCAAGGCTTTACTTTACAAAGGTACACGTTATGGGCCCAATAACATTTCTTTAGGTTTCACTTTCATCTTTAGGTTATACATAATATAACACAACATATTAGAAGATTTATCATCTTTACCAAGGTCATATCACAATAAGAAAAGCATGATTTGAATTCACTGGAAAACCCCATTTCCTATATAAGATAGTGCATAAAACTTTGATTTAAAAGAACTGGTCATTTAGAATGCATATAGCCCTAAAACGTTTAAAACATGTTTGTTGGGTTCAACAATTGATAAACTGAAGCTTTCCAAACCACAATCAAAGCCAACTGAAGATCTCATTGTACAAGTTTTGAGACCAAGTTGATAAACAGAACAAAACAAACACAAGACAAAGTCAACATCAAGACCATAAGAAAAGTCAAAATTAGGTCATGATGTAATAACATTATAAATAGAACCACTAGTGCTACTTTGTAAAGGGTGGTTATTACAAAGTTTGTGAGTGGCTGGTAGTTCTTAAGTGTGTGTTTTTCATGGTGTAAATCACCACCAAGGAGAATTTCTCTCCTATGGGTGGGTTTGATGTTCATCCATCTTTGTATATGTTTCTTCATTGTAATTTGTTATTCAATATCAATGAAATCATAACATTATACATTATCACACACGTCCTTGTTCTTCGATTCATACACTTCCACCCATCTTTAATTTTGAATTCTCAGATCTGAAAATGATGAATCCTAAGATCCAAGCTCATCGTTTCTGAAATTTTTGATTTAGCAAAATGGTATCAGAGCTGTTGGTTGCTGGGTTCATGTATGTTTCAGATCTGTTTTCATCTTTAAAAGGTTTTTACAACAAACAATAAAATCAGAAAGTTGAAGAACAAGCATCTGTTCATCAAAAACTCATCTATTCATCAACAAAACACAAACAAAATCAGCAAATCTGTTCTTGTTTGCTTCTAATTGAAGTTGATAAATCATTCCTCACATCATCACTTCACATTCGGTGCATTTATTTCAGATCCACATCAAATCCACAAAAGAACTTCAAATCGAGCAGCTTTCATCAATTTGAATTCACAACAGGAAACGTAGGTCAATACTACTGCTTCTTCAAAATCAACAATGTGGCAATCGAGAAAATTACATGAAATTCAAGCCAAGATCGATGCTATGTGTGAATTCGATGCTACTGTTGACAGAATACAAATCATCTTTAGAACCCCTTCGATTTAATTTTTATCAGATCAAACAAAATTCATCTAATCAAATCCAAACACAAATCAGACTCAAGAAGAAAACTACTTTGAACACACTGAAGATCGAGCAGACTACATGATTTCGAGAATAGATCTCAAACAAAAAAATTTTTCACATCAATACAATATCAAAGGACAATATTTCAGAATTTTGATTGTTTTGCTTATCTGTAAATGTAGAAATTTTGTACTATTGTTTGAAATTTTATAAATTTGTGTAAAGTTTTATCCCGTATGGATATAAACTTTAGGGGGAGTAGTAAAATTTTAAAAGGAAATATTTACAAAAACATGAAATTTGCAAATGTAAAATAGGCAACATTGTTTAAAATCAAAATGGATAGTGTCTGTATGGAAATTATACCATAAACTACTTCAGAAGATGCACAAGGCCCAAAATCAGTCAAACTGGAAATCATGTATCACATCAAGGATACAAGTCAATCCAAGCAAGAATTGACAATCTCAGAATCTGCTAAATCTCCATAAAGCACCAATGATACAGACTTATCTTCATAAAATCAGAAACAACTGTGCAAAACCCACCAGAATCATCACAACTACCACCACCATCACACTCTTAAGGAACCCAGGTAGTATAATCCTTAGGGGGAGTATTGTTAGACCCTGAAAGGATCATACTTGCTAACTTAAGAGGTGGTTGGAGGTTGTTCTGGTTGGAAAACATCACAACAGAAGATTTATTTACAGAAGATCAAAAGACAAGAAAAAGCTAAGTGTGAAGTACCCGCATTTGTTAATGCGGATGATTTGTGAACAAATGCTAACAAGTGGTTGTTTACCCACATTAACAAATGCATATGAAAATAGAAGAAATGCTGATGACTTGTTCACCCGCATTAGTTTATGTGGATGAACAAATGAAGAAATGCTGACAAGACTTGTTCACCCGCATTAACCAATGCGGATGAACTAAGTTAATGCTGATTACAAAACAACAAATGCTGATGAAGACATGTTCATCCGCATGAACTAATGCGGATGAACAACTCACAAATGTTTATATTTACTTTGTACTTAGACTAGATTCTTATGTAGAAGTCAGGGGTAGTTTAGTCTTTTGTACAGACAATGTGTATGCCTATAAATAGGGTTTCATCCCAAACTTTGAAAGGGGTCGACTGCAACAGTTATAACATCAATATTATACATCATTGACTTCTGTGTTGATGTGCTTCATTTTTTCAAACATTTATTTCAGTTTCAACAGTTCGGTAATATAGTAATTCCGTGACTATATTACTGACTTAGTCTACATATTCGATCCTAGGTTGAGTCACATCAACCGAGAATATCCTTCTCAAACCCAGTCAATGTATGAAATAAGGGATCTAGAACTCACCTGATGAGTAGATTGCTATCAGCCTAATAGGGATTCAGGTCAACAAATAAGTCGCACAATCTGCATGGAAATTACCACACGAATCTATCATTTTCTATGAAATACAGCTAGTTTCGCACCTAGTTTTGCATGTAATTTCGCATGCAGTTTCTCACGCAATTTCACATACAGTTTCTCACGTAGTTTTGCATGCAGTTTCTTACACAGTTTCGTATGTAGTTTCTCATGCAGTTTCACATGAGATCTCTGTCCAACATTCGTTAGAGTTTACCAGTGAAACTATAGTTTCGTAGCTAGTTTCGCACGTAGTTTCGCATGCAGTTTCTCACGTAGTTTCTCACACAGTTTCGTATGATGAAACTGCAGTTTCGCTGGACGAGTTTTTAAGCTTGTTTTTCATCAAAAATCTTCATTTTTCAACCAAAATCTATACTTTTTACGTCCAAACCTTTAGTTTATCATTTCTAAGGCTAGATCTAAGCTTTTTACACCATTTCATATGTAAAAATGTGATCTTTTTTGAAATCTTTCTCAAAACCCTAAAACCCCAAAACTCAAGAATCAAACCCAGATCTACAGAGATGTTTAGAAGGTGATTCTTACTCGAATTTCTTTCTTTTTTCTTGTTGATTTGATGCTCACACACCAGATCTTCAATCCTTCAATCAACAAAACTCCAAATCTTCAAGTTCTTCACTTTCTCTCACTACTTTCTCTCTCTATGTTGGTTGTGGCTTGGTTTGCAAGAAATGGAGAATGTGGCTAATGTTATATATTTGGTGTTTTTGACTTTGTATTGTTATTTTAGGTGTTTTGGAACCCTAATGTAATAGATAGGTTTATTTTATTATTTGTAAAAGTTTTTTTTTATTAATAATCATTGTAAAATTATAAAAAAAGGATCCGAATACCAAAAGACAAGGACATATGTGGGAGTCAAGATGGAGATCTTGAAGGTGGGAGGTTACAAGCTTGGTTGTGATCCTAGACTAGTTTGGGTTCATTTGATGGCTCAAAAGTATATCAATGTGGTAGGTGCTGGAAAGATAAAATATATTGATTTAAAAAAAATAAAGTTCATGTTATGAAAACACTTAGTTATAATTTAAGATCAAGAGGATTATCTTAGAGGTTGATGCTAACCAAATATCTCTTAGCATGTACTGAAGTACAAGGAAGTGTAAGAGTTATCTTAGAGGCTGATGCTAACCAAAGATCTCTCAGCATGCATTCCGAAGTAAGAGGAAGTTACTTTGAAAGATTTGACAATGCACAAAGAAATTCACTAAGTGTCAAATCTTCCGAAGCCAAAGGCCAAATTCTTTCGAAGCCAAAAGTGAAGTCTTTCAAAGTTTCAAGACAAAGTCTTCCAAAGCCTGAAGACTGATTTCTTCCAAAGACAGAGAAGACATGCTTTCTCTGACTTACTTTTGACCAAAGTTGAACCACTTTTTGCTGCCATTTCTAAGACTCACCAACTTATACAAGTTGGTGATTATCTCCATACTTTTTTCAACTGTACATTATGGTATATTGAGTCTATAACTTTCCACTCTTGTAATTTTATCCCTTTTGTAATAGATTAGGATGTGAGCTATGGCATGTTATTGTCACTGTCAAAAGGCAATCAGCCTTTTGACTTTACATTGATCTTGTTGTCTAGATTAGTGTTTCAGCTGGCCTTCAAAGTATGGTCGGCTGTAGGATGTAGTATAAAGTGTCTTGTGTAACCAGTCCTCACAACTAAGCCCGGTAACAATTGTAAAACACTTGAGAGCAATATACATCATCCTTGAAAAACAATACTTATTTGTTCTTGTTTCTTACTTTTGTTCTTTGTTTTATTTGCCTGGTTTCCCATTTGATCTGTTAAGTGTTATACTCTGTACCTTGTGAAAGTGTTGCATAACCCATTACTGGGCCTGCAGGAAGTACCTCAAAAGATTTGACAATGTACATAGAAAAATAACTAAGTGTCAAATCTTTTGAAGCCAAAGACAGAAATCTTCCGAAGCCAAAAGTGAAGTCTTCCGAAGCTTAAAGACATAGTCATCCGAAGCTTGAAGACTGAACTCTTCCGAAGACTAAGAAGACATGTGTTGTAACACCTGAAAACTTGGTCAAATAAAAAGAAAAGTATCTATAAGAAAATAAAAAAAGGGCAAAGATGAGGGGTGTAAAGTGTAATTAGTACCCCAAAAAGTCAAAAGTTTCACTTTTAAGGCATGGTCGCCCATGCCAAGCTTGTTCTGCTGCTGTGTTTGACCAAGAAAAGAAGGAAGAGCTGAAAACTCTTGATTCTCTCGGTTTCTTGAGGAAGAAGGCTGCATTCTTCGAAGGTTAGTGTGTTTATATGTTAATTAGTTCGGTTTCTTTGTGGTTCCACCCTTAGAAACCGATTATTAAGTGTTTTTGGTGTTTTGGTGCTTGTTTATGCTTGTTTTTAGGTGTTTGAACTCTAGTGCAGGCAAGTTTGTAGGAGTGTTACTTGTTTGCTGCTATAGGTGAGTTCTAGACCCCGTTTACATGTGTTTTAAAGTATCTTTGGGGCTGAAAATGTATATAAATGGGTTTTCTCAACTTGTTTCCTTGTAACCGTATGTATATATGTGTATGCTCATGTTCTGAACTTATTTTTATATTAGGTATGCTTAGAAATGTATGTTTAAGCTTAGAATAGGTGATGGAACAGGTTTGGGTTGATACTGAAATGTAGAAATGCATAACTGGTAGTCATGCGCCCAAACAGGGCCCATGCGCCTGGGAATTTCCTTAGAAAATCCTAAGTGGGGGTTCATGCGCCCTTGCTCAGGCGCCTAAGTGCTAGTCATGCGCCTGAACAGTTCATGCGCCCAGAATGTAAGCTAAACTGCCTAAGTGTAGGACTCATGCGCCTGAATAGTGTTAATGCGCCTAAGCAGTGTTCGTGCGCCTACATAGTGCCCATGCGTCTAAACACTTAGAAAATTTTTGGAATTTTGGGGAAATCAGAATTTTAGGGTTTGACCCTGGTTTGACTTGGTGATATTACTTGATTATTTTATTTATGTTTTGGGCTGTTCTTGTGTTCCTATTTATTATATTATTACTTGGCTTTACGTGGTGTGAATTTATCCGTATCCGTAAAGTATTTTATTTAAGAAAGTGGAAAGATTAACGAAAGTGGAACATAAAGAACGTAAGAAAGTCTTGAAAACAAATTCACATGAGCTTCACAACCACTAGGTTGTTAGCTCAACTGTGTGTGGTTTAGCTAACCCGTTGGATGCACACAGGGTCAATCGTTGAGATTGAGGGGACCATTGTTGTTGCCCCGGTACTGGAGTCAGCTTTGTGCACCACGGATGGGGTCTATTATTAGACTTCGGCCTAGTACTAGGTTTATGCGTATTATTTGGGGGTATAGCACTTTGGTCCATATCGAGGTGAAAGATTAAAAGTAAAAGTTCAAGTGAACGACCATGGAAATGGTGAAGAAAAATATTAATGTCGATATTGAATAATATCTGAATGTATTTATGATGTATGATCACATACAAAAGTGTGAACAATATTTTAAAGAGTATTTTCTATACAAAACTCATAAAGTATTTTCAATATTTTAAAACTAGAATTCACTCAACAACGCTGACTTTTATGCATTTTCAATTGGCAGGTAATTTTGCTGAGGATGGCACATGGGCAGGCTACTTGTCATGGCAGGACTGGCATCCGTTCATGATTAATAACATTATTGTTTTGTAATGCATTCTAATGATCTTTTGTAACTGATAACAAACACACATGTATTGCTTAGCAACAAAATTTATTAATTAATGAATGGCTTTTGATATTAATTCCGCTGCACTGGTTTATAAACTATGAAATGTTTTATATATATCTTGCTATGATTGACCAACTGTGAGGTCTCTAGGAACGGGGCCTTACAAGTTGGTATCAGAGCCAAAGTTTAAGAGAAATGGGTAAATATTTTCAAAAACCTAAACTTAAACTGAGAATGGGACGAATGGAGGGGTGCCAGCCCGAGTAGCTACATGCCATCAGGTATTTCTTTTCTTAATGATAACCGACATTATGTGCCTATGCTATTTGATTTATGTGTCTTTAGTAGATTTGAATAATGATGTAGTCAGGATAGGAAATGCTCGGGGGATGAAGAGTAAAGTAAGTGGCTAAGCACAACTGGCCCTGTAATTAGGGACTTACTATACTTAACATAAACTGAGCTATTACCTTGAATGATCATGTTGGTGTTTGAATCTTATAGTGATTAGAGGATGGCGGGCGGAAGATCATCTAAGGCTTCTCGAGGTGGAACATGGGGTGGTCATGCTGGTAGGCCACAGGCCTTGAAGAACAAGACAAGGACTGCAAAGACGACTCCTGGTGAGCCTAGGCTTCATCACCCGGAGGGCGGTGATGAGAGTGCTAATCTAAGGGCCTCAGTGAAAGAAGCAGTGGTGGAGGAGGTTCACCAAGTCATGCAGACGATCCTACCATCTGTAGTGACTGAAGTCATCCGTGCTGTTAGAGAGGACGAAAAGAAGGAGGAGGAGGAGAGAAGGAAGGCGACTGGGAGAAGGGAAAATGATAGTGAGGAAGAGGAACTGCATGCTAATAAGGTAGCCTCTAGTGATGAAGAGGAAGTGGTAGTGCGGGAAACCGCAAAGGGATGTAGCTACGGGGCATTCCAATGATGTAGACTTCCTACTTTCGATGGCAATGGTGATGCTGCTGCTGCTCACCATTGGGTGAGGGAGATGGAGGCGGTACTGGAGATTAGTAAATGTCGGGAGGACCAGAAGGTAAAGTTTGCCACTCACTCTTTTGTCGACACGGCGCTGTGTTGGTGGGACAACCTTGTCCAGGCCGAGGGCAACCTAGCCATTAGAAGGATGAGGTAGGAAGAACTGAAGAGGTTGGTGATCGAGGAGTTCTGTCCTCATCGGGAGTTCAACAAGATAGAGAGAGAGTTCATACAGCTGGAGGCAGGGACTATGACCCATTAGCAATACACTGCCAAATTTAATGAGATGGCGAGGTTTGTGCCGGATCAAGTTACACCGGCATCAAGGAAGATTAAGTGATACATCCAAGGGTTGCCCGCTGACATTCACAGGCATTTGATCACTGCTTGACCGAGCCCTTTTAGGTTGGCAGTGGATTTGGCGGGGAGGCTGTATGATGAACAGGAGGTAGCTGTGGTTGAGGTGAAGAGGACTAATGGGGGTGACAGGAACTGGAACGGGAAGCGATTCGGGTGTGGTGGTTTCACCCCGAACAACAAGAAGCCGAGGGTGGATGACCGGCGAGTAGTTGCTGCAGCCCCAGGAATAAAGAGGTGTGGTAAGTGTGGAAAGGAGCATAGCGGGAACTGCTGTTTGGGATTGAATGTCTGCTTCAAGAGTGGGAAGCCCGACCATATAGCAAAAGATTGTGGAGTGCCGAGGTGCTTCAACTATGGTGGGACTGGCCACAGAAGCCACGAGTGCAGGAAGCCAAGAGCTAAGAGCTCTGGGAACTAGAAGGTGGCCGAAGAAGGAGGGCAAAGGGCAAGTGCTAGAGCCTTCACGATGACCCGAGAGAAAGCCCGGGTAGACCCCGACGTCGTGTCAGGTATGTTTCTAGTAAACCAAACTTGTGCCTCCGTATTATTTGATTCTGGTGCTAGTAGGAGTTTCATATCTGCTGCTCTCTGTGCTATGTTGCCTGTTAGTAGTAGAAGTATTGCTGAGCCTTTTGCCATAGAAACTGTTATTGGTAAGTCAACCAGAATTTCTAGTGTGATGGAAAATTATGACATAGAACTAGAAGGCCATAGGTTTGCTGCTAAACTATATGTGATGCCCCTAAGAGGATTCGATGTAGTACTAGGGATGGACTGGTTAGCAACCTATGAGGCAAACATCATGTGCCGTAAGAAGATGATTCGATTAACTACGGCCGATGGAAGTTCGGTGACGGTTCACGGTGACCGCGTTACGACGGTTCTAAGGGTGATCTCGATGGCGGTGGCAGAGAAGTGCATGAAATGCAGTTGTAGTACCTACCTAGCGTACATAAAGGATGTGGACGCGTCGATACCACAATTTTCTGAAGTGCCAGTTGTGTGCGATTGACGTATTCCCAGAAGATTTACCGGATGTGCCACCGGATCGCGAGATCGAGTTTCAGATCGATTTGATACCCGGTGCTCAGCCCATTTCCAAGGCACCATACCGATTAGCTTCGACTGAGATGAAGGAACTAATGGTTCAACTACAGGAGTTGATGGACAAGGGATTCATCTGACCGAGCATCTCTCCCTGGGTGCTCCAGTCTTGTTTGTAAATAAGAAGGACGGTAGTATGAGAATGTGTATCGACCATCGAGAATTGAATAAGTTGACGATGAAGAATCGATATCCCCTAACGAGAATTGATAACTTATTTTACCAGCTCCAAGGTGCCAGTTGGTTCTCAAGGATAGATATCCGATCTGGCTACCATCAATTGAAGGTTAAGGAGCAAGATATTCCTAAGACAGCTTTTCGCACGTGTTATGGACACTACGAGTTTCTCGTCATGTCCTTCGGTTTGACTAACACGCCAGCTGCCTTTATGGATTTGATGAACCGAGTATGTCGACAATGTTGGATAAATCAGTGATTGTGTTTATTGATGATATACTGATTTATTCAAAGAGCGAAGAAGAACATGCCGGCCATATACGCGAAGTGTTAGAGATGCTTAGAAGAGAGAAGTTGTATGTTAAATTCTCTAAGTGTGCTTTTTGGATGCGCGAGGTTCAATTTTTGGGTCACGTGGTGAATGCTGAAGGGATCATGGTGGACCCGGCGAAGATTGAGGCAGTAATGTAATGGAAGTCTCCAAAGACGCCATCCAAGATTCGCAGTTTCTTGGGTTTGGCGGGCTACTACAGAAGGTTTATTCAAGACTTCTCCAAAATAATCTCACCTTTGACCAAATTGACTCTTAAGGATGTGAAGTATGTGTGGGGACGGGAACAGGAGGATGCGTTTGAGGAGTTAAAGGCAAGATTAACTCAGGCTCCTGTCTTGACATTGCCCGAAGGAAGTGAAGACTTAGTGGTATACTCGGATGCTTCCTATTCGGGACTAGGTTGCGTGTTGATGCAATGTGGATGGGTAATAGCCTATGCGTCTTGACAACTGAAAACTCACGAAGGCAATTACCCCACTCATGACTTGGAGTTAGCGGCGGTGGTTTTTGCATTGAAGATTTGGAGACACTATTTATACGGGACAAAGTGCACAATCTTCAGGGACCACAAGAGCTTAAAGTATTTCTTTGAGCAGAAGGATCTCAATATGAGGCAAAGGAGGTGGTTAGAATTAATCAAAGACTATGAATGCGAGATCCATTACCACCCAGGCAAGGCCAACGTAGTGGCCGACACCCTTAGCCGAAAGGAAAGACCCGAGCCGATTCGAGTGAAGGCATATCAGTTGGTGATTACCTCAGACGTGATGACACAGATCAAAGAATTTCAGAATGAGGCGCTGAAAGAAGATCGCCTCAACTCTGAACGAATGAGAGGTCTAGTCACGGAGTTGGGAGAAAATACCCATGGAGTTAGAACCCGCTTCAGGCGGATGTGGATTCCCCGATATGGAGATCTACGGGGGTGAATTATGGACAAAGCTCATAAGACTCGATACTCCATTCACCTCGGTGCTACCAAGATGTATCAAGACATGAAGAAAGATTACTGGTGACCGGGTATGAAGCGCGATGTAGTGGAGTATCTGAGTAAGTGCCTTACGTGTTTGCAAGTGAAGGCAGAACATCAAAAGCCATACGGGAAGATCTAACCATTGGATATACCTGAGTGGAAGTGGGAGCACATCACCATGGACTTCATCACAAAGTTACCCCGTACTGCGAGGGGGTACGATACCATCTGGGTGATAGTTTAATCGATTGACAAAGAGTGCTCACTTCCTACCGATCCGCGAGACGTATTCCTCCGAGAGATTGGCAGATCTGTTCATCAATGAGATTGTAGCTCGTCATGGTGTGCCGGTGTCTATTGTGCCGGACCGTGACACCCGGTTCACATCGAAGTTTTGGAAGAGATTCCACGATGCCATGGGGACGAGGCTACACATCAGTACGGCTTATCATCCTCAGATAGATGGTTAGTCTGAGAGGACAATTCAGACGCTCGAGGATATGCTCCGAGCATGCGTGATCGACTTTGGAGGAAGTTGGGATGAACACCTACCGTTAGCAGAGTTCTCGTACAACAACAGTTATCATGCCAGCATTGGTATGCCACCATATGAGATGCTATACGGTAGAAGGTGTAGAACACCCGTGTGTTGGGGAGACATCGGGCAGAAAGAGTTGGGAAGTATGGAGGTAATCGAGGCTACGACTGAAAAGATAGAAAAGATCAGAGCCTTTATGAAGGCGGCCAAAGATAGGCAGAATTTGTATGCCGATAGAAGGCATAGACCGATCGAGTTCAATGTTGGTGATAGAGTCATGTTGAAGGTCTCACCTTGGAAGGGAATTATTCGATTCAGGAAGAGAGGCAAGCTGAGTCCGAGATACATAGGACCTTTCCGAATCGTTGCTCGAGTAGGAAAGGTGGCCTATCAACTAGAATTGCCTGATGAGTTAAGTGGAATTCATCCAACATTCCATGTATCCCATCTAAGAAAGTGCTTAGCCGATGAAGACATGATTGTACCACTGGATGATATCGAAGTGGATTAACGGCTCAACTATGTGGAGCAACCAGTGGCAATCATCGATCGGAAGGAGAAGAGGTTAAGGAATAAAGTGGTTCCACTTGTGCGGGTGCAGTGGAAACACCGAAAGGGTTCTGAGTCTATGTGGGAGACGGAAGAAGAAATGAGACAGCATTACCCACAGTTCTTTGAAGAGTAACAGGTTTCGGGGATGAAACCTCTTTAAGGGGGGTAGACTTGTAACACCCGAAAACTTGATCAAATAAAAAGAAAAGTATCTATAAGAAAATAAAAGAAGGGGCAAAGATGAGGGGTGTAAAGTGTAATTAGTACACCAAAAAGTCAAAAGTTTCACTTTTAAGGCATGGTCGCCCATGCCAAGCTTGTTCTGCTGCTGTGTTCGACCAAGAAAAGAAGGAAGAGCTGAAAACTCTTGATTCTCTCAGTTTGTTGAGGAAGAATGCTGCATTCTTTGAAGGTTAGTGTGTTTATATGTTAATTGGTTCAGTTTTTTTGTGGTTTCACCCTTAGAAACCGATTATTAAGT
Source organism: Flaveria sonorensis (assembly GCA_025506505.1). Taxonomy (NCBI): domain Eukaryota; kingdom Viridiplantae; phylum Streptophyta; class Magnoliopsida; order Asterales; family Asteraceae; genus Flaveria; species Flaveria sonorensis. The sequence goes on along the minus strand of CM046425.1, from coordinate 19,097,725 downwards.
GTTTTTGTTGTTTTGGTGCTTGTTTATGCTTGTTTTTAGGTGTTTGAACTCTAGTGCAAGCAAGTTTGGAGGAGTGTTACTTGTTTACTGCTATAGGTGAGTTCTAGACCCCGTTTTCATGTGTTTTAAAGTATCTTTGGGGCTGAAAATGTATATTAATGGGTTTTCTCAACTTGTTTCCTTGTAACCGTATGTATATATATGTATGCTCATGTTCTGAACTTATTTTTGTATTAGGTATGCTTAGAAATGTATGTTTAAGCTTAGAACAGGTGCTGAAATAGGTCTGGGTTGATTTTGAAATGTAGAAATGCATAACCGGAAGTCATGCGCCCAAACAGGGCCCATGTGCCTGGGAATTTCCTTAGAAAATCCTAAGTGGGGGTTCATGCGCCCTAATAATATCCATGCGCCCACCCTTTTGCTCAGGCGTCTAAGTGCTAGTCATGCACCTGAACAGTTCATGCGCACAGAATGTAAGCTAAAATGCCTAAGTGTAGGGCTCATGCGCCTGAATAGTGTTAATGCGCCTAAGCTGTGCTCGTGCGCTTGCATAGTGCCCATGCGTCTAAACACTTAGAAAATTTCTGGAATTTTGGGGAAATCAGAATTTTAGGGTTTGACCCTGGTTTGACTAGGTGATATTACTTGATTATTTTATTTATGTTTTGGGATGTTCTTGTGTTCCTATTTATTATATTATTACGTGGCTTTACGTGGTGTGAATTTATCCGTATCCGTAAAGTATTATATTTAAGAAAGTGGAAAGATTAACGAAAGTGGAAAATAAAGAACTTAAGAAAGTCTTGCAAGCAAATTCACATGAGGTTCACAACCACTAGGTTGTTAGCTCAACTGTGTGCGGTTTAGCTAACCCATTGGATGCACACTGGGTCAATCGTTGAGATTGAGGGGACCATTTTTGTTGCCCCGGTACTGGAGTCAACTTTGTGCACCACGGATGGGGTCTATTATTAGACTTTGGCCTAGTACTAGGTTTATGCGCATTATTTAGGGGTATAGCACTTTGGTTAATATCGAGGTGAAAGATTAAAAGTAAAAGTTCAAGTGAACGACCATGGAAATGGTGAAGAAAAATATTAATGTCGATATTGAATAATATCTGAATGTATTTATGATGTATTATCACATACAAAAGTGTGAACAATATTTTAAAGTGTATTTTCTATACAAAACTCATAAAGTATTTTCAATATTTTAAAACTAGAATTCACTTAACAACGCTGACTTTTATGCATTTTTAGTTGGCAGGTAATTTTGCTGAGGATGGCACACGGGCAGGCTACTTGTCAAGGCAGGACTGGCATCCGGTCTTCAAAGATGTAGATTAGTGTGCTTAGTAAAAGGATTTTGTAGATTAGTGTGCTTAGTTGATAATCTCCAACTATGAAACTGTTGTGAACCAAAACCGGTCTTGCAATAATATATACAAATCATGTTTTTTTTAATGCAAATCCTGATAATTATGGGTGAATTATAACATACTGTAATTGCTTATAATTAACTACATTGAATTCCATCATATTGCAACCATTTTGATCTTTTAACCATCAAGCCATGTTCAAACCTAGTGCCTTCCAAATTAAATTCATAGCAAAATGAAATGATGACCATCCATTAGTGAATGGCATCCTTAAACCCAAAATCTAAATACAACGGAGATTTAAAATGTAAATATGATGTTCGCTCCGGGGTTATTATACGTGTACGTTTGTGTTTTATGGACGGGTTCAAAACGTAAATACTATGGTATTTGTGTGTAAAAGAAATTTCATAAACTCACAAAAGTCACAAAAACTAAAAAAATAAAAGAAAATATAAGTTGCTAAAATACTTTAAGGTTTAACTAGCTTTTGTTTATGTTTAATATGTTTACGGATTTAAATAAGTGAAAAAGAAGAGTCATCTTTTTCAGTCCACTCGCTGTAATCGTAACATCTAAAAATAAATATATGTTGGAACAAAGATCCCCAATTATACAAAACTAACAAAGACTTACTAATGATTTCACCTAAAAATAAATTAATGATTACAACCTTAAAAACACAATAACCACCCAGTTAAGCACCAATTTAGATAATCTTGAACAATCATTCAATAAAAAACTTATACATCATACATCAAAACTTGTACATTAACAATATTTTCAAGATCATGTCCAATTTGTTTGCAGATTAAGAACATTTCAAGAAAACCTTAAAAACTTTGATTTAAAAGTTAGGACCTATAATATAATCATCAAAAACCCTAAAAATATCATTGAAAACATGAAAGAACCTAAACAGAATGAGAAACAATTTAGATTTTAGTTACTAGATGGTTGAAGTCGATAATGAAGAAGCTTGAAATCGCTCCTAAACTTGATGAAATCGTCACGAGATGGGGATGAAAAAGAGATCGAGCGGGAATGTGAAAGTAGATTGAAACTCTAGGGCTCGATTTGAACATATCGATGTGGTTGAACAAGCTTGAAATCACCCCTGAACCTAGTTGTAAAAAAAAGATAAATGAAAAGAAAAATGTTATTGTTGAAGAAGTATTGGTGTTGCAGTTGTTCATCATCATCATAAGGTAAGAGAAAATATAAATTGAGGGTGTGTGTTTTTTAGTAAGAGAGAGATAGATGCTATATTTTAATATTATAGAAATAAAAAAAGTACAAAAGTACAAAAGACCTAAATGACTATCATATCCTTGAGCAATCTTAACCATCCCTTTCAAATATGATTATTTTATATTAAATCAATGACTGTGATAAGGTTAATGAGTTCTCACAATTTTGATGGGTTCTTATATGGTCCAATTCATATATATATATATATATATATATATATATATATCTATATATATATGTATATGTATATGTATATGTGTATATATATAAATGTATATGTGTGTATATATATATACGTGTGTGTGTGTGTGTGTGGAGAATGACTCAAATGCAAACCAAGAGGAATTGAAGATCTAATCTCTTGATTGGTTAAGACTAATGATTCTAAATAATGTTAGAAATGGCCCCTATGCATGTACAAATATGTACTTATATATATATATATATATATATATATATATATATATATATATATATATATATATATATATATATATATATATATATATATATATATTGCAATTGAGTATTAAAATTAATCCTTGAAAAGGCCAAACTTAATAACTCTACTACCTAGATGCAAACTATCTGTAGGAACTTGGAAAGGCGTGTGGATGACTCTATAAAAGTCTATTGTATCATGCTAGCTTTTATGTTTCCAGAACTTTAGAAAAATCTAGAAAATATGCTAGCATTTTACATGATTGAGTAGTTAAGGGAAATATTCCAACTACAGGCTTTTCATGTGCGGTTTGAATTGATGAAGTCACTAATTACTACAAGAATACAAGAGGGTTCTATGGTTAGTACTCATGTGTTGAAGATAAAGGGTTTTGTTGATTATTTAGCAGGTTTTGAGGCCCTAATACTAATGAACTGGCTAGGAATATTATCCTCAACTCGCTGATAAAATCATATGACTAGTGTGTTATTAACAATAATATGAATGCTTGGGACAAGACTCTCTTAGAGTTATTTATGATGCTTAAAAACTGAGATGAACATACCAAGTTCTAGTAAACTTGGTACTATGCTGATGATCAAGGTGGGTCGAGTTAGAAAGCCTAATGCTAAGGGAATAGGTAAAAAGAGCATGAAAGGCAAGGGCAAAGGAACAGTAGTTTCCACTAAGAAGAATACTTTGAAGGATGATAAGTGCTTTCACTTTGATGAAATCGGGTACTAGAAGATGAACTAACCTAAATACCTGGATGAAATCAGGTACTAGAAGATGAACTAACCTAAATACCTGGCTGAGCTGAAGCAAAAGAAGTCTTTTAAAGCAGGATCCTCGGGTATATTTGTTATTAAAACCTCCTCTTTCTTTAATAAATGTTGGGTGTTTGACACTAGACGTGGTTATCACAGTCGTAATGATTTGCAGGAACTCTGGTAGGCAAGAAAGCTGAAACAAGGTGACCTGGAACTCCTTGTTGGCAATGAACAAACGCTTGTAGTGAAGGCAATAGGAAAATTAGCTCTTTCACTTTCTAGTGGTATAATTTTGTTGTTTAAGCGTTTTTTTGAACAATGTTTGTTACATTTCTAGTTTAACTAGGAATGTTGTTTCGGTTTTTTCTTTGCGTGAAAAAGGTTGAAATATGTTTTAAAGGTGATTATATTTCTGCCTATTTGAATGATGTTTTCTACTTTAATGCAAAACAACGTTAAGGAATTTATGAGATAGAATTTCATAATAAAAATGATATAGACAACATCTCTAATAAACATACAGACTTGGATTTCAATGACACTTATCTAAGGCATTGTTGACTTCACATAAACAAGAATTGCATGAAGAAACTCCAAACTACAAGAATGTTAGTTTTTACGAGTCAAGAGTGATGAATGCGAATCATGTTTGAAACTTGACCAAAGCTCCTAGTGCAAGTATTGGTGAAAGAGCTAATGATCTGTTAAGGCTTATCCATATAGATATATATGGACCATTCAGGTTAAAAAGGAAAAAGTAGGGATATATACTTTATTACATTTACTAATGATTTCTGTAGATATGGTTATGTTTATCTTATGAAGCATTAAGCATGAACCTTTTGAAATGTTTAAACATTACCAAAATGAAGTACAAAACTAGCTAGGTAAAATGATTAAGATACTTCAATTGAATAGCAAAGGGGAATATATTAGTGATGTGTCGTACAAATTTGCCTCACTTCTTTGGGAGTTTCGCTCTTAAGACTACTACTAAATTACTTAATCTAGCTCCAACTAAAAATATGGATAAAACACCTTATGATATTTGGTATGTGGTCAAACCCAAAGTGTCTTACCTTAAGGTATAGGCTTGTAACACTTATGTTACATGTGAATCTGTAGATGAAATGGAACCCCAAGGTGATAAAGTTGTTTTCATCAAATACCTAAAAACAATCGGTTACTATTTCTGTAAACCTACTGAAAACTAGGTTTTCATCAAACGTAGAGCTATCTTCTTATAAAAGGAACTCCTTGCATGAAGGATTGGAGAAAATCAAGTGGATTAAGATGAAATATAGGAAACACCTGTAACTGAATCACAGACTTAAAATACTGATAAACCCAAACCGAAGATTTAGGAATCGACTATTATTCCAAGCGTCCGCATATATACTAGAGATTGGCATGAACCCGATCGACATACTAGAATTAAAAGATGATAATGTTGACATCTTGATAGTTGATTAAAACGAACTTGCTAACTACAAATCTTAAATATTGAATTTTAAATCCAAGAAATGGTAAGATGCCATGAGCACTAAGATACAATCCATTTAGGATAACCATGTGTGGGACTTGGATATAAGTTGATCTTCAAAATAAGACCGACATGGATAGAGAAGTGCAAACCTACAAAGAACAGATGGTTGTGAAAGGGTTCACTCAGACTCAAGGTGTTGATTATGAGGAAACTTTCTCACTGATAGTCATGCTTAAGTCAATTAGGATAATGCTTGCCATTACTGCATAATATGATTATTAAATGTAGCAAATGGATGTCAAAACTATGTTCCTAAATAGAAAACTTTCAGAAGATATCTATGTGGTACAATCGAAAGGTTTGAGTATTTAAAGAATCCTAATAAGGTTTATGAATTGAATAAATCCATATATGGATTAATATAAGCATATTGAAGTTGGAATCTCTATTTTGATTAGAAAACAAGGAGTTTGGTTTATCCAAAACAAAGGTAAGCCTTATGTTTACAAGAAGCTAAGTGGGAGCTATATTACTTTCATGATCTTGAATGTGGATGACATACTAATCATTTGAAACAATGTTCTAATGCTTAATGATGAAATCTCTTGGTTAAGCAAATGTTTCACGATGAGGGATATTGGGAAAGCCATATTTATTCTAGGAATAAAGATCTATAGAGATAGATTGAAGCGGCTTATTTGTTAAAGTAAAAAATGCATAGGTTGAAAAGGTCTTTAGATGCTTCTTAATGGAAGATTCTAAGAGAGGAAACTTACCAATGGCATATAGAACCATACTGAACAGCCATAATGTTCTCAAACTGAGGAATAAAAGAAGAAAATGAAAAAAGTCCATATGCTTCTGCAATTACTTCTAAATATGTATGTCATATTATGTACTAGACTCGACGTATCATTTGCGTTGCTTATGAAAAATAAATATCAATAGAATCTGGGTGAGAGTGATTAGATTGCTGTAAAGAAAATTCTTAGGCACTTAAGAATGACTAAAGATATGTTCTTTATATATGGAGGAGTAGAAGACGAGCTGACAGTTTAATGTTACACTGATGCTAGCTTCTAAATAGATCATGATTCTAGATCATAAACGAGATATCTATTCACTCTGAATGGTGGAACTATAACTTGGATTAGTTTGAAGCTAAGTGTAGTAACTCAATCAACTATACAATTCAAAGCTACTCCAACCATTACCAAACTAATACATATTCTTACATATCAATATTTGATGTTGTAAAAGAGGCTCCTTGGATGAAGAAGCTCAATGTTGATATTAATGTGGTGCCCAACATATAAAAATCTATCAAGATATCATGTGACAACATTGGTGCCATAGGTTAGGCAAAAGGAACCAAGGTTACATCATAGAACAAAGCACATACTCAAGTAGTTCCACTATATAAGGGAAGTATTGGAATGGGGAGACATTGTAACATCTGATAATTTTCAAAATGTAAACCCAAACCCATTGGGTCAATTATGAAAATCAAACACATTATTTAAACTATTTTATTCATTTTGGTAATTTAAAAGCAATAATTGTGTAACTTAATCAATTTAATTTAATTTTATAATCTATAAAATAAATTTTATAAATGTTAAAAAGTTATTAATATTTATAAGATTTTAAATATTCAATTTTAATAAATTTAGAGTTTAAATTGTAATTATTCTTTTATTTATTTATTTTATTTAAATTTATATTTATTTCAAATTCCAATCATAACCCCCTTTTAAAAGACTTGTAACTTACCAATAACATCACTCATAACCACCTCCTAACCTTAACTATAAAAGCAAGCTTTAGGCCTCACTTTTCATTTACTCATTTTCTAAATATCTCACTCACAAATCTTTCTTTAATCCTATGGTTTTGATCAATTTCAAGAATTTTCTTTTACAAGTAATTTCAAGAATTTTCTAATGTTAAGGTAATCTTATATTACTTTGGTAATCTTATATTACTTTGGTAATCTTATATTTCTTTTATATTATGCATTTTTATATTGTTTCAATTTTCTTTATTTTATTTTAGTTTACAGAATCATCTTAACATCCAATTATTCTCATGACTTTATGTTCTTACTTTTATTCTTTCTTCTACTAAATATCTTTTTATTTTAATCATGATAATTAACCTTCTAATATTCACTAACCTTCTATCAATCACTAACATTTGTAAATCAAACAAACAACACCCTAACATAAACAAAGAATCCTGTTTGCACATGGTCGGCTATGCCGCCACATTCGGTTATTCCTCAAGATTGTTTCTCTAAATGATGGCTATATTGAAGTCTTGGAACATTTTTTATAACTCGAATGGAGTCTAATATACTATATATTGACATATTAAGATTTGTTCTGATTTGTTTCATGCTTTAACAATTTTAAAAGTGCACATAAGTGTCTTACTAAAATTTTGGCAGAATGTAGTCTGACTTCAACTAACCATAACTTGGTCATAACAAACTAAATTTGAGTAAACTCATACTCCAACGTTAAATTCATCAAATTATATTTTTAACACTAGTTTATACGCCTTCAAACTCAATCGGAAGACTCAATAATAGCCTTCACAAAATAAGTGCGCATTTCAGCACCTTCTGACTTGTGCTGCAGTTTTGACCTATTTTCGAATCTTTTCATAAAACCTTTCCAAAACGAAAGTTGTCCGGGAGACTCTGAACTAATTAACAGTAAATTTTTATAAGTTTATGAAACTGTTTGATAGTTTTAAAACATGTTAGAACACGTACCAAATATTCTCTCCAGAATCAAAAAATTATGCAATAGTCATTTATCAATATACTTTTTCATCTTTTGGCATTCTCTAAATGTCCTAACTTCTTGTAATGAATTCCAACCTCAAGTTATTGTTTTTTTTATCCTTTAGGACATCACCCTTGACTCTTGAACATCCAAGGTTTCTTATGAACCCTACAACCATCATTATACCAAGTGAGTTTTTATAGCCCTTTTTATATGTTTTATATTTTGGGAAATCATGTGATTCAATATTCAATCATTAATATTCATTGTTGTGTTATCTCTAAATTCAATTCAAGACATGCAATGTTATTACTTGCAATTATGTTTGCATAGTTAGATAAACTAGATGAGAACACAATTATTAATTCATGCAACCAAGGTAACAATGATAGATCTATTGGTTTGACAAACCCACCCCATTTGTTTAGTTGAGTGGTGATTGAAACTAGAATCATTCATTCTATAAGGTTTCGTTTGTGGACCGAGTCAATTCAGTCATTAGATTTGATTGTGTTGCTTTGTCTTTTATGTTACATTATTGCATTATAAGTCTTAACATTGTCATGTGAATTGAATTGTTTTCAAACTATTTAATCAATCTATATATGTATTTAAACCTATGTTTACTCACCGGCTAATTCGTTAGCTGACTCATTACTTTCTCACATGATTTCAGGATTGTAGATTAGTGGACTTCTTCATGCTCATTTAGGACTTGGACCTAGTTTAATAAAAGGATTTTGTTATATTTATTTGGATTATTGTTTAATTGTAACGTATCATTTCATTAGTATCACTCAATGAAATGACATTTAATATTATTTCAAAGTAATTTCTACCATGTGCTATGAGCAATCGATTCACTTTCATCCGCCTCGATGATACTGCCGTCCGCGGGGTGTGACAGATTGGTATCAGAGCCATGGTTACAGGGAATTAGGTTATTAGAAATAGAATGACCTAGACTATAACTAAGAACCTAGCACATGAGTCCTCTCATGTATTTTATATGCTTATATAGGATTTTATGTTTCTTAAATGCTTAGACACGATTATGTGATTATATGCCTTATGTGATTATTCTTATACCCTCATTTTAATCAATGCACACATAAATTCTCAAATCATATTCTAAGACATTGTGCCTAAATCAAAAGGATTTTAAAATTTCAATTTTTGAATTGTTATTCATGGTTTTTAAACATCATCAAAGTCTGTGTCCCATAACTAAAAACATGCAATGCTGGAAGAGTTGGATGCTTGTATCTCGAGGTGTTTTGTCTAGGCAAGGTATTCATATAAATCCAAATCAACTGATGAATCTGTTTACCTTACCTGGGAACCCTTGACATGAGTGTCCTCTTATGGGTACGTATGTCTTCATTAAGGTTATAGTTGACCTAATACTTTGATAAGTCAACGTATTCACTTTGGTTTGCGAACCGAATGTTACACTCGAAACATCTTGTTGTTATTTCCAATCATCTTATCATTGCTTTTGTTTTCTGAAATTTTAAAACTCATTATCCAATTCTCATAATGTTTCTTAATAATCTTTCTGAGTGACTTCCCATGAAAACCGCTCTTGTTCTGAAAACCCATTATAATTAATTCTCTTATTCCAAACTGTACCCTTAATCTTAACAAGCATAATTTTCCTATCGATCTTACAAATGTGCATGGAAATTTAGATGTCATAGTAGGCATGGATTGGTTTCCATGTTGAAGCTGTCTGTTTTGATAAAGTTCAAATTAATGATTCTGTTCACTTCGTGGTGAAACGCATGGAGATCAAGCAACTAAAGCGTAATCGAATCTCCTATTGTCAAAATTTGTTGTGAGTCTAAACGTGGCCTAGATTTTACTTGGGAACGTGAGGAACAAATGAGATTCAAATACCATCATCCTTTTGAATCAACCTCCTTGTAATTAAATTTCGGGATGAAATTTCCTGAAGTAAGAGAGACTGTAACATATGCCCATTTTGAAAATGTAAACCCGAACCCGTTGGGTCAATTATGAAAATCAAACACATTATTTAAACTATTTAATTCATTTTGGTGATTTAAAAGCAATAAATGTGTCACTTAATCAATTTAATTTAATTTTATAATTTATAAAATAAATTTTATAAATGTTAAAAAGTTATTAATATTTATAAGATTGCAAATATTCAATTAAAATGAATAATTAAATTGCAAAGTTTTTGTGAGATTTATAAAGTCTATAAAGATTTTATAAAAAAATTAAGTTGATTAAATTAAAATTTGGGTTTTAATAAATTTAGAGTTTAACTTGTAGTTATTCTTTTATTTATTTATTTTATTTAAGTTTATATTTATTTCAAATTCCAATCATAACCCTCTTTTGAAAGCCTTGTAACTTATGATTAACGCCATTCATAACCCCCTCCTAACCTCAATTATAAAAGCAAGCTTTAGGCCTCACTTTTCATTTGCTCATTTTCTAAAAATCTCACTCACAAATCTTTTTTTAATCCTTTGGTTTTGATCAATTTCAAAAAATTTCTTTTACAAGTAATTTCAAGAACTTTCTAATGCTAAGGTAATCTTATATTGATTTGTTAATCTTATATTGCTTTTATATTATGATTTCTATATTGTTTCAATTTTCTTTATTTTATTTTACTTTAAAGAATCATTCTAACATCCAATTGTTCTCATGACTTTATGTTCTTACTTTTATTTTTTCTTCTACTAAATCTCTTTTTATTTTAATCATGATAACTAACCTTCTAACATTCACTAACCTTCTATCAATCAGTAACATTTCTAAACAAATTAACAACACCCTAACATAAACAAAGAATCCCTTTTGCACATGGTCGGCTATGCCACCGCATTCGGTTATTCCACAAGATTGTTTCTCTAAATGAAAGCGGATTCCGATTCATGTGGTCGTTCTCTTGCATTTGTGTTTTCACTCCCCATTCTCCACCATAACAAAATGTTTCCACTATATCTTAGGAGTAGTCAAAGGAAGTACGACGGGTTCGAGTAGGAAAAAGTGAACTAAGAATTAGGGCATAGAACAATGGATCCATTCATTCAACAAGATCCGTTCGAATTAGACAGGATGAATGGGATTGGTTTGACCTCTCGCTTGGAATTAACCCACTGCCGACAGATGTCCCATGCCACGTTTCGTGAACTACTATGCTCGAGAATGAATGAATTGTGATATAGCACCGAATAAGTCACAGGTTTATTCCTGACTTGAAATCCATAAAGGACTTTAAAGGAGATAAAAGAGGGGGCACTAAAATGCCTCAGGACAACTGCACGTTACATCATAGCTACACGACAAAATGTAGGCAAAAAGCCGGTTGGGAGCTAGCGCTTTATATTATACTAACCTAATATGAATTAAATTAAGGGCTTTTCCCTTATTAGTAAAGTTGCTTGAAGCTGGAAAATGAGAATACAATCTTGAAGATCTGGTCTAATGTAGAAGAATCTATGGATTCGTTAGGAATCGATAGTCGCTGGCTGGACATTCGAGTCACAACTAGCCGGGAAGAGGAGAGATTAACGATAGAGCTACTAGCTACTAGTTGTAAAGGAAAGGTCAAGACCACCTTCATATATTCTACTGGTCCAGACATTCAAATAGCAAACGATAGACCAGGAGATTGGATCTAGAAAGCGGTTCACATCCGGGCGGGGGGAAAGACTCCTGACTAATCCCTTATTGGTCGAAGAATGCTAGCTCTTAAAGCTACAATTTCTATTATCATTTAAGATATTTCTCGTTTTAACCTTTTTATGTGCTCTCTCTCTTTTGTCAGATGATCTCTCTCTTCTGTCATGTGCTCTCTCTCTCTTCTATTATGTTCTTAAAGAACTGAAACTAAAGTTAAAGGTCGATCTTTTAAGTGTTCAAAACAGAAAGATTGAGACTTTGAGTTTTCATGTCTGAAATATGGTAACTCTATTTTTTAGGACCAACATGAAAATACAGATTGATCTTTTGAGTTTTCAAAAGAGCAAGATTGATGTTTTGAGTTTTCAAAAAAATGATGGATGCATTTTTTTTATATCTGAAAAACCGCTTGTATTGACTTTTTTTTTGTGTTTTATTTCCTTGTTTTGTGAACTTTCTTTTATGAATGATCTTTCTTTATCTCCACAAAGGGAAGATTCATGAATGAAATCATAGATTAACCAAGACGATTTAAAAAAGAATTGCGGCCTAGTCAATAAGCTTCTCAACTTCCTTTTGCTTATACGAGAAAGGCCTAAAAAGAGCCCTGGAAGAGGCATCTACTTTTGATCTAAAGACGGATTGATATTCGCCTATGAGGTAGTTTTTATGAGGTATAGAACTAACCTTAAGAGGCAGTATGAGACCTATCTCTCGCTCTATTGATGTAGGTGGTTAGGGTAATGGGTTTAAAGACAAATTAGGACCAACAAGTTCTGTCGTTAAACGGAACGAGTCTAAGGGCTAGACGAAGGATATCACGATTATGATCCCTATGGGGCTTATATCGAATCTATATCTCTGACTAAATTTAGTGGCTGAGGATGGAGCTAGTATTTGCTAAAGATGTCTTATGGTGCTATCTAATCATCTCTAGTTTATGGCCCTATCATGCCATGATGGGATTTGTCTTTACACTTGCTACGGTATCAAGATAAGGTTATTCATATACTGCCATGATTCCCATTAAGATTTTAGTATCGGATTCTAACCTAGCATTAGTACCTGTTGCCTATGTTGAGCTAGTAAGCCCAGAAGGAAGAAGGAAGATGTCGTTGTTGCTACCGCTACGTGGGCTTCTTCTTAGTATGCTCCAAGGGATGGTTTGTAAGAGTAGATAGAATTAAGTATGACATAACCAGAAAGTCTGTGGTATTATTAGCCAATGCCTGTGATTCTAGAATAATAGAATTCTACTTTAGTAGAGGATAGGATGCAACAGAGGTTGTACTGCGCATGTCTTTGCAGCCGAAGTCAGCCAAGGAGCCGAGTGACGTGCCAGCACTACTAATTGAATGCCAGCATGTAGCCGTGCAATCAGTAAGAAGGTAGCCGATGCCTTTTGAAGCCTAAGCCCTTTCTTTTCTAGTGTGCACTTTAATTTGATTGCAGCTAGCATGCTTGACTAAGAAGATAGAAAGGGCTTTCTCACTTGGTTAGTAAAATCAAGTTTTTAGCCTTATCTGAGATCGCTAGCAATTTTCCATTGACTGATTCACCAAGCATTGGAGCAAGCGAGGAGGCCACTTTTTCTAGTATCCAAGTCCATCTCTAGCGCCCTTCTTCCTAAAGACCCGCTCCAGCCTGCTCCTTTATCTGTCTTCTAGTCGGCTCCCCATTCATCTTTTGTCGTGTACTGTGGTGTAGTAGTAGGCATTTCTAGGCCCCTTCCCGACTACTAGATCACTCCAATGCTTTAAGGAGGAAAGGCTGCATAGCAGTAGTAGGGGCGTTAGGACCGGAGCTTTTTGAAGTGCTAGCAGGAATGCAAGTGAATGAAGCCCAACCCCTAGCGAGTAAAGTGCTTACACCCTTTTAGAAAGAGGGGCGCGCTAGCGCTTGACTAATAGAATAGGGTATTAAAGAATATATCAGCGCCCAAGGTTTCCTTAGACTGGTGCCTCACCCACCTTTCGTTTTAAAGCAGCAGAACATCAATTGAGTTAATACCCTGGCAACAATAAGACTGATGCTTTTTCACTTGGTGGTAACGAGACTACCCTCCTTAGCGGGATCTACTTCCTTTGTTATCCCTACCAATACTTCCTTTACCGCGGTGGGGGAAAGATGAAATTGGGCTTTCAAGGCAAAAAGGAAGTACGATTTATCAACCATGGGATCTAAGACATAGAAGAAAGATGGTTGTTTTTAATGTAGTTATAATTGAACTACTTTGCCTTCGTTTGTTCACTCCACCCATCGGGAAAAGAAAAGGGCTCCCCTATGAATATAGCCAAGGCCAAGTGTTTGTTGGGGTCCAACAGGGTAGAAGACCAAATCCCTTGTGCTTAAGTGGGGTGGTAATGGGCATTACTTATTCTGTTCCCTAGAATTCTCACTAATTGTTTGGCTTGCCTAGGTTGTCTAATACTAATAACAGGATCTAAGGGTGGGTCTGCTTTCTTATTTCCAGATTGTTCAAATTGAAATTTTTTTCTCTACCTTCAAAATGAGTAAAGAAAAGAGGCATTGGGAATGAGCTCCTTCTTTCTTACATAACATAGATTAGGATTCAATAAAGGAAAAAAGCTTGCTAAGCTTGGATGTAGCAGATAAGATAGATTCAATAAAATGAATGGAGCTTTCTATCAATCTTTAGATAGAAGTACACCTAGCTAATCTCACTAGTCTTGACTTTAGCACTCTTTTCTTTCTTTTAAGGGGATATCTATGCTGAAGTCTTGGAACATTTTGTTATAACTCAAATGGAGTCTAATATACTCTATATCAACATATTAAGATTTGTTCTAATCCGTTTCATGCTTTAACAAATTTAAAAGTGCACATAAGTGGCTTACTAAAATTTTGGCAGAATGTAGTCTGACTTTAACTAATCACAACTTCAAGTTATTGTTTTTCCTTTAGCACATCACCCTTGACTCTTGAACATCCAAGCTTTTTTATGAACCCTACAACTATCATTATACCAAGTGAGTATTCATATCCCTTTTTATATGTTTTATATTTTAGGGAATCATATGATTTAATATTCAATCATTGATATTCATTGTTATGTTATTTAGAAATTCAATTCAAGACATGTTATGTTATTACTTGCAATTATGTGTGTATAGTTAGTTAAACTAGATGAGAACACAATCATTAATTCATGCAACCATGGTAACAATGATAGATCTATTGGTTTGACAAACCCACCCCATTTGTTTAGTCGCGTGGTGATTGAAACCAGAATCATTCATTCTATAAGGCTTTGTCTGCGGACCGAGTCAATTCAGTCATTAGGTTTGATTGTGTTGCTTTGTCTTTTATGTTACATTATTGCATTATAAGTCTTGACATTGTCATGTGAATTGAATTGTTTTCAATCTATTTAATCAATATATATATGTATTTAAACCTGTATTTACTCACGGGCTAATTTGTTAGATGAATCGTTACTTTCTCACATGATTTCAGGAATGCAGATTAATGGACTTCTTCATGCTCATTTAGGACTTGGACCTAGTTTAATAAAAGGATTTTGTTACATTTATTTGATTTATTGTTTAATTTTAATGTATCATTTCATTAGTATCACTCAGTGAAATGACATTTAATATTATTTCAACGTAATTACTACCATGTGCTCTAAGTAATCGATTCACTTTGGTCCGCCTCGATGATTCCGTCGTCGACCGGGGTGTGACAGATATCATGATAAACAAGATTCACGCATATCAAAATCTAGCAAATCCTTTTACTAAGCCTATGCCTCAAGCTAAAATGAGGAGCATGTAGATAAAATAGGGCTTAGATTTGCTATACAATGAATCTTATCTGTATAGTATGATGCTTTTAAATAGTAACAATTACATTGGATAGTTATTTTGATTATGGTTAAATGATTTATAAACATATGTTTGTGTATTCAAATTTTTATACCTTAAAGAATCCTTGAATATTGTATTTTAAATGTCCATAGTCGATCAGATTAATGGGAATAAATCTGAATTAAGACTATATTGAATAGTTGGTTGGCTCATATAGATGAAAGCTCAAGTCATTAAGGACCAATATTCATTGATATTCATTAGATAATATATTAGGACGTAATTGGGTTCAAAAGGTTCTTCACGGTTCTAAGTTATAAGAACTTTTGAAAATATTATGATTTATCTATCCTTTGACCCGAGACATGTACTTGAACTAAAGGTTGTTCCTTGATTTTATTTAACATTATTCTAAAAAAGGCAGTTATAAAGGTAGTCAGTTGGGAAATAAATCAGAGGTTAAGTGGGACTTGTATGTGATCAAAGGAATTTTGTGCTCATGTGAAATATGAGTTAGACATTTTGGTGCCCTCATTAATTTGAGCTAGTGTTAATTGCTTGGCCACACTCAAACTAAGAGTAGTTTGCTAGACCACTTCAATATGGAAACGAGAACTATAATAGTTGAATGATATATAATAATAAATTATGACAATGTCCATTGCAGAAAGGGTAAAGTGATAAGGCTATGTAGGAACCTCTGAAGTTAAGAGGCTGATGCAACCAAAGGATACCAAAACAACCAAGTCTTCCAACATGCACTTTGGAACAAAGAAGAACCAGCTTCGGAAGTTTTACACACTAAAGAAAAATGCTAAGTGTAAAATCTTCCGAAGCCAAAGTTCAAAAGAAACTGTTGCGGAAGCTTTACGCTTAACTTAGAAAATACTCTGTGTAAAGTCTTCCGAAGCCAAAGACTCAACTCTTCCAAAGGTAAAAGATGAAGTCTTTCGAAGCTCTCAAGACAAAGTCTTCCAAAGCTATTTAAAGACAAGACTGATTTTCTTCTGAAGAGAGAGAAAAGATACCTTTTCTATCAACTTTATCATAAAGCAACTTACTGTCCGCTGCATGCTCTGGTGGTTCACCAACTATCATCATTTGGTGAAACTCCCATGCTTTATGATAAAGTAGATAAGGTCTTTGTCTGTAAGTTTCTGTTTTTGTTCCTTTTTGGCTTTTTGTAATAGGAAAGTCAGTGAGCTATCGCATGTCATAGTCACTAGTCAAAAGGCAATCTGCCTTTTGACTTTAGGCTGATCTTGTTGTCTAGATTAGTCACTTTCAACTGTCCTTTTGCATATTGACGGTTGTAGGATGTAGTATAAGTAGTGTCCGGTTCTTGTATTCAAAAATATACTTGTACAACACTTGTAATAGAACTAGAGAAGCAATATACAACTTCCTTGAAAATTTTATCTTGTGTTCTTGTTCTTGTTTTTACTTGTGTTTGTCTTGTATCTTCAGTAAAAGTTCATTGTTCCCTTTGAATTGTTAAGTGAACTTAAGATCCTCCTAAGTGTGTTAACTAAGTGCAAGCTTAAGTACCCTTTAACGGTCCTGCATTTGGTATCAGAGCATTCCAGGCTCTTGATTGTAAGATCTCACCATCTTCAAATCCTCTTAGTTACACATATCACTTAACTCTTCAAATGGCAGCTATCTCCAAAGCTGATATGGAAACTAGAACTATGACAAAGTCCCCACTGATCACTGCTGAGGATTTTGACACTTGGTGTCAAAGAATGGAAGGCTTTATCAAGTCTTAAGATTCCAGGATGTGGGAGTCTGTTGTCAATGGACCTCATGTACCATGCACCTCTTCAGCTACTGCTGGTGGTGGCATGATACCAAAGGAGAGGGCTGATTTTTCTGATGAAGACTAGAAAAGAATTGACATTGATCAGAAAGCCATGACAGCCCTCCAAACTGCTCTTCCAAACTCCATCTACAGAGGTTTCAAGAAGTGCAAGACCGCTAAACAGTTATGGGATGCATTGAAACTAATGTATGAGGGTTCAAATGAAGCCAAGGAGAACAAGAAGGATCTCCTGAAGCAGCAGTTTGAAAACTTCACCTTCAAGACAGGTGAGACCATGACTCAACAATACTTCAGGTATGTTGAGATTGTGGATACTCTGGCTGATGTTGGGGTAACTATTGAGAACAGGGATATTGTAAGGAAGTTCATGTCCTCTCTTCCCAGACAACGGACACACTACTATGTGGTCATTAAGAGGACTGATAACCTCAAGACCCTTACTCTCACTGAGTTGTATGTGATACTCAGTGGATACCAGATGGAGATAAATATGCAAAATTCATCTGGTAACTCCAACACTCATCAGAGTTCAGCCCTTCATGTGGTTGAAAGGGATAGCAGAGAACCACAACATCATCTAATCTGCTACCCTAAAAACTCACAAAAGGGTCTTTCATCACCTTCCCAGAGACACCCAGAGAGAGCTACATCCAAGGAAGTCCCTTCCAAGAGACAAGTTCTTCTCAAGCTTTTGTGTCCACTGATGAAAGTTCAGGTAACTTTCTTTTCACTCTTGAAGACCTGGACTGTATCCATCCAGATGATCTGGAGTACATAGAGATAGTCCAGCAAATGGCTCTTCTCACTCACAGAGCCCAGAAGTTCTACAAGAGGACTGGGAGAAGGTTTCCTAGCAATGCTACCAGTGGCAAGTTTGGGCTGGACAAGAGCAAAGTCAAGTGTTACAACTATAACCAGATGGGACACTTTGCTAGAGAATGCAAGGCACCTAAGTCAAATGGTGGCCAAGCCTCATCCAGACCAAACTACACTGAAGGAGGGCATTAGAATGAGAAGCCAAGACAGCAAGCTGCAGTTGCTATTGAAGAAGGAGGCTTTGACTGGAGCTTTCAAGCTGAAGATGCATCTCAAAACCAAGCACTCATGGCTGTTCATGATGAAGCCAAGGTACTTGAACATCTTTGCTCTCCTGAATGTATTGCTAAAGTGAATAGATACAGTTCCTACAACTTGGAAATGAGATCTGATATTAAGTCTTTAAATATTTTAAAAGCTGATTTTAAAAGAGCTGAAAATGACTATAAACTTAAGATAGAAGATCTAGAGAAAACAGTTTCAACTCCTAAACATGAGCAGACAAACTACAGGACTCAAATTAAGAATCTCATTACCAAATTGACTGAATGCTAGGCTGAGCTTGTGATCAGCAAAACCAGGGTAGAAAAATGTGTTCTTGAAGAAGAGACCTTCAAGAACATGATATCCTCATCTTTGCATGCAAAAGTGTGTTATCAGAATAAGCAGGGACTGGGATCTAGTGAGATAGCTCCTCCATATACTATACTATCAGTCAGATCTCCTAGGTGTGGAACTGGTCAAGATGAGCTGCAATCTATAGACCCCAGTGATAAAGAGGATGAAGAGAAGAAGGTGATGGATGACTCTGAGGTGAGTGAAGAGAGTCAATCCAAAAAGGGTCACCATGCTCCTAAGGAGGAAAAAAAAGCTGGTTTGTGCAAAACCAGGAGAAAGAACTTGATCAGAAGAGCAAAGAGAAGATCCAAAAAAGCTCAAAAGATCAAGACCACCTTTGATCCCAAACAGAAACAAGTATGTATCTCTGCAGGGTTCAAGGTAATGAAAGCTGAAGATCCTGTCAAGAATTCTAGTACCAAGAGTTCTACTTCAGCTTCAACTCACTCCAGCAATAACACGAAGACTGATCAGCTGGGCGGCTGCACAGCCTGAACCATCCATTTCAAAAAGCAAGCTTCACCCTAAGAAGCCTACTACATTATCTGAAAAGGTGGAGAAAGAAAAGGAAAGTGTTCAAGCTCAGTCTTCTTTGGGAAAGAAGACTCTCAGAAGGAAAGATTTGAATTGTGTTATGTGTGGTAGTACTTCACATCTGGCTAAGGATTGTCAATACAATCCCAAGAGTACTATCCATATGATCAAGAAGAAAACTTCTAAGAAGAAGAAGAAGAAAATCTGTTTTCCTCGGAAGCTCCAAAATGAAGAAGAAGGCAAATGAAAAGTTGCCTTTGGAAGGAAAATTGGTCTCGAAAGAAAGGAATGGTTCCGAAGCACTGAAGCTTGCTACTGTGAAGGCAAGATCTTCTGAAGGTCCAGTCACCAAATCTTCTGAAGTTACCAAAACTTCCGAAGCTTTGAAGGTCAAGCCCAATCTTCCAAAGGTGGTGTGGAAGATAAAGGAAGACCATGTGGCTGAAAGCTCATCATCAGAAATAGCAAATGATCCTCAAAGCCTGAGCATAGGATCCATTACTGTTTCATTGAAGACAACATGAATGATGTAACACACTCATTGGATCAAGTTTCTCTTGATAAGTGTGCTGATGTGGTTGGGGACTCTTTTTTGCCAGATAAAAATTTCTCTAATTTAGATCTGTCCAACCAACTTGCTGTGATTCCTCAACATTGGATCCACAAGTCTCATCCCACCACCAACATCATTGGAAATGTTGTCTCAGGGGTGAGAACAAGAGGACAAATTCATGACAGCCATGTTTTTCTACATTCTTGTTTCTTATTCCAATTTGAGCCTAAGAAAGTTGATGAGGCTTTGAAGGATGGAAGCTGGATTAAAGCAATGCAAGAAGAGTTACTTCAAATCAAAAGACAGAAGGTTTGGAACTTATGCCCTCTTCCTCAAGGGAAGTCTGTCATAGGTACCAAATGGGTATTCAGGAACAAGAAAGATGATAGAGGGATTATCATCAAGAATAAAGCTAGACTAGTTGTCCAAGGATACACACAAGAAGAAGGGATTGATTATACTGATGTCTTTGCTCCGGTAGCAAGACTTGAAGCTGTAAGGATATTCCTGGCTTATGCTGCATCTAAGGATTTTAAGGTCTACCAGCTTGATATGAAGTGTGCCTTTCTCTATTGGTGGGTTTTAGGTGTTTGAACTCATTTGCAAACGGGTTTGAAGGAAGTCATAGTCGAAGGCTACTAGGTGAGTTCTAGATCCCTGGTTTCTATGTTTTAAACCTGTTTTGGGGCTGGAAATACATGTAACTAACTTTTTAATATGTCCAGCATTTTGTACCGTAAGTTTGGCCCTGTTCTTTTATTGGGTGTGTTAGGGCCTGCATGTTTTGCTCGATTTACGTGGTTGTATGCTTGTTCTAAGAGATTAGCATGCTAGATCGGTGTGATGAATGTATAAGAATGAGGATTGGGAACTGATTTTAGTATAAGATGCGGTTTCAGGTTATTGATCATCCGCAATAAGTTTGAATATTTGCATAAGTGTTGTTCATCCGCATTAGTTAAGTGTTTATCCGCATTTGTTGTATGTTCATCCGCATTTGTTGTATGTTCATCCATATTTGTTTTATCCATGTGCATTTGCTTCAGTCATCCGTATTTGGTTCATGCGCATTTCTTTGGGACATTTGGAATATTTTCTGAGGTGTTCATCCGCATTTGTTGTATGTTCATCCGCATTTGTTTATTCATCCGCATTTCTTTATTCATCCGCATTTGTTTGCTCATCCGCATTTCTTTAAGGAGATAGAATTTTCTAAGATTTTGGGATGTAGAGCTTAAGTGTTAAGAAAGGAGGTTTTATGGGGGTCTGTGCTTGTTTTCGTTTTTGCATGCATTGTATGCTGTTGTGGTGATGTTGTTCCATGTTATGTTTATGTCGTGACCTTACGTGGTGTGACGTATGTATATGATTATGTAAAGTATTACTTAACGAAAGTGGAAGATAACTAATGAGAAGTAAGAATGAATGCATGCATTAACGAACGATCGGAAGTAAGAAAAGTCTTGCAAGCACTGTAAGGAGGTTCACACCCAGTGAAGGGTGTTAGCTCAACGGTGTGTGGGTTAGCTACCCCAGAAGGATGCAAACTGGGGTCTAGTCTTTGTGACTGACCATACGTACGGGACCATTGTCGCTTAACCCGGTGCTGGGCCCGCCTCGGGCATGATGTTTGAAGTCTATTTATAGTCTTCGGTCCAGCACCCGCCTTGTGCATGATCTTTGGGGTATAGCACATGGCATGGTCCAAATGATGATACCCCGGTGCTGGGCCCGCCTCGGCCATGATGTTTGAAGTCTATTTATATTCTTCGGTCCAGTACCTGCCTTGTGCATGATGTTTGGGGTATAGCTCGAGGCATTAGCCTGGAGCATAGAGAAGTGAAAGTAATAATGATCGATTGAAATATACGATAAGAAAGGGAATGAATGAATGTAAGTCGTCGATAATGAAAGATAATAATGAGATTATCTATTTGTACGTACGATGTATTATCGCTTACGAAAGTAAAGTATGGTTTTAAACGTAAGAAAAGTATTTTATTGATAAAACTAGAACTCACTCAGGAACGCTGACTTTTATGTGTTTCCAGTTGGCAGGTAATTGTTGCTGAGGATGGCACGGGGCAGCTACTTGGCATTTTTGGATGGCATCCGTTGTTTAGAATTAATGTTTTTATGATGTAGTGCAAATTATGATATTTTGTAACAGTTAACAACAATGTATTATTTTGTAAAAGCAATTATAATGAAATGGTTTGTTTAAAAGAATTCCGCTGTAACGTTTTGGAAATGGTAAATGTAAATTATATGTTTTATGTGCGATGATTGTCCAGCTGTAAGCATTCCGGGAACGGGGCCTTACAAGTTGGTATCAGAGTCAGGTTTAAGTGAAACGGGTAAATATTTTCAAAAGAAACCTAAACTTAAACTGAGAATGGGACAAAGGAAAGGGATGCCAGTCCAAGTAGCTGCTTGCCATCAGGTATTTTCTTAATGTTAACCGGTATTACGTGTGCATGTTATGTGATTTATGTGCTTCTTAGTAGATTTAGATACTGATGAAGTCAGAATAGGAAATGCTTGGGGTATGAAAAGTAAAGTAAGTGGCTAATCACAACTAGCCACTATAATTAGGGACTTACTATACTTGACATAAACTGAGTTGTTACCTTGAATGACCGTGTTGGTGTTTGAATCTTATAGTGTGTCTGAGGATGGCCGGTGGTAGATCTTCGAAGGCTTCTCGAGGTGGAGGTCGTGGTGGACGTGGTGCTAGACCACGGGTCATGAGAGGAAGGCCTAGAGCTGAAGAGGTGGCTCACGAAGAGCCCGAGACCCCTCATCCGGAGGGTGGTGATGAAAGTGCTAACTTAAGGGCCTCAGTGAAGGAGGCGGTGATGGAAGAGGTTCACCAGGTCATGCAGACGATCTTACCGTCTGTGGTGACTGAAGTGATCAAAGTTGTGCGAGAAGGAGAAAGGAAAGAGAGGAATAGGTCCTCGGAAGTAAGGGAGCAACTGGAGACTGAGACGGTTGTCTCCAGTGAAGAAGAAGGAGAAGAGCCTGTGCAGGAGATAGCACGAGGCTGTAACTATGGGTCATTTCAAAGTTGCAAGCCCCCGACTTTTGACGGAAATGGTGCTGCGGCTGCTGCTTACCGGTGGGTGAGAGAGATGGAAGCTGTTCTAGATATCAGCGAGTGTCGGGAAGATCAGAAGGTGAAGTTCGCCACCCACTCATTTGTGGACTCGGCCCTATGTTGGTGGGATAATATTTTCCAGGCCGAGGGTAGTAGAGCGATTGGCAGGATGAGGTGGAATGAGTTGAAGAAACTGGTGATCGATGAGTTTTGTCCTCACCGAGAGCTCGACAAGGTTGAGAAGGAGTTCCTACATCTGGAGGCGGGAACCATGACACATCAGCAATATACCACCAAATTCAATGAGATGGCACGGCTGGTGCCGGATCAGGTGACACCCTTGTCACGAAAGATTAAGAGATACATTCAGGGCTTGTCGGCGGACATCTGCAGGCATATGATCGTCGCCCGACCGAGCACGTTTAGGTCAGTGGTTGATCTGGCTAGGAGGCTGTATGATGAACGGGAAGTGGTGGTGGTTGAAGTGAGTAAGAAGGGTGGTGGTGACCGGAACTGGAACAGGAAGATGTTTGGTAGGGGTGGTGCC
Organism: Flaveria sonorensis; assembly: GCA_025506505.1. Lineage (NCBI taxonomy): Eukaryota > Viridiplantae > Streptophyta > Magnoliopsida > Asterales > Asteraceae > Flaveria > Flaveria sonorensis. The sequence goes on along the minus strand of CM046425.1, from coordinate 19,074,117 downwards.
CCTACAAACATCAAGCGTGCATGGGTGGATGACCGCCGTGTGGTCACATCTGGTGCGGGGTTGAAGAGGTGTGACAAATTTGGAAAGGAGCATTTTGGAGAATGTAGGCGTGGATTGAATATATGTTTCTTGTATGGGAGGGCAGGGCATATAGCAAAGGATTGTCGTATGGCCAGATGTTTTAACTGTGGTGGAGAGGGTCACATGAGCAGGGAATGCAAGAAGCCAAGGGCTGAGAGTTCCGGAGCGAAGAAGACGACCGGAACCGAAGGGCCAAAAGCAAGCGCCAGAGCATTCACGATGACTCAGGAGGAGGCTAGGATGGACCCCGATGTTGTGTCAGGTAAATTCCTAGTAAACCAAACTCTTGCCTCCGTGTTATTTGACTCCGGTGCTAGTAAGAGCTTCATTTCTGCTGCCTTTTGAGCTAAGTTGCCTTTAAGGAGTAGGAGTATTGAGGAGCCCTTTAATGTAGAAACTGCCATAGGTAAGTCTACCAGGATTTCTAAGATGATGGAAGGTTGTGTCATAGAAGTAGAAGGTCATAAGTTTTCTGTTAGACCGTTCGTGATGACCTTAGGCGGTTTCAATGTAGTCCTGGGAATGGACTGGTTAGTGGCCTACGAGGCAAATATCGTATGTCGCAAAAAGATGATTGGACTGACAACGCCTGACGGGAGTTCGGTGACGATTTACGGTGATCGAGTTACTATGATTCCGAAGGTGATTTCGATGGCGGTGACGGGAAAGTGCATGAAGCGTGGATGTAGTGCCTACTTGGCCTACGTGAAGGATGTTGATACACCAACACCACAACTGTCAGATGTACCGGTTGTGTGTGAGTTCCCAGATGTGTTTCCCGAAGATTTACTAGGTGTACCACCGGACCTTGAGATCGAGTTCCAGATTGACTTGATACCCGGTGCTCAACCTATTGCTAAAGCACCGTATCGGTTGGCTCCGACCGAGATGAAGGAATTGAGGGAGCAACTACAAGAGTTGCTTGATAAGGGGTTCATTAGACCGAGTATCTCTTCATGGGGTGCCCCGGTTTTGTTTGTAAAGAAGAAGGACAGTAGTATGAGGATGTGTACTGACTACCGCGAGCCGAACAAGTTGACGGTGAAGAATCGGTATCCATTGCCGAGGATTGATGACCTGTTTGATCAGCTCCAAGGTGCCAGTTGGTTCTCAAGAATAGATCTCTGATCTGGTTACCATCAGTTGAAGGTGAAGGAGCAGGATATTCCTAAAACAGCTTTTCGTACGCGTTATGGACACTACGCGTTTCTCGTTACGTCTTTCGGTTTAACCAACGCGCCAGCTGCTTTTATGGATCTGATGAATCGAGTGTGTCGGCCGATGTTGGATAAATCAGTGATTGTGTTCATCGATGATATCTTGATTCATTCGAAGAGCGAGGTGGAACATGCCGGTCATATTTGAGAGGTATTAGAGACGTTGAGAAGGGAGAAGTTGTATGCTAAGTTCTCCAAGTGCGCATTCCGGTTGCGCGAGGTTCAGTTTTTGGGTCATGTGGTGAATCCGGAAGGGATTATGGTAGACCCGACAAAAGTGGAAGCTGTGATGCAATGGAAGTCTCCAAAGACGCCATCCGAGATTCATAGTTTCTTGGGGTTGGCGGGATATTATAGGAGATTCATTCAAGACTTCTCTAAGATAGCTTCTCCGTTGACTAAGTTGACCCGTAAGGATGTGAAGTTTGTATGGGGTCAAGCTCAAGAGAGTGCTTTTGAGGAGTTAAAGGCAAGGTTGACTCAAGCTCCTATTTTATCATTACCTGAAGGGAGCGAGGATCTGGTAGTTTATTCAGATGCTTCTTACTCGGGATTAGGTTGCGTACTGATGCAACGAGGAAAGGTTATAGCTTACGCATCCCTACAATTGAAGGTTCATGAGGTTAATTACCCTACTCATGATTTGGAGCTAGCAGTTGTGGTCTTTGTATTAAAATTTGGAGGCACTACCTGTACGGGACGAGGTGCACCATCTTCACTGACCATAAGAGCTTAAAGTACTTCTTCGAGCAGAAGGATTTGAACATGAGGCAAAGGAGATGGTTAGAACTGATAAGGGAATATGATTGTGAAATCCATTACCATCCGGGCAAATCCAACGTAGTGGCGGATTCCCTCAGCCGAAAAGAGAGACCCGAGCCGATTCGGGTGAAGGCTTATCAGTTGGTTATGACCTCTGATGTGATGAAGAAGGTCAAGGAGTTTCAAGATGAGGCGTTGAAGGAAGATCATTTTAACTCTGAAAGGATGAGAGGTCTAGTCGCGGAATTGGGTGAAAACACTCTCGGTGTTAGAACCCGATTCGGACGAATGTGGATTCCTCGTTACGGGGATCTAAACGGGAGGATTATGGACGAAGCTCATAAGACTCGATACTCTATTCATCCCGGTACTACAAAGATGTATCAAGATATGAAGAAAGATTATTGGTGGCCGGGTATGAAGCACGATGTAGAGGAGTATGTGAGTAAGTGCCTTACTTGCTTGCAAGTGAAGGCCGAGCACTAGAAGCCGTATGGGAAAATCCAACCTTTGGATATACGCGAGTGGAAGTGGGAGCATATCACCATGGACTTTATCACGAAGCTACCGCGTACCGTGAAGGGGTACGATGCCATATGGGTGATAGTCGACCGTCTGACTAAGAGTGCTCACTTCCTACCGATCCGAGAGACGTATTCATCCGAGAAGTTAGCGGATCTATTCATCAGGGAGATTGTAACTCGTCATGGTGTAATGGTGTCTATTGTTTCTGATCGTGACACTCGGTTTACATCTAAGTTCTAGAAGAGATTTCATGATGCAATAGGGACGAGGTTACATATCAGCACGGCTTATCATCCACAGACGGATGGTCAGTCGGAGAGAACCATTCAGACGCTTAAGGATATGCTTCGGGCATGCGTCATTGATTTTGGAGGTAGTTGGGATGACCACTTACCGTTAGCTGAGTTCTCATATAATAACAGTTATCATGCCAGCATTGGTATGCCCCCTTATGAGATGCTATACGGTAGGAGATGTAGAACACCCGATTGTTGGGGTGATATTGGTCAGAGAGAGTTGGGAACTATTAAGGTGATCGAGGCTACGACTGAGAAGCTTGAAAGGATCAAAGCCTTTATGAAGGCAGCCAAAGATAGGCAGAAATCGTATGCTGACAAGAGACGTAGACCAATTGAGTTCAAGGTGGGAGATAGAGTCATGTTGAAAGTCTAGCCGTGGAAAGGAATCATTCGGTTTAGAAAGCGGGGCAAGTTGAGCCCGAGATACATAAGGCCTTTCCGAATCATTGCTCGAGTAGGAGAGGTGGCCTACAGGTTGGAGTTACCCGATGAGTTAAGTGGAATTCACCCGACATTCCATGTATCTCATATGCGGAAGTGTTTAGCTCACAAAGATATGGTTGTAGCACTGGGAGATATTGAAGTTGATGAAAGGCTCAATTATATAGAGCAACCAGTGGCAATCATTGACCGCAAGGAGAAACGGTTAAGGAATAAAGTCTTTCCTCTTGTGCGCGTATAGTGGAAGCACAGGAAGGGATCCGAGTCTATGTGGGAGACTGAAGAAGAGATGAGGCAGCATTACCCACGTTTGTTTGAGGTATAACAGGTTTCGGGGACGAAACCTATATAAGGGGGTGGACTTGTAACACCCGAAAAATTTTAAAAGACGAGAAAGGAAGAATAAAAGCAGTTAAAAAGGAAGAAACACAATTTAACCCAAGTTGAGGGACTAAATATGTCAAAAAGGACAAAAAGAATAAAAGTGGGTGTAAAAAGGTGATGGCCGCCCACACCTTTCTGCATATTTTCCTTTTCAACCGGATTTAGAGAGAGAAAGCAGAGAAGAGTTTCGGGTTTGAAGAAGGAAGAACAAGGAAACTGAATTCAAGGTAAGAATTCATCATTTTAAGTTGTTCTTGGCTGGCCTATGCCTCGGTTGTATGCTTATGTGTGTTTGTTTATGTGTTCGGGTGGTGTGATTTGGTGGGTTTTAGGTGTTTGAACTAATTTGCAAACAGGTTTGAAGGAAGTCATACTCGAAGGCTGCTAAGGTGAGTTCTAGATCCCCGGTTTCTATGTTTTAAACTTGTTTTGGGGCTGGAAATACATGTAACTAACTTTTTAATATGTCCAGTATTTTGTACCGTAAGTTTGGCCCTGTTCTTTTATTGGGTGTGTTAGGGACTGCATGTTTTGCTCGGTTTACGTGGTTGTATGATTGTTCTAAGATATTAGCATGCTAGATCGGTGCGATGAATGTATAAAAATGAGGATTGGGAGCTGATTTTATTATAAGATGTGGTTTCAGGTTATTGATCATCCGCATTAAGTTTGAATATTTGCATAAGTGTTGTTCATCCGCATTAGTTAAGTGTTTATCCACATTTGTTGTATGTTCATCCGCATTTGTTGTATGTTCATCCGCATTTGTTTTATCCATGCGCATTTCCTTCAGTCATCCGTATTTGGTTCATGCGCATTTCTTTGGGACACATAGAATATTTTCTGAGGTGTTCATCCGCATTTGTTGTATGTTCATCCGCATTTGTTGTATGTTCATCCGCATTTGTTTATTCATCCGCATTTGTTTGCTCATCCGCATTTCTTTAAGGAGATAGAATTTTCTGAGATTTTGGGATTAGAGCTTAAGTGTTAAGAAAGGAGGTTTTATGGGGGTCTGTGCTTGTTTTCATTTTTGCATGCTTTGTATGCTGCTGTGGAGATGTTGTTCCATGTTATGTTTATGTCATGACCTTACGTGTGGTGTGACGTATGTATATGCTTATGTAAAGTATTACTTAACGAAAGTGGAAGATAACTAATGAGAAGTAAGAATGAATGCATGCATTAACGAACGATCGAAAGTAAGAAAAGTCTTGCAAGCACTGTAAGGAGGTTCACACCCAGTGAAGGGTGTTAGCTCAACGGTGTGCAGGTTAGCTACTCCAGAAGGATGCACACTAGGGTCTAGTCTTTGTGACTGACCATACGTACGGGACCATTGTCGCTTACCCCGGTGCTGGGCCCGCCTCGGGCATGATGTTTGAAGTCTATTTAAAGTCTTCGGTCCAGTACCCGCCATGTGCATGATGTTTGGGGTATAGCACATGGCATGGTCCAAATGATGATACCCTAGTGTTGGGCCCGCCTCGGGCATGATGTTTGAAGTCTATTTATAGTCTTCGGTCCAGTACCCGCCTTGTGCATGATGTTTGGGGTATAGCTCGAGGCATTAGCCTGGAGCATAGAGAAGTGAAAGTAATAATGATCGAATGAAATATACGATAAGAAAGGGAATGAATGAATGTAAGTCGTCGATAATGAAAGATAATAATGAGATTATCTATTTGTACGTACGATGTATGATCGCTTACGAAAGTAAAGTATGGTTTTAAACGTAAGAAAAGTATTTTATTGATAAAACTAGAACTCACTCAGGAACGCTGACTTTTATGTGTTTCCAGTTGGCAGGTAATTGTTGCTGAGGATGGCACGGGGCAGCTACTTGGCATTTTTGGATGGCATACGTTGTTTAGAATTATAATGTTTTTGTGATGTAGTGCAAATTATGATATTTTGTAACAGTTAACTACAATGTATTATTTTGCAAAAGCAATTATAATGAAATGGTTTGTTTAAAAGAATTCCGCTGCAACATTTTGGAAATGGTAAATGTAAATTATATTTTTTATGTGCGATGATTGTCCAGCTGTAAGCATTCCGGGAACGGGGCCTTACAAGTTGGTATCAGAGCCAGGTTTAAGTGAAACGGGTAAATATTTTCAAAAGAAACCTAAACTTAAACTGAGAATGGGACAAAGGGAAGGGATGCCAGTCCGAGTAGCTGCGTGCCATCAGGTATTTTCTTAATGTTAACCGGTATTACGTGCGCGTGTTATGTGATTTATGTGCTTCTTAGCAGATTTAGATACTGATGAAGTCAGAATAGGAAATGCTTGGGGTATGAAGAGTAAAGTAAGTGGCTAATCACAACTGGCCACTGTAATTAGGGACTTACTATACTTGACATAAATGAACAATATGCTGATTTGTTCACAAAAGCTTTTGATGAACAAAGATTTAAGTATCTTGTATCAGCTATTTGGATGATTAACTTTGAATAGATTTTTTTTAATAACTTAATCAATTTTATTTCTTAAAACTGTGTGTCCTATGTTGTCTATTAGATCACTTCATAAGCCCAGTTCTCTTTGGGAGAAAAACAAACTTTTAAAATGATATCTCTTAGAACGATGAAAATTTACCTTCGGAAGAAGCAAAAGTTGCCTTCGGAAGAAAATTTATGTCTTTAAATCATTTAAACAGTTTATCTGAGATTTACCTTCGGAAGAAATTCTTGAAGTACCTTCCGAAGCTTAAATTTTGGTATAAGTACTTAAATGCATTTTAGGAACAAATTTCTTCCGAAAGCAATTTAGTCTCGGAAGAATCATTTATTTCTTCCGAAGCCAAAATTTTCAAAACTCTTTGAAATATCTTCCGAAGCAAAATTGCCTTCGGAAGCTTTGATTGCAAAGCTTCCGAAACCAAAATTGCCTTCGAAAGCTTTTACTACTTCCAAGAAAACTAACTTTTTGGGTGCCTTTTTCAGAAGTAGGACCCACTTGCGGATTTCAAAGTTTATCTTTTTGTCATAACTTTGTCTCAAATCCAGAGTATATCTTTCCAAACGGTTCTATTTCATCTCTCTACTCTCATTGTTCCTTACCCTAAAATTACCCCCAAATTTCATCTTCTTCTTCCTTCCTTCACTACAAAGCTTCTTTAAATGGCCAATCTTGATCGTCGTAATGACCCGGATTTCACCATGCACCTACACAGGCAACATAATCAAGTTGCCTTGTTAAACTTTGAGAAGGATCCAAGCTTCTCAGACGTTTGTAGGTATCTTTCTTTGTCTCGCTACTTCACCTCCCTTACAATCGATCCTCCTCTCTATGAGGATCAGTTACTTGAGTTCTGGCGGACCTGTCAAGAGGTCACCATGGACGGGGAGAAGGCACTGTCTGCCATAGTGCAGGGGAGGATGGTTTTCATCACTCCAGCCATTATAAACACCCACTTGCAGCTGGATGATGAAGCAGGTGAGCTGTCCTTTCCATAAGCTGCTGTCAACCAATCCTTTGAGCAGATGGGATATGAAGGTGACTTTTCAGTCAAGACCTTCAGGAAGGGGAAGGTCTCATTCCAATGGAAATACCTCCTCCATGTCGTCATCCACAGCTTATCCAACAAACATGGAGGATGGGACCAGATTCCAGAAGACCTCTCCTTCATTGTCCATGGGATGGTTCAAGGGGTCAAATTCAGGTACTCTCAGTTTGTATTTACAAATTTACTAGCGAATTTGGATTCCTTAGAATATTACATGTTCCCTCGGTATGTTCAACACATTCTCAACTGTGAATTGGGACCACAGTAGAGGGGAACGGGTAATGTTCTTAAACTTACACACATAAGGCCCGACATTTTCAAGATATTGAAAAAGCCAACTGTTGGGTTCTCAGGGGTAGAAACAACCCTTGTCGCGAAAATGTTTGAGCTCATTGCTCAGGGTGACATCCTAGCAGCCCCATCTAGTGATGAACCAACACCCTCCACCTCTCAACCACCATCAAGGCCAACAATTACCATCACCTACACTAGAAAATCCAAACGAACCCCTGCACTTGCTATTGAGCATGTGCAGGCCCCCATATCACAACCCATACAGGAGGAAGTGGACACTCGAGCTCCCACTTCTCCTGAGGAGCAAACCACTCCCATTCTTCAAAAGATCAGTGATGAGGTTCCTCATGCTCAACCTGATGAGCTCATAACTCCACAAACAGCCTTAAGCCATCACTTTGAGTCTCAACACTCTAGTTATCAACCTTCAGGGGAAAGCTACCAACCCCAGCCTCTTGATCTTAACCAACCCATTCCCAGCTTTGACTTCTATTCTGATGAAGATTTGGGTTTCAGTGAGTACCATGACTCTCCTCTCTCTACCCACACTCAAGGGGAGATGAGTACTCCTGCTTCACCCATGTATAGCCCACATCAGACACCCCAAACTGAGGTGGATCTTCCTGTGATTATCCAGGAGACCCATGTGGAAGAGGCTCTCACTATTACCAGTGATTACATCTTTAAGACCTTAACCACGGCAACCCAGCCTCTTGATAGTATCATGGGGCAGGGGAAATCCAGCAGCCAAGAACCCCATGCTGGAGTGAGGGAGTGGACCTCGGTTCACCTCCTTCATCCCCCAATGATTCTTCAACTAAAGATGAGGGGAGTCTAAAACTCAGGGTGTACCAACTCGAAGACATCTGCACCCAACTGGTTTCAAAGATAGCTCACCTTGAATCACAGGTGACTATCTTGCAAAGGAGGGTCCATGACCAGCAACTTGAGATCACCGATCTCAAGGGCGAGTTAGCTGAGAGACCCATAGGACAAACTCATCTAGGTCCACAAGAACCTGTGGATGTTATGACTCACTTCCCTAGCTCACCTATGCATAAGGGTGATGCTACTAAAAAGGGGGAGGAAGTCCTGACAGCCATAGAACCTGGGAGTTCTTCCTTGAGTATGGACATACAGGACTTACCATCCTATCTTGCAGTTGTCCATGCTCAGCAACCTCCTCAAGACAAAAATCTCAACTTGCAAATTCACCATCTGTTTGAGGAAGGGACACCAATAGCAATGTCTGCCCCTTTTGAGAACCCAATTAGGGGTTGGGGGTATGACACTGATTAGAAAGCTCTTGTACTCTCTAGAGTTCAGGGTCAACTAGAAATCTTAAACATTTCAAACCTGAGTTTCTATGAGGATATAAATCTGGTAGATCTGGCACTTGTCAACCCAAGCAATAACAGACAAGCTGTCAGACTAGCCAATCAAATTCAAGAATGGGTGCTGGCAAAATTCAAAAGGAGAACAACATCATATAGACAGAGGCTAGCAGTTGAAGCCTTTGGTCAACGGGATGTTAAGGTAGACCCCAAGATTAGCTTCTAAGGGAAAGCCTTGACTGAAGGCCTAGAGGCTGAGACTGTGAACCTTGAGACAATATCTCCTCCAGCACCCCATACCCTCAGTGAGGCACCAGCTGGTGATGGTGCTTCACAACCTCTCTCTGGCCAGAGCTTGACTGTTGAATCAAGCAATAAAGGCCAAAGCTCTCCTCAGGCTGAGTCATCAAGATTTGCAATTGACAAAGGCAAAAGGAAGATGACTCCTAAAGAGATTGAAGAAGAAAAGAGAGAGAGGAAGATGAAGCTGAGGGGAGAGAGTTCAAGTGGTTCCCCAGGATTCATGCAAGCTACAATTCTGGCTGCCCCTATACCAAACACTCAAGAATATGAATTAAGGTCAGGCTCAACTATCTGGGGACCAGGAACTTCAACATAGATGAACTCATCTCTCTCCCCTTAGAGGAGTTAAATGAACTAGCTGACATTGATTGTCAAAGGAGAGGAAGGAAGCAGAGGATGCAGCCTTGACCCTCAAACACAAGGAAGAAATGAGGAGAAAAAGGCTTTACAAGAACATTCCTGTCCTCTCCCCAGTTTAAGAAAGTCCTGAGTCAGAGACTGTGGCTGCTGAACAACCTCAGGTAGTTGATGAAGAAGAAAGATTAAAAATGATCAACTACCTGAGTGCCACAGGTCTCTATCAGGCACTTGTACTCCTTCCCTTGCCTTATGATTATATACTATTTGAATACAATAAGCAGCTGGAAGAGCAAGCCAAAAAAGAATGGCAAGCTGCAAGGAAGAGGCAAAGGGAAGAAGCTGCAAAATCAAGAGCCATCATCCAGAAAAGTCAGAAAAAGTCTGCAGATAGGCAGAGGATGTGAGCTTCTTGAAGCTGTATGGGTTCTCTAGAAGGAGGCTTGGTCCCATGTCTCTATCTACAATAGATGAGCACATAAGGGTGATCAAGAAGAAGATAAAAAAGGGAGAGCTTGTGGACCTTCATTCATCATCAAGTCAAGCTCAACCTGAAGTTGAGATAAAGGTTAAACCTACAGAGACAACACCACCTATACCTGAAGCTGCACAACAGCCAACTTCATCTTCTAACCCACAGCAGGGTTCTCCTCCCTCTCCTTCTGAAACTAGGAGAGAGGAGATCCCAACTGAGAGGGAATCCAATGAAGAACTTGGTACTGAAGACCAACCCTCTCAGTTAAAATCATCAGGGAGGAGAAAAAGGATGGCCAGAAGAAGATCATCAACTAAGAAGAAAAGAAGAAAGGCATCCACCTCCCAACCTCAGGATAAGTCAGAATATCCTGAGGAAGTGCATGAAGAGGACTCTCAACCAACTCCTATCATAGTAGGGCCCCTCTCTGTTGGAAGACAAAGTCTGTCCTGGACATTTGCTGAAGATCCAGACAGATGGTATGTCATTAGAGATCAGGGAGAACAACATGTCTACTTCATAAGTGACATGCTTGAACTCCCTCTGCAAGATCTCTATGACATAAGAAGGTACTTCATGAGTCTGAGGAATCCAGATCTGCTGATGAAGAATGGAATTCTGAAGATCCTCATATGGACTATCCCAGTCTGAAGAACCTCTTTGTTTTGGTAGCATCAGCCTAGGGGGAGTTTGTAGGAACCTCTGAAGTTAAGAGACTGATGCAACCAAAGGATACCAAAACAACCAAGTCTTCCAACATGCACTTTGGAACAAAGAAGAACCAGCTTCGGAAGATTTACACACTCAAGAAAAATGCTAAGTGTAAAATCTTCCGAAGCCAAAGTTCAGAAGAAACCGCTGCGGAAGCTTTACACTTAACTTAGAAAAAATACTATGTGTGAAGTCTTCCGAAGCCAAAGACTCAACTCTTCCGAAGGTAAAAGTTGAAGTCTTTCGAAGCTCTCAAGACAAAGTCTTTCGAAGCTGTTTAAAGACAAGACTGATTTTCTTCTGAAGAGAGAGAAAAGATACCTTTTCTATCAACTTTATCATAAAGCAACTTACTGTCCACTGCATGCTCTGGTGGTTCACCAACTATCATCATTTGGTGAAACTCCCATGCTTTATGATAAAGTAGATAAGGTCTTTGTCTACAAATTTATGTTTTTGTTCCTTTTTAGCTTTTTGTAATAGGAAAGTCAGTGAGCTATGGCATGTTATAGTCACTAGTGAAAAGGCAATCTGCCTTTTGACTTTAGGCTGATCTTGTTGTCTAGATTAGTCACTTCCAATTGTCTTTTTGCATATTGACGGTTGTAGAATGTAGTATAAGTAGTCTCCGGTTCTTGTATTCAAAAATATACTTGTACAACACTTTTAATAGAACTAGAGAAGCAATATACAACTTCCTTGAAAATTTTATCTTGTGTTTTTGTTCTTGCTTACTTGTGTTTGTCTTGTATCTTCAGTAAAAGTTCACAGTTCCCTATTTGAATTGTTAAGTGAACTTAAGATCCTCCTAAGTGTGTTAACTAAGTGCAAGCTTAAGTACCCTTTAACGGTCCTGCAGGCTACCATAGCTATAGTACTTGGTTAAGTAAGGAGTTACTTGAACACAATGAAGTAGATGGCAACTATAAAATGTCATACCTTGCTAGGGGTAGTGAGATGCAACTAAGCATCCACCATTGTCTATGTTGAGGCAATTAGTTGATGAATCGTCCAAGTGGGAGAGTGTTGGACCTTAGATGTCTGATCATCGATAATTTCAACGTTACTATCGAGGTATGATTCAAAGAGTTATATCTTGGGCAATGACAACAATAACGTGTAATGATTTCATGTTATTATTCACAAACTATGTTTAATTTGTGGTGATTAATTATTTAGAAAAATAATTAATTAAATATTTTGTTTATGGTTTAAATGGTTTTAAGTAATCAAATGTTATTTAGTAAAATCATAAGGGTTAAATGTAATTAAGAGTTGATTACATATTAAATATTAAATGCTAATAATTAAAAGGACCAAAAACCAAAACCATAAGGGGTTGATATGAAAATTAGTTTTATATAAAAGAAGGGGATTAGAGAAACCCTAATTCTATCATTTTGCCATCAACCTCATCACCCAATCCCCACATTTGGTTTGACCGAATCACCACCGCACAACCACTATCCAAAATTTACCATTTTGGAGTGATAAGCTTTAACTATCTTAGGTAGCTTTGTTATGAAGTCCATAATAATATGCTCTCATTTCTACGAAGAGATATAGTTGTATTTTCCCAAAAGGCTTTTGTCGTGCAACCTTTACTTTGGCACATGTTAAGTATTTCTCTATATCTGTGACCATGAAAAACCTTATACCGGGCCACTAATAATCCTTATTCATGTCATGGCATATCGTTGTGGTGTATGGATGAATTGAGTAACATGATTTTGGGCATCATCCAAAATTTTACTTCTGAGTTCACCCTGCCTCGGGAATCCAAATACGACAAATCGGGTTTGAATACCGATTTTGTTTCTTCCATAACCTTCACTTGTCCGACCGTACTTTCATTATTAAAACCTCCATTTGTCTGATTTAAGATATTTATGTACCATGTGGCTAAGGAAGTTATGGCCCGTAACTTTGGTAAATGCCTCATCACCACCATGCGTCAAAATCTAATCATTTACTAATTGCCTCAAATATTACGAACCATAAGGAAAAATGGTTGTGGTTCATAACCTTGCCCATTATGTTACGAACTGCAAGAAAGGTGGTTACGGTCTGTAATATTTCTCTTATCATGCAATATGCTGAGAGCTTTTTGTTAATTGGTTACGAGTCCTACAACTTCTTTCCTAGCCCAAATTATACTTGTTGAAAGTTTGGGTCTTCCTTTTTAACTTATGGTGGTCAAAATTTTGGGGTGTTACATTATGGTTGCTGATTTTTCTCTTTCTCTTTATCAATTATTATGTGTTATACATATTCATACATTGTCTGTTACTTACATATGCACTAATGTTGAATAAATTACCGACTTGTGCGTCGAATTGTATTATTCTTTGTTGTTGCAACTGAGATCCATGCTTCTTGGGGTTAGGTACAAATGGTTTGACAAAATCATGCCGACTTGGATTTATTTGTACGGATAAATGTTACCATTTGTGTCAACACAAACTAGACGTTTCATGTTTCTCTACACAACGACCAAATTTGTATTTTTGGAATGATCTATTGAATTATTTTGTGTGTGCGGCCATGGTTAACATGTTCTAAAAATCCCATTGTTATTTTTTGCTTGTAAAAACTATTTGCTTTTTGAGGGTGATGTTTTCAAACTGAATAATGAGAAAAACATTTGGTAAACTTAGAAGCTCACCTCATGATTACTTTGCACCCATAAAATCTAAATGGCAAAGTTAATATAATGAGCAGTTTTGCAAGATATTTAAGAACATAGTAACATAACTTAATTTTCTAAAATACGTAAGCATCATGGTGGTAAGGCTCCTTCTTTGTATCCAAGAGGTCGATGGTTCATATCTTGTAAGGTACAAATATAGGTGGTTAATAGTAGTAGATTATGAGTTGTTTTAATAATAGCAATATTCAATACTTTAACTATTAAAAGAGGTTCAAATACAAAGTGTATTTTTGCTACAAAATATAAGAAAACACAATTAGTCAAAAAAAAGTCACAAAAAAATTATATATTACAATCTAAATCAAATTTCAAAAAAGTAATTCCGAGCTTTTGTTTCCCAAGCCGTCCTTACTAAGAAAAAAAATTAAATAAATAAAAAAATAAATAAATTAACGTTTTTTTATTGTGTCATTTATGAAATACACAATGACGTCATTGTGTCATTATGAAAGACACAATGACATCATTGTGTCATAAAAAGACATAATGAATTTTTTTTATTTTTTTATTTCTTTTTCTGAAAGAGGACGACGAGAGGAACAGAGACTCCAAAGTACTTTTTTGAAATTCGATTTAAATTGTGAGATATAATTTTTTTTGTGACTTTTTTAGCCACTTTGTGTTTTCTCACACTTTGTAGCAAAAATACACTTTATAAAATAACCTCACCCTTAACTATTAATACTTAGTTTCCCCTTCTACTCATGACTACAAGCATGCTTAGAATGTACTTTGCTTATGTTTTTACTAAAGTAAGCTTTAATGTAGTTTTACCGATAAATAAAGCATGAATACAAAAGAGAAGATGTCAAATTTGGTATGCATTATATTCTCTAGTTTCACTGTCTTGTTTTGTATAGGATTAGAAAAAGAGATAATTAAGAAAGTATCCATGTGACTAAATGCATTAACAATAATAGCCATTGAAATTTGAGTTTGTTAAAATATTTTCCATCAATGAGATGGATCCATGTGTAAAATTATCGCCAAATTAAAGATAATATCTCATAGAATATTACTTCAATAAATGGCGTCGGCTCTATGATACCTTTAGATACTTCATCGTTAGTTTTAAAAACAAAAAAATTAAAAAAACAAATGTCAACATGAGAGACAAAATATTAGACTTTTATCACCTTTTTTAGAAAAATGAAATAAAAGGATTAATAAATTGAATTTCGACGGCCTGCTAACATTACTACTTGCCCATTACTATCGCTCATGTTCAATAAGATAATTAAACATTAGTTTTTTTAACAAAAATATCACCAGTTTAAAAGAAAAAAACACAATATTCAAAACCAGTTTTCTTAATACAAATATCACAAATTACCCTATATATAAGATGATCTACAGTTGTTCTAATTGTGTTTGTAGTTTCACCACACAAGTTTTGCCACCTCCCTCATGTGAGTTTAAAAGGGGAAATTAGGGGTTAGGTCTAAGAGCAAGGTTCTCAGAACCGCCACCGTTAGTCCGCCACCACCGTCGCGCGGTGACCATGTGACTGTCACCGGCACCACCATCGCACGACGATCTTGCGACTATTGTACCGTCTCACCGCCGCCGTCACCCCACTGCAGTGGCCCCGCCGCCGTAAAACCGCCATCGGTGCACTACAACCATCGTGCGGCCATCGTTGCACCGCAACCGTCGCACCGTCGCTGTCATCCATCACCACCGCCACAACCCCCCATCGGTGCACGCCACCGCTACCGGCGAAACCCTGAAAGGTTATCCATGGCAGCGGTGGTTTTGCACTCCCGTGACCTGCTTTTTTCTCGATCTACAACATGCAACAACTGTTTCTTGATCATTGTTGGTCTTGATGGTGGTGGTCTTGATGGTATGGGTTTTGATGGTGGGGGTTTTAATGGTGGTGGTTTTGATGTTAGTGGCCCTGATGGTGAGGCTTTTGATGGTGGTGGTCTCGATAGCGGTGGTCCGACCACTTCTCTTGCTCCTCCTCCATCTCTCTATGATACCCTTTTGGGGTTTTTGGTTTTGGGTTATTATGTTGTATATGAACAAAGATGGTGGTGGTCTTGATGGTGTGGGTTTTGATGGTGGGGGTTTTGATGGTGGGGGTTCTGATGGTGGGGCTTTTGATGGTGGTGGTCTTGATGGTGGTGGTCCGACCACCTCTCTTGCTTCTTCTCCATCTTTTTACGATACCCTTTTAGGGTTTTTGGTTTTGGTTTATTATCATATATATGAACAACGAATGGTGATCATCAGTTGGTTTAGTTGTTTCTTCAATTCAATTTGCTCTTGGTTCCACGTTGCCTTGGATGCCTTCTAATGTTACATGTTGGTTTGTTAATCTTAAGTTGGTGTTTCTAATGGGTTGTGATGAGTTGATGGGTCTGAGTCAAAATTGATCTGAGCCTAACATTGAAATGGGAAATTGTTGATTTTAATAGTCTCAAACTGTTGTGTCTTTAAGGGCTGTTATGTTTAAACTTTAAAAAAAATTCATATAGAGTAAACGTTGGTGCTCTTGGTGCTCTATGGGATGTTAATCTTTGCTATTTCGGGTTGCTGGTGATGTTTATTATAGTAGATTTATACTTGTTATTGTTTGTCATGGTTATTTGTTACACGTCGATGATGATGGATTGTTATCCATCTGAGACGTGTCGTTGGGTTTATATTGTTGGTCATACGCTCATCTGACGCATAAGTTTGTCGTATGGTTTTGTTATGTCAATGACGGGTTCTGTTGGAATTTTGTTGGTTTGAGGCAGATTTTCGGGTTGTTAATGTTGAGTGTAAACCCATTCAAGATATGTCATTGAATATGTCTGTCATTTGTCGATGATGATGAAAACATGTTCATCTGAGACACGTATGCAAGTCGTACACCAAAAATGTTGCAAGTGCAGTTATGTACCTCATAAGTGTATATGTGGCTCTTTACTTCTTTTCATTATTGAGATGTGTTTGATACTGATTATTTTATACTCTGATAAAATAAACCAATAAGAAAGAAAAAAAATAGAGAATTTTTTTATGGTCACAAAAGGTAATTCACTTTTTACGTAAAAGTTAATTAAAAGATATCAAGGCAAAAAAGGGGTTAAAGAAGAGAAAGAAATGACGTCGGTGGGTAAGTACTAATCTTGAAAAAAAACCGTGCAAAAGTAATATTATAATAGATCTACAAAATAAATTTAAAGAAAATACAAAGAAAAAAATCTATAGACGACTTAAATCTACCGACCAACAATACAAACTTCTGAATATTTAGATTATATATTCATGCAAAGGCCAAAAGAATAAAAAAAAAATGATAATAAATAGCAGAAGAAAATAAAATAAACAAAATAAAAACTACTTCTAGAGATCAAGATTCTGGTAGATCTCTTCAAACTGTAAAACTATAACATAGCGTATCTTTTGAGGCGTCATACGTGACGCCAATCCTCCCATTATGGTTCAATGCTTCAATCGTTCACGAGGGAGAATGTGTTTTCTGCTCAATCAGATGATTTGCTTGACGTGTCTAGCTGTGTCATGTCCTCTCCTGAATATAAATATTAAAAATGTAGTAGCTGTTTTGCGCGATAACCAAACTAACAAAAAACAAAAAGCCATTTCGCGCAAAGCGAGAAATGAAATTCAACTAGTTTGAATCTAAAAAGTATTCATTGTATATCGTTGTTTGTTAAAATCTAACCTCTTTTAAAATGCATAGTTTTTATAAAGCAACTTGTCATTTTCTAAAACATTGTAGTTTTTAATATAATAAACTTTTAGAAGACTTTTAAGTTTTCTAAATATGTAGAAACTTAATCTATAAATATACATATTTATAACTTAATTTTTTTAATTATTAAAATATATTGTGTTCGTACATAATGTGTTTGATAAATGTCTATGAGATATAATTTTCAGAAATCTGTTGATTTGAGTCGCTTCTGCTACAAATTCTAGCCCCGACTATCAAGAAAATATATTAATTTCTAGTACATAACAGGACCGTTCACGAGTCGATCCGAACGAGCGACTTTTGCTCGTGTTTGGCTCGTTTTCAAACCGAACGGAGCCGATCGGCTCGTTTACAACCGAGCGGAAAATCGAACGAGCATTTTTCGAGCGTTAAATTTTCGATCGAGCGGCGAGTGAGGGCAAACGAGCGGCGAACAATTTATACAACCCAACTATCTTGTGTGTCATACGATTTATACTGTAACGATAATGTTTAATGACTTTAAAATCAGCCACATTTCATTACATAATATTTTCATGGATGACAATACGTTGTGGTTGATGATTAAGTTAAGGCTGTAGCCGATAAGACGGAAAACATATTGTAGATAACGATTACGGTGAGAGCGGGAGATGATTGAAAAAATATCTTTTAACGGTTTAGGATTTCACTTTTATGTTTAATGTAGAATTCTTTATTAGGTTGATTGATCAACTATACATAAATATAATTACATATTTGTATATAATGGATCAAATCTACTAGAGTACTACGTATAAACTATATATACATATTAATTCGAGTCGAACCGAACCGAGCGGACCTTTGCTCATGCTTGGCTCATTTACAAAGCGATCCGAGCCGATCGGCTCTTTTGCAACTGAGCAAAAACTCGAATGAGTATTTTTCGAGCAAATTCCAAACGAACGTCGAGCGAGCGTCGAGCGGTTTGAACAGCCTTAGTACATAATGCATGAATCGCACAAAAGAGTAATTTATGAACTGCTCAAAGAGCATCTTGCTTTGAGGATATTTGAGTTTCAATCGGCCGTTTTTTTTCTTATCACAGATTTATTTCTTCGTTATAGACAGTTTCAATTTTCTATTACTTTTATATGTACAGGTAGCAATAGTTAAAAATGATTATGATAATAGATTTTAAGGATGATGTTGGAAACTTTTGGCACATTCTAGATGTTGTTTATGGTCTCTACATAGGCAATATATTAATTCTGGTATGCACATTTTACATTAGTACTTTGGATGTTTGGTTATTATAATAATCTTTGGACCGTCTAAACCAAACCGGCAATACCCACCGATTCAAGTGGCCAAACCAACTTGGCCGGTTTGTTTGTTTGTTTGCTTTTTTTATTTTAATCTTTTGGGTAAACCAGAGTTAGTTGTTCGGCTTGAAATTTTATTAGAAATCGGCCAAACCAGACCTCGTTGGTGGTTATTAAGAAACAAAATATAAAACATCAAGCCATGACTCAGTTAGAATACATAATAAAAAAAGTTGCGTTTGTCTATTATATTTTCAGTCATTTGACTGTTTGAGTACCTAGAAATGTTAAACCTCAATCTTGTATTTTGAAATGCAGGTGCTTTCTAGAAGTGACTGACTTATTGTTGGTGGAAAGCATATGCATGTAATCTATGTGATAAGTTTTCAAAGCCGCCACAAGTTGGATATACTTTTAGTGAGGCTACCACAAGTTGGAGATATTTATTAATTGAAAGGTTGTTATCATTTGACTTGTTCAAGGGATGTGTTGATTGTGTACTTATTGCTATCAAACAACCTCTTTTTCTGTCAAAGAGCATATGCATATCTCAATGAATGATCGAACTAAACAACTAAAGGCTTTCGATGACACAAAAACTGGTGTCAAAGGACTGATTGATGCTGCAGCTGGCAGGGTTGTTGATATTCCAGGTATCTTTACCCGACCACCAGATGAAGTGGCCGAAGATCTGGAACTTGGTCAAACAAGTTTACAAGTACCTGCCATTGATCTTCATGGGAAAAGTTTAAGAAGACAAGACATAGTCAAAGAAATCAAACAGGCTTCTGAAAAATGGGGTTTCTTTCAGGTGGTTAATCATGGAATACCCGTCAAAGTGCTTGAAGATATGCTCAAGGCGGTGCGTGAGTTTAATGAGCAGGAAGTTGAGGTGAAAAAGAATTATTATTCTAGAGATCCGGAGAGGATGGTGAAGTTTAACACAAATTATGATCTATACATGTCGAGAGCTGCAACTTGGAGGGATACGCTGATTGTTGACATGCTGAATAACTACCATCTTAATCCTCAAGATTTGCCCTTGGTTTGCAGGTATTGGAACGTACCAATTAGATAAATTTACTTACTGTTTGTTGTAAGATGTAACTTGTGTTGTTTTGAGCAGGGAGGCTACCGTTGACTATCTAAACCATGTGTTGAAGTTTGTAGACACCCTTTTTGAGTTGCTATCTGAAGCTCTTGGGCTAGAACCGAACCACCTGAAACTGTTGGAGTGTGAAAAGGGCAAAACCCTGGTTTACCACTATTATCCAGCTTGCCCAATACCTGAGCAGACCCTAGGAATCAACAAGCACACGGATGCTTCTTTTATCACTCTACTTTTACAAGACAAGATTGGGGGACTACAAGTTCTGCATCAAAACCAGTGGGCCAACGTCAACCCTATTCCTAATGCTCTTGTTGTCAATATCGGTGATCTTCTTCAGGTATGCACTTCATCTAATAAAACTGCACGCGAATATAAACAACACGGTTACTAGGCATTTGAGACATTAATGTTGTTTGAAACATGAACCACCCAATTTTTGTACTTGTTATATGTTATAAAAAATAGTTGAGGGTGTTTTGAGACTAGAGGGTACAATAGAGTTGAGGGGCTTGCTAAAAGCAACCTCCCTATCATTTGTGATAAGGGTAAAGTTTGTCTACATCTCATTCTCCACAGATCTCATCCGTAGCTTTGCTATGGACGAAAAATACCGGGTATTATGGTTATATGTTATAAAAAGAAGGATACATGTAATGGAATAGTGATGCTTATGATTTTTTATTGAATCAATGTATGCAGATCATATCAAATGACAAGTTCAAAAGTGTGATCCATCGAGTATTTGCCAATGCAACTCAAACACGAACATCGGTTGGTGTTTTCTTTCATGGAGTGGCCACACCCCCAAAAACTTATAGGCCCATTGAGAAGCTTATCACGAAAGAAAGTCCTCAGGAATATAGAGAATTCACGGTAAGAGATTACATGATAAAGTTTTATTCAAGGGGACTTGATGAAAAGTCCGGCTTAAACTATGTTCGTATGTAAGACGTACTAATGTTTCTGTAATGAATGCAAGTTACAAATATATCATGTTTATTTGTAAATTTGATTGGTTTTTAATATAACTAGTGGTATTCTATGTCGCACGTTGCGCGACTTGTCAATGTTTAATGACTGAACTTGTTTTTTAATGGAGCAAACAGTTGTAGATAAGAAAGTAACTCGTTCGTTAATTGTTTCAAAATTAACTTGTTTTAGGCTCAGAATAGGCGATCCGTAATTGTTGCAAGCTAGAAATGCTGCCATGCTTAACGAAGGACACCTTTTTTTTGTATCATCGTAGCCTTGATGTAACATAAATCAGTGCACTATGTATAAGGAACAGTGATGTACAACAATGAGATGGTTAACTGAAGCAACAATGTCTCATCCGAACATAAGTTCAAAACAATGACATGCCTCATATGACAGTAGTTCATCAACAATGACATGCCTCATATGACAGTAGTTCATCAACAATGACAATTTCTTGTATGTCTCAAATGGGCATACGCCCAACATCATCGACCTGACAACATGTCTTAGATAAACAACAATCCATCTCCTTGACTTGTCACAAACCAACAAGCACAGTCCAAATGATAATCTCAAGAACATGAAGCTATACCGCATGGCAACGTCACTACAAGAAAAGTGACCATTAGGGACTAAAATATTAGGTATCAGTCTTGGATACATTGTATTCGAGACTAATATATCAGTTACTAATGATATTAGAGACTGACGTTTTTGTGATTTATATTAGTGACTAATAATGAGTCTTTAATACTTTGACATCTTATTTAAGACTGAACTTCAGTCACAAATATGTATACATAATAGATAGTTTTAGAGAAAAACTTTTTTATAATTGAATTTTAGTTCTAATTAAGTACCTTCATTAATGAGAAATAAGAGTAACTAATATTCAATCTTCAACAAAGAGAGACATCTTAAAAACTAAAAATTAGTTCTTAATATTCCTAAAGCATACCAAATTAAGGACTAAAGTTCAGTCTTAATGTATTTTGTGTGAAAAGAAGATTAATAACCGATTTTTAATTTCTAATTATTTGATGTGAATTATACCAGTTTAAGAAATGTATCAAAGACTAAAAATCAGTCTTAATGATGTTGTTAGTGACTTTGTTTTAAATGACATTCAGTCTCTAATGAATTTTATAAATGATATAAGAAGGGACTAATATTCGGTTTCTAATAATGAACACGCATTTCACTATTTTGCTGGAACATACTAGGGACTAAAAATCGGTTTTTAAATTTGAAAATCAAATTGAATTAGGAACTGATGTTTAACATTGACTGACTTTTACATAAAAAAAGTATTAATAACTAAATTATAGTCTCTAATAATTTAGATCGAGCAAATTATACCATTTTAGGAAAGACATCGAAGAGTGTAAACCGGTCTAAAATATCTTGTTAGTGGACTTATTCGGAGCTAATTTCAATCTTTAAAGAGTTTTGTAAATGATCATAGTCTCTAATAAAGAACATAGAGTTTACTATTTTGTAAGACTATATAAAAGACTAAGAGTCCGTTATTAATATTTTTGTAGCAGACTAAATTATCGACTTATATCTAGACATAAATGCCTTTTGCGTAAAAACGATAAATACCTAACTTTTAGTCTCTAGTCATTTGACACAAATTATACCAATATACAAATATGAATTAAATTAGGGGTGTTTATTATTTGAATGATACTCGAAAAATTCAAAATTCGAACAGAAACCGAATTCGAATAATGACTTCTAACTCGAATTTTGAATAATCAATTTTTTTCGTATAAATGGAATTATTGAATCAGATATTCAAATTGAAATAGAATTTAAAAATCTACAACTGAACCGATTCGAATAAACATATACACGTTCGCACACACACGTATATTATCTTTTATATATTATATATGTATTGTAACCTAATTTTTTTTATAAATTTGATATTTATTTTATTTTTTATATAGATGATCCAACTTATATAAACACATGATATAAATTATTTAACAATTTCCAACCGAACCTATTTAAATAAACTAAACTAACATAATATATTATTTATTCAATTTTTCCTAATTCAAATGAATTTGAATAAAACCAAATTTGAGCTTTTGAATTTAAATCCGTGTGTGCTTATTTGAAATCAAATCAGTTGGAATTCAAATTCAATTTAAAAAGTGTCAATACAGGATAAATCCATTCGAATAAATTGAAAACCAATTTGACGAATAGCCCTAGATCATGAGCTAATTAGAATAAATCATGGTTAGTTAAGGTGTCAAACAATCGGGACTATAATTTAGTTACTAATGTGACTAGGCAATTAATACTGACTCGAGACTAGTAAAATCAGTCTCTAATAACCATTAGAGACTGAATTCAGAGTATTTGAGACTAATCTTTTAGTCTCAAATAGTCTATTTTTTTTAGTGTTTAATTATGTCTAAGCTGGCCATACACATAACATCATCGACATGTCAATGCATCATAGATAAACAACAATCCGCCATCAAAGACCAGTCACCAAGAACCTGATGACAATATCGACAACATCCTACTTAACCACATTCTAGTTGATTAGTACCAGGTAAGAAACCCAACAACGTCTCAAATGAGCAGGTGCTTAACATCATCGATAAAAGCAACAAACCAAAATAGCATAAACATTAATTAATGAAGACTAATTCAACCTCTGAAGTATTTGTGGTGAGCTCTTGACTTGGTATAGTTCACATGGTTGCCATGCACGTGGAAATATTTGAATAAGTTACCTAACGGGTTGATAGTTAGGAAGCCCTAATTCACAAGGTTGTTATGTATTTCTAGTATGCTTTGTTGCTATAAATAGGTGATATTAGTCTTCGGATTTCATGCACATAATATTCTTCAATAAACACAAGAGTTCCCTGGGATTTTTAAAATATTCTATTTTGAGATGTATAATTATATTCTAGTTCTAATGCCATTAGTGATAACAGAGCTTAGTCGTTTCCCTTGTTGCACTTTCGTTAACCTTACGCCCCACACTCACATGACTGAATCAACTGTAGATAACATTATTGCTCCAACTATACCGATATTCAAGGGAGATGCCTAGATGGTATGGACAATAGGCCTCCAGATGAGGACTATTCTTTGGTCACATGAACTATGGCCCATCTTCTTTATAATGATGCATTGGGCTTGCCCCCACCCCCAAAATAAAGGCCTCCATTTAGAAAAGATTATTTTTATATTGGGCTTTGGGCTTTTTTGGGCCAACTCAATCAATGCGGGAAAGAGGAATAAAGGTGATTAAAGAGACAAACCAGTTGATACGATCAACACCATTTGAACAGAATTCCGATCCTATGTCACTGGACCACACAACCATCCCCGAAGAGTACCGCACCACTCGGTTATCGGGAATCACACAAAACCTGCTCGCAAGTCATCATATTAAGGATCATCATCGGTACATCCTCAACACTCATCTTATTTACTTTACTTGCTTCCTGTTTATCTTCACATCCAATTGTCATCATATTAAGGATCATCATCGGTACATCCTCAACATTATTTACTTTACTTGCTTCCTGTCTATCTTCACATCCAATTGATTTTTCATCTTTTAATCTCATTTTTGCGAGCATCGTGTAGGGTTTTATTGTAAAATTATGCACTTTCTTCTTCCAGATCCGCATCTCTTGTTAGAAATTTGATTCTACTTGCTTCGAATATCACGTATTATTAATGATTTTGTAATGAAGTTTTCTGTGAAATTCAGATTATGTTGATTTTAAATTGTTTTACCTGCATAATTGTCGCTTTTTTAAGATATCATTTAGCTGTTGTGTTCAATTTTGATGATTCATGGAGTCAATTAATTGGAATTTAGATAATTGGGTGTTTAGGCATCTAGACCCAGACTTTTTTTATTTGGTGTTTTGGTGTTTAGTTATAAGGTAAATATACAAACTAGAAATTCTAAAGCATTTAGGCAACACAAAATTGATATAGATTGGTTTTTGATTAATTGATTTGGTGGTTTTTTTTTTAATTGTAATATCGAATCGAATACCAAAACCTGATCAGACCTAGGACTTAAAAAGCACGCATATACCTCTTTCATTACTTCTACTTTCACAAGATGAGATTGGGGGACTACAAGTTTTGCATCAAAACCAGGGGGCAACGTTGACCTAATTCCTAATGGTCTTGTTGTTAACATTGGAGATCTTCGGATTTTTATTTCAAACATAAAACTACAGATGAATATAAACAATATGGTTCCTAGGCATTTGAGACATTAATGTTGTTAGGAATATGAACCATCCGAATTTAGTACTTGTTACATGTGATAAAAAGGATACATGTAATCGTATAGTCATGCTTATGATTCTTTGTTGAATCCATATACACAAATTATATCAAATGACAAGCTTAAAAGTGTGATCCTTCATGCATTTGGCAAAGTAACTCAAACAGGAACATCGATCGCTTGTTTCTTTAATGGTGTGGCTACACCCCCAAAAACTTATGGGCCCATTGAGAAGCTTATCACGAAAGAAAGTTCTCTTGTATATAGAAAACTTACGGTAAGAGATTAAACTATCTTCGTATATAATACATACTAATGTTTTTGGGATAGAATTAAAGTTAAAAATATATCATGTTTGTTTGTAAATTTGATTGGGTTGTCGATGTTATTTGGTGTTTGGTTTGTTAGTATGTATGTGCAACACTCATGGTAGTTTATTTTACTAAATTTAAACGATAATTGAGTGTAGATCGTTTTGTTATTGTATATATTAGTGTACGATGGATAAAGAAACGACTTGAGGGTTGAGGCTAGAATGATACAAAATCATGTTAAGAAAGGTCGGGGTGTGGTCACATCACTTAAGACTAATAACCTTCAACAAGAATAAATAAGTAACAGATTTAGGGAAGATAAAAAAAAGTAAATTACTATTTGCATACCTGACTTTTCCAAAAAATAACTAGTTACATCCCTAAAGTTTAAAAACGTCACTATGTCCCCTGACTTTTCATTTTTTCATCCATTTGCATCCTGAATACTAACACCGTTAGTATCTTTGTTAAATTTTTTTTTGAAAAGACTAAACTACCCCTATATAAAAACAAAATTTATCCACTCACCTCTACAAAGACTCTCTCTCTCATCTTACATGCACACCCATTTGGGCTTAATATGACTAAGTTATGACCTGTACAAAACGTCTCATTTTTCTGACAGCAAGTTGTCCAGTTTCTTAATCTTGTCCCCTTTGTGTCCCAAACCTTAATATTTGTCCATTATTGACCCGAGACCTCGAAAGAACGTTTGTTACGTGAACTAATTGACAAAACCTTGTAATAGACACTTAGTTTATCAGAAATATCCAGTCCCAAAATAGTTAGCGTGTCTACACGTGTCTAATGTACTATTCTCAGATCAAGTCAACATTAGGTCAACTTTCAAGTCAAAGTTCATGTTTAGACCAAATCAAAGTCAAAGAGTCAAGGTCCAAAAGTCAAAGTCAACGATCAAAGTTAATGGTCAATGCACCTATTTTGGTGACGGATGTCACAGTTACAACGGCTAATGGTGACCGAACGAAATCCCGTATCCTAGCTCCCGAGAACACTCGAACGAGTATCCACCGCCGGTAACCCCTTTTAAATCCATCGTTCTCTTTCTCTCTCTGTCAAGGAGAAAATGTAGAAGCCAACGTAGAGAGCTGGACATAAAGATAAGAATAAGTGCATAGCCTGGTTGTACAACACACTAAAAAGGAATTTTGTTATTGTTAATCGTAGTGTTTTTTTAATATACAGGTTAATATGTTTTTCTTTATTTTTAAACTAATCAATAAATGCATATGAGACTATGTTAAGAATAACTAATTTTGGGGTCTTGATATTTAGATACCCTCTTAAAATAAATTAGCACCCTTGGATTTCCGTACGGATCGTATAGCTCTATATACGTCGTATAGGGGGTTGTATAGCCCTCTATAGAACGTATAACCATTCTGACAGCCCCCTGAATTTTTCATTGGCGTCATTACCAAATTTTACAATATGGATCTTATATGCCTATATGGGGTCCTATAGGTCTATATGAGGCGTATAGCCCTTTTGCTTCCCTTGAATTTTTCTCGTTTTCAATGTTGTCGACCCTATATGTCTCGTATAACCCTATACGAGACGTATAGAGGTGGTATGTTATAGAGATAAGTGTCTTGTAAACACTCTATGAGACTTTGACTGAAACTTTATAAAAGTAGAGGTTAATGGTCTATTCTTATCTTGCAAATTTGTCAACCATGAAAGGATAATGGTATTTGGGTGAAAGACTTAAACCTTTGGGTTAAATGTGTAATATTTCTTCTTTCAAACCACCGCCTAGACAACCTTCCACGTTCAAGATTCTTTTTCATCTTCTTACTCTCTCTCTATCTATTCTCTCTTCTGGCATCATATTTACAGATCTGTTTCAAACAAAATTCAAGATCTTTTTAAGCATCAAAAACCCTAGAGCACCGCCACTAGCTTGGCAACATCACCACCTCACCTGCAACCAACGTCCATGACCACCACCGTGACACTCCACCACTATGGAATCACCATCATCATCATGCAGGGCCGACTCAAGGGATTTTGGGGCCCCAATCGAACTAAAAAAATAAGACCATTTTCAAAAACAAACTGATAGAACCAACAATAATAAACTATACTTTAGAATTAAAAAAATAATGAACTTTGTGTATGGATCTATCTGAAGATTATGAGGCTGATGCAACCAAATATCTTTCAACATGCACTAAGGAACAAGGATGAACTTGCTTCGGAAGCTTTACACTCTCTAAAAAAACTCTAAGTATAAAGTCTTCCGAAGCCAAAAGTTCAGAAGAAATTACTTCAGAAGCTTTACACTTAACAAGAAAAATATTCCAAGTGTAAAAACTTCCGAAGCCAGAGGCCAAGTTCTTTCGAAGCCAAAGATGAAGTCTTTCGAAGCTTCAAAGACAAAGTGTTCCGAAGCCATTTTGCTGTTAAGACTGTTTTTTTTGGAAGACAGAGAAAAGATGCTTTCTCTGATCTACTTTTGATAAAGCTAACCAACTTTCTGCTGCAACTTTGATAACTCACCAACTTGTATGAGTTGGTGAAACTTCCATGCTTTAGTGAATAGTAGATAAAGTCTTTGTCTGTAATTTTCTTCTTTTGTTCCTTTAGACTTTTTGTACTAGGAAAAGTCAGTGAGCTATGGCATGTCATAGTCACTAGTCAAAAGGCAATCTGCCTTTTGACTCTAGATTGATCTTGTTGTCTAGAGTAGTCAATTCCAACTGTCCTTCCAAGTATTGACGGTTATAGGTTGTAGTATAAAAGAGTCTCAGGTCCTTGTATTTTAATTATGATTTTGAACACTTGTAATAGAACTTGAGATCAATATATAACATCCTTGAAAACTAATACTTGTGTTATTGTTCTAAGTTCTGTCTTATTGTTACTTGTGTTCCTTGTATCTTCAAAGTTTCCTGTTCCCTATTTGAACTGTTAAGTGATCTAAGATCACTCCTCTTGTGAAACTAATTGTTATTAACACCCTAACCAATCCTGCAATTGGTATCAGAGCATTCCAGGCTCTTGATTGTAAGATCTCACCATTTTAAATCCTTTTAGTTTCACACTTCACTTAACTTTTCAAATGGCAGCTATCTCAAAGGCTGATATGGAAACTAGAACTATGACAAAGTCCCCACTGATCACTCCTGAGGATTTTGATACTTGGTGCCAAAGAATGGAAGGCTTCATCAAGTCTCAAGATTCCAGGATGTGGGAGTCTGTTGTCAATGGACCTTATGTACCATGCACCACTTCAGCTGGTGGTGGTGGTATGATACCAAAGGAAAGGGATGATTTTTCTGAAGAAGATTGGAAGAAAATTGATGTTGATCAGAAAGCTATGACAGCCCTTCAAACTGCTTTTCCTAACTCCATCTACAGAGGTTTCAAGAAGTGCAAGACCACCAAAAAGCTATGGGATGCACTAAAGCTATTGTATGAGGGGTCCAATGAAGCCAATGGAAACAAGAAGGACCTCTTGAAGCAGCAGTTTGAAAATTTCACCTTCAAGACAGGTGAAACCATGACTCAACAATACTTCAGGTACGTTGAGATTGTGGATACTCTAGCTGATGTTGGAGTAACCATTGAGAATAGAGATATTGTTAGGAAGTTCATGTCCTCTCTTCCCAAACAATGGACATACTACTGTGTGGTCATTAAGAGGACTGCAAACCTCAAAACTCTTACTCTCACTGAGTTATATGGAATACTCAGTGGATACCAGATGGAGATGAACACGCAAAACTCATCTGGTAACTCCAACACTCATCAGAGTTCAGCCCTTCATGTGGTTGAAAGGGATTGCAGAGAACCACGACACCATCTCATCTGCTACCCGGACAAATCACAAAAGGGTCCTTTCATCACCTTTCCGGAGACACCAAGGGAAGGCTACATCCCTGGAAGCCCATTCCAGGAGACAAGTTCTTCAAAAGCTTTTGTGTCTTCTGATGAAAGTTCAGGCAACTTTCTCTTCATCTTTGAAGACCTGGACTGTATCCATCCAAATGATCTGGAATATATGAAAATAGTCTAGCAGATGGCTCTACTCACTCATAGAGCCCAGAAGTTCTACAAGAGGACTGGGGGAATGTTTCCCAGTAATGCAGCCAGTGGAAAGTTTGGGCTGGACAAAAGCAAGGTGAAGTGTTACATCTGTAACCAAATGGGACACTTTGCCAGGGAGTGCAAGGCACGAAAGTCAAATGGTGGCAAGCACAATCCAGGCGAAACTACATTGAGGGAGCTCACCAGAATGAGAAGCCAAGACAGCAAGCTGCAGTTGCTGTTGAAGAAGGAGGCTTTGACTGGAGCTTTCAGGTTGAGGATGCTTCTCCAAACCAAGCACTAATGGCAGACCATGATGAAGCCATGGTATTGAAACATCTTTGTACTCCTGAATGCATTGCTAAAGTTAATAGATACAGGTCCTATAACTTAGAGATGAGATCTGATCTTGAGTCCTTAAATATCTTAAAAGCTGACTTTAAAAGAGCTGAAAATGATTATAAACTTAAGATAGAAGATCTAGAGAAAACCATTTCAACTCTTAAGCATGAGCACACAAACTACAGGACTCAAATCAAAGATCTCATCTCAAAGTTAAATGAATTCCAAGCTGAGCTTGTGATCAGCAAAGCCAGGGCAGAAAAATATGTTCTTAAAGAAGATACCTTCAAGAACATAATATCATCATCCCTACATGCAAAGTTTGTTATCAGAATAAGCAGGGACTAGGATCTACTGAGACAGCTCCTCCACACACTCTATTATCTGTAAGATCTCCAAGGTGTGGAACTTGTGAAGATGAGCTTCCCCTCATAGACCCCATTGTTGAAGAGGATGAAGAGGAGATAGTGAAGGATGACTCAGAGAAGAGTGAAGAAGATCATCCTAAGAAGGGTCACTATTCTCCTGAGGAGAGGAAAGAGTCTGGAATGACCAAGTCAAAGAGGAAGAACTTGATTAGAAGAGCTAAGAGAAGATCAAAGAAGGCTCAAGAAATCAAGGCCACTTTTGACTCAAAGCAGAAACAAGTGTTTATTTCTGCAGGTTTTGAAGTGGTAAAGACTGAAGACTCAACTATAAACTCTAGTACCAGGAGTTCTAGTTTAGTTCCAAATCATTCCAACAAGAAGAAGAAGACTGACCAGCTGTGTACCACTGCTACATAGCCTGAACCATCCAGCTCCAAGAGCAAGTCTCTCCCTAAGAAGCTTGTTGTATCATCTGTAAAGATGAAGATGGAGAAGGAAAGTGATCAAACTCAGTCTTGCTCTCAAAAGAAGACTCTTAGAAGGAAGGAACTCAACTGTGTCATGTGTGGTAGTACTTCTCATCTGGCTAAGGATTGCAAGTACAATCTCAAAAGTACCATCCACATGACCAAGAAGAACACTTATGAGAAGAAGGAACAAACAACTTCGAAAGGAAAATCTGTTTCCTTCGGAAGCTCCAAAATGAAGAAGAAGACAAGTGAAAAATTGCATTCGGAAGAAAAGTTGGTATCGGAAGAAAGCAATGCTTTCGAAGTACTGAAGCTTGCTCGGTGAAAGCAAGATCTTCCGAAGGTCCAGTCTCCAAGACTTCCGAAGTTGTCAAAACTTCTGAAGCTTTGAAGGTCACACCCAATCTTCCAAAGATGGTGTGGAAGATGAAGGAAGACCATATGACTAAAAGTTCTTCATCAACAATAGCAAATGATCCTCAAAGCTTGAATATAGGATCACTTACTGTTACATTATCTTCAACTCATTTTAATAAGCCCAAGACCAATGAGGATTGGGTTTCTAAGTGTAACTAATCATCTCTTTTTATGCAGGAACAGCTAAAGACCAAGAAGGATGTTTGGATTATTGATAGTGGCTGTTCCAGGCACATGACTGGCAATGGTTCTATGCTTCAAAATTTTGAGAAAATTGATGGAGGACCAGTTGCTTTTGGAGAGGATTCTGGTGGTTACATTTCTGGAAGGGGCAGAGTCACAAATGGTAAGCTCAGCATTGAAAAGGTAAACTTTGTCAAGGAGCTTGGATATAATCTTCTGAGTGTATCCTAATTTTGTGATCAGAAACACCATATGCTCTTCACTGAGCATGAGTGCATTGTTCTCAAGCCCGGGGTGGCCATTCCTCAAGAGCATATCCTGCTCAGAGTCCCCAGGAGAGGGAACATGTACAAGATGGATTTACATGAAACATCTCCCTCAGGAGAAGTTTCTTGCTTTCTGTCTAAAGCAAATAGTGATGAGTCTTTTCTTTGGCATAAAAGAATATGCCATGTAAACTTTAAGAACATGAATAAATTGATTAAGAATGATTTGGTAACTGGAATGCCAAAGAAAGAGCTTACAACTGATGACCACTATGTTGCATGCCTAAAAGGGAAGCAACACAAAGTGTCTCACAAACCAAAGGAAATGAACTCCATCACTACTCCCCTACACCTATTACATATGGATTTGTTTGGCCCCACCAGTGAAATGAGTTTAGGAAGGACCTCTTACTGCTTAGTGATCACAGATGATTTCACAAGATTCATTTGGGTCTTTTTCCTTAGAACTATGGATGAGACCCCTGAGATCTTGAAGAATTTCATTCTGAAAATTGTGAATCAATCTGATCACAAGGTCAAGACCATAAGATGTGATCAAGGAACAGAATTTAAGAACCAAATCCTTGATACATTTTGTGATGAAAAGGGTATTACAAGACAATATAGTGCTCCGAGGACTCCTCAGCAAAATGGTGTTACTGAGAGAAGAAACAGGACACTTATTGAAGTTGCAAGAACCATGTTGTCTGACTTAAACTGCCCATCACCTTCTGAGTAGAGGCAGTTAACACAGCCTGCTATGTGCAGAACAGAGTTTTAGTGGTTAAGACTCATAGTAAGACTCCTTATGAGCCGTGGCATAAAAGAAGACCATTTATTGGTTTCCTCAGGTCATTTGGATGTCCTTGCACCATCTTGAATACCAAAGATCAAGTAGCAAAATTTGATGAGAAGTCAGATAATGGACACTTTATTGGATACTCTTCCCAAGCTAAGGCTTATAAAGTATACAATCTCAGAACTAGAGTAGTTAAAGAGTCAGCCAATGTGACCTTCAATGAGCACACTTCTAGTGTGAAAGGTTCTGGTCCGGATTGGCTATTTGATCTTGACTTAGTTACCAACTGTTTTAACAAGTCTTGTGAGAATGTTTTAGGATCTACAAATAATATATCAACAGGAGATCCTGACCCAAGATTTGAGCTAAGAAGACCAAGCAAGATTATTACTTCAGCTTCTTTGGTGACTATCCCTGCAAATGAAGATCCTATCAGCACAAACATGACAAATTCAGCTGATACATCTGAGGTGATTTCAAATTCCAGCTCAGAGGTTCAAAACTCAAGAGAAGGAGCTTCAAATACAAGGAAATGGAGGTGGTGATAGTGATCAATAATTTCTTGATGCTGATAACCACTCCATAGAGGACAACATAAATGATGTCACACATTCATTAGATCAAGTCTCACTTGATAAATGTGCTAATGTGATGGGTGACACTCCATTGCCATATCTAAATTTCTCCAATATGGATCTGTCCAATCAACTTGCTATGATCCCTCAACTAAGGATCCACAAGTCACACCCCACCACAAATATCATTGGAAATGTTGAGATTGGGGTAAGAACAATAGGACAAACCCATGACCAAAATGTTTGTCTGCACTCTTGTTTCTTATCCTAGATTGAGCCAAAGAAAGTTGATGAGGCTCTGAAGGATGGAAGTTGGGTTGAAGCTATGCAAGAAGAGCTACTTCAAATCAGAATATAGAAGGTTTGGAACTTATGTCCTCTTCGTCAAGGGAAGACTGTCATAGGAAGCAAATGGGTTTTTAGGAATAAGAAGGATGATAGAGGACTTGTCATCAAGAATAATGCAAGAATAGTTGTTCAAGGGTACACACAAGAAGAGGAAATTGATTACACAGATGTTTTTGCTCCTGTGGCAAGACTTGAAGCTGTAAGAATATTCCTGGCTTTTGCTGCATCTAAGGATTTCAAGGTCTACCACTTGATGTCTAGTGTGCTTTTCTGTATGGGGTTATTGATGAAGAGGTGTATGTCAAACAACCACCTGGCTTTGCAGACCCAAATCATCCTGATTATGTCTGCAAGCTTGATAAAGCTCTTTATGGGCTACACCAAGCTCCAAGGAAGTGGTATGAAACACTATCTCAGTATCTCTGCCAACATGGTTACAAGAGGGGTACTATAGATGGAACTCTCTTCATCAAAGGGACAGGAATGACTTAATGCTGGTTCAAGTATATGTGGATGACATTATCTTCGGGTCAACTAATCCAAAGCTCTGTAAAGACTTTGAGAGGCTGATGAAGAACAGATTTGAAATGAGTGCCATGGGGGAACTAAATTTTTTTCTGGGAATTCAAGTGAAGCAAGTTGACAATGGCATCTTCATAAGTCAGTCAAAGTATGTGCAAGACATACTTACAAGATTCAACATGACTGAATGTAAGGTTGCTAAGACACCCATAGCCAGAAACCACTCCCTAGGACCTGATCTTGAGGGGGAGTGTGTGGAAGAACATCTTTACAGGGCTATGATTGGGTCTCTTATGTACCTAACAGCCAGCAGGCCTGATATCAGGTTTGCTACATGCATTTGTGCAAGATATCAAGCCAACCCCAAGATGTCACACCTGGTTGCTGTCAAGAGGATTCTTAGATATCTCAAAGGTGCTCCCAAGCTTGGCCTTTGGTATCCAAAGAGTTCCGACTTCAATCTGTATGTTTATACAAATAGTGACTATGGTGGTTGCAACATGACTACAAAGTCTACATCTGGGGGATGTCAATTCCTTGGTGGAAGGATTGTCTCATGGCAATGCAAGAAACAATCCTGTGTCTCTACATCAACTGCTGAGGCTGAATACATTGCTGCTGCAAGTTGCTGTGCTCAAGTGCTTTGGATTCAGAATCAGATGCTGGACTATGGATTCAATTTCAAAGAGACTCCCATCCACATAGACAACAACAGTGCTATCTCCATTACAGAGAATCTTATGCAACACTCAAGGACTAAACACATCAACATCAGGTATCATTTGATTAGAGATAATTTTGAGAAGTGATTAATCAAACTAGTCAAAGTTAACGCAAATGAACAATATGCTGATCTGCTCACTAAAGCTTTTGGTGAACAAAGATTCAAATATCTTGTATCAGCTATTGGGATGATTAACTTTGAGTAACTTTTTTTAAAAACTTAAATCAACTTTATTTCTAAAAACCGTGTGTCCTAAGTTGTCTATTTTATCACCTTCATAAGCTCAGTTTTTTTTGGAAGAAAAATTTTAATGATATTCCTTAGATTTTTGAAAATTTTTCAAAACATATTTTCCTTCAGAAGATTTCAAGTTGCCTTCGGAAGAAATTTATGTCTTCAAATCAGAACTACTTATAAGAAATTTACCTTCGGAAGAAATTCTGAGAATATCTTCCGAAGCTTAACTATGCTTCTAAGTACTTGCATGTATTTGAAGGACAAATATCTTCCGAAAGCAATTAAGTCTCGAAAGATTTATTCTCTTTAGAATAAAACTCCCAAGACTTAATAACTTCTGAAATCAAATATGTGTCGGAAGAAAAAATCTGTAAGAATTTTTCTTCCGAAGCTAAGTTTTCAAATTTCTTTAGAATATCTTCCGAAGCCAAATTGGCATCGGAAGCTTTTTCTCAAAACTTCCGAAGCAAAAACTACATTCGGAAGATTTTTAACTTTCAAGAAAACTACCTTTTTGGGCGCTTTTTTAGAAGTGGGACCTACTTTTGGATTCAAAGTTTATCCTTTTGCATTAACTTTGTCTTAAATCCGTTCTATATATATTCTCAACGGTTCCCCTTCTTCTCACTCTTTCTTTCTTCCACAAATTCTTGACCTAAAGTTCTTCAAAAATTAACCTTCTTCTTCACCAACAAACTTCCTTCATGGCAAACATTGATCGACGAAACCAACCGGGCTTTACCATGCACCTTCACAGACAACACAATCAGGTTGCTCTGTTGGACTCTGAGAAAGATCCTCATTTCTTAGAGGTCTGTCGATACCTTTCAGCGTCTCACTACTTCACCTCCCTTACTATTGATCCTCCTCTTTATGAGGATCAGTTACTTGCATTCTGGAGGACCTGCCAAGAGGTCACCATGGATGGGAGAAGGCACTATTGCTATAGTGCAAGGGAGGACAATCTTCATCACTCGGCCATCATAAGCTCACACCTTCAGCTGGATGATGAAGAAGGTGAGTTGTCCTTTTCGAAAACTGCTGTCAACCATTCTTTATAGCAGATGGGCTATAAGGGTGACTTCTCAATCAAAACTTTCAGGAAGGGGAGGGTCTCATCCAAATAGAAATACCTCCTCCATGTCATCATACACAGTCTCTCCAACAAGCATGGAGGATGGGATCAAGTTTCAGAGGACCTCTCCTTCATAGTCCATGGAATGGTTCAGGGGGTCAAATACAAGTACTCTCAATTTGTCTATACAAATTTACTTGCTAATTTAGACTCCTTAGAATACTACATGTTCCCGCGATATGTCCAACACATTCTCAACTATGAATTGGGCTCACAGTTGAGGGGAACAGGTAATATTCTTAAATTGGGACAGATAAAGCCCAACATCTTTAAAATACTGAGAAAGCCTACTGTTGGCTTTTCCGGGGTAGAAACAGCTCTGGTTCCAAAAATGTTTGAGCTCATTGCTCAAGGTGGCAACCTAGCAGCACCAGCTAGTGTTGAACCCACACCCTCTACCTCAATTCCACCCCCACAGCCTCAAATTACCATCACCTACAAAAGAAAACCAAACGAACCCCTGCACCTGCTACTGAGCATGTGCAGGTCCCCATATCACAACCCATACAGGAGGAAGTGGAGTCTCGAGCTCCCACTTCCCCTGAGGAGCAGACCACTCCCACTTCTCCTGAGGAGCAGACCACTCCCATCTTTTAAATAATCAGCGCTGAGGTTCCTCATGCTCAGTCTGATGAGCTCACATCCCCAACAGCCTTAAGCCATCACTCTGAGTCTCAACACTCAAGTGATCAACCTTCAGGGGATAGTTACCACCCCCAGCCGCTGGACTTAAACCACCCTATTCCCAGCCTTGATTTCTATAATGATGAGGACTTAGGTTTCAGTGAGTACAATGAGTCTCTCCTTTCTTCCCACACTCAAGGAGAAATGAGTACCCCTGACTCACCCAGGTGTAGCCCACATCATATACCACAACTGAGGTGTGTCTTCCTGAACATGTTCAGGAGATCCATATGGAAGAGGCTCTCACTTTAGAAAGTGATTACATCAGTAAGACCTCAAGCATGGCAACCCAGCCTCTTGACACTTCTCTGGAAGTTGTCATGATGCAGGGGAAATCCAGCAGCCAAAGACACTATGCTGGTGATGAGGAAGAAGACTTAGGTCCAATTCTCTCATCCCCCAGTGATTCTTCAACTGAAGATGAGGGGAGTTTGAAACATAGGGTGCATAAACTGACAAACACATGCACCTATCTAGTTTCAAAGATAGTTCACCTGGAATCTCAGGTGACTATGTTGCAACAAAGGGTGAATGACCAGAAACTTAAGATCACCGATCTCAAGGGCCAGTTAGCTGAGAGATCCTTAAGGAGGACTCAACCAGGTCCACAAGAACCTATGGAAGTGATGGATGACACCCCCAGCTCACCTATGCAAGAATGTGATGCTACCAAAAAGGGGGAGAAAGTCCTCACAAACACAAAACTTGGGAGTTCCTCC
Organism: Flaveria sonorensis; assembly: GCA_025506505.1. NCBI lineage: Eukaryota > Viridiplantae > Streptophyta > Magnoliopsida > Asterales > Asteraceae > Flaveria > Flaveria sonorensis. The sequence continues at coordinate 19,037,180 of CM046425.1, read as the reverse complement.
CAGGGTATGGACATAGAGGAGTCACCAACCTCTCTTGCAATTGTCCAGACTCAGCAACCTCCTCAAGTCATGGACATAGACTTACTCATTCAACACTTGCTTGAGGAGGGAATTCCAAGAGCAATGTATGCTCCCTCTGAGAATCCAATTATGGGATGGGGGTATGACACAAACAGAAGAGCTCTTGTGATCTCTAGAGCTCAGGGTCAACTGGAAATCTTCAACTTCTCACACCTGAGTTTCTATGAGTGCATCAATCTGGTGAATCTTCCACTTTTCAACCCAAGCCACAACAGACAAGTTGAGAGATTAGCAGACCGGATTCAAAATAGGGTGCTAAAGGAATTCAAATTGAGATTAAAATTATATAGACAGAGGCTAGCAGGTGAGATCTTTGGTCAACTGGATGTTGAGGTGGACCCTGAGATTAGCTTCGAAGGGAAAACCTTGACTGAAAGCCTAGAGGTTGAGCCTGTGAACCTTGAGATAGGATCTCCCTTTGCACCCAGTACCCTCAGTGAGGCACCAGCTGGTGAAGGCGTCTCACAACCTCTCTCTGGTCAGAGCTTGACTGCTGAACCAAGCAATAAAGGCCAAAGTTCTCTCCACCCGGAGTCACCAAGGCCTGTGGTTAACTAAGGGAAAAGGAAATTAACTCCTGAGGAGTTGGAGGAGGAGAAGAGAAAGAGAAAGAGGAAGCTGAGGGGAGAGAGTTCAAGTAGGTCCCCAGGCTTCATGGAAGCTACAATTCGGGCTGCCTATAGGCCAAATACTCAAGAAGATGAGTTAAGGGCAGCCAGGTTAAACTACCCGGGGACCAGGAACTACAATATAGATGAACTCATCTCTCTACCCTTAGAAGAGTTAAATGAGTTGGCTGACACTGAGCTGTCAAAGGAGAGGAAGAAGGCAGAGGATGCAACATTGCTCCTCAAAATTAAGGAAGAAAGGAGACTGAAAAGACTCTACAAACATGCTCCTGTCCTCTCCCCAGTTCAAGAAAGTCCTGAGACAGAGACTTTAGCATAAGCACAACCTCAGGTAGATAGGGAAGCTGAAAGAATGCATATGATCAACTACCTGAGTGCCACTGGACTCTATCAGGCAGCTGTACTTCTTCCCTTATCCTTTGAGTACATAGAGTTTGAATATCTCAAGCAGCTAGAGGAAAAAGCCACAAAAGAAAGAAAAGCTGCTAAGAGAAAGCTAAGGGAAGAAGCTGCAAGGTCAAAGCCCATCATCCACAAAAGCCAAAAGAAGTCTGAAGATAGACAAAGGATGATGAGCTTCTTGAAGCTGTATGGATTCTCCGAAAGGAGGCTTGGTCCTATGTCTCTATCCACAATGGATGAGCATATAAGGGTGATCAAGCAGAAGATCAAAAGGGGAGAGCTTATGGACTTACATTCCCCACTAAGTCCATCTCAACCTGAAGTTGAGGTAAAGGTTGAACCCACTGAGACAACACAACCTGAACCTAGAGCTGTATCTCAGCCAATTTCATCTTCTGATTCACAGTAGGGTCCTCTTCTCTCTCCTTCTAAACTTGTGAGAGAAGACAACCCAACTGAGAGGGACACTACTGAACCATCTACTGCTGAAGACCAGTCCTCTCAGTTGAAATCATCAAAGAGGAGAAAAAGGATGGCCAGAAGAACCCCTACAAAGAAAAAGAAAACTAAGGCATCCACCTCTACACCTCAGGATGAGTTAGAACATCCTGAGGAAGTGCATGAAGAGGCTGCTCAACCAACTCCCATAAGAGTAGAGCCTCTTGCAGTTGGAAGACCCACGTGTCCTGGAGTTTTGCTAACAATCCAGACAGATGGTATGTCACTAGAGATCAAGAAGGTCAGGATGTCTACTTTCAGCAAGACATGCTTGCCCTTCCTTTAAATGATCTCTATGATATGAGAAGATTTTATGAGAGTCTGAAGGATCCTAACCATATGATGAAGAGAGGTTTGCTGCTGATCCTAATGAGGACTATCAACATTTGAAGAATCTGTCTATTTTGGTAGCATCAGCCTAGGGGGAGTTTGTAAGGATCTATCTGAAGATTATGAGGCTGATGCAACCAAAGATCTTCTAACATGCACTAAGGAACAAGGATGAACTTGCTTCGAAAGCTTTACACTCTCTAAAAAACTCTAAGTGTAAAGTCTTCCAAAGCCAAAAGTTCAGAAGAAATTACTTCGGAAGCTTTACACTTAACAAGAAAAATATTCCAAGTGTAAAAACTTCCGAAGCCAGAGGCCAAGTTCTTCCGAAGCCAAAGATGAAGTCTTCCGAAGCTTCAATGGCAAAGTCTTCCGAAGCCATTTTACTGTGAAGACTGATTTTTTCGGAAGATAGAGAAAAGATGCTTTCTCTAATCTACTTTTGATAAAGCTGACCAACTTTCTGCTGCAACTCTGATAACTCACCAACTTGTATGAGTTGGTGAAACTTCCATGCTTTAGTGAATAGTAGATAAAGTCTTTGTCTGTAATTTTCTTCTTTTGTTCCTTTAGACTTTTTGTACTAGGAAAAGTCAGTGAGCTATGGCATGTCATAGTCACTAGTCAAAAGGCAATCTGTCTTTTGACTCTAGATTGATCTTGTTGTCTAGATTAGTCAATTCCAACTGTCCTTCTAAGTATTGACGGTTGTAGGTTGTAGTATAAAAGAGTCTCAGGTCCTTGTATTTTAATTATACTTTTAAACACTTGTAATAGAACTTGAGATCAATATACAACATCCTTGAAAACTAATACTTGTGTTATTGTTCTAAGTCCTGTCTTATTGTTACTTGTGTTCCTTGTATCTTCAAAGTTTCCTGTTCCCTATTTGAACTGTTAAGTGATCTAAGATTACTCCTCTTGTGAAACTAATTGTTGTTAACACCCTAACCGGTCCTGCACTTCGGTATTCGATTTGATATTACAATTAGAAAAACCACCAAATCAGTTAATCAAAAAACAACCTATATCAATTTTGTGTTGCCTAAATGCTTTAGAATTTCTAGTTTGTATAAATACCTTATGAATAAACACCAAAATACCTAATAAGAAAAGTCTGTGTCTAAATGCCTAAACACCCAATTATCTAAATTCCAATTAATTGACTCCATGAATCATCGAAACTGAACACATCAGCTAAATGATATCTTAAAAAAGCAACAATTATGCATCTAAATCAATTTAAAATCAAAATAATCCGAATCTCACAAAAAACATCATTACAAAATCATTAATAATACGTGATATTCAAGGCAAGTAGAATCAAATTTCCAACAAAAGATGCCGACTTGGAAGAAAAAAGTGCATAATTTTACAATAAAATCCTACAGGATACTCACAAATGAGATTAAAAGATAAAAAATCAATTGGATGTGAAGATGAACATGAATCAAGAAAAGTAATAAGATAAGTGTTGAGGATGTACCGAAGATGATCCTTAATATGACGACTTGCGAGTAGGCTTTGTGTGATTCTCGATTTCATGCCACCGAGAACCGAGTGGTATGGTACTGCAGTGGTGTATGTCGGCTGAGTGGTGTGGTACTCGTCAGGGATGGTTGTGTGGTCCAGTAACATAGGATTGGTATTCCGTTCAAATGGTGTTGATCGTATCAACTGGTTTGTCTCTTTAATCGTTGGTTCCCTGACCTTTCAACTCTCAGCAGCTCAAGGTTCAAGTGTTAATGCTTTATTCCTCATTCCAGCATTGATTGAGTTGGCCCAAAAAATCCCAAAGCCCAATATAAACATAATCTTTTTTAAATGGGGCCCCTTATTTTTAGGGGGGCCCAAGCCCAATGCCTCATATGTAAAGAAGACGGGCTAGCCCTGACTGCTAGTGGGGTCAACAGAAGAGATCGAAGCAAACAGCGGTGGTGGTGTTCTTGTTAGACATCGAAGGTCTAGTTGTGCTTGGTGGCCACCTACAATGGTGATCGTACGGTTGGTGTTTTGCAAATCTGACTGGATCAATCTATGAATCTGATGAATCTTGGAAGGTGATGCAAGATGTGGGGTGGATGCGAAGCGGTGGCGGAATATTAGGGTTTTCAATTTGTGAAACTTAAAATTTTAGTGGTCAAACTGAAAAGAAAAGAGGAATGTGCCCTGTAGTTATCGATCAAGTAGTTTAATATATATTATAATATCTATATGTCATTTGATCATTAAGTGAATTCAATTAATCAAAATAGTTTGATAACACTATAAGAAAATTATATCATATCAAAATTATCCAAAAGTCAGGTAGTTTTTTTGCTTTTTTCTCCTACTTTTTTTACCTTTTAACTTTCTATGTTTATACTTCTTACACACATGTGCTTGGCATTTGACTAGTTCAACTCTAGGCCCTTTTCTATTACTTTGTATATTTTGAGTAAATTACACTTTTCGTCCTTTAATTATATAATAAGTTTCAGGTGTCATCATTAATCTAAGAAAATTATAGTAATATCCTTTACGTTTAAAAAAGGTTGCACATTTCGTCATTTCCTCTAACGGACGTTAAGTTTGCTAGTATTAAGTTAGGTCATGTGCCATGCACATGAAGGCAATTTAGTCATTTTAACCCATATGAGTATTAAAAAAATAAAATAAACATAAACCCACTTAATATTAAAAAAGTTATAATTATTCCATGATAATCCACATCATCATAATCTTCACCATCCACCATTACCACCATCGTCGCTGCCACCGCCACTGCCGCCCCAATCATCATTTGCCACTGCCACCACCCCAACTTCATCATCATCATCGTCATCATCATCATCATCATCTCATAATCATCATCATGATCACATCATCACATCATCTACCCTCAGATTATGACTTGAAACTCAAATTTAATAATACACATTCAAAAACTACCACCATCCTAACCTGTGAAAACCCAACCATCACCATCGTCACCCCTATCAAACCTCAACCCCCAACCCATGATCACCTGAACACCACCATCGTACCTCCATCAACCCTAACCTACAACTAGCCGACCACCATTATTGTCACATCCATCACCATAAATCACCATCCCTCTATCAGATCTAGGTTTGTGAAATCAAAGATACTCTTCAGATCTAGGCTTATTTAGCCATGAGATAGATAAAGAGGGAGAGAGAGAGATGAGTAAGAGAGACAACACAATTGTAAGTAATGATGTTGCTAAAAACATTGTTGGTGGTGGTCGCTGGAGACATTGCCGGTGGTGGTCGCCGGAGACATGACTTTCAGAATGGTTGAGAGAGAGACAGAGTTGTGAGATTGAGTGTTGGATTGTGGACTTTATATATTTTTAAGCTCTCTGTTTAATTTAAATTTAAACTTCAGGTTAATAGGTATAAAATAACCATTTTACCTTCACATAACAAGCACATGACTCATTTAATGTCAAAAATAGATGGTCGTTAGAGGAAATGACGAATGTGCAACCTTTTATAAACGTAATGGACATTTACTGTAATTTCATTAGTTTACGGATGAAACCTGAAAATTGATATAACCTAAAGCACGAAAAATGTAATTTACTCTTGTATTTTTATAATTAGCCATTAAATTTTATAGTTAGTTTTTATATTTTAAGACTTCCCTTAAATGATTTTTAGAAATTAGAAAGTAACATATGTATCTATAATTTTCAAAAATAATGTTTTATTATTTAATTAGTTGTTATAAAATAATGTCAAACAGTTTCATATGTTTTCAACACTCCTAATGTCATTCCAATTTTACATTGTATTGAATACCTGACTTTGACCAAACACTTTTGGCTAAGGACTATTGGCGTTTACTAACAAAATTTCAAACGCAAGGGTATATAATTCGCAATGTGTTCAAAACCGGTTCGAGCAACAACCCGGATGCTTTACCGGTCTGGTGGTCAGAACGGATTTAAAAATCGGATGACGTTATAATTATATATATAGTTATATATATAATACAAACTAAGTATTTTATATATGTATTTTATAGTTATATATAAATTTAACATAATATTATGTCCAACACTTTAATTTATTATTTAACTCACTCGTTAAACTCATTAAAATTCAAAATACAAAAATGAAATATGGTCCAACACCGAACCGGTTCCCGGTCCGACCACCAATTCGGGACGAACCAATCGGTTGAACCCACCAAAAACAAACTGGGCTGCTCGGATAGACCCCTCCTCGGATTCCCGATCGGACCGGCCAAACTGATCTGAGCGTGAAAACGTTGATAATTTGATACCGTTTTGAATTCGATTTCCACTTAAATAAAGGGGTAAGGTTAGAGTAAAAATGTATTTAATCTAAAACGCCTAAAAAGGATTCTGAGCTTGACATGTGTCATTCTCTTGTTTTAAACGAAAGGATATTTCGATTATTATGTCAAATACGTAGGCCATTGTGTCTAAAACGTATATTTATTGTTTGAAATATAAGTTCATTGTGTCAAAGATTTTTTTTATTGTGTTCTATGTTTTAGATCATTTAGTATTATTTTTAATATGGTGTCTTTCAATGATGTTGTTTTATCAATATGTTTTTCAAAACTAATAGTGTTCAGGATAACACAATGACAAATAAAAAACACAATGAGTCATTTTGTCAATGTTTTTTTATATATTATATAAACTTGTCGTACCTTATCATTTTATTTTATAATTTGAAATACACGCTGATATTATTTGTCAATATGTTTTTAAAACTCATAATGTTTAGGATAACATAATAACTATCAAGAAACACAATGTGGCATTTTGTGATTGTGTTTTATATATTACTAGTGGGGTTTGCCTGTGAGGTGCATCGACTCGATTTTTAATAATGTTTATGTCGAATCATAGGTACAAATATATACGACGTAAAAGGTATATTCCAAAAGTTGTTCTTGAAAGCTAAAAATTTATTTTTAATAAAGTTTATGTCGAATCGTAGGTACAAATATATACGACGTAAAAGGTATATTCCAAAAGTTGTTCTTGAAAGCTAAAAATTTATATTATATTTGACCTGTAGATTTTGGTCAAATCGTAGGTATAATAATCTCGTTGCCATGGTATATTATGGAATTAAAGGTTAAAAACACATTAATCTAACTTGGTTGATCTCATGTAAAATTTATATCGATACTAAGATAAAAATAAATATGTTACAACAAAGGATACGAAAGTGAATTAAAACAAAGAGTAAAAATACATTAGATTCAACCTATTCTCATTTTGATTGAAACGGTTGAAACATAAATTAAACATGTTGTAACGGAATATCTAAAATTTAAGAAAATAATATATTTTAAAAGCTATAAAAGAAAAATAAAATATAAGTAATAGTAATTCTAAATGTTAAAAAATATTAAAAGGAAAAAATCTAACTTGAAAATACAAGTAACACCAAAGGGCATGCTGAAACGAAAAGAAGGGTTCTCCAACTTTACGACCAATTACAATTTAAAAATATAAACAAGTTTTTGAATTCTAGAGTATTTCATTCAACCCGGCCAGTTGCTCCCATCAGATGATTGAATGGAAGGTAACGGAGGAGAGTAAAAAAGTATCAAATGATTAAATGCATTGAATGAATATTGAATATTCAAAACACTTGGAAGAGCCTATTGAAAAAGGGTAAAAATGATAGAAGATGTCAAGAGAGAAGGAATTTAGGTATAGACAAGACTGTTCGCATGACATTTTAATTTATTATTGAAATAACAACCCTAGCCCAATGTATTATATAATGGTATATTATATAAACTTATTGTTATCTTATTATTTTGTTTTACAATTAAAATGATAAAATGATGTTATTTATCGGTGTCTTTTTCAAAAGTCATAGTATCCCGTATAACATAATAATGAGCAAAATACACATTGAGCCATTTTATTATTATGTTTTACATATTATATAAACTTTTTGTTATTTTATCATTGTGCTTTATAATTAAAAGTGCATAATAATATTATTTATCAATATGTTTTTTAAAACTCATAATATTTAACATAACACAATGATAATAAAAAAACACAATGTGGTAATTTATCATAAAACACCATGAACCGAATAAAAAGCACAATAACGAGTATGAATCATATGAGAATGTTATTTATCTATGAATTTTTTAAAACTTATAATATTTAATATGACATAATGATGAACAAAAAACACAATGAACCAGTTTATCATAAAGACACGATGAACTGAACAAAGACAAAATGGCGAGTATGAATCATATGATCTCTTAAAAAAGTAAAAAATATTTGCCTTTTTTTATATAACGATGTTGTACTTACTTTAAAAATAAAATAACTCATTTTTATGTTGTAACTTTTATAAAAAAATAATAATGTCATATATGAAAGTAATTAACGTTTAAAAAAATAAGAGAATTTGAAAAAAATCAATAGAAGAGGTTATGCCTAAAATACCTCTTTAACAAATATTTTTTCTACAATTTAATCCTAAGCATTGATCAACAAGATTTATAGTTATGATACGTATTACACGTTTTAGTTTTCAATGGTCTTTTTATTTGAACATTTCCTTAAATATAGACAAAGGAAGGAAGAAACAAATGAAGCAATGACAATGAATCGAAACACAAACTACTTACAGGTCGCTCTATCATGATAAATAGATAATGAATCAATGTCGTATGTTCTGATTCTTCAAGAACAATAATACTGCCCTTGAAGAACGATCTGTTGTCAATCCTTCTTCTTTATCGACTTTCTTTGGTAAGTAACTCTTTTTTTGTGCTTTAGATTTTAGATAGTGGCATGAAAGTTGAATGATTTTCTTAAGAGTGCATGGGGGTAAAACTCTATCTAGTGTTCGCACATAAATTGTTCATTTAAATGTCTATGAGAAATCATTTTCAGAAATTGGATCATTCAAGTCACTTGTGCTGTTTGTGCTGTAGTAAATACAAAAGCAGGAGAAAAAATTCCACTAAATTGATCTAATAAATTGTTAAAAAAGATTCAACCTGCAAAGTTTCCTCACTCCAAAAGGCCATCTTCTTGCTATGAGGATATGATCTAATAAATTGTTAAAAAAGATTCAACCTGCAAATTCATGAACAACTACTTAAAGGCCATCTTCTTGCTATGAGGATATGTGAGTTTCAATCTGCACAGTTTATTTTGAAACTTATAGATTCAGTTTTTGCATTATGTACAATTTCATTTTTTGTTTCTTTTTTTATGCATAGGTAGCAATAATGAAAAATGATGATGACAATTGATTTAGAAGATGATGTTGGAAACTCTGGCATATATCACCATATTCTACCTTAGTATTGTTCATGGTCTCTACAATTGTAATATATATACTGTAGTATGTGGAGTTTACTTTGTATGTTTGGTTTTTTCAGGATTTTCTTCAAAACCAACTGAACTAGATTGTATACATCGACAACTACATTGGTGGTTATTAAGAAACAAATTATAAAACATCGAGCCAAGACTGGGTATATCTAATATATTTTTCAGTCATTTGGCTGTTGGAGTACTCATAAAATTTAATCTCAATCTAGTATTGTAAAATGCAGGTGCATTTTAGAAGTGATTACCTTACTGTTGGTGGAATTTCAACATACTTATGTAATTTGTCCGCTAAGATGTCAAAGCTTCCACAAGTTAGATTTAAATTTGTTAGCATTTGACTTGTTTCAAGGTATGTATAAATTGTGTATTTACAGTTGCTATCATAGAACCTCTTAATTTTTCCGTCAAAGAGCATATGGATATCTCAATGGATGATCGAACTAAACTACTAAAGGCTTTCAATGACACAAAACCTGGTGTCAAAGGCCTAATTGACGCTGCAGCTGGCGGGGTTGTTGATATTCCAGATATCTTTATCCGACCGCCAGATGAAGTGGCTGAAGATCTGGAACTTGGTAGAACAAGGTTACAAGTACCTGCCATTGATCTTCATGGGGCTGGCGACAAGGGGAGTTTAAGAAGAGAACACATCGTTAGAGAAATCAAACAGGCTTCTGAAAACTGGGGTTTCTTTCATGTGTTTAATCACGGAATACCCGTCAAAGTTCTTGAAGATATGCTCAAGGGGGTGCGTGAGTTTAACGAGCAGGATGTTGAGGTGAAAAAGCGTTATTATTCTAGAGATCCGGAGAGGATGGTGAAATTTTATACGAATTTTGATCTGTACATGTCGAGAGCGGCAAATTGGAGGGATACATTGATTATCAACATGTTGAATAACTACCATCTTGATCCTCAAGATCTGCCCTCGGTTTGCAGGTATTGGAATGTGCCAATTAGTTTAATTTACTGTTTGTTGTAAGATGTAACTTGTGTAATGATGATTAGGGAGGCCACCGTTGACTATTTAAACCATGTGATGAAGTTTGTAGACACTCTTTTTGAGTTGCTATCCGAAGCTCTTGGGCTAGAACCGAACCACCTGAAACAGTTGGAATGCGACAAGGGTAAAAGCTTGGCTTGCCACTACTATCCACCCTGCCCGAAACCTGAGCAGACCCTAGGACTCAACAAGCACACAGATGCTTCCTTTATCACTATACTTTTACAAGATGAGATCGGGGGACTACAAGTTCTGCATCAAAACAAGTGGGCCGACGTTGACCCTATACCTAACGCTCTTGTAGTCAATATCGGAGATCTTCTTCAGGTACTTATTTCATAACATAAAACTGCACGCAATTAAAAACAATATGGTTACTAGGCATTTGAGACATTAATGTTGTTTGGAATATAAACTACCCAAATTCAGTACTTGTTACATGTGATAAAAAGGATACATGTAACCGAATAGTGATGCTTATGATTCTTTGTTGAATCCAAGATTTCAGATCATATCAAATGACAAGTTCAAAAGTGTGATCCATCGGGCATTTGGCAATGTAGCTCAAACACGAACATCGGTCGCTTGTTTCTTTCATGGTGTGGCAACGTCCCTGAAAATTTATGGGCCCATTGAGAAGTTTATCACGAAAGAAAGTCCTCAGGTATATCGAGAATTTACAGTAAAAGATTACATGATGAGGTTTTCTTCAAGGAGACTTGATGAGAAGTCTGGCTTAAACTATGTTCGTATATAATGCGTCCTAATGTTTCTAGGATAAAATCAAAGTTACAAATATATCATGTTTGTTTGTAAATTTGAGTGGGTTGTCAAAATTAATTTGGAGTTTGGTTTGTTATTATGTATGTGCAACACTCATGGTAATTTATTTTACTTGATGACAATTCAGCGTGGATCGTTTTTTGATTGTATATATCAACGCATGAATGGCTAAAGAAACGACTTCAGGGTTTGAGACTAGAAATATACAATTCAGTTAAGAAAGGTCTAGGTCTGGTCACATATCTGCTTACGATTAATAAGCTTCAATAAGAATAATTCGGTGACAAAGTTTGGGAAAAAAAATATTATGATGTATCTGTGAGAATAACATGTTACAAATTATGTTATTGATATATGATCGTGGCCATGCACCAAGTAATGTATCTCAAATTTGCGTTTAAATGTGAATTTCACCAAGTTAAATTAATCAATGGGTGAAACGATTAATTAATAATTAATAAATGAAGATCATAAATAAAATTTAACTAGTGAAATAATTAATAAATGAAGAATTTCATATATATTCTTACAGATTTGTGAAATCCATATTATAATAAATAAAAATCTATAAGGATGCTTATTCCTAAAAGGTCTAACTTGTAATTTTCCGGCTTATTTGTGATCAACCATTAATTCACAAAATCTTTTTATAATGTGAAATATTCTTTCCTTTTCTTTCTTGATTCATGATTCCCATAATTGATTACATGTGAAAACTTTCTGCATATAGTGTCATTTCATTTTTTATGTGAAATCTTTTTTACGGGATTTTCAAATTCTCATCCACACGATTGTTTTTTTTTGTATATAATCACCTAAAGTATTAAACATACTCACAAAACTATATTTTCATATTTATTATTATTTTATTACTTGATATTCTTATTTATACGTATTTTCAGTTATATATTATCATTATTTTTAAGTCTTAATTACTAAATATTTAACCTAATATTTTATTTATTCAACTCATAAAATAGATTAGTTGGTAACCTAGTATTTATATATCAATCCAAACTTAAAATACCATATAATACCCCTAAAAACTAGTTAAAATATCACATTTACCTATTTAATTAATGGTTAAGCTATGCATACCCCCCTATATTACTTATCATATACCCTCCTCAAAAAACAATTTCAAAAACTTATCATATTTTACACTTGAAATAAAACATTTAGCTTTTAGAAAAAAGTTTTTCTTTTTCTTATAAGTTTCAAAGACATTTTTTGTATAACAATATAAAAACATATTTAAAAATAAAAAAAAATCTATAAGAATTTACTATAACAATCTCTGAAGTAAAAAAAAATTTTAAAAATATATTTTAGAATTGGAAGTAGACCTAAACAAATCTAATTCAACCGATTAAACTATTAAACCGATTTATGCAATTCGATTATCTGATTAAACCTTTTAAACCACTTATTAATCGGTTTATATGGATAAACAAACTAAATAAACAAGATTTTGTGTAACCGTTAATCGAAGTGAAAAACGAATTTACGATTTCATCCGATTTTTGCGAGTACGGATACGATTCCATTTTCGGTTATTTTATGTTTTTGGCTTTTTTAACACTCGTAACCACTACAAATAAATATAATAAAAGACAAAAAAATATAGAGAATAGAAGTAGTAATAAATAGATAAAACTTAAATATTTATTTTAACATATTAAGGGTAATATTATAACTACAAAACCATAAAAGTATATTTTAATTAAGTTGAGTAGAGGGGTATAACAAGTAAAAGTAGTTTAGAGGAAATATATAAAACATTACCCTTGATTAAAAGCATATTAAGAAATGAATATTTAACCCATATTTTTTTAAATTACAGTTTTCATATATACACTTAAAAAAAGAGATGAAAACACACCGAATAAAAAAGTTTCATTGGTCAATTATTATCTGCTAGAGTGTAGCAGAGCTGACATATCAAGTTTGTTCACTTGACCATTCTCCCTTTGCACAACAAAGCTATGCGTTGGTTCATCAGACCTCCACTGGACAATTTGGCTTCTAGGATTGAGGGGATTAGTTGGCTGCTTGTCCCCTTTTCTTTTGTCCAGCAGAGTCATCAGTCTCCTTCTTAACTTCTTCTCTTCTTCTCTTCTTCTTTAAGTGTATCAGAATTGGTTGCAAGAAGTTGGAGAGTTTGGTCTAGTGTTCCCCTTGGCAGATCAATGAATGCATCTCTTGTGAGGGAACAGGAAGATCCATCAATGTATTTGAGATTTATAGACTCTTCCTCATAAGAGATGCCGCTTAGGGTTATACAGTTGGTGAGCTTCCTTTTGATCTCCTTGCATTCTTCTAAGGATAGGGGCTTAGATGGTTGGGGTAGTGATTGGGTTTGGGGTTGTGTTTTGGGTTTTAGGATAGGTGGTGGTGGTGGTTGTTGAGAAGCAGGGGGTGAAGGTGTAGGAATTGTGGGTTCAGGGATGTAAGGTTCAATTGTTGGCTTAGTTTTAATGGGGAAGGGAAAAGGTGTGGGCATTTGTTGTGGTTTGGGTTTGGGAGTTGATTTAGGTGTCATTTTCTGAGTACTTTGCCTTAGAAGTACCTCCTATCTTCTTCCTAAGCGAATGTCAGCCTTGATGTTGCTGACATATCGCTGTAGGGTCTTTAGTGACATAGGACCCACTTGCCTACTAGTGAATCCGTGGGCTTTAAGGTAGGGGTTCATCCATTCCTTATCACCCTCAGTCTTGGCAGCTGCAAGTTTTGCCTCTTCCTCCTTCTTCTTTCTCTCATTCAGCTTCTCCATAGCAGTCTTCTTTCTTTCTTTGTTGATCTGATCTTGTTCTTTGTGAAAAAGGAACAAGATCGTATCATAGTCATAAGGGTCCAGTTCCTTCTGAGAATAGCCTCTTGTACAGAGAAAGACTATCCTCTCCTTCTTCTCCTCTGCCCTTGCCTCTTCTTGCTATCTTCTCTTTTCCTCCTCTATGGCCAACCTTGCTGCTTCTTTTTTTTCCTTTTGCAGCAAGGTTGCATTCTCCAGCTTCATAAGCTCATCAAGTGGGAGTAGAAGTATTTCTTCATTGTCTACTCCCAGGCTGATGAGCCTATCAATGACCTCCACTCTCCTCTTGTTATTGATACTTTCTTGGGCTGCTGTTGCTGCTTTGTTGCTTGCAGCCAGCAGCTTTCTAGTATCAAGTCTTCCTTTTTTCTTTAGTTTTTCAACCTTTCTTCCTCTAGAAGCTCTTCAGCAGTGAGCTTCCTCTTGCCTTTAGGATCAGAGGAAGATTCAACCTTTGGAGACTCAGGCTTAGAGGATTCAGGTTGGGGAGAGGAGGTTGAACTTGTGATGCTTGGAAGATTGGAGTTGTAAGGAAGTCCTCACTGTTAACCTCAAAAACCAGGTCAAGAATGGCCTTTGTGATAAGCAGGTCATCGAACAAAGAAGATAGTTCAATTATTCCTTCCGTAGCTTGGACTTCAGCTTTGGAAGAGATTTCCAAAGCTTCGAAAGTAAATATAATTGCTTCCGAAGTTTGAGCTTCCACTTTGGAAGTTGTTCTCATAGCTTTGGAAGTAGCAAGGATTGCTTCATCTGTCCCTCTTGATTCAATTGCTGGGCCATCAATTTTTGTATCCCCTTCGAAGTCAATCTTGGGTTCAACCTTAGGTTGACCAACTTCCTCCTTGGAAGTAGATGATGTAGTCAATCTTTGAAGCTCTTTAGCTCCAAAGTAAGCAATGGCTAAGTCAGGTGAGGGTTGTTCAAGTGAGGAGCTTATCAGAAACTGGGTTAAAAATCTGTTAAGATTGATCAGCATCCTTGGGTCCACTTGAATTATGATAGAAGGTGGTTCAGGAAAGATGGTTGCAGGGTGTTACTGTGTAGGATAGAATGAAGAAGTGGCATCAAGGGAAGTAATAGCAAGGTTGGGTTCCACTTGAGTTGATATCTGCTACAAATATTGAGCATATATCTCCTCATCATGTCTTTGTTTCTGTACATTCTCCCCCTTTTTGGTAGCATCATCTTGAGAAGTAGATGAGCTGGAGGAGAAACCTAAAGAAACTTGAATTGGTACATGCCTATTAGACTTCGCAATCTTTTTCTCAGCTAGTTGAGCCTTGAGATTTTCAATCTCAAGTTGCTGAGTGGCAGACCTATCTTTCAAAGTCTTAACCTTTAATTCAAGGCTTGTGACTTTAAAGAGTAGGTCTTTGAGAATGAGTTGCAAACTACCCTCATCTTCTTTTGAAGAATCATTGGGAGATTAGATAACAACCTAGCAGGTTCATCATCACCACCAGTAGTGGTTTCTTGGCGCCCTGGATACCCTTGCATACTGATGTCTCTTTCAGAGGCATTAATTGGCAAGTTTGCTGTAGATTCAGTCTCACTGATGTTACCATTGTCCTGAGAGGCTAGTGAAACACTCTCAGTAGTGGCAGCTGAACCCTTAGGTCAATGTGTTTATTGGGCACTTAGGGTTGTTAAACTTCTGGTTACACGTACTTATATACTCGCATGTTCTAGATAACTTTTGACGGGATGTCTTTCCACTCACCGTTAGCTTCTCTATTTTCTAGTTCGTTTGCGCACCAGGTGTGTTCAATGTCTCATTTTTATTTACTCTCTTTTTAGGGGAGAAAGCATACTTTACTTTAAAACACTTTACTACTATAACATGTGTTTAGTATGACATAGTGCGTATACCATTGAAAGCCCTTACACTTTTGGATCGTTAATTAAGGAATCTTGCGGGAAATCTTGGGTAGTACTACTGGTCTGACAAGCCCCACCCGTACGACTAGAGGTCAAGCGGGTGCAATATTGTCCTAAACGACTAATAGTGTCACGACTTGGTATGTCATGGTTGAAGGAAAACAAACGAACATAGTCAGCTTCGATCGTGAAATCACTATGCTTATTACTAATGAAATTAGACTAGCTATCTATTTCAATACACTTGTTATATATATTTTACAAACGCTATTGTTTATGATGACTTGCAAACTCTTGAACTCACCAACCGTCATGTTGACACTTTGAATATGCTTTTCTCAGGTCGTTACTAGCAGCTATGCTTAGGAGCACTCACGTGTCAAGCATGCTTTAAGTAATCATTGATTACATTTGGTTTATTGCATATTTATGTACTTTGGTTTGGTCGCGTGTTTTGCGCATTTTACAGTTATTATTTTGGGATTTAAATATTTACAAAACGCTTCCACAATGTTTTAAAGTTTTAAACTCTGGTTTGTCTTAAATGTTACATAGAGTGTCGTTCTGTGTAACTAATGACTTGGATCCTGTTTTGTTCACTCGCCTCGTGGTAAAACCCCGCACGTGGATTTTGAGGGTGTGACAGATTGGTATCAGAGCCATTGGTTATATGGAACTAGGTTGCATACTGACTAGTTTATAATCTCATATAGTTATTTAGTTACTCGTTACTTATCCCCTTACTGTATACTCATTGGCATACACATCACGTACACTGTAGTATGGCATCATCATCATCTTCATCCCCTATTTGACACGTACCTAGATAGGAACCCGAGGTTCCTACTGTTCCTTCGTTGTCTAGGAGTTATGGTTCTCGACCCTCTGTGTTTATGGTTGATACATATCATCCGGGCGAGCCTATGATTGAGCGGGACATGTTTGATCCTGACAATTGGGACTGGTATCATATTGCACTGATCAAGATGCTGGAAAAGGAGTGTATTCCATTTTCGATCCCTATCGTGAGTAGATATTCCATATTATACCTCCTACCCTGCACCCTTTATAGGGCTATTGCCGCTATGATGGCCTCACATGACAGGTTGTGAGGAAATGTCGAGGAGAAATTTAAAAGGTTAGACACGCGATAGGAGCACAACATCAGAGTATACAAAGAGATAGAAGAGTCATGGTTCGATATGCAAGGACGTCAGGATGGTTAGACATGAGAGATCCAGACACTACGTGGACAAGTTGCCGAGTTGACGACTACTCTAAACACGACTCGCGATCAGCTTCACGAGGCTATAGTTTGTATACATGAGTTGGAAAACCAGCTCGAGCTTCAGGAGGCCCCAATGGAGGAGCCTAAGGAGGTACCAGAGGAGGTACCTGAGGAGGATCTAGAAGAAGAGCTAGAAGAAGAGCCAGAAGAAGACCCGGAGGAAGAACAGGAAGAAGAGCCTAAGGAGGAACCGGAAGAGATGGAAGAGGACAGTGATGGGTTTGAAGTGATAGACTGTTTTCTTTTATTCATCTGTCTTGGACTACATGGTGTTCTTTTTAAAACCTATATGGGAAGGGTTGTTTCCCACCCAACTGAAAAACTTGAAATTTTAACATTGATTGGATATTTTATGAGTTACTTACAATTTATTTATCATGAGTTATTATTTTGGTTATAAATGTTATGGCTGTGACAAATTCATTATTTCTTATTGTTTACTTTACCTCACTGAGATTAATAGGTTGGATGTTACTCATTATTGTATTTGTGAATGTAAAATGAAATATGGACGAACGTGGAAGAGGATGTGGAAGAGGTCGTGGAAGAGGTCGTGGATGTGGCGCCGGTATTGTGAACATGATCCCATCCGAATTAGTAGCTCTAACTAACCAATATATGCAGGTAGCAGTGAATGCTCAAGCTGCCCAGTTTGGAGGTAACGATGACCCTGGTCATCAATTACGTAAATATTCCGTTTAGACGGTTAATCAATTGGTTTGACTAAAAATTCTGAATTGTTGAATTCAGGACCGCCAGCATGCACGTACAAGGTGTTTATGGACTGTAAGCCCCACACCTATAGTGGAGCTAAAAGAGCCGTGGGACTAGTACGATGGTTTGAGAAGACCGAATCGGTCTTTGCAAAGTGTAATTGTTCAGTGGCAGACCAAGTGAAATATGCCACGAGAACTTTGGAGGGTGCAACACTCTCATGGTGGAACGCTGAAGTACAAATGTTAGGCCAAGTGATGGCTAATGGTTTGCTATGGGACGAGTTCAAAGCTATGATGATGGAGGAATATTGTCCTCATGATGAAGTCCAGAAGTTGGAGGCAGAGTTCTAGCGGTTAAAGATGGAGGGATCCGAGATTGAGGCCTACACTAAGAGGTCTCACGAGTTAGAGACTCTCTGTCCTAGAATGATAAACCAGCCAATTAAGAGGATCGAGCTCTACTTGCGTGGGTTGGTTCCAGAAATACAAAGCATGGTGACTGCTTCAAACCCCACCACTATCCAGCAGGCTATCCGGCTAGCTCATAAGCTAACGGACCAAGCGGTGGAGCAAGGCAAGTCATCCAAATGAGGTGCGGTGGCAAGCATGCTCAACAAAAAATGCAAGTGGGATAACTCTGCGAACAAGAGCTCTTCGTCTAACAACCAGCAGCAACAGAGAAGGTTCGACAACAACCGTAACTTTAATCAGTCATCTTCCTCAAATCAAGAACAAGGTGGATACGTGTGGAAGTATCCAAAGTGAAAATCAAGAACAAGGTGGATACGTGTGGAAGTATCCAAAGTGAAACCAACGCAATTACCATAACACTGGCAGGTGTGACAACTTTCGATGCCAGTGTTGTGGAAAAGCCGGACACACGGCGAAGGATTGCCGTGGTGAGTAGATGAAAAAGCCCCAGCAAACTCAAGAAACACCAAAAGGTTGTTTTGAATGTGGAAAATAAGGACATTATGTAAGGCCCCGATCCCAGAAACCACACAGTTGGTCAATCATAGTACTTTTCATATTAAAACATATTCAGATTCATCAAAATAAGGAAACTTTGTAGCAGATTAATTTAATAAAAACCATAGCATTCATTAACCAGTACTTTTGCCAAGAAATACATTGTTGTTGTTAGTTACAAAAAGAACATCTAGTTGCATTTTAAAACAAAAATAACTTTTCAGCGTGTCATTGATGCTAGTCTTTATTTGCCAGGTAGCTTCAACCTCGTGCCATTCCTAGCAACACCATTACCTGCCAACTGATATGCATATAAAAGGTCAGCATTCCTGAGTGAGTTCTAGTTTAATAATATAGAAAAATATACTTTGTCAAACTTCACTTGGTGATCATTCATCATTATACATACTCAATCATTAAAAGATTCTTTATCTTTCTTTCTTTCATTATCTTTCACTTCCATTGTCTAGGTGCACAAAGCAAGAGCCTATATTATTGGTTGGCAACAAATGCCAAACCCTATCGGCAAATGATTTTTTGGTAGCTAACCCATTCGACAGTTGAACCATACTGCTAGGCACGAAGCCTGCTCATGAATACGGGTCCCATTGATTTGGTCAATCCCCAGGATTAGACCCCAGATGTGCATCTTGAATCAGTCACACATCAGTTGAGCTAACGACACACAAGGTTGTGCACTTCATTCCATCATGCTTGCAAGGCTTTCCATTGATTATAAGGGCCTGGGGTAACATTCATTAAGTTCCACTGTCTTCTTTTATTTCTTTGTGTCCACTTGGTTATGAATAATACTTTTAAAATATTCAGTGTCTTAATAATCACATACCATGAAGTATAATAATAACTATCCATAACAAGCAGCCCATACGAAGAGAATCAAACATTAGAAACATTAAACAAGCATAATCTATCATTATACATCAGTACTTAACACTTAAATTCTATTCCCAAAATTTCAGAATAATTCTAAGTCCTCAAAGAAATGCGGATGAACAATACTAATACGGATGAACAAATGTGGATGAAAGTCTTTAGAAAATATTCTAAGTGTCCAAAGAAATGCTGGTAGAACTAATGCGGATGAGTATAAACAAATACGGAAGAACTATAGCAAATGCAGATGAAACTGTAGCAAATGCTGATGGAACTGTAGCAAATGCGGGTGCACACTTAACAAATGCGTATGAACACTTAATAAATGCGGGTGAACACTTAACAAATGCAGTTGAACAAATGCCCACAGCGGACAGCCAAAGTCCACAGTGGACAGTCAAAATGCCTAAGTGTCCACAACGGACATGCAAATCCAAAACGGATAGTGTCCACAGCGGATGACCAACATCCACAACGGACACTTTTTTTATAACCAAGTGTCCACAGCGGACTCACAGAGTCCACAGCGGACACCAAGTCCAGTACCTGTGATGCAACTTATGAAATTTTCCAGTCCCAAACATCATTTTAACATGAACTTAGCTTAGATCTATCAGTCTAACACTTAGAATATCTTAAACATTATACAATCATCATGAAAATTGCATAACACAACTATATCATCATAAACAACCGTACCATACATGGAAAATCATAATTTGCTACAAAAATATCAGTTAAATATGCCTACCAGCCCCAAATAAGTAGAGAACATTTAAAAGAGGGGATCTAAAACTCACCTCTAACTGCTTTCGAGTAAAACTCCTCCAAACCTGAGAGCAGCCTGGAGTTCTAACACCTAAACACATGAAAACACACAACCAAACACATAGAAACACTTAAGGATCGGTCCAGATGCTAAAAACTCAATTGAAACCAAGAAGAACACCATAGAATCTTACCTTTTGAAGACTTTCTCTCTCTAAAACCGGGTGAAACTTCTTCTTCTTTCTTCAGCCGAGACTTCTTGCATGAGAGAGAGAAGTATGGGCGGCCTTAACACCTTTTTAAACCTATTATGGGCAAGTTTGGCCCTTGTCCGCTTTTAACTCCTTTTACAATAATTCTCTTTTTCTCCCTTGCTTTCTTTTCTTTTCTTCATGCTGAAATTTTCCGGGTGTTACAAGTCCACCCCCCTTATATAGGTTTCATCCCCGAAACCTGTGACTCCTCAAATAGCTATGGGTAATGCTGTCTCATTTCCTCCTTAGTCTCCCACGTAGACTCGGACCCCTTCCTGTGTCTCCACTGTACTCGTACAAGTGGAACCACTTTATTCCTTTGCCTCTTCTTTTTTCTGTCAATGATGGCCACTGGCTGCTCCACATAATTGAGCCGTTCATCCACCTCGATATCCTCTAGTGGCACGATCATATCTTCATCGGCTAAGAACTTTCTTAAGTGAGATACATGGAATGTCGGGTGAATCCCACTTAACTCATCTGGTAGCTCAAGTCGCTAGGCCATGTCTCCTACTCGGCCAATGATTTTGAATGGCCCTATGTACCTCGGACTTAACTTTCCTTGCTTCCTAAACCGGATGATCCCTTTCCAAGGCGAGACCTTCAGCATGACTCTATCACCCACGTTGAATTCAATCGGTCTACGTCTCTTGTCGGCATACGACTTTTGTCTATCTTTTTCCGCCTTCATAAAGGACTTAATCTTTTCCAACTTTTCAGTCGTAGCCTCGATCACATCAATGCTCCCTATCTCCTTCTGCCCGATGTCACCCCAACATACAGGCGTTCTACACTTCCTACCATATAGCATCTCATATGGAGGCATACCAATGGTGGCATGATAACTGTTGTTATATGAGAATTCGGCTAACGGTAAGTGTTGGTCCCAACTTCCTCCAAAATCAATGACGCATGCTCGTAGCATATCCTCCAGCGTCTGAATCGTCCTCTCCGACTGACCGTCTGTCTGAGGATGGTAAGCCGTTCTGATATGTAACCTCGTCCCCATCGTGTCATGAAATCTTTTCCAAAACTTAGATGTAAACCAAGTGTCATGGTTAGAGACGATAGACACCGGTACGCCATGACGAGTCACTATCTCTTTGATGAACAGATCCGCCAACCTCTCAAATGAATATGTCTCGCGGATCGGTAGAAAGTGAGCACTCTTCGTCAAACGATCAACTATCACCCATATGGCATCGTATCCCCTTGCCGTACGCGGTAATTTCATAATGAAGTCCATGGTGATATGCCCCATTTTCACTTTGGTTTATCCAAGGGTTGGATCTTCCTGTATGGCTTCTGGTGTTTCACCTTACGTGTAAACAAGTAAGGTACTTACTCACATACCCCGCCACATCGCGCTTCATTCCCTGCCACCAGTAATCTTTCATCATATCATGATACATCTTTGTAGCACCGGGATGAATTGAGTATCGAGTCTTGTGAGCCTTATCCATGATCTTCCAACGCAAACCCCCATAACGAGGAATCCACATCCGCCCCGATTGAGTCCGAATACCAAGAGTGTTCTCCCCCAACTTAGTGACTAGACCTTTCATCCTTTCGGAGTTAATCTGATCTTCTTTCAGCGCTTCATCCTGAAATTCCTTAATCTGCTTCATCAAATCAAAGGTCATAACCGATTGATAAGCTTTCACCCAGATCGGCTCGGGTTTCTCTTTTCGGCTAAAGGCATCCGCCACCACGTTGGCCTTGCCCGGATGGTAATGGATCTCACAATCATAGTCTTTGATCAACTCTAACCATCTCCTTTGCCTCATATTAAGATCCTTCTGCTTAAAGAAGTACTTCAAACTTTTGTGATCAGTGAAGATGGTGCACTTCGTCCCGTACAGGTAGTGCCTCCAAATCTTCAATGCAAAGACCACATCCGCCAACTCCAAGTCATGAGTAGAGTATTTAGCCTCATGGATCTTCAACTGTCAGGACGCATAGGCTATAACCCTTCCCTGTTGCATCTGTACACAACCCAATACCAAATAAGAAGCATCTGAATAGACCACCAAGTCTTCATTCCCTTCGGGTAACGTCAAGACAGGAGCTTGAGTCAATCTTGTCTTTAACTCTTCGAAAGCATTCTCCTGCTCTTGACCCCATACGAACTTCACATCCTTACGGGTCAATTTGGTCAATGGTGAAGCTATCTTGGAGAAGTCTTGGATGAACCTTCTGTAGTAGCCTACCAAACCCAAGAAACTACGGATCTCGGATGGCGTCTTTGGAGACTTCCATTGCATTACCGTCTCCACCTTTGCCGGGTCCACCATAATCCCTTCAAAATTTACCACATGACCCAAAAACTGAACTTCCCGCAACCAGAATGCGCATTTGGAGAACTTAGCATACAGCTTCTCTCTTCTAAGCGTCTCCAATACCTCGCGAATATGACTGGCATGCTCTTCTTCATTCTTTGAATAAATCTGGATATCATCGATAAACACAATCTCTGATTTATCCAACATCGGCTGACACACCCGATTCATCAAATCCATAAAAGCAGCTGGCGCGTTGGTTAAACTGAAAGACAAAACGAGGAATTTGTAATGCCAATATCGTGTCTGAAAAGGTGGCCTTCGGGATATCCTGTTCTTTAACTTTTAGCTGATGATAACCAGATCGAAGATCTATCGTTGAGAACCAGCTGGCGCCTTGGAGCTGATCAAACAAGTCATCAATCCTTGGTAGTGGGTACCGGTTCTTCACCGTCAACTTGTTCAACTCACGGTAGTCGATGCACATCCTCATGCTACCATCCTTCTTCTTTACAAGCAAGACCGGACCACCCCAGGGAGAGATACTCGGTCGGATGAACCCCTTATCTAACAACTCTTGCAGTTGAGTCATCAACGTGTTCATCTTAGAGGGAGCGAGAAGATACGGCACCTTCACAACAGGTTGGGCACCAGGTATCAGATCAATCTGGAACTCGATCTCGCGGTTAGGTGGTACCTCTGGTAGGTCTTCGGGAAACACGTCGGAAAAAAAGCATACTACCGGCACGCTTGACAGCTAAGGCACGGTAGCATCCACATCCTTCACATAGGCTAGGTAAGCACCACACCCTCGTCTCATAAACTTCTCTGCCGTGATCATCGTGATCACTCGCAGTGTAATGCACTCCTTGTCTCCATGTACCCTAACCATGCTGCCATCGGGCGTAGTCAAAAGAATCGTCTTCTTTAAGCACATGATATTCGCTTTGTAGGCCGCTAACCAATCCAACCCTAACACCACATCAAAACCTCCTAGGGCCATCACATACAATCTTGCTGGAAAGTTATGACTGTCCAACTCTACGAGACAATCGTCTATCACATCAGTCACTTTGGTAGACTTTCCTATCGCTGTCTCTACATAGAAGGGCACGTCTATCTTCTTATTCTTACCATACATTACACGACATAAGGTAGCAGATACAAAACTTCTACTAGCACTCGAATTGAAGAGCATGGAAGCATACAATTGGTTTACCAAAAACATACCTGAAACTACTTCAGGGTCCACTCTGGCTTCTTCCCGGGTCATGTTGAATGCCCTTGCCTTGGCTTTGGTGCTCTAATTTCTCCCTTTCTCACCCATAGTCTGGGTCCTTGAGCTCCCTGCTCCACCCTTCTTGCAATCTCGGCCCGAGTGGCCTACTTCCCCACATTGATAACATCGCGGCACCTTGCACTCTTTAGAATAGTGGCCTTCGCCTCCACACTTAAAACATTGGTTCATCCCCACTCTACACTCACCCATGTGAACCTTCCCACACTTCTTACATTCCCTCCTGTTGTTCCCTTACTCAATCCTGGGCGACGATCATCAATCCTCATCCACTTTTCCCCGATCCTATAGTGGTCACCCCTGAACCTCTTCCCATTACCGTTCTTGTTCCATCTCTTCTCAACCTTCCTCTGAATTGGCACCGGGTCCCTCTCATCATACAACCTTCCAGCCAAATCTACCGCAGACCTGAAAGTGCTCAGTCTAGCAGCTATCATGTTCCTCCTAATGTCCACGGGCAAACCCTGCATGTATCTCTTAATCTTCTTGGACTCTAGAGTTACTAGATCTGGCACAAGTCTTGCAAGTTCATTGAACTTAGAGGTATACTCTTGATGTCATGTTTCCAGCGTCCAAATGCAAGAACTCCTTCTCAATTTTGTCCAACTCCCGATGTGGAAAATACTCCTCCAGTACCAATTCCTTCAAATCCGACCACCTCATCGTTGCTATAGATCGCTTGGACAATGTTGTCCCACCAGCATAATGCCGAGTCAACGAAAGAATGGGAGGCAAACTTCACCTTTTGATCCTCCCAGCACTCACTAATGTCTAGGACTGCCTCCATCTCTCGAACCCAACGATGAACAACAGTAGCATTGCCGTTACCTTCAAAGGTCGGGGGTTTGCACCTTTGAAACACCCCATAGGTGCGCCCTTTAGCGGTCTCCTTCTCCCCCTCACTATCATCATCATTAATTACCACCCTTGGGCTAGATGGCTCTTCCTCCGCTTTCTCCTTCCTCCCTGCATCATCAGTTCTCTCACCCTCCTTAACAACCCTTAACACTTCGGTCACTACTGAGGGCAACACATTTTGCATGATGTTGTAGACCTCGTCCGCAATAGCTTCCTTTATCGTAGACTTGAGGGTAGCTGATCCTACACCCTCTTGGTGGCTATGGAGGTCTGTGTCCTCATGAATTGTCTCAAAAGCCTTAGCCTTGCTTCGGGTGATACGTGGCCCAGTAGTACGCCCGCCACGAGCACCGTCTCAGGTTTCCTTCCCATATTTCCTACCCTCCATAAGATCTACCTTCTATAAGATTCAAACACTAACAAGGTTAATCAAGGTAATAGCTCAGATTATGTCAAGTATAGTAAGTCCCTAATTATAGTGGCCAGTTATGATTAGCCACTTACTTTACTCTTCCTCCCCCAAGCATTCCCTATCCAGACTACATCAGTATCCAAATCTACTAAGCACATAAATCCAATAGCACACACACATAATACCGGTTAACTTTATGAAAAATTACCTGATGGCACATAGCTACTTGGGCTGGCATCCTTCCATTTGGTCCTATTTTTAGTTTAAGTTTAGGTTGTGAAAAATAATTTACTCAATTCTTTTAAACTTTGGCTGTGATACCAACTTGTAAGGCCCTGATCCCGAAAACTCCACAGTTGCTCAGTCATAGCACTTTTCATATTAAAACACATCCAGATTCATCAAAACAAGGAAACTTTGCAGCAGATTAATTTAATAAAAACCATAGCATTCATTAACCATTACTTTTGCCAAGAAATACATTGTTGTTGCTAGTTACAAAAGAACATCTCGCTGCATTTCAAAACAAAAATAACTTTTCAGCGTGTCATGGATGCCAGTCTTTATTTGCCAGGTAGCTTTAATCTCGTGCCATTCCCAGCAACACCATTACCTGCCAACTGATATGCATATAAAAAGTTAGTGTTGCTGAGTGAGTTCTAGTTTAATAATATAGAAAAATATACTTTGGCAAACTTCACTTGGTGATCATTCATCATTATACAAACTCAATCATTCAGAGATTCTTTATCTTTCTTTCTTTCATTATCTTTCACTTCCATTGTCTAGGTTTGCCCAAAGCAAGAGCCTATATTGTTGGTTGGCAACAAATGCCGAACTCCTGTCAACAAACGATTTTTGGTAGCTAACCCATTCGACAGTTGACCAACACTGCAAGGCATGAAGCTTGCTCATGAATACGGGTCCTATTGATTTGGTCAATCCCCAGGATTAGACCCCAGATGTGCATCCCGAATCAGTCACACATCATTTGAACTAATGACACACAAGGTCGTTCACCTCATTCCATTGTGCTTGCAAGGCTTTCCATTAATTATAAGGGCCCGAGGTAACATTCATGAAGTTCCACTGTCTTATTTTATTTCTTTGTGTCCACTTGGTTATGAATAATACTTTAAAATATTCATTATTTTAATAATCACATACCATGAAGTATAATAATAACTATCCATAACAAGCAGCCCATACGAAGAGAATCAAATATTAAAACATTAAACAAGCATAATCTGTCATTATACATTAGTACTTAACAATTAAATTCTATTCCCAAAATTTCAGAATAATTCTAAGTCCTCAAAGAAATGCGAATGAATAATACTAATACGAATGAACAAATACGGATGAAAGTCTTCAGAAAATGTTCTAAGTGTCCAAAAATATGCTGGTAGAACAAATGCGGATGTTTATAAACAAATGCGGATGAACTATAGCAAATGCGGATGGAACTGTAGCAAATGCGGGTGCACACTTAACAAATGCGGATGAACACCTAACAAATGAGGGTGAACACCTAACAAATGAGTGTGAACACTTAACAAATGCATTTGAACAAATGCCCACAGCGGACAGCCAAAGTACACAGCAGATGACCAATTCCACAGCGGAAAGTCAAAATGCCTATGTGTCCATAGCGGACATGCAAAGTCCATAGCGGACATGTAAATCCACAGCGAACAGTGTCCACAGCGGATGACCAACATCCACAACGTACACTTTGTTTATAACCAAGTGTCCACAGCGGACTCACAGAGTCCACTGCGGACACCAAGTCCAGTACCTGTGATGCAACTTATGAAATTTTCCAGTCCTAAACATAATCTTAATATGAACTTAGCATAGATCTATCAGTCTAACACTTAGAACATCTTAAACATTATACAATCATCATGAAAATCACATATCACAACTATATCATCATAAACAACCATACCATACATGGACAATCATAATTTGCTTTAAAAACATCAGTCAAATATGCATACCAGCCCCAAATAAGTAGAGAACATTTAAAAGAGGGGATCTAGAACTCCCCTCTAATTGCTTTTGACTAAAACTCCTCCAAACCCAAGAGCAACCTGGAGTTCTAACACCTAAACACACGAAACACATAACCAAATACATAGAAACACTTAAGGATCGGTCCAGAAGCTGAAAACTCAATTGAAACTGAGAAGAACACCATAGAATCTTACCTTTTGAAGACTTTCTCTCTCTAAAACTAGGTGAAACTTCTTCTTCTTTCTTCAGCCGAGACTTCTTGCATGAGAGAGAGAAGTATGGGCGGCCTTAACACCTTTTCAAACCTATTATGGGAAAGTTTGGCCCTCGCCTGCTTTTAACCCTTGTTTTACAATAATTCTCTTTTTTCCCTTGCTTTCTTTTCTTTTCTTCATGTTGAAATGTTTTGGGTGTTACACATTACAAGAGGTATTGTCCTCAACTGAAGAAAAATAGGAATGGTGCTGGGAACGCTGGCAACAACAACAATGGTGGTAATGGCGACAACAATGGTGGAAATAATGGTGGAGCCAAGGGAGGAGCTTTTGTCTTGGGTACAGGTAAGGCTCTAAATGACCTTACTACTGTTACTGGTAAATTTCCTGTTAATGGTCATTATGCTATTGTGCTGTTTGATACTGGAGCTGATAAAAGTTTTATCTCTACTAAGTTTAGTAGTCTCTTAAGTGATATGCCTTCTATGTTGGAATCCAAATATATTGTAGAAATAGCTGATGGAAAGCAAACTTATGTTAGGCACATCCTTAAGGGTTGCAAGATAGAACTTGCTGGTTATACCTTCGATATCAAACTTATGCCTATTACACTTAGGAGTTTTGATGTGGTCATGGGCATGGATTGGGTATCCGAGAAGCAGGCGGAAGTCATTTGTCACAAGAAAGTTATTCGCATTCCTCTCATGGGTGGAGAAATTCTCTTGGTTATGGTCGAGAAGAGTGGTGTAGTGATAGGCATCATATCATTTATGAAAGCGAAGATGTGGCTATGCAAGGGTCGCTTAGCCATATTAGCACTTGTGACTGATAAGCAACAAACAAAAAAGAAGATAGAGGATATTCTAGT
Organism: Flaveria sonorensis; assembly: GCA_025506505.1. Taxonomy (NCBI): domain Eukaryota; kingdom Viridiplantae; phylum Streptophyta; class Magnoliopsida; order Asterales; family Asteraceae; genus Flaveria; species Flaveria sonorensis. The sequence continues at coordinate 19,008,555 of CM046425.1, read as the reverse complement.
AGTTCATGATTTTCCAGAAGTGTTCCAGAGGATCTGCCTGGACTACCACCTTTTCGTCATGTTGAGTTTTAGATCGATTTGACTCCCGGAGCAGTTCCAATTGCGAGAGCACCTTATTGGTTAGCATCGAATGAACTGCAGGAATTATCAGCATAGCTTCAAGAGCTATTGGATGAAGGATTTACTCGACCAAGCTCATCGCCCTGGGAGCCCCTGTTCTCTTTGTTAAGAAAAAGGATGGCACATTCCAAATATGCATCGACTACAAAGAATTAAACAAGGTTACGGTTAAGAATCGATACCCTTTGCCTCGCATAGATGATTTGTTTAATTAACTTCAAGGATCAATCTATTATTCTAAGATTAATTTGAGGTGTGGCTACCATCAACTGAGAGTTCGAGAGGAAGACATCTAGAAAACCGCATTCCGTACTCGTTATGGTCTCTATGAATTATTGGTCATGCCATTTGGGTTGACTAATGCACCAACAATATTCATGGATCTCATGAATCATGTGTGCAAACCCTATCTCGATCAGTTCGTTATCATGTTTATCGACGACATATTGATCTATTCTAGGACCAAGTAGGAACATGAAGAGCACCTACGCCTAATCTTCAAACTGTTTAAAAAGGAATAACTATACGCCAAGTTCTCCAAGTGTGATTTCTAGATTGGGGAAGTGCAATTCTTAGGTCATATTGTTAACAAAAAGGGAATTCACGTGGATCGTGCAAAGATTGAGGCGATAAAGAATTGGTCGGTTCCCAATACGCCTAGTGAGATACGACAATTTCTTGGATTGGCAGGATATTATAGGCATTTCATTGAGGGATTCTCTAAGATCACTCAGCCTCTCACTGCATTGACCCATAAAGGCATAACGTATAAACAGGGAGAGAGTTAAGAAGCAACTTTTCAGTCGTTGAAACAAAAACTTTATAGCGCGCCGATATTAGCATTACCAGAGGGAAGTGATGACTTCGTGGTTTACTGTGATGCTTCTATTCAAGGACTCGGTTGTGTTCTGATGCAACATGACAAAGTGGTAGCCTATGCCTCGAGACAACTGTAAGTGCATCAAAAGAACTACATTACTCATGATTTGGAACTAGGTGCAGTAGTCTATGCCTTGAAGATATGGAGACATTACTTGTACGGTACCAGATGCACTATTTACACCGATCACAAGAGTCTCAAGCATATCTTTCAGCAGATTGAATTGAATATGAGGCAGCGATGCTGGGTGGAATTATCGAATGTGCTATCAAATATCACCCGGGAAAGGCGAATGTAGTCGTTGATACTTTGAGTAGAAAGGAAACCGCTAAACCCCGATGGGTGGGAGCCTTACAGCTTATGATTAGCACTTAATTGCCTGAACAAATCAGGGAAGCTCAAGCGGAAGCCTTGAAAGCAGAAAACATTGAATCTGAATCCTTACATGGGATGGACAAACAGTTTGAAGTGAAAGCTGATGGAATTCGTTACTTCATGGATAGAGTTTGGGTACCCTTATATGGAAACCTATGAGACTTGATTATGAGTGAGGCACACAAGTCTAAGTATTCTATACATCCTGGTTCTGATAAGATGTATCATGATATGAAGGCGCACTATTAGTGGCTTAATATGAAGGTAGATGTAGCTACATACGTGAGCAAGTGTTTAACCTGCTCTAAGGTTAAAGTTGAGTATCAGATGCCATCTGGGTTACTGCAACAATTTGAGATTCCTTTGTGGAAGTGGGAGCAGATTTTTACGGATTTTATTACTAAGTTACCCAGGACTCCTAGTGGTTGTGAGACAATATTGGTGATCGTGGATTGAGTGACTAAGTCGGCTCACTTCTTGGCAATCAAGGAAACAAATAAAGTGGATAAGTTAACCCAGATTTACTTAAAGGAGGTAGTTTCAAGACAAGGTGTACCAATCTCTATTATTTCTAATCGTGATGCTTATTTTACATCCTATTTCTGGCAATCATTGCAAAAATATTTGGGTATGCATCTGGATATGAGCACTGCCTATCATCCACAGACTAATGGGAAAGTGAGTGTATGATTCAAACGTTGGAGGACATGTTGCCAGCTTGTGTGATTGACTTCGGGAACAATTGGGAAGTCCATCTGCCATTGGTGGAGTTTTCTTACAACAATAGCTATCACACTAGCATTAAGGCAGCACTATTGAGGCGTTGTATGGGAGAAAGTGTAGATCACCAGTTTGTTGGGTGGAAGTTGGTGATAGTCAGTTGACTAGCCCCGAATTGGTGCATGAAACTACTAAAAAGATCATGCAGATACGAAATAGTATGGTTGCAGCACGAGACTGACTGAAAAGCTATGGAGACAAGAAATGAAAACCTTCAGAGTTTCGGGTCGGAGACAAGGTATTGCTGAAAGTCTTACAGTGGAAAGGTGTGATTCGATCTGGCAAAAGAGGCAAACTTAATCTGAGATACATTGGACCATTTGAGATTCTAGAAAGAATCGGTCCAGTGGCGTATCAATTAGATCTGCCTGACTCGTTAACTGGAGTTCATAATGTTTTTCACATCTCGAACCTAAAGAAGTGTTTATCTGATAAGACTTTGGTTGTACCACTCGAGGAGGTGCAAGTAGATGAGCAATTACGGTTTATTGAAGAACCGGTTGAGGTGATGGATCGTGAGATTAAGACTCTTAAGCAAAGCAAGATACCCATAGTCAAAGTTTGTTGGAACTCAAGACGTGGACTAGAATACACGTGGGAATGTGAGGATCAGATGAAACTTAAGTATCCTCATTTGTTCGAAACGACGACGATAGCCGGCTAAGGTAACGATTAAATTTCGGGACGAAATTTCTTTCAACATCAGGATGATGTGACAACTCACTCGATTTCTTTTTACCAATGCAGTAGACCAGTGATGTAACACAACCATGTAACACAACTTTCAGGACGAAAATTCTTTCAACATGGGGATAATGTGAGATCCGGTAATTTTCCGTTACCAAACTCCGTTAGTTTCATTAGGTCTTGCATACACGTGACGTGAGCACACACTAGTTGTCGTTGAACGTTGGGACCTAATAATAATTAGTTATGGTTAACAGATAATAACTTAATTAATAATTTTGATTATTAATTTGTGGTTATGTGATTCATAAATTTTAAATGTTAATTGTGAATTTTACTTGATAATGTGACAACATGTGATATTTAATTCATGTGTTTTGTTGCTAGTTAAAAATATATAATTATTATTGTTGAATAATAATATATGAGTTTTGTAGTTAAAAGTATTTGAAAGTGTTAAAAGATTTAATTTTTACAAAAGGTGATCAAGGAGGGGGCTAATTTATAAAACTACTAAACTTAATTTTAGTAAAAAACAACCCTAGCCCCCATTACCCCCTTCAATGGGCTGAACCGTTCACCATCCATCCCCTTTGCGATTTTGATCCAAAAACACAGTACATCATTCGATTTTGCTTGGTTCCAATCACTACTATGTGTTAGCAAGTCCAATTCTTGATCATTACACGATTAAAGGTAACATTTTGATTAGTTTTTCATAGTTTTTGATTGAAGAAGAACCCTAGTTCAATTGGAGCATGATATCACGAAATTGATGTTGTTTAATTATGTTTTGATGTTAGTTGTACTGCACTGATGTTAGTTTACATGGATTATGCAAGAAATTCATCGAATTGATGTGTTGTTCATACGTTACTGTACGTAGTAACTTTTGTGCATGAGATTTGGGAATTATGATGAATCGATGATGTTTACCATGTCTAGATGATTTCTATGAACTAGATTAGATATAAAGTTGATGAATTTATTAATGAATTGGATGATAGATTGATTTTGGGTGTTACTTTCCAAAAAGGGAAACTTTATTAATGTAAATCATTGGATATTGTGAATTGGACATGTTTATGATGTTTGGATCATGCTATAAGCTTGTTGATGATGTCTAATGTGTTAGAATGTGTTAATTGGGTCATATGGATACTTAATGGATTACTTGAAAATCTAGATTTTACGGAATATTGCAAAAGTGTTATGTTTATGTTAGGAGGTTATGGAATCATGTTTAGGATTATAATAGATCTTTGTTGTGTATGTTAGTTAGTATGAATCTTGTTGAGTAATGTGATAATGAATGTCATACACGCATGCAAATCTGAGGCCCCTACTTAGTAGGATTGGCAGGGTTTAGGGTATGAAGTCGTGAGTGGCTTTATATGGCATGTAGTGCATGATCAAACTCAATGTATGATTTGTTAGTTATGATGTAATTATATTTATGTTAAGCATGTTGATTGGTCGAGGTTCGCATGTGTTGTATGATAATCTATGTTGGTATGATGATCCTGTTAGTACTTAAGATTCATAATTTGGCATACGTGAATAACTTGTATGATGATCATGTGTTATGAGTTACTAAACTTGATCAAACTAGATTTCAATTAACATGTTACCAATGGGTCAAACGGGTCAACTAGGTCAAATGAGTCTTTGTTTTACAAAATCCTTGTGTCAACGTGTTTGTTGAGCACTTAGGGTTGTTAAACTTTTGATTACACATACTTATGTACTCGCGTGTTCTAGGTAACCTTTGACGGGTTGTCTTTCCACTCATCGTTTGCTTTTGTTCGTTTGCGCAAGAGGTGAGTTCAATGCCCCACTTTTATTTACTCTCTTTTTGGGGGAGAAAGCATACTTTACTTTAAAATGCTTTACTATTATAACATGTGTTTAGTATGACATTGTGCGTATACTATTGAAAGCCCTTACACTTTTGGATCGTTAATTAAGGAATCTAGCGGGAAATCTTGGGTAGTACTACTGGGTTTGACAAGCCCCACCCGTATGACTGGAGGTCAAGCGGGTGCACTATTGTCCTAAGCGACTAACAACGTCACGACTTGGTATGTCGTGGCAGAAGGCAAACAAAAGAACATAGTCAGCTTCGATCGCAAAATCACTATGGTTATTACTTATGAAATTAGACTAGCTATCTATTTCAATACACTTGTTATATATATTTTACAAATGCTATTTTTTATGATGACTTGCAAACTCTTGAACTCACCAACTGTCGTGTTGACACTTTCAGTATGCTTTTCTCAGGTCTTTACTAGCAGTTGCCCTTAGGAGCACTCACGTGTCAAGCATGCTTTGAACAATCATTGATTTACATTTGGTTTATTGCATATTCACATACTTTGTTTTGGGCTTGTATTTTGCGCATGTTACATTTATTACTTTGGGTTTGAATTATTTACAAAATGCTTCTGCAATGTTTTAAAGTTTTAAACTATGGGTTGTCTTAAATGTTACATATAATGTCGTTCTGAGTAACTAATGACTTGGATCTTGGTTTGTTCACTAGGCTCGTGGTAAAACGCCGCACGTGGATTTTGAGGGTGTGACACTATATATTAATTCAGAATATACATTTGAGAAAATACGAATTAAAAGTTTAAAAAATATATGATCTAAAATATAAAATTTAAAATTTTAATTGGTACCTTTTGACTTATTTAAAACTTAAATTATTTTGTATGTTGTGCTTATTTATTTATTTTGAGCATTTGATAATGGATTTTCAAATAAATTTTAAACTATTTTTAGCATTTGATAATGGATCTTATTGATCTGATTTTTACTATCAAATCTTATGAAATGAATGACAAGCAAAGGGCTGCTAACCATTTGAACTCAATGGGAGCTAAAACAACTGCTTTGTATGCATAAATGACAAGTAATCCTAACTATTATGTGAGCTAATCACAATTGTGTCAGCAACAAAAATTACGAAGCCCTATCATTCCATCTATCCAAGAAACATTTGTCCCTCATTTCTAAGTCCCTATTCAAGTCAATTCACTTCCATGCAATCTCAACACATATCCTCTCAACCACAACTCACCGATACCCATCCAATCAGCCTTCGTATCATACTCAACAAGCTTTTGTTGCCAACTCCATCCCATCTAAACAGACCATTCAGACTGCTGAAGAACATCTTGCCTTGTTTACAACTTTCATGTCTAGCTATGATGCATTTATGGCTAGAAGATTAAGTGCACCAAACATACTGGTCGGTGAATTATAGCAAGTTAACCTAGATGATGTTAAAGAAAATGACATTAAATACATATGGATATGGTGGTGTATAGGGCAAACAACTTTGTAGAAGAACGGGTTGGAAAATGTTCGAGGTGAATAATTCAAGTAAGATTGGGTTTAATAAGACTAGTTTGAGGTGCTATTACTTTGACAAACCTGGGAACTTTGCTAGCGAAAGCACAAAACCAAAGGTTAATCAGAATGAAAGTGGCAAGAAAATGGTGACAACTGAAGTTGAAACCAAAAGCGATTAAGCTAGTACGTCTAATAACAAAACTCTTGTATCTCAAACTGATGAAGGTTATGACTGGTCTGATCAAACGGAGATACTGGATCTCAAACTTTCCACAACTTTATTGGTAGAGGTCAAAGTCACTTAAGAAGAAGAAGAAGTTGAATAAAATCTATTTGCATAATTTGTATTAAGTGACCTACTTTAAGGAGTTTTTGCTGAAGCTAAAACAAACAAAGATAATGAGAGTGGTAATACTGAGCTGCTATTGAGACTACTCCAGCACTAGTAAAGAAGACTGAGGTTGATGAGAATGTCATTGAAGAAAAGGCTGTTAAGAATACTCGAGCTACACAAGAGAAGGAAAGCTTAACTTCCATTGCTGTTGAGAAGACTCTAGCACCTATGTATACTCAAGATGATAATGATATTGAGATTACTCCAGCTATATTAGCAGGAAAAGAAACTGAAAAAAAGGAAGTAATGAAAGCATTCATGGTGGAGGGAGTGCCTAAAGAAGCTTCAAAGTCAGTAGTCACAAATGAGGTATATATTAATCTTTGTACTTATTCCTGTATTGAAAAAGTCCAAAGATACAGAGTTTATAACGAGCACTTGATTTTAGAAGTTAATAAACTTCAACATCAAGCTCAAAAATATAAAACAAATGAAAAGATTTTCAAAAAAAGCTAGAAGGATCAAACATATCAATTTATCAATTACAATTTAATCTTTATGAAAAAAATGCAAAAATAATGATTTGACAAAACATAAAAATGACCTAGCTTAAAAAATAAACAAACTTAATAGTGAACTCTTATCTGCCAAACTCACGGTTAAAAATTCTGAACTTTCTTCGAACCTGGTTGAAGGTATAATCAAATCACAAATGACACAAAAGATTAATGGTGGTAAAAGTGGTATTGGATTTTCCAAAATTGCACCACCAGTTAATCATGATTATACATGTTTTCCTTCATCAATTACCACAACAGATAAAGATATGAACTATGGAATGGGTCTTCAACCAAATTATGCCTTAAAACCTGCAATTAACATTCCTTTGACTGTTGATTCATTCATAAAAACCAAAATAAAACTTAATGATGTTAACCTTTTTAAGGAAAGTATGAAGAAAGATGGTTTGGTGGAAGATTGGCATAGTGATGATGAAATAGATTTTCTAGATAATAATAATAAAAAATGTAATGAAAATTCATCTTCTTGTATATCATCACTATCGATTAATGAAAAGTCTGATATTTTTGTTTTTACAACTGATTGTTCAACCGAGTCTAACAAACAAAAGAAGTTAAAAGCAAAAATCCTTCGTAAAGAAAATGAAAGAAAACAAATTACAACATCATTATGTGACTTGAAAATTGCTTTCAAGAACATATTTGTTTCAAAAAGCAATATAGATAAGAAAGATTATATTTTTAAAGAAATGAATGCTCGCTTCTTTAAAAATAAAATTCCTAATGATGCCAACCTTGTGACACAAGATGTGTGTAGATCAAGTGTCATGAAAACTAGTCCAATTTCAGTAACAATGTCTCAGAAGGTTAAAGCTACAGTGCATGCCTCATCTGTAACATCCGACCTATTTGGTAATGTAAACCCAAAACCCGAACCCATTTTGATATTTCATACAATGGAATTTTTTTAATTTATTTATTCAAAAGCAATAAATGTGTTATTTATTTAATTTTGTGAATTGTATTATTCAATTGTTATTTGTTATATAATTTAATCGATTTATAATAATTTTATAATTTGTAAAATAAATTTTTATAAATTTATAAAGTTTTATTCATTTATAAGTTTAATTATTAAATTGAAATAAATAATTAAATTCAAAGTTTAACAAATTTATAAAGTTTATAAATGTTTTATAAATAACTTTTGTTATTATTAAATTAAGGTTTTAAAAGTTAAGGGTTGAAACCATAATATTCGAAACTTAAATTTAAAGTTTTAAACATAAAATAACAATACCATAAAACACCAGGGACCAAAGTGTAATTGTTTTGAAACCCAACTCCCCCACCATCGACCGCTGTTTTTCTGGCCGAACTCCGGCGGCCCTCCGGCGACACCAAACCATTCCTAACCCTGATTTTAACCCAATTAAATCAATGATTCAGCTTTGCAAGTCAGTTTCGAACCCATCAACCATTTTAATTCGATTAAACCCAACCGTTGGGCCTCTATCAAGCGAAACCAAAGCTTAATCAAAATCTAGTTTTGTTTCAGCTCTAAATTCATCAAATGACATGAATGATTGACGTAAAACGCATACGCGGGCACTATGAATTCAAACCATAACGTATATGTGTTTAAATCCTGTAATTATCATTAACTAATTTCGAAACACCCGAATCAACCCCATTAAACTCGTTTAAATCGAAACAGTTGTAATTGGGACTATATAATTGAGGGTAAACCATCCATTTGATTCCTTTATGTTATCTGAGAATCTAATTTCATCTTTCAAACACACACTATGCAATCGGACTCTCCCTAAGTCGCGGTTATCCTTTTTCTGTTCATCATCAATTTGATCTTCTAATGGGTAAGGAATCATCACACACACTCATTTACATGTTCTAAACAAAATCCCCATGATTGAATTTGTTATTGTTTTCGATTCGGGGTTCAATTTGGATCAAAATCAATCTTGGGTTCATGTGGAATTAGGAGAAACTTTGTAAATAGTCTTTTTATATTTTGCAAAGCATAATTAAACCAGGATTAGGCTTTCTCCCACCGGTTACAACTCGCACAAACTACATAGGGGACTCGGGTTTGTACCCGGGCACCCTCTGCTATTTTTATTTATCATACTTCATTTGATTTTTATTTCAGAAACAAAATATAATTAAATTATTAAAGTCATATAAAAGTTAAGTGTAAAATGATATTAATTCATAATTAATTATGTAAATTTTCAAAACAACTTAATTTCACATTTATTTATCTTTTGAAGATTATAAATGTTATAAAAATATTATTTATTTATTGATAAGTTTTAAATTTTATAAAAATTTTTTAAAACAAATGTAAATTATCTCAAGTTATTTCAAACTAATGTTATTATCAAATTAATTATTTTGACCAAGTTATTAAATAGTTATTTATTAAATTAATTATTCCATTTTCACAATTCAAACTCTATCTATCATTTAAACATTTGACAATTCTACTTCACTATTTACTTTCAAACTTAATCATTTAATTGATTTATTTTATTTAATCAAGTTCAATAAATTTGCTATATTATTTAAAATCATTTGTTTAACCCAAATTCCAATATAAACCCTAATTTTTAAGGCCCCGTTCCCGGAACGTTTACAGTTGGTCATTCATAGCATCATTCATTAGTAAAACTCATATAAAAAATTTAAACATAAGAAAATATTACCGCGGAAGAATTATCAGAACTATTTCATGCATTTATAGTTACTTTTGCCAAGTAATACATTGTTGATTAAAATCACAAAAAAGTAGTTGTATTACAAACTAACAACATTTTTCTTGCATGAGATGGATGACAGTCTTTGTTTGCCAAATAGCTTCAACTCCGTGCCACCCTCAGCAACCACATTACCTGCCAACTGGAAATACATATAAAAAGTCAACGTTGCAGAATGAGTTCTTGTTTAATAATATAGAAAATATAATTTTGTAAACTTCACTTGGTGATCATTCATCGTCATACATAATCAATCATTAAGTGATTCATTATGTTTCTTTCTTTCATTATCTTTCACTTTCATTGTCTAGGTTTGCGCAAAGCAAAAGTCTATATTGTTGGTTGGCAACAAATGCCGAACCCCTGTCGGCAAAGGATTTTTTGGTAGCTAACCCATTCGACAGTTGACCCACACTGCTAGGCATGATGCCTGCTCATGAATACGGGTCCCATTGGTTTGGTCAATCCCCAGGATTAGACCCTAGATGTGCATCCTGAATCAGTCACACATCAGTTGAGCTAACGACATCAAGGTCGTGCACCTCATTCCATTATGCTTTCAAGGCTTTTCCATTGATTAAAAGGGCCTGGGGTTAACATTCATTAAGTTTCACTGTCTTCTTTTATTTCTTTGTGTCCACTTGGTTATGAAAAATACTTTTAAAATATTCACTGTTTTAATAATCATATACCATGAAGTATAATAATAACTATCCATAACAAGCAGCCCATAAGAAGAAAATCAAACATTAGAAACATTAAACAAGCATAATCTTTCCTTATTCATCAGTACTTAACACTTAAGTTCTATTCCCAAAATTTTAGAAAAACCCAAGTCTTTAGACAAATGCGGATGAACACAACAAATACGAATGAACAAATGCGGATGAACATTTCTCATGAAATATTCTAAGTGTCAGGAAATGCGCATGAACCGAATGCGGCTGACTAAAGCAATACACATGGACACTGTAGCAAATACGCATGGGGAAAACAAGTGCGGATGAACACTTTGACTGTACTAAAGGCAAATGTGGATGAACACAGCAAATGCGCATGAAGACATAGCAAATGCGGATGAAGACTTAGCAAATGCGGATGAAGACTTAGCAAATGCGGATGAAGACTTAGCAAATGCGGATGAGGACTTAGCAAATGCGGATGAACAAAAGACTTAACTGTTAAATGCGGATGAACACAAAAACTAACCTGCAATGCGACTTATGCCATTACCAGTTCCCAATCATCATTCTAACATGAACACAACTTAGATCTATCAGTCTGACACTTAGAACATCATAAGCATCAAGCGATCATTAAGAGAATCACAAAACATAACTATATCATCATAATCGTCCGTACCATACATGGGAACCATAACTTGCTTCGAAAACATCAGTTAAATATGCATACCAGCCCCAAATAAGCTGAAAACGTTTAAAAGAGGGGATCTAGAACTCACCTTAATACCTTACGAGTAAGACTTCTTCAGACCCACAAGCAACCTCGAGTTCTAACACCTAAACATGCCAAAAACAAGCAGCCAAACACAAGCAAACACACGAGAATCAGTCCAGCAGCTCGAACACAGCTGAAAACTTAGTAGAAAACACACGAAAACCTCACCTACAAGCAGATCTTCTTCCTTCTCTCTCCAGAATTCGGTTTGCAGCTCTTCTCTCTCTCTCTAGCATCCAAGAACCATGTTTGAAAAGGAAAGAGTGGGCTGCCATTCCTCTTTTAACTCCTATAATGGGCAAATTTGCCACTTGCACCACTTTAACCCTTTGACTTGGGATATTTCACCTTTCTTTCTTTTTTACTCTTCTTTTCTTTTCCTTTTAGTAAATTTCCGGGTGTTACAAGTCCACCCCCTTATAAAGGTTTCGTCCCCGAAACCTGTCACTCCTCGAACAGTTGTGGGTAATGCTGCCTCATCTCTTCTTCAGTTTCCCATATAGACCTGGATCCTTTCTTGTGCCTCTCCTGTTTTCGCACCAGTGAAACCACTATATTCCGCAGCCTCTTCTCTTTTTTGTCAATGACGGCCACTGGCTGCTCCACATGATTGAGCCGTTCTTCCCCTTTGATGTCCTTGAGTGGTACAATCATATCCTCATTGGCTAAGCACTTTCTCAATTGAGATACATGGAATGTCGGATAAATTCCATATAACTTATCGGGTAGCTCTAACTTGTAAGCCACCTCTCCAACTCGAGCAATGATTTGGACAGGGCCTATATACTTCGGGCTTAGCTTTCCTTGCTTCTTAAACCAGATGATCCCTTTGCAAGGTGCAACCTTCCACATAACTCTATCACCCAGCTTGAATTCGATCGGTCCATGTCTCTTGCCGACATATGATTTCTGTCTGTCCTTTGCTGCTTCCATAAAGGAATTGATCTTCTCCAACTTTCCAATCGTAGCCTTGATCACCACAATGCTCTCCAGCTCCTTCTGCCCGAAGTCACCCCAATATACGGGTGTTCTACACTTCCTATCGTATAGCATCTCGTAAGGAGGTATACCAATGCTGGTAGGATATCTGTTATTATATGAGAACTCGGCTCACGTTAAGTGTTCGTCTCAACTTCCACCAAGGTCGATGACGTATGCTCGTAGTATATCCTCCAGCGTCCAAATCGTCCTTCCCGACTGACCATCTGTATGGGGATGATAAGCTATTTTGATATGTAGCTTCGTCCCCTCGCATTCATGGAATCTATTTCAAAAACAAAAATGTAAACCGAGTGTCACGGTTAGACACTATAGACACCGGTACACCGTAACGAGTCATAATCTCTTTGAGGAACAGATCCACCGATCTCATATGAATACGTCTCGCGGATCGGTAGAAAGTGAGCACTCTTTGTCAGGCGGTGAACTATCACCCATATAGCCTTCTCATCCTTACGGGTCGTCTTAGTCAATGGTGAAGCTATCTTGGAGAAGTCTTCAATGAATCTTTCGTAGTAGCCCGCCAAACCCAAGAAACCACGAATCTCATATGGCATCTTTGCAGACTTCCATTGCATCACCATCTCAACCTTCGCCGGGTCCTCCATGATCCCTTTAGGATTAACCACATGACCTAGAAACTAAACCTCGCGTAACCAGAACGCACACTTGGAGAACTTGGCGTACAACTTCTCCCTTCTAAGCGTCTCCAGCACCTCTCGAATATGTCCGACGTGCTCTTCTTCATTCTTCAATAAATCAGGATGTCATCGATAAATACAATCAGCATAGGCCGACATGCCCGATTCATCAGGTCCATAAAAGCAGCTAGCGTGTTGGTTAAACCAAAAGACATAACGAGAAACTCGTAGTGTCAGTAAAGTGTACAAAATACTGTTTTGGGAATATCCTACCCCATCACCTCGGTAACGGATACCGATTCTTCACAGTCAACTTATCCAGCTCACGGTAGTCGATGTACATCCTCATGCTACCGTCCTTTTTCTTTACAAACAAGACCAGAGCACCCTAGGGAAAGATACTCAGTTGGATAAACCCATTATTCAGCAACCATCATAACTGGACCATCAGTTCCTTCATCTCGGAGGGAGCGAGATGATACGACGCCTTCGCAACAGGTTGGGCACCCGATATCAAATCGATCTGGAACTCGATCTGGCAGTCTGGTGGCATACCTGTTTGATCCTTCGGGAATACGTCTGGGAAGTCACACACGACCGGTACATCGGAAAATCATGGTACTGACGCATCCACATCTTTCACATAAGCCAGGTAGGCACTACATCCTCGTCTCATGCACTTCTCGGCCACCACCATTGAAATTACCTTCGGAATAGTACTAACCCTATTGCCATAAATCATTACCGAACTCCATCAGGCACTGTCAATTGAATCATCTTCTTGCGACACACAATATCTGCCTCACAAGCTGCTAGCCAATCCATCCCTAAAACCACATCGAATCCACCTAGGGGCATCATGAATAATTTAGTAGAGGACCTATGGCCTTCCAACTCTATGCCACTGTCTTCTACCATAACAGAAATCCTAATTGACTTACCAATGACAGTTTCTACATCAAAGGGCTTGCAGGACCGTTAAAGGGTACTTAAGCTTGCACTTAGTTAACACACTTAGGAGGATCTTAAGTTCACTTAACAATTCAAATAGGGAACTGAGAACTTTTACTGAAGATACATGACAAACACAAGTAAAAACAAGAACAAGAACACAAGATAAAATTTTCAAGGAAGTTGTATATTGCTTCTCTAGTTCTATTACAAGTGTTGTACAAGTATGTTTTTGAATACAAGAACCGGAGACTACTTATACTACATCCTACAACCGTCAATATGCAAAAAAACTATTGGAAGTGACTAATCTAGACAACAAGACCAGCCTAAAGTCAAAAGGCAGATTGCCTTTTGACTTTTGACTATGACATGCCATAGCTCACTGACTTTCCTATTACAAAAAGCCAAAAAGGAACAAAAACAGAAACTTACAGACAAAGACCTTATCTACTTTATCATAAAGCATGGAAGTTTCACCAAATAATGATAGTTGGTGAACCACCGGAGCATGTAGCGGACAGTAAGTCACTTTATGATAAAGTTGATGAAAAATATATCTTTTCTCTCTCTTCAGAAGAAAATTAGTCTCGTCTTTAAACAGCTTCGGAAGACTTTGTCTTGAGAGCTTCGGAAGACTTCATCTTTTACCTTCGGAAGAGTTGAGTCTTTGTCTTCAGAAGACTTTACACTTAGAGTATTTTCTAAGTTAAGTGTAAAGCTTCCGCGGCAGTTTCTTCTAAACTTTGGCTTCGGAAGATTTTACACTTAGCATTTCTCTTGAGTGTGTAAAACTTTCGAAGCTGGTTCTTCTTTGTTCCAAAGTGCATGTTGGAAGACTTGGTTGTTTTGGTATCCTTTGGTTGCATCAGCCTCTTAACTTCAGAGGTTCCTATAGGGCTCTTCAATCTTCTTATTCCTAGTGGGCAACTTATCACAGAAGGTAGCAAAATAAAACTCCTACTAGCACCAGAATGAAAAGCACATAGGCACAAGTTCGGTTTACTAGAAATGTACCTGACACCGCGTCGGGGTCCACCCTAGCCTCTACCCAAGTTATAGCGAATGCTTTAGCCTCCTCCCTCCGCCCACCTTTTCAGTCCCCTTCTTCGCCCCGGAGCTCTTAGTCCTCGGCTTCTTGAAGTCCTTTCTTATATTCCCCTTCTAGCCACAGTTGTAACATTTCACCACACGAAAACTCCTTGCCATGTGGCCCTCCTTCCCACACTGGAATCAGGCGTTCGATCATCACCTACACTCTCCTGCATGCCCCTTCCCGCACTTCTCGCACACCTTCACTCCTATCTCAGTTGCGGCCACCTTGCGTTCCCCTACCTTTGCCCTTTTTCCCTTGGGAGGGAAACCACCACTACCAACATGTTTTCTACTCTAGTTCTCCCCCCTCCTCTCATCTTTCCTTATAGCCCTAATGACCCCAGTCACCACAGACGGAAAAATCGTGTGCATGACTTGGTGAACTCCCTCAACTACAGCCTCCTTCACTATGGTCATCAGGTTAATGCTCTCATCCCTACCTCCATGGTGATGAAACTCGGGCTCTTTAGGAGCCGCTTCAGCAGTCCTAGCCCCATCTCTCGTGACACGTGGTCCAACACCACATCCACCGCGACCTCCACCTCTAAAAGCCCCCGAGGATCGACCACCAGCCATCCTCAAAACACTATAAGATTCAAACACCAATGCGGTCATTCAAGGTAATAGCTCAGATTATGTCAAGTATAGTAAGTCCCTAATTATAGTGGCCAGTTGTGATTAGCCACTTACTTTACTCTTCATCCCCCAAGCATTCCCTATCCAGACTACATCAGTATCCAAATCTACTAAGCACATAAATCAAATAGCACAAGCACGTAATACAGGTTCACTTTATGAAAAAAATTACCTGATGGCACGTAGCTACTTGGACTGGCATCCCTCCATTCGGTCCTATTCTCAGTTTAAAT
The DNA here is from genome assembly GCA_025506505.1 of Flaveria sonorensis. NCBI lineage: Eukaryota > Viridiplantae > Streptophyta > Magnoliopsida > Asterales > Asteraceae > Flaveria > Flaveria sonorensis. The sequence continues at coordinate 18,992,708 of CM046425.1, read as the reverse complement.
TTAGGTTTTTGATAAAATAATTTACCCAATTCTCTTAAACTTTGGCTCTGATACCAACTTATAAGGCCTCGTTTCCGGGACGTTTACAGTTGGTCATTCATAGCATCATTCATTAGTAAAACTCATTTAAAATATATAAACATAAGAAAATATTACATCGGAAGAATTATCTGAACCATTTCATGCATTTATAGTTACTTTTGCCAAGTAATACAACGTTGATTAAAATCACAAAAGAGTACTTAGTTGTATTACAAAATAACAACATTCTTCTTGCATGAGATGGATGCCAGTCTTTGCTTGCCAAGTATCTTCAACTCCATGCCACCCTCAGCAACCACATTACCTGCCAACTGGAAATGCATATAAAAAGTCAGCGTTGCTGAGTAAGTTCTAGTTTAATAATATAGAAAATATACTTTTGTACACTTTACTTGGTGATCATTCATCATCATACATAATCAATCATTAAGTGATTCATTATCTTTCTTGCTTTCATTATCTTTCAGTCTCATTGTCTAGGTTTGTGCAAAGCCAGAGCCTATATTGTTGGTTGGCAACAAATGCCGAACCCTTGTAGGCAAACGATTTTTTGGTAGCTAACCCATTCGACAGTTGACCTACACTGTTAGGTATGAAGCCTGCTCATGAATACGGTTCCCATTGGTTTGGTCAATCCCCAGGATTAGACCCCAGATGTGCATCCTGTATCAGTCACACATCAGTTGAGCTAACGACATCAAGGTCGTGCACCTCATTCCATTGTGCTTGCAAGGCTTTTCCATTGATTAAAAGGGACAGGGGGTAACATTCATTAAGTTCCACTATCTTCTTTTATTTCTTTGTGTCCACTTGGTTGTGAATAATACTTTTAACATATTCACTGTTTTAATAATCATACACCATGAAGTATAATAATAACTATCCATAACAAGCAACCCATAAGAAGAAAATCAAACATTAGAAATATTAAACAAGCATAATCTTTCCTTATTCATCAGTACTTAACACTTAAATTCTATTCCTAAAATTTTAGAAAAACCCAAGTCTTTAGACAAATACGGATGAACACAACAAATGCAGATGAACAAATGCGAATGAACATTTCTCAAGAAATATTCCAAGTGTCAGGAAGTGCGCATGAACCGAATGCGGATGACTAAATCAATACGCATGGACACTGTAGCAAATGCACATGGGAAAAACAAGTGCGGATGAACACTTTGACTGTACTAAAGGCAAATGCGGATGAACACAGCAAATGCGCATGAAGACTTAGCAAATGCGGATGAAGACTTAACAAATACGGATGAAGACTTAGCAAATGCGGATGAAGACTTAGCAAATGCGGATGAGGACTTAGCAAATGCGGATGAACACAAAAACTAACCTGCAATGCGACTTATGCCATTACCAGTTCCCAATCATCATTCTAACATGAACACAGCTTAGATCTATCAGTCTAACACTTAGAACATCATAAGCATTAAGCGATCATCAAGAGAATCACAAAACATAACTATATCATCATAATCATCCGTATCATATGGAAAACCATAACTTGCTTTGAAAACATCAGTTAAATATGCATACCAGCCCTAAATAAACAGAAAACGTTTAAAAGATGGGATCTAGAACTCACCTTAACAGCTTACGAGTAAGACTTCTTCAGACCCATGAGCAACCTCGAGTTCTAACACCTAAACATGCCAAAAACAAGCAGCCAAAAACAAGCAGCCAAACGCAAGGAAACACACGAGAATTAGTCCAGTAGCTCGAACACAGTTGAAAACCAAGCAGAAAACACACGAAACCTCACCTACAAGCAGACTTCCTCCTTCTCTCTCTAGAATTCGGTTTGCAGCTCTTTTCACTCTCTTGCAGCTGAGAACCAAGTCTGAAAAGGAAAGAGTGGGCTGCCATTCCTCTTTTAACTCCCATAAAGGGCAAATTTGCCACTTGCACCACTTTAACCCTTTGACTTGGGATATTTCACCTTTCTTTCTTTTTTACTCTTCTTTTCTTTTCCTTTCAGTAGATTTCCAGGTGTTACAATTTATTTCTTTTCTTTCAATCATTATTATTCTAACAAAAAGACAACACTCTTAGGTTAATCGTGAGGAAAACCATTGGCTATCTAATGTCAATGAGAGAGACTATGAGGGAGAACCTGGTATTTCAGCTATAGTGAAGGGGAAGCGAGTCATTATTACTATTGAGATTATTAATATTGTATCACTGTTACAAGGCCAACCCAATGCTCCTGTGAAGCTAGATGATGATATTGCAAGGGATAGTCTGAGGAGAATGGGATATCACCATCGATATCCTTCACTGGAGAAGAAGCATTTACCTCCATTCTAGAAATTCTTATTCCATGTGGTTGTACATTACTTGCGCCACCTGATGGCGAGATTAGATAGCCTTAGTGCTATATTCGGATCACTGCTGCTTTCATTGGTCGATGACTTACCATACAGCATATGCAAGGCCATATTCATTGAGATGTAGAAGAACGTTATCACATTTCCCGAGAAGAAGTTCATTATGTATCCCCAGTTTATATAGATGATAGTGAATGTTGTTATCCTGAGTTAACTGTTTCTAATTCCACTACTTATACAGTTATGATGATAAAGAAAGATATTTTCACTTACTTGATGGCTTCGTGAGGGAATGCGTGGAAGGGTGATCACTTTGTTAAACCTGGCTATTTTATTGATGGATTTTAGCCTAATGATTAGACTTCACAGGAGCAAGCTACTACTGAGCCATAGTAGACAAATCTAGTTTCTTCATCTTCATGAACTCCTAATGATGCTCCAGTGTAAGGTTTATACTTAAAAGCTGATGCAACCAAAGCAACTAAAGAGCTCTCAGCATGCATGCATGAAGTACACAGTAAAGTTACTTCAAAGGTTTTACACAACTCAAAGGAAATAAGCTAAGTGTAAAATATTCTGAAGCCAAATGACAAATCTTCTGAAGCCAAAGATGATGAGAGGCCAATGACTTATGTGGCTCAGAGGAGTTCAATCGAAGGAGATATGGTTAAGTTGAACAAAGAGGACTGGTTCACTAAGAAGGAGGAACCAGAGAAGCTAACCCCTCTGTTTCAAAACATAAAAGAACCAGGAAGGAAGGTGTCAGATAAGAAGATTGTGAGTTGGAAGTACAACTCAAAGCTAAAAATGTTTATGATTAAAAGATGTGGAGGAGGGATCTGTTATTTGCACAAAAGGAAGGCGTTTATGACCCTTCCTAAGTGGGATTTGAGGAGATTGCAGAGATTCCCCTCCTAGATTCAGCTTTGAGTGAACGTGCTACATTGTTGGAGAATGAGATCCGTCAAGGCGTAAAGGACAACTTTGAAGCTTTTGGATATATGAAGCCAGAGAGGAGACGATCAAAGAAGGCTCTAGATTGAGAGACCAGGAAAGGAAAGATTGCGTTAAAGCAAAATCCTACAAAGACCGTCAACCGAGTGAGGATACCCGATCAACAATCATCAAGACTACAGAAATTCGAGAAATGGTTTTATGACAACCAAACTAGAGAAGCAGTAGTGCGGGTAAAGAATGAAGATAAGATAAATCAGTTCATTTCGATGGAGGTATTCTCATTCAATGATGAGGATCCGAAAGCTGGAGAAGAGACAAAGACGGAAGCAAGCCTGTTCGAGCGGGTAGCAAACAAGGCTAGGGGTGTGAGATCAGAAATCAAGCAGCTCGAGAAGAGCATGCAAGAACACGAGGATTTGGAGGCAGAAGTTGGAGATTTGTCTCGACTGATGGAGAGAGCAAAGGCCAGAGCTGATCCAGAAGACCCGGCAGGAGAATACCCCCTAGGGGGAGTATTGATGATCAAGAATAGGGTGGTATTCACCTTGTCATTTGTTTTTGTTTAGTTATAGTTAATGATAGCTTAGATATTAATGTAATAGGATGTAGTTTACTTTTGTCTTCTTTTGTATTCCGTGGCATGCGAAACTGCATGCGAAACTATAGTTTTGCCCGGTAGTTTCTCATGCCATGGTGCATATAGTTTCGCAAAACTGTATGCGAAACTAGGTCCTGTGTATATATATATATATATATATATATATATATATATATATATATATATATCTTTGTTCTTCATTATGTAACTCTTGGAACTTGATTGATATTACACATTTGAGTTCATTCTTTGTTTGTGTATTGCTAGGAGCTTATATTTCATACATTTGAGCATTATTCTTCTTAATCATCAGAAATCCTCTTACAAATGGGTCTTATATTTGATTTGTGTTTATATTCTATCATTACTTGGTCCATAAGCTATTATACTTAGTGATATCTTGTGGATTTCAGTGTTTAATCTTCATTAAAAGCATGTTCAAACGATCATTTGGACCAACAATGCGAAACTGAATTAGAAAAAAATAATAATAATAAAATAAAATAAAATTATAAGTAAACTTATACAATATTTTAATGATAAGAAATAGTAAATGGATAATATTAATTAATATTAATTAAAAATTAGAATTTTTTAAATGTTTTGTAACCTCCAGTGATCTAACGAACTCTTAGTTTCACCTGCAGTTATCATGGGGAGGTTAAAGTTTGATCCTAGATCTAACGTGGTGGCATATCTAAATGATCACGATCCTAAGTTTGATGGATAAAGAGATGCCATTGATTGGCTGAGGAGATCTCCCATTTTCTATGCTGTTTCTCACTCTCCTACCATAGACGAGAAGCAGATTAGAGAGTTTTGGAGAATGGCTGAGTATGATGCCAGGAAAAGGATTATTAGAGCATCTATTTAGGGAGAGCTAGTTGAGATATCGGTCGAGACAGTGTCTAAGGCCATGCATCTGGAGGATGATATGGGGGAGAGCATTGATATGACTGATACAGAGGTGATTAGAGCGTTTAAAGATATTGGTTATGAGGGAATAGATTTTGAGAAGAGGAAGGAGATCAAGAAGTCCTTTCTATATAAGGAGTGGATGTTCATAGCTCATTTGTTCATCAACTGTCTGGATCACAGGAAAAGGGGATCAGATGGGCTGAATCTAAGATGTTCCACAACTATGATCATGTTCTGTAAAAGGGAAAAAGCAAACATAGCTCAGATTATCCATGATTATTTGCTGGAGAACATCATGGCTCTGAAGAAGGATAAGTGGCTGCTCTATCCCAGATTTATTCAGATCATTCTAGATTACTTAAAGCCAAACTTGCCTAAGCTTGGGGATGAACTAAGATTGACTCCAATGAACCCAAAGATCTTTGTAGACTGTGCTGCCTCCAGGCATGATTTCTCAGGGAAGATTACATATCTGCTGGAGAGCATGTATACAAAAGAGAGGTGGAATTATATCAAGACTCTAATCCCTCTGGAGGAAAGGAGAGCGGCTGAAACTAGGGGAAATGTGGAAGAGATTAGGAAGAGGAAGAAGTATACAAAGGAATCTGATATGACCTTTGAAGAACAACTAGATAAGATTGAGGAGGAACTGAGAAAGAAGAGGAAGAAGAAGAGTGCTGAGAAAACAACTAGAGCTGATTCCCTGATACGGGAGAAGAGGAGTAAGAGCAAATAGCCAATCATCCTTGAGACCAATCCTACAGGAGAAGGTGAGAGGCCAAGGAGAGATACAAGATCAAAGTTTGATAAGGATGTGATCATAAATGTTAACACATCCTTATCAAATGAGCTAAGCATGATTAAGACCAAACTGATTAACTCAGAGGAGAGGGAGAAATTAAGAGACTTGGAAATTGAGGAGATGAAGAAGGTGATACTGAGCCAACAGGATCTAATCAGAAGGTTGTTAGAGGAGGTGAGTGATTTGAGGAGAGCTGCAGGTGCTGATGATGTACTGAGTGCTGAGCAAATCAAGGACATCACTAACACATCAAAGTTCCCTTTTATTCATAAAACATTCGGTGTTGGTGCTAGTGGTGCTGGAACCTCTGGAGCTGGTGGAAGTGGTGCAGGAGGTAATAAAGCTGGTGGCAGTGTTGCAAGAGTGAGTGGTGAAGGAGTAGGTGCTGGAGAGGATGTTGAACAGGTATTTGAAGCTGGATTCATTAATATGGGATTTGACATAGATACTGATCTTATAGGAGATGAGGTGATAAGGAGTGAGGTTCAAGTTGGAGAGAAAGGGCAAACTGAGTTAAATTTAGTTGATGAGGAGGAAGAAGTGGAGGAGCAGTTGGTGGACTATGATTCTGAGCCTAGGTTTTACATAGTTGATGAGAGGCCAATGACTTATATGGCTCAAAGGAGTTCAATCGAAGGTGATGTGGTTGATTTGAACAAGGAGGACTGGTTCACTAAGAAGGAGAAACCAGAGAAGCTAACCCCTCTATTTCAGAACATTAAAGAACCAGGAAGAAAGGAGTCAGATAAGAAGTTTGTGAGTTGGAAGTACAACTCAAAGCTAAAAATGTTTATGATTAAAAGATGTGGAGGAGGGATCTCTTATTTGCACAAAAGGAAGGCGTTTAAGACCCTTCATAAGTGGGATTTTAGGAGATTGGCAGAGATTCCCCTCCTAGATTCAGCATTGAGTGAACGTGCTACATTGTTGGAGAATGAGAGCCATCAGGACGTAAAGGACAACTTTGAAGCTTTTGGATATATGAAGCCAGAGAGGAGACGATTAAAGAAGGCTCTAGATTAGGAGATCGGGAAAGGAAAGATTGTATTAAAGCTAAAGCCTACGAAGACCGTCAACCAAGTGAGGATACCTGATCAACAACTGTCAAGACTTCAGAAATTCGAGAAATGGTTCTATGACAACCAAACAGGAGAAGAAGTAATGCGGGTAAAGAATGGAGATGAGATAAGGCTGTTTGATCTGATGGAGGTATTCTCATTTAGTTACGAGGATCTAAAATTTTTGTGCGAAAACCAGATCAAATTCAAAGCTGGAGAAGAGACAAAGACGGAAGCAAGCCTGTTTGAGCGGGTAGCAAACAAGGCTAGGGGCGTGAGATCGAAAATCAAGCAACTCAAGAAGAGCCTGCAAGAACATGAGGATCTGGGGGTAGAAGTTGGAGATTTGTCTCAACTAATGTAGAGAGCAAAGGCCGGAGCTGATCCAGAAGACCCGGCAGGTGAATACCCCCTAGGGGGAGTATTGATGATCAAGAATAGGGTGGTATTGACCTTGCCGTTTGTTTTTGTTTAGGTATAGTTTATGATAGCTTAGATATTAATGTAATAGGATCTAGTTTACTTTTGTCTTCTTTTGTATTCTGTGGCATGCGAAACTGCATGCGAAACTGTAGTTTCGCCCGGTAGTTTCTCATGCCATGGTGTATCTGTATGCGAAACTGTATGCGAAACTAGGTCATGTATATATATGTATCTTTGTATTTTATTATGTAACTCTTGGAACTTTATTGATATTATAGATTTGAGTTCATTCTTTGTTTGTGTATTGCTACGAGCTTATATTTCATACATTTGAGCATTATTCTTCTTAATCTTCATAAATCCTCTTACAAATGGGTCTTATGTTTGATTTGTGTTCATATTCTGTCATTACTTGGTCCACAAGCTATTAGACTTAGTGATATCTTGTGGATTTCAGTGTTAAATCTTCATCAAAAGCATGCTCAAACTATCATTTGGACCAACACTTTTTGTAATACATTAGGATGTGAGATGTGGCATGTCATAGTCACAAGTCAAAAGGCAATCTACCTTTTGACTCTACATTGATCTTGTTGTTTAGATTAGTGTTTCCAGCTGGCCTTCAAAGTATGGCTGGCTGTAGGATGTAGTATAAAGTGTCTCAAGTACTTGTATCTTTCTTAAGCTTTGTAACACTTGTAAAAGAACCTGAGTGCAATATACATCATTCTTGAAAACCAATATCATCTTGTTATTATTCTTGTTCTGTCTCATATTTACTTGTGTTCTTAGTATCATCTATACAAACTCGGTTCCCTATTTGATTTGTTAAGTGTTATAATTATATCCTCATTATGAAACTATTGCATTGACCCCTTTCAACGGTCCTTCAATTGGTATAAGAGCATTTTTGGCTCTTGATTATAAGATCTCACCATCTTAAATCCTTTAGTTTCACAAAACACTTAACAACTGAAAAGGCAGCTCTTACCAAAGCTGATATGGAAATCGATACTATGACAAAATCTCCACTGATCACTCCTGATGACTTTGATACTTGGTGCCAAAGAATGGAAGGCTTAATCAAGTCTCAAGACAACAGGATATGGGGATCTGTTGTATTAGGACCTCATGTACCATGCACCACTTCAGCTGCTGCTAGTGGTGGCATGATACCAAAGGAAGTGGCTGACTACTCAGAAGAAGACTAGAAGAAGATTGATGTAGATCAGAAGGCCATGATCGCTCTCTAAACTGCTCTTCCTAATTCTATCTATAGAGGCTTTAAGAAGTGCAAGACTGCTAAGCAACTATGGGATGCATTGAAGCTTATGTACGAGGGGTCCAATGAAGCAAAAGGAAACAAGAAAGACCTCTTGAAGCAGCAGTTTAAGAATTTCACCTACAAAATAGGTGAAACCATGACTTAACAATACTTTAGGTATGTTGAGATCATGGATACTCTAATGGATGTTGGAGTAAATATTGAGAATAGGGATATTGCGAGGAAGTTCATGTCTGCTCTTCCTAGACAATGGACACACTATTGTGTGGTCATTAAGAGGACTAAAAACCTCAAGACCCTTACTCTCACAGAGTTGTATGGTATCCTCAGTGGATACTAGATGCAGATGAACAGGCAAAATCCATTTGGCAACTCCTCCAACAATCAGCAGGGTTCAGCCCTTCATGTGGTTAAAAGAGACTGCAAAGAACAACAACATCATCTACTCTGCTACCCTGAAAACTCACAAAAGGGTCCTTTCATCATGTTCCTGGAGACACCAAGGGAGAGCTACATCCAAGGAAGCCCATTCCAAAAGACAAGCTCTTCACAAGCCTTTATGTCTGCTGATGAAAGCAGTGGCAACTTTCTCTTCAATCTTGAAGACTTGGACTGTATCCATCTAGATGATCTGGAGTACATGGAAATAGTCTAGCAAATTGCTCTTCTCACTCATAGGGCCAAGAAGTTTTATAAGAGAACTGGGAGGAAGTTTCCCAGTAATGCATCCAGTGGAAAGTTTGGGCTGGATAAAAGCAAAGTGAAGTGTTACAGTGGTAACCAAATGGGACACTTTGCTAGGGAGTGCGAGGCACCAAGAATAAATGGTGGCCTAGCACAAACTAGGCCAAACTACACTGATGGAGCTCCGATGACTGAGAAGCCCAAGCAGCAAGCTGCAGTTGCTGTTGAAGAAGGAGGCTTTGATTGGAGCTTTCAGGTTGAACATGTCTCCCCAAACCAAGCACTGATGGCTGATCATGAAGAAGCCAAGGTACTTGAGCATCTTTGCACCCCTGAATATATTGCTAAAGTTAATTGTTACAGGTCCTATAACTTGGAAATGAGATCTGATCTTGAGTCCTTGAATATATTAAAAGCTGATTTTAAAAGAGCTAAAAATGATTATAAACTTAAGATAGAAGATCTAGAGAAAACCATTTCAACTCTAAGGCATGAGCACACAAATTACAAGACTCAAACTAAGAGTCTCATTACCAAGTTAACTGAATGCCAGACTGAGCTTGTGATCAGCAAAGCCTGGGCAGAAAAATATGTTCTTGAAGAAGAGACCTTCAAGAACATCATATCCTCATCCTTGCATACAAAGATTTGTTATCAGAATAAGCAGGGACTGGGATCTACTGAGACAGTTCCTCCATACACTCTACTATCTGTAAGATCTCTAGGGTGTGAAACATGTCAAGATGAGCTTCCCCTTATAGACCCTATTCAAGAAAAGGATGAAGATGAAGAGGAGATAGTGAAGGATGGATCTGAGATGACTGAAGAAGATCATCCAAAGAAGGGTCACTATTCTCCTGAGGAGAGAAAAGAACCAGGTTTAAGCAAGTCCAAGAGAAAGAACTTGATCAGAGCAGCAAAGAGAAAAGCAAAGAAGGCTCAAGAGATCAAGGCCACCTTCAACTCCAAGCAGAAACAAGTCTTTAATTCTGTAGGATTTGAAGTGGTAAAGACTAAGGACAAAACTATGAACTCTAGTACAAGGAGTTTTAGTTTATGTCCACCTCATCCCTATGAAGAAAAGAAAGCTGATCAAATGTGCACCACTATTGCACAGCCTGAACCATCCATTTCCAAAAGCAAGCATCACCCTGAGGGGCCTGTTGCATGACCTGTGAAGATGAAGATGGGAGTGGAAAGTGATCAAGCTAAGCTTTCTACACAAAAGAAGACTCTTAGAAGGAAGCTAACTGAATATGTTGTGTGTGGTAGCACTTCTCATCTTGCTAAGGATTGTATCTATAATCCCAAAAGTACTATCTACATGACTAAGAAGAAGACTTCTAAGAAGAAGAAGAAGAAAACAGCTTCGAAAGGACAATCTTTTCCTTTCGGAATCTCCAAAGTAAAGTTGAAGACAAGTGAAAACTTGCCTTCGGAAGAAAATTTGGTATTGGAATAAAGGAATGCTTCTGAAGTACTAAAGTTTGCTGTAGTAAATGTAAGATCTTCTAAAGATCCAGTCTCTAAAACTTTTGAAGCTATCAAAACTTCTAAAGTATTGAAGGTCAAGTCTTATCTCCCAAAGATGGTGTGGAAGATAAAGGAAGACCATGTGACTAAAAGTTCTTCATCAACAACAGCTGATGATCCTCAAAGCTTGAATATAGGATCAATTACTATTTCATTATCTTCAGTGCACTTTGACAAGCTCAAGACTAACCATCTCTTTTTGTGTAGAAATAGCTCAAGACCAAAGAAAATGTATGGATCATTGATACTGGCTGTTCTAGAAACATGACAGGCAATGGCTCTTTGCTTCCAAACTTTGAAAGAATTTATGGAGGGCCGGTTGCTTTTGGAGGAGATTCTGGTGGTTACATTACTTGAAGGGGTAGGGTCACAAATAGTAAGCTTAGCATTGAAAAGGTAAACTTTGTCAAGGAGCTTGGGTAGAATCTTCTGATTGTATCCCAATTTTGTGATCAGAGACACAACATGCTCTTTACTGAGCATGAGTGCATTGTTCTCAAGCCCGGGGTGGTCATTCCTCAAGAGCATATCCTGCTCAGAGCCCCTAGGAAAAAGAACAAGTACAAGATGGACTTGCAGGAAACATGCCCTTCAGGAGAAGTTTCTTGCTTATTGTCTAAGGCCAATAGTGATAAGTCTTTCCTTTGGCATAAAAGAATGTGCCATGTAAACCTTAAAAATATAAACAAACTAATTAAGAATGATTTGGTAATTGGAATGCCAAAGAAAGAGTTTACAAGTGATGATCATTGTGTTGCATGCTTGAAAGGGAAGCAACACAAGGTATCTCACAAGCCGAAGGAAATGAACTCTATCACTACACCCCTACACTTATTACATATCGATCTCTTTATCCCCACCAGTTTAATGAGCTTAGAAAGGACCTCTTATTGCTTGGTGATCACAGATGACTTCAGAAGATACACTTGGGTCTTTTTCTTTAGAACTAAGGATGAGACCCCTGAGATCTTGAAAAGCTTTATTTTGAAAATTGAGAATCAATGTGATCATAGGGTCAAGATTATAAGATATGATCAAGGAACCTAATTTAAAAAACAAATCCTTGACACATTTTGTGATGAAAAGGGTATTACAAGACAATATAGTGCTCCCAGGACTCCTCAGCAAAACGAGGTTGCTGAGAGGAGAAACAAGATACTTATTGAAGCTGCAAGAACCATGTTGTCTGACTCTAAACTGCCCATCACCTTCTGGGCAGAGGCAATCAACACTGCCTGCTATGTGCAGAATAGGGTTTTAGTGGTTAAGACTCATGGTAAGATTCCTTATGAACTGTGGCACAAAAGAAGACCTTTCATTGGTTTCCTTAGATCATTTGGATGTCCTTGCACCATCTTGAGTACCAAAGATCAAATAGCCAAATTTGCCAAGAAATTAGATGATGGATACTTTATTGGATACTCTTCCCAGGCCAAGGCTTACAGAGTATACAATCTCAAAACCAGAGTAGTTAAGGAGTCAGCCAATGTGACCTTTAATGAGCACACACCCTGTGTGAAAGATTCTGGTCCTGATTGGCTGTTTGATCTTGATTTAGTTACTAACTGTTTTATAAATATCTTGTGAAGATATTTAAGGATCTATAGGTATCTTATCAAAAGAAGATTTTGATACATGATTTGAGCTGAGAAGACCAACTAATCAAACTACTTCAGCTCCAGTGGTAACTAGCCCTATAGTTAGAAATCCTATCAGCAAAACCTTGTCACATTCTTCAGCTGACACATCTGAGGTGCCTATAAATTCCAGCATAGAGGCACAAAACTCAGATGAAAGAATTTCTAATATAGGAGGAGATGGAGGTGGTGAGAGTGATCAAGAATTTATTGATGCTGATAACCACTACATAGAAGACAACATTAATGATGTAACACACTTATTGGATCAAGTTTCACTTGATAAGTGTGTTGATGTGGTGGATGATTCTCAAGCACCAGATCTGAATTTCACAAATTTATATCTGTCCAAACAACATGTTGTGATTCCTTAACTAAGAATCCATAAGTCCCATCCCACCACAAACATCATTGAAGATGTTAAGACTGGGGTGAGAACAAGTGGACAAACCCATGACAAAAATGTTTTTCTTCACTCTTGTTTCTTGTCCCAGATAGCGCCTAAGAAGGTTGAAGAGGCTTTGAAAAGATGGAAGTTGGGTTGAAGCAATGCAGGAGGAGCTGCTTCAATTCAAAAGACAAAGTGTTTGGAATCTATGTCTTCTTCCTCAAGGGAGGACTACCATAGGTACCAAGTGGGTTTTTAGGAACAAGAAGGATGATAGAGGACTTGTCATCAAGAACATGGGAAGACTAGTTAGGATATACATAAGAAGAAGGGATTGACTACACAGATGTTTTTGCTCCTGTACCAAGACTTGAAGCTGTTAGGATATTCCTAGCTTTTGCTGCATCCAAGGATTTCAAGGTCTACCAACTTGATGTCAAGTGTGCCTTTTTATATGGGGTGATTAATGAGGAGGTGTATGTCAAACAACCACCTGGCTTTGCAGACCCAAATCATCCTGATTATGTCTGCAACCTTAACAAAGCTCTCTATAGGCTGCATCAGGCTCCAAGGAAGTGGTATGAGACACTATCATAGTTTCTCTATAAGCATGAATATAAGATAGGTACTATTAATGGAACACTCTTCATCAAAGGAACAGGAAATGACTTGATGCTAGTTCAAGTTTATATAGATGACATTATCTTTGGGTCATCTAATTCAAAGCTCTCCAAAGACTTTGAGAAGCTGGTGAAGAATATATTTGAAATAAGTGCCATGGGGGAACTTAATTTCTTTCTAGGAATTCAAGTGAAGTAGGTTAACAATGGCATCTTCTTAAATCAGTCAAAGTATGTACAAGACATACTTACCAGGTTTCACATGACTGAGTGCAAGGTTGCTAAGACACCCATAGCCAAAAACCACTCTTTAGGACCAGATCATGAGGGGGAGCATGTTGATGAACATCTATCAGGGCTATGATTGGGTCTCTTATGTACCTCATAGCCAGCAGGCCTGATATCATGTTTGCTATATGTATTTGTGCAAGATATCAGGCCAACCCTAGGATGTCACACCTGGTTACTGTCTAGAGAATTGTCAGATATCTCAAGGGTGCTCCCGAATCGGGCCTTTGGTATCCAAATAATTCTGATATCAATCTGTATGCTTATACAGATAATGACTATGGGGCTGCAACATGACTGCAAAGTCAACATCTGGGGGATGTCAATTTCTTGGTGGAAGGATAGTCTCCTGGCAATGAAAGAAACAATCCTGTGCATCTGCCTCAACTACTAAAGCTGAATACTTTGTTGCTGCAAGCTGCTATGCTCAAGTGCTTTGGATTCAAAATCAGATGCTAGACTATGTATTCAACTTCAAGGAGACTCCATCTACATAGAAAACAACAGTGCTATCTCAATCACAGAAAATCCAGTTCAGTACTCAAAGACAAAGCGCATTAATATCAGGTATCATTTAATTAGATATAATTTTGAAAATGGATTGATAAAACTAGTTAAAGTTAACACAAATGAATAATATGCTGATTTGTTCAAAAAAGCTTTTGATGAGTAGAGATTTAAGTATTTTGTATCAGCTATTGGGATGATTAACTTTGAGTAGATTTTTCTTAAACTGAACTCAAGATTATTTTTAATAATATGTGTGTATTAAGTTGTCTATTTCATCATCATGTAAGCCCAATTTACTTTGGAAGAAACTTTTCAAAATGACATACCTTAGAATTTTGGATATATATTCCTTTGGAAGACATCAAGTTGTCTTTGGAAAACAATTATGTCTTCAAAATAAATAACTACTTTTGAGAAATTAACCTTCAGAAGAAATTTGATTATATATTTCAAAGCTTTTATTTGTCACTAAGTACTTATATGTATTGAAGGACTATTTTCTTCCTGAAGCAATTAAGTCTCGGAAGCTTTATTCTCCCTTTGAATAAAATTTTTGATATTTGATATCTTCCGAAGAAAAATCTATCTAGTAAGTAAAAATACTCTAATTATTTTTTTTTCTGAAGAAAAATTCTTAGAAAACTAAAGAATATCTTCTGAAGCCATATTAGCTTCGGTAGTTTTTCTAAAAACCTTTTAAAGACAAATTACCTTCGGAAGATTTAGACTTCTAAGAAAACCAACTTTTGGGCACCTTTTCTGAGGTGAGACCAACATTCTAATTTCAAAGTTTATCCCTTTGCATTAACTTTATCTCAAATCCATACCATATATATTTGTACAATGGTTCCCCCTCTTTCACTATTCACCTTCATCTGCAAGATTCAAACCCTAAATTCACCCATAAACCAACCTTGTTCTTACCTTCCTTCATCTCAAAGCTACTCTAAATGGCCAACCCTGATCCACAAAACCTGCCTGATTTCTCCATGCAACTACACAGACAACATAATCAGGTTACTCTGTTAGTGTCTGAGAAGGATCCTGGCTTCTTAGACGTTTGCCATTTCTTGGTTCTATCCAACTACTTCACCTCCCTCACCATAAATCCTCCACTATATGAAGATTAGCTCTTGGAGTTTTGGAGACTTACCAATAGATCATTATGGATTGGTAGAAGGCACTATCTGCCACAGTGCAGGGTAGGATGATTTTCATCACTCCAGCCACCATTCGTACTCATCTAAGGCTGGATGATGAAGAAGGTGAATTGTCCTTCCCAAAATCTGCTATGAACCAGTCTTTCAGACCGATGGGCTATGAGGGTGATTACACTATAAGAACCTTTAAGAAAGGTAAGGTCTCCTCCCAATAGAAGTACCTCCTCCATTTTGTCATCCACTGTTTATCAAACAAACATGGAGGGTGGGATCAAATTCTAGAAGTCCTTTCCTACATAGTCCATGGATTGGTATAAGGGGTCAAGGTCAGGTAATCATAATTTGTTTATGCTAATTTACTTGCAAACTTGGACTCCTTAGAATATTATATGTTCCCTAGATATGTCCAGTAAATTCTTAACTATGAACTAGGCTCACAGTTAAGGGGAATAGGTAATGTTCTTAAATTGGGACAGATGAAGCCCAACATCTTTAAAACAATGAGAAAGCCAACTGTTGGCTTCTTAGGGGTAGAAACATCCCTAATCCCAAAAATGTTAGTGCTCATTGCTCAAGGTGACAACTTAGCAACACAAGCTAATGTTGACCCCACACCTTTCACTTCTGCGCCACCCACACAACCACAAATCACCATCACCTACCAAAGAAAATCCAAATGAACCATTGAACAAGCTACTCAGGTTGTGCGGGCCCTTATATTATCACCTATGTAGGAGGAAGTGGACACTAGAGCTCCCACTTCCCCTAAGGAGGAAACCACTCCCATCACTTCTAGGATCAGTGCTGAGGTTCCTTATAGTTAGCCTGATAAGCTCACTACACCAACACCAGCCTTAAGCCTTCACTCAGAGTCTCAAAACTCTAGTGAACAACCTTTAGAGGAAAGTTACCATCCTCAACCTCTAGACCTCAATCAACCCATACCCAACCTAGAATTCTATGATGACGAAGACATGGGATTCAGTGAGTACCATAAGTCTCTCTTCTCCACCCCTGCTCAAAGAGAGATGAGTACTTCTAGCTCACCCATGTCTAGCCTACATCATCCACCCACAACTGAGGTGGATCTCCTTGAACCAGTTTAGGAGGTCCATATGGAAGAGACTCTCACTTCTTGAAAGTGATTACATCTTTAAGACCTCAACCATGGGATTGACACTTCAACTGAAGCTTTCATGATGTAGGGGAAATCCATCAACTAAGAACTTAGTGCTAATAAGGAGCAAGAAGACTTAGGTCCTATTCTCTTATACCCCAGTGATTCTTTAACTGAAGATGAGGGGAGTCTGAAACTAAAGGTGCAATAACCGACTAATATGGACTCTCTCATACAAAGTCTGTTTGAGGAGGGTATACCAAGGGCTATGCCTTCTCCATCTCACCCTGCTAAGAACCCAATAGTGGGATGGAGATATGATGATCAAAGGAGAGCCCTGGTAATCTCTAGATCTCAGGGGCAACAAGAGATCATTAACTTCTACACCCTGAGATTCTATGAGAGCACATATCTAGTTGACCTTCCACTTGTCAACCCAAGTCAAAACAAGCAAGCTGTAAGGTTAGCTGATAGGATTCAACAGAGGGTGCTTGAAGAGTTCAAGTTGAAGACAAGACAATATAGTCAGAGGCTAGCAGGCAAGACTGTTGGTCAAATGGATGTTGAGGTGGAACCCAAGATTAGCTTCGAAGGGGAAACCTTGACTGAAGGCCCAATAGTTGAGCTTGTGAACCTTAAGATTACAAGAACTGCTTCAGCACCCATTACCCTCAGTGAGGCACCAGCTGGTGAAGGTGTCTCATAGCCTCTCTCTAGCCAAAACTCAAGTGAAGAACCAAGCAATAAAGGCCAAAGCACTTTCCAACTAGAGTCACAAAGGCCTGTGACTGACAAAGGTAAAAGGAAGTTGACTCCTGAGGAGATTGAGGAGGAGGAAAGAGAAAGGAAGAGGAAGCTAAGGGGAGAGAGTTCAAGTGGGTCCCCAGGCTTCATGGAAGCCATAATCAGGGTTGCTCCTAGGCCAAACACTCAATATGATGAGTTAAGGACAACCAAATTAAACTACTTGGGGACTAGAAACTACAACATTGATGAACTCATCTCTCTTCCCTTAGAAGAATTGAATGAATTGACTGACACTGAGTTGTCAAAGGAGAGGAAGGAGTAGAGGATGTAGAATTGCTCCTCAAGATCAAGTAAGAAAGGAGGATGAAAAGACTCTACAAGCATGCTCTTACCCTCTCCCCAGTTCAAGAAAGCCTTGAGACAGAGGTTGTGGCCATTGAGCAACAACTTTAGCTAGACAAAGAAGCAAACATACAAAATATGATTAACTACCTGAGTGCCACTGGACTCTATCAGGCATCTGCACTTCGTCCCTTGTCCTATGACTACGTAGAATTTGAGTACCTCAAGCAGCTCGAGCAACAAGTAATGAAGGAACAAAGAGCTGCAAAGAGAAAGATGATGGAAGAAGCTGCAAAGTCAAGAGCCATCATTCAAAAGAGTCAAAAGAAGTCTGCTGATAGGCAGAGGATGATAAGCTTCTTGAAGCTGTATGGATTCCCTGGAAGGAGGCTTGGTCCAATGTCTCTATCCACCATAGATGAGCATATTAGGGTGATCAAGCAGAAGATTTAAAAGGGTGAGCTCATTGACTTGCATTCTCCCCTAAGTCAGGCTGCACCTGAAGTTAAGGTCAAGGTTGAACCACAAGAGACAACATAACCTAGACCTAGTGCTAGACCAATATCAACTTCATCTTCTGATCCACAGCAGGGTCCTGATCCCTCTCCTTCTGAATCTATGAGGGAAGAGGACCTAACTGAGAAAGACATACAAGAACAACCTGGTGCTGAAGGCTAGTCTTCTCAGTTGAAATCTAGAAAGTGGAAGAAAAGGATGGCTATTAAAAGGGACAAGAAGAGAAGAAGAAGTCCAAGGCATCCACCTCTACACCTCAGGAAGGGTCAGAACATCTTGAGGGTGATCAATAGGAGGCTGCTCATCCAACTCCTATTCAAGAAGAGCCTCTTGCTGCTGGGAGACCCAACTTGTCCTGGACCTATGCTGCTAATCTGGACAGATGGTGTGTCATCAGAGATCAAGGAGGTCAAGATGTCTACTTCTGGCAAAACATACTTGATCTTTCTCTGCATGATCTCTATGACATGAGGAGATACTATAAGAGTCTGAGGGATCCTGTCCAAATGATAAAGAAAGGAGTGGTCGTGATCATAATGAGGACTGTCAATAGATGAAGTAATCTCTACTGTTTTGGTAGCATCAGCCTAAGGGGAGTTTGTAAGGTTTATACTTAAAGGCTAATACAACCAAAGCAACCAAAGAGCTCTCAGCATGCAAAGTTTTACACAACTCAAAGGAAATAAGATAAGTCTAAAATCTTCCAAAGCCAAATGACAAATCTTCTTAAGCCAAAGATGAAGTCTTTTGAAGCTTCAAAGATAAAGTCTTGTGAAGCCAAAGACTGATTTCTTTCGATGACAGAGAAGACATGATTTCTCTGATCACCTTTTCGACAAAGCTGGACAACTTTCCGCTACCACACTGAAGACTCACCGACCTATATGAGTTGGTGAAAAGGTCCATGCTTTTGTCAACTGTAGATTATGGTCATTGGTCTGTAGCATTCTACTTTTATACCTTTTATCCTTTTTGTAATACATTAGGATGTGATCTATGGCATGTCATAGTCACAAGTCAAAAGGCAATCTGCCTTTTGACTCTACATTGATCTTATTGTCTAGATTAGTGTTTCTAGCTAACCTTTAAAGTATGGTTGGTTGTAGGATGTAGTATAAAGTGTCTCAAGTACTTGTATCTTTCTTAAGCTTTGTAACACTTGTAAAAGAACTTGAGTGCAATATACATCATTCTTGAAAACCAATATCATCTTGTTATTATTCTTGTTCTATCTCATATTTACTTGTGTTCTTAGTATCATCTATACAAACCCGGTTCCTTATTTGATCTGTTAAGTGTTCTAATTCTCTCCTCATTGTGAAACTATTGCATTGAGCCCCTTCAACGGTCCAACATCCAGGAAGTTCTTATTTGGCTAGAATGTCTATTGATGAAGAGATTGATTCTTGGTTTAGTGATAGTAAGACGGTGTGATAGGATTAGAGAAGTTCTGTATATACTGTAAGAAAGACCCAGAGTGCAAGTTACACCTACTAAATGTACTACTAAGGATGTTGATACTGACTTTGTTCCTAAGGATTCACCATCTACTCAGAGGAGGAAGAAGAAGATGGAAAGGAAGAAGGATGATTCTAGTGTTGATATACCAGTGTCTTAGTCTCAAGTCACTGTTAGTGAGGCTACCATCAAGAGATTCCAGTGATAGTTATAGAACCTACTACTATAACATCATCTCCTATGCCCACTATAGATGATATTCTGTGTACACCTCCGAGAGGTCAAGGCGATGATGACACTTTTGGTATGGAGGATTGCATTAACACTCTTCTAGAGTAAAGGCTGACTGCTGGAACCTCTTCTGGCTTACCTACTCATGTTACACTTGAGCAAAGTGTTTAAGTACTGTAGAGAAAAATGTTGGATAAAACTCAACAAATTTTTATCAGCATCCTCTTAATCAAGAGAAAGATGAGAGGATTAAGAATCTTGAACATCAACAACAATTCTCATTTAGCTATGTTTAGATTCTAGAAAACAACATCAATGACCTCACTTCTAGATTTCCATTATTATTTGCTCAGCAAAGGACTACAGAAGTTGGAAAGTTGAGTGGGCAACAATTTGCTGGTCCAGATGCTGCTACTGATACTGTTACTACTGATAAGACAACAAAGACTACTGGTGTTGATTGTGAACCAACTACCACTGTACATGATGAGTTTACTAAGGATCAACCGGTAGTTTAGCATATTAGAGAGGCGATTATAGAGCCTGAGCATGATGTGTAGCGTACTGAGCCTGTTGATGATGATGATGGATTAGTTCAGGTTGATTTTAGTTATGATAAGGAGGATGATATAGATGATGATGATGATGGTGGTGGTGGTGGTGGTGATGATGTTCATGATGATAAGGGAAAGAAGAATGGAGATGATGATGATCAGGAGGAGATATGGGTTTAGCTGTTGGTCCTTCTGGTATGGGTTTAGCTGTTGGTCCTTCTTGTTCATCAGGTTCTGCAAATGTCTTTAGACCAAGGTCTGATGATCTAGATGAATATGTTCCCTTAGATTTTGCTACTGAAGAGATGTATGAGAAAGAGTTCTATACATTCTAGCAACAGATACTTATTGATGAATCAGATGAGGAGTTTGGTGCTTTTGACAATCTTGATGAAGCTTTAGATTACACAGATGTTTTTAGGAACCGTGACAACCTGTGTTCTTCAGGTTATACGTTGTTAACTTGACCTTCCGTTATTTGATTATTTTACATTTCTTTCATTAAAAACCCTTGGTGTAGTTTGGATTTAAGATAGCTTAATCAAACTTAACCTAAACTAACAAACTAATAATCAATTCATAATGGATTAACACTCTTAATAGAGGGACTAGAAATGTTAAACTACCAAACTTACTCCCATTTAAATTTTCGAAAACACCCCATAACCGAGCCCATTCTCTTCTTCACCTTTGTAACCATATTTAGCAACCCCTCTTCCCCTTGTATGACCCCCCTCTAAACAGTTCTAAACCTTCATGGTTTCTGCCACAGGCGACCCCCTCTCCATGGCAACCTCCTCCCAGTAGTCACTTACGGTAATGGTGCACCCTTCGACGTCTCCTTCCCTTGCACCGTGAGTTCTTGGCAACCGGCATAGCCTCTGGAAGCTTTGATCGGCATTCATAACATTCGTTTGGTAGGCCTTTTCTTCTCATTCCTCATTTTTTTTCGATTCATTATGGTTTTGGTTTTGTTCGATTGATAGTTCATAGCAATGGGTTTTGCCTGGTCGTGTGTACGGTTATGCGTTTCAATGTGTATGTGTTCCTGCATACAGGTATGTATGTATGTAATTAGTGATGGTGTTGTTTCAGTGTATATAGTCATTATGTTTTCCGTATGGGTGTATTGTTGTGGGTTGCAGTTTGGGTTGTGTTTGGGTTTGGGTGCACACTGTTTGTGTGTTTGGCTGTGTGTACATGCTGTGTGTGAGTGTTGGGTGTGTGTGTGCGCTGTGTGTGTATTTGGCTATGTGCGCGCGCTGTGTGTGAGTGTTGGGTGTGTGTGTGCATTGTCTGTGTTCGGGTGTGTTATGGTGCCTATAAGATGGTGTTAGGTGGTGATCGAATGAGACTCTCGATAGGGGTGCTTTGGGTTTTGTATGTTATTGGGTGGTGTGTAAGTAATATAAAGTTTGTGCTTGTGATTGCTAAGCATGTGTACTTACATGGGATGCGTGAGTTGTGTGTGTGTTTTTGGCTTCGGGTCTGCGTGGGTTCATGTATTGTGTGTGTATGGATGTCTTAGTGTGTGTGAATATCCTTTGGTTAAGCATGTATGTATGCATGAGTGGGTTTTGGCAGCATGTTTATATGGTGTCATATGCATATTAATATTATGAATGTGCAGTAGATATACTAATAATATATGTGTGTTTGTGCATATCAATAACACATGTATGTAGTATATATATATATATATTATATATGTATATATGGCGGATACGTTAGATAAATTTTAATATAGTGTTGTGTATGAATTATATGTATGTAATGTATCATAAGGGCGTATGTATGAAAAATATTAGTCTTGATGCCTGTGTTTGAGTGTGTGATCGGGTTAGGAACGCGAAACCGTATAATCCAAGTGTTAATTTTATGTTAATGAGACGTTAAATGAAATACAAGTTAATCGAAATCCTTATTATTTGTGCTTGCATATACGTGTAGCTGTGCATTCAAGGTGAGTTTATGGCCCAGTTTAAATATACTCTTTTTGGGGAAAGAAACACGTTCTTTTTTAAATGTTCTATCATTTGGTCAGTATTACCGTAATTATCGCATGATTACTAGTGTTGTACCATTTGACGTCCTCACTTTAGAACCATTAATATATGTACTTTAGCGAGGTAATTCTAAGTAGATCTACTGGGTTTCACAAGCCCCACCCGGGCTAGTCACTCTAGCACGACTGCATGTCAAATGGGTGTTTTATTGACCTAGTTATTGTTGTTATGGTTTGGTAACCACAGCCAAGGCATACATATAATTGTCAGCTTCGGTTGTGAACTTCATACACTATGTAACTTGTTATGTAGAATAGCTATCTACTCATATTAATTTGTTTACTGGATTAGTTTTTGATTATATTACTTTTTATCAAAACCTGTGAACTCATAAATCCTGTGTTGACACTTTAGCATGTTTCTTTCAGGTTCATAAGGTGTGAACGTATAAGAGCATTGCATCACTTCTACCATATTCTGATTATTTTTCAAAACAGTTTAAAAGCTAGCTTTCGCAAGTTTACATTTATTTGGGTTGCGTGTGTTTTGCACTAGCTGAATTATAAATGATTAACTATTTACGCTTCCGTAATTGTTTTCATGAAATCGTTACTAATTATGCGTTTGGGATTTTCTGATAATAATGAACGTCTATGTTTTGTAATTAATGTGTCATTTGGTGTAACTATCAGCTGACATCCTGGTTTGTCATACGCCTAATGGTAAAACCCCGTTTGTGGAAATTAAGGGTGTGATAGATTGGTATCAGAGCCAATGGTTATAGCAAACTAAAGGAATTTGCATCTCATTTTCATTGCATATAGACTATAGCCTGATGCCATAGTTACACGCCTATAGGCACATCTAGTTTTGTTTTCTTTCCTTGTTTGCTTTGCTTTGCTAGATTGCTTGCTTTTGCTCATTCCTATAAGAGGTTGATTGCAGGAATGGCATCTTCTTCTTCTCCACCCTCTTCTTCTATTGGAAAAAGGCTTGTTTGCCTTGATTCCCCGCCTTCATCCTCAGACCCATATGAGTGGCCTATGCGCCATAATGATGCTGCCAAGTTCGATTATGACTATCTTTCAACTTACCTCAGCATCCGCCGATCCACAAGTGGGAGTACTATCCTCAATACATGATTCGGTTGATTCGGGAGAAACGTATTCCCCTTCCTCCTGAGCGTCGACCCCGGACTAGATCTGCTCCTTATAGAAACCCTAATGCCCCTATTCTACCTTCTCTTACTTGTCTGCATGAGTAAGCCATAGTCGCTCTGGCAGCCACTCTGCACGTTAAGTGTAAGCACGTCGCCGAACTAATGGATGACAAGATGATGTTGCGGAAAGAGTTAAGGGAATCAAGAGAAGAGATCGAAGAACTGAAGAAGCGACTCAACACCATTATTGATCGTCACAACATGCATGTGAACCATGTTACGACTCTAATTGAATGCGTGGCTAGTGACGAGGAGGACATCACAACAAATTGCCAACGACTTGATAACATGGAAGGCTAGATCAACTCATTGAATATAGTGCTAAAAGCTAAAGAAGACCAGGAAGAAGAACCTGAAGAGGCACCTAAGGAGGATCCGAAGGTAGAATCTGAGGAGCAGCCTGATGATGAGCCTGAGAGTAGCACCGGATCTGTTGATTCACATTGATTTCCATTTTGTTCATTTCATTTGTTTATTAGACTTTTGTTTATTCTACACCAAGATGGGAAGGGTTGTTTCCCATCCGACTGATGTCTTTGGATTTTGATATTTTGTTTAATTGATTGTAGACGTACTTATAATTTGTTTCATCAGAAATTATTATTTGAACATTAAGTTGTGAATGTGCTAAATTCTTTTAACTGCTTATACTTAAATGGAGTTGATATGTTATATATTTACTTGTTTTGGTATGTTGTGATTGTTAAGAATATCTGGACGTGGACGCGGACGTGGTCGTGGTCGTGGTACCATAAACATGACACCAGTTGAACTGGTCGCACTTATAAAATAGCATGTAGCTGATGCATTGGCCAACCACAACCCAAACCCACAGCCCGCTTTGGTCGGTAAGTAATACCAAATTCATTCCTGATGTTAACGTTCTGTCAATCCTATTAAATTAAAACACTAGTTGAAAATTCTGAAATCCTGATCTGAAACTGTTGCAGGTCAAGGGGCTTGTACTTTCAAGTCCTTCATGGACTGCAAACCCAACCCATTTACAGGGATTGAATGAGCTGCAGGACTCATACGTCGATTTAAGAAGTTCGAGTTCGTATTTGAGATGTGCAATTGCCCGGTGGCAAATCGAGTGAAGTATGCTACCGGCACATTGGATGGAGCGGCACTGAGTTGGTGGAACACCTAAGTGCAAATGTTAGGTGTGGAGATCGCCAACCAGACTACTTGGGATGATTTTAAAAACTTGATGAAGAAGGATTACTACTCTCGTGATGAGATGCAGAAATTGGAGATGGAGTTTTGGAATCTCAAGATGTCGGGTTCTGAGATTGAGGCGTATACTGCTCGCTGTCATGAGCTTGCTACATTGTGACCTAATATGGTCAACCCTCCTTCACTGAGAATCAAAAGATACCTTCATGGACTAGCTCTAGAAATTCAGAGTATGGCACTACTTCCCGACCAAACACAATACACGAAGCGATCAGATTGGCCGACAAATTGACTGATCAGGCTGTCATGCAAAGAAAGTTATTCCCGCATGGCTCTACGTCAGTTACTACTGATGGAAGCAACAAGCGCAAGTGGGAATCTGGTCCCAGTAAAAGCAAGGTCAACTCAGCAACAGCCTCAGCACCCCAAGAAATTTGACAACTCCCACACATTTAACCAGTGTTCCTCATCATCTTAGCACATCGGTGGTTATAGCGGAACACTGCCCAAATGCAACAAATGTAATTATCACCACAATGGGCCATGTAACAAGAATAACTATGAGAGAAGCGGTAAATTTGTCCATGCTTCCAAAAATTGTCGTGTGAATATAACAGCCAAGCAGCCACCACAACAGGATGAACAGAAGGGCTGTTATGAATATGGTAGAAGGGCTACTATGAATGTGGTCAGACCAGCCATTTCAAAAGAAATTTCCCAAACCTAAAAAAGAACAACAATGGAGTAAACAATGGTGGCAATGGTGTGGACAACAGGAAAGATAGCGATGGAAATGGCAATGGTAGTGCTAAGGGTAGAGCGTTTATTATTGGATCAGGTGAGGCTCTAAATGACCCTTCTACGGTAGCTGGCATTCCTATCAATGGCTGTTTAGCTTTTGTGTTATTTGATTCTGGCGCTGATAAAAGTTTTATTTCTCATAAGTTCAGTAAGTTACTAGATGTTACATCTATGGCTTTAGACTCGAACTATACTGTAGAAATAACTAATGGTAAGATTATAGAAGCTTCCCGTATATACCACGATTGTAAGATAGGTCTGTCTGGGTATGATTTTAATATTGACCATGTATCTATCACACTTGGTAGTTTTGATGTCGTTGTCGGTATGGATTGGTTGTCTAGTAACCAAGCCGAAATCATCTGTCGAGAGAAACTTATTAGACTTTCTCTTCCTAGTTAAGAGACACACACAGTGGAAGGTGATAAGTGTACTGTAGTGGACGGTATCATTTACTAAAAAGACCATAGAGGAGAAACGAATTGATGATATTCCTGTCGTTAAGGACTTTCTTGTAGTGTTTCTAGAGGACTTGCCTGGCCTTCTTCCATAAGGGCAAGTAGAGTTCCAGATCGAGCTGACACAAGGAGCTGCCCATATCGCTCGGGCACCTTATCGCTTAGCACAGAATGAACTATAGGAATTGTAGAAACAGTTCCAAGAACTATTAGACAAAGGTTTCATACATCCTAGTTCTTCACCCTGGGGAGCACCTGTATTATTCGTGAAGAAGAAAGATGAAACTTTTTGTATGCGCATTGATTACCGGAACTGAACAACGTTACTATAAAGAATCATTACCATAATAGTTTCAGGAGACTACCTTACAAAAGAGGGTCAATGACTAGCAACTTGAGATCATCGATCTCAAGGGCAAGTTAGCTGAGAGACCCATCTAGAGGAGTCAACCAGGCACACAAGAACCTGTGGATGTGGTGGACCTAACTCCTAGCTCCCCTGTGCAAGAGGGTGATGCTCCTAAAAAGGGGGAGAAAGTCGTACTTACAATCATAGAACCTGAGAGTTCCTCTCAGAGTATGGACATGGAAGACTCACTACCCTCACTTGTAGTTTTCCATACTCAACAACCTCCTTAAGTCCACATTGATGTGGACTCACTCATTCAAACCTTGTTTGAGGAGGGTATACCAAGGGCTATGCCTACTCTATCTCACCCTGCTGACAATCCAATAATAGGATGGAGTATGATGATGAAAGGAGAGCCCTGGTAATCTCTAGGTCTCAAGGTCAATGAGAGATCTTCAACTTCTACAACCTGAGATACTATGAGAGAACCTATCTAGTTGACCTCCCACTTGCCAACCCAAGTCAAAACAGGCAAGCTGTAAGGTTAGCTGATAGGATTCAACAAAGGGTGCTTGAATAGTTCAAGCTGAGAACCAGATCATATAAATAGAGGCTAGCATGCAAGACTGTTGGTCAACTAGATGCTGAGGTGGACCCTAAGATTAGCTTTGAAGGGGAAACCTAAGCTGAAGGCCCAGTAGTTGAGCCTGTGAACCTTGAGACAGGAGCTGCTTTAGCACCTATTACCCTCAGTGAGGAACCAGCTGGTGAAGGTGTCTCACAGCCTCTCTCTAGCCAGAGCTCAATTGCAGCACTAAGCAATAAAGGCCAAAGCTCTCTCCACCTTGAGTCACACAAGCCTGTAAGTGACAAAGGGATAAGGAAGATGACTCCTAAGGAGATTAAGGAGGAAAAGAGAGAGAGAGGAAGAGGAAGACAAGGGGAGAGAGTTCAAGTGGGACCCCAGGCTTCATGGAAGCTGCAATCAGGGCTGCCCCCAGGCCAAACACTCAAAATGATAAGTTAAAGGCAGCCAGATTAAACAATTTATGGTCCAGGAACTAAAATATTGATGAACTCATCTCTTTCCCCTTGGAGGAATTAAATGAACTGGCTGACATGGAAGTGTCAAAGGAGAGGAAGGAAGCTGAGGATGCAGAATTGCTCCTCAAGATCAAAGAAGAAAGAAGAAGAAAAAGACTTTACAAAGCTCCTACCCTCTCCCTAGTTTAGGAAAGTCCTGTGACAAAGGCTGTGGCTAATGAGAAACAAACTCAGATAGGTAGGGAATAAGACAGACAAAACATGATTACCTACCTGAGTGCCACAGGTCTCTATTAGGCAGTAGACCTTCTTCCCTTACCATATGACAACATTGAATTTGAATACGTCAAGTAGCTAGAGCAACAAGTGCAAAATGTGCAAAAAGCTGCAAAGAGGAAGACGAGGGAAGAGGCTGCAAAGTCAAGAGCCACCAATAGAGCCAATCTAAAGAAGTCTGCTGAAAGACAAAAGATGGTGAGCTTCTTGAAGCTGTATGGATTCTTCGAAAGGAAACTTGGTCCAATGTCCCTATCCACCATGGATGAGCACATCAGAGTGATCAAGAAGAAGATCAAAAGGGGTGAGCTGGTTGACTTGCATTCTCCACCAAGTTAGGCTGCACCTGAAGCTGAGATCAAGGTTGAACCCCAAGAGACAACTCAACCTGGACTTAGTGCTGCATCACAGCAAGCTTCATCTTCTAATCCATAATAGGGTCCTGATCCTTCTCCTTTTGAACCTATGAAGGACAAGGACCCAATTACAGAAAACAAACAAGAACAATCAGGTACTCCAGGCCAGTTTCCTCAGTTAAAGTACTAAAAGAGGAAAAGGTTGGCATAAGAAGGGACAAGAAGAAGAAGAAGAAGAAGAAGAAGAAGTCCATGACATCCACCTCTATACCTTAAGATGGGTCAAAACATCCTGAGGGTGATCAAGAAGAGGCTGCTCATCCAATTCCTATTCAAGTAGAGCCTCTTACTGCTGAGAGACCTATTATGTATTAGATGTTTGCCACCAATCCAGACAGATGGTATGTCACTAGAGATCAACAAGGTCAAGACATGTACTTATAGCAAAACATACTTGACCTCCCTTTACATGATCTCTATGACATGAGGAGATTCTTTAAGAGTTTGAGGAATCCTGACCAACTAATGATAAAAGGAATGGTCTTGATTCTGATGAGGACTGTCAACAGATAAAGATCAAGACTCAAAGGTCTCCTTAGTTTTGGTAACATCAGCCTAGGGGGAGTTTGTAAGGAATACACTTAAAGGCTTATGCAACCAAAGAACAACCAAAGAGCTCTCAGCATGCACACGTGAAGTACAAGAAAGTTACTTCGGAAGATTTGACATAACTCTATGAATTATGCTAAGTATCAAATCTTCCAAAGCCAAAATTCCATATCTTTCAAAGCCAAAGATGAAGTCTTTCGAAGCTTTAAGGACAAAGTCTTTTGAAGCCAAAGACTGATTTCTTCCAAAGACAAAGAAGACATGCTTTCTCTGAATCACCTTTTGACAAAAGCTGAACCACTTTCCATTGCCACTTATGAGGACTCGCTAACTTATATGAGTTGGTGAAAAGTCCATGCTTTTGTCAATTGTAGATTAAGGTCTTTTGTCTGTAACTTTCAAACTATGTACTTTTATCCTTTTTGTAATATATTAGGATGTGAGCTATGGCATTTCATAGTCACTAGTCAAAAGGCAATCTGCATTTTGACTCTACATTGATCTTGTTGTCTAGATTAGTGTTTCCAGCTGGCCTTCAAACTATGTCGGCTGTAGGATGTAGTATAAAGTGTCTCAAGTACTTGTATCTTTAGATTAAGCTTTGTAACATTTGTAAGAACTTAAGAGCAATATACATCATTCTTGAAAACCATATTAGAGTGTTCTTGTTATTGTTCTTTAACTTGTGTTCATTATTTCATCACTAACTGGTTCCCTATTTGATCTGCTAAGTGTTCTAAATCTCTCCACCTTGTGAAACTGTTGCATTGACCACCCTTCAATGGTCCTGCAGCTTAAGGTCCGTTGGTCTGAGGGGATAGCCAACTCGATTGAGAAGCTCACTATCAAGGTGTTCTGCCTTTTCTTCACCCTTTTGTTGTTATTTGCCTGCTGATTTCTGATCTCTCCTTAGCTTAGATATATGGAGTTTGTCTTCTCTATCTGCTTTCTATTTTAGCTCATGATGTTGTCTATTAATATAAGATCTCATGAAATGAAAGAAGTCAACACCCCTTGGATTGTTTATGTGGTTTACCATCCTCAACCACATCAAATCAAGTCTATCTTCATAAGAAAGTGAACCCAGTTGTGATATGAATGATAAGTACCGGACAAAGCAAGATACACTCTTGATCAACACTTCATCCCACACCTCATCATACTTCCAAGCAACAACCTATCTTTTATCAGTTGATGCTGTTAGTGTGATTCTATCATAAAGCTTCATAAAATTGGTGTTGGCATTTATCATCTCCCTTACTTTATTCCCTTCAGGCCATAGCTTGTGTGGCATAAACTGTCTAGGCTCTTCTATTGGGTGAAGCTCTAGAGGAGCTTGATAATAGGTGGATAAAGAAGATGCTAGATGAGGTCTAATGATTTGAGGCTTTAAGGAATTAGCGAGCATGTTCCCTTAAATTGCCTCTTGCAAGCTCATTCATCTGAGATAATGATCTACCTTCATATGACTTGTAAGGCATCCTTATGTGACTCAACCAGCTTTTGACCTAGGAGTATGTCATCATATCAATTTGAGGATCCTTTGGTAAGTTCTTCTGGAATTTCTGTTGGTCTTTGATCGTTTGTATCTCCTGTATGTTTGCTCACTTTCTTTCTTCATAACTTCTTAAAAGTCTTTGAGTGGATCTTTAACTTCAGACAGGTTAAGATGAATGAATGAATCATAAGGGAAACCTCTAGTTGCAAGCTCAAATCCCATAAGGGTTTCTGGATCATCAGCTAGCAAGTCATGAATGTTCTCAGTCTCTTCTTGATGATTATCATCTTCTTCTTTAGAATCAAAAAGAATGATGATAGGTTCTTGTGTTTGATCAAGTGTTTGGTCAATTTCTCCTTCTTCTAAATTGACAAACTCTACTTCCTGTTGCTTGAACTCATCTTCATCTATTGGTTATGCTTTTACCTTCAACATCTTTAATGGTGGCGATTCAGGTTCATCTTCCTCTATTACCTTTTCTTTTCCTTTGTTTAAAGCAGCAAGGTATAACCTTTTCCTTTTCCTTTTATAGGTTTTTAGAGGCTGTTGAGATGATGATGATGCTTGATGCTTAGATGGTTCAATCTGTTCCTTTAGAGACTCAAAAAATTATTTGATAAGTTATTTCTATTGTTCAGACAAAGGGTTCACAGCAATTATGCTTGATTATGGTTGGTGTGTATCAAGAGTATGGAAGTGTTGTCTCAAAATGGGAGAATAGTGAATGTTCTCAAATAGATATGCTTCACCAAACAATTGATCCATTGAGTATGTTTTGTTAGGAATAATGATTGATTGATTTGTATACTATTCCTGGGTGCTTGTTTCTTCAATAGGTGACAATGGTTGATCAAAGAACTCTTCATTCAACTCATGATCATGATTAACTGAATGTTCTTCCTCATTTAGTCTCTATTGATCAACATCTTCCAACTCTTTGTTTAATTTCTTAATTTATATAGATTGCTCAGAGACTAATCTTTTCCAATCATCAAACTCATTATCCTTGGCATCGGATTGTTCAGTCAAATAAGCTATATCCAGCCATGCACTACTTAAGTCTTGATCTTTTACTTTAACTTTAGCTTTTGATTATTCAAGTTGTTGTTCAAGGAATTCAACAATAACTTCTAGGCTTTCTGATAAGCCACTAGCTTCTTTATTTCTTCATCTTTGGCTTTAAGTTTATCTTTCAGCTTCTTTGCCCTATTGTTTGAGTTTTCAATAAGTTTATTATACCCAATGAATAGAAAAACTTTGGAGTACTCAATCTCTTTTTCAGTTGGTATTTCATTTGCTTGTTCTTTAGTTTCTATTTGCTTAAAATGAACACTCTATTCCTCTTGCTCGGCTTCATGCATAGAGGATGTTCCTACTTCGTCTTGAATAGATGCATGTTCACCCATTATAGCATCAATATCTCGTAACAAAGATTAGAGTGTTTGTTATTCAAATAAATGAGGGCTGTGTGGTGAAGATGGAATGTGTTGGTCAAAATGAAACTACTCTTCTTCTTGAGCTTCTTCTTTATTGGGTTCTTGTTCTAGCATGATAGGCACTTCTTTTTGTATAATAGGAACTGGTTGGATGATGGGATCTTGATGGATCATATTTTGAAACAAGATGTGAGGTTTTCCTTGACCTGGAATCCTTAGAAAGACATCTGGAATAGTAAGATCATGATTGATCATGTGAGGTGGAACAACTACTTCTTCACCAAGATAAAGACTTGACTTGATTCTGTTGAAAACATGTTCATTAAAATGAACTGGCTCAAAAACTACTCCTTCTCTTGGAATGTTTGGCAAATCATCTGAATAAATCTTGGATACATCTTAAACTTGTTCCTCACTTCATTTAAGTTGTATATCATTCCATTGAGAACTTAAGCTTGCAAAGTTGAATGGTCTTCTAGCTATAATGCTTGCAATGGCAGAAGGAGCTCCTTAATGAAGTAGCATCCCATCTAGTCTTTCTATTGGTCATAGTCATTTGATATGTGTCCATGAGACATCTAAACTAGGCACACATATATTCTTTCTTGATTTGCTTCCTGTCAATGGTTCATGTGTAACCAATTTGCCTAAATACATGGAGAACATAGTTCTCATCAAACTCAATATGGTCCTTCAGCATCTTCATCTCCGAACTATAGTACTCTTCGAATCACCTCTTCAGAAATGGTGATCTGCTGATCATAGATAATGGAAATCATAACTTGTTGATCTTGTATTTGCTCCAGATGAGCATTGGTCCAAAACTGGACTATATGATCTTCTATAATCTCTGGCCTGGTAGTCATTGCACGCACTAGTCTTGTTTGTCTTATTGCTTGGTTCATATCCCTATAGTTCTCAGCTTAGGAGAATCAGGGTTTAGATATGCTCATAGGTTATGATCTCTGACAAACACAAGGTTTGCCATATCTACAAATAAAAGGAATGTGTGTTAGTACTTGAGTGACTGAAATGAATGATGTTAATCTGATGCAACTTTGAGTAGGTGTTCATTTATGATTTGGAATGTTATGAGATAATAAATCATGTTTGTTAAGCATATTACTTTGCCAAAAGATTTGCTTGTTGACATTTCTCATGTTAAACTGTTTGACTTTAAATAAATTCATTAAAAGTCAATTTAAGACAATTTTGTACTTGCAAATCTCACTGTATTGATGTTGTTTTGATCAAAATTCATTTGGATCATGTTTGATTCATAACAAAGAGTTTATTTTTTCAAAACAATTAATGATTATATCTCATAACAAATTAATCAATATGTGCATTGAATGTTGTTGTGTTTAATGCAAAATCAACTATCACAATGTATTTGTTAAAGCATTTTGAACATGTTTGAAAAGATATATCATATTTAAGACATTTTCAACATTTTAAAACATCAAACAGTTGATTTTGAGTGATTTTTGACATGAATAGGTGGACTGTTCATCTGTCTGATGAACACTTAATCAAAGTTCCTTATATAGAAAAACCTAATACATGCGACAATGATTATTAAACATGTATTCAATGTTTGATTTCACTTATAACATTGAATGATTTCATTTTTGGTTTCGGTTTACTGTTTAACTAGGGTTTAACAATGCTCAAATCAAATTCGATCAACAATTTTTTTTGATGATTGTTTGATGATTATAAACTTGTTATTATACCTATTCAATTGAAAATCAGGGATGAAATCAAATAGATATTAGTATGGATGATCAATGGTTTTTCGTACTGTAGCAACGTTTAGAAAATTTAATTTTTGCCTCACACACTCATGATAAATGAAAATTTGACAAGTGTTGAATTATATATACAATAGACAAATCATATGTATATAGTGTGTTCATACGTTGTATAAACAATGTTAACTTAAAATTGAATTTTTAAGTCATACGCTGTGAATATCACATGCGCTGTGTGAACAATGTGTCCGCTGTACAATTTTTAATTGTACGCTGTGGACACTTGGATGACTTTGACTGTGTTCACCGTGGATGACTCTTTTGTCATGGGCTGTGTACACTTGATTGTTTAATGAATGTTCATAACTTATGATTAATAGTCATACGTTGTGTACTTGTACAGTTTACACAAAGCGGATGAACATTTATTCATGCGCTGTGCATACTTGAATGATTGTTTTGGTTGTTCACAGCGGATGACTATTTAGTCATGCGATGTGTGCCCTGTGATTTTTGAAAAATTATTTACACCGGATGACTTATTGTCATGCGATGTGAACACTTGTATGATTGTGTATAGCATATGCTTACCAATGTACATACGTTGTGCACACTTGCACTGTTTCTACAACGGATTGATTGATTTTTGTCATCCACTGTGGAATGCACTGTATTCACAACGAATGTTTTACCTAACATCATGCAGTGTGAACACTTTGTATCTTCATTGATGTATAGCGGATGCATGTTTGTTTGTCCGCTATACACACTTGGGTGTATTTTGCATGTTTGATTGTAACTGTGTCTACAGTGGATGAATATTTATGTGTCCGTTGTGTCTACAGTTGACAAAATTTAAAAACTTTTGTTTGTTTTGAAAATTTTGCCCATCAGCTATGTATCTTAATATATACGCTGTGAACACTTGGTTTTCTATTTTTGCTTGTAAATTTGTGAAATATTTTCAAAAATTTATTTGTTTGTTAAAATTTTATAATTTTGACATGATTGATATATTGATGTTAAGATATCACTCACAAGCAATAATGTACATGTATGTGTCAACATGCTATTTTTTGAATGCTTGCTTGGCTTGGCTGTTTTTCTTTGTCTAAAACTTAAAAATTTTAAAATCCTCAAAATTTTAATATTTCAAAATTTAAAATGTATGATGATGGACATGTTCTGCTGCCTTTGATAATTTCATGTTTATTTTTCTCCCCCTGAATTTTTGCATATTTACAAAACTCTTTATAAAATGTCAAAAATTTAAAATTGCTAGATGGAAATTATCAAAGTTCAATTCGTTTGCTTAAGGACTAATATTTAGAGAGATGACACTTCATCTAACTAAGAAATGTATGGTTATTATTCTTGACATGAATCGTTTTCACATGCTATGAGAACATACTAGTCATAAATCCTCATTGAGTAGATTAAATGATAGTTGAGAATACACATAGACTAATACAATATTGTTGCAGATATTGTTGTCCACTTAAACTTATGCATGGTATTAATGATAGATTTAAACATGAGTGATTATTATGTTTCGGGTATATTTGAATGATTTGTACATACCCCACACCTGATTATATGTTAAGATCAACCCTCCTCAAGATATGCAAGAAAGCATTTTCAATACTTATAACCTAGCTACTTAGGAGTATAAATGCTTAATTTGATCCTTATTGATTGATCCACATTGGGATTCTTTTGTAATTCAGTTTGGAAGGTGATCCTCTTAAGATTATTTTGATTCATTCATAAGGAATGTAGTCTATGAAAGACTTTATTGATGATTGATCCAAGATGGATGTGTTATTCATTGGGAATCTTTTTGGATCATGATATAGGTCATCCAGGTCTGTGCTTAGCACAACAAAGGTTGCCTTAGTGTACTCAAGGTCTACGATAATCATAACAACGGGGACACTTGTTTTTTATTTAGCAGTTTATAAACTGTTTTACTTGGTATATATGAGTTACTTAACAAGCAATCCATATTGGATAGATCAAAACTTACCATACACCAAGATGGGTGTTGCTTACCACACAATCATGAGATTTAGTTCTTTACTGTTGAATGTGGTGTTAGGTGTCCCATGCTGAGCCTATCCATAAAACAAACAAATTATGTTTGTCTTTATTGGTGGAAAATAACTCAAGTGGAGAAATAATCTAGTGTACTATCATTTCTCATGAGTAGTCATGTATGATTCAAACTTGTTTGTTATTCTGAAAACATGAATGATTGTCTGATATCTTGATATTGAAAAGATGAGTGGTTGATGTTAAACTTGGACTTTAAGAAAATCAAGCTTGTATGATAATAATGTTTTGAAAAACATTACTTATTTGGTTCATAGCTGATCATACCAAGTGACTGAACCAAAAACTTAAATCTTGTTGAATCAAATGGTTTAGTAAAGAGATTAGCCAATTGATTCTTAGTATGAACTTTGATCAATTTGATTAGACCCTTTTTCTAAGCAATCTCTTAGAAAATGATATCTGATATCTATATGTTTTGTTTTGGAATATTGAACAGGATTATCAGTTATGAACATGGCAATAGAATTGTCTATGTGTATGGGTGTTTTCAGAAAATTAAAGCCATAGTCAAGCATTTGGTTTTAAATTCAAAGCACTTGAGAACAACATGCAAAAGCAGCTATGTATTTTGCCTCGGCTATTGACACAGAAACATATGTTTGTTTCTTTCACTACCAGGAGATCAATCTTGATCCAAGAAACCAACATCCTCCTGTTGTTGATTTTCTTCTATTATTGCACCCACCATAATCACTGTCAGTGTATGCAAATTAAGAGAAATATCCATCTTTAGGATACCAAAGGCCAAGTGATGGTTTGCCTTTCAAATATCTAAAAAATTCTCTTTACTGCATTAATTTGTTATTCTTTTGGATCTACCTAATATCTTGCACACATGCAAACTGCATACATGATGTATGGTTGGCTAGTAGTAAGGTACATCAGAGAGCCTATCAATGATCTATATAGCTTCTGATCTACCGATGTTCCCTTTGGATCTAAACCAAACTTCAATCCAGTTGTAAATGGTGTTTTGCTTGATGTGCAATTAGTCATGTTATATTTCTTTAAGATCTAATTCACATACTTGCTTTGATTGATAAAAATTCCTTCAGCTGATTGTTGTACTTGAAGAGTAACAACGAATGGATGTTCTCCTATTGAGCTCATTTGAAATTTTGATTGCATAAGAGTTTCAAACTCTTTCAAAGCTGTATATTGGTGGAGCCAAATATCATGTCATCAACGTAGGCTTGTACAACCAACAAGTCTTGTCCTTTCCTCTTCAAGAACAATGTTTGATTGATCTTCCCTCGGGTGTATCCATTTTGTAGTAGAAACTCTGATAAAGTTTCATTCCACTTTCTGGGTTCCTAATGAAGACCATACAGAGCTTTATCTCACTTATAAACTCTATGAGGGAAGTCTGGATCTTCAAACCCTGGTGGTTGGGCAACATATACGTCTTCATCTATCTTGCCATATAGGAATGCACATTTTACATCCATTTGGAAGACAATGAATTTCTTTGACGAGACATATGCAAGGAAAACTCTAATTGCTTCGAATAGAGCAAAGACATCGTCATAATGAATTCCTTCCTCTTGAGTGTAACCTTAGGCAATTAGCCTTGCTTTGTTTTGAATGACAATCCCTCTATCGTCTTCTTTGTTTTTGTACAACCATCTGGTGCCAATGGCATATTGACCTTCAGGCATTTCAACCAAATTCCACACCTCTTGCTTTCTAAATTGTTGAAGTTCCTTTTGCATGGCTTTTATCCAACTGTTGCCTTTAGGAGCTTCTGTGATGTTCTTAGGTACAGTAAGGGATAGAAAGTAGGAGAACAAGTAAATGTTTGTTGTGTCAGATTGACATCTTATCAATTTGACATTGAGTTCACCTATGATGTTTTCTAGGGGATGATATTTGTAAGCTCTAGTGGTTTTCGGGTTGAGGTTCAACTGAATCTTGTGGTTGATTGGTCACAGGAGTTATTGATGAAGGGGTGTTTGTTGATATTCCTCTTGTAGTGTTTTTTTGATTTGGAGGAGTGGTAACTTTTGTACTTAAAGGAGTAATGTTTGTTCTCCTTGGAGGATCAGCAGTTAATGGAACATCAATGTTTATTGGTGGAACCATGAGATATTCAATATTGTCCTTGGTACCTAAGACATCAAAATAAGATGCGTCAAATAATTTTGTTAGTGAGTCTATATCAAACAACTAGTCAGATCTAATGACTTTCTTAATGAAAGAATGTTCATTAAAAACAACATCAGTTGTTTCATCCACTATGTTTAGTCTTGGATTGTATACTCTGTATGCCTTAGAGCTTCCAGAGTATCCAACAAAGAATCCATCGTCTACTTTTGTAGCAAACTTAGATAAATGTTCTTTTGTGTTTAATATAGATACTGAACACCCAAATCCTATAAGAAATCTAATAAAATGTTTTCTTTTAAACATTAATTCATAAGAAGTTTTAGTGTGTTGTTTGATGATTAATGTTCTATTTTGTATGTAGCAAGCTGTATTTATGGATTCTGCCCAGAATGATATAGGCAATAGAGAGTCTGCTAGCATAGATCTAGCAGCTTCTATTAATGTCATGTTTCTCAGTTCAGCAACTCCATTCTGCTAAGGAGTTCTTGCCACACTGAATTGTTGACTTATTCCTTTCTCTGTACAAAAAGAAGAAATGATGTCATTCTTAAATTCAGTTCATTATCACTTCTTAAAGTTTTGACTTTAAGATCTAATTGATTTTCAATTTTAGTGATAAATGATTTGATGAATTCTGTTGTTTCTGACTTGTGTAGAAGAAAGAAAACCACGTGAATCTAGAGTAATCATCTACTATCACAAGGCAGTATTGCCTCTTGCCTATGCTCAATATGTTTTGTAGGGCCAAAAAGGTCCATATGAAGCAATCTGAGTGGTGTATGATTAGAGTTTACCAATTTTGACTTATGTCACACTCTATGTTGTTTGCCTTTCAAACATGCGGTGTAGTGGTCTGTAGAGAAGAATTCTTTTTGAGGTAGGCCTATTAGTAGGTCACCTTTAACCAATTGATTCTTCTTTTAAAGTTAGAGTGTCTCAATCGTCTGTGTCATAATTGGGAAACATCTTCTAATGCTTTTGATAATAAACAAGTTTCAGGGGTTGATACTGAAACTGTATTCTGAAACTGTATTCATATCAACAGTGTATGTGTTGTTTTGATAGGGAGTTTTCAAAAGGATACAATCCTCTAGTATTTAAAAACCTGTCTTCAAGATGTAGCAATTATTAGAGTTGAAGAGGGTGGCGTATCCTTTGTCATAGATTTGGGATACACTCAGAAGATTAAACTAGAGATTGGAGCTGTAGTTGACATTCTCAAAGCTAATCAACCCATTTGATATTATTCCTTCACCAGTAATCTTTCCTCATGTCTTGTCACCTCCAAATTCTACGGTTCCTCCATGTTTTCTTTTGAAATCCCGAAGGAGGGAACAGTTGCCAGTCATATGGTGGGAACTCCCACTGTTAACATACCAGATGTTGTCAGGCCTTTGATGATGTCCCTGTATAGACAAAGAAATTATTTAGAGGGTGCAACCCAAGCCAATATGGTCTTGGGTTTTCCGTCTTTTCCCAGTACATAAATTTCCTCTAAGGATGCATTGTCTGCTGGCTTTGGAACTCTAGGTACACTAGACTTCCTTTGCATGTTTTTAGCTTTGTCAGGAGAAGTGCTTTGAGCTCTCCTCCTTTGAGTGCTAAGGTTTGGTTGTTGTCTATCTTGATACTTATATGTCATGTTTGTTTGTTTGAAGTTGTCATCAAATGTTTTGTCATTATTTAAAACAACTTTTGTATGTGGAGTCTGTCTTGGTACTCCACCCTTGTTCTTATTAGGAACAACCTTTTGCTTCCCAGTTGATTTCTTAGGTTGAGCTTGTTTGTTTTGCTTTTTATTCTTTTTATTGAAAAAGCAATTTGCTGTGTTATGATTGTTCCTTTCACAAAATTGAACAATAATTGTGAAAATGACGTGTTTCTGTATTGTGATTGTCCATGTCATAGTATTTGTAGTACTTTCCATATTTGCACTTTTCTGTGCTGTGGGTGTGTTGATCACACCATTCAGAGTAAAGCAGATTTGAAGTACTTAGTTTGTTAAAAACTTTTAATTTTAAGTTTTATTTTGGTGGAACATTAAAAGTTACTATTTGTTGTTTTGGCTAAATAGGGTTTTTCCCTTCCCTTTGTTTGGTCTTTTGAGAAGGGGAGTGGAAGACTCAGCCTTTCTTCCACTTGAGAAAATGTCAAATATTTGCTTCTGCTTTGTATGTTTAGGTGTTGGATCAGCCACACTTGAAAGTTTTTCAGTATCAGTAATTAGTTAATCAGACTCATCATATAACAGATCTTCATCATCTTCATCTATGGTATAACATCAAATTCATTGTTTTCCCCTTGATAAAAATATATTTATTTAGTTTGTGGTGGAGCTTGACTTTTAATAAATTTAATCAAAGGTGAATTTCATAATAATGATGATTTAGATGATTTAGATGATAATGATGATGGCTTTGAGTCATCTGTCCTGTCATGAGGATCAAGAGATTCCCCATGTTTGTTGGTCATTGATTCAGGCAATGGGATATAATTATCATCGTAAGGTGGGTTAACCTTGGTATATCCCATGCCTAAAGGGTCTTTAAAAGCCCTTTCTTGAGCAAGAAGTTCTTCAAACTTCTTATTTCTCACCTGAAACTTCTGAAGTTTCAATTCGATTTCAGTTTGTAGTGTTTTAGATTGAGTCAAGAATTTAGAGAGTTGCTCAACCTGAGCTGCTAGTGTTAGTTTTTCAGACAAAAGTTTGTCTAAATCATTTTTAAGTGATAGAATTTTGATCTCATATTGTTTTTGCTCAAATTTTAAGCTATCATTCAAAATGTTTGTTTCTATTACTTTCTTTGAAAGTTGGTCTGCATGCTCTCTGTATCTCGTGACTTCATCTATGCATGCTTGAGAATAGAGATTTTTCTTTACCTCTTTTGGGATTTCAGTCAGTTTCTCCTCAACCTGTGCCATAAGAGTATGGCCAGGAGATTGTATCTCTGCCTCATACATGCTCCAGTCACATTCTCCATCTTATATGATTATCATGGCTTAGGACTTGGAGTGTTGATTGGGCTCTAACACAACCTAATCGATTAGGGTTTTGTTTCAAATGAACAAAAGGTTGAATCCCCCAAGAACCTTTTTCAATCTTTCAAAAAAACAATAAGTGTGTGTTATTAATCAATACTCAAACAATCATAGTGCTGAACCCATGGTTAT
Organism: Flaveria sonorensis; assembly: GCA_025506505.1. NCBI lineage: Eukaryota > Viridiplantae > Streptophyta > Magnoliopsida > Asterales > Asteraceae > Flaveria > Flaveria sonorensis. The sequence continues at coordinate 18,952,124 of CM046425.1, read as the reverse complement.
TGATATGATCTTTATTGTGTGTGTATGATTATGTGTTTGTATGATTGAATGCTAAGATGAATGATAACTGCTTGTTTTATTGATAATTGTTCAAAAGCTTACAAAAGATTAGGGTATATAGCTATTTGTAGCCTATGTACATACTATGTACATTTACAAAGATACCCTTATGCAAAAACAAATTACATAATTAATCCTAAGTCTATAAGCTGTCCGCTGTGGATGATATGTTGTCCACTGTGGATGGTAAATGAACTGTCCGCTGTGCATGGATGATGTCGGTTGTGAACACTTGTAATGTTTGCTATGTTGTTGTCTGCTGTGAATTTTCATCCGCTGTGAATGTTGAGCATCCGCTGTGGGCAGTTCATCATCTGTGCACTTGGTCATCTGCTGTGTGTATGTCCATCCACTGTCTACACTTACGAATTCATTCTATAAAATCCACTGTGACTACAATTGTATCCGTTGTGGGCAACCTTCATCCGCTATGGACATTTAGCAAAATTTCTTTATCTACAAGATCTGAAAAAGAAATTTAAACAATAATTAGTGTTTGATATGAATGTTAATATTGTTTGTATGTTAGTAAATGATTGTTTAGATGTTAGACCATATTTGGTTTATTATGGCAGGCATTATCCTTTAATGCACTTGTTAAGTCCAACACATAAATGGTATCACGCGACTAGCCAACTATCGCATGAAAAAGGTTATCGCGTGTAGTAACTTAAACACCCTTTTTATTTTTCAAACTTTTTCAAACACTTATTTTTTAATTCAACCTTTTAATATTTAATGAAGTGATGAATAACTAACCAAAAATTTTATTTTTTGAATGATTTATGAAATTAAACATAAAACCTTTTTGGGTATTTTTTAACAAATTTTGAAACTTTGAAATATAGAAAAAAAAATTAATTCTTTATTTTAATTACATTATTTGTGAATTTTCTATGATATGATCATATTCATCTAAATTGATTATTATCCTTTTAAACTCAAGCTTCATTCTTTACTAAGACACATATGTTGTGATGTTTATCATGTTTAGATTTGATAATATGAAATCAAAGATTCTATAGAACACTTATCTAGCTTCAAGACACTTTTGAGATTTCAAGTCACCCCAAATTGACTTAAAATTTTCACCTCTAATCAGCAACATCAATGAATATTGACTTTGCTAATATAAGTATTTTAGCATAACTATCCTGAGAAACGTTCCTGAACACGAAATTTAACAAGTTTTATGACTTACTACCAGACAGTCCGCCTTATGTTGGCCATCTCAATATGATTAAGACTTACATGCCTATCCGTACATACAAGCCGCATCTTTCAATTTTGTATCCTATGTCATAATATATTCTCAAAAAAGAAAATATTTATCATATAGTATGTATGTCTATGACATATCTTTCACTTTATGTGCACATTGTCATCTTTTATTCATATATATCTTTTAGCATCTTTTTGTTTATTTGACATTAATTTTTTTTTGTTTAACATATGCTTTTCCTTTTTTTATATTTATACATATATTAATACTTATGAAAATCACTCAATCAGAGAATGATGAGCTTGAGTATGACAAGATTTAACTCTCAGACTATTTTGACATATAATCAACATTACCACAAAATCCTAACATGTTACCCACTTTAGTCATAGCAGTTCTATTCTACTATATCACAATCCATATGGCTTTTCATTCTTGTAAGCAGAGCCTATCAACAAATCAAACAAAATCCTTTTTAAGCATTCGTCTATAATATATCAAGGTCAAAAAATGTACTATCATTTCCTTTTTACATTGAAAATTCATTATAGACATTTTATCAAACTGAAAATCTTTTTTATATTATCTGAAAATTTTTCTAGCTCCCCCTACGACCAAATCTTTTTCATTACTTTTCAATTTTGTGCCCCTACAATTGTGATTATCAAAAGAAAATAACAATTTTCAACAAATAAGATAAAAACAAAATATTCTTGGTGAAAATTACTATGTAATCATCCAAAGTTAATCATTCCCAAAGATTGAACCATAAAGTCCAATCGAGAATGATCAAACGCCTTGATGAACAAACCAGTAATGTTTTCATCTGATGACACTTGTTTAAGATAAATAAGTTTTTGATCAAAACAATCATAGATAAAATACATGTTGATGTGAATATGTTTTCTTTTTGAATGCTGAATAGGATTCTTCATGATGTTAAGAAATGGAGAATTGTCATACCAAATTGTAGTTTCATTAATGTTAAGGCCATAATCAAGAAGTTGTTATTGAATCCAAACAATCTGAGAACAATAACTTGATGCACCCACATATTCAGCTTCTATAATGGATGTTGACACATTGTTTAGTTTCTTGCATTACCATGAAATCAATATATTTTTAGGAAACTGACATCCACATGTAGTTGATTTCCTGTCCAAATTATATCAACCATAATCACTGTCAGTATAAGAAAATAAATTGAACACAAAATTCTAAGGATACCAAAGTCTAAGTTGTCATTAGCCTTTGAGATACTTGAATATTCTTTTGGTAGCTTTTATGTGTGATTCTTTGGGATTAGTCTGATAACATGCACACTAACAAAGAGGAAACATAATTTTTTAGCCTTCTTGTAGTAAGATACATAAAAGATCCTATCATCGATTTGTACAAATCTTTATCAACATCTTCACACATGAGATCAGGAAATGGAGTAGGAGGAGAAGACATAGGAGTTAGAGCGATCTTGGAGTCATGAAACTTGAACTTTTCCAAAATATTTTGAACATAATTCTCTTGATGAATCAAAATATCCTTTTCATCCTGTATAACTTAGATACCTAAGAAAAACAAGATTTCTCCAAGTGAGCTCATTTCAAATTTCTTCTTCATCACATCCTCAAACTCCTTACACATGTCATCATTAGTAATTCCAAATATGATATTGTCGACATAAATTTGGACAAAAATCTCATAACCATTTGCAAGCAAATGCTTAGTGTGAGTGGCATACCAAGCACGAGATGCTTGATGTAAACCATAAAAAGCCTTGTCTAACTTATACACATAGTCAGGATGATTAGGATCTTCAAAACTAGGAGGTAGATAAATGTAGATTTCCTCTTTTATTTCACCATACAAGAAAACAGTTTTGATATCCATTTGATAGAGTTTGAAATTCATGAAGTAAGAATAAGCAAGAAAAATGCAAATTGTTTCAAGTTTAGTCACAGGAGCATAAAAATATTCATAATCTAAGCCGTCAACCAATCCTAACTCAACAAGCATGCCTTGTTGTGTACAAGAACACCTTTTTCATCAGTCTTAATGTGAAATATCCATTTTGTTTCAATCGGAAACTTATTTTTTGGTAATTCAACAAGGTGCCACACATCTAATTTCTTGAGTTGGATTAACTCATCTTGCATACTAAAAGCCTCGTTATGTCAAAAAAATGCTAAAATGCTACATATTTCGAGTTTTGGTACATAATATAAATTTCCATGTTATAAACAAAAAGATAACATGTACCTTCCTCATTTTGCAAGACTTATTAAGTCACCCTTAGTTTTCCTTTTTTGAAAAACATTCTTAAAAGGTTAGCTAAAAATATTTTGTGAGTTTGTAGGTTTTGAACTTGAGTAAAAAAATAGTTTAAGCAAAGTGTTTTAGTTTATGTTATGTTAATCACAAGTTGATAGATGTAATCTACACGAGTCTAAAACCAAGTAAATAATATCTCCATCGCCCCTGTCTAATTCCTTATCATGAAACATTGGTAAAGTAAGTGGAAATATGCATTAATTATAAAAGAATGATGAATGGCGCTAGCGCGACCAACTTAGGATGAATAGGGCCTCTCTACTGTATCAGTACTATCCATATTGTCCATCAGCTCATATCCATGAGTTAATTGGTTATCTGTGTTCTCGAGGACTTAAGTGTGATAATAAAGTCTCATATAATCTAAATTGTATTAACAAGTGCATAGTATATCATATTACAATCTTGTTTTTTGAGCATAGTAAACATGATTTAAGCATAATAAGCTTGTTTCAAGACATAGCAAACATGTTTCAAAGTATTATAAACTTATTTCTAAGTATAGTAAACATGGTACAAAGCATAGTGCGTATCAAGTTTCAAGCATATTAAAATTATTTCAAAGTAGCGTAAGCCTATTCTTAATTTAAGTAAAACGGGGCTACGAAAACTCACTTTTTTTCTCTTGCAGTTATTCATATATGTCAACCTTGAGAGCTTGTTACAATTTATGAGGAACCACCAATATAACCATATATGTACACATTTTATTAGTCTTTTATATTGAGATAGTTTATCACATTTATTTGTGGTTGAGCTCTTTTGTTTAGTTAAAGTGTAGTGTTCAATTAATATTGTTGTTGGATTGTATCTTAGTCAAATATTAGTTTCGTTAATATTTTATATCATGATTCTAACTTATAGAGTAAATTATAGTGATAGTCCCTATGATTTATGGTAGATTATATGTTTGAAAATGCAATTTTTATGGATTAAGTCGTCAAAAGCATAAACTCTCATCCATTATACAGCTTCCTTCCCCTCTGTTTTCCACCTCTAATTTTGCTGATCCATATCCATTTAATTTTTTTCTTTCAAATTTGGTACTTAAGTCTATTTTATTAACGGGTTTAATCTTCTTTTACTATACTCCAAACTAAATTTACTCAACATGATTCAAGTGAAGCTTAAACCCACCATCATAATTAAAGGATATACATTTTTGTCACTAGACTATGCTAGTAGTTGTGGTCACTAAGTTTGTTAATTGTCTTTTCGTACCCTTAAAATTCGGTGAAATGACTATTTTATCCTTTTAGATGTTACACTTTAAGTCCTTTAATTTATAAACTATTATTTTTTTATCTATACATATACATAACATCAAATCTCCCTTGAGAATCCCATGAGATTTTGGAAAAAGAGTGAATATGGACTTATACAATGGATGGAATAAACACTAATATCAGTTTGAATATTCAAATGAATGGCTAACATGGAGGATTTAGAAGGAGTAATCCATCGGAACCAAAAGAATGTCATAATCACACCCATTGATAAAGGAAACGATGTGTTGATAAACGAAACGATGTGTGTCAGGGGTTCATTTCCACTGTACCAAACACAAACATAAATTTGAAACTTTATTTCCCATAAATTCACTTGATGACGGGTGTTCCTAGAAAAGCTGAATTACAATTTTAGCAAACCATTTTAAATCTTCAACCCTATATATTGAGATTGATACAAAAACAAGAAGCTTGATTAACCTTAGTAATCCAAGTTTTACATTAATAAAAACCTAAAGCATCAACCCCTAGCCATGGATCATCTATGAAGGCAAACCGACCAAATCTATAATAAAACAGTTTAAGGGCCAAATCCATGATTTGTCCCAAATCATAAGGACCATCTGTATAATTTACTCTAGATTATATAATAAAAAAGGTTAATATCTAATATATTTAACAACTTCATGCATCAAATTAGAATTTACTAATAAAGTAAAAACACTTATTACATGTAATAAAGTTTATTGTTTTTAATATAAGTCTTATGTCATATAATTTATGTGGTTCATTCTTTCTTCTTTCACATGTGAATATCAAGAAGTGATATACCTCACCACTACCTTCTTCTTATCAAAGAAAAAAAAATATCATGATTGATATTTATTATTAACTAACTTTCCATTCTAAGATTATTAGAAGATTCATATAAAGTAAAATAATGTTCATTTAATTTTAGGATTCAAATGAAAACAACTCATAACCTAAACAAACCAGTAGACAAGTTGTTGCCTAAGGCGGTAACCAACTCAACTTGGGAAGCTGACTTCAGTTGGGCTAGTATGGAAGAGCAAGAAACATAACCCTGATTTGTCTCGGACATGTAATGTCTTATACTCCCTGTAAGCTTCACATTTCATGCAATCTCAATCTTTATAATGCCTTTGTCGAGGAATCAACTTGATTTAACTCTTTCTAAACACTCTCTATATGGAAAATGCACTGAAGTGTGCACTATGCACTAAAAAGTGAAAAAGTGCAATAAAGTATGCACTAAAGTGGTTTTTCTACTAACTTTGGACTATAGTTATTATTTAGTAGTTTTTTTATGATGTGATAGGGTCACAGCGAATCAAACAATGTATGAAGCAAAGATTAATGAAATATCAATGCTCGAAGGTGATGAATAAATAAGTGGAGGTGCTTATTTTGTCCCACATAGGCGGAGTGACAAACACACCTTCTAGGTACTCACATACAATCTTATGTACATGTTAAACATGGCAAACTATTTGTACTTTTAAACCTGTGAACTCACCAACGTATGTTGACTTTTTAGAGCATGTCTTTTCAGGTAACGGTGCTTAGGTACTTGAACAGTGGACTTTAGATGAGACCGCTCCTTCAAGAGCATTAGACATTGAAACATTAGTCTGGAAATTATGTTATTGTTGTATTTGTTTTTGAATTTGACTGATCTAGTACTGCTTGTTCTGATTTGGAACTTTGAATTGTTTGTGGATATATGGAATAACATTATGGTATTGATTGTTCTTGACACTTGTTCTTTGTGTCGGGCGACATAATGATTCATTAAAGAAGAATTCCTTTAGAGATTCTCTTAGGCCTAATGTGTTATGACGATCCTGTCTGTCGCAACCTCGTGTTTCCGCTACTACCGAGGGTGTGACATCAAACATCCCCAAACTTCATTTTCCCTATAACCTTAAATGTCCAGCTTAAAAAAAAGACATATTACCTAGACTAAGTTACATTTTATTCCTTTAGTAAACCCATAATTATGGAATGGGTCCTTTAAAAAAACAATTTTAATTTTCGTCCTTTATTTGTTTGTGCTGCTATATTCTTTATCTTTTCCACTAATTGGGTTAACAAAACCCAGTTAAAATTCCTCACATGAGAAACATGTGAGGGTATTTCTCGAAGAATTCAACGATTGAACACATAATTGTGGATTTGATGGTTGTGTTTTGTTGGTGGGCAACGTTGCTGTATACGCACGTCATGGACTGCATGAAATCCAGGTTGATGGTTCTTTGGATGTCCAGATGAGCTAAGGTTATTGTCATTGAGATGTTCAATTCAAAATTCTTCATGTTCTAAAATGACCTACATTTCGAAGATTTCAAACCATTAACAAATAAAAATACTAAAAACATCAGAATTTAGGAAATTTAGTAACAATGTCTATCAAAGCGCTTTCATACACAAGCCTATGAAATTTAGTAAATTTCCCACCATGAGGTAGCTTGATGGAAATAAGATTACTTGAATGACCTAGATTTCAAAGATTTCAAACCATCAACATATATAACAAAAGGACAAAGAAAAATCAGAATGTAGGTCAAAATCACTTCACGAATCAACCATATAACTCCTCCATCTTAGATTGATCAAGTATTCCACGAATCAAGTATTTGGGTTTTCGTTGATTCATTATCGTCGGACCAAACATGATGATCGGTGTAATTTTCCTTAACTTAGGCTTAGGGTAAAAACATGAAATGGTAAGAAGAAAACAATGACAAGGGTTTACAATTCCATATATACCCTCACATGTTTTCACGTGAGACAATTTAAGTGGGTTTTGTTAACCCAGTTAGTGGAAAGGAAAAAGAATGTAACATCACCAGCAAATAATGATAAAAACTAAAAGTGCTTTTTTCTAAAGGGGCCATTCCATAATCATGGGTTTTCTAAAGGACAAGCAAGTATGGTTCATGGATTTGTTGTCAAGGTAAAATATGCCTCACTTGGGTGCAAAGTCATACTTTCTTCGTTCAAGAAAATAGTTTCTTGATCACTAAATAGGGGTTTACCCTCTTCTTGAGCTATAATTGCTTTGACATGTTTCTGTAGGGAACTAGCCTTTATGAATTACAATATCAAGTAAAAAAGCAAACACTCAAATCATACGAGAAATACAAGGATGTGAGAACTCCAAGAATGATGAATAAAATCTCATCGTGCGAAAACTTGGATTTGTCGTGCGAGAACTTAATATTCTCGCGTGAGAACATCTAGTTAGTATATACACATGTTTTTCCTTTGTATTTCATTATGTGTGTGTTTCATTTTGTAAAAGTGCTCTGAGGGTAAGAGAGCAGAGAGTTGTATTATAGGCTACCCGGAGGAAGCTCACCTCGGGTGGATCGAGCTTCAATGATATAAAATCCTTTGGTATTGTAATATTTTGATTAATTCTATTGAGTTTGTTTGAAGTTCGTTGATATCACTCACACACATCCTTCTTAATTTGATTATCAAGTGCAATAATATGTGGAATTGATCATCATGAGGACTTTACATTTGGTCTCAGAGCAAGGTGTTGCTCTTGATATACGGATTTTCATTCCGCGATCATCCGTTTAAGATGTTAAACAAGGAGGTTGAAGATCTAAAGCTTTAGATCAAGTTTGGACTAGTTTCGAAGGAGAAGAAGGTGAAACCGAGGGTGAATACACATGAAATGGGCTTTGTTACATGCTATATTCATAATTTGCATCATTTCACTTGGTATTTTCATGTTTAGACGGTGGAAAACGACGATTTGCGACCACAATAGTGATCCAAACTCAAAAAGATCAATTTTGGTTGAAGTTTTCGCAAGAATAATTGCATCATGCGAAAACTTTGCAAAAATAACCGTATTTTGCAACAACTTTTTCATGAGAGAACTTTTAACGAGAAAACTTTTCATGCGAGAACTTTCATGCGAGAACTTTCAGTGTGAGAACTTTCATGCGAGAATTTTTCATGAGAACTTTTCCATGAGAAAACTTTTCCAAGAGAGAAATTTCCCATGAGAAAACTTTTCACGAGAAAACTATTCATGAGACAACTTTTCATGAAAAAACTTTTTCATAAGAAAACTTTTCATGCAAAATCTTCATAGCAGTAACCGTCATTTGCGAAAATATTCTCATGCAAAAACTTTACCTTGTTAAAACTTCATCATCTATAAAAAACTGTGACTGATTTTAGTTTTTGCAAAAAACTTTGCAAAATGCAAGAACATAATCCAGATGCAAAAACTTGTTATTATTTGAAGGTTTTCTAACAACTGTTTTTGCCTATATTTGGAAGATGCTAGATGATTTGAAGTTTGGTACTTAAATAAGGGTTTTTGTGTTATTTGCTTAAGTTCAAGATTCTATATCTACAATATTTGATCCGGGTCGTTCGTGAATTAAAACTTGACAATGTGGGCTTATCTTATCTTACTGATGGGGACAATGACCGAACGGGTTAATTAAGTGAAAAATCAAATTTGTTTGGTATTCTTGCTCTAAAAATACGAGCTTATTACATCTTAGGCAGGGGGAAGAATACTTAAGATGATCTAGTTCGTCGTCACAGAATCTTGTCAACGGATTAAAGAATCGGGTTCTTCAGGAATAAAAAATGGAAGTTGGATCTCTCTATCATATGCCTAATACATATTAAGTTATATGTAATCACGATAAAACAGAGTAATCTTGATTCAAACATGATATCCTTTATGAAGTTATACATTTGAAGGAGGTTAAAGTTGAGGGGGAAGACTGAAGTTAAAAATACCTGGAAATCAGACACTAAAATCTTTATGGATTACAATATCAAGTGAAAAACAAACACTCAAATCATGCGAGAAATACAATATCAAGTGAAAAACAATATCAAGTGAAAAACAAACACTCAAATCTTTCGAGGAATACAAGGATGCGAGAACTCCTAGATGATGGATGAAATCTCATCTCGCGAAAACTTGGAGTTGTCGCGCGAGAACTTAACGTTCTCGCACCAGAACATCTGGATAGTATATATAGATGTTTTCCTTTCTATTTTAGTATGTGTGTGTTTCAGTTTTTAAAAGTGCTCTGAGGGTGAGAGAGTAGAGAGTTGTATGATAGGCCACATGGGGGGAGGACACCTCGGGTGGATCGAGCTTTAACGATGTAAAAGCCTTTGGTATTGTAATCGTTTTATTAATAATACTCTATCGAGTTTGTTTGAAGTTCATTGATATCAAACACGGACACATCCGTCTTAATTTGATTGTCAAGTGAAACAATATGTGAAATCGATTGTGATGAGGACTTTACAGTTCCTGAGTTCCATCGGAGAAAATTGAAGCATGGCGCCTATATTTAATACATCTAAGACACTATACTTGTTATTCACCTTTCCATGATGGTTGGTTTATTCTCTAGTTCTTTTGTGAGAATTTCCTCACCTTAACCCTAGTTTCCATGACCTTTGTTGTTAGATTTCCGCATCCACGGTTGCTACAATAGCGGTAGAACTTAATATACTTGTAACGCCCCATACCAGGGACGCTTATAGTTGGTCATTCATAGCGTAAAACATTTAAAAACATGACATTTGCAGCGGAATTTAAACTTTCCATACATAAATTGTAATTACATGACAAAACATTGTTCTTATAGTTGTATCACAAAAGCTTGACAATTACAAGCATTGTCTCAAAATCTAGAATGCCAGAATCGGATCGTCCCAGTAGCCATCTCATCCATGCCTGCACTCCTCATCTGCAACATTACCTGCCAACTATTATGCATATAAAAGTCAGTGACGCTGAGTGAGTTCTAGTTTACATAATAAAATACTTTACTTTCGTTTAAAACATTTCCTTTACTTTGTACATGATCATACACCATACATACATCTAGATAATATCATTTATTATCATTCATTTCATTCATTTCGCACAATTTGTTATAGAAAATTCTATCTTTCTGTTAAAACCTCTTGAGATCTTTGCCATAAAATAAACGTATATTTAGTATGCATAGCAGCCCCAAAACATAGAAAAACTTGTAAATAAGGGGATCTAGAACTCACCAAGTCTTCGAAAATAACTTCACCTAAGGTAGGCTCACGGTGCACAGTCTGCATATATCCTTTGTCGAGGATAATGCCTTTGTCGAGGAATCTACTTGATTTAACTCTTTCTCCACATTCTCTATGTGGAAAATGCACTAAAGTGTGCACTATGCACTAAAAAGTGAAAAAGTGCAATAAAGTATGCACTAAAGTGGTTTTTCTACTAACTTTGGACACTAATAATTAATACTATTTATTACTATAGTTATTATTTAGTAGTTTTTTATGATGTGATAGGGTCACAACGAATCAAACAATGTATGAAGCTAAGATTAATGAAATATCAATGCTCGAAGGTGATGAATAAATAAGTGGAGGTGCTTATTTTGTCCCACATAGGTGGAGTGACAAACACACCTTCTAAGTCATGAAGTATATAAAGGTTTCATTGTCCCACATTAGATGGCTATAAATCTTAAATGGATTTATAAGTGAGAGTTTACGTAGAAATATGTTCTATATGGTTAGGGACACCAGTGGCTATCATATGCGACCACGCCCGAGACCGGGTGCAAGACGCTGGGCGCAATGTGGCGCAATGATGACATCATCTTACAATAAATGCTAACATCATTTTCATTTCCATCCTTTTGCCACATTGATGGCACCATATTACAGAAGTGCTAATATCATCTTCATTTTCATCTTTCTCAAGACACCTTTATATCTAGTGTAACACTAGGTGCATGTACTAGACCTCAACAATTTCTCCATTCTTACATTAAGTGCTAAGAGATCCTTTCCCTTGGTTTATCACATGTCAAATGTGACATCCGTCCCCAAAATAGGTACATTGACCACTGACTTTGACCGTTGACTTTGACTTTGACTCTTTGACTATGACTTGATGTGAGATTAGTACATTAGACGCGTGAAGACATGCTATGTTTTATAACTGTACATTATGAGCTTAACATGTTCTAGTGGGTCTTGGACATGGTGACAGTGGATGATCACCGATTTGGACTTAGCATGATGGTTGTGTGCTTAAAATTGGACTACATACTTAAAAATGTAAGAATATACATCTAGGTGCATGTACTAGACCTCAACAATTTATCCATTCTTACATAAGTGCTAAGAGAACCTTTCTCTTGGTTTATCACATGTCAAATGTGACATCCGTCCCCAAAATAGGTGCATTGACCATTGACTTTGACCGTTGACTTTGACTTTGACTCTTTGACTATGACTTGATGTGAGATTAGTACATTAGACGCGTGAAGACATGCTAAGTTCTATAACTGTACATTATGGGCTTAATACGTTCTAGTGGGCCTTGGACATGGTGACAGTGAATGTTCACCGATTTGGACTTATTATGATGGTTGTGTGCTTAAAATTGGACTAAATACTTAAAAATGTAAGAATGTACATCTTATGTTGAGAACACAAACAAAATCGAACATCAATGGGCTTTGCCTAAAGTCTACTAAATACACTTAATTTAATTTAAAAATATAAATTTTATAATTTATATTATAATAGCTCGTTGGAATCGTATTAACATGTAGAATTTAAAAATGTGATAATCGGATGACGTGCGAATCGGGGCGAGACAAAATTGGGCGAGACAAGCAAAAGGCCCGGGAGGCCCATTCATGGCCCCCTCGGCCGCAAACCCTCAAAAAAGGGGCTCCCCTTTGATTTTTCCTTCATTATTTTCTTTTCACTACTCTTGTTCTCCAAGTTTTCTCTCTAGAGAAAACTCTAGCCGCCGTCATACTTCTTCTTATTCATCTATCATCATCAACATCAATTTTTGTGTTGTTTCTTCATTCAAGATTGGATTATAGTTAAGTCTTGATCATTTGCACTTTTACCGGTAAGAAAATCATTTATTTTGATGATTTTAGTCTCTATTGTTCATGTTCTTGATGATTTTCATCATCAAACCTCTAAATCATCATCTAATAATCTTGTGCTCTTGGTTTTGGACATTGGATCGTGAAGATCTAGTTGTTTCAGGTATTGGAACTTCTAAACGGTATAACCCTAATTCTCAATCTTTGTATATATTCTTTGAATCTATCAAAATGGGTTGTAATCTTGGATGACCTGTTCATAGTCGACATCTTGGACTTATAAATCATTGTTGTAATTATTAGTTTTGTTTCTTGAATGGTTAGACACATTGGACAATCAAAACTATGTATCGATAAATCAACAATGTGAACCGGAAGACTAAAACCTAACTAACTATTTTGGGACCGAAAATTAGGATAATCTAAGTGTCTAATGCAAGATTTTATCAATTAGTTCATGGAATAATTTATTTTAAGGTCTCGGGTCAATAATGGTCAAATATTGAGGTTTGGGATGCAAAGGGACAAGATTAAGAAACTAGACAGCTTGCTGTCAGAAAAATGAGACATTTTATACAGGTCATAACTCGGTCATATTAAGCCCAAATGGGTCTAACTTTTCATCTAAAAACAATTTCAATGAGTCCTCTAACTAACCCAAGTGGTCTCATGTCGTTTCGACATCGTTTGGTCCTCCAAACGTGGCAAACAAAACTGAAGGTCAAAACTAACGAATTTGGGCAGCAGGTTGGTCTGTGTTCATCGAGTCATATCTTTCTATCTTTTTCTAGAGTTTAATTTAAAGTCTTATCATTAAAACGACACCTATTACGCATCATTTCGTTACCATTTTGACCTCTAAACAGTTTATGCTGAAATATTTTGATAAACTTAAAACTAAAGATTTGAAACTAAATAATCAAATAAAGACAAGATTTGTACTTAAAAATGGCTAAATGACTTTTTAAAAGAATATCTTAATAATGTCTATAATTCATTGAATATGAACTAATAGATGTTCATTGAAAGACGTTAATAAATTAATATAAAGTGACAAAAACCCTAAATATGGCGAGATTTAAAGTTTAAATCCGACATTGGACCTGTTCTGTTAGTAAATCATGCTTTTATAAAATAAAAACCTTGATGGAGATTAAGAACCAGGCTACAAGGATTACACCCATATAGGTCATTTTGTTCTTTAGTAATCCTTTAGTGATTTGTACTTTTAGTGCTTGCTTTGTGTATTGTGGGATTTGGACTGTGCTATTTCGAAGGGAGTTTCACGGCCCCTTATTTTAAAAAGTTTTACTTGGAGGAAAAGCTTGCTCACTGTTTGGACCATGCCGTGTCTTAAAGATTATTTTGGAACATCGTATGTGGTTTGGGTCATGGTTTGAGTCTAAATGTTCATTCATGAGTGTGTACATGTGCTTGTGCTTGTTCTTGTGCTTGACTGTTATGGAGAGGTATTGTTAGTACTAACGGGTTAACACCCCCACCCCTGACGTCGGTATGCTAGTTGAGACTGACTTGGCCTGTGCGTGCCCTTGGATGAATATAATCCGGTTAATGGACATGGACTGATCGTAAACTTGTGTTGATATCTATGGATGCCATGTACTCTTGCTCATATACAATCTTATGTACATGTTATACACGGCAAACTGTTTGTACTTTTAAACCTGTGAACTCACCAACGTATGTTGACTTTTTAGAGCATGTCTTTTCAGGTAACGGTGCTTAGGTACTTGAACAGTGGACTTTAGACGAGACCGCTCCTTCAAGAGCATTAGACATTGAAACATTAGTCTGGAAATTATGTTATTGTTGTATTTTTTTTTGAATTTGACTGATCTAGTACTGGTTGTTCTGATTTGGAACTTTTGGATTGTTTGTGCATATATGGAATAACATTATGGTATTGATTGTTCTTGACCCTTGTTCTTTGTGTCGGGTGACATAATGATTCATTGAAGAAGAATTCCTTTAGAGATTCTCTTAGGCCCAATGTGTTATGACGATTCTGTCTGTCACAACCTTGTGTTTCCGCTACTACCGAGGGTGTGACATCAAACATCCCCAAACTTCATTTTTCCTATAACCTTAAATGTCCAGCTTAAAAAAAAGACGTATTACCTAGACTAACTTACATTTTATTCCTTTAGTAAACCCATAATTATGGAATGGGTCCTTTAAAAAAACAATTTTAGTTTTCATCCTTTATTTGTTTATGCTGCTATATTCTTTATCTTTTCCACTAATTGGGTTAACAAAACCCAGTTAAAATTCCTCACATGAGAAACATGTGAGGGTATTTCTCGAAGAATTAAACAATTGAACACATAATTGTGGATTCGATGGTTGTGTTTTGTTGGTGGGCAAGGTTGCTGTATACGTACGTCATGGACTGAAAGAAATCTAGATTGATGGTTCTTTGGATGTCCAGATGAGGTAAGGTTATTGTCATTGAGATGTTCAATTCAAAATTCTTCATGTTCTAAAATGACCTACATTTCGAAGATTTCAAACCATTAACAAATAAAAATACTAAAAAAATCAGAATTTAGGAAATTTAGTAACAATGTCTATCAAAGCGCTTTCATACACACGCCCCAGAAATTTAGTAAATTTCCCAACATGAGGTAGCTTGATGGAAATAAGATTACTTGAATGACCTAGATTTCAAAGATTTCAAACCATCAACGTATGTAACAAAAGGACAAAGAAAAATCAGAATGTAGGTCAAAATCACTTCACGAATCAACCATATAACTCACCATATAACTCCTCCATCTTAGATTGATCAAGTATTCCATGAATCAAGTATTTGGGTTTTCGTTGATTCATTGTCGTCGGACCAAACATGATGATCGGTGTAATTTTTCTTAACTTAGGCTTAGGGTAAAACATGAAATGGTAAGAAGAAAACAATGACAAGGGTTTACAATTCCATATATACCCTCACATATTTTCACGCGAGACAATTTAAGTGGGTTTTGTTAACCCAGTTAGTGGAAAGGAAAAAGAATGTAACATCACCAGCAAATAATGATAAAAACTAAAAGTGCTTTTTTCTAAAGGGGCCATTCCATAATCATGGGTTTTCTAAAGGACAAGCAAGTATGGTTGATGGATTTGTTGTCAAGGTAAAATATGCCTCTGTTGGGTGCAAAGTCATACTTTCTTCGTTCAAGAAAATAGCTTCTTGATCACTAAATAGGGGTTTACCCTCTTCTTGAGCTATGATTGCTTTGACATGTTTTTGTTGGGAACTAGCTTTTATGGATTACAATATCAAGTAAAAAGCAAACACTCAAATCATACGAGAAATACAAGGATGTGAGAACTCCAAGAATGATGAATAAAATCTCATCGTGCGAAAACTTGGAGTTGTCGTGCGAGAACTTAATATTCTCGCGTGAGAACATCTAGTTAGTATATATACATGTTTTTCCTTTGTATTTCATTATGTGTGTGTTTCATTTTGTAAAAGTGCTCTGAGGGTAAGAGAGCAAAGAGTTGTATGATAGGCTGCCCGGGGGAAGCTCGGGTGGATCGAGCTTCAACGATGTAAAATCCTTTGGTATTGTAATCGTTTGATTAATTCTATTGAGTTTGTTTGAAGTTCGCTGATATCACACACACACATCTGTCTTAATTTGATTATCAAGTGCAATAACATGTGGAATTGATCATCATGAGGACTTTACATTTGGTCTCAGAGCAAGGTGTTGCTCTTGATATATGGATTTTCATTCCGCGATCATCCGTTTAAGATGTTAAACATGGAGGTTGAAGATCTAAAGCTTTAGATCAAGTTTGGACTAGTTTCGAAGGAGAAAAAGGTGAAACCGAGGGTGAATACACCTGAAATGGGCTTTGTTACATGCTATATTCATAATTTGCATCATTTCGCTTGGTATTTTCATGTTTAGACGGTGGAAAACGACGATTTGCGACCGCAACAGTGATCCAAACTCAAAAAGATCAATTTTGGTTGATGTTTTTGCAAGAATAATTGCATCATGCGAAAACTTTGCAAAAATAACCGTATTTTGCAACAACTTTTTCATGAGAGAACTTTTAACGAGAAAACTTTTCATGCGAGAACTTTCATGCGAGAACTTTCCGTGTGAGAACTTTCATGCGAGAATTTTTCATGAGAGAAATTTTCCATGAGAAAATTTTTCCATGAGAGAAATTTTCCATGAGAAAACTTTTCACGAGAAAACTATTCATGAGACAACTTTTCATGAGAAAACTTTTTTGTGAGAAAACTTTTTCATGAGAAAACTTTTCATGCAAAATCTTCATAGCAGTAACCGTCATTTGCGAAAATATTCTCATGCAAAAACTTTACCATGTTAAAACTTCATCATCTATAAAAAACTGTGATTGATTTCAGTTTTTGCAAAAAACTTTACAAAATGCGAGAACATAATCCAGATGCAAAAACTTGTTATTATTTGAAGGTTTTCGAACAACTGTTTTTGCCTATATTTGGAAGATGCTAGATGTTTGAAGTTTGGTACTTAAATAAGGGTTTTTGTGTTATTTGCTTAAGTTCAAGATTCTATATCTACAATATTTGATTCGGGTCGTTCGTGAATTAAAACTTGATAATATGGACTTATCTTATCTTACTGTTGGGGACAATGACCGAACAGGTTAATTAAGTGAAAACTCAAGTTTGTTTGGTATTCTTGCTCTAAAAATACGAGCTTATTACATCTTACGCGGGGGAAGAATACTTAAGATGATCTAGTTCGTCGTCATAGAATCTTGTCAACAAATTGAAGAATCGGGTTCTTTAGGAATAAAAAATGGAAGTTGGATCTCTCTATCATATGCCTAATACATATTAAGTTATAAGTAATCAAGATAGAACAGAGTAATCTTGATTCAAACATGATATCCTTTATGAAGCTATACATTTGAAGGAGGTTAAGTTTAGGGGGATCTAGAACTCACCAAGTCTTTGAAAATAACTTCACCTAAGGTAGGCTCACGGTACACAGTCTGCATATAAGTGGACATGCAAACAGGTCATTTTCTATACAGTTTCGCACGCAGTTTCGCTGCCAGTTTCGCCCAACTTTCATTGGAATTCTATGGCTGTGAAATTACCAGCGAATCTATTGTTTCATTGGAAGAACCCACAGTTTCGTTGGAAGAACTGTTAGTTTCACCGGACGAACTCACAGTTTCGCTGGACGCATAAAAATAACGTTCCAGCCCATTTCTAACCAAAATCTTAACCTTTTTACATCCAAATCCTTTGCTTTTCATCCAGGAACTTATATCAAAGCTTTTTACATGATTTCATCCATAAAAAACGTGACTTTTGTATGATTTTTGCCACTTTTAAAAACCCCAAAACCCTAGAATCCGGGTATGATCTAAAGAGACATTTGGATGATAATTTCTTACCTGGATTCTTTCTCTTTTCTTGTTGTTTGATGCCCAAAAACATAGATCTTCAATCCTTTGCTCAATAAATCCTCAAATCTTCACTTTATCTCTCTGCTTTCTCTCTCTAGAAAGTGGGTTGTTTGAGTTGCAAATGAGCATGTATATGGCTGATTTGTGTATATATACAGGGTGTTCACGGGATCTTAAACTCGTCTAACACATAACCCGTAACGTTTATAAGGTCCATAACCCATTTTTCCCCTTTATTTATATTTATTACCTTTATTTAAGCCCATTATTATTAATTGGCTCGTTTCGACTTTTCCAGTGCGTTACAATACTTTTTTAAACCTGGATTAGATTATGAAAATAACAGCTTACTCTCTATTTCTACTTCGGATTCCTTATTTTGAAGTCATTCTTCATAAGATTTAAGTCTTCCATCTTTAAAAGTCCATTGTTTCGAGTCCTTCCTCTCATAGCCCTAGGGTCCACCGTATCCACCCAATTTAGATTAATCAACATATGCTCTATCTACCTTCCTTGATGGAATTGAACACATAACAAAACATCAAGATAATAACATAAATAGATTCAAAAGAAGTTTCACATATCATATGATATCCACAATTACATAAAAGCTAGACTTAAAACATACCATGTTTCAGATTTACTAAAAGTTTTAGTGAAACAAATCGTAAATACGATGGATGAACAATCAATTAGTCTTCAAACAAATCAATTGCTCATCAATCTAACCAATCAAACAAATCTTATGTTTATTGTTTTGTTTTGAACTGGCAATAAAATAGCACAACTAATTGAAATCGATAATCGAAACCCTAATATTATTTGAAATAAATAATGATTCAAAATAACATCATGAAAACCAAAAATTAAAACCAATATGTTATAAGATTTCAATCTCCAATCTATATTGCAACATTATTATCAATTCAAATCAGGAACACAATCACATCAATGAATATTAGACAAATGTTAAACCAAACACAAAACAAAAACATCAAACATAAAATGGAAAAATGATAATGATAACTTACTTGAAGATGAAACAAAAGAAATCTGATATAGAAACTTCAATGGTTTGATTCGATAATGAATATCAGAATGACACAGAGAGGAGAAAAGGAGTATGGTGATATTTTGACAAAAAAGAAATGAGAATATTAGTCAGATGTTGATGTGTACATGTTGAGTAAAACAAAGAAGGGGATGAATGACAATGTCAACATTATAGAGAGTGCTATTGTATAGATGGCATATAATCAAAATAAGCTTTGTTTATTATAATAGATAGATTCTTTCTTTTATTAGTTATTGCACAAGTTAACATTTTGAGATCTTCATTAATTAATCATTTCACCCATTGATCAATTCACGTTTAATCCTTTTAATTTAAACACCAATTTGAGACATATTACTTGGTGCATGACCACAATAATATATTAATAATCATTTCAACCATTGATTAATTCACGTTTAATCTCTATAATATGTTAATTCTCATTATCTAGCATATGTTTTTTATCATCCCTAACTCTCTCACTAATTTATTTTGGTTGAAGCTTATTAGTCTAAGTAGAGATGTGACCGGACGTAGATCTTTCTTAACAAGATTTTGTATATTTCTAGTCTCAACCCTCAAGTCGTTTCTTTAGCCATTAGGTGTTGATATATACAATCAAAAAACGATCCACACTCAATTATAGTTAAATTTTAGTAAAACAAACTAACATGAGTGTTGTACGTACATAATAACAAACCAAACTCCAAATTACATCGAAAACCCAATCAAAATTACAAACAAACATGATATACTTGTAACTTTCATTTTATCCCAGAAACATTAGTGTGTATTATATACGAACATAATTTAAGCCAAACTTCTCATCAAGTCTCCTTGAAGAAAACTTCATCATGTAATCTGTTACCGTAAATTCTTTATATACCTGAGGATTTTCTTTTGTTATAAGCTTCTCAATGGGCCCATAAGTTTTTGAGGGTGTAGCCACACCATGAAAGAAACAAGCGACTGATGTTCGTGTATGAGTTACATTGCCAAATGCACGATGGATCACACTTTTGAACTTGTCATTTGATATGATCTGTATTCATGGATTCAACAAAGAATCATAAGCATCACTATTCCTTTAAATGCATCCTTCTTTTCTATCACATGTAACAAGTACTAAATTTGGGTTATTCATATTCCAAACAACATTAATGTCTCAAATGCCTAGTAACCATATTTTTTATATTCGCGTGCAGTTTTATGTTTTGAAATAAGTACCTGAAGAAGATCTCCGATATTGACAACAAGAGCGGCCCACTGGTTTTGATGCAGAACTTGTAGTCCCCCAATCTCATCTTGTAAAAGTATAGTGATAAAAGAAGCATCTGTGTGCTTGTTAAGTCCTAGGGTCTGCTCAGGTTTCGGACAGGGCGGATAGTAGTGGCAAGCCAAGCTTTTACCCTTGTCGCATTCCAACTGTTTCAGGTGGTTTGGTTCTAGCCCAAGAGCTTCTGATAGAAACTCAAAAAGAGTGTCTATAAACTTCATCACATGGTTTAGGTAGACAACAGTGGCCTCTCTGCTCATAACAACACATGTTACAGTTTAAAACAAACAGTGATAAAAACTAATTGGTACATTCCAAACCTGCAAACCGAGGGCAGATCTTGAGGATCAAGATGGTAGTTATTCAACGTGTCAACAATCAATGTATCCCTCCAATTTGCAGCTCTCGACATGTACAGATCATAATTCGTGTTAAACTTTACCATCCTCTCCGGATCTCTAGAATAATAATCCTTTTTCACCTCAGAGTACTCTTGAGCATATCTTCAAGAACTTTGACGGGTATCCCATGATTAACCACCTGAAAAAAACCCCATTTTCAGAAGCCTGTTTGATTTCTTCGACGATTTCTTCCCTTCTTAAACTTCCCTTGTCACCAACCCCATGAAGATCAACAGCAGGTACTTGTAAACTTGTTCTACCAAGTTCCAGATCTTCAGCCACTTCATCCGGTGGTCTGGTTAAGATATCTGGAATATCAACAACCCCTCCAGCTGCAGCGTCAATTAGTCGTTTGACACCAGTTTTTGTGTCATCGAAAGCCTTTAGTTGTTTGGTTCGATCATGCGTTGAGATATCCATATGCTCTTTTTGATGGAAGAAGCCTACAGGTTGTTTGATAGCCTACAGGTTGTTTGATAGCAACTATCAATACACAATTAATACATTCCTTGAAACAAGTCAAATGCTTTCAATTATAAAATATGTCCAACTTGTGGTATCCTCATTAAAAATATGTGCAACTTGCGGTGGCTTTGATAACTTAGCAGACACTTTACATAGGCTGAAATTCCGCCAACAGTATGTAAATTATTGTTAAACACATGTAAACGCTGATGCATTTCAATATATATAATTGAGGTCTAATATTTCTGGGAACTCCAACTGCCAAATGACTGAAAATATATTAAACCAATGCAACTTTTGCTATTCTGTATCCGGACTGAGTCATGGCTCGATGTTTTATATATTGTGTTACTCAATAACCATGTGTGAAAGGGATGTTCAGGGTCTGGTTTAGATTTTTGAAGAAAATTCCAGGTTGAATAACTAATAACTGTCTTTTTAAAAAAGGCAAAACAAACCTGCCAAGTTGGTTAGGCCACCCGAATCGGTGGATATTGTTGGTTTGGTTTTGACGTTCGAGTCTAATATAATCCTAATTAACGATTACACTTATGAACACGTGTCACATCATGTTTCACCTCATGAAAGTTTTCTCGCCTAAATTCATTTACTAAATAAAAAAAGTTGATTATCAAAATTGATAAAAATTGTTCAACAAACCTTCCTATACTATCGAGATAATTTAAACTTTCAAATTTTAGATTCTTTATTCTTTTGGATTGTTTGTTAATCTTCATAAATTTTTAGATCAATTTAAAATTTTTATTTAACCAATTTAATCATACATGGGATACAAATTTGATAAATTAAATTATTTTCAAAATTACCATCATATTGGAGTGAAATCTATAATTTATTCTAAACCAAAATAAATTAATCATTTAAGCACAAAGATAGCAAACTATTTTAGTTACATCTCATTTACTCTGCATTTTCCGTGAGAGCAAACACATCAAGGTTCAACTCCCCATCTTGTATGTTTATTATATCTTGTACTTTTATTTTTTATTATTATATGTAATAAAACATATGTTATAAAAAGTTCTTTTTGAATTATAGGCTGTATATAGAAGATCACGTGTTGTAGATTCAAAATATGACAGTGCTTTGTAGCACAGTTCTTTATAAATTTATAAGCTCAAAATATGGCAGTGTTTTGTAACAGAGTTTGCTGTTTTTTGCATTGATCTCTATTGTGTTCATTGTTATGTTTTGCAAAATTTTATACTTGAATTTGTTGCATTCTTTAGTCATGTTTTACAAAATTTTTGCACCTAAATTTGTTGCATTTTCAGATAAATATGGTGATCGACATCAGTCAAAGTTTTGAGCTGCAAAAAGGATGCTAGGCTTATCTGTTTTGCCTTTCTAAACAACAACTTACTTGAGTTTTTGTTACAAAAATAGGACTAAAATGCTATTGCAGCTGGTGCTTGAATATACAGGTTTATAATTCTATTTATAGAAATTTTGAGATGATTTATTAAGCTAAAATGGTGCTGCAGTTTGGGGATTTTATATGCAGCTTTTATTACTCATTTGTGAATTCATGGAGGAAAATATAGGTTAACATATATTACACACACAAGTTCATATGAATAGGCGATAAAGCTTTCATCATTCAACTATTTCTCACTTTAACGTACTAAAAACAACATCATCATTTAATTATTTATAGCCACTATTTGTCTCCTTCTGTATGCATGCTGCTGCATTGTAGGTTACATATTAAATGAGTTTTGATGATAGTTGTAATTTCGGACATTATTTGTTTTTACAATTTCATTTGGAAATGAAGATTGAAAATAATACTATCTAAATATTATATTTTGTAGGATAAGGCAAAAAATTCAAGCTGATATGGAGTTTACGTGATTAGTTACCTGTACGTAAACTTGGGCATAAAAACCGGGTTCGGACCCGACCCGGTATATGCATACCCGGGTTGGACCCGAAAAAAAACCGTAGGGTTGGAACCGGGTATGATTTTCTAGAATTTCTTAGAACCCGACCCGGACCCGACCCGACCCGGAACCGGTTGAACCCGGGTTGTACCCGGTTTCGACCGTTTTTTTTTTTTTTTTTTAAAAAGTGGCCGTTTTTAACGGCTATATAGCCGTTGGGATCGATTTGTGACCGTTTTATTGTCACTTTTAGGCTTCTAAGTTAGTATAAATAGGTGTGGGTTGATATGGTTTAGTACCCAAGTCTCAAACGCAAAAACATACGCAAAAAACGCAAAAAATACTCTCGTTTACTCTCGCTTTACACGTTCACTCTCTCGTTTTACACTTTCACTCTCTTCAATCTTGATATGGCTCACTCACAATCTTCCGTTGGTCAAGGTTCGTCCAACGCTCCAACCGTCGTTCGTGTTCTTGCACACAATCGTAACATGGATGTTTGGTGCAATTAGGATATGGTTGAGTTGAGTGACGGGTCTGTAAAGGCTCGTTGCAAGTTTTGTGGAGCTTTGCTTGCTAAAGATTCTAACACGACTTTAAACAAACACATTAGCAAGAAGTTTTGTAAGTCGTTGAAAAGTAATCCGGATTCGCAACAAACACAATTGGGTGGAGACGGTGGAATCTTTAATTACGATGTTAATACGGTTCGAGATCGAATGGCGAAGTTCGTGATTCAAGAAGCTTTGCCTTTTAGTCACTTCGACAATCCTCGGTTGACCAACTTAATTCGAGAGACGCTTCAACCTCGTTACACTCACGTAAGTCGTACTACACTTAGACGTTATTGTTTAAAATTATGGAAACAAGCAAAAAATGATTTAATTGTATTATTTGAAAATTTAAATACCGGTGTAAACTTAACTAGTGACGTTTGATCGGCTCCACACGGTTTACCCGAATCGTACCTTTGCGTCACCGCTCATTGGGTGGATCCCAATTCATGGCAATTGATGAAACGTACGATTGCATTTGATCTTTTTCCGCATCCACACACCGGAGAATTTTTGTTTTACTTTTTAGATAATGTAATAAGTACTTTTAAATTAGAAAATAAACTTTTTTCAATTGCATTTGATAACGCCTCTAACAACACAACCGTGGTTGAAAAATTAAAATTAAAATATCTTCCGATTGCAAACGGTGATTTTTTCCATACTCGTTGTGTTGCACATATTATTAATTTAGTAGTGCAAGACGGACTATCCGGGCAATATGTTAATAACTTTATTACATCTTTTCGATTTATGTTACATGACGTTTTTAAAAAAAGTAGAAGAAGATATCAAGATTATAAACAACTTTGTAAGGATACGCACTCTAGATTTTTAGGTCCTAATTGGGATGTACCTACTCGGTGGAATTCGACTTGTCACATGTTTGAATGTGCTTTAAAACAAAAGGGCACTTTGAAAGCTTTTCATAATAGTCTTTCGGATAATGGTGAAGCCGACCCATTTCGGGATGCGGGTTGGGAGAATCTTCAACGTCTATCCGAGTTTCTTGAGGTTTTTAAAAACTCAACAACAAAATTATCGGGAGTTTATTATTCCACTAGTTATTCGGTGCTTCAAGAACTATATTTTATGTCTTTGAATTTTAAAAATTTTCAAAATAAAAATAATATGTTTAATCAAATGATAGAACCAATGAAAGAAAAGTTTAAAAAATATTTTAAGGACTTACCACCCGTTTTTACGTGTGCCGCCGCTTTAAATCCGTTTCTAAATGTTGCGGGGGTTGAATGTTTGATAGATGAGATAAATGACAATTTGGATATGCATGACGAAAACCCTGATTTTTCAAACGAGGCAAAAGAAAATTTTAATCATAGTTTGAAAACAATTTATAATTTTTATTTAAATAGATATGGGCCTAACGTAAACATAACCATGCCAAGCGGATCAACCTCAAGTGCTAGTACCTCGTTTAAAGACCCTGTTTTGACTATGTTGAATGTTGTTCGGGATGTGACGGCTAAACGTCAAAGAGGTAACACCCCAACAAGTGAGCTCGGTAGATATAGTGGAACGGATTTTATTTCCACTATGACTACCGAAGATTATCGTGCATTCGATATTTTGGCTTGGTGGAAAGGAAAAGAATCTCAATTTCCGATTCTTTCTGCTATGGCCCGTGATTTACTAATCGTCCAAGCTTCTACGGTAGCTTCGGAATCTGCTTTTTCTCTTAGTGGCAGGGTAATATCATTACGAAGAACAAGACTAACTCCGGAAGCAGTGGAGATGTGCATTTGTTTAAAGGATCACTTAGACGCAACGGATCGTATACAAGACCAAACAAGCCTCGAAGACGAGATTACACTCGAAGCTAAAGTACATGATGAAGAGGTAGAAGACGGAGTATCTTCTGGCATATCCGATGAAGAATTAGCATTTGATCAAGCATCTCGTAGTAGATAAAATTAGACGATATTGTTATTTTTAAGTTGTTTTAATATTATATGTCTTTCATATTCTTTTTAAATTTCTTTGTCATTCAAATGTTTTATATAAAAAGTATTTAATATTTGTATATTATAAGTGTAACATTTTCTGCTCAAGATTTGTATATATTTATATATTAAGTTGTTTAAATTTTTGTCATTCAAGTGAACCCGGTTAGGAAAAGAAAAATAAAAAGAAAAAAAAGGAAAGAAAATATAAGAAAAAAAAAACATACGACCCGGTGTTCGACACACACACAAGAAAAGAAAAAAAAAAAAAAAAAAAAAAAAGGCAAAAACCCGGTTGAACCCGGGTTTCATACCCGAACCGAACCCGACCCGACCCTACCCGGGTATACCGGGTAGGGTTTGTATCTCGCTGAACCCGACCCGGGTTCGTACCCGGGTTCACCAATACCCGGGTACAAAAAACCCGGTTGGGCCCAAACCCGGTTTTGTACCTGGGCCCGGGTCCGGCCCAAACCCGATTTGTGCAACTCTACCTGTACGAAACAAGACCAAATGTGTAGTCGAATGTTTTATTCACTTTTGTTCTTAACATGTAATTGAAGTACTCTATTGTATATGTAACATAATTATATGAGATTAGAGCTCACACATAATTGTTCAAGTAATGGCTGAATACACTATTTTATATTTGTGTGAAATTGTGATTGTGCCCAAATAATGGTAGCAAATATTTTTTATAACTTTTCAAGAAATTTGCGACCGCATTATGACTTGAAAATAGTTGCAGAAGGGACAGTCGCAAATTAGTCGCAAAAAAAGTTGTTGCAAATCGGTCGTAAAAAATAGCAGTTGCAAATCAGTCGCAAATAATAACCGTCGTAAATCAGTTGTAAAAAATAGCGGTCGCAAATCAATCGCAATATATAGTGCTCGCGAAAAGGGTTGATCACAAAACGGTTGCGAAACAAATGGTAGCAATTTAGTCGCAAAAATTACGGTCGCAACATAAGGTCGCAAATATAACAACGGTTGTAAAATAGTCGCAACAGGGCAACTACGATGTGTGTTTTTCCCATTGTATTTCCGGTCGCAAAATAGTCTCAACAGGGCAATTGCGACCGTTTTGCAACTAAAAAGTCATTCTCAAATGCCTAATTTTCTAGTAGTGTATTTTAATATC
Organism: Flaveria sonorensis; assembly: GCA_025506505.1. Lineage (NCBI taxonomy): Eukaryota > Viridiplantae > Streptophyta > Magnoliopsida > Asterales > Asteraceae > Flaveria > Flaveria sonorensis. The sequence continues at coordinate 18,925,153 of CM046425.1, read as the reverse complement.
CGTATTTTTATAAATTAAATGAAACTATAATATTGATAAGAATCAATATTTATGGATAATATATCGCAGCCAACAACAAAAACTTGAAATTAAGTTATTTTTAAATGGGCGATACAAACTTGAAAAATAGTGATATATCATATGTATCATTGACAGAGTGATATAACTATATTGATATAACGATACAACATGAATATTGCAGGACCGGTGAAGGGGGTCAATGCAACAGTTTCACAGGGCTGGAGAGACTTGACACACTTAATAGATCAAATAGGGAACCGGTTATATTGAAACAATAAACACAAGATAAAAACACAAGCAAGCAGAACACAATAAGATGGTTTTCAAGAATACTTTAAATTACTCTCAAGTGTTTTTAGAAAGTGTTACAAAGCATGGTCCTATGGACTGGTACCTGAGATACTTTATACTACATCCTACAGACAGTCATACTTTGAAAGCAAGTTTGAAACACTAATCTTGACAACAAGATCAATGTAAAGTTAAAAGGCAGATTGCCTTTTGACTAGTGACTATGACATGTCATAACTCACATCCTTATCTAATACAAAAAAGATAAAAGTACATAAGTAGAAAGTTACAGACACTATGACCATATTCTACAGTTGACAAAATATGGACTTTTTACCAACTCATATAAGTTGGTGAGTCTTCTGAGATGGCATCGAAAAGTGGTTCAGCTTTTGTCAAAAGTAAGTCAGAGAAAGCATGTTTTCTCTGTCTTCGAAAGAAATCAGTCTCTTTGCTTCGAAAGACTTTGTCTTGAAGCTTCGGAAGACTTCATCTTTGTCTTCGAAAGAAATGGTCATTTGGCTTCGGAAGATTTGATACTTAGTATATGTCATTGAGTTGTATCAAATCTTTCGAAATAACTTCCTTGTACTTCACATATGCATGCTGAGAGCTCTTTGGTTGCATCAGCCTCAAAGTATAATCCTTACAAACTCCCCCTAGGCTGATGCTACCAAAATTGAAGGAGAACTTTGAATCTTGATCTTCATCTGTTTACAGTACTCATCAGAATCAAGAGCATTCCCTTTATCATCAGTTTGTCAGGATTCCTCAAACTTTCAAAGTACCTTCTCATGTTATAGAGATCATGTAGAGGAAGATCAAGTATGTTTTGCCAGAAGTACAAATCTTGACCCCCTTGTTCTCTAGTAACATACCATTTGTCTGGGTTAGTAGTAAATGCCCAAGACAAGATGGGACTCTCAGCAGCAAGAGACTCTACTTGGATTGGAGTTGGATGAGCAACCTCTTCTTGATCACCCTCTGGATGTTTTGACTCATCCTGAGGTGCAGAGGTGGATGCCTTGGACTTCTTCTTCTTCTTCTTGTCCCTACTAATGGCCATCCCTTTCCGCTTTCTGTATTTTAACTGAGGAGATTAGTCTTGAGTACCAGATATTTCCTGTTTCTCCTCCTCAATTAGGACCTTTTCCTTCCGAGAATCAAAATGAGAGGGATTAGGACCCTACTATGGGTCGAAAGATGAAGCTGGCTGAGATGCAGCACTAGGTCCAGGTTGTGTTGTCTCTTGGGGTTCAACCTTGACCTCAGCTTCGGGTGCAACCTGACTTGGTGGAGAATGCAAGTCTACCAGCTCACTCTGCTTAATTACTCTAATGTGCTCATCCATGGTGGATAGAGACATTGGACCAAGTCTCCATTCAGAGAATCCATACAGCTTCAAGAAGCTCACCATCTTCAGTCTGTTAACAGACTTCTTCTGATTAGCTCGGATGGTGGCTCTTGACTTTACAGCCACTTCCCTCATCTTTCTCTTAGCAGCTTTTTGTTCTTTGAACACTTCTTGCTCAAGCTGTTTGAGGTACTCAAGCTGTTTGAGGTACTCAAACTCTATGTACGCATAGGACAATGGAAGTAGGTCTGCTGCCCTGATAGAGGCCTGTTGCATTCAGGTAGGTTATCATATTTTGCCTGTCTTGTTCCCTACCCACCTGAGTTTCTTGTTCAGTTACCACAGCCTCTGCCTTAGGGCTTTCTTAAACTAGAAAGGGGGTAGGAGCTTTGTATTGTCTTTTTCTTTTTCTTTCTTCTTTGATTTTGAGGAGCAACTCTGTAGCCTCACATTCCTTCCTCTCTTTTGACACTTTAGTGTTAGCCAGTAGTTCAATCTATGTTATAGTTCTTAGACCCCAAGAAGTTCAAACTGGCTGCCCTTAACTCATCCTCCTGAGTGTTTGGCTAGGGAGCAGCCCTGATTGCTGCTTGCATAAAGCTTAGGGTCTCTCTTGTTCTCTCTCCCCTTGCCTTCCCTATCCTCTCCCTTTTCTCCTCCTCAATCTCCTCAGAGGTCATAATCCTCTTTCTTTTATCAGTCATTGGTCTGTATGACTCACACTTGGTGTAGAACCTGAGCACTGGCCACGGAGAAGCTGTGAGACACCTTCACCAGTTGGTGCTACACTAAGGGTACTGGGTGCTAAAGTAGTTCTTGTCTCATGGTCACGGGTTCAACTACTGGGTCTTCAACTAAGGTTTCCCCTTTGAAGCTAATCTTAGGTTCTGCCTCAGTATCCAGTTGACCAACAGTCTTTCCTGCTAGCCTCTATCTATATAATTTAGACATTTTCTTGAACTCTTCAACCACCCTTTCATGAATTCTCTTAGCTAACCTTTCTACTTGCATGGTTTGACTTGGATTGGAAAGTGGCAGGTCAACCAGAGAAAAGCTCTCATAGTATCTCCGGTTTTGAAAGTTAAAGACTTCTTATTGCCCCTGACATCTAGAGAGTACCAAGGCTCTTCTATCAGCATCATACCTCCATCCTACTATTGGATTTTCAGCAAGGTAGGATAGGGTAGACATAGCCCTTGGTATGCCATATTCAAATATGCTTTGAATCAAGGCTTCCACATCAATGTGGGCCTGAGAAGGTTGTTGAGTATGGACAACTACAAGTGAGGATGGTGAGTTCTCTATATCCATACTTTGGGCAGAACTTCCAGGTTTTGTGATTGTAGGTAGGACTTTTGACCTTTTTTGGTAGCATCACCCTTTTGCACAGGGGAGCTAAGGATTTGGTCAACCACATGCATAGGTTCTTGTGGACCTGGTTGAGTTTGCATGGTAGGTCTCTCAATTAACTTGCCCTTGAGATCAGAAATCTTAAGTTGCTGGTCACTGATTTGCCTTTGCAAGGTAACCACCTGAGATTCCATATGACTTACCTTTGAAACTAAATAGGTGCAGATTTTAGATAGTTTTTGCACCTTTACTTGCAGACTCCACTCATTTTCATCGGAAGAATTAGGGGGGGGGGCGTTGAGAAAATAGGACCAAAGTCTTCTTCCTTAACACCAGCTTAGGGTTCTTGGCTGCTAGATTTCCCCTACACCAAGATAGTTTCAAGAGACATGTCAAGGGGCTGGGTAGCCATGGTTGAGGTATTAATAATGTAATCACTTGCAAAAGTGAGAGCCTCTTTCATATGGACTTCCTAAACATGTTCAGGCAAGTCCACCTTATTTAAGGGTAGATGATGTGGGCTAGATATGGGTGATTCAGAAGCACTCATCTTTCCTTGAGCAAGGGAGGAGAAGAGAGGGTTATGGTACTCACTAAAGCCCATATCCTCATCATCATAGAATTAGAGGTCAGGGATGGGTTGGTTTAAGTCTAAAGGCTAGGGATGGTAACTTTCCTCTAAAGGCGATCACTTGAGTTTTAAGAATCAAAGTGATGGCTTAAGGTCTGGGCAATGAGCTCATTAGGCTGCGCATGAGGAACCTCAGCACTGATCAAAGAAGTAAAGAGAGTGGTCTGCTCCTCATGGGAAGTGGGAGCTCTTGGTTCCACTTCCTGCTGCATGGGTGATTGTATGTGGACCTGCTTAATTTGAGTAGACTGAGAAGGGGTTTGTTTGGATTTTTTGGTGTAGGTGATGGTTATTTGAGGCTATATGGGTGGTACAGATGTAGAAGGTGTGGGTTCAACATTGGCTGGTGTTGCCAAGTTGTCACCTTGAGCAATAAGCTCTAACATTTTTAGAACCAGGGTTGTTTCTACCCCTAAGAAGCCAACAGTGGTCTTTCTCATGATTTTAAAGATGTTGGGCTTCATCTGTCCCAATTTAAGAGTATCATATGTTCCCCTTAACTATGAGCCCAGTTCACAATTACGAATGTGTTGAACATATCTAGGGAACATGTAGTACTCTAAGGAGTCCAAGTTTGAAAGCAAGCTTGTATAGACAAACTATGAATACTTGAACTTGACCCCTTAAACCATTGCATCGACTAGGTAGGATAAGTCCTCAGTAATCTGGTCCCATCATCAATGTTTGTTAGATAATGAGTGGATGACAACATGGAGGAGGTACTTATATTTGTAGGAGACCTTACCCTTTTAGAAGGTTCTGACTGTGAAGTCCCCTTCATAGCCCATCTAATGGAATGACTCATTAACAGCAGATTTGGTGAAGGACAGCTTGCCTTCTTCATCATCTAGCCTAGATGAGAGTTGATTATGGCTGTGGTGATGAAAACTATCCTCCCCTACATTGTGGCAGACAGTGCCTTCTCACCGTCCAAGATCACCTCTTGGCAGGTCCTCCAGAACTCAATGAGTTATTCTTCATATAGTGGAGGGTCTATTATGAGTGCGGTGTGGTAGTTTGATTGAGAATTAAAGCGACAAAATCTGAGAAACCTGGATCTTTCTCAGATGACAACAGAGCAACCTGATTATGTTGCCTGTGAAGATGCATTGAAAAATCTGGTTGCTTTTGGGGTTCAGGGTTGGCCATTTTAGAAAGCTTTGAAGTGAAGAAAGCTAAGAACAAAGTTGGTTTGTGGGTGAATTTAGGGTTAGAAATTTTGCAGATGAAGAGGATTATGAAAGAGGGGGAACCGTTGTAAGAATATTTATATGGTTTGATTTGAGACAAAGTTAATGCAAAAGGATAAACTTTAAAATCAGAATGTCGGTCCCGCCTCTGAAAAAGTTCCCAAAAAGGTAGTTATCTTGGAAGTAGAAAATCTTCCGAAGGTAATTTGTCTTCGGAAGTTTTTTGAGAAAAACTTTCGAAGCCAATTTGGCTTCAGAAGATATTCCTTAGCTTTACAAGAAAAATAATTAGAGTATTTTGCTTCCGAGATATATTTAGTTTCGGAAGATACTAAACATCAAAAGTTTTATTCAGAAGATGAATAAAGCTTCCAACACTTAATTGCTTTGGGAAGAAAATTGTCCCTCAAAACATATAAGTACTTAGAAGCATTTTAATCTTCAGAAGATATATCAGAATTTCTTCCGAAGGTAAATTTCTTAGCAAGTAGTTATTAGTTTTGAAGTCATAATTTTCTTCCAAAGTAAACTTAATGTTTTTCCAAAAAAACATATCTTAAATTTTCAAAATTTTAAGGAATATCATTTTGAAAATTTCTTTCAAAGAAAACTAGGCTTATATGAGTGATAAAATAGACAACTTAAGATGCTCATGTTTGAAGGATAATCTTGAAATTAATGTAAGAAAATCTACTCAAAGTTAATCATCCCAATAGCTGATACAAGATACTTAAATCTCTGTTCGTCAAAAGCTTTTATGAACAAATCAGCATATTTTTCACTTGTGTTAACTTTTACTAGTTTTATCAATCTTTTTTCAAAGTTATCTCTTATCAAATGATACCTGATATTGATGTGATTTTTCTTTGAATGCTGCATAGGATTCTCTACGATGGAGATAGCACTTTTATTGTCTATGGGGATGGACGTCTCCTTGAAGTTGAATCCATAGTTCAGCATCTGATTCTGAATCTAAAGCACTTGAGCACAACAGCTTACAGCAGTAATGTATTCAGCTTCAGCAGTTAATGCAGACACACAGGATTGTTTCTTGCATTGCCATGAGACTATCCTTCTACCAAGGAATTGACATCCCCCAGATGTAGGCATTGCAGTCATGTTACAACCACCATAGTCACTATTTGTATAAGCATATAGATTAAAGTCTGAATTCTTTGGATACCAAAGGCCTAGTTTAGGAGCACCTTTAAGATATCTAAGAATCCTTTTGACAACAACGAGGTGTGACATCTTGGGGTTGGCTTGAATCTTACACAAATACATGTGGCAAACATGATATCAAGCCTAGTGGCTGTGAGATACATAAGAGACCCAATCATAGCCTTGTAGAGATGTTCATCAACACACTCCCCCTCAAGATCAGGTCCTAGAGAGTGGTTTCTGGCTATGGGTGTCTTAGCAACCTTACACTCAATCAGATGAAATCTGGTAAGTATGTCTTGCACATACATTGACTGTTTTATGAACATGTCATTATCAACCTACGTCACTTGAATTCCTAGAAAGAAATTGAGTTCCTCTATGGCACTTACTTCAAATCTATTCTTCATCAGTTTCTCAAAGTCTTTGCAGAGCTTTGGATTAGTTGACCCACATATGATGTCATCTATATAAACTTGAACTAGTATCAAGTCATTCCTTATTCCTTTAATAAAGAGTGTGCCATTAATAGTACCTCTCTTGTAGCCATGCTGAACAAGATACTGTGACAGTGTCTCATACCACTTCCTTGAAGCTTGATGCAGCCCATAGAAAGCTTTGTCAAGCTTGCAAACATAATCAGGATGATCTAGATCTGCAAAGCCAGGTGGTTGTTTGACATACACTTCCTCATCTATCATACCATATAAGATGGCACACTTAACATCAAGTGGGTAGACCTTGATATCCTTGGATGCAGCAAAGGCAAGGAATATCCTAACAGCTTCAAGTCTTGCTACAAAAGTAAAAACATCTATGTAGTCAATCCTTTCTTCATGTGTGTACCCTTGAACAACTAGTGTTGCCTTGTTCTTGATGACAAGTCCTCTATCATCTTTCTTATTCTTGAAAACCCACTTGGTACCTATTGGTGTCTTCCCATAATGAAAATGGCATAGGTTCTAAACCTTTTGTGTTTTGAATTGAAGCAGCTCCTCCTGCATTGCATCAACTCAACTTCCATCCTTCAAAGCCTCATCAACCTTCTTTGGCTCAATCTGGAACAAGAAACAAGAGTATAGACAAACATTTTTGTCATGGGTTTGTCATCTTGTTCTCACCCTAGTCTTAACATCTCTAATGAGGTTTGTAGTGGGGTGGGACTTGTGGATTCTTAGTTGAGGAATACCGACAAGTTGGTTAGATAGATTTAAATTGGTGAACTTCAGATCTGGTGATCGAGTGTCACCCACCACATCAACACACTTATCAAATGAGGCTTAATCCAATGAGTGTGTGACATCATTGATGTTATCTTTTATACAGTGGTTATCAGCATCAAAAAATTCTTAATCACTATCACCACCTCCATCTCCTCCTAAATTGAAACTCCTTCATTTGAGTTTTATGCCTCAGTGCTGGAATTTGTAGGCACTTCAGATGTGTTAGCTAAAGAGTTTGTCATTGTTAAGCTGACAGGATTTCCAACTGCAGGGTTTGTTACCACTAGAGCTGAAGTAGTTTTTTTACTTGGTCTTCTTGGCTAAAATATTAGGTTAGGATCTCCTATTAATAAGCTACATGTAGATCCTGAAACATCTTCACAAGATTTGTTAAAATATTTTGTAACTAAATCAATATCAAACAGCCAATCAGGACCAGAACCTTTCACACTGGGTGTATGCTCATTGAATGTCACATTAGCTGACTCCTTAACTACTCTAGTTCTTAGATTGTATTCTCTATAAGCCTTAGCTTAGAAAGTTTATCCAATAAAGTGTCCATCATCTGATTTTTCAGTAAATTTGGCTATCTGATCTTAAGATGGTGTATGGACATCCAAATGATCTGAGAAAACTAATAAAAGGTCTACTTTTATGCCACAACTCATAAGGAGTCTTACCATGAGTCTTGATTACTAAAACTCTATTCTACTTATAGCAGGCAGTGTTGACTACCTCTGCCCAGAAGGTGATGGACAGTTTATAGTCAGAGAGCATGGTCCTTGCACCCTCAATTAGTGTCCTGTTTCTCCTCTCAGCAACACCATTTTGCTAAGCAGTCCTAAGAGCACTGTATTGTCTTATAATACCTTTTTCATCACAAAATGAGTCAAGGATTTGGTTCTTGAATTCAGTTCCTTGATCACATCTTATGATTTTGACCTTGTGACCACATTGATTCTCAACTTTTAGAATAAAGTTCCTCAAGATCTCAGGGGTCTCATCCTTAGTTCTAAGAAAGAAGACCCAAGTGAATCTTGTGAAATCATATGTGATCACCAAGAAATATGAAGTCCTTGCCAAACTCATTACACTAGTGGGGCCAAAGAGATCCATATGTAACAAGTGTAGGGGAGTAATGATAGAGTTATTTTCCTTTGGCTTGTGAGATACCTTGTGTTGCTTTCCTTTCAGACATGCAACACAATGGTCATCATTTGTAAACTCTTTCTTTGGCATTCAAGTTACCAAATTATTCTTAATTAATTAGTTTACTCATGTTCTTAAAGTTTACATGGCATATTCATTTATACCAAAGAAAAGACTCATCACTATTGGATTTAGACAGAAAGCAAGAAACTTCTCTAAATGGGGAGGTTTTTGGCAAATCCATCTTGTACATGTTCCCTTTCCTTAGGGCTCTGATTAGGATATACTCTTGAGGAATGACCATCTCAGGCCTGAGAACAATGCACTCATGCTCATTGAAGAGCATGTTATGTGTCTAATCACAAAATTAGGATACACTCAAGAGATTATATCCAAGTTCCTTGACATAGTTTACCTTTTCAATGCTAAGCTTACCGTTTGTGACCCTGGCCCTTCCATTAATGTAACCACCTGATTCTCCATAAAAGGAAACTAGCCCTCCATTAATTCTTTCAATGTTCTAAAGCAAAGAGCCATTGCCTGTAAAGTGCCTAGAACAGCCACTATCAATGATCTGTACATTTCTTTTGGTCTTCAGCTGTTCCTACACATAAGGAGATGGTTAGTTACATTTTGAAACCCATGCCTTGTTGGTCTTAGGCTCAAGGTTAGGTCTCACTTCCAGGTTATAGGACCTATACATATTTACTTTAGAAATGCATTCAGGTGTATAGAGATGTTCTAATACCTTGACTTCTTCATGATCAGCCATCAGTGCATGGTTGGTAGAAACATATTCAATCTGAAAGCTCCAGTCAAAGCCTCCTTCTTCAACAGCAACAACAGTTTGTTGGTTTGATTGGCTTGGCTTCTAAAATCTAGGTTTGCATCAGTGTAGTTTGGTCTGGATTGTGTTTGGCCACCATTAGTCCTTGGTGCCTTGCACTCCCTAGCAAAGTGTCCCATTTGGTTATAATTGTAACACTTCACTTTGCTTTTATCCAGTCCAAACTTTCCACCAGATACATTGTTGGGAAACTTTCTTCATATTCTCTTGTAGAATTTCTTGGCTTTATGAGTGAGAAAAGCCATCTTATATACTCTCTCCATACACTTCAGGTCATCTGGATGGATATAATCCATGTCTTCAAGAGTGAAGAGAAAGCTACCATAACTTTCATCAGTAGACACATAGGCTTGAGATGAGTTTGTCTCTTGGAATGGGCTTCCTTGGATGTAGCTCTCACTTGGTGTCTCAGGGAAGGTGATGAAAGGCCCTTTTGTGAGTTGTCAGGGTAGCAAATAAGATGAGGCTATGGTTCTCTACTATCCTTTTCAACCACATGGAGGGTTGAACTCTGTTGATTGCTAGAAGAGCTGCTTGAGGGATTCTGCTTGTTCATCTCCATCTGGTAGCCACTAAGGATACCATATAACTCTGTAAGAGTAAGGGTGGAGAGTTACTCAGTTCTCTTAATTTCCACACAGTAGTGAGTCCATTATCTAAGAAAAGTGAACATGAACTTCCCTATAATGTCCCTATTCTCAAGCCTAACTCCAACATCCATGAGAGTATCTACAATCTCAACATACCTAAAGTACTGTTGAGTCATAGTTTCACCTGATTTGTAGGTAAAGCTCTGAAACTGCTGCTTCATAAGGTCCTTCTTGTTTTCTTTTGCTTTAGCAGACCCCTCATACATAAGCTTCAGTGAATCCCAGAGCTGTTTAGTAGTTTTGTACTTCTTGAAGCCTTTGTATACAGAGTTTGTAAGAGCAGTTTGGAGAGTAGTCATGGCCTTTTTATCTATGTTAATCTTCTTCCAATCTTCCTTAGAATAGTCAGCCACTTCCTTTGGTATCATCCCCCCTCCAGCAGTGGCTGAAGAGGTACTTGGATGTGAGGTCCTTCGCCAATAGATCTCTACATCATGCTGTCTTGAGACTTGATAAACCCTTCCATATGTTGGAACCATGTATCAAAGTCATTGAATGATCAGTGGACACTTTGTCATGGTACCGTTTTCCATATAAGCTTTTGTGATAGCTGCCATTTGGGCTGGTAAGTGTTTTGTGAAACTGAAGGGATTAAAGATGGTGAGATCCTACAATCAAGAGCCTAAAATGCTCTAATACTAATTGTAGGATCGCTGAAGGGGGTCAATGCAACAGTTTCACAGGGCTGGAGAGACTTGGCACACTTATCAGATCGAATAGGGAAGCGGTCATATTGAAACAAGGAACACAAGATAAAAACACAAGCAAGTAGAACACAATAAGATGGTTTTCAAGAATGATGTATATTGTTCTAAAGTGTTTTTACAAAGTGTTACAAAGCATAGTCCTATGGACTGGTACTTGAGATACTTTATATAACATCCTACAGCCGACCATACTTTGAAGGCCAGCTGGAAACACTAATCAAGACAACAAGATCATTGTAAAGTCAAAAGACAGATTGCCTTTTGACTAGCGACTATGACATGCCATAGCTCACATCCTTATCAAATACAAAAAGGATAAAAGTACATAAGTAGAAAGTTACAGAAACTAAGACCATATTCTACAGTTGACAAAAGTATGGACTTTTCGCCAACTCACATAAGTTGGAGAGTCTTCAGAGATGGTAGGGAAAAGTGGTTTAGGTTTTGTCAAAAGTAAGTCAGAGAAAGCATGACTTCTTTGTTCTGAGAAGAAATCAGTCTCTTGGCTTCGGAAGACTTTGTCTTGAAACTTCGAAAGACTTCATCTTTGGCTTTGAAAGAAATGTTCATTTGGCTTCGGAATATTTTGTACTTAGTATATTTCATTGTGTTGTATCAAATCTTCCGAAGTAACTTCCTTGTACTTCACATGTGCATGATGAGAGCTCTTTGGTTGCATTAGCCTCTAAGTATAATCCTTACAAATATGTATAGATTGAGCAGTGATATTTGGCTATATGTCGTTATATGATGGTGAAAAAAAAATAATAAACTAAAAAATCGATGGTTATTTTTGTAAAAATCACTCTTCGATTGATTATTATATTGATCTTTACTTTAGAAAACATGTGGATCCAATTAATAACCTACACACACACACACACACACATATATATATATATATATATATATATATATATATATACATTAGTTTTTAGGAATCCCTAATTCAAATTCACTTTACCTCAGACTCATCAATTTCCTTTCTATCGTAATCGAACTCTGTATTTCTTCTCTACTCCTTCTATTTCAATTTAGGATTTTCTTTCATTCTTCTAAATCCCTAATTCAATATGTATTTTGATTAAAAAATTACAATTTTCATTAGTGAAAATATCTATTCCTAACTCTCATTGGAAATTAGGAATAGATGGACTATCGATAGAACCCATTTTTCACTACTTTAACTACTTTAGTGGCCTGGCCTGCTACTCGGGACTCTCGATTATTCCATTTTTTGACGTTAGCAATCTACACTGGTCAAATAGGATCATTTTCTTCTTGAAACCTCTTACTTTTTTTCATCATGTGGGAATTTGTCACACCCTCAAAATCCACGTGCGGGGTTTAACCGCGATGCGAGTTTTGTAAGAATTTCAAACATATAGTACCAAATGTAAACTGCGCAAAACACGCTCCCACACCAGGATCTCAGTCATTAGTTACTCAGAACGACACTATATGCAACAATGGAAATAATTCGGAGTTTGAAACTTTAAAACATTTGCGGAAGCGTTTTGTAATAATTTCAAACATATAGTACCAAATGTAAACTGCGCAAAACACGCTCCCAAACCAAAGCATGAAAATATTTAATAAGACAAAACATATGATTGTTTGTTCAAGATATGAATGAATCGTGCGTGCTCCTACGGTAAGCTGCTAGTAACGACCTGAGAATAGCATACTAAAAGAGTCAACGCAACGGTTGGTGAGTTCAAGAGTTTGCGTTAAACATAATCAGTAACAGTTGTAAAACATAAAAAGTGCATTGAAATAAATAGCTACTCTATAATCATAAGTAATAACCATATTGATTTCGTGATCGAAGCTGAATGTGTTTCGTTTGTTTGCTTCCCGTCACGACATACCAGGTCATGACGATGTTTGAGTTAGGACAATATTGCACCTGTTTGACCTCGAGTCGCATGGGTGGGGCTTGTTAGACCTAGTAGTACTACCTAAAATTTCCTGCTAGTTGCCAATATTAATAATTCGAAAGTGTGAGGACTTTCAGGTATATCACATAATGTTACACTATACACAACTTACAATAATAAAGCATGTGTAAACGAGTATGTTATCTCCCCCAAAAGAGAGTGTATAAAAAGTGGGGCATGAACTCACCTGGTGCACAACGAACAATAACAAAGAGCTAACGTGTAACACCCGGAAATTTAAAAAAAAAAAAGAAGAAGAAAAGAAAAGTAAAGGATCAAACAGGAAGTTATTTTAAAAGCAAGGGGTTAAAAGCATGCAAGGGCCAAACTTGCACATGGTGGGGTTTAAAAGAGGTATGGCCGCCCATAACCTCTTTTCTCTCCTGCAACCTTTGGTTCTAGAAAGAGAGAGAGAAGCTCTCAACCAGTTTTTAGAGTGAGAAAGTAGAAGATCTTCAAGAAAGGTAAAGTTTTCAAGTGTTTCTTCCCTATTTTCTGCTGGGTTCGAGCTTTTGGACCGATATTCTGGTGTTTAGTGCTTGTTTTGGTGGGTTAAAGGTGCTGGAACTTCAAGTGGGTTCTTGGGTTTGAGATGTTCTACTCGAAAGCTGTTCAAGGTGAGTTGTAGATCCCCTCTTTTGCTAATTTTCTAAGTGTTTGGGGCTGTTATGCATACTAGACAGAAGGTTTTCTAAACTAAACTATGAATTTTAACTTGATGTGCGACTGAGTGTTGTTGGTGTATGTTTTTAGATGTTTTCCTATGCTGTGTATGATGTGTAGTATGTTCTAAGTGCATAGCATGCTATATCTGTGTTAAGGATGTGTTAGAATGAGGATTGGGAACTGAATATTGCATAGGTGCAACTATAGTTTGGTTTAGTTTATCCGCATTTAGAGTTGAATATTCACATAAGTGTTTTGTTCATGAACATTTGCTACAGTGATCATGCTCATTTGTTTTGTTCATGTGCATTTGCTACATTGTGTAGGCGCATTTGTTTTAGTCATCCGGATTTGGTTCATGCGCATTTCCTGACACTTGAAAAATTTTCTATAGACTTTCATTTGCTTTGTTCATGCGCATTTTCTACAATGTTCATGCGCATTTCTTTGGAACACTTAGAATATTTTCTGAAATGTTCATCCGCATTTCTTTGCTCATTCGCATTTCTTTGTTCATCCGCATTTGTTAAGATCATTCGCATTTCTTTGTTCATCCGCATTTGTTAAGATCATCCGCATTTCTTTGTTCATCTGCATTTGTTAAGATCATCCGCATTTCTTTTGGGACTTGGGATTTTCTGGAAGTTTGGGAAGTAGAGTTTAAGTGCTAAGGAATGATGTCTTGTGGTGGCTTATGCTTGTTTATGGTATGTATGCATCGTATGATGGTGATTCCTCTATATTATGTATATGATGTGACTTTACGTGGTGTGTTATGTTTATGTACGTAAAGTATTACATAATGAAAGTGAAAGATAACGAATGACGAAAATGGAAGTAATGAATGATGGAGTCCTTGTCGCTTACCCCGGTATTGTGTCGGCTTTTGCTTCACGTAGGGGTTTACTTATAAACCCCAGCATAGTATCGGCTTTTGCTTGACGTGGGGGTATAGCGTATGAGTTGTGAGAAGATCCTTGTCACGTACCCCAGTACTGTGCCGGCTTTTGCTTGACGTGGGGGTTCACTTATAAACCCCGGCACAGTATCGGCTTTTGCTTAACGTGGGGGTATAGCGTATGGTAGGATCTAGATAACGGTGGAAGATATTAATGAAAGGAAGTACGAATGATGAACGATGATGAAAGATAATAATTATTACCTAGATGTACGTATGATGTGTGATCACAAACGAAAGTAAAGGATATGATTTAATGTAATGTAATGTATTTTGATTATGAAATTTAGAACTCACTCAGCGTCGTTGACTTTTTGTACGCATAATAGTTGGCAGGTATTGTTGATGCTGAGGAGGTGTAGGCATCGATGCATAAGCTACTGGGGATGATTTGAGTCTGGCATCCATATTTTTGGGAATGTTATTGTAATAATACATTTCTAAAATGTAAATGAAATGATATGATGACTTGACATGTTTTAATTATTAATGAAAAGTTTAAAGTTCCGCTGCAAAATGATGAATTTTATATGTTTTATGCGATGATTGACCAACTGTAATCGTCCCGGGAATGGGGCCTTACAAGTGGGTATCAGAGCCAATGTTTAAGAGAATTGGGTAAAATAGTTTCAAAGAACCTAAACTTAAACTGAGAATGGGATGAAAGGAAAAGGGATGCCAGTCCTAGTAGCTACATGCCTGCAGGTAAAGGTTTTATGTAAACATTTTATGAAGGTTAATAAAAAGGGAATTATATGCGCGTGTTATGTGTATTATGTGCCTTTTTGTAGATTTGGATACTGATGTAGTCAGGAGAGGAAATGCTTGAAGAACGAAGAGCAAAAGTAAGTGGCTAATCACAACTAGCCACTGTAATTAGGGACTTACTATACTTGACATAATCAGAGCTATTACCTTGAATGACCGTGTTGGTGTTTGAATCTTGTAGTGTTTAGAGATGGCTGGTGGTAGATCTTCGGAGGCTTCTCGAGGTGGAGGTCGTGGTGGACATGGTGTTGGACCGTGTCACAAGGAACAGGGCTAAGACTGCCAAAATGGCTCTTGAAAAGCCCGAGCCTCATCACCATGATGGTGAGGATGAGAGTGCTAATCTGAGGGCCTTAAGGAAGGAGGCAACAGAGAAGGAAGTTCATCAGGTCTTGCTGACGATTCTGCCTTCAGTGGTGACCGAGGTTATTAAAGCTGTGATGGAAAATGAGGAGAAGGAGAAATAGGAGAAGGAGAATGCCAATAGGCGAGAGAACAAAGAAGGAGGTTCAAGAGAAAGGGAGCAACCAGGGACTGAGATGGTTGTTTCTAGTGACGATGAGGGGGAGGAAGCAGTGCAGGAAACTGCAAAGGGGTGCAACTATGGGGCATTCCAGAGATGCAAGCCCCCGAAATTCAATGGGAATGGTAGTGCTGCTGCCGCTCACCGATGGGTGAGAGAGATGAAGGCTGTGTTGAATATATCAGTGAGTGTAGGGAGGATCAGAAGTTAAAGTTTGCTACCCACTCGTTTGTGGATTCGGCCTTGTGCTTGTGGGATAATATTGTCCAAGCAGAGGGTAGTAGGGTGATTGGGAGGCTGAGGTGGAGTGAACTGAGAAAGCTGGTGATTGAGGAGTTTTGTCCTCACAGGGAACTCGATAAGGTCGAGAGGGAGTTCTTGCAGTTGGAGGCGGGAACTATGACACACCAGCAGTATACGACCAAGTTAAATGAGATGACGAGGCTGGTGCCAGAGCATGTGACACCCGTGTCACGGAGAATAAAGAGATACATTCAGGGGTTGCCGGCAGATATCTGTAGACATCTAATTTCTGCCCGGCCAGGCACGTTTAGGTCGGTGGTTGATCTGGCAGGGAGACTGTACGATGAGAGGGAGGAAGTGACTACAGTGGAGGTGAGTAAGAAAGGTGATGGTGACAGAAACTGGAAAAGTGAACGAGTTGGTTGTGGTGGTTTCACTCCAAAGAACAAAAATGCAAGGGTGGATGACCGGAGAGTAGTGACGACAGGTACGGGGATAAAGAGGTGTAATAAGTACGGGAAGGAGCATGTGGGGGAGTGTAAGTGGGGATCAAACATTTGCTTTCAGTGTGGAAGGGAGGGCTACATGGCAAGGGATTGTCGTGTGGTGAAATGTTACAACTGTGGCGAGACTGGGCATATGAGCAGAAACTGCAAGAAATCGAGGGCTGAGAGCTCCGGGGCAAAGAAAGGGGCTAAGAAGGAGAGCAGAGGATGAAGGTCAGAGCATGCACTATGACCCATGAGGAGGCTAGGATGGATCCCGACGTTGTGTCAGGTACATTTCTAGTAACCCGAACTTATGCCTCTTTACTTTTTGATTCTGGTGCTAGTATGAGTTTTATTTCTGCTGCCTTCTGTAATAAGTTGGCCTCTAGGAGTAGGATGATTGATGAGCCCTTTGATGTTGGAACTGCCATTGGTAAGCCAATCAAGATTTCTGTTATGGTAGAAGACTGTGGCATAAAGTTGAAAGGCCATAGGTTCACTGCTAGATTGTTCATGATGCCTTTAGACAAATTGATGTAGTCCTAGGGACAGATTGGCTAGCAGCCTATGAGGCAAACATCGTGTGTCGCAAGAAGATGATTCGATTGACCACGCCCGATGGGAGTTCGGTGACAATCTATGGTGATAGAGTTAGTACAATCTCGAAAGTACTTTGGATGGTTATGGCAGAGACGTGGAAGTGGTGCCTATCTAGCCTACGTGAAAGATGTGGATGCGTCAGTACCACGATGGCCTGACGTACCGGTCGTGTATGACTTCCCAGATGTGTTCCCGAAAGATCTACCAGGTGTGCCACTTGACCGCGAGATCGAGTTCCAGATCAATATGATGCCTGATGCCCAACCTGTTGCTAAGGCTCCGTATCGTCTAGCTCCCTCCAAGATGAGAGAGTTGATGACTAAGCTATAAGAGCTGTTGGATAAGGGATTCATTCGACCGAGTATATCTCTATGGGGTGCTCCGGTATTGTTTGTGAAGAAGAAGGACGTAGCATGAGGATGTGCATTGACTACCGTGAGCTGAACAAGTTGACCGTGAAGAACCAGTATCTATTACCAAGGATTGATCAATTATTTGATCAGCTCCAAGGTGCCAGTTGGTTCTCAAGGATAAATCTCTGATCTGGTCACCATCAATTGAAGGTGGAGGGGTAGGATATTCCTAAAGTAGTTTTTCATATGCGTTATGGACACTACAAGTTCGTCATGATTTCTTTTGGTTTAACAAACGCGCCAGCTGCTTTTATGGATCTGATGAATCAGGTGTACCGAGCTAAGTTAGATAATTCAGTGATTGTGTTCATTGATGACGTTCTGATCTATTCGTAGAGCGAAGAGGAACATGTCGGTCACACCTGGGAAGTGCTGGATGCGCTTCGAAGGGAGAAGCTGTACGCCAAGTTTTCCAAGTGTGCATTCTAGTTATGCGAGATTTAGCTTTTGGGTCATGTGGTTAATCCTGAAGGGATTATGGTAGACCTGACAAAGGTTGAGGCGGTAATGCAATGAAAGTCTCCAAGGATGCCATCTGAGATTTGTAGTTTCTTGGGTTTGGTGAATACTATAGGGTAATTATCCAAAGGGTTCTCTAAACTGGCAGCTAGGGTCGTTGCAATGAAGGAATGGAGGCTACTTGGGGAATCAGAGGAAGGAATGAGATGGCACTACCCATATCTTTAAGGAGTGACAGGTTTCAGGGACGAAACCTAAATAAGGGGGGTGGACTTGTAACACCCGGAAATTTCAAAAAAAAGAAGAAGAAAAGAAAACTAAAGGATCAAACAAGAAGTTATTTTAAAAGCAAGGGGTTAAAAGCGTGCAAGGGCCAAACTTGCACATGGTGGGGTTTAAAAGAGGTATGGCCACCCATAACCTCTTTTCTCTCCTGCAACCTTCGTTTTTAGAGAGAGAGAGAAGCTCTCAACAAGTTTTTAAATTGAGAAAGTAAAAGATCTTCAAGAAAGTTAATGTTTTCAAGTGTTTCTTCCCTATTTTCTGCTGTGTTTGAGCTTCTGGACCAAGATTCTGGTGTTTAGTGCTCGCTTTCATGGGTTAAAGGTGCTGGAACTTCTAGTGGGTTCTTGGGTTTGAGGTGTTCTACTCGAGAGCTGTTCAAGATGAGTTCTAGATCCCTATTTTTACTAATTTTCTAAGTGTTTGGGGCTATTATGCATACTATACAGAAGGTTTTCTAAACTAAACTATGAATTTTAACTAGATGTGCGATTGGGTGCTGTTGGTGTATGTTTTTAGATATTTTCTTATGATGTGTCGTATGTTCTAGGTGCGTGGCATGCTAGATCTGTGTTAAGGATGTGTTAGAATGAGGATTGGGAACTGAATATTGCATAGGTGCAACTGCAGTTTGGTTTAGTTCATCCGCATTTAGAGTTGAATATTCGCATAAGTGTTTTGTTCATGCGCATTTGCTACAGTGATCATGTGCATTTCTTTTGTTCATGTGCATTTGCTAGAGTGTATAAGCGCATTTTTTTCAGTCATCCGCATTTAGTTCATGCGCATTTCCTGACACTTGGAAAATTTTCTGAAGACTTTCATTTGCTTTGTTCATGCGCATTTGCTACAATGTTCATGCGCATTTCTTTGGAACAGTTAGAATATTTTCTGAAGTTTTCATCCACATTTCGTTGCTCGTCCACATTTCTTTTTTCATCCACATTTGTTAAAATCATCCGCATTTCTTTGTTCATCCGCATTTGTTAAGATCATCCATATTTCTTTGTTCATCCGCATTTGCTAAGATCATCCAATTTCTTTTGGGACATAGGATTTTCTGGAAGTTTGGGAAGTAGAGTTTAAGTGCTAAGGAATGATGTCTTGTGGTGGCTTATGCTTGTTTATGGTATGTATGCATCGTATGATGGTGATTGTTCTATATTATGTATATGATGTGACTTTACGTGGTGTGTTATGTTTATGTATGTAAAGTATTACATAATGAAAGTGAAAGATAACGAATGACAAAAATGGAAGTAATGAATGATGGATTCCTTGTCGCGTACCCCGGTACTATGTCGGCTTTTGCTTGACGTGGGGGTTCACTTATAAACCCCGGCACTGTATCGGCTTTCGCTTGACGTAGGGGTATAGCGTATGGCATTATCTAGAAAACGATGGAAGATATTAATGAAAGAAAGTACGAATGATGAAAGATGATGAAAGATAATAATTATTATCTAGATGTACGTATGATGTGTGATCACGAACGAAAGTAAAGGATATGATTTAATGTAATGTAAAGTATTTTGATTATGAAAACTAGAACTCACTCAACGTCACTGACTTTTTGTATGCAAATAGTTGGCAGGTATTGATCATACTGAGGTGGTGCAGGCATGGATGCATAAGCTACTGGGGATGATTTAAGTCTGGCATCCATATTTCTGAAATGTAAATGAAATGATATGATGATTTGACATGTTTTAATTATTAATGAAAAGTTTAAAGTTCCACTGCAAAATGATGAATTTTATATGTTTTATGCGATGATTGACCGACTGTAAGCGACCCGATAACGGGGCCTTACATAATGATGAGTGGAAAGACAACCCTTCAAAGGTTACCTAGAACACACAAGCACATAAGTACGTGTACACAGAAAGCATAACAACCCTAAGTGCTCAATAAACACGTTGACCCAAGGTTTTGGAAAACAAGACTCATTTGACCAAGTTGACGCGTTTGACCTATTGGTGACATGTTAATTGAAATCTTGTTCGATCAAGTATGGCAACTCATAAACATGATTATGATACAAGTTATTCACGTACATACAATCATAAGTTCTATCACCATCATCATCCAAACATAGTTTATCATACAATACATACGAATCTCACCAATCAATCATGCTTGATACAATTATATTACATCACAAGTAATAAATCATACATGAGTCTAATCATGCACTACATGCCATGTGAAACCACTCACGAATTCACATCCTAAACCCTGCCAATCCTACTAAGTAGGGGTCTCAGATTCACGAGCGTGTAGATGACCATTATCACATTACTCAATAAGATTCACACCAATTAACATACACAACAATGATCTATTATAATTCCAAACAGGTTTGATAATCTCCTAACAAAACCCAACATCTTGCAATAACTCATAAAAACCTAAACTTTCCAATATCCTCAAGTATCCATACGACTCAAATAACTCATTATAACACATTAAACATCATCAACAGTATTCTAGCATGATCCTAACATCATAAACATGCCCATTCACAATATCCAATGATCACATGAATAAAGTTTCCCTTTCAGGAAAGTAACCCCCCAAATCCATCTAACACTCAATTCATTCATAAATTCATCAAATTTGTACCTAATCAAGTTCATAACAATCATCTAACATGATAACCATCATCATTCATCATATTCCTAAACCTCATACATAAAAGTTTCTACTTATAGTAATGTATGAACAAACAACGCATCAAATCCATGAATTTTCTTTCATAATCTACATAAATTAACATTCATATAACATAACTAACATCATATCATCAACAAACAATCATCAATTTCAACTTTTCTTCACCAATTTCGAATAGGGTTCAACATGGATCAAAACCTATGAAAAATCTTGATAAATACTTACCTTTATGTGTGTTTAAATGATGATTAGCACTTGATAACAATTGAACACTTGAATCTCAATCAAAATCAGACTTCTTGATGTTCTTCAGAAAAATCGAATTGTGTTGTGTGGTGTGTCTTTATCGGCCGCAATGGGGTATGGGAGGGGTATTAGAGTTAATTTTTGGTAAATTTTAGTTTTATGTTAATTAAAGTAACCCTCCTTGTTTAAATTTTATAAAACTAATCTTTTTAAACACACTTTTTAAATTACTTCTAACTACAAACTCATAATTATTATTCAACAATAATAATCATCTATTTTTAGCTAGCAACCAAAACACACGAATCCAATATAACACTTGGCACGTTACAAAGTAAAAATCCATAAATAATATTTAAATATCACAAATCAAATAACCACAAATAATAATCAACATTATTAATTAAATTATTATCTGATAATCATTGTTAATTGTTACTAACTCACCAACGTTCTACGATAACTAGTGTGTGCTCACGACACGTGTATGCAAGACCTAACGGAACTAACAGAGTTTGGTAACGAAAAATTACCGGATGTCATATTATCTCCATGTTGAATGAATTTTTGTCCCAAAAATTGTGTTACATTATTGTGTTACATCACTAGTCTACTGCATTGGTACAAAGAAATCGGGTGAGTTTCGGGTGGGTTGTCACATCATCCCCATGTTGAAAGAAATTTCGTCCTGACATTCAATCATTACCTTCGCCTGCTGTTGTCGTCGTTTAGAACAGATGAGGATACTTAAGCTTCATCTGATCCTCAAGTTCCCACGTGAATTCTGGTCCACGTCTCATATTCCAATGAACTTTGACTATGGGTATCTTGCTTTGCTTAAGAGTTTTGACTTCACGGTCCATCACCTTAACTGTTTCTTTAATGAATCGTAATGTTCATCCACTTGTACTTCCTCGAGCAGTACAACCATCGTCTCATCAGCTAAACACTTTTCATATTAAAGACATGAAATACGTAGTGAACTCCACTCAACGAGTCAGGCAGGTCTAATCGATACGCCACTAGACCTATTCTTTCCAGAATCTCAAATGGTCCAACGTATCTCGGATTAAGCTTTCCTCTTTTACCGAATTGAATCACACCTTTCTATGGAGAGACTTTCAGTAAAACTTTGTCGCCGACCTGAAACCCCAAAGGTTTCCATCACTTGTCTGCATATCTCTTCTGTTGGTCTCGTGCTGCAACCATAGGGTTCCTTATCAGCACAATCTTCTCGGTAGTCTCGTGCACCAACTCGGGGCCTGTTAACTGACTATCAACAATTTCCGCCCAACAAACTGGTGATCAACACTTTCGCCCATACAATGCCTCAAATGGTGCTGCCTTGATGCTAGTGTGATAACTATTGTTGTAAGAAAATTCCACCCATGGTAGGTGAACTTCCCAGTTATTCCCGAAATCAATCACACAAGCGCGCAACATATCCTCCAATGTTTGAACAGTATGTTTGCTTTGCTCATCTGTTTGCGAATGATAAGCAGTGCTCATATCCCGACACGTACCCAAAGATTTCTGTAACGACTGCCAGAAATATGATGTGAAACGAGCATCACGGTCAGAAATAATCAAGATCGGTACACCATGTCTTGAAACTACCTCCTTCAAATAAATTCAAGTTAACTTATCCATTTTATCAGTTTCCTTGATTGCGAAAAAGTGAGCAGACTTAGTCAATCGGTCTACGATCACCCATATCGTGTCACAACCGGTAGGAGTCCGAGATAATTTAGTAATGAAGTCCATAGAAATCTGTTCCCACTTTCACAAAAGAATCTCAGGTTGTTGTAGTAACCCAGATGGCTTTTGATATTCAACTTTAACCTTAGAATAGGTTAAGCACTTGCTCACAAACATAGCTACGTCTGCCTTCATATTAGGCCACCAATAGTGTGCCTTCAGGTCATGATACATCTTGTCAGAACAAGGGTGTATAGAATACTTAGACTTATGTTCTTCACTCATAACCAAGTCTCTTAGGTTTCCATACAAGGGCACCCAAAGTTTATCCACGAAGTAACAAATTCCATCCGCTTTCACTTCAAACTGTTTGTCCATTCCATGTAAAGATTCAGATCCAATTTTTTCCGCTTTCAAAGCTTCTGTCTGAGCTTTCTGGATTTGTTCAGGTAATTGAGTGCTAATAGTAAGCTGTAAAGCTCGCACTTGTCTGGGCTTAGCAGTTTCTTTTCTAATCAACACGTCAGTGACTACATTCGCCTTTCCCATGTGATATTTGATAGCGCAATCATAATCGTTCAACAATTCCATCCAGCGTCGCTGCCTCATGTTCAGCTCCTTTTACTCAAAGATATGTTGAAGACTCTTGTGATCTTTGTAGATAGTGCATTTGGTACTATACAAGAAATGACTCCAGATCTTCAAGGCAAAAACTACCGCACCCAGTTCCAAGTCATGGGTGGTGTAGTTCTTCTCGTGCACCTTCAGTTGTCTAGAAGCATAGGCTATCACCTTGTCACGTTGCATCATGACACAACCAAGTCCTTGGATAGAAGCATCACAGTAGACTACAGAGTCATCACTTCCCTCTAGTAATGCCAATATCGATGAGCTACAAAGTTTCTGTTTCAACAACTGAAAAGCGGTTTCTTGACTCTCACCCCATTCATACGTTGTTCCTTTATGGGTCAATGCTATGAGAGATTGAGCGATCTTAGAAAATCCCTCAATGAAATGCCTTTAATATTCTGCCAGTCCAAGAAATTACCGTATCTCACTAGGCGTCTTGGGAACCGACCAATTCTTTATCGCTTCAATCTTTGCAGGATCCACATGTATTCCTTTTTCGTTAAAAATGTGACCCAGAAATTGCACTTCGCGTATCCAGAAATGACACTTGGAAAACTTGGCGTACAGTTTTCCTTTTTAAGTAATTCCAAGATTAGACGCAGGCACTCTTCATGTTCTTCCTTGGTCCTCGAATAAATCAATATGTCATCGATAAAAACGATAACAAACTGATCAAGATAGGGTGCACACAAGATTCATGAGATCCATGAATACTGCTGGTGTATTTGTCAACCCAAATGACATAACCAAGAACTCATAATGACCATAACGTGTATGGAATGCAGTCTTTGAGATGTCTTCCTCTCGAACTCTCAGTTGATGAGACCCATACCTCAAATCAATCTTAGAGTAATAACTTGATCCTTGAAGTTGATCAAACAAATCATCTATACGAGGCAGAGGGTATCGATTCTTGACTGTAACTTTGTTCAATTCTCTGTAATCGATACACATGGTTTTCAACCAACTAATGACTTAAAACCTTCGGTCAACATTTCACAGATTGTTGACCCTATCATAATAACTGAAAGTAAATTTAATGATGATCATTCTTTTGCAGAAAATATGAAGATAGATGGGTTGGTTGAAGAGTGGAAAAGTGATGATGAAATAGTTTTTACAGATAATGATAATAAAAGATGTACTAAAAATTCTTCTTGTAAATCATCACTTGTTATCAATGAAATTTTTGATGTTTTTGTTTCTACAAATACTTGTTCAAACATGTCTAACAAACAAAAAAATCAAAATCAAAGATCATTCATAAAGAAAATGAAAGAAAACGTGTTACAACATCAGTATCTGACTTGAAAATTGATTTAAAGAACAAGTTTGTTTCAAAAAGGCAACATCGATAAGGAAGATTATAATTTTAAAGAAATGAATGCTTGTTTCTTTAAAAATAAAACTCCTATTACTGCTAATCATATGAATCAAGATGTGTGTAGATCAGGTATCAAGAAAACTTGTCGTATTCCAGTGCCTATGAGTCAAAAGATTAAAGCCACTGGCTCATCAGCTTCAGGAATGAATCAATCTGATAAGAAAAACACCTCAATTCTTTCGGGTTTAGCTAGGAATGTTCTTAATGAAAGAAAGAAAAGAGAGACTATTAAAGAATCAAAAGGCCAAGGAAATACTAAAGCTAGATTCTATGATAACTTGGTAGTTATCATAATCAGTTCTAGGGAAATACACGAGTGTAAAATGCGTATCATAAACCGTGTTGTTATGTGTCTGGCAAGCCAAATCATATGGCTAGAAATTCCATTCATCAACATCACTTAACAAGAAAACAAAGATTTCATAACTAGATTTCACATAATAGAAAACAACTTTTTATAAATGCAATATTTAATAAATATACAAATCATTCAAATATTTTTGTTGATAAAAGAAATGTTCAGATGAATACTAATTTGATCAAAGGAAATTTAGTTAAGAAATATTCACATGTTGATGAAAGCAATCTCATTCCAGTGAAAAATACATTAAAGGAAATTGTTAAAACTTTGATCAAACCAATTTAGAAATAGGAGATCAATGAAAAATAATCAGAACCTGATATTCTTGAAGACTATGTTTTCAATGATAAAAGAGATATGATCTTAAAGTCGGTATCATATTTGGATGACAACAATGTGCTCAATTAAAAAATGGCCTGGGTTCCTAAAACTAAATAATCTCATTCATATGCGAACAAACAACCAAGGCAAGCCATCAACAGTGTTTGTGTAACACCAAAAAATTTTTAAAAAAAAGTGAGAGAAAAGAAAAGAAAAAGAAAAGAAATGATAAGGGAGAAAAGGGAATTATTTCAAAGCAAGGGCTAAAGATGTGCAAAGGTAAAACCTGCCCTTAATGGGTTCAGAAAGGTGGTATGGCCACCCATACCCCTTCTCTCATGCATAACTTTCGGCTAGAGTGAGGAAAAAAAGCTCTCATCCGATTTTAGTGAGAGAAAGTGGAAGAAATTTCCAGAAAGGTAAGATTTTAAGGTGTTTCTTCTCCATTTCAGTTGGGTTTAAGCTTCTATGATGTTATGAAATATGTATGTTTTAAAAGATTTCTATGATGTTATGTGTGGTTGTTTGTGATGTTAAGCGTGTGACTCGTAGATCTATGCTAAGTATATGTTTAGAAGTGATGTTTGGGACTACAAACTGCATAAGTTGAATCACAGGTGTTGGACTTGGTGTCCGCTGTGGACACTAGCTGTCCGCTATGGACACTTGAGCATGGATAAGGTGTTCGCTGTAGATACTTAGTCTGTTAGACTATCCACTGTGGACTTTGCATGTCCGCTGTGGACACTTAGACATTTTGTGTTATCTGTTGTGGACTTGGCTATCCACTGTGGAGTTGGCTGTTCGCTGTGGACTTGGTTGTCCGCTGTGGACACTTAAAAATGTTTTAGTCATCCGTTGTGGAGTTGGTTGTCTGCTGTGGACTTGGCTATTCGCTGTGGACACTTAAAAATGTTTTAGTCATCCGTTGTGGGCGTACTTAGTGTTTCATTCATGCGCTGTGGACTTTGGTCGTCCGCTATGGACTTTGGCCAAGTGTGGGAATTCTTCCGAAGTCAAGGGGAATTCTTCCGAAGCCAAGGAAGAAATCTTACAAAGCTTGGGAAGAAATCTTCCGAAGCTTAGGAAGAAATCTTCCGAAGCTTAGGAAGAAATCTTCCGAAGCCAAGCTAAAATCTTCCGAAGGTATAATAAAGTCTTCCAAAGCTTCATGGTTGTATCTATTGACGTGCTTAGGCGCTGTTAACCCTTAGGCTTATTCTGTGTTTTGGGAAATAGAATTAAGTGCTAAGTACTGATGTTTTATAGGGGTCTATGCTTGTTGATGTTGTATGCTTGTGGGCTGCTGTTATATTGATTATGTTATGTATTATCTATTATGATGTCACTTTATTTGGTGTGATATGTTCTTATGTACGTAAAGTATTTTTGTAATGAAAGTGAAAGATAAAGATGATGAAAAGTGGAACGTAATGAATGAACGAAAGTCTTGCAAGCAAAATGATGGAGGTTCATAACTCAATGAGGTAGTTGTTTGCTCAACTATGTGTGGTTTAGCTAACTCTTGATGATGCGCAAGGGGGCCTATCCTTGAGATTGACCAAGATGTGATGGGATCCTTGTCGCATACCCTTGTACTATGTCAGCTTCGGCATGACATGGGGGTTTATTTATAGAACTGTGAGAAAGGATGAAAAGAAAGAGAAAGAGGAGAGGAGGAGAACTATTGGGAGAGAGGGCAAGGAGAGAGGTTCAGGGGAAGGGGAGAAACTAGGGACTGAGATGGTTGTCTCTAGTGACGCTAAGGGAGAGGAGGCAGCGCAGGAAACTGCAAAGGGGTGTAACTATGAGGCATTCCAGAGATGCAAGCCCCCGATTTTTGAGGGGAATGGGAATGCTGCTGCTACTCACTGATGGGTGAGGGAAATGGAGGCTGTGTTGGATATCAACGAGTGTAGGGAAGACCAGAAGGTGAAGTTTTCTACCTACTCTTTTGTGGATTCGGCCTTAGGTTGGTGCGACAATATTGTCCAGGCCGAGGGTAGTAGGGCGATTGGAAGGATGAGGTGGAGTGAACAGAAGAAGTTGGTGATCAATGAGTTTTGTCCTCACAGTGAACTCGACAAGATTGAGAGAGAATTCCTACAGTTGGAGGAGGGAACCATGACACATCAGTAGTATACAACCAAGTTCCATGAGATGGCGAGGCTGGTGCAAGAACAAGTGACACCAGTGCCACGAAAGATCAAGAGATAGATCCAGGGTCTACCGGCGGATATCCATAGACATCTGATTGCTGCTAGGCCAGGTACATTCAGGTCGGTGGTTGATCTGGCGGGGAGACTGTATGATGAGATAGAGGAGTTGATAGTAGTGGAGGTGAGTAAGAAAGGTGGTGGTGACAGAAACTAGAACGAGAAGTGGTTTGGCCGTGGTAGTTTCACTCCAAAGAACAAAAAGGCAAGGTTGGATGACCGAAGGGTGGTGACGGTAGGTATGGGTACGAAGATGTGTAATAAGTGTGGGAAGGAGCATGTGAGAGAGTGTAAGTAGGGATTGAATTTCTGCTTTCAGTGTGGGAAGGAGGACAACATAGCAAGAGATTATCGTGTGGTGAGGTGTTACAATTATGGCGAAACAGGGCACATGAGCAAAGACTGCAAGATGTCGAGGGCTAACTATGGCCTTCCAACTCTATATCACAATCTTCTACCATATAAAAAATCCTGGTGGACTTACTAATGTTAGTTTTCTACATTGAAGGCTCATCAATCTTTCTACTCCTAACAGACAATTTATCACAAAAGGCAGTAGAAATAAAACTCCTACTAGCACCGGAATCAAAAAGCATAGAGGCATAAGTTTGGTTACTAGGAATGTACTAGGGATGGATTGGCTAGCAACCTACGAGGCAAATATCGTGTGTCGCACGAAGTTGATTCGATTGATCGCGCCCGATAGGTGTTTGGTGATGATTTATGGCGATAGAGTTTGCACGGTTCCAAAAGTAATTTCGATGGTGGTGGCAGAGAAATGTATGAGGCATGGATGAGGTGCCTTTCTTGCTTATGTGAAGGATGTGGATGCGACTGTACCATGATTGTCGGACGTACCGGTCGTGTGTGATTTCCCGGACGTGTTCCTGGAGTATCTATCAGGTGTGCCATCTAACCATGAGATTGAGTTCCAAATTGATCTAATACATGGTGCCCAACCTGTTGCTAAGGTGCCATATCATCTAGCTCCCTCTGAGATGAAGGAACTGATGACTCAACTGCAAGAGTTGCTCGATAAGGGGTTCATTCGACCGAGTATCTCTCCATGGGGTGCTCAGGTCTTATTTGTAAAGAAGAAGGACGGTAGTATGAGGATGTCCATCGAATACCGTGAGCTAAAAAAGTTGATGGTGAAGAATCAATATCCGTTACCGAGGATTGATGACTTGTTTGACCAGCTCCAAGGTGCCAGTTGGTTCTCGAGGATAGATCTCCGACCTGGTTATCATCAACTGAAGGTGAAGGAGCAGGATAGTCCCAAGACGGCTTTTCGTATGCGTTATGGACACTATGAGTTTCTCGTTATGTCTTTTGGTTTAACCAACGCGCCGACCGCTTTTATGGATTTGATGAATCGGGTGCGTCGACCTATGCTAGATAAATCAATGATCGTGTTTATTGATGACATCCTGATTTATTCGAACAGTGAAGAAGAGCATGCTAGTCACGTCTGCGAGGTGTTGGAGACGTTTAGAAGAGAGAAGCTGTATGCCAAGTTCTCCAAATGCATGTTCTGGTTGCGTGAGGTTCAGTTTTTAGGTCATGTGGTTAATCCGGAAGGGATTATAGTAGACCCAGTGAAAGTTGAAGTGGTGATGCAATGGAAGTCCCTAAAGACGCCATCCGAGATCCATAGTTTCTTGGGTTTGGCGGGCTATTACAGAAGATTCATCCAAGACTTCTCCAAGATAGCTTCACCATTGACCAAGTTGACCCGTAAGGAGGTGAAGTTCGTATGGGGTCGAGAGCAGGAGAATGCTTTCGAAGAGCTAAAGATGAGATTGACTCAAGCTCCTGTCTTGAAGTTGCCTAAAGGGAACGAATACTTGGTGGTCTACTCGGATGCTTCTTATTTAGGTTTGGGTTGCGTGCTGATGCAATGGGGGAAAGTTATATCCTATGCATCCTGATAGTTGAAGACCCACGAGGCTAACTACCCTACTCATGATTTGGAGTTGGTGGCTGTGGTCTTTGCATTGAAGATTTGGAGGCACTACTTGTACGGGACGAAGTGTACCATCTACACTGATCACAAAAGCTTGAAGTACTTCTTCGAGCAAAAGGATTTGAACAAGAGGCAAAGGAGATGGTTGGAGCTTATCAATGATTATGATTATGAGATCCATTACCATCCAGGCAAGGCCAGTGTGGTGGCGGATGCCCTTAGCCGAAAGAAGACACCCAAGCCGATTCGAGTGAAGGCTTATTAGTTGGTTATGAGCTCCGATGTGATGAAGCAGGTCAAAGAATTTCAGGATGAAGCGTTGAAAGAAGATCAGATTAACTCCGAAAGGATGCAAGGCCTAGTCGCCAAGTTGGGGGAGAACACTCTTGGTGTCAGGACCCGATCAGGGCTTATGTGGATTCCTTGTTATGGGGATCAATGTAGGAAGATCATGGATGAGGCTCAAAAGACTCGATACTTAATTCATCCAGATGCTATGAAAATGTATCAAGATATGAAGAAGAATTATTGGTGGCCGGGAATGAAGCGTGACGTAGCAGAGTATGTGAGTAAGTGCCTTACTTGTTTGCTAGTAAAGGTGGAGCATCAAGAGCCTTACGAGAAGATCCAACCCTTGGATATACCCGAGTGGATATGGGAGCACATCACCATGGACTTCATTACGAAGTAGCCATGTACGGCAAGGGGATACGATGCCATATGGATGATAGTTGATCGTCTAACGAAGACTGCTCACTCTCTACCGATCCGCGAGACGTATTCATCTAAGAGGTTGGCGGATCTGTTCATCAAAGAGATTGTGACTCGTCATGGTGTACCGGTGTCTATCATGTCTGACCGTGACACTCGGTTTACATCTATGTTTTGGAAGAGATTTCATGATGCGATGGGGACGAGGTTACATATCAGTACGGCTTACCACCCTCAGACAGATGGTCAGACGGAAAAAACCATTCAGATGCTTGAGGATATGCTACGAGCTTGCGTCATTGATTTTGGTGGAAGTTGGGACGAACACTTACCGTTAGCCGAGTTCTCATATAACAACAGTTATCATGCCAGCATTGGTATGCCTCCATATGAGATGCTATACGATAGAAAGTATAGAATGCTTGTATGTTGGGGTGACATCGGGCAAAAGGAGTTGGGGAGCATTAAGGTGATCGAGTCTATGATCGAAAAGTTGAAAAAGATTAAGGCCTTTATGATGGCAGCAAAGGATAGGCAGAAGTCGTACGCTGAAAAACGACGTAGACCGATCGAAGTCAAGGTGGGCGATAGAGTTATGTTGAAGGTTTCGCCTTGGAAAGGAATCATCCGTTTCAGAAAGAGAGGGAAGTTGGGCCCGATGTATATTGGGCCATTTAATATTTCCACGAGGGTAGGAGAGGTGGCTTATAAGTTAGAGCTCCCCATGAGTTAAGTGGAATTCATCCAACGTTCCATGTATCTCATCTGAGGCAATGCTTAACCGACGAGGATATGATCATGCCACTTGAGGACATCAAGGTTGACGAAAGGCTTAATTATGTGAAGCAACCAGTGTCCATCATTGACAGAAAAGAGAAGAGGCTAAGGAAAAAAGTGGCTCCACTTATGCGTGTGTAGTGGAAGCACAGGAAGGGGTCAGAGTCCACTTGGGAAACCAAGGAAGAAATGAGATGACACTACCCAGATCTCTTTAAGGAGTGAGAGGTTTCGGGGATGAAACCTATATAAAGGGGGTGGACTTGTAACACCCGAGAATTAAAAAAAAGAGAAAAAGAAAAGGAAAGTAAAAGATAAGATAAGGGAGAAAAGGGAATTATTTCAAAGCAAGGGGTTAAAGGTGTGCAAAGGTCAAACCTACCCTTAATGGGTTCAAAAAGGTGATATGGCCTCCCATACCCCTTCTCTCATGCATAACTTTCGGCTAGAGTGAGGAAAAAGAAGCTCTCATCCGATTTTAGTAAGAGAAAGTGGAAGAAATCTTAAGAAATGTAAGATTTTAAGGTGTTTCTTCTCGGTTCGGTTGGATTTAAGCTTCTGGACCAATGTTTATGTGCTTCTGTGTGTTTGGTTGCCTGTTTTTATGTGTTTAGGTGCTAGAAGTCCAGGTTGCTCTTGGGTTGGTGGTGTTTTACTTGAAAGTTGTTAGAGGTGAGTTCTAGATCCCCTCTTTTACATGTTTTCTACTTGTTTGGGGCTGATATGTATATCAAACTGTTGTTTTATAAAACATACCATGGTTTTCCATAAAAGTACAACTGTTTATGAAATATGTTTGTTTTAAATGATTTCTATGATGTTGTGTGTGGTTGTTTGTGATGTTAAGCATGTGACTGGTAGATCTATGCAAAGTATATGTTTAGAAGTGATGTTTAGGACTAGAAACTACATAAGTGTAATCGTAGGTGTTGGACTTTATGTCCGTTGTGGACACTAGCTGTCCGCTGTGGACACTTGAGCATGGATAAGGTGTCCGCTGTAGACAGTTAGGCTGTTAGACTGCCTGCCATGGACTTTGCATGTCTGCTGTGGACACTTAGAGGTTTTATGTTGTTCGCTATGGACTTGGCTGTCCGCTGTGGACACTTAAGAATGTTTTAGTCATCCGCTGTGAACTTGGCTGTCCGCTATGGACACTTAAGAATGTTTTAGTCATCCGCTGTGGGCATACTTAGTGTTTCATTGATGCACTATGGAATTTGGTCGTCTGCTGTGGACTTTGGCCAAGTGTGGGAATTCGTTTGAAGTCAAGGGGAATTCTTCCGAAGCCTGGGAAGAAATCTTCCGAAGCTTAGGAAGAAATCTTCCGAAGCCAAGGTGAAATCTTTCAAAGGTATATTGAAGTCTTCCGAGTCCTTATGGTTGTATCTAGTGACATGTTTTGGCGCTGTGAACCCTGAGGCTTATTCTGAAATTTGGGAAATAGAATTAAGTGCTAAGTACTGATGTTTAATGGGGGTCTATGCTTGTTGATGTTGTTTGGTTGTGGGCTGCTGTTATGTTGATTATGTTCCATAATATGTATTATGA
Source organism: Flaveria sonorensis (assembly GCA_025506505.1). NCBI lineage: Eukaryota > Viridiplantae > Streptophyta > Magnoliopsida > Asterales > Asteraceae > Flaveria > Flaveria sonorensis. The sequence goes on along the minus strand of CM046425.1, from coordinate 18,892,702 downwards.
TGTGACTTTACATGGTGTGATATGTGCTTATGTACGTAAAGTATTATTGTAATGAAAGTGAAAGATAAAGATGATGAAAAGTTGAACGTAATGAATGAACGAAAGTATTGCAAGCAAAATGATGGAGGTTCACAACTCAATGAGGTAGTTGTTTGCTCAACTGTGTGCGGTTTAGCTAACCCTTGATGATGTGCATAGGAGTCCTATCCTTGAGATTAACCAAGATGTGATGGGATCCTTGTCGCGTACCCCAGTACTGTGTCAGCTTCGGCATGACGTGGGGGTTTATTTATAAACCCCGACATAGTATTTGCTTTGGCATGACGTGGGGGTATTTCATGTGGCAGGATCTATATATAAAGATGAACTATGTTAATGAACGAAACGAATGATGAATGATGACGAATGATGATGAACGATGATGAAAGATAATAAATAATTATTATCAAGATGTCTGTATGATGTATGATCACGCATGAAAGTAAAGGATATGTTTATACGAAAGAAAACTATTTTGTTATAACCTAGAACTCTGACTTTTTATATGCATATCAGTTGGCAGGTAATTGTTGATGCTGAGGAGGTGCAGGCATGGATGCATAAGCTACTAGGGATGATTCGAGTTTGGCATCCATATTTTTGAGAATGATATTATATTAATATAATTTTTGAGATGTAAACAAAATGATGTGATGATTTGACACAATTTCATTTATAAATGAAAAGATGTATTTCCGCTGCAAAATGATGTGTTTTAAGTATTTTATGCAATGATTGACCAATTGTAAGCGTTCCAGGAATGGGGCCTTACAGTTTGGCACATTGATAGTCGTTGTTCTAGGCACATGACGGGTAAAATATCACTGTTAAACAACGTGAAACCTTACAAAGGAGGGTATGTTAATTTTTTTCGGAGACAGAGGTGGTAAAATTACAAAAAAAGGTACATTGTCTAATGGTGTGTTATGTTTTGAAGATGTTAGTTTTGTTAAGGAACTTAAACATAATTTGTTAAATGTCTCTCAAATTTGTGACAAACAATATTCAAAACACTTCATTGATAAAGAATGTCTCATTTTAAAACCTTTCTTTGTAATCCCTAATGAATGGATTCTATTGAGAACTCCGAGAGAAAAAGACACATACTTACCTGATATGAACGGTTCATATTTATTTGTAACTACGTCTTGTTTATTATCAAAAGCCTCGGAGAGTGATTCAATGCTATGGCATTGTCATGTTGGCCATGTAAACATCAAGAGTATGAATACATTGGTTAGAGGAAATTATGCTATAGGCCTACTATTGAAAGAATTTTAGCTTACTGAACATTATCTATCATGTTCAAAAGGCAAACAACATAAACTTCCTCACAAACCAATTGCTCATACTAAAATTGAATAAATCCTTCAACTGTTACACATGGATTTATTTGGTCCGGTAAGTGTTTTGATTTTGGGACGTCGTGCATATTGTTTGGTTATTACTGATGACTTTTCCATATGTACTTGGGTTTTCTTTTTGGCAACTAAGGATGGGACGCCTCATTTGCTGATAAAGTTAATGACACTTATGGAAAATCAGACTGACAATACCATTAAGTGCATCTGCAGTGATAATGGAATAAAGTTTTGCAATCGTATTATTAATCAGTTGTGTGATTCAAAGGGGATAGCTAGACAATTTAGCTCTGTATGAAATCCACAACAAATGGAGTTGCTAAAAGATGAAACAGAACTTTGATTGAAGCAGCTAGAACTATGTTATCAGCGGCCAAACTACCTTCATTTTTTTGGGCTAAAGCTGTTAACACTGCATGTTATGTTTAGAATCATGTCTTAATCAATAACAACAAAACATGACTCCTTATGTAATATTTTTTAAACATAAACCCAAAGTCAAATGCTTTAAGACATTTAGATGTTGTTGTACTTTGTTACACACTTCCGTTTCTAAATCAATATTTGATGAAAAAGCTAATGAATGTTACTTTGTTGGATATTCAGCTAACAAAGTAGCATGTAGGGTTTATAATAAAAAGACAAAACAAATAATTGTGTCATTTGATATATATTGGCATGAATCTAAGAAAACAGATGCAGGATTTGCTTCTTCATAGGTATATGATTATGCTTCATTGTTTGGAAGGTTTAATCGATCTTCTGTTGTGTCTGCAGCTACTCAACCTTTGACATCATCCATTCAAGATGCATTATCTAATGATGTTGGATCTATTTCATCTCCAACTATAGGAAAATCTTCATATATATCTTCTTCTTCTAATATATCAGATGTTTGAGTTTCTGATCTAAATCAGGTTTCGGAACCTGAGTTGACTCAAGTTGATCCAGTAGTTGAACAAGCTCCATAGGATTCTGATCCAAGTTCTTCTTTTACACAAGATGATCCAATTGATACAATTCAAGTTTCATTTGAAGATTTATCAATTGATAATGATATAAATCAAGAGGAACATATTGTGTATCAACCTGAAGGTGGAAATACTGATGAAGAACCTATTGGTCTTATGTCTAATTTAGACGAAGTTATTTTTGAAGATCTTATTCCTCAGTTGAGAATACATAAAGATCATCTAACATAAGCAATCATTGGTCCGTTATCACAAGGTGTTCGAACTCCAAGTCAAACCAGAGCAATAAATACATGCTTGTATACATGTTTTATTTCTCAAATTATGCCATAGAACATTGAGATGGCTTTGAAAAAAAAACACTTGGGTTGAGGCCATGCAAGATGAGCTAATGCAACTTAAGAAGTTAAATTTTTGGCTTCTTTGTGAACTACCAAAAGATAAGCTGCCGATCGGAACTAAATGGATATTCAGAAACAAAACGGATGAGAAAGCTGTTATTGTTCGCAATAAGGCCAGACTTGTTGTTCAAGGGTTCTATCAAGTTAAAACTTGAAGTATATGCTCTAATTGCAAGACTTAAAGCTATACGTATTTTTATCGCTATGCTTTATACATGAACTTCAAAGTGTATTAGATGGATATCAAAACTACATTTTTGTATGGCGAAATGAATGAGGAAACCTATGTTCATCAACCACCTAGGTTTGAAGATCCAGATCATCCTGACTATGTTTACAGGTTAGACAAAGCATTGTACAGCTTATATCAAGACCTTGTGCTTGGTATGCCACACTCACTGGACATTTGCTTGCAAATGGTTATACAAGGGGTACTATTGATCAAATATTATTCTTAAGGAAGACTGGTGCTGACGTCATTCTTGTCCAAATCTATGTTGATAACATTATTTTTGGATCTAGTAAGAAGACTTGTGCAAGGAATTTGAAGCTTTGATGAAGAAGAAATTTTAGATGAGCTCTCTTGGAAAAATTTTGTTTTTCTTGGGTATCCAAGTTAAACAAGATGATCAGGGTATTATGATACATCAAGAAAAGTATGTTCATAGTTTTCTGGACAAGTATAAATTTCAAGAATCCAAGATTGCACAACCTCTAATGTCTTCTTGTCCTACTTTAACTCCTGATCTCATGGGTGAAGATGTTAATCAACATTTCTATCGATCAATGATTGCATCCTTGATGTATCTCACTGCCAGCAGACCTATAATTATGTTTCCTGTCTATCAGTGTACACGATATCAAAGTAATCCGAAAGAGTCTCACGTGAAAGCTGCTAAGTGGATTTTCAAGTATCTCAAGGGCCAACCAAACCTTGGACTTTGGTATCCTAGAAATTCTGATTTTAATTTATATGCTTATACTGACAGTGATTATGCAGGCTGTAATTTGGATAGTAAATCAACAACATCTGGATGTCAATTTCTGGAAAATAGGTTGATTTCATAGCAATGCAAAAAGCAGCAAACTGTGTCCACATCCACTGTAGAAGCTAAGTATGTGGCTGCTTCAAGTTGTTGTTCCCAGATACTTTGGATTCATCAGCAATTTCTTGATTATGGTCTTAACATTTATAATACCAAGATCTGGTGTGATAATTCTATAGTGTTAAAGATCATGAAGAATCCTATACAACACTCAGATACAAAACACATTGACATCCAAAATCATTTTATTCATGATTGTTTTGATCAAAAGCATATTTATCTTGAATAGGTCAAATCAGATGAAAACATTGCTGATTGGTTTACGAAGGTGTTTGATCATTCCAATTCGACTTTCTAGTTCAATCTTTAGGAATGATTACACCCTCTTCAAAAAAAAATTCTGTCTTTTTTGTTAAAATTGTTATTTTCTTAAATTAAAATGTACCGAAAAAGATTTAGGTAATAAGGGGGAGTGAAGTTTAAAAAAATTAAAAAAAGATTTTGTTCAAAAGTTGAAAAATGAATTTTCAAGATTAAATAGGAAATGATAGTATATTTCTAAATTTTGATATATGAAATACTAAAGCTTAAAAAAGAACTAACTTGGATTATGTTTGATATGTTAACAGGCTTGACTTACAAGAATAAAAAGCACTATGATCTGATGCACTAAAATTAAACTCTTTATGATTTAAGGGGTTACGCATCAAGGTTTTGTGGTAACATTGATTTCATGTTAAAACAGACTAAGAGTTATAGTCTAGTCATACTCAAGCCAGTTACTTTCTGACTCGGTAAGTTTCATGGAAATTCAATATATATATATATATATATAAAGTGATAAAGATGAAGGTCATGCAAAAAGCAATAACAAAGGAAAGTTAACAAAAGAGAAAAAATAAGCCAAAACAAAAGGCTATATAGGAATAAAAGATGCCAATGTGCACAATAATAAAAGATATGTCAAAGACATACATACTATATGATAAATATTTTTCTTTTTGAGAATATGTTTCGACACAGGAGGCAAAAATCAAAAGATTGAGCCTGTATGTCTGAGTTGGCATATAAGTCTGAAACGTCTTGCGAGGGCAAAACAAAAGTCTGACTGGCTGTTAATAAGTCCTAAAACTTGTTAATATTTGTTGGTCCTCTCGATCGATATAACAGTGCAATTGATTAATAAACACAAACAAATCCTACTGATAACACCAATATCAATGATATTTGGGTACAAAATAGATCAAACACTATAAAATAAGGATGAACAAGATGAACACCTCAAGAACATTCAATAAAACCCTTGTTTGATCTAAATTGATTGCTTAAGATATTACAAATGTGAAAAGACCCTCAATCAATGGCTCATTCAAGCTTACTAACACACTAATGACTCTAGCTATATATAGTCTAATGACAATTAGACTTATTGACAAATAGCCCCCTAGACTATCATTAAAACATAAAAATGACTTAAACATAAATAAATATATTTTGTTGACACAAAATATATTAATTAACAATAAACTCCTAGTCATTTATATCTTCAACGTCTCGTCTCGGTTCTTCATCTCGAACGCGTCTGTTTGACTTTTCCGATGACTTTGACAGTGACGTTGACATTTGTTGACTTTGACTGTGTTGATAATATAGACTATCCTTTTCAGACCCAACTATACTCCCCCTTAGTCTATCATTATCAACTTCTTGTATCATGATCAGCACCTATAAGTCAACTATATAATGGTCTTCAATCTCCCCCTAGATTGATGATCTGATACCGACAATCTTTCATCTTATAGGCTCCCCCTTTTTGAATGCTCCCTCCTTTTGTGTGAATCATGAGAATGATCAGGAACAGCATCTCCAACTCTCTATTCTTGAGAGCTTCAAAATATGTAGGAGGAGGAATCCTAGCTCGATATCTTCTGCAAACTTGAGGAATAGGTTCTCTGGTCAGGTACTTTGCTCAGCTGATGATCGGCCATCATTTGAAGCAAAAATCTGTAACACAATCACAACCACAATCTCTCAATTTCCTGTCAGATCATTTCAGTTAACAAATAAACCCGTGTTTATCTGTGTGTGCAATTTCCCGTGAAATGCATGTGAAAATAATAATATTTTAATAGCATAATATGGAAGACTTGAAATAATTTGAAATGACAAACCCTATTTTTTATATATATATTTTTTAATTACCTTACACCAAGAACTAATTTGATCATTAGATCACATCCGCAAGATATACTTAAGCCCAAGGATGTATTTTAACATCGACAAGTTAGTGAGATCACACTAATACAGAGTCTGGTCATAATTTTAAGTTTTTGAAACCCAAAACAGTTCAAAAATGATTGTTGGTATATTTGTCCAATTTAAACCCATGCCTTATCCTTTTTAACAAGTGATCTGCAACTGATTTTATCATGTTTTAGATTCAATTAGAGAAGCTAAGGTGATTTGGTTCCCATAGACATCCGGCAAAGAACTTATCCTATCATCAGGGCTTATTGAGTAATATGATTAACTCTGCTTGATTTTCTTTTAAGTTTTCAACAATGATCTTAAGTTAAGAATCACTGTGCCTTTATTGGGAACAGATGATGAGAGCTCCAGGTCTATACTTACGTATAACAGAGGAGATGATCATCTAAGCGTGCTGATGAGAGCTTCAGGTCTATACTCACGTATAACAGAAAAGATCATCGCTCCAGGTCAATGCTTCCGCATAGCAGAGGAGATAAGCACGAAATATACATCTGAAGAGCTAACGAGAAGCTACATTCAGGACATGAGGAAAGGGAGATTTTGAAAATGTCAAAGCAGAGGTTTTAAACTCTCAACCCATTTTTGACAGGACTTGTAACTTTATGCAGGCCGAGATGTCAAGGAAATGATCCTTATCACCGAGTTCTAAAGCTTTAGTTAGGCTACAGATCATTGTTTACTTTGTTTTCAGGCTGAGCCTACCAAGCATATCATATAATCAAACTGTCTTTTTCAGATTTTAGAATTTTAAGTGATACAGACATCTACATCAGTTACTATCATTTCTCACAAAGTACAAGTCATGCAAATAAGCATACTAAGAAGACATACTATCATTTCTCAGTCAACCCAAATCAAGTTCTTAGTTCCCGTGAAATTTTTTTATTCTCCCCTAAAATTTCTTTTTAACTGCCATGAAACAAAAAAAAGAAATTTCCCCCTTTTAACTAACCCGCAACTAAAGCTTCATAACTGTGCACGAACATCCCAAATAATTCCATAGTATCTGATGGAATCTGAGCAGTGACAGAAGGTTTTTATTCTCCCCTGAAATATCTTTTTAACTGCCATGAAACAAAAAAAGAAATTTCTCCCTTTTTTATGTATATAATAAACGGAATTGAAAAAGAATTTTACTAAAGAAAGTCTTCCAAATTATACTAGCAAAAACATGAGAAATGAAGTAACAAGAAAAATGCAGTGATTGTGAATGGTAGATAAGAATCCAAAATGTGGATGAGATACCATAACCTATTTGTTCCACCTCAAATTTGAATTAGGAACAATCCCAGTCAGTAAACTGAATTACTGATAGGCCTCCTGAATTGTTCCTGCACTCATAGACAGATTAGTTAGAGAGGGGGATCCAAGCCATCGTGGTCCTGGGAGTTCCTTTTTCATCAGTGTATGTAACCTGTTTAAGCACACACTCTTTTGAAAAATCATTTATTTCTTTATCCTTTTCATTTTGTTTTACTTTCCAAATTTGTTTCTGTTCAATTACTTTTGATTTGAAAAAATTGAATTTGGAAATCATTTTCTGTTTAAGACCCGAAGGAAGTGATTTTAATTTTGAAACATTGGTCTTTTTCATCTTTGAATCATGTGAAACCGGCTTCACATGAGAAGGTTTGGATAGATTGTTCTTTATCCAACCATTCAAAGATCTATGCTTTTTACCTTTTGAACCCGAGAAGCAACCTGTGTTATCTTTACCTCCCGAATATTGCCTTTGAACCTGAGGCACTTCTTTAGCAAATGACCTTCTTTTCCACATCTAAAGCAAGCCTTGAAAGGCTTTTGGTTCTTTGTAGTCCTGTGGTTAATAGGAGAGGGTGGAGATTGCTTTGAGGTTGTTGCAGCTTGTTGACAAACTTAAAGCTTTTTCTTTTGGATAGATGGAGATTGAACTTTTTGAGGCTTTGTCGATGTGGATTTCGAACTAGGCTGTGATTTGATGTGTGATGTTCCAGGAGATGAGATCTGAACATTCTTCTGAGTACACTTTTGTATGACTGGTGAATTGATAGATTTGGAGGCAGTGTTCGGGAGGTAAAGATAACACAGGTTGGTCCTCTCGATCGATATAACAGTGCAATTGATTAATAAACACAAACAAATCCCACCGATAACACCAATATCAATGATATGTGTGTACAAAATAGATCAAACATTATAAAATAAGGATGAACAACATGAACACCTCAAGAACATTCAATAAAACCCATGTTTGATCTGATTTGATTGCTAAAGATATTACAAATGTGAAAAGACCCTCAATCAATGGCTCAATCAAGCTTACTAACACACTAATGACTCTAGCTATATATAGTCTAATGACAATTAGACTTAATGACAAATAGCCCCCTAGACTATCATTAAAACATAAAAATGACTTAAACATAAATAAATATATTTTGTTGACACAAAATATATTTATTAACAATAAACTCCTAGTCATTTATATCTTCAACGTCTCGTCTCGGTTCTTCATCTCGAACGCGTTTGTTTGACTTTTCCGATGACTTTGACAGTGACGTTGACATTTGTTGACTTTGACTGTGTTGATAATATAGACTATCCTTTTCAGACCCAACAATATTCTGTGTTCAAAAATGTTTCTCAGCCTAGTTATGCTCTATATATTATAAGAAAGAAAATAATCTTGAGAATGCTAATCAGAGGTAAAAGGTTTAAGTCAAATTGGGGTGACTTGAAATCTCAAAAGTGTCTTGAAGCTAGATAGGGTATCTACAGGATTTTTGATTGTGGGATCCATTGATTTCATATAAATAATTAAAACATAATAAATATCATAACATATGTGTCCAAATAAAAGTTGAAGTCTGAGTTTAATATGGATAAATCATATTGACAATCAGCTTAACCTGTCTTATTCTAAATACAACCGGAAGATGTTAATAATTGATTTCAAAGAAATATGATCCTATACTCAAAACTTTACTAAAAATAGTTTAAGTTATAAGTCTATTGTTTGTTTCATGTTTGTTTGTGTTAGTTTTCATTTTGTTTTTTAGTTTACTAAATGTTTTACAAAATTAAGGGTTTTTGGTTAATTATTAACACTTGGATAAACTTGTTTTGAAACCTAATAAATCACAAGAACAAATAAAATGAATAAAAATTGAAAAATTGAAAAAGTTTGAAAAAAATTCAAAGTAAATCAAACTTCTCACGTGTGAGAAGTTCATTGGGTGCGAAAAGTTCAAATCATCCGATTCATTACTTCTCGCGTAAGAAGTCAGAGGAGTATATAAGAGCATCTGATGCGAGTGTTGACTTATCACACCATATTCACTGTTTTCATTCTCTCAAAAATTTTCAAAGTGATAGAATTATTCCATTGATACACTTGTTTACATTGATCGACTACTGATACTAAAGAGGTTGACAAGGTATATTGATGATTACAATGTAGATTTAAGTGGGTTTGATATGTGACCAAAAGTTTAAGGACAAATATACTCAAAATTAAACAAAATGAATCATATTAAACTTTAATAAAGGCCTAATCAATATTCAACAAACAAATTTTAATGGTTAAAACACTCTAAAATATGACTTAATTTGAAATTTGAAAAATGGTACTTCTCATGTGCGAAAAGTATGTTGAATATGAACGGGCACGAGAACTCTCAAATTTCGCACAGACTAATAGCATGACCATGTTGACTTGTCGTACAAAATGTTGACTTTTAGTCAAATTTAGTTTCATGCAAATCGTCCACTTGTCACGTGAAAAGTTGCAGACAAAGACTAACTATTCACATGCGAATATTTCTTCTTATGCAAAAAGTTCCATTTTTAAAATTTTCAAATATTTCTAACTCTAAAATTTTTAAGTGTGTGAGACTAATAAATATTTGTTTCTTCTAATTTTTAGATGGTGAGACAAATGGTTTTTAATAAAAACTATAATGCAGTTGCGTTTCTCAGTGATTTTCAGGATGATAAGGCTATATTCAGATCATTGATAGACGGATTAAAGACACCTCGTATTCATCATGATATTACAGCTAATCCCACCATTTATACAGATGTTATTGATCAGTTTTGGCTAACAACTGCTAATGAGAGAGACTCCTAAGGAGAGCCATGTATTATAGTTGTAGTTAAGGGGAAGAGAGTTGTAATCACTTCTGAGGTGATCAATAGTGTTCTACTACTAGAAGATAAGCCCAATGCTCTGGTTAAGATTGATGATGATGTGGCAAGAGAGTGTCTTACGAGGATGGGTTATGACCATAGATATCCTTCACTGGAGAAGAAGCACTTACCTTCATTCTGGATGTATTTATTTCACGTGATGGTACATTGATTGAGCAATCTGAAGGCTGGATTGGATAGCCTAAGTGCTATTTTCAGATACTTTTGTTATCACTCGTTGATGACTTACCTTACAGCATATCTAAAGCCATTTTTGCAAAGATACAAAAGAATGTCATTGCTGTAGTCGGGAAGAAGTTCATTATGTATCCCTGATTTATCCAGATGATCATGAACACTGCTCATCCTAAGTTAGTTATGTTTGATTCCACCACTTATGTTGTTATGGTGATAAAGGAAGACATTTTCACTTACTTGATGGCTGATAAACATGATGCTGAAACTCATCAGACTGATCAAGTTTGTCCCTCTTCGAGAACTCCTAATGATGCTCTAGTAGGTTCTCAGGGTACAAGGATGTTAGTTGATAATAAGGTTAATAGCTGGTTTAGTAGTAACTGTTAGACTCTTAGAAGATTAACATTTTGTCTTTGTATGTTTTTTGTCATAGTATAGAGACTTATTTGTAAATATATGTTCCTTTGTTTTGTTGATAGTATAAATAGGATACTTTATGTAGTGTAGGTGGTAAGATAGAGAGAATCAGTTGAATAAACTGAATCCTTACACTTTGTATCCTGTGCATTTGCTATCAATGAAATCTATGAATTTTTTTATGTATTTGCATTAGTTGATTACTTTGTGTTTGAATTGATCATTGCATCACAATATCATCACATATTCGATCCTTTTGAATCGATCATATGGTATCAGAGCTGTTGGTTCAGTGATTATCTAACTTTTGAACTTTTGAATCACTTGAAATCTGTGATTGATTGCAACTTGATCAATTAATTGTTGTTTTCAGTTGTGTTTCATCCATATAAACATGATTTGAATCACAATTTTGTGTTCAATTCGTTCAAATTTGAGAAATTGATTGAATTAGTGTTCGAACTTTGTTCTTCATATTCAGACTGAAATTCAATCAGAATACTGATTTGTTGTTGTTGTTTGATCAAATTGAGGATTAAGGATTGTTAATCGACCTAATTACTACCAAATTGGAAGTTTTTAGATCAATTAATCAAGTTTTGAAGATTTTCATAAGATCTGAGTTCATTGAAGCTGATGAATTAGGCGCATTATGGTTGAAAACTGCTGAATATTGTCTAAGGGTCTAGGCGCATCACCACTATTTGGGCGTTTTAGTACTGTTCAGACATTTTAGATCAGGCATTTGACCACTGTTGAGACGTTTTGAGACTGTTTGGACACTTATTAACTTTGCAGAAACAAAGTAATTCTAGGCGTATTTAAACTGTTTAGGCGCATTTGAACTGTTTGGACATTTTACAACAAGGCGTTTAACAACTATTTGGGCGCATTTCAACTGTTCAGGCGCATTTCAGTTGGACGTTTTTAGAGTTCTACTAAGGCATTCCCTTGGGCGTTTCTACTTCAAAGTCAGGTGTTTGAGAACTGTGTAGCCATTTCACTACTGTGCAGGAACTTGTCAACTATTCAGGAGCATCAGCTTTCAGACTTATCAGTTTACACTTAGAAATTTTTTCAGAAACTAAAATCCAAAAATATTTTCATTTCATAGTTTTTAATTCAAAACATTAAAACAACAAAAACAAGTCCTTTATTTAAATTCAAAAATACAAAATGGTTAAGTTTCAAGATTCTGAGAACATGGTTCCAAAGCTAAAAAACAGAGCTGATTTCAAGAACTGGTCTTTAAGACTGAAGCCTCATCTAAATTCTATTGACACTGACTTGTGGAAGTCAATAGAGAAAGGACCTCATATCCCGATTACATCTGATGATCCTGATAGAGAATTTGTTTACACAAAAGACTCTCAAGAACCTTATCCTGAGGATGGTCTGCAAGGTGATGACTTAAGGAAAGTGAAGAATGATATCAAAACTTATTCACTGATGTGTAAGGGATTACCATTAGAAGTCTTGAATAGACTTGATGGTTATCAAACTGGGTACACTATGTACAAGGCTTTGAAAATCATTTATGAAGGTGGTAAAGAGATACAAGATCTCAAAAGGCAGAAACTCAAGAGGCAATTTGAGTTATTTGAGCATCTTTCTGGGGAAACAATTAATCAAATGATGAACAGATTTGTGCAACTAATTACTGAGATGTCAACTGCTGGTATCAAAAATGATCTCAAAGATCTAAACTACAAACTTCTCAATGCTCTTCCATCTTCATGGAAACAGACTGTTACACTGTTAAAGCATACTAAAAAGTTTCCTATGGATCTAGATCTTTTGATTGCTAAGATTGAATCATTTAAGATTGATGAGAGCTCCCGAAACAATGATAGAGCTGCTTCAATGTGTCAGTATAAGTATGTTGCATCTCCAGCTAACACAGTGGAGAATACTTTTCTGGTCAAAGATGATAACTCTCCAGAAGAAGAGGGTGATTTGTTCGTTGGAGCTGGTTTCTTTACAGATTCTTCTTACACAAGTGCTCCTGCTTACCCAACTTAACCTCAATCTCAGTCTCCTCTTAAAACTCAGACTCCTAAACCTCAAACTGACACTCCATCTTCTAACTATACTAAAACTAGCAAAGTTAAAGATGTTATTAATATCCTTTTACAGGATGATGAGTCTAAATCTTCTATTACTGCTTTTATGGTAAGTTTTTAAGCTTATCAAGGTAGTCATTTAACACAATTAGATCTTGTTTTGCAGGATTTATTTGAGATGGATCCAGACGATGTGGAACAGATGGACTTGAACTGGCAAATGGTGATGATTGCTTATAGAACCCAGAAACACTCTTATTTTAACAGGAACTACAAACCAAGTGCCAACAAAACTATTGGTTTCGACAAATAAAAGTCAAGGTGTTTCAACTGCAACAGCTATGGTCATTTCTCGAGAGAATGTAAAGCTCCCAAAAACTAAGGAGGAAATGGTCAAGCAGGTTCTAGCAGTCAAAGATATCATCAGCAGTCTCAAAAAACCTTTCAAAAGCCTTATCAGAGTCTTCCTATGCCATAACTTAAAGATGAATCAAAAGCATCTGAAGAGCCAAAGAAAGCTCTTGTTGTTAGCATTAAAGATGGATATGACTGGTGTGCTTATGCTAAACAATTTACAACTGATCTAATCTCTAGTTTATCTCTTGTTGTAGATATTCAAATGAAGACTCGTCTGAAGATAATGATCCTAAGGCTGATAATGATTCAGAAAATGATGATGAAGACTATGACTAGAGTGATAAATTTGATCCAAAAGAGGATTCAGAAGAGATTTCACTTATGGCTCAGTCTAACCAACCAAAGGTTGAGAATCCATCATCCGACTCTGAGACTTCTACTTCAAGTTATCCTGAAATTCTTGTCGAAGTCAGAGAGAAAATGTGCACAAAAGCATGTTTTGACCAAGTTGAGCATTACAGAACATATTCATATAAAATCTATGACAAGCTTAAACAAGAAGAAGTGATGCACAACAAACTAAAAAATGATCATAAAATCTCTGATGAAAAGATCTTATCTTTGCAAACATCATGGAATAAAACTCTTAAAGAACTTGAACTCGTGAAGAAACAACTTGATGAGATGACAAAGAATTTAGAAGAAGAAAAATAGCTCATGCTACAACTCAAGTTGATCTGGCTAAAGTCAAAAGTTCTAAAATGATTGTAGAACAATTGGTAAGTGAAAGAAAAGATAAGAACAAAACAAGTCTAGGTTTCACACATAAACTAATGCCCGAATCTATCACAAACACTTTACTAGAAAACTTTAACACACATGATCACTCACCTGAAAACAAAGCTAACCTAAAAGCCTTTCAAATCAAGAAAAAGAATACTAAAAGTGATGAAGAGAAAACAAATGTGGAAATATTTGAGGAACAAGATTCTAAAAAGATTAAAAATGGTCATCCAATGGAAGTTAAATCTTATGAACCACCAAACAATAAGAAAATGGTTATTCCCAAAGAGTCTGTTGTTGAAGAAGTGAAGCAAAAGAATGACAAATAGAACTCAAATAATAAAGACAAAGCAAAACTTGATGAAGTAACATCTGAAGATTCATTTTCTTATGGATTAAACAATCTAGACTTTATTAAATGGCAAAAAGAACAAAAGAATAAAGAAAATGAAAAAGAATCTTCACCTGAAGATGTTCATTCTGAAAATAAACAAAGATCATCAAGATCTAGAAACCAAAGAAGGAGAAGGAAAAATGCTAAAGCTAAATCCTCTCAGAATACAATTCAAAACAGTCAAATTAAAAGAACAAATCAATCAAATCAGCTTAAACCTGTGAAGTTTGTATCTGCAGGCATTTTTGACATGAACAAAATTCCAGAAATCAAATCAAATCCATAGAACAAATCTAACTCTGATCTGAAAACAGGTTCAGATTCTAAGTCTTCCACTGTCAATAAACGATTTGTATCTAAGGAGTCTAGGAATGATGTTAATGTTCAAAAATTTAAACTCAAATTTCAAAAGAACAAATTCGCAAATCAAAAACAATAGATTAACTTTTGAACTCCTAAATCCAAACAAGGATCAAATGTGGCATCCACATCAAAAGTTAATCAACAATTGTTTAAATCACAACAAAGGTACTGTGAAATATGTGATATGTATAATCATAAGACTAATGAATGTTTCTTTAACAGGTATTGTCAGATATGTGATATGAAAAATCATTCAATAGCAGATTGTTATTTTAACAAAAATTATACCTTTTGAAATGAAAGAACTCACAAAACTGAGAATTGCTACTTCAGAAAGAACTCGCCAAGGACTGGATATGTTAATCGACAATTAAGAAATGGATATGTCAATCCACAATTTCAAAGAAATCAGAGTGTTGGTTTTCAAATATTGACAAAACAACCTTCCTTAGGCTTGAGATCTTTTTGAAGGAATGATTCTGATTATGATAATTCTTATACTGCAAAACAAGGCAATATAATCAAGGACAATTCATTCCACGATCTGTGAGAATGAATAGTGGGAAGTTTGGTAAATAAATCTTTCCTAACAATGTTTTGCCTGATGGTTTGAATTATCTTGATGATGATCTTGAAAAATGTTACAATGTTTTAAGGTCAAAACAAATCAAAGATAATCAAAAATTTGTAAGAAACAGAATTGGTAAATTTGTCAACAATAAGCCTGATTTGAAAAAGCTTCACTTTAAATAGTTTACCATTGTTGATAAATTTGGCAAGCTCAAGACCATCTCGGCTTGGGTTGATAACTCAACTTAATTCTTGTTGAAATGCAGGTGCGCCTGAGAAGACCTATAAACACATGGTATGTTGATAGTGGGTGTAGCCGGCATATGACAGGCAACCATGCCTTGCTTCAAGAATTTAAGTTAAAAGATGGTACTCATGTTGCATTTGGAGGTGATGCAGGTGGTAAGATTACAGGCGAAAGAACAGTGTCTAATGGGATTATCAGCTTTGATAAAGTTAATTATTGCTCACAGTTGAACTTTAATCTTTTAAGTGTTTCCCAAATATGTGACAAATCATACTCAGTTCTTTTTGATGATTCGTTTTGTTATATTTTGAAGCCAGGTTTTTAGATTAGCAAAGAATGGGTAGTTGTTAAAGCTGTTCGAGATCGAGATGTATACAAGTTAGATATGTCTCAAGTTGATCCTTCTATAGAAACAACATGCCTAATTGCTCAAGCATCAAATGATGAAAGTCAGCTTTGGCATAGATGTCTCGGGCATTCCAACTTCAAGAACATGACCAAGCTTGTAGCAGGAAATCATGTTGTAGGTCTTCCAACAAAGAAGTTTGCCACAACTGATGTCTGCTCAGCATGTTTAAAAGGAAAGCAACACAGAGCGTCTTATAAGCCCAAGCAGAAAAACTCAAATTCCAAACCTCTCCAGATGTTGCATATGGAACTATTCGGACCAACAAATGTTTAGAGTATTGGAAAGAAATCTTATTGTTTAGTTATCATTGATGACTTTACAAGATTTTCATGGGTTTTCTTTTTGCATGCTAAATCTGAAACGGCAGAATTATTAAAAGAATTCATCATTAAAGTAGAAAATCAATTAGAACAAAAGGTGAAAATAATTAGAAGTGATAATGGAACAAAATTTAAAAATGCTAATACTGACATGTTTTGTGTAGAAAAAGGTATTGCTCGTCAGTTCAATGCTCCTAGAACTCCACAACAAAATGGAGTTGCTGAAAGGAAAAACAGAACTTTGATTGAAGCAGCACGGTCTACGTTAGCAGATGCCAAAATTCCAATCACTTTCTGGGATAAAGCCATATCCACAGCGTGGTTCGTGCAGAATCGTACATTGCTCGTGAAAGATAAACAGAAAACTCCTTATGAGTTGATGTTTGGCTGGAAACCTAATATAGATTTTCTTAAATATTTTGGTTGTCCAGTTTTGATTTTAAATTCAAGTGATCAGCTAGGAAAATTTGATGCAAAATCTGATGATGGATTTTTCATTGGATATTCGTTGGTTTCAAAAGCCTTAAGAGTTTATAACTCTAGGACAAATGTTATCCTTGAAACATTCAACGTTAAATTTCTTGAAAATTCTTTTCCATCAGTTGTAAATGGTCCATCTTGGTTATTTGATTTAGATTCTTTGTCAAACTCCTTTCATTCTAACTTGTTTGAATCTATAGGTGAGAAGAAGAATCAAGAAGGAGATCTAGGTTCATTCAGTGATGATTCTGATTCTGATGACATGGATGACTCAAGCCCAGATTATCCATTTTTCTCTTTCGTGAAAGATCCTATATTTCAGTCTGAATCAAATGATCAACATCAACAAGATCAAGAACATTCCGTTTTAGAAAATCCAAATGTTTCTCAACCTATTCTTAATGATGGTCCTGAAATTATACAACCTGAGTCCTGAACGTCATCGGTTTCTTGTGATGTGGTTGGTACTAATAATCTTGATTATTTTATCAACTAACCGACTCAAGTTCCTAATTTCAATCCACATTCTTCAAACTTATTGCATCAGCTTTCTGACTTGAACCAATCTAATCTAGATGTTCATGTTCAAGTGACTGAGATTCCAACATCTGGTGTTCACAAGAACCATCCAACATCTTAGATTATAGGTCCATTGAATGAGAGAACTATGAGAAGTCAATCAGAACAAGCAAATCTTTGCTTATACTCATGTTTTCTATCTCAAATTGTTCCAAAAAACGTCACCGTAGCGTTAAAGGACAATAGTTGGAATGAAGCAATGCAAGAAGAATTATTACAATTCCTTAAACAGGAAGTGTGGAAGCTTGTGGATTTACCTGAAGGAGAAAATGCTATAGGCACAAGATGGTTGTTTATAAACAAAACAGACGATCGAGGAATTATTGTTCGCAACAAAGTGAGACTCGTTGCACAAGGTTATACCCAAGAAGAAGGAATAGATTATGATGAAGTATTTGCTCCAATTGCAATACTTGAATCAATTCGTGTCTTCCTGGCTTATGCATCATTCATGAAGTTCAAGGTGAATCAAATGGACGTGAAAGGTGCTTTCTTATATGGACCAATCACCGATGATGTGTATGTCAAGCAACCTCCTGGTTTTGAAGATTCAGAATTTCCACATCGTGTGTACAAGCTTAGCAAAGCGTTGTATGGTCTGCATCAAGCTCCTAGAATCTGGTATGAAACGTTATCACAACATTTGATCCAACATGGATACACGCGAGGGAAAATTGATCCTACTTTGTTTATTAAGAAGGATGCTGATGATCTTTTATGTGTTCAAGTGTATGTTGATGATATCATATTTGGTTCTACAAGTCCAAAGTTGTGTAATGAATTTGAAGAAATCGTGAAGTCTCTTTTTCAAATGAGTTCTATAGGAGAAATTGATTTTTTCCTTGGTCTTCAAGTGAAGCAGTTTGCAGATGGAATTTTAATCAACCAAGAGAAATTCATTGAAAAACACTTGAAGAAATTTAAACTGCAAGATTGTCAATGCATCAGAACTCCAGCTGACGTAAATACCAAGATTGAACCTGATCCGAAAGGAAAATCAGTTTACCAAACTCTATACAGATCTATGATCGGATCTTTGATGTATCTTACTGCATCTAGACCTGATATAATGTATGCTGTTTGTGTCTATGCCAGGTACCAATCTGACCCGAAGGAATCCCACTTAATCGCTGTTAAACGAATATTCAGGTATCTCAACGGAAAACTGGCTTTAGGGCTGTGGTATCCTTATGAAGGAAACTTCGAGTTACATGGATATACAGATAGTGATTATGGCGGATGTTGTCAAGATCGTAAATCTACGACGGGTGGTTGTCAATTTTTAGGTCCCAGATTAGTCTTATGGCAATGTAAGAAACAAACAAATGTCTTTGTTTCAACCGCAGAAGCTGAGTACATAGCTGCTTCAGCAGGATGTTCTCAAATCCTTTGGTTACAAAACCAACTTCTGGGTTACGGGTTCAATTTTCTTAAAACCCCTATTTACATTGATAACACTGCTGCTATGTTTATTACAGCTAATCCTGTCCGGCACTCAAAAACAAAACATATCAAGATTCAACATCATTTTCTCAGAGATAACTCTAAAAAGGTTTAATCATTTTGATACAAATCGCAACTGAAAAACAGTTGGCTGGCCTATTTACAAAAGCCTTTTTACCAAGTCGATTTTAATATTTGGTCGAGTCAATTGGACTTATTAACCATGTTTAAAAACTGGTTTTGAGTTTTCAGTTATTGAGTCATAAAATGGTAAGAGCCCTCCCTTATTTGAATGAGAAAACTAAAAGAGAAACTGTCAAAGTTAACTGCCTGATTGTACATATAGTGTGTGCATGCATATTAGAAAAAGAAAAAGCAAATACAAAAATAGAAAATTGCGATAACGAAGAGAAAATTACAAAACAAAAACTCACAAAAATAGATTTTATTAATTAGTTACATAGTTTAGGAATGAATCTGTAGATACATTAGTTTGATCAGTTACATACTACACTCGCTTACAAGTCTGGCGTGATCAGATATGATGTGCAGGTAAGTTCATGCAGTTAGACTGAAAAAGTAAATTCTTGTGATTAAACTAAATTAATCATGTATTCATGTTTGTCTATCTTTGTACTTATGAGTAGTGTTGACTTCTTAAATTGATAGCTTGTTAAGTCATAATCTCACCCCTAGTGGTGATATGAATAACCATTAAGCTCTAAATATTTATAGCATCTAATCACTTCTTTGTTATGAGTCGTCATAGACCTGAAGTGACGAGATATCCTTTGTTGGAAGTGATTACAGACCTGGATATTCTCACCTGATGCAAAAAGATGCCAATGTGCACAACTTATAAATGAGATCTGGTTATAGTATATGTCAGGTTAACAAGCTGAGAAAGGTGATTTCTTGCATATCTTTATGAGAGTTGAACTATCAAAGTCTAAGTGTGACTTCATAATGTCATATCTAATCGTACCTTAATCAATTCAAGAATTGAAAAAGTAAGTGTGCTGATCATATTGCCAAGAGCACTCATTTTCTGTCCTTAGATCTAGTGTCTCTTTTGCTGCAGAAATGCTGACCTGGAACACACATGATCAGGATTTAATCACTGTCTATGACTATCCATCAATTTATTTTATTTTAATGTGATGATCTTAATTGATATGATCTCATTGCAGACAAATGATTCAATTGTATATAGTAGATTTTTTTATTCTGCTTTATTTTTTGCTTTTTGCATGTTTTTTATGTGCAGACATGTTGATAATGATTAGTTGCTCTTGTGACATAAAAGAAACTTCTAAGTTTTTGAACTTAAAAGTTTAGGGGGAGTAAAAAATGAAAAATGAAAATAATTGAATTTCAAAAAGTGAAAAATCAAAAATAAAGTATTTTGGATAAAATGGATGAAGTTGAAATTTCTAGCATGTGTGTGTTTGATATGATGTAAAAATGAACCTGAAAAAGAATTCAAATTCAGTGGAAAAGCTTCTTGCAAACAAAATGAGATTATTTGTTTTGTAAAAATTAAATAGAGACTAAAATGACGGGAAATTAATTTTGAAAATTTAAAATAAAAATAAAGGTCAAAAATAAAAAATAATTAAAAGTTTGAATTTCAAAAATGTTAAAATTGAGGGAAATTAATGAAAATTTTGAGTGATAGTCATACACTTTTGACTAAGCGTTGAAATATTGAGTGTGACCAATACTAATGTGTTTAAATAGTGTTCAGATGGAGGATGAGAAAAGTTCAAGTGTCAAGACTCATGTAAAGGATCCCATGCACCTGAATTGTTCTCATAAGTTCAGATCAGGAGTATGGTGAATTTTCAGAAATTTGCACAAGTGTTGGGCGTTTCATTCAAGCTCATATGCCTAAACAGTTGTCATGTGTCTGAAAAAAATTGGTTAAGTGTTAGGCGTATCATCTTATTCTCATACTCCTAAACAGCTCCAAGACTTTCCAAGTGTAGATGTTTGAAGTGATGAAAACACCTAGTGTTAGGCGTTTCATTTAGTCTCATGCGCTTGAACAGTGCCTAAGGGCCTAAACAGTGCTTATTCACCTGAACAGTGCTCATGCGTCTAAACCTCATGCGCACAAACAGTGCTCATGCGCCTGAAAAACTTAAATTTAGTCTCATGCGACTGTATAGTGTTCATGCATCTAACCACATGCGCATAAAAAGTGCTCATGCTCCTAAAATTTTCACTTATATATATATATATATATATATATATATATATATACAAAACTTTTGATTCATTCATTCATTCACTCAAAATCCCCTGAAAACACTCTCGACACTCATACACTCAAATCATTCAGTTCATCATTTTTTATTGTTTGGTGTTAATACTTGTGATTTATAGGAATAGACACTGAATCTAAACATAATTTCGAGATGAAATTCATCTGATTTCAAGTTTATACTTCGAATTCGATTGGGCATTTTATGTCTGTTTATGCGTATTAACCCTAGTTGGAAGGAAAATTTGAAAATTGTGACAATAATATGCATTAACAACTAAAATTGAACATTGATTGATGATAGAAACTTGTTTTCAAACAGATTGAAATGGTAAAATCTGTATTTCAACACAATGTGTTCTTGATGATTATGTTCTTCAGTCGGGTTTTGAATATGAACAGTCAAATTCATGAAATTTTTAATAAAAATGTCAAAATTAATCACAAAAATTCATTCTTTAATTTGATTTTGAGAAAATTTTAACTGAATTGATTTGAATTAAGTTTATGACCAATATACAATTTTTCATGTGATGAGTTGTTTAAACACTTAGAAAATTTTTAAGTGGTTTGGTTCAAACTTGATAACTCACAAAGTGATAAGTGTTGCAAATTCAATGTGTCTAAATTTCTTTGTTTTATTCATGCAGATGGCTGAGCTTAAATTTGAGCCTAAACATAACGTAGCAGCATTCCTAAATGAAGATGTACGAGATGATGTAGGTTATGAAGAGATGATCAGATTTATTCTGAGGACTAAGTATGTATATGCCATGTGTTCTCAGCCAGTCATTTATGCTAGATTGATCAAGAAATTTTGTTACACTGCTACTGTTGAAAGAGACGAAGAAGGAAGAAAGGTTGTTAGAGGATTCAGTACAAATGAAAGGATGATTGAAGTATCTGAACAATCTATTAGAGAAGCTCTAAGGCTGGGAAATAATGATCCACAAGACTTGGCTGAACTCTCATTTAATGAGTGTAGAGAAACTTTTATAGCCATGGGTCATCCGGATAACTTTCCAAGGAAACAAATTTTCCAAGCTAGAGTTTATAATCACTGGAAACTTCTATATTATATCTTCTAGCATGGAATGTCTAAAAGAAGTGCGGGATGGAATTCATTTCCAGTTGATATTGCATCTCCAATTGTAGCCATTGCAACTAACAGACGATTTAATATGGCTAGATGGATTCTGAATGGATTTGTGTTTAACTTAGAGAAAGGAATCAGGAATAAATACATGATGTATCCTAGATTCTTACAAATGATCATCAATGAAGAAAATCCGGATTTCCATGTTTATGGAGCGAGTGGTGAAAGATTAATTCTAGAGCATATGACAGAAACCTTATACAAAAGACTTGCAATGATTACTGGTGCTCAAAATGTACCTATGTTTGATTATATGAGGGTTGTGGCTAGAGATGAGGTAGATATAAATGAAGATCACTTTCATTTAATTGAGAATGAACAAGTTGATCCAAATGACCTAATTGAAGAAGATCCTCAAGATCTATCTGATGATGATGATGATGAAGATAATGATGATGGTGATGAAAATAATGATAATGATGATGAGTCTGATGATGAAAGTAGTTCCACATCTGGTGATGATGATGATAATGATGGTGGAAATGAAGTTGATGAAGTTATTGAAGAAGTCATTGAAGAAGTTGTTGAAGAAGTTGAGCATGTAGAAGATCAAAATGAAGAGATTCAAAATATTGATGAGACAGTTGTTGTAAATGAAGAAACTATTCATCAAAACATGGAATTTGATTTCCAAAACATTGATGTTGTTGAATCTGATGTTCATGTTGAAGATAAACAAGCTAAAGAAGATCAAAGCTTAATAGATTCTTTGAAAGAAGAGAATTTACTCCAGCTTAAGACAATTGAAAAGCTGAGAGAGGAAAATGAAAGATTAAAGGCTGAATTAATCAAGAAAGATGTGATTATTGCTTAAATTGAAGAAGAGAAAGAATCAAATTTAAAGAACTTTGAAGTTATTCTGAAAGACTATGACTTGATGGATGAAAAATTCAAGAAATTAAGAGAAAATCATGAGAAATTAAAAGAAGAATTTGAAAGCATGAAAGATAGTGCAATGTCCCAATCTCCTGAAATTGTTGTTGTATCTGAAGTTCACCCAATTGATGTTGAAAAAGTCTCTGAGGTAGATAAAGGCAAAAGGAAGATAGATGATATAGATGTATCAGTTTTAGCTGAACCGTCATCTAAAATTCAGAAGATTGTATCTGAGCCTTTGAGTCATGATAGTGAAGAAATTGAAGTGCAAGAGATAATCGATGCCTTAGATGATTTAGAACCAAATTTTTCTGATGCATGGTATGACGAAGTCTTAGATGATGAAGATATTGTTGAAGCAAGTTATTCTCCAATTGAGGCTGTAGTTGAAGATATACTTGTTGATGTTGATGAAAGGTATAATTATCTGATAAAGAAAAAGTATAATCGAGTATTTTTGGATGGACTCACAGTTTCTCAGATAAACGAAGAATATGAGAAATGTGTGACAGCTGAATCCATAGCTCCTGTGGATCCAGATGAAATCATTTTTGAGCATGGTGAATGGAATCCATTACATGAAAGTATTACTATTGAGGAACTTTCATGGTCTGAGCTACACCATCCAGATCCTGAAAACATGAATACGATTGAGCTTAGATTATGGCTACAATGGAGGAACTATCCAAGAAAGAAGCTAAATGGATTGCAAGCTGAATCACTAAGAAATTTGGTGAGAAGCTTTCAAGAAACAAAGAAATAGACAAACAAGATGATAGTACTTGATATGGATAACCCTCAGTACTTGGAGATTACAAAAAGAACAAGAATTTTAAAACCACAAGAGATTAAATCAACGGCGTTGAAGAGAAGTGAACATGAAAGCAGAAAAGAATTAATGAAGATGTTTCTAGAGGAAAAATAGGCTTATGAAGTATCCATTGATCAAAAGCAGTTATGGAACAAGGCAAGAACTACCGATGATCTTGTGAGAAATGTGTTGCAAAAAGGCCAATCAATCTCAGAATTGCTTAATGCAATGGTTGTGCCTGATAATACAAAGAATGTGAAGATAGTAGCATGGAAGTATGATGAGGTGTTTGATGCATTTTTGATAAAGCATGTAAATGCAATTTATGATGTATATCACTTTTACACAAGCATCATAGCTCTTTTGGTACAAGACTTAAAAGAACTTAACAAGTTGAAGTTGATTAATACAACAAAGGCAAATCGAGGAGAAAATTTTGTTAAACTTTTGAATAGAGGTATTTCAAAAATGGAATCGTTTCTCAAAACGAGATGTGACCAAGAAGACAAGGAATAATTCAAGTCTTTAAAAAGCAAAAGGAAAGGTGGTGATAAACCTGATGAAGAAGAGAAATTTTTAGATGCATATAGTGACCAATTTTTTGAAAAGGTTACTAATCCTGGATTGAAGGTAATCAATGGAACTCAAATGATAAAACCGATTTTGAGATGGTTTTACAATGCTGATACTTTTGAATTTAAGTTAGTTCGGAACCTTGACGATTAGGATCAGGATATGATTTCATTGTTTGGAGTGTTTGAGCTAAAACTTCTGCATCCAAGCTATATCTCATTTTTGTCAATTCAAAAGTTTGATCGTGTTACACCTGAAGTGGCAGAGAATGATCGAAAGTACTTTATGTCTATTATCAAGGTGATGGATGCTGCAATGGAGAGAATTTCATTAAGGAAAGCTTTAGCTTATGCTAAGATTGTGAAGAAAGACATAACATCAATTGATTTTATGAGAATCTCGAGCAAAGGAGTATTGGAGATTCATTCTAAAGATTATCCCAAACCTTTTGAATTTTATGCTAATATGGATATTACAGGATTATCAAAAGAAAATTTGGAGATCATGAACATGATGGATATCAAGACCAACGAGTCAAAGCCTGAACAAGCAATTCTTGCAGGCAAGTTCAAGTCAGCAATCTCAAAAGCATTAAAGGAACATGAGATGTATAAAGAGAAGCCTATGTTCAAGATAAAGGAAGAACCTGAAGATTATTTTGAAGACTGAAGACAATGTAATCTTAGGGGGAGTATTGTTAGACTCTTAGAATATTAGCATTTTGTCTTTGTATGTTTTTTGTCATAGTATAGGGACTTATTTGTAAATATATGTTCCTTTGTTTTGTTGATAGTATAAATAGGATACTTTATGTAGTGTAGGTGGTAAGATAGAGAAAATCAGTTGAATGAACTGAATCCTTACACTTTGTATCCTGTGCATTTGCTATCAATGAAATCTATGAATTTTTTTATGTATTTGCATGTGTTGATTACTTTGTGTTTGAATTGATCATTGCATCACAATATCATCACAGATTCGATCCTTTTGAACCGATCAGTAACATCATCTGCTATGCCTACTACTAATGATACTATGAGGACTCCACTAAGAGATCAAGGCCCTGATGATATGTTTGGGATGGATGACTTCATAAACACTACTCCAGATCCAAGACATCATGCATAGACTTCTTCTAGTTGACCTACTCTGGTATCTCTTTAGCAAAGAGTTAGGTCATTAGAGAAAGAGATGTTGGAGAAGACGCAAGTGATTGATGACTTGTATAGACATGTATAGTTCAGGTTCGAAATCCATAGATAATATAGATGGGATTGTCTATAATGATAGACAAATGAAGATTTTCTCAAGATTCTTATTCAAAGATGAGAGGATCAAGAATCCTGAACATTAGCAATAGTTCATATTAAGCTATGTTCAGATTCTGTAGCAGAATATTAGAGACCTCACTTCTCAAGTTCTATTTATGTTTGCACAGAATCGTACTACAGTAGTTGGAGAGTCTAGCGGACAATAATCTGCTAGTCCTAATACTGCTGTTGATCCGGGTACTACTATAGAGCATGCCAATGATCTTGTTGCATCTGAAAAGGTAACAAAGACTGCTGATGTTGATCAAGAGCCATCTAACATTGCTCCTACTAAGGCTACTAAGGATCAACCTGTAGTTTTTACTTGAGAGGCATTTGTTGAGCCCGCGCATGATATTCCATTCACTAAGCCTGTACGAGATGATGATGATTTGGATATGGTAGATTTTAGTTGTGATGAGGATAATGAGGATGATGATAATGATGATGATTATGGTGGTTGTGGTGATGATGAGAATGGTGATAAAGGAATGAAAAAGGGTGATGATAATGATGATGATCAGGGCGGTGATATGGGTTCGGTTGCTGGTCCTTCTAGTTCTTTTTTGGACCAAGACCCGATGATACAGATGACTACATACCATTAGATCCTGCTACTGAAGAGATGTATGAGAAGGAATTCTACACATTCCAGCAATCGATACTTGCTGAAGAATCCGACGAAGATTTTTGTCCTTTTGATGGATTAGAGGAGACAGTGGATTATACTGATGTGTTTAGAAATAGTCTTAAAGACTTATTCTCTGATATATTGATTGAATAAGGAGAGATAGTTGAAGGCTCTGGTGCTGAAGAGACGACTGACAAGGCTGCGGATCTTACTTGTCAAAGTGCAGTACGTCATGTTGGAAACATTACCGTTAATGCAACACCTCCACCAGCATATGTACATACACTGAGGCACTCAAAACCTTTTACAAGGTATGGAAATTCAGAGCCTATTATCAGCTGGGCATATGATGGAGAGAAGAAAATGTATGTGATAAAGAGAAAGGGATGAGCAATTGAGTATTATTAAGATGAGCATGATTTCCATACTCTTATTATAGCTTATGACTTATATTCTATGGGTCATGTTTCTTTTATCAATCCAAGTAACTACGGGAAAGCAAATTGGATCAGAAACATGATTTGGAGGCAAAGTGAGGCCAACTTCAAATTTATCAATCCAAGTAACTACGGGAAAGCAAATTGGATCAGAAACATGATTTGGAGGCAAAGTAAGGCCAAGTTCAAGGACTATAAGACAGCTAAATCCAAAGTCATTGAAGATAAGGCTTGTATTGATTCAGTTACCAATAAGCCGGTGAAGATACGGGTTTACAAGCATCTGAGATATGCGAGGAAGATCCCTATACACACTCCTATACCTATTTATATCCTGTCTAAGCTTATATGGTAGAGTTAAGAGAAGGAGACAGGGCATTCAATGATACATTATATTGATAGAAATTACTGTATCATCGACACTGTGGATCTGCTCAAATTTAGAAGGGACGATTTGATGAGGTTGCAGGCTTGTCAGATGTAAGCTAATGAATCAGTTCATTTTCTAGCAGCATAGTTTTGTTGGCTAATTAAGAAGGCCCTAGAGAACAAGATGTATGCTTATGGGGACAGTTACAAGGTTGCAAACATGGACTTCTAAAGCATTGATTCACCAAGCCAAGGGGGAGATTGTAGGGAATAAACTTAAAGCCTTGGGAAATCAAATGAAGATGATCAAGATCAAGTCACATGAGAACTTGAAGTATCTGCGCAAGAACTTACAACTCGCGTGAGAACTACATAGTTTAGTATAAATATATTGTTTTAATGTAATTTAGTAAGCTTTTCTCATTTCCTGATTTCATACTCTATTGTAATAGTTTCAAATCAGATAGCAATACACTGAATATTATTTACATTTGTGTTTGAGTTCAATTAATCAAGTCTTCTAATTATTCAATCTTCTAACTGTAAGCGATTACATTCCGCATTCTCCTCACAAGATTGATTTGTTGTTATTGTTGATTCTTACAGAGCCTATACTTGAAAATTCACAAAAATAATTAAGTTATATCTCTAGATTTTTATGTGGTTTACTATGTTTTGTTTTGTTTTGATTTACCAAAATTTGTTCATAAAATTGTATAAAAATTATGAGTTCCCAGTTAATAATCAAAGCTTGAATAAACATGATAATAAAAATGATAAATCAAAGCATAAACAAATGAAAAAAATGAAGAAATTTTTTGAAAAAGGTTGAAAAATTTTAAGAATTTGAAAAGTCAGTTTTATGCAAGATCTGACTTCTCGCGCGAGAAGTTTGAATGCTATAAAAGCAACTGTTAGGCGAATAGTCAACTATTCGCATCGCATAACTGTCGATATTTCTCTCTAGAATTTTCTAAGTGTTGATTTGTTTCTTTGTGATATACACGTTCATTGTAATCGATTATTGGCGCCGAAGAGTTTGCTAAGGTAAAATGACGAGTATTGATTAGTTTTAGGTGTGTTTGATGTTTAACCGAAACTCAATGGACAAATACACATAATATCTGATGAAATTAATCAAATTTAAACCTAATACTAACCTAATAAGCACTAATACAATAGGTTTCATAGGTTAAAAATCACTAAAATGACTTTAATTTGAAAATTTATTTTTGAAGTTGTCGCGTGCGAAAAGTGACTTTGAACATGAATAGACGCAAAAACTTTCAAATTCGCATAAGACTTCTCGCATGGAAATCTTTGACTAATCACGCGAGTAGCTTTTGGTCAAACTCCGTTCATGTGAAAGGTAACTTGTCGTGTGAGGAGTTAAAATTAAAAGAAAACCATTTGCACACAAAAAGTACAATTTTCACGCGAAAAGCTCAAATTTTCAAATTTTTCTAAAATTTATTAAGTCTGAAATTTTAGCTTTGATACTGATCAATTTTGTTTAATTTGATTTTAGATGGCTAGACAAATGGTTTTCAACAAAAACCATAATGTTTTGGCTTATCTTGGTGACGTTCTAGATGACAAGGCTTTATTTAGATCTCTCATTGACGGGTTGAAGACTTCATGTATATGACATGAAATTTCAGCATACCTAACCATATACACTAACGTTCTAGATTAGTTTGGGCTATCTGCTGCTAATGAGAGAGATTCTTAAGGAAAACCATGTATTATAGCTACAGTGAAGGGGAAGAGGGTTGTTATC
The DNA here is from genome assembly GCA_025506505.1 of Flaveria sonorensis. Lineage (NCBI taxonomy): Eukaryota > Viridiplantae > Streptophyta > Magnoliopsida > Asterales > Asteraceae > Flaveria > Flaveria sonorensis. Next base: position 18,863,614 of record CM046425.1, on the reverse strand, counting down.
ACTGCAGAGATCATTAAAAGTGCCCTACTGTTAGAAGACTTACCTAATGCTCCCGTGAAGCTGGACGATAATGTTGCTCGGGATTGTCTAAGGAGAATGGGTAATGATCATCAATATCCTTCTCTTAGAAGAAGCATTTACCTCCATTTTTGAAATTCTTATTCCATGTGGTTGTAGACTTCTTGAGCAACCTAAAGGAAGGTTTAGACAGCCTTAGTGCTATTTTTGGATCACTGCAAGTTTCTTTGGTTGATGATTTACCATATAGAATATCCAAGGCCATTTTGCTGAGATGAAGAATAACATGATTGCATTAGCCGGGAAGAAGTTAATTACATATCCCTAGTTCATTCATATGATAATGAATGCTGCTCATCTTGAGTTAACTGTGTCAGATTCTACTACTTATACCGTAATGGTGACGAAGAAAGACATTTTCACATATTTGATGGGTTCACGAGGGTATACGTGGAAGGGTGATCACTTTGCCAAAGTTGGTAGAATTATTGATGGTTATTAGTCTGGTGATCAGCCTTTACATCAGCAAGCTACTACTAAGCCACAGTAGACTGATCAAGTTCCTTTGATCTTCACAAACTCCTGATGATGCTCCTAGAAGTTCTCATTCAGATGGAAAGTCTATTGATGAGGAGATTGATTCGTGGTTCAATGATAGTGAGACGGACAGTGAAAGGATTCGAAAAGTTCCATATATTCTACAAGAAAGACCTAGAGTGCAATCTGCACCAACTAAACGCACTGCTAATGACATTGATACTGATTTTATTCCTTAGGATTCACCGTCTAATCAAAGGAGGAAGAAGAAGATGGTGAGGAAGAAGGATTATTTAGATGTTAGTTCACGTGGTAGGGGTAGAGGACGAGGTGTGATCAGAAAACGTCAGACCCTAATGACCATTGTATCCACTAGTACTGATATACTAGTGTCTGAGCCTCAAGTCACTGTTTGTGAGGCGGTTCATCAAGATATTCTAGTGATAGTTACAGAATCAACTACTGTAACATCATCTTTGATGCCTACTACAAATGATATTCAGCGTACACCACCTAGATGTCAAGGCGAAGATGGAACCTTTGGTATGGAGGATTTCATCAATAGTCCTCCGGAGCAAAGGCAGACTACTAGAACCTCTTCAGGCTCACCTACTCATGTTACTCTTGAGTAGAGGGTTCAAGTTCTGGAGAGAGAAATGTTGGATAAAACCCAACAGATATACGATCTACATGCACTAAATCAAGATAAAGATGAAAGGATCAAGAGTCTTGAACATTAGCAATAATTCCTATTCAGCTATGTTCAAATTCTAGGAAACAACCTCAAAGACCTCACTTCTAGATTTCTATTCTCATTTGCACAGCAAAGGACTACAGAAGTTGGAGAGTCGAGTGGGCAGCAATTTGCTGGTATGCTGCTACTGATCTTGTTATTGATCCTGTTGCATCGGATAAGGCAATAAAGACTACTAGAGTTGATCAAGAACCAACTACCATAATACATGATGAGGCTACTAAGGATCAACCCATAGTTCAACACATTGGAGAGGCTTTTGTGGAGCTTGAGCATGATGTACAACGTACTGAGCCTGTTGATGATGATGATAGTTTAGACTAGATGGATTTTAGTTATGATGAGAAGGATTATATAGATGATTATGATGATGATGATAGTGGTGGTGGTGATGGTGATGGGGTAAGGATAAACACTTTATAAATTAGATCGATTTGGTGATAAGAATATGGAATGTAATCATCACGAAAACAAGATTGAATAAGCAAATGATGAACACAAGTGTAAATAATCTTCATATTTTATTGCTCTGTGATTTGAAAGATACGAAGTACATGTGAAATCAGGAAATGACAAAAAGCTCTGTAAATTACATCACAAAACAACTATTTATACTAAACTAGAAGTTCTCGTATAGTTCTCGCGCGACTTCCTAGGTCTCGCGCTAGATGCAGCTCGCGCGACTTTGATCTTCATAATCTTGATTTGATTTTCCAAGCATCTAGATTCAATCCCTATAATCTCCTCCTAGGGTCAGAGAATCAATGCATTAAGAAGTCCACATCTGCAACCTTGTAACTGCCTCCATAAGCATACATCTTGTTGTCCAGGGCCTTTGTAATCAACCAACCAAACTATGCTACTATGAAATGAATAGATTCATCAGCTGCAATCGGACAAGCCTACAACCTCATCAAATCTTCTCTTCCAATCTTAAGCAAATCCCCATGGTCGATAATACGATAGTCTTTGTCAACACAATGAATCAATGCATGACCCATCTCCTTCTCACAACTCCACCACATGAGCTTTGACAACCTATTAACTGGTACAGGAGCAGATATAAGGATCTTCCTTGCATATCTTGGATGCTTATAGACCCTTATCTTCATTGGCTTGTTAGTATTGGGATCTATACGCGTCTCATCTTCTATCACTTTAGATTTGGTAGTTTTAAAGTCTTTGAACTGCGTCTTACTTTGCCTCTAAATCATATTCCTTATCCAGTTCCCCTTTACATAATTACTTGGATTGATAAATGGGACACAACGCATAGCATATAAATCTGAGGCTCTAAGTGTATGGAAGTCGTGCTTGTCCTGATAATACTTTATTGCTTTACCCCTTCTCTTAATCACATACATCTTATTTTCAGCATCGTACACCCAACTAAGAATAGGTTTTAAGTTTCCGTACCTTGGGAAAAGTTTGGAATGTCTCAGCTTGTGTATATAAGCTAGCGGAGGAGGAGCTTGAACTATAAGATCTCTGACCTGACGTACAACACTTTGACTAGTTAAATCACCTATCTTGTTAGTCATTTCTTGAGCACTAGACTCCCAAAAATCTCTCCTTCTTCAATCAAAATATTTGAAAACAAGTCCTTAAGACTATTTCCAAATACGTCTTTGTAGTCTATTGTCTCCTCCAAATCATCACACGAACTAAAATCCTCATCCGATTCCTCAGCAATAATCCTTTGCTGGAATGTGTAAAATTCTTTCTCTTAAGCTTCTTCAGTAGCAAGATCTAATGGTGTATAGCTAACTATATATGCGGGACTTGGTCTGAAGACATTAGCAGACCCCGATGATCCAGAAGGACCAGCAGCTGAGCCCATATCACCACCCTGATAATCATCATCATCCTTCTTTTCATCTTTTCCATCTTTTTCATCATCATCATCATCATCAATATCATCTTCTTCATCACAACTAAAGTCTTTCATCTCCAAGTCATCATCATAAGCAGGCTCAGGGATTTGTAAATCATGCTCCGGCTCTACAAACACCTCTCTAGTATAAACTACAGGTTGACCCTCGATAGCCGTAGTAGAAACAATGGTAGATGGCTCTTGGTCAACAACAGCAGTCTCTATTGTCCTTTTTGTAACAACAGGATCACCATCATGCTCTGTAGTATCAGTAGGATCTTGAGCAGTTTCAGGATCAGCTGAATGCTATTCGCTTGACTCTCCAAATTCCATGGTTTGTTTTTCTGTAAACGAAAAAGGAACATGAGAAGTGAGGTCTCTGATGTTATATTACAGAATCTAAACATAGCTAAATATGAATTGTTACTGATGTTCAAGATTCTTGATCTGCTCATCTTTCTCAAACATCTGCCTATATAAATCATCAATTGTTTAAGTCTTTTCCAACATCTCCTTCTTAAATGAACTGACTCTCTGCTCAAGTGATACCCATATAGATGAATCAGTAAAAGTCTCAGCTTGCTGCCTTGGTTAGGAGTAGTATTTATGAAGTCACCCATGCCAAACATATCATTCTGGCCTTGATCTCTTAGCAATGGGCATGGTAGATTATGTTACAGTTGTTGACTCTGTGACGATCACTAGTGTCTCTTAAGGAATAGCCTCACTAGCTATGACAGGAGTCTCTGTAACAGGAATATCCATCATAGTGGTCATTAGGGTCCGACGCTTATGCAAAACACCTCGTCCTCTACCCCTCCCATGTGGACTATCAGTACTCTTCCTTGCCATCCTCTTCTTCCTCCTCTGAGTTGAGGGAGAATCCTCAGGGACAAAATCAGCGTCCTGTTCCTCAGCACTGCGTTTAGTAGGAGTTTGTTGCACTCTAGGATGTTTTGGCAATACATATGGCACATTCCCTATCTGATCACTATCAGTCTCACTCCCTGAACTGAACCATGAATCAATCTCATCATCAACTGACATGCCAGCTGGTTAAGGGCTTCCTGGAGCATTATCAAAAACTCTGGTAGATGGACCAGCCTGATCATCTTTAGGTGCCACATTCTCTGGATGTTGGGCTTCTTCTTGATAACCCTCAATAAATCTTCTAAGTTTGGAAAAATGTGTACCATCCTAGGGATTTCCCCTTGCTCCCATTAAGTATGTAAATATATCTTTCTTCATCCCCATGACAACATAGGTGGAAGAATCATATATTGGTAACTCAGGGTGAGTAGCAATCACAATCAGTTGTATGAATCGGGGATACATGATGAACTTCTTTCCTACAGTAGCCATCATGTTCTTCTACATCTCTGAGAAAATACCCTTGGATATGCTGTATGGTAGATCTTCAACGAGAGATATCTGTAGGGATCCAAACACTACACTAAGGCTATTCATCCCAGCCTTTAAATTGCTTAGATAATGAATCACCACATGAATAAGTACTTCCAAAATGGAGGTAAGTACTTTTTCTCTAATGAAGGATATCGGTGATCATAGCCCATTCTCTTCAAGCAATCCCTAACCATGTCATCATCAATCTTGACTGGCATATTTGGCTGATCTTCAAACAATAGAACACTGTTGATCACCTCAGTAGTAATAACAATCCTCTTTCCCTTTACTGTGGCTGATATACACGGTTCACCCAGATCATCTTGCTTATTGGTAGCCGTTAGCCAAAACTGATCAATAACATCTGTATAAATAGTTGGATTGGTTGTGATAGTGTGATGAATATAGGATTGGTTCACCCTGATCATCTCACTTATTGGTAGCTGTTAGCCAAAACTGATCAATCACCTCGGAATTTTTAGGATACCAAAGGCCGAGTGTTGGTTGACCCTTGAAATATTTGAAAATCTGCTTGAAAACTTTCATATGAGATTCATTCGGATTACTTTGATAACGTGCACACTGACAAACATGAAACATGATGTCTATCTGCTGATTGAGATACATTAGAGATCTAATCATTGATCGATACAAATGATGATCAACGTCTTCACCTGTGAGATTAGGAGTTAAAGTTGGACGAGAAGCCATTAGAGTGGGAGCAATCTTGGAGTCCTGAAATTTTTATTTGTCCCGGATACTATGAACATGTTTTTCTTTATGTATTAGTATACCCTTATCATCTTGTTTGACTTTGATATCCAACAAAAACGACATTTCCCCAAGAGAACTCATCTTAAATTTCTTTTTCATCACTGCATCAAATTCCTTGCACAAATCATCATTTGTAGATCCAAAGATAATGTCATCGACATATACTTGATTAAGAATAAGATCAACATAGTTTTCTGTAAGAATAAAGTTTGATAAATAGCACCTTGTGTATAACCATTTGTAAGCATATGTTCAGTGAGGGTAGCATACCAAGCTCGAGGTGCTTGATGTAAGCCATAGAGTGCTTTGTCTAACTTATAAACATAATCTGGATGATCTGGATCTTCAAAACCAGGTGGTTGACAAACATAGGTTTCTTCTTTCTTCTCACCATACAAGAATGCAGTTTTGACATCCATTTGATACACAGTGAAGTTCTTGTATTGTAACGCCCCGGATGTTGAAGCGAGCAACTTAGTAATAATAGTGGAGTTCGGGTTATGTATAAATAAAGGAAAAAAGGAAAGAAAATGATTATGGGCCAAATTACCATATAGGCTTAGGGCTTGATGGGTTTAAGGGCCTACCCACCCATTAAACACCCATAATCAGCCATATTCTCCATTTCTTGCAAACCAAGCCACTACCAACTTAGAGAGAGAAAGTAGTGAAAGAAAGTATAGAACTTGAAGATTTGGAGATTTGTTGATTGAATAATTGAAGATCTGGGGTTTGAGCATCAAATCAACAAGAAAAGAGCAGGAAATCTGGGTAAGAATCACCCTTAAAACACCTCTGTAGATCTAGGTTTGATTCTTGAGTTTTGGGGTTTTAGGGTTTTGAGAAAGATTTTAAAAAAGATCACATTTTTACGTATGAAATGGTGTAAAAAGCTTAGATCTAGCCTTATAAATGATAAACTAAAGGTTTGGATGTAAAGAGTATAGATTTTGGTTAAAAAATGATGATTTTTGATGGAAAACAAGCTAAAAAACTCGTCCAGCGAAACTACAGTTTCATCATGCGAAACAGTGTGAGAAACTGCGTGAGAAATTGCGCGAGAAACTGCATGCGAAACTGCATGTGAAACTAGCTGCGAAACTATAGTTTCGCCATAAACTCCAACGAAAGTTGGATAGAGATATCATGTGAAACTGCGTGAGAAACTGCATGCGAAATTGCATGAGAAATTGCATGCGAAACTGCGTAAGAAACTGCATGCGAAATTGCGTGCGAAACTGGCTGTATTTCATAGAAAATGATAGTTTCGTGTGGTAATTTCCATGCAGATTGTGCGACTTATTTGTTGTCCTGAATTCCTCTTAGACTGATAGCAATCTACTCATTAGGTGAGTTCTAGATCCCCTATTTCATATATGTTTTAAACGTTTTGGGGCGATATGCACACTAAATGACAAGTTCTTTTAAAGCAAAGTTTTATGCACTATCTTATATAGGAAATTGGGTTTTCCAGTGAACTCATATCGTGCTTTTCTTATTGTGATATGACCTTGGTAATGATGATATGTCTTGTAATATGTTGTGTTATTTTATGTATAACCTAAAGATGAAAGTGAAACCTAAAGAAATGTTATTGGGCCCATAACGTGTACCTTTGTAAAGTAAAGGCTTGCAAGCAACTGACAGAGGAGGGTTGCATTTGTTGTGCCCTCATGACAGTAAGGCCTGGATTGGCATGTTAGTAAAGTAAAGACCCGGACAGGCAGGTCAGTAAGGCCTAAATTGGCATAACAATAATGGCCTGTATGGGTACGACAGTAAGGCCTGGATTGGCATGTCGGCAAAGTCCTGCGTTCATCATAGGCACCGATAGTGACTGGGAATTGACGGATAAAGAAGAGTAATAGAAAGTAAATAAGAGAAAGCCTTAATGATAAAGTATTGATAAAGTGACAGTCTGTGTATAGTAAATGTTTGTTCATGTGATGACTATTTAGAATGATAAAATTAACATACCTCACTAAATGATTTTCTGATAAACCTAGAATTCACCCAGCAAAGCTGACTTTTGTATGCATGTTAGTTGACATGTGAGCTGCTGAACTTAAGTGAATGTGGGCATGGATTCTAGAAGCTACTTGGCATCTGAAGGCTGGCATCCCTGATTAAGAAGATCATTAAGAAGACATTTTCTATTGGATGTTTTAAAGACAATGTTAATATTTTATTAGAATTATGTCGTAATGGCTTGAGACTTAACGTGTTTTTCCACTACAAACGTTTATCTAAATGAATGTTTTAAATCTATGTTTTGATGTGAATGACCAACTATGAGATTTCTGGGATCAGGGCCTTACAGGTTGGTATCAGAGCCAAAGTTTAAGCGAAATGGATAAACTATTTTTAAAAGAAAAACCTAAACTTAAACTGAAAATGGGACAAAAGTGAGGATGCCAGTCCAAGTAGCTCCATGCCTCAAGGTAATGATATATGTTGTAAATATTGTTACTAAGGTTAGACTTGAGGATAGAGTAATATACCATTAATCTGTTGTGCCTACCTGAATTTTTGTGATCTATACATGCTTAGAATATGAATAGTAGGTTCGAGTATTGGCATGGCTCAAGATAGGGAAGTTTAGAACATGAGATGTTCTATAAGTGGTTAATCACAACTGGCCACTATTATTAAAAATTTACAAAACTTGCCATAATCCAAACTTGCCTTGACAGATCATATTGACACCCTGAATCTTATAGGAAGTTGAGAAATTGCACCAAAGAAAGTAGTTCCAGCTATGGCTACTCGGAGGAGTACTAGGGGAAGGCCCCTTACTAAGGTGAAGGAAGCAGCAAGCAAGGCTGCAAGACCGGCAGGAAAGTCAACCAGGAAACCAGTTGAGAAACCGGTTGAGGAGAAAATTGAGTCAGAAAAACAAGTTGAGGAGCCTACTTCTAACCAAGCAAAGCTGAAGGAAACAGTGAAAGAAGCTATTTTCCCAAGAGGTGCATGAAATTCTGACTAATGTGATGCCCGCTTTGTTTGCGGAGGTTATGGAACAGGTCAAGGGTGACGATAAGAAAGATACGGTTCAGAAGAAGGTCGATAAGAAGAAGGTGGTTAAGACTGAGGAAAGTGATGATGAGGATAGAGATGATGACTCCAAGGTTGAAGAATCGGCAACGGGGTGTAGTTACGGGGCTTTTCAAAGGTGTAAGCCCCCAACTTTTGATGGTACTGGTAATGCTATTGCTGCTCAGCATTGGATTAGGGAAATAGAGGCAGTGTTGAGAATCAGTGAGCGCTGGGAAGACCAGAAAGTGAAGTTTGCTTCCCATTCACTTTTAGACCCAGCACTGTGTTGGTGGGATAACATTATTGACGCCCTTAGGGAGAAGGCTGTTAAGAGGATGAAGTGGCCTGAAATGAGGAGATTGGTGATAGAGGAGTACTGCCCAGAAAGGGAACTTGATAAGATTGAACAAGAATTCGTGAGCTTGGAAGCTGGCAACATGACACACAAGGAATACACCTCAAAATTCAATGAAATGGCACGTCTGGTGCTTGACTTGGTGACTCCTAAATCAAAAAGGATTAAAAGGTACATACAAGGGTTGCCTCTGGACATCCGTAGGGACATGGTTACTGCTCGACCTGATACTTTTAGGTCGGCAGTGGATCTCAGTGGAAGGTTGTATGATCATCGGTGGTTGGTAACAGGGGGTGAACCATGGAAGGTTTGGAACATCAATGCGAAGAGGTACGAAAATGTTAATTATCAACCGGGGAACAAGAAAGCAAGGGTGGATCCAAAGAAGGAGATTGTGAAGGGGATTGATGAAATCAGGGACTGTCGGAAGTATGGAAAGAGGCATCTGGGAGAATGTCGAATGGGTAGCTATGGGTTCTACCGGCATGGGAAAATTGGTCACATAGCCAGAGAGTGCCTGGAATTAAAAAGGCGCTTCAACTGTAATGAGTCGGGGCACCATAGCAGGGATTGCAAGAAAGCTAAGCTGGGGAGCTCGGGAACAAGCGGGAAGGATGACAAGGGGGATGATGGAAAGCCCAAGGCCAAGCAAGGGATTTCACCATGAACAAGAAAGAGGCAAGGAAGGACCCGAATGTGGTGTTAGGTATGTTTCTCGTCAATGATGTTTGTGCCTCTGTATTATTTGATAGTGGTGCTAGTAGGAGCTTTGTGTATGCATCTTTCTGTGCTACCCTAGGTATTCAAACAAGGGAATTAGATGAAGCTTTTGAAGTAGAAACGACTGATGGTAAATCCATTAGAATAGCTAGGGTGTTAGATGATTGTCGCATAATACTAGGAGGTCACTGTTTTCCTGCGCGATTGTTTGCCATGAACTTAGGTGGTTTATATGTCGTACTGGGAATGGACTGGTTAGCAGCTTATGATGCCAACATAATATGCCAACAAAAGATAATTCTTTTAACGGCTCCCGATGGTAGTCTAGTTACAATTTATGGCGATAAAGTCTGCAAAGTGCCAAGGGTCATTTCCATGATTGAGGCGAAGAAATTTATGAGACGAGAGTGCGGGCGTACCTGGCGTATATCAAGGACAATAAAGATAAAGCAAAAGTGTTGTCAGATGTACTGGTGGTGCGTGACTTTCCTGATGTATTCACGGAGGATCTATCAGGAGTACCACCTGATAGAGAGATAGAATTTTAGATTGATCTGCTGCCAAGAGCCCAACCCATTGCCAAGGCACCATATCATCTAGCCCCGTCTGAGATGAAAGAGCTCATGTCACAACTGCAAGAACTTCTTGATAAGGGATTCATTAGGCCTAGCATATCTTCGTGGGGTGCTCCAGTTTTATTTGTAAAAAAGAAGGATGGTAGCATGAGGATGTGTATAGATTACAGAGAATTGAATAAGCTGACCATGAAAAATTAATACCCTTTACCCAGAATATATGATTTATTTGATCAGTTGCAAGGTGCAAGTAGGTTTTCCAAAATATATCTCATATCCGGGTATCATCAGTTGAAACTAAGGGAGCAAGATATTCCAAAGACAGCTTTCTGAACACATTACGGACACTATAGGCTTCTAGTTATGTCATTCGGGCTAACCAATGCTCCTACAACATTTATGGACTTAATGAAGCGCGTGTGTTGACCAATGTTGGATAGATCAGTAATAGTTTTCATAGACGACATCTTAATCTGCTCAAATAATGAAGGAGACCACGCTTGCCATATCAAGGAGGTGTTAGAAACATTACGAAAGGAGAAATTGTATGAAAAGTTCTCAAAATGTGCATTTTGGCTACATGAGGTGCAGTTCTTAGGACACGTTATAAATTTGGAAGGGATTATGGTTGACCTAGCAAAAGTTCAAGCAGTCACGCAATGGAAATCTTCAAAGACACCATCTGAAGTCCGTAGTCTCTTGGGATTGGCTCGTTATTATAGAAGGTTCATCAAGGACTTCTGAAAGATAGCCTCCCTATTAACAATGTTAACAAGGAAGAATGTGGTGTTCGAATGGGGAAAGGATGAGGAGAATGCATTTCAAGAATTGAAGGATAGATTATCCAAGGCGCCAGTACTAACCTTACCAGAAGGAGATGAAGACCTAGCGGTATACTCCGATGCCTCTTACTGCGGGTTAGGCTGTGTATTGATGCAAAGAGGAAAGGTTATAGCCTACGCATCCAGACAGCTAAAGGACACGGAGGTCAATTACCCTGTTCACGATTTTGGAACTAGCAGTAGTGGTGTTCGCCTTAAAGATATTGAGACATTATTTGTATGGCACTAAGTGCACTATATTCACCGATCACAAAAGTCTGAAATATTTCTTCGAGCAAAAAGACTTGGATATGAAACAGAGAAGATGGTTGGAGTTAATAAAGGATTATGATTGTGAAATCCCATATCACCTGGGTAAGGCAAATGTGGTAGCCGATGCCCGGAGTCAAAAACAAGGATATGAACCAATTTGAGTGAAGGTGTGTCAACTGGTAGTGACCCCAGATATTATGATATTAATAAGCGAAGCTCAGGTGGAAGCCTTGAAAGAACCCCAAATTATGAAAGAAAGGATGGTGGGAAAAGCCGAAAATCTAGTTGATAACACGTTGGGTGTGAAGACCATTTATGGTAGGATATGGGTTCCAAGGTATGGGGATTTGCGATAGAAAATTTTTGATAAAGCACACAAGACTCACTACTTAATACACCCAGGAGCAAAAAAGATGTACCATGATTTGAAGAAAGATTATTGGTAGCCTGGGATGAAGAGAGAGGTAGTTGTGTATGTAAATAAATGCCTAACATGCCTGCAAATGAAGGTCGAGCATCAAAGGCTTATGGGTATGTTCAACCGTTGGAGGTGCCAGAATGGAAGTGGGAATATATTACCATGGATTTTATTACTAGGTTACCCCGTACAACCAAGGGAAATGATGCAATGTGGGTAATAGTAGAAAGATTAACCAAGAGGACCCATTTCTTACCTATCAAGGAAGCAATCAGTTCAGAGAAGTTCACAGAGTTATTCATCAGAGAAATAGTCACACGACATGGTATGCCTGTATCAATTGTGTCAGATAGAGACAAACGATTTACATGTTATGAGCATACCACCCGCAGACCGATGGTCAGTCTGAAAGAACGATACAGACATTGGAGGACATGTTATGAGCATGTGTTATGGACTTTGGTGGTAATTGGGATAGTCATCTACCATTAGCTGAATTTTCTTACAACAATAGCTATCATGCTAGTATCAAGATGCCTCCATATGAAATGTTGTATTGGAGACGATGTAGAACGCCAGTCTGTTGGGGTGATGTTGGACAAAAAGAGTTTGGAAGCTTAGAGGTTGTAGAAACCATGATGGAAAAGTTAGAGAAAATTAAGGCTTATATGAAAACTGCCAAGGATAGACAAAAGTCATACGTTGATAAAAGGAGGAGACCAATAGAATTCAGGGTGGGTGATAGAGTAATGTTAAAGGTGTCGCCATGGAAAGGAATTATCCGGTTTAGGAAGAGGGGAAAGCTAAGTCCCAGGTTTATTGGGCCGTTTAAGATATTGGCACGAGTTGGAGATGTAGCTTACAGGGTGGACCTCCCAGGAGAGTTAAATGGGATTCACCCCACCTTTTATCTGTCGCATCTGCGAAAGTGTTTGGTCGATGATGAGATGGTTGTGCCTCTTGATGATATTGAAGTGGATGAAGAGTTGAATTATGTGGAGCAGCCGGTTGCCATTTTAGATAAAAGAGTGAAACAATTATGAAACAAAGTGATCAAGCAAGTCAAGGTACAATAGGAACACTGAAGGGGTCGAATGCCACTTGGGAATCCGAGAAAGAAATGAGAGAACAATACCCAGATCTTTTTAACGACTAGACAGGTTTCAAGGAAGAAACCTAAATAAGGGGGGAGACTTGTAACGCCCCGGAATGTTGAAGAGAGCAACTTAGTAATAATGGTTGTGTTCGGGTTATGTATAAAAAAAAGGAAAAAAGGAAAGAAAATGATTATGGGCCAAATTACTTTACGGGCTTAGGGCTTGATAGGTTTAAGGGCCTAACCACCCATTAAACACCCATACATAAACATCCAACCATGGGTCACTAGTGCTCGATTTGAAGCATAATTAATCCTAAACACAAAAAGGTAAGGACTTTAGACTAAAAGTTTCAAATTTTAACATTTAAAGTTACTATTAATAGAAAATTTTTAGTCCAAAATTATGATCTTTTTGTCAAATTTGAAACTTTTAACAAATAAAACAAAATATCAATAATTTTTTACTGTTCAAACACGCATAAAAAGTGGCTTTGATACGACTAACGGGTATCGTTGTAAACTTTAACCGATTAAAGTTACTAAAAATTTGAAGCTTTTAATATCAAAAGTTGGGGGAAATGTTTAATTATAATCCAATTAATCAAACCCAATTAGATATCTAACTACACGTGTATAAACAATTAATCAACCATAGATTCGTTAAAGATCATACCTTTGATGAAAAGCTCAAAGCTTACACCTCAGGAGAAAAAATAATCTCACTAGATGATATTGTTTACGAAACAAAGCATGAAACACTTTCAAACTGCAAAATCCGACAACGGTGGCAGCATATGGTGTGTGTGTGTGTGTGTGTGTGTGTGTGTGTGGTGATTCGGTCGAACCAAACGGGGGGATGAGGAGGTCGATAGACTAAGGGATGCGGATTAGGGTTTCCCTAATCCCATTCTTTTATTTAAAACTAATTTTCATATTAACCCTTCATGTTTTTGTTTTTGGTCCCTTCAATTAATAAATAATATATAATTAAGTTTTAATTACATTTAACCCTTAGGGTTTTACTAATTTACACTTAATTAGTTGAAACATTTAAACCATAAACAAAATGTTTTGTTAATTATTTCTTTAATTAATTAATTCCCACAGATTAAACCATAGTTCGTGGATCATAATCTGAAACCATTACACGTTATTACTTATCGTTGCTTAATATGTAACTCTTTGAATCGTACCTAGATAGTAATGTTGAAATTATCAATGATCAGACATCTAATGTCCAATAATATTATCTCCAAACTAATGGATAGTGAAAAAACTATACAAACCCTCGATGACATGTTATATGCCTCTGCAATTGATTTTAGAAGAAGGTGGGATAGTTATCTTCCATTTACATAAATCTCGTACAATAATAATTGTCATGCTAGTATTGACATGCTGTCATATTATATTTTATATGAAAGATGTAAAACATCATTATTTTCAGAGAGTTGGACAAAAATTAGTGGGCACTAATTAAATGGTTAAAACAACATCGAAAATGTTGGATCAGATTAAGGCACGTCTAATGGTTTCACAAGATAAACAAAAGTCATACGTTCGTAAAAGGAGGCATATTATGACATCCGTCACCAAAATGGATGTGTTGACCGTTGACTTTGTCTTTTTGACTTTGACTTGGTCTAAATATGGACTTTAACTTGAAATTGACCTAATGTTAACATGATATGAAAATAATTCGTTAGACGCGTGTAGACATGCTAAGTTCTAGAACTGTGTCTGATAGGCTTAATATCTGCTAATGGGCCTAGAATTGGTGTCAATGGAACGTTCACTAGAGTAGATGTAGTAGATGATTATGTGCTTTGGACTTGATTAAGGACTGACAAAACGGAAAATATTAAAACTTATGTTGAGAACGCAACAAAATTTGAAAATTAGTAGAATTTGCCTAAGTCTACTAAATAGACTTAATTTAATTAAAAATATAAATTAACTAAATTATATAGCATATAATAGTCTGCAAGAATCGTATTAATGAGTAGAATTTAAAAACTCGAAAATTGGAAGTCACGCGAATCAAGACAAGACGAAATTGGATGAAAAGGGCAAAGGGCCTGGGAGACTTATCCGTGGCCCCCTGGCAGCAAACCCGTAAAAAGGGGGGTTCTCCTTTGATTTTTCATTCATTCTTTTTTTCACTACTCTGTTCTCCAAGTTTTCTTTCTAGAGAAAACCCTAGCAGCCATCATGTTTCTTCTTGTTCATCCATAATCATTGACATCTAGTTCATCATCAACATCAATTTTGGTGTTGTCTATTCATTCAAGATTTGATTTTAGTCAAGTCTTGATCATCTACATTTTTACTAGTAAGAAAATCGTTTATTTTGATGATTTTAGTTTCTATTGTTCATGTTCTTAATGATTTTGTCATCAAACATCTAAATTATCAACTAATAATAACATTTTTCATGATATTTGGATTGGATCACGAAGGATTGTGCGTTTTGGGATTTGGATCATTAAGCCCGTAAAACCGTAGTTTTTGATCTTCATATATTCTTTAGATTTATTGAGTTGGGTTTGTAAAATTGTGAGATCTGGTCTTAATGGATAACTTGGGTTCATAATCTATTATTAAAAATGTTAATATTTGTCCTCGAATCGATAGACGCATTAGAGGTTAAATCTATGTACCAATCGACTAAAAAATGTGAATCGGAATATTAAAATCTTGACTACTCGATTTGGAACCGATGTGTATGATAAACTAATGATCTAATTCAGTTTTTAGGTCAAATGGTTCATGGAATAAACATTGGTTCAGGTCTTGGGTCTATAGTGGTCAAAAATTATGGTTTTGGGATGCAAAGGACAAAGTTTGGATTTTGAACAACTTATTGTCAGAAAAATAGAAAGTTTCGTACAGGTCATAACTTGATCATACAAAGTCCAAATGGGTGGGTCAAAACAAGTATCTGAAAACAAGTTCATAGAGTCCTCTAATCATCCCAAGTGGTCTCGTGTCTTTTCGGCATCGTTTGGTCCTCTAAACGTAGTAAACAAAACTGAAGGTCAAAGCTGTTAAATCCGGGAAGAATTTTGGTATGTGTTTGTAAGATAATATCTCTCTCATACTTTATCCATTTGAGGTGATTCATTTTCTGGAAGTTATTTAAAGGTCTTATCTTTCAAACGGTCTTAATTATGCAACGTTTTGATATCGTTTCAATATCCAAACAGTCTATGCAAGACCGGTGCGTGATCAGCTCTACAGGCTGAAATAATTTTATAAAACTTAAATGCTAAGATTTGAGACTAATTAACTAAAATAAGTTAAAAGTTGGATTCGAAGATGTATTGTAAAACATTTAAGGATAAGAACATATATGGTTAACATGTTATCAAACTTGAACTAATAAATGTACATCTAAGAACGTAACTTCTTACTATACATTGGTAAATGGAATCTTAAAGTGAGACAAGATTGGGAATTAATGTTAAACTTTGGACTTGGAATGATAAATGAATTAAGTTTTTATTAAAATAAGAACTTGGAAGGGCATTAAGGATTGGACTACGAGGATTACACCCAATTAGGTTTTCTCGACCTTTGGTAATCTTATTTTGTTTTGTTATCTCTAGTTACTTGCTATACTTGTTGGGGACATGGGATTATATTATTATCAAGGTAAGTTTCATGGCCCCTTTTTAATTTGTTTTACTTGGGGGGAAAGCAAGCTCAATGTTTTTGGACTACGTTGTGTCAAATTGGTTTTGGACTTGGATTGTACTGTCATGTGTGGTTTGAGTCATAGGATCAAGTCTAGATTCCGTTTATTAGTATTTGTACTTATTTTGGAATTGGATTCGACTGTTGTGGATAGATATTATTAGTGCTAATAGGTTGACAGCCCACCCTTGTTCTCGGTTTGCTAGCTGAGACTAACGTGGACTATGCGTGCCCTTGGGTGAATGTAATCCGGTTATTTGGACTTGGACTGGTCATAAGCTTATATTGGTTTCTTTGACTTCTTTGTTCTCAAACACACAAATATTTTGTACATGACTTACATGGAAACATATATTGTACTTATAAACCTATGAATTCACCAACATATGTTGACGTTTTAGAGCATGTTTTTTCAGGTTACAATGCTTAGGAACTTGGACAGTGGACTTTAGACGAGACCGGTTCTGCAAGAGCATTAGATATTTCGAATATATTTGTTTTGGACAATGTGTTCTTGATGGTTTTGTAATTGGTTTGGATTGAACTTTTACCGGTTGTTCTGGTTTGGAACTTCTAGATTATTTATGCATTTATTAAATAATGTTATGGTATTGATTGTACCTGACACTTGTTCTTTTGTGTCGGGAGACTTCATGATCCATTGACAGAGATTTCCTTTAGAGATTCTCTCATAACCCCAGTATGTTATGAAGATCCTATATGTCGCAACCTCGTGTTTCCACTAACAGCGAGGGTGTGACATATATCGAGTTTAAGGTTGGAGATATGTTTTATTAAAGGTATCTTCATAGAAGGGGATAATCCATTTTTTAAATACAAAGAAAGTTGAGCCATAGATACATTAAATTCTTTAAGATTTTGACTAGCGTAGGTGCAGTTGCATATAAGCTAGAACAACAAGATTGTCTGGAATTCATCCAACGTTTCACGTCTCATTCTTACGAAAATGCCTAGCTAATGAAACTCCTAAGTGTCGATAAAGGAAACTGAGGTTGATGATAAACTAAATTATGTGGAGCAACCCATCGTAGTCATTGATAGAAAGGAAAAGCAAGTGTGCAACAAGGTCATTAAGCAAGTCAAGATATAATGGCCACATAAGAAAGGATGCAAGGCTAGCTAGTAATCAAAAGAAGAAATGATGAGATCCAATGTAGAAATCGATAATCATAGGATCGAATATTGCAATCGTAATGCTGCCATTTATTAGATATGTGATGCAGAATCTCACAGGCCTGTTGATGATTTCAGTTGAAGATCTATACAAGATTTAGTGTATGATGATGAATGAATGATGAACAATCAAGAACACATATTCATAAATATTTCATTCATTCATATGGACGATGATGCTAGGAGATTACAAAGGGAGTTTGTAAGAAAATTCTCTCTCACACACACTCAACCTCATTGTTTCTTTCAGTAGACTAATTCTCTCTTGTTTGTTATTGTTAGTGCTTACAATGCTTAAAGTATAAAATGACTACACTTAGTCTATTTATACTCTTTATATAAATGAACAAAATTACATTTAAGCCCTAGTGATTACACAAATATTCTTCTAAGTCTGATAAATTCTCTGCTGCTGATGCGTGACTGTCGGGTGCTGACGTCATTCGGGACGTCCGCTGATGTTGACTGTTGACTTTGACCACGGTTGACCAAGTGTGACTTTGGTCAATTTTCTTCGTTTTGATCATATTTTCAGCATAACTTCACCGTGTTGGTTTTAGTAATTATCATGAGATTTGGCACTTAGGTTTTGGTAAGTATCATCTTCAAATAGTCCAACAATACTCCCCAAAGATGATGCTGCCAAAATCTCATGATTATCAGAACCTTGGATGTTGATTAATGTGCAATCTTGAAGTGCAGTCTTTTCCCCCTTTTTGGTAGCATCTTCTTAGAAGCTTCAAAAAAGGCATTGAGAAAAAAACTTTGTTTCGGCACATACAGACTTTGTTTCGGTACTTGATGGATGTTTTATCAGCTTGATATTCTAGTCTCATTTTGAAGACTTAAAAATACACCTATTTGCATACACTATGGATTGCACAGGTAGCAATATCAGCAGGTTTATCTCAACTTCAGAAGTGAAGGAGAAGCATTAGACATTCTTCAAACTTGACATATACCCACCCTCAACAAAAGCTTTGGAGGGTGAGGAACTTTTATGTATGAGACACCAAGAGGAGAATTCTTAGTTCTTAGCAACTGGCAGGAGATCTTTGAAGGAAGCAGGAGTGTTCACTTAACATCTTGAACTGAATGCGAAGCTCAGGCATGTTGTGCAATTCATCACCTGCAAAAGTCTAAATCCTCTCGGTAGAGGTATTGCACGGAAGTTTCACTCCTAAATCAATAACACATGTAAATTTGCCAAAACTAAGAAAAATACTAAAAATGACAAATATTTTTGCAATTTTAGATTTTTCAAAATTATGATATTTACAAGTATGAATCCTTCAACTGCAATGAGATCATACTAATCCAAAATCCTCTACATATAAGAATTTAAAGTTGGAATAGACATAGACAAAGAATAAAGTTGATTGTAAGTATGTTTGTCCATTTAAACTCTTGCAAGGATCTATTTTCAACACTTTGTGATATTTATCATGTGTTAGGTTTGATTAGATAAGCTAATTAAGTACCCCACACTCAGAAGTATGGAAGAATAACCCTCCTCATGAAATGCAAGGTGTCATTTTATCACAACTTGAACCAGGCTACTTAGAGTATAAATTCTCATGATATGATACACTTTGGGATTCATTTTGGATTTGTTCCATATTGAGATTCTTTTACACTTCACTTTGGAAGTTGATCCTCATTGGGATTCTTTTAGCTTTGATCCTGTAAGGCCCGGTTCCCGAAAACCCCACAGTTGGTCATTCATGGCACTTTTTATAATAAAAACACATTCAAATTCATCAAAACAAGAGAACTTGGCAGCGGAATAATTTAATAAAACCATAACATTCATTATCTATTACTTTTGCCAAGAAATATATTGTTATTGCAAGTTACAAAAGGAACATCTAGTTGCATTTCAAAACAAAAATAACTTTTTAGCGTGTCAGGATGCCAGTCTTTATTTGCCAGGTAGCTTCAATCTCATGCCATCCCTAGCAACTCCATTACCTGCCAACTGATATGCATAAAAAAAATCAGCGTTGCTGAGTGAGTTCTAGTTTAATAATATGGAAAATACGCTTTTTTAAACTTCACTTGGTGATCATTCATCAATATACATAATAAATCATTATGAGATTCATTATCTTACTTCCTTTCATTATATTTTATCTTTCATTAACTAGGATTGCACAAAGCAAGAGCCTACATTGTTGGTTGGCAACAGATGCCGAACCTCTGTCGGCAAACGTTTATCATGGTAGCTAACCCATCGACAGTTGACCCACACTGCTAGGCACGAAGCCTGCTCATAAATACGGGTCCCATTCATGATACATTGGTCAATCATAGGGATTAGACCCCAGATGTGCATCCTCATGGGCTATACATCCGCACATCAATTGAGCTAACGACAACAAGGTCATGCACCTCCATTCATTATGCTTGCAAGGCTTTTCATTCATCATAAGGGCCCGGGGGTAACATTCATCATAAGGGCTCGGGGGTAACATTCATTAGGGTACGCTGTCTCTTTTTATTTCCTTGTGTCCACTTGGTTAGGAATAATATTGAAAGTATTCATTGTTTTTAATAATCACATACCATGATACATAATAAATATCATCCATAACCGCAGGCCATAAGAAGAGAAATAAGCATAAGAAACATTAAACAAGCATAATATTTCCTTATTCATTAATACTTAACACTTAGATTCTATTCCCAAAATTTCAGAATAATTCTAAGTCCCTAAAGAAATATGGATGGAACAAGTGCGAATGAACTGTAGCTAATGCGGGTGAAAGTCTTAAGAAAATATCCTAAGTGTCCAAGGAAATGTTGGTGATGAAATCAACATATACACATGTTGAACATGAACATATTAGAACAATATTCAACATGAACAGGTTGATTTCCCCAAGGATTTTTTCAAAATCTCTTAATAATCAAGAAACATAAACCATGGTGCGGAAACCCATGAAGTGTTTGTTATGCATTGGATGTTGTCCGCTGTGAAGTGTTTGCTTGTTTGTTGTGCGCTATGGGATGTTCATCCGCTACAGATGAACATCCGCTGTGGATGAACATCCGCTGTCTGTTGTCCATCCGCTGTGGGATGTCTTCATCCGCTTCACACACTTGGACTTAAATCTTCATCCGCTGCATGTTGACCTTCATCCGTTGTGGGATATCTTCATCAGCATTTGAGCTTTGTTCATCCGCATTATATTACTTCTTCCATTGTGAGTACTTGTCAAAATTTCTTTTATCTACAATTCTGAAAAAGAAATTTAAACACACATTAGTGAATGTTATGATTGTTAATGATGCTAATGTGTTAGTAAAAGATTGTTTGGATGTTAGAACATATTATGTTTGTTATATATTTGATAATGGCAAGCATCATACTTCAAATCATTAATCCATTTATGCACTTATTGAGTCCAACAATACTCCCCCTAAGGATGATGTTGCCAATACATTAATTTTTGCTTGTTAATGTTTTATTTGTTAGTAAAAAGTGTGTGTTTGTTTTTGTTAATGATAAGATAGAAATGAAAGGGTGTTATACTTAAACTGTTTGATGGAATAATTATGTTATGCATGATTGATTGTTAACATGTATGATTGTATGATTACCTGTATGATAGCTTGTTACTGTCACTGTATGATAGAATGTTTGTTTGTAAATTTCACAAATTATACATGTGTAATCTATGAATGTTTGATTTGTATGATTTAGAAAAGATTTGTTTTTGATTGTTTGATATGTTAGACATGATTGTTTGTTTGTTTTGTCTATTTGTTTGTTAGAAACCTCTATGAATGTGATGGACCAGCTTCTTCTGCCTGTTTCTGGACATCTTTAGTAGCCTTCAAAGTGTCTTTTATATCTTGTTCTATGGCTTGATCTGTTTCAGCTTCTTTTACTTAATCAGTCAAAGCTGTGATCTTCAAGGCATTTCTACAGTTGACTATGTGTTCAATAAAGTAGTCTACTGCACTTCTCTGGTTATCATATTTTCTTTTAATGGTAAGATGCACCAGTTGTTCCAATGTTGACTGATCCAGTCTTTGAAAATCTATGTTGCTCACCAGAGTGGTGACAACCTGTTTACCCTTTAATATCTCCAAATCGTTGTGTTTTGAGATTCTCATGCCAGTGATTCCTTCTATGTGTGTTAGGGGTTGCTGCTTGGTTTCTAATCTTTGTTTGAGAGCTGCTTTCACATAGACTGCCCCCGGAATTCTCAACATGTGTATGAAATAACAGCAGTCTCCTTTGCAAAATACATCTTCAATGGCTGGAAATGTATTTGTTTTCAGAAATGATACATAAGATGGGTGTAACAATTTAATCTCTACTGGATCAAATAATCTTATGTCTTTAGCCTCCTTTCCTTCCAACTTTCTTTCAATACCACTTCAAAATGATGTTCATCATAATACCATTTGGTGATTGGATGGTTGTACTGATTGTCTTCAATCTTTTTCATGATTAACTTTAAATCTGAAGGTCTTAGTGGATATCCCACTCTCTCAAGCAATTCACTATCAATTTGCTCTGTCTGTTCAGCTTGAGGTTGTTTGCCTTTGCCTGCTACTTTTTGCACTCTTCAGAGATATTTAATGTGCAATTTGTCTTCTTTGTTTGCTTTTTCTCTCATCTCATTGTGTTGTTTATGCATGTATGATCTCAATATATGATAGAAGTCTGCTCCCCTTGGGTTGTTGGTGTGATTGACCATTCTGAGTTGCAGAAGGTCTAATCTATCTTCATAGCTTAGGGATCCCAGCTGGGAGATGTATAATAGGTACTGAACAAGTCCAGAAACTCTCATGACAAGTACAGCATCCCAGACTTCATCATATTTCCATGCCACAATCTTGATTTCATTAGCCCCAGCAGTTAGAGATATTCTGTCATACAACTTGACAAAATTTGTTTTTGCACTGATTATTTCTCTAGCTTCATTGCCTTCAGGCCATAGCCTGTGTGGCATAAACTCTCTTGGTTCTTCAATGGGGTGTAGTTCTAGTGATGCTTGGTGGTAAGTAAATAGAGAAGAAGCAGGACGTGGTCTAAAAATCTGTGGCTTTAGAGCATTTGAGAGCATGTTTTTATAGATCTCTCTAGCCATGTCTTTCATCTGTGACAGAGATCTTCCTTTATATGACCTGTATGGGATTCTTGTGTGACTCAACCAGCTCTTGACCTGGGAGTAGGTCATGTTCTTTATTTGAGGATCTTTAGGCAAATTCTTCTAAAGTTCTTGCTGATCCTCTATCTCTTTGTATCTTTTGTATGTTTGCTCATCTTCATTTTTCATTACCTCTTGAAAATCCTTGAGCAAGTCTTTAACCTCTGAGAGGTTAAGTTGCATGAAAGCCTCATAAGGGAATCCTCTTGAAACCAACTCAATTCCCATCAAAGTTTCTAGATCATCTGGGAAGAGTTCTTGAATGTTTTGAATGGTATCCTCAACTTCTTTTTCTTCTGTTTCATCATCAGAATCAGTCAATATGATGATTGTCTGCTTGTCAGTGCTTTGGTCAATCTCTCCTTCTTCAAGAGGACTTGATTATTGAGTTGCTTCATCAACTGGTTATGATTTGACTTTTAAAAGCTTTGGAGGAGGGGATTCAGGTTCATCAACATCTTTAAAGGCTTTCTTCCCCTTGGATGAGGATCCCAAATACATTCTCTTTCTTTTCCTTTCATATGTTTTGATCTGGGGTTCTGAAGATGAGGCTTGAAAATCTGATTATTTAATCTGCATGGTAGCAGTCTCAACAAACTGCCTAATTAATTCCTTTCGGTTGTCTGTGAGTGGGTTATAAGGAACAATGCTTGTTTCTTGAGTTTATGGATCAGGGGTGTGAAAGTGTTGCCTTAAGATTGGGGAATAGTGAATGTTTTCAAATGGGTTGACTTCACTGAACAACTGATCCATTAAGTAAGACTCTTCAGGGATAATCAGTGCCAGTTCTGTTTGAGATTCTTGTTAGCTTACTTCTTCTTCTTCATCCACTTTTTGATCATCACTCAGGTTTTGTTCTAGACCTTCTGAATGTTCTTCCTCATTCAGTTGAGTGTCTTTAAGCTCAAGCTCTCTATTCAACCTTTGAATTTCCTCATTTGGAGCTTCAATTATTCATTTAAGCTCATCAATCTCATCACTTCTTGCTTCTGTTTATTTGGATAAGTAGGCAATATCAAATTTTGCACTACTGAGCTCTTTATCTTTGGATTTCAGCTCATCTTTTGTTTGATCAAGCTGTTGTTCTAGAAATTGCACAATCAACGTTTGGGCTTTTTTTATCAGACTCAAGCTTCTCAATTTCTTTATCTTTTCCTTTAAGCTTGTCTTTTAGCTTCTTGGCCTTTGTGTTTGATCTTTCAGTGAGTTTATTATACTCAATGAATAAGAAGACCTTTGAGTATTCAATATCTTCCTCTGTGGGAATCTCACTACTTGATTCTTCAACATTTTCAGTAGCAGTTGGTTGTTCCTGTTCAGGCTCATGGTGTGTAGAAGTGCTCACTTCTTCTTGTTCATTAGACTGTTCTTCCAAGACCGTATCAATATCTCTTAACAGAGATGATAATGTTTGTTGATCAGAAAGGTTTGGGCTTTGAGGTGAATGAGGGAATTGGTGTTCCAACTGAATGTTTTCTTGTTATGGGATTTCTTCTTCAATGATTTGGTAAGGTTGAATGATTGGTTGTTCTTGAATGATTGGGGCTGGCTGTATGATTGGAGCTTGGTGTATTTCATGTTGAAAGATCATGTGTGGATCATCTTAGCCAGGTATTCTTAGGAATACATCAGGCACTGGCAGATCATAATCCATCATGTGAGGTGGAACATGTACCTCATCTCCATTATACAAGCTTGACTTGATCCTGTTAAACACATGTTGATTAAAATGAACCGGATGGAAGATTGCTCCTTCTCTAGAGATTTTTGGTAAAAGATCATTGATGATCATTTGAAGAAATCTTGGAAACATCTGAAATTCATTCCTGACTTCTATTAAGTTGTATACCATTCCATTCAATACTTATGCAGCAAAGTTTAATGGTCTTCTGGCTATAATGCTTGCTATGGCAAAAGAGCTTCTTAATGAAGTGGCATCCCAACCTGTCTTTCTGTTTGTTATTGTCTTTTGGTATGTATGCATGAGGAATATAAATTGGGCACACATATATGATTTCTTGATCTATTTCTTGTCAGTGGTTCCTGTATAACCAATCTGTCTGAAAACATATAAAACATAGTTTTCATCAAACTCAACTGGACCTTGACTATCTTCTTCACCCAATTGAAGTACTCTCCTGATTACTTCTTCAGAGACAGTAATCTGATGATTATGAACTGAGCAGACCACTACTTGTTGATCATTGACTTGTTCTAAGTGTGCATGAGTCCAAAACTGGACAATATGATCCTTATAAATGTCTGGTCTAGTAGTCATTACATGAACCAGCCTTGTTTGCCTTATAGCATGGATCATGTCTCTATAGTTTTCTGTCTTAGGTGAATCAGCATTGAGAAATACATAGATGTTATGATCTCTAACAAACACTAAGTTTGCCATATCTGCAATATAAAGAAGAGTATGTTAGTAACTTGTATAGGATGAATGTATGATGTGTGAATTGATGAAATGTACATCAAGTGTTCATTGACTTATTTTGATTGTTATAAAATGATAAATGTTGTATGTTCAACACTTGTGATTGGTTTGAAATGTATATTAGAATGGTATTACCAAATGAGATAGTTTGACTTTTCAAAGTCAACTATTTGTTATATCTTGGTCATGAAAAACTTATATGATACAATTTTTTTTTATTCAACTTGATTCTTTAATGTGTTTGTTTTATCACAAAAAGGTTGTTTTGTTCAATATTTACAACAATTTCACTTCATAACAGCTTGTTCATGAATGTCAGTTAGACCTTTTAAAGTCAAAATGACCATTTAATGCACATGAATGAATATGCATTTAATGTTTGTGAGATGAATACCATACCAAATTAATTGTCTTTACTTGTTTTTTGTTGTATTATGAAAATGTTTGCTAAGTTATAACATGTTTTAATTATTTTTGAACATTTTCAAAGATCAGACATTGGGTTTTGTTTGATTTTGGCATGAACACCCTGACTGTTCATGAACCCGATGAACAATTAATCAAATTTCATCAAATCAACAGTCTCAATACATTCAATTAAAGTCATAAAACACTCATTTAATGTTTGATTTTGATTATAAACATCAAGAGATTCATGTGTGATTTTGGTTCAAGGTTCGACTTCGTCGAACAGTGTATGAATGTGAATCACTCAATCTGATGTTTTAATGAATGATTGATGATAAGAATGTTGTTGTTATACCTATTTGATTGTGAATCAGATGATAAATCACAATGATTTTAGGTTTTCAATCGCACAGGGTTTCAAGGGTTTAAGCACAGTGTATAGCGTTTAAAAAAATTTGGATTTTTCTCTCTATCTCTCGTGATGAAAAGAAAAATTTACAAGTGTTATGTTTATATACACAGCGGACAAAAGACTTATCCGCTGTGGGTACAGTGATCGTACGCAGTATGGATAGTGACTCAAAAATTTGATTTTAAGTGGTGCGCTGTGTGAACAGCGTGTCTGCTGTACAATTTTTCATTGTACGCTATGTACCCCTTGTATGTTGTGCTATATTCACAACAGATGAACATCTGTTCATGCACTGTGGATACTTGAAAATTTTGTTTGTTTGTTCACAGCGGATGAACATTTGTTCATGCGCTGTGGACACATCATATGTTTTGATGATTGTTCACAGCGGATGAACATTTGTTCATGCGCTGTGGACACTTTGAAAATTTGATTGATTGTACACAGCGGATGAACATTTGTTCATGCACTGTGGACACTTGAATGAAATGTGTGAATGTTTACAGCGTATGATTACCTGTGTCCATACGCTGTATACACTTGCACCGTTTCTACAACGGATGACTTATGTAAGTCATGTGCTGTGGAATACCACTGTATTCACAGCGGATGTTTTATCAACATCATGCACTGTGAACCCTTGTATGTTGACAAGTGCATAGCGAATGTTTGTTTGTTTTGTTCGCTATATACACTTGGTGTATTTTGCATGCTATGATGGTTACTGTAGCTATAGCGGATGTATGTTTGTGTGTCCGCTGTGGCAACAGTTGTCAAAAAATTAAAAAAAAATCAGATTTTTGTTTGTTTTGAAATGCTTTCTTCCGAAGCATATGTTTGATAAATTTACTTCCGAAAGAAAATTTTATTTGATAAAACTTGTTTAAATCAAAATGTTTGTTTAAATCTTTGATTTAAAATGTATGTTAAAATATTGAAATTTTAACATATTCAATATATGGATGTTTAGATATCACTCATAAGCAATATTGTGCAATATTAAAAAAAATGTATGTGTGTCAACCTGCTATTTATTGGTGCTGGCATGACATGGCTTTGTTTAATTCACAAAATTTTGAACATTTCAAATTTTAAAAAGTATGAATCATGCACAATTCTGTTGTCTTTGATATTTGCATGTTCAATTTCTCCCCCTAAATTTTTGCATAGTTATAAAACTCTTTTATAAAATGAAAAAAATTTATATGTGTTGAGTAGAAATTATCAAAGTCCAAATGTATTGCTTGTTAGACACTTAGTAAGATCACATTGAGTCTTACTAACAAATGAATGTGTTGCTTGGTTGAATCATGAATCAGTGTCACATACCATGAGATCATACTAGTCTAAAATTCTCACTGAGTGGTTTGAATGTTTTTTGAGAATAGACATAGACTAATACAATGTTGATTACAGATATTGGATCCACTTAAACTCATGCATGGTATTAATGATTGATTGAAACAGTGAGTGATTATCATGTTTTGAGTTGATTGATATGAGTTGTATGTACCCTACATCTGATTGTATGTTTGGTACAACCCTCCTCAAGATATGCTATAAAGCACTTTCAATACTTAAGACCTAGCTACTTAGGAGTATAAATGCTCAATTTGATCCATGATGTTTGATCCTCATTAGGATTCTTTTTCACTTCACTTTGGAAGTTGATCCTCTTTGGGATTCTTTTAAATCATTCGCAAGGAATGTAGTCTTAAAGACTTTATTGATTTTTCATCGATGATGGCAGTGTTCCTCTTTGGGAATCTTTTTGGATCATGATTTAGGTCATTCAGGTCTGTGCGTAGCACAACAAAGAATGCCTTGGTGTACTCCAGGTCTATGATTAATATAACAAAGGAGACACTTGTATGATTGAGCAATTTATAAACTGTTTCACTTGGTGTATTGTAGTTACTTTACAAGCAACCTATACTGGATAGATTAATACTTACCATAAACCAAGATGTGTTGTTTAACCACACAATCATGAGAATTTAGTTCTTCACTGTTGTATGTGATGTTAAGTGTCCCATGTTGAGCCTATCCACATATCAAACAAAGTACAGTCAGTCTTTATTAGTGGAAAATAACTCAAGTGAAGAATATGCTAGTGTACTATCATTTCTCATGAATGGTATGTGTGATTTAATATATTTAAAAAAAATGATGTGTTTGTTTGATATCTTGATTTTGAAAGATACATGTTTGATGTTAAACTTGGACTTTGACAAAATCAAGCTTGTTTGATTTTAATGTTTTGAAAAACATTACTTGTTTGATTCAAAGTTGATCATTCCAAGTGACTAAACCAAAAATTCAAATCTTGTTGAATCAAATGATTTAGTAAATAGGTCAGCCAATTGATTGTCTGCATGAACTTTGATCAACTTGATCAGACCTTTTTCTGAGCAATCTCTCAGAAAGTGATATCTGATCTCTATGTTTTATGTTTTTGAATGTTGAATAGGATTGTTAGTGATAAACATGACAGCAGAATTGTCAATGTGTATGGGTATTTGAAGAAAATTAAAGCCATAGTCAAGCATTTGGTTTTGAATCCAAAGCACTTGAGAATAGCATGCAGAAGTAGCTATGTATTCTGCTTCAACTGTTGACACAGAGACATTTGTTTGTTTCTTGCACTGCCAAGAGATCAATCTTGATCCAAGAAACTAACAACCTCCGGTAGTGGATTTTCTGTTTTGATTACATCCACTATAATCACTGTTTGTGTATGCATATAGAGAGAAATTTTCATCTTTGGGATACCACAAACCAAGAGCTGGTTTGCCTTTCAAGTATCTAAAGATTCTCTTTACTGCATTAACGTGTGATTCTTTGGGATCTGCTTGATATCTTGCACACATGCAGACTGCATACATGAGGTCAGGTCTGCTTGTTGTTAGGTACATCAGGGAACCTATCATGGATCTATAAAGTTTCTGGTCCATTGATTTTCCTTCTGGATCTGGTCCAAACTTTAATCCAGTTGCAAATGGTGTTTTGCTGGATGTACAATCAGACATGTTGTATTTATTTAATATCTGATTCACATATTTGCTTTGATTGATGAAAATTCCTTCAGCAGCTTGTTGAACTTGAAGACCAAGGAAGAATGTAAGTTCTCCTATTGAGCTCATCTAGAATTTTGATTGCATAAGAGTTTCAAACTCTTTGCAAAGATGTGTGTTTCTGGATCCAAAGATTTTGTCATCCACGTAGACTTGCACTACTAACAAGTCTTGTTCTTTTCTTTTAAAGAACAATGTTTAGTCGATTTTCCCACGGGTGTATCCATTCTGTAGTAGAAACTTTGATAATGTTTCATACCACTTCCTGGGTGCTTGATGAAGACCATACAGAGCTTTATCTAACTTGTAGACTCTGTGAGGGAATTCTGGATCTTCAACCCCGGTGGTTGAGCAACATATACCTCTTCATCTATCTTACCATAGAGGAATCCACATTTGACATCTATTTAGTAGACAGTGAAACTCGTGGATGAGACATAAGCGAGGAATACTCAGATGGCTTCCAGTCTTGATATAGGAGCAAAGACATCATCATAGTCAATGCCTTCCTCTTGAGTATAACCCTGGGCAATTAGCCTTGCTTTGTTTCTTATGACAATCCCTCTGTCATCTGCTTTGTTTCAAAAGAGCCATCTTGTGCCAATTGCATATTGACCTTCAGGTAGATCAACCAGCTTCCATACTTCTTGCTTCTTAAGTTGTTGTAGTTCCTCTTGCATGGCTTCTATCAAACTATTATCTTTGAGTGCTTCAATGATGTTTTTGGGTACAGTTAGGGATAAGAAATAGGAATACAAACACATGTTTGCTATATCATATTGACTTCGAGTTAATCTGGTATTGAGGTCACCTATGATATTTTCTATAGGATGGTCTTTGTGAACTCTTGTTGTTGTAATCTGATTGGTGATTGTTTGAGAAGGGGATAATGGTTGATCAAGAGTATCAGGAATTGTTTGTTTATCTGGCTGAGGGATCTCATTGAATGTTTGAGGTGAATCATGAAAGAAATCTAAGATTTCATCTTCATGATGTGTGTCTGGTAATGAGTGGTAATCATCATCTTCTTCAGCATTGGTTGGTAGATGTGGTTTTGTTTGGTTGTGTGGTTGTGGTTAGGTGGTCATCGGAGATGAAGATGATGGCGTGTTTGATGATGTTCCTTTTGATGTGTTTGTTTGTTCTGGAGGAGTTGACACTGTTGTACTTGAAGGAGTGTTGTTAGTTCTCCTTGGAGGATCAGCAGTCAATGGAACATCAATGGTTGTTGGTAGAACCATTGGATACTCATGGTTATCCTTGGTACCTGAAACATCAAAATAAGATGTTTCAAATGATTTAGTTAAAGCATCAATATCAAACAGCCCACTTGATCCAATGACTTTCTTAATGGTTTCTTCTACTATATTCAGCCTTGGATTGTATACTCTATAAGCTTTTGAGCTTCCAGAGTATCCAACAAAAAATCCATCATCTGCTTTTGGAGCAAATTTGGATAATTGTTCTCCGGTGTTTAATATTGATACAGAACATCCAAATCCTTAAGAAATCCTATGAATGGTTTTCTTTTAAACATTAATTCATAAGGCGTTTTGGAATGTTCTTTGATGATTAATGTTTTGTTCTGTATGTAGCAAGTTGTGTTGATTGCTTCAGCCCAAAAGGATATGAGCAATAGAGAGTCAGCTAGCATAGATCTGGCTGCTTCTATCAATGTTCTGTTTCTCCGTTCAGCTACTCCATTTTGCTGAGGAGTTGTTGCTACGCTGAATTGATGACTAATTCCTTTTTCTGCACACAAAAAAGAAATGTAGTCATTCTTAAATTCAGTACCATTATCACTTCTTAAAGATTTAAATTTAAGATCTAATTGATTCTCAATCTTAGTGATAAAATATTTTGTTATGTCTGATGTTTCTGACTTGTGTAGTAGAAAGAAAACCTATGTGAATCTGGTATAGTCATCTACCATAACAAGATAGTATTGCTTCTTTCCTATGCTTAGGATGTTTGTTGGGCCAAATAGGTTCATGTGAAGCAATTTGAGTGGTGTGTTATTAGAGTTTATCAATTTTGACTTGTGGGACACTTTATTTTGTTGCCTTTCAGACATGCTGTGAAGTGGTCTATACAGAAGAATTCTTTTTGTGGTAAACCTATTACTAGATCACCTTTTACAAGTTGGTTCATTCTGTTAAAGTTAGAGTGCCCTAATCGTCTGTGCCATAATTGGGAAACATCTTCTGATGCTTTTGATAATAAACAAGTTTTAGGGGTTGATGCTGAAACAGTATTCATATCAACAATGTATGTATTGTTATGACGGGGAGTTTTCAAAAGGATACAGTCTTCTGGAATTTGAAACACCGTCTTGAGAATGTAACAGTTGTTGGAGTCAAATAAGGTGGCATATCCTTTGTCTCATATTTGGGATACGCTTAGAAGATTGAAATAAAGATTGGAGCAGTAGTTGACATTCTCAAAGCTAATCAACCCATTGGTTACTGT
Organism: Flaveria sonorensis; assembly: GCA_025506505.1. NCBI lineage: Eukaryota > Viridiplantae > Streptophyta > Magnoliopsida > Asterales > Asteraceae > Flaveria > Flaveria sonorensis. Next base: position 18,832,099 of record CM046425.1, on the reverse strand, counting down.
TCCTTTGCCAGTTATCTTCCCACCTATCTTATCTCCTCGAAAGGCTACATTACCTCCATGTTTGCTCTTAAAATCCCGAAGGAGGGAAACAGTTGACAGTCATATGTCGGGAGCATCCACTGTCAACATATCAAATGTTGTCAGGCCTTCTTTGATGTCCCTACAAAGGAAAGAAATTAGTTAGTTGGTGCAACCCAAGCCATGATGGTCTTGGGTTTTCCGTCTTTCCCTATAACACAAATTTCTTATAATATGGCAGTGTCTGATGGTTTAGGAACTCTAGGTACACAAGTGTTCCTTTGGTTGAGTTTAGCTCTGTCAAGAGAAGTACTTTGAGCCCTTCTCCTTTAAGAGTTAATGTCTGGTGACTGTCTGTTTTGAGACTTATGTCTCCTTGTTGGTTGTTTAAAATTGTCATAAAATGTTTTATCACTGTTTAAAACAATTTTTTGGTGAGGAGTTTGTCTTGGAACTCCTCCTTTGTTTTTAATTTGAACACTTGTTTGTTTCTCAGTTGATTTCTCAACTTGAGCCTATTTGTTTTGCTTTTTATTCTTTTTATTGAAAAAACAATTTGCGGTGCTGTGGTTATTTCTTTCACAAATTGAACAATAGTTGTGAAAATGGCATGTTTCAGTACTGTGATTATTCATATGATAGTACTTGTAGTATTACCATACTTGCATTTTTTAGTGGAGTGTGTGTATTGATCACACCACTCACAATATGGTAACTTTGATTTTGTTTGTTTGTTAGTAACTTTTGTCTTAAAATTTGATTTTGAGGGAATTTCAAAAGTTATTGTTTGTTGTTTTGGCTGAAAAGTGGCTTTACCTTTCCCTTTATTTACCTGTTTGGGAGAGACAGTGGAAGTTCCAGTTTTCCTTCCACCAGAACAGATATCAAAACCTTTTATCTGTTTCATTTGTTTGTTTGATGTATCAGCCACACTTGAAACCTTTTGAGTTTCAATAATTAGCAGAGTTGGCTCATCATCCAATAAATCATCTTCATCATCATCTGTTGTTTGTTCATCAAATTCATTGTTCTCTCCTTGATAAAAGTCAGTTGATTTAATTTGTGGTGATACTGAACTTTTAACAAATTTTATGAAAGGTGATTTTGAGGTTAATGGTGATTTTGATGATGATGATGATGATTGCTTGGAATCATCGGTCTTTTCATGAGTGTCAAGAGATTCATCCTGTTTGTTGGTCATTGAGTCAGGTAAAGGAATGTAATTATCATTGTAAGGTGGGCTGACCTTGTTATATCCTAAACCTGATGGGTCTTTGAATACCCTTTGTTGAGCAAGAAGTTCTTCAAACTTCTTGTTGCTTACCAGAAACTTCTAAAGTTTTACTTCAGTTTCAGTATGCAATGCTTTTGATTCGGTCAATGATGCAGAGAGGTGCTCAACTTGAGCTGCTAGTGTTAATTTCTCAGACATTAGTTTATCTAAGTCATTTTGTAATGAAAGTATTTTGGTTGCATATTGTTTATGTTCTGATTTTAAACTTTCATTTAAAATGTTTGTTTCTATAACTTTCTTCGAAAGTTTGTCTGCATGCTCTCTATATCTATTGACCTCATCAATACATGCCTGTGTGCAGAGGTACTCCTTACCTCTTTCGGGATGTCTGATATTTCATCTTCAATATCTGCCATAAGGGCATGATCTGGCGATGGAATTTTAGCCTTATACAGGCTCTAGTCACATTCACCATATTGTTTGATTATCATAGCAGAAGATTTTGAATGTTGATTTGGACTGTACTGTGTGATTTGTGGTGGGGTTGGTGCAGCTGGAATGCTTATCGGAGGTGGCACCTGTCTGTTAGAATGATAACCACCGGATGTTTGTGCCTGATGTGTATTTTTGTCAACCCTTGGCTGCTGGCATTCCCTTGAGAAATGCCCAAAAAGTTGACAATTGTAGCACCTCACTTTTGTCTTATCAAAACGAATCCTGGTTTTCTTGTCCATGTTTAATCCCCGATTTCTTTATAGAAACCTTTTAGATCTGTATGCAATCATAGCCATGGACCATTGAAGATCCATTTCTTCTACCATATCTGGTGGATGTTCATCCAAATCTTGCTGAATGAACTGTGACGGTGTTAGACTTGCACCTAAAAATGCTTCAAAGCTTGTAGAAAAGGCTACATAAGCTGCCTTTTGCTCTTCACTTTGCAGGATTATGGTAAGAGCATCCATTGGATTTTCAAGTCTATGTATGTTGTTGGTTTGAGGTTTTGGCTGTTTGTTTGAGCTAGAGGTATGTGGATGTTGTTTACTCTGAGGTGTTGCTTCATGTGAAGCATGCACACTAGTCTTATTAGACATGTTTGTTGCTGGATGATTCAGGTGCTGAGAAAAATGAAGTATCACTGGAGTCCAAAAATTCTTCATCTTCTTCTTCTCCAGTGCTTGTCAGAAATGCACTGTCTATTTGTTGTGGTTCTTTGAATTTGTAAGCCTCTACATGTCTTATGTGATTGTTATTTCTGGATTATTCATCCATTTCCAGAGCTTCAACCTTGGCTACCAGAGAGTCAAGGGATAGGGTTTCCAAATCCAATGTTGCCTTCATCAAGGATACTGACTGAGTCCAGCTTTCAGAGAGCGTGTGTAACATCTTCTTGTTGATTTCAACAGCTTCATATTTCAGTCCATATACAATCATTTCATTTACTAATTGGACATATCTATGTAGCTGTTGTGGGATAGATTCTCCCTGGATGTGATGGAAAGTTTCATATTGGGTTCTCAGTTTCTCTTTCTTGATTTCCCTTATTTCTTCACTTCCTTCACACATTGTGTGAAGAACTTTCCATAATTCATGAGCTGTTTTGAAATTTTCAACACGAGTCAAAATTTCAAAAGCCAATGTCATAGCAAGGATGCTATAAGCCTTCATGTCTATTTTGACCTTTTTCAAGTCATCACCAGCTACGTTTTTCAAGCTAACTGGCTTCTGTATGTTGTAATCTGGTCCAAGAGTCACAGGTATGAAAGGACCCTCGGTTATAGAAGTCCATAAATCAGGGTCTTGAAAAATTATCCAGTTCCTGAACATGATCTTCCATTGTTTGAAGTCTGACTTGTTCTTTAGTCTGGGTGGTTTTAGACCACTGTTTGTACCTGAAATTTCATCAGCCATGATTGTTTAATTTTTAACCTAACGTTTTAAGTTAAATTCGTTTGTTGATATTAGCCCGGTGCTAACTTTGTTTAATCCTTAGGTCACTAGGATTTGTTTGTTGTTAATAATCCCTTTTTTAATTAGATTTACCAAATAAAGGAAATTAATTAATTAATTAAAATCCAATGATATGTCACTTCAAATCCAATGTCAGGAAGCGAATATTATGTGATAGGAATGTTAACTTTCTAATTAATGCGGTCAAAAGAAAGTCAACACCCTAAAAAACACAAAAAATGTTTTTAACAGATTACTTTTTGGATCAAAAAGTAACTTTTTGAAAAATTTCAAAAGAAGATTTCGGATCTTCTTTGAATTTTCTGATGAACCAACACAATTTCCATAGATTGTGAAGATTTTTGCAAAAACAAAAAACTAGGGTTTGTTCTAGGGTTTTTAAAGGCGGCAATGCTGTTCTTCATAGAATCAACAATCGGTTTGTTGATTGAAGAACAAAAACCGATGTTAGTGAGTTTTTCACAAGAATATGATGATTTTGAACAATCTGAACGATTCAAACTATTCAAAACAATGTATGTTTTGATGAAAATGAATGAGACAGAACTTGAACACCTTTTATCAAAAACCCTTTAAAAACCGATAAGGTTTTTAAGGTAATGAGATGATTTTTTTTTGTGTTAAAAAACTATTGTTGAATGTTGAAAACAGATAGAACAATACCCGTGTATTGCTATATCAGAGAATACCTGTGTATTCTACTGAGTTTTCAGAGAATGTTTGATGATGAACACAATGAAAACTAGTGTATGAATGATGTTTAGAGCTTTAAAACCACAGAAACTTCTTCATAGTGCACAAAAACAGATTAAGAAATCATGTTTGTTAAGCATTTGATGAATGTTAAGAGTAGAAGAAGGTTGTTGTGATGTATTTTCAGCTTGAAAATGTATGGTTTGAAGCTAATGAACCACTGAAATCATCTTGTTGATTGAGAGGATCGAAAATCAATGAATGATTTGAGCCAAAGCTCCGATACCACCTGATGAATCAACTTAAACACATGTTGAAAATGCACATATTAGAACAATATTCAACATGAACAGGTTGATTTCCCCGAGGATCTTTTCAAAATCTCTCAATAATCAACAAACATAAACCATGGTGCGGAAACCCATGATAGATGATATGAAATCAGTGTGTGAGTGATTGTGTGTGATTGAATGCTTAAAAAATTATAATAACTGCTTGATTGATTGATTGTTCAAAAGCTTATAAAGGATTAGGATAGAATGCTATTTATAGACTATACACATAGCTATATACAATTACTAAACTACCCTTATGTAAATGAAAATTACATAAATAATCCTAAGTCTACAAGCTATCCGCTGTGATGATTGGTCGTCCACTATGGATGTTTTGGTCATCCGCTGTGGAAGAAGATTGTTTATCCGCTGTGCATTGGATGTTGTCCACTGTGAAGTGTTTGCTTGTTTGTTGTGCGCTGTGGGATGTTCATCCGTTGCGGATGAACATCCACTACGGATGAACATCCGCTGTGGAGTGTTCATCTGCTATGGATGAACATCCGCTGTCTGTTGTCCATCCGCTGTGGGATGTCTTCATCCGTTGCACATACTTGGACTTAAATCTTCATCCGCTGCATGTTGACCTTCATCCGCTGTGAGATGTCTTCATCCGCATTTGAGCTTTGTTCATCCACATTATATTACTTCATCCGCTGCGGGTACTTGTCAAAATTTCTTTTATCTACATTTCTGAAAAAGAAATTTAAACACACATTAGTGAATGTAATGATTGTTAATGATGCTAATGTGTTAGTAAAAGATTGTTTGGATGTTAGAACACATTATGTTTGTTATATGTTTGATAATGGCAAGCATCATACTTCAAATCATTAATCCATTTATGCACTTGTTGAGTCCAACAGTTGGTAGAACAAATGCGGATGAGCATAAACATATACGAAGGAACACTTGGCAAATGCGGATGACCACTAGGCAAATGCGGATGAAGACTTAGCAAATGAGGAATGCGAATGAAGACTTAGCAAATGTGGATGAATACTTAGAAAATGCGGGTGAACAAAAGACTTCAATTGTTAAATGCGGATGAACACAAAACTAACCTGCAATGCAATTTATGCCATTACCAGTTCCCAATCATTATTCTAACATGATCACAGCTTAGATCTATCAGTCTAACACTTAGAACCTTGTAAACATTAAACGATCATCAAGAGAATCACATAACATTCTATATCATCATAATCATCCGTAACATACATGAAAAACCAGAACTTGCTTCGAAAACACCAGTTAAATATGCATACCAGCCCCAAATAAGCAGAAAACATTTAAAAGAGGGGATCTAGAACTTACCTCTAACTACTTTCGAGTAAAACTCCTCCAAACCCAAGAGCAAGCTAAAGTTCTAACATCTAAACACACGAAAACACACAACCAAGCACATAGAAACACTTAAGAATCGGTCCAGAAGCTGAAAACGCAACTGAAATCGAACAAAAAACACAAGAAACCTCACCTCTGGGAGAATTCAGCTTCTCACGCACAAAACCCAGTTGAAGTTTCTGTTCTTCTTCTTGCAGCCGAATTCAGTTGGTGAAATGGGGTGTGGGCGACCATGCTTCTTTCTAAATCCCATAATGGGCAAGTTTGCCACTTGCACAACTTTAACCCCTTGACTTAGAATATTTCACCTTTCTTTCTTTTTCTTTTCTTTTGCTGAAATTTTCCGGGTGTACAAGTCCACCCCCCTTAAATGGGTTTCATCCCCAAAACCTGTCACTCCTCGAACAGATGCGGGTAATGTTGTCTCATCTCTTCCTCATCCTCCCACGTAGACTCGGATCCCTTCCTGTGTCTCCATTGTACTCGCACAAGTGGAACCACTTTATTCCGTAGCCTCTTCTCTTTTCTGTCAATGATGGCCACTAGCTGCTCCACATAATTGAGCCGTTCATCCACCTAGATATCCTCTAGTGGCATGATCATATCTTCATCGGCTAAAGACTTTCTTAGATGAGATACATGAAATGTCGGATGAATCCCACTTAATTCATCGGGTAACTCCAGTCGATAGGCCACCTCTCGTACTCGGGCAATGATTCGAAAAGGCCCTATGTACCTTGGACTTAACTTTCCCTGCTTCCTAAACCGGATGATCCCTTCTCAAGGCGAGACCTTTAGCATGACTCTATCACCCACCTTGAATTCTATCGGTCTACGTCTCTTATCGGCGTACGACTTTTGTCTATCTTTTGCCGCCTTCATAAAGGTCTTAATCTTTTCCAACTTTTCGGTCGTAGCCTCGATCACCTCAATGCTCCCTATCTCCTTCTGCCCGATGTCACCTCAACATACCGGCGTCCTACACTTCCTACCATATAGCATCTCATATAGAGGCATACCAATGGTGGCATGATAACTATTGTTATATGAGAATTCAGCTAACGGTAAGTGTTCGTCCCAACTTCCTCCAAAATCAAGGACGCATGCTCGTAGCATATCCTCCAGCATCTGAATTGTCCTCTCCGACTGACCATCCATCTGAGGATGATTAGCCGTACTGATGTGCAACCTCGTCCCCATCGCGTCATGAAATCTCTTCCAAAACTTATATGTGAACCGAGTGTCACGGTCAGACACGATAGACACCGGTACACCATGACGAGTCATTATCTCTTTGATGAACATATCCGCCAACCTCTCGGATGAATACGTCTCGCAGATTGGTAGAAAGTGAGCATTCTTCATCAGACGATCAACTATCACCCCTATGGCATCGTATCCCCTTGCCGTACGCAGTAACTTTGTAATGAAGTCCATGGTGATGTGCTCCCATTTCCACTCGGGTATATCCAAGGGTTGGATCTTCCCGTATGGCTTCCGGTGCTCCGCCTTCACTTGTAAACACATAAAGCACATACTCACATACCCCGCCACATCGCGCTTCATTCCCAGCCACTAGTAATCTTTCTTCATATCATGATACATCTTTGTAGCACTGGGATGAATTGAGTATCGAGTCTTGTGAACCTCATCCATGATCTTCTCACGCAGACCCCCATAACGAGGAATCCACATCCGCCCCGATCGAGTACGGACACCAAGAGTGTTCTCCCCCAACTTGGCGACTATACATTTCATCCTTTCAGAGTTAATCTGATCTTCTTTTAGCGCTTCACCCTGAAATTCCTTAATCTGCTTCATCACATTGGAGGTCGTAACCAACTGATAAGCTTTCACCTGAATTGCCTCGGGTTTCTCCTTTCGGCTAAGGGCATCCGCCACCATGTTGGCCTTGCCCGGATGGTAATGGATCTCACAATCATAGTCTTTGATCAACTCTAACCACCTCCTCTGCCTCATGTTGAGATCCTTCTGCTCGAAGAAGTACTTCAAACTTTTGTGATCAGTGAAGATGATGCACTTTGTCCCGTACAGGTAGTGCCTCCAAATATTCAATGCAAAGACCACAGCAGCCAACTCCAAGTCATGAGTAGGGAACTTAGCCTCATGGATCTTCAACTGTCAGGACTCATAGGCTATAACCCTTCCTCGTTGCATCAGCACACAACCCAATCCCGAATAAGAAGCATCTGAATAGACCACCAAGTCTTCATTCCCTTCGGGTAACTTCAAGACAGGAGCTTGAGTCAATCTTGTCTTTAACTCTTCGAAAGTGTTCTGCTGCACTTGACCCCATAAGAACTTCTCATCCTTACGGGTCAATTTGGTTAATGGTGAAGCTATCTTGGAGAAGTCTTGGATGAATCTTATGTAGTAGCCTGCCAAACCCAAGAAACTGCAGATCTCAGATGGCGTCTTTGGAGTCTTCCATTGCATAACCACCTCCACCTTTGCCGGGTCCACCATAATCCCTTTAGAATTAACCACATGACCCAAAAACTGAACTTCCCGTAACCAGAACGTTCATTTGGAGAACTTCGCATACAACTTCTCTCTTCTAAGCGTCTCCAATACCTCGCAAATGTGACCGGCATGCTCTTCTTCACTCTTCGAATAAATTAGGATATCATCGATAAACACAATCACTGATTTATCCAACATTGGCCAACACACACGATTCATTAAATCCATAAAAGCAGCTGGCGCTTTGGTTAAACCAAAAGACATAACGAGGAATTTGTAATGCCCATATCGAGTTTGAAACATGGTCTTCGAGATATCATGTTCTTTAACCTTTAGCTGATGATAACCAGATCGGAGATCTATCCTTGAGAACCAGCTGGCGCCTTGGAGCTGATCAAACAAGTCATCAATCCTCGGTAGTGGGTACCTGTTCTTAACCGTCAACTTGTTCAACTCACGGTAGTCGATACACATCCTCATGATACCGTCCTTCTTCTTTACAAACAAGACCGGAGCACCCCAAGGAGAGATACTCGGTCGAATGAACCCCTTATATAACAACTCTTGCAACTGGGTCATCAATTCCTTCATCTTGGAGGGAGTGAGATGATACGACGCCTTTGCAACAGGTTGGGCACCCGGTATCAGATCAATCTAGAACTCGATCTCGTGGTCAGGTGGTACCCCTGGTAGGTCATCGGGAAACACATCAAGGAAATCGCATACTACCGGCATGCCTGACAGTTAAGGCACGGTAGCATCCACATCCTTCACATAGGCCAAGTATGCACCACACCCTGGTCTCATAAACTTCTCTACCGTGACCATCAAGATTACTCGCGGTGTAATGCACTACTTGTCTCCATGTACCGTAACCAAACTGCCATCGGGCGCAGTCAAACAAATCGTCTTCTTTCAGCACATGATGTTCGCTTCGTAGGCCGCCAACCAATCCATCCCTAACACCACATCAAAACCTCCTAGGGCCATCACATACAATCTAGCAGGAAACTTATGACCGTCCAACTCTACGAGGCAATCGTCTATCACATCAGTCACTTTGGTAGACTTTCCTATTACTGTCTCTACATAGAAGGGCACGTCTATCTTGTTATTCCTACCATGCATTTCATGACAAAAGGTAGCAGATACAAAACTTCTACTAGCACCCGAATCGAAGAGCACAGAAGCATATAATTGGTTTACCAAAAACATACCTGAAACTACTTCAGGGTCCACTCTGGCCTCATTCCGGGTCATGTTGAATGCCCTTGCCTTGGCTTTGGTGCTCTCACTCCTCCTTTTCTTGCCTATAGTCTGGGTCCCTAAGCTCCCTGCTCCACCCTTCTTGCAATCTCGGCCCGAGTGGCCTACCTCCCCACATTGATAACATCGCGGTACCCTGCACTTTTTAGCATAGTGGCCTTTGCCTCCACACTTAAAACACTGGTTCATCCCCACTCTACACTCACCCATGTGAAACTTCCCACACCTCTTACATTCCCTCCTGTTATTCCCCTTACTCAATCCTGAGTGGTGATCATCAATCCTCATCTTCTTTTCCCCGATCCCATAGTGGTCACCCCTGAATCTCTTCCCATTACCGTTCTTGTTCCAACTCTACTCTACCTTCCTCTGAATTGGCATTGGATCCCTCTCATAATACAACCTTTCGGCCAAATCTACTGCAGACTTAAAAGTGCTCAGTCTAGCAGCTATCATGTTCCTCTTGATATCCACGGGGCAGACCCTGCATGTACCTCTTAATCTTCTTGGACTCTAGAGTTACTAGATCTGGCATGAGTCTTGCAAGCTTATTAAACTTGGATGTATACTCTTGATGAGTCATGTTTCTAGCCTCCAAATGCAAGAACTCCTTCTCAATTTTGTCCAACTCTCGATATGGACAATACTCCTCCAGTACCAGTTCCTTCAAATCCGACCACCTCATCCTTACAACAGACAGTTTCCCCTAGGCTTGGACAATGTTGTCCCACTAGCATAATGCCAAGTCAATGAATTAATGGGAGGAAAACTTCACCTTTTGATCCTCCCGGCACTCACTGATGTCTAGAACCGCCTCCATCACTCAAGCCCAACGATGAGCAGCAGTAGCATTGTCGTTACCATCAAAGGTCGGGGGTTTGCACCTTTCGAATGCCCCATAGGTGCACCCCTTAACGGTCTCCTTCTCCCCCTCGCTATCATCATCATGAATTACCACCCTTGGGCTAGATGGCACTTCCTTTGTTTTCTCCTTCTTCTCAGCATCATCAGTTCTTTCACCCTCCTTTACAGCCCTTAACACTTTGGTCACTACTGAGGGCAACACATTTTGCATGACGTTGTAGACCTCATCAGCAATAGCTTCCTTTACCGTGGACTTGAGGGTAGCCGGTCCTTCACCCTCTTGGTGGCTATGAAGATTCATGTCCTCATGAGTCATCTCAGGAGCCTTAGCCTTGCTTCGGGTGACACGTGGCCAGTAGTACGTCTGCCACGAGCACCGCCTGGGGTTGCCTTCCCAGATTTCCTACCCGCCATAAGATCTACCTCCTATAAGATTCAAACACTAGCAAGGTCATTCAAGGTAATAGCTCAGATTATGTCAAGTATAGTAAGTCCCTAATTACAGTGGCTAGTTGTGATTAGCCACTTACTTTACTCTTCATCCCCCAAGCATTCCCTATCCAGACTACGTCAGTATCCAAATCTACTAAGCACATAAATCAAATAGCACACGCACGTAATACCGGTTAACTTTATGAAAAATCACCTGATGGCACGTAGCTACTTGGGCTGGCATCCCTCCATTTGGTCCCATTTATAGTTTAAGTTTAGGTTTTGTGAAATAATTTACCCAATTCTCTTAAACTTTGGCTCTGATACCAACTTGTAAGGCCCAGTTTCCGGAAACCCCACAGTTAGTCATTCATAGCACTTTTTATAATAAAAACACATTAAGATTCATCAAAACAAGAGAACTTGGCAGCGGAATAATTTAATAAAATAATAACATTCATTATCCATTACTTTTGCCAAGAAATACATTGTTATTGCAAGTTACAAAAGGAACATCTAGGTGCATTTCAAAACAAAAATAACTTTTCAACGAGTCATGGATGCTAGTCTTTATTTGCTAGGTAGCTTCAATCTCGTGCCATCCCCAGCAACTCCATTATCTGCCAACTGATATGCATAAAAAAAAGATCAGCGTTGCTGAGTGAGTTCTAGTTTAATAATTTGGAAAATACACTTTTGTAAACTTCACTTGGTGATCATTCATCAATATACATAATAAATCATTATGAGATTCATTATCTTACTTCCTTTCATTATCTTTTCTCTTTTATTAACTAGGATTGCACAAAGCAAGAGCCTACGTTGTTGGTTGGCAACAGATGCTGAATCCCTGTCGGCAAACGTTTATCATGGTAGCTAATCCATCGACAGTTGACCCACACTGCTAGGCATGAAGCCTGCTCATGAATACGGGTCCCATTCATCATACATTGGTCAATCACAGGGATTAGACCCCAGATATGCATCCTTATGGGCTATACAGCCGCACATCAGTTGAGCTAATAACAATAAGGTCGTGCACCTCCATTCATTGTGCTTGCAAGGCTTTTCATTCATCATAAGGATCCGGGGGTAACATTCATTAGGTTACACTATCTCTTTTTATTTCCTTGTGTCCACTTGATTAGGAATAATACTTTGAAAGTATTCATTGTTTTTAATAATCACATACCATGAAACATAATAAATATCATCTATAACCGAAGGCCATAAGAAGAGAAATAAGCATAAGAAACATTAAACAAGCATAATCTTTCCTTATTCATTAATACTTAACACTTAGATTCTATTCCCAAAATTTCAAAATAATTCTAAGTCACCAAAGAAATGCGGATGGAACAAGTGCGAATGAACTGTAGCTAATGCGGGTGAAAGTCTTAAGAAAATATCCTAAGTGTCCAAAGAAATGTTGGTAGAACAAATACGGATGAGAATAAACAAATGCGGATGAACATTTGGTAAATGCGGATGAACACTAGGCAAATGTGGATGAAAACTTAGCAAATGCGGGTGAGGACTTAGCAAATGCGAATGAAGACTTAGCAAATGCGGATGAATACTTAGCAAATGCGGGTGAACAAAAGACTTAAACTGTTAAATGCGGATGAACACAAAACTAACCTGCAATGCAGTTTATGCCATTACCAGTTTCGAATCATCATTCTAACATGAACACAGCTTAGATCTATCAGTCTAATACTTAGAACCTCGTAAACATTAAGCGAATATCAAAAGAATCACAAAACATAACTATATCATCATAATCATCCGTAACATACATGAAAAACCAGAACTTGCTTCGAAAACACAAGTTAAATATGCATACCTGCCCCAAATAAGCAGAAAACATTTAAAAGAGGGGATCTAAAACTCACCTCTAACTGCTTTCATGTAAAACTCCTCCAAACCCGAGAGCAACCTGGAGTTCTAACACCTAAACACACGAAAACACACAACCAAGCACGTAGAAACACTTAAGAATCGGTCCAAAAGCTGAAAACGCAACTGAAACCAAACAGAAAACACAAGAAACCTCACCTCTAGGAGAATTCAGCTTCTCATGCATAAAACCCAATTGAAGTTTCTGTTCTTCTTCTTGCAGCCAAATTTAGTTGGTGAAATGGGGTGTGGGAGACCATGCTTCTTTTTAAATCCCATAATGGGCAAGTTTGCCACTTGCACAACTTTAACCCCTTGACTTAGAATATTTCACCTTTCTTTCTTTTTCTTTTCTTTTGCTGAAATTTTTTGGGTGTTACAGATCCATATTGGGATTCTTTTCTTTGCCTTTTTGGCATGCATCAGCACTTTTAGTGCAAGGTCAACTAGGTATGTGCTCAGCATAACAAAAGTTGTCCTTATGTTTACTCCAGGTCTGTATTTACATACAACAAAGCAAAAACATATGCTTTTATCAATTAGAAATTCATAAACCATTTTCGCATGGTGTGTTTAGGTAACCACACATGCAAACACTTGGAAAAGTCATTGCTTACCAATACCCTAAGATGGTTATGGTTCACAAAGTATATTGATTTAGTTCATCATAAATATGCTTATCTTGAATCCAAGCTGAGCCTACTGACATATCAAACAGAGTCTTGTCAGTCTTTATTGATTTGAAAAATAGATGCAGAAGATAGTAGATGAGTGTACTATAATTTCTCATGTAAAAGCAGGATGATTCAAAAATAACTACATAATAGTAATATTTTTGGACTTTTCTGGATTTTCTAATTTTTAGGATTTTTGGTTTTGAGAAATTAAAGAAATGGCATATGTGTTATCAATTCAATAGAGATCATCAACAGTTAGTCCATGTAGCAATGTAATCAGACTAAGCAGATGGAATGAAACATCAGTTGATTCTTGTATTGCCATCATAGTTTCTGTGAATGATTGATGTCCTACATTGAATCATGGTTAATTTCTGCTCCATTTGGCTCAGTTACATCATAAACATCATGAGCAGAAAGAACGATCCTGTCATGGGAAGGAATCAACCACTGCTAACTTTTCTTGGGTTGGTAGGCCTCCATAACTATCCCTATCACACTAGCAAATCAGTTAGATATCTCAACCCAGGCCATTACTGTCCTGAGCTGTCCATTGGCATCTTTATATGTGACTTGCTGGTATGTGTATGATTTTGCTTTATTTGATGATTATCAGATTCACCTCCTAAAATTGTTTTCTTTTTCCAACATTGTTTTGATTTTAAACCAACCGACTCAACTTTAGTTTGTTTGACAAAAGGAGTGTGTTTGGCTTTTGAAAATCTTTTGGTTGGTTTAAAAAATCTATTTTGTTTTTGAAAGTTTTGTCGAGGTGTAGCAAAGGATCTTTGTCCTTGATCATGTTTGTTTCTTCTGGGCATGTGATCATATTCATCATAAGAATTATAATCATGTTTATAATAATTTGATGTACGTGATCTTCTATGATAGCCATTATACCAAGTATTATTCCTATATCTGTCATACTTATGTTGTGAGTATGACCTAGGATAATGTCTTGGTGCCCAATAATCATGAATATCATAATTTTGAAAATCATACCCATGCAGATGTGATCGAGGAGAAGAGTAGCTATGACATCTGTTGTAGTACTCCTGCTTCGATCTTGGTGAGTATGACACTGATGGATGATAAGATCCTTGACCTCTTCTATGTTGTAATGTTGGAGAGTTGTTGTATGAACACTCTGAAGTGGTGTGATTCTCCATGTCATTATTTAAGTAGTAAGGAGAAGGTCTGGATCTTCTTCCCTTAGGATTGGATGATGAAGTTGGATTTGATTGGAACTTCACAGCCTTTTGTCTTGGTTGTTTCTGTTGCTTTCGCTTGTGAGGGCATATATATGTATCACTCTTAGTGTTTTTACACTCAGACGTGTTGTGTGAATCTGAATTGCATGTCTCGTAGAGAATTGGTTGTTGTTTTGGAGTTTCTAATGTAGATTTTGAGGTTGATGGTTGGTTTGGATCAGGTGTAGAAGACTTGGTCTGATTTTTCTTCTTTCTTTTAGATCTGGTTTTCTTCCTCTTGACCTGTTCTTTGATTTCTAGTACCTCAGGATTCTGCTTGTTCTTTAACTCCATCTTAATCTTTGCCTTCGGTTTGGACTTTGTTAATTCTGGTTCAAGAAATCTAGCTGGTTTGAATTTCTCATAGAGAACCATAACCTTTTGTTTGTTGTCTGGCTTTGCTATTTTGGATTTCTGTGGTTGTGTTTGTTTTGGATTGATTTCTTCAATGACATGGTTAGTACATGTAAATGTTGCTTTGTTTGGTTGGTTGGTTTCTTCATCACTATCATCACTTGCAGGATCTCCATCTAGACCATCATAGGAATGAAAGATTTCATTCTGTGGTGATTCTGGTTTGAGGTACAGCTTTGATGTTGTTTCAGGAGAAGTGATTTGAGTGATAGTGAATGGTGTGTCAGTTGGAGGATGATCATGCATATTTGAATCTTCTTTGACTGGACTTGTCATTGAAGTTGGCATTTCTGTGTAGTTATCATTGTAAGGAGGAGGAACAACATGGTATGTAGTTCCAACACTCTTCTTCTGGTCTCTTTATACATCAAGTAGTTCTTCCAACTTGCTAGCAGTCAGCTTTAAATTCTCAAGTTCAACTTGTGTTGATGCATGATCTGCTTTTGTCTTTATTAGTGACTTAGTGAGTCTTGTAACTTGAGCTTGAAGACTAATTCTTTCTCCAAGGAGTTTGTCTACATCCTTTAAAAGAGAATTGATTTTATCTTCAAATGCTTTATGTTGTATCTTCAATTCTGCATTTGTAGCCTTTTCTGAATTGATTGCTTGATTTAGACGCTCAATGTAATGTTGCAAGTCATTGATTGTTTTGGTTATACTTCCTTTTGATATTTTGGCTTCAACTTTAGCCTTTGTGTTTGTTAACTTCACAGAGAGTCCAGTTGCTTGAGCATTTAGCTTGTGGTTTTCTTTAAGCAATTTATCAACTTCTTTCTCTAGTGAACTGATTTGATTTGCAGAAGTTTGTAGTTCCTCTACATGTGAAGCTCTTTCCTCCTTTATCATGTATGCTAGATTGTTGCAATATTTTTTATATGCCTGTACTTCATCTATGCATGCTAATGAGCATGGATTGATCTTTCTGTCTTCAGGAATTTCAGGCAATGGAGGAATGTTTATGTTGTTGATGTTTGTGGCTTTTGCAAGCTCAGTAGTTAACTCTTCAAGTTTGATTTCTTTTTGAACCATTTTGTCTTGCAACTGGCTCATCTCTTGAGCTAAACTGATGTTTTATTGACTCAATGTCTTGATTTGTGCTTGATCATTTCTTTGAGATTGTTCCATCTTTGACCTGCATTTGATCAAATCATTAGACAATGTGTTGTTTGAGTTTGCAAGATCACATAAATGTAAATGCATCAGTTCTTTCTCTATGTGACTGATGTACAACTGAATGTTTGTCTTGTCAAACAATGAATTGTTGTTATTGTTTGATAGGCTGCTGTTATTTGGTTAGTTGCAGCTATTGTTTGATTTGCTGTTGTTGTTTGATTGGTTGCAGCTTGGTTTGCTTTGTTTGAATTCTTGAAACCTCTTTCTACCTGCAGCAAGAAAGATAGCTTGGTTTCTCGAAACACGAGTATTAGTGAATGATGTTAAATTTTTCATTCTGTTTAAAAACAAAAATGATTTGAAAATTTGTTTTGTGTTTCAATCAAAATCAAGTTTTAAAATTTAATCGAATCCAAAGAACGTCGAAACTCAAATTAATTAGATCGGTCTAATTAAAAAGTTAACTCGGTTCAATTACAATTTAGTTAAGGCCAATTAAGATTAATCTAGCTCAATTAAAAAGTAATAAATTTTGGATCTTCGTATTAAAATTAAATGATTAAGTGACCCGATTAAAAATATTGTTAATATGTTTGTTTGAATGGATATATGTCTGTCAAAATAAAGTCTTCCAAGAATTACAAAATTCTTTCGAGAATTACAATATTCTTCCGAAGTAACTCTTTCGAATTAAGGTTATAAACAGGTCAAAGCAAATATATGGGTCAATGTTAAGAACCCAAGTCAAACTTTAATTCCTACTTTATGCATCAGCTGAGTGAACAAGATATAAGTTGTTCAAAATAAAAAAACAAGTCTCAAAATTTGAACTTCCTAATATCTCATCCGTTGTTTGTATAAAAATCGGTCAAAGCAAAAGAGGAGTCAAAATTTAAAAATCCCAATTTATATACATACATTGTGAATGTTGGTCAACAGAAACCACATGGTTTTAAAATTGAAATTCCCAAACACCCATCTTCTCTCGATCCTTTTGCTCTCACTCTCTCGATCTCTCTAACTCCGGTGAATCGGCATCAATAATCGCTGGCGAGATCGGTGAAATCGACCAACAATTTTAGAATTTTAGGGGTTCGATGGAGATTGCTGGTGGTCAGATGTGGACACAGATGAGCCGGAATCGATAGTGTGGTTGCGGTGTCGGTTCGATGGTTGTGCTGAGTCGGAATCGAATCGAAATAGAAAATATTGGTGATGGGGTGTTGAAATCACCTTCTACATCTATTGTGGTCTAAGCTCTGTGATGGAGTGGTGGTCGATTGGTGTCGACAGTGGGTCTGGTCGTCTGATATGGACCGTGTTAGGATCAGTGATCTAAGTTTGATCAATTAGAGTTTAATCACAGCGGAATTAGAGCAAGAATTAAGCAAATATAGCAAGAACACAATAAATATTCAATGGAACAGTACACGGTTATATAGAAATAGGGTTTTCTGCATTGGAATAATAACATTCATGCACACATGCTTCGGTATGGCGGCTGCTAGGTTTTCCTAAGCTGCACCGATTACAATTAGGTCAGCATTCCTTATATAAAGGAATGTGACGTCTGCTGATGTCACTTGATAGTGACGTCTAACAGAATTATTACAAACTACTGAAAGTAAGCAAACTACTGAGAATGTTCACAACAACTGAGAACATCTCAGATTATTCTAAGTACACGAAGAAACATAAAACTACTGAAACTACAAGTACAGAAAGGAAAATACAACTACTGAAAGGAAACCATCACAACTACTGAAGAGGTCTTCTTCAGCTGTTGTGACAATCATCTGAAACTTGGTCTTCAGTCTTTGTCTTCAGCTCTTTCACTTCAGACTTTGTCTTCAGCTCTTGTCTTCAGACTTTGTCTTCAGCTCTTTCTCTTCAGACTTTGTCTTCAGCTCTTTCACTTCAGACTTTGTCTTCAGCTCTTGTCTTCAAACTTTGTCTTCAGCTCTTTCTCTTCAGACTTTGTCTTCAGCTCTTTCACTTCAGACTTTGTTATCAGCTGATGTCTTCAGCTATTGCAGACTACTTCAGTTTTTGTAATGTCCGTGGGACTTAAAGGTTTTTCTGATCAGGCTCATTGGTTCTTTTGGTCCAACAAACTCCCCCTAAACCAATGCAGCCAAAACCTTTAAGCTTATTGAGGTCCCACTTATTCTTGGCAGAAATACTCTCTTGATCAGCTTTAGAGATATAGGATAAGCACAGGCCAGGGAACAGGTTTCAGTAGATGTGAATGTCAAAGGATGGAAGGGAACTCTGTCTTGGGGAACTGGACACAGAGCCGTTATCCCAACCATGAAACCTACTTCCCATTATGAGTCTATAAGACTCTCTGACGTAGGCCTCAAGGAGAACAACTTGTTCCTCCTTAGTGAGTTCTTCTGCTTCTCCTTCGAAGAAGAACTCTGGGCCATAGTACTCTGATAAGTACTTTATCGTCTTTCCATTTTTCAACTCAACAGTTGTTATCTCTCTGTAAGCAAATTCATCTGGGTGAGTCCCTTCTAATAACAACTGGAGTTCATTTTTCTTGATCTCTTCAAGCCTCTTGTATAACAACCCCTTCTTGACCATTTTGTTCTCCATTAGAGTTTGAGGGGTCATCTTTGACTTGTAGGCTCTCTTGAAGTCTTCAAGTATTTCCCAGGGTGAGACTACAATGGCCAACATAATAGCAGCATCTATGGTCTTTCTCACTTGGCCATTGTATCTACTTGGTATGGATTTCTTATGAATTCTAGAACTAACCCTGGGGTCTGGCCAAATCCTTACTCTCTCCTTTTGATATTGAAAGGTATACCTGAGAGCATACAGCCTTTGAGCATGTTTCTTCATCGCTTGTATAGATGATGACTGAGGAAACTCTTTGTCAATCATCTTCAAAAGTTGCTCATCGTGCTGTTTCTGCTGTTCTTCTTCTTCAATCTTAACTTTCACCATTTGCCTCTGAAAGTCTGGTGTGATCATTTGTTGACTTCTGGGCTCAGGTAATTTCAGAACAGCAGAGATTGGCAGACTATCTTCTTCATCATCTTCTTCTTCATCTTCTACCATCCTCAACACCCTTCTCCTCCTTCTGGGTGCATCACTGGATGTGGTTTGAGGTGGTTTTTGGGGTAAGGGAGTTGGTTTTGAGGGTTGAGTTGATTTGGAGAGTTGTGGGGTTGGTTGTTTTTGAGAGGGAGTTTGGGAAGGCTGATCTAGCATTTTTATGGTGAGTTTGGCTTTGGAAAGCTTGGCCATATCAGTTCTCTTCCCAGCACCTGCTTCATCTAGTGCTTCAATAATTAACCCCTTGTTGAATGCTTCAGAAGTACAGATTCTGGTGGTTATTGCCAGAATACTGTCTCTGGTCCATGATTTAATCTCAATTAATGATCTTCCCAAGTATTTTGCAGTAAACCTGATCATTATTTCCAACCTCTCCCTTTCCATCACACTATAACTGGCCCATCTTTCTTGTATCTCATTAATCTCCAGCCTTCTGATCTCCGTGTCTAATGTGGCTGTATCAAAGCCCTGTCTGAAGAGTTGGTCTATTATTCTGTCCATTGATCTGCTGTGAGCTTCATCAGCTTCTTTAATCAGATCTTCCAATGATTTCTCTTCATCAGACTTTTGAGTTTCAGCACTTTTCTTTCTTTTGTATGTGATCAGCTGTTTTTCCTTTTGTAACTCCTTTTCTCTTTCTTCTTGTTTCTCATCTTCCACTCTCTTTCTCTTTCTTTCTTTCACTGCCTTAGACTCCCCCTTTTTGGGTGCATTGGGTTCAGGGGTTTGAATGGCAGAAAGCTTCTTTTGCACAGCATCATCAACAAGTGTTTTTAGATTTGAGGAGATTCTCATCAATGGCTTTATGCACAATCTCATTGATGATGGGAGTGATGAGAGGTAAGGAATTTTGAAAGGTAGCAACCATCTGCTCAGAGGGGTTCTGTCCCTGAGAGGTGGTGCCAAAAACAGTGGCTGGTGGCTCAGTTGAGTGTAGTGGCTGAGTGTTTGGTAAACCTTCAGATGAAGGTGCCATCTGTGGGTTTATTGGGGCAGATGGACTTTGATCCTGAGACATTTTGGCAAGCAGTTCTTTGAGTCTGCTCACCTCAGCCTCAAGGATTGTGTTATGGGCTAAAACATCAAAGAAAAAGCCCAGGTCATCATCAGTCTTTGCTGAATCATCTGACCTCCTGATTGAATCAGGATGTACATGCCCTGAGTGTAGATCAGTTGTAGCATGTGCCCCTTGTTCTTGGTTCTGGGGACTTCCTGCCTCAGGACTGAGTCCTTCATCGGCAGTTGCCTCTGGTGAGGTCTTAGAGATGTTACCAACTTCATCCTGTTCATGTGCTGAATCAGTAGAAGTGGCAGCCTCACCAGATGTTCTAACCTCCGCCTCTACACGGGGAGATTGAACATTATAACCCCTGTGCTGTGGGTTATCAGCAGCATTTTGGTCCTCTTCCTCAGCTGTTGAGGTTCTCCCCATTGTAATTGGTGTCTGGGGAGGAGGAGAGGAATGCAGCTGACTCAACACTTGTGCAACAATAAATGTTGGGCTTTGAGGGGCGGTTGCATTTGGAGATAGGTTTGAAGCAGATTGCACCCGGGGTGACTGGTGCTCTTCAATGGTAACCTTCTCAATTGAGATAGGTTCCAGCATTGTGGTATCCCCAATTATGGTTGCATCAGGATCCTGTTGAGAGGATGCCTGAGCGGCTAGGGCTGGTGGAGTCTTTGACACTACTGGGGTTAGAACCAGTAAGTGTGACCTGTATTGGTGTTACAGGGGCATCCTCAGGGGACTCATCTCCCTGAGTAGCCTTTTTGGGCTTTTTGGTTTTGGGTTTGGTGGGGACTTTGGATCTGGAAGTGGAGGCTGTGGGTTCCCGCTGCTTGGGTTTTAGCAGCCGGGCAGCCCCTTTCAATGTAGGGTCAGAGTTGTGCCTGGAGTATACTTCAGGCAATACAGCCGGAGCAGGGACTCCAAGGCCAACAAGGCCGTCTGATTTTAGCTGTGTTAAAATTATGGCCATGAGAAACCTGGGATATAATATCCATCTGTTTGCCACAGGTTTCAAGGCCAGATCCTTTAGTTCCATAAACACTATCTCAGAAAAATTTAAAGTTTGTCGTTCAAAGATAGAGTATAATACCTGTTGCCATCGGGAAGACATTTGATCCCATGAGGAGGTTTTTGGTGCAAGGCAGACATTCACCATGTGGAATATAAGGCGTTCAGCATCATGGAAGTGCTTCTTCAGAATGGTGGTAGCACTTAAGTCTCCTTCATACCCGTTGTTGATGAAAGACATATCGGTTGTGCCTTTCGGGTATTCTGTGACACAGGTGGCATCATGTAGATCTAGGGTTTGTCGAATGATGTCCGGAGTGATGACCACCTGTTTCTGGTTGACCAACGACTGGAGAGTGATTTGGCTATCATTCTCACTAGTTTGCACAGAGACGTTGGTCCAGAACTGGCTTAGGGAATCGGGTATATGGTAGGATTCAGAAGAAACGCGGTTCGGTACTGGGAATCTACCATAAGATCGATGGCGTTATCAAATTTGTTCCAGAAGGCCGATTTCGAGAGGTAGGCAACACAGTTGTGTCTGGGTTTGAGTTTCATGGTCGCCATGGTTGAGAGAGTGAAGGACGGAAAACGGCTAATGAAACGTCTGAAATTAGGTTTAGGTATTTATAGGGTAAGAAAAAGCTGATATAAAACGACTGAAAGTGTTGGTGCTGTCATCAGTTGTTTGAAAACAACTGAAGACCTGGTTTTAACTTTCAGAAGTTGTAACAACTGAAGACTTGGTATAGTCATCAGTAGTTGTGAAACTACTGAAGACATGGTTTTGGCTTCAGGTGTTGTAACAACTGAAGACTTGGTGTTAGTCATCAGTAGTTGTGAAACTACTGAAGACATGGTTTTGGCTTCAGTTGTTTGAAGTGAAGCAGCAGTTTGTAGAAACAACTGAAGAGAAAATTTCTCATCAGCTGTTGTCGTCAATTCTTAGCTCATCAGCTGTTTCATTCTGACCTCAACACTTCATCAGACTTTGTCTGAGTTTCAGATGTTTCATAGGTCATCAGTACTTATCTGTTATTCTGACATCAGCAGTTGTAACTACAGCAGTAGTTGTAACCACATCAGTTCTTTTCAACAGATGAGTACTTCAGTACTTTTAAGTAATTTAGTCTTCAGTAGTTATGAAAACTACTGAGGATAAAAGAACTTCAGTACTTATTTGTGACAGTAGTATACGAATGCTCATCAGTACTTGTTGACTGAGATCATCAGTAGTTGTCACTTATTCTAGCTGCAGCATACCAAGCCTTAACACTAGGTTTTGGAAAGTTGAACTGTCCAAAGGCTTAGTAAATATGTCTGCAAGCTCATCAGCACTAGGAACAAACTTTGGATCAATCAGACCTTTTTCAAAACAATCCCTAATAAAATGGTGTCTGATCTCAATATGTTTGGTCCTAGAGTGCTGGACTGGATTCTTGACAATACAAAGAGCTGAAGCACTATCCATTAGTAATGGAGTCTTAGTCTCTGTAATGCCATAATCCAGTAATTGATTCTGAAGCCAGAGTACCTGAGATGTACAACTTGCAGCAGCAATGTACTCGGCTTCAGCAGTGGATGTAGCAACAGATGTTTGTTTCTTACTCTGCCAAGAAACCAAACAGTTGCCTAGGAATTGACATCCACCAGAAGTTGATTTTCTAGTTAATTTACACCCTGCATAGTCACTATCAGAAAAAGCAACTAATTTGCAAGAGTGCCCAGTGGAATACCAAAGACCTAGAGATTGAGTACCTTGCAGATATCTAAAGATCCTCTTGACTGCAATCAAATGAGACTCTTTAGGAGCAGCCTGAAATCTAGCACAAACACAAGTTGCAAACATAATATCTGGTCTAGAAGCTGTTAAGTACATCAAGGACCCAATCATACATCTGTAAAGTGTTTCATCAACAGCTTTACCTTTCTGATCTGCATCCAGTTGTGTGGTGCTGCACATGGGAGTAGAACAGGGCTTACAGTGTTGTAAATCAAACTTTGCCAAAAGACTTTTTGTGTATTTTGACTGATGAATGAAAGTTCCATCAGCCTTTTGTTTGATTTGCAAACCTAGAAAGAACTGTAATTCTCCCATGGCACTCATTTCGAATTTTTGTTGCATCAACTTTGTAAACGCATCACACAACTGTGGATCAGAGGAAGCAAAAATAATATCATCAACATAAATTTGAACAAGGAGCTTATGCTGACCCACTTTCTTAATGAACAAAGTTTTATCTATGGAGCCTCTAGTGAAATTATTCTGAAGAAGAAAGGTTGACAGTGTTTCATACCAGGCTCTAGGAGCTTGTTTCAACCCATAAAGAGCCTTATCAAGTTTATACACCCAATCAGGATGTTTATTATCCTCAAAACCTGGTGGTTGACACACATAAACCTCTTCTTTTATTTTACCATATAAAAATGCACTTTTGACATCCATTTGAAAAACTTTAAGATTGTGGAATGCAGCATAGGCTAAGAACAATCTAATTGCCTCCAGTCTGGCTACAGGGGCAAAGGTTTCATCATAATCAATACCTTCTTCTTGTGAAAACCCCTGGACAACCAGTCTGGCCTTGTTCTTGACAATTTGCCCATTTTCATCTGTTTTATTCCTAAACACCCATTTAGTGCCTATTGCACACTTACCTGGGGGTAGAGGAACCAGTTCCCACACTTGCTGTTTTTTGAACTGAAGAAGCTCAAGCTGCATGGCATCAACCCATCCATTGTCTCTTAATGCAATATGATAGTTCTTTGGCTCTTGCTGACTGATGAAAAGAGCATAGAAGCAGAAGTTGGACAATTGACTTCTAGTTGAGACACCAGCATTGATATCACCAATGATTTGAGACGTTGGGTGATTCTTCAGCTCTGGATACACTATGAGATCTGTGCAAGTGTTTGTAGCACGCTCAGCAGCAACAGATGTTGATCCAGATTCTTGAAACCAAGTGTTAGATGGCAGGTCAAATGAAGTAGAGGATTCAGAAATCTCATCAGCATTTGTTGTGGATGGTGCTACTGAAGCTACAGGAACATCAAGTTGAGTAGACTCAGGCAGTTGATCACTAAACTTGAATAGGTGAGTACTGGGATCATCATGAACATCAGTACCACCAGATGGATGACTAGCTGTAGAAGGTGATGAATTCACATGATCTGCAACAGCTGGAGGCTGATAAGGAACATATTGCAGTATGTCCAGATCAAACAACTCCACAGGGTTTTGTGGGATTTTTCCTTAGGAGATTCATTGAACTTCACATGCAAGGTTTCTTCAACCATCTTTGTTCTACAGTTGAACACTCTGTAAGCCTTGCAAGTGGATGAGTACCCAACAAAATACCCTGCATCCACCTTAGAATCAAACTTTTGGAGTTGATCCTTTGTGTTGAGAATGTAACAAGGACACCCAAATGCTCTGAAGAATGAAATTAGAGGAGCCAAATGATGTAGAACTTCATAAGGAGTCTTCATCAACCTCTGATTCACTAGAGCTCTATTTTGCACATAGCATGTTGTGTTGACAGCTTCAGCCCAAAAGGTCAGTGGCAAACCAGAGTCAGCCAACATGGACCTTGCAGCTTCAATTAGGGTCCTGTTCTTTCTCTCCACTACTCCATTTTGTTCTGGAGTCCTTGGAATGCTATACTGCCTCTTGATTCCTTTTGAAAGGTAGAAATCATCAAGTGTATGATTTCTAAATTCAGTTCCATTATCACTTCTTATACACTTGACTGATAGGGAATACTGCTTCTCAACATACAACACAAAGTTAATAATTGTCTGAGCAGCCTCATCCTTTGAATGCAAGAAGAAGGTCCATACAAATCTGGAGTAATCATCCACAATTACCAGACAGTATTTCTTCTTTGCCATGCTCATTACTCTCACAGGACCAAAGAGATCCATGTGCAGTAATTGCAAGCAGGCAGTGGACTTTGGTTCTTCTATAGGAGGGAATGAGACTTTGTGTTGTTTTCCTTTTAAACAAGCAGTGCAGGTTTCATCACAGAGGAACTCCTTTATTGGTAGACCTCTTACTAAACTATTGTGGATCAGCTGATTCATGTTTTTGAGATTAACATGACCCAGCCTTCTATGCCACAGTTTAGATTCCTGAGGAGAGGCCTTGGAGAACAGGCAAGGATGACCTTTTAACGCAATCTTCTTTGACAGATCCAAGGCATATACTCTTCCTATCCTGTTGGCCTTCAGGAGAGTATGTTCATCCAATACCTTGTCAATCAGCCTCAGAACTTTGGAAGACAGAATCCGGCAGTTCTGGCTTGTGAAAAGTGCAACATGCCCTTTATCACACATCTGACTGACACTCAGTAGATTATACTTGAGATTCTCCACATGGTTAACATCATCAAATCTGATTTCTCCATTTGACACAAATCCTTTCCCGATGATGTAACCCTTAGCATCATTTCCAAATGAGACAAATCCCTTCTTTCCTTGAGAGTAGTCATTAAGAAGAGAACTGCTCCCAGTCATATGCATAGATCCTCCACTGTCTACATACCAGATGCATAGATCCTCCACTGTCTACATACCAGATATGCTCCTTTGGCATGCTGAAGAACCCTGCATTTATCATAAGAAACTAGTTAGCTTTAGAGACCCAAACCTTTTTGGTTTTGGGTCTGTTTTTATCAACAGATTTAACCATAACTTGTTTCTCATGATTAACAGCTGATGAAGGTGGAGACGGTGCTGAAATGGAATTCTTAGATTTTGGCTTGGATTTCCTTTTCAGTGGTTTGATCACAGGTGCATCTAGTTGGTTAACTCTCCCCAACAAATGCTGAACCATCATAACAAGTTGTGTCTGATGTGTTGCTAAAGCCTTCAGCTCATTTGACACATCAGTACTTGTTTTTGATGAGTTCCTGTGACCCACCATGTCCTCCTTGAAATTTACAGACTTCGTCTGATGTTTATCATGAGGAACACTATCAGCTGTTTTCTGATGGACCCCATCCTTCTTTTTGGATTTTTGTGAGGCCTTGGGTTTATCAGATTGAGATGACTCTGGTACAAACTTGGTCTCAAACTCATTTTTCATTTTATTAATCTCTTCTTTAATGAGCTTATCTCTTTTGAGTTTGGAACCCTTTTTGTACCAGCAATCATCAGATAGATGATTGAATTTACCACATATTTCACATGGCTTATTCTTCATCTTGGATTGATCAACTGCTGAAGTGGAAACTACTGAAGGTGTGATCTTCAGTACTTTCCTCCTTTCAGTACTTGTGTTAAGTACTGAAGGATCGGTAACAACTGAAGACTTGTTCTTCAGCTGTTCTCTATCCGTCCTGATAGACTGTATGATAGATTCCTCAGCAGTTGTTAATCCTTTTATTTCATCAGATTTGAAATGCTTTTCAGATGTTGTGACTTGCCCTTCAGTACTTGGAGTACTTTGAGGAACAACATCTGAATTTCTCAGCTTCATGTGTTTATCAGCATTTAAACCATCAGGCAATTGATTTGCTGAGATCTTAACACTGACTTCATCCTCTAATTTTGTATTATCATTTGAGGATGAATCACATGATGATGTGGTTTGGAAATTACTTTCACCTTCAGATTTTACTATTGATTTTGAAGTAAAATCAGTAGGTGGTGCAGTATGATTGTAACCTATTCCAAACTTCACATTTGAAGCTGTTTGCTTGCTGAGAAGCATTTCAAATCCCTTGCAGGATGTTACCTAGCGGTCACACTCAACTTGGGTAGCTGCAAGTGTCTCTTTGAGACTTCTGTGGTTCTCGAGTATGACCTCTACCTTAGCCTTTTCATCATTAAGTTGGCATTTAAGCTTGTAAATCTCATCATCTTTGTCATTAAGTGCAGACACATACTCATCTTTTCTTTTGGAAATAATTTTCTCAAGCTCAAGATTTTGATTGATTAAAGCTACATTTGCCTCTCTAATAGAGACAAAGGCAGCTATACATGATTCAGAACATAACTTGGCTTTAGCCTCAGAAGATACCTGGGTTACCTGTGAAGATGAAGCATCGAAGCAGGAACCCTCAGTAGACTCCAGGGCCATGAGAGCAAGATTCCCAAAAGGATGTTCACCACCATGTTGACCAGCACCAGCAGATAATTGCTCATTGAAACCAGAAAGATCATCTGGTAAGCTGCTCCAGTCAACAACTCCTGGTGTGAAGAAGCTGTGATGAGGTTGAGATTGTGATGGAGATGGTTGAGGCTCAGGTAGGGCTTGAGGTTGTTGTGCTATAGGGACATGAACAGGATTTGGCTGTGGCATGTAATAGCAGGGATAAGGATATGGCATTGGACCCTGAGGGACAAAGTATGCAGGAGATTGAGGTTGTGAGTGATGACCAGAACTAGCAGGATGTTGCCCTTTATTTTGTGAGCTATTGCTTGGAAAGGTCACAAAGGGTGCAGAGGAGTTAGATCCAGTTGATCTACACTCTCTTGCAAAGTGCCCAAGCCTGTGGCATTTGTGACACCTCAACTTACTCTTGTCAAAACCAACTTTGGTTTTGCCAGAGAGTCCTGGAAATTTCCTACCAGTTCTCTTGTAGAACTTTTGAGATCTGATATTGATCAGGGCCATTTGGCTCAAAATATCCATCTCTTCTAAATCATCATCAGCAATACCATGCAAATCATCCATGATAAAGCATAAATTATCACTATTACACCCAGAATGACTGTCAACACCAACAAATGCATGATCAGAACTGTTTGAAGAGAAATCTATATGCTCATCATAATGACTTTCTGATCCAGCATATTCTGACTCATGACCGACCAAGGCAGTGTTACCTGGTACAAAGTCATCAGAGAGCTTTCCTGATGATGCCAGTTTCCTTTTCTGCTCTATCTCTCTTTCAAATGTAAGCAGTTTCCCATGGAGTTGGGTGAGAGATAGGCTATCCAGATTTGCACTGGAGCGTAGGAAAATGGTGTATGTGTCCTATCTCTCAGGCAGTGATCTGAGGAATCTGTTGTTCATCTGGCTGTTAGTATACTCATGCTTGACCATTTTCAGCTCAGAGATCAAGCAGGAGAAACGCTCAAACTGTTGAGTCAGTGTCTCACCCTTCCTATGAGAGAATGTCTCATATTGTTGGGCGAGGATTTCTCTGTTGTTTGCTAAGACCTCATCAGTTCCTCCGAATTGTTCCTTCAAAGCATTCCAGAGGTCATGAGCAGTTTCATGATGCATAAGCCCAGAATAGATTTCATTCGGCAGTGCCATGGCCAGAATTCCATGGGCTTTAGCATCAATCTCAAACAGTTTACGATCTTCATCTGAGTATTGCTCCTTCTTCTTCGGAACCATTTGATTGGTCTCCGGATTGTTCACCATAGGCTTGTGTGGACCGAGGTGTATGTTCTGTTGTGTTTGATTTTCTTTTTCTTTATCTGCTGTGGATGTTGTGTTTTCTCGTCCGCTTTAGACCAAAGTGTATGTCCGTAGTGTATGTCCGCTGTGTATGTTGTGTTTGCTCATCCGCTTTGGACCAAAGTGTATGTCCAGTGTGTATGTTGTGTTTGCTCGTCCACTTTGGACCAAAGTGTATGTTGTATTTGAATGATTGTATGACAAATGGTGTTAATAGTGTTACCATACAATGTTCGCTGTGTGTTTTGAAGATGATTTGTTATAAGCTATGGAACGATGTTGTTTGTCAGTTGTGAGTGATTGTAATCATCCGTTGTGCATAGAATGATGTTCTCCTTCTGCAACTTTTCCGCTATAGGTGTGTTTACACGTCCGTTATGAGTGTTAACACATCAGCTGTGGATGTGTTTGTTCATCAGCTGTGGATGTGTTTGTTCATCAGTTATGAACACTTACACAAATGGATGTTTGTCAGCTGTGGACTTAGTGTATCAGCTGTGGATGTAACACATCAGCTGTGGAATTAGAACACTTAAGTCAAAAAATCAAATTCAAGTGTAATTTGTGTATTCTTTGTAAACTTTGATTATGAATGAAATTTCAATTTCAAATACATGTCTTGTTGTTTCAATGATTGTTGAATGATTCTTGAATGATTGTATGATGAACAAAAAAATCAAAATCTGAATTAAATCATAGATATGGCTGATTTTGAGATTTCAAACCAGTTTGACTTTCAAACTTCATGTTCTTGAATGAACAAACTTTGATTCTTGGGTTTATGATGGAATTTGATAAAATCAAAGGTTATAATAGTTGTAGATAAGTGATTCTAAGCTAAAACAATAATCAATTTCATATAATCATCACCTAAACACGGATTTAGATGATGAACACATAAAGAACACAATGAAGAACAAAATCCCAAATATGAGAATCAATATTTAAAAATGTATGATTTGGAAGTTGAAAATGATAAACAAACCTTAGATTTGATGTTTCTAAGCTAAAACCACTATTAATTTCAGCTAAACAACATCAGATTCGTGATTTTTCAGCTAAGGAGTCCTGGCATACAGATACTACTCTTGTGCAAATCATTAAAGACCTTCAATTAGACCGCTCTTCTCATCCCTTGTATTCATGGAGGAACAATGAATTACGAAGAAATGGAAAATAGGTCATTGGTGCTTCGGGTTCTCTTAAAGTTCAGATCTTTAAGTGGATGCATGATTGAAGTCAAGGGGGTCATTCAGGCATTCAGGCTACCACTAATAGGATTACAAGGTTGTTTTATTGGCTCAAGTTACGAAAAGAAGTGGCTGAATATATTAAACATTGTGTAGTTTGTCAAAATGTAAGTCAGATCATGCTGCTTATCCTGGTTTATTACAACCCCTTCCTATTCCTAAAGGTGTTTGGGAGGATATTGCAATGGATTTTGTTAAAGGTCTTCCTTCTTCAGCCAATAAGAATATTATCTTAGTGGTGTTCGACCGTTTGAGTAAAGGTGCTCACTTCCTAGCCTTATCCCATCCTTTTACTGTTGTTGAAGTAGCCCAGTTATTCCTAGATAACATTTTCAAACTCCATGGCTATCCAAAGTCTATTGTTTCAGATCGAGATAAAATCTTTATCAGTCACTTTTGGCAACAATTGATGATCTTACAAGGCATTGATCAGAAAATGTCTAGCTCTTACCACCCTCAAATCAATGGCCAAACAGAAGTTTTGAATCGATGTTTGAAAAATTACCTTCATTGTATGTGTTTTCAAAGACCTTCTGATTGGTATAAATGGCTGCCTTTAGCTGAGTTTTGATATAATACAAGTTATCAGACTGCCATCAAGTGTAGTCCCTTTGAAATCATTTATGGGCAACCTCCTTCTATTCATATGCCTTACTTAACAGGGGAGAGTACTAATAAAGTGGTTGATCGGAGCCTTACCATTCGAGAAGAGGTTATTAATATTTTAAATGCCAATTTACTTAGTGCTCAACATCGGATGAAACAGTTGGCTGATCCTCACCGATCAAAATGCACTTTTAATGTTGGGGAGTGGGTTTACTTAAAGCCGCATCCTTATCGCCAAACTTCTATTTCTCATAGATCTAATAAAAAATTGGCAACTAAGTACTATGGTCCTTATCCAATAGTAGCTAAAGTGGGGCAGGTGGCTTATACATTGCAACTACCTAGTGACTCCGCCATTCATCCAACAGTTCATGTTTCATTGTTAAAAAAATACTTTGGTCCATTACCACCTCCTACAGTTACTACTTCTTTATCTTCTAAAGATGTTAAAGAACCTGAAAGTGTTATTTACTGATGTGTTTTTAAGCATAATAATCGCATGGCCATTCAATAGTTGGTGAAATGGAAAGGAGCTTTGCCAGAAGATGCTACATGGGAATATGCTCATTTGATGTCTTAGTGGTTTCCATTATTTGATCCTTGGGGACAAGGATCATCTCATCAAGGGGGTAGTGATGTGTAATATTTTGAATGTAATAGTGATTAGTTAGTTGACCGTTAGTTACTTTTAGTTACAAGTCAATAAAAGTCAACTATATATAGTCAAAATAGCTATAAATAGGGAAGGAGATTGTATGATGAGGTAGTTCAGAAATAACAGAAAATTCCTTTTCCCTCTTGTTCCATTGTTGTAACTAACTTTTGAAGAACTCTTCTTCTTCAAGTTCTTCTGAGTGTTACTTAGTTCAACCATTGTTAATTCAATCTTGAACTAATTCAATTAGAAACCACAACAAATCATCACCTAAACTCGGATTTAGATGATGAACACATGAAGAACACAATGAAGAACAAAACCCAGATATCAGAATCAATATTCAAAATGGATGATTTGGATGTTGAAAATGATAAACGAACCTTAGATTTGATGTTTCTAAGCTAAAACCACTATCAATTTTCAGCTAAACAACATCATATTCTTGATTTTGATGATTTTTCCTTAAGAACAGTGAACTTTTCTCAAGAACACAAAATTTTCAAAAATCTTCAAATTCAAGAGTTGTGGTTGTTCAATTGATATGAAACTTTGCAGATGTGTTATTTATCACAAACTAAAGCTATTAGAAGCTTAAATTCGCTCAAACAACAACAAAATCAAAATTTCATGGTCGTGAGTATTTGATGACTTGAAGAACAAGTTTGCTTAAATCTTCAAATTAATGGCTCAAATGAACTTCAATTGATGTGAAAACTTGCAGATCTTCATGAAATAACAAATCTAAGCTAATGGTAGCTTGTTTTCATCAAAAACAACAACATTTTGTAGATCAAACTTGTGGTTCAAATTTTTGAGAAAAATTTGAAGAATAAGGAGCCAAGGCTCTGATACCAACTATCGAAATCGATGATCGTAGGATCGAATATTGCAATCGTAATGTTGCTATTTATCAGATCTGTGATGCGGAATCTCATAGATTTAGTGTATGATGATGAATGAATACTGAACAATCAAGAACACATATTCATAAATATTTCATTCATTCATATGGATGAAGATGCTAGAAAAGAGAGTTTGTAAGAAAATTCTCTCTTACACACACTCAACCTAATTGTTTCTCTCACTAGACTAATTCTCTCTTTTTTGTTATTGATAGTGCTTACAATGCTTAGAGCATAAAACGACTACACTTAGTCTATTTATACTCTTTACATAAATGAATAAAATTATATTTAAGCCCTAATGATTACACAAATATTCTTCTAAGTCTGATAAATTCTTTGTTGGACTATTTGAAGATGATAGTTACCAAAACCTAAGTGCCAAATCTCATGATAATTATCAAAACCGACACGATGAAGCTATGTTGAAAATATGATCAAAACGAAGAAAATTGACCAAAGTCAAACTTGGTCAACAGTGGTCAAAGTCAACAGTCAACATCAGCGGACTTCCCGAATGACATCAGCCCCCGACAGTCACGCATCAGTAACAGCGAATTTATCAGACTTAGAAGAATATTTGTGTAATCATTAGGGCTTAAATGTAATTTTGTTCATTTATGTAAAGAATACAAATATACTAAGTGTAGTTATTTTATACTCTAAGCATTGTAAGCACTAACAATAACAAACAAGAGAGAATTAGTCTAGTGAGAGAAACAATGAGATTGAGTGTGTGTGCGAGAGAATTTTCTTACAAACTCCCTTTGTAATCTCCTAGCATCATCATCCATATGAATGAATGAAATATTTATGAATATGTGTTCTCGATTGTTCATCATTCATTCATCATCATACACTAAATCTTGTATAGATCTTCACGTGAAATCATCAACGGGTCTGTGAGATTCCGCATCATAGATCTGATAAATGGCAACATTACGATTGCAATATTCGATCCTACGATTATCGATTTCAACATCCTATGCCTTATTATTTGAATAATAGTAGGTTTCAAGGACGAAACATTTCTTAAAGGGGGAAGATTTGTTATACATTAAACTTTAAACAGCATAAGATATAAAAACCCACACTTCCAATAAGCACAACTTAGGCTATGAATGATGTTACGAGACCCATAACCAATAAGTGGAAACCACTTGATGAACTATATAAAAAAAGAAAGGTTACAACCATAACCACCTTGCTTACTCTCGATAACATAATGAGAAAAGTTACGAACCATAATATTCCTTCCTTACTATCCATAACATTGACGTGATCAGTGAATGATCAGATTCTAGCATGTAACGATTACAAGGGCTTTACAAAAGTTACGGATCGTAATTTCCTTAGCCATAAGGTATGCTTCTATCACATTTTAAGCCGATAAATAAAGGGCATTGGTTATTTGAAGGAATTTGTTTAAAACTCATTTATGTATTCTAAATGCTTCGTTGAGTGTTGAAACTGCTTAAAGTTAAGTTTTAGTTGCCTAGAAGCTACTAGGAGTAGTCTTCCTTGCAAAAGATGGGTGATAAGGGGAGGATAGGTAAGAAGTCGTAGGGGTATACGGTGTAGATACCTTAGAGATACGAGTTATGGACTCATAATCTAAAAGGGTAGGATACCTTCACGGTTTGCGTAACTACCATTGGGGAAATATAGTGGTAGTTACCGCTATTGGTTGTGTCACACCCTTGGTTTGGGTTACCCAGATTGTTTGAACTGATCGGGATCATTTAATTATTTTATTTGGGAAATCATTTTCACAGATTTTTTACTATGGAGATTCATTTAATAATAATAACTTAGTACTATTCAGAAATCAAGTCAAACCTCAAAACTGAATCATTTATTGATATATAAGATTATTTTACAAAATCATATTCGTATATACAAGCCACAAGATTCCAATCCCATCTCAGCTTCAACCACAAGATTCCAATCCCATCTCAGCTTCTATTATGTGATTTCCAACATTCGACACTAGATACACCTATAGAGCTTATATTGTAGCATGATCTAATGTCACATTTAGTTCAATCATTTTTTACCTGTAAAGGTTTCAAAATTGAATATTAACGATATGATAGAGATAACATATATGAGACGCAAATCATTTTCATAATAAAGCATGAGATTTTAACTTAGATTAACCATACTATGCATATAGGATGAAATAATCCAGATCTTTCGTTGTACTAGTTTATTATCGGGTCGCCCATGGGACCTTCAATGCCTAGGGAGTCATAATCCTTTGGGCACCAAACCATTATTTGTCATGTGTATCATTTCTGATTGGACCTCACGTACAATCTTAGTCTGAAGTTTGTCTTGTACTTCACAATATATACTAATAAGCTAACTATTTGCTCGTGCTAGTTTTTAAGGATAATGGTGAATTCACGAGTTCCATTTCAAAAGATAAACATGTTCACCTTTAAGTTAAGTAGAGCCTTTCTTTGGTGTTTTAAGGAGGCTCTTGGTTGCTCAGGTAATATCATAGCTTACTATTATGCTGGGAACGTGCTACAAATCTTTCAGGGTCTTTGGGTCATTAAGTCTCGAGCATAGGTTCATGAAATGGGTCATAAATGATCCTGGCATGATTCCTAAGGTTAAGTATGTGTAAATTATGGTGTGAGTTGTGAGAAAAGTGAGTTGAGCTCATCTATTTGTAATTAGGTTCAGTTGGTCGATTTTGCTCACATCATATGTTCTCTCCTCATGTGTGACACATGTGAGCATGCATTGCTTCGAGACCCTTTTGGTGTTGTGGCCCGCATCGGCGTCCATGCGTTAGATTCTTGCCCATTAGTCAGCATACACGTGTTGAAAATGGATATGAGAGCAAACTATAGCTATATACATCTATAACTATGATGATTGTCTAGGGGTGAACATGACCCCATGAAATAGGTTTTTGTAGGCACATGCTTGTTATAGTATTAATGAAAAGTTTGCAATTGATGTTATATAAATCCATTTTGAAAGAACATATTTTTTTGTAAAATGTTTGTGTAAAACTTATAACAAACCAGTATTAGATGATTATTTAGCCTAAATATCAGGTGAGCAATAGTAAAGGGACTAAATGGCATGTTGGTGGCTACCACGAGCGGATATTAGGCTCGTCTAGCTTTAGTTTTTTATAATCAAAATAGACTATCTTGTACATTATGTTTATGGCGAAATAAAAATAGACTTCCGTTGTGACAACTTTGATTATTATGTTCTTTAATATTTTCACCCCTAGGGTCATGCCAGGTGAAGGCTTCTAGCATGTGTACTTTTTATTTTTTTCTATCTTATATAATATATGCTTTAACTTTGTTTAATTTTCTAATAATTTTGTTTTCCTATAATAACTTTCATTCATTAGAATTTTTAAAAAGAAAACAGAATACGTCTTTAATTTTTTATGCCAACGTTTTAGTATAAGTTTTTTTAAAAATAGAGTTGTATTGAAAATCAACTTTTTATTTTTTGGTGTCGTATTCACGAAGGAGTACATATTTCATGACGGGGTGCACTTATAGGATTTTATGGCACGGTGATGCTCACTTTTACGATGGAGTAGGCGTTACACTTTCCTGGATGCGTTAAGGTTTTACATTGAAATTACAGTTCTTACGACCTGCTTTATTATTCACATCTTAATATTTAAGATCGTGATAAAATTCTACACGTAGCGCCTGGTAAAACCTAGTTTATTTTTTGTTTTATATAACACAAATATATGTTGGGCCCCTAGTGCCTAAGCAGTTATGCACCATGGTTTACATGGGTATCTTGACCTGAAAGCCCACTACCGCTTATCACCTCTTTCCTTTTCTCGCAATACAATCACCACCACAAGTACAAACCCCAATCAGCCAGCAGCAGGAGGAGAAAAAAAAACCCAATTGTGTTCGATTCTCTCTTTGTATATACAAATTCTCCACACCTGTTTGCAATTAAGGATTTTTGTGCTACAATTTCTTGTAAAGAAAGGATTTTTTTGTTTGAATTGATCAGAGATTACAATGGCAATAAGAGCACCTGTTGCAGGGTTAAGTATGGCTTCCACGACATCGGTTTCATTTCAGGATTCTTCTTCAAGGATAGGATTCTGTAGGTTTCCGACAAACAGAACTTCGTTCCTTGGTTCCGGAGGTAACTTGCTGATTGATACGCACATATCCAATACAAATATATGATTTTTTTAATATTAGAGCCTTCTAGTGTGTCGAACATAAACCCTAGTTTTCAGTATTTGTTTTGTTTTCTGTGTGATTAGGTAAGGTTACTAAATTGCTTATTCATCCGGCCTTTGTGGATTAGTGTTTTATCCAACCTTTGTGGATGTGTCATTAAGATTAACGGTGTGCTGCAAGATTGCTAATTGCTTGCAAATATATGATACAATAGAAGGGAAATGCAGTCAAATAATATGTTTGTTAGGAAAATCGTTGCCCTTTTTGGGTTAGGCTTAGGCAAGCAGATGTGAGGTTAATTCTTAAGTAGACAAGGGTGTTAACCGTGATGTTGGGGGTTGATGGGTTTCGGCTTAACTGGTTGAATCGCTGAACCAAATTCATATATTTATACATGTCAAGCACGTCTACCTTAACCTAGACACACTTAAAATCATCTAACCCGAGCATGACAATTTTACCCGTGTATCTAACGAGTCAAGTGGGTTGATGGGTTGTAAAGAAGTTGTAATCGGGTAGTAAATGTGTCATTAATGGGTTGGTGGGTTGTAAACGCTGTAAATAGGTAGGCAGATTGACTTGTTTAATTAAAATGGTTAAACAAATCAACCCGAAAATGAACTGTTTAATTTAGCAGGTTGAAAAGGTTAACCTGGACATGGCTTGTTTATTAAACGAGCTAGATATGACAACCCAAGACCTAGTTATTTTCATGTCTTGTTTTGAGTCACATCAAAAATTTCCATCCCTAAGCACAATAGAGTTTCTGTGTGTATTTCATTTGATATTAGCATTATCTTTTTTTTGTCCTTACATTTATTTCTATGTTCTTGGAAAATGGGGCGAACGATGTTTGGATGTACGTTTCGAAAGTGATTACCGCAACATGGGGAGTCCTATATTTAGTTGGTTGAAACTAGAGATTGATAAAAAGTTTTACATTTATCTCAATAATCGGTTTTTTCATTCATTTTTTTTCTCTTCACATTTGATTATTTTGACCTAATGATTAGTAAGTGGGGATCATGATCACTCCACACAAACACTATCAACTTATAATTGCAACTTGTCGTGGCAATAATCAGATTAACGCAAATCTAAGTGCCCCTGCAAAGTAATTTAATATACGCAAATGATTATAGCATTTGTTTTATACGCTATGACATACCTGTGGATCTTTTATCCATGTACTTCCTCCCTCTTATCCTTATTATGAGCTATGATCCTCAAATTAATTATTTTTTTCGTACATGTATTGTAGTTGGAGCCTTGAAGGTCAGACGAATACGGCTTGCTTGCCCTAGTACTACACGTTGTAACAGCATCCGCATGAATCTTTTTGACCGTTTTGCACGAGTTGTCAAGGTTATTAACACATTATACTATATGGCATTTTTGGGTTTTTCCACCTTCATTTTCATCTATTATGTTCTTGTAAATATGTGAATCTTTCTTTTTGATCTCTTTCAAGCATAGTCTTATGCAAATGCACTCATTAGCACCTTCGAAGACCCAGAGAAGATCTTAGAGCAAGCCGTTACGGAAATGAATGATGATTTAGTAAAGATGCGTCAAGCTACAGCCCAAGTATACTTCCTTGATTTTATCTTTGCTTTTGATTCATGGTTTTAAAAAACGGTCGAGGCGTGCGCCTCGAGGCGAGGCGCCCAGAAAACGAGTCTGAGGCGCCGCCTCAGGGGATTGTTTTGTACGTGCGCCTCATATGACTGAGGCGTGCGCCTCGGGTGCGCCTCAAGTGCGCCTCAGGGGGTTTTCACTTTGTTTTTGATGTTTTTGACTTTTTATGTCAGTTTCAAACGTTCCATGTCTTTTTAATGTGTGTTTTTTGATGTTTTTGATGAATCTTATGATGAAATTAGTCTGTATTTTATTTTTTATTAGATATATAATTTTTATATTTATTTTTTAATTCCGCCTAGGCCTTACGCCTCGATTCGCCTCGAGGCTTACGCCTCATGAGGCGAAGGGAAAACGCCTCGAGGCTCGATTCCGTACTTTTAAACCTTGTTTTGATTATGAAAAATAACTCATTTCACATGATTGGTTTTGGTGCAATAAAATTATGAAAAGTTAATCACCTATTTTCCCTCCATTTAAAGGTTTTGGCATCTCAAAAGCGGTTGGAGAACAAATATAAATCTGCTGAGCAAGCTTCTGAGGATTGGTGAGTGACTTGACCCACATACACTTTTTTGTATGTTATTTCTTTTGTTTTCTTACAAATAGTTACTGTTTTAAATTTTATTAATAATTATATTTTAACAAGAATATTCTAATTTTGAAATGGAAAATTTGTTGAGGTTTTAGTTTTTTGAATACATTTTGGGTGACTATGACTTGTTTGACCCGCTCGACCGATTGAAGCGGTTTCCATTATAATACCAGTTTTAGTTTCCACTGTACAGGCAAAATGTAACCCACCTTGATGTAATTATCTATAATGTATATGAAGTTGGCAGTTTGGCACCTCTAGTTTTCAACAATTGAGGGTGCCACATATAACATTTTTCTAATTAAAAAATGTAGGTACAAAAGAGCACAACTTGCTCTTAGTAAGGGAGAAGAGGATCTTGCCCGTGAAGCATTAAAGAGACGTAAATCTTATGCTGTAAGACTTCAATCCATCTCTTGGAAGCAATTCCTAAAGCCTTAATTTATAATGCTATGATAGTTTTATGAAAATATGCATCCTGCTGTTGTGATGAAAATAGACTCCTTAATTGTGATGTATCCATGTTATATAGGTGATGAAATTGTGGTTTTAAAAGTGGGGGTATGGCATACACTTATGTGGTTTTGAAATTGCATAACCTGAAACTGTTTTTTTCTTTTAAGATTTTGGGTGTTAAAAACAAAAATGATATAAAATATTGTTATCATACTGCTTCTTTTGAAGAAACACTGCTATGGTAGTGCATAGGCAGCCTATGTTGGCCTTATGCAGATTTTTTATAAATAAAAAAATCCTGTGATGATTATGCTTTTACTTTTCATTTTAGGTGTCTTTCCTTAAGATGTTTTGAATTAGATTCTATTTTTCTAGAAATAGCATGCTTTACCATTCATATCCCTAGTTGGGCTTGTTTATTTTAATCTATTGGGTTATCTTATATATTGCTATAGTGTTATATGCCTTTGCACGATTACATTTATTAAAATGGGATACAAAATCATAATTTTTAGTGGTAACGATATAGGCCTGTGAATGGATTGGGTTGGTTCGGCCCAAAAACTCCTTTTTATTGATTTATATATTATTTATAAGTAATCAACCTTTTAAATATGATTGAAATATTATATTATACTATAATAATCTAACATTTTTTAATAAAGCGATTTAGAAGGTTTTATATCTTTGAGTAACCTGCGGATGACCTTTGACATGTTTAGCCTGTTTCCGTTTTTGTTAAATCTGTTAGCATAACCTGTTTGCCCTGTTATGTATGAAAAACACCCCAAATCAACCCACTAAAACTCTAAAAGGTAAAATAAGTGAACAATGTCACCTCCATTATTAAGATTGTTGAGACTAATCAATTAAGTACAATGTTTAGATTGAGACTAATCAATTAAGTACAATGTTTAGACTATAATTATACCAAAAAGACAAGTAACTTTTATTAAAATCTTTTACGGTTTTTCTTTTTGCAGACAGACCATCCATCTCACATAAATTTTTAAAAAAGAACATTACTCTTTTCAAGGATGAGTGGTTCTGGACAAAAAGTGACACATACGATTGTTATTTTTTCCATTTACATTCCCTCAGTTTATCCGAAATCCTTGATCCTTTAAGGATTATCCTTCATCTTGTTCCTTTTTGTTAGATTTGAAAGGCTTTAAAGTTTGATGAACTTGGCATTTTAGTGGCTACGATCAGCTGTCCAAAAATTTTTATCACACCATCTAGTGACAATCTTGTTCTTTTTAGATATTGCTTGTGAAAATGTTGTCGGCTTAGAGGAAATATTACAAAAGTTCCGGATAATATTCTATTTATTTTTCTTACTATATGTTCTCTTGGGCATTCTAGAAGCAAGTAAAGGTTTGCTTTGATGAATTGTATGGTCAAAAAAAGTACATGACTTGATTAAATATATTTTCTTCATGCAATGAGAATTGCAAGGTTTGACTTATATAGTGTAAGGAAACTGTTTGACTATCATCACGTACCCAAAACACTCTTTAACTTCAATAAAGACGAAGTAACAGAATCTTGTACACTTAAATTAGTACAATTTCTTCTTGATAATGATGATAATGAGCAAATAGTCATTTAACATGAAAGCTTGTAAAAGAGGAAACATTGCGCTTTCCATAATATTCCAGAATCAAGAGCTTTGCAAGTTTGGAGGTTTTATAAAACCATTGTCTTTGGATCATAGTGTAAGTTCAAGGGGTTGTTTGGATGTGCAATTTGATAGCGCTTATGTGATAGCTGTGAGTAGAGAACAGTGTTTGAATATGTTTATGCTTTTTGAAGTAGTAATAATCTGATGAGTGTTTGCCAAAAGCTTGATTAAAGATGTTATAAATAACTTTCACAAAAATGACATTTTTGTGAATCAAAGTAGAGGCATAGAAATTTCTCATATTATATTAAAACAAGGGGTCAGTAGGAAACTTTATTTTGCCCTCTTATAGTTAATTTTGTTTCAGTTGGTAAAAAAATGATTATCTATCTCAGTATCCCCTAAATAGTTTTCAACCATTAAGAAGTGATTGTGACTTTTAGATAATCGGACCTCAACATAAATCCAAACACTCCCCTAATATAAATTTAACAGTGGGATATGAACCATCACCAGGCCTTACGAGTTGTGTTTCATTGTAATCATATAATTTTAAATTTAAGTGTCTCTATTCACACCCTAAATTATTTTATAGGATAATGCAGCTTCTTTGAAGACTCAACTTGAACAGCAGAAAGGTGTTGTGGAGAATCTCGTTAACAATACACGGGTGTGTATTGCTTTCTAATACATCGTTTTCTTTTCTCCAAAAATTATGTTTTTTAAGATTTGCACAAATATTCATCATTTTTAAAAGTATACATCATTCCCTTCAATATATTCTACTACATTTTGTGTTGTCATATGAATGCATTCCCTTCTGTTTACAGCTTCTTGAAAGCAAGATACAAGAGGCGAAGTCTAAGAAAGATACCCTGAAAGCACGGGCACAATCTGCAAAGTTTGTTCTCTTCCTTCTGCCATTAACTTTTGATATTTTTAGTTGGCAAAATGGGTGGATTGTATACAAGGCCAAGTCGCAAACACTAGTGTTTCTTTTCTTGAATTTCACAATTACCTAGTTTTATAATATGATTAAAATAAAACCTTTCATACATGGTGATAATCTAATATTTGAAATAAGATGATTTAAGAGGTTCCATGCATTTTGAGTACATCCTAGGTGACTTTCAGCCCAAATGACCCCTTCGACCTATTCAACCTTTTTTTCATTCTAATCATTTTTTTTCAAGTTTTACCCGTTCAACCTCTTTTGAGGCAAAGTACCATTAGCCATAATGGGTCAAAATTGTCACTTCTAGATTATGTTGAGATATCCCAAATTAATGTTTGTGGGCCCTTTTTCTATCTCCAGGACTGCAACAAAAGTAAGCGAAATGTTGGGTAATGTCAATACAAGCAGTGCTCTTTCAGCATTTGAGAAGATGGAGGAAAAAGGTTCCCATCTTCTGTCCTGATCATAAAGCAAAATTAATTTGCAAATTGTAAAACTATCAACAAGGAATAGAGGTGGCAATATGAGCGGGCTGGTTAACGGGTCAAAACGAGTTTCGATTGCAGCTAGTAGAGGGGGTAACATTTTTTTGTGGTAACACTATTTTGTTCATTTTTATAAAATGTTTCTAAATAATGAGTGTTAATTATGATACAAAAACTATATTATTGAAAATTAAGCTTAATCACCTAATAAAACAAAATTCAGGAGGTTGTATGCACTAAAATTGTTAATAAAAAACACTTTAGGAGGTTGTATGCACTAATATTTAGCTTTAGACAAATTTCAACCATTTCACATGCTCCCCATTAATCTAATTTTTGTATGGACCTTATCGAGATATAACACAACCCAAAATCAACCCTTTAATAAGTATATGACTATGTGAGTTGAAATTGCCACCTTTACCAATTTGCCTATTGTCATGACTACCACTGAGATGGCCACTGATCTTGGTGTTTATAAGGTTCCACAGTTCCACTATTGTCATTACTAAAGGGTATCTCTGACATTCTAATGATATGGTACCTTTAACTTTCTTTGTGATAGGCTGATAGCTAACATCTACCAGATTTTAAAATAAAAAATTAACAATTTTGATATGCAGTTTCAGTTTTAGCTAACTTTGTTTTTATTTGTTCTGGCTCTAGTTATGACCATGGAGTCCCAAGCAGAAGCACTTAGTCAGCTAAGTACAGATGATCTTGATGGAAAGGTACGTTCTTATCCTCACTTATTTTCTTCTTGGTGATGTATTCGATTCAAATATACTTCACTGCTACGTTTATATTAGGTTTGAAATTGAATGTCATTAATTCATCACAACTACGAACCATTAATTAGGTAAACCTGATTAGCCCACAACTAGCATGATTAATTCACATTTACTCTGAAAATTTTGGTTAAGCAAAGCAACCTTTAGTAGGGATTTGGAGGATAATGGTATTTGAAAGAAGGATATCTGCTTGCTTGTGTACTTTCGCAGTTTGCAATGCTGGAGAGCTCATCTGTCGATGATGATCTTGCAAACTTGAAGAAGGAACTATCTGGAAGCACAAAGGTATCTTCCCTTTTTTTTCCTCATTTTTCAACATTGTGTGTATCTTTTTAAATCTAGTTTATGAGTTTTAGTAATATTCTAGTTTGGTGTCTTATTACTCAAGAGCTTTGCAATTCTCGTTGATTAGAAATCTAGGCTGTCCCAAATCATAAACCCTAAAACCCTGAACCCCCAACCTAAAACCCTAAACTGTAATGACTCACTTGTTAACTTCTGTTAATTACTTGAGTATTGTTTTTGCGGATTTATCTTTATATATATATATATATATATATATATATATATATATATATATATATATATATATTATTTTCCTAATTCCACTTTATTTATTTATATTTTTTAATTTTTAGTTCGAGGTTTAGTAATATTTTAGTTAGGTGTCTTATTTCATTTAGGAGTTTTCTTGATATGGTCAATCAGGGATCGAAATAAAATCCCAAACCCTAAACCTTA
The DNA here is from genome assembly GCA_025506505.1 of Flaveria sonorensis. Classification (NCBI taxonomy): domain Eukaryota; kingdom Viridiplantae; phylum Streptophyta; class Magnoliopsida; order Asterales; family Asteraceae; genus Flaveria; species Flaveria sonorensis. The sequence goes on along the minus strand of CM046425.1, from coordinate 18,788,708 downwards.
ACGATTAAATTAACATGTTCTATTGTTCATTCTAGTTCTTCCACATATTTATTTTTTCTGTGATGGAAAATTGGACTATGGCAATTGTTCTTAGAATAATATTATGAACAGAAGGGAGATCTACCGCCAGGGAGAACTGTTACTGCCTCAAAAGCAGCATATCCGTTTCCTGACGTGGAAATTGAAAACGAGCTAAACGAGTTAAGGCAAAGAACCAGGGACCTCTAGAGAAATTATTAATCTTTGCACCAGAATCAGATGTTAGTTCATCAACTTATTGGAGGAAGTTCATATTTTGTTTATGTAAAAATGGTTATGGAATGAGTGTTCATACTGTTTACCATTAAAGTTGCAATGAACTTGCCTTTAGTTCTGCTTCAGTTTTATGAGCTTTTTGATAATTGATTAAACAGAGCAACTTTGACGTAACAGATATGATCTTTATACTGCTTTTTTACCTGTTTTGCATCATGTAATTAGATTCAGTTATCTTTTAAAAGATTAATTTATTTAGAAAACTATTGAATCAAATTTGGACTCGGTCACAAATTACTATCATCAGATGTATCATACTTCGCACCCTTACTCCCTCTTTTGTGTATTTGTCGGTGTACGGAAGTAGCTTGCACAGTACACTCTTGCAGACGAGTATAGTAGGGCGTATCCACTCACAAGTCTCTTTGGCCCTGTTATGCTCAAACCTATAGAACAACTCGAACACAAATCGGATATTACAGTAAAACGTCTTTAAATAATGTTGGCCCCGAGGTATTTTATTAATTTAACGAGATATTATTATATTGATAAATTAAAAAAAATATTAATTTAAAGAGTTGATTTATATTCGTGAGCAACTTTAAAATTAATGCGTTAACTTAGAGATGGGCAAACCGGGTTTTGGGCCGTACCCGGGCCCGGGTACAAACTGGGTTGGGCCCAACCGGGTTTTTTTTGTACCCGGGTATTGGTGAACCCGGGTACGAACCCGGGTCGGGTTCACCATCATAAAAACCCTACCCGGTATACCCGGGTCGGGTCGGGTCGGGTCCGGGTCGGGTATGAACACCGGACCTATCTTCTCTTTTTCTTATCTTTTCTTTTCTTTTTTTCCTTTTTATTTTTCTTTTCTTATGTTCAAATCTTGAGCATAAAAAGTTACACTTATAATATACAAATATTGAATACTTTTTATATAAAACATTTGAATAACAAAGAAATTTAAAAAGAACATAAAAGACATATAATATTAAAACAACTTAAAAATACATAAATGAATCAATAAAAAATAACAATATCGTCTAATTTTATTTTCTACGAGATGCTTGATCAAATGTTAATTCTTCATCGGATATGTCAGAAGATACTTCTTCTTCTACCTCTTCATCATGTACTTTAACTTCGAGTGTAATTTCGTTTTCGAGGCTTGTTTGGTCTTGTATATGATCCATTGCGTCTAAGTGATCCTTTAAACAAATGCACATCTCCACTGCTTTCGGAGTTAATCTTGTTCTCCGTAATGATATTACCCTGCCACTAAGAGAAAAAGCAGATTCCGAAGCTACCGTAGAAGCTTGGACGCTTAGTAAATCACGGGCCATAGCAGAAAGAATCGGAAATTGAGATTCTTTTCCTTTCCTCCAGCCAAAATATCGAATGCACGATAATCTTCAGTAGTCATAGTGGAAATAAAATCCGTTCCACTATATCTACCGAGCTCACTTGTTGGGGTGTTACCCCTTTGACGTTTAGCCGTCACATCCCGAACAACATTCAACATAGTCAAAACAGGGTCTTTAACCGAGGTACTAGCACTTGAGGTTGATCCGCTTGGCATGGTTATGTTTACGTTAGGCCCATATCTATTTAAATAAAAATTATAAATTGTTTTCAAACTTTCATTACAATTTTCTTTTGCCTCGTTTGAAAAATTAGGGTTTTCGTCATGCATATCCAAATTTTCATTTATCTCATTTATCAAACATTCAACCCCGCAACATTTAGAAACGGATTTAAAGCGGCGGCACATGTAAAAACGGGTGGTAACTCCTTAAAATATTTTTTAAACTTTTCTTTTATTGGTTCTATCATTTGATTAAACATATTATTTTTATTTTGAAAATTTTTAAAATTCAAAGACATAAAATATAATTCTTGAAGCACCGAATAACTAGTGGAATAATAAACTCCCGATAATTTTGTTGTTGAGTTTTTAAAAACCTCAAGAAACTCGGATAGACGTTGAAGATTCTCCCAACCCGCATCCGGAAATGGGTCGGCTTCATCATTATCCGAAAGACTATTATGAAAAGCTTTCAAAGTGCCCTTTTGTTTTAAAGCACATTCAAACATGTGACAAGTCGAATTTCACCGAGTAGGTACATCCCAATTAGGATCTAAAAATCTAGATTCCGTATCCTTACAAAGTTGTTTATAATCTTGATATCTTCTTCTACTTTTTTTAAAAACGTCATGTAACATAAATCGAAAAGCTTTAGTAAAGTTATCAACATATTGTCCGGATAGTCCGTCTTGCACTACTAAATTAATTATATGTGCAAGACAACGAGTATGGAAAAAATCACCGTTTGCAATCGGAAGATATTTTAATTTTAATTTTTCAACCGCGGTTGTGTTGTTAGAAGCGTTATCAAATGCAATTGAAAAATGTTTATTTTGTAACTTAAAAGTATTTATTACATTATCTAAAAAGTAAAACAAAAATTCTCCGGTGTGTGGATACGGAAAAAGATCAAATGCAATCGTACGTTTCATCAATTGCCATGAATTGGGATCCACCCAATGAGCGGTGACGCAAAGGTACGATTCGGGTAAACCGTGTGGAGCCGACCAAACGTCACTAGTTAAGTTTACACCGGTATTTAAATTTTCAAATAATACAATTAAATCATTTTTTGCTTGTTTCCATAATTTTAAACAATAGCGTCTAAGTGTAGTACGACTTACGTGGGTGTAACGAGGTTGAAGCGTCTCTCGAATTAAGTTGGTCAACCGAGGATTGTCAAAGTTACTAAAGGCAAAGTTTCTTGAATCACGAACTTCGCCATTCTATCTCGAACCGTATTAACATCGTAATTAAAGATTCCACCGTCTCCACCCAATTGTGTTTGTTGCGAATTCGGATTACTTTTCAACGACTTACAAAACTTCTTGCTAATGTGTTTGCTTAAAGTCGTGTTAGAATCTTTAGCAAGCAAAGTTTCACAAAACTTGCAACGAGCCTTTACAGACCCGTCACTCAACTCAACCATATCCCAATTGCACCAAACATCCATGTTACGATTGTGTGCAAGAACACGAACGACGGTTGGAGAGTTTGACGAACCTTGACCAACGGAAGATTGTGATTGAGCCATATCAAGATTGAAGAGAGTGAAAGTGTAAAACGAGATTAAACGAGAGTATTTTTTTTTTTTTTGCGTATATTTTTGCGTTTGAGACTTGGGTACTAAACCATATCAACCCACACCTATTTATACTAACTTATAAGGCTAAAAGAGACAAAAAAAAACGGTAACAAATCGGGGCTAACGGCTATATAGCCGTTATTAACGGCTAGATTTAAAAAAAAAAACGGTTAAAACCGGGTCCAACCCTGGTTCAATGGGGTCGGGTCCGGGTCGGGTTAGGGTCGGGTTCTACCAAAATCTAGAAAAATATACCCGGTTCCAACCCTACGGTTTTTTTCGGGTCCAAACCGGGTACACCCTATACCGGGTCGGGTACACCTGGTCGGGTCCATACCCGGGTATTTTGCCCACCTCTACGTTAACTTTCAAAATTTCTATGTCCGTTCACTTACTTATTTGAATAAAAGAACCTTTAAAATTCTAATGTACATTGACACATTCATGAATTTATCAAGTTTAATGTACATAGATCTTAATTTCATGTACATGTACTAGACAATCTTAAAATTTTAAAATATTTTTGGTAATTATTAATTTATAGTTACGCTGGAACTAATATATTTACATTGGGATTTCAAAAAATTTATTATCTTATTATTTTATCAATTGAGGTCCAATTTTGTACTAGTCTCAAGTTATGACCGGACAAATTATTAATTTTATCGATGTTATTAGTTTATGGAGTATTAAATTATAAAGGTTTTACTGTATTACCACATTTATAACAACCATTATATGCAACACATTGGGTTCTAGCAATCCTCTTTTAAATGTTATTAATTGCATATTTACCCAAACTAAACGTAAAATTGCATATATCCTCTCCCTAATAAAATAAATTGCAAATATATTCATTTTGATTTGTTTTAAATTATATAATGTTTATATTACCCTTATTATAAAAAAAATACAAATATACCCATTTGGATTAAAAGTGCCAGCATGTTCAAACAAGTGCATATATGACCAAACAAAAAAAGGTGATCCCATATTCAAACAAACAAGCTGCCTAAGTTGAATTCACCAAATTCAAACAAGATTCATTTGTTTAAGGTGAAGAACCAAATCCCTTCAACTGTGAAAAAATCGTAAAAATTTGCATACAATTGCCTGTTTACTCACTTCACTACAACCTAACTATATAGTAGCATGTTCAAAATTTGTTTCGTTTAAGTGATAAACCAAATCAAATCATGTTACACAAATCAAAATCATGTTCAAAAGCATGTACCATATCGAATTGCACCTGTTCAAAATCATGTATCAATTTATATTTGTTTAGTCAAATCCTATTATAAATTACGATTGAAAAAAATATATATATACAAGTGTCATGTGGGGTCAATCATGTAGCAAATCCAACAGGAATATTTCATGTATACATAAAATAATTAAAAAAAAAATCCACTTACGATTGAAAAACAGAATGATATGCAAGAAGAGATTAAAAAACACACCTTGTTTTTGGCTGGATGATATCGGCTGGGAGGATAGTCGGTTGCAATTGAAAGGAAATCAGGGTTAATCACTATAATGCAATCCCTTTATTTTGCCGATTGTTTTGTAGTAGTGTTTTAAATCTTAAAAGGGTGATTTTATCATTATGAAAAATTTTGATAGTCGATGTGATATATGCAATTTTAATTTTGGTTTGGGTAAATATGCAAAATAAGTTTGTGCACAAAGGGATATACGCAATCTACCATATATAAACATACTTGATTCATAAAAAAATAAAAATAAAAAGTCACATTACACACATCATATTAGTGAGACTTTAACTCTATACACAACACAATCAAACAAGTCTACTCACAAGATTATATTAACCCCTAATCATGCTTATTCCAAAAAGAAAAAGAAATAAAAGTCACATTATCACATCATATTAGTGAGACTTTAATTCACTTTCACATAACACAATCAAACATGTCCATACATAAAAACTCTATTTACTCACCATCATGCTCAAATCAATGTTATAAGCATCACTTAATTCACACAGTAGATATCCATATATCCATAAAGGGGTCGTGTAATTGCTCAGGTTTTCTCGTTGAACCTTCAATTACACATGATTTCTTCCCTTGATATTGACCACCTAAAGTCCACACTTTATCATGTCAAAAATTCAAGTCCCAAACTTACAACTCAACAACTTCATCAATTCATTCCGGATAGGAAGCAATTTCCGGTGTATTGAATAATATCTAAAGGATTGACTTTCTCTTACAAGAAGATAATGTTGACCTCAAAGCTTTGATTTGCCACTCAAACGATGGCTGGATTAGAAGGTTAATAACCAAGTTTTCTATCTCCAATCTATGAGAAATCTTCTCGGCAGTAATATCGTGTCTCCCCCTTCTTATGTATTTAAATGGAGTAGCTGGGTACCTAACAAAGTGAATGTAGATATCTTGAAATTAAAGCCCGGATAAATTGAGAGTCGTGTGATTACTTTCAGATCGAAATTATTTGATGGTTCACCCGAATATCTCAATCGGATACAACTTAGATTTTGATCAAGATCAAAGTACGTATTTTGATGTGATCCAAATTATACATATAAAACATATCAATTGCATATTAAATATTTTCAAAACTTTTAGTGCAAGAGTTGAATTGATATCTAAATCATTTAAATTGTGTTTTTAGGCTTGAGAAAGACCAAGATAAACAAAAGAAGCTTAAACAAAGAGAAAGTTGAAGAAAACAAGCTCCGAAATTCAAGCATGGGATCGTGCCCCATTAGGTACGCCCCCATGACCAGTCTGAAACACACCCCGTGCTTAAATTAGCACACCTCCGTAATTGGATATCTGACAGGACAAAAAGTATTGTCCCCCAAAAGCAGTCACGGGTCATGACCACCCCAATCACGGGGTTGTGCACCATGAGTCACGGGGACATGCCCGACACACTCTTCAAGTACGAACCGACCAACTTTCGTAAGCATTGTACTAGCATGGGGTCGTGCCTTTTAGGCACGGGGCCGTGCTTAAACACTCCAGATAGCCTATAAATAGGATTTGTCAGGGTTTGGATCATAAGCCACAAGGCTTGAGCATCTAATCACAAACCAAAAATGAGTCACGAAATAACCTAAGGGTTTAAATCCTAAAGCCGCAAGGCTTTGGTACCCAGTCACAATCAAATGATTTATGAATCAAACCTTAGGGTTTAGATTTAAAGAAGCCTTAAGGCTTTAGCACCCGGTCATGACCAAGTGAATCGTGGATCAAATCTAAAAGTTTATATACATAGAAAAGCCACAAGGCTTTAGTACACAGTCAAAGCCTAATGGCTAAGTCACCCACCCACAACTTGGTAAATAAAAGGCCTAGGTTACAACATCAGCTTGTCGCGCCTACGTAGACCTTAAGATCTAAGTAACCAAATCACCTAACCATGAATGGGTAGATCTTAATGCCTAAGTAACCAAGTCACCTAACCATGACTAGGTAGACCTCAAGGCCTAAGTAACCAAGTCATCCATCCATGACTGGGTAGACCCTTAAGGATTAATGCTTAAGGCACCTAGCCATGACTACATAAATATTATAGCTTGATGGCTAAGCTGTTAGTCATGTGTGCCCTCAAGACCATGAAGCTAAGTCACCTAGTCTTAGCTAGATAGGACTCAAGGCCATATGGCTGAAACACCCAACCTTGGCTGGATAGACCTCAAGGCTTCATGTTAAAGTCAACCAACCTTAGCTAGAGAGAATCAAGGTCTAACTTCCAAGTCACCTGGTTATGGCTAGATTAACCTAAAGGTTATATCATCCACTCATAACTTGATGCGGATTTATACCCAAATATTAGGTGGGAAGACCATATTTAATATGAATTTTTATCACTAATAACCAATGACAAACTGGCCTCAAAGGTTGACCTATCAGAAACATTCATATGGAAGTAACACAAAAAAACTGAAGAAAGGAAATGGAATGTCAAACTAATGATATAACAAATCACCACCATCAGTAAAAAACCATCAATAAAAAGTAAGAAATAAATTAATATAGCATTATAAACCATAACACTAACTAGAGGACATGATAGGGTAACATTGTTTATGTCCTAACCACAACACGAAAGATTTAAAATGACATAAGTACCAATGGCGACTTGAAGGAAGACAAGACTAAGTTACAAAACAAAGGGATAAACAACCTAGCCATGGAATGAAAGATCTAAGGAACACAAGTCCTAACCATGATAGAAAGGAAGACAAGCCCAAGTCACAACACAATCATGGAAGATATGGAGAAGCCTCCCACACTTATAGTAAATGAACTAGCTAAGATGAAGCAAGAGCAACCTAGGTCGGTAAGTAACTACGATAGAATCGTGGAACATTTGGAGAAGCCTCCCACACTTATAATAAACGAACTACATAAGATGAAGCAAGAGCAAGCTAGGTGAGTAAGTAACTCGTTATCATCAAGGAATATTGTCAGACCCAATTCGATAAGTCTAAAGGCCCGCCCCAAGCCAAAATAATGACATAATGATAGTACATGCTAGGAAGCTAATGTCAACTAATACCAACAAAGATAATTAATACCACCTGAAAGCCCTTTGCACCAAAAATGGTAGGACTACCTGCATGAGATGGTCCAAACTTACACATTTCACAACAAACTTTCCTATATAGGTAAACACCAGTAAGAGCCATCTGCCCCAAGTTATACATCTTCTTCAACTCCAAACTCTTATACACATTTTTTACTCTCATTCTTACTCTCACTCTACTAGCTTGTTATGGCAGATTTATAGTTACATATTTGTAATTATGTTTGATAATCTTGTCTACATACTGAGTTGAGCATCAGAGTGCCCTCAAAGCATAAGGTCTTAAAAAGTTTCCTGTGTATGCAACTCATATGCTTGAGAAACTGAGAAACGATGTGAACCACCAACAAGACGAATCTGAACCGAATTGAGTCACTCTATACTACTTTTTCATCTAAGCCCCCTGTGTGATGATTTTGAAGTAATAAACACATAAATATACTTAAAATTCAAGCGAATAGATTTTCTTCCCAACACCACTAGTATTTTGAATGTAGTCGTAACCATTAAAATTCCTGTAATAAACTAGTAATTTGAGCATAACTTTGGAGATGCAATTTGTAATTATAGTTTTATTTTAATAATAATTGGTATAAGCCCCCCGTGTGATGATTTTGGAGTAATAAACACATAAATATACTTAAAATTCAAGCGAATAGATTTTCTTCCCAACACCACTATTCTTCAATAAGATGAAAACACTCGAAGTATTTTGAATGTAGCCGTAACCATTAAAACTCCTGTAATAAACTAGTAATTTGAGCATAACTTCGGAGATGCAATTTGTAGTTATAATCTTATTTTAATAATAATTAGTAAAAGTAACTTGTGCATTGCAAGGGGACACAAAGTCAGATTGACTTAAAATAAAAATATAGATAAGAATAAGCACCACGATGAACGGTGAAATGATATAAAAATTGAAAATGCATATAATTTATTTAAAAAAAAGCAATAAAACAAAGAAATAAAAAGAACAAAAAAGAATATAAATTCGTAGTATAAGAAAACAGAAAGATAATAATAATAACATAAAAATACGAATTTATACCAAAAATGAAATAAACAATAAAAATCACCTGAACAGCTTAAAAAGATGGATAGTGAGATTCGAAACAATGCAAGCCACACCACAGACATGTGCACTAACCACTGAAGCACCTAGCAAAAAAAATTGAATTAACATGAAAGGAAGTTGATCAAAATAAAAAAAAAAAAAATACAACACAAGCTTGCAATGCAGACTTGTACTCAAAGCTTCCTGACTTGTTCCTGAATACCGTAGTTACGAACATTGTAATTTAATATAGAGTAAATTACACAAACACCCTGGGGTTTTCATTTTTGCAACTTCAGTCCCCATTTTTTAACAATTACAAATGCGGGCTTGAACTTTGCATGGTCTGCACATCGACAGTCCCTAGCACTAACAAAAGTTAACTTGATCAGTTAAGTCAATGTAAAATGACCAAAACACCCTTATCTTTAAAATAAAATTACTCAAAATAATATTATTAATGGGACCTACGTTATTTAAAATTAAAAAAAAAACAAAAACAAGACTAAACAATTGCCCACCCACCGGTCACCCTTTTCAGCCTTGTTTTCTAACAACCCTCCGACCATTATTTCTATAGTCGTCGCCATCACCACCACACATTATCATCACCACTATCACACCCTAAGCCATTTTTCCCACAACCATTACCAACACCACCCCATCCTTTCTGCCTGAAACCATCGAACCCCCACCAAACCCCATCACATCCTACTATTCTAAAAACCATTAATAACATGGTCGTGATTGACTGGTGGTGATGGTGATTGTGAGCGGTGGTCGTGGTAATGACCTGTCATGATCGTGATTGTGAGCGGTGGTGGTGGTAGTGACCTATGGTGGTGATTTCGGCGACGTCCTACTCCTAGTGACCCGATTCACCCCTCTACCTCAACCCCTCAATCTTGCAAGGTTTAGGAGATCGAAATCGGAAGTATAATCTTCCCTTGAAATAGCACATCGTAATCCAGATCCAGATCTTCTAAGATGGTGAGCGGCGGAGAGGAACTGGTAGGGTCGATGGATGATGGCCGGTGGTGGCGGTGTCAAACCCAATCTGCGGTGGTGGTGACATTGATGAACTGGTTAGTGATGTCGGCGATTTCGAACCAGGCCGCAATCCAGATCCAGTTCTTCTAATGATGAACTGGTCGATGATGAGGATGATGATGAACTGATTGAGATGATGCCGAAGATTCGATTTCCGGTGGCAACCATAAGGTGGCGGTGGCCGTCGTACGGTGGTGGTGCTTATGGTATTAGAGAAGCTTTTAGGTTATTTTTTGATGAGTTATTTAACTTTTTATTTTATCTTTATATTTGTGTAGGAGGGTATTTTTATCATTTTTAAACACTTAACAAAGAAATTAAACGTGTACTTTTTGCATAGTTCAGTCCTACATCTGTAATTTATAAAAAATAAGGATTGAAGTTATAATACGCGTAAACTTCAGGGACTCTCTGTTTAATTTACTCTTTTATATATATAGTAATATTGAACCTAGCCATGTTAAAGAGTTTACTTTTTCTACCAAATCATTCAAAATGGAAACCAAGAAGAAAAAACATGATGGACTAAAAATGAAACAACTGAAATCGCAGGGCATCATTTCATAATTTGTTTCTTCATCAAAGGGTTACCGATCCCCCAAGCTACTACACTTTGATAAATCCTCTTCCTTAAGAACTCGAATCAACAATTGTATCTGCAACCCCTATTTCTCCTTTCAAACTCACCGATTAATTTGCTTTCGAAATCCATCGTTCGAAATCGTTCAAGAGAGCGATTGAGAGTTTATTTGTTCGAAATCCATCACCGATTCGTTTCCTTAAGATGTCGGTAAGCTCTCTTCTCTACCTACCAATTACTTGTTTATTTGTTCGAAATCGTTCGATTTCACAACAGTTCTTACGATTTCAGATAGATTGACGTATATCGTTAGTGAGGTTCGATGATGCGTTTGCTAGTGCCTTATGTTTATAACTGATGAATAAAATAGCAAATAGTCGATTGAGAGTTTTTAATTTTGTATCATTCTTGTATCTGACATCACTTTGAATGTGTTGAATTTTAATTGGTATTTTCGCCATACAATCATTAGTATTAGGGCAGTTTTACTTGTGAAATGGTTTCAAGTGCTCGTTGTCAAGTTGCCCCTTTGGTTGTATGATCGTGTGCCTTTTAGGGTGCTTCAGGAACGAACATCTCAGTGCTATAATTGTAACACAAAGAATGATTAATGTGATTTCTGTGAACAGATTTTCGATTACAATGGAAGTGCCTTGGTGGCGATGGTAGGAAAGAATTGCTTTGCTATTGCTAGTGATAGGAGGCTTGGTGTTCAGCTTCAAACCATAGCTACAGATTTTCAACGTATTTTCAAGATTCATGATAAGCTTTTCTTGGGTCTCTCTGGTCTTGGCTCAGACGCTCAGACACTGTAAGTGTTTATGTCACTGAATTAGGGTTTCACAGTAACAAAATTATTGTATGTAGTTATTGGCTTGTTTTTTTTTTATTTTGTGTTATTGTAGCCATCAGCGGCTTGTGTTTCGTCACAAACTGTATCAGCTACGGGAAGAAAGAGATATGAAGCCTGAAACTTTTGCTAGTCTCGTGTCTGCTATGCTGTATGAGAAAAGGTTAAGAGTAAAACTTAGTTTTTGTATTAGTGTGTGTGGGTTAGAGTTGTATCATTATCCTTTTATTTTGAATTTAAACCATTGTTTTTAGTTTTTAGAACTATTAGCTACCTTGTCTGTGCCATGAAAAGCATTAAATTTTTTCAGGAGAACTTCAGGAGCCTCTTGCTCGTGCTAACTGAAGTTCCTTTTTAAAAGGAAAAATCTTATTCATACCTGAATTATGCATATGCAAAGAGTTCTCAGTTAACTTCTAAATGGATTCATTCCTATCTTCTAATACTGTTTATGTGCTTAAAAAAGCCGGAGGAAGTATATTTAGTTTCATAACAAACACAAGCAATGGCAATAAATAGAGGGGTGGAATTTGTGACAAGGTTTTTTATCATTTATGAACTTGAAAAGCAATGAATTTGACCTAAGTGGTAAACTGGCAGTTTCTGATGGCATGAATTTGGCTATGGCAATCAGAGTTTTCCAAGTTAGAACATTGATAGTATAAACTGTTAATGTACATTATTGTTTCTTTTTCTATGCACTGTATTAACATTAGTAACCCTATATTTATGAATGTCATGTCACTACATTACAATTCATGATCCATATTAAGGGTGTGCTGTTGTGCATGTGTACAGTCAATATACATGGATTACTGGCTTTGTATCTCTTATAGAACTTCTAATAATGAAAAATTCAATAAATAATTGCCAGCCTCCTGTCATAAATTTTTTTATAATGGGATATAACTACATTGCAATCCATGTTAAGACTGTGTATTGCAGTCTTGTTAGTGACTTTTTTCCTCCTCTTTCGTGATAGACAAAGTTCATATATATCATTAATATGGATTAATAGAATTTACTATTATTTTGTAGGTTTGGTCCTTATTTTGTCCAACCTGTGATCGCTGGATTGGGAGAGGATGACAAGCCATTTATTTGCACAATGGACTCAATTGGAGCAAAGTATGTCTATCTTTCTATGTTTTTATTATTAATCGTACTTTTTATTAGAAGCAAATATATTGTAGGACCAAATGCTGAAGACACCTGTATGCGCTTTTGGAAAAGTTTATATTTCTAGAATCACTTGTTGATGAGTATATTAATTTTTTTTTTGGCAGAATTCACGTGCAGATTGAAGTTTATCATCACGTTTAATTCAAATGTGTAACTGAAATGTGATGTGTTAGATATATGATAATAAGTTATTTTTCGAAATTAATTTTGCAACCATGAATATTATGCACTTGGGATTTAAAGAACTACTTAATTATAATTCTGGTAATTTATTTATGATGAAACTGAAATATATATGATAGCTGGCATTAACCTTTGATCTTTTCTTTTATGAAAATGAAACAAAATCATAGAGAGCTTGCAAAAGATTTTGTGGTGGCTGGGACCGCATCAGAGTCTCTTTATGGTGCTTGCGAGTCAATGTTCAAGCCTGACATGGTACATTTCTCTATTCTTGTTCTTTTAGTTTTTCATTTTTCCAATGCTGTAAGACAACTTTGCAACTAGCCTTGTGTAATTAACGATATATCTATGAGCCATTAGATAATTAGTATTGAAGATTCAGGAATGCATCTTAAAAGTCACCTTTAATTCTAGAGATAGGAGTTTCAACTCATTTCATAATAGGGGACCAATATGTGTTGTCCTTGTTGATTACACATCAAATTGTTATATAGTAGAAAAAAACTATGAAGGAAATGGGTCAAATGGGTCGACGAACCCCTATATTTAAAATGCTTATAACCTGCAAAATCGATCTATATATTGAACGGTTAGATTATTATTTTGATAACTTGATTTTTGTAATCATGCTTTCTAATACATTTTTCAATGAATGGATTATAAAAAAATGTACTAACAGGTCAACCCAATCTTGAAAGTGATCTGTTACCACTTATCCAATCCACCTGTTTTTCCAGTATGAAATAAGTCAATAACTAGAATTTTAAACCCATTTGATCCATACGTAACCCAACAGTTTGCCACCTGTACTCTTCACCAACTGTGTCATATACTCATATGTCTCTACTTGTTATTATGTATCCAGGATCATGAGGAGCTCTTTGAGACCATCTCACAGGCACTTATATCATCAGTTGACCGTGATTGTTTGAGTGGTTGGGGAGGACATGTCTACATTGTGTAAGTTTCTATACAAGTACACAACAGGAGTGTTTGGATTTTTGTTTTGATTTTATCTCAAGTTGCAATTATTGATTTTTAATTTGGGATAAGCATATTGTGCTTCTGTTTACTTTATCTAATTGTTTAGGGGTTGTATAATCCATTTCATACCTACTGCAACAAAGCTAAACTTTCATCTAAAATACCTATCTACCCATTCATCTTAACTTAATTTTAGAAACTTTTACCCCATATCTTACAAATCTTCTCTTTTTTCACATTTGGGTATATTATATGAATGGAATAATTAATCAACCAAAATTAATTAGACACCCAAACAACTGATTATCCGATTAGTGGCACATTTATTCCAATTGCTCAAAATCACCATATAATCACTTTTATAACGCTTATCCAAACACCATCTACATCTTTTTTGAATTGTATTTGATTTTTAGTGGTCAAATGGTCAACAACATAAGGGCATGATGCATATAATTGAAGATATTCTTCTGATATTATATGTGCTTTTGCTGCAGGACACCGACTGAAGTGACTGAAAGAATTTTGAAAGGGAGAATGGATTGAGTAAGCTTGTTTACACAAAGTTGTTTAGCCTTAATCTTGTATGGCTTTGGATTTGAAGTGGGTAAGCTTCGGCATCGAATTAAGGTTCATGTAGTTTGGTGTCCGATTGCTTATTATTTCAGAAGTTATTTTGTGCTTTTGACTTGAAAACCTTGGACCAAATTTCAGACTTCTTATGGTATTATTCTGTAACAGTAGATCTTGAATGAATGTTCTATTTTAAGCCTGTCTATCTTGGTTCCTTAAGCATGATTACTCGTGGCTAGAGTTTACGCTTCTAATCGGCGTTGGATTTGAGTTATGTTTTATTTCTAACATGAGGATTTATAGCTATAGATGATTGTGATTTGATGAGATGGTTTCTTATAAATAATTCTAACCAACCATCTTATATTGATGATAAATCTATTTAATTTGAAATGTCTGGAGTAAAAATAAGTGACCATCCATTAATTTGTGGTATCTTGGGTGCATTTCCCTACTCTTTCGGATAGTGTCTTCTCTTAGTTGCTACAAACAAATTTGTTCTTCTGGCTCATCATTAATTTTAATTTTGCTTCTTAATATTTGTCAATTTTAATTTTACTCTTTAATGTTTGACAAAAGTAATTATTTTTTTTTAAAAAATTTAAAAACATCAATTTAACTTCAAAAGTTTTATAAATTGTTTCAATTTCATTTTAAAATTATTATTTTAGATTCAAGTTGAAACAACTGATAAAATTTTTGAACGAAATTAAAACAAGTTATAAAACTTTTGAAGGTAAATTGATATTTTAATTTGTTAAAGGAAAATAGTGATTTATATTAAATCTCAGCAGAATCAAACTGAATTTTTAATATTATCATTTCTCAAACCTTGGGCCCGCAAATGCTTATACCAGCAGGCTTGTTTCTAGTTAAATTGTGTGGTAAATGAGCAACATTGGAACGTACATCTTAAGTGCAATTTGAAACGTGTGAAATCTTACTTGTACCTTCTGGTCTTGAGGTCCGAGATGAAGATAGACCTTTCGCTTAAGAGCATTTACGGTATTATTTCATTCTTCATCGTCATAATATAACTAAACATCACTCTTTTTTTTTTAATTTATCTTTAAATTTTGTTTAATGTATCATATCTCATTCTCTATTTCTATTTTGTTTTATACACAAACAATTATTTTATTATTGTTTCTTTTTTTTTTACACTCGTAAAAAGTAGATATGAAGACTCCATTGTGAATATTCTTATCTCATGAGATCTGTGGCTCAACTAGAGTATGCAAGTGCAATTGGTAGCATGATGTATACCACACATTGCACTCGTCCTCGCATTGCATTTGCTTTTAGCAAACTAAGTCAGTACACTGTAAACCCAGGTACTGAGCGCTGGAACGCAGTGAGTAGAGTAATTGGATACCTGAAAAGGACAAGCAATTTTGAATTGACATACACGTCATCATCAAGAATACTCGAAGGTTATTCAGATTCCAGCTGGATTGATCAAAATAATGATTCAAAATCCACAAGTGGGTGGATCTACACCCTAGCTGGAGGAGCTATTTCTTGGGCGAGCATGAAACAGATGTGTATTGCACACTCGACTATGGAAGCTGATTTCATAGCATTAGCTGCTGCCGGTAAGGAAGCAGAGTGGATTAGAGATCTACTTACAGACATCCGTCTTTGGGATGTACCAATGCCATCAATTCTCATGTATTGTGATAGTGAGGCCACACTATCGATAATATACAACGCAGTGTATAATGGGAAGTCAAGACATATTGGTCTCCGACACAATTTTGTGAGACAACTACTTGAAAGTGGTACCATCAAGGTTGTCTATGTCAAGACGTGTAAGAACTTGGTTGTTCCTCTTACCAAACCTCTGACGAGAGATTTGGTAGTAAATACCACGAGAGCCATGGGTCTAAAGCCACAATAGAATCGTTAGTGATGGAAACCTAACTTGAACATAGTGCCCTTATTTCTCAAGTTTAATGGGTAACAACAAAGTCACTTAATGATAGAAGGTACTATCAATTAATTTGATAGATCCATGTGAGGTAAGATAATACGTTGTTGCCGAGAACGAGGTTAAGCTAATGCTCTTAACAAAGTTTTGGAGGCATCTAAGCAACGAGGATGTTGTAAAACTTTGCCTATATGATCTAGAGGTGGTGCCGCCTCGAATGAAGATCTGTGGTTTATCTTCTAGAGGGTCATGAAAAGGATTTACAGCACACGACCATATTCGCGCTCAGTGAGAACGTAAAGTCGGCCGGTGATGTGTGGGGGTAAACCGAAGGGGGTCATCAGGTTCTTGGTTTAATTCCATAGGACACCAGTGAATCTGTCTTTTATTGTTTATCCACATAAACTGGGTTTAATCTCCGTAACACCCGAGTGACATCATTTGTTATAGTAAAAGGAAACATTCCAACTTGGTGGGGGATTGTTGGAAATTTACAAGTTGTAAATGTGCAAGTTGGCATGTTTACTTCTTGTCCCACATTGGTGGGGGGAAACAACTTTGAGTGGCTTATAAGGGGCTTTCCCTTATGGGTCACCAAAGTGGTGGTTGGGCCAAGAGAAGGGCTAAGCCCACACGCGCGCCGAGCCGAGACGGAGACGCGAGCTCGCGAATGGGCGTGTTTGATCTTGACTTAGTTACCAACTGTTTTAACAAATCTTGTGAGAATGTTTCAGGATCTACAGATAACTAGTCAACAAAAGGTCCTGATCTAAGATTTGAGCTGAGAATACCAAACAAGAAGACTACTTTAGCTCCAGTGGTGCCTAACCCTGCAACTGAAGCTCCTATCAGCACTAGCATGACAAATACTGCTGATTCAAATGAATTGCCTTCAAATTCCAGCTCAGAGGCTCAGAATTCAGGAGAAGGAACTTCAAATGCAGGAGGAGGAACTGGAGGTGGTGATAGTGATCAAGAATTTCTTGATGTTGATAACCACTCCATTGAAGACAATATGAATGATGTCACACACTCATTGGATCAAGTTTTTCTTGATAAGTGTGCTGATGTGGTGGGAGACACCTTATTGCCAGATCAGAATTTCTCAAATTTAGATCTGTCTAACCAACTTGCGGTGATCCCTCAACTTTGGATCCACAAGTCACATCCCACCACAAACATCATTGGAAATGTTGACTCAAGGGTAAGAACAAGAGGACAAACTCATGATAGCCATGTTTGTCTAAATTCTTGTTTCTTATCCCAGATAGAGCCGAAGAAGATTGATGAGGCTTTGAAGGATGGAAGCTGGATTGAAGCAATGCAAGAAGAGTTGCTTCAAATCAAAAGACAGAAGGTTTGGAACTTATGCCCTCTTCCTCAAGGGAAGTCTGTCATAGGTACCAAATGGGTATTCAGGAACAAGAAAGATGATAGAGGGATCATCGTCAAGAACAAAGCTAGACTAGTTGTCCAAGGATACACACAAGAAGAAGGGATTGATTATACTGATGTCTTTGCTCCGGTAGCAAGACTTGAAGCTGTAAGGATATTCCTGGCTTATGCTGCATCCTTGGATTTCAAGGTCTACCAGCTTGATGTGAAGTGTGCCTTTCTCTATGGGGTGATTGATGAAGAAGTTTATAGTAAACAACCACCTGGCTTTGCAGACCCAGATCATCCTGATTATTTCTGCAAGCTTGATAAACCCCTTTATGGTATGCATCAAGCTCCAAGAAAGTGGTATGAGACACTATCAACATACCTCTGTCAACATGGATACAAAAGAGGTACTATTGATGGGACTCTCTTCATCAAAGAAACAAGAAATGACACATTGCTAATTCAGATATATGTAGATGACATCATCTTTGGTTCAACTAATCCAAAGCTCTGCAAAGACTTTGAGATGCTGATGAAGAATAGATTTGAAATGAGTGCCATGGGGGAACTCAATTTCTTTCTAGGAATTCAAGTGAAGCAGGTTGAATATGGCATCTTCATCAGTCAGTCAAAGTATGTACAGGACATACTTACAAGATTCAAGATGACTGACTGTAAGGTTGCAAAGACACCCATAGCCAGAAACCATTCCGTTGGTCCTGATCTTGAGGAGAAGTGTGTTGATGAACATCTCTACAGGGCTATGATTGGGTCTCTTATGTATCTTACTGCTAGCAGGCCTGATATCATGTTTGCCACATGCATATGTGCAAGATATCAAGCCAACCCTAAGATGTCACACCTAATCACTGTCAAAAGGATTCTTAGATATCTCAAAGGTGCTCCAAATCTAGGCCTTTGGTATCCAAAGAATTCAGATTTTAATCTGTATGCTTACACAGATAGTGACTATGGTGGCTGCAACATGACTGCAAAGTCCACCTCTGGGGGATGTCAGTTCCTTGGTGGAAGGATAGTCTCTTGGCAATGCAAGAAGCAATCCTGTGTGTCTGCATCAACTGCTGAAGCTGAATACATTGCTGCTGCCAGCTGCTGTGCTCAAGTGCTTTGGATTCAGAATCAGATGCTAGACTATGGGTTAAATTTCAAGGAGACTCCCATCCACATAGACAACAACAGTGCCATCTCTATTACAGAGAATCCTATGCAACACTCAAGGACCAAACACATCAACATCAGGTATCATCTGATTAGGGATAATTTTGAAAAAGGGTTGATAAAACTAATCAAAGTTAACACATATGAACAATATGCTGATTTGTTCACAAAAGCTTTTAATGAACAAAGATTTAAGTATCTTGTATCAGTTATTGGGATGATTAACTTTGAATAGATTTTTCTTAATAACTTAATCGTTTTTATTTCCTAAAACTGTGTGTCCTAGGTTGTCTATTAGATCACTTCATAAGCCCAGTTCTCTTTGGAAGAAAAACGAACTTTTAAAATGATATCTCTTAGAATGATGAAAATTTACCTTCGGAAGAAAATTTATGTCTTTAAATCGTTTAAACAGCTCATCTGAGATTTACCTTCGAAAGAAATTCTTGAAGTATCTTCCAAAGCTTAAATTTTGGTATAAGTACTTAAATGCATTTTAGGAACAAATTTCTTCCGAAAGCAATTTAGTCTCAGAAGACTCATTTATTTCTTTGGAAGCCAAAATTTTCAAAACTCTTTGAAATATCTTCCGAAGCAAAATTGCCTTCGGAAGCTTTGATTGCAAAGCTTCCGAAACCAAAATTGCCTTCGGAAGTTTTTACTACTTCCAAGAAAACTAACTTTTTGGGCGCCTTTTTCAGAAGTAGGACCCACTTGCGGATTTCAAAGTTTATCTTTTTGTCATAACTTTGTCTCAAATCCAGAGTATATCTTTCCAAACGGTTCTATTTCATCTCTCTACTCTCATTGTTCCTTACCTTAAAATTACCCCCAATTTCATCTTCTTCTTCCTTCCTTCACTACAAAGCTTCTTCAAATGACCAATCTTGATCGTTATAACGACCCGGATTTCACCATGCACCTACACAGGCAACATAATCAAGTTGCCCTATTAAACTCTGAGAAGGATCCAAGCTTCTCAAACGTTTGTAGGTATCTTTATTTGTCTCACTACTTCACCTCCCTTACAATTGATCCTCCTCTCTATGAGGATCAGTTACTTGAGTTCTGGCGGACCTGTCAAGAGGTCACCATGGACGGGGAGAAGGCACTGTCTGCCATAGTGCAGGGGAGGACGGTTTTCATCACTCCAGCCATTATAAACACCCATTTGCAGCTGGATGATGAAGCAGGTGAGCTGTCCTTTCCAAAAGTTGCTGTCAACCAATCCTTTGAGGAGATGGGATATGAAGGTGACTTTTCAGTCAAGACCTTCAGGAAGGGGAAGGTCTCATTCTAATGAAAATACCTCCTCCATGTCATCATCCATAGCTTATTCAACAAACATGGAGGATGGGACCAGATTCCAGAAGACCTCTCCTTCATTGTCCATGGGATGGTTCAAGGGGTCAAATTCAGGTACTCTCAGTTTGTATTTACAAATTTACTAGCGAATTTGGATTCCTTAGAATATTACATGTTCCCTCGGTATGTTCAACACATTCTCAACTGTGAATTGGGACCACAGTTGAGGGGAACAGGTAATGTTCTTAAACTTGCACACATGAGGCCCGGCATTTTCAATATATTGAAAAAGCCAAATATTGGATTCTCAGGGGTAGAAACAGCCCTTGTCCCAAAAATGTTTGAGCTCATTTCTCAGGGTGACATCCTAGCAGCCCCATCTAGTGATGAACCAACACCCTCCACCTCTCAACCACCATCAAGGCCAACAATTACCATCACCTACACTAGAAAATCCAAACGAACCCCTACACATGCTATTGAGCATGTGCAGGCCCCCATATCACAACCCACACAGGAGGAAGTGGACACTCGAGCTCCCACTTCCCCTGAGGAGCAAACCATTCCCATTCTTCAAAAGATTAGTGCTGAGGTTCCTCATGCTCAGCCTGATGAGCTCACAACTCCACAAACAGCCTTAAGCCATCACTCTGAGTCTCAACACTCTAGTGATCAACCTTCAGGGGAAAGCTACCATCCCCAGCCTCTTGATCTTAACCAACCCATTCCCAGCTTTGACTTCTATTCTGATGAAGATTTGGGTTTCAGTGAGTACCATGACTCTCTCCTCTCTACCCACACTCAAAGGGAGATGAGTACTCCTACTTCACCCATGTCTAGCCCACATCAGACACCCCAAACTGAGGTGGATCTTCCTGTGATTGTTCAGGAGACCCATGTGGAAGAGGCTCTCACTGTTGCCAGTGATTACATCTTTAAGACCTCAACCATGGCAACCCAGCCTCTTGACATTGTCATGGGGCAGGGGAAATCCAGCAGCCAAGAACCCCATGCTGGTGGTGAGGGAGCGGACCTCGGTTCACCTCCTTCATTCCCCAATGATTCTTCAACTAAAGATGAGGGGAGTTTGAAACTCAGGGTGCACCAACTCGAAGACATCTGCACCCAACTGGTTTCAAAGATAGCTCACCTTGAATCACAGGTGATTATCTTGCAAAGGAGGGTCCATGACCAGCAACTTGAGATCACCGGTCTTAAGGGTCAGTTAGCTGAGAGACCCATAGGACAAACTCATCCAGGTCCACAAGAACCTATGGATGTTATGGATCACTTCCCCAGCTCACCTATGCATGAGGGTGATGCTACCAAAAAGGGGGAGGAAGTCCTGACAGCCATAGAACATGGGAGTTCTTCTTTGAGTATGGACATACAGGACTCACCATCCTTTCTTGCAGTTGTCCATGCTTAGCAACCTCCTCAAGACAGAAATCTCGACTTGCAAATTCACCATCTGTTTGAGGAAGGGATACCAAGAGCAATGTCTGCCCCTTCTGAGAACCCAATCAGGGGTTGGGGGTATGACAGTGATAGGAAAGCTCTTGTACTCTCTAGAGCTCAGGGTCAACTAGAAATCTTAAACATTTCAAACATGAGTTTCTATGAGGGTATAAATCTGGTAGATCTGGCACTTGTCAACCCAAGCAACAACAGACAAGCTGTCAGACTAGCCAATCAAATTCAAGAATGGGTGCTGGCAGAATTCAAAAGGAGAACAGCATCATATGGACAGAGGCTAGCAGTTGAAGCTTTTGGTCAACTGGATGTTGACGTAGACCCCAAGATTAGCTTCGAAGGGAATGCCTTGACTGAAGGCCCAGAGGCTGAGAGTGTAAACCTTGAGAGAAGATCTCCTCCAGCACCCCATACCCTCAGTGAGGCACCAGCTGGTGATGGTGCTTCACAACCTCTCTCTGGCCGGAGCTTGACTGTTGAATCAAGTAATGAAGGCCAAAGCTCTCCTCAGGCTGAGTCATCAGGATCTGAAATTGACAAAGGCAAAAGGAAGATGAGTCCTGAAGAGATTGAAGAAGAAAAGAGAGAGAGGAAGAGGAAGTTGAGGGGAGAGAGTTCAAGTGGTTCCCTAGGATTCATGCAAGCTGCAATTCTGGCTGCCCCTGTACCAAACACTCAAGAAGATGAATTAAGGGTAGCCAGGCTCAACTATCTGAGGACCAGGAACTACAACATAGATGAACTCATCTCTCTCCCCTTAGAGGAGTTAAATAAATTGGCAGACATTGAATTGTCAAAGGAGAGGAAGGAAGCAGAGGATGCAGCCTTGACCCTCAAACACAAGGAAGAAATGAGGAGAAAAAGGCTTTACAAGAACATTCCTTTCCTCTCCCCAGTTCAAGAAAGTCCTGAGTCAGAGACTGTGGCTGCTGAACAACCTCAGGTAGTTGATGAAGAAGAAATTTTAAAAATGATCAACTACCTGAGTGCCACAGGTCTCTATCAGGCACCTGCACTCCTTCCTTTATCTTATGATTATATATAATTTGAATACAATAAGCAGCTGGAAGAGCAAGCCAAAAAAGAAAGGCAAGCTGCAAGGAAGAGGCAAAGGGAAGAAGCTACAAAATCAAGAGCCATCATCCAGAAAAGTCAGAAAAAGTCTGCAGATAGGCAGAGGATGATGAGCTTTTTGAAGCTGTATGGGTTCTCCGGAAGGAGGCTTAGTCCCATGTCTCTATCCACAATGGATGAGCACATAAGGGTGATCAAGCAGAAGATAAAAAAGGGAGAGCTTGTGGACCTTCATTCATCATCAAGTCAAGCTCAACCTGAAGTTGAGGTAAAGGTTGAACCTACAGAGACAACACCACCTGCACCTGAAGCTACACAACAGCCAACTTCATTTTCTAACCCACAGCAGGGTTCTCCTCCCTCTCCTTCTGAAACTAGGAGAGAGGAGATCCCAACTAAGAGGGAATCCACTGAAGAACCTGGTACTGAAGACCAACCCTCTCAGTTAAAATCATTAGGGAGGAAAAAGAGGATGGCCAGAAGAAGATCATCAACTAAGAAGAAAAGAAGAAAGGCATCCACCTCCCAACCTCAGGATAAGTCAGAACATCCTGAGGAAGTGCATGTATAGGACTAACCAACTCCTATCATAGTAGAGCACCTCTCTGTTGGAAGACAAATTATGTCCTGGACATTTGCTGAAGATCCAGACAGATGGTATGTCATTAGAGATCAGGAAGAACAACATGTCTACTTCACAAGTGACATGCTTGAACTCCCTCTGCATGATCTCTATGACATGAGAAGGTACTTCATGAGTCTGAAGAATCCAGATCTACTGATGAAGAAAGGAATTCTGAAGATCCTCATGTGGACTATCCCAGTCTGAAGAACCTCTCTGTTTTGGTAGCAACAGCCTAGGGGGAGTTTGTAGGAACCTATGAAGTTAAGAGGTTGATGCAACCAAAGGATACCAAAACAACCAAGTCTTCCAACATGCACTTTGGAACAAAGAAGAACCAACTTCGGAAGATTTACACACTCAAGAAAAATGCTAAGTGTAAAATCTTTCGAAGCCAAAGTTCAGAAGAAACTACTGCGGAAGCTTTACACTTAACTTAGAAAATACTCTAAGTGTAAAGTCTTCCGAAGCCAAAGACTCAACTCTTCTGAAGGTAAAAGATGAAGTCTTCCGAAGCTCTCAAGACAAAGTCTTCCGAAGCTGTTTAAAGACAAGACTGATTTTCTTCTGAAGAGAGAGAAAAGATACCTTTTCCTTCAACTTTATCATAAAGCAACTTACTGTCTGCTGCATGCTCTGGTGGTTCACCAACTATCATCATTTAGTGAAACTTCCATGCTTTACGATAAAGTAGATAAGGTCTTTGTCTGCAAGTTTCTGTTTTTGTTCCTTTTTGTTTTTTTTAATAGGAAAGTCAGTGAGCTATGACATGTCATAGTCACTAGTCAAAAGACAATCTGTCTTTTGACTTTAGGCTGATCTTGTTGTCTAGATTAGTCACTTCCAACTGTCTTTTTGCATATTGACGGTTGTAGGATGTAGTATAAGTAGTCTTTGATTCTTGTATTCAAAACACACTTGTACAACACTTGTAATAGAACTAGAGAAGCAATATACAACTTTCTTGAAAATTTATCTTGTGTTCTTGTTCTTGTTTTTACTTATGTTTGTCTTGTATCTTCAGTAAAAGTTCACAGTTCCCTATTTGAATTGTTAAATGATCTTAAGATCCTCCTAAGTATGTTAACTAAGTGCAAGCTTAAGTAACCTTTAACGGTCCTGTATAGATGTGTATTGCGCACTCGACTATGGAAGCTGTATTCATAGCATTAGCTGATACCGGTAAGGAAGCAGAGCGGATTAGAGATCTACTTGCGAACATCCGTCTTTGGGATGTACCAATGCCATCAATTCCCATGTATTGTGATAGTGAGGCCATACTATCGAGAATATACAATGCAGTGTATAATGGGAAGTCAAGAGATATTGGTCTCCGGCACAATTTTGTGAGAAAACTACTTGAAAGTGGTACCATCAAGGTTGTCTATGTCAAGACGTGTAAGAACTTGGCTAATCCTCTTACCAAACCTCTGACGAGAGATTTGGTAGTAAATACAACGAGAGCTATGGGTCTAAAGCCACAATAGAATCGTTAGTGATGGAAACCCAACTTGAACGTAGTGCCCCTATTTCTCAAGTTTAATGGGTAACAACAAATTCACTTAATGATAGAAGGTACTATCAATTAATTTGATAGAACCATGTGAGGTAAGATAGTATGTCGTTGCCAAGAACGAGGTTGAGCTAATGCTCTTAACAAAGTTTTGGAGGCATCTAAGCAACGAGGATGTTGTAAAACTTTGCCTATATGATCTAGAGGTGGTGCTGCCTCAAATGAAGATCTGTGGTTTATCTTCTAGAGGGTCATGAAAAGGATTTATAGCGCACGACCATATTCGCTCTCAATGAGAACGTAAAGTCGGTGGGTGATGTGTGGGGGTAAACCGAAGGGGGTCATCAGGTTCTTGGTTGAATTCCATAGGACACCAGTGAATCAGTCTTTTCTTGTTTATCCTTATAAACTGGGTTTAATCTCTGTGACACCTGAGTGACATCATCCGTCATTGTAAAAGGAAACATTCCAACTTGGTGGGGGATTGTTGGAAATTTACAAGTTGTAAATGTGCGGGCATGTTTACTTCTTGTCCCACATTGGTGGGGGGAAACAACTTTGAGTGGCTTATAAGGGGCTTTCCCTTATGGGTCACTAAAGTGGTGGTTGGGCCAAGAGAAAGGCTAAGCCCACATGCACATCGAGCCGAGACGGAGACGTGAGCTCGCGAATGGGCGCGTTTGAGGCTTGAATGGGCGCGTTTGAGGCGCGCTTTGCACTTCGCACGTACGCATCGTCGCTAGGAGCTAAGGAGCTATTATTTTTAGTTAAGGCCCGGTTCAAAGGCTTGGGGATAGAACCAAATAACCAACTACGAGATAAATACGGTGGATAGAGCAGATCAATAAGCAATTCGGGTTATCTGCGTAACCGAATTCACAAATTGGTGGGGATCAACCCCATCCCCCGTTTTTCTCATTGGTGGTTACGGTTTGAGACTATAAATATGGAGCTCTTGGTTCAAGATTAAGCATCACAAAAGCTACAACTTTTCTCTGATACACGTTTCTTTATATCTGTTCCCTCACACGCTTCACGTTAATCTGGTTCCATTGCTGTTGTAACACCGGATTCATTCTGCATTAAATCCTGGGAGTTTACGTTGTAGCTCACAGCAAATAGAGCGCGTAAAATCCTTTAAGGACATGAATACATTCCGTGCAGTTCATCATTTGAAGAACATCGTATAACAGGTTGGTTTTATATTGTTGCGTGTCTTTTAATTCATCCGATAATGGACAATCTCCTTATACCTTTCTTCTAATCAGTTTCGGTCACAAAGGATCAAACTGATTTGGCCAATAACTTGGTAATAATTAATAATAATTAATTAGTTTCTATTTGGTCTGATCTGTATTTTCAACAACTAATTCTCTCTTGTTTGTTATTGTTAGTGCTTAAAATGCTGTAATACCGAACCATAGGTACTCTTAGTTTATTTATACTCTTTACATAAATGAACAAAATTACATTTAAGCCCTAATGATTACACAAATATTCTTCTAAGTCTGATAAATTCTCAATTGCTGATGCGTGACTATCGGATGCTGACGTCATTCGGGACGTCCACTGATGGTGAGTGTTGACTTTGACCACGGTTGACCAAGTTTGACTTTGGTCAATTTTCTTCGTTTTGATCATATTTTCAGCATAGCTTCACCATGTCGGTTTGGGTAATTATCATGAGATTTGGCACTTAGGTTTTGGTAAGTATCATCTTAAAATAGTCCAACAATACTCCCCCTAAGATGATGCTGCCAAAATCTCATGATTATCAAAACCTTGGATGTTAATTGATGTGCAGTCTTGAAGTGCAGTCTTCTCCCCTTTTTTGGTGCATCTTCTTAGAAGATTCAAAAAGAGGTTTTAAGAAAAAGACTTTGCTTCTGCATATACAGACTTTGGTTTGGCACTTGATGGATGTTTCATCAGCTTGATCTTCTAGTCTCATTTTAAATACTTGAAAATACACCCATTTGCAAACACTATGGATTGCACAGGTAGCAATATCAGTAGCTTTATCTCAACTTCATAAGTGAAGGAGAAGCATCAGAAATTCTTCAAACTTGACATATACTCTCCCTCAACAAAAGCTTTGGAGGGTGAGGAACTTTTGTGTATGAGACACCAAGAGGAGGATTCTTAGTTCTCAGCAACTGGCAGGAGATCTTTAAAGGAAGCAGGATTGTTCACTTAACATCTTAAACTGAATGCGAAACTTGGGCATGTTATGCAATTCATCACCTGCAAAAGTCTAAATCCTTTCAGTAGAGCTATTGCATGGAAGTTTCACTTCTAAATCAATAATACATGTAAATCTGCCAAAACTAAGAAAAATACTAAAAATGACAAATCTTTTTTGAATTTTAGATTTTTCAAAATTATGATATTTACAAGTATGAATCCTTCAACTGCAATTAGATCATACTAATCCAAAATCCTCTACATCTAAGAATTTAAAGTTGGAATAGACATAGACAAAAAACAAAGTTGATTGTAAGTATGTTTGTCCACTTAAACTCTTGCAAGGATCTATTTTCAACACTTTGTGATATTTATCATGTCTTAGGTTTGATTAGATAAGCTAATTGAGTACCCCACACTCAGAAGTATGGAAGAATAACCCTCCTCATGAAATGCAAGGTGTCACTTTATCACAACTTGATCCAGGCTACTTAGAGTATAAATTCTCATGATATGATCCACTTTGGGATTTTTTTTGGATTTGATCCACATTGAGATTTTTTTACACTTCACTTTGGAAGTTGATCCTTAATGGGGTTCTTTAAGCTTTGATTTGATCCATATTGGGATTCTTTTCTTTGCCTTTTTGGCATGCATCAACACTTTTAGTGCAAGGTCAACTAGGTATGTGCTCATCACAACAGAAGTTGTCCTTTTGTTTACTCCAGGTTTGTATTTGCATACAACAAAGGAGAAACATATGCTTTTATCAATGAGAAATTTATAAACCATTTTCGCATGGTATGTTTAGGTAACCACACACGCAAACACTTGGAAAAGTCATTGCTTACCAATACCCTAAGATGGTTTTGGTCCATAATGCATATTGATTTAGTTCATCACAAATATGCTTATCTTGAATCCAAGCTGAGCCTATTGGCATATCAATCAGAGTCTTGTCAGTCTTTATTGATTTGAAAAATAGATACAGAAGATAGTAGATGAGTGTACTATCATTTCTCATGTAAAAGCAGGATGATTCAAAAATAATTACATAATAGTAATATTTTTGGACTTTTCTTGATTTTCTGATTTTTAGGATTTTTGGTTTTGAGAAAATAAAGAAATGATATATGTGTTATCAATTCAATAGAGATCATCAATAGTTAGTCCATATAGTAATGTAATCAGACTAAGTAGATGGAATGAAACATTGGTTGTTTCTTGCATTGCCATCATAGTTTCTATGAATGATTGATGTCTTGCATTGAATCATGGTTAATTTTTGCTCCATTTGGCTTAGTTGCATCATAAACATCATGAGCAGGAAGAACGTTCCTATCATGGGAAGGGATCAGCCACTGCTAACTTTTCTTGGGTTGGCAGGCCTCCATAACTATCCCTATCACACTAGCAAATCAGGTAGATATCTCAACCCAGGCCATTACTGTCCTGAGCTATCCATTGGCATCTTTATATGTGACTTGCTGGTACGTGTATGATTTTGCTTTATCTGATGATGTTTTAGATTCACCTCCTGAAATTGTTTTTTCTCCAACATTGTTTTGATTTTAAACCAACTGACTCAACTTTAGTTTGTTTGACAAAAGGAGTTTGTTTGGCTTTTGAAAATCTTTTGGTTGGTTTAGAAAATATATTTTGTTTTGAATGTTTTATGGAGGTGTAGCAAAGGATCTTTGTCCTTGATCATGTTTGTTTCTTTTGGGCATGTGATCATATTCATCATAAGAATTAAAATCATGATTATAATAATTTGACGGATGTGATCTTCTATGATAGACATTATGCCAAGTATGATTCCTATATCTGTCATACATATGTTGTGTGTGTAACCTAGGATAATGTCTTGGTGCCCAATAATTATGAATATCATAATGTTGAAAATCATACCCATGCCGATGTGATCGAGGAGAAGAGTAGCTATGACATCTGTTGTAGTACTCCTACTCCGATCTTGGTGAGTATGACTCTGATTGATGTTAAGATCTTTGACCTCTTCTATGTTGTGATGTTGGAGAGTTGTTGTATGAACACTCTGAAGTGGTATGATTCTCCATGTCATAATTTAAGCAGTAAGGAGAAGGTTTGGATCTTCTTCCCTTAGGCTTGGATGATGAAGTTGGTTTTGATTGGAATCTCAAAGCCTTTTGTCTTGGTTGTTTTTGTTGCTTTCTCTTGTGAGGGCATATATATGTATCACTCTTAGTGTTTTTACACTCAGACGTGTTGTGTCAATCTGAATTGCGTGTCTCGTAGAGAATTGGTTGTTATTTTGGAGTTTCTTATGTAACTTTTGAGGTTGATGGTTGGCTTGGATCAGATGTAGAAGACTTGGTCTGATTTTTCTTCTTTCTTTTAGATCTAGTTTCTTCCTCTTGACCTGTTCTTTGATTTCTTGTACCTCAGGTTCTGCTTGTTCTTTAACTCCATCTTAATCTTTGCCTTTAGTTCGACCTTTGTTAATTCTGGTTCAAGAAATCTAGCTGGTTTGAATTTCTCATAGAGAACCATGGCCTTTTGTTTGTTGTCTGGCTTTATAATTTTGGATTTCTATGGTTGTGTTTGCATTGGATTGATTTCTTCAATGACATGGTTAGTACATGTCAAGGTCGCTTTGTTTGGTTGGTTGGTTTCTTCATCACTATCATCACTTGCATGAACTCCATCTTGACCATCACAAGAATAAAAGGTTTCAGCACTCTTCTTCTGATCTCTTTGTGCATCAAGTAGTTCTTCCAACTTGCTAGCGGCCAGCTTTAAATTCACAAGTTCAACTTCTGTTAATGCATGATCTGCTTTTGTCTTTGTTAGAGACTCAGTAAGTCTTATAACTTGAGCTTGAAGACTAAATCTTTCTCCAAGGAGTTTGTCTACATCCTCCAGCAGAGAATTGATTTTATCTTCAATGGCTTTATGTTGTATCTTCAATTCTGCATTTGTAGCCCTTTTCTGTATTGATTGCTTGATTTAGATGCTCAATGTAATGTTGCAAGTTATTGATTGTTTTGGTTGTACTTGCTTCTGATATTTTGGCTTCAACTTAAGCCTTTGTGTTTGTTAACTTCACAAAGAGTTCAGTTGCTTGAGCATTCAGCTTGTAATTTTCTTTAATCAATTTATCAACTTCTTTCTCTAGTGACTGATTTGATTTGTAGAAGTTTGTAGTTCCTCTGCATGTGAAGCTCTTTCCTCCTTTATCATGTATACTATATTGTTGCAATATTTCCAATATGCCTGTACTTCATCTATGCATGCTAATGAGCATAGATTGATCTTTCTGTCTTCAGGAATTTCAGGCAATGGAGGAATGCTCGTGTTGTTGATGTTTGTGGCTTTTGCAAGCTCAACAGTTAACTCTTCAAGTTTGATTTCTTGTTGAACCATTTTGTCTTGCAACTGGTTTATCTCTTGAGCTAAACAGATGTTTTGTTGATTCAATGTCTTGATTTGTGCTTGATCTTTTCTTTGAGATTGTTCCATCTCGGACCTGCATTTGATCAAATCGTTAGACAATGTGTTGTTTGAGTTTGCAAAATCACATAAATATAAATGCATTAGTTCTTTCTCAATGTGACTGCTGTACAACTGAATGTTTATCTTGTCAAATAATGAATTGTTGTTTTTCTTGATATGTTGCTGTAGTTTGGTTGGTTGCAGCTATTGTTTGATTTGCTGCTATTGTTTGATTGGTTGCAGCTTGGTTTGCTTTGCTTGAAATCTTGAAACCTCTTTCTACCTGCAGCAAGAAAGATAGCTCGGTTTCTTGAAACACGAATGTTAGCGAATGATGTTAAATTTTCCATTTTATTTAAAAACAAAGATGATTTAACAATTGTTTTTGTGTTTCAAACAAAATCAAATTTTAAAATTTTGATTGAATCCAAAGAACGTCGAAACTCAATTTAATTAGATCAACCTAATTAAAGAGTTAACTCGGTTCAATTACAATTTAGTTAAGCTGGACTAAGATTAATCTAGCTTGATTTATAAGTAACAATATTTGGATCTTCTCAGTTAAAATTTAAATGATTTTGTGACTTGATTAATAGTAACTCAACTCTTCCAAAGTATATATGTCTTGATCAACACGAAGTCAAAATGAAGTTCTCAAATCTTCCGAGAACAACTTATAAGTTGGTCAAGATTGAAAAGTTTCGAAAGCAATGAATTCTTCCGAGAACAATCCTTAAAAGTTGATCAAAATGAAAAGCTTTCGAATTCAAAAGCTTCCGAGAACTAAGAGAATTATTTGTTCCAAATGGAAATCTTCCGAACTAAAAAAACATCCAAGACCAAAAGAAATCTTCCGAGAACAAAAAACTTCCAAGAACAAAATAATCTTCCAAGAACAAAAGATATCTTCCGAGAACAAAGAATCTTTCGAGAACAAAGAATCTTCCGAGAACAAAAGAAAGCTTCCGAGAACAAAAAATCTTTCGAGAACAGAAAACTTCCGAGAACAAATTTCAGGTAAAAATCTTCCGAGTTACAAAAACTTCCAAGACCAACTCCTTTTCTTGTCTGCTGTGTACATGTAACACCCGGTAATTTAAAAGAAAAAGAAAGAAAGGTGAAATATCCCAAGTCAAGGAGTTAAAGTTGCTGAATCAATATTTCAGATTCGTTGAGCTTGGATCTTAGGATTCATCAGTTTCAGATCCGAGAATTTAAAATTAAAGAAGGGTGGAAGTGTGTGAATCGAAGAACAAGGACGTGTGTGTAACGTATAATGTTATGATTTCATTGATGTTGAATAACAAATTACAATGAAGAAACATATACAAAGATGGATGAACATCAAACCCACCCAAAGGAGAGAAATTCTCCTTGGGTGGTGATTTACACCATGAAAAACACACACACTTAAGAACTACCAGCTCTCACACACTTTGCAAAAACCACACATTACAAGTGGCACTAGTTGTTCTATTTATAATGTTTTTACATCATGACCTAATTTTGACTTTTCTTGTGGTCTTGATGTTAACTTTGTCATGTTGACTTTGTCTTGTGTTTGTTTTGTTCTGTTTATCAAATTGGTCTCTGAACTTGTACAAAGAGATCTTTAGTTGGCTTTGATTGTGGTTTGAAAAGCTTCAGTTTATCTATTGTTGAACCCAACAAAAGTTGTGCAAGTGGCAAACTTGCCCATTATGGGATTTAAAAGAAGCATGGCCCCCCCACACCCCCCATTTCACTTCCAATTTCGGCTGCAAGAAAAGCAAAGAAGAAGTTTCAACTGGATTTTTAGTGTGAGAAAGATGAAATTCTCCTAGAAGTGAGGTTTTCTTGCATTTTCTGTTCTGTTTCAGTTGGATTCAAGCTGCTGGACCGATTTTTATGTGTTCTTTTTGTGTTTGGCTGCTTGTTTCGCTGTGTTTAGGTGCTATAACTCCCAATTGCTCTCGGTCTGAAGAAGTCTTACTCGAAAGATGCTAGAGGTGAGTTCTAGATTCCCCTATTTTACTTGTTTTAAACTTGTTTAGGGCTGAAATGCATATTAACTGAATTTTTACAACCGAAGCATGAGTTTTCTACGTTTTTGCATCTGATGTGTATGCAATGTTTGTGTTTTAAATGCCTTCTTTAGTGTTGTGTAGTTGAAAGCTCTGTTCTAAGTATTTAACATGTTAGATCTATGCTAAGGATATGTTAGAACATAAGTAATGTGTTCATCTGCATTTGTATTTTATTCATTCGCATTTGTAAGTGTTCATCCGCATTTGCTGATCTTCATCCGCATTTTCTGAACATTCAATCGCATTGGTTTTATGTTCAATAGTTAAGTATTTTTGTTCATCCACATTTGCTTTTGTTCTTCCGCATTTGTAAGTGTTCATCCGCATTTGCTGATCTTCATCCACATTTGCTGAACTTCAACCGCATTCGTTAAGTTCTTTCACCTAAGACTTAGCTCATCCGCATTTAGTATTTTTCATCCAAATTTGGACTTGTTCATCCGCATTTGGACTTATTCATCCACATTTGGTTCACCCGCATATCTTCAGCACTTAGAATATTTCTGAAATTTTTATCCGCATTTGCTTGTCCGCATTTGCTGAACATTCAGCCGCATTGGCCTATATTCATTCGCATTTCTTTGGGGACTTAGGATTTTCTGAAATCTTGGGAAATAGAATGTAGTGTTAAGTTCTGGAATGTTTTGGTGGTTTATGTCTATTGATGTTATGTATGATTGTGGGCTGCGTTTGATGTTCTATATTACATATTACTATGTGACTTTACATGGTATGTTAATACTCTGGTATGTAAAGTATTATTGTAACAAAAGTGGAAGATAAAGATAATAAAAAGTGGAACACAATGAATAAATTAAAGTCTTACAAGCATATAAAAAGGGGTTCACAACTTTTTATGGGTTGCCACCTCGACAGTGTGCAGAGTGCACACCTAACAGTCAGTCTTTGCGACTGATAGAAACGTACAAAATGAGATCCTTGCTACTTGCCCCCAAGACTGTAGTTGCTTCGTGCACCAGGATGGGGCATGGAAGGATCTAGATAGAAGTGAAAGATAATAAAGTACGAAACGAACGATTATGAACGATGATAAAAGATAATAAATGTTTATTATCAAGATGTACGTATGATGTGTAATTACAAACGAAAGTAAAGAAAATGTTTTTATTAAAAGTAAAGTATTTTATTATATAAACTAGAACTCACTCAGCAACGCTGACTTTTTATATGCATGTTCAGTTGGCAGGTAATGATGTTGCTGAGGATGGCACGGAGTTGAAGCTACTTGGCAAGCAAAGACTGGCATCCATCCCATGCAAAAATAATGTTGTTGTTTTGTAATAAAACTAAGTATTCTTTTCTAACTTCAATCAACGATGTATTACTTGGAAAAATTAATTATTAATGCATGAAATGGTTTTTGATAATTCTTCCGCTGTAATATTTTCTTATGTTCATATATTTTAAATGAGTTTTAATAATGAATGATGCTATGAATGACCAACTGTGGGGTCTCCGAGATCGGGGCCTTACAAGTTGGTATCAAAGCCAAAGTTTAAGAGAATTGGGTAAATTATTTTCAAAACCTAAACTTAAGCTGAGAATGGGACCGAATACAAGGATGCCAGCCCAAGTAGCTACGTGCCATCAAGTAGTTTATTTTCTTAAAGTGAACTGGTATTATGTGTGTGTGCTATCTGATTTATATGCTCTTACTAGATTTGGATACTGATGTAGTCAGGCTAGAAAATGCTTGGGGGATGTAGAGTAAAGTAAGTGGATAATCATAACTGGCCACTATAATTAGGGACTTACTATACTTGACATAATCTGAGCTATTACCTTGAATGACCGTGTTGGTGTTTGAATCTTATAGTGTTTAGGGATGGTTGGTGGTAGATCTTCGAAGGCTTCTCGAGGTGGACTATGTGGTGGACGTGGTGTGGAACACGTGCCACGAGGAATAGGGCTTGAACCGCTGAAACGGCTCCTGAAGAGCCCGAGCTTCATCACCATGAAGGCGGTGATGAGAGTGCTAACCTGAGGGCCTCAGTGAAAGTGGCAGTTATGGAGGAAGTTCATCAGGTCATGTAGACAATTCTGCCGTCTGTCGTGATCGAGGTTATTCGTGCTGTGAGGGAGGATGAAAAGAATGAAAAAGGGGAGAGGGGGAAAACTACTAGGAGAGGGGGCAAAGAAGGAGGTTCAGGGGCAAGGGAGCAAGCAGATACTGAGATGGTTTTCTCTAGTGATGATGAGGAGGGGGAGGCGGCAAAGGAAACTACAAAGGGATACAACTATGGGGCATTCCAAAGATGCAAGCCCCCGACTTTTGACGGGAATAGAAACGATGTTGCTGCTCACCGATGGGTGAGGGAAATGGAGGCTGTATTGGATATCAGTGAATGTAGGGACGATCAAAAGGTGAAGTTTGCTACCCACTCATTCGTGGACTTGGCCTTATGTTGGTGGGACAATATTTTCCAAAGGCAATTAGGAAGATGAGATGGAGTGAACTAAAAAGGATAGTGATCGAGGAGTTTTGTCCTCACAGGGAACTCGATAAGATTGAGAGGGAGTTCCTACAGTTGGAGGCGGGAACCATGACACACCAGCAATACACGACTAAGTTCAACGAGATGGCAAGGTTGGTACCAGATCAGGTGATGCCTTTGTCAAGAAAGATCAAAAGATACATCCAGGGTCTGCCGGCGAATATCCGTAGGCATCTGATTGCCGCCAGGCCGAGTAGGTTTAGGTCGGTGGTTGATCTGGCAGCGAGGTTGTTTGATGAAAGGGAGGAGACGGCAGTAGTGGAAGTGAGTAAGAAGGGTGGTGGTGGTAGGAACTGGAATAGGAAACGATTTAGTCATGGTGGTTTCACCCCGAACAACAAAAAGGCAAGGGTGGATGACCGGAGGGTAGTGTCGGCGGGTACAGGGACGAAGAGGTATGGTAAGTGCGGGAAAGAACATATGGGAGAGTGTAGGTGGGGACTGAACGTCTGCTTCAAATGTGGGAAGCCTGGTCATATGGCAAGGTATTGTGGGGTGATGAGGTGCTACAACTGTGGTAAAGAGGGTCATATGAGCAGGGATTGCAAGAAACTGAGGGCTGAGAACTCCAGGGTGAGAAAGGGGATCGAGAAGGATAAGGAAGGGCAGAGGGCAAAAGCCAGAGCATTTACTATGACCTGGGAGGAGGCTAGAGTGGATCCTGATGTTGTGTCAGGCCTTCCAAGTAAACCAAATTTGTGCGTCTGTACTTTTCAATTCTGGTGCTATTATTTCTACTGCCTTCTGTGCTAAGTTGCCTGTTAGAAGTAGATGTATTGATAAGCCCTTCGATGTAGAAACTGCCATTGGTAAGTCTACCAGAATTTCTGATCTGATTGAGGATTGTGACATAGAGTTGGAAGGCCATAGGTTCTATGCTAAATTATTCGTGATGCCCCTAGGCGGATTCAATGTGGTTCTAGGGATGGATTGGCTAGCAGCCTATGAGGAAAATATTGTGTGTCGCAAGAAGATGATTTGATTGACCGCGCCTGACGGGAGTTTGGTGACGATTTACGGTGATAGGGTCAGTACGGTTCCGAAGGTACTTTCAATGGTGGTGGCAGCGAAGTGCATGAGACGAGGATGTAGTGCCTACCTGGCTTATATGAAAGATGCGGATGCGTCAGTACCACGATTGTCCGATGTACCGGTCGTGTGTGACTTCCCAGACGTATTCCCAGAGGATCTACTAGGTGTGCCACCGGACCGCAAGAACGAGTTCCAGATTGATTTGATACCTGGTGCCCAACCTGTTGCCAAGGCACCGTATCGACTAGCTCCCTCCAAGATAATGGAACTGATGGTCCAGTTGCAAGAGTTGCTGGATAAGGGGTTCATCCGATCGAGTATCTTTCCCTAGGGTGCTCCGGTCTTGTTTGTAAAGAAGAAGGACGGTAGCATGAGGATGTGCATCGACTACCGTGAGTTCAACAAGTTGACGGTGAAGAATTGGTACCCAATACCGAGGATTGATGAGTTGTTTGATCAGCTCCAAGGCGCGAGCTGGTTCTCAAGGATAGATCTCTCATCTGGTTATCATCAGCTAAAGGTTAAGGAACAGGATATCCCAAAGACCGCATTCCGGACGTGATAAAGGCATTACAAATTCCTCGTTATGTCTTTCGGTTTAACCAACGCTCCAACTGCTTTTATGGATTTGATGAATCGGGTATGTCGACCGATGTTGGATAAATCAGTGATTGTGTTTATCGATGATATCCTGATTTATTCGAAGACCGAAGAAGAGCATGTTGGTCACATTCGCGAGGTATTGGAGACGCTTAGAAGAGAGAAGTTGTATGCTAAGTTCTCCAAATACGCGTTCTGGTTGCGGGAAGTTCAGTTTTTGGGTCATGTGGTTAATTCTGAAGGGATTATGGTGGACCCGGGAAAGGTGGAGGCGGTAATGCAATGGAAGACTCCAAAGACGCCATCCGAGATCCGCAGTTTCTTGGGTTTAGCGGGCTATTACTGGAGATTCATCCAAGACTTTTCCAAGATAGCCTCACCATTGACCAAGTTGACCCGCAAGAAGGTGAAGTTTGTATGGGGTCAAGAACAGGAGAATGCTTTTGAAGAGCTTTGACCCAAGCTCCTGTCTTAACGTTGCCCAAAGGGAGCAAAGACTTGGTGATCTATTCTGATGCTTCTTATTTAGGATTGGGTTATGTGCTGATGCAACGGGGAAAAGTTATAGCCTGTGCGTCCCGACAGTTGAAAATCCATGAGGCTAACTACCCTACCCATGATCTGGAGTTGGCGGCTATGGTCTTTGCATTGATGATTTGGAGGCACTACTTGTACGTGACGAAGTGCACTATCTTCACTAACCACAAGAGCTTGAAGTAATTCTTTGAGTAAAAGGATCTCAACATGAGGCAAAGGAGATGGTTAGAG
Organism: Flaveria sonorensis; assembly: GCA_025506505.1. Lineage (NCBI taxonomy): Eukaryota > Viridiplantae > Streptophyta > Magnoliopsida > Asterales > Asteraceae > Flaveria > Flaveria sonorensis. The sequence continues at coordinate 18,751,124 of CM046425.1, read as the reverse complement.
CTTATCAAGGATTATGAATATGAGATCCACTACCATCCGGGCAAGGCCAACGTCGTGGCAGGTGCCCTTAGCCAAAAAGAGAGACCCGAGCCAATTCGGGTAAAGGCTTATCAGTTGGTAATGGCCTCTGACATGATAAAGCAGGTCAAGGAATTTCAGGATGAGGCATTGAAGGAGGATTGAATCAACTCCGAAAGGATGAAAGGCCTAGTCGCGGAGTTAGGAGAGAACACTCTCGGTATTAGAACCCGATTTGTGCGGATGTGGATTCCTTGTTACGGGGATCTACGGGGAAAGATCATGGATGAAGCTCATAAAACTCGATACTCAATTCATCCTGGTGCTACGAAGATGTATCATGATATGAAGAAAGACTACTGGTGGCCGGGTATGAAGCGTGATGTAGCGGAGTATGCGAGTAAGTGCCTTACTTGCTTGCAAGTGAAGGTAGAACATCAGAAGCCATATGGGAAGATCCAACCCTTGGATATACCCGAGTAGAAATGGGATCATTTTCACCATGGACTTCATTACGAAGTTACCACATACGGCAAGGGGGTACGATGCCATATGGGTGATAGTTGACCGTTTAACGAACAGTGCTCACTTTCTACCGATCCGCGAGACGTATTTATCTAAGAGGTTGGCAGATCTGTTCATCAAAGAGATTATGACTCGTCATAGAGTACCGGTTTCTATAGTGTCTGACCGTGACACTCGGTTTACCTCTAAGTTTTGGAAGAGATTCGATGATGCGATGGGGACGAGGTTGCACATCAGTACGGCTTACCATCCTCAGACATACGGTCATTCAGAAAGAACCATCCAGATGCTAGAAGATATGCTCCGAGCATGCATCATTGACTTCGGAGGAAGTTGGGACGAACACTTACCGTTAGCCGAATTCTCATACAACAACAGTTATCATGCCAGCATTGGTTAATGTCCGCTGTTGTAAGCTCTGTTCTAAGTGTTTAGCATGTTAGATCTGTGCTAAGGATATGTTAGAACGAGGATTTGGAACTGGTGGAATAGCCTAAGTAATGTGTTCATCCGCATTTGCATTTTATTCATCCGCATTTGTAAGTGTTTATCCGCATCTGCTGATCTTCATCCGCATTTGCCGAACATTCAACCGCATTGATTTTATGTTCAATAGTTAAGTATTTTTGTTCATCCATATTTGCTTTTGTTCTTCCGCATTTGTAAGTGTTCAACCGCATTTGCTGATCTTCATCCGTATTCGCTGAACTTCAACCGCATTCGTTAAGTTCATTCACCTACTACTTAGCTCATCTGCATTTATTATTGTTCATCCGCATTTGGACTTGTTCATCCGTATTTGGTTCACCCGCACATCTTTAGACACTTAGAATATTTTTTGAGATTTTCATCCGCATTTGCTGAACATTCAGCCGCATTGGCCTATGTTCATCTGCATTTCTTTGGGGACTTAGGATTTTTTGAAATCTTGGGAAATAGAATGTAGTGTTAAGTTCTAAAAATGTTTTGGTGGTTTATGTCCGTTGATGTTATGTATGATTGTGGGTTGCGGTTGATGTTCTATATTACGTATTACTATGTAACTTTACGTGGTGTGTTAATACTCTGGTATGTAAAGTATTATTGTAATGAAAATGGAAGATAAAGATAATAAAAAGTGGAACGTAATGAATAAATTAAAATCTTGCAAGCATATAAAAAGGGTTCACAACTTTTTATGGGTTGCCACCTCGACAGTGTGCTGAGTGCACACCTAACGATCAGTCTTTGTGACTGACAGAGACATATGAAACGGGATCCTTGCCACTTGCCCCCAAAACTATAGCCGCTTTGTGCACCGAGGATGGGGCATGGCAGGATCTAGATAGAAGTGAAAGATAATAAAGTACGAAACGAACAATTATGAACGATGATGAAAGATAATAAATGTTTATTATCAAGATGTACGTATGATGTGTGATCACAAACGAAAGTAAAGAAAATGTTTTTATTAAAAGTAAAGTATTTTATTTTATAAACTAGAACTCACTCAGCAACGCTGACTTTTTATATGCATGTTCAGTTGGTAGGTAATGATGTTGCTGAGGATGGCATAGAATTGAAGCTACTTGGCAAGCAAAGACTGGCATCCATCTCATGCAAAAATAATATTGTTGTTTTGTAATACAACTAAGTATTCTTTTGTAATTTCAATCAACGATGTATTACTTGGCAAAAGTAATTATTAATGCATGAAATGTTTTTTGATAATTCTTCCGCTGTAATATTTTATTATGTTCATATATTTTAAATGAGTTTTAATAATGAATGATGCTATGAATGACCAACAGTGGGGTCTTCGGGATCGGGGCCTTACAGTACAGATTGTATCCAATGTAAATGTTTCTTCTAACTCATCAGCTGTGGACAAAGGTGAAGATGTTTGTTCAATGTCCGCTGTGGACCGAGTTTTACTTGTCCGTTGTGGACAAGTTTGTGTGGTTAATGTCCGCTGTTGGCTTTCTTTCTTGTCTGATATGGACTTTCTTATCTGCTGTGGACAAATGTGCATGTTTTTGTTCTTAACTTCCGCTGTGGACAGATGTACGAACTGTGTCCGCTGTGGACTTGTTTTTATTCGTCCGCTGTAGGTGAGCAAATCCAAACTGAATATTATAATTGATTCAAGAAGTAAAGTTATCAGAAAATTTAAGGTTAATACCTCCTTGTTTGCATGTTGGTAAATGACTATGTTTTCAACAACATCTCTACCCTTAGTTTCCCTACTTAACTACAAGCAGCTGAAAAAAGTATAAGGATAGATGTGTCAGAATTACTTACTTGCTCGTAGTCACCATTTGTAATTATTTAAGGGTATTCAAGACAATTGGTTGATAGTCAGGAGGAGCGAATTGTATTCTGCCAACACGCCAGCTATGGACAGAAATGTAGGTCCACTGCGGACTTGATGTGTAATTGTTGTTTGTTACTTACACATCCGTTGTTAACCTGTTGTGTCTGATTCAACTCGTCCGCTATGGACTAAGTTTGTGTGTTCAACATACGCTGTGAGTGTTGTGAATCAGCTATGGATGAGTTTATTCATCAGCTGTGAAAACTTGGACAAAATTGATGAATAATGGTCTTTGTCCGCTGTAGGTTTTAACACATCAGCTGTGAATGAATTAGTTCATCGGATGTGAACACTCCGACAAAAATTGAATTCTAAGTGTACTTTGTGTATTCCTTGTAAAATACACAAATTGATGTTTGAATGATTGTTGAATGATTCTTGAATGATTGAATGATGAACAAACGAATCAAAATCTGGATAAAATCATAAATTTTGCTGAATTTTCAGATTTCAAAACAGTTTGACTTTGAAAAAGTCAAACTTCATGTTCTTGAATGAACAAACTTTTGATTCTTGGGTTTCTGATGGAATTTGATAAAACCAAATGTTATTATAGCTATAGATAAGTGATTTTAAGCTGAAACAACAATCAATTTCATATAATCATGATGTGTAATATTTTGAATGTAATAGTGATTAGTTACTTGACCGTTAGTTACTTTTAGTTACAAGTCAATAAAAGTCAACTGTATATAGTCAAAATAGCTATTAATAGGGAAGGAGAATGCATGATGAGGTAGTTTAGAAATAACAGAAAATTCCTTTTCCTTCTTGTTCCATTGTTGTAACTAACTTTCAAAGAACTCTTCTTCTTCAAGTTCTTCTGAGTGTTACTTAGTTCAACCATTGTTAATTGAATCTTGAGCTAATTCAATTAGAAACCACATCAGTGGTATCAGAGACGTACCACCTCGGAGTGATTCGGAAGATGAAGAGAAGACAACCTATCACGGCAACCGATGGCGATGAAAGCAGCAGAGGATCCGATGCGGATGCAAGTCATCAATCGCAGATGCAAGAAAAGATCGAAGAAAATGCAAAAACGTTGGAGGAATTAAAAAACATTGTGATGGGATTGGCCATTCAATTGTCATAAATGACGACTAATCAATCAACTGGAGGTAGAATTAATGTCGGTGATACTGGTGTGAAGTCGAATGGTGGTAAAGAAGAAGGTGAATTGGGATTCAACAGTATGGCCCGACTCACAAAAATTGAATTCCCTAACTTCAGGGGTGAAGACTTGCATTCTTGGTTATTCAAGGTGGATCGATTCTTTCAATTGGATAAGGTTTCGGATGCTACGAAGGTCAAGTTAGTAGCAATTCATTTCGAAGATAAAGCTTCTTAATGGTTTAAATCTTTCTCAAAACAGAGAGGTGATAAATCATTATCTTGGGAGGAGTTAATTGAAGAACTTAGAGTTAGATTTGGTGAGTTGTTTGATGACCCTATGACTGAATTGATAAATCTTAAGCAAACATCTACTGTGCAAGAATAATATGATGCTTTTGATGCTATTATTAGTAGACTTCAGTTACCACCTGAGTATGCTCTTAGTTGCTTTATTGCTGGGTTGGAAGAGGAAATACAATTGTAAGTTAGAATGATTAATCCTAAGAATATTTAACAAGCATTTTATTTAGCCAAGTTGCAAGAAGCTACTATCAAAGCCAAGAAGGATAAGATAGGTAGCAAGACACCAATACTTCCAACTCCTAATACCAACAAGGCTATAGTTCCTTTTGGAAAACCTTCATCCAGTGAGGTTAAGAAATCTGTTAATAGAAGAACTTTGACTCAAGGGGAATTAGATGAAAGAAGAGCCAAAGGGCTATATTTCAATTAAGATGAAAAATATTCACAGAATCATGTATGTAGGGGTAAACAACCATAGTTTTATCATATAGAAGTAGAATATGTTGATAAAGTAATTGAGAATGAGATTGAGGTTACTGAGGTGGAGTTTGCATAGATTTTGGTAAATGCTCTAGAAGGTGATGATAAGTTTCATTCATTGAGAGTAATTGGTCATTTTCGTAAAACAGAATTACAACTATTAATGGACACTGGCAGTTACCATAATTTTGTTGATTCAACATTAGTCAAACAGTTAGGGTGTAGATTAGTCAACAAACCAGCTATGCAAGTTAAGGTAGCTGATGGAGGAACTATGGTGTGTGATAAGATGGTAGATAAATTTAGTTGGAAGATGCAAGGGTTATTGTTTGAAGCTGATGTTTATGTCTTTCCTTTAGGGGGTTGTGATTTGGACTTAGGTGTGCAATGGTTTACTACATTGGGGTGCATTAAGATGAACTATAAAGATAGAATGGTGGAGTTCAAGTTTCAAGGGCAGAAAGTAGTTTTGAGGGGTTAGCAAGGGAATAAGGTGTCAAAATGGAATAAGGGCACTTTAAAGAAGATTACTCATCAAAGGGGAGAGCTATCTATGATGCAAGTTTTTCCTATTTAGGGTCAGCAAACTGCTACTTCTATTATCTTACAAGGATCTAAAGATAAACTACATTATCATTTGGATTTGCAGTGTATCCTAAAGGAGTATGAAGATGTCTTTCAAGATCTAGCATCTTCACCTCCTTCTAGGCACAGTTTTGATCATAGAATTCCATTAAAGCAAGGCATTGAATGTATTAGTTCAAAACCATATAGATATCATGTCATACAAAAATATATTATTGAAAAAATGACCAATGAATTATTGGAACAAGGTATCATCTTGTACAACAATAGTTCTTTTGCTTCCCCAGTAGTATTGGTTAAAAAGAAAGATGGAGGATGGAGAATGTGTGTTGATTATAGAAAATTAAACCAAGCTACTATACCTGATAAGTTTCCTATTCCATTGGTTGAGGAATTAATTGATGAATTGCATGGTACTAAGTTTTTTTCTAAGTTGGATTAAAAGGCTGGTTATTATCAAATCAGAATGGCTACTATTGATATAGATAAAACAGCCTTTAGAACTCATAATGGTCATTTTAAATTCTTGGTAATGCCCTTCGGCTTAACCAGTGCACCGTCCACTTTTCAGGGTTTGATGAACCATGTGTTCAAACAACATTTAAGGAAGTTTGTGTTAGTATACTTTGATGACATATTAGTCTATAGTCCCAATTGGCAAGATCATTTACGACATTTGAAGGTTGTACTGGGATTACTTAGACAAAATAAGTTGGTAGCTAAAGAAAGTAAGTGTGTTTTTGGTGCCACTTAGTTAGAGTATTTAGGTCACATTATTTCTCTGCATGGTATTGTTATTGACCCATCCAAAGTAAAAGCTATACAAGACTGGCCTACACCTACTACTGTCAAAGCTTTGAGGGGGTTTTTGGGTCTTACGAGATACTATAGAAGATTTATGAAGAACTATGGTACGATGACTAAACCTCTCACCCAACTTTTGAAGAAAGACTCTTTTGAGTGGTCTGATATGGCCGAAGCATCTTTTAGATCTTTAAAGCATGCTATGATACACCCTTCGGTGTTGGCACTTCAAAACTTTAGTGAACCATTTATAATAGAGACTAATGCTTCTAATTACGATATTGGAGCAGTGTTAATGCAAAGAGGTCATCCTATTGCTTTCATAAGTAAATCCCTTTCCCCACGTAATATGCTTTTGTCTACTTATGAAAGAGAATTATTGGCTATAATTCATGTTGTTCAAAAGTGGCAGCATTATTTGATCCATAAACCATTCTCTATTCGAACTGATCAGCAGAGCCTTAAATATCTTATTGAAAGAAAAATCTCTACTCCTTTTCAACAACAATGGTTATCAAAACTGATGGGATTTACTTTTGATATTACATACAAGAAGGGTACTGAAAATTCAGCAGCTGATGCATTATCTCGGGCTATTCATGGAGAATTGTTGCAACTAGCTATATCTAGTGTGCATACGGATCTATGGACTGCCATTAAGGAGTCCTGGCACACAGATACTACTCTTGTGCAAATCATTAAAGACCTTCAATTAGACCGCTCTTCTCATCCCTTGTATTCATGGAGGAACAATGAATTATGAAGAAATGGAAAATTGGTCATTGGTGCTTCGGGTTCTCTTAAAGCTCAGATCTTTAAGTGGATGCATGATTCAAGTCAAGGGGGTCATTCAGGCATTCAGGCTACCACTAATAGGATTACAAGGTTGTTTTATTGGCTCAAGTTACGAAAAGAAGTGGCTGAATATATTAAACATTGTGTAGTTTGTCAAAATGTAAGTCAGATCATGCTGCTTATCCTGGTTTATTACAACCCCTTCCTATTCCTAAAGGTGTTTGGGAGGATATTGCAATGGATTTTGCTAAAGGACTTCCTTCTTCAGCCAATAAGAATATTATCTTAGTGGTGTTCGACCGTTTGAGTAAAGGTGCTCACTTCCTAGCCTTATCCCATCCTTTTACTATTGTTGAAGTAGCCCAGTTATTCCTGGATAACATTTTCAAACTCCATGGCTGTCCAAAGTCTATTGATTTAGATCGAGATAAAATCTTTATCAGTCACTTTTGGCAACAATTGATGATCTTACAAGGCATTGATCAGAAAATGTCTAGCTCTTACCACCCTCAAATCAATGGCCAAACAGAAGTTTTGAATCGATGTTTGAAAAATTACCTTCATTGTATGTGTTTTCAAAGACCTTCTGATTGGTATAAATGGCTGCCTTTAGCTGAGTTTTGATATAATACAAGTTATCAGACTGCCATCAAGAGTAGTCCCTTTGAAATCATTTATGGGCAACCTCCTTCTATTCATTTGCCTTACTTAACAGGGGAGAGTACTAATGTAGTGGTTGATCGGAGCCTTACCATTCGAGAGGAGGTTATTAATATTTTAAATGCCAATTTACTTAGTGCTCAACATCGGATGAAACAGTTGGCTGATCTTCACCGATCAGAATTCACTTTTAATGTTGGGGAGTGGGTTTACTTAAAGCTGCATCCTTATCGCCAAACTTCTATTTCTCATAGATCTAATAAAAAATTGGCAGCTAAGTACTATGGTCCTTATCCAATAGTAGCTAAAGTGGGGCAGGTGGCTTATACATTGCAACTACCTAGTGACTCTGCCATTCATCCAACGGTTCATGTTTCATTGTTAAAAAAATACTTTGGTCCATTACCACCTCCTACGGTTACTACTTCTTTATCTTCTAAAGATGTTAGAGAACTTGAAAGTGTTATTGACTGATGTGTTTTTAAGCACAATAATCGCATGGCCATTCAATGGTTGGTGAAATGGAAAGGAGCTTTGCCAGAAGATGCTACATGGGAATATTCTCATTTGATGTCTCAGTGGTTTCCATTATTTGATCCTTGGGGACAAGGATCATCTCATCAAGGGGGTAGTGATGTGTAATATTTTGAATGTAATAGTGATTAGTTAGTTGACCGTTAGTTACTTTTAGTTACAAGTCAATAAAAGTCAACTGTATATAGTCAAAATAGCTATAAATAGGGAAGAAGATTGTATGATGAGGTAGTTCAGAAATAACAGAAAATTCCTTTTCCCTCTTGTTCCAATGTTGTAACTAACTTTCGAATAACTCTTCTTCTTCAAGTTCTTCTAAGTGTTACTTAGTTCAACCATTGTTAATTCAATCTTGAGCTAATTCAATTAGAAACCACAACAAATCATCACCTAAACTTGGATTTAGATGATGAACATATGAAGAACACAATGAAGAACAAAACCCAGATATCAGAATCAATGCTCAAAATGGATGATTTGGATGTTGAAAATGATAAACGAACCTTAGATTTGATGTTTCTAAGCTAAAACCACTATCAATTTTTAGCTAAACAACATCAGATTCGTGATTTTGATGACTTTTTCTTAAGAACAGTGAACTTTTCTCAAGAACAGCGAACTTTTCTCAAGAACACAAAATTTTCAAAAATCTTCAAATTCAAGAGTTGTGGTTGTTCAATTGATATGAAACTTTGCAGATATGTTAGTTATCACAAACTAAAGCTATTAGAAGCTTAAATTCGATCAAACAAGATCAAAATCAAAATTTCATGTTCATGAGTATTTGAAGACTTGAAGAACAAGTTTGCTTAAATCTTCAAATTAATGGCTCAAATGAACTTCAATTGATGTGAAAACTTGCAAATCTTCATGAAATAACAAATCTAAGCTAATGGTAGCTTGATTTCATCAAAAACAACAACAATTTGCAGATCAAACCTGTGGTTCATTTTTGAGAAAAATTTGAAGAACAAGGAGCCAAGGCTCTGATACCAATTGTGAAAATTCGATACTGATGGATCGAATATTGCAATCTTATTGTTTTCGTTTATCAGATCTATGATGAAGAATCTCACAGACCTGTTGATGATTTCAAGTGAAGATCTGTTGCAAGATTTAATGTATGATAATGAATGAATGATGAACAATCAAGAACACATATTCATAAATATTTCATTCATTCATATGGATGATGATGCTAGGAGATTACAAAGGGAGTTTGTAAGAAAATTCTCTCTTACACACACTCAACCTCATTGTTTCTCTCACTAGACTAATTCTCTCTTGTTTGTTATTGTTAGTGCTTACAATGCTTAGAGTATAAAATGATTACACTTAGTTTATTTATACTCTTTACATGAATAAACAAAATTACATATAAGCCCTAATGATTACAAAAATATTCTTCAAAGTCTGATAAATTCTCTGTTGTTGATGCGTGACTGTTGGGTGCTGATGTCATTCGGGACGTCCGCTAATGTTGACTGTTGACTTTGACCACGGTTGACCAAGTTTGACGTTGGTCAATTTTCTTCGTTTTGATCATATTTTTAGCATAGCTTCACCATGTCGGTTTTGGTAATTATCATGAGATTTGGCACTTAGGTTTTGGTAAGTATTATCTTCAAATAGTCCAACATTAAACAATACATATGTTTTTAGAATTCGGATATCCAAATCCGAAATTTCAATTTTGGATATTTGAAATTTTAGATTCGGATTCAGTTATTGAAATTCACTATTTGGAATTTTAAGATGTTCGAATTTGAACACATTTACCTTTGAGACTCAAATCGGTAAGTCAACGAGAATATTGATGTTGAAATTAAATCATATGACTCTATTTCCGTTCGTATTGGTAAGATGACAGTGATGAGATCCTTGAATGTCACAGTTCCATCACTATTGTAAATTTAGTTAAAACAGTCAAGTATATTATACACAATTAACTTTAAAGTGTACGTTTATGCAACCTAAACATACATATTTTTTTTTGTTTTTTTAACGGTTTCTAATCTGCTCCTTAATCTATCTAACCTTTGTAGTGCGGGATTTGGACCCTCACCTCCAAAGAAGAAAACACTATTACACACTCAGATACCATTAGTCTAATGGTTGTTTTAAAACCTGAGTGGATTACCTCCCATCTCCTAAATTACAAAGAATCACTAAATTCTTGTTTATTTTAATTCAACTTCAAGTTAGTATTTAAGTTCTTTACATTTGTAAACCACTTTAATAAACCATAGGATTTTACTTTCAAAACACAAAGGAATTCAAAAGACTGATCACATGTTTCTCTTGTATTCAATACCCGCTTGTCTTATCTAGCATAAGGTAACTAGGTTTCTCTTTATTGGAAATTTAGCACCGATAAGCCGATGGTGCAGTCGGTGGCATTGGCTGATAGAGAAGATGGTTGAGAGGTGAAATGAGTGTGTTGATGTGAGAACTGTGGATGTATAGTATAATTTTGGAAAATGAGTTGTTGAATGAGGAAAATGAAGTCACCAAGCTAACTGAATAGGTCATGGGTGAATTGATAAAGTCTTAAGTGAACATTGGAGTATTATTGACCAAATGAACCAACAAGGCAATTTAGCCCCAAATAAACACCACCTTTTGTGAGATTGATTCTTACAGACACATGAAGGATCTATGTGACTTAATTTCGAGCTTGATTTGTATGTCATTGTATGGTTCTTGTTTAGAAGCCGAAATGCGAAATGCAATCATACAAACCTAACCCGGACCATATTTATAAAAGTATACAGTGGTATAAGAAAGTAGAAATCTATCATTAAACATTGTATACAAGAATCAAGTATCACGTGCAGGTTTGGTGACATGTTTATAGAACTAAACCAATCACTCATACTGGTTGTAACGTTAACTGGGTCACAAAACCAGTCTGGCTGTGCTTGTGTGGGTCATTTCTGGTTGAATTGTGGTCGAACCGCATTTCAGTTCTTTTATTTGTTTCCATTCAAATCTTACTCTTTATTAATTTAGTATTCTAAAATCCATATTTCTTCAATTTCATTAATTTAGTATTTTAGAATCCATATTTTATATATCTAAGTCCTCTATTTTATTAGAATGCAAACCTACCTCAGAACATACTTTATTTATAATTGTTATAAATAAAAATATATAGATAGTTTTAATTTTTTTTTATTTATAGTGATCTGGTTCTTAAAATTGTTATGAGGATACCCATCAATTTATATGACCAATTATCCTTCAATTTAGGTTAAATAGAGAAAAAAGAGAGCAAACCAAGGGGACTTTTTTACTTTATTACAATTTTTAGCACTAGCTTAAAGAAAGAAGAATAGGAGAACGAATTTTCATCACTTTCTAACCTAGTTGTAGATCGGTTATTTTTCGGAGATTGAACTGTTGGATCATTGTGATTTTTGGACGGCATCTTCACAACACCTGGGCGACCTAATCTGACGATGAGTTTGTGTTAGTCGCGTCTGGAAGTCATATTTTACATGGAGTGTTCACAGTTGGATTTTTTTTATGATATCTCTTCTCTTTTGTCTTTGTTTTCATTCCATATGCTTGAAGTAATTGTTTTAAGTATATGATGTTTGTTGTATGCCTCTAGTATATCTAAAAAAAACTTTGTGTGTTTAGATTCTGATGATAGTGGATTATAAACGGCTCTAGTAGTCATGTGGTTTTTACTCCCATGTTGAGAGATTCTTCACGCTAAATTTTGATGTCTCTCTTTATCCCATTTGGTTATACTATTTATTTGCATCCTCACATGTTCATTCAGGTCAGGGTCTTTGACCAACAAGAAGTAATTCCGTATTTAAAGTTAACCATTTGTGATCGGTTGTGTGATTTTTCCTTATCAAAATCCGGTTCGACTTCTCTGTTGAGTGAACCAGTAAGGTGACAGGTTCACTGTCTAGTATGGTTATGAAAACAGTAGTTATTAACAGCTAGTAGAGATTCACATCTTTCTTGGCAATGGCAAATATTCTACACGATGAAGCAAATGTACACTTACTTGTTCCATATAGATGTAGATATTGCCTTGCACATTCCGATTACATGGGCAATGACAAGCTCATTTGATATCATCACAACAAAGGCATTTATACATAACAATCTACGACGTGTCTAATGTTGGTTGCACTATTAAAAAAAAGGTTATTGGATTTTAATAATTCCAACTTTCATTAATTTGTTGATCATAAGATATTTACAAAGACTCCCAACTTCGAATTTATTTTCCTCTAACAATCTCTTACTAACTGAGAGTTAACCCCGTTACTGTTTTGATGACGTAGACTGCTTATGTGACCAAAACACAAAACAAAAAGTTAAAATCTACCATCACGTCCGTGAATCTGAAACTTTCACACCCTGAAACCCATCAGTCTCCACCTCCTGATCTAAACCACTTGACTCGTTAAAGGTAAATTTCACGTGATGATGAAAGCTAAACACCAAAAACCATACCTAATTGGAGGCTGGGCGGCAACATATTTGTAAATAAGCTCAAAGTTGGTCACATTTCAACAAAAAAAACTAACGGAGGTTAACTCTCCGTTAGTAAAAAATCGTTTAAGAAAAATAAGCTTAGAATCAGAAGTGTTTATAAACATTTTTAAAGTGGAAATTAATCCTAACCAATAGATAAAGTTAGGATAATTAAAATCCAATAACCCTTAAAAAAAACTCAAACTCGGCATATAATTTCAATGAATGATGACTTTTATCATCAGATCGGTTTAGAGTGAGACCTCATAATAGACTTATTATGTGGGCTAAGTAATAATCATAACAAGTGCTATCATAACAAGTGCTATCAGAGCTACACAAACACACTTTGACACTAGCTCAATTTCTCGTGTAATTTAGTTAGAGCACATGCATGCTTTAGAACATGTAGTGTGTTTTCATAATCAAATTCCTTACTTAAAGAGGCGGCCAAATGTAGTCTTGGGTTTAAAGTAGATTTTATACTTTACTAGTTTCAATTTTCAGTTTAAGCGTACCAAAATGACTTTTTTATTAAATTCCAAAAAATTGTGTATATGGATGCATAAAATTCTGTATTCATCAGTGATAAAATTCTATGAAAGTTAAAAAGAAAGGTAGGAAAAGAAAATTGACCAGAAATTGAGTTTTTAAACTTTGAAACAGCTGACTGTTTCCACAAGGGAGGGCTGGCAAAAACAAAAACCACTAACAAAAGGTTGGCTATTCAAGTAACCCAACATCCTACACCTATAAACTTTGATTTAAACTCAGGGCCTAGAGCACAAAATGCCAAAACCAAAGCACAACCATCAAGATAAATTGATATAGCATTGTTGCTAAGGATTTGGTCACTGCGCTCAAGTTAAACCATGTTAACTGAGCTACTCACTTTTGGTCAGGGCCGGAAGTAGCCGCTGGCTGAGTTGCAGCCTTCACAAGACTACCAATCATTTGCTGCTTCCCTTGTGCTACGTTTGACTTCTCGGGTGGTCGGATTTGACCATCATGCGGTTCTGCATCAGGCTTCTTTTTTGCAATTTTCTTCACTACTTCTGAAACTGTTGTGGTACTCTGATTGTTAACATTACCTTTTAGTTTCTCTTGTTTTGGCTTGTCGGTGGTAGAGGCAGGCGGCCGTGCAGGGGCGGCATTCCCAGCCGACATTGTGCTGGATATCGACCTCACGGATGCACTTGAATCTAGTTCATCAGGTGTGTGTTGCACCTGACCCATGGATCCAGTGTCAACAGTAATGGTCTCTGTTTTGGGGGAAGATAATTTTTTCCTCTTCACGCTCTCTTGGTCCTTTCAACATAAAATTAGGGGAAAATAAAAATATAAGTCCCATCATCACTAAAAGCTAGAAGTGGTTGTTTCGACCCATATATCTATGCATGACTCAGTTCGAGTTATGTTTGACCTCAAACATATTAGACATGTTAACAAAAAGTTAACTTATAAGTAGAAGGGCCAAACAGGTCGAAAAGGTCAAGACTTGCCCAGAGTACAATTTCAATGCATCAAGGTTTCAAAATAATTTTACTCAAAGAATTAGGTTACTAGTGAAATGCTATAACTTATGTTATCATATTTGACAAGCTTATTATTATTTAGAAAGATAATTTTGTTGGACACAAAGAGTACTTAGTCAAGCCAACCCAAACCAAAATATCACCAATTTTGACATGTTACCAACTGGCCCAACCCGCCCACTTCTCCACAATTCCACCTTAGGACAGTTGACTCTGGATGAGACTGCATGCAAGTCACAAACATAATGAAAAGGATTAAAAGTAGCATTTTCCCTATATATATTAGATACCTTGCGCCTGTGTAATGCTTTTCTCCTATCTTTTGCCCTACAAATTGCTCGTTTGATCCCATGGTTGTCCATACAGCCTTTTGGCCACAGTTCAGCAAGCTGCAACATGGACACAAGATTTGTAAATTGTGTTTCAATTTAAGTAGCAAATATGATTGTTTAAACACTAGAGCACAAAGGGAAGAAAAATTATAACATAGCCTCAGAAATCTACAATAGTTTTTTAAAGTGGGCACTCCTTTTCTCGTATACATACAATTTGGATGATTTGTGTCACGTCTAAGGGGTCAAATGGTTTAAACTAAAAGATTTCTTAAAAAAGAAAAGAGCAAAAATGGGTTGAAACTTGAAATCCTCTAGCAGTGGCATCAAAAGCATAAAACCTAATGCATTTTTAAAAAGTTAAATTACAAGAAAATTGCATAAATGGTCCTATGGTTTGACCACATTACAAGTTTGATCCCTAGCTTTTAAAAATTGCAAACTTAGTCCAAACAAATGTTAGATTGTTGCAAATTTAGTCCCCACTCCCCACCATTAGTGTCCGTTAGTTTATCCCCCCACATTGTTAGAAAAAGAGGACACTACCTGTAGAGACTAAATTTACAATCATCTAATAAATATTTGGACTAAGTTTGTGATTTTTAAAACCTAGGAACCAAACTTGCAATATGGTCAAATCATGGGGACCATTTACGCAATTTTCTCTTAAATTATTAATGTGATACCTAACAAGTCAATTTTTACAAACTAAAAATGGATTTGAAAAATGAACGGGTTGCTCCAACCCAACCCACTGTGACCATAAACGGGTTATCTAACCCACTCACTTTGCCACCTCTAGCAGTTAGCAAAGTTTCATCATAGTAAACCCAAGATTTAACTGGCAAATACAATAGATTCAAGAAACGTAGAATAAAAGAGACAATAAAATAGCATCAACAATTCTTGGGAGTTGGGATAAGCTTACCTCTGCATAAAGCTTCCTAACTTGGGGGCCTGCATCTTCATCGAGCCCCTAATGAAAAATTAAAAATACAAAATAAGATGCTCTGAGAAGAAAGATTTACAGGAAAGGGATTTTTTGAGCCTGAAGTCAGAGACAGTACATCAACAAAAAGGTCATAAAGGTCACAAATTTTGTCCTCTAGAGCATCATCTGTAAGAAATACACGTTTTACGGCTTTTTCTTTGGTACTAGGTTCTTGAAAATCATCAGATGACCCAGCCTGATGCTCAAATGCCTGTATCAAACACAAACCATATTAAATGTCAGTTTAAATTTCAACATGTCTGTCTAGTATATGCAGCATTTTTACTTTATTCTAGAGGTAGCAAGATAAACAGGTTAGGTTCAGGTTCTAAAGAGGCCATTTTAAGTGTGGTCAGTTTGGTTGAATTGCCCCGCTGACACTTCTATGTCCAATTCTTTTATAAATAATAAACAAAACAAACAAACAATTTAGCAGGTGGTATGATGTATAAAATAAAAGTAGACTTTGGGGAATTTTTAACCAATTCATTGTTCCCCTTATAGCTAAATTCTTTCATTTGGCCTGTATGGAATAAAAAACAGCCCAAAACAGGCCACTTATAAGTACACAAGTAGAAATAGTCATATCTACTTTATACGATATCTTTTTTCCAACTAAATGCAGATGCATGACATGAATACGTGATTATGCGGTTTAGGAAAAAGAATACCTCTGGCTTCATCATAGGAGCCCGTATCTTAACCATCTCATCTACTTCTTTCTTTAACTGCTGCAACTTTCCATCTTTCTCTTCTTTGGCAGACAATCCCATAACAACCATGTTTTGAAGGTTTCTCTGTTACAAGATATCTAACAGTCAGAAAAGACTTTGAAAGGTATATTGCAATTCCAAGGAACTTATCAAGGACAAGGATTGTCAAATATTATATATTGAAGATCATGACATGTCAACCAAACTAGTCAACCCATTTGACCATTTCAGTTTTAGCTACATTTTTCACCTACTCGTTTGGCCTGTTAAACATAAATATATAACCCAGTTTTATCCATTTCATAAGTAAATGGGTCAAAATTTCCATGCATAACTAATTCACTATGTATTAGCCAGATACAAAACAAAACACATATAGCAACAACCATGAATTTTCAGTAGATAAAGAAAATTAATGATGGCAAGTTAAAGGCAAAACCTTTAATGATCTGATCTGTATCAGATGTCCAAGAATGCTCATCAAACGGTTAAGAAGCTCCTTTGACAGTTTTCCATGAATAGAATGCTACAAAGGCCACAAATGCAATATGTCATCTATGTACTTCACTATTATGTTACACATAAGAAAAGCTAGTATAATACCCATTGAACTTGAAAAATAAAAAAAGAAAACATGGTGGCCATTACCGCCAATCTAGCAACTTTAGCCAGCTTTTGCTTTATTTCAGGAGGCATCCTCCTTTTGACAGCCTGAGATGAGTTTTCAGCTTCTTGAACCTCCATACTTGGTGGCCTTACTGTTATAATGTCAAAAAATGAGAAATTAATCAAGCGTAGAAGTAATTTCCTCTAAAAGAGATGGCGAATTGGACGGGCCAGGCTGGTCGTCTAATGAATCACTACAGTTTTGGATCAAAAGATCTATTTTTTGCTTAAATTAAGAAATGAATCGAGTTGAGTTCACCCAAAACACTTTTTGGAACTTCTAAACAAAACTTAGTTAAATATCATTACCATAATTATATTATATAGATAGTTTATCTGACTTTTGAAATAAAATGATTGGAGATGCTATATGCATTAGAAATAAACTTTGGGGGATGTTTGATCTGTTTGACTCATTTGACAAAATATCCTATGAAGATAATTTCTTTTATTTTACCCTTTAGTGATAAAACATAAGTCTCATTAACACATTTGCAACAAAATGGTTGAAATTGCCAAATATCTGTAATCAAAAGTGATAGAGAGCAACTTACTTTCTGCAACTGTCTTCTCCAAATCTCTGATAGCTTTTTCAAGCATAACATTTGTATTTTTAGGTTTTGTGCTAGAACTTTCCTTTCTCATCAAGTGTGTGTTCTGTTTAAAAATAATATTCAAATTAATGATATATACATATATGGCATAGAATTTCTTTCATGACGTGACAATTATGACCATCATTACCATGTTGGGGATATTGAACAAGTTTTCCCACTAAAGGAAATTAAAAGGTAAATGATCTTTAGCATAATGATACCATATTAAAAGTTATAAAGATAGCACATTGGTGTAGGGTATATGGCAGCCATAAATACAAAGATAACATATTGAAGTAACTAAATATAACATGAGTGTTAGGTATCTTTACGCAGCGGAAACAAACACAAACACACGCACGCATATTAAAGCAATAAGAACACGAGAATTTATAGTGGTACGGTCAAAATGACCTACGTCCACTCTCTGCAACTAGGTATTTTATTAAGCTCAAGGGACTAGATTACAATACAATGACATGTTCTATATATAGAGATAAATTAGGGTTTCAAGAAGCTTTAATAGGCCAGACCCATAACTCCATCCAAAAGCCCAAAGGCCTTCACACCCCAACAATCTCCCACTTGAAGGCCTTGCGAATACTCCAGCTAGCCATCTAAGTATAAAGCAACCCTGTCATCTAGTATTATCAATAATCTTCAAGTAACAGAAATCCTCCAAGCCTTCAATTCCAAAGAACAAGCTAAGATTTCAATCCAAATCCCCTAGTTGCAAAGGCCCATTTTCATCAATTACTTGAAAGGGCCCGTTGAAGCTCCCCCGAGCTCCAACCCAGTCGTGGCAAATTCCACCAACGACCCATCCTCTGTCTCAACTGGTTTACACGATCCACCAGATTCAGAGATACACCGAGAACCATTAACACTCTCCAAATTCAGCAAACAATCACCAGAAGAGAATTTTCCAGTCTTAGTCTTCAAAACCCAACGATTCTTCTTGATTGTACCCGGAACATGCCCCATGCTCCCACTGTCACAAAATCCTCTGACTGGTTTAGACTTCTGACCCCATTCAGCTACAATCTCTACTCCAGACTTCATGTTTGCAAAATAAACTCTCTTAGCAGCAGATATAGCGAACCCGACTTTGACTTGCTTAACCGGGTTAATCAGTCCCTCAACAGGTACCTCCACCATGTACAATGACCCATGCTTATCACCACGAGCAATCACCCAATTTCCATTGATTACCCTCCATTTACCACCACCAAACTTGACTTCCAGTCCTTGTTCATCCAGTTTACTAACAGAAATTAATTTCTTCTTCAAACCCGAAATCACCTTGACATTCTTCAGGTTCCATGTAGTTCCCAATGGAGTCACCAAATCAATATCACCCATGCCCATTACATCAAGCATTCTGCCATCAGCAAGACGTACCTTCCCAAAATCGCCTGTTTTCAGATTCACCATCATTTCACCGCTGTGTACGGCGTGAAACGAAGAACCGGAATCCATGATCCAAGAGTCCACACTGTTTTCAGCCTCAAGAATTAACACGTCACCATCATTGACATCCTCAGCAGCAGTGTTCAGACCTTTCTTTGGACATTGACTCTTAACATGTCCATCCTCGTTGCAGTTCCAGCACCTCACATTTTTCCGAGTCCGAGTTGAACTCTTTCCCCGACTCCCACCGCCTCGGCTATTTTCCCTTCCCCTGCCAACATGTAACATCTCAGAAGATGATCCAACATTTGCACTTTTTAAACGTGTGTCTTCACCTATCACAATGTCTCGGATCTTTTCAAATGTCATTTCGTTAGCCCCCATAGAATTTGTAACAGCAGTTACAGTCCCGGACCAACAATCAGGCAATGAAGATAGCAACACCAGAGCTCGAGTCTCATTATCAAATTTTATTCCCACTGATTCTAATCTGGTAAGAATAGATATCAAATCATTAATGTGAGAGGTGACTGAGCTTCCCTCTTTCATTCTCGTCATGAACAGTTCCCTCATCAAGAACACCTTGTTAGCTACAGAAGGCTTTTCATACATATTTGACAGAGCCAACATCATACCACTTGCAGTGGTTTCTTTCATGATGTTAAAAGCAACGCTCTTCGTCAAAGATAACATAATAGCCGCTCTAGCTTTCTTGTGCTTGGAATTCCAAACTGCTTCTTCAGCTTTCTCCATACTCTCCGGTTTTTTTTTCTAGTACCATATCCAAATCCTTTTGACACAGTAATGCTCCTATTTGCATTTTCCACCAACCAAAATCAGTGCCATTGAACTTTTCGATCGCAGTCTTCCCGTCTTCAGCCATATTAGCAAAACAAAGACAAGTCTTCAAGAAACAAGCGCGCTGCATAGTTGATAACCAGTCAACAAAAGGATAGACAAACCAAATCTGGTACTTCCAACCAAAACCCTAGGCGACGGCGCAGAAATCCTAGGTGACGGCGGCGACGGCAGAAACCCTAGGCGGCGCGGCTGCGCAGAAACCCTAGGCGGCGGCGGCGGAAACCCTAGGTACACGGCGGCGTGTTTCGTACGAAATCTTCAAGAGCCTGATGCTCTGATACCAGTTGTTAGGTATCTTTACGCAGTGGAAACAAACACGAACACACGCACGCACATTAAAGCAATAAGAACACGAGAATTTATAGTGGTTCGGTCAAGATGACCTACGTCCACTCTCTGCAACTAGGTATTTTATTAAGCTCAAGGGACTAGATTACAATAAAATGACATGTTCTATATATAGAGATAAATTAGGGTTTCAAGAAGCTTCAATGGGCCAGACCCATAACTCCATCCAAAAGCCCAAAGGCCTTCACACCCCAACAATGAGTACAAGTAATAAATAAAGGGGAAACAAGATGAGCTCTATAACAATAAATGGTATCAGGTTTTACACTAGATAAACAGGTAATCATTAATAATCTCAAAAACAACGCGTGAGAGCATTAATGATGCGTGAAACTAGTAGTAATGATATATAGTAGTAATGATATATCACATACTACTTTATTTTTTGGTGTAATAGCTAGAACATATATTTTATTCTTTTGGATAGAAGAAAATGCTCCTTTAGAAATATGGCATGGTGTCACACAAATGCAAAGTACAAAAAGGGGATAAATACTTTCCATGCAATGCAGATAATAGAAACATAATAATATCTATATTTTGTAAATGCCACAAATTTTAATCAATCGTCACTTGTATCATACCATATATGTGTGACGTGTCTTGTACATGTCGACACTTGTATATTGACCGATTGATATTATAATGTATAGCATCAAACGTACAAACAAATTAACGCAAGCAAAAACACGAAATAATAAAAATAATGGTGAGGGGTAGGAGGAAGAAACTTTGAAGGGTGTGTTCGGATAGGGGATTTAGGAATGAGGCAAATGTAAATAAAAATCATATAGGGTGTTTGCTTAAAAGGTATGGGTTTTAAAACCAAAATGAAACCCTAGAAAATGGCCTTCCCCCAAACCTAAGGGGGTTAGATATGGTCTCTAATAATCATCGGCATTCCCCTAATCTATCAATCCCATACCCATACTAATTCATATCTATCAACTAAGTGCCACCTAACTAGTTTACTAGTTCCATTTTGATGTTTACTTAGAATAATATTATCAACATACCCATATGTGTACATTTAGGATATTACTCAATCTAACTACTTTTATTTTCATTAACAGTAACTTTCCTTGTTTTGTTTCGTTCTTTGCTTAGTGTTAAGACACTTTATTACAACGAACTTATAATACTCAAAATCAAATTATTGAATAAACTAAATATGACGTTAAGTTTTCACCTACAATATTTTCTAATTTAATTCCTTTTAGGGTCAATTGAGCAATTTCTACAAAAGACAAAATGCTAATGAGAATATTTCAAATAACTTATTGATTGTGCTACATTTAATGTATATTCATGTAATAGCAATCACCTACCTATGAGAATGAATAATCAAGTAATCTTTATTCTCATTTAGGGTATACTTGTTATCTTCCCGCTTCTTATTTTTCAAGTAGTATCAAGTTAAATGTGGTCATAAACAGAATGTTATACGAGATGTCATAATTAGAGCAACAAACAGAATGTATAGTATTTGTCATAACTCCAACAAATCCACTTCTTGTTGTCTAAAGAAACTTAGTTATGTAGCTGTTATCCCCAAGTTTTCCCTATATAGTATCACTATTTTATTTGACTTCTATAAGTTACAAAATCCTATAGAAACTAAAAGTTTTTAACAAATTAAGTAATAGTGAACATATTAAAATAGTTAGTACTAAACTTATCTGTAAGTGAAGACTAAAGATGGTAAAAAAAACCTATTAAGTGAAGACTCTATCATACAAGTATTTAATTAAGACTGTGTATATATAACAATTTAACTTTACACATAACCTTGGTGCCTTATGGCAATGTCTAGGAAAGCATCTTCATTCCATGTCTCAATTTTCCTTCAATTCCTCCATGACCACCTTGCCTCTTAGAGATTTAAAAACTAAAAAGGCAACAATGTCAATGCATGATGCACAATATTAATATAGTTTGCCGACAGTTAACATGTTAGTGAGATAATATGTATGTCCTTCAGTCCCTAGGTATTATCATAATATCACACTACAAACTCAAGCCTCAAGATGACAAGAAAACCATATAAAAACTTACAAGTTGCACACAAACATATATAAAGGCTGTAAGAACTGTTAGGTGCTTATGACTATGTGTCTTTGTGATACTCACGTCACATATACGAGTACACATCAAAATGTCAAATGCATTATATTAGAATCAAGTAAAACAAACATGCAACTACATCAATGAAGCATCCAAATGAGAAGAGATATTCACCGGTTGCTGTGCAATCTCAGAAGTCTTGGTATCTGCCTGTGGATGAACTATATTTTTCTCCCTAGGCAAAGCTGACTGATTCAGCACTTCTGAGTTCTGAAGCAATTGTCCTTGAGATTTTAAGACATCAGTACCCTTGTCATTGGTCCTCTGACTTGGAGGAACAGGGGTTTGACTTGCATCTTTCATTTTAGAACCATGTTTTTTGGGTTGAAGAACTCCAGTTTTCTGCTTGTCAATGTTCTTTGCTGTCACTTTAGCTTCACCATTTAAAATCTTAGCCGGAGATGGATTGGTTATATTTTTTGAATCAGAAGGTTTCTTCACAACAGTTCCAAGAGCAATTACAGTATTCTGGTATTTCACTTCTTCATTGTTTACAATTGGTACGGTTATACTACGAGATGAAGTGGTTGAATTCTTATCTGCTGATGTCATCATTTTCTTCTTTTCATTCTTATTAACTTTCATCTGCTTATTTGGCACATCACCATCTTTGCTTCCATTATCCCCTTTTGTTGAATCCTTCCTTCTTCTCTTTTTTGGTTGCTCACTTGGCAAAGCAGTCGGCTCACTGCTATGAAGATAAACAGATTGAAGTCAGAAAAGAATTAAATGTAAAAATACTAATAATCTTACACACATTTATAAAGGCTATTTGTCATGAAAAACACAAAATGCAAATTTCTTTACAAATGTGATTCCCCATTCATTACGTTCATGCTTCTGTTGTATATTTAAGAGCATCGAAAATAATATTTGCATGTACAAGGAATACCATGATTGTACATATCTTCATAAGATATTGATTACTCTTCACAAACATGCATAAGAAACATCATTTTTTTTCCAAAGATTGACAAAAAATTATATCCAAACAGAAGAAAAACATTTGTAAGAATATTATGAAAGTCACTACATTTGTTGAACAGATGGATCTTATGGGGATGCTAATTTAGATTACAGCACCTTCATCTATTTGATTAGAAGATGCAATATGTCTAATTTTATGACCAAAACTAATGAAATGCTAGAAGGCTGAAAGCTAATATTTCCAAATAAAAGAGGGGGAAAAAAGTGATCATTCTGTTATAACTAGATAAGAAGATCAGACTGCACAAAGCATAAGGGAATACATTTTGGACCTTGATTTCAGCCATGTAGCACCCTTTGTCAAGTAACCAATAATGACTGAAATTCTAATGCTATCAATCTTAGAGAGCCGTAAACTAGTCTAATGATCAATTAACTTCTTTTCACTGTGCTTCGTATATTCTTGATAATGACATGTACATTTAAACAAATGGTAAAACCACTCAATACACATCCGAAGGAATAGACAAAGACTAGACATTAACAAGATCTGCACCTAATACTCAGAGTCTCAGACTAATTGTCCCTACTTCGCTACATACATCACATATTATGGAAGTAGAATATATAATGAAGAACGATAATCTTAAAAAGATAAGAAATGAATAACAGCTTTAATTGAAAAAGATGGTGAGTGAAAAGTAAAAGAATCTTAAACAAAGACCAACATGCGCTCTAACTTCCCACGGTTGACAAAGAATCCATCATGCTTTATTGCTGAATTATCTACCTGGAAATAATCATCCTGGAGAGCAGAAAGAAGAAAAAGTAATGTTACTTTCTATGTAAATAAAAACAGAAATGGATTCGTGGAAAGTTAAGTGCAATGTGATGTGATCAAAAAGTTACGCAATATCAGAACGAATATGTAGTTTCGCTAACCAGCTCAGCATCATCAATGAAGGAATCTTCAGTATCATACTCATCATCATCAGGAACATCATTAAGATCTTCCTCGTCACTGCTATTTTTACCCTGAATGTATAGAATATAGCATCATCAAGAAAATGACATAAAAAATTCAAGATCATATCTTCTATGTAGTCAGATGTAATTTGCCTTTCGCAGTACACACTTTTACAAAAGAAAACAGAGGATCATTCAGAAATAAGAAACATCAGTCCTAGTATACGTCCAGATAATAAAATTAAAAACAAAAAAAAATACAATTCACACCATGTATAACCGTTCAATCTTCTCAATGACCGCGCTAAAACGGCTACCAGGGGGTGCATCCTTTGCTTCATTTTCAGCAATTTCTCCCTGCAAAAATCAAAACAGTTATCAGTTACAAGACAAGAAAGCCTGTTTCCTCTTGTCGAAAACGATTAAAAAAGGGTTTTTGGCATACATTTTGTATCCGGTAAAACTACAAGAACTATATATTCACAAAAATTTATTCTCAACAGAATTAATATGAGTCACCAACACAACTCTAACCATCTGAACTAAAAGACCAAGAATCATATCAGTAAGCATTCTCAGGTAACTAAAATAAAAAAGTAACCTACTGCAAGATCCATTCAGCAAAATTAAGCATTTAGCATTCCCTCAGAAACCCCTAATTTATGTAACGATTAAATCGCACAAACTTGCAATTCCAATTTACTTCCAACAGAAACCCTACTTTTTTACCCAAATCCAAACCACACACAACAATTCAATTCCAAAATTCCACAAAATTACGAAATCATTACAGAAGGGGGCGCAATGCGAGAATCGAGTGCGGGATTAGCAGCAACAGGAGGAGGAGCAGACGGAGCAGACGACACACGAACCCCTTCACCATCATTATTATTCTTTGCCGCCTTATTAGCGTCCTTGATAAGCTTCTTCCACGACACAATTGTCGTCTCTCCGGGCTTCAGTTCCACCTCAAACCTCAGCCTCCCACCGCCACTCAATAATGTCGACGACGACGACGACGATCCAGCACCAGCACCGCCACCGCCACCGCCACCGGGCTCCTCCATCGATGATGATCCTGCAGGCAGATTGATTATAGCTTCACGGAGACTTGAAATACATGCATTTGCAGTGAGCTTATGCGTGAAATTGGATTGATGTAAACCCTAGTGGAGAGAAATTTGTGAATTTTTGTGGGTGGATTCCGCAGGCGCTAAGAAATTTAATCGGAGTTTAAATCGAAAAAATTTGGAGTTACCGAAAAGAAAATAGATATGTACGGGAGAGGTGAATTTGTGTCTCTTTCCTCGGAATAGCTTATTCTTCTGTGGCCCACAACACAGCCCAAGCCCAGATATCAATGCCCTCGCAAATCGTTTTCTTAAATAGATTTATTTTAACGAAAATTCTCCTCGCGTATCGCGACGGAAGTGTGTTACGAGTTAAATGTTTGTATAAGTCTAAGGGCTAGAAGTGTAATTGTAGTAGTATGAAGGGGTCAATTGTAATTGTACTCTAACTAATGATCGAGTTTTTCCGCGCAATGCCATAGGAGTTTGGTCACTATCGGCTTGGCTCGTTAAAAATCATCTAAGTGAACATTGATACCAAGTCTGGTAGTATCAAAATACCAGCAACGATGTTGTTCGCTTATAAACAGTTGGGTCCGTCACAGTACCACAACAGTTTATCATTTGTTATAGTCTACGATATCAAAAATAGAATTTTGAATACAACTTTGTTTTAATAAAAAATATATAGTATAATGGTTAAAATAAACTAAAAACGTGTCTCCTCTAGTTTTGTCATAAACATGTATATGTATACAATATACACATAAGCATAGTTGTTTTGTTATGTTTTCATATGTGTTATCTTTCTCGATTGGATTAAAAACTAAAAGTATAATATTTTAAAACGTAAACTTGAATATATAAAATACAAACATAGAACTTAAAACTTAGAAAATCAAATGGCTAAATTTTAAGAAGAAAAAGTATACTATAGCAAAATATAGCACTTTTTAATATGTATATAATGTTTTTTTGGACCGGATGTTAAAAACTTATTATTTTCTACATCATGGTAGTGTTTGGTATGCAAAAATGACATATTGGATGAAGATAACAATTGTGAGAGAATGAAAATATAAATGTTTGATTGGTCAGTAGAATGAAAATTACTAATTACTCTAAACACCTCAAAATCATAATCCTCTTCCGCTTGTTCATCAACTGTAGACACTTGGAAGCTTTTCTTCATCCGCTGGGGAAAGTCTTCATTCGCTGCAGACACTTAGCAAAAATTCCTATTTATCTACAATCTTGAAAAAGAAATTTAAGTCGTATTAGTGTATGTTACGAATGTTAATGATACTAATGTGTTAGTTAATGATTGTTTGAATATTAGAACACATTATGTGTGTTAATGGCAAGCATTATCCTTTTAATGCACTTGTTGAGTCTAACATTAACAATAAACCTAAAAACCTAAACTAATGTCAGTCACTTGATTACTAAGATATTTACACAAACTAATCCAAATCAATGGATTACTAGAATACTTATCTAACCTAATCACAACCAATTACAATTAGCAAACTCATAAACACATTAGCATGGGGAGATAACACCTATCCCCTTTGACACTAAACACTCTCGGTAGTTTGACACACACACACCCTACAATTCGACACATACACACCCTACACTACACTAAGCTTAGAAGGTAATGATGAAGGTTAAGATTTTTTTTCTTCTTTTCTTTTACTCTCGGCGCAACAACATCATCACTCACCCTCTTTCTCTCGGTTCTCATATCACCCGAAATCACTATCAACATCACCATAATACCACCTTAAAACCATCATCTACTAGACATCTTTGTGGTATCATTCCAGTTCAAGAACATCCACCACCAGCTCGGAGGCTTGAAGATTTCCTTATCCACTATTTACACTCTTTTCTTTCTATACAATCAAGGTTATTCATAAATTTTTGTGATTAAAAGCTTACAAAAATTTTGTATGTGTTTAACATACACATAAACCCTTGTGATGATTCACTATCAAAATCTAATTATAAATTCTATAAAGTTCTTTGATTTTCAATAAAAATCAATAACAAAGTTTAAGAAATAGAAAGTTTTGAAGGTTTTATAAAAACAAAAGTTTTATATTTTAGAACAATTAATAAGAAGGAAAATCAAAAGTGATAGTAAAACAGTAGCTAAAATCATGAAAATTTTACATAAATTATTGGACATTAAACTAAACAGTTTATGTGATTTTCAGAATTTTTAGGGATAAATAGCTATATCTGCCATTAATTCGAAATATAGTAAAAATTATAGAAAAATACCGGTAAGGATATATGAACTGAAAATTTTATATAATAATCTTGGTATGAGGATACTGTTATTTGTAAAATTTTATAATTTTTGAACACTGATAACTATAGTTTTAAGAATTAGAGCTTACTTAATAATATCTTTAAATATAGGTGAATATAAATTAAAAGAATAAGTATTTATTCTAACAAACAATTATTATATAGGAAATTATTGACAAGTACTGAAACAAAGGTGAGTAACATAGCCTATTTTTATTTATAATTTTTGGGGGAAAAGCATACTGTGTATTTTACTATTGATGCTAACATGAATAAGGATTTTGATAAGTTACTGTCATTGGCTGCCATAAGTCACAACCATCTCTCACATGGATAAGAGGACCAACTTTGTTAATGATTTTAAGGTAAAAAGTTCAGGATGTTAAATGACCATAGTATTTACTTTCATCATCAATTTGGTAAACTATTTATTTGTTTATTTTTTCTACCAGGTTTACCATCATTTGGTTACAAAGTCTTTTGAGTGTTTTTGTATGGGTTTTACTTGGCATGGATACCTCTACATGCATGTGTTTTATGTATTCCTTTTAACAAATTACCTAGATACTAGCTTCTTACATTTCTAAGTGTTGGTTTCAAGAAAGTCTCCCTACTCAGGTTCTCACTATTAAGAATAGGCTGGTAGTAGACACTAGTGAACAAGTTGTTTTGAGGAATGATGTCTTGGAATGTGTGAATGATTGTGTTAATCAACTAAGAGGTAATGTTGATGGGTTATCAGGCAATGTTGTGGCATAAATCAATGTTTAATTAGACATGGAGAGAAGATTGTTGAGAATAGTATGAAAAACCTAGAATTTGTAAAATCTGTAAGGAGTATATGCACCCTGATTCCAGGAACTACACTAAAAAGGCTAAACCCAGTCCATCTGCCCACCTAAGTAGTTTGGTATGTTTATTATAAGGCCCCGATCCCGGAGACCCCACAGTTGGTCATTCATAGCATCATTCATTATATAAAAAACATATTTAAAAAATTAACATGAGAAAGTATTGCAGCAGAATAATTATCAAAAACCAATTCATGGACTAATAAATACCTTTGCCAAGTAATACATCGTTGATTAAAGTTATAAAAGAATACTTAGTTGTATTACAAAACAACAATATTATTTTTGCATGAGATGGATGTCAGTCTTTGCTTGCCAAGTAGCTTCACCCCCCTCCCCTATGCCATCCTCAACAAAATCATTATCTGCCAATTGAAAATGCATATAAAAAGTCAGCGTTACTGAGTGAGTTCTAGTTTTATAAATAAAATACTTTGCTTTCGTTAAAACTAATCCTTTACTTTTAATCGTGATCACCCATCATACATACAATTAGATAATATGTATCCATCATAATCGTTTGTTTTTCAATATTATCTTCCACTTTCTTCTGGACCAATGTCATATGCCATACCCCAAACATTGTGCACGAAGCAGGTACTGGACTAAAGTCTATAAATAGACCCCTAACATTACGCACGAAGCCTGACACCAGTACCGGGGCAAGCGACAAAGGTCACGTTTCGTACATATTAGTCAATCACAAAGATTGACCCCTGTGTGCATCCTCATGGGTTAGCTAAACCGCACACAGTTGAACTATCAATCCCTCAATGAGTTGTGAACCTTCTTTCATTTGCTTGCAAGGCTTTTCATTCGTTCATTACGTTCCACTTTCATTATCATATTCTTTCACTTTTAATACAATAATACTTTACGTACAAGAGTATTAAAACACCACGTAAAGTCACATAATAATACGTAATATAGAACATCAACCACAGCCCACAATCATACATAACATCAACAGGCATAAACCACCAAAACATTCCAGAACTTAACACTACATTCTACTTCCCAAGATTCCAGAAAAATCCTAAGTGCCCAAAGAAATACGGATGAACATAAGCCATTGCGGCTGAATGTTCAGCAAATGCGGACAAGCAAATGCGGATGAAAATCTCAGAAAAATATTCTAAGTGTCTAAAGATATGCGGGTGAACCAAATACGGATGAGCATGTCCAAATGCGGATGAACAAGTCCAAATGCGGATGAACAATACTAAATGCGGATGAACAAAATACTTGGCTATTGAACATAAAACCAATGCGGTTGAAGTTCAACAAATGCGGATGAAGACCAGCAAATACAGATGAACAAAAGACTTATGCGAGGGAACATTCAACCAATACGGTTGAACACTCAGTAAATGCAGATGTTCAAAACCAACCTGCAATAAAACTTATGCTATCTCCAGTTCTCAATCATCATTCTAATATGTCCTTAGTATCGATCTATCATCTAAACACTTAGAACATAGATTACCACTACACAGCAACGAAGAAGGCATTTAAAACACATAACACACATAAATTTAGTCACAAACGTAGGAAATTAAAATTTCAGTTTGTAAAACTTCAGTAAATATGCACCTCTAGCAGCTTTCGAGTAGAACTTCTTCAGACCGAGAGAAAACGGAAGTTCTAGCACCTAAACACACCAAAACAAGCAGCCAACACAAGAAACACGTAAGAATCGGTCCAGCAGCTCGAACACAGCTGAAAACCGAGCAGAAAATACAAGAAAACCTCACCTTCTAGGAGAATTTCAGCTTTCTCACACTAGAATCCGGTTGAAACTTATGGGGAGGGGGGGGGGTGGGCTGCCATCCCCTGCTTTTTGAACCTATAATAGATAAGTTTATCACTTGCACATTTTAACTCCTTTTGCTTTGAAGTGTTTCACTTTTCCTTCTTTTTACTCTTCTTTTTTTTTTTTCCTTTTGATAAATTTCCGGGTGTTACATTTACCATATGTCTTTTGGTTACCACTTTTTAGTGGGTAACGTTCATACAATGTCTTCTGTTAGTTACCATTTTTCAATGGGTAACGTATATACATATGGGTTTGAAACAACTACGGTTTGCTAAAATGCTAAATGCATATTTCTATTTCATGTTTTTTTGGTTGTTTGTTGAATTTAGGTTATTGTAACTTAATGTTTACTTAGTCATCTTACCTAAGTAATGCATGCTATAACTTAACATTTGTGTAACGTTTTTGATGTCTTTAACATGCTATATTTCTTTTTTTTGTTAGCTAACCTTATACTTTTTTTTCTCATAATATTAGTTGTGGTTTCATTTAACTTGTGTAATGTATTTGCTTACCTTGCTAAAATTTAAGATGAGTGTAAAACATCGCAATACCTTACATTCATATACGTCACATTTCAATGGTTTACTACATTTGTAGTTTAATTACTATTTGTTATATTATATTATGTTATGAACATCAATGGAGATTTATATTTAATCTCGAAAGTTGTCATCAAATTATCTTGTTAAAGACTTTTACATTATTTGAGATATATTTATTTAGTTAATTACATCACATTGTTTCTTTCATCACTTAAATATCACTTTTTAATTGTGAATTTTAAATAGGATATCATGTATTTAATTTTTCTAGGCTATTCACTGATGTGATCAACCATAAGAAAATCCATTATCTTATTGAATTGTTTAACTTTTTTTACTTTTAGTCTAGCTTATGTTCTTTTTGACTATTCGAATACGCTTGAACAATATACATAATATTAACTGACCACACATTACATTATTATGCATCATTTTTCAGTTGGTTAAACTACATTCATCTTACTACCATTAATAGAGAGATACTTTCTATCACTTATAATAAACTTGAACTAAATATATGAGTAAATTACTATACATTACATTATTATGCATTACATTTCTATTGTCTACACCATATTTTTACAAGTACTCGTTAATATGTGTTTCATTTTTAATGGATGAAATATATGATACTTTTTACAACACCACAGTACATTACACTTAATTTAATATTAGTTACGTTTATTGTAGTTACTTTTTTAAATACATTAAATTACCCTTTTTCTTCTGGATCACATTAATATAAAAGTAAAGAGTTCAAGTAGTATAAGTTGAGGTTAAGTATAAGTAGCAAATTTTTTAATGTACATTATTTGATTTTGAATTATTATCTTCACAACGCAATATAATAGCCATACACTTTTCTATAAAACATCCAAAACATTCAATTTTCTAACAAATTAGTCAAACATACATAATACCTTGTAAGCTTCACACACCCATGACTTTGTTCAAAAGTACATAATTTTAGCAAACAACTTCACACCCACAACTATCTACTAGATACATATCTAGATGGTACAAAATAACTACTTTATCAGAAACCTTGTATATTTCTCCCTTCCCCCAATACTGCAAGTACCATATTCGGTGTTTGTATATTGATATATGAAAGTAGAGTCCTTGAAGCATATTTCTTTTTTAAAATTTTTATTTGAGATTTTACTTATCTATTAGTTTTCTTGAACCCACAATCGAATGTTTCCCCGCGGCTATCTATAAACATCTCCGAATGCCGCATTGTAAAGATCTCACAGTCTGTGTAGTTGCCCTTTGTGGCCCAGCCAAGTTCTAGTCTGTTCACATTTGTTATGCAATTCGGCTTGCCTTAGCTTTCCCCCGTCGCAACAAGCATTGCAAGAAAACTTGTTTCTACATCAGATATAACCAATCTCTCAAAAATATTAATGTTGGATTTAAAAATTTGATTACTACATGTAAAATAATTTACGTACCACTTTATATGGTGGATCCTTTTTGTGAAACTCATCATTGTCATCCATTGCGACAATCGTTTCTTGTAATAACAAGCCTTTGAGTTATAAGAGTAGCACACAAATAACACTAAACACATAAAATGCTAAAAATACCCAAATTGCAAGTTTAGGTTTTACCTACGACAACATATTCTTGGAATCTAGGGTTCAAAATACCCAAAATTAAGGAAAAATAATAATGTCTACCAAAATACATCGACTACATAACTTGTTTAAGATGCTACAAACCGTAAACAAGTCAACTTAATTTTGAAAATAGTATACTGACATGCAAACTTACCTGTTTTGCTACAGTTTCTTTGTGCAATCGATCTTACGCTCAAATATTTTCTAGATGAAACACTATATCTTAAACACTTTTTCACACATTGTTGTAATCTATTCTTTGTGGAAAAGTTTTTAAGACAACCAACCCTAATTTGGCTAGAAAACAAGGCTTATGTCTGACATTTTCGAATAATATTACGTATGAATTTTATAGTCTAGTATTCTGGATCCTGAATAAGTTTAGTATCCTGAATTCTATTATTATTAACCGACATTGTTCCTTTTCGCTTTGACTTGTTTTCTCATGTGACTCACTATTACTCCAACAAGAATCGGAGTCTAGCTGTTGAAAATGTGTAGAAGGAGAGCTTTAACGGTCAAGAGTGAAAACTTTGTAAACCCTGAAAATCTGGAGAGTTAGTTATATTATTTTTTATTATAAATAGAGTCATAGAGACCGAATAAGAACACACAATTTACACTTACAACTTTCTATGTAACACGTAGTATCGATCAGCTATAGCTCTTGGGTTGTACTTTCGTTGTAATCAATAAGAAGAACAAAAGGCTGGCAACCGAACAAGAACACACAATTTACACTTACAACTTTCTATGTAACACATAGTATCGATCAACTATAGCTCTTGGGTTGTACTTTCATTGTAATCAATAAGAAGAACAAAAGGCAGGCAACGACTAGTCACACCCAGGTTTTATGCCGGAAATCTCAAGGGATCAAGGGTTTTCCTCGTAATTAACTGGGTTAAGTCACTCTATTCCTTCCCCTCCATCCTTTCAAAAGAAAAATGATAACCCAACCAAGAAAAGAACTCCTACTCATTTGGCTCTGGTGTAAGGCCCCGTTCCCGGGAAACCCCACAGCTGGTCATTTATAGCACTTTACACATTAAAATACCTTGAAGTAAGAAAACATGGCAGCGGAATAATTAAACAAAAACTATTTCATGCGTTAATAATAACTTTTGTCAAGAAATACATCATTGTTACAAGTTTCAAAAAAGACATTAAATTGTATTACAAGACAAAAATATAATTTCTCTTTCATTAATTAGGATAACACAAAGCAAGAGCCTACATTGTTGGTTGACAACAGATGCCGAACCCCTGTCAGTACACATTTATAAGTGGTAGCTAACCCCTGACAGTTGACCCACACTGTTAGGCACGAAGCCTGCTCATGAATATAGGTCCCATTTATTCATTGGTCAATCCCCAGATGTGCATCCTGAAACAGCCACATATCAGTTGAGCTAACGATAACAAGGTTGTGCACCTCTATTCATTGTGCTTGCTTATTTATCATAAGGGCCCGGGGGTAACATTCATTAGGTTACACTGTCTTTCTTTATTCCTTTGTGACCACTTGATTATGCATAATACTTTTAAGTTATCCATTCATTAGAATCACATAACATGAAATATTAATATTCATAATAGTAGCACATAAGAAAAGAATCAAACATTAGAATCATTAAACAAGCATAATCTTTCCTTATACGTAAGTACTTATCACTTAAATTCTATTCCTAAAATTTCAGAATTAACCTAAGTGTTTACAGCGTATGAATAAAGTATACAGCAGATGGCTTAAATGCTAAGTGTCCACAGCGGACAACTAAAGTCCATAGCGGATGACCAAAATCCACAGTGGACGAACTAAACACTAAGTGTGTTCATAGCAGATGACTAAGGTCCATAGCGGATGACTTAAACATTACAAGTGTCCACTGCGGATAACCAAGTCCACAACGGACAGTCTAAAGTATTTAAAGGGGGTCCACAGCGGACGACTAATGTCCACATCAGACATGCATGCATACTTAAGTGTCTACAGCGGACATTCTAACAATGTTCAAGTGTCCACAGCGGACAGTTAGTGTCCACAGCAGACAACATGTTCAACACTTACGATCCAACTTATGCAGTTTCTAGTCCTATACAACACTTCTAAGCGTATACTTAGCATAGATCTATCAGGTTTACCCTTAGAACATCATAAACAACCATTCAACATCATAGAAATCTTTTAAAACATACATCTTTCGTACACAGTCGTATTTTCATAAAAATAAACATAGTTTGGTAAAGAAACATTCTTTTCAGTATACATATCAGCCCTAAACAAGTAGAAAACAAGTAAAAAGGGGGATCTAGAACTCACCTTAAACAACTTTTGAGCAGAACATAACAACCCAAGAGCAACCTGGAGTTCTAACACCTAAACACATGAAAACAAGCAACTAAACACATAGAAACACTTGAAAATCTGCCTATAAGCTTAAACCTGACTTAGATCTGTGAAGAAATCACCTTAAAACCATACCTTTGAAGAATTCTTCCACTTTCTCTCTCTAGAACCGGATGGGAGCTTCTTTCTCTCACTCTAGCCGTATGATTTGAGTGCATGGGCAGAGAGTATGGGCGGCCTTACTTTCTTTTTAAACCCTATTATGGGCCGGTTTGGCCCTTGTACACTTTTAACCCTTGCTTTTCAAAATAATAACTTGTTTGCTCCCTTTACTTTTCTCTTTTTTTATGAAGTTTTCGGGTGTTACAAGTCCACCCCCTTATATAGGTTTCGTCCCTAAAACCTGTCACTCCTTAAAGAGATCTAGGTTGTGCCATCTCATTTCTTCCTCTGACTCCCAAGTGGCCTCTGATCCCTTGCGATGCTTCCATTGCACTTTTACTTGGCTAATCACTTTATTCCTTAATCGTTTCTCCTTCCGGTCCAAAATAGCCATTGGTTGCTCCACGTAATTCAACCTTTCATCATTCTCAATGTCCGTGAGAGGAATAACTACTTCATCTTCCGCCAAGCACTTTTGTAAGTGAGATACATGGAACGTAGGATGAATCCCATGCAACTCATCTGGAAGTTCTAGTCTATATGCCACTTCACCAACTCTGTCAATGATTTTGAATGGCCCGATATACCTTGGGCTCAACTTCCCTCGCTTTCAAAACCTGATAATCCCATTCCAAGGAGATACTTTTGACATCACCTTATCTCCCACTTGGAACTCAATTGGCCTCCTTCTCTTATTAGCGTAGGACTTCTGCCGGTCCTTTGCTGCCTTCATGAAGGCCTTGATCTTTTCCAACTTCTCCGACGTGGCCTCAATGATCTCGATACTTCCCAACTCCTTCTGCCCGATATCACCCCAACACACCGAGGTTTTGCATCGTCTCCCATACAACATTTCAAATGGTGGCATGCCTATACTGGCATGATAACTATTATAGTAGGAGAATTCTGCCAATGGTAGGTGTTCATCCCAACTTCCACCAAAATCAATAATGCATGCCCGGAGCATGTCCTTTAAGGTCTGAATGGTCCGTTCTGATTGACCGTCTGTCTGAGAGTGGTAAGCTGTGCTAATGTGTAACCTAGTTCCCATCGCATCATGAAACTTTTTTCAGAACTTGGACGTGAACTGAGTATCCCTATCAGAAACAATAGACACTGGCACGCCATGACGAGCTACAATCTCCTTGATGAACAGCTCCGCCAACCGTTCCGATGAGTAAGTCTCCTGGATTGGCAAAAAGTGAGCACTCTTCGTCAAGCGGTCTACAATCACCCAAATGGTATCACATCCTCTCGCCGTGCGAGGCAATTTCATGATGAAGTCCATGGTGATGTGTTCCCACTTCCATTCGGGTACATCCAAGGGTTGGATCTTCCCGTATGGTTTCTGATGCTCTACCTTCACTTGTAAACAGGTCAAGCACTTACTCACGTACTCCACCATACCACGCTTCATCCCTGGCCACCAGTAATCCTTCTTCAGGTCATGATACATCTTTGTAGCACCAGGATGGATGGAATACTATGTTTTGTGAGCATCATCCATAATCCTTCCTCTCAGATCCCCAAAACGAGGAATCCACATTCACCCAGATCGGGTTCTAACACCAAGGGTGTTCTCCCTTAAATCCGTTACCTGCCCCTTCATCCATTCAGAGTTGATCCTATCATCTTTTAATGCTTCATCTTGGAATTCTCTTATTTGACCCATGACATCTGGCGTCACAACCAGCTGGCAAGCCTTCACCTGAATCGGTTTAGGTCTTTCCTTTCGACTGAGGGCATCAGCCACCACATTCGCCTTGCCCAAATGATAATGGATTTCGCAATCATTATCCTTGATCAACTCTAACCACCTTATTTGCCTCATGTTAAGATCCTTTTGCTCGAAGAAATAATTTAGGCTTTTGTGATCTGTGAAGATGGTACACTTCACCCCATATAAGTAGTGCCTCCAAATCTTCAATGCATAGACCACAGCTGCCAACTCCAAATCATGAGTAGGTAGTTAACCTCATGGATCTTCAATTGTCGAGACGCATAGGCTATAACCTTTCCTCGTTGCATCAACACGCAACCTAAACCCAAATACGAAGCATCTGAGTATACCACCAAGTTGTCATTCCCTTCAGGCAATGTCAAGACTAGGGCTTGAGTTGACCTCGTCTTCAACTCTTGAAAAACACTCTTCTGCTTAGAACCCCATTCAAACTTCACATCCTTGCGAGTCAGCTTAGTCAACGGGGGCGCCACCTTAGAGAAGTCTTGAATAAATCTTTTGTAGTAACCTGCCAAACCCAAGAAACTACAGATCTTGGATGGTATCCTTGGGGATTCCCATTGCATTACAGCTTCGACCTTTACAGGGTCCACCATAATTCCTTCGGGGTTAACCACGTGGCCAAGAAATTGAACCTCTCGTAGCCAAAATGCACACTTAGAGAACTTCGCGTACAACTTCTCATTTCTAAGTGTCTCTAGTACCTCCTTGAGATGACAGGCGTGCTCCTTTTCGCTCTTAGGGTAGATCAGAATATCATCAATGAATACGATTACCGATCTGTCTAGCATCGGTCGGCATACCCGATTCATAAGTTCCATAAAGGCAGCCGGCACGTTGGTTAAACCAAAAGACATCATGAGAAACTCATAGTGTCCATAACGCATGCGAAAGGATGTCTTAGGGATATCCTGCTCCTTCACCTTCAGTTGATGATACCTTGATTGAAGGTCTATCCTGGAGAACCAACTAGCATCCTGGAGCTGATCAAACAAGTCGTCAATCCTTGGTAACGGATACTGGTTCTTCACAGTCAACTTGTTCAGCTTGCGGTAGTCGATGCACATCCTCATACTACTATCCTTCTTCTTCACGAATAGAACCGGAGCACCCCATGGAGAGATACTCGGCCGAACAAAGCCCATATCCAAAAGATCTTGCAGTTGCATCATCAGCTCTTTGAGTTCGGACGAAGCCAACCGATATGGTGCCTTGGCGACGGGTTGCGCTCCTAGTATCAAGTCAATCTGAAACTTAATTTTTCTATCGGGTGGGACCCATGGCAGGTCTTCGGGAAACACATCGGGGAAATCGCATACTACCGGCACGTCTAACAGTTGTGGCACGGTAACATCCACGTCCTTCACATAAGCCAGGTAAGCACCGCACCCTCGCCTTATAAATTTCTCTGCCGTGATCATCTATATCACTCGCGGAGTTATGCATTCCTTGTCTCCGTGAACTGTAATCAAACTGCCGTCGGGCACAATCAGACGAATCACCTTTTATGACACATGATATTCGCTTCGTAGGTCGCCAACCAATCCAATCCTAACACCACATCAAAACCTCCTAGGGCCATCACATACCATCTAGCAGGGAACTTATGACCGTCCAATTCTATGAGGCAATCGTCTATCATATCAGTCACCTTGGTGGATTTTCCTATCGCCGTCTCTACATGGAAAAGGCACATCTATCTTCCTACTCTTACCATGCATTACACGACAAAAGGCAGTAGATACAAAGCTCCTACTAGCACCCGAATCGAAGAGCACAGAAGCATACAATTGGTTTACGAGAAACATACCTGAAACTGCTTCTGGGTCCACTCTGGCTTCTTCCCGGGTCATGTTGAATGCTCTTGACTTTGCTTTGGTGCTCTCACCTTTCGTTTTCTCCCTTATCATCTGGGTCCCTGAGCTTCCTGCTCCACCTTTCTTGCACACTTGACCCGAGTGGCCTACCTCTTTGTGTTGGTAGCATCTTGGTACTCTGCACTCCTTAGCATAATGGCCCTCGCCTCCATACTTGAAACACCTATTCGTCCCCACTCTACATTCACCCATGTGATTCTTCCCACACTTCCTACATTCCCTTCGGTCATTCCCCTTCCTCTGTTCTGGGTGACGGTCATCAACCCTCATCTTCTTCTCCCCAATTCCATAGTTGTCGTTCCTGAACCTCTTCCCATTACCATTCTTATTCCAACTCCTCTCAACCTTCCTCTAAACTGGCACCGAGTCCCTCTTATCATACAATCTCCCCGCCTAATCTACCACTGACCTAAACGTGCTCGGTCTAGTGGCTATCATGTTCCTCCTAATGTCCACGGGCAAACCTTGGATGTATCTCTTAATCTTCTTAGACACCGGAGTTACCAGGTCTGGCACAAGCCTTGCAAGTTCATTGAACTTGGAGGTGTACTCTTGATGAGTCATGTTCCCAGCCTCCAAATGCAAGAACTCCTTCTCAATTTTGTCCAACTCTCGATGTGGACAATATTCCTCCAGCACCAGCTTCTTCAAATCCGACTACCTTATCGTTGCTATAGATCATTTTCCCTCGGCTTGAACAATTTTGTCCCACCAGCATCGTGACGAGTCAACGAAAGAATGGGAGGCAAACTTCACCTTCTGATCCTCCCGACATTCACTGATGTCCAGGATTTCTTCCATCTCTCGAACCCAACGGTGAGCAGCAGTAGCATTGCCATTACCGTCGAAGGTCAGGGGTTTGCATCTCTGAAACACCCCATAGCTGCACCCCTTAGCAGTCTCCTTCTCCTCCTCGCTATCATCATCATGAATTACCACCTTTGGGCTAGATGGCTCTTCTTCAGCTTCCTCAGTCCTTTCTATGGACTTTCTTGACTTCCATTCCTCCTTTTCCCCCGTATCCTCAGCTTTTCCCCCATCCTTTACAGCCCTCAACACTTCAGTCACCACCGAAGGCAACACATTTTGCATGACGTTGTAGACCTCATCAACAATAGCTTCCTTCACCGTAGATTTGAGGGTAGCTAATCCTTCACCCTCTTGGTGGCTATGGAGATCTGTGCCACATGAACCGTCTCGGGAGTCTTAGCTTTGCTTCTGGTGACACGTGGCCTAGTAGTACGCCCGCCACGAGCACCACCTCGGGTTGCCTTCCCAGATTTTCTACCCGCCATAAAATCTACTTCCTATAAGATTCAAACACCAACAAGGTCATTCAAGGTAATAGCTCAGATTATGTCAAGTATAGTAAGTCCTTAATTAAAATGGCCAGTTGTGATTAGCCACTTACTTTACTCTTTATTCCCCATGCATTTCCTATCCTGACTACATCAGCATCCAAATCTACTAAGCACATAAATCAAATTGCGCACGCACATAATACCGGTTAACTTTAAGAAAATTACCTGATGGCACGTAGCTACTTGAGCTGGCATCCCTCCATTTGGTCCTATTTTTAGTTTAAGTTTAGGTTTTGAAAATAATTTACCCAATTCTCTTAAACTTTGGCTCTAATACCAATTTGTAAGGCCCCATTCCCGGGAAACCCCACAGCTGGCTATTAATAGCACTTTACACATTAAAAACCTTGAAGTAAGAAAACATGGCAGCAGAATAATTAAACAAAAACCATTTCATGCATTAATAACTTTTGCCAAGAAATACATCGTTGTTACAAGTTTCAAAAAGGACATTTAATTGTATTACAAGACAAAAATATCATTTCTCTTGCATTAATTAGGATTGCACAAAGCAAGAGCCTACATTGTTAGTTGGCAACAGATGCCGAACCCCTGTCAGTACACATTTATAAGTGGTAGCTAACCCCTGACAGTTGACCCACACTGCTAGGCATGAAGCCTGCTCATGAATACATGTCCCATTTATTCATTAGTCAATCACAAGGATTAGACCCCAGATGTGCATCCTGAAATAGCCATACATCAGTTGAGCTAACGACAACAAGGTCGTGCACCTCTATTCATTATGCTTGCAAGGCTTTTCATTTATCATAAGAGCCCAGGGGTAACATTCAATAGGTTACATTGTCTTTCTTTTATTCCTTTGTGACCACTTGATTATGCATAACACTTTTAAGTTATCCGGTCATTAGAATCACATAACACGAAATATTAATATTCATAATAGTAGCACATAAGAAAAGAATCAAACATTAAAAACATTAAACAAGCATAATCTTTCCTTACACATAAGTACTTATCACTTAAATTCTATTCCTAAAATTTCAGAATAAACCTAAGTGTTTACAGTGCATGAATAAAGTATACAGCGGATGGCTTAAATGCTTAGTGTCCACAGCGGACAAATAAAGTCCGCTACGGATGACCAAAATGCACAGCTGACGAACTAAACACTAAGTGTGTTCATAGTGGATGACTAAGGTCCATAGCGGATGACTTAAACATTATAAGTGTCCACAGCGGACAACCAAGTCCATAGCGGACAACCAAGTCCACAATGGACAGTCTAAAGTATTTAAAGGGGGTCCTCTGCGAATGACTAATGTCCACAGCGGACATGCATGCATACTTAAGTGTCTACATCGGACATTCTAACAATGTTCAAGTGTCCACAGCGGATAGTTAGTGTCCACAGCAGACAACATGTTCAACACTTACGATCCAACTTATGCAGTTTCTAGTCCCATACAACACTTCTAAGCGTATACTTAGCATAGATCTATCAGGTTTACCCTTAGAACATCATAAACAACCATTCAACATCATAGAAATCTTTTAAAACATACATCTTTCGTACACAGTCGTATTTTCATAAAAATAAACATAGTTTGGTAAAGAAACATTCTTTTCAGTACACTTATTAGCCCTAAACAAGTAGAAAACAAGTAAAAAGGGGGATCTAGAACTCACCTTAAATAGCTTTCGAGCAGAACACAACAACCCGAGAGCAACCTGGAGTTCTAACACCTAAACACATGAAAACAAGCAACTAAACACATAGAAACATATGGAAATCTACCTATAAGCTTAAACTCGACTTTGATCTGAGAAGAAATTACCTTAAAATCGTACCTTTGAAGAATTCTTCCACTTTCCCTCTCTAGAACCGGATGGGATCTTCTTTCTCTCACTCTAGCCGTATGATTTGAGTGCATGGGCAGAGAGTATGGGCGGCCTTACTTTCTTTTTAAACCCTATTATGGGCCGGTTTGGCCATTGTACACTTTTAACCCTTTCTTTTCAAAATAGTAACTCGTTTGCTCCCTTTACTTTCCTTCCTTTTTTTTGAAGTTTTCAGGTGTTACATCTGGGATTCGAGATGTCCACTCAAGGACCTGTTCTTATCTCAATGATGATATCATTTCTATGTTCTCTCAAATAAAACAACAAATGGAACAATAGTAGAAGACTAATTAGATGTTGATAAAAGCAAAAGCCAGTGGAAACTACAACTACTCTGCTATAGCCTAGGATCCTGAATTTTGATGCTTTAGTATCACAAAGAAACTACTCGCGAGATTTTATTCCTATGCAGATTCAAGCCAGAATAGTAGATCCCACTTATACTACTAGAGTTATTACCGGTAGGAATCTTGGCATGACTTTAGGATCATCATCCCAAAATCTTGACAACATTAACATTTCCAATTAACTAAGTTTTAAACACTAATGTTGTATTTATGTAGGCTACAGAAATAAGTCAAATTATAGCTAAAGAATTAATAAAGCTGAAGGATATGAATTCAACTATGTCTGGATTCATTCAATTAACACCTAAAGTATCTCCATCAAGTCATATGATCTCGAGATTCACTCCTCCTATATGCGATGAGGAGATCCCTGAACGTTTTTCAGACCCTTAGCATGAAGCTATACGATGTAACTATGGATCCTGAGGAGCATGTTGCACAATATAGTGAAAGGATGGAAATCATTCTCATCTCTTTACATCTGAAAGAAGCATGCTTATGTAAAGGCTTCAGATCAACCCTTATAGGATCTACTTTATAATGACTACTAAGTGTCTTTCCTTACTCTATTACTTCATTTTCTCATTTAATCAACTTATTCAGTGAGCAATTCTCATGCAATAGAAGATTTGAAAGGCTAACCAATGATCTCTAAAGGTAACAAAAAAATAAATGAGTTGCTTAGGGATTATATTGGCAGGTTTGGTAGGGAATCCTTGGATATCCCGAACCTTGATGTTGCCACTACGATTCAAGCTTTTAAGATGGGGCTGAAAAGGGATTCTTCATTTTATAAAGACTTCATGATAAACCCATGCAAAAAGTTATACGATATTAGGAATCGAGCTTTAAGGTTCATCAAGCTCGAAGAGGATAAGATGATCTGAGAAAGGATCGGCACAACGTCCAACTATGATCATCTTAACTAAAAATCAGAATCTATTAGATCGAGTTGGTTTAGACAAACAAGAACTTCTTTTTAGATCAGTAACTAATGAATATGGAATCTAAGTTAGTTACTTACTATCACAACACAAATACCTTGAGGAAATGTAAATGCACACGTTGTTCTTTCAAAGTATTCACTTGATTAATTTATTTTGTACAAAAGTTATAATTTGGCATATACAATCAAATGGCTTGGAAAGCTTGCCTCTCCTATACAAGTGTGAGAACTTTTATACTAAACAATAAGAATAAACTATTCTATGTTTAGATACTATAGTAGGAAAGGTAATCTGTGTATCGGAGTTGGCAGCTTCAGTACTATGTTGTCTCCAAAAGGTGAAACACAGCAGCCTTCGGCATAGACATACTTGTTCTGAATAGTAGTTGATCGACAGCTCATAGTGGTCATTGATGATCGGCAGTTGCTTTGGCATATGCTGATCAGCAATCATTCAGCACATGCACTTCAGCAGTGGGTTCAGTATTTTGCCTGATTCGGCAGTTGGCAGCTAGTTCTGAAATCCTGGGGTTTTGGTAGTTTCATCCTTCATGATTCAATAAATTCCCCCTAAGATGATGCTACCAAAACTCTATCTCTCAAGCATTCATAATAGTATAAGTTCATACATATATCCTTTTCTATCTCTTAAGGGGTTGTCAAGAGGTAGATTCACCAAGTCCTTCATGTTATGCCGAGAGTGTCTGAAAAGATTATACTCTTTAACTTCAACTTTTCTGGCACCAACATAAGTCAGAGTGAAGGAATTGGATGAGGAATTATAGCTCTAATGGGTGGTTGGGTCATGAATAGTAAGTGGAGTTACATGCATGACATCTTCTTCTTCCCTTTGCTCAGCCTTGTTTCTAAACTTTATCTTCAGAATAACAACCATAGATTTGTACTTGTCTGGCATGTCTTCATTTTCTGAGATTAACTTATGCATCCTTTCTAAATATTCAAGGCTAAGTTTCAGAACATCCAATTCAGATAGGAAGAAAGACTTTGACTTATTCTTTCTTTCTATAAAGAACCTCTCAGAGTTGAAATCATAGTCCTACTTGATGATGGTATCATTATTTTTTGAGTCTTCTTCTTCCTTAGATTCTAAGAGTTCATCTTGTTCCTCTGGATGTTCTAACCCATGTCTGATTCTATCAGCAACACAAGTGATGATCACAGCATCTGTTGATTTTTCAGATCATGGGCAGGGGATTCAACTATTTTAAAAGTTTGTTGGACTTGTGGAGAGTCATGCTCAATGATTTGAGCAGGTAGAGAAGTGGGTTAGCAGATGGAGTAGTTTTGGCAGTTTCAAAATCTGATTTCTTATTTCTTTGTTCTGAAGCTTGCCTTGACCTTTCTAGATGAGAATTTTAAATTCTCACTAGTAATTTCTCTACTTCTCTTGCCTCTGAATCATTGCTAGGATTTCTTAGTCTCAGCCTGGTCAAGTCAGCTATCTCAAAACGGTTGAAGCACACCAGTTGCTTTCTTGAGTAAGCCACTCTTTCGGCTGCTGATCCGGTTATAAAGCAGGTGTTCTTCTTCTGATTATATTCCCACTCCACTATGGAATCATATGCTGATAATGGAGTTTGAGGAATCTCTTCACCAGCATCAGCTTTGACTAAGGCTAGTACTTTATGAAGTAGCATTTTCGATTCATCATTTTTGCAGCCAAAAATGCTAAAGTACTCAACAATTTTCTCTATAATGTCAAGGGGCAAATCAAGTACCTCATTTTCATGATCGTAGTACATGATTTCTCTATTTTCCCTCTTGACAACAAATTTCATCATTTGAGCAAGATACCCAGCAGCCACTGCCTTTGTTCCTCTAAGTATTTTCTCCTCTACTTCTAGATCTATAGTCCTTGCTA
Source organism: Flaveria sonorensis (assembly GCA_025506505.1). NCBI lineage: Eukaryota > Viridiplantae > Streptophyta > Magnoliopsida > Asterales > Asteraceae > Flaveria > Flaveria sonorensis. The sequence continues at coordinate 18,706,227 of CM046425.1, read as the reverse complement.
ACCTTCTTTGGTGCTCTCATCTTCTTTGCAAGGATTGTAGAGATAGGACTTTATCATCAGAGGTTGTTGCTGTAGAGTCAGGGGATGCTGGAGACTCAGTTGGCAGATGGGAAGTACTTTGAGTAACTTTCTTTATTCTGGCATGTTGGCTTTCCTATTTCTCCCTAGCTTGTTCAAACTTTGGGAGCTCTCGAGTAGCAATCTTCTTTCTAATTCCTCTGATATTCAGATCAAGAGTTGACATACTCATTGGTCCTACTTGTCTACCAGAGAAACCATAGTATTTAAGGATTTGCTTCATCTGTTGCTTGTCCATGAACTCCTACTGAACTCTTTCTACTTACTTCCTCTTTGATTTAGCCTTCTTTCTTCTAGCTGACTCAGCTGCTTACTTCCTCTCATCGTGAGTTGCAACTATTAGTTTTGATTTGATCTCAACAGTGCTGCACTCCATGATCTCATCAAAGTTATATCCTTTTAACTCAAGTTGATCTGCTAGGAGATACTTTTCTTCCTCTTTCTTTTCTTTCAAAGGTTTGGATTCGGTATATGCAGCTACTGAAGCCTGCTGAGTTGTTGTTCTCTGGGTGCATTCGGCAGATGGCCTTGATGACTTAGATGGCACCTTCCTGTTACAGCTTTGGCCTTTGGTTAAGGTGGAGCTTTTGATGTTGTCCTGCTGGGTTCACCACCATGGTTGAATTCTCTTGTTGTAGTTCTTGCAGCTCTTAAATGCTTTGCACTTTTGATTAGTGCAATGATGTTCTTCTTCATTAAGGATTCTTGAGTTCTGCTTGCCTTTAGAACTATAATTTCTTCTTCAACACTTTGTGGGAATAACTTCACCTTCTTTATCATCATAAATCTAGCCTTTGATTTTTGTGACTCCACTTTAATTTCTTATTCAGCAGTTATAGGTCTCTTACTTTTGTCAAAGGTAGAGACTTTAGTATGTCTAACTAGCAAAGGCCTAAGAGTTACACCTGATGCCTCACCAGCTGACTTAGAATCGTCATCAGTTGTCTGAGCTCTCTCAGCATCATTGGTGACTTCTAGGCCCTCAGTTTCTACATTCACCTCAGAGTTAACTGGGTTTCAGTTTCAACTTTTGGTTGACCAAATATCACCTCACTAATTTTCTGAGTTCAGACTCCAGTGTGTTCTTGTGTTGTTTATGAAGTTGAGATGGTTCAGCTTCAAGAGTCACTCCATGTCTTTCCATGTCTTCATCCATGGTCTAAGTCCGTCTTATGTAAACCACTATTTTTTCTGTGGATTCTTCCACCCAAGGAGTCTCTTGTGTACTTTCAGCAATTGCTTTCGTACCTGATTTGTTAAGTACTTTAGCATTTTCTAAAAGCACTTTCAGAAGTGGTGCTTTTTCTTTAGCAGATAACTTGGGAAAGGCTTCAAGTCCTAGCACTAGCTGTCTCTTAGATGATTCCTTATTAGTTCTCTTTCTTTTTAGAGAGAGCATTGAAGAAGTACCGGATCTTTTCAGCATATCCAATTTTTCTTCCACTGTTGAACCTTTTGGTTCATCCTCTTCATCACTCTCCTAGCTTTTATCTCCTTCTCCTTCGAGCTATCGTAGCTATATCTATCAAGAAGCTCATTCAATTTGACATCAGCTTTCTGTAGAGGCTCATATTGATTAATCCATTTGGAGGAGAAAGAGATTGGTTGTGCAGTATGTATCACTTGAGTAGCCAATCTCTAGAGAATATCATCAGCTTCTTTGGGCTCATCTTCCCCCTTTTTGGTAGTATTATCTGAGATTCTTGATGACACTAGGTGAGGAGAGGAAGGCATATCCAAAGGTTCTTGTGATGTTGAGAATTGAAGGCTAAGAATGATTGATTGTGAAGGTCAATGGTCTCTTAAAGGTGCTCTACTTTATGTTTAAGATCCATTGCCTTTGCAACAACTTGCTGTAGAGTTGTGAGTTGTTCTTCAAGGGTTATGACTCTCGCAGCTTGTTGTTGGAGAGTTTTGAGTTGAGCTTCTACTTCAGACACGCTATCTGCCGAAGATTTCAGCAAACAATTCTCAAATTCGAGAACTGTGGCTCTTTCTGCATAACTTTGAAGCCGCGCATTCTCAACTTGTAGAGCATTGAGTTGTTGAACAAGTTCAAGGTTATAGGCTGTCAATTCACTTATTTGTTGCATATTTCCCTCATCCACAGATGTCGAATCCTTATGAGATGAGGTACTAGGCTGAGCCTTTGCACCCTCACTACTAGATGTGGTTTCTTGGCACCCTGAATTCCTCTCCTCAAATAATGACTCTAAGTAGACATGCTCAAGGTGATTTACCATGGTTGGGGTCTTAGTGATGTTGTCTATGTCCTGCTGATCAATTGATGGATCTGCAGTAGATACATCCTTCAATATTGATCCTTTCCTCCCTAGGATCAACCTCTTGGGATAAAGGATGTGGGTCAATTGGTTCTACAAACACATTAGTCTCCACTTTATGTATTGTATGGAAAGGGGAAGATAGTGGTTCATGCTGATGTGTGGCAGGAACATCATCATCCTAGGTGGTAGACATGTGTATGGGAGAGAGTGGAGCTGAGTCTAATGGCCCGGGATATGAACCGGTTTCTAATGAGACTTCTTCCTTAGAAGTTGTCTTAGTTATATGGGTATCCCTTTTGGTTTTCTCAATGAAGTGTTAGGACTCCAATTGAGGGCTTGTAGCTTAGGTATGGGTCTGCTTTGAAGAAGGAAGCGAAACCTTCTTCATTGAGCATTTTCCCGGTGTGGCTGACAACTTTGACTTGACTGGGACCCTGGTTTCCAGTCTTGTCTTTTTAAGAGTAGGTGATTTGGGGGCCTGCATCTTCTCAGTAGAAGATGCAGGGGTTCGCTTGTGTTTGTGAGATTTTGTCTTTGATGTGGAGGGTGTGGGATCAGCAATGGTGGGTGTGTCCATGCTGTCACCCTGAGGCTCAATGACCTTAAGCATGTGCCCAAACAAGGGAGTTACCTTCCCTGAAAAATACTTTGGAATTGCTCTAAACTTTGAAAATATTTCCTTGTTTAAAGTTCCTAGAGCATGAACAACTCCACTAAGTTTTAGTTTATCCCCTAATTCTTCTTGTAAAATCACTTGTAAGAATCTAGGGTACATTAAAAACTTATATTTTGCAGCAGTAGATACATTTTTACAATTGTGTTGAAAAATAAAGTTCAAAAAATCGTAACTCTACTGTTTAATCAGACCATGGATAGCCTTTGCTAAATCCAATGGTATTTGGTCCCATCCTCCTAACTTATTGGACAAACAATATAAGAAGATATGAAGGATAATTCTCTAGCTATGATATACTAGTGATTTGGAGAAGGTGGACGTCGAGAGGGGTCCTTCATATCCCATCTTCTTGAAGGTGGCACTGACCACTTCTTTGGAGAAAGAAGATTCACCATTTGAATCGTTCAACTTCAGATGTTGATGAATTTTGGTACATGAAATGGTGACCTTCATCCCTTGCACTGTCGTAGTAAGAACATTCTCTCCATATTCTCTCTGTATGGAGCATGAGGTCCAGAATTCCTTTATGTGAGACTCACAGATCACCGGGTCTATTATAATGGCAAAGGAATAATGGCTATTCCTTAGGAATTGAAGAACAGGATCATAGACCTCATCACCTATGGGTTGAAGTGATGCGTTGATGTTATGGTTTAGATATATTCTAGGGTTTGAGATTGAGCGAAAATTGAAAGTTGGTTGATTTTGGTAGGACTTTGAGAGATTGAAGATTCAAGAGTTTGCTTTGCTAGGAAGATTGAAGATGACAATGGTGAGAAACCTTTGATTTTAACACTTATGGATAATATAAAAAATGTGAATTTTGAAATGTTTTACCGTTTTAACTGTAAAATCAAAGGCGTGAGACGATGAAACAGTCTTTTCAGGTAACTTCTTCGGTGCCACTACGTATCGGAAGATGAAAGTGGGACCTACCGGATCTCTTACAAAAACATATGCTGAATTCATCCTATCTTCCGAATTTTTCCATTCGGCAAATACACACTTTGCCCAGTTATCTGCTGACTTGCATAATTCGACAGATACCCAGATATATGCTGAATTCGGCAGATACCTATTTATCTGCCGATTTGCAATCTTCGGCAGATACACAGTATTAACTAGTTTATCAAGAAAAGCATTTTCTTACAACATTTTCAATGATCATCAATTTAAATCATTTAATTATTCAAAGTTTATCATCCTAATAGCAGACACAAGATATGTAAATCTAGTCTCATCAAAAGCTTTTATGAATAAGTCTTCATATTGTTCATTTGTATGGACCTTAATTGCTTTAATGATTTTCTTTTCTATACAATCTTTAATGAAGTGATACCTGATATCAATGTGCTTTGTCTTTAAATGCTAAACAAGATTATTGGTGATTAAGATGGCACTATTATTGTCAATGTGAATTAGAGTGTTCATGAAAGTTACTCCATAGTCTCTAAGTTGAGTTTGGATCCACAACATCTGAGCATAGCAACTTGATGCAGCAATGTATTATTCTTCAGCATATGATGTAAAGACACATGTTTGCTTCTTACATTGCCATGAAAGAAGTCTTACCCCTAGAAACTGACATCCTCCTGAGGTGGACTTCTTATTGATGTTGTATCCTCCATAGTCATTATCTATATATCCATAGAGATTAAAGTCAGCACTCTTAGTATACCATAATCCCAGCTTAGGTTCTCCTTTGAAATACTTAAGAGTTCTCTTGGTAGCTGTAAGATGTGACACCTTTGGAGCAGCTTGGAATCTTGAACATAGGTATGTGGCAAACATGATATCTGGTCTGCTGGCAGTGAGATACATGAGAGATCCAATGATGGCTCTATACTACTGCTGATCAACTACTTCCCCCTCAAGATCAGGAGTTAATGAACATGTCTTCAACATTGGAGTTTTAGCAGCCTTAGCATCAGTAGCTTGAAATCTTACTAAGATGTCCTGAACATACTTAGATTGATTTATGAAAATGCCATCAGAGGTTTGTTTCACTTGTAGCCCTAGAAAGAAGGTGAGCTGTCCCATTGAACACATCTCAAATTTTGACTTCATGAGACTTTCAAAGGCTTTGCATAAGTTCTCATTTGTAGACCTATATATGATGTCATCAGTATACACTTGTACCAAGATAATATACAAATAAACTTTCTTGATGAATAGAGTTTTGTTTATGGATCCCCTGGCTATCCATTTTTTAGGAGAAAGGTAGAGAGTGTCTTATACCATTTCCTTGGTGCTTAATGAAGACCTTAAAGGGCTTTATCAATTTTACATACATGATCAGGATACTTGGGATCTTTAAAGCCTGGAGGTTGGCAGGCATAAACTTCTTCATCATTTTCACCATAGAGGAATGGACTCTTGACATCCATCTGACACAACTTGAAGTCTTTGGAGGCAACAAATTCTAGGAAGATTCTGATTATTTCAAGCTTGGCCACAGGAGCAACGACTTCATCATAATCAATCCTTTCTTCTTGTGTATACCCTGTTGGATCATATGAGGCTGGTGCAACCAAAACAACACTTAGAGCATTTTGAAGTACAATTGAAGAAGTCTTTCGAAGACAAAGCTGCTCTTCCGAAGATAACTTGAAGATCTTTCGAAGCTTAAGTATGAAGAACTTCCGAAGGAAAACTAAGTCTTCTGAGACTAAGTAGTTTTCCTTCTGAAGTGTATGAAGAACTTCCAAAGGTAGAACCAAGTCTTCCGAGACCAAGTAGTTCTCCTTCCAAAGCATTCACACTTAGAAGACCCAAGACAAAGTCTTCCGAAAAAGTCATGAAGACTTGCAGAAGACTCGAAAGAAGTTGATTCTTCAGAAGTATAAATGGCCTCAGAAGAACTTATTCTTCCGAAGCCGTTTGCCTTCAGAAGAATCAACTATGAACTAGTTGTCATAAGTATGGGTTATCTGACATCCGCTGCCAACTCTGATACACTGCATGGCGCTTTCCCACGCCCATGTAGTTGACCATACTTTAATCCACTGTTCATCTTTATCAGTTAGTACAGTTCCTATACTTAGTTGGTGACAAAAGGTAAGTCATGGACATGTCATGACTACCTAATCTAGGATATTATTTTATCTTAGATACTTTACTTCTAGCAATGTAGTATTTGTCTAGTGGTAAATTCCAACTGGTTTTCCAAGTATAACCGGCTGTACATAGTAGTATATATAGTTTCTCATTGTAACTTAAGTAACCATGCTTGTAAGAGTCTTGTGATACTAAGTTGAGAAGTAATATATACAAGTATCTTGAAAACCATTCTTGTGTTCAATAACTTGTTATATTATTGGCAACTTAGTTAGAGATTCTGCTTCATCAACCGAGTGAGACTTAGTGAGTTTGTGAGATAAAACTCATGTTGAGAGACCAACACCGATCCTGCAATTGGTATCAGTGCTTTTTAGGCTCTTGATTGTGAGATTTAACCATCCCGAATCACCCTTGTTTCTTCATAATTACTCACTTTACTCGAATGGCTCTTAACCAAAATTTTTCTAAGTCTGAGATGAGAACCATGACCAAGGCTCCTATCATCACCCCTAATGATTTTGGAACCTGGTGCAAAAATATTGAAGGTTTCATCAAGTATCAAGACAGCCGCATGTGGAGATCTGTCACTCATGGTCCTTACAAACCAAAGGTGGAGGCCCCGGCTGGTAATATTGAGAAAGCTATTGAAGACTACTCTAATGAAGACTTCAAGAAGATGGACATCGACTGCAAAGCCATGACTGTGTTGCTTACTACTATACCAAACTCCATAATGGTAGGCTTTCAACAATGCGAGTTTGCCAAAGAACTATTTGATGCTTTGAAGCTCATGTACTCTGGTTCTACTGAGTCAAAGGAGAACAAGAAAAATATGCTGAAGCAGAAATTTGAGAACTTCACTTGTGTTGTTGGTAAGACCTTGACCCAATAATACTTTAGGTATATGGACTTGATCACCTCTCTTCAGACTATGGGAGTTGTTCTTGAGAAAAGAGACATAGTTAAAAAATTCATGAGTGCACTTTCTCATGAGTGGACTTTTTACTGTGTCTCAATCAAGAGAACTGAAAATCTCAACACTCTCACTATGACTGAATTGTATGGAATCCTTGATGGATACCGTATGGAGATGGAGACTCAGAAGAGCCACCAGATGAACAGACCCTCAAATCCTACAGTCAACAATGCTCTACATGTTGCTGAAGGATCAAGAACTCCCTAGCCTCAATTGTACCTGAACTACCCCCAATAGCCATCATCCTCTTTTGGGCCATACATCACTTTCCCTGAGACACCCAAGTCTCAATAGGCTCAACACACTCCCTTCCAGGATAGTTGTGCTTTTGTTTCAGGGAGTGAGCACTCTGGAGATTTTCAATTCTGTTTTGATGATCTAAAGTGTTTCAGCCCAGATGATGTCTAATATATGGACATTGTCCAGTAAATGGCTCTTTTAACCTACAGAGCAAAGAAGTTTTTTAAAAGAACCGGAAGCCAGTTTCCTCAGAACCTAACTAACAGCAAATTCGGGTTTGATAAGAGCAAGGCCAAATGCTACAACTGTAACCAGCTTGGTCACTTTTCTAGGAAATGTAAAGCTCCAAGATCTAATCCTGGAGCAGCTCAAGCCTCCCAACATCCTGCTACCTCAAAGGGTGCAACCAAACCCACTGAGCCGCAAACTGCAGCTATTGCTCAAGAGGTTGACTGGAGCTTTATGGTGCAAGATGTCACCCCTGCTCAAGCATTCATGGCTGGAACTGAAGACAACAAGGTATATGAACATCTTTGTACCCCAGCCTGCATTGCTAAGGTTAAATTGTATCTGGACTACAACATGGAAATTAGATCTGATATTGAGTCCTTAAATATCCTAAAATCTGATTTTAAAAGAGCAGAATCTGACTATAAACTCAAAATAGAAGAGTTAGAGAAAACTGTGTCCTCTTTAAAACATGAACATACCAACTATAGGACTCAAATAAAAGATCTAATATCCAAGTTGACTGAAGCTCAAGCCCAGCTAGTAATGGCTGAGGCTAAAGCAGAGAAGTATGCTATTCAAGAGCATAACTTCAACACAATTATAGCATCATCCTCCCACTCCAAGGTATGCTATCAAAACAAAAGTGGGTTGGGATCCAATGAAATTGCTCCACCACACTCTCTTATGTCTATTAGACAACCTAGATGTGGTACTAATGAGCAAGAGGTTTCAACTGCTGACCCACTACTTAGTGAGCTGAAGAATGATACAATAATGGAAACCACCACAAAGAAGGATAAGGTAGAAAACCTCATCCCCATAGTTGATAAATCCTTGACCACCAAAGCTAGAAAGAACAAGAACAGGGCAGCAAGAAAAACTGCAAAAAAGGTGGCTGAGACTAAGATGAAGACATACCCATAGCAAAAAGGGTGTATTCATCTCAGCTGGATTCCAAGTGGTTGGAAGTTCTGATTCAGGAAAGGAGTGTAGTACGAGCACTCCTATCCAGCTGAAGGCTCAAATATTAAAGGGAAAGGTTGTTGAAGAAGAGAAGAAGTGTAAGAAACAATAGCCCACATGTCCCACCAAGAATAACATTGAGTGCATAATCTGTTGTCTGCATAACCACATGGCTAAAGATTGTTACTACAATCCAGCAAGCACACATTATGCAACCAATGTTAAGAAAGAAGAAGTCAAGGATGGTTTCACATTTGGACCTTACCATATGGTCCAAGTGTTAAGGAAAGGAAAGCTTGTTTTCGAAGCCAAGTTGCTTTTGGAAGAAACTCATTCTTCCGAAAGGAAAATAGCTTCGGAAGACAAGCTAAAGAACAAACAAAGAAACAAAAAGATTTCCTTTAAACCTTTCGAGAAGAAAACTGCTTCGGAAGAAAAGGTGGTGAAAACTTCTTTTGAAAAGAAAGAAGCCTTGGAAGCAAGTCATGCTACATAAGCCTCCTCAGGCTCATCAACACTTGTCAACCATAGGATGGAATGGAAGACCAGAAAAGATGCTGCAGCCCAAACCTCTTCTTCACAAACTATAATTATGCCCACATGTATACAATTTGGTTCAGTTATATCATCTGCATTGGAAGAACCCAAGACCAACAAGGCTTGGGTTTTTAATAATAACTAATTATTTTACCTTATGTGCAGGGACATCCACATAACAAGAATGGAAATGTCTGGATTATGGACAATGGATGCTCCAGGCACATGACAGGGAACAGATCTCTCCTATAATAATTTGAACATTTTGATGGAGGTCCTGTTTAGTTTGGAGGTGAAGCCGGAGGATACATTTCTGGTAGAGGTAGTGTATCCAATGGTAAGTTAAACATTGGCAAAGTAAACTTTGTCAAATAGCTTGAACATAATCTCTTAAGTGTTTCTCAATTCTGTGATCAAAAGCACCAAATGCTTTTCACAGAACATGAGTGCATTATCCTCAAACTCAGGATGATAATTCCTCAGGAATTGGTGCTTCTTAGATCTCCCAGGAAAGGGGATATGTACAAGCTAGATATGAACAATGCTTCTCCACTGGGTGAAGTATCATGCTTTCTTTCCAAAGCTAATGGTGATGAGTCAACTCATTGGCACCAAGAATGTGCCATGTTAATTTTAAAACCATGAATAAGCTGGTTAAAAATAATTTGGTACATGGTGTGACTAAAAAAGAGTTTTTCTGTAAAGATAACTATGTTGCTTGCCTAAAAGGAAAGCAACACAAGGTTTCTCACAAATCCAAAGAGGTTAACTCCATCACCACTCCATTACACTTATTGCACATGGATCTTTTTTGTCCCACAAGTATAATGAGCATTGGAAGGAAATCATATTGTCTTGTGATTGTTGATTTTACAAGATTTACATGGGTACTCTTTTTAAGAACTAAAGATGAAATGGCTAAAACCTTAAAATCTTTTATTCTTAAAATTGAAAATCAAAAGGATCATAAGGTAAAAATCATTAGAAGTGATCAAGGAACTGAGTTTAAGAATCAAGTTCTTGACTCATTCTATAACTCAAAAGGAATTACCAGACAATACAGTGCTCTTAGAACTACTCAACAGAATGGTGTTGCTGAGAGGAGGAACAAGACACTTATTGAGGCTGCAAGAACTATGTTAGCTGATTCAAAGCTGCCTCTAACTTTCTGGGCAGAGGCAGTCAGCACTGCATGCTATGTGCAGAACAGGGTTCTCATTGTTAAGCCCAATGGAAAGACCCCTTATGAGTTATGGAACAAGAGGACACCATTCATTGGCTTTCTTAGGTCCTTTGGCAGCTGATGTACCATGCTTAACACAAAAGACAATTTAGCAAAATTTGTTGAAAAGTCAGATGATGCTATCTTTGTTGGATATTCCTCAACCTCTATTTCTTATAGAGTGTATTGTATTAATCAACAATTTGAGGAATCATCCAACATTGTTGTTAATGAGCACACTCCTTGTGTTAGAGAGAATGGCCCTGATCATATATTCAATCTAGAATTGTTTCCAAACTATTCTAAACCATCTTGTGAGAATGTTTCAGCTGGAATAGGAACTCAAAGTGACCTCTATGAAGAACAAATGTTTGAGTTACCCAGACCTATTCCTAGTTCTCTAAGAGGAATTAAAGAACAAGCTCCTACTACTGGAAGTCCTGAAAGCTTGAACATCTTATGAAATAATGGATCTTCAACAAGTTGTCAGCCAACTAAGACTCGAAACTCATTTGGTGACAACTCCAGCATTCAACACCAAGCTGATGAAGATAGTAATATGAAGGAACAGGCAACTATTGATACTGTTTCTCAGCAGAATATCATTGATGCTGTCACACCTTCATTCAATCAGTCCTCATTGAATGAGTGTGAGACATCAGCTGGTCATGGTATTCAAAATCTTGAGCAAAACTTCTCAGACCTGGATCTATCTATGCAACTAGATATGATTCCTACTCTTAGGATACACAACACTCACCCAGCTAAGAATATCATTGGGGATGTCTCAGAAGGTGTGAGAACAAGAAGTCAGACCCATAATGGGAATGTCTGCTTGTACTCATGCTTTCTCTCTCAAATGGAACCAAATAAGGTGGAAGAAGCCCTCAAGGACAACAATTGGATTGAACCTATGCAAGAGGAGTTGCTTCAATTCAAGAGGCAAAAGGTATGGAACTTGTGTCCATTGCCACCTGGCCAAGTCCCCATTGGCACCAAGTAAGTGTTCAGAAATAAGAAAGATGATAGAGGTTTGATCATCAAGAACAAGACAAGACTTGTTGTTCAAGGATACACACAGGAGGAAGGCATAGATTACACAGATGTCTTTGCACCTGTTGTAAGACTTGAGGCTGTGAGAATCTTCCTTGCTTTTGCAGCATCCAAGAACTTCACTGTCTATCAACTTGATGTCAGATGTGCGTTTTTATATGGGATATCGATAGAGAAGTATATGTGTGTTAGCCACCTAGATTTGAAGACCCATAGCACCCCAACTATGTGTGCAAACTGGATAAAGCTGTTTATGGGTTTCATCAAGCACCTAGGCTGTGGTATGAGACCCTATCTCAGTTTCTTCTTAGGAATGGCTACACCAGAGGCACCATAGACAAGACATTGTTCATAAAGAAGTTTGGAAAGGACATGCTTCTTGTTCAAGTCTATGTTGATGACATCATATTTTGTTCCTTAAATGATAAAATGTGCAAAGACTTTGAAAGCATCATGAGGAAGAAGTTTGAGATGAGTTCAATGGAAAGATGGATTTCTTCCTTGGAATTCAAGTGAAGCAGATGGAAGAAGGGTTCTTTATCAATCAATCTAAGTATGTCAAGGACATCTTAGAGAGATTTGAGATTGTAAGCCAGCCAAGACACCTATACCCAGAAATCATAATCTTTGTCCTGATTCCGAGGGGGAGGATATTAATCAGCATCAGTACAGGGCGATTATTGGATCTTTGATGTATCTCACTACAAGTAGACCTGATATCATGTTTGCAACCTGCATCTGTGCAAGATATCAAGCTGCTCCCAAGGTGTCTCACCTAATTGCTACCAAGAGAATTCTTAGATACCTTAAAGGAGCTCCCAAACCGGGTCTCTGGTATCCTAAGAATAAGGACTTTAATCTCTATGGGTACACTGATAGTGATTATGGTGGCTGCAACATCAACAAGAAATCCATATCTAGAGGATGTCAATTTCTTGGTGGAAGGATTATCTCCTGGTAATACAAGAAGCAATCATGTGTCTCTACATCAACTGCTGAAGTTGAATACATTGCTGCTGTGAGCTGCTATGCACAACTGCTATGGATTCAGAATCAGATCCTGGACTATGGTTTCAACTTCATGGAGACTCCTATCCACATAGACAACAAGAGTGCCATTTCTATCACAGAAATCCAGTCAAGCACTCCAAGACAAAGCATATCGATATCAGGTATCATTTCATTAGAGATATTCATGAGAAAAATCTAATAAAGCTTGTCAAAGTGAATACAAATAAAGAACATGCTGACTTGTTCACCAAAGCCTTTGATGAACAAAGATTTAAATATTTATTACAGCTATTGGGATGATTAACATTGACTAGTTCTACTCTTTTGAAAAACCTTTTTAAATATGTCTTGTCTATGTTGTCTAAATACAATCTAAGCCCTGTTACAAAAAGGCTTTCTTTAAAGTAAGATTTTATTGATGATTGTCTGAATATTTTAAATGGTTTATCTTACCGCCCCTATTAAATCGAAACCCAAATAGTCCTTTCACCTTATTGGTTTGATTTTTTAAGCCCCCATTTAAAATTTCCGACTCTCTTTCTTTACTTTCTTTACCACCACAAAAGCCCCAAATTACCACTATCTTCTTCATTCACTCTCAAATTCCTTCAATCAAAATATACCTCTTAACAATGGCCCTAAATCCCCAACATAATCAGGTCGCTATCCTTGATTCTTCAAAGGATGCCGACTTTGCCCCTATTGTCAAATTTCTGTCCCAATCAGCATGCTTCACTGCCCTCACTGTTAACCCCACCATCTACTCTAACCATATGGCCGAATTCTGGGCCAATGGTCGAAGTGAAACACTAAATGATGAAAGGGTCATCATATCAAGGATCTGCGGGTAGGAGATCACCATTGTTGAATCAACCATCAGGGAGCATCTAGAGCTTCATGATGAGGGCGCCCCTACTGAATTCCCCAAATCTAAGTTTGAAGAAACTTACACTCAGATGGGATATGGCGGCTATATGAGCAAGTCTATAGTCTATAAATTTAACTTCTCCTACAATTGGAAGTTCTTGTTGTACATCGTTCTGCACTGCCTATCCAACAAGTCCGGGGGATGGGATCAAATCCCATATGATTTGGGCTGCCTAGTACATGGGTTGGTAAAAGGCCTGCGCTTCAACTATTCACACTTTGTGCTGAACAACTTAAGAGGCAATCTCACCTGGATCCATTCTACATGTATCCCCAGTTCATTCAGCACATAATCAATTGTGAGCTGGACTAGAACAGATTACAATGTGCAGACGTTCTACTGGTCCATCACATGCGGCCTGGCATCTTCAAAACTTTGAAGAAGGTGTCCACTAACTTCACTGGAAGATTCACTGATCTTCTTCTAGGTATGCGTGAGCCAACGGCTCCTGGTGACATCCCTGTAAGCCTAACAGGTGATGAACCCACACCAGACACCACCACTCAAATTCCAATCACTTCTTCCTACCCAATCAAGATTACTTACACAAGACGCCCCAAACGAACCGCTAATCAATCTACTCTGATTGATCAGGTCCCCTCTATTCAAACCAAAAAGGCTCTAGTGGAACTCAGGGCTCCCACTCAGCTAGAGGTCTAACCATCCTCCACCATTGAGCTAATGTCAGCATTGAGTCTCCTCAGTCTCAACCTAACATGCCTACAACCCAAGCCTTTAGCCCTTAGGGTGAGTCTCAACACTCCCCTGAGCAGCCAAAAAGGGACACCAACATCATTGGGTCATTTGCTCTAGCAGAAGAACCCTTAGGTGCTGACCAAGGTCCCGGGTCATTAGATTTAACCTCCATATCCCTCATTGACCTATTTACCTGACCTGATGAGGACATTATGTTTCATCTGGGCCATGATGTTGATCTACCACACCACTCTCAAGATCAACTGAGCCCTAGGGAACCTCTAATGTCTAGCCCACATCAGCTAAACCTAATTGAGGTGAGTCAAACTGGTGTGGAGGTGACTCATGTAGGCTCAACTGCCACTGAGCGATGTTTCTTGTGAGGAAGAGACAATTAAGTTGAAATATATTGATGGATCTTCTAGTTCCCTCACAAGAGATGCATTCTTTGATCTGCCTAGGGGAACGCTGACCAAGCTCTCCAACTTTTTGCAGCCAATTCAGATGTTCTAACAGAAGAAGAGAAGAAGTCAAGAAGGAGACTGGTGACTCTGCTGGATACTAGGAAGGGGGACATGCTTTCATCCAAACCCCTCAATCCTAGAAAACAAATAGTCCAGTGGAGGTTCGATGAACCTTCATACAACTTTGCTATGGAAAGAGAGAATGGTGAATTAAACATGATTGATACTTCATCTCTGTTACACTCCAGCAGATTTGATATTGCTGAGTTAGCAGAGAAACCATTCTCCAAACCCACCAACTCTCAGGTTGCTGCTCATATCAGAAATCATCTGAGTAGTCTTCATCTAGCTGAGCTTACAAAGAAAGCCAAGACTGAAGAAGAGTTAAAAAAGAGAGCAAAGGATGAGGAAGAAGGCACAACTACAAAAGGAAAAACATTCTTTCAGATGGTTGAAGGCTCAACTTCTGATCCTATAGTTAGATGGGAATATGACTACAATTCCCATCAACTAACTCACTTCAGAGGGACGTAGCAAAGGGTGCATGTAATTCAGAACAACCGACTTGATCTGTTATCTACGAATGACTTGTACAAGCTCCTCACCACCACATCAGGGAAGAACAAGGAGATAGACAAATATCTTCTTTCCCTAGTGTTGAAGACCTTAAGGAGTAGAAGGAAGTGAAGTTTTGGTAGCATAAGCCTAGGGAGAGTTTGTTAGTTCATATGAGGCTAGTGCAACCAAAACAACACTTAGAGCATTATGAAGTACAATTGAAGAAGTCTTCCGAAGATAAAGCTGCTCTTCCGAAGACAAATTGAAGATCTTCCGAAGCTTAAGTATAAAGAACTTTCGAAGGAAAACTAAGTCTTCTGAGACTAAGTAGTTTTCCTTCCAAAGTATATGAAGAACTTCTGAAGGTAGAACCAAGTCTTCCAAGACCAAGTATTTCTCCTTCCGAAGCATTCACACTTAGAAGATCCAAGACAAAGTCTTCCGAAGAATGAAGTCATGAAGACTTGCAGAAGACTCGAAAGAAGTTGATTCTTCCGAAGTATAAATGGCCTCGGAAGAACTTATTCTTTCGAAGCCATTTGCCTTTCGGAAGAATCAACTATGAGCCAGTGGACATAAGTATGGGTTGTCTGACATCCGTTGCCAACTCTGATGCACTGCATGGCGCTTTCCCATGCCCATGTAGTTGACCATACTTTAATCCACTATTCACCTTTATTAGTTAGTACAGTTACCATACTTAGTTGGTGACAAAAGGTAAGTCATGGACCTGTCATGACTACCTAATCTAGGATATTATTTTATCTTAGATACTTTACTTCTAGCAATGTAGTATTTGTCTTGTGGTAAATTCCAGCTAGTTTTCCAAGTATAACTGACTGTAGATAGTAGTATATATAGTTTCTCATTGTAACTTATGTAACAATGCTTGTAAGAGTCTTGTGATACTAAGTTGAGAAGTAATATATACAAGTATCTTGAAAACCATTCTTGTGTTCATTAACTTATTATTTATTTTCAACTTAGTTAGAGATTCTACTTCACCAACCGAGTAAGACCTAGTGAGTTTGTGAGATAAAAATCATGTTGAGAGAACAACACTGATCCTGCATACCCTTGTACCACAAGTCTGGCTTTGTTCTTGATAATGCCTTTGTTATCTTTATTGTTTCTAAAAACCCATTTGGTCCCTATTGCAGTTTTCCCTTTTGGAAGTGCACATAATTTCCAAACCTTTTGCCAAGTGAATTGAAGAAACTCTTCTTGCATTGATTCTACCCAGATGTTATCTTTTAAGGCCTCATCAACTTTCTTTGGTTCTAGTTGAGAAAGAAAGCATGAAAACAAACATATGTTTTCTTTATTCACCCTGCTTCTTGTCTTGACACTAACTTCTAGATTGCCAATGACATTTTCAACTAGATTCTCTTTATGAATTTTTAGTCTTGGGATTACTTGGAGTTGTTGAGATAGATCCAAATTGGAAAAGTTTGTTTTAGGAAGTTCGGCATATGGATTAGCTGGTTCATCTGCCGAATTGACTTTATCTTCAGCATTTGTCATACTTGGAGCATTTCAAGGAGATTGTCTAGTACCACAATGGTCATGAGACTCTTCATCAGAATAGTCATAATGAGCAAGTGATGGGTGACCCACATTGTTTGTAGTACTAGCATTTACCTCTACTGAATGTGGTTCAATTATGTCAGCAGATAACCTGTTATGACTGGGTCTTTGTGGTAGATCTATCCTGTGATCTTCCATACTTGGAGCTTGCATATCTGTAGACTTGTAAAGAGAGTCTCCTGAAACATTCTCAACCAAATGATTAAATGCATTTATGAATCCATTTAGATAAAACATCCATCTTGAAGAGTTTCCAACACTATTTGAGGAATACTTATTAAATATGACTTTTTTAGATTCCTCAATAGTATGGTCAACTTTGTTGTATAACCTGTAAGCCTTAGCATGTGATGAGTATCCAACAAAGAACCCATCTACTAATTTCTTAGCAAATTTGGATAGGTGATCTTTGGTATTAAGAAGAGTACATGGACATCCAAAAGGTTTGAGGAAACCTATGAATGGTCTTCTCTTATGCCATAGTTCATAAGAGGTTTTTCCATGTGTCTTGACTATCAATACTCTATTCTAAGCATAGCATGTAGTGTTGACTGCTTCAGCCTAGAATGTTATAAGAAGTTTAGAGTCAGACAACATGGTCCTTGTAGCTTCAATAAGTGTCCTATTTCTCCTCTCAGCAACTTTGTTTTGCTGAGAAGTTCTAGGAGCATTATATTGCATTGTAATACCTTTAGATTCATAAAAATAATCAAGGGTGTAGTTTTTGAATTTAGTTTTCTAATCATATCTAATTATTTTAACCTTTTGATCATGTTCAAGTAGCATCCACTATCCACAATCCACAAGTTAGTTTTGGCCTATGGATGATCCTGCATATAAACAATTTGGTTAGTGATGAATGGGGACCCAAGCCAATTTATTCTAGGGTCTTCCAGTTTTTTGTAGCTTTATATCAATGGTAAATACTAAGGGGGTGAGTGTTGGCTTTGGGTCAACTAAGGATTCAGCAGATGTCTTTTGTTTCTGGGCTTTTCTTTTGACTTTGCCTAATTTTTTAATATCATACTTATTGTTGTGACCCTTTGAAGCTTTTGGAGATGGTGAGAGGTTATCCAACTTCTTTTTCTTCTTTTGGTATGCAACTGCTGACTTATTCGACAAATCTTTCCGGGTGCTGAATTTATCTTGATTTTGGCACTTGAGTGATTTGTCCGCTAAACATGTCTTTTTGATGGTCATTTAGCAACTACAAACTTCCCTGAGGGTTTGGATTTGTTGGAATATTAGAAGGAATGCGCTAGCGGATTGTATTGATAGTCTTTTGCAAAGTGACTGTCTTCCCCATACATTAGCCATGTGAATTTTATCTGCTTCTTTGCTAACTTCAGCATCTGCCTGATCATTTGTAGCTCCTTCTTCATTTTCTCAGTCTTGCCTCTCTTAGTTCCACTCATCTTCTTGTTTTTCTTTTGATCAACATGAGTGGACAAATCTATCTTCTTTTTTGGGAACCTCTTTTTGTGAATTTCAACTGCTTCAGAAATGGACTTTTGAATATATGGTTGGGATCTCATTTCTGAAAAGTCTAAGGTTCCAGCATAGCAACTTCTAGTGTGGTTCTTCTTGCTGCAGTTGTGCTTTGAGTGAAGCTTTATCTTGGTGCAGGAATTTGACTCGGCAGATGGCTGCTGTGATTCGGTAAATGGCATTTCTTTTACAAATTTTATCTTCCTAATCACATCCTGCTTTGATTTTGCCTTCAGATCTTCTCTCCTTCTATCCTTCTCCTCCTCTTCTTTTTCTTTCTTCTCCTCCTCTTCATCTACATCCTTAACTGTTCCATCTTTCTCCTCCTTCTCTGCAGTCTCAATCCTTTCAGAAGATGTCTTTGTACAAATAGGTTTAGTAGATACTTGCTTCTTTACCTTAAGATTGAACTTATGGGTATATGTAGGAGTGTATGTCGTTGGAGGTTCCATAGAATTATACCCTAAACCTGTCATGGTTTGATACAACCTTTGGGTATTTTTAGTAAACACAAGTAATTTTTCAAACTTTTTAGTTTGAACATTATATTGATCAGCATAGCTTTTAGCTATGGCTAAATCACCTTATGCTGATTTTAATCTACTTAGAAGATCATCAATTTGGGTCTCTAAGTTGGTGTGTTCATATTTTAATTACAAAACAATCTTTTCTAGCTCTATTATTTTGTCTTTTTGAGCTTGATCATTTTTCTTAAAATCAGTTTTAAGAAGATTGATCGACTCCACATCTTTCATGGGATCCAAATTATGATTTCTGTACAAGTTAACCTTAGTTATGCATTCAGGAGTACAGCAAGGTTCAGAAGTTACCTGAGGTAAGGAGGTTGAGCTACCAGCCATCAATGCATTATTGATGGGTGTAACATTTTCCACTTAAAAGCTCAGTCAATCACCTCTTTTCTTGAGGCTATAGCTGCTGTATTTCTCTGGCTTAATGAAGAGGAAGGACCTTGATAAGTTGAGTGTTGTTGATAGTTTGATGAGCTTGAAGGAGATGGGTTGGACTTTGGGGCATTGCATTCCTTGGAAAATGTCCCAGCCGATTGCAGTTGAAACATTTCACCTTGCTTTTGTCAAACCCAAATCCTGATCTTCTCTGCTTCAGGAATTTTCTTCCAGTTCTCTGCTAAAACTGCTTGGACCTGAAGGATATCATTGCTTTCTAGTAGTTGATATCCATTTCTCAAGGTCATTTGGATGAATACACTCCAAATCTTCTTTAGAGAGTTGAATGAAGTTGGCTTGGTCACTTATGAAAGCAGAGTTTATGGGATATGATTATGAAAAGGATGCTGAGGCTGACTGATTCCATCTTCTAAAAGATGGTGATGATTGAGATTCATCAGTTGGAGATTCAGGGTAAGTGATCGTAGGTGCTAGATAAGTCACCATGGGAGTTTGATAGACTTGGAATTAGGAGTGATAATGAACTGGATCATGTATAGGGGCCATGAGAGCTGATGACTTTAAGGAGTTTGAAGATCTGCCTAGAGATTCTTCATCTACATCCATCTCTATTTGATAAGCACGGAGGATGCCATATAGCTCCTTAAGAGTCATTGTCTTTAGATTCTTAGTTCTTCCGATGGACACAATGTAAACCATCCATGTATTTGGTAAGGATCTTAAGAACTTTTCGAGAATATCATTGTTCTCCATCTTCACTCCAGCTTCATTTAGAGAGTCTAGAAGTTCAACATATATAAGCTATGTAGTAGTCATGGTTTCTCCCCTTATGAAACCAAAATTTTCAAACTTCTTTTTAAAGACATCTATTTTGTTTTCCTTCATGTCCTCTGTTCCTTCGAATCTAGCCTTCAAAGCTTCCCATAACTTTTGAGCAGTTTTGAATTTCTTAAAGCCATGCATGATGCTATTGGGTATGCTCATTCTGATAAGCTATAGAGACTTTGAATCCATATCCATTATCTTCATATCTGCATCTGATTATTTTTTAGGATCTTTAGGGATCATGACTGCACCTTCACTAGCAGATTGGACCATGGGGACATATAATCCATTAAGAATTGACAGCGAAAGTCTTATGTCTTGAATCCTTATGAAATTCTCCATTCAGATTTTCCAACTATCATGGTCATTTGAAGTAAACATGAGAGGTTCGGTCTGAGTCCCATTCTCTAAATCATGCTTACTGAAATAGCTACAATAGTCATTTTAAGAGGGTATAGGAATATGAAGAAAGGTGGTGTTTGATAGTGTGATCAAAAAAAGAAACAAGTGATTTGTTTAAAATTGATTTCAAGTAAATCAAGAGCCAAAGCTCTGATACCACTTGTTGGATCGGGTTGGTTTAAACAAACAAGAACTTCTTCTTAAATCAATACTAACGAATGCGTAATCTAAGTTAGTTACTACCATCACAACACAAATACTTTAAGGAAATGTAAATGTACACGTTGTTCTTTCAAAGTATTTACTTGATTAATATGTTTTGTATAAAATTACAATTCCACAGATAAAATCAAATGGCTAGCAAAGCTTGCCTATCCTATACAAGTGTATGGACTTTTATACTAAATAATAAGAATAAACTATTCTATGTTCAGATACTACAGTAGAATAGGTAATCTGTGTATCAGAGGTGGCAGCTTCAGTACTATGTTGTCTCTAAAAGGTGAAACATAGCAGCCGTAGGCACAGACATACTTGTTCCGAGTAGTAGTCGATCGGCAGCTCATGGAGTTCACTGATAATCAGTAGTTGCTTTGGCATATGTTGATCAGTAGTCATTCAGCACATGCACTTTAGCAGTGGGTTGAGCACTTGGCCTACTTTGACAGTTGGCAGGCAATGTTGAACTCCTGAGTTTTCAGTAGTTTCATCCTTCTTGATTCAACAGAATCCTCATCCTCCAAATCCTAGAGAACTAAACCTTATTCAAATAATGATAACCATAGAGTCAATGTTATGGAGGATGATAAGGATGATGAAGAATATCCTAGCATAACTTATTATTGTTTCTCTGTGGATGTTTCAGGTCTTATGTTCACATTACAAGATCTTAGAGATAAAGCAAGATGACTCATTAGGAATGACAAGACCTCTACCTAGAAGGTAATCTAAGTGGTGCACTTACCATGAAGATTTTGGTCATATGACCAAGTATTGTATTGCACTATGGAAGGAGATAATTTATCTCCTATGCGAAAGGCATCTGAAAGAATTAGTGAGTAGGAAAAAGGATAACAACCGGATCATGATAAAATGTCATAATGAACAGCATCTCCTCTAGTGAATGCTAAGGTAATTTATTTCATATATGATGGTTCTTATGTTTATGGCACATCTTATTCTATAGCTGAAAGACATGTTAAAAAAGCAAAAGCAGAAAAAGATGCCAGGCTTACAAGAACATCAAGTTTAACTAATAAGAATGATTTCCATCGATGAAAAGGATAAAAAAAATGTCTAAGATCCTAATCATGACTGTCTGATTATTACTCTATAGGTTACCTTTATCCATAGGATTCTAATTGATGGGGGCAGCTCAGTCATCATCATACATCTTGAAACTTTGAAAAGGATGAACATTCGAGAGAGTGAAATTATAACAATATCCCCAGTATTATTGGGATTTAGTAGAGAAGTCAAGAACACAATTGGGGATATCAACTTACCCGTCTATGTCAAGGGGTAAACTTAATTCAAAAATTTTGTGTGACTAACTCATTATCCTGTTATAATGTTATTTTAGGGAGACCATTGATCCATGACATGAAAGTAGTGTCATAATATATCATTAGTGTGTTAAGATGCCTACCTCTTGGAGAATGGTGAAGATAGATAGTGACCAATAAAAAGATTGGATTCTTATATGTCTTTAATGAACTCATTTGTAACGATAATGCAAGCATACCAGTTAAGGAAACAAGGATGAGACATCTTGGAGGGTAAAGAGCAGGATATCCAGGAAATATTGTTAGATCCTGCACACCTAGATGTTGTGGTGCTTATAAGATCAAATATCCCTAAGGATATTGAACAAAACCTGGTTGATATTTTAAAGAGTAGGATCAAGACCTTTGCAAGAAAACTCAAGGATATGACAGGTATATCTAAGAATATTATAACTTATAAAATTGGTATTGATAATAGTTTCATGCCTATCTATCAAAAGAGAAGGAAGTTTGCACCTAAAAGAAATGCAATTATCCAAAAAGGGGTTGAAAAGCAGCTTAAATCTGGTATGATAAGACAAGTACAATTCCCAAGATGATTAGCAAACGTATTTGATATGTGAATATGTATACATGTTAATAATACATATCTCTTCCTCATTTTGAGTGTTTTTGTTACAAATTATCTTTATTGATACTTAATTGAGATTAATTTGAATTTTGTTATTTTAGATGGTTGCTTCGTGATCACAAAAGAAAAATAAAACAAATCAATGAAGATTTTGGAAATTTAGAGGCTATTATAGCCATGACCGATTCATCATGACCATAACAAGCACCATGCCTCATCCTCACCGGTGTTATGACCATGACATTTCTATCATGGCCATAACACGCATCAGATCTCCTTTTTAGCCTTTCTTCTTCCCTATTTCACCCAAGCTCGAAAATTAAAGGGAAAAGAGCCCTAATTCTCTCAAACATTGAGCTTCATTTTGAAGGAATTTCAAAAAATTAGAAGCCAAGATTGAAGATCAAACACTTCAAGGAGGAATCTAACATCATACGACTCACTTAGCTTGACTGGTTTGATAATCTCTGCATCTAACCATTTATCTCTTTGCTTATTCAAGTTGTTTGGGTGTTGTTGTAGCTATTATGAGCTAGACTCTTTTATTCACTTGGATTAGATGAATCCTAGCTAATTATTAATGATTTACATGTTATTTATGGTGATGATTATGTTGATGACCTTGATAATGTTTTGAATATTCTTCAATGGTTATGTGTGTTTGGTTGACTTGATTATATGTTTGATCTCGTGGATATATACCATATCATGTGACAAAACCGTATGTGCTAGGATACTTATTCATAATACAATAATACCAAATAATTTTGTATTATGTATAAAATGATCTCATCTTGATTCTATCTATCGATATTATTTGTCTATTTAGTTTAAAAATACAATAATACCAAATAATCTATATTTATCGGTTGAATTATTCAAATGTTATTACCAGTAGCTACCGTGTCCTTGGAACGATACTTGGTTTTTGCCATAGCTATGCTACATATACGATAGGTACACTTGCCTATTTGTGTGTGATTTAGTTCTAAGGTAAAAATCATTTCTATAAATTTAAAACCAAGTGGTGTGAAAAATCACTATTAAAAATATATATACACTGCACACATGTTGGTACAAAAGAAGAATGGAAAATGGAGGGTGTGCGTGGACTTCACTAGCCTCAACAAAGTTTGTCCTAAAGATTCATTCCCTTTACCACACATAAACTAAATAATTGATGCCACAACATGCCTTGAGATGCTGACATTTATGAATGCATCCTCCAGATTCTAGCAAATTCAAATGAAACCCTTCGATCAAGTGGATACGACATTTTGTGACTCCAATATGTATATATTGTTGTATTCTTATGCCATTTGGTCTTAAAAATGCTGGTGCCACCTATCAAAGATGAGAGAAAATGATATTTAAAGACAAACTGGGGGACACAATGGAAGTATACATAGATGATATGGTGGTCAAGTCAAAGAAAGCTAGGGTTCATCTCATTGATCTTGAAAAAGCCTTTGACATCTTAGAAAAATACTACATGAAGCTTAACCTTTCAAAGTATCACTTTAGAGTAGGAGCAAGGAAGTTTCTGGGATATATGGTAACCAAAAAAGGAATAGAAGCGAGCCTAAAACAAATTAAAGCTATCTTAAATAATCTTCATCAAACACTAAGGATGTGCAAAGATTGATAGGAAGAATCACGACTCTTAACAAATTCATTTAAAGATCCTTATAGAGATGTAAAGAGTTCTCTGATATCCTCAAGAAGAATAAAAAATTCAAATGGGGAGAAAAACATGAATAAGCATTCCAAACTTTGCAAAAGTACATATCATTAGCACCTTTGTTAATGAAATCAAAAAATAACGAGCCATTATCCTTATATCTGATAGTATCCGGAAATACAAAAAGTGTTGTGTTGGTCAAGGATCTTGAAGAGCAACAATATCATGTCTACTATGTAAGTAAAAGTCTATTAGACGCGAAAAAAAATATTCTCATCTTTAAAAATAAATTTTAGCATTAGTCATGGCATCAACTAAACTTAGATATTATTTTAGAACACGTCTTATTCATACTAAGACTTACTATCATATAAAGTGTGTTTTGAGAAACCATAGATGTCAAGAAGGATGGCTAAATTGTTTGTGAAATTCAATGCACATAACATTATATATGAACATATAAATGAGATTAAATTCCAAGCATTGGTAGACTTTATGGTAGATTGCTTCAAGCCTGGCCACAGGAGCAAAGACTTCAACATAATCAATCCCTTCTTCTTGTATGTACCCTTGTACCATAAGTCTTGCTTTATTCTTGATACCAATGCCCTTGTCATCTTTTTTGTTTCTGAAAACCCATTTGGTTTCTATTGCAGTCTTTCATTTAGAAAATGCACATAGTTTCCAAACCTTCTGTCTTTCAAAATGGAGAAGCTCATCTTGTATAGCTTCCATGGTTCCACCCAGCTATTATCTCTTAAAGCCTCATCTACTTGTCTTGATTCTAGTTGAGAAAGGAAGCATGAGAACAAACAGATGATTGTCTGATGTGTTTTTCTTCTTGTCTTGACACCAGCATTAACACTTCTAATGACATTCTTAACTAGGTGCGTTTTATGAATTCTTAGTCTTGGGATCACTTGGAGTTGTTAAGATAGATCCAAATTGTAGAAATTTATTTTAGGAAGTTCGGCAGATGGATTAGTGAGAGTGACTGGATCAGCTGCCAAATTGACTCCTTCTTCAGCATTTGCCACGCTTGTCTTTTTTTAAATGGATTGTCTAGTACCATAACGATCATAGGACTCTTCAGCTGATGGTCATCATGAGCATGTGATGGTTGATTCATAATATTTGTGGTACTAGTATCTACTTCTAGTAGTTATGGCTGGATAGGATCAGCAGTTGATCTGATATGACTAACACCAGGTGATAGATCAACTCTATAGTCTTCAACACTTTTCATTTGGGGGTCTGCTAATCTTTCAAGTGAGTCTTCTAAAACATTCTCAAGCAAATGGTTAAAGGCATTTGTGAATCCATTTACATTAGAAATCCAACTTAGGGTACTTCCAACACTATTTGAAGAATTTTCATTAAATATGACATTGTCAGATTCCTCAATGGTGTGGTCAACTTTGTTGTATACTCGGTAAGCCTTAGCTTGAGATGAGTATCCTACAAAGAACTTATATACTGATTTCTTAGCAAATTTAGATAGCTGATCTTTGGTATTTAGAAGAGTGCATGGACTTACAAAAGGTCTTAAAAACCCTATTGTCACACCCCAACCACGACGGTTTCCCACGGGGCATGAACGTCATGGAATCATAGTCATTGATCGACCACTACATGATTTGGTAAAACATATGTTGCAAACAAGTTTAAAAATACATAATTGTTTTCAGAGTTAAATTGCAGAAGCAGTAGAACTAATGTAATTGTTTTCAAAACATGACAAATACAACAATAAATGTCACAAACAACAAGAATGGCCCTAAATGCGATGTGATCCATGCTAGCTTAACTTGATGCAACGCATGAAAATATGTCAACATAAAGTTGGTGAATTCACAGGTTTAAGGTAATAGTTAACAGTGTAATGGACCACAAGTCTTCCCATGATTTGATTGTTGATCATACTGTCACACCTTCAATTTCCACAAATGGGGTTTTACCGTTAGGCGCGTGACATACCAGAATTTCAGCCATTAGTTACACCAAACAACACATTAATTACAAAACATGTTTGCTCATTATCAGAAGATTTTCCCAAAAACCGAGTTAAATATGTAAACATATAAGTAATTACGGAAGCGTAATAATTCATAATTCAAATGACGCAACATGAGCAAACCAATTTAAATGTAATGTGTAGAAGTTATGTAAGTTGTTCATTTGACCTAACCATAGTGAATGCAATAATGAGATGGTCCTAGTCGTGCGCACATTAAGAACCTGAAAGAAACATGCTAAAGTGTCAACACAGGATTGGTGAGTTCACAGGTTTAACAGAAAACAGTAAGTAATAGTAATGAAATCCAGATTCAGTAATCAAAGCATATAAGTAGGTAGCTAGCCTACAACAAGTTACCATGTGTATGAATTTCACGACCGAACTGACATTAATAATGTAATGAATGCCCCGGCTGTGGATACCAGACCACAACACAGTAAAACAAGCTAACCATTCACCCGTTTGACCTCCGGTCAAGCTAGTGCGACTAGCCCGAGCGGGGTTTGTCAAACCTAGTAGATCTACTAACAATCACCTCGCTAACACCATATTAACGGTCCAAATGAGGCGTAGTGGTATCACAATAGTAAACCGGTATATGCAGTAATACCAATCTAAAGTACCGTACAGTTTATGAAAATCAGCATGTTTCTCTCCCCCAAAAGAGAGTATAGTATAAAAGTGGGGCTGTAAACTCACCTCGTATGCACAACGAATAAGATAATGCAGAGAGCAGATAATTAGGTTCCCAAATAACCTGAATTTCAGTTAATATATAATTATTAAATACTAACAGAAGAATTTCTACAGTTTCGTGTTCTACGACTCGGTTACGGTGTCGGTTATCAATTTATCCATTACTATGTCAGCACACTAAAACCCAACACATCTTAACCACGTAAATTCAATTATGTTTAGTAGCACATAACTCACACGACTTAACACCCAACGATTATGTACCCGAATCCATACACACATACCATATTACTACATATAACACACCTAATGATATATGTATATTACACATAACCATATAGTATATATGTATTATGTACCACACACATAACATCCACACTTGTTACACCCATCATGCATTACCAACACCCATACACCAACCCAAAGTACACACATATACCTACACGTGTTTCATTCTTTAACCCAAATAAAATCATCACATGGATACATACCTACTTTCGCATACATAAGAAATAAACATACTCATATACACACCCTATATTAATATACATAACATCCATAGATCAACATACATACTAAGGTGCACACCCAACCGCACATGTATAACACACACACAAGAACACACACCCACACCCACACACACACTGTCATCTCACACACACATACCTTTTCACACACACGCCATACACACCCCACACACGTACGCAGGACACACACCTCACAGATACGTAGGACACACACCACACACACGTCTCTTCACCCTTACGCACACCATAAACACACAAACAAGACTCACGTCTAACCCATATACATTCACATAAGAACACATACCTACTCCAAAATACATAAGCACATACACATCAACAAAAACACAACACCAACCACCCACCAACCTACAATCCTCGAAACAAAACCGATTAACCGCAACCGAACACCCATACGGCTGTACGCGATGAAACGAACACAAATAAACGAGCGATGGATCATACCGGTTGATGCATGCGATTTGGTTGGTGACCAAATCGAATGGAAAGCGATAACAGTTTTGAGCGGCAACCGGATCAACGAAAATTACAATGGTGCGACAAAGATGGATTGCGAGAGGCTTATAATGAACACGTTTGCAGGTGAGACGACTCCTGGAAATTGCTTGAGGTGGTTTGGGCTGCCGCAAAGGTGAGGAACGATTAGGGTTGATGAAGGAGGTGAAGTGCCAATTTGGGGTTCATATTATGGTTATATGCTTAAAATAATAAAAGGAAATTTACGTTTTAGTCCCTCAAGTTTACTTGAGTTGCAGTTTGGGTTAATAAAGTTTAGTTAGGTTTAGAGTTAATTATTCATAATGATAATAAAATTGATTTATTATTTTTTAAAAAAAATATCTGAGAGAGGTTAGATAGCGGTAACGGTGTTAACTTGAAAATACGGGGTGTCACATCATCCCCTTGTTGAAGGAATTTTCGTCTCGAAAATTAGAACACCAGGTCAACAAGGAGCACCAAATTCAACGATTTGCAAAGCACAATGAATAGGGTTTTCCGAGAATTTAGAAACGATTCGAAAAAAAGGAATTTCGGAAATTCAAGGTTGTGACATCCATTGTGACACCCTACATAATCCTACATCAGCCGTGGACATGAGAGATTCCTGGTTCATAAGGAATGTTTGGTCTCTAATATCACCAACGCGTTTTGGGCGTACTGGCTATGGATGAGATGAGAACTCCACAGTTAAGCGTGCTTAGGTGACGACAATCCAAGGATGGGTGACCTCCCTGGGAAGTTTTCACCCGAGCAACCAAAAGCAAATTCGTGAGCTTCTCGTGGGCGAAGCGGACAATATTGGTGGTATGAGAGGCCGGGTGTTACAAAATGGTATCAGAGCCACTCCTGTGCCATTCGGGATGGTGGGACAAACCTCACCGAGGATAGTGAGTTCTCGGGCTCATCGAGGACGATGAGTCCAAAGGGGGGTGATTGTGACACCCTGCATAATCCCACATCAGCCGTGGATTGGAGAGATTCCTAGTTCATAAGGAATGTTCGGTCTCTGATATCACCAATGCGTTTTGGGCGTATTGCCTGTGGATGAGAGGAGAACTCCACAGTTAAGCGTGCTTAGGTGACGACAATCCAGGGATGGGTGACCTCCCTGTGAAGTTTTCACCCAAGCAAATAAAAGCAAATCCGTGAGCTTCTCGTTGGCGAAGCGGACAATATTGGTGGTATGAGAGGCCGGGTGTTACACATACAATACTACAACATTATATAAACACCGTAACCGAAGGTAGGCTGTAACTGTAATAGATTGCCCTACCCATGCCTACTGGAAGCATAGGGGTGAACATGCTAATAATGCACCCGTTTAAACCTCCAGTCAAGGTTAGGGTAATTAACGCGGGTAGGGGTAGTCAAACCCAATAGTACTATCCATGATTACCTCGCTTTGAGAAATAAACTAACGGTCTGATAACAGGGAACTTTATACGTTAAGTAAACAACTTATATAACATGTGAAATCATTGACTTTTAAATGTGTTCACGAAAATAGTAATTTGCATGTAATCTCCCCAAAAGGAAATTAAGTAAAAATAGGGTTGTGAAACTCACCTGTGAGGTTGGTCGGGTATGAAAATATGTAAGTGTCCAAAATGCTCGGGAAAATCCAAACTTGTTCGCCCTAGAACAATCCAGGCAACTTACGTCTAAGTAATTGCTACTACGTGTAATATGAGCATGTAACTATTTCATCCACACACTTGGTAACAAAGTGTTTGACTCGACGACCCGTTGGTGACACAAAATGGATATTTGTGAAATATATATATTACTTAGAAAATATTAATAAATTATACTTCACTTGAAAGTGTTCAAAAACCTTTGTATCTTAAAGCTGACATATTATTTGGTTAATTAAATATCATTTTGATTAGACCCGAGACGTGACTCGAGTGTTTAGTAATTAGTTACGTAATTCACATATGAAATTATAGAAACTAGGTTTTCGAAATAATCTTATTTTCTTAGGTAAAATAATAATTTATATTATATTAATTGGAATACATTTTGAAATATTAACATCCAAGTAAAATCACTAGCCTTCATATTTTACAATTCATGTATAAATATACATATTTGCCCATAAAATAATTATTTAATTATTTTCTTAGTAGGATTATTCTTTTATTTTGTCTAGTTCTTGACATATATTAAATTAGGGCTTCTTTAATTTATTAAGTAATTTTGGTATATTATAAAGTAAAATCTCTTTCATGAATTAATTAGCAGTTAATTTACCAACTTATCTTAACCCATCTTTTTAAGTGACCTAGCAACTAATATTATAAGGTCCATAAATTTATATTTTAAGTCCCATGTCAAAGCAACAAAATCATGTGTTATCTTTGTTAAAAGTCATCTACTAACCATTTTAACATACCCTTTAAACTAACATAATATTTAGTTATGAAGTTCATATTTTTCCTTTCGAAAGTCTCATGTTTATATATATATTTAACCATACTTGTAAATTTTGGTCAAATTATCATCTAGTTATAACCCAACTTTTGTAATAATATATTACCACTCACTAACTAAGTATAATTTGAAAAAATATATATAAGTATTCATAATAATACTTGTAAAGGTTTAAAATCCCATGACCATAACATAACCCTTTTGTAGTTTTTTTTTTTTTTTTTTGAGTTTTAACAACCTTTAAGACTTTTTATAAAAACACCTACTAGAAACTTGGTCAAACATGGATCTATGAATATTTACTTTTTAAGAACAAGAATTATTATTTAGTTCATGTTAAAATGTTTTGTGTGAAATGTTATCCTTGAAACTCTTTATTGGCAAAAACACCATTTTTAACAAGAATGACTTTTGTGGATTAATGTTGTTACATATAATCTAGTAGATAAATAATATAATGAAATGAAAGATATATAAACAAAAAGAGAGTGTTCTCACTAAAAACAAACAATAAAAGATGAAAGGGTTGATGTAAGATGCTTGGAAGCTTCAAAAATCACTTGGTCTTCAACAATGGCACTTGAATCACCCAAGATTTGTAGAAAATGAGTTGGAAATCAAATGAAATGGTGGTGAGGATGTTTTGGCTGAATTTTTGAAGGGAGGAGAGAAGAGAAGGGATGTTGGTGAAATGTGTAGGTGAATTATGAAGTGTGAGTCTTGTTTTATAATGTCATATTTGAGATTTGACAACTCTTCATTGTTGGTCAATTTTGAGAGGGGAAAAGAGTGTCCATAAATAGAATGAAGATATGTTTCTTTAATCACTTGGAAAGTAGTTACATCAAAATGGAAACTCTTGGATTTACAAGTTAAGCAAAAATCTATTCATGAAAAGGAGAAAAGAAGAAAAGATCGTGTGATGAGTGGGGTGGACGGTTTCAAGGGGGGAAATGGGGGTTTGGTTTTTAATTTTTATGTAGTATTGGGTATTTGGGTGGTATTTGTTGCACCATAGTTATTTTTTCATATTTTTATATTTACTTTTTACCTTTTAGAATACCTTAAATTATTATAAGAACTTATATAATATTACATATTTCAATATTGATGATATATTAATGATACATCCTGTATCTAGTAGTCGCGTTACACAGATTCGTTCCGGGTAAAATATCAATTTACGCGATTAGGTTTATTTATAAATTTAAGCTTTTCTAATGTATTTATTTTGGAATATAAAACACTTTGAAACACTTTAAAGTATTTATTAGTACATATATATATATATTGATTATCACCAACGTTCGTGTGTACCGGTTGTACCGCGTGTAAAAATGGTAATTACGCTGAATTACCGATGCATGAAATGTTATGCATGAAATTTTGGAATACATGAAATGACTTTAAATAATTAGAACTCAATTGAAACTCATGTAAAATATTCATAATTTTGACTAAGTCGGGCCGGTATTGACCTGAAATTGCCAGTTGTCACATACTCCCCATGTTAGAAAGAATTTAGTTCCGAAATTCAGTTAGTGTCTTCCGTAGTCGCTAGGGTTTCAAACAGGTTAGGGTATTTGAGTTTCATTTGATCCTCGTGATCCCAGGCAAATTCAAGTACTCATCTGGAATTCCATCGAACCTTCACTATGGGAATGCGGCTTTGCTTCATCCTCTTTGCCCCTCGGTCCATGACCTCAACAGGTTTTTCAAAAAAATGAAATTGATCATCGATCTGAACGTCGTCGAGTGGTATAACTAGGGTTTCATCTAATAAGCGGTTCTTTAGATTTGACACGTGAAAAGTGTCATGAACACTACTAAGTTCTTATGGTAGTTTGAGTTTGTAAGTTATGGGACCAATCCTTGCTAGGATTTCAAATGGTCCAATGTATCTAGGGTAGCTTACCACGTTTACCAAAACAAATAACTCCATTCCAAGGTGAGACTTTAAGTAGAACTTCGTAAGGTTATAGTATAAGGCTGATGCAACCAAAGAAGCCAAAACAACCAAGGAGCTTCTTGCATGCATGCACTGATGTACAAGGTAAAAGTTACTTTGAAAGTTTTACACTCATCACAGAAATTATTCTAAGTGTAAAATCTTCTGAAGCTGAAGACCAAATCTTTCGAAGCCAAAGATGAAGTCTTCCGAAGCTTCAAAGACAAAGTCATTTGAAGCCAATGAAGTGAAGACTGATTTCTTCCGAAGACAGAGAAGACATGCTTTCTCTGATGTACTTTTACATAAAGCTGACTTACTTTCCGCTGCAACTCTGAAAACTCATGAACTTATACAAGTTGGTGAAAAGGACCATGCTTTAGTAAACTGTAGATTATGGTCTTAAGTCTGTAACTTCCTACTTTGTACCTTTTATCCTTTTTGTAATATATTAGGATATGAGCTATGGCATGTCATAGTCACTAGTCAAAAGACAATCTGCCTTTTGACTCTACATTGAACTTGTTGTCTAGATTAGTGTTTCCATCTGGCCTTCAAAGTATGGATGGCTGTAGGATGTAGATAAAGTATCTCAGGTCCTTGTATTCTTTTTATGCTTTGTAACACTTGTAAAAGAACTTGAGAGCAATAAACAGCATCCTTGAAAATCATATTAGTTTGTTCTTGTTCTTAGTTCTGACTCATTGCTTTACTTGTGTTCCTATTATCATTTACATAAACCCGGTTCCCTATTTGATCTGTTAAGTGTTCTAACACTCTCTTTATTGTGAGACTGATTGTATTGACCATCCCTTAACCGGTCCTAAAATTGGTATCAGAGCATTTTAGACTCTTGAATGTAAGATCTCATTATTTCAAATCCCTTCAGTTTCACAAAACACTTAACATCTCAAATGGCAGCTATCACAAAGGTTGATATGGAAACTGGTATTATGACAAAGTCTCCATTGATCACTCCTAATGATTTTGATACTTGGTGCCAAAGAATGGAAGGCTTCATCAAGTCTCAAGACTCTAGGATGTAGGGATTTGTTGTCTCTGGACCGAATGTACCATCCACCTCTTCAGCTGCTGCTGGTGGTAGTATGATACCAAAGGAAGTTGTTGACTATTCTGAAGAAGACTGGAAGAAGATAGACATAGATCAAAAAGCCACGACTGCCCTCCAAACTGCTCTTCCAAACTCTATCTACAAAGGCTTCAAGAAGTGCAAGACTGCCAAGCAACTATGGGATGCACTAAAGCTCATGTATGAGGGGTCAAATGAAGCAAAAGAGAACAAGAAGGACCTCTTGAAGTAACAGTTTGAGAATTTCACCTTCAAGACAAGTGAAATCATAACTCAATAATACTTCAGGTATGTTGAGATTGTGGATACTCTAATGGATGTTGGAGTAACTCTTGAGAACAGGGACATTGTGAGGAAGTTCATGTGCTCTCTTCCCAGACAATGGACACACTATTGTGTGGTCATTAAGAGGACTGAGAACCTCAAGTTACTCTCACTGAGTTGTATGGTATCCTCAGTGGCTACCGGATGGAGATGAACATGCAAAATCCATTTGGTAACTCTAATAATCAACAGAGTTCATCCTTTCATGTGGTTGAAAGGGATTGCAGAGTACCACAGCATCATCTCATCTGCTACCCTGAAGACTCATAAAAGGGTCCTTTCATCACCTTCCCAGAGACACCAAGAGAGAGCTACACCCAAGGAAGCCCATTCCAAGAGACAAGCTCTTCACAAGCCTTTGTGTCTACTGATGAAAGCACAGGCAACTTTCTCTTTACCCTTGAAGACCTGGACTATATCCATCCAGATGATTTGGAGTACATGGAAATAGTCCAGCAGATGGCTCTTCTCACTCACAGAGCCAAGAAGTTTTACATGAGGACAGGGAGGAAGTTTCCTAGCTATGCAGCTAGTGGAAAGTTTGGGCTGGACAAAAGCAAAGTGAAGTGTTAAAACTGTAACCAAATTGGACACTTTTCTAGAGCCCATTGATGAAGAGGATGAAGAGGAGATAGTGAAGGATGATTCTAAGAGGAGTGAAGAAGATCATCCTAAGAAGGGTCACTATTCTCCTGAGGAGAGAAAAGAATCTGGGATGACCAAGTCTAAGAGAAAGAACTTGATCA
Source organism: Flaveria sonorensis (assembly GCA_025506505.1). Taxonomy (NCBI): domain Eukaryota; kingdom Viridiplantae; phylum Streptophyta; class Magnoliopsida; order Asterales; family Asteraceae; genus Flaveria; species Flaveria sonorensis. Next base: position 18,671,904 of record CM046425.1, on the reverse strand, counting down.
GAAAAGCCAAGAGGAAATCAAAGAAGGCTCAAAAGATCAAGACCACTTTCAACTCTAAGTAGAAACAAGTGTTTATCTCTGTAGGATTTGAAGTGGTAAAGGCTGAAGACTCAACTATGAACTCTAGTACCAACAGTTCTAGTTCATGTCCAACTCATTCCAGCAAAGAGAAGAAGGCTGATCAGCTGTGTACCACTGCTACACAGCCTAAACCATCTAGTTCCAAGAGTAAGCCTCACCCTAAGAAGCTTGCTGCGTCATCTGTGAAGATGAAGATGGAGATGGAAAGTGATCAAGTTCAGTCTCTTTCTCAAAAGAAGACTCTTAGAAGGAAGCAAAAGGATTGCATCATGTGTGGTAGTACTTCTCATCTTACTAAGGATTGCATCTACAATCCTAAAAGTACTATCCACATGATCAAAAAGAAAACTTCTGAGAAGAAGAAAGAAAAACTACCTTCAGCAGGAAAATCGTTTCCTTTCAGAAGCTCCAAGATGAAGAAGAAGAAAAGTGAAAACTTGCCTTCGGAAGAAAAGTTGGTCTCGAAAGAAAGGAATGCTTCCGAAGAACTGAAGCATGCTGTAGTGAAAGCAAGATCTTCAGAAGACTCAGTCTGCAAAACTTTCAAAGTTGTCAAAACTTTCGAAGTTGTCAAAACTTTCAAAGTGTTGAAGGTCAAGTCTAATCTTCCAAAGATGGTGTGGAAGATGAAGGAAGACCAAGTGACTGAAAGTTCTTCATCAACAACAGCAAATGATCCTTAAAGCTTAAACATAGGATCACTTACTATTACATTGTCTTCAAATCACTTTAAAAAGCCCAAGACCAATGAGGATTGGGTTTCCAAATGTAACTAAACATCTCTTTTTGTGCAGGAACAGCTAAAGACCAACAGAAATGTATGGATCATTGATAGTGGCTGTTCCAAGCACATGACAGGCAATGGCTTCTTTGCTTCAAAACTTTGAGAAAGTTGATGGAGGGCTAGTTGATTTTGGAGGAGATGCTGGAGGTTACATTACTGGAAGGGGCAGGGTCAAAAATGGTAAGCTCAGCATTAAGAAGGTAAACTTTGTCAAAGAGCTTAGGTACAGTCTACTGAGTGTATCCTAATTTTTTCATCAGAGACAAAACATGCTCTACACTAAGCATGAGTTCATTGTTCTCATGCCTGGGGTGGTCATTCCTTAAGAGCATATCCTACTCAGAGCCCCCAGGAAAAGGAACATGTACAAGATGGACCTGCAGGAAACATCTCCCACAGGAGAAGTTTCTTGCTTTCTATCTAAAACAAATAGTGATGAGTCTTTCCTTTGGCATAAAAGAATATGCCATGTAAACTTTAAAAACATGAATAAATTAATTAAGAATGATTTGGTAACTGGAATGCCAAAGAAAGAGTTTGCAAGTGATGACCACTGTGTTGCATGCCTGAAAGGGAAACAACACAAAGTGTCTCACAAGCCAAAAAAAGGAACTCTATCACTACTCTCCTACACTTATTACATATAGATCTCTTTGGCCCTACCAGTGTAATGAGTTTAAGAAGGACCTCATATTGTTTGGTGATCATAGATGACTTCATAAGATTCACTTGGGTCTTTTTCCTTAGAACTAATGATGAGACTCCTGATATCTTAAAGAACTTCATTCTGAAAATTGAGAATCAATGTGATCACAAGGTCAAAAACATAAGATGTGATCAAGGAATAGAATTTAAGAACCAAATCCTTGACACATTTTGTGATGAAAAAGGTATTACAAGACAATATAGTGCTTCCAGGACTCCTTAGCAAAATGGTGTTGTTGAGAGGAGAAACAGGACACTTATTGAGGCTGCAAGAACCATGTTGTCTGACTCTAAGCTGCCTATCACCTTCTGGGCAGAGGCAGTCAACACAGCCTACTATGTGCAGAACAAAGTTTTAGTGGTTAAGACTCATGGTAAGACTCCTTATTTGTTTCCTCAGGTCATTTGGATGTCCTTGCACCATCTTGAATACCAAAGATCAAGTAGCCAAATTTGATGAGAAATCAGATGATGGACACTTTATTGGATACTCTTCCCAAGCTAACATTTATAGAGTATACAATCTCAGAACTAGAGTAGTTGAGGACTCAGCCAATATAACCTTTAATGAGCACACTTCTAGTGTGAAAGGTTCTGGTCATGATTGGCTATTTGATCTTGATTTAGTTACCAACTGTTTTAACAAATCTTGTGAGAATGTTTTAGGATCTACAAGTAACTTATCAACAGGAGATCCTAACCCATGATTTGAGCTAAGAAGACCAAACAAGAATACTATTTCAGCTCCAGTGGTAACTAACCCTACAAGTGAAGATCCTATCAGCACAAACATGATACTAATTCCAGCTCAGAGGCTCAAAACTCAGGTGAAGGAGCTTCAAATGTAGGAGGAAATGGAGGTGGTGACAGTGATCAAGAATTTCTTGATGCTGATAACCACTCCTAGAAGGCAACATAAATGATGTCACACACTCATTGGATCAAGCCTTTCTTAATAAGTATGCTGATGTGGTGGGTGATACTTTATTTCCAGATCTAAATTTCTCAAATTTAGATCTTTCCAATCAACTTGTTGTGATCCCTTAACTCAAGATCCACAAGTCACACCCCACCACAAACATCATTGGAAATGTTGACACAGGGGTGAGAATAAGAGGACAAACCAATGAGAAAAATGTTTGTCTATACTCTTGCTTCTTGTCCTAGATAAAGCCAAAGAAAGTTTATGAGACTTTAAAGGATAGAAGTTGGGTTAAAGCAATACAAGAGGAACTGCTTTAATTCAAAAGACAAAAGGTTTGGAACCTACGTCCTCTTCCTCAAGGGAAGACTACCATAGGAATCAAGTGGGTTTTTAGAAACAAGAAGGATGATAGAGGACTTGTCATCAAGAATAAGGCCAGACTAGTTGTTTAAGGATACAAACAAGAAGAGGGAATTGATTACACAGATGTTTTTACTCCTGTGACAAGACTTGAAACTGTAAGAATATTCATGGCTTTTGCTGCATCCAAGGATTTCAAGGTCTACCAACTTAATGTCAAGTGTGCTTTCTTATATAGGGTGATTGATAAAGAGGTGTATGTCAAACAACCACCTAGCTTTGCAGACCCAGATTATCCTGATGATGTCTACAAGCTTGATAAAGCTCTTTATGGGCTGCATCAAGCTCCAAGAAAGTGGTATGAGACACTATCTCAGTATCTCTGTCAACATGCTACAAGAGGGGAACTATAGGTGGAACTCACTTCATCAAAGGAGCAGGGAATGACTCAATGCTGGTTCAAGTATATCTAGATGACATTATCTTTGGGTCAACTAATCCAAAGCTTTGCAAAGACTTTGAGAGGCTGATGAAGAATAGATTTGAAATTAGTGCCATGGGGGAACTCAATTTCTTTCTAGGAATTCAAGTGAAGCAAGTTGACAATGGCATCTTCATAAGTCAGTCCAAGTATGCACAAGACATACTTACAAGATTCAACATGACTGATTGTAAAGTTGCAAAGACACCCATAACCAGAAACCACTCCCTTGGACCTGATCTTGAGGGGGAGTATGTGGATGAACATCTCTATAGGGCTATGATTGGGTCTCTTATGTATCTCACAGCCAGCAGGCCTGATATCATGTTTGCCACATGCATCTATGCAAGATATCAAGCCAACCCTAAGATGTCACACCTGGTTGTTGTCAAGAGGATTCTTAGATATCTCAAAGGTGCTCCCAAGCTTGGTCTTTGGTATCCAAAGAATTCTGACTTCAATCTGTATGCCTATACATATAGTGAATATGGTGGCTGCAACATGACTGCAAAGTCTACATCTGGGGGATGTTAATTCTTTGTTGGAAGGATAGTCTCTTGGCAATGCAAGAAACAATCCCGTGTCTCTGCATCAACTGCTGAAGATGAATACATTGCTGCTGCAAGCTGCTGTGCTCAAGTTCTTTGGATTCATAATCAGATGCTGGACTATGGATTCAACTTCAAAGAGACTCCCATTCTCATAGACAACAATAGTGCTATCTCTATTACAGAATCCTATACAGCACTCAAGGTCAAAACGCATCAACATCAGGTATCATTTGATTAGAGATAATTTTGAAAAGGGATTAATCAAACTAGTCAAAGTTAACACAAATGAATAATATGCTGATCTATTCATTAAAGCTTTTGATGAACAGAGATTCAAATATCTTGTATCAGCTATTGGGATGATTAAATTTGAGTAGATTTTCTTAAACTTAAATCAGTTTTATTTTAAAAACCTGTGTATCCTAAGTTGTCTATTTTATCACCTTCATAAGCCCAGTTTACTTTGCAAGAAAATCTTTAAAATGATATTCCTTAGATTTTTTGAAAAAATTTCAAACATATTTTCTTTCGGAAGATATCAAGTTGTCTTTGAAAGAACATTATGTCTTCAAATCAAATAACTACTTATAAGACATTTAGCTTCAGAAGAAATTCTGATATATCTTCCGAAGCCTAAATATGCTTCTAAGTACTTACATGTATTTGAAGGACAATTTTCTACCAAAAGCAATTAAGTCTTAGAAGATTTATTCTCTTTAGTATAAAACTCCCAAGTCTTAATCTCTTCCGAAACCAAACATGTCTTAGAAGTGAAAATTCTCTAAGTATTTTTTTTCCGAAACAAAATTTTCACAAACCTTAGGAATATCTTCCGAAGCCAAAATTGGCTTCGGAAGCTTTTCCTTAAAACTTCCGGAGACAAAAAATACCTTCGGAAGGTTTTCAACTTCCAAGAAAACTACCTTTTTGGGCACTTTTTCAGAGGTGGGACCAACATTTGGATTTCAAAGTTTATTCTTTTGCATTAACTTTGTCTCAAATCCATTTCATATGTATTCTCTCAATGGTTCCCCCTCTTTTCATTATCTTCTTCATCTGCATTCTCTCTAACCTAAATTCACCCATAAACCGACTTTGTTCTTATCTTCCTTCACAGTAAAGCTACCTCAAATGGCCAACCCTGACCGTAGAAACCAACCCGATTTTTCCATGCATCTTCACAAGCAACATAATCAAGTTGCTCTGTTGGACTCTAAGAAAGATCATGGTTTCTTAGAGGTTTGCCGCTTCTTTACTCTATCAAACTACTTCACCTCCCTGACCATAGATCCTCCATTCTATGAGGATCAGCTTTTTGAATTTTGGAGGACCTACTAAGAGGTCACCATGGATGGGGAGAAGGCACTGTCTGCCACAGTGTAGGGGAGGACAATCTTCATCACTCCAGCCTCCATAAACCCTCATCTTCAGCTGGATGATGTAGAAGGTGACTTGTTTTTTTCCAAAATCTGTTGTTAACCAGTCCTTTGAGCAGATAGGCTATGAAGGTGACTTCTCAGTTAGAACCTTCAAAAAGTGGAAGGTTTACTCTCAGTGGAAGTACCTCCCATGTGATTATAAACAGCTTATCCAACAAACATGGAGGATGGGACTAGGTTCCTGAAGATCTTTCCTTTATAGTCCATGGGATGGTTCAAGGGGTCAAGTTTAATTATTCATAATTTGTCTATGCTAATTTACTTGCAAACTTGGACTCCTTAGAATATTACATGTTCTCTAGATATGTCCAACATATTCTCAACTATGAACTGGGCTCACAGTTGAAGGGAACAGGTAATGTTCTAAAATTGGGACAGATGAAGTCTGGCATCTTCAAGACTATGTGGAAGCCAACTATTGGCTTCTCAAAGGTAGAAATAGCCTTTTTCCTAAAAAATGCTAGAGCTCATTGCTCAAGGTGACAACCTAGCAGCACCAGCTAGTGTTGAACCCATACCATCTACTCCTCAACTACCAATACAGCCATAAATAACCATCATCTACCAAAGAAAATCCAAACAAACCCCTGCACATGCTACTCAGCTTGTGCAGGCCCATATATCATCAGCCATAGAGGAGGAAGTGGACATTGGAGCTCCTACTTCTCCTGTGGAGCAAACCACTCCCATCTTACAAATGATCAATGCTGAGATTCCTCATGCTCAACCTGATGAGCTCACAACCCCCAAGCCTTAAGCCTTCACTCAGAGTCTCAAAACTCTAGTGAACAACCTTCAGGGGACAGTTACCATCCCCAACCTCTTGATCTAAACCAAGCAATCCCAAACCTTGAATTCTATGATGATGAAGACATGGGATTCAGTGAGTATCATAAGTCTCTCTTCTCCTCCCCTGCTCAAGGAGAGATGAGTACTCTTGTTTCTCCCATGTCAAGCCCACATCATCCACCCACTACTGAGGTGGATCTCCCTAAGCATGCTCAAGAGGTCCATATGGAAGAGGCTCTCACTTCAGCAAGTGACTATATCATTAAGACCTCAACCATGGCAACCCAACCCATTGACACTTCACTTGAAGCTGTAATGGTGCAGGGGAAATCCAGCAGCCAAGAACAAAGTGCTGGTGATGAAGAAGAAGACCTTCATCCTATTCTCTCATCCCCTTATGATTCTTCTGATGAAGATGAGGGGAGTCTGAAACTAAAGGTGCAAAAACTGACTCAAACATGCACCTCTTTAGTCTCAAAGATAAGTCACCTAGAATCTCAGGTGACTGTCTTACGAAGGAAGGTCAATGACCAGTAACTTGAGATCATCGATCTCAAGGGCAAGTTAGCTGAGAGGCCACTCAGGAGAACTCAACCAGGTCCACAAGAACTTGTGGATGTGACAGATCCAACCCCAAGCTCACCTATGCAAGAAGGTGATGCTACCAAAAAGGGGGACAAAGTTCAAACAATCATAGAAACCTGGGAGTTCTTCACAGAGTATGGACTTTGAGGATTTACCACCCTCACTTGCAATGGTCCATACTCAGCAACCTCCTTAAGTCTATATGGATGTGGACTCACTCATTCAAAGTTTGTTTGAGGAGGGTATTCCAAGAGCTATGCCTACCCTATCTTTTCACTTTGAGAATCCAATCATGGAATGGAGGTATGACACTGATAGAAAAGCTCTGGTCATCTCTAGATCTCAAGGGCACAGGAAATCTTCAATTTCTCCAACCTAGATTCTATGAGAGCACCTATCTGATTGACCTTCCATTTTTCAACCCAAGTCAAAACAGACAAGCTGCTAGGTTAGTAGATAGGATTCAAGAAAGGGTGCTAGAAGAATTCAAGCTGAGGTCAAGACTATACAGACAAAGGCTAGTAGGTGAGACTTTTGGTCAACTGGATGTTGAGGTGGACCCTAAGATTAGCTTCGAAGGGAAGCCTTGACTGAGGGCCCAGAAGTTGAACCTGTGAACCTTGAGACAAGAACTTCTTTAGCACCTATTACCCTCAGTAAGGCACCAGCTGATGAAGGTGCTTCACAGCCTCTCTCTGGCCAGAGCTTGACTTTTTGAACCAAGCGATGAAGGCTAAAGCTCTCTCCACCCTGAATCACAAGGCTTGTGAGTGACAAAGGGAAAAAGGAAAACTGACTCCTGAGGAGATTGAGGAGCAAGAGAGAGAGAGGAAGAGGAAGCTAAGGGGAGAGAGTTTAAGAGGGTCTCCAGGCTTCATGAAAGTTGCTATCAGGGATGCCCCTAGGCCAAACACTCAAGATGATGAGTTAAGGGCAGTCAGGCTAAACTACCTGGAGACCAGGAACTATAACATTAATGAACTCATATCTTTTCCCTTAGATGAACTGAATGAACTGGCTAACAAGGAGTTGTCTAAGGAGAGGAAGAAGGCAGAGGATGCAGCATTACTCCTTAAGAACAACGAAGAAAGGAGACAAAAAAGGCTCTACTAGCATGCTCCTACCCTCTCCCCAGTTCAAGAAAGTCCTGAGACAGAGGTTGTGGCGACTGAACCACCTCAGGTAGATAAGGAAGCTGATAGACTGAACATGATCAACTACCTGAGTGCCACAGGCCTCTATCAAGCATCTGCACTTCTTCTCTTATCATATGAGTATGTTGAATTTGAGTATCTCAAGGCAGCTGGAGCAATAAGTCATCAGAACAAAAGGATGCTAAGAGAAAACTAAGGGAAGAAGGTACAAAGTCAAGAGCCATCATCCAAAACAGCCAAAAGAAGTCTGCTGACAGACAAAGGATGATGAGCTTCTTGAAGTTGTATGGATTCTTCAGAAGGAGGCTTGGTCCAATGTCTCTATCCACTATGGATGAGCACATCAGAGTGATCAAGTAGTGTTGGACCAAAAGAACCAATGAGCCTGATCAGAAAAACCTTTAAGTCCCACAGACATTACAACAACTGAAGTAGTTTGCATCAGCTGAAGACATCAACTGATAACAAGGTCTGAAGACAAAGTCTGAAGTGAAAGAGCTGAAGACAAAGTCTGAAGTGAAAAAGCTGAAGACAAAGTCTGAAGCTAAAGAACTGAAGACAAAGTCTGAAGACAAAAGCTGAAGACAAAGTCTGAAGACAAAAGCTGAAGACAAAGACTGAAGACCAAGTTTCAGATGTTGTCACAACAGCTGAAAAAGACCTCTTCAGTAGTTGTGATGGTTTCCTTTCAGTAGTTTTATGTTCTTGTAATCAGTACTTGTAGTTTCAGTAGTTTTAGTTTCATCTTGTACTTAGCATATCTGAGATGTTCTCAGTTGTTGTGACATTCTCAGTAGTTTGCTTACTTTCAGTTGTTTGTAATAATTCTGTTAGATGTCACTATCAAGTGACATCAGCAGACGTCACATTCCTTTATATAAGGAATGTTGACCTAATTGTAAGGTTGTAGCCCTGCGTAGCCTTGCGAAGCGTAAAGGCCGCCATAACCAAAGCATTTTGTGCAGAAAACCCTCTTTCTCTATAACCGTGTACTGTTCCATTGAATATCTATTGTGTTCTTGCTATATGTGTCTAATTCTTGTTCTAATTCCGCTGCAAATTCAACTCTAATTGATCAAACTTAGATCGCTGATCCTGACAAAATGGTATCAGAGCGGGTTAATCATTGATCGGTTTAACAATTGATCATTGAAACTGCTATTTCGATATCTAAAGTTTGATCGAATTAGCATATTTGCAAGAATTGGTTATAGAGATTGATCTTCTGCTGCTTCTGGTTAGTCAATTTGAGTTTCTTCTTGGTTCATATTGAGTTTGTTGTGTTTTTGTGCTAAATCTGTTGAAACTTGATTGAATTGGTTTGAATCTGAGAATGACTACTCCTTCTAATGACCCTCACAATACTGGCTCCTCAACCAAGCCTCCGATGCTGGTTAGGAGTGAGTATAACATATGGCAACGAAGAATGCTCCATCACCTGTCTGTTAACAGTTCAGGTTGTTGGACATCTGTGGTTCACGGTCCACACAAGCCTATGGTGAACAATCCGGAGACCAACCAAATGGTTCCGAAGAAGAAGGAGCAATACTCAGATGAAGATCGTAAACTGTTTGAGATTGATGCTAAAGCCCATGGAATTCTGGCCATGGCACTGCCTAATGAAATCTATTCTGGGCTTATGCATCATGAAACTGCTCATGACCTCTGGAATGCTTTGAAGGAACAATTCGGTGGAACTGATGAGGTCTTAGCAAACAACAGAGAAATCCTCGCCCAACAATATGAGACATTCTCTCATAGGAAGGGTGAGACACTGACTCAACAGTTTGAGCGTTTCTCCTGCTTGATCTCTGAGCTGAAAATGGTCAAGCATGAGTATACTAACAGCCAGATGAACAACAATTCCTCAGATCACTGCCTGAGAGATGGGACACATACACCATTGTCCTACGCTCCAGTGCAAATCTGGATAGCCTATCTCTCACCCAACTCCATGGGAAACTGCTTACATTTGAAAGAGAGATAGAGCAGAAAAGGAAACTGGCATCATCAGGAAAGCTCACTGATGACTTTGTACCAGGGAACACTGCCTTGGTCGGTCATGAGTCAGAATATGCTGGATCAGAAAGCCATTATGATGAGCATATAGATTTCTCTTCAAACAGTTCTGATCATGCATTTGTTGGTGTTGACAGTCATTCTGGGTGTAATAGTGATAATTTATGCTTTATCATGGATGATTTGATGGGTATTGCTGATGATGATTTAGAAGAGATGGATATTTTGAGCCAAATGGCCTTGATCAATATCAGATCTCAAAAGTTCTACAAGAGAACTGGTAGGAAATTTCCAGGACTCTCTGGCAAAACCAAAGTTGGTTTTGACAAGAGTAAGTTGAGGTGTCACAAATGCCACAGGCTTGGGCACTTTGCAAGAGAGTGTAGATCAACTGGATCTAACTCCTCTGCACCCTTTGTGACCTTTCCAAGCAATAGTTCACAAAACAAAGGGCAACATCCTGCTAGTTCTGGTCATCACTCACAACCTCAATCTCCTGCATATTTTGTCCCTCAGGGTCCAATGCCATATCCATATCCCTGCTATTACATGCCACAGCCAAATCCAGTTCAAGTTCCTATAGCACAACAACCTCAAGCCCTACCTGAGCCTCAACCATCTCCATCACAATCTCAACCTCATCACAGCTTCTTCACACCAGGAGTTGTTGACTGGAGCAGCTTACCAGATGATCTTTCTGGTTTCAATGAGCAATTATTTGCTGGTGCTGGTCAACATGGTGGTGAACATCCTTTTGGGAATCTTGCTCTCATGGCCCTGGAGTCTACTGAGGGTTCCTGCTCCAATGCATCATCTTCACAGGTAACCCAGGTATCTTCTGAGGCTAAAGCCAAGTTATGTTCTGAATCATGCATAGCTGCCTTTGTCTCTATTAGAGAGGCAAATGTAGATTTAATCAATCAAAATCTTGAGCTTGAGAAAACTATTTCCAAAAGAAAAGCTGAGTATGAGTCTGCTCTTAATGACAAAGATGATGAGATTTACAAGCTTAAATGCCAACTTAATGATGAAAAGGCTAAGGTAGAGGTCATACTTGAGAACCACAGAAGTCTCAAAGAGACACTTGCAGCTACCCAAGTTGAGTGTGACCGCTGGGTAACATCCTGCAAGGGATTTGAAATGCTTCTCAGCAAGCAAACAGCTTCAAATGTGAAGTTTGGAATAGGTTACAATCATACTGCACCACCTACTGATTTTACTTCAAAATCAATAGTAAAATCTGAAGGTGAAAGTAATTTCCAAACCACATCATCATGTGATTCATCCTCAAATGATAATACAAAATTAGAGGATGAAGTCAGTGTTAAGATCTCAGCAAATCAATTGCCTGATGGTTTAAATGCTGATAAACACATGAAGCTGAGCAATTCAGATGTTGTCCCTCAAAGTACTCCAAGTACTGAAGGGCAAGTCACAACATCTGAAAAGCATTTCAAATCTGCTGAAATAAAAGGATTAACAACTGCTGAGGAATCTATCATACGGTCTTTCAGGACGGATAGAGAACAGCTAAAGAACAAGTCTTCAGTTGTTACCAATCCTTCAGTACTTAACACAAGTACTGAAAGGAGGAAAGTACTGAAGATCACACCTTCAGTAGTTTCCACTTCAGCAGTTGATAAATCCAAGATGAAGAATAAGCCATGTGAAATATGTGGTAAATTCAATCATCTATCTGATGAATGCTGGTACAAAAAGGGTTCCAAACTCAACAGAGATAAGCTCATTAAAGAAGAGATTAATAAAATGAAAAATGAGTTTGAGACCAAGTTTGTACCATAGTCATCTCAAACTGATAAACCCAAGGTCTCACCAAAAAGAAGGATGGGGTTTATCAGAAAACAGCTGATAGTGTTCCTCATGATAAACATCAGACTAAGTCTGTGAATTTCAAGAAGGAGGAAATGGTGGGTCACAGGAACTCATCAAAAACAAGTACTGATGTGTCAAATGAGCTGAAGGCTTTAGCAACAAATCAGACACAACTTGTTATGATGGTTCAGCATTTGTTAGGGAGAGTTAACCAACTAGATGCACCTGTGATCAAACCACTGAAAAGGAAATCCAAGCCCAAATCTAAGAAATCCATTTCAGCACCATCTCCACCTTCATCAGCTGTTAATCATGAGAAACAAGTTATGGTTAAATCTGTTGATGAAAACAGACCCAAAACCAAAAAGGTTTGGGTCTCTAAAGCTAACTAGTTTCTTATGATAAATGCAGGGTTCTTCAGCATGCCAAAGAAGCATCTGGTATGTAGACAGTGGAGGATCTATGCATATGACTGGGAGCAGTTCTCTTCTTAATGACTACTCTCAAGGAAAGAAGGGATTTGTCTCATTTGGAAATGATGCTAAGGGTTACATCATCGGGAAAGGATTTGTGTCAAATGGAGAAATCAGATTTGATGATGTTAACCATGTGGAGAATCTCAAGTATAATCTACTGAGTGTCAGTCAGATGTGTGATAAAGGGCATGTTGCACTTTTCACAAGCCAGAACTGCCGGATTCTGTCTTCCAAAGTTCTGAGGCTGATTGACAAGGTATTGGATGAACATACTCTCCTGAAGGCCAACAGGATAGGAAGAGTATATGCCTTGGATTTGTCAAAGAAGATTGATTTAAAAGGTCATCCTTGCCTGTTCTCCAAGGCCTCTCCTCAGGAATCTAAACTGTGGCATAGAAGGCTGGGTCATGTTAATCTCAAAAACATGAATCAGCTGATCCACAATAGTTTAGTGAGAGGTCTACCAATAAAGGAGTTCCACTGTGATGAAACCTGCACTGCTTGTTTAAAAGGAAAACAACACAAAGTTTCATTCCCTCCTATAGAAGAACCAAAGTCCACTGCCTGCTTGCAATTACTGCACATGGATCTCTTTGGTCCTGTGAGAGTAATGAGCATGGCAAAGAAGAAATACTGTCTGGTAATTGTGGATGATTACTCCAGATTTGTATGGACCTTCTTCTTGCATTCAAAGGATGAGGCTGCTCAGACAATTATTAACTTTGTGTTGTATGTTGAGAAGCAGTATTCCCTATCAGTCAAGTGTATAAGAAGTGATAATGGAACTGAATTTAGAAACCATACACTTGATGATTTCTACCTTTCAAAAGGAATCAAGAGGCAGTATAGCATCCCAAGGACTCCAGAACAAAATGGAGTAGTGGAGAGAAAGAACAGGACCCTAATTGAAGCTGCAAGGTCCATGTTGGCTGACTCTGGTTTGCCACTGACCTTTTGGGCTGAAGCTGTCAACACAGCATGCTATGTGCAAAATAGAGCTTTAGTGAATCAGAGGTTGATGAAGACTCCTTATGAAGTTCTACATCATTTGGCTCCTCTAATTTCATTCTTCAGAGCATTTGGGTGTCCTTGTTACATTCTCAACACAAAGGATCAACTCCAAAAGTTTGATTCTAAGGTGGATGCAGGGTATTTTGTTGGGTATTCATCCACTTGCAAGGCTTACAGAGTGTTCAACTGCAGAACAAAGATGGTTGAAGAAACCTTGCATGTGAAGTTCAATGAATCTCCTAAGGACAAAATCCCACAAAACCCTGTGGAGTTGTTTGATCTGGACATACTGCAATATGTTCCTTATCAGCCTCCAGCTGTTGCAGATCATGTGAATTCATCACCTTCTGCAGCTAGTCATCCATCTGGTGGTACTGATGTTGATGATGATCCCAGTACTCACCTATTCAAGTTTAGTGATCAACTGCCTGAGTCTACTAAACTTGATGTTCCTGTAGCTTCAGTAGCACCATCCACAACAAATGCTGATGAGATTTCTGAATCCTCTACTTCATTTGACTTGCCATCTAATACTTGGTTTCAAGAATCTGGATCAACATCTGTTGCTGCTGAGCGTGCTACAAACACTTGCACAGATCTCATAGTGTACCAAGAGCTGAAGAATCACCCAATGTCTCAAATCATTGGTGATATCAATGCTGGTGTCTCAACTAGAAGTCAATTGTCCAACTTCTGCTTCTATGCTCTCTTCATCAGTCAGCAAGAGCCAAAGAACTATCATATTGCATTAAGAGACAATGGATGGGTTGATGCCATGCAGCTTGAGCTTCTTCAGTTCAAAAAGCAGCAAGTGTGGGAACTGGTTCCTCTACCCCCAGGTAAGTGTGCAATAGGCACTAAATGGGTGTTTAGGAATAAAACAGATGAAAATGGGCAAATTGTCAAGAACAAGGCCAGACTGGTTGTCCAGGGGTTTTCACAAGAAGAAGGTATTGATTATGATGAAACCTTTGCCCCTGTAGCCAGACTGGAGGCAATTAGATTGTTCTTAGCCTATGCTGCATTCCACAATCTTAAAGTTTTTCAAATGGATGTCAAAAGTGCATTTTTATATGGTAAAATAAAAGAAGAGGTTTATGTGTGTCAACCACCAGGTTTTGAGGATAATAAACATCCTGATTGGGTGTATAAACTTGATAAGGCTCTTTATGGGTTGAAACAAGCTCCTAGAGCCTGGTATGAAACACTGTCAAATTTTCTTCTTCAGAATAATTTCACTAGAGGCTCCATAGATAAAACTTTGTTCATTAAGAAAGTGGGTCAGCATAAGCTCCTTGTTCAAATTTATGTTGATGATATTATTTTTGCATCCTCTGATCCACAGTTGTGTGATGCATTTACAAAGTTGATGCAACAAAAATTCGAAATGAGTGCCATGGGAGAATTACAGTTCTTTCTAGGTTTGCAAATCAAACAAAAGGCTGATGGAACTTTCATTCATCAGTCAAAATACACAAAGAGTCTTTTGGAAAAGTTTGATTTACAAAACTGTAAGCCCTGTTCTACTCCCATGTGCAGCACCACACAACTGGATGCAGATCAGAAAGGTAAAGCTGTTGATGAAACACTTTACAGATGTATGATTGGTCCTTGATGTACTTAACAGCTTCTAGACCAGATATTATGTTTGCAACTTGTGTTTGTGCTAGATTTCAGGCTGCTCCTAAAGAGTCTCATTTGATTGCAGTCAAGAGGATCTTTAGATATCTGCAAGGTACTCAATCTCTAGGTCTTTGGTATTCCACTGGGCACTCTTGCAAATTAGTTGCTTTTTCTGATAGTGACTATGCAGGGTGTAAATTAACTAGAAAATCAACTTCTGGTGGATGTCAATTCCTAGGCAACTGTTTGGTTTCTTGGCAGAGTAAGAAACAAACATCTGTTGCTACATCCACTGCTGAAGCCGAGTACATTGCTGCTGCAAGTTGTACATCTCAGGTACTGGCTTCAGAATCAATTATTGGATTATGGCATTACAGAGACTAAGACTCCATTACTAATGGATAGTGCTTCAGCTCTTTGTATTGTCAAGAATCCAGTCCAGCACTCTAGGACCAAACATATTGAGATCAGACACCATTTTATTAGGGATTGTTTTGAAAAAGGTCTGATTGATCCAAAGTTTGTTCCTAGTGCTGATGAGCTTGCAGACATATTTACTAAGCCTTTGGACAGTTCAACTTTCCAAAACCTAGTGTTAAGGCTTGGTATGCTGCAGCTAGAATAAGTGACAACTACTGATGATCTCAGTCAACAAGTACTGATGAGCATTCGTATACTATTGTCACAAATAAGTACTGATAAGTTCTTTTATCCTCAGTAGTTTTCATAACTACTGAAGACTAAATTACTTAAAAGTACTGAAGTACTCTATCTGTTGAAAAGAACTGATGTGGTTACAACTACTGATGTAGTTACAACTACTGATGTCAGTATAACAGATAAGTACTGATGACCAATGAAACGTCTGAAAATCAGACAAAAAGTCTGATAAGTGTTGAGGTCAGAATGAAACAGCTGATGAGCTAAGAATTGACGACAACAGCTGATGAGAAACTTTTCTCTTCAGTTGTTTCTACAACTGCTGTTTCACTTCACAACTGAAGCCAAAACCATGTCTTCAGTAGTTTTACAACTACTGATGACTAACACCAATCTTCAGTTGTTTACAACACCTGAAGCCAAAACCATGTCTTCAGTAGTTTCACAACTACTGATGACTAATACCAAGTCTTCAGTTGTTACAACTTCTGAAAGTTAAAACCAGGTCTTCAGTTGTTTTCAAACAACTGATGACAGCACCAACACTTTCAGTCGTTTTATATCAGCCTTTTTTACCCTATAAATACCTAAACCTACTTTCAAACGTTTCATTAGCCGTTTTATGTCCTTCACTCTCTCAACAATGGCGACCATGAAACTCAAACCCAGACACAACTGTGTTGCCTACCTCTCGAAATCGGCCTTTTGGAACAAATTTGATAATGCCATCGATCTTATGGTAGATTCCCAGTACCGAACCGCTTTTCTTCTGAATCCTACCATATACCCCGATTCCCTAAGCCAATTCTGGACCAACGTCTCTGTGCAAACTGGTGAGAATGATCGCCAAATCACTCTCCAGTCGTTGGTTAACCAGAAACAGGTGGTCATCACTCCAGACATCATTCGACAAACCCTAAATCTACATGATGCCACCTGTGTCACAGAATACCCGAAAGGCACAACTGATATGTCTTTCATCAATAACGGGTATGAAGGAGACTTAAGTGCTACCACCATTCTGAAGAAGCACTTCCATGATGCTGAACGTCTTATATTCCACATGGTGAATGTCTGCCTTGCATCAAAAACCTCCTCATGGGATCAGATGTCCTCCCGATGGCAACAGGTATTATACTCTATCTTTGAACGACAAAATCTAAATTTTTCTGAGATAGTTTTCATGGAACTAAAGGATCTGGCTTTGAAACCTGTGGCAAACAGATGGATATTATATCCCAGGTTTCTCATGGCCATAATTTTAAATCAGCTAAAATCAGACGGCCTTGTTGGCCTTGGAGTCCCTGCTCCGGCTGTATTGCCTGAAGTATACTCCAGGCACAACTCTGACCCTACACTGAAAGGGGCTGCCCGGCTGCTAAAACCCAAGCAGCGGGAACCCACAGCCTCCACTTCCAGATCCAAAGTCCCCACCAAACCCAACACCAAAAAGCCCAAAAAGGCTACTCAGGGAGATGAGTCCCCTGAGGATGCCCCTGTACACCAATACAGGAAACACTTACTGGTTCTAACCCCCCAGTAGTGTCAAAGACTCCACCAGCCCTAGCCGCTCAGGCATCCTCTCAACAGGATCCTGATGCAACCATAATTGGGGATACCACAATGCTGGAACCTATCTCAATTGAGAAGGTTACCATTGAAGAGCACCAGTCACCCCGGGTGCAATCTGCTTCAAACCTATCTCCAAATGCAACCGCCCCTCAAAGCCCAACCATTATAGTTGCACAAGTGCTGAGTCAGCTGCATTCCTCTCCTCCTCCCCAGAAACCAATTACAATGGGGAGAACCTCAACAGCTGAGGAAGAGGACCAAAATGCTGCTGATAACCCACAGCACAGGGGTTATAATGTTCAATCTCCCCGTGTAGAGGAGGAGGTTAGAACATCTGGTGAGGCTGCCACTTCTACTGATTCAGCAAATGAACAGGATGCAGTTGGTAACATCTCTAAGACCTCACCAGAGGCAACTGCCGATGAAGGACTCAGTCCTGAGGCAGGAAGTCCCCAGAACCAAGAACAAGGGGCACATGCTACAACTGATCTACACTCAGGGCATGTACATCCTGATTCAATCAGGAGGTCAGGTGATTCAGCAAAGACTGATGATGACCTGGGCTTTTTCTTTGATGTCTTAGCCCATAACACAATCCTTGAGGCTGAGGTGAGCAGACTCAAAGAACTGCTTGCCAAAATGTCTCAGGATCAAAGTCCATCTGCCCCAATAAACCCACAGATGGCACCTTCATCTGAAGGTTCACCAAACACTCAGCCACTACACTCAACTGAGCCACCAGCCACTGTTTTTGGCACCACCTCTCAGGGACAGAACCCCTCTGAGCAGATGGTTGCTACCTTTCAACATTCCTTACCTCTCATCACTCCCATCATCAATGAGATTGTGCATAAAGCTATTGATGAGAGGATCTCCTCAAATCTACAAACACTTGTTGATGATGCTGTGCAAAAGAAGCTTTCTGCCACTCAAACCCCTGAACCCAATGCACCCAAAAAGGGGGAGTCTAAGGCAGTGAAAGAAAGAAAGAGAAATAGAGTGGAAGATGAGAAACAAGAGAAAAAAAAGGAGTTAGAAAAGGAAAAACAGCTGATCACATACAAGAGGAAGAAAAGTGCTGAAACTCAAAAGCCTGATGAAGAGAAATCATTGGAAGATCTGGTTAAAGAAGCTGATGAAGCTCACAGCAGATCAATGGACAGAATAATAGACCAACTCTTCAGACAGGGCTTTGATACAGCTACATTAGACACTGAGATCAGAAGGCTGGAGATTAAAGATACAAGAAGATGGGCCAGTTACAGTGTGATGGAAAGGGAGAGGTTGGAGATAATGATCAGGTTTATTGCAAAATACTTGGGAAGATCATTAATTGAGATTAAATCATGGACCAGAGACAGTATTCTGGCAATAACCACCAGAATCTGTGCTTCTGAAGCATTCAATAAGGGGTTGATTATCGAAGCCTTAGATGAAGCAGGTGCTGGGAAGAGAACTGATATGGCCAAGCTTTCCAAAGCCAAACTTACCACAAAAATGCTAGATCAGCCTTCCCAAACTCCCACTCAAAAACAACCAACCCCACAACTCTCCAAACCAATCCCTAAACCTAAACTTAAACCAACTCAACCCTCAAAACCAACTCCCTTACCCCAAAAACCACCTCAAACCACATCCAATGATGCACCCAGAAGGAGGAGAAGGGTGTTGAGGATGGAAGAAGAAGAAGAAGAAGATGATGAAGAAGACAGTCTGCCAATCTCTGCTGTTCTAAAATACCTGAGCCCAGAAGTCAACAAATGATCACACCAGACTTTCAGAGGCAAATGGTGAAAGTTAAGATTGAAGAAGAAGAACAGCAGAAACAGCACGATGAGCAACTTTTGAAGATGGTTGACAAAGAGTTTCCTCAGTCATCATCTATACAAGCCATGAAGAAACACGCTCAAAGGCTGTATGCTCTCAGGCATACCTTTCAATATCAAAAGGAGAGAGTAAGGATTTGGCCAGACCCCAGGGTTAGTTCTAGAATTCATAAGAAATCCATACCAAGTAGATACAATGGCCAAGTGAGAAAGACCATAGATGCTGTTATTATGTTGGCCATTGTAGTCTCACCCTGGGAGATACTTGAAGACTTCAAGAGAGCCTACAAGTCAAAGATGACCCCTCAAACTCTAATGGAGAACAAAATGGTCAAGAAGGGGTTGTTATACAAGAGGCTTGAAGAGATCAAGAAAAATGAACTCCAGTTGTTATTAGAAGGGACTCACCCAGATGAATTTGCTTACAGAGAGATAACAACTGTTGAGTTGAAAAATGGAAAGACAATAAAGTACCTATCAGAGTACTATGGCCCAGAGTTCTTCTTCGAAGGAGAAGCAGAAGAACTCACTAAGGAGGAACAAGTTGTTCTCCTTGAGGCCTACGTCAGAGAGTCTTATAGACTCATCAATGGGAAGTAGGTTTCATGGTTGGGATAACAGCTCTGTGTCCAGTTCCCCAAGACAGAGTTCCCTTCCATCCTTTGACATTCACATCTACTGAAACCTGTTCCCTGGCCTGTGCTTATCCGATATCTCTGAAGCTGATCAAGAGAGTATTTCTGCCAAGAATAAGTGGTACCTCAATAAGCTTAAAGGTTTTGGCTGCATTGGTTCAGGGGGAGTTTGTTGGACCAAAAGAACCAATGAGCCTGATCAAAAAACCTTTAAGTCCCACAGACATTACAACAACTGAAGTAGTCTGCATCAGCTAAAGACAATAACTGATAACAAGGTCTGAAGACAAAGTCTGAAGTGAAAGAGCTAAAGACAAAGTCTGAAGTGAAAAAGCTGAAGACAAAGTCTAAAGCTAAAGAACTGAAGACAAAGTCTGAAGACAAAAGCTGAAGACAAAGTCTGAAGACAAAAGCTGAAGACAAAGACTGAAGACCAAGTTTCAGATGTTGTCACAACAGCTGAAGAAGACCTCTTCAGTAGTTGTGATGGTTTCCTTTCAGTAGTTTTATGTTTCTTGTAATCAGTACTTGTAGTTTCAGTAGTTTTAGTTTCATCTTGTACTTAGCATATTCTGAGATGTTCTCAGTTGTTGTGAACATTCTCAGTAGTTTGCTTACTTTTAGTTGTTTGTAATAATTCTGTTAGATGTCACTATCAAGTGACATTAGCAGACGTCACATTCCTTTATATAAGGAATGTTGACCTAATTGTAAGGTTGTAGCCCTGCGTAGCCTTGCGAAGCGTAGAGGCCGCCATACCAAAGCATTTTGTGCAGAAAACCCTCTTTCTCTATAACCGTGTACTGTTCCATTGAATATCTATTGTGTTCTTGCTATATGTGTCTAATTCTTGTTCTAATTCCGCTGCAAATTCAACTCTAATTGATCAAACTTAGATCGCTGATCCTGACAAGTAGAAGATTAAGAAGTGAGAGCTTGTTGATTTGCATTCACCACCAAGTCCAGCTCAACCTGAAGTTAAGGTTAAGGTTGAAACCACTGAGATAACACAACCTAGACCTAGAGCTGCATCTCAGTCAACTTCATCTTTTGATCCATAACAAGGTCCTCTTCCTTCTCCTTCTGAACCTGTGAGAGAAGAGAACCCAACTGAGAAAGACACAATAGAACAACCTGGTGCTGAAGACCAGTCCTCTCAGTTAAAGACTTCAAAGAGGAGGAAAAGGATGGCCATGAAGAGTGTTTCCAAGAAGAAGATCAAGCATCCACCTCTACACCTCAGGATGAGTCAGAGCATCCTGAGGTAGTGTAAGAAGAGGCTGCTCAACCAACTCCAACTCAAGTAGATCCTCTTGAAACTAAAAGACCCATCTTGTCTTGGACTTTTGCTGCTAATCCAGACAGATGGTATGTCATCAGATTTTAAGGAGGTCAAGATGTCTATTTCTGTCAAGACATGCTTGATCTTCCTCTACATGATCTCCATGACATGAGAAGGTATTATGATAGTCTGAGGGATCCTGACCAGATGATAAAGAAGGTATGGTCTTGATCCTAATATGGACTGTCAACATCTGAATAACTTCTCTGTTTTGGTAGCATCAGTCTAGGGGGAGTTTGTAAGGTTATATTATAAGGCTGATACAACCAAAGAAGTCAAAATAACCAAGGATCTTCCTGTATGCATGCACTAATGTAGAAGGTAGAAGTTACTTCGGAAGTTTTACACTCATCACAGAAATTATTTGAAGTGTAAAATCTTCTTAAGCCAATGACCAAATCTTTCGAAGCCAAAGATGAAGTCTTCTGAAGCTTCAAAGACAAAGTCTTCCAAAGCCAATGAAGTGAAGACTGATTTCTTCTGAAGACAGAGAAGACATGCTTTCTCTGATGTACTTTTACATAAAGCTGACTTACTTTCCACTGCAACTCTGAAGACTCACCAACTTATACAAGTTGGTGAAAAGGTCCATGCTTTAATAAACTATAGATTATGGTCTTAGGTGTGTAACTTCCTACTTTGTACCTTTTTTCCTTTTTTTTAATATATTAGGATGTGAACTATGGCATGTCATAGTCACTAATCAAAAGGCAATCTGCCTTTTGACTCTACATTTATCTTGTTGTCTAGATTAGTGTTTCCATCTGGCCTTCAAAGTATGTTGTAGGATGTAGTATAAAGTATCTTGGGTCCTTGTGTTTCTTTTTATGCTTTGTAACACTTGTAAAAGAAATTAAGACCAATATATATCATCCTTGAAAACCATATTAGTTTGTTCTTGTTCTTAATTCTGTCTCATTGCTTTACTTGTGTTCTTAATATCATTTACATAAACCCGGTTTCCTATTTGATCTGTTAAGTGTTCTAACACTCTCCTCATTATGAGACTGATTGTATTGACCATCCCTTAACCGGTCCTGCAAACTTTATCTCCCACTTGGAATTCTAATAGTTTGCGTCTCATGTCAGCGTAGCTTTTCTGAAGCTCACGCGCGACTTTGAGTCGCTTCTGAATCGGAGTGATCTTTTTGGTTGTGTCATGTATGATCTCAGGACTAGTAAGTTGACTATTGCCTACCTCAGTCGAACACAATGGCAATCGACACTTCCTTCCATATAGTACTTCGAATGGTGCAACCTTGATACTAGTATGATAACGGTGTCCGAAGTCTATCAAACAAGCTCTAAGCATGTCTTCTAATGTTTGGATAGTCCTTTTGCCTAGACTATCTGTTTGGGGGTGGTATGTGGTACTCATATCCAATCGTGTGCCCAAGGCCTTTTGTAATGATTGCTAGAATCTAAAGGTGAATCGATTGTCTCGATCGGAGATAATGGAGATTGACACTCCATGTCTTGAGACAACCTCCTTGAGATAGATCTTGGTCAACCTTTCCATTTTATCAGTTTCTTTAATTGGTAGGAAATGTGTAGATTTCATTAGTCGGTCCATAATTAACCAAATCGTATCACAATCGCTGGATGTCTTTGGTAGTTTTGTGATAAAGTCCATGGAAATTTGTTTCCATTTCGATTGTGGAATTTCTGGGTGGTGCAGTAATCCTGATGGCTTCTGATATTCTGCCTTAAACTTTGAACACGTGAGGCACTTGCTAACATAGGCGGCTATGTTGGCTTTTATGTTAGGCCACCAATATAACTCCTTCAGAACCTGATACATCTTATCATAGCCAGGATGGACGGAGTATTTGGATTTGTGTTTCTCGTTCATCACCGGATCCCTTAAGTTTCTAAATTTTGTTACCCAAATTCGATTCATGAAGTAGCGAGCTCCATCAGACTTGACCTCAAATTGTTTATCCATGCCGCGAAGAGATTCATCCTTCAAATTTTGTTCCTTTAGGGCTTCGGACTGAGCGTCTCGAATTTGAGTAGTTAGACTCGTATGGATCGTCATTCCTAATGCTCGCACTCGCAAAGTCGTGGTTTGTTCTTTCCTGCTCAGAGCGTCTGCTATAACATTCGCCTTTCAAGGATGATAACAAATCTCACAATCATAGTCATTTAGCAACTTAACCCACATGCATTGTCTCATGTTCAGTTCCTTCCTATCGAAGATGTGTTGGAGGATCTTGTGGTCAGTGAATATAGTACACTTAGTACCATATAAATAGTTTCGTCAAATCTTTAGTGCATAAACGACACTCCCTATTCTAGGTCGTGAGTAGTGTAATTTTTCTCATGCACTTTGAATTGCCGAGAAGCGTAAGCAATAACCTTGTCTTGTTGCATCACGACACAGCTAAGTCCTTATCGTGATGCCTCATAGTACACCACAAAACCATCGGTTTCCTCTAGTAGGGACATAATTGGTGCACAATACAGTTTTTGCTTCAATAATTGAAATCATGCTTCCTGTTTATTACGCCAATCGAACTTCTTGTCTTTCTGGGTTAAAGTCATCAACGGTTGGGATATTTTGGAGAAATTTTCAATGAAACGCCGGTAATAACCTGCCAGACCTAGGAATCATCGCACCTCGGTAGGAGTTTTTGGTGCTTCCTAGTTCTCAATGGCCTCTATCTTGGATGGGTTAACATGTATTCCCTTCTCGTTGACCACATGCCCGAGAAATTGCACTTCTCAGATCCAAAAGTTGTATTTTTAGAATTTTGCATACAATTTCTCATTTTTGAGTAATTCTAAAATTAACCTTAAATGTTGTTCGTGCTCATCCTTGGTTTGTGAATATATCAAAATATCATTGATAAAGACGATCACGAATTTATCCAAGTTGGGTTTGCACACTCTATTCATAATGTCCATGAAAACGGCTGGTACATCGGTTAATCCAAATGGCATGACCATGAACTCGTAGTGACCAAAACGAGTTCGGAATGCGGTTTTAGGGACATCTTCCTCTTGGATACGTAATTGGTGATATCCCGAACGTAAATCAATCTTCGAGTAATAGCTAGATCCTTGAAGTTGATCGAATAAGTCGTCGATTCTTGGAAGTGGATACCAATTCTTGATAGTGAGTTTGTTTAACTCTCGGAAGTCAATGCACACTCGTAATGATCCATCCTTCTTCTTGACAAACAAGACCGGAGCTTCCCAGGGTGAGAAAATCATCCTTATGAATCCTTTATCTAACAATTCTTGCAATTGATTAGTTGCATCTATGATGGTGCTAGTTGGTATGGTGATCGTGCTACCGGAGCAGCTCCAGGTACCAAGTCAATTCGAAATTTGACTTGTTTTTGAGGTGGAAGTCCGGGAAAGTCCTCGGGAAAGACTTTCGGGTAGTCTCGCATGATAGGTATGTCTTCGAGTCTTTTCTCCTCCGCTTGCTTTTCTATCACGTGTGCTAAGATTGCATGATAGCCTTTGCATAAGTACTTCCAGGCCTTCATACACGTAATGATCCTTAGCATAGTGCTGCACTTTTCTCCTTGAATGGTTATTGTCTCTCCACTCGGAAGTGGAATGCGAACAATCTTCTCATGACAAACAATTTCTGCTTGATTTTTCGACAACCAATCCATGCCAATAATGATATCAAAACTCCCCAGTGTCACAGGTAGTAAATCTATGTCAACCGAGTAATCCGCCAAATTCAGAATACACCCTTGTATTATCTTGTTGGTTTCGATTAATTTGCCGTTAGCTAATTCTACCATATACTTAAAGTTAAATATGTAGGAGTAATTCCAAGTAGTGGACTAAACTCACCAGACATAAAACTCCTATCGGCACCCGTATCGAATAAAATAGAGGCATAGTGATTGTTTACGAGGAACGTACCAATGACAATTATTTAGTTCATGTTAAATGTTTTGTATGAAATATTATTTAGTTCATGTTAAAATGTTTTGTATGAAATATTATTTAGTTCATGTTAAAATGTTTTGTATGAAATATTATCCTTGAAATTCTTTATTGGCAAAAACACCATTTTTAACAAGAATGACTTTTGTGTATGAATGTTGTTACATATGATCTAGTAGATGAATAATATAATGAAATGAAAGATATATAAACAAAAAGAGAGTGTTCTCACTAAAAACAAGCAAGAAAAGATGGAAAGGTTGATGTAGGATGCTTGGAAGCTTCAAAAATCACTTAGTCTTCAACAATGGCACTTGAATCACCCAAGATTTATAGAAAATGAGTTGGAAATCAAATGTAATGGTGGTGAGGATGCTTTGTCCGAATTTTTGAAGGTTGGAGAGAAGAAAAGGGATGTTGGTGAAATGTGTAGGTGAATTATGAAGTGTGAGTTTTGTTTTATAATGCCATATACTTGTAAGACTACTTTGAGATTTGACAACTCTTCCTTGTTGGTCAAATTTAAGGAGGGAAAAAGGTGTCCATAAGTAGAATGAAGATATGTTTCTTTAATCACTTGGAAAGTAGTTACATCAAAATAGAAACTCTTGCATTTACAAGTTAAGCAAGAATCTCTTCATGAAAAGGAGAAAAGAAGAAAAGATGGTGTGATGGGTGGGGTGGACGGTTTCAAGGGGGGAAATGGGGGTTTGGTTTTTAATTTTTATGTAGTGTTGGGTATTTGGGTGGTATTTGTTGAACCATAGTTATTTTTTCATATTTTTATATTTACTTTTTACTTTTTAGAATACCTTAAAATATTATAAGAATTTATATAATATTACATATTTCAATATTGATGATATATTAATGATACATGTTGTATCTAGTAGTCGCGTTACAAGGATTTGTTTCGCGTAAAATATCAATTTACGTGATTAGGTTTTTTTTTATAAATTTAAGCTTTTCCAATGTATTTAATTTGGAATCTAAAATACTTTAAAACACTAGAGTATTTATTAGTACATATATATTAATTATCACCAACGTTCGTGTGTGCCGGTTGTACCGCGTGTAAAAATGGTAATTATGCCGAATCACCGATGCATGAAATGTTATGCATGAAATGTTTCAATACATGAAATGACTTTAAATAATTAGAACTCAATTGAAACTCATGTAAAATATTCATAATTTTGACAAAGTCGGGCCGGGTATTGACCTGAAATTACCGGTTGTCACACCTATGAATGGTCTTTTCTTATGCCACAATTTATAAGAGGTTTTCCCATGTGTCTTGACTATTAACACTCTGTTTTGAACATAGCAAGCAGTGCTGACTACTTCAACCCAAAATCTTATAGAAAGTTTTGAATAAGACAACATGGTCCTTGTATCCTCAATAAGTGACCTATTTCTCCTTTCAGCAACTTCGTTTTGCTGAGGAGTTCTAGGAGCATTATATTGTCTAGCAATACCTTTGGATTTACATAAAGAATTAAGAGTGTGGTTTTTAAATTCCATTCCCTGATCACACCTAATAATTTTTAACCTTTTGATCAATTTGGTTCTCAACTTTAATAACAAATGACTTTATAATTTCATCAGTTTCATCTTTAGTTTCTAAAAAAACCCAAATGAATCTTATCGTCTATTATTACCAAGAAATATGATTTTCTTCCCAAACTCTTTACACCTGTTGGTACAAACAAATCCATGTGTAACAAGTGTAAAGGAGTTGTGACAGAATTCAACTCTTTGGACTTATGAGAAGTTCTATGTTGCTTTCCTTTTTGACAAGCAACACATTCATCATCACATGTAAACTCCTTCTTTATCATTTAGTATTACAAAACTAGGAGATAAAACAATACATTCATGCTCTGTGATGAGAGTGTTATGTTTTTGATCACATAACTGAGATACATCCAGTAGATTATAGTTCAACTCTTCCACATAGTTCACCTTATCAAAGCTTACCTATTCATGGCTGAATGTCCCTTTGCAAGTAATATATCCTCCTTTTATATCACTTCAAAGGTAACAGATCCACCATCATATGGTTCAAGATTCAGCTAGCATGATCTGTTACCTGTTATGTGCTGAGAGCATCGACAATCCATATTCCACAAGTTATATTTGGTCTGCGAATGTTCCTACACATAATAGTTGGTTTGTGATGAATGGGGACCCAAGCCTGTTTAGTCTTTGGTCTTCCAGATTTCAATAATTTTTCATCAATTTTAAGTGATAAAATCTTGATTCAAGTTTTGGATCATCTAAGGTTTTGTCAGGTTCGGCAGATGTCTTTGGTCTCCATACTTTCTTGTTAGCATTGGACTTGTTGGACTCTTTGACATTATCTCTTCCTTGATGACCTTTTGAAGCTTTTGAAGATGGTGAAGTTTTCTCCAAAATCTTCTTATTGAGGTTGCAGCTGCTGATTTGTTCGGCAGATCCTTCAGAGGTTTCGAATTTTTCTTGAAACCGACACTTGACTTGTTTATCTTCTGAACACTTAGTGAGTACCATTCCTTTTTTTCAATGGTTGATTAGCAGCTACAAAATATTTTGAGGGTCTGAAATGGTTGATGGAGTGAGCTAAGGGATTATATTGATAATCTTTTGCAAAGTGATTGTCTTCCTCACATACTAGGCATATGATCTTTATCTACTGCCTAGCTATCTTGATCTCCAGCTTAAGTTCCTATAGTTCCTTCTTCATCTCCTCTCTTTTTTCTTGATTTATCCGCTCATTATCAATGAAATCTTCAAGTATCACCTTCTTCATTGAAGATCTCATCTGCTAATTTTCCTCACTTCCACACACGTTCTTGTTCAACTTGTAGTCAATGAGGGTGGAAAGATCAATTTTCTTCCTTGGGAACTTCTTGTTATGAATCTTTACTATTTTAGAAATAGACTTTTGAACATATGGTTGTGGTATCTTTTTTGAAGAGTTTCAGGTTCCCGCACATTAGTTTCTATTATGTGTCTTCTTGTGGCAGCTGTGTTTTGATTTGGGTTTTAACATGATAGAGGGGGCTAACTCAGCAGTTCGTTTGTTGATGTTGGAAGATAAGTTTTACTTGACAAACTTCACTTACTGAATCACTTTCTTCTTTGTTTTGTGTTGAGTTTCTTCCCTCTTCTCCTTCATCTCTTCTTTCTTACGTTCCTTTTCTTTCCTGACTTCCCTTTCTTGTATCACCTCAACTTCTCCTTTAATTGCCTCTTTCTTTACTTACTCAGCCTTTTTAGCAGCTGGCTTTATATAGATTGGATCTGCAGATGCTTGTTATTTTACCTCCAAGTTACATTTTGGGGTATATACTTGAGTGTATACAAGTGGTGGCTCCATAACATTATAACATAATCCTGTCTTGGTTTGATAAAAGTTTTGGGAATTTTCAGTAAAGGCAATCAATTTTTCAAACTTCTCAGTTTGAACATTGTATTTTTTAACATATGTCTTAACTATTACTAAATCACTTTGTGCTAATTTCAATCTGTTCAAAAGATCACCAATCTCAGTCTCCAAATTTATTTGTTCATGTTTTAATTATGAAACAACCTTTTCTAGCTCTTTTATCTTTTCTTTTTAAGCTTGATCGGTTTTTCTAAAATTAGTTTTAAGAATATCGATTGATTCCACATCATTCATGAGATCCAAATTGTAACCTCAAGAACTTTCTAAGAATATCACTATTCTCCATCTTCACCCCAACTTCATTCAGAGAGTCTAACAATTCAACATATCTGAGATTTGTAGCAATCATGGTTTCTCCCCTTATGAAACAAGAATTTTTGAACTTTTGCCCGAAGACATCTCTTTTGTTTTCCTTCATGTCTTCCATTCCTTTAAATCTGGCCTTTAATGCTCCCATAACTTCTGAGCAATTATGAATTTCTTAAAGCCATGAATGATATTGTTGGGTATGCTTATCCTGATTAGCCATAGAGCTAATTCTACTTCTATCTTCTTTAGATCTTCATCTGAGTATTTCGTAGGATCTTTGGGAGTCATAGCTCCATCTTCACCAGTAGCTTGGACCATAGGGACATATGTGCCATTCAGGATTGAGAGCTAAAGTCTCAGTACTTTCCTTAGAAAATCTTTCATTTGAATTTTCCAAGTATCATAATCATGTGGTGTGAACATGGGAGGTTTGGTTTGAGTTCCATTCTCCAAGTCATGCTTACTTGAGATGGCTACAGAAGTCATTGTGGAGTGAAAAAGGGTATGAGGAAATCAGGTGTTTGAAAGTGTGATTAAAAGAAAACAAGTGATTTGTTAAAAGGTGACTTCAAGAAAATCAAGAGCCAAAGCTCTGATACCACTTGTTGGATCGGGTTATAGAATAACAAGACTTTTCTAGTGATCGGCGAATGACAAATGCGGAATCTAAGTCAACTGCCTTACTATCAAACATAAATACTTTGAGTAAAAGTAAAAACATAAGATGTTCTTTCAAAGTATTCACTTGATTAATTTTTCTAGTGTACAATGAGTAATAATCAGCAGATCACAAGTGGGCAAACAAGCTAACCTCAAAACTATATAAGTGTGAGGTATTTATATTAAGAAAGCTAAACACTTAGAATCAATCCTGATTATCTATTTTATGTTTAGTATTAACAGCTGTACAACATAAACAGGCAATCATCACATCAGGGATCAACTTCTTTAGTACTATGTTGTCTCCAAAATTCAGAACATAGCAGCCGTCAACTTGCTTTGGTACAGACAGCCTTGTCTAGTGTAACAGTTGATCAGTAGCTCATCTAGTTGAGTACAGACCAGTAGTAACAAATCAGTAGCTCATCAAGTTGAGTATTGATCGGTAGTAGATCAGAGCCTATTTCGGTAGTTGATAGCCAGCACTGAATCTTTGAGTTTTCGGTGATGAATCAACATGATTGAAGCTAAAGCTTTCGCTCAAGTGAGAGACAAGGAAGTGGCATCCTTTATAAAGCACGATGTCCATATAAGGTTTAGGATCTCGTTAGATTGGTGTGTAATAATGGATCTTAGTTTATTAGCAGAAAGACAATAACTTCTGTACCACTTAGGGAATAAAAATGGTAACCTCCACTCCTGCATATCCCTAGGCCAATGGACAAGCAGAGTCTAGTAACAAGATTATTAATAACAACTTCAAAAAGAGATTGGATGCCAAGATAGGAA
The DNA here is from genome assembly GCA_025506505.1 of Flaveria sonorensis. NCBI lineage: Eukaryota > Viridiplantae > Streptophyta > Magnoliopsida > Asterales > Asteraceae > Flaveria > Flaveria sonorensis. The sequence continues at coordinate 18,641,953 of CM046425.1, read as the reverse complement.
GATGGGCACAAGAACTACCCTTTGTTATTTAGGCAGATAGGACAATTACAAAAAATGCAATAGAACAAACCCCGTTTTTGTTTGTGTTTAATATAGAAGGAGTAATCCCTACAAAGATAGTTATCCTTACTACTATATTAAGCTTTTAGACCCCCTAAACTAACAATGAGGCTATTGCTCAAGATTTTAATATTGTTGATGAAATCATAGATCTTGCCAAGATCCAGATTGTTGCGTATCAGCAAAGTATAACTAGATCCCACAACAAAAATCTGAGAACTAGAAGACTTCAGGTAAGTGACATGGTGCTTAGGAAAACCTTTTAGAATAGCATCAACCCTAATGAAGGGAAGTTGGCATCTAAGTGGAAGGACCATGCCTAATAAATTCCAAGGGTGGAAAAGGTGCATATTTCTTTGGCCATTTTGGAAGGAGAAATCCTCCTAAGATCCAAAAATGGTATTCATCTCAAAGCATATTTCATGAAAGTTAGAATTCAATATTTACTCTAGGCTGGTATGTTTCTTAGCCATACATATATTCAGTTTCTATTATTTATCTTACTCTATCAAATTACTAATTTAAGCATCAAAGGAATGTTAGCCAAGGTAACATCCACCAGCACCGGGGATTAATGTTTTGCAGATCAAACTCCTATGGATTATGACTAAAGAGACTAAGATTGCCATCTTACCAAGTTTAATGTGTTACAAAACCCTTCTAACATTTAAAGATTTTCACCAGTCTAAGTTGATGGGTTTATACACCCCACCAATAGTTGAAGACAGCGGTATCAGTATATGCTTTAGTAGTTGAGAACCTCACTATTATTGGCTATATTGTAATCCCTGGGGATATTTTAGTGGCATAAAATGGGCATGTTATGCACCGGGAAAAAACCAAGCATTTAACATTAACGTGTTAACATAACATTCTTGACATGAACATGTCATATTAGATGTAACTTGTTAGACTCGACAAGTGCATTAATAGGATAATGATTAAAAGGATAATGCTTGCCATAATCAAACATAATGTGTTCTATCATTCAAACAATCATTAACTAACACGTTAGCATCATTAACATTTATAACATACACTAATTATTGTTTAAATTTCTTTTTCAGGTTTGTAGATGAAAGAAATTTTGACAAGTGTTGGCAGCGGATGAAGGAATGCCAACAGCGGATGATCAAGTCCATGCAGCGGATGAAGAACAACTTCCAAGTGTCTACAGCGGATGACCAACTCACAAAGTGGATGTCTAATGTCCACAGCTAATGAACAGTCCACAACGGATGTTCAATCCACATCGGATGAACACTCCACAGCCTGCAACATACAAAGCAATCACACAATAAGTGTTCACAGTAGACAGCATCCAAGACACAGTGGATAGCTTATTCAACATCCACAGCGGACGACTGATCATGTACAGCAGACAGTTTATCATCCACAGTGAACAGTTTATAGACTTAGGATTATTTATGTAATTTTGTTTTACATAAGGGTATTCTAGTAATTGTATATAGCTTTTTGTATAGGCTATAAATAGCGTAATACCATAATCCTTTGTAAGCTTTTGAACAATCAATACAATCAAGCAGTTTATTATCATTCAGAGCATTCAATCACTAGCAATCACACAAACACACACACACTGATATCATAGCATTAATCATGGGTTTCTGCACCATGATTATTATTTGTTGAATACAATATAACAATCTGTTGTTATATTTATTGAGAGATTTGAAAAGATCCTTGGGGGAATCAACCTGTTTATGTTATTATTGTTGGTTAAGTTCATAATCAGCCTTTGTTTGATTTCATCAGGTGGTATCAGAGCCTTGGCTGAAATCATACACTGATTTTCGATCCTCTCATTCAACAACATGATATCCGTGGTTCATTAGCTTCATAACAAACATTTCGAGCTGAAAATCATCACAACAAACTTCTTCTACTTTAAACATTCAACAAATGTTCAAAACATGATTGCATAATCTGTTTTCATACATTTTGAAGAAGATTTTATGTGTTTAAAGCTCTAAACATCATTCATACATGATTTTCGAACGTGTTCATCACAAAAGTCTCAAAAACCCCATCGATTTCTAAGGGTTTTCGGATAAACAGTACACGAGTATTGTTCTATCCAGTTTTCATCAAACAAACACTCATTTGAATACTTTGATTCTATTCATTGTATTTAAAATTCATATTTGAGTTTTCTACACTCAAATCAGGCGATTTATCATCTTCAAACAACAAACTGATTGTTGTTTTGGTGAAATTGTTACAGTCGCTAGCAAAACCTAGGATAAACCCTAGTTTTTGATCATTCAAACCTTCATAATCTGTGTTGTTTGTGTTGGTTCATCATACAAAATCAAAGAAGAAACATAATCTTCATTTAAATTTTTAAAAAAGTTACTTTTTGATCCAAAAAGATAACTTTTGAAAACATAACATTTGTTTTTAGGGTTTTGACTTGTATTGACTGACATCATTGAGGGTTTTGACTAATTGACATCCTCAAACAGAATATTCCCTTTAACCGAGAATTTAAAAGTGACATCACCTATTAATTAATTAATTATAAATTAATTAATTTCCTTTATCCGGTAATCAATTAAAAGTGACATTAACATCAGACAAATCCTAGTGACTTTAGGATAAAAACAAATTTAGCACCGAGCTCAATAATCAAAACAAATTTGACTTAAATCGTTAAGTTAAAATTAACAAACATGTCTGATGAAATTTCAGGATCAAACAGTGGTCTCAAACCACCAAGGCTCAAGAACAAAACAGATTTCAAACAATGGAAAATCATGTTTAGAAATTGGATTATTTTCCAAGACCCGGATCTATGGACATCCATAACTGAGGGACCATACAAACCATTGACTCTTGGGCTAGCGTACAACATAGAAAAACCAGTAAGCTTGAAAAGTGTAGCTGGTGATGACCTCAAGAAAGTCAAAACAGACATGAAAGCATACAGTATATTGGCAATGACTTTGCCATTTGAAATTTTGACACGGGTTGAAAATTTCAAAACTACACATGAACTTTGGAAGGTACTTCACACCATGTGTGAAGGAAGTGAGGAGATACGGGAAATCAAAAAGGAGAAATTGAGAACCCAATACGACACCTTTCATCATGTTCAGGGAGAATCCATTCCACAACAGCTCCACAGATTTGTTCAACTAGTCAATGAGATAATAGTCTATGGTCTCAAGTATGAATCTATGGAGATCAACAAAAAGATGTTGCATACACTACCTGAGAGCTAGACTCAGTTAGTCTCATTAATGAAAGCAACATTGGATCTTGAAGCACTATCTCTAGATTCTCTAGTGGCTAAAGTTGAAGCACTAGAACTAGATGAAAGATCCAGAAACAACAGTACAATCAGACATGTGGAATCATACAAGTTCAAGGAACTTCAACAAACAGACAGTGCATTCTTGACTTGCACTGGTGAAGATGAAGAGGAAGAATTTCTGGATTCAAGTGAAACTTCATTCTTCTCTGCACCTGAATCATCCAACAATAAACAAAAGTCTAAGAAGACTGGTGTTCATGCTTCCGATGAAGCAACACCCCAAAGCAAACAACATCCACACACTTCCAGCTCCTGCAAACAACACCCATCAAAGGCTCAAAACTTTCATAAATTTGAGAAACCAATGGATGCATTAACAATCATTTTGCAAAGTGAGATCGAAAGGTAGCTTTTGCATCCTTTTCAACAAGTTTTGAAGCCTATCTAGGAGCTAACCTCACACCATCACAGATCATACAGCAAGACTTGGATGAATTGCCTCCTGATATGGTTGAAGAAATGGATCTTCAATGGTCAATGGCAATGATTGCATACAGATCCAAGAAGTACCTACAAAGGAACAGAGGTTTAAGCATGGATAAGAAAACCAAAATTGGTTTTGACAAGACAAAGGTGAGATGCTATAACTGCCAACACTATGGATATTTCTCCAGAGAATGCCAACAACCTAGAGTTGACAAAAACAACAACCAAACACAAGCATCAAGCAGCAACCATCCAAACTGGCAAATCCCACCTCCAATCAGTATTCCTGCTGCACCAACTCCACTTCAAATCACATAGTATAGCCCAAATCAACACTCAAAATCATCTTCCATGATTGTAAAACAAGATGGTGAGTATGATTGGAGCATGTATGAGGCTGAGATCTAATCTCCTGATCATGCCCTGATGGCAAATATAGAAGATAAGATCTCCAAAATCCCCGAAAGAGGTAAGGAAAAACCTTTGTACACAAGCATGCATTGATGAAGTCAATCGATATAGAGAACATGCAGACAAACTTTTCAAGAAAGTAATTGAAACAAACATTTTAAATAAAAGTCTAAAATCAGAATAAAAAAATATGGTGCAAAAATTCTTTCATTACAAAATGATTTAGCAAATTAATGTCTAAAAAATTAACACTTGCAGCTCAAGTAGAGCAACTCTCTGAATCAATGACTCAGTCAAAAACACTATAGGCTGAAACTGAAGTGAAACTTTAGAAATTTCAGGTGAGCAACAAGAAGTTTGAAGAAATTCTTGCTTAGCAAAGGGCATTTAAAGACCTTTCAGGTTTAGGATATAATAAGGTCAACCCATCTTATAATGACAATTATATTCCTCCACCTGACTCTATGACAAACACACAAGGTGAGTCTCTTGACCCACATAACTGGACTGATGATTCAAAACAATCATCATCATCATCATCAAAATCATTATTAATATCAAAAACACTTTTGATAAAATTTGTAAAAGCCAAGCACCTCCACAAATCAAATCAACAGATTTTTATCAAGGAGAAAATAATGAGTTTGATGAACAAACCACTGATGAAGATGATGTTGATCTATTGTATGATGAGTCAGATCAACTAATTACTGAAACTACAAAAGTTTCAAGTGTGGTTGATACACCAATCAAACAAACAAAGCAAACAAAAGGTTTTGACATCTACTCAGGTGGAAAAAAGTTGGATCTTCCACTGCCTCTCCTAATCAAACAAACAAAGGGAAAGGCAAAGCTCCCATTCAGCAAAAACAAACAACTGTAACTTTTGACTTACCTTTAAAATCAAATTTAAAATCAAAAGTTATAAACAAACAAGGCAATGCAAATTTACCATATTATGAATGGTGTGATCAATACACTCACACCACTGAAAAATGCAAATATGGTAAATATTGCAAGTATTGTAACATGAACAATCATAGTACTGAATCATGCCATTTTCACAATTATTGTTCAATATGTGAAAGAAACAACCACATCACTGCTAACTGTTTTTTCAATAAGAAAAATAAGAAGCAAAACAAACAGCCTCATGTTGAGAAATCTACTGAGAAACAGACAGTTATTCCTAACAAGAACAAAGGAGGAGCACCACGACAAACTCCTCATCAAAAAGTTGTTTTAAATAATGATAAAACTTTTATGACAACTTTAAACAATCAAACAGGAGACATAAGTCTCAAAGCAGACAACAAATAGACATTAGCACTCAAAGAAGAAGAGCTCAAAGTACTTCTCCTGAGAGAGCTAAAAACAATCAGAGGAAATCTAGTGTCACTAGAATTTCAAAACCATCAAACATGCCACTTTAGAAGAGATATGCGTTATGGGAAAAGACGGAAAACCCAAGACCATCTTGGCTTGGGTTGCACCATCTAACTGATTTCTTTGTTTTTATAGGGACATCAAAGAAGGCCTGACAACATCTGGTATGTTGACAGTGGATTTTCCAGTCACATGACTGGCAATTGTTACCTCCTTAGGGATTTTAAAAGCAAACATAGAGGAATTGTAGCCTTTGGAGGAGATAAGACAGGTGGAAAGATAACCGGTGAAGGAACAGTATCAAATAGGTTGATCAGCTTTGAAAATGTCATCTACTGCTCCAACCTCCAGTTTAATCTTCTCAGCGTATCCTAAATCTGTGATAAAGGATATGCCACCTTATTTGACTCCAACAACTGCTACATACTCAAGACATGTTTTCAAATACCTGAAGATTGTTTCCTTTTGAAAACATCCCGTCATAACAACACATACATTGTTGATATGAACACTGTTTCAGCATCAACCCCTGAAACTTGTTTACTATCAAAAGCATCAGAAGATGTTTCCCAATTATGGCACAAAAGTTGGGACACTCAAATTATAACAGAATGAATCAACTTGTAAAAGGTGACTTAGTAATAGGTTTACCATAAAAAGAATTCTTCTGTACAGACCACTGCACTGCATGTCTGAAAGGAAAACAACATAAAGTGTCCCATAAGTCAAAATTGGTAAACTCAAACAACATACCACTCAAATTGCTTCACATGGACCTTTTTGGCCCAAGAAACATCCTTAACATAGGAAAGAAGCAATATTGTCTTGTTATTGTAGATGATTACTCAAGATTCCCATGGGTTTTCTTTCTTCTACACAAGTTAAAAACATCAGAAATCATCAAATCCTTTATCACTAAAATTAGGAATCAATTGGATCTTAAAGTTAAATCTTTAAGAAGTGATAATTGTACTGAATTTAAAAATGACTCTATTTCTTCTTTTTGTGTAGAGAAAGGAATTACTCATCAATTCAGTGTAGCAAAAACTCCTCAGCAAAATGGAGTTACTGAAAGGAGGAACAGAACATTAATAGAAGCTGCTAGATCAATGCTAGCTGACTCTCTATTACCCATATCCTTTTGGCTGAAGCAATCAACACAGCTGACTCTCTATTACCCATACCCTTTAACCCATCATGGTCAATCACAAAGATTAGACCCTTATGCGCATGTCTAAGGGTTAGCTAAACCACACACAGTTGAGCAGACGACTACCTCATTGAGTCGTGAACCTCCTTCGCATGGCTTGCAAGTCTTTTTAGTCGTTCATTATGTTCCACTTTCATTAACTTCATCTTTCACTTTTATTATGATAATACTTTACGTATAAGAGTATTAACACACCACGTAAAGTCACATAATAATACGTAATATAAAACATCAATAACAGCCCACAATCATACATAACATCAACAGGCATAAACCACCAAAACATTTCAGAACTTAACACTACATATTACTTCCCAAGATTTCAGAAAATCCTAAGTGCCCAAAGAAATGCGGATGAGCATAAGCCAATGCGGCTGAATGTTCAGCAATACGGATAAGAAAATGCGGATGAAAGTCTTAGAAAATATTCTAAGTGCCTAAAGATACGCGGGTGAACCAAATGCAGATAAACATGTCCAAATGCGGATAAACAAGTCCAAATGCGGATAAACAAGTCCAAATGCGGATGATCAATACTAAATACGGATGAACAAAATACTTAACTATGGAACATAAAACCAATGTGGTTGAATGCTCAGCAAATGTGGATGAAGACCAGCAAATGCGGATGAATACATACAAATGCAGATGAACGAAATACTTAACTATGGAACATAAAACCAATGCGGTTGAATGCTCAGCAAATGCGGATGAACACATTACTTAGACTATTCCACTAGTTCCAAATCCTCGTTCTATCACATTCTTAACACTGATAAATCGTACAGCACACTTAGAACAAAGCATACAACTTCAAAGAAGACATTCAGAACATACATCGCACACAATTTAGACACAAACACAAAAAATTCATTTACAGTTGTAAAACTACAGTTAATATGCACTTCAGCCCCAAACTAGTTTAAAACAAGTAAAATAGGTGATCTAGAACTCACCTTTAACAACTTTCGAGTAAGACTTCTTCAGACCGAGAGCAATTACGAGTTCTAGCATCTAAACACACTGAAACAAGCAGCCAAACACAAAAGAACACATATAAGTCAGTCCAGAAGCTCGAATCCAACTGAAACCGAACAGAAATTACAAGGAAACCTCACCTTCTAGGAGAATTCAGCTTTCTCTCACTAAAAATCCGGTTGGAACTGCTTCTTCTCTTCTTGCAGCCGAAAGCAGGTGTGAAATGGGGGCGTGGGCGGCTATCCCCTGCTTTTTGAACCCATAATCGACAAGTTTGCCACTTGCACACTTTAACCCCCTTTACTTGGATATTTCACCTTTCTTTCTTTTTTTTTTTTAATTTCCGAGTGTTACAAATCCAACCCCCTTATATAGGTTTCGTCCCCGAAATGTGTCACTCCTCGAACAGCTATGGGTAGTGCTGTCTCATCTCTTCCTCAGTCTCCCACGTAGACTTGGATCCCTTCCTGTGTCTCCATAGTACTCGCACCAGTGGAACCACTTTATTCCTTAGCCTCTTCTCTTTTCTGTCAATGATGGCCAATGGCTGCTCCATATAATTGAGCCGTTCATCTAACACAATGTCCTCCAGTGGCACGATCATATCTTCTTCGGCTAAGCACTTTCTTAGATGAGATACATGGAATGTCGGATGAATTCCACTTAACTCATCGGGTAGCTCCAACCTGTAGGCCACCTCTCCTACTCGAGCAATGATTCGGAAAGGACCTATTTACCTCGGGCTCAGCTTACCCTGCTTTCTGAACCAGATGATCCCCTTCCAAGGTGAAACCTTCAACATAACTTTATCACCCACCTTGAATTCAATCGGTCTATGCCTTTTGTCAGCATATGACTCCTGTCTATCTTTTGCTGCTTTCATAAAGGCCATGATCTTCTCTAACTTTTTGGCCATAGCCTCGATCACCTTGATGTTCCCTAACTCCTTCTGCCTAATGTCACCCCAATATACTGGCGTTCTGCACTTCTACCGTATAGCATCTCATATGGAGGCATACCAATGCTGGCATGATAACTATTGTTGTATGAGAATTCGGCTAACGGTAAGTGTTCGTCCCAACTTCCTCCGAAGTCAATGACGCATGCTCGGAGCATATCCTCAAGCGTCTGGATGGTTCTTTCTGACTGACCATCTGTCTGAGGATGGTAAGTCGTACTGATATGCAACCTCGTCCCCATCACATCATGGAATCTCTTCCAAAACTTAGATGTAAACCGAGTGTCACGTTTAGACACTATAGACACCGGTACACCATGACAAGTCACAATCTCTTTGATGAACAGGTCCGCCAACCTCTCAGATGAATACGTCTGGCGGATCGTTAGAAAGTGAGCACTCTTCGTCAAACGGTCAACTATCACCCATGTGACATCGTACCCCCTTGCCATACGTGGTAATTTCATAAAGAAGTCCATGGTGATGTGCTCACATTTCCACTCGGGTATATCCAAGGGTTGGATCTTCCCGTATGGCTTCTGATGCTCCGCCTTCACTTGCAAGCAAGTAAGGCACCTGCTCACCGCTACATCATGCTTCATACCCGGCCACCAGTAGTCTTTCTTCATATCATGATACATCTTTGTAGCACCAGGATGAATTGAGTATCGAGTCTTATAAGCTTAATCCATGATTCGTCCCCATTGGTCTCTATAACGAGGGATCCACATCCGCCCGAAGCGGGTTCTAACTCCGAGAGTGTTCTCGCCCAACTCCGTGACTAGACCTTTCATCCTTTTGGAGTTAAGGCGATCTTCTTCCAACGCCTCATCTTGAAACTCCTTGACCTGTTTCATCACGTTAGAGGTCATCACCAACTTGTAAGCTTTCACTCGGATCAACTCGGATCTCTCCTTTCGGCTAAGGGCATCAACCACCACATTGGCCTTGCCCGGATGATAGTGGATCTCATAATCATAATCTTTGATCAACTCTAACAATCTCCTTTGCCTCATATTGAGATCCTTTTGCTCGAAGAAGTACTTCAAGCTCTTACTTCGTCCCGTACAAGTAGTGCCTCCAAATCTTCAATGCAAATACCACAGCCACCAACTCCAGATCATGAGTAGGGTAATTAGCCTCATGGATTTTTAACTGTCGGGATGCATAGGCTATTACCCTCCCCCGTTGCATCAGCACGCAACCCAAACCCAAATAAGAAGCATCAGAGTAGACCATTAAGTTTTCGCTTCCTTCGGGTAACGTTAAGATAGGAGCTTGAGTCAATCTCGTCTTTAGCTCTTCAAAAGCATTCTCCTATTCTAGACCCCATACAAAGTTCACATCCTTGCAAGTCAACTTGGTCAATGGTGAAGCTATCTTGGAAAAGTCTTGGATGAATCTTCTATAATAGCCCGCCAAACTCAAGAAACTAAGGATCTCGGATGGTGTCTTTGGAGTCTTCCATTGCATCACCGCCTCCACCTTTGTCGGGTCCACCATAATCCCTTCAGGGTTGACCATATGACCCAGAAACTGAACCTGATATGGCACCAGCCTTGCCATCTCATTGAATTTAGTCGTGTACTGCTGGTGTGTCATGGTTCCCACTTCCAACTGTAGGAACTCCCACTCAATCTTATCGAGTTCCCCGTGAGGACAAAACTCCTCGATCACCATCTTGTTTAGTTCACTCCGCCTCATTCTCCCAATCTCTCTGCTACCCTCGGCCTGGATAATATTGTCCCACCAACACAAGGCCAAATCCACAAATGAGTGGATAGCAAACTTCACCTTTTGATCCTCCCTACATTCACTGATATCCAACACAGCCTCCATTTCTCTCACCCATTGGTGAGCAGCAGCAGCGTTCCCATTTCCATCAAAAGTCGGGGGCTTGCATCTTTGGAATGCCCCATAGCTGCACCCCTTTGTAGTTTCCTGCATCACTTCCTCTTCCTCTTCATCACTGGAGACAACCATCTCAGTTTCTGGTTGCTCCCCTTCACCTGAACCTCTCTCCTCGCCCCTTCTCCCAGCGGTCTTCCTCCTCTCCTCCTTCCCTTTCTTTTCATCCTCCCTCACAGCATGAATAACCTCGGTCACCACAGACGGCAGAATCGTCTGCATGACCTGATGAACTTCCTCCACTACTGCCTCCTTCACAGAGGCTCTCAGGTTAGCACTCTCATCACCACCTTCATGGTGATGAAGCTCGGGCTCTGCAGGAGTCGTCTCAGCAGTCTTAGCCTTGTTTCATGTGGCACGTGGTCCAGCACCACGACCACCCTGTACTCCACCTCGAGAAGCCTTCGAAGATCTACCACCAGCCATCCTCTAAACACTATAAGATTCAAACACCAACATGGTCATTCAAGGTAATAGCTCAGATTATGTCAAGTATAGTAAGTCCCTAATTATAGTGACCAGTTATGATTAGCCACCTACTTTACTCTTCATCCCCCAAGCATTTCCTATCCTGACTACATCAGTATCCAAATCTACTAAGAGCACATAAATTAGATAGCACAAGCACATAATACCGGTTCACTTTAAGAAAATAAATTACCTGATGGCACGTAGCTACTTGGGCTGGTATCCTTCTATTCGGTCCCATTCTCAGTTTAAGTTTAGGTTTTGAAAATGATTTACCTATTTCTCTTAAACTTTGGATCTGATACCAACTTGTAAGGCCCCGATCCTGGAGACCCCATAGTTGGTCATTCATAGCAACATTCATTTAAAATCTCATTTAAAATATATTGTGTGACAACCCCTAAATTTGGGCCTGAAAAATTTTCTTCAAAATGACCTAAAGCAGTGCTTTAAACGTGATCAAAGCCCAATAAACGACTATCCCAATTGTGGCCCAGTAAGAAATCTAAAACCCAAAAGTAGTATTATTAGAACGTAAATAAAACATTTCGTTTACCGAGAAATTTATTCTATGAATTAACAACCGCATAACAAAATATTTGCATGCCGAACTATTTAACGTAAGACTACAGGCCGATATCCGGCAACGGAAACCCGGCATGGTTAATAAATCGTGAAGCAATAACGTGTGAATGTATTTTAAATTATGAATGGAAACAAAATCAAAGGACTCATGCGAATTAAACAAACACTAATGACAATAGCTATAACTGCATAATTTTGGTTAACATCTGACAGATGTCAATGAACGCACAACAATCGAAAATGTCAATAAGCACAAAGTATTTATTTTAGAATTATAAATTTATGACTAATCTCACATTTATTTATTTATTTATTTATTATTTTGACGATAGAACACTAAATCGCCAATGAAAATCAAATCCGGAAAATAACTTAAATACGAGAGCTTCGACGTTGCCAATTTAAACGTCACCCGATAGTTAATATAAAAATCTTCACGCACGTTTGTATATGAAATGAAATTACTGAAACTAACATAAAAGACGGAGACCCGGGACGACACGTGACTCGGTCGAGGACAGTGTCGCGAGGACACTACGCAGAAAGACAGTGTGAAAAAACCTGGGTATAAAAACCCACACTTAGTTCCTTTTCTTCATTTCCACACACACTAAAAACACACACTTAGAGAGAGAGAGAGGCGGTTTAGAGAGAGAGAGATGGTGGTGGTTGTGATGGTAGTGGTGATGGCAGCCATGGATGGTGGTTGTGGTTGTCGGTTTAGGTGGGCAACTATGGTGATGGTTATGGTAAAGTAGAGAGTGTGGTGGTGTTGACTGTCGATTGTTGATGATGATGGCGATGATGGTTGGTACCGATGGTGAGCGGTGGTTTGTGGTGGTCTCGGGTGGTGTTTGGGTACAACCGGGCCAAATGGTTGTGTTTGGATTTGGAATTGGAAGCGTTTGGACTTTGGTCAACACTAGTCAAACGGTGTGATCTAGCGGGAAGGTATACGCGCACGCTTGATTATTTAACGTGACTATTATCCTAAAACGAACCGATTGAGCTCTTCTTAAAATGGCTTCATGTGATTATAAACTATATTATAAATGATGTATAATAATAATGATAATAATAATAAAGATCAAGAATTGAATTATAAACATAAACACATAGATATCCATAAATATATGCTCGTATGTTTTGCACAAACAATGGTTAAACGCATAAATATGAACCAAGTGTGACGCTACAAAATGTAATGGAAATTATTTATATATAATGCGTTGGACAATAGTAATAATAATAAGATTACTAATACGAATAATTGTACCATTATCGTAAACACCAATATTGTTATATTGCTTTAATATTATTGTTAATGCTTATATGTGCGTTTTATCAAATGGTTTCAATGTTATTGACAATGATATGCAATATAATGATGAAGACATTCCAAGTTATGTACTAGGACTATTACAATTAAGGAATTCCACTCACGATTAATATTACTATTAGCTAATATAAGTAATACTATTATCATTATGTTATAACTACACAATCATCATCATCATGTATTTTTATATACACTAGCATTACTAATGTTATCATTAGTAATATTATTTTATTCCTAATAAATAGTCTAACCAAGCTTTGTTATTACCAAGTTTACCGTGGATGATTATGATTATGTACGATACTGGTAACATTATTAATAGTGACATCTATTTATCAACACATAATCATACAAAATTTTATTATTACTATCAATCTTATCAAAAGTGGTGTAAATAATATTACTTTTTTATCGTCATAACTAATATTATTTTCAATTCTACTTATAACCATACGGTAATAACAACGATCATACATCTAACATTAGTGTAAACATCGTTATATCTTCAATCATAACTTCCAGAGATACCTTATAATATTAGTATTTTTATTATCATGCTAATAATGTTATCAATGGCATTCAAAATGTGTTTTATCAGGAATTATAGTTCTATTTCGTTATCATACTAACGACTATTACTAATTATCTCATTATTATCATCAAGATTATTAATATCTATGTTGGAGTCATTAATACTAATATCATCTATCATATACGATGCCTTGAATAATAATAATACGCGTTAGTACAACTTAAGCACACAAACATAATACAATAATTAAGTATAAATAATATAAATTTTAGTGTTGCAATTACTAACACGTCTGATATCAGATATTATAAACTGATCAGTTTCCTTTTACCTTTAACGAGCTTAACTTGTATTATCATAATTAGTACTGCTACCATCCAAAAACAATATACAATTATAGTTCTGGGCAAAGCAAATTCAAAGCAAACGGTTACCGAATATGTGAATGTATACCTTTAAAAGCATAACCTAATCCCACGAAAGTCTCGAATGATAACCCTGGAACACATAACGATCCTAAAATGAAATACTAAAAGAAGGAGCTCAATCTTATTGCAAATAAATACAAACTATTACCATTCCTTAAAATGTACACTTATGAATAATTGTAACTAGGTCACCATAAGGATTATGCACTCCACATAGGAAGCTCACGGTATTTGTATAGATTATGCATGCAAGTGAATCCAGGTGAGTCTGATGACCCCCTTTTTACTTTACAACTTTTAGGGTGAACTACATACTCTTGGTTTTAACTTTGTAATGATGCAACACTACCTGCTCTTGTCCCCGATCGTGAGCATAATCATTAACTCTTGTGAGTTTTAGTGTTCCTTTTTTTTACTACTATTTTGACATGCTATGTTTGAACTAAAAGTTATTTGTGTACTATTATGTGATGCTATTATATGTTGTGGCTAATGTTAGAACCTGCACCTACCTATATCACAATCATTAATCCTTGTGTGAACCGCTTGTTTTATATGGGTAGATCTACTTGGGGAATCCCCCACGCATAGTGCTTTCCGTCATAACCGGAAGGGTACCACACTGAGATCCTGCGGGGTCATTTGTGTCATATGATAGGTTTTATAAGATACTATGGTGTACCACTCAGCACGTATGGTACTCTTTGAGGCTCAGTTTCCCCTATGGGATAACCGGCATAACACAAGCTTAGAAGAGGCTAGCCGGGGCTGAGTGCAGGGTTGATTGTGACCCCACAATAGTGATACCTATGTTTTAAATTTAACTTATGGATTATAAAGAGTCCTTTCATTTTTAAGCATTAAGCACTTGAACTCACCAACGTTATGTTGACACGTTTTGAGTATGTATTTCAGGTGATTGTCTAACTACATTGGGGGGGAGTCTTAATTAGACTCCCCAAGCATTGGAATAGCGAACTTATGAACACGACTGACCTCCCCATTAGAAGAGCCACCCTAGAAGGGCTGTACAAGAACCTAGACAAGCCAAACAAGTTAGCCACTTGATGAATGGATGTTAAGGATTCTATGGATGATGCCTACAATCTAGTTAGACTCATGTTGAGTTGTAATACAATGTAAATATTTTATTATTATTCATGTAAAACAATGGCTCATGTTGTTGCATACATAGTTTCCGCTGTGTTTGTTGATATTCAGTCGTTACGACCAGACCCGAACGGACGGGGTGTGACATATTAACATAAGAAAATATTGCAGCGGAAAAATTATCAAAAACCATTTCATGCATTAATAAATGCTTTTGCCAAGTAATACATCGTTGATTAAAGTTACAAAAGAATACTTAGTTATATTACAAAACAACAACATTATTTTTTGCATGAGATGGATGCCAGTCTTTGCTTGCCAAGTAGCTTCAACTCCATGCCATTCTCAGCAACATCATTACCTGCCAACTGAAAATGCATATAAAAAGTCAGCGTTGCTGAGTGAGTTCTAGTTTTATAAATAAAATACTTCGTTTATATAAAAATATTCTTTACTTTCGTCCGTCGTCACATATCATACGTACATTTAGATAATATTCATGTATTATCTTTCATCATCATTCGTTATCATCCGTTCTTTCATTTATTAATATCGTTCCACTTTCTTATATGGATCCTGTCACATGCCATACCCCTACATCATGCTAAAAAGCTGGTATTGTGCCGGGGTTTATCAATAAACCCTCACATCATGCTAAAAAGATGACACAGTACCTGGGTACGCAAAAAGGATCCCATCATGGTCAATCACAAAGATTAGACCCCTGTGCGCATTTCCAAGGGTTAGCAAAACCACACACAGTTGAGCAGACGACTTCCTCATTGAGTTGTGAACCTCCTTCGCTTGGCTTGCAAGTCTTTTCATTCGTTCATTATGTTCCCCTTTTATTAACTTCATCTTTCACTTTTATTATGATAATACTTTATGTATAAGAGTATTAACACACCACGTAAAGTCACATAATAATACGTAATATAGAACATCAATAACAGTCCACAATCATACATCACATCAATAGGCATAAACCACCAAAACATTTCAGAACTTAACACTACATTCTACTTTCCAAAATTTAAGAAAATCCTAAGTGCCCAAAGAAATGCAGATGAACATAAGCCAATGCGGCTGAATGTTCAGCAAATGCGGACAAGCAAATGCGGATGAAAGTCTTAGAAAATATTTTAAGTGCCTAAAGAAACGCGGGTGAACCAAATGCGGATGAACATGTCCAAATACAGATAAACAAGTCCAAATGCAGATGATCAATACTAAATGCGGATGAACAAAATACTTAACTATGGAACATAAAACCAATGCGGTTGAATGCTTAGCAAATGTGAATGAAGACCAGCAAATGTGGATGAATACATACAAATGCGAATGAACAAAATACTTAACTATGGAACATAAAACCAATGCGGTTGAATGCTCAGCAAATGCGGATGAACACATTACTTAGACTATTCCACTAGTTCCAAATCCTCGTTCTATCACATTCTTAACACCGATAAATCGTACAGCACACTTAGAACAAAGCATACAACTTCAAAGAAGACATTCAGAACATACATCGCACACAATTCAGACACAAACATAAAAAATTCATTTTACAGTTGTAAAACTGCAGTTAATATACACTTCAGCCCCAAACTAGTTTAAAACAAGTAAAATAAAGGATCTAGAACTCACCTCTAGCAGCTTTCGAGTTAGACTTCTTCAGACCGAGAGCAATTTGGAGTTCTAGCACCTAAACACACCGAAACAAACAGCCAAACACAAAAGAACACATAAAAATCAGTCCAATAGCTCGAATCCAATTGAAACCATAAATTACAAGAAAACCTCACCTTCTAGGAGAATTCAGCTTTCTCACACTAAAAATCTGGTTGGAACTGCTTCTTCTCTTCTTGCAGCCGAAAGCAGGTGTGAAATGGGGGTGTGGCCGGCCATCCCCTGCTTTTTGAACCCATAATAGACAAGTTTGCCACTTGCACACTTTAACCCCCTTTACTTGGGATATTTCACCTTTCTTTCTTTTTTTTTTTAAATTTTCGGGTGTTACGTATATATATATATGTTGGTGTAACCAGGTTTGTGATTTGGGTATTTAATTACAAATTAAAAATCATGCAAAAATGCTTTCGCTCTTAAAACAAATTTAAAGTTTGAAACTATGATAATAAAGTCACAACTTTAATAGTTGAAATCGATTCACAATATTCAAAAAGGGTAGGGTGAGGGATGGGACAATCATCCTGTTTTATTATGGTAGATCCTTTGTGGAGCGTGAAATCCACTTGGGTTGGTCCTTTAATAGGTTCGTCCTTTAACATGTTCTAACAATGCTCGAATGGAAAGTTTTCAATTTTCTAGTGATTGGTACATGATTTTCGCCTCCTCAAGCTTGCATTTGTCTGTGAATAAAATACATGTTAGAAAAATCATAGAAAAATTTTTAATAGTGTCATGCCACTTTGATTTAACCCTTCGACTTGAACTACTTTTACACAAAATTTGTTTGTGGCATTTTTGATTACACGACCATCGATGTATAAAGGACTTAATTGTCTGCTCAAATGTTGTTTATTTATGTTACTAAAAGTACTCAAAGATGTTTTCCCAGAGTTGAGTGTGTTTCTGATTCGTTTCTTGAATGGCATCAAGGCTATAATTTAGCCATGCGGTGACGATTAACATATCTTCTTCTAGACTGAAGTTCACACCCATCGCCCTCACATATTTATTAATATTGGTTGGATTGTTAGAGGGAATGGGTGGAGAGTCATTAAGGCTTGCATAAGAGCTTTGAAATTGCCCACCATAAGTTTGATCGAATTGAAAATTTTGGCTAAAAAGGTTATAAATTCTAAAATTAAATGGAAGTGTTATAAACATGTCACTAAGCATCTATTGAACAATTAGATACCAAACTCATGTAGTTTTTATTGCTGCCAAAATAGTATATAACATGCAGTTACTACTAAAATAGTCTTAAAAATGTAGTTATATTACTGTTAAAATAGTCCCTAAAATGTAGTTTTTATTGCTTAAAAGAACAAACCTTAAAATATCATTTTATGGCTGCCAAAACATCTAGTAGGATATTTTAGGGAGGTTTTGGATATGGTTTTACGTACTATTGGGGGAGGGGTATATTTTGTGGCGGTTTTAAAGAGCTTTTGCAGCGTTTTAGGTTTTTTTTTGGGGCGGTTTTGGGTATCTTTTGAAGTGGTTCTAAAGTAAATAAAAATATAACTATCCAATAAGATACGAGTACTGTAGCCCACCAATCAAACCGATTAATATATATTATCTTTACTACTATATAATGGAAAACCTTAGGGCAAAACAAGAATTTCAACCTTTTTGTAAGACGTGCCTTTTCGTTTTCCCCTCCCCTCCACTCGTTCAACTGAAAACAATCGGCCAATTTCATATCCGTTTCATCTGCAGGATCCTTTTCACTCCCCTTGATGGTTTCATCCGGAAAGGTTTTAATCCCCTTCGGTTTCATCTAAAATTGAATCGCCATGCCCATTTCAATTGGTTCGGTTGTTGGAGATGTTTGAATCCCAATAGAAAAGAGTGCAGAAGAAACTCAAACGTTTGATGCACGATAATCACTTCACTCGCTAGATTCATGATGTTCCTAATAACGAATCCTGAAAAACTGATGATAACTTGAAGAAACACAAGGGTTGTTTAGTCATCGAACGGTGAGGGTTTTAAGGTTTGTTTCAAGGGTTGGAGAGTGTTGAAACGTTGTCTGTCGGCGTCGAAGTGGAGGTTTATGATGCCACGGTCATTGTGTTTTGATCGTTGGTGATGGTGGTCCGACGGACGGTGATTTGGTGGACAATAGAGGTTTGGTTGAAGTTGTTTATGCTGCTCTTACATTTGGCAATAAACAAGTTGATATTTTCTATGATAATAAATCAGTTTACCAATATGTAAGCTCCGATGATCATTACCTGAATATTTGATCATATATGCATATTCAACTTTTAGATTATGAGATTCTTTCAAGTTATTTCAATCGGTTTTGTTGGATTTGACCCACACAAACATAATTGCAATGCATTATTGAAATGCTTAGAGAATTGATTAACATATTATTTACACTAACCTTGTAACAAAATCCTAATTTTGAAGAATATTAAACTTTATTAAGATCCTAAATAGTAGAATTATTATTATTCCCAATTAACGATCATTTATCTCTGCTCAGATTGAATAGAACTCTCTTAAATTTCAAGTTGATGAATATATTGATGCTGATTATTGGTGGTTTAGATTGAAGTAGGTGATTATCTACACATCTTCTTGCATGTTCTACATTTTGTTGATGTTTTAAACAAGATAACCAATGTCATAATCTTGTTCTCTTGATTCATCTTTGCTACGTATTTAGATTGACTGGGCCTAATCTCATGCGGGCCTAAGCCTGAACATTGACCCTGATTTGGGTAGGTTTCATTATTTTGCAGGTATGTTATATGCTTGTTTATTGGGTATGTTGCTATGAAATTTTCTTTACATGGATGGAAACATAAGGAGAATCAAATGTTGTATTTGAAGGTCTAGAACAAGAAATCAAACATAATAAGAACAAGAAAACTAACCAAATAAACAAACCTAACACTTTACGAATTCTGGAACTTGAATGTAATCTTCAAATAACCAAACCTGGATCAATCTCTGAATCGTGAAACACTATCAGATAAACCTATTTCGCGGGTTACTCGCGATTGATTTATCGGATTAGACAGTGATTTTTAGATGGAGTCGAATTTGTTTGAATCTATGATGTTTCTTTTTGAAACTTCTTGTAACCGTATGTTTCTTCTTCTTCCTCTGTTACTATACCAGAAGATAAAAATTACCAGAAGATCAAAAGGGCAGTCTCTTTTCTTCCCTTTTTAATTTGATCGACAAAACCGCAAGAGAAATACATCCCTTGGTCAAATTTGTTTTATGGACCAACTGCTACTTAGTTGAGCCCAAATCTAATATAATAATTCAATTTTCAATAAGCTCATAAAGCATCCCATTTATTATTAAAACTAATAATATAATATAATTAAAACCAAATAACATTTTGAATTAAATCGAGCTCGCACTCCCGCGACACCTAACTCGTTTAATCTCTGATATTATTTTCTCGATCAACAAGTTAATCCAATACATTAAAATACTCATTGATAACACTAAAATTACCAACAATCCTCCCTTATTTTAGTGATATCCATGATTAACTTAACCATTCTCATAGAAACACAAACGTATACATAAATGAAAATGTCCTACAGATTGAATTTTCAATTTAGTACATTACACGATACAAATATTAGAATAACCGGGTATCATAATAGATTGAACCCAAGTTATCCATTTAAATACTTGTAGGTAACATACATATACGTTTACAAATCCATACTCCACTCGACACAATATTTTACTAGCCTGTGTCCTAATCCTTCAAAGAATATATCAAAGCACAAGTCCAAAGCTTATTGAAGCGGCTAAACTTCATATTCTTATAGGTAGTTCATTACTCTTGCACCTGCACTGCAATTTATCAATGAACTATTAAGAAATTAAATTTCAACCTCCTTTATCTTGCAGTCTGAACACATACTTTGGGATGACTATGCTAATGTGTTCCAACATCTTTATGACAAGCTTACCACATTGAATTTAGCATCCAACGTTGTATTAGATGGGAATTGGGCGTCTTGACATAAGATATTAAAATTGGACTTTACACCCATCCCTGTAACTGATTTATTTACGAGATCTCTTCCTAACTCTTTAGTTAGATAATCGTCAAAATATACTTATATCTTAATAATTTAAAAGACATCACACCATGCATGATGAGATCATAAATTATGCTATGTATAATACATAATTGTCTAGACCTTTCATTATACATTTGACTATAATCCTTAACCAGCACTATCATATTTGATAGAGATTAGTGATATCAGTTTTAACCACAATGGAATCTTGAAGATCAAATTGCTAAAGCTACAAACTCATATTCCATTAGCGAACTAGTGATGCAAGTTTACTTCTTTGAAGCATAATGTTTAACTTCCCTATCAAGAAGGAATACCTATCCACTTGTAGAAGAATAATCTTTCATATTCATGATACAACTTGCATCTAAATACCCTTTTATGACTGAAGAAAAACCTTAATAATACAAATCATAATTCATGATTTCTTTTAGGTACTTAAACAATCTGTATACTGCTTGCTGATGTTTAGCACTAGGTTTACTAGTAAATCTGTTCAACTTACCAATAGCAAAAGCTATGTCATGCCTTTTGCTAATCATAGCATAATCAGACATTCAGTGGCCTTTGAATACTCTAGTTGTGACATTGAACTACTTGAATTAGTCACAAGCCTAATGCTAGGATTTATGAGGGTATTGACAAGAGAACAATTAAAATGATTTTTTAACACATTCTTAATATAATAAAACTATGTTATGAAGATACCATTAGTACTTCTTTTAATCCTTATCCCAAGGATTAATTCTACCTCCCCCATATCCTTCATTTCAATGTAAAACAACATTATACTAACATCACTAAATTCCAATCAAGATTAATTCAAATTGCACCAAATAATTCCCAAGAGAAAGCTTATTTAAAATGATTACAATAAAACCCAACAGAAACCTTTTTATTTGAAGAATACTCAAGTAAAGTTTTAAGACAATGGGCTGCATATATATTATATCAATGTTTTGAATTATGCGTTTTCCCATTTAATGAAGTGTAAAAATTTTAGCCCATATTCAGTTTAATCCAATTAAAACATTGGAAAAGTTCTTTGTTCTTTCTCGACACAAAGTTATTTGATCTCTTGATAAAGAAATTGCTTTGAAGAAGAAAGCTAAACATGAACACTTTGCTAATTGCTTCGCATAATGATAATTTAACGTTAGTTTTGATTGGATTTGTGAAATCAGTTGAAAAATATATCATACCAGTTCTGATCGAAACATAAATATTATTCTCCAACGGTTGGCTCCGATCACCACCACAATGTTCCGGCAACAACAGTGAATATCCGACAACAAGCAACCGGAATTTATCGCCCGGAGCACCACGAAACCCCTCCGGACATGAACAACCACCAGCGGAACAAACCCGCACTAGAACGGAGTCCGGGAACCGTCCATCGATGTCATGAAATCCGTCACCAAAATATTATTTGTATATTGCATAAAAACGAGAGTACCATCGTTTGTAATCTTCATCATCCGGTGATCGGAATCTGAAACTTCCGGCGATAACAAAATGTTAATAATGATCTCCGATCAGGTTAACACCCAAGCCGTTTATGATCAGGGAAGTCAAATCTTGGGCTTCAAAGAAGCAAACTGAAATACTTCTTCTTTTTCGATTCTTTCTTTGATTGTAATAGATAGCACAAGTTTTTTGTTTTTGATCCAAAAAAAAAATCTCCAAAACAAACCTTAATATGTGTGATTGTTCTTTCGATTCCAAAATGAAATCACACTCACGTGTTATGCTGTGATGATCGATGATCGGTGAGAACCTTCCTTTGGTTCTTGGTTTCAAACACGAGATTTTGTTTTCGTTTCTTTCAAATTCAATAGTCGTCTGCACTAACACCAAACAATTCTTGATGTCAAAGATCAAAACAAACAACAGCGATTTTGATCAAGTGGTTTCCGATTTATACAACAACAAATAAATAACAAGGACTTTGTTTATCCAAAACGTTGTGTATCCAAACCAAGAAATAACCAAAAAAATAGGTTTATCTTTGTTGTATTTGAAGGTCTAGAACAAGAAATCAAACATAATAAGAACAAGAAAACTAACCAAATAAACAAACCTAACACTTTACGAATTCTGGAACTTGAATGTAATCTTCAAATAACCAAACCTGGATCAATCTCTGAATCGTGAAACACTATCAGATAAACCTATTTCGCGGGTTACTCGCGATTGATTTATCGGATTAGACAGAGATTTCTAGATGGAGTCAAATTTGTTTGAATCTATGATGTTTCTTTTTGAAATTTTTTGTAACCGTATGTTTCTTCTTCTTCCTCTGTTACTATACCAGAAGATAAAAATCACCAGAAGGTCAAAGGGGCAGTCCCTTTTCTTTCCTTTTTAATTTGATCGACAAAACTGCAAGAGAAATACATCCCTTGGTCAAATTTATTTTATGAACCAACTGCTACTTAGTTGAGCCCAAATCCAATATAATAATTCAATTTTCAATAAGCTCATAAAGCAACCCATTTATTATCAAAACTAATAATATAATATAATTAAAACCAAATAACATTTTGAATTAAATCGAGCTTGCACTCCCGCGACACCTAACTCGTTTAATCTCTGATATTATTTTTTCGATCAACAAGTTAATCCAATACACTAAAATACTTGTTGATAACACTAAAATTACCAACATCCAATGCTCGGGTGGAGATACAGGGTTATGTCTGTCATTTGATTGTGTTTGATGGTGATTCTCTTCTTATTTGGGTAAGATCATATCTAAAGTTCTTTAATTGTATGAAACATATCATTGTATGATGTAGGGTTATTAGCAACCTACGATGGAAAACAATCAATATTTGGTGCTTAGTCTAGATAAATGTCTGTTAAAGTTTGTTAATCAAATGCATTGTATCATTAAGGTTCAAGCCATACTGTTTTTATAATACTTAGGAGGATTAAAATAGTAAATTATGGTGTAATTGTATTGCAACATCATATTATTGATTGTTATTTTGTTATATAAATAATGTAGCTTCCATTGGATTAAAAGGGGAAACTTGCCAAAAAGGAAGTTGTACCTATTCTTGTTGCTAATCATGTATCATACATTTATCCAATTTTCTTTTTCTATGAATTATCTCCAACAATTGTTACAGCTGAGTCGTATGATTCCATGCCATTTATTGGAGTTATGATCGGAGCAATGCGGGTAGCTATTTAATGTTTTATAAAATCATGACTTTGTTTCATTAATTTTGATTTTCTTTGTTGTGCTTTTCTTTTTTTTCAGGTGATATATGTGAATTGATTCTCATATCAATTACAATAGCAGGTTGTACATGAAATAAAGGTAAGCGGCCTTCGTTCCTTATCTTTCTTTTCATATATTATTTAGTTTGTTGTACAAATAGCAAATGTGGTTTACTAGCTTCAAGCTATCGCCTTTAAGTTACTATAAGTCATGGGTAAGTTGTAAATATCACATACTATGGTGCTTATAGTCATATAATTATTATACGAAGTCCTTGTATATAGTAGTTGAAAATAGGTCATTTGATTTCTCCCGATCATAATATTTACCAAAAGAAAACGCCTGCATTCAATCGATACATAGGAAAGTTATTAGAATTTAGAAACGTATATTTGTAAGGATTTAAATGCAGAAAAACACCTTAATTAACAAATATGCTCGAGTTAAAGTTTGTAGGTTATCCTTATCTAAATTATACACAATGCTTGTATCTTTTGCTAGCTAAATATACCTACAAATAACCAATGCATGTTGTATAGTAACATCATTGTAATAACTTAGTTAACCCTCGACAGTGTATATAATCTGATTTTTTTCTCAATAACTTTTGTTTGTCAGTTTGTTTTACTATATTTATATTGCACGTGCATGTGGTAATAATATTTTCTAACTATGTTTCAATCTCCATAAATGATCTGTCGCAACTTCATACATTTCTTTTTATCGTACAATCACGTCGCAAACAAGCGGGTAAAGGATCATCGTAACTTCATATGTTTCATTTAATTGTACGTCCCGTCGCAACGTGCGGGTACAAAAACTTGTTTGACTTATTGTACAATAGTGATGGCTCGAGATGTATATTTTCAGAAAATACAGTACCAACTAAAAAATAATTTAGTTGCATCTTCCGGTGAAATAGATAGAGATTATCATTACTATGTTTAAGATTGTTTTTTCAATGATTATTACTTGATTTGGAATCTAATTTGGATGGATGATGGAATTACATATTTGTTTTTATGTTGCACTAATGATTGCTTGACGATTTGGATGAATTCAAACATTCTAATTCTTTTTCATTCAAGTGTGATTGTTACAATTTATTTCAATTTGTCGTTCTTCATAAGAACAAATATTAATAAAGTTATATTTTTTTTCTCACTTTTATATACAGTTTGCACTATGAGTTATGAATTAGGATTTTATTGAGAACAGTTTTGCATATCTATTTTTGTCATATATGGACTATAATTTAACCTTGTTTCCCCAATTGACTTATTAATTTGGTTGATCTAAGTTCTAACTCCAAATCTTGCTATGAGACATTTTTGGTATTTAAAAAATTTTGATGTTTTTGAAATAATTTTATTATTAAAAAATAACATATTAATTCTTATATAATTATACTCATTATAATTTAATTTATTTTGTTATTCATGACATATTAATTAATGAATCATATTTATTTGTAGTATAGATAATTAATGAATCATATTTATTGGTATTTAAAATTTTTGATGTTTTTGAAATAATTTTATTATTAAAAAATAACATATTAATTCTTATATAATTATACTCATTATAATTTAATTTATTTTGTTATTTAATGACATATTAATTAATGAATCATATTTATTTGTAGTATAGATAATTATTAAAATTCAAATTTCAAATATATAGATTTTCTTAAAAAAAGCTACATCACAAAATTTAAAAACAACACTACTAACTTAGTTGTTGCTTTCTACTTTACGTCACCATAATGAATAACCTACAAACATCATACACACACTACAAACCCCAACAACCACAACAAGGCGATAAGACAGACGCACCTGCTGTGAAGCGCGAACATTCTTACAAGTAAGTATAAAAGTATATCACCAAAAATCGATTCCTGGATGTAGTTGGATGTGTTTATTGGTGAAAGCATAGAAGGATCTCCTATCAATAAAGTTAAAGCAAGTTTTCCATAAAGAACAATTAGAATAAATTAAATGAATCAATGTTATTATTCTATCTATTTATTTTCTCTTTTCTTTAGAATAGTTCGAAGATATTTGGTGTCAAGGGAATATTTTAGTAGTAGAGATGTCTCCCTCACTTAAAATATAATTGATTTAAATCTCACTTGATATATATAGTAAAGTTTACTGAATTAAATTAAAGTTATTTTGATCCATAAAACAACTTAAATATTTCAAGATGTAAATATAGGCGTTCAATAAAACTAAAATAAGAATCGTTTAGCAAAAGTAAGAATGGTATGGTATTTGAACAAAATTAGTTTTCATATTTACGAGTCTATCATAAATCAATAAAACAAATTTAAATTTACAACTTATCTAAACCCATAAAGTAAAGTTGAAAGGCTTCCATATATAAGCAATTTAAAAGGATAAAAACTAAACAAATAGGCTGGTAAACCCGAAAAAAAAAAGCTGATCGAAAGTCGATATATTTGCAAAGAAAGAAAGGTTATTAGCGTTTTTATGTTGGGTTGGGGTCGCATACCTTTCTTCCGAATTTCCCCCAAACCAAAACGTGTTTCTCCACGGCGCCCTTTTCTCTCTCTAAACCTCGCTTCATCATCATTCACAATTTTAACATCCGATTCCCGATTTTGCTTACTCATTCCGCCTTCTTCTTCAGGTACCCTAATCATCATCATCTTCTTCTTCTTCTTATTCTGCCTTTTTTGCTTTCACCCGATTCTATCTGCTCTATTTTTGTCGGTGGCTCTATGCTTTTATCTCCTTTTTTTTCATATAATTTTATTACGCATTGACCTGCAATGCAGTCCTTCCGCTAGGGTTTGGGTTTTGATTTCGGTGATTTAGGGTTTGGTTTCTAGGGTTTTTTCCTTGTTTTAATTTGTTTGTTTGGTATGTTTGTTAGCTTAGGTTTTGTTATTGTTGGGGACATTGCGATGCAATTGGTTGGTGTGCTTGATTGATGGTGTTCAGTTTCTTCTCGTGCTAGATAGTAAATCCTTCCATATTCCCCTAAAGTTTTTGATGGCTAGGTACGTTTGACAAGATGGGTTTACTTGATGAACAGTATGCACAAAGCCTAGATAAAAGATTTGATTATGTGTGTATGCATCTTTGTATGTATATGTGTGTAATAGTGTATTGTACAAAGAGATAAACTTGGAATGTAATTGGGGAAATTGATGCATCGATACCCCGTACGCACCATATGTATGTGCAGGGATTGTCTGATTTTACGCATACATGTTTAGTTTTAGTGTTTTTGTTGTGTCTTTGGTGTGCAGAGTAAAAATATTGCACATCTAGTTTTGCAACTTATTTAACCACTGTTGTTGATCAAAGTACACGTAAACGTGAACCTACCTTGCTTTGGTGAAACCATTAAGTGCCATTACCGCACATGACAATTGGTTTGGTGCTAAGCGGTGGTCATTACTCATAAATTGATTCAATTAGCTAAGAGATAATACTTGTAAAATTTACCCAATGTATTTGTTTCTTCATTAATTTGTATTCTGTCAATTCCGGTAGATATCTGATGTACTTATAATCATTCAACATTACTTAAGCTCTCGTTTCCTCTCATAAAAGGTATTTCAAACATTGATTGATCTTTCATGACTTCACAATTTACATATTAATCATATGAATTATAGGATGCATAACTTATTATAACATGACACTGCTAATTGAGTTTTCTGATGCATATATGTGTTTATGTATATATATACTGACATTCTAATATTCTCTAATTTGTTAAACTTGAAACGAAATTTTATATAATGACGCATGAATCAAGAAAATATTTTACATGTATGTTTTTAACTTTTATTGTAGAGCAGGGATGGTTGTTGTGAAGCTTGCTGATCGTTTTTAGTGCTTGAACCAATTAAAGTCATATTGCCACTTTTCAATGCATGAGTTGTTGATGGCCAATAAGGATTCTGAGATTTTACCAGCAGAAAATGCACACTACCCTGCTTGTGACTTTAACAATCTTGTTTCAACTATGGAGTCTAATTATTTAGCTGATGCATTAACAGTTTACCTAGAACCACGTGATCCATTTCCACCTGAGTCATGTAACAATGTGGACAAACCGCATATTTGTAATACAGATGCCGTTGTTGAGCCTTCTAACTCTAATGTATTAACTGAATCTTCTGATTTGGGAGACCCTTATGGCAAAAATAATGGAAATAAAATTAATGAAAATAAACATTCATCCAATCGAAAAAGCAATCACAAGAGTTCATCGAACCAGAAAAACGATACCAAGGTGGCTGCAAGAAAAAGCAGAAGAAAATCTGGAAAGAGGCCAATGGTAGATTTACTTGCTGCATTTGTTGGAAGAGGGCAAAGAAGTAGGTTGGGCAGACGTGCTCGTCCTTCAGCTTGGGGATTCGTAGGAAAAATTGATGAAATTTTTAAGCAAAATGCAGAAAAGAATGTGGGTATAAAGGGAAGAACGGTTCATAGGGGAGGAAAGAGGAACAATGATTCTGTGAATAAAAGCATACAAAATACACAAGGTGAACCTAGAGCGGTAAACAAGGGTCTTCTTTTGAAGCTTAAATTGGGGCCAATGGCTATTCAAAATTGCCAACTTAATACTATTCCTGATATGGAAAAAGATCTTGAAAGTTACAGGGAGGTTAAGTTAGAACCTTCTAATTTACAAAGTAATATAAAAGAAAATCATGAAAAAGAGGTTTATACGGCTTCTAATGAGAATCTCGAGAAAGGGTCTGTATCATTAAAATCACCTGTTATTGAAGTGTGTCTTGCAGATAAGGAAAGAATTGAAAACAGGTGCTTAGATCCTGGAACTTCACCTGACTCAGAAGTCATTAATGTGATTCCAGATACTCAAATTAATGGAAATATTACAGAAGAAGTTAGGGTTTCTTCAAAAGATTGTAATTCTCATCAATCAGATGATTGTGGTGTTGCAAGTGGGATTCCTAGTCCAGAAGTTGTTAATGATGTTTTATCATGTGAAAAACTAGTTAAAGGATCATGGCCAAGTGTGCCATCCATGTCAGTAATTAACTCTAGCAGGGAAGGATGTCCATTGGGGATAATGGCATCATTTCATCAAACAGAAGTTAGGGTTTCCATGGACACATTAACAGTTGAAAGTGGCATGAAAGCTGATCCTAGCATTGCTGGGATAGAGTCAGTGGAGTCGAGATCCAATGGTCAACGTCTTCAGAAAAGTTCAAAGTCAAAATCTTCTGTAAATAAGAACAGAACCAATTGCCAACAGAAAGCATCGCCGGCTAAGTCAACTGCAAAGGGAAATATTAATGAGAAGAGTAGTAAAAACCAGACATTCTGTGATACAGAAAATCACCTGATAAAAGGTCTACTTTTTATTTAACATTTTTGTATTTTTTAGATATATGTTACTTTTTATTCGTTAATTATGGTTCTAAGGTTTAGCTGTATGCTGTAGGAAGTCTTGAAACGGATGATCCTAGAGGACTAGAAGAAGGTTCCAGAAGCACTGGTGGACTTTTATCCAGCTCAACTATGGCACCACGAAGTGCTTGGGTGTGCTGTGATGACTGCCATAAATGGAGACGTATATCAGCTATACTCGCAGATTCCATTGAGTCAACAGAATGCAGATGGTATAATTTTTCTACTTAATTTCAGTAATAAGATTTAATCAGACATTATTAATAGTTTTTTACTGCTATAATATGAAGGATTTGTAAGGACAACATGGATAAAGATTTTGCAGACTGCTCAATTCCACAAGAGAAGTCAAATGCTGACATTAATGAGGAGTTGGAGTTATCCGAAGCATCTTGTGAGGAAGATGCTTGTAATACTCGGTTGAATTCTAGTCAGTTGGCTCCAAAGCAGCCTACAGGTACTCATTGTTGTAGTCATGCCATGAATGGCAATTTTTCGAGTGCTTGAATTCATGAGCTAGAGGTGGAAAAGTGGGCGGTCAGGTAATAAAAAATGGTTGAGTCAAAATTGGTGTTTTGTTTGGTGCATGTCAACTTGGGTCGGGTTGGGTCAACCCACAAGCAGTTTGTTCAGTTTGTACACAATTAATGGGTTAGGTATTATTTGCAAATATCATGTTATTACAATTGAAATCCAAGTTCTTTCAATAATGTGATAGGAGGTTTCATGCATATGAGTACACTGGATAATGGATGAATTTTGACTGACCCACTTGGCATGTCTTCATTTGTTATTTAAATATGTAGCTTAACACACCTGACCGGCTGCAAATAAAAATGTAGCCCAAAGCTATTCATTTCTTGGTAAATGGGTTTATAACTTGATATTGCCACCTCTACTTCACATCATTAATAAGCTAGTTTTAAGCAGTGAAATTTCTAAACCCTGTTGCAGATCCTCCACAACCCTCGTGGAAGCTTATTAAGACGAACATGTTTCTGCATCGCAATCGTAAAAATCAACCCATTGATGAGGTCGGATTATTTGTTTCTTATAAGAACTGTTGCTGTGTAAATGATGAAATAATGGCATAATGCTTGTATAGTAAACTTTATGGTAATGTGTTCGCTAAAATGTGTATTCTTCATTAATGCCTGTTAGGTTATGGTTTGCCACTGCAAACCTCCAATAGATGGCCGCATGGGGTGTCGTGATGAATGCCTTAATAGGATGTTGAATATAGAATGTGTAAAAGGAACATGCCCATGTGGAGATGTTTGTTCAAATCAACAGGTTTTTTTTTTCAAATATTTTAAATGGTTTTTTTGATACTTCTTTTTTTCTCAAAGAGGTTACTACACTTAGATATATTTATGGCTGTAGTTCCAGAAACGCAAATATTCTAAATTAAAATGTGTCCCATCTGGAAAGAAGGGTTACGGGCTTCAGTTGCAAGAGGATATTCCCAAAGGAAGGTTCCTTATAGAATATGTTGGTGAGGTAATATCAAATATGTCGTATTTGCTTGATTTCATATTTTTCTTTTTGTTTGATATCATAGTTTCCAAGTATATCCTTTTAATTCAAAATTTGATTTTTGTAGGTGCTTGATATGCCTGCTTATGAAGCCCGACAAAAAGAATATGCTTCAAAGGGTCATAAGCACTTCTATTTTATGACATTGAATGGCAGTGAGGTTTGTTGGTTTCTAAGCCTTTTACTTCACCATTATAGTTGAACTGTTCATTTATAATCTCAGAAGTGGAAAAGAGGAAAAAAGTACAAGTCATATATGTAGTAACTAGGATGTAAAAACTAAAAACCAAATTCAGGATATCATCTGTGTGCTTATCCTGTGTTTATTGCGCTTTGTAGCTAATATGTAGGGGAATGTTTTCTAAGTGTGCATAATGTCTATCTGTGAGTGTCATTCTTCTCATCTGAATAGTTGATCTAGGAGCAAGAATTCAAACCAGAATCCTTTTATCAAGAAACCAACCTTTTTGGAATGTTTGACCTTTATTGGCATATCTGTAATCTATTTCTTAATATTAAATTCTTGATATAATGGCTTCAAGTTGTCTGTGAGCATTGACATTCTCACCTAACTTATCACTTTATTCATACATATAGGTTCATTTACTTTTTTTGTATCTGGGATTTGAGGAGAATATGTAGGCATGGAAAAAAGCGTATATGCAAAATGGACAACAGAAATGTGAATATGCATCTCTTGAAACAAAAATTTAAAACTCATGACAATCGATATACTACCCATGAGTATATACACTTGTTGGATGGAAGAAGTTATGACATAAATCAACAAATGATGTTGAATATCCTAAAGCTAATGAAAAGACTTTATCGTAATATTTTATTGTTTGATGTTCATTTTTATCCCTAATTTTAGTTGGAGTGTTTCAACTTGTTGAACAAAGTTTAATTATAGTATTATTCACATGCTTTACTTTTCATTCCTTGTTTCAGGTAATAGATGCTTGTGCTAAAGGAAATTTGGGTCGTTTTATAAATCACAGCTGTGAACCAAATTGTCGCACTGAAAAGGTTTGTATAAGGACTTAGCACAATGTTTTTCATTTGTAGTGTTTGTATATCGTATGCATTTTACTGGATATGGTTGTATATCATATTCATTTTATCTATGTATGTGCTTGACTGATATAGCTGAATAAATATTTCGTCCTTTGGCGTTCTTTTAGAGTATAAAGTTAAGTAATTAACATGCTCAATGTGTATTTGAAATTCAGTGGAAGTTATATACTTGAATGCATTTTATTAGAATACTGAGTTGTCCAATCAACATGCTCATTGGCTAATTTTAAACTCCATGCTTACAGTTATATGTTAAATTTGCCAGCATGACCATTTACTTTATGTTATTTCTAACCAGTGGATGGTGAATGGAGAAGTTTGCATTGGACTCTTTGCAATTAGGGATATTAAGAAGGTATGTACTTATTTTACCGTGTCTTTATTTTTCACTCAAATTCAATGCCAAAATGCTTCATATTATTCAAAATGTCACCGACACTTTAATTCAGTAACTTACACTTAAACATTTTTATTCAGGGGGAAGAACTGACATTTGATTACAACTATGTAAGGGTTTTTGGGGCTGCTGCTAAAAAATGTGTATGTGGGTCATCTAGGTGTCGGGGCGTTATTGGTGGTGATCCACTAAATGATGAAACAGTTGTTCTGGGTGATTCTGATGATGAATACCCTGAACCCGTTACATTCCATGAGAACAATACAAATAAGTTGGATAATGTAGTATCTGTGACAGGGATTGCTGAAAGTAATTTCACAAATGATGAAGAAAACAATCAAAGTCCAGATTCTTTGTTTGTCACGGATGAGACAAATGATGATCCTGCCGTTCTTAATGAGTCTACGGATAGAGACGTTTCTTTTGAAAGGTCTTCATCTGCCTCATCAGCATCAGAAAGTAAAACAGAGCATACCGAGGGACTATTGCCATCTTCTGTTCAACCACTTGATACTTCTTTAAAAGTGAAGAGTGAAATTAAAAAACAAAATGAAACTATAACTTCAGTTAACTTGTTACTGGAAGATGGTGATTCAGTGAAGAAACCTAAAGCTCACACAAATAACAAAAAGTGTACCATTTTAAAGCCAAAATCTCGCTCAAAAGTAAATTCTCCATCATCAGCAGTGAAGAAAGGAAAATCCAAAAATAAGCAAACTGAAATAGATACCAAGCCACCTGTAGTGCCTCAAAAACCCAAAAAACTAGTGGTTGATAACTTGACTGGTCGATTTGAAGCAGGTAACTGATCTTTCACTATTTATAAATTTTTTTCATCTTTTAACATGATCAAATGTTAATATTTTCTACTTGATATCTTGCAGTTGAAGAGGCACTCAATACTCTCTTAACTAAAGGGGGTATAAGCAAACGAAGAGTAAGCATTCGAGTTATTTTGCATTGTCTTTTTTTTTTCCTTATTTGTGTTTATGTAAAATTTTTATATTTTTTTATCATTTGATGTATTTCTTAAAGGATGCTTGGAAAGGATATCTGACACTCTTATGTCTAACTGCTAATGGCGGCAATGGGGAAGGGATTCAAAGGTTATTTTTGAGATCTTTTTATGATGTTCACATTATTTTTTATAACAAAGTAAATACTGAAGCTTTGAATGTTACTATATTAGCAATCGAGACCTTTCTATGATCCTTGATGCGCTCCTGAGAACGAAGTCTCGAACAGTTTTGCTTGACATAATCAACAAGAATGGTATAGTTAGTATTGCTTATTATATATTTGTTATTGACACATGCTTTTTTTCTGTTGATTCTTTATGATTTTGTTTATTTTATTTTATTTTTTCACTTTACAGGTTTGCAGATGTTACACATTTTACTGAAACGTTATAGAAAGGTGTTCAATAAGACTCCAATACTGCGAAAGCTTCTCAAGGTAAATTTAACAAAGTGTGACAATGTAAGAAGCCCAAGTTGTTGAATGACTAAAAGGGGCTATGATCACATATTTCATCATTCCTGTGATCTTTTTAAATTTTGGAATTTTTCATGAAGGTGTTAGAGTATCTGGCTGAAACAAAGATCCTTACATTGGATAATATCTTAAAATCTTCTCTTCCTGGTGTTGAAAGGTCTGAACAAATTAGTTTGTTACTTAATTTGTAGTACATCTTTAGTTTTGTAGTGTCAATATGTGGGCCCTTTTAACAGTTTGTTGTATTCCATGGTATACTTAGATGTGGCAATTTTGACCCAAATCACTATGAATGGGACTATTTGGGTTATGTTTTAATTCAGTCGAAGCACATAGGGTACACTTATCTGAAAGAGGAACGGGTCAAATGAGTTAGAGGATTTCCCGAAGTGTATTTGTAATGCACACACCTTCCTAACCCGTTTTGTTTAGAATTCTATTTGTAACCATACTAACACACTTGTTCATATTAATAAATAAAAAATGGACAATAAGATGTTTGTGGATCATGCAAACCAGACGCGGTCTGTTTTGACCTCTAGTAGAAAATGACTTGTTTTCTTCCCAACTAGTTACTTAATATGGTCATCCTACCCTGCCATCTTGCCACCTGTATACTTAATCATCTGGCAGATATGGCACGTTCTTGTAGCTTATAAAAGGTGTGATCTGCTGTATGCCTTCTAGATGCTCTGTTAGTGGAGTTCTCGTGGATTAGTTGATGGCACTTAATATTTTATTTTGTTATCATATGCAGACACAAACTATAATGTTTTTAATTTTGATTTTTGCTGATGCCTTTAATTTTGTATTCGTTTTGCTTTTGATGATGCTTTATAGTTCAGTTAATTCGCTTTCAGATTTTTGCACATTTGAGCAATAACTTTGTAGTATATGATTTCTTGCATGTATATGATGCTTTCCTTTCTTTTTTTTTTCAGCTTCAAGGAATCAATTTTGTCATTGACTGAGCATGCTGACAAGGAGGTACATTTGAAATTGTTTTGTTTTGTTTTGTTTTGTTTTGTTGTGTTGTTATATTTATACATATACCAGTAAATTCACCTGCGCGATGCTGCATGAAATTACACAAAAAATGCCTCGAGTAAAAAAATGAACTTGTAACATGCAAAATAATTTCAGCTACATTATTATAAGAATGATTGCCGAATTTATCATTCCGTTGGACCATTAAAAGAAACAATAATGACGATAATATTAAAAAATATAGCAATAAAATAAATATAGTGAATAGTAATAATAATAATAAAGCCAATATATACTAATAATTTAATAATAATGAATAGTTAAAAATAATGATAATCAAATCAATAATAAATAACAATAAACCTAGATCATGATAATAATAGTTTGAGTAAAAATAACATCAAATATAAATTAAAATAAGAGTAAATTACTATTTTGGCCCCTGGGGTTAGGGCCATTTAACTCTATCAGCCTAAAAAGGAATTTTTTGACATATCAACCCCTAACGTTTCGTTTCTTAACTCTTTTAGCCCCTGACACTAACTTTGTTAACTTTTTTCTGTTAAGTGTAAGAGCATTTAGGTCATTTTCACCTTAAGGACTGTTTATGTAAATTTTAAAGCTTTAGGGTTATTTATGCACATTTTTAAAATCGCCATTCTACCCCTGTTAATAATAATCATCATCCTCCTCCAACGCCATCATCATCAAACACCGGCCATCACAACACCGCCAGCCACCCTTGCACGCTGCCGGAACCACAACCTGACCCATCATCACCTTTCACCATCACCAACCACCATAGCCAACATTGACCGTCTGACCTGTCACCACCATTCACCATCCAACTGCCATAGTCATCATTCAGATCTGCATAACCATCACCATCCAACCTAGATCCAATCACCACCACCATCATCATACCACCCTAACCATCGCCTGAACCACTGGTGACCACCATCGCACAGGGGGGGGGGAGAGAGATTACAGTGGTGGTGGCGGTGAAAAACGATGGTGGCGGCGGTCAAGGTTTAAAAGTACGGAATTGAGCCTCGAGGCGTTTTCCCTTCGCCTCATGATGCGTAAGCCTCGAGGCGTTTTCCCTTCGCCTCATGACGCATAAGCCTCGAAGGCGAACTGAGGCGTTAGCTCGAGGCGGAATTAAAAAATAAATACAAAAATTATATATCTTATAAAAAATAAAATACAGACTAATTTCATCATAAGATTCATCAAAAACATCAAAAACCACACATTAAAAAGACATGGAATGTTTGAACCTGACATAAAAAGTCTAAAACACCGAAAACAAAGTGTAAAACCCCCTGAGGCGCCTTGAGGCGCACCTGAGGCGCAGCCTTTCTCTCCGCCTCAGCCATATGAGGCGCACATACAAAATAACCCCCTGAGGCGCCGCCTCAGACTCTTTTTCTGGGCGCCTCGCCTCGAGGCGCGCGCCTTAACCATTTTTTAAAACCATGGCGGCGGTGAAAAATGATGGTGGCGGCGATGGAAACTCATGAGAGAGGTAGCGCTAGCGGTGGTGTGTGTCATCGGTGCAGGCGACAGTGAAGAATGGTGGTGGCGTAGATGTGTTGGTATGATGGTTGTGGAGATAGAGAAGGGTGACGGTGGATTACCCAGATCTAGAGGTCATGGTGTATGTGTATAAGGAGAGGGGTGCGCCGGTGGCGGTGGTTTGTCGGTAGTGGCGTGCCGACAATGCTTCAGTTTTGCACGGAGAAGACGATGAGTAAGGGATGGGTGGGTTAGGTTTTGAAATATGTTATGGTGGTGGTGTGTGGTGGTTGTATTTGTAATTTTAAAAATGTGCATAAATAACCCTAAAGCTTTAAAAATTTACATAAACAGTCCTTAAGGTGAAAATGACCAAAATGCCCTTACACTTAACAGAAAAAGTTAACAGAGTTAGTGTCAGGGGCCAAAAGAGTTAAGAAACGAAACGTTAGGGGTTGATATGTCAAAAGATTCCTTTTTTGGTTGATAGGGTTAAATGGCTCTAACCGTAGATGCCAAAATAGTAAAGAACACAGCATAGGGATCAGATAGAGAGGCTCCACCCAAAGAGACCTCTGGCTCAATAACTTCATGTTACTCTCAGTTTTAGCGTACCAGAAATCATACATGAACAACCAATATCATAAGATAGCAAATACCAAAACCATAGCGAATGCAATCACATCTTAACAAGCATCTTAACATAAATTTATTAGTAGCAGAAAGCAAAAGACAGAAAAAGTCCTAAAGCGAAAGTCGGTAGGATTAGAAGGATTAGAAGCACGCTTAAGCTTAAAGGCACAAATCTACCACCGAAAGTGTATGATTGCAAAAGCTATATTATTGCATAATGTTATAAAATTTTCAATATAGCACTTTAGGAGGTAGGATGCAATTATAAGATGTTCTTGGGAGACTTTCAACCCATTTGTCCAATTTTCTTTTTACTTAGATTACATCGAGTTACCCACTTGACATGTTAAAGATCAAACAAATCTGAATTGACCCATTTTACCCACCACCTGATTTATTTCTATGGCTGTACAACAGGTCCATCAAATTGCAAGAAATTTCCGTGATAGGTATATTCCATGGTCTGCCCGAAGAGTCAATCGGGCAGAAAGGGACACGGACTGGATGGAAGTTCAACAAACTTCCAACTTCAAAAGTTCCCCGTTGCAACAAAGACGGCCTTCTGAAGTTGCAGATAACTCTATCAAACAGTCGATTAGTCCAGTTGAAGGACCTTCTGCATCATCTCTCAGTAGTTGCACTGATGGGACCCGGATTCGAAAACGTAAAAGTCGGTGGGATCAGCCTGGTGATGTGGGACCTGATATACAGCTTCCATCAAGTAAAGAATTCAGGTCAAACACATGTGCAAGTGAAAAACAGCAAACCAATGGTGAAAATATGGATGTGGATGCTCCTCCTGGATTTGCTCCACCTTCCACCGCTACTCACTATTCTAAAACCGTCATGGGACAACCACAAGACAGATACATTTCACGGTTACCCACTGCTTTTGGGCTTCCATGCTCTCTTCTTAAAAAGCTAGGGACACCTAGCGGTAAAGGTGCACCTTCAGAGAGCTGGATTGTTGCTCCAGGAATGACTTTTCACCCTTTTCCACCTTTACCCTTGCACCCCCGTGGTGAAAATCCTCATGTAAAAGGAGAAGAATCATGGCTTGATTGCGATTTTCAAAGGGATAGGAACCCTAATACCCTTGGTAGGAGATACTTTAAGCAACAAAAGTGGAATTACTCCAGACCAGGTGGTAGTCAACAATGGAACCCTAACAAGTATGGGCCTGTGGGTTTCAGAGGCCCAAACCAAAACCATCCAGACATGGGTGTTGGGTATGGCGGGAATGAAGACAACGGTCCTTACACTTCAGGAAATAGTTATTATCATCATAATCATCATCAGCAGCAGCAGCAGCAGCAGCCACATCACTGATCTTATAGGAGGGTATCTATGATGGTAATTTGTTATTTGTACTTGGTAAAACAGTAGGTGACTTGAGAAAGTGGGTTGGTTATTTTGGTGTTTGTGGGTTCAACTTCACCTCAATTATTTTATTGAGCTAAAGTCACAGTCGTTACAGATGGCTATGCCTGCTTGGGTACAGATTGATTATTCTCCTCGAAGAGGTAAAGCTTTCATTGTTGAACTTTGACTGATATTGAGGTTTTATCAAATAAATTCATTTTTTTCATCAATTTTCATTTTTGCATCAAATCATCATATATTATCAGTGGTTTGACATCATTCATTAGTTGATTTTGTAAGTTTCGTGTGGGTCAAAAGGGGTCTGGTTTCTCCTACTCTTATAGTATTTTTGGTTTGCTGCTGTGTTATAATTAAACCTCATCTTTTACATTTTGCTCTCCTGTTCTCAATGATTCAATGAACTATTTTTATGTTTATTTTTAGATATGCTGGCTAAATAATCAATTCTTATTTCACTTGAAGTGAAATCAGTATCGCCAAAGGACCTTCGGTCGATAGTGTTGGAAATTGGAATAATTCTCAAAATTCTTATGGAAGAGAAATAGTGTAAATTTAGCATCAAGTGTAGATAGTGTGATTTCATAATGCATAAAATTTGAAAGCATTGGGTCTGTTTAATTTTGGTGTTTATGCAGTTCGATAGTTCTATTAGGAAATGCCTTGCTCATCGGTCAACTTTCAATCTGGTCATTCGATAGGTCTTTTTTATTAGATTGGTGACTCATCCGTGTGCCTCCACTCTTAATCTACATAACTTTTTAACTTATCTCAGGTTAGAATTATCTTTGATTATTACATTTGGACTAACTACCAATTCAAGTGGCATTTGATGGTTGTTGATAGCACAATTTAAAATAAAAAATCATACTACAAGTGAAAAATAGAAGATTCAACGTTGCTTGTAAGTTGAAAGAAACGTGATTTTGTTTTGTGTTTAGTTTGTTTATGTTGTATTAGACTTGAGCAGAGAAGCTGAAATTAGCCGTGAAGAGCAGTGTGATATCCTAACTTTCTTTTGTGTATCATATTGAGCATACTTTCTAATTGATTATTAATGAGATTTTTTAGTCATAACTATGCTGTTTTAGCATGAACTCAATTTGCAATTTGAGATTTAATTATTTAAAACTTGTTTTAGTGATCATGCATGTTCGGAGTTATAAACCATATCTTTCATCAAGTGGATCTTTATAATTACTAAATTATACTTTGTTTGGTTTCTAAGAGATGTATTTACAAGCATTTAAAAGTAAAGTCTTTTGTAAGTGATCACAAGCTAAACATGACAAACACGTAACATATTGGTGTGTTGATGAATCTTTATTGGCTAATTAGGTCTCAATAATTCAAACTTTTACATATTGACTGATAATAATCCATACTATTAATTTAACTAGTAACGTTTTTTACTTCATTTTTATTACTAATGTCAATCCTATTAGCATAATTATCACACACTAACACTTGATTTGTATTTATTTCATGCTCGATTTAGTTTTTGTTTTTTTTCATTTCATTCATAGTGATTATTGTGGATAAAATCGAGAGCAAATCAAGTGTAAATATTTGCTAATTATGTTACTGGTACCGTTGTTGGTAATTGAAGTAAAAATTGGAAGTGTCACCGGTTAAATTAATATTTTGAACTATTACCTGCCAATAAACAATAGATTGGATTATAAAACCCTTATTTGTCATCTTTATGCCAAAGAACTTGTATACATTTTAACTTGAGAATTATTGTTTTAGTTCTTAACTTGTATACAATAGTTTGAATTATTAACATTTGTTCTTAACAATTTGTTAAGCACTTGGCACGAGCGATCAACTTTGGACCATACATCGAGTATTTTATGCTTCTGTCTAATATTACTTGAATGGTTTGCTCTTATTGGTTTCCTTTTGATCATCTTTATGGATAATTGGATAATGTATAAGACGGATGCTCATACTTTTATTTCATCAAACTATGTATTTCACATGATGACTATAATTGTACTAAGAGTGTTGATGTTGTTATCTTAGCTTTACCCTCTAAAGTGACATAACTTTCCCCTCTCCTCTCTCAATACACCCTCACCTCTCATTAACTTGGTTGATTTTTTAGTGACTTTGACATAACGATTGGCACACACCTTGAAACCTTAGGTAACTATGTTGGCGTCTACTTCTTACGTGCGTGCATTATATCATATACAACTCATTAACAAAATATAGTTTTTAACCTTAACCATTTCACAACTAAAAGTGTTAAACATCAATGAATGAGATAAAAAAATTAAAAATAAAATTGTAAGAACCTATAAGATTGAATAGTTATTTCTAATTTATGACAAATTTTAGTAAATCTATTAGATTGCTGACGATAAATCTATTGTAAGAAAAACTTATATTCTTTTTAATAATAAATAAAGAGTTACAGTTTGTTTATAATGGTTCGAGTGATATAAAGTGATCCAACTTATGTCTACTCTTTGAATCTTAAATTTTAACTAATAAAGATCACGACTTCCAAATCTTCTCTTGAGTACATTAGATATCACTAAACTTTTCAACTGTTGTTCTTTTATAGTGATCATTTCTATAGATTCTCTATAACATCTATACATAGCTATTCTTACTATTAACTGGTTCGAGTGATATAAAGTGATCCAACTTATGTCTACTCTTTGAATCTTAAATTTTAACTAATAAAGATCACGACTTCCAAATCTTCTCTTGAGTACATTAGATATCACTAAACTTTTCAACTGTTGTTCTTTTATAGTGATCATTTCTATAGATTCTCTATAACATCTATACATAGCTATTCTTACTATTAACAAGTGTTAATCTCCATTGATCTCGATACTTCCATTGTCCATTCTTCAGATTTGTTAAGCTCATGGCTAGATCAATTTGTAACCAGACTATGCATTGACCATGATGTAGCTGAAACGTGAGAGAGAGAGAGAAAGAGAGAGAGAGGGAGAGAGAGTGTGTGCGTGTGTGAGGGGAGAGAAATCTCATTTCATTGAATAAGCCTCAAATGAAGTTGTTTCAATCGGTTATAACCAACAAATCTAACCAACTTGCAACTTGTTACAGAAAGACTCTCCATAATACAAATGGTACTCTTAAACCCATCAACTCCTAACACATGTACTAATACCCTCCCCTTAACAAGTTTCTTGACCCCAAGAAAGGAGATCTGGAAAGGAAAGCTAAAGCTCGTCCAAATATTCTCAAGTGGCAACAACATCATCGGTACCAGACTAATGACCAATCACCTCAATAGCAGCCTTGTTCCTGCGTTTCACTAAACGCCTATGCAATAAAACAAAAATCATAATCTGGAAAGCTAGGTCATGCAAAATTGGGACTATCTTTGTAGGAGGCCCCTCAGCTGGTTTCAAAAGGGACACAAGGAAAACAACATCAGTTGGAACATCCAACCAATAAGGAACTTGACCAACACGCTCCAGAACAAGAAAAGAACAAAGTATTAAGGAGTCAATTTGGAATGCTTATGCATTCGAATAGAATTCTACATATAAGAATGCAAACGAAGATACATCTAACTCTCACCTCAAAGATGCGTTCAGAGCGATACTTATTAGCCTGTCGTTTCATACAATTCTGAGCTTTAAAGTGAGCATGACGCAACAGCTGAAGTGTGGCCTCACTCGTATGCATCATCATAT
Organism: Flaveria sonorensis; assembly: GCA_025506505.1. NCBI lineage: Eukaryota > Viridiplantae > Streptophyta > Magnoliopsida > Asterales > Asteraceae > Flaveria > Flaveria sonorensis. Next base: position 18,599,698 of record CM046425.1, on the reverse strand, counting down.
CAACATTAACAGCATTGGTATCACGTGGCAATTGGGAATGTGCAAAGGTAGGTCATATCCGTATAGTGCTTTAAATGGGTTCATCTGAATGACAGAATGGAAAGAAGTATTGTACCACCATTCTATAGCCAAACATCCCCTAAAGTAGGTTGCCCTATAAGCATTCAGTAGTTTTCGATACATCAATTAAGCATCTCAGTCTGGCCATCCCATTGAGGATGAAAAGTAGTTGATAAATCCATAGTAACCTTTTATAAAGCCATTAATTCCTGCCATCACTTAAGAGATTTTGCTCACGATCTGAGATAATAGACACTGGAAAACCATGCAACTAGTAGACATGGTCAAGAAAAAGTTATGCCACCACAACAACGGTAAAGGATGACTGAGAGCAATAAGATGGGCATATTTAGTTAAACGATTAACTATCACCAAGATGGTATCTTTCCTATTGGATTTAGGAAGACCTCCCACAAAATCCATGGAAAGATAAGCAAACATATCATTGAGCACTGATAAAGGCTGTAATAAACCCGGAGAAGGAACAATTTCACTTTTGGCTCGCATACATATATCACAATGTCGAATAAAGTGTCTTACCATCTTTGATAACCCACACAAATAGAAAATGTCATGAATCCATTAAGTAGTAGCATGCATATCAGAATGGCCACCCATAGGGAACCATGGAACAAAAGGATAATATCATTTTTGAATGTGAAATCAAAACTCACATAAAAGTTTATCTTTTTGTGCAAGGCATTGTTAACCAAAAGTAGTTAAGAACTGAGGTGCCTTGTGATAAGGAAGTAATCAACCTAGAGACATCTGGGTCCTTATGCCAACTGTCAGTCACCTTTTGCAATAAAACCGACTCAAATGGGACACGTTAATGGTGAAAACAGTATTCCCCTGGACCCCAGACAAAGCATCCACAACCACATTGATCAATTTCGAAGTATTAACCAAATAAAATGTTAAAATGTGTGTTCCTATTCACCTTAAACTAGTTAGGATAAGTAGGGTTCTCGATCATCGTGAAATTAGTGGTCTGTGTATTGTACTTTGATTTATAAAATAATGACTAATTAAACTATCAACTTACTTAACTATTGCCTCTTGGCTATAAAAATTGGATTTTGTAATGATTAACAAGTAAACTATGAAAACGAATTGCAAATAATGAAACTTGGTTAAGAAAACAATTATACGAAAGAGTAACCACTTCGGATCTAGGTTTGCTTTTCAGTAGTTGTTTAATTCAACTTCATGGAAAATCCTTAATAGGGATTCTGTACGTACGATGATTAAGTGATATCGATAATCAAGACTTAATAGGTCTTAATACACAATGCCAAATCGATTGGAAACCAAAACTTACAACCATATAATTTCCGGAAGATTAAATGATATTCAAATAAAAGTTCACCAAAATCATTGTTTAAATAACCAAAACACAAGTTAAACTTATAAAAGAACTTAACAGGTTCTAAAGTTTAATCCCAACGAAGTTAAACATAAACAAAAACCTAATCACACAAAACCTAATACCCGAAGTAGATCACGAGAAGATTAGCCGCTCATCGTTCTTGAATGATCTTCAAAACCATTGTTGATTTGCATTCCGGATGATTGTATCTTGTTTTGGAGAGTTGGAATGGTGAGAAAATGATCTAAGATCTCCCAAAATTCATCTCTAAATGTTCTAGGTCGAATAGGGGCCAAGTGGTGGGTGAAACCTAACAAAAACGCGGTTTTATAGGTGTTCCACGGAGGCCCTGGCGTAGGCTACGCCAGACAGCGTAGGCTACGCCAGACAGCGTAGCCTACGTTGGGGTACATTCTGCTAATTTTTTTCTTGAGCTGGCGTAGCCTACGGTGGCTACAGTAGGCTACGGTAGAAGCCTTTCTGCTGCACTTTGAATCCATCTTTCTTGACATCTCCAATGACTTGTTTCACCATGTAAGCTTTCAACTTGTTTGTTTTACCTACAAAATCACTTCCAACTCATAGTTAACCTATTCAACTTAATCACATGCATAAAAACGAATAATCATATGTAATATTTAACGTTTAGACACTTAAAATCTCATCCCAACACACACACATCACACATTCTCTTGTTTCTGCTTATAGATAATTTTGTACTTAATCACATGCATAAAAACGAATAATCATATGTAATAATTGACAATGGACACATCAAAAGGACTTACAGGTTTTGGGCTTAGGTTAAGGTAGGAATGATTGGCTGTGAGTGTGGCTAAAATATAAATTAAGGCAATACCAACTGTTGACATCCTTATTGACATACCTATTATTCAAACAAAGCAAAAACATGGGTTCATATTTAACCCATAACCAACAGTTCTCATCTTTCTTTTCTCTTTCTTTTTTTTTTCTAGTTTTTTTATTATTTTTATTTATTTATTTATTTTTTATCATAAATCTATATTGAAGCTAATTTGAATGTTATCAACAGTGGTAACTAAGTCACATTGGGTAAAATTCGATTTGGGTTTTAATGATATGGGTTTGTCAAAATAAACGGTTTAAGGCTCGAAAGTGGCTACTAGGAGGAATTTCAGGTAAAGTGGTGAAACACACAAATGGTATTAAAAGAAAAAGGAATCCTAGATTGTCTTTATCATCTATGTGCACTTATCAAATTCACCGTCTCAATATGTATCAACTCACACAAGTTCTAACACAAAGAATCATATGGCCTACACTCAACAATTGAAACAATTTTTATGTGAACTAACAATCTAGTAGCTTCAAAATCTCATCAAGAAGGAATTAGGGTTGCCGGTGTGTGCATGCTTTTATTACACCAATAGCCTGTTAACCCGAACTAGACAGTTCTTAATTTTTTCTAAAAACCTTGCGAACATCATTATTTTTGCTATCTTAGAATTAGACCATGACTAAGGATCCTTACATCAACCATGGCAAGAATCAATTGGTATGCTTGTCGTTTTCGTGTTCAACTGGATTGCTTAAAAACAATAAATTTTTTCCAAATTTTCCCTCATCCCCACACTTGAGATACATTGTCCCCAATGTATGGTATTTAAGTTAAATGTGTGATTTTTTTCTTCTTTTCAAATCAATTTATTCAATTAATCAACAAAAACAACTTTTCCAACCCGAACCGACCCAGACAAAAATATAACGATTATCAAAATAAACTACTTAAATAGACACATCAAACATAAAACATAAAAGTTAACTCCGGGTTGCCTCCCGATTAACGCTAAGTTTTAGGTCTTCAGCCAGACCATACTGCGACCACTCATGGTGGTCTAGTAGGATGCTTGACTCCGGTATTCTTCTAGTGATTCGGCAGTTCTTCAACTAGGTTGCATTGTGGCCCAAATATTAATGCCTCAACTTTGTCTTTTATAGGATCAAGTGGATCGCCAACTTTTTTCTTCATTTTAGGTTTCACATCTTTTGTTTCCATCTTTCATAATTGTCTCTTTCTTTTCTTTTAAATCCACCAATTCCTTCAAGCCCACATGCTTATCCCAATCATACTCAAAATCATTCTCAAAAGTGGTGTTCATGCTTACATGTGAAGTATAAGTAGGAACACACACGTTAGTCATATCTGCCATAAAAACTTTATCATTAACAAAATAATTAATCGACTTGGAAAATACATTAAAACATAACTTACGAGTTTCGTAAGTCATGTTAGTTGTTCTGTCCCAACAATTGATTTGAGCATTGGCAGTTGCTAAAAATGGTCGACCCAATATGACATTCGGTTGCTTATTCATTCTCAGTGGTACATAATCAAGCACCATAAAGTCCACGGGGTAGTAAAATTCTCCCAACTTGATTATAACATTCTTTACCATCCCCCGAGGACATTTTTAAGTCAACTCAGCAACACCATAGTGGTGTCAACTTCTTCTAAAGGACCGAAGTCATACTGATCATATAACATACCTGGCAAGATACTAACAGCTGCTTCATAATCCAAAACTGCTCTTTTTATCTTCAACATCCCTACTTTGATTGGAATGATGGGTGCACCTGGGTCACTCTCTTCCATCGTATCGGCTTTCTCTTCCATATCTACAATTTGTTGTGAAAAAGAAGTTAAGTCATTATCAAAAATTTCAGAGTCAGGAAGGATACTAATCGAATTGATATGAACATTTCTCATATTTTCTGTGTTGGTTCCTTGATGTTAAGGATTGACTGTGGTATCACTCGGTAGCTTTCCATGGTTCCTTTTAATTTGAGCAACATCCTCTAAAGTTGACCCACTTGTTTATTTAAGGCGTCATAATCCTTGTCCCTAATTTCATTTTCTCTCTTGTTGTCTTTCATATTCTCTTTCATCAGGTTCATCAAAGCATCCAACTTTGCATTTGTAGACTCTTCACCACCAAGTTGTCCAGATTGAGCATTACTTTGATAGTTGCATGATGAACTACCTTGTTGATCCCTATGATTGTAGTTTCTTTGATTGTTTCCTTGAGAATATAAAGTTCTTTGATAACCACTTCGATTATAATTCCCTTGTGCTTGGTTCTGATAAGCTTGACCACCTTGATTATTACCTTGAAAATTATGGTTCATCTGGTTTGAAGCATTTCCATACTAAAAATATGGATGATTCCTCAAACCAGGGTGATAAGTATTGGATTTCATATCAAACTACTTTCTCTCTCCATATACTTGATTCGCCTCTTCATGTTGACCTAAAAGCAACGGACACTTTGCACTTGCATGCCCCAGTTCACTACATTCATTGCATACATTAAATCCAACTGAAGTTATATCTTTAGTCCCCGCATGTCCTAACTTGGCCAATTGTCTTTCCAAAGATGCAAGTCTTTCTTTAGTCTCATAATCAATGGTAGTTGACCTTGCCAAAGCGGGCCTTGACCGTCTACTAGCCGAAGCTTGAGCTTTGGAATTCTTGCACATTTGTTCTAGGAATTCCCAATCCATATCTTCATGATTAGATAAGAATGTTCCATTACTTGTAGAATACAAGTATTTCCTTTCTTCCGGTGTTAGTCCATCTGAAAATGCCTTAATCAATTCCCACCTTTCAATACCATGATGAGGACACATACGGATCAACTCCTTGAATCTTGTAAACGCCTCATGAATTTGCTCACCCACTTGTTGTTGAAAAGATCGAATGGCATCTCTTGCATCACTTGTCTTTCCTATAGAATAATATTCATCCGAAAATATTTGTTGCATTTCTTGCCATATATGAATACTATTGTTAGGTAAAGTGAGGTACCACTGCTTCACACTGTCTTTTAAAGTAAATTGGAACAATCTCAATCTCACCTCATCTTATGTGAAGTGATTTCCACCAATAGTACTACATATGGCATCAAATTTAGCAAGATGCACATATGGTTCTTCTATTGCTGTGCCTCTAAATGTAGGGAGAATGGTGAGATAATGAGGGCGTACATCAAAAGCTCTTCCTCTACGATTTGGAGGTGCAATAGGATTTGGATTTTCAGAAATAGCCGGTCTGAAATGGCTATCCACACCTTGTACTTGAGCTCTTTGAGGTTTTCTTAGCTGATTGACATTATTATTAACCCTACCCCGTTGTTGATTGATAGGTGGTGCATTCCACCCATGTTGATCATTCCCTCAATTTTTATTTCCATTTTGTCCATCACCTCCATCGGAATTCCTATTCCAAGCATCATAATTTGCATCATTATAGGGTTCTTCACTGTTATTCTACTCATCTTCATAATTCTCATCACCCATGTGAACACTATGCATGCTTACATGATCAAAGTCATCTCCTTGATTGAGGTTATTTTGATTCATATTATTGTTGGGTGGTGGTTAATTTAGGTTGTTATTGCGGTTGTTATTTGGTGGTGGGGGTGGATTTGGGTTTTGGTTTTGGTTATTGGGAGGAGGGTTTGGATTTTGAGGTGGTTAGTTGTTTGGATTATCCATGTGAGTTGAATCAGACAAACTAGCAACTGCTTGATCAATAGCTTGTGAAATTGATGTAGTTGGTAACCCTGATCGATGCAAAACACGATTATACCTTGTTGATTTCTCTATCTCTGGATCGAATACTAGTGGTGATTTCCTACCCGAATATCGAGTATGCATGCAACCTGTCACCTGCACACTGAAAACACCAAGCGCAACACGAAAATAAAAACAAATAAAATAAGACAAGTAACAAAAAAGATTTTTTTAAAACAAATAAAATAACAAAACACCAAGCGCACCGATTCCCCGGCAATGGCCCCAAACTTTGATCGATGTCGAAGTACCAATCAAATAAAATATTAAAATGTGTGTTCCTATTCACCTTAAACTAGTTAGGATAAGTAGGGTTGTCAATACTCGTGGAATTAATGATCAGTGTATTGTACTTTGATTTATAAAATAATGACTAATTAAACTATCAACTTACTTAACTATTGCCTCTTGGCTGTAAAAAATGGATTTTGTAATGATTAACAAGTAAACTATGAAAACGAATTGCAAATAATGAAACTTGGTTAAGAAAACGATTATACGAAAGAGTAATCCGCTTCGGATCTAGGTTTGGTTTTCAGTAGTTGTTTAATTCAACTTCATGGAAAATCCTTAATAGGGATTCTGTACGTGCGATGATTAAGTGATATCGATAATCAAGACTTAATAGGTCTTAATACACAATGCCAAATAGATTGGAAACCAAAACTTGCAATCATATAATTTCCAGAAGATTAAATGATATTTAAATAAAAGTTCACCAAAATCATTGTTTAAATAACCAAAACACAAGTTAAACTTATAAAAGAACTTAACAGGTTCTAAAGTTTAATCCCAACGAAGTTAAACATAAACAAAAACCTAATCACACAAAACCTAATACCCGAAGTAGATCACGAGAAGATTAGCCGCTCATCGTTCTTGAATAATCTTCAAAACCGTCGTTGATTTGCATTCCGGATGATTGTATCTTGTTTTTGAGAGTCGGAATGGTGAAAAAATGATCTAAGAACTCCCAAAATTCATCTCTAAACGTTCTAGGTCGAATAAGGGGCAAGTGGTGGGTGAAATCTAACAAAAACGCAGTTTTATAGGTGTTCCACGGAGGCCCTGGCGTAGCCTACGCCAGCCGGCGTAGCCTACGCTGGGGTACATTCTGCTGATTTTTTTCTTGAGCTGGCGTATCCTACGGTGGCTACAGTAGGCTACGGTGGAAGCCTTTCTGCTGCACTTTGAATCCTTCTTTCTTGACACCTCCAATGACTTGTTTTACCATGTAAGCTTCCAACTTGCTTGTTTTACCTACAAAATCACTTCCAACTCACAGTTAACCTATTCAACTTAATCACATGCATAAAAACGAATAATCATATGTAATATTTAACGTTTAGACACTTAAAATCTCATCCCAACACACACACACACATCACACATTCTCTTATTGCTTATAGATGATTTTGTAGTTATAATTCATATACTTAGCCAATCAAGTATGTTGCAATGGTGTAGTAACCTTCTGTCCCAACAAAACTTCATGAAACACCCCATATTTTATATATATATATATATATATATATATATATATATATATATATATATATATATATATATACACACACACACACTCTCTCTCTCTCGCAATTTATTTCAAATTTTGCTTCTAAATCATATCAAAATTTATCACTCGTAGTGACGTGTCATTTCATAACTTTCAAAAAATATTACAACAAAAACATACTTGTTTTACAACGATTTTAATTCTACAACTTGGAGACATGAGAGTAGTGTTTGTTATCCGTCTAGTCACGTCCATAAAGCTTTAACCATCTAGGTGTGTTTTTCTTGAAAACAATTAAATTTTTTTTATTAGTTTTTGCTAAATAAGTACACATCTTTATTTTCAAAAACATATTTTCTTTTAATTAGGATTTTACATTCAAAATCCTCTTTGTTATTTAATCCTCCTTACTACTTGAGAAATCAACACCTGAATTCATTCTTGGTTTATTTTTAACCCATGAGGATTATTAACTCCTCTTTTTATATATGTGGAGTTCAACACTCTAACCCTTTAGATTTTAACACCCGCAATTCTTACATATATTTAATTCCTCTTTTTATATATGCGGAGTTCAATATCTGAACCCCTTGGTGTGATACCCCGTACTTTTAGGTTAAGTGGTTAACGCTTTTAACCAGACTCAAATTATTTTAAACGTTCCTTTGTTGATTATGTGATTAATTTATTGATTAGTTAACTTCGGTATGTGATCATAGTTAATATTTTAACTTGAGGGTTCTTATGCAAGTTGAACAAACTCGAGGGACTAGAATGTTCACTAATCAAAGTTTCATAAATCTAATAACTACTCAACCCTCCCATCCTGTTCCTCACTTCCGCAACCCCTACTCGCGGTCGACGACAGCCCCCCTCGCGACAAACACCCCCGACAACTTCCTCCTTTGCGACGGCAAGCATGCGGCAATCGACCCCCCGGCAACCGCAAGAGCCGACCGAAACAGCCCTGTACGGTATGTTCCCTCGCTCGTCTCATGCGTTTCGTTTCGAATACAGTTTCGGTTGCGATTCTGGTTACTCGATCTTGTGTTTTGCGTGCGTGTGTGTGTTCTGCTAGTTTAAGGGTGTTTATGTTGCGTGTTGTGTGGGTGTTCGGGTTGTTCATATAGAGTGTGTATGTACGGGTGATTATATGTATCTATGTTTCGGGTGTATATGGGTGTGTGTATATATATATATATATATATATATATATATGCATATGTGAGTGCGACTGTATGTGTGCTGTGTGTGTGTGTGTTCTAATGTGTGCGTGTGCGTGGCTGGGTGTGTGTTATGCATTGTGTGCGTATGGGTTCGTTGTGTGTGTGTATATAGAGATATTGCATGTATTCATATATGTGTCGTGGTATATAGATGGTGCGGGCAGTGGGTGTTCACGATGCGTGTGATTGTCCTTGTATGGGTGTGTGTTCATCGTATGGGTGCGTTTGTATGATCGTATGTATCTAATCATGGGGTTAAACCGTGAAAGTTGGGTGTTTGTAGGATGGTTCGGGTTCAAGGGATTCGGAGGTATGTGGACTGTTGTGGATGATGGTGTGATAGTGTTTGAGTGTGTGTTTTGGTTGGTGATGGGTCTCGGGTGTATGGTGGGTTGGCAGTGGAGTGGTCGTGGGTTGGGCTTAATAGGTTAGTTGTACTTTGTATGGTGTGTATGTTGATGCATGGTATGTATGTTGATGAATCGTATGCATGTTGATGCATGATATGTGTTTTCTTAGTGCGTGTATGTACGTAATTATGGGCTTACATTTGAGGTGCTTGCATGGGTTCATTCATGTGTTTTGTGCATACGTGAGTTTGGGTTTGGTTTTGCTTGCTTGTGAATGGGAAATCAATCGATAGTCTGCATCATAACAGAGTCGAGAACATGAAATCGTACAGTTCTAATCTTAATAATTAATACTAATAAACATTAAATAAAATCCAAGTGTTCTGAAAACCTAATTGTCTGCCCTGTGCATTATTTGAATTACTGTGCTATTAAGGTGAGTTTACGGCTCCACTTTACTTATATTCTTTTTGGGGAAGAGAAACATGTTCTTTTTAAACGTTCTTTTATTTGATTAGTATTACTTTATTATCACATGTTTTAGCGTTGTACCAACTTAAGTCCTCTTTTTCGAACCGTTAATTTATGTACTTTAGCGAGGTAATTTTGAGTAGTCTACTGGGTTTGACAAACCCCACCAGGGCTAGTCGCGCTAGCACGACTGCATATCAAACAAGTGTTTAATTGACCTAATTTCTGTTGCTGTGATTTGGTAGCCACAGCCGAGGCATACTTACATTTGTTAGCTTCGGTTGCGAACTTCATATACTATGTAACTTGTTTTGTAGACTACATATCTACTGATATACTTTATTTACTAGATCTGCTGTTTCTGACTTATCACTGTTTATCAAAACCTGTAAACTCACTAACTTTGTGTTGGCAATTTAACATGTTTTTTTCAGGTTCTTAAGGTGTGAACGACTAGGAACATTGCATCATTGCATCACATTAATGATTGATTTATAAAATAGTTTAAACACTTATTTCTGCAAGTTTACATTTAATTAAGTTGCACATGTTTTGTGCTATTTAAACTTATAAATAATTAACTGATTACGATTTTGCAGATGTTTTCTTGAACTTATTATTAAACTATGTTTTCTGATAATATTAAATGCTATGTTTTTTAATTACTGTATCGTTTGGTGTAACTATTGGCTGAGATCCTGGTATGTCAGATGTTTAACGGTAAAACCCCGTTTGTGAAAATTAAGGGTGTCACAGATTGGTATCAGAGCCAATGGTTATAGTTAAATAAAAATTTTCATTTCATTTGCATTGAGTTTACACTATAGTCTGATGACTTAGTTACACACATATAGACACATTTAGTTTTGCTTGATGGGTTTGTTTGCTTTTGCTCATTTCTGTGAGTGGTTGATTGCAGGAATGACTTCTTTTTCTGCACCCTCTTCATCGTTGGGAAAAAAACCTGTTCGCCCTGATTCTCTGCCTTCAGTTTCTAATCCGGATTAGTGGCCTATGCTTGTTTCAAATGACGATAGGTTTGATTACCTTTCGCTTTACCTCTTCATCCTTCGATCTACGACTGGGCATATTATCCTTTCTACACGTCCCGGTTGATTTAGAAGGAGCGCGCACATCCTCCTCCTGAACGTCGATCTCGAACTAGATCCGCTCCTCCTTCGTTTCCAGAGCCTACTTTGCCTCCTCTCCCATGCTCTTATGAGCAGGCCATAACCACTCTAATGGCCACCTTGGATGCTAAGCAAAAGTTTATCAGAGAACTCATGGATGATAATGTGGCACTTAGGAAAAGGTTGAGGCAAGCTAGGGAGAAAAATAGGGAGATGAAGGAGCTAACTAATAGTTTAATCGATTGTCATAATGCCCTGGCAGACGGCTTGGTAGCCCTGACTGAACGTGTGACTGGTGATGAAGAGGATATTACAGCAAACTGTCAGTGGATTGATGCAATGGAAGGCCACATCAACGCAATGAATGCAGCACGTCCACTCTAAGAGGAACCAGATGAAGAACCTGAATAGGAGCTCGAGGACGAACCGGAGAACAACGCTGGATCCGTCGACTCTCGTTGAATTCTTTTTCGTTCATTACATTCGTTGTCTGACTTTCACGTATTTTGCACCTAGATGGGAAGGGTTGTTTCCCATCCGACTGTCATATTTGGATTTTGATATTTGGTTTAATTGATTGTAGACGTATTTATAATTTATTTTATTAGAAAGTATTATTTGAACATTAAGTTGTGGTTATGCTAAATTCTTTTAATTACTTATACTTGAACAAAGTAGATATGCTGGATATTTACTTGTTTCTGTATGTTGTGATTGTTAAGAATGTCTGGACGTGGACATAGTCGTGGTCATGGCACCATCAACAAGACACCAGCAGAGCTTGCTACACTCATAAATCAATATGTGGCTGATGTGTTGGCCAACTACAATCAAAATCCACAGCCTGCTCTGATTGGTAAGTAATACAAGTTCATTTCTAACGTTAAAGTTCTGTCAATCCTATTAATTATAACACTCGTTGGAAATCCCAAAGTCCTGATCTAAATCTTTCACAGGTCAAGGTGTTTGTACCTATAAGTCCTTCATGGACTGCAAACCTAACCCGTTCACTGGAATGGAAGGAGCTGTAGGGATCTTGAGATGGTTCGAGAAGCTTGAATCAGCGTATGAAATGTGCAACTGCCCGGTGGAAAATCGGTTGAAATATGCAAGCGACACCTTGGATGGAGCTGCTCTATCATGGTGGAACACTTAAGTGCAGATGTTCGGTGTAGAAATAGCTAACCAAACCTCATGGGATGATTTCAAGAATCTCATGAAAGAAGAATACTATTCTCGGGATGAGGTGCAAAAGTTAGAGGTGGAATTTGGAACTTGAAGATGACAGGTTCCGAGATTGAGCATTACACTACTCACTCTTATGAGCTTGCCACACTATGTCTGAACATGATCAACCCTCTTTACATAAGGATCAAAAGGTATATCACCGGGTTAGTCCCAGAAATACAAAGCATGGTCACTGCTTCCCGACCAGCCACGATCCAAGATGCAATCAGACTAGCCTACAAGCTGACTAATCAGGCCGTCGCATAAGGTAAGTTACCCCCACGCGGTTGTCTATCAACTACCTCTGATGGGAGTAACAAGCGTAAGTGGGAATCTATTTCCAACAACAAACAAGGTGCATCTCAACAACAGCCACAACAATCCAAGAAGTGTGGCAACTCCCGTTCATTCAATCAGTCTTTTTCATCATCTTAACATACTAGTGGCTATAGTAGAACACTACCCAAGTGAAACAAGTGTAAGTACCACCATAATGGCTCGTGCAACAAGAACAACTGTGAAAGATATGGTAAATTTGGCCATACTGCCAAAAACTGTCAATTGAATATTTCAGCCAAGCTGCCAACGCAACAGGATAAAGAAAAGGGATGTTATGAATGTGTTCAAACTAGTCATTTCAATAGAAACTACCCAAAGCTGAGAAAAAATAATGATGGTGGCAATGGTGCTGATAATAGAAAAGACAAAGAGGGCAATGGAGGTGGTGGTGCTAAGAGTAAAGGCTTCGTCATTGGCATATGTGAGGCTCGTAGCGACCCTTCTACTATAACTGGTAAATTTCCTTTCAATGGTTGCTTTGCTTCTGTGTTATTTGATTCTGGTGCCGAAAAAAGCTTTATTTCTCATAAGTTCCGCTAAATCAATATTTCAGATTTATTGAGCTTGCATCTTAGGATTCATCATGTTCAAGACCTAGAAATCAAAATTAAGATGGGTGTGTGTGTGAATCAAAGAACAAAGAGATGGATAATGTTAATTTTATGATTTCATTGATGTTGATGAACAATTACAATGAGTATCATAGATGAAAAATGGAATCAAATCCACCCAAAGGAGGAATTCTCCTCGGGTGGTGGTTCACACCATAAGAAACACACACACACAAGAACCACACTTGTAAAAATGCACTAGTGGGTCTATTTGTACTATTGTTACATCATGACCTAATTTTTATTTTTCTTTTTGTCTTGATGTTGACTTTGTCATGTTGAATTTTCTTGTATTTTTGTTCTTGTTATGATGAACTTGGTCTCTGAAATTGTACAATGAGATCTTCAGTCGGCTGTGATTATCATTTGGTAAGCTTCAGTTTATTCAATTGTTGAACCCAACCATACTCCCCCTAAACTGATGCTTGCCAAACATTGAACTTGAAGATCTTCTCTATCACATGTCTTCTTGAAAAGACTTCATAATCTGACATTCTTTAGATAACCATTGCTCCCCTTGATTAAAGTCTATCTATCTGGTTCCCTCAGTATTCTAACACGGGTTCAACAGATCATTTTTGATTATAGTATCATGACTTTTAGAGAGTTTCTGACAGTTGTACAAATCCTAGAATAACGAAGCGGTTTTGTGACCAAAGTTGATTTCTGTTGGTTTTCTTTCTGTTGAATGCAAAAAATGGACGTGCCTATTGGTTGCAATTGTTCGCATTCATGATAATGTCTTTTTCTTGTTTGTTGTTGTCAACTGCTCATCATCTGTTCATCACCTTTCGTTGTTGGATGAATTGCATTTGAAGTTAACTCATCCGTATTAGGTGAGTAACTCATCAGCATTTGTTCACTAAGGCAGCTGCATTTGTTACATGTGTAACATAATGCATTCGCATTAGTTCACAATATCCGTATTGGTGTACAAAGCATCCGCATTTGTAGACCAAGCAGTACGAATGTGTATGCAAAGCATCCACGTTTATTTACCAAGCATACGCATTTGTATGCAAAGCATCCGCATTTGTATACCAAGCATACATATTTGTATGCGAACCATCCGCATTTGTATACCAAGCATACGTATTTGTATGCAAAGCATCCGAATTTGTTATGGATACCATCCGTATTTGTTTTGTTCAAATGGACAGCCGCATTACTTCAGATCATTCTCATTTCTTGATCAAATGTACATGGATGGATCCGCATTTATTGTGGAATCTCAACCGCAATGATGTTCTTGAAATTCATTGCAAACACAGTTTTGGTCGAACACTGATTCAGGATTTCATACAAATCAAGAACTTTCTTGATGAAAAACATGAATCAATGATGAATCATCATCGATTATAAACCACAAAGTTGGTTTTAACCCCGATTTGCTTGAAACCCATCAGATTTTGATGATGATTTTGATGAACAACAACATCGTCTTCATTTTCTTCATTTTAGATAATAATCTTGTTCAGATGCTTTAAGTATTGAATAGATAATCAGTAAACTGATGAATCATCTTCAATTCGTACAATACTTGAACATATTTGTTGGTTTTTCTTGTGTGTGATGAACAGATGGGGGGTTCGATAATCAGTGACTTTGTTCTTTATTGCTGTTGTTTCTTCATTTTTCTTGACATCATTAAAGATGAAATCAGATCTGAAAAATAGATGAATCCTGCAACCAACAGCTCTGATACCATTTTGCTAAATCAATATTTCAGATTCATTGAGCATGGATCTTAGGATTCATCATGTTCAAGACCTAGAAATCTAAATTAAGATGGGTGTGTGTGTGTGAATCAAAGAACAAAGAGATGGATAATGTTAATATTATGATTTCATTGATGTTGATGAACAAATTACAATGAGAATCATAGATAAAAGATGGAATCAAACTCACCCAAAGGAGGAATTCTCCTTGGGTGGTGGATCACACCATAAGAAACACACACACACAAGAACCACAATTGCAAAAATGCACTAGTGAGTCTATTTATACTATTGTTACATCATGACCTAATTTTGACTTTTATTTTTCTCTTGATGTTGACTTTGTCATGTTAAATTGTCTTGTATTATTGTTCTTGTTATGATCAACTTGGTCTCTAAACTTGTATAATGGAATCTTCAGTCGGCTGTGATTATCATTTGGTAAGCTTTAGTTTATTCAATTGTTGAACCCAACAAGTTTAGTAAGTTGCTAGATATTACATCCAAAGCTTTAGACTCAAACTATACGATAGAAATAGCTTATGGTAAGATCATAGAAGCTTCTCACATGTTTTACAGTTGTAAGATAGGTTTGACTGGGTATGAGTTTGATATTGACCTTCTATCTATCACTCTCGGTAGTTTTGATGTTGTTGTCGAGATGGATTGGTTGTCCAAGAATCAAGCCGAAATCATATGCCGAGAGAAACTTATTAGACTCCTTCTTCCTAACAGAGAGATACTTGTTGTGGAAGGGGATAAGAGTGGTACGGTGGTCGGCATCATTTCTTACATTAAAGCTCTGAAATGCTTGCGGAAGGGACATTCGATGATTTTGGGTCTAGTTACTGAAAAGGCCACAGAGGAGAAGTGGATTGATGATAAAGAATTTATAGAAGTGTTTCCAGAAGACTTGCCTAGCCTTCCTCCATATAGGCAAGCAGAGTTCCAGATCGAGCTAACATAAGGAGTTGCCCCAATCGATCGAGCGCTGGATCGCTTGGCACTAACGAATTACAAGAATTGTCAAAAAAGTTGCAGGAACTATTAGACAAAGGATTCATATGCCCTAGTTCCTCACCCTAGGGAGCACCTGTGTTATTTATGAAGAAGAAAGACAGAACCTTCCGTATGTGCATTGACTATCGGGAACTGAACAAGTTCACCATAAATAATCGTTATCCTCTCTTGCATATTGATTATCTATTTGATCAGCTTCAGGGATTGAGTTAGTACTCAAAAATTGATTTAAGTTCTGGATATCATCAGCTCAGGGTTTGAGAAGAAGACATATCCAAAACTGCTTTTAGAACTCGACGGGCATTTAGAGTTTGCGGGCATGCCATTTGGATTGATCAATGCTCCTGTAGTCTTTATGGACCTCATGATTGTGTCTGTAAACCCTATTTAGAAAAGTTTGTCATCATTTTCATTGATGACATACTGATTTATTCCAAGAATAAGGAGGAACATGAGGAACATTTAAGACTTATCTTGGATCTTTTAAAGACAGAACAACTATATGCCAAGTTTTCCAAGTGTGACTTCTAGATGAGATAAGTACAATTCTTAGGGCATGTAATTAATAAGAATGGAATTCACATTGACCCGTCTAAGATTGAAGCAATCAAGAATTGGCCTGCACCGACAACGCCTACTAAGGTGCGCCAATTTCTTGAATTAGCAGGTTATTACCGGAGTTTCATAGAAGAATTTTCAAAAATTGCACAACCTTTTACTGCCTTAACCCATAAAGGAACCATTTACAAATAGGAAAGTAATGAAGAAGTGGTTTTCCAAGCGCTTAAAGAAAAGTTATGTAGTGTATCTATCCTAGCTTGCCTGAAGGAACAGAAGATTTCATGGTGTATTGTGATGCATCAATTCAAGGACTGGGTTGTGTATTGATGCAACAGGAGAAAGTAATAGCTTATGCATCAAGACAGATTATGGTGTATGAAAAGAATTATACAACTCATGATTTAGAGTTGGGAACTGTAGTATTCGCACTCAAAATCTGGAGGCATTATCTGTATGGAACCAAGTGTATGATATTCACCAATCACAAGAGTCTTCAGCACATTTTTGAAATGAAGGAGTTGAATATGAGACAACGATGATGGTTAGTTTTACTGAATGATTATGATAGTGCCATTATGTATCATCCAGGCAAGGCTAATGTGGTAGCCAATGCCCTTAGTCGAAAGGAACCATTATAGATTAAGAATGCTCAAATTGAGGCACTGTAAGAGCCGAAAATCAAGTCAGAATCTCTCAGGGGAGCTGAGAAATTATTTGAGGAAAACTCAGATGGACTCCGTTACTAAGAAGATTGGGTGTGGATTCCATTGTTCAAAAATCTAAGGAATTAGTAATAGATGAAGCTCACAAGTCCCGTTATTTGGTACATCCTGGATCTGACAAGATGTACCAAGATCTGAAGGTCCTTTATTGGTGCCTAACATGAAAGCTGAAAAATGCCACCTACGTGTCAAAGTGTTTGACTTGTTTGAAAGTCAAGGTGGAATATCAGAAACCCTCGGGGTTACTTCAACAACCAGAGATACAGATATGGAAATGGGAAAATATCTCAAAGCATTTTTTTGCTAAGCTACCTTGTTCTCAAGGTGGAAACGATACTATTTGTGTAATAGTGGGTCGTTTGACCAAATCAGCACATTTCCTGGCTATTTGTGAGAACTATAATATGGACAAACTAGCATAGATTTATCTAAAGGAAATCATGTCTCGACATGGCGAGCCACTTTCGATCATCTCTGATCGTGAAGCGTTATTCACTTCGCTCTTCTGGAAATCATTGCAGAAATCTCTGGGTACTCGTTTGGATATGAGTATAGCTTATCATCCATAAAAAGATGGTCAAGCAGAACCCACGATTCAAACCCTAGAAGATATGCTTAGGGCGTGCGTTATAGACTTTGGTAATAGTT
This sequence comes from Flaveria sonorensis, assembly GCA_025506505.1. Taxonomy (NCBI): domain Eukaryota; kingdom Viridiplantae; phylum Streptophyta; class Magnoliopsida; order Asterales; family Asteraceae; genus Flaveria; species Flaveria sonorensis. Next base: position 18,582,116 of record CM046425.1, on the reverse strand, counting down.
GGGAATCTCATCTGCCTTTGGTTGAATTCTCTTACAATAACAGTTATCATACAAGTATCAATGTTGCACCATTTGAATCACTTTATGGTAGAAAGAGTAGACCGCCTCTCTGTTGAACCAAAGTTGGTGATAGTCAACTAACTGGTCCTGAGCTTGTTCATTAAACCATAGTGAAAAAATGTTCAGATTCGTAATCGTATGGTTGCGGATCAGGATCATTAGAAAAGTTATGTCGATCAGAGGAAAAAGCCATTGGAATTTCAAATCGGTGATAGGGTGTTGTTAAGTGTTTCACCTTGAAAAGGTGTGATAGGCCTTGTGAAACGTGGTAAAATGAATCCTAAATACGTTGGACCATTTAAGATTGTCAAAAGAATCGGTCCAGTAGCTTATTAGTTAAACTTACCTAAGGAACTTGATGGTATTGTAGGACCCTAAAAGGATCATACATGCCAATTCAAGAGGTGGTTGAAGGTTGTTCTGGTTGGAAGAAATCTACACAAGTCCAATATCCAATGCGGGTAAAGACAACTAGAGAAAAAGACAAGTATCGGCTATCTTCATTAGTCAATGCGGATGAGCAAGCACAATTACGACCAAGTATTCTTTCATCTGCATTTACTAATGCAAATATGCAGAACCAAATGCGGCTAAGTATTTGGTCATCCGCAATAGTCAATGCAGATGACATACTTAATACAGATACAAAACTGAAGAAATGCTGATGAAGATCAACACATCCGCATTAACTAATGCGGATGTTCATTACAAATGCTGATTATCATTTTATACTTAGACTAGTATTCTGATGTATAGTTGTCAGGGTAGTTTAGGCATTTTGTACTGGTATTGTATCAGCCTATAAATAGAATAGTATACATTTAAGTTTAAAAAAAAAGTTTTTTGATTTATGCTACAAACCCTAGAACACTTTGTATCTTGTTTACCAATTTTAATATACAAAGCATTTATTAGTATTTTTAGCATTTAATGTTCATTGATTTTGTATTTCCATTATATAATCATTGCCTCAATCATCATATTCGATCCTAGTTGAGTCACATCAACTGAGATTCTTATCTCGGACCCGGTCAATTGGTATCAGAGCCTCGGCTCTTGAATTCGTCTCAAAATTAGTGCAGATCTTGAACAAAAATCGATTGAACTGGTGATTGAGCTGTTTATTAGCAAGTTTTATACTTCTAATAAGCATTCATACTGATATACTTAAAGCTTCATCAACCATCGTTCTTCTTCTGATTGAAAAACACAAGAACACTGTTCGATTGTTGATTCTCAACAAAAATTAGACAAAAAATCACTTATAATCATAAAATATTAACCAAAATCAACCTAAAATCAACTTAACAGTGGACTATTCATCAAATCGACCTAAAATCAACTATACTGCTGCTGTTGTTCACTGAATCTAGACAAGAAAATCTTGACATTGGACTGTTTGACATTTCTGGACATAAAAATCAACTTAATCAATATTCAAACTATCTAAAATCAAGTTTATTCTAATGGATTCTGTTAACTTTTCTGAACTTGGTCATGCATCTAAACCTCCAATGCTTAAACAAAAGTCTGAGTTTAAGCAGTGGAAAATAAGGTTTAGAAATTACATTACAGGTGTGGATCCCGACTACTGGATATCCATTTGCAAAGGACCCTACATTCTTGTCTCTCATAATGCTGATCAAGCTGCTTAGTATAGAACAGTTAGAATTCCCATTGAGGATCCTAATTTAAATCTTGATGATGAGAAATACATGGAAATCAAGATAGATATCAAAGCCTACTCCATTCTAACTCAGGCTTTGAAAATGGATGTCCTTAAAAGACTAGAGAAATATGGAACAACCAAATGTGTTTGGGATGCACTGCAGATTATGTGTGAAGAAAGCAGTGAGGTGACAGAAATAAACAAAGACAAACTGGTGAACCAATATGAAACCTTTCATCATACCAAGGGTGAATCAATCTCCAAGAAGCTACATCGTGTTGTACAGATGGTGAATGATCTGGAAATCTTGGGGGTACATATAAAGAGAAGGAAATGAACAAGAAGATGCTACACAGTCTGCAGAAAACTAGAAGCAAAATGTTACAATGCTGAAGAACACTCTTGACATAGAGAGCACCAGCTTAGACATCATGATTTCTAAGATTGAAGCTCTTGAGTTAGATAAGAGGAGCAGAAATTTTAGTGGACCTCAAGTCATTAAGGCATATAAGTTTCCATCAGAAACTCATTCTGTTGAAAATGCCTTTGTGACAGAGGAAGATGATTTTCTGTCTTCTAAAGATCAAGCAAGAACAACTGGATTCATTGCTACTTCACAACAAAACAAGCAATCATCTTCAACTCCATCTACTGCAACACCCACATGCATGCCTAGTGATCAAAGATCTGAAGAGCAAAAGGCAACTTACAATGCCTTTGTTGCTAGTTTTAAGGCATATCTAGGAGGAAGACTTACTTCAGCACATCTGATTTAGGAAGATCTGGAAGAAATGGATCCAGCTGATGTTGAAGAAATGGACTTGCAATGCCAGTTGGCCATGATTGAAATGAGAGCCAAGAAATTCTTCCGAAAAGGGAAGAAGCTGAGTCTAAATGAGAACACAAAACTTGGATATGACAAATCCAAGGTAAAGTGTTTTAATTGTGGTGTGAGTGGCCATTTCTCTAGGGAATGCAATGCTCCCAGAAGAAGTAGCAACAATTACCAAAGAACTTCACATGGTCAGCCATCATCTTAATCCAATTCAAGCTTTCAATCAAGCAATCAACATCAGTATCAACATCAAAATCAGCACCAACAAACTTATCATAGTCAACCCCAACTAACTCATCAAGCTCAGGGAAGCAACCAACCAACCTCTAATTCACTTGTCATCAGACAAGATGGAGTTTGTGACTAGAGCCTATATGCAGAGGAAGTCAAGCCTCAATTTTAGAATCATGCTCTCATGGCCATTAATGATGGTCCAACTCCAATGCCTACTGAACTAAAATCCAATCTCTGTAGTGATAAATGCATTCAATAAGTACAGGGATATAGAGAACATAATTACAAGTTGGCTCTTAAAATCAAAGAAGAAAAAGTCAAATTTGAAATGTTAAAACAAGAGATGAAAAGTTTTGAAATTAAAATCAAATCACTTCTTTCAGATATTGAAAAACTCCATGGTGAAAAGTACACTCTAGCAGCTAAGAATGAGAAGTTAACTGAATTGTTAACAAAAACCAAAGCTGAGCAATTGACTATGGAAGTGAAACTTGAAAAGTTTCAATTCTCTTCTGCTAAGCTGCAAGAGTTACTTGACTTACAGAAAGAGCCAAAGAATATGACTGGGATAGGATACAATTCTTGTCCACCTCCATACAATGACAACTATACGGTTATGCCTGAGGCACTCACTCATTCTGATTCAACTGAACCTAAAGTTATCTAAACTAAAACAATGGTTTCACAAATAACTAATCCTCAAAACAAACCGAGTGTTTTTATTGAAACCGCTGAGGATAAAATCGAGTTGGGTCACCCAATCAAAATCAAAGATTGCTCATACAAACCTGTAATTGTTAAGAAACCAAAAAGCCCAGTCAAAGCCATTGTGCCATTTGTGAAATTCACTCCTGAAAATCTCAAGGTGGTAAAGAATGCTGAATTATCTGTGAAATCCTCTACTGAAAGCAGATCTGATTGTGAGATTAAATCTCCAAAAAATTCAAGCAAATCAAAAAAGGTTTCATTGAAATCCAAAGGTAAAGCAACAACTTCTCCATCATCCAAAGGGAAATCATCCATGGTTCAAAAATCAAATGAAAAAACTGAATTTCAGTCATCATCAAAGTACAAATAGGGGGTCGGTTTTGACATTTACAACAAAGGGGATGTAGACCAACTTGAAAGGGAGTCAAGTAAGGGTAAAAAGAAGCAAAAGCAGTCTCCAAAGACCAAGCCAAGTAGAATTGTGAACAATGTACTGAAACTAAGAAGACTGAAATTGCTTCTTCATTGAAAACAAAATCTGAGGCTAATCTAAAATCTATTAAATCACATGAAGCCTCCACATCAAAATCAAAAGACCAAAAAATGTAGTATGACATTTGTGACATGTCTAATCACAACACAGATGAGTGTTATTTTAATCAATATTGCTTCATCTATGACATGAACAATCATTCAACTAAAAATTGCTATTTCAACAAGTATTGTTCTGTCTATGATATGAAAAATCACAATACATCTGATTGTTTCTTTAAACAGAAAGGCTTGAGAGTTCCACAAAATAAGCCAATTTCACCAATTTCGACCGACAAGGCCAAACATAGAAGTCAATCACACATTATACAAACACGGGTTTCAAATTCTGATGATGACTTCTATGATCAATAGGAGTCAAAGAGTGTCAAAAGGAATCTTAATCATAATATGAAACAATCACTTAATTCTTATCCAAGATTTAAAACAAAAGTGATTTATGAAAATAAAAAAACATGCCCAATTTCTACATAGAAATAGGGATGAAAGATTTGACTACTCTTCAAACAATTCTATTGAAATTGATCAAATAAAACCTAGAAAGACTCCACAGAAATTCTTCAAATCATCAACCTCTAAATCACAACCTAGAGGCAAGTATCAAAAGATTATAGTAATGTATAGAAACGAGCAACCCAAGACCATCATGGCTTGGGTTCCACATTCTAACTAGTTCTTTTATGCTTGTAGGGTCGTCCATACAGGTCCAACAACTTATCGTATGGGGATAGTGCATGCTCCCGACACATGACTGGAGACAGTTTCCTCCTTCTTGACTTCAAGCATATACAAGGAACTACAGTAGCATTCGGTGGAAACTCACAAGGTGGCAGAATTACTGGGGAAGGGACTGTAACAAATGGACTGCTAAGCTTTGACAAAGTAAACTACTACGAGCAACTGAATTTCAACCTTGTCAGCATGTCTAAGATCTGTGACAAGAAATATTCCACTCATTTCATAGACACCCAATTCTACATTCTGAAACCAGGATTTCAAATTCCTGAAGAATGGGTTGTCTTGAAGACTCCAAGAAAGAATAAAACCTATGTCTTGAACCTTAATTCTATACAACCAATAAAAGAAACATGTCTTTTGTCAAAAGCATCATTTGATGAGTCACAGCTTTGGCATAGATGTTTAGGACACACAAATTTCAAAAACATAAATAGATTGGTAAAAGGAAATCATGTAATTGGTTTACCTTAAAAGGAATTTCATTTTATTGACCACTGTTCTGCATGTCTCAAAGGAAAACAACATCAATCTTCCGATAAGCCAAAGCTTGTGAACACAATCAATACTCCATTGAAGTTACTTCATATGGATCTCTTTGGACCAACTTATGTCATGAGTATTGGCAAGAAACAGTATTGTTTGGTGATCATTGATGACTTTTCACGATTCATATGAGTCTTCTTCCTACTTCATAAAAATGAAGCGTCCCAAATAATAAAAGATTTTATCACTAAAATTGAAAATCAACTTGATCAAAAGGTAAAATCAATCAGAAGTGATAACGGGACAGAGTTTAAAAATTAAAATCTAAATTCATTTTGCACACACAAAGGCATTGCTCATCAAATCAGTGCAACTAGAACTCCTCAACAAAATAGGGTAGCTGAAAGGAGAAATAGAACACTGGTTGAAGCAGTAAGAATAATGCTAGCCAATACTAAGCTGCCAATTACATTTTGGGCCAAAGCAGTCTACACATCTTGTTTTGTGCAAAATCAAACTTTGATAGTTAAAGAAAACAACAGAACACCTTATGAACTTATTTTTCATAGAAAACCATTTATTGGATTTTTCAAGTCATTTGGTTGTCCTGTCTTAATATCAAACACCCGAGACCATTTAGGAAAGTTTGCTCCTAAATCTGATGAGGGATTCTTTGTAGATTATTCCTCTGTCTCAAAGGCCTTCAGAGTGTTTAATCCTAGATTAAACATTATTGATGAATCAACAAATGTTCAATTCAATAAGCACTCCTTTACTAAGTCAATGAATGGTCCCGATTGGTTGTTTGATATTGACTCTTTCACAAGATCTTTTGATTAGTTTCACTTGTTCAACAAAGGTAACCTATAATTAGCTGGATCTTCTGGAACAGTAAAGAGAAGGGATGACTTTCTAATGATTCCTCTATCTTCTGCTAATCAATTAGATGAAGAAGTTCTATTGCAAGCTAATCCTGTTAGACAAGAAGTACAAAATCAGATTGTCTCAACTGAGGCTGGTCCTAGTACATTACCCACTCCTTCAGCAGAACCGTCCACTGAAGTTAGAAATACTGAACTAGCTACTGTGCCAGTTGAAACTAAAGTGAATGCAAATGATGAAAGTCTTCAAAGTGCTGCTAATATAGAAGCTGAAGCTGGTGAAACGTTTGATTACTTTCATAATTCACCTACATCATAACCTAAAGGTGACTCTCACCAAGATGATCTGAATGTCTCCAACCTTGATGTATCAATTGCTAGTGACTCAATTCCAACCACCAAGATACATAAGAATCATCTGGTGTCAAGCATCATTGGTAAATTAGATGAGCGATTGAAAAGAAGCAAGTCAAGTATTGTAAACATCTGTTTGTTTTCATGCTTTTTGTGTTAAACTATACCCAAAAATATAAAAGAGGCTCTTCAAGACAATAGCTGGATCGAGGTAATGCAGGAAGAATTATTCCAGTTCAAGAAACAAGAAGTATGGCAGCTGGTAGACCTTCCCGAAGGACAATACCTTATCGGTACCAGATGGTTATATAGAAACAAGGCTGATGACACGGGCATTATTATCAGAAACAAGGCAAGATTGATTGCACAAGGATACACCAAAGAAGAAGAAATAGACTATGATAAGGTGTTTTTACCAGTTGCCAGATTAGAAGCCATCAGACTTTTTCTTGCTTACTCTGCATCCATGAAATTTACAGTGTATCAAATGGATGCAAAGTGTGCATTTCTTTATGGTAAAATCTCTGAAGAAGTCTATGTGAGTCAACCACTAGGCTTTGAGGACCTGGATTTCCCTCATAGGGTGTACAAGCTTGAAAAAGCTATGTATGGTCTACATCAAGCCCCACGAAAGTGGTACGAGCTCTATCATCTTTCCTTCTTGCATATGGGTATGAGAGAGGAAAGATTGATCAAACTTTGTTCAGAAAAAGAAAAGGACATGAAATGTTGCTAGTCCAGATCTACGTGGATGATATCATCTTTGGATCAACAAACAAACAACTTTGCAATGACTTTGAAGACCTTATGCACTCCAAGTTCCAGATGAGTGCAATGGGGGAGCTTACATTCTTCTTAGGATTGCAAGTACAACAAACAGTGGATGGAATCTTCATCAATCAATCAAAATACATGAAATCCATGTTGAAGAAATTTCATTTTACAGATTGTCAGTTGTAAGGTTATATTAGAAGGCTGATGCAACTAAAGAAGCCAAAACAACCAAGGAGCTTCCTGTATGCGTGCACTAATGTATAAGGTAGAAGTTACTTCGGAAGTTTTACACTCGTCACAAAAATTATTCTAAGTGTAAAATCTTCCGAAGCCAAAGACCAAATCTTTCGAAGCCAAAGATGAAGTCTTTCGAAGCTTCAAAGACAACATCTTCCAAAGCCAATGAAGTGAAGATTGATTTCTTCCTAAGACAAAGAAGAGATGCTTTCTCTGATGTACTTTTACATAAAGCTGACTTACTTTGCGCTGCAAACCTAAAGACTCACCAACTTATACAAGTTGGTGAAAAGGTTCATGCTGTAGTAAACTGTAGATTATGGTCTTGAGTCTATAACTTCCTACTTTGTACCTTTTATCCTTTTTATAATATATTAGGATGTGAGCTATGGCATGTCATAGTCACTAGTCAAAAGGCAATCTGCTTTTTGACTTTACATTGATCTTGTTGTCTAGATTAGTGTTTCCAGCTGGTCTTCAAAGTATGGCCGGTTATAGGATGTAGTATAAAGTATCTCAGGTCCTTGTATTTCTTTTTGTGCTTTGTAACACTTGTAAAAGAACTTGAGAGCAATATACAATATCCTTGAACACCATATTAGCATGTTCTTGTTCTTAGTTCTGTCTCATTGCTTTATTTGTGTTCTTAGTAACATTTACATAAACCCAGTTCCCTATTTGATATGTTAAGTGTTCTAACACTCTTCTCATTATGAGACTGATTGTATTCACCATCCCTTAACCAGTCTTTCAATTGGTATCAGAGCTTTTTAGGCTCTTGATTGTAAGATCTCACCATCTTAAATCCCTTCAGTTTCACAAAACACTTTACATCTTAAATGGCAGCTATCACAAAGGCTGATATGGAAACTGGTACTATGACAAAGTCTTCACTAATCACTCCTGATGATTTTGATACTTGGTGCCAAAGAATGGAAGGCTTCATCAAGTCTCAAGACTCTAGGATGTGGGGATCTGTTGTCTCTGGACCTCATGTACCATCCACCTCTTCAGCTACTGCTGGTGGTGGTATGATACCAAAGAAAGTGGCTGACTATTCTAAAGAAGGCTGGAAGAAGATAGACATAGATCAGAAGGCCATGATTGCCCTCCAAACTGCTCTTCCAAACTCTATATATAGAGGCTTCAAGAAGTGCAAGACTGCCAAGCAACTATGGGATGCACTAAAGCTCATGTATGAGGGGTCAAATGAAGCAAAAGAGAATAAGAAGGACCTCTTGAAGCAGTAGTTTGAGAACTTCACCTTTAAGGCAAGTGAAGCCATGACTCAACAATACTTCAGGTATGTTGAGATTGTGGATACTCTAATGGATGTTAGAGTAACTCTTGAGAACGGGGACATTGTGAGGAATTCATGTCCTCTCTTCCCAGGCAATGGACACACTATTTTGTGTCCATTAGGAGGACTAAGAATCTTAAGACCCTTACTCTCATTGAGTTGTATGGTATCCTCAGCGGCTACCATATGGAGATGAACAAGCAAAATCCATCTGGTAACTCTAACAATCAGCGGAGTTTAGCCCTTCATGTGGATGAAAGGGATTGCAGAGAACCACAACATCATCTCATCTGCTACCCTGACAACTCACAAAAAGGTCCTTTCATCAACTTCCCAGAGACACCAAGAGAGAGCTACACCCAAGGAAGCCCATTCCAAGAGACAAGCTTTTCATAAGCTTTTGTGTCTACTGATGAAAGCATAGGAAAATTTCTCTTTACCCTTAAAGGCATGGACTGTATCCATCCAGATGATCTGGAGTACATGGAAATAGTCCAGCAGATGGCTCTTCTCACTCACAGAGCCAAGAAGTTTTATAAGAGGACAGGGAGAAAGTTTCCTAGCAATATAACTAGTAGAAAGTTTGGGCTGGACAAAAGCAAAGTAAAATGTTACAACTGTAACCAAATGAGACACTTTGCTAGAGAGTGCTAGCACCAAGAACAAGTGATGGCCAAGCACATTCTAGACCAAACTTGTGACATCCGGTAATTTTCCGTTACCAAACTCCTTTAGTTCCGTTAGGTCTGGCATACACGTGTCGTGATCACACACTAGTTGTCGTTGAGCGTTGGTGACTTAATAATAATTAACAATGGTTATCTTATTATAACTTGATTAATAATGTTGATTATTAATTGGTGGTTATGTGATTTATAGATTTTAAGTATTATTCGTGAAATTTATCTTGTAACGTGACAACGTGTTATATTTATTTCATGTGCTTTGTGATTATTGGAAAATATACATGATTATTATTGTTGGTTAATAATACTTGTATTTTTTAGTTAAAAGTTGTTAAAAATGTTAAAAGAATCAATTTTTACAAAAGGTGATTAAGGAGGGTTATTTTGCAATTACCATAAAACTAAATATTACCAAAAACTAAACCCTATCCGCTCCCATAACCTCACATTGCGGCCGAACCCTCTTCCCCTCCCATCCCTTGCGATTTTGATCAATAACAACAACCAAGCATCAATTTTGATTAGTTCCATGTGATTCCAACGTGTACCAAGCATCAATTCTTGATTTCTACGTGATTAAAGGTTAGATTTTGATTGGTTTTCATGGGTTTTTGATTTTGGCCGAACCATAGTTTGATTTTCATGGTATAAGTCGAAATTGATGATGATTTGATGATGCTATGATGTTAGTTATGTTGTATGAATGTTAATCTTTGTAGATTATGCAAGAAATCCATGGTTTTTGTCATCTAGTTCATACATTTCCAAAAGTGGAAACTTTTCTTCATGAGAATTTATGTTTTGATGAATTGTTGATGTTAAATGGATGATTATGAATGCTATGAACTAGATTAGGTATAATATTGACGAATCTCTGATTGAAATTGAGTGGTTGTTCATACCTTACTATTAATAGTAACTTTTATGCATAAGATTGATGAATTATGCTGAATTGATGATGTTTATCATGTTTAGATGATTGTTATGAACTTGATTAGGTATAAAGTTGATGAATTTTTGAATGAATTGGATGTTAGATTGGTTTAGTGTGTTACTTTCCCGAAAGAGAAAGTTTATTTATGTAGATCATTGGATATTGTTAATTGAGCATGTTTATGATGTTAGGATCATGTTAGAATGTTTATTGATGATGTCTAAGGTGGTAGATTGTGTTGTTTGGGTTGTATGAATACTTGATGCCCAAATTTGGAAATTTAGGCTTTTATGGAATATACATGATAATGGATGATGTATGATGAACTTTATAGCACTTAAGGGTTTGTAATGTGGCATACGTGAATAACTTGTGTGATAACCATGTATGATGGATTGCTATACTTGATCAAACAAGAATTTAACTTGACATGTCACCAACGGGTCAAACGGGTCAACTTTGTCAAATGATTTTTTTTCCAAAACCTTGGGTCAATGTGATTATTAAGCACTTAGGGTTATTAAGTTTTCTGTGTATACGTACTTATGTACTTGCGTGTTCTAGGTAACCTTTGAGGGTTGTCTTTCCACTCATCATTAGCTTTTACAATCATTCGTTTGCGCACCAGGTGAGTTCAATGCCCCATTTTTACTTACTTCTCTTTTTGGGGGAGAAAACGTACTTGTTTTAAAAATGCTTTACTGATATAACATGTGTTTGGTAAGACATAGTGGGTTATACCATAGAAAGTCCTCACACTTTCGGATCGTTAATTAAGGAATCTAGCGGGAAATTTTGGGTAGTACTACTGGGTCTGACAAGCCCCGTCAGGGTGACCGGAAGTCAACGGGTGCAATATTGTCCTAAACTACTAACAGCGTCACGACCTAGTATGTCGTGGCGGGAGGCAAACAGACAAACATAGGCAGCTTCGATCGTGAAATCACTATTGTTCTTTACTAATAAAATTAGACTAGCTATCTATTTCAATGCACTTGTTTATATTTTTACTAAAGCTACTTCTTATGATTGATTACAAACTCTTAAACTCACCAACCATTGTGTTGACACTTTTAGTATGCTTTTCTCAAGTCGTTTCTAGAAGCTACCCATAGGAGCACGCACGTGTCAAGCATGCTTTGTAAAAACATTGTTTACTTTTAATTTAGCATCTACTTGCGTATTTTGGTTTGGGCGCGTGTTTTGCGCAGTTTACCTTTAGTACCTTGTGTTTGGGTTATTTACAAAACACTTCCGCAAATATTTTAAAGTTTTAAACTTTGATTTGTTGAAATGTTGCATATAGAGTCGTTCTGAGTAACTAATGACTGAGATCCTGGTTTGTTCACATGACTCGCGGTAAAACCCCGCATGTGGAAATTGAGGGTGTGACAGATTGGTATCAGAGCCATTGGTTATAGGGAACTAGGTTACATACACACTAGACTATAACCACACAGTTTGTTAGTTACTCGTTACTTATCCCTTACTATATACTCATTGGCATACACATCACGTACCTCGCAGCATGGCATCGTCTTCACAGGCTCTAGGTAAGAGGCTGGCATGTTCTGAGTCACCTCCTCTTCCTCCTGTACCTGATATGGGATTTGACTGGCCTTGACATCCTTATCCTTCTGAAGAGACAGATTGGGACCAGCCTTTTGTACTACCTGAGCGCGTTGCTCCACGAGACTGGAGCTACTACCCTACTTACATACGCCGCATGGTCTACAGGAAGCGTGTTCCAGCTATAGCTACTACTAGCCCTAGGACTAGGTCGGTGACTGCCTTTACGACACCTACCCTTCCTTCTCTACGTATTCCTCTCGAGCAGGCGGTTGCAGCTTCGGTTGCTACACTGGAAACCGGGCGACAGCGTATCAGATTACTTACTGACGAGAACTCCATTTTCTGAAATGAGATGCGTCAGCTGCGTTTACTGGTAGAGACACTTCAAGAGTGACTTTCGATGTTTATTGGTGGACATCATACCTTGGCTAGTAATGCTTTTGCACTTACTGAGTGCATGTCCGCACAAGAGCTTCACAACGTAAGGACAGATGATAGATTGACTGAGCTAGAGATTGACTGAGCTGGAGATTGACTGAGCTGGAGGTACAGCTAGTGGCACTTCAGATTACGGACGAACCTGCACCTGGGGAAGGCCCTAATGAGGAAGACCCTGAAGAGGAACCAGAAGAAGATCTGGAGGAAGAACCGGATGAAGTCCAGAACTTGGAGGCTCTTTTGGCAGTTAAGAATGGTGGATCTGAGATCGAGGCTTACACTACGAGGTCTGACGAGTTGGTGATACTTTGCCCTGGCATGATCGATCCGCTGATCAAACGAATTGAGATTTATCTGCGTGGCTTGGTTCCAGAGATACAAAGTATGGTGACTGCTGCGAATCTCCCTACTATTCAGCAGGTTATTCGATTGGCTCACAAGCTTACTGACCAAGCGGTGGAGCAGGGAAAGCTACCCAAATGGGGCGCTGTGCCAAGCGTGTCTGACAATACACACAAGTGAGATAACTCTGGCAATAATGGATCTTCGTCAAACAACCAATCTCAGTAACATCAACAGCAACAACAACACACTCAGCAGCATCAGCATCAACAGCAGCAAAGGAGGTTTGACAACAACCGTAGTTTCAATCAGTCATCTTCTTCATCCTAGGGACAAGGTGGATACGTGGGGAAGTATCCAAAATGTAATCGATGCAACTACCACCACACTGGCAGGTGTGATAACTTTTGATGCCAGCGTTGTGGTAAGGCTGGACACGCGGCAAAGGATTGCCGTGGTGAGTTGATGAACAAACCTTAGCAATCCCAAGAAACACTAAAAGGTTGCTTTGAGTATGGAAAGGAAGGACACTACAATAGGAATTGCCCTCAGTTGAAGAAGAATGGGAATGTTCCTGGAAATGGTGGAAACAACAACAACAACAACAGCAATGGTGACAATAATAATGGCAACAACTGTGGAGCTAAAGGGAGAGCCTTCGTCATGGGTTCAGGTGAGGCTCTAAGCTACCCTACTACTGTTACTGGTAAATTCCCTGTTAATGGTCGTTTTGCTACTATATTGTTTGATACTGGAGCCAATAGGAGTTTTATCTCTACTAAGTTTAGTAGTCTCTTAAGTGATATGCCTTCTCCGTTGGAATCTAAATATACGGTAGAATTAGCTGATGGTAAGCAAATTCACATTACACATATCCTTAAGGGTTGTGAGATAGAACTTGCTGGTCATACTTTTGACATCGACCTCATGCCTGTTACGCTTGGGAGTTATGATGTAGTCGTAGGCATGGATTGGCTTTCTGAGAAGTAGGCGGAAGTCATTTGCCATGAGAAGGTTATCCGCATTCCTCTCCTGGACGGGGAAATTCTCTTAGTTAAGGGTGAGAAAGGTGGTACTGTGACAGGCATCATATCCTTTATGAAAACGCAGAAGTGGCTACGTAAGGGTCGCTTAGCTATATTAGCCCTTGTGACTGACAAGCAACCGGAGGAAAAGAAGATAGAGGATATTCTGGTAGCTTGTGACTTCCCAGTGGTGTTTCTAGAGGATCTGATTGGACTACCACCTCATCCTCAAGTTGAGTTTCAGATTGATTTGACTCCAGGAGCAGCCCCGATTGCGAGAACACCTTACCGGTTAGCCCCGAACGAATTATAGAAACTATCTACACAACTGCAGGAGCTGTTGGATAAAGGGTTTATTCGATCAAGCTCATCACCTTGGGGATCACCTATTCTCTTTGTCAAGAAGAAGGATGGCACCTTTTGAATGTGTATCGACTACAGAGAACTGAATAAAGTTACAGTCAAGAACCGATATCCTTTACCTCGAATAGATGATTTGTTTGATCAACTTCAAGGATCAAGCTACTACTCTAAGATTGATTTGAGGTCTGGGTATCATCAACTGAGAGTCCGAGAGGAAGACATCACGAAGACCGCGTTCCGCACACGTTATGGTCATTATAAGTTCTTGATCATGCCATTTGGGTTGACAAATGCACCAGCAGTGTTCATGGATCTCATGAATCGTGTGTCGAAACCCTATCTCGATCAGTTTGTTATCATGTTTATCGATGACATATTGATTTATTCAAAGACCAAGGAGGAACATGAAGAGCAGTTATGTCTTATCTTGGAATTACTTAAAAAGGAACAACTGTACGCCAAGTTTTCGAAGTGATTTCTGGATATGTGAAGTACAGTTTTTGGGTCACATTGTTAATAAGAAAGGAATACATGTCGATCCAGCAAAGATTAAGGCGATAAAGAATTGGTCGGTTCCCAAGACGCCTAGTGAGATACAAAATTTTTTTGGACTGGCAGGATATTATCGGAGATTCATTGAGGGATTCTCTAAGATTGCTCAACCTCTCACTGCCTTGACTCATAAAGGAACAATGTATAAATGGGGTGATAGTCAAGAGTCCGCTTTTCAGATGTTGAAACAGAAACTATGTAGCGCACCGATATTGGCATTACCGGAGGGAAGTGATGATTTTGTGGTTTATTATGATGCTTCTATCCAAGGACTTGGTTGTGTCTTGATGCAATGTGATAAGGTGATAGCCTACGCCTCGAGACAACTAAGGTACACAAAAAGAACTACACCACTCATGACTTGGAACTGGGTGCGGTAGTTTTTGCCTTGAAGATCTGGAGGCATTACTTGTACGGTACCAAGTGCACTATCTACACCGATCACAAGAGTCTTAAGCATATATTTGAGCAGAAGGAGTTGAATATGAGGCAGCGACGCTGGGTGGAATTGTTGAATGATTATGATTGCGCTATCAAATATCACCCAGGAAAGGCAAATGTAGTCGCTGATGCGTTGAGTAGAAAGAAAACTGCTAAGCCCCGACGAGTGCAAGCTTTGTAGCTTACAATTAGCACTCATTTTCCTGAACAAATCCTAGAAGCTCAGACAGAAGCCTTGAAAGCGGAAAACATCAGGTCCGAATCGTTACGTGGGATGGACAAACAGTTTGATGTGAAAGCGGACGGGATTCGTTATTTCATGGACAGACTTTGGGTACCCTTGTATGGAAACATAAGGGACTTGGTTATGTTTGAGGCACACAAGTCTAAGTACTTTATACATCCTGGTTTTGACAAGATGTATCATGACCTGAAGGTGCACTATTGGTGGCCTAATATGAAGGCAGACGTAGCTACGTATGTGAGCAAGTGCCTAACCTGTTCGAAAGTTAAAGTTGAATACCAAAAGCCATCTGGATTACTACAACAACCTGAGATTCCTATGTGGAAGTGGGAACAGATTTCTATGGATTTCATTACCAAATTACCCCGGACTCCTACTGGTTGTGACACGATATGGGTTATTGTAGATCGATTAACTAAGTCTGCTCACTTCTTGGCAATCAAGGAAACGGATAAAATGGACAAGTTAACTCGAATTTATCCGAAGGAGATAGTTTCGAGACATGGTGTACCAGTCTCAATTATTTCTTATCGTGATGCTCATTTCACATCACATTTCTGGCAATCGTTACAGAAATCTTTGGGTACGCATCTAGACATGAGTACTGCTTATCATCCATAGACGGATGGGCAAAGTGAACATACTATTCAAACATTGGAGGACATGATACGTGCTTGTGTGATTGATTTCGGGAATAACTGGGAAGTTCACCTACCATTGGTGGAATTTTCTTACAACAATAGTTATCACACCAGTATTAAGGTAGCACCATTTGAAGCTTTGTATGGGCAAAAGTGTAGATCACCAGTTTGCTGGGCGGAAATTGGTGATGGTCAACTAATAGGCCCCGAGTTGGTGCTCGAGACTATTGAGAAGATCGTACAAATAAGGAACCGTATGGCTGCAGCAAGAGACTGACAAAAGAGCTATGCAGACAAGCGACGGAAACCTTTAGAGTTTCAGGTCGGCGACAAAGTTTTAATGAAAGTCTCACTATGGAAAGGTGTGATTCGATTCGGCAAAAGAGGCAAGCCTTTAGAGATACGTTGGAGCATTTGAGATTTTGGAAAGAATAGGTCTAGTGGCGTATCGATTAGACCTAATTTGAAAAAGTGTTTATCGGATGAGATGATGGTTGTACCACTTGAGGAAGTACAAGTAGATGAACAACTGCGATTCATTGAAGAACCAGTTGAGGTGATGGACCGTGAAGTCAAGACCCTTAAGCAAAGCAAGATACCTATAGTCAAAGTTCGTTGGAACTCAAGACGTGGACCGGACGAGACAATGGTTATCTTATAATAACTTGATTAATAATGTTGATTATTAATTTGTGGTTATGTGATTTATAGATTTTAAGTATTATTTGTGAATTTTATCTTGTAATGTGACAACGTGTTATATTTATTTCATGTGCTTTGTGATTAGTGGAAAATATACATGATTATTATTGTTGGTTAATAATACTTGTATTTTGTAGTTAAAAATTGTTAAAAATGTTAAAAGAATCAATTTTTACAAAAGGTGATTAAGGAGGGTTATTTTGCAATTACCATAAAACTAAATATTACCAAAAATTAAACCCTATCCCCTCCCATAACCCCCCATTGCGGCCGAACCCTCTTCCCCTCTAATCCCTTGCGATTTTGATCAACAACAACAATCAAGCATCGATTTTGATTAGTTCCAAGTGATTCCAACGTGTAGCAAGCATCAATTCTTGATTTCTACGTGATTAAAGGTTAGAATTTGATTGGTTTTCATGGGTTTTTGATTTTGGCCGAACCCTAGTTCGATTTTCTTGGTATAAGTCCAAATTGATGATGATTTGATGATGCTATGATGTTAGTTATGTTGTATGAATTTTAATCTATGTAGATTATACAAGAAATCTATGGTTTTTGTCATCTAGTTCATACATTGCCAAAAGTGAAAACTTTTCTTCATGAGAATTTATGTTTTGATGAATTGTTGATGTTAAATGGATGATTATGAATGCTATGAACTAGATTAGATATAATATTGAAAAATATACGATTAAAATTGAGTGGTTGTTCATACCTTACTATTAATAGCAACTTTTATGTATGAGATTGATGAATTATGATGAATTGATGATGTTTATCATGTTTAGATGATTGTAATGAACTTGATTAGGTATAAAGTTGATGAATTTTTGAATGAATTGGATGTTAGATTGGTTTTGGGTGTTACTTTCCCGAAAGAGAAAGTTTATTTATGTAGATCATTGGATATTGTTAATTGAGCATGTTTATGATGTTAGGATCATGTTAGAATGTTTATTGATGATGTCTAAGGTGGTAGATTGTGTTGTTTGGGTTGTATGAATACTTGATGCACAAATTTGGAAATTTAGGCTTTTATGGAATATACATGATAATGGATGATGTATGATGAACTTTATAGCACTTAAGGGTTTGTAATGTGGCATACGTAAATAACTTGTGTGATAACCATGTATGATGGATTGCTATACTTGATCAAACAAAAATTTAACTTGACATGTCACCAACGGGTCAAACGGGTCAACTTTGTCAAATGATTTTTTTTTTCAAAACCTTGGGTCAATGTGATTATTAAGCACTTTGGGTTATTAAGTTTTCTATGTACACGTACTTATGTACTTGCGTGTTCTAGGTAACCTTTGAAGGGTTGTCTTTCCACTCATCATTAGCTTTTACAATCATTCGTTTGCGTACCAGGTGAGTTCAATGCCCCACTTTTACTTACTTCTCTTTTTGGGGGAGAAAGCATACTTGTTTTTAAAACACTTTACTATATAGCATGTGTTTGGTAAGACATAGTGGGTTATACCATAGAAAGTCCTCACACTTTCGGATCGTTAATTAAGGAATCTAACGGGAAATTTGGGTAGTACTACTGGGTCTGAGAAGCCCCACCAGGGTGACCGGAAGTCAACGGGTGCAATATTGTCCTAAACTACTAACAGCGTCACGACCTGGTATGTCATGGCAGGAGGCAAACAGACAAACATAGTCAGCTTCGATTGCGAAATCACTATTGTTCTTTACTAATAAAATTAGACTACCTATCTATTTCAATGCACTTGTTTATATTTTTACTAACGCTACTGCTTATGATTGATTACAAACTCTTGAACTCACCAACCATTGTGTTGAAACTTTTAGTATGCTTTTCTCAGGTCATTTCTAGCAGCTGCCCATAGGAGCACGCACGTGTCAAGCATGATTTGTTCAAACATTATTTACTTTTAGTTTAGCTTTTACTTGCGTATTTTGGTTTGGGCACGTGTTTTGCGCAGTTTACCATTAGTACCTTGTGTTTGAGTTATTTACAAAATGCTTTCGCAAATATTTCAAAGTTTTAAACTCTGATTTGTTGAAATGTTGCATATAGAGTCATTCTGAGTAACTAATGATTGAGATCCTGGTTTGTTCACAGGCCTCGCGGTAAAACCTTGCATATAGAAATTGAGGTTGTGACAAAACTACACTGATGGATCTCCCCAGAATGAGAAGCCCAAGCAGCAAGCTGCAGTTGCTATTGAAGAAGGAGGCGTTGACTGGAGCTTTCAGGTTGAGGATGCATCTCCAAACCAAGCATTGATGGCAGATCATGAAGAAGCCAAGGTATTGGAACATCTTTGTACACCTGAATGTATTGCTAAAGTTAAAAGATATAGGTCCTATAACCTAGAGATGAGATCTGATCTTGAGTCCTTAAACATTTTAAAAGCTGATTTTAAAAGGGCTGAAAATGATTACAAACTTAAGATAGAATATTTAGAGAAAACCATTTCAACTCTTAAGCATGAACACACCAATTACAGGACTCGGATTAAAGATCTCATCACTAAGTTAACTGAATGCCAGGCTGAGCTTGTGTAGCAAAGCCAGGGCAGAAAAATGAGTTCTTGAAGAAGAGACCTTCAAGAATATGATATCCACATCCTTGCATGCAAAAGTTTGTTATCATAATAAGCAGGGACTGGGATCTACTGAGATAGATCCTCTATACACTCTATTGTCTGTAAGATCTCCAAGGTGTGAAACTTGTGAAGATGAGCTTCCCCTCATAGACCCTATTGATGAAGAGGATGAAGAGGAGATAGTGAAGGATGATTCTGAGAAGAGTAAAGAAGATCATCCTAAGAAGGGTCACTATTCTTCTGAGGAGAGAAAAGAATTTGGGATGACCAAGTCTAAGAGGAAGAACTTGATCAGAAAAGCCAAGGGGAAATCAAAGAAGGCTCAAGATATCAAGGCCACTTTCAACTCTAAGAAGACAAGTGTTTATTTCCTTAGGATTTGAAGTGGTGAAGGATGAAGACTCAACTATGAACTCTAGTACCAGGAGTTCTAGTTCATGTCCAACTTATTCCAGTAAAGAGAAGAAGGTTGATCAGCTGTGTATCACTGCTACACAGCCTGAACCAGCCAGTTCCAAGAGCAAGTCTCACCCTAAGAAGCTTGCTACATCATCTGTGAAGATGAAGATGGAGGTGGAAAGTGATCATGTTCAGTCTTTCTCTCAAAAGAAGACTCTCAGAAGGAAGCAAATGAATTGCATCATGTGTGCTAGTACTACTCATCTTGCTAAGGATTGCATCAACAATCCTAAAAGTACTGTCCACATGATCAAAAAGAAAACTTCTGAGAAGAAGAAAGAAAAACTAGCTTCAGAAGGAAAATCTTTTCCTTTCAGAAGCTCTAAGGTGAAAAAGAAGACAAGTAAAAACTTGCCTTCGGAAGAAAAATTGGTCTCAGAAGAAAGGAATGCTTCCGAAGCACTAAAGCATGCTGCAGTGAATGCAAGATCTTCCGATGTTCCAGTCTCCAAAACTTCCAAAGTTCTTAAAACTTCTGAGGTGTTGAAGGTCAAGTTTAATCTTCCAAAGATGGTGTGGAAGATGAAGGAAGACCAAGTGACTAAAAGATCTTCATCAACAACAACTAATGATCCTCAAAGCTTGAACATAGAATTATTTACTATTACATTGTCTTCAGATCACTTTGAAAATCCCAAGACCAATGAGGCTTGGGTTTCCAAATGTAACTAATCATCTCTTTTTGTGCAGGAACAACTGAAGACTAAGAGAAATGTATGGATCATTGATAGTGGCTGTTCCAAGCACATGACAGGTAATGGCTCTTTGCTTCAAAATTTTGAGAAAATTGATAGAGGCCTGTTGCTTTTGGAGGAGATGCTGGAGGTTACATTACTGGAAGGGGCAGGAAGCTCAGTATTGAAAAGGTAAACTTTGTCAAAGAGCTTGGGTACAATCTACCGAGTGTATCCTAATTTTATGATCAGAGACACAACATGCTCTTTACTGAGTATGAGTGTATTGTTCTTAGCCTGGGGTGGTCATTCCTCAAGAGCATATCCTGCTCAAAGCCCTTAGGAAAGGGAACATGTACAAGATGGACCTACAGGAAACATCTCCCTCTGGAGAAGTTTCTTGCTTTCTATTTAAAGCAAATAGTGATGAGTCTTTCCTCTGGCATAAAAGAATATGCCATGTAAACTTTAAGACGATGAATGAATTAATTAAGAATGATTTGGTAATTGGAATGCCAAAGAAAGAGTTTACAAGTGATGACCACTATGTAGCATGCCTGAAAGAGAAGCAACACAAAGTGTCTCACAAGCTAAAGGAAAGAAACTCTATCACTACTCCCTACACTTATTACATATGGATCTCTTTGGCCCCACCAGTGTAATGAGTTTAGGAAGGACCTCATATTGTTTGGTGATCACAGATGACTTCATAAGATTCACTTGGGTCTTTTTCCTTAGAACTAAGGATGAGACTCCTAAGATCTTGAAGAACTTCATTCTGAAAATTGAGAATCAATGTGATCACAAGGTCAAAACCATAAGATGTGATCAAGGAACAGAATTTAAGAACCAAATCCTTGATACATTTTGTGATGAAAAAGGTATTACAAGATAATATAGTGCTCTCAGGACGCCTCAGCAAAATGGTGTTGCTGAAAGGAGAAACAGGACACTTATTGAGGCTGCAAGAACCATCTTGTCTGACACTAAATTGCCCATCACCATCTGGGCAGAGTTAGTCAACATAGCCTGCAATGTATAGAACAGAGTTTTAGTGGTTAAGACTCATGGTAAGACTCCTTATGAGCTGTGGCACAAAAAGAGACCGTTTATTGGTTTTCTCAGGTCATTTGGATGTCCTTGCACCATCTTGAATACCAAAGATCAAGTAGCCAAATTTGCTAAGAAATCAGATGATGGACACTTCATTGGATACTCTTCCCAAGCTAAGCCTTATAGAGTATACAATCTCAGAACTAGAGTAGTTAAGGAGTCATCCAATGTGACCTTCAATGAGCACACTCCTAGCGTGAAAGGTTCTGGTCCTGATTGGCTGTTTAATCTTGATTTAGTTACCAACTATTTTAACAAATCTTGTGAGAATGTTTTAGGATCTACAGGTAACTTATCAACTGGAGATCCTGACCCAAGATTTGAGCTGAGAAGACCAAGCAAGCATACCACATCAGCTCCAGTAGAAACTAATCCTGCAAGTGAAGATCATATCAGCACAAACATGACAAATTCAGCTGATACATCTGAGATGCCTATAAATTCCAGCTCAGAGGCTCAAAACTCAAGTGAAGGAGCTTCAAAAGTATGAGGAAATGGGAGTGGTGATAGTGATCAAGAATTTCTTGATGCTGATAACCACTCTATAGAAGACAAAATAAATGATGTCACACACTCATTGGATCAAGCCTCTCTTGATAAGTGTACTGATATGGTGGGTGATACTCTATTGCCAGATCTGAATTTCTTAAATTTAGATCTTTCTAATCAACTTGCTATGATCCCTCAACTCAGGATCCATAAGTCACACCCCACCACAAACATCATTGGAAATGCTGATACATGGGTGAGAATAAGAGGACAAACCCATGACAAAAATGTTTGTCTATACTCTTGCTTCTTGTCCCAGATAGAGCCAGAGAAAGTTGATGAGGCTTTAAAGTATGGAATTTGGGGTGAACCAATGTAAGAGGAGTTGCTTCAATTCAAAAGACAAAAGGTTTGGAACCTATGTCCTCTTCCTCAAGGGAAGACTACCATAGGAACCAAGTGGGTTTTTAGAAACAAGAAGGATGATAAAGGACTTGTCATCAAGAATAAGACCAGACTAGTTGTTCAAGGATACATACAAGAAGAGGGAATTGACTACATAGGTGTTTTTGCTCTTATGGCAAGACTTGAAGCTGTAAGAATATTCCTGGTTTTTGCTGCATCCAAGGATTTCAAGGTCTACCAACTTGATGTCAAGTGTGCTTTCTTATATGGAGTGATTGATGAAGAAGTGCATGTCAAACAACCAAATGGCTTTGAAGACCTAAATCATCATGATTATGTCTGCAAGCTTGATAAAGCTCTTTATGGGTTGCACCAAGCTCCAAGAAAGTGGTATGAGACACTATCTCAATATCTCTGTTAATATGGCTATAAGAGGAGTACTATAGATGGAACTCTAATAATCAAAGGAATAGGGAATTACTTAATGTTGGTTCAAGTATATATAGATGACATTATCTTTGGGTCAACTAATCTAAAGCTCTGCAAAGACTTTGAGAGGTTGATGAAGAATAGATTTGAAATGAGTGCCATAGGGGAACTTAATTTCTTTCTAGTAATTCAAGTGAAGCAAGTTGACAATGGCATCTTCATAAGTCAGTCAAAGTATGTACAAGACATACTTACAAGATTCAACATGACTAATTGTAAGGTTGCAAAAACACCTATAGCTAGAAACCATTCCCTTGGACCTAATCTTGAGGGGAAGTGTGTGAATGAACATCTCACAGGGCTATGATTGGGCCTTTTATGTATCTCACAGCCAGCAGGCCTGATATCATGTTTGCCGCATGCATCTGTGCAAGATATCAAGCCAACGCGAAGATGTCATACCTGGTTGCTATCAAGAGGATTCTTAGATATCTCAAAGGTGCTCCCAAGCTTGGCCTTTGGTATCCAAAGAATTTTAACTTTAATCTGTATGCCTATACAGATAGTGACTATGGTGGCTGCAACATGACTGTAAAGTCTACATCTAGGGGATGTCAATTCCTTAGTGGAAGGATAGTCTCTTGGCAAAGCATGAAACGATCCTGTGTGTCTGCATCAACTGCTAAAGCTGAATACATTGCTGCTGCAAGTTGCTGTGCTCAGTGCTTTGGATTCAGAATCAGATGCTGGACTATGGATTCAACTTCAAAGAGACTCCTATTTATATAGACAACAACAGTGCTATCTCTATTACAGAGAATCCTGTGCAGCACTCAAGGACAAAACACATCAACATCAGGTATCATTTAATTAGAGATAATTTTGAAAAAGGGGTTAATCAAACTAGTCAAAGTTAACATAAATGAACAATATGCTGATCTGTTCACTAAAGCTTTTGATGAACAGAGATTCAAATATCTTGTATCAGCTATTAGGATGATTAACTTTGAGTAGATTTTCTTAAACTTAAATTTACTTTATCTCTAAAACCTGTGTGTCCTAGGTTGTCTACGTATCACCTTCATAATCCAAGTTTATTTTCAAAGAAAATCTTTAAAATAATATTCCTTAGATTTTTTTAAAAAATTTCCAAACATATTTTTTTTCAGAAGATTTCAAGTTGTCTTCGGAAGAACATTATGTCTTCAAATCAACTAACTACTTATAAGAAATTTACCTTCGGAAGAAATTCTGAGATATCTTCTGAAGCTTAAATATGCTTCTAAGTACTTACATGTATTTAAAGGAGAATTTTCTTCCGAAAGCAATTAAGTCTCAGAAGATTTATTCTCTTTAGAATAAAACTCGCAAGTCTTAATCTCTTCCGAAACCAAACATGCCTCAGAAGTGAAAATTCTCTAAGTATTTTCCTACCGAAGAAATTTTTTCACAAACCTTAGGAATATATTCTGAAGCCAAAATTGGCTTCGGAAGCTTTTTCTTAAAGCTTCCAAAGACAAAAATACCTTTGAAAGATTTTCAACTTCTAAGAAAACTACCTTTTTGGGCACTTTTTCAGAGATGGGACCTATATTCGGATTTCAAAGTTTATTCTTTTGCATTAACTTTGTCTTAAATCCATTTCATATATATTCTCTCAACGGTTTCCCCTATTTTCACTATCTTCTTCATCTGCATTTTCTCTAACCTAAATTCACCCACAAACCGACTTTGTTCTTATCTTCCTTCACAGTAAAGCTACCTCAAATGGCCAACCCTCACCACAGAAACAACCCGATTTCTCCATGCATCTTCACAGGCAACATAATCAAGTTGCTCTGTTAGACTCTGAGAAAGATCCTGGTTTCTCAGAGGTTTTCTGTTTTCTTTCTTTGTCAAACTACTTCACCTCGCACACCATAGATCCTCCATTCTATGAGGATCAACTTTTGGAAATTTGGAGGATCTTCCAAGAGGTCACCATGGATGGGGAGAAGGCACTATCTGCCATAGTGTAGGGGAGGACAATCTTCATCCCTCTAGCCTCCATAAACACTCACCTTCAGCTAGATGATGTAGAAGGTGATATGTCCTTTCCAAAATCTGCTGTTAACCAGTCCTTTGAGTAGATGGGCTATAAAGGTGACTTCTCGGTCAGAACCTTTAGAAAGGGAAAGGTATCCTCTCAATGGAGGTACCTCCTCCATGTGGTTATCCATAATTTATCCAACAAACATGGAGGATGGGACCAGATTCCTGAAGATCTTTTTATTATAGTCCATGGGATGGTTCAACGGGTCAAGTTCAGGTATTCATAATTTGTATATACTAATCTACTTGCAAACTTGGATTCCTTGGAATATTACATGTTCCCTTGATATGTCCAACACATTCTCAACTGTGAACTGGGCTCATAGTTGAGGGGAATAGGTTATGTTCTAAAATTGGGACAGATGAAGCCTGACATCTTCAAAACTATGTGGAAGCCAACTGTTGATTTCTCAGGGGTAGAAACAGCCCTTGTCCCAAAAATATTAGAGCTCATTGCTCAAGGTGACAACCTAGCAGCACCAACTAGTGTTGAACCCACACCTTCTACTTCTCAACCACCAATAAAGCCACAAATAACTATAACCTACCAAAGAAAATCGAAATGAACCCCTGCGCATGCTACTCAGTTTGTGCAGGCCCCTATATCATCACCCATATAGGAGGAAGTGGACACTGGAGCTCCCAGTTCTCCTGAGGAGCAAACCATTCCCATCTCATCAATGATCAGTGCTGAGGTTTCTCATGCTCAGCCTGATGAGCTCACAACCCCCACAGCCTTAAGCCTTCACTCAGAGTCTCAAAACTCTACTAAACAACCTTCAGGGGACAGTTACCATCCCCAGACTCTTGATCTAAACCAATCAATCCCGAAGCTTGAATTCTATGATGAGGAAGACATGGGCTTCAGTAAGTATCATGAGTCTCTCTTCTCCACCCCTACTCAAGGAGAGATGAGTATTCATATTTCTCCCATGTCTAGCCCACATCATCCACCTACTACTAAGGAGGATCTCCCTGAATCTGTTCAAGAGGTTCATATGGAAGAGGCTCTCATTTTAGCAAGTGACTATATTACTAAGACCTCAACCATGGCAACCCAGCCCATTGACACTTCACTTGAAGCTATTATGGTGCAGGGGAAATCCAATAGCCAAGAACAAAGTGCTGGTGATGAGGAAGAAGACCTTGGTTCTATTCTCTCATCCCCCCATGATTCTTCTGATAAAGATGAGGGGAGTCTAAAACTAAAGGTGCAAAAACTAACAAAAACATGCACCTATTTAGTCTCAAAGATAAGTCACCTAGAATCTCAGGTGACTGTCTTACAAAGGAGGGTCAATGACCAGCAACTTGAGATCACCGATCTGAAGGGCAAGTTAGCTGAGAGACCACTCAGGAGAACTCAACCAGGACCATAAGAAACTGTGGATGTGACAGACCCAACCCCAAGCTCACCTATGCAAGAAGGTAATGCTACCAAAATAGGGGAGAAAGTCCAAACAATCACAGAACCTGGGAGTTCTTCACAGAGTATGGACTTTGAGGATTCACCACCCTTACTTGCAATGGTCCATACTCAGCAACCTCCTCAATTCTACATGGATGTGGACTCATTCATACAAAGCTTGTTTGAGGAGGGTATTCCAAGAGCTATGCCTACCCCATCTCCTCACTCTGAGAATCCAATCATGGGATGCATGTATGACACTGATAGGAGAGCTCTAGTCATCTCTAGATCTCAGGGTCAACAGGAAATTTTCAACTTTTTCAACTTGAACTTCTATGATAGCATCCATCTGATTGATCTTCCACTTGTCAACCCAAGTCAAAACAGACAAGCTGTAAGATTAGCAGATAGGATTCAAGAAAGGGTGTTTGAAGAATACAAGCTGAGGTCAAGACTATATAGACAGAGGCTAGCAGATGTTGAGGTGGACCCTAAGATTAGCTTCGAAGGGGAAGCCTTGACTGAAGGCCTAGAAGTTGAACCTGTGAACCTTGAGACAGGAACTTCTTCAGTACCCATTACCCTTAGTGAGGCACCAGCTGGTGAAGGTGCTTCACAGCCTCTCTCTGACCAGAGCTTGGCTGCTGAACCAAGAAATGCCAAAGCTCTCTCCACCCTGAGTCACCAAGGCCTATGAGTGACAAAAGGAAAAGGAAACTGACTTCTGAGGAGATTAATGAGGAGGAAAGAGAAAGGAAGAGGAAGCTAAGGGGGGAAAGTTCAAGAGGGTCTCTAGGCTTCATGGAAGCTGCCATCAGGGCTGCCCCCAGGCCAAATACTCAGGATGATGGGTTGAGGGCAGCTAGGCTAAACTACCTGAGGACCAGGAACTACAACATTGATGAACTCATATCTCTTCCCTTAGATGAACTGAATGAACTGGCTGAAAAGGAATTGTCCAAGGAGAGGAAGGAGGCAGAGGATGCAGCATTGCTCCTTTAGAACAAGGAAGAAAGGAGATAGAAAAAGCTCTACAAGCATGCTCCTACCCTCTCCCTAGTTCAAGAATAGAGGCTATGGCAACTACATAACCTCAGGTAGACAAGGAAGCTGATAGACTGAACATGATCAACTACCTGAGTGCCATAAGCCTCTATCCGGCATTTGTACTTCTTCCCTTATCATATGAGTATGCTGAATTTGAGTATCTCAAGTAGCTGGAGCAACAAGTCATCAAGGAACAAAAGGCTGCTAAGAGAAAACTAAGGGAAGAATCTGCAAAGTCAAGAGCCATCATCCAAAAGAGCCAAAAGAAGTCTGCTGACAGACAAAGAATGATGAGCTTCTTGAAGCTGTATGGATTCTCCAGAAGGAGGCTTGGTCTAATGTCTCTATCCATTATGGATGAGCACATCAGGGTGATCAAGTAGAAGATTAAGAAGAGAGAGCTTGTTGACTTGCATTCTCCACCAAGTCCAGCTCAACCTGAAGTTGAGGTTAAGGTTGAACCCCCTGAGACAACATAACTTGGACCTAGAGCTGAATCTCAGCCAACTTCATCTTCTGATCCATAGTAGGGTCCTCTTCCCTCTCCTTCTAAACCTGTGAAAGAAGAGAACCCAACTGAGAGAGACACAGTAGAACAACCTGGTGCTGAAGACCAATCTTCTCAGTTAAAGACTTCAAAGAAGAGGAAAAGGATGGCCATGAAGAGTGTTTCCAAGAAGAAGACCAAGGCATCCATCTCTACACCTCGGGATGAGTCAGAGCATCCTGAGGTAGTGCAAGAAGAGGCTGCTCAACCAACTCCAACTTAAGTAGAGCCTCTTGCAACTAGAAGACCCATCTTGTCCTGGACTTTTCCTGCTAATCCAGACATATGGTATGTCATTAGAGATCCAGGAGGTCAAGATGTCTATTTTTGGCAAGACATGCTTGATCTTCCTCTACATGATCTCCATGACATGAGACAGTATTATGAGAGTTTGAGGGATCCTGATCAGATGATGAAGAAAGGTATGGTTTTGATCCTAATAAGGACTATCAACATGTGAATAACTTCTCTATTTTAGTAGAATCAGCCTAGGGGAGTTTGTAAGGTTATATTAGAAGCCTGATGCAACCAAAGAGGCTAAAACAACCAATGAGCTTCTTGCATGCATGCACTAATGTACAAGGTAGAAGTTACTTCGGAAGTTTTACACTCATCAAAGAAATTATTCTAAGTTTAAAATATTCCGAAGCCAAAGACCAAATCTTCCGAAGCCAAAGACCAAATCTTTCGAAGCCAAAGATGAAGACTTCCGAAGCTTCAAAGACAAAGCCTTCCGAAGCCAATGAAATGAAGACTGAGTTCTTCCTAAGACAGAGAAGAGATGCTTTCTTTGATGTACTTTTACATAAAGCTGGCTTACTTTCTGTTGCAACTCTGAAGACTCACCAACTTATACAAGTTGGTGAAAAGGTCCATGCTTTAGTAAACTGTAGATTATGGTTTTGAGTCTGTAACTTCCTACTTTGTACCTTTTATCCTTTTTGTAATATATTAGAATGTGAGCTATGCCATGTCATAGTCACTAGTCAAAAGGCAAACTACCTTTTGACTTTACATTGATCTTGTTGTCTAGATTAGTGTTTCTAGCTGGCCTTCAAAGTATGGCTAGCTGTAGGATGTAGTATAAAGTATCTTAGGTCCTTGTATTTCTTTTTATGCTTTGTAACACTTGTAAAAGAACTTGAGAGCAATATACAACATTTTTGAAAACCATATTAGCCTGTTCTTGTTCTTAGTTCTATCTTATTGCTTTACTTGTGTTATTAGTATCATTCACATAAACCTAGTTCCCTATTTGATCTGTTAAGTGTTCTAACACTCTCCTCATTGTGAGACTGATTGTATTGACTATCTTTTAACCGGTCTTGCAGCAGTCTATCAGAACTCCTGTGGATACAAAAATTAAGATTGGTCCAGACTCAGATGGCAAATCAGTGGATCAGATTCACTATCGATCAATGATAGGGTCACTCATGTATTTAACAGCAAGCAGACCTGGCATAATGTTTGGTGTATGTGTTTGTGCCAGATATCAAGCAGATCCCAAGGAATCACATGTAAATTCTATAAAGAGGATGTTCAGATATCTCAAGGGCAAGCCTGCGCTTGGATTATATATCCAAAGGAGGGAGATTTCAACCTTTATAACTACACAAACAGTGACTAAGGGGATGCAACTTCAATCGTAAGTCAACTTCTGGGGGTTGTCAATTTCTTGGTCCCAGACTGGTCTCTTGGTAGTGTAAGAAGCAGACACACATGTCTGTTTCAACAGCAGAAGATGAGTACATAACAGCATCAGCTTGTTGCTCTCAAGTTCTCTGGATTCAAAACCAGATGCTTGAGTATGGTTATAACTTCTTGCATACACCAATTCACATTGACAACACAGCCGCCATGTTTATAACAAACAATCCAGTTTAGCACTCAAAAACCAAACATATTGAAATTAGATATCACTTTTTGAGAGACTATGTTGAAAAAGGGTTAATCAAGTTGATACAGGTCCACACGGACAATCAATTAGCTGATTTGTTCACTAAGACATTTCACCCTAGTCGGTTTGAATTCTCAGTTCAATCAATTGACATGATTAACCTTGAGTAAAAATCAAAATTTGCAAAAAACATTTAAATATTATAAAAATACAAAAAGAAGTTATTTTTGTTGAAGAATATGAAATGTACTCCATGGATTATGATATAATTATAGTCGTTATATCATTTACTGTGCTTATTTCAAAATCTTGAAAGGCTGACATAACTTATCTGATATGCGGGTAGGCTCAGCTTGGAAAAGAAGATACATGCTGTGATGAACTAAAGCTCATATTTAGCTGTGAAGCCATCATCTCATGTATGAGTAAGTATTAGCTCATATTTAGCTGTGACGCCATCATCTCATGTAATAACCTAAACACACCAGGTAATGATGCCTTATGAATCTCATTCACCCACATCAGTTTCTCCTCTGTTTTGCTGAGCAAAGACATGGAGAAACAGGCACATAGTGCTGATGTCATGATCCAAAAAGATTCCTAATGTGAAACACATCCAAAATGGATGAATTAATAAAGACTACATTCTTGGTGAATGAATAAAAAGAATCCTAAAGAGGATCACCTTCCAATGTGAACTGCAAAAAGAATCCCAATATGGATCAAATAATTATAAGGATCAAAGTAAAAGAATCCCAATGAGGATCCCCCTTACCCAAAACCAAATGAGATTTCATAATTTAAATGACCTGGTCATGTAAGTTGTGAAAAAGTTCTACCATGCGTTTCATGCGGGTGGTTGATCTTGCCATGCGGGTGGATATAAACTTTAGGGAGGGTAATTAAAATTTAATGAAAATATTCACCAAGACATGAAAAATGTACAAAATCTCAAAGATATTTTAATTACTTTGTATAGTTGCTACTTTTCTTGAAAATATATAATTAGAAATATGGTTGTGTTGGTGTGGAAGTTATACTATAGTATCTCACTATATGTAGATATTTGGAAGCACAAAAGTCCAAGATAAGTCAAATCTAGGAAATTTGTAATCACACCGGGAGTACAATTCAATCCAAGCAAGAATTGACAATCCAAGCAACAGTTAAAACTTCATAAAAGTCAAAGCAACAGTCATATCTTCATAAAAGTCAAAGCATTAGCGCAAAAACAGTCAAAACTATCCACAGCAAAATTATTATTTTTTGACAAAGTTCAAAATTTAATGCGGGTAAGAGTATTGGTTAATGCGGGTGAATGTAACCCAAGCATTTAACCAATGCAGGTAATATTTTTGTGCAAGAAAAAAAAATCAAAGTGAGACTAAT
The DNA here is from genome assembly GCA_025506505.1 of Flaveria sonorensis. Lineage (NCBI taxonomy): Eukaryota > Viridiplantae > Streptophyta > Magnoliopsida > Asterales > Asteraceae > Flaveria > Flaveria sonorensis. The sequence goes on along the minus strand of CM046425.1, from coordinate 18,550,815 downwards.
ACGGATATGTTAAGTTATCCGCATTTGTTTCCAAACAAATGAGTACAACAGTATCATGGCAGAAAACTTATAAAAATTTGTTCTTCCGCATTTATCAATGCAGATAAGTTTTTGTTCATCCGCATTTCCTTAATGCGGATGACATGATCAATACGGGTAACATTGTTGTGTATTTGTACCAAAAATAAAACATGTGCTTTCACTCGTCTGTCATTTTAGTGTTTGAATCTCAGTTAATACGAATAGAAGTTTTGAAATGCGGACAACTGAATTGTTCATCCGCATTTATTACAGTTCATGTAGACAACTAAATTGTTCATCCGCATTTGTTGCAGCAACAATGCAAGTTCTTATGTAAATGCGAACAGGTCCAAATGTTCTTCCGCATTTGTTAAAGAGCCAATGCGGACAAGTTTATGCTTTCGCATTTGTCTCAGTACTCAAATGCGTACAAGTTAAAACATCCGCATTTGCTACAGTACAAAAAATTAAAACTTCCGCACTTGTTCATTCACTTGTGTGTAGATTGTTCATTCAACTTCATTTTGATCCTATTTCGATTCTTAGCCCAAGTAGTATCGAAACAAGGTGATTCTCGATGGATTTGTGAACTTCAGATACCGAACCAAGTGATGAACATAGTACCCTAGGTTTAGAAAACATCAAAAATTAACCTTGAACATTGGATTTCAAAGACACCTTCGAGTTCAATAAACCTAATTTTAATGTGTACAACAAAGAACAATTGATTCAGAAACATTATGTTAACCATGATGAACAGGGGAATCGAAACTTAAAATGTTGAAATCAAATCCAATGTTTCAGTGTAACAAGATGGTTAAAACAATAAAGATGATTGAAATAACCATGAAACGTAACACAAATGGTTAATCATCATAAAATCAAAGATAGGTCAAATTGCTATAGAACAGTGAGCTTGAAATCTCAATTTTGACCCAAGAAAGTCAAACTGAGAAAGTCAAACCTGTTCTTAGTTTGAAAATCTAATAATTGTGAGTACATTACTAATGCATATGTCTCTATTGCAGATCTATGGCAAATCTTACTTGGAGCAAGCTCCATAATGTTAGTGGATATCTTGATCCAGATGTGCTTGAACCTGAGGGTTTAAGAGACATGATCAGATTTATTTCCACAATAAGGATAGCACATGGCATCACTGTCAGACCAATTATCTATGAGAACTTCATCAGATCATTCTGAGGAACTGCTAAAGTAAACCAAGGGGATGGTGTGAGGACCATATCAGGAAGGATCACTAATGATCACACACTAGTTATCTCTGAACAAACTGTGAGACAGTGTCTATAGTTTGGGGATGATGCCAACTTGCCCAAGAATTGGAAGAAGATGACATTTTGACATTCTTTGCTAACGTTGGCTATGAAGGGAGTTTTGAAGGAAAATAGGTTGTCAAGGGGTTAGTTGACTTGCAGTGGAGATTTATGATTCATCTGTTCCAACATTGCTTGTCAAAGAGGAAGACTGGTTGGAATGACATCCCCATCACTACTTCATCAGCTATTTGTCCCTTGTGCACTAACAGACAATTCAATATGTCTGCTTATGTGTTCAATGGCCTGTTATCCAACATTTAGGAAGGAAGAAGGCACATGTTCCTGATGTATCCTAGATTTATTCAATGCTTCATCAATGAAGCATTCCCTGATCTTGTACCAGAAGGCCTTGTGATGGACATTCCTCACTACAATGCAAAATCCTACAAGTACATCAAGATGAGAGATCCTAGGAACTTCTATAGTGGAACTTTCTTTCCTTTACTTCCATGGATGCTACAACAGATTAATCTAGACGAAGCCCATGAAGAAGAAGCTAAGGAAGTTATTCCTGATGTTAAGGAACAAATTGAGGATGATGTTCCTGCTGATGTGCATGAGATTATAGAAGAACAACCAGCTACTAATGTTCAAAAAACTGTTGAAGAGCATGCTGAAGAAGTAGAAGAAAGACTGAGGCAAGTGTCACCATAGGTTGATGTAGGTGGTGATCTTCACACTATGCCTTCAGTTCAAATATTGATATTCCATCAACTTTCAGAGTGTCACCTGTCCATTCACATCAATTATCTCCTATCCACTCTCATTATGTATCTCCTGTTTATTCTTCAACAGAAGCTGCTGTTGCATCTGTTGAATTTGGTGAATCTACCAGTTCATCAGATAGGTTTGAATCATCTTCGAATGAGGAGGATCCTCATTCAGGTTTTCAAATGCCTGCGGGACAAGTACACTCAGAGGCCGGTGCTTCAGAAAGCTTTGCAGAATTGGAAGTCAACCGACCTGATGCTAAGGATGAAATGATTTATGAGCTATTACTGAAGGTAGCCAGAATGGAGAAACTTTTGGATAGAAGATCTGGCATCATAAGAGATAGACTTTTTGAACTAGATGAGAAGGAGAAAGAATTAAAAAAACTAAAAGCCAAATATTAATCTTATAAAGAAGAAAAGGATAAAGAGATTGATAGACTCAAAGCAGGCCTAGAACATGCCAGACAAGAAATCAGTGGACACTTGGATGCTGCAAACATCCAAACTCTTGCCATGGAAGAACAAGAGAATCTTCTTGATGTCCAAGCTGATATGATATCTGATCTCCATAGACAGATAGAAGCTCTAACAAAGAGAGTTTCTGAACTTGAGATGTTGATTAAGATTAAAGAAGAATTGGCCAAAGAAAAGGATGAGAAGGGTGATGATGAGAATAATAAAGACAAGGATGATGAGCCTGAAAAGGAAAAAGAATCTAAAGAAGATGAAGATGTCTTTGGTGGGAGTAGTGATGATGATGATGGCTCTAGTCCTTCATAGAGACAAAGAATGATAGAAACTGTTCAGCAATCCCAACACAGTAAGTTTAGGGAGGAAGATGAAAGCTAGCTATGGTTGTCTATTTTGATCCAACTTTTGAAGAAAGACTTGATGAGGAATCTGAGATGAAAAAGTTAATTAAAGACTTAGACATTTATTCATCTAGAGAGTTTATTATTGATGAATACTTCTGGGATTTTATCAGAGAACTCAGAGCTCCAGTTGAACAATAGTTTTGATTCCCCCTAACCTTGAGCCATTAGAAAAAGAATTAAGCTTACAGCTTGTTCCTGCAGTCACTTTAATTGATGAGCAAAAGGAACTTATGATGAAGCTCTGTGAAGAGCTTAGAGAAAAGGAAGTTGCTAAAAAGAAAAAAGAAGAAGCTGTACAACTTGAAAAATAAAGGAAGGAAAAGGAAACTAAAGCCTCTGTGCCCTCCTCTTCTAGTTCCTATTTGCATACATAATCCAGGAAGAGGAAGTACTTATTTGAGAAGGCAAAAGGCCTGTGGTAGAAGAGGAACCAGCTCCCAAGAAGCAAAAAGATGATCCAAGAAGCCTTGCTGCTATTGCTCAATTTCTGGATGAGCATGAGAAGGCTGAGGAACAATTGAAGAAGAAAATTGAGGTGATTATCTTGGAAGAAGGAGAGATAGAGGGAGGATATGATGAAAGCATCCTTGATGACCCTTTGTTCAGGGACAGTCCTGCAAAGATTGAGTCATATGTTAAGGAGATGTTTGAGAAGGCTCAAACTAATGATTTGATGGTTAAGGCTATGTATCTGATTAATCACGGTTATGATGCTAATGAAGCGTTTAGAATGACATATGAGGGAATGGTAGAAGAAGTAAACAAGATGCACAAACTTCTTGACCCTGTTTTTGTGACTGAGTATGAAAAGAAAACAACTGAGAAAGAGATAAAGTTGAAAAAGCATGATGTGGTTTAATCCCAATATCCTGATCCCTATAGCATGACAGATAGGGAAATGAAGGATTATTGTCTGATCAAGGATTTACCAAAAGAAAGTTGGGTAATATGAAGACTAACTCCCTCCGAGCTGCAATCCTCAAGATAGTCAAGGAAAAGAAAGAAATATTAAATACTATAGAGAAGAAGAGTTGTAGGGAGGAAGTCCAGAACAAGAATTTCAGCTCAAGATATCCAATTCACTACCAAAGACCATGATGTCTTGGCACCCATGCTACATAAAAATCCTGAATGGTTTATTGAACCCTCTCAAGTGGAGTTACATGAATGGTTAACCACTTCAGAAATGATTAGGGGTGTGTCTGCTCTAGAAGGAAAAGTAGATGTGAAGATAATTTCCTGGAAGTATGATAGTGATTGGAATATGTTTATGGTGAAGAGGATCTCAGGGCTAGTTCAGTTCTTCACTGAGTATACTGCTTTAGTGAACTCCCTGTAGATACATGATCTGAAGGAATTAGCTAAGCTGGAATTGATCAATCATAATGCTATGTACAGAGGATATGAGTTTGAAGATATACACTAGATATTCAAGAAAACAAACAACTTTGAGTCTCCAAAGGCAATATGCATAAGAAAAGACAAATCTTTCAACAATCCTTTGAAAAGAAGAAGAAAATGAAAGGAACTAAAGAGTTGGTATTTCAAGAGTTGAATGTAAAACCAACTAAATCACTAAAAAGAAAGATGGTTGCTGGAACCCACAAGTCCAAACCATTCTCCAATGTATTCTATGATGAGAAAACTTATGAATTGGTGATTGAAAGGAAATAGGGAGGAAAAGAACGTTCGGAGATAAGGCTATTTTATGGATATGAGGTGAGACTGTTAGATGAATCCTATATCCACTATATGTTCACAAGACACTTCAGAGAAGTAGATAACAAGCTGGGAGAAGCTGATATGTATTTCTTTTTGAAATGCATTAAGATACTCAAAATAGCCTATGACAGAATCAATAGAAAGAAAGAACAAAGGAAAAGAAAAAGAGTTCCTCTTCAGTTGGGAAACATAGTGAAGCTTAAAGTTGATGCTGATGGTTCTTTACTGATCTACAGAGATGGACTGTCCACTGTATCTGTGTGGGAACCCATATCTCTGAGACAGATGCCTATTGAGGCAATTCACACCATGAGTCAAATGAAGATCCATGTTCTTAGTCGAGAAAAGATGCAAGATGCTAAAGACTTCTCAGATATGATCAAAGCTATACTGGATCCTTCATTAGCTAAACCACAAATGAATCATGAGCCTGAACCTACACCAGCTCCATCAACAGTCCAAGTTCTTGAAAGCAAGCACCTGCACTACAGGAACCACCAGAATCTCCACAACCTCCACCACCCTCAAACCCTTGAAGTACATAGGTAGTATAATCTTAGGGGAGTATTTTTGGACCCTAAAAGGATCATACATGCCAATTCAAGAGGCAGTTGAAGGTTGTTCTGGCTGGAAGAAATCTACACAAGTCCAAGATCCTATCCAGGTGAAGACAACTGAAGAAAAAGACAAGTATCGGCTATCCGCATTAGTCAATGCGGATGAGCAAGAACAAATATGGCCAAGTATTTGTTCATCCTCATTTGCTAATACGGATATGCATAACCAAATGCGGTTAAGTATTTGGTCATCCGCATTAGTCAATGCGAATGACATACTTAATGCGGATGCACAACTGAAGAAATGCTGATAAAGATCAACACATCTGCATTAACTACTACGGATGTTCATTATAAATGCTGATTATCATTTTGTACTTAGACTTGTATTCTGATGTATAGTTGTCAGGGTAGATTAGTCATTTTGTACAGGCATTGTATCAGCCTATAGATAGAATAGTATACAGTTAAGTTTAAAAATAAAGTTTTTTGATTTTTGCTACAACCCTAGCACACTTTGTATCTTCTTTACCAATATCAATATACAAAGCATTTATTAGTATTTTCAGCATTTAATGTTCATTGATTTTGTATTTCAGCTACATAATCATTGACTCAATCATCATATTCGATCCTTGTTGAGTCACATCAACTGATTCTTATCTTGGACCTGGTCAGGTATTCATAACGTGTTCCATGTATCAAATATGAAGAAATGTCTAGCCAATGAATCACTTATTATTCTATTAGAGGAACTGAAGATTGATGACAACTACATTTTATTGAGGAACCCACCGAGATCATGGGTCGAGAAGTCAAGACCATGAAGCGTAGCAAGATTCCTATTATGCCCGTCAGATGGAATTCAAAGCGTGGACGAAAATTTACCAAGGAACACGAGGATCAGATGAAGAAGTACCCGCAACTGTTCAAAGATCAGGCATCCACTTCTAAAGGTATCGTTCTCAAGCTATCTTTTCTTTAAATTTCGAGACAAAATTCCATTCAACAAGGGGATGATGTCACACCTCTCGTGAACCCTTCTCGTGTAATGTTCAAAATTCTTTCTTTTAGGTTGTTAAAGAACTCCTTAGAAACCCTTTTCCCTATATGTTTTGGATAGCTGAATCTTGTGTCCTTCGCTAAATCTGGTGTTTTAATTTTTGGAACAAAAATTCTTTCAAAAAGTGGATGATGTGATACCCCGTACTTTCAGGTTAATGTCGTTAACCTAACACAAATTATTTTAAATGTTCCTTTATTGATTATGTGCTTAATTAATTGGATTACTTAACTTCGCTATGTGATCACATTTAATATTTTAACTTGAGGGTTCTTATGCAAGTTAAACAAACTCGAGGGATTAGAATGTTCACTAATCTAGGTTTCATAATTCTAATAACTACACAACCCGCCCATCCCATTCCTTATTTCCGCAACCCTAGCAGCACCTACTCCCGGTCGACGATAACCCCCCTCGCGACAAACACCCCCCGGCAACTTCCTATTTTGTGGCGACAAGCGTGCAGCAATCGACCCCTCGACAATCTCCAGATCCAACGAAAATAGACCCGTTTGGTATGTTCCCTTGCTCATCTCATGCGTTTGGTTTCAATTACGGTTTCAGTTGCGATTTTGGTTACTCGATCTTGTGTTTTGCGTGCGTGTGTGTGTTTTGTTAGTATAAGGGTGTTCGTGTTGCGTGATGTGTGGGTGATCGGGTTATTCATATAGAGTGTGTGTATGCGGGTGATTATATGTATCTATGTTTCTGATGTATATATATATATATGCATATGTGATTGCGACTGTATGTGTACTGTGTGTGTGCTGATATGTGCATGTGTATGGCTGGGTGTGTGCTATGCAGTGTGTGCGTATGGGTTTATTGTGTGCATGTATATAGATATATTTCATGTATTCATATATGTGTTGTGTTATGTAGATGGTGCGGGCAGTGGGTGTTCACGACACATGTTATTGTCCTTGTATGGGTGTGTGTTCATTGCATGGATGCGTTTGTATGATCGTATGTATCTTATCATGGAGTTAAACCATGAGAGTTTGGGTGTTGGTAGGATGGTTCGGGTTCAAGGGATTCGGGGGTATGCAGACTGTTGTGGATGATGGGTCTCGGGTATGGTGGGTTGGCAGTGGGGTAGCCGTGGGTTGGGCTTAACAGATTAGTTGTACTTTGTATGGTATGTATGTTGATGCATGGTATGTGTTTTCTTAGTGTGTGTATGTACGTAATTATGGGCTTACATTTGAGGTGCTTGCATGGGTTCATTCATGTAATTGTGGTATACACTATGTTAACTGGATCTGCTATTTCTGACTTATTACTATTTGTCGAAACCTATGAACTAACCAACACTATGTTGACGCTTTAGCATGTTTCTTTCAGGTTCTTATGGTGTGCACGACTAGGAACATTGCATCATTACATCACATTACTTGTTGATTTATAAAACAATTTAAACATTTATTTCTGAAAGGTTACATTTAATTGGGTTGCGCATGTTTTGCGCTATTTAAAATTATAAATGATTAACTGGTTACGGTTTCGTATATGTTTCCTTGAATTTATTATTAAACTATGTTTTGGGATTGACTGATAATATTAAATGCTATGTTTTGTAATTACTGTGTCATTTGGTGTAACTATCTGCAGAGATCCTAGTATGTCACACACCTAACTGTAAAACCCCGTTTGTGGAAATTGAAGGTGTGACACTTGAGATTTCAACATCCGAAATCCTTACATATATTTTTAATAGACGTATTTTTTAAAATCAATAATTCATCTATTTGGACCCGTACCCCATAATCATTTCCACCATAAACACGCATATTTATAATAAGTGAACACATATCAAATGTTATTAAACATATTATACCTTCATAAAATTCATAAAAACTTATAATAAATAAAACATATTAATTGTAATTAAACATGTAATATGATTTAGTTACGTGTTGATATACTTACCGTTGAGGTCGATAGTGTTAGACTAAAAGATAGCTCGAGTCTATAAACAACAACAACTACCTCTATTGCTGCTGCTACGCCATTGCCACGGTCCGCGACCGCCTTTGCTGAGAATTGGGCATGCAACACCCTTAAAACTAGATGCATACTACACAACTAAGTAGAAATTTGATCCTGCTTCAGTAGAATTTTTGCTAAAGACTTTACAGACCATAGAGAAAACTTTTTATCGTCTGTATCTTTTAGCTCACATGATTCACCATCAACCACAAATTGCATGGTCATCTTATTAAAGTTCCAGAGGATGTAAATTAGTGAAAGTAACCATTGCACACATAAAATCATATCTTAATTTTCCAAAGAAATTAGTAGAACCTCGGTTGAAAACCAATTACCCTGCGTGCTCCATTAGAATTTAAAGCACATTTGATTACAGGACAACTATTTACCATCTACCACACATATTCTTAACAACTTGATGTAAATAATGTCACACTATAATTTTTTTTGCCAACTTAACATCATTGAAATTATGTGTTGAGCCAGAATCAATCAAAATGTAGAGTTGTCTAGTGCCAACTGATCCAAGCACTCATAAAGTAGTGAACGAATGTGTAAGTGTTATCTTAGAGGCTCATGCTAACCAAAGATCTCTTAGAGTGCATTTGAAGTTCAAGGAAGTTACTTTGAAATATTTGATCATGCACAAAGAAAATTTACTAGGTATCAAATCTTCCAAAGCCAAAGACAGAAATCTTTCAAATTGAAAGATGAAGCCGTCCGAAGCCTGAAGATGATGAAATAAATAAAAACAATGGACTAATTATGAACTTAAACAACAATAAAAGCATAAACAGGTTGATTCCCCCAAGGATCTTTTCAAATCTCTCAAACAAAATATAACAACTAATTGTTATATTGTATTCAACTGTAACACCCAAAAAAAATTAATTAAGGAAAAGAATAAAGAAAAAAAAGGAGAAGTTGCATAAGTGGAGGGGCTAAAGTATACAAAGGACAAAACATTATTATTTAATGTTTAAAGTGGGCATGGCCGCCCACTACTTTGCTTCACCAACCTGTTTTGACTGCTAGAGAGAAGAAGAAGAAGAATTGGCTTGAAGGTGAGTTTTTGTGTGTTTTGTATGGTTTTAGCTGAGTTTTTAGCTTCGGGACCGATTCTTATGTGTTCTTTTGTGTTCGGTTTTGAGTTTTGGTATGTTTAGACTTTTGAACTCTTTATGCCCTCGAGTTTGGAGGAGTTTTGCTTAAAGGCTGTAATAGGTGAGTTCTAGATCCTTGGTTTTTATGTTTTATACTTGTTTTGGGGCTGAAAATGCATGTAACTAATTTTTATTCTTTTCAGCATGTTTAACCGTATGTTATGCCTCTGTTTATGCGGGTGAATGTATGTTTGTGTATGATTTGTTGTGTTTCGAGTTTATATGCTTGTTTTAGGTGCTTGGTATGTTAGATTTGGGTTAGGAGCATGTTAAACCGATGATTGGGTCTGAAAAGTAGTGTAAGTTTGAATTTATAACTGCCCATGCACCCAACATAGTGCCCATGCACCTGGAATTTTGTCCATACGCCTAAGTATTTGGTTGTGCACCTAATATAGTGCCCATGCTCCTGGAAAGTTGTTCATGCGCCTAGAAATTTTGCCCATAAGCCTAAGTGTTGCCCATGCGCCCAAACAGTACCTCATGCGCCCACTTCTCATACGTCTAAGTGCTCATGTGCCTAAGTGAGGTTCATGCGCCCAAGCACTACTCATGCGCCCACTGCCCATGTGCCTAAGTGAGGCTCATGCGCCCAAGCAGTATTCATGCGCCTAAGTTTCCTCATGTGCCTAAGTCTTTCCCATGCTCCCAAGTGTTGTGCGCCTGCATAGTACTCATGCGCCCAACATAGAGCTCATGCGCCTAATGCCTTAGAAAATTTTCTAAAATTTTGGGAAATAGAAATTTTAAGGACTAGCCCTGGAATGTTTTGGTGGTTATGTTTGTTGGTGTTTTGTATGTTTGTGGCCTGTTTTTATGTTCCATATTACGTATTATTACGTGACTTTACGTGGTGTGTTTATGCTCGTATGTAAAGTATTATCTTAATGAAGCGAAAGATTAATGATAATGAAAAGTGGAACATAATGAATGAATGAAAGTCTTGCAAGCAAATGAAAGGAGGTTCACAGCCATTTGGTTGTCAGCTCAACTGTGTGCGGTTTAGCTAACCCAAAGGATGCGCATAGGGTCAATCCTAGAGATTAACAGGACCCTTGTTGCTTGCCCCAGGTACTGGAGTCGGCTTCGTGCATAATGTTCAGGGTCTATTTATAGGCCTTAGGCCTAGTACCAGCTTAGTGCATAATGTTCGGGGTATTGCACATTGGTTCGGAAGAAAGTGAAAGATAATGATGAAAGTATGAAATGATTGAGAAGAATTATGAAAGATAATAATGAATATTATCTTGCTGTATGTATGATGCGTGAACACGTACGGAAATAATGGATTTTATGAAAAGGAAGTATTTTTAAGAAAATCATGTTTTTATATATTAACAAGGGACTTTAATTTTAAAACTAGAACTCACTCAACAATGTTGACTTTTATGCATTTTCAGTTGGCAGGTAACTTGTTGCTGGGGATGGCACGCGGATGAGGCTACTTGGCGGGTAAGGTCTGACATCCATTCGTGCATGATGATATTGTTGTTTTGTAATACAACTGAATGATTTTTTTTTGTAACTGTTAAAATAAAATGATGTATTATTTAGCAACATCAAATATTAATGCATGAATGATTTTTGATAACTTAATCCGCTGCGATGTTTTTATGAAATGTATTTATTTTATATGAAAAATGCTGTGATTGTCCAACTGTGAGGTCTCCGGGGACGGGGGTCTTACATCAACAAATAATAATCATGGTGTGGAAACCCATGATTAATGCTATGATATCAGTGTGTGTATGTGTGTGTGATTGCTAGTGATTGAATGCTTTGAATGATAAAAAACTGCTTGATTGTATTGATTGTTCAAAAGCTTACAAAGGATTAGGGTATTATGCTATTTATAGCCTATACAGATAGCTATTTATAATTACAAAAATAACCTTATGTAAACGAAAATTACATAAAAATCCTAAGTCTAAGTCGTCCGCTATGGATGATAGACTGTCCGCTGTGGATGTTAAATAAGCTATCCGCTGTGAACACTTGTTGTTTGTTTGTCTTGATAGTTGTCCGCTGTGGAGTTTTCATCCGGTGTGGATTGAACATCCACTATGGACTGTTCATCAGCTGTGGACTTTGGTCATCCGCTGTGAGTGTTGGTCATCCGCTGTAGACACTTGGCCTTGTTCTTCATCCCCTGCATGGACTTGGTCATCCGCTGTGGGCACTTCTTCGTCCGCTGCCAACACTTGCAAAAATTTCTTTTATCTACAAACCTGAAAAAGAAATTTAAATAATAATTAGTGTATGTTATGAATGTTAATGATGCTAATGTGTTAGTTAATGATTGTTTGAATGTTAGAACACATTATGTTTGATTATGGCAAACATTATCCTTTAATGCAATTGTTGAGTCCAATAATACTCCCCCTAAGGATGATGTTGCCATCTCTTTAATATTTTCTTGTTAATGTTTTGTTTTTATTGACAATGTGTGTGTGTTTGTGTTTGATATGAATGATTGCACTGGTTGTGTGTTAGACTTATACTGTTTGATTGCTTGTTTGAATGTTATGCATGATTGTCTGTTTGTCTGATTACATGAATGTTTACTAGTTTGTTTGATTAACTTATTGCATGTATGATTGCATGATTTACTTGAATGATACACTGATTACATGTATGTTTATGTTATTCTGATTACACAAGTTTAATATGAATACCTTGAATGTTTGATTTGTATGTTAATTGGTGTGACTTTGTTATTTGTCTGATTGTTTGTTATGTTTGATACTTTATGTATGATTTATATGTATGATTAATGTTCTGATGTGTTTATTATCTGTTATGTAGGGTTGGATGTTTGATTGGTTAGAAAGGATAGATATCCATGTTTATTTGTTTTTTTTTGTTTTTATGTTACTGAACCTTTAGGAATGAGAAGGACCAGCTTCTTCAACATTCTTATGTACTTCTGTTGTGGCCTTCAAGGATTCTTCTACATCCTTTTCAATTGCTTGATCTTTTTTAGCTTCTTTTACTTGATCCGATAAAGGTGTGATCCTCAGAGCATTTCTACAGTTAACAATGTGCTCAACAAAGTAGTTAACATCACTTTTCTGATCATCATATTTGCATTCAATTGTAAGATGAACCAGCTGTTCTAGTGTAGATTGGTCTAAGCTTTGAACATCAATGTTGCTAATCAGTGTGGTTATAACACGATTGTCTTTCAAGATCTGAAGATTCTTGTTTTCTGATATTCTCATGCCTGTTATGCCTTCAATGTGTGTTAATGGTTGCTGTTTGGTTTCTAGTCTATGTTTGAGTGTAGCATTTACATACACAGTGCACAAAATTCTTAGCATGTGAATGAAATAACAGCAATCTCCCTAGCATAACACATCTTCTATTGCAGAGAATGTCCTTGTTTTCAAAAACAAAACATATGATGGATGAAGGAGTTTGATTTCCACAAGATCAAACAACCTTGTGTCTGGTGCTTCTTTTCCTTCAAGCTTTCTCTCAAGTACAACCTCAAAATAGGTTTCATCATAATACCATCTTGTGATAGGATGGTTGTACTGATTACCATCTATCTTTTTCATGATAAGCTTCAAATCAGATGGCCTCATTGGATAACCAACCCTTTCCAATAATTCTATGTTAATATCAGAGGGTGGTTCTTCAATTGTCTATTTCATCTTGCTATCTTCTTGTTGTTCTTTTCTTAGCTTATCAATGTGAAGTTTATCTTCTTTATCAGCCTTTTGTTTCATTTGATAATGATGTTTGTTCATGTATGATCTTAGTATGTGAAAGAAGTCAGCTCCTCTTGGATTGTTTGTGTGATTGACCATTCTTAACTGCATCAGGTCAAGTCTGTCTTCATATGTTAGTGATCCAAGTTGGGATATGTATGATAAGTATTGGACAAGTCCATATACTCTTTTGATTAAAATTACATCCTAAGTTTCATCATACTTCCATGCTACAATTTTTTTTCATTTGCATCAGTTGTGAGAGTTGTTCTGTCATAAAGCTTGACAAAATTTGTTTTCTCATTGATCATTTCTCTGACCTTATTTCCCTCAGGCCATAGCTTGTGAGGCATGAATTGTCTTGGTTCCTCAATTAGATGAAGCTCAGGTGGAGCTTGATGGTAAGTGGATAGAGAAGATGTAGGATGAGGTTTAAAGACTTGTGGTTTCAATGCATTTGCAAGCATGTTCTTGTAGATCTCTCTAGCCATTTCTTTCATTTGACCTATATGGTACCCTTGTATGACTCAACCAGCTTTTAACCTGGGAGTAGGTCATCTTCTCTATCTAAGGATCCTTTGGTAAATTCTTTTGCAGCTCTTATTGATCCTTGATTTCCTTATACCTTCTGTATGTTTGCTCTTTTTCATTCTTCATGACTTCTTGAAAGTCTTTAAGCAAGTCTTTAACCTCAGATAGGTTAAGCTGCATGAATGTATCATATGGAAATCCTCTTGTTACAACTCAATTCCCATTAAAGTTTAAAGATCATCAGGGAAGAGTTCTTGTATGTTTTGCATAACATCTTCATCTCTATCTTTATCTTCATTTTCATCATCAGAATCACTTAAGATGATTAAAGGCTGTTGATCATGAGTTTGATCAATTTCACCCTCTTCTAGAGTTGTAGCCTCAGAGGTTATCTGTTTAGGTTCATCATCCACTAGTTCAGCTTTACTTTCAACAACTTCAGAGGAGGTGATTTAGGTTTTTATTGTTCTTGAACCTGTTGGTTTCCCTTCTTTAAGGAGGCTAGGTACAACCTTTTCCTCTTTCTTTCATATGTTTTCATAAAAGGTTGTGATGATGATGAGGCTTGATCTTTAGTTGGTTTGGGTTGTTCTTTCAAAGATTCAGCAAATTGCTTGATTAGTTCTTTTTGCTTCTCAGAAAGTGGGTTTACTGGAATAATGTTTATTTGTGTTGATTGGGTGTTTGGTGTATGAAAATGTTGTCTGAGTATTGGAGAATAGTGTATGTTCTTAAAAGGGTTTGCTTCACCAAACAGTTGATCCATAGAGTATGACTCTTCAGGAATAATGAGTGTCAATTCTATATGTTGTTCCTGAGAGCTTGTCTCTTCTGCTTGAGTCATAATTTGTTCTTCAAAGTCATCACTCAAGTCATGTTCTTGACCTTCTGAATGTTCTTCCTCATTCAGTTGAGTGTCTTTGAGTTCAAGCTCTCTGTTTAGTCTGTTTATTTCTTTAGATTGAGCAGAGATTATCTTTTTAAGCTCATCAATCTTAGAATCCTTTGCATCTATCTGCTCAGCAGATACGCAACATCTAATCTTGTACTGTTGAGGTCTTGATCCTTTGTCTTCACCTCTTCTTTTGATTGTTTTAGTTGTTCTAGAAATTGAACAATCAACTTCTAAGCTGCTTGATCTGCTATGAGCTTTTCTATCTCTTCATCTTTGCTTTTGAGCTTTTCTTTTAGCCTTTTAGCTCTGTTGTTTGATTTCTCAATCAGTTTGTTGTACTCAGTGAATAAAAACACTTTAAAGTACTCAATTTCTTCTTCAATTGGTATTGCACTTGCTTGTTCATCACCTTCAACTTGCTCAGCATGAGCACTTGTTTCTGCTTGATCTTGCTCATGTTGTAATGAAGTGCCAACTTCTTCTTGTTTAGTTGCTTGTTCTTATAATGAAGCATCAATGTCTCTCAACAGTGAGGATAATGTTTGTTTATTAGAAAAGGTTGGGCTTTGTGGTGGTGATGGCATGTGATGCTCAAACCTAAATTGTTCATGTTCTTGTGCTTCTTCTATAACATGCTCTTATTGAATAAATGGTTCTGGTTTAGGAGCAATAGATGATGTTTGATTGGTTCAGGCTCAGGAGCAGCTTGCTCTTCTTGTATGATTGGGACAGGCTGTATGATTGGTTGTTGGTGAATTACATTTTGAAATATCATGTTTGGTTCTCCTTGACCTGTCATCCTCATGAACACATCAGGAACAGGTATATCAAAATCAATCATATGTGGAGGAACAGGCACTTCAGCTCCATGATATAGACTTGACTTTATTCTTGTGAATACATGTTCATTGAAATGAACAGGCTGAAAAACAGCACCTTCTCTTGGGATGTCTGGTAGAAGATCATCAATAATCATCTGAAGGAATCTTGGAAACATCTGGAACTTGTTCCTCACCTCATTTAAGTTGTAGACCTTCCCATTTAACACTTATGCAGCAAAGTTAAAGGGTCTTCTAACTATGATGCTTGCAATGGATGCTAAGCTCCTAAGAGAATTGGCATCCTAGCCAGTCTTTCTGTTTGTCATAGTCTTTTTATATGTATGCATAAGGAATCTAAATTGGGCACACATGTATGACTTCTTAATCTGTTTTCTCTCAATGGTTCCTGTATACCCAATCTGTCTGAATACATGCAACACATAATTCTCATCAAACTCAATTAGACCTTGAAACTCTTCTTCACCCAACTGTAGTACTCTCCTGATTACTTCTTCGGAGATAGTAATCTGATGATCATGGATTGTGGAGACTACTACTTGCTCATCATTCATTTACTCTAGATGAGCATGAATCCAAAATTGGACTATATGGTCCTCATAAATCTCTAGTCTTGCTGTCATAGCATGGACCAACCTTGTTTATCTAATAGCTTGTATGATATCTCTGTAATTCTCAGCCTTGGATGAATCAGGGTCAAGAAATGCACAGAGATTATGATCTTTGACAAATACTAGATTTGCCATATCTGCAATGAAGAGGAGAAATATGGTACTAACTTGTACGATAATGATATGTGATGTTTGAAATGATGAAATATTGATCAAGAGTTCACTGAGTTGATGTGTTTGTTATGAAATGAAGTCATATGTATGATTAACACTTATGTCTTGTTTAAAGTGTACATTTGAATGACTTTAACAAATTTGTCAGTTTGACTTGTCAAAAGTCAACTGTTTTGTCAATTTGATCATGAAGATCTTGTTTGATTCTATTTGTTTAGATCCAAATTGTTTTACATTTTGTTTGTTTTGTCATAAAGAGTTGTTCTTTTTAAATAATACAGTAATTATAACTCATAACAACTTGTTCATGAATTTCAGTTTGACTTTTAAAGTCAAAAAGACCATTTAATGCACAATAAATGAATATGCATTTAATGTTTGTGTGTTCAATGCCATGCCAAATTAACTGATTTTACATGTTTGTTACAAACTTTTGAACATGTTTACAAAGTTATAACATATTTCAAGTTAGTTTAAACATTTTCAAAGATCAAACATCAGTTTTTGTATGATTTTGGCAAGAATATCATGACTGTTCATGACCCCGATGAACACTTAATCAAATTACATCAAAACAACAGTCCTAATATAATCGACTAAGGTCATCTAACATATTTTCAGTGTTTGATTTCGTTTAAAACATCAAAAGATTCATGTTTTGATTTCGGTTCAAAGTTCGACTAGGTCGAACAATGTTCGAATCAGAATCAATGAATAAGATGTTTTAATGATTGGTTGATGATTAGAATAGTGTTGTTATACCTATTTGATCATGAATCAGAAGAGAAATCAAATAGAATTTAGGTTTTCAGTCAGACAGGGTTTAAGGATTTAGTGAAATTTTTGAATGTTTTGAAATTTTGAATTTCTCTCTCACACTCGTGATGAATGAAAAATCATACGTGTAGAACTATATATACAGCGGATAAAATGAATGTCCACTGTGTATACAGTTTGTGTGTTCGCTGTGTATACAGTTTGTGTGTCCGCTTTGTAAACAATTTAAAACTTAAAATTTAATTTTAAGTTGTCCGCGGTGAGTTACACATGTGCTGTGTGAACAGTGCATCCGCTACACAACCTTAAACTGTACGCTGTGGACTCCTTTGACTGGTTGACTGAGTATACAGCGGATGACTGTTTGGTCATGCGCTGTGGACTTTAAATGTTGAAATATGTTCACAGCGGATGAATATTTGTTCAAGCGCTGTGCACACTTGTGTGATAAATATTTACAACTGATGACAAATAGCCATACGCTGTGGTTGACCACCATTTTCAAAGTGGATGAATAATGATTCATGCACTATGGAACCTTGTTTGTTTGTTTATTTATACATAGCAGATGAGCATTTGTTCATGCACTGTGGAAACTTTGTTTTGATATACACAGAGGATGAGCATTTGTTCATACGCTGTGTACAATTTGCTTGTTAAAGAGATATTCACACCGGATGACTTATTGTCATGTGCTGTGATTACTTGATGATCATGTACAACATATTTTACCTGTGTATATACGTTGTGTATACTTGTACTCTTTCTATAACGAATTACTAATGTTAGTCATGCGATGTGAAATGGTAATGTATTCACAGCTGATGCCTTACCAACATCATGCGCTGTGAACACTTGTATGTTCACTAGTGCATAGCGGATGTATGTTTGTTTTGTCCGCTATATACACTTGGTGTATTTGTATGTTATGATGGTCACTGTAGCTACAGAGGATGTATGCTTGTATGTCCGCTGTGACAACAGTTGTCAAAATTAAAAAAAAAAATTGTTTGTTTATTTTGGAATGATTTCTTCCGAAGCATATGTTTGATTAAAAATTCTTCCGAAGCAAAAGTTTTGTTTGTTTTTCTTCCGAAGGAAATGTTGTTTGTTTATCTTCCAAAGGAAATGTTGTTTGATTTTTCTTCTAAAGCAAATTTTGTTTGATTTTCTTCCAAAGCAAATATGTTATTCAAACTTTATAAAATTTAAATGTTTGTTAAAATTTTAAACTTTTAGCATGATCAATGTATGGATGTTAAAGAGTCACTCACAAGCAATATTGTGCAATATTGTACATATGTATGTGTGTCAAACTGTTGTGTTTGTGTGCTGGCTTGACTTGGCTTTATTTAAAAAACTCAAAATGTTAAGCATTTCAAATTTTAAAATTGTCTGATTATGTACATGTTCTGCTGCCTTTGATATTTCCATGTTTATTTTCTCCCCCTGAATTTTTGCATATTTATAAAAACCTTATATAAAATGACAAAAATTTGTATGTGTTTGAATGGAGATTATCAAAGTCAATTTGATTTATTGCTTGATAAAAGTTGGAAAGATAATACTTTATCTCAACTAATAAAAGAATGATTTTCATGTTTGGACATGAATCATTTGCAAATAACATGAGATCATACTAGTCTTAAATTCTCACTGAGTTGTTTGAATGTTTTTGAGAATAGACATAGACTAATACAATTTTGATTGTAGATATTATGATCCACTTAAACTCATGCATGGTATTAATGATTGAGTTAAACAGTGAGTGATTATCATGTTTTGAGTTGATTGATATGATATGTATGTACCCCATAACTGATTGTATGTTTAGAACAACAACAATGGACAGATTATGAAATCAACAATAAGAACATAAACAATAGATTGTTATATTGTATTCAACAAACAATAATCATGGTACAGAAACCCATGATTAATTCTATGATATCAGTATAGGTGTGTGTGTGTGTGTGTGTGTGTGTGATTTCTAGTGATTGAATGCTTTTAATGATAATAAACTGCTTGATTGTATTGATTATTCAAAAGCTTACAAAGAATTAGGGTATTATGCTATTTATAGCCTATACAGATAGCTATTTACAATTACAAACATACCCTTATCTAAACAAAAATTACATAAAAATCCTAAGTCTAAGTCATCCGCTGTGGATGATAGACTGTCCGCTGTGGATGTTAAGTCGTCCGCTGTGGATGTTGAATAAGTTGTCCGCTGTGAACACTTGTTGTAGGTGTGTCTTGATAGTTGTCTGCTGTGGAGTGTTCATCCAGCGTTGATTGAACATCCGCTGTGGACAGTTCATCAACTGTGGACTTTGGTCATCCGCTATGTGTGTTGTTCATCCGCTGTAGACACTTGGACTTGTTCTTTATCCGCTGTGGGCACTTCATCATCCGCTGCCGACACTTGTCAAAATTTCTTTTATCTACAAACATGAAAAAGAAATTTAAATAATAATTAGTGTATATTATGAATGTTAATGAGGCTAATGTGTTAGTTGATGATTGTTTGAATGTTAGAACACATTATGTTTGATTATGGCAAGTATTATCCTTCAATGCAATTATTGAGTCCAATAGAAGACAAAGTCTTCCAAAGCTTGAAAACTGATTTCTTTTGAAGACTTTGAAGACATGTGTCCCTGACACACTTTTGACAAAAGCTGAAGAACTTTCCGCTGCCAGCTCTGAAGACTCACCAAGTCATACAAGTTGGTAATTATCTCCATACTTTTGTTAGCTATACGTTATGGTGTCTGTGTTTGTAAAATTCCATTCTTGTACTTTTATACTTTTTAATATATTAGGATGTGAGCTATGGCATATCATAGTCACTAGTGAAAAGGCAATCTACCTTTTGGGTCTACATTGATCTTGTTGTCTAGATTAGTGCCCAGCTGGCCTTCAAAGTATGGCCAGCTGTAGGTTGTAGTATAAAGTATCTCATGTAACCAGTCTTAGGACGAAGCATTGAAGTATTGTAACACTTTTAAAATTACTTTAATGTAATATACATGATCCTTGAAAACCAACATTTGTGTTCTTAAGTTCTTTACTTATTAGTTCTTTGTTTCTTTACCCGGTTCCCTATTTGATCTAGTACTTGTGAACATTCTCCAACTGTGAAACTGTTGCATAATAATAACCGATCCTGCAAAATGACTACCACATAATGCATTTATAGACAACTATAGGTTCTAATTTTTTGGTTTTGGAGAGATATCCCCAACCAGCTATTCCCCCTTATCATCACCATCCACTTTAATTACAAATAATTTTTTCTTCTTACATCTATAGCCTTGTGTAAACTTCTATAGACCTCAAAAACATTCAGAATTTGATCGTTTTATTACCATTTCTTTACCAGTTAGTGTATTAGGTTGTTGACTAATTGAACTAGAAGACAAAAGACCAACTTATTTAACAGGAGGAGATTGCAGCAGAGAAAGTTTGTAGGCATTATTTGAAGTGGGCAATTTAAGTGGAACAACCCAAGATTTCTAGTAAGAACTAGATATATTAGCAGCCAATTTGTTCCATAAATTAGTGTGATTAATTCTTTTAATTCTTCCCAAACCATAAGCTTCATTCACTATCTTTGGTTGAAACATCTTAAAAAAACAGAGTAACAACTTATGAATCAATAATGGTTACCTTTTTGAGAAAAAGAGTAAAACTTATTGCAATACTCTTCGTAATCGCCTTCCTATTTGAGCAAAGCTAACTCCTCCAATGGATCTTGATAAAATCACTTAAGAATTGATTTGTGATTTCCTGAGCATATTCCATCCAATTGAGTTTTGCAACCATAGCTCCTCAAGAACGCATGAAAGCTTGGTGCCATTCGAGGGCTTCATTTCTGAATGGATCAATGCATAACGAAGCTTCGTGTTCTATGGAGTTTTGTCAATGGTGAAGAACTGCTCACACTTGGAAGCCAACCATTCACCAACTTTGCATTAAACTTTAAAAAATCAAGCTTTCCTAATATAGTCATGTGATATTGAGTATAATCTTCTATACATTTTTCAGCATTCGCCATGCCAATTTGATTCACATCAGTTGTTAAATGATTGGCCGATAGTTGTTCGACCATGAACAAAAGCTCAGCAACTGCTCGATTTGTTTTAGATGTTCAAGCCTTAAATTTACAAAAAGCTTGATTGTAAGGCCCCGTTCCCGAGAACCTCACAATTGGTCAATCACAACCTCATTTATATCAAAACATATTAAGATTTATTAAGTAATAAAATATTGCAGCGGAATAATTTATCAAAAAACCATTTCATGCTTTAATAAATATATTTGCCAATTAATACATCATCATTTAAAATTTTACAAAATGTCACTTAGTTGTATTACAAAACAACATCAGTATTATTGCATGAGATGGATGCCAGTCTTGCTCGCCAAGTAGCTTCACCCTCGTGCCATCCTCAGCAACAAGTTACCTGCCAACTAAAAATGCATGAAAAGTCAACGTTGCTGAGTGAGTTCTGGTTTTATAAATAAACTACTTTTCTTTCGTTTAAAATCTTTTCATTACTTTCGTACATGATCACACATCATACGTACATCTTGATAATATCATTATTATCTTTCATCATTCTTCTCATTCATTTCGCACGTTGCGAACTTTCATTATTATCTTACACTTTCATCCAGACCAATGTGGAATACCCCGAACATTATGCACGAAGCTGGTACTGGGCCTGGGGCCTATAAATAGACCCCAAACATTATGCACGAAGCTGACTCCAGAACCTGGGGCAAGCAAAAAGGGTCTCGTTTCGTACTTTTTAGTCAATCACCAAGATTGACCCCTGTGTGCATCCTCATGGGTTAGCTAAACCGCACACAGTTGAGCTAACAGCCCCTCAATGAGTTCTGAACCTCCTTTCAATTGCTTGCAAGACTTTGCTTTCATTCGTTATGTTCCACTTTTCATTATCATTAATCTTTCGCTTCTTTATGATAATACTTTACGTATAAGAGCATAAACACAACACGTAAAGTCATGTAATAATACGTAATAAGGAACATCAACAACAACCCACAACATGCAAAACATGAACAAACATAACCCACCTTAACATCCCAGAGCTTAATCATAAATCTCTATTTTTCCCAAAATTCCAGAAAAATTCTAAGTCATCTTAGACACATGAGCACTCTACAGGCACATGGATACTATGCAGGCGCATGAACAGTTGGGCGCATGGGAACACTTGGGCGCATGGGGAAAAACTTAGGCGCATGGGAAAAATTTTGGCGCATGGGTACTATGCAGGCGCATGAGTACTATACAGGCGCACGGATACTTAGGCGCATGGGGAAACTTAGGCGCATAGGGAAACTTAGGCGCATGAGCAACACATGCATATGGGAAACTTAGGCGCATGAGCAACACAGGCATATGGGAAACTTAGGTGCATGAACAACACAGGCGTATGGGAAACTTAGGCGCATGGGGAAACTTGAGCGCATGAGCAACCACTTGGGTGCATGGGCAGTTTGGGCACATGGGTACTATGCCAGTTCCAACTTATGCTAATTTTAGTTCCTGATCTTCATTCTAACATATTCATAGCTCAAATCTAGCATACTAAGCTCATAAAACAAGCATACAACCACATAATCCAGTCAAACATTCACAAACACACATACCCACTAAAAATAAAGGTGATACATACGGTTACATACTGAAATTTTCAAAGGTAACAGTTTACATGCATTTCAGCCCCAAAACATGTTTAAAATAGAAAAACCGGGGATCTAGAACTCACCTACAACAGCCTTCAAGTAAAACTCCTCCAAACTCGAGAGCACTTGGAGTTCAAACACCTAAACACACCAAAAACACACAACCGAACACAGAGAAACACATAAGACTCGGTCTACAAGCTGAAAACCCGGCTAAAACCGAACAAAACACACAAAATTTTACCCTCTAGATGATCTTCTTCTTCTTCTCTCTAGAAAACCGATGAAAAAACTCTGCTTTTTCTTTTTTCTGTGATCTAGCAGTTGGTGAGTAGAACTGTGGGCGGCCATGCCCACTTTTAAGCATAATAATAATAAAGTGTGCCTCTTGCACAACTTTAACCCCTCAACCTGGGTTATTTCACCTTTCTTTATTTATACTTCTCTTTTCTTTTCTTTTTCTCTTTTGAAATTTCCAGGTGTTACAACTCCACCCCCCTTATATGGGTTTCGTCCCCGAAACCTGTCACTCCTCGAACAGATGTGGGTAATGCTATCTCATCTCTTCCTCAGTCTCCCAAGTAGACTCGGATCCCTTCATGTGCCTCCACTGTACTCGCACCAGTGGAACCACTTTATTCCGTAATCTCTTCTCTTTATAGTCAATGATTGCCACTGGTTGCTCCACATAATTGAGCCGTTCATCCACTTCAATTTCCTCCAATGGTACAATCATATCTTTATCAGCCAGGCATTTTCTTAGATGAGATACATGGAATGTCAGATGAATTCCACTTAACTCATCGGGTAGCTCCAAGCTATAGGCCACCTCTCCTACTCGAGCAATGTTTTAGAAAGGTCCTATATACCTCGGGCTCAGCTTACCCTGCTTTCTGAACCAAATGATCCCCTTCCAAGGTGAAACCTTCAGTATAACTTTATCACCCACCTTGAATTCAATCGGTCTACACCTCTTGTCAGCATACGACTTTTGCCTATATTTTGCCGCCTTTATAAAGGCCTTGATCTTCTCTAACTTTTCAGTCGTAGCCTCGATCACTTCAATGCTCCTCAACTCCTTTTGTCCGATGTCACCCCAACATACGGGTGTTCTACACTTCCTACCGTATAGCATCTCATATGGTGGCATGCCAATGCTGGCATGATAACTGTTGTTGTTTGAGAATTCAGCTAACGGTAAGTGTTCATCCCAACTTCCTCCAAAATCGATCACGCATGCCCGTAGCATATCTTCCAGTGTCTGAATTGTCCTCTCCGACTGACCATCTGTCTGAGGATGGTACGCCGTACTGATATGCAACCTCATCCCCATCGCGTCATGAAATCTCTTCCAAAACTTGGATGTAAACCGAGTGTCACGGTCAGACACGATAGTCACTGGTACACCATGACACGTCACAATCTCCTTGATGAATAGATCAGCCAACCTCTCAGGAAATGAGCACTCTTCGTCAGACGGTCTACTATTACCCATATAGCATTGTACCCCCTCGCCGTACGTGGTAACTTTGTAATGAAATCCATGGTGATGTGCTCCCACTTCCACTTGGGTATATCCAAAGGTTTGATCTTCCCGCATGGCTTCTGATGCTCAGCCTTCACTTTCAAGCAAGTAAGGCACTTGCTCACATACTTCTCTACATCTCGCTTCATACCCGGCCACCAGTAATCTTTCTTCATATCATGATACATCTTCATAGCACCGGGATGAATAGAGTATCGAGTCTTATGAGCTTCATCCATGATTTTCCCCAGTAGGTCTCCATAACGAGGGATCCACATCTGCCCGAAGCGGATTCTAACTCCGAGAGTGTTCTTACCCAACTCCGAGACTAGACCTTTCATCCTTTCGGAGTTAAGGTGATCTTCTTTCAATGCCTCATCTTGGAACCTCTTGACCTGTGTCATCACATCAGAGGTCATCACCAACTGATAAGCTTTCACCCGGATTGGCTTGGGTCTCTCCTTTCGGCTAAGGGCATCCGCCATTACGTTGGCCTTGCCCGGATGGTAGTGGATCTCACAATCATAATCCATGATCAACTCTAACCACCTCCTTTGCCTCATATTGAGGTCCTTTTGCTCAAAGAAGTATTTCAAGCTCTTATGGTCAGTGAAGATAGTGCACTTCATCCCGTACAAGTAGTGCCTCTAAATCTTCAATGCAAAGACCACAGCAACTAGCTCCAAGTCATGAGTAGGGTAATTGGCCTCATGGATTTTCAACTGTCGGGGATGCATAGGTTATAACCCTTCCCCGTTGCATCAGCACGCAACCCAATCCTAAATAGGAAGCGTCCAAATAGACCACCAAGTCTTCATTCCCTTCGGGCAACGTCAAAACATGTGCTTGAGTCAATCTTGTCTTCAGCTCTTCGAAAGCACTCTCCTGTTCTAAACCCCACACAAACTTCACATCCTTGCGGGTCAGCTTGGTCAATAGTGAGGCTATCTTAGAAAAGTCTTGAATGAATCTCCTGTAATATCCCGCTAAACCCAAGAAACTGCGGATCTCGGATGGCGTCTTTGGAGTCTTCCATTGCATCACCGCCTCCACCTTTGTCGGGTCTACCATGATCCCTTCGGAATTTACCACATGACCCAAAAACTGAACCTCACGCAACCAGAAAGCGCACTTGGAGAATTTAGCATACAGCTTCTCTCTTCTAAGTGTCTCTAATACCTCACGAATGTGTCCGGCATGCTCTTCTTTGCTCTTCAAATAAATCAGGATATCATCGATAAACACAATCACTGATTTATCCAACATCAGCCGACACACTCGGTTCATCAAATCCATAAAGGCAGCTGGTGCATTAGTTAGACCAAAGGACATGACGAGAAACTCGTAGTATCCATAACACATGCGAAAAGCTGTTTTAAGGATATCCTGCTCCTTCACCTTCAACTGATGCTAATCAGATTGGAGATCTATCCTCGAGAACCAACTAGCACCTTGGAGCTGATCAAATAAGTCATCAATTCTCGGTAGTGGATACCGGTTCTTCACCGTCAACTAGTTTAACTCACGGTAGTCGATGCATATCCTCATACTACCGCCCTACTTCTTTACGAACAAGACGGAGCACCCCAAGGAGAGATACTCAGTCGAATGAATCCCTTATCCAATAGCTCTTGCAACTGAACCATCAACTCTTTCATCTCTGATGGAGCTAATCGATACGATGCCTTAGCAACAGGTTAAGCTCCAGGTATCAAGTCGATCTGGAACTCGATCTCGCGGTCCGGTGGCACACCTGGTAAATCTTCTAGGAATACGTCTGGAAATTCACACACAATTGGTACGTCGGACAATTGTGGTACTGACGCATCCATATCTTTCACATAAGCCCGGTAGGCACTACATCCACGTTTCATGCACTTCTCTGCCACCACCATCAAAATCACCTTCGGAACCCTAATAACTCGATCACCATAGATTGTCACCAAACTCCCATCAAGCGCAGTCAATCGGATCATTTTCTTGCGACACATAATATTTTCCTCATAGGCTGCTAACCAATCCATCCCTAGAACCATATCGAATCCGCCTAGGGGCATCACGAATAATTTAGCAGAGAACCTATGGCCTTCCAACTCTATGTCGGAATTTTCTATCAGATCAGAAATCCTGGTAGACTTACTAATGGCAGTTTCTACATCGAAGGGCTCATGAATCTTTCTACTCCTAACAGGCAAATTAGCACAGAAGGCAGCAGAAATAAAGCTCTTACTATCACCAGAATCAAATAATACTGAGGCACAAGTTTGGTTTAATAGGAACATACCTGGTACGACATCGGGATCCTCCCTAGCATCCTCCTGGATCATCGTGAACGCTCTGGATTTTGCCCTCTACCCATCATTCTCGGTCCCCCTCTTTGCCCCATAACTTTCAGCCCTCGGCTTCTTGCAATCCCTGCTCAGATGACCTTCTTCACCGTAGTTGTAGCACCTCATCACCTTACAATCCCTTGCCACATGACCAGGCTTCCCACATTTAAAGCAAACATTCAGTTCCAACTTGCATTCTCCCGTATGCTCCTTCCTGCACTTACCACACCACTTCATCCCCGTACCTGCCGACACTACCCTCCGATCATCCACCCTTGCCTTCTTGTTGTTCGGGGTGAAACCACCACGACCAAATCGTTTCCCATTCCAGTTCCTATCACCACCACCCTTCTTGCTCACCTCCACCACTGCCACTTCTTCTCTCTCAATATATAACCTCCCTGCCAGATCAACCACCGACCTAAACATACTCGGTCGGGCGGCGATCATGTGCCTACGGATATCTGCTGGCAAACCTTGTATGTACCTCTTGATCTTTCTTGACACCGGCGTCACCTGGTTTGGCACCAGCCTTGCCATCTCGTTAAACTTAGTCATGTATTGTTGGTGTATCATAGTTCCCGCCTCCAGCTATAGGAACTCTCTCTCAATCTTGTCAATATCCCTGTGAGGACAAAACTCCTCGATAACCATCTTTTTCAGTTCACTCCACCTCATCCTCCCAACAGCCCTGTTGCCCTCGGCCTGGACAATATTGTCCCACCAGCATAAGGCCGAGTCCACAAATGAGTGGGTAGCAAGTTTCACCTTTTGGTCCTCTCGGCAATCGCTAATATCAAGTACCGCCTCCATTTCTCTCACCCATCGGTGAGCAGCAGCAGCGTTACCATTGCCATCAAAAGTTGGGGGCTTGCATCTTTGGAATGCCCCATAACTACACCCCTTGGTGGTTTCCTGCACCACTTCCTCTTCCTCTTCGTCAATGGAGACAACCATCTCAGTTTCTGGTTGCCCCCTTTCACCTGAACCTCTCCCATCAGTCCTCCTCCTCTCCTCCTTCTCTTTCTTTTCATCCTCCCTTACTGTACGAATAACCTTGGTCACCACAGATGGCAGGATCGTCTGCATGACCTGATGAACTTCCTCCATAACTGCCTCCTTCATAGAGGCTCTCAAATTAGCACTCTTATCACCGCCTTCCTGGTGATGAAGCTCGGGCTCTACAGGAGCCGTCCCGGCAGCCTTAGCCTTGTTCCTGGTGACACGTGGCCTAACACCACGACCACCCTGCATACCTCCTCGAGAAGCCTTCGAAGATCTACCACCTGCCATCCTCTAAACACTATAAGATTCAAGCACCAACACGGTCATTCAAGGTAATAGCTCAATTTATGTCAAGTATAGTAAGTCCCTAATTACAGTGGTAGTTGTGATTAGCCACTTACTTTACTCTTCATCCTCCAAGCATTGCCTATTCTGACTACATCAGTATCCAAATATACTAAGAGCACATAAATCAAATAGCACACGCATATAATACCGGTTAACTTCATGAAAATTTACCTGATGGCACGTAGCTACTTGGGCTGGCATCCTTCTATTCAGTCCCATTCTCAGTTTAAGTTTAGGTTTTGAAAATAATTTACCCATTTCTCTTAAACTTTGGCTCTGATACCAACTTGTAAGGCCCTGTTCCCGGGAACCCCACAGTTGGTCAATCACAACCTCATTTATATCAAAACATATTAAGATTTATTAAGTAATAAAATATTGCAGCGGAATAATTCATAAAAAAACATTTCATGCATTAATAAATATATTTGCCAAGTAATACATCATTGTTTAAAAGTTTACAAAATGTCACTTAGTTGTATTACAAAACAACATCAGTATTATTACATGAGATGGATGCCAGTCCTGCCCGCCAAGTAGCTTCACCCTCGTGCCATCCTCAGCAACAAGTTACCTGCCAACTGAAAATGCATGAAAAGTCAGTGTTGCTGAGTGAGTTCTAGTTGTATAAATAAAATACTTTTCTTTCGTTTAATTTTTTTTTATTACTTTCGTACATGATCACACATCATACGTACATCTTGATAATATCATTATTATCTTTCATCATTCTTCTCATTCATTTCACACGTTACAAACTTTCATTATTATCTTTCACTTTCATCCAGACCAATGTGCAATACCCCGAACATTATGCACGAAGCTGGTACTGGGCCTGGGGCCTATAAATAGACCCCAAACATTGTGCACGAAGCTGACTCCAGTACCTGGGGAAAGCAACAAGGGTCCCGTTTCATACTTTTAAGTCAATCACAAAGATTGACCCCTGTGTGCATCCTCATGGGTTAGCTAAACCGCACACAGTTGAGCTAATAACCCCTCAATGAGTTGTGAACCTCCTTTCAATTGCTTGTAAGACTTTGCTTTCATTCGTTATGTTCCATTTTCATTATCATTAATCTTTCACTTTTTTATGATAATACTTTACGTATAAGAGCATAAACACACCACGTAAAGTCACGTAATAATACATAATAAGGAACATCAACAACAACCCACAACATGCAAAACATGAACAAACATAACCCACCTTAACATCCTAGAGCTTAATCATAAATTTCCATTTTTCCCAAAATTCCAAAAAAATTCTAAGTCATCTTAGGCACATGAGCACTATACAGGCGCATGGATACTATGCAGTCACATGAACAGTTGGGAAATGGGAACACTTGGGCCCATGGGGAAAAACTTAGGCGCATGGATACTATGCAGGCGCATGGGTACTATACAGGCGCATGGGTACTATACAGGCACAAAGATGCTTAGGCACATGGGAAAACTTAGGCGCATGAGCAACACAGGCGTTTGGGAAACTTAGGCGCATGAGCAACACAGGCATATGGGAAACTTAGGCACATGAGCAACCACTTGGGCGCATGGGCAGTTTGGGCGCATGGGTACTATGCCAGTTCCATCTTATGCTAATTTTAGTTCTCTATCTTCATTCTGAAATATTCATAGCTCAAATCCTGCATACTAAGCTCATAAAACAAGCATACAACCACATAATTCAGTCAAACATTCACAAACACACATACCCACTAAAAACAGAGGTGATACATACGATTACATACTGAAATTTTCAAAAGTAACAGTTTACATGCATTTCAACCCCAAAACATGTTTAAAACAAAAAAACTGGGGATCTAAAACTCACCTACACCAGCCTTCGAGTAAAACTCCTCCAAACTCGAGAGCACTTGGAGTTCAAACACCTAAACACACCAAAAACACACAACCAAACACAAAGAAACACATAAGACTTGGCCTACAAGCTGAAAACCCAGCTAAAACCAAACAAAACACACAAAATCTTACCCTCTAAACGATCTCCTTCTTCTTCTCTCTAGAAAACCTCTGGAAAAACTCTGCTTTTTCTTCTTTCTGTGATCTAGCAGTTAGTGAGCAGAAGTGTGGGCAGCCATGCCCACTTTTAAGCATAATAATAATAAATTTTGCCTCTTGCACAACTTTAACCCCTCAACTTGGGTTATTTCACCTTTCTTTCTTTATACTTCTCTTTTCTTTTCTTTTTCTGTTTTGAAATTTTCGGGTGTTACATTGATCATGATCCTTTAATGTCTTATTGATATCTTGACTTCGAGTATTATATGCCATGATTAAATTGAAGTTGGGCTTCGATGGGGATCGAGAGATCTAATACCAATAATGCAACGGAAATGTTAGAGAGAGAAACTAGAGAGAGAGGAGAGAAATCTCATTTTATAACATAAGCCTCAAATGAAGTCGTTACAATCGATAATAACCAACAAACCTAATCCACTTGCAACTTATTACAGAAAGACCCTCCAACTAATACAAATGGTACACTTAAACCCCTCAACTCCTAAACACATGTGTGAAATTATATACTTTATGTATGATATTCCTTGATTAATTTGATCATCTTAATATTCATGTTGATTATTGTAGGATATGATTGTTTGGTTTCGACGAGTGTGTCCTGGATTCGTCTTAGGCTTACGTAGTTCGAAGACTAGAAGGGTTGAGAGGGACAACCGCCCACTCAACTTCAGTAACCTATATTATTTTGTCACACTATCAAAATCCACATGTGGAGTTTTACAGCAAGACGTGTGAAGAAACAAGGTTCTTAGTCATTAGTTACTCTGAACGACCTTCATATGAGTTTTTCCAACAAATATAAGAGTTCAAAATTTAAACTTTGTAGAACCGTAAGTTAAAATATTCAAAACCATTTAATATAAAAAGTAAATGCGCAAAACACACACCCAAACCAAAATTAATGAAAGATGTAATTATGTTGTGAAAACGTTTATATGATGTGTGACCAATGTTGTACCCCTATATGCACCTAGAAGTTTAGCGACCTGAGAAAAACATGCTAAAGTCTCAAAACAGGATTGGTGAGTTCATGAATTTGTAAATAAACAAAACGATTAAGTTTATAATAAAATAAGTAACATGTAATGAAATAGATAGCTAATCTATAACATAAGCATAACAATAGTGTTTTCGTAATCGAAGCTAACTATGTTTGTTTGTTTGCCTTCCGTTAGGACTTACTGAGTCATGATAATGTGTTTGCCACTTTGGACAATGTTTCGCATGCTTGACTCCAGTTGTACGGGTGGACTTTGTAAAGCCCAGTAGTACTACCCAATATTTCCCGCTAGGTTCCTTAATTAAGGATTCGATAGAGTAAGAACTTGTCAATGGTAAATTATACTATGTACATGCATTAAACAACTTATATAGTAATGTTTTTTAACATATGTTTTATCCCCCAAAAGGAGTATTTAAAAGTGGAGCAATAAACTCACCTTAAGCATATACAAGAACGATTTAAATAAAGTTCTAGACCGAGGTTACCTAAAACATACGAGTACATAAGTACGTACAGGAGGGGTTGGTTTCTCAAACCCTAAGTGTCCAATCAATCCCATTGATTTATGCATTTTAGAAACACATATCCAATACATCCACATATTGCACATAATTAGTTCTAACTCCAACAAGTTTCCCATGCTAGCAAAACCTACCATACATCACACATGAAACCATATTCATAACCAACTTTTATATTACAATCATAAATTAAACAATTACTTCAGTTACCCATGTGGTATCTATATATGTTACTATCATGCCATCTAAGTGCACATAGGGTTCAATCAACTGACCACATGCCATGTGAAGTAACTTGCTACTTCATATTTCAAACCCTACCAATCCTACTAAGTAGGGGCCTCAGATACGCATATGTATATGATATTCACCATTACATCATAGTATTGAAGTATAAGCTAAACAACAAGATTGTCTAGTTTTGCCATATTGATCAAACACATGCATATCCACCACAAAGTTCTATCATGTTAACTTAATTACCAATATTATTCTAGTCAATACAATATCACATTATCATCTAGCATACATGATCATTCAAACATTCAATTCTCAAATTCAAGATATTCAAGTTTCCTACAACATAGTGTATGCAAAACTCGATAGAACTAATGGAGATTTGTTAATGAAATTAACCTGAAAATTACCGCATGTCACATATTTTTCTTGTAACTTGTTAAGAAAGAAAAAATAATGTGTAACCCTAGTTATGCCTTACTATATATATACATGTTATTGTACTGTGTAAATTCTGAGCACCATAACAAAAGAAGAAGTCCTTGTTTGCTCCACGTGGACATAGAATATATAGCATAGCTGGATCACATTAAACCCTCATATTCATCTTTCTCTTTACATCATTATTACCATAACTATTATCGTTACCGTTACCTTACCGTTACCCGTTACCCATTACCGGTCATGGACCGTTACACGGTCACGGTCACAGTCACGGTCACGGTCACGGTCACTATCACTGTCATTGTCACTATCATTATCATTATTGTTATAATTATCTTTATCATTGTTTTCATCATCAATATCATCATCATCATCGTCATCGTCATCGTCATCGTCATCGTCATCGTCATCGTCGTCGTCATCATCATCGTCGTCGTTATCGTCATCGTCATCATCGTCGTCATCATCGTATCAGAAGCTAAACAAATAATGGATGCCTTAATGAATATGTATGAGAAGCTATTGTTTGTAAATAAGGTCTTTCTAATACGAGAGCTAGTAAACACAAAGATGAAAGATAGGGGATCTGCAACTACTCATATCAATAGATTCAATACTATTCTATCTTGTTTAATGTCTCTTTACATTAAGTTTGATGGTGAAGTTCAAGCATTTCTTCTATTATCCTTGTAACCTGATAATTGGCAAGGGAATGTTGTAGTAGTCAATAGTTTGTTAGGAACTACTAAGCTAACATTTAAGGGAGTCTATGACTTTACTCTTGAAGAGGATATCAGGTGGAGAAGTTATGATGAACAGTCTAGCTCAATAAAGGAAGAAGGAATGACAAAGTAGGTAATAAAGGAAGATAAAATCCAAACCTAGAGACGATATCATTTGCTGGAACTGCTATAAGAAATGATACTTTAGAACTCAATGCCCTTAGCTTTAAGTACCCAAGGAGAAAAGAGAAGTCAATGCTCCAACTAAAGTTCAGATGATGAAACCCTAATATATAGTGTGGAAAATATGGATGGATATTAAATAATGGTCTCGGGTGTGACTTTTCATACTATGTTTAGAAAAAAAAGTATGGGAAATTTCATAATCATATGTTTTGGCAAAGTTCATCTGGCTAATAATCAGCTCCTTGATATCACTAGAATGATATAGATCTCAAGACTTCCTTAAGAACTACAAGGAATCTAAGAGATGTCAGGGTAATTCCTATGTTGAAGAATATGTTAATCTCAATTAGAGTGCTAGATGATCAAGGGTACAATGTCAACTTCAGGGAAGGAAAGTGA
This sequence comes from Flaveria sonorensis, assembly GCA_025506505.1. NCBI lineage: Eukaryota > Viridiplantae > Streptophyta > Magnoliopsida > Asterales > Asteraceae > Flaveria > Flaveria sonorensis. The sequence continues at coordinate 18,517,345 of CM046425.1, read as the reverse complement.
AAGCCAGTAAGGGTAACTTGTTAATTTCTTGAGGTACAAAGAAGGGTGCCTTGTACTTGGTTAATGTATTAGTTGATACGGTATACTTTGTGACTATTCAATTGAGCCCAACAAGCCTTTGGCATCAAAGACTCACACATTAGTAAAAAAGGTTTAAATGTACTCGCAATCAAGGGAAAGTTTCTTATTTTAAAAAAGGTAGAACTTGATACAAGTTCTTGTGAACATTGCATTCTTGGTAAGAAGAAACATGTCACATTTCAAAAATTGGGAAAGAAACCTAATGTTGGACTCAACAAGTGCATTAAGAATTAATGCATAAAAGTATGATGCTTGCCATATCAGACATATAACAAACATAATGTGTTCTAACATTCAAACAATCATTAACTAACATATTAGCATCATTAACAATCATATCATACACTAATATAGCTTAAATTTCCTTTTCAAGTGTGTAGATAAAAAGGAATTTTTGCCAAGTGTCGGCAGCGGATGAAGAGTTTTCCACAGCGGATGACTAAGAAGTGTAGCGGATGAAGATCAAGTCCAAGTGCCCACAGCGGATGAACAACACACACAACGGATGCCTAAGTCCACAGCTGATGAACTGTCCATAGTGGATGTTCATTCACAGCGGAGGAACATTCCGTAGCGGACAACATACAAGCAAACACACACAACTATCCACAGCGGATGTTCATCCATAGCTGATGAACATTCCACAGCCAACAACATACAAGCAAACACACAAGTTTTCACAGCGGACAACATCCAAGGCACAGCGGACATGCTATCTGACTTCCACAGCGGACAGCTTAACATCCACAGCGGATAGCTAATCATCCGCAACTGACAGCTTATAGACTCAGGATTATTTATGTAATATTAGTTTACATAAAGGTAGCTTAGTAATTGTATATAGCTATGTTTATAGGCTATAAATAGCATGCTACCCTAATCCTTTGTAAGCTTTTGAACGAATTCAATACAAACAAGTAGTTTATTTGAATGTGCTTTTGCACACACACCACACACACACAAACACACACACTGATTTCATACTCTATTATCATGGGTTTCCGCACCATGAATCTAGTGTGTTGAAGTTTGAGAGATATTGAAAAGATCCTTGGGGGAATCAACCTTTTATTCATGTTGAATATGTTCATGGTCATCATGAGTTTAAGCTGATTTCATCACCTAAAGCTCAAAAACTTGAGCTTCTTAATTCCATTATGTATAGACCTACAAAGGTGTCATCACAGGTTGGCTCCAATTACAATGACTCTTTGATCGATGATTGCACAACAAAGCTATAGGTTTACCTCTCAAAACAAATATGAAGTTTTCAATGTTTTCAAGAAGTGGAAAGTAGTCAAGGAGATGGAGACCAATCTGAAACTGAAATGTCTAAAGTCTAACAATTGTGAGGAGTACATCAGCAAGGAATTTGTTGATTACTATGTTGAGATAGGTCTAAGATGATCAATACTATATCGAGAAGGCCACAACATAATCAAGTAATAGAGAGAATGAGCAGAACCTTAAATGAATGAGCCGGAACGATGAGATTAATGCTTGTCTTTCAAAGACCGTTTAGACCAATGTAGTTAATATTGTTTCCTATCTCATTAATAAAGGACCTTCAGTTCCTCTTGAACTTAGAATAGCAGAAAATATATGGTATTGTAAGAAGGTTAGTTTCAATCACCTCAAAGTATTCGCTTATGATGCATACATCAGTGTTAAAGACATTGATAGGGACAACCTTGACCCTAAAGCAAGAAAGTGTATATTCATAGGATATGGACATATTAAGATGGGATATTGACTTCGGGATCTAGAGGCCAGGAAGGTATACAGATGTTATGATCAAGTCTTTAATGAAGCAAGAATATAAAGAAAGATAAAGAATCATAAAAAGATGAGAAAAAGTAAGGTGAGTTTGAAAATTAAATCAAAAGAGTCACAGTCAGGGATCAAATGATTTAAAAGTCAATGAACAGAATCAAAAAAGCCAAGAGCTTATCTTTGATAGTAGGAGTTTAGAGCCTATCATTGAACAATCATTACCGGGTCAAGAATCAGCTACACTTCTACATGTGCATAGGAGATCATCCAAATCTATTAAACCTCCTAAGCAATATTCTCCATCTATTAAGTTACCTTCTGTTAACTGAAAATGGTGAACCAAAAAACAATTCTAAACCTAAGTTTGAAAGACCCACCTTAGTGAAAGCGAGCTACGAAAGAAGAAGTGAATTCCCTTGTTACAAACAAGACATGGGTTCTTACAAAGCTTCCAGTGGATAAAAAGTCACTTGAAAACATATGGGTATACAATATTAAGGTTCAAAGTGATGGAACTAAGAGATACAAAGCATAATTAGTTGTTAAGGGGTTCCAATAAAAGCACGAGGTTTGCTTATAGTGAAATATTTTCCCATGTGGTTAAAATGACTACAATCAGACCGATGCTTAGTATCATGGCTGCAGAGAACTTACATCTATAATAGCTAGATGTAAAAATAGCTTTTATGCATGAAAATCTTGAGGAGGATTTCTATATGACACAACCAGAGGGATTTTAGATAGCTGGTAAGGAAAACACGATGTGAAAACTAAAGAAGAGTCTTTATGGGTTAAAATAGGTGTCCAAGCAGTGTCATACCAAGTTTAGTGATTTAATAGGCATGAATGATTATAAAGAGTGAAATGGATCATTAGAAAAAAGGAAAAGCATATTCTTAGCATGAGCATCATTAGAATAAAAAACAAAAGTTCTCTAACTCTGTCCTAAGAAAAGTCATCAGGAAAATATTAGAGAAGTTTAAAATGAGTCATGAAAATACTGCCACTAGAAGTACACCTTTGCTCAGTCATATCAAACTTCCTAAGGATTAGTTTTCTGAGACTGAGGAGCACATGGTAGAATTGGTAAAGATTTCCTATACCTTAATAGTAGGCAGTCTTATATAGGCAATGGTATGCCCAACAACTGATATTGCTCATGCAGTGGGGGTTGCTAGCATGACCATGTCAAATCTAGGGTAAGCATATTAGAAAGAAATTAAGTGGTTGCTTAGGTACCTTACAAGACAACAGTGATGGCTTTTTGTTTCAAGGGCTGAGATGAAATTTTTAAAGAGTATGTAGATTCAGATCTAGGTGGTTAAAAGGAGACTTATAAAAGTATAACTGGGTATTTATTCTTTTGCGTGATACAATTATCTAATGGATGTCTTGGTTGAAGAAGAGTGTTTCATTATTAACTATTAAAGTAGAATATATGGCATTCACGAAAGTTACAAAGGACCTAGTATGGTTGAGGACGTTCTTAGAGGAACTTGACAGAAAATAGGTGGATTATTCATTGTATTGTGATAATCAAAGCATAGTGAAGGTAGCTAAGAATCCTATGTATAATTCATATTTTAGGTGGAAGACATGGCATTGCATTAAAGACTAAAGTTTTAAAATTATATTTATTTTTTGGAGCATGTGAAAGGAGTTCGAGGCTTCAAGTACAGTTAGTTACATGTGCAGCAGGTGAAGGACATTCTAAGACTCCAAGTGCAAGATTAATTTGTTCGACCGGAGTAGCCCTGATCCATCATGGGCTTGGGTGGTTCGAAGACTAGAAGGGTTAAGTAGGACGACCACACATTCAACTTTAGTGAGCTTTTTTATTTTTTATAACTTGTTGAAATAGAAAACAAAATTCCTAACCCTAGTTAGCCTCCCAATATATATATATATATATATATATATATATATATATATATATATATATATATATATATATATATATATATATATATATACACACATATATATATATATATGTATGCATGTTATTGTACCTTATAAATCTTAAGCATCTTAGTAAAAGAAGAAGAATTTCTTTGTTGCCTCGTAGACATAGGTTACACACCAGCAAGAATCATGTTAAACCTTTGTGTTTATCTTGTCTATTTTCATCTTTATTATTATTATTACTATTTGTGTGGTGTGTGTGCTAGTTTGCTTGTATCTGATCGGTGCCGAAGACCCGATCAAATAAGATGAGAATTGTGTATCCTATTCACCTTAGATAGCTATGGTAAATAGATTTATCGAACCATGTGGAATCAATGGTCGTGTTACTCACGATTGATTTGTTAAACTAGTTAAATTACAATATTGCCACCAAGTTGTTGAAAGATTGGATTGATTGAATTAAATTGTGAATTACTTAAACAAATGAGAACTTGAAATAGTTGTAATTAACATTGAAATATGGATCAAATCTGGGTTTCAAGTTGATGAATTGATTATGCATCTAGGGTTTATCCAAGATAAGAATCATATAAACATAATTAGTTTATCCTTCCTATTGAAACATGCTTACCAGCAAAATAATAGGTTACTCAATTAGATAGTTAAAGTAACTAATGTCGAACTTAGTTATGTTATTAACAAACACCAATCAAAGATAATGTAATTATCAAAAACCACTGAGTGATTTATACTCAAAGAACTAATAATAATATAAATGATTTCAGAACACAAATATCAAGATTGTTTCAATTAATGAGAAAACAAACACTTAAACAATTAAGAGTCTAAGAACACATAATGTTTAAGTCTAATAAGGTAAAACCCTAAGTAGGCATTAATTTTTCCCTAACTATCCACCTAAAGATGATCACAAGTGGTTTAGCCTTGTATTCTTATGTGTATAGCAACAAAATCGGCTTCGAGCATCATGATTTCAGAGGGAATGGTGTTAGGAAATGGAAGAATGGTGGAACATTGCGTAAAGTTCGTCTTTGCTGCTGCTAGCAGTTAGGGTTTTCAGAATTGATAAAATCCCTTAAATATAGTCATAATTCTAATAATTTCTTCAAATATGACCACACGTATTGATAAAATCCCTTAAATATAGTCATAATTCTAATAATTTCTTCAAATATGACCATACGATATATGTTCCCTCCCCTAAAAATGTGATTAAAGCACGTATAAAACATAAATGCATCACATTCTCACACCTATCATTTGATTGTCACCAAACAAACTTGTTCATAACACTACGACTATCATCAGACAACTAAAATTTAGTCATGTCTTCAACTATTATTAGCTAAGGTATAAAGTTATACTCAACTCATAATTTCTCATATCAAGGTACAACTTTGCAAGCAAAGATGGTATTCTTTGAATTATGATCTATCTAACCTAGCCTAATAGGATTTCAAGTCTTCCTTACGCATTCAATCACACTTCTCAAAGGTTTCATTCCTCTAGGATTAATATCTAAATTAGTAAAGGATGTAGTACTATACCAATGTAAATACATAACCAAGAATGACACAAAATTACCATAACCTTGCATTGTGATCATAACTCCACCAATTAACACAAATTATACACAAATCAAAAGGTCTTTAAAGGGTTGTAACATAAGGCTTAATACTAGGGTCATTTGACCTATTATTTCAATCTTTTTTCCTTTTCTATCTTTTTTTTTTACTTTTTTATCTAATGATTAAATCTAAAGACTTCACTACTACTAATAATATTATACCAAAAATTTAAACAATACTTATGGGATTTCACCACACGGGTTTAAAAAGTAACAAGGTTTGCAAAAGCTAATGGTTTGTTTGGGTTTAATCAAATGAATAGGTTGGGTCTCAAAGTGGTAACTAAGGGATAACTATAAGGTAGGAGAATAAAATGAAAAGGCTAATAAAAACAACAGTGTCTTAATGCCTTAATCATATCTGTGCAATAGCTTGGTTCGTGATCTTGAAACACATCAACTATGGAAGTTCTAGAAAAATGCAATTAATCTGGTAAACACACATGAAAGGAATAGAGAATTAACCTATTATTGTTCTAAGCTTATGCGTACGCTTAATTCTTACAAGAAACGGTGGTAAAAAGGTTAAGGATGTGAAAACAAGCATAAAAGTCCATTATGTAGCTTGTTACCCTGGTTAGACATCTCTATTAATTCTTAAAAGTTACTTTTTCAAGTAACAGCTAACCATGATTAAGGGCCTCCACTTGTGCAACGGTTAAACACATACTCATGGTTTACATTGAAAAACTCAGCTTTCATGAACAACTAAGTCACTTCAGAGACTTTTTGAAATGTACATTTTAAAAGTGGTAAGTGAAACAAGGATACTATCAAACATCTTAACCTCTACACAAGTGAAGTTACAAGGCTAACTTGTCAAACACCCATTGTGTCTACCATGATTCTACTAAATGACACCAAACTAGCAAAACACTAAGACAAGGAAAGAGTACATGGACCTGATCATTGGCAATCAAGATGTGCCTCATCAATAATATAATATGGTTATGCGTCAACTCAGACGAGTAAAGCCACACAGACACACCTTCAAGTATGCTCCTAAAGATCCATGAGCTTCCACACACATGAATTGAAAAACAAAATAAAAAAATAAACAAAATAAACACAACAAAAACTAAAGAAAACAAATCAATTTCGAGTTGCCTCCTAATCAATGCTAAGTTTTAGGTCTTCAACCAAACCATACCTATGACCACTCATGGTGGTAGAGTAAGATGGTTACTGTAAGGATTATACTCAGAGGCTGATGCAACCAAAGAGCTCTCAGCATGCACATGTGAAGTACAAGAAAGTTACTTCGGAAGATTTGATATAACTCAATGAAACACACTAAGTATCGAATCTTCCGAAACCAAAAGACCATTTCTTCCAAAGCCAAAGATGAAGTCTTGCGGAGCTCCAAGACAAAGTCTTCCAAAGCCAAGAGACTGATTTCTTCCAAAGACAGAGAATACATGCTTTCTCTAACTTACTATTGACAAATGTTGAACCACTTTTTGCTGCCATCTCTAAAGACTCACTAACTTATATGAGTTGGTGAAAAGTCCATACTTTTGTCATCTGTAGATTATGGTCATAGTGTCTGTAACTTTTTACTTATGTACTTTTATCATTTTTATTTTAGATAAGGATGTGAGCTATGGCATGTCATAGTCACTAGTCAAAAGGCAATCTGCCTTTTGACTTTATATTGATCTTGTTGTCTAGATTAGTGTTTCCAGCTAGCCTTCAAAGTATGGTTGGCTTTAGGATCTAGTATAACGTGTCTCAGGTACCAGTCCATAGGACTAAGCTTGGTAACACTTTTTAAAAGGAACTTGAAAACAATATACATCATTCTTGAAAACCATCTTATTGTGTTATTGTTTTTTTCTTTACTTGTGTTCTTTGTTTCACTTTAAGCTGGTTCCCTATTTGATATGTTAAGTGTTCTAAGTCTCTCTAAACATTAGGAAACTGTTGTATTGACCCGCTTCACCAGTCCTGCAATTGGTATCAGAGCATTTTAGGATCTTGATTGTAAGATCTCACCATATTAATCCCTTTATTTTCGCAAAACACTAACCAGCTCAAATGGCTGCTATCACAAAAGCTGATATGGAAACCGATACCATGACAAAGTCTCCACTGATGACTCCGTATGACTTTCATACTTGGTGCCAATGTGTGGAAGGATTCATTAAGTCTCAAGATAGCAGGATGTGGAGATTTGTTGTTGAAGAACCTCACATCTCAAGCACCTCTTCAGCCACTGCTGGAGGTGGGATGATACCAAAGGAAGTGACTGATTATTCTGAGAAAGATTAACATAGATCAAAAGGCCATGACTGCTCTTCAAATTGCTCTTCCAAACTCTATATACAGAGGCTTCAAGAAGTGCAAGACTACTAAGTAGCTTTGGGATGCACTAAAGCTTATGTGTGAAGGGTCTACTGAAGCTAACAAAACAAGAAGGACATCATGAAGCAAAAGTTTGAGAACTTCACCTACAAATCAGGTGAAACTATGACTCAACAATACTTTAGGTATATTGAGATTGTAGATACTCTTATGGATGTTGGAGTTAAGCTTGAGAATAGGGACATTGTGAGGAAGTTCATGTTCTCTCTTCCTAGACAATGGACTCATTACTGTGTGGCCATTAAGAGAACTGAGAACCTCTCCACCCTTACTCTCACAGAGCTGTATGGTATCCTCAGTGGCTACCAGATGGAGATAAACATGCAGAATCCATCAAGCAGCTCTTCCAGCAATCAACAGAGTTCAGCCTCCATGTGGTTGAAAGGGATAGTAGAGAACCACAACATCATTGTATCTGCTACCCTGATAACTCTCAAAAGGGCCCTTTCATCACCTTCCCTAAGACACTAAGAGAGAGCTATATCTAAGGAAGCCCATTCCAAGAGACAAGCTCATCTCAAGCCTTTGTGTCTGCTGATGAAAGTTATGGCAGCTTTCTCTTCGCTCTTGAAGACTTGGATTGTATCCATCCAGATGACCTAGAGTATATAGAGATAGTCCAGTAGTTGGCTCTTCTCACTCATAGAGCCAAGAAATTATACAAGAGAACCAGAAGAAAGTTTCCCAATAATGTATCGAGTGGAAAGTATGGTGTAAGGCCCCGATCCCGAAGACCACACAGTTGGTCAATCACAGCATAAAACATAAAACATCACACATTTTATAAAATATTGCAGCGGAAATTAAATTAATAAAAACCATTCATTCTATTAATAATTAACGTTTTTAAGCAATACATCATTGTTTTCTTGAATTACAAAAGACCCTGTTACATTGCATTACAAAACAACAATATCATTAAAGATGAATGGATGTCAATCTTGCCCTGCCGAGTAGCTTCCCCCGCGTGCCACCCTCAGCAACAATTACCTGCCAACTGAAAATGCATAAAAGTCAGCGTCGTTGAGTGAGTCCTAATTTTAAAACGTTTAAAATACCTTATAGGATTTATATATGAAAATATCCTTTTCAATAAAATACTTCCTTTACTTTCACGCTTGAGCATTCATCATACATACATCAAGGTATAAACTTAATTGTCTTTCATTAACTCACGTATTCATTCATTCATTATCTTTCACTATAATCTGGATCCTGTCTCATGCAATACCCGACTCATGTCCGAAGACCAATAGTACCGGGGTACGTGACAAGGACTCGGGTCAATCTCATGGATTGAATCCCTTACGAGTCTTTTGTGACAACACAGTCACTCACCTTAACTTTGGCATACAAGTCTTTTGTGACAACACAGTCACTCACCTCAACCTTGGCTTACGAGTCTTTTGTGACAACACAGTCACTCACCTCAACTTTGGCATACAAGTCTTTTGTGACAACACAGTCACTCACCTCAACCTTTGCTTGCAAGACTTTTCATACTTTTCTTATGTTCCACTTCTTTATTAACATTAATCTTTCACTTTCTTTATGATAATACTTTACGCATATGAATATAAACACACCACATAAAGTCACATTATACATAGTATAAAGCATCAACAATAGCCCACAATAGACAACACCACAACAGACATGAACCAGCAAAACATCCCAGAACTTACCCTCTATATTCTACTTCCCAAGCTTCAGAAAAAATCCTAAGTTCTTAGACAAATGCGGATGAACAGTAACTAATGCGGATGAACAATACTAATGCGGATGAATAATACTAATGCGGATGAACAACAAACTAATGCGGATGAACTACAAACTAATGCGGATGAAAGACTTCAGATTATTCCAAGTGTCCAACTAAATGCGGGTAGAACAAATGCGAATGACTGAAACAAATGCGCATGAACATTGTAGCAAATGCGCTTGAATAAAAGAAATGCGGAAAAACACTTGGGCGCATAAGCAACAACAAATGCGGATGAACAAACAACAATGCGCATGAACAAGTACTTAAATACTGATGAACTAACCAACCTGCTAATGCACTTATGCAATTATTCAGTCCCCAATCCTCGATCTAACACATCCTTATCATAGATCTAACACCAGCAGTCCTAACCAAACATGCTTATCCATCTGTTCGAAGCTTAAACTCAACATCACAAGCATCAACAGCACATAAACCACCATAAAGCGCAAATACAAACATCCACATACATACGGTGAAGCATAAAACAGCTATAAAACCTTTTAAACATGCATTTTCAGCCCCAAAGAAGTTTAAAACACATAAAACCAGGGTCTAGAACTCACCTAGTGCAGCAAACAAGCAAAACTCCTCCAAACTCATGTGCACAAGAGTTAAAACGCCTAAAACAAGCAGAAACAGACAAGAAAACACATAAACACATATAAATCGGTTTCATGGTCAAAACCCAACAAACCGAACCATAAAATACAAAGAACACTAACCATAAATGAGAATCAGCCTCTTCTTCTCCTTGAAACCGAGAGAAATCGAATTCAGCTTCTTCTTGTTCTGATTCGATTGAACACAGTAGCAGCAGGAGTGATATGGGCGGCCATGCCCATATAAAGTGAACTTTTAACTTTTGTGTACTTTTACACAAAACACCCATCATCTTTGGCTTCTTTTTGCATTCTTCTTGATACTTTTATTTTCTTTTTATTTGACCGAAGTTTCGGGCGTTACAAGTCTACCCCCCTTAAAGAGGTTTCGTCCCCGAAACCTGTCACTCTTGGTAATTCTGTCTCATTTCATCCTCCGTCTCCCACGTAGACTCGGAACCCTTCCGGTGTTTCCACTGTACGAGTGGAACCACTTTATTTCACAATCTTCTCCTTCCTGTCTGTGATGGCCACTGGTTTCTCCACATAATTGAGCCTTTCATCCACTTCGATATCCTCCAGTGGCATAATCATATCTTCATCGGCTAAGCATTTCCTCAGATGAGATACATGGAACATCGGGTGAATTCCATTTAACTCATCAGGCAATTCTAGTCGATAGGCCACCTCCCCTACTCGTGTAACGATTCGGAAAGGCCCTATGTATCTCGGACTCAACTTGCCCCTCTTTCGGAACCAGATGATCCCCTTCCAGGGCGAGACCTTTAACATGACTTTATCACCCACGTTGAACTCAATCGGTCTACGCCTCTTATCGGCATATGACTTCTGTCTATCCTTGGCTGCCTTTATAAAGGCTTTGATCTTTTCTAGCTTCTTAGTCGTAGCCTCAATTATCCCCATGCTTCCCAATTCTTTCTGCCCAATGTCTTCCCAACACACAGGCGTTCTACATCTCCTACCATATAGCATCTCGTAAGGTGGCATGCCAATGCTGTCATGATAGCTGTTGTTGTATGAGAACTCTGCCAATGGTAGATGATCATCCCAACTTCCTCCGAAGTCGATCATACATGCTCGGAGCATGTCCTCGAGCATTTGAATTGTCCTCTCAGACTGACCATCTGTTTGAGGATGGTAAGTCGTACTGATGTGTAGTCTCGTCCCCATTGTATCGTGGAATCTCTTCCAAAACTTCGATGTGAACCAAGTGTCACGGTCTGACACGATAGACACCAACACACCATGACGAGCCACAATCTCTTTGATTAACAGATCCGCCAACCTCTCGGATGAATACGTCTCGCGAATCGGTAGGAAGTGAGCACTCTTTGTCAAACGATCAACTATCACCCATATGGTATCGCACCCCCTCGCAGTACGGAGTAACTTCGTGATGAAATCCATGGTGATGTGCTCCCACTTCCACTTGGGTATATCCAATGGTTGGATCTTCCCATATGGATTTTGATGCTCTACCTTCACTTGTAAGCAAGTAAGGCACTTACTCACATACTCCACTACATCGCGCTTTATACCCGGCCACCAATAGTCTTTCTTCATATCTTGATACAACTTAGTGGCACCGGGATGAATGGAGTATCAAGTCTTATGAGCTTCGTCCATAATTCGTCCCCGTAGATCACCGTAGCGGGGAATCCACATCCGCCCGAAGCGGGTTCTAACTCCGTGGGTATTTTCTCCCAACTTCGTGACTAGAACTCTCATCCTTTCAAAGTTAAGGCGATCTTCCTTCAATGCCTCATCCTTAAATTCTTTGACCTGTGTCATCACGTCAGAGGTCATCACCAATTGGTAAGCTTTTACCCGGATTGGCTCGGGTCTCTCTTTTCGGCTGAGGGCATCAGCCACTACATTGGCTTTACCCGGATGGTAGTGGATTTCACAATCATAATCCTTAATCAGCTCTAACCACCTCCTCTGCCTCATGTTGAGATCTTTCTGCTCAAAGAAATACTTTAGGCTCTTGTGTTCCGTGAAGATTGTGCATTTCACACCGTACAGGTACTGCCACCAAACTTTAATGCAAAGACCACAGCTGCGAGCTCCAAATCATGCGTGGGGTAATTAACCTCCTGAGTTTTCAACTGTTGGGACGCGTAGGCTATTACTCTCCCACCTTGCATTAACACACAACCCAGTCCCAAATAGGAGGTATCCGAATACACCACTAAGTCTTCACTCCCTTCGGGTAATGTCAAAATAGGAGCTCGAGTTAATCTTGCCTTTAACTCCTCAAAAGAATCCTCCTGTTCTCGTCCCCACACAAACTTCACCTCCTTGCGAGTTAATTTAGTCAAAGGTGAGGCTATCTTGAAAACGACTTGAATGAACCTACTGTAGTAGCCTGCCAATCCCAAGAAACTTCGAATCTCGGATGGCGTCTTTGGAGACTTCCATTGCATCATCGCCTCAACCTTCGCCGAGTCCACCATAATTCCTTCAGAATTCACCAGGTGACCCATAAATTGAACCTCACGTAACCAAAAAGCACACTTAGAGAATTTCACATAAAGCTTCTCCCTACGAAGCGTCTCCATTACTTCGCGTATGTGGCCGGCATGTTCTTCTTTGATCTTTGAATAAATCAGGATATCATCAATAAACACAATCACTGATTTATCTAACATCGGCCGACACACTCGATTCATCAAATCCATAAAGGCAGTTGGCGCGTTGGTCAGACCGAAAGACATAACGAGGAACTCGTAGTGTCCATAACGCATGCGAAACGCTGTCTTAGGAATGTCTTGCTCCTTAACCTTCAACTGATGGTAACCAGATCAGAGATCTATTCATGAGAACCAACTGGCACCTTGGAGTTGGTCAAACAAGTCATCTATTCTTGGTAAGGGATATCGATTCTTCACTGTTAACTTGTTTAGCTCCTGGTAGTCTATGCACATCCTCATACTACCATCTTTCTTCTTGACAAACAAGACCGGAGCACCCCAAGGAGAGATACTCGGTCGAATGAAACCCTTGTCCAATAACTCCTGCAGTTGAACCATCAGCTCCTTCATCTCGGTTGGAGCTAATCGATATGGTGCCTTGGCAACGGGTTAAGCACCGGGTATCAAATCAATCTGAAACTAGATCTCACGGTCCGGTGGCACACCTGGTAAATCTTCTGGGAACACGTCTGGAAAATCACATACAACTGGCACGTCGGACAATTGTGGTACTGACGCGTCCACAAACTTCTCATAAGCCAGGTAGGCACTACATCCACGTTTCATGCACCTCTCAGCCACCACCATCGAAATCATCTTCGGAACTGTAGTAACTCGGTCATCGTAAACCGTTACCGAACTTCCATCGGGCGCTGTCAGTCGAATCATCTTTTTGCGACACACGATGTTCGCCTCATAGGATGCCAACCAATCCATCCCCAGAACTACATCAAATCCGCCTAGGGGCATCACAAATAGTTTAGCAAAGAACCTATGGCCTTCTAACTCTATGCCACAATCCTCAATCATATCAAAAATTCTAGTAGACTTACCAATAGCAATTTCTACATCAAATGGCTCATCAATTTTTCTACTACTAACAGGCAGCTTAGCACAAAAAGCAGCAGAAATGAAACTCCTACTAGTACCAGAATCAAACAATACAAAGGCACAAGTTTGGTTTACTAGAAACATACCCGACACGACATCGGGATCCACCCTGGCCTCCTCCCGGGTCATTGTAAATGCTCTAGCGCTTGCCCTCTGCCCTTCACTCTCTGCCTTTTGCTTCTTGCAATCCATGCTCATGTGTCCCCCTTCCCCACAGATATGACACCTCAACGCTCTACAATCCTTAGCGATGTGACCAGGCTTCCCGCACCTAAAGCAAACATTTAACCCCAACCTGCACTCCCCGAAATGCTCCTTCCCACACTTACCACACCTCTTCGCCCCCAAGCTTGATGACCCTACTCTTCGGTCATCCATTTTCATCCTCTTGTTGTTTGGGGTGAAACCACCACGCCTAAACCTCTTCCCACTCCAGTTCTTGTCACCACCACCTGTCTTCTTCACCTCAACCACTGACACCTCTCTCTCATCGTAAAGCCTCCCAGCCAGATCCACTGCCGACCTAAAAGTGCTTGGTCGGGAAACAATCAAGTGCCTGCGGATATCAGCATGCAGTCCCTGCACATACCACTTAATTTTTCTCGACACCGGCGTCACCTGATCCGGCACCAACCTCGCCATTTCGTTAAACTTGGTGGTGTATTGCTGGTGGGTCATGGTTCCCACCTCAAGCTATAGGAACTCTCTCTCTATCTTGTCTAGTTCCCTGTGAGGACAGAATTCCTCAACAACCAACTTCTTCAAATCTCCTAATCTCATCCTCCCGATGGCCCTGCTGCCCTCGGCTTGGACAATATTGTCCCACCAACACAAAGCCGAGTCAACGAATGAGTTAGTGGGGAATTTCACCTTTTGATCTTCCCTGCACTTACTAATATCCAACACTGCCTCCATCTCTCTAACCCAGCGGTGGGCAGTAGCAGTGTTACCATTGTCGTCAAAAGTAGGGGATTTACACCATTGGAATACCCCGTAGCTGCATCCCCTCGCGGTTTCCCGCATCTCTACATCTTCTTCATCACTGGAGGCTCCCCTTTCAGCATATACCTCCTCCTCACCATCATGATCTTCCTCATTCTCCCTTCTCCCAGCAGCAGCCCTTCTCTCTTCCTCCTTTTCTTTCCTCTCATCCTTCAGTCCGGCCCGGATCACCTCAGTCACGACAGATGGTAGGATAGTCTGCATGACTTGGTGAACCTCCTCCACCACTGCCTCTTTCACTGAGGCCCTCAGATTGGCACTCTTATCACCGCCCTCTGGGTGATGAAGCCCAGGCTCACCAGGAGCCGTCTTTGCAGTTCTTGTCTTGTTCTTTGCGGCCCGGGGTCTACCAGCATGACCACCCCATGCTCCACCTCTAGAAGCCTTAGATGATCTACCTCCAGCCATCCTCTAACACTATAAGATTCAAGCACCAACACGGTCATTCAAGGTAATAGCTCAGTTTATGTCAAGTATAGTAAGTCCCTAACTACAGTGGCCAGTTGTGATTAGCCACTTACTTTACTCTTCATCCCCAAGCATTTTCGATTCTGACTACATCAGTATTCAAATCTACTAAGAGCATATAAATCAGATAGCACACGCATATAGTACCGGTTAACATTAAGAAAAGAATTACCTAATGGCACGTAGCTACTCGGGCTGGCATCCCTCCATTCGTCCCATTCTCAGTTTAAGTTTAGGTTTTGAAAATATTTACCTATTTCTCTTAAACTTAGGCTCTGATACCAACTTGTAAGGCCCTGATCCCGGAGACCTCATAGTTGGTCAATCACAGCATAAAACATAAAACATCACACATTTCATAAAATATTGCAGCGGAAATTAAATTAATAAAAACCATTCATTCTATTAATAATTAATGTTGTTAAGCAATACATCATTGTTTTCTTGAATTACTAAAGACCCTGTTACGTTGCATTACAAAACAACAATATCATTAAAGATGAATGGATGCCAATCTTGCCCTGCCGAGTAGCTTCCCCCGCGTGCCACCCTCAGCAACAATTACCTGCCAACTGAAAATGCATAAAAGTCAGCGTCGTTGAGTGAGTCCTAGTTTTAAAACGTTTAAAATACCTTATAGGATTTATATATGAAAATATCATTTTCAATAAAATACTTCCTTTACTTTCACACGTGAGCATTCATCATACATACATCAAGGTATAGACTTAATTATCTTTCATTAACTCACGTATTCATTCATTCATTATCTTTCACTATAATCTGGATCCTGACTCATGCAATACCCGACTCATGTCCGAAGACCGACAGTACCGGGGTACGTGACAAGGACTCAGGTCAATCTCATGGATTGAATCCCTTACGAGTCTTTTGTGACAACACAGTCACTCACCTCAACTTTGGCATACAAGTCTTTTGTGACAACACAGTCACTCACCTCAACCTTGGCTTACGAGTCTTTTGTGACAACACAGTCACTCACCTCAACTTTGGCATACAAGTCTTTTGTGACAACACAGTCACTCACCTCAACCTTTGCTTGCAAGACTTTTCATACTTTTCTTATGTTCCACTTCTTTATTAACATTAATCTTTCACTTTCTTTACGATAATACTCTACGCATACGAATATAAACACACCACGTAAAGTCACATTATACATAGTATAAAGCATCAACAACATCCCACAACTGACAACACCACAACAGACATGAACCAGCAAAACATCCCAGAACTTACCCGCTACATTCTACTTCCCAAGCTTTAGAAAAAATCCTAAGTCCTTAGACAAATACTGATGAATAGTAACTAATGCGAATGAACAATACTAATGCGGATGAACAATACTAATGCGGATGAACAATAAACTAATGCGGATGAACAACAAACTAATGCGGATGAAAGACTTCAGATTATTCCAAGTGTCCAACTAAATGCGGGTAGAACAAATGGAATGACTGAAACAAATACGCATGAACATTGTAGCAAATGCGCTTGAATAAAAGAAATACGGAAGAACACTTGGGCGCAAATGCAACAACAAATGCGGATGAACAAACAACAATGCGCATGAACAAGTACTTAAATGCGGATGAACTAACCAACCTGCTAATGCACTTATGCAATTATTCAGTCTCCAATCCTTGATCTAACACATCCTTATCATAGATCTAACATGCTTAACATCTAGAGCAGGCATAAAACCACGAAAACACCAGCAGTCCTAACCAAACATGCTTATCCATCTGTTCGAAGGTTAAACTCAACATCACAAGCATCAACAGCACATAAACCACCATAAAGCGCAAACACAAACACCCACATACATACGGTGAAGCATAAAACAGTTGTAAAACCTTTTAAACATGCATTTTCAGCCCCAAAGAAGTTTAAAACACATAAAACCGGGGTCTAGAACTCACCTAGTGCAGCAAACAAGCAAAACTCTTCCAAACTCATGTGCACAAGAGTTCAAACACCTAAAACAAGCAGAAACAGATAACAAAACACATAAACACATACAAATCGGTTTCATGGTCAAAACCCAACAAACCGAACCTTAAAATACAAAGAACACTAACCACAAGCGAGAATCAGCCTCTTCTTCTCCTTTAAACCGAGAGAAATCGAATTCAGCTTCTTCTTCTTCTTATTCGGTTGAACACAGTAGCAGCAGGAGTGATATGGGCGGCCATGCCCATATAAAGTGAACTTTTGACTTTTGTGTACTTTTACACAAAACACCCCTCATCTTTGGCTTCTTTTCGCTTTCTTCTTGATACTGTTATTTTCTTTTTATTTGATCGAAGTTTTGGGCGTTACATTTGGACTGGATAAAAGCAAAGTGAAGTGTTACAATTGTAACTAGATGGGACACTATGTAGGGAGTGCAAGGCACCAAGGACTAATGGTGGCCAAGCACAATCCAAACCAAACTACATTAATGCAGCTCCCAGATCTGATAAGCCAAGCCAACCAAAACAACAAACTACTGTTGTTTTTGAATAAGGAAGCTTTGACTGGAGCTTTCAGGTTGAAGATGTTTCTCCTAACCAAGCACTAATAGTTGATCATGAAGAAGCCAATGTATTAGAACATCTCCGTACACCTAAATGCATTGATAAAGTAAATATGTATAGGTCCTATAACCTAGAAGTGAGATTTGACCTTGAGTCTTTGAATATTTTAAAAGCTGATTTCAAAAGAGTTGAAAATGACTATAAACTTAAAATAAAAGATTTTGAGAAAACAATTTTAACTCTTAAGCATAAGCACACAAATTACATGACTCAAATCAAAGATCTCATTACCAAGTTAATTGAATGCAGTCTGAGCTTGTGATCAGCAAAGCCAAGGCGGAAAAATATGTTCATGAAGAAGAAACCTTCAAGAACATCACATCATCATCCTTGTATGAAAAGATTTTTTATCAAAATAGGCAGGGTTTGGGTTCAAGTGAGATAGCTCCTCCACACACTCTACTATCTGTAAGATCTCCAAGGTGTGGAACTAGTCAAGATGAGCAGCCCCTCATAGACCCTATCCAAGAAGAGGATGAAGATAAAGAGGAGATAGTGAAGGATGAATCTATTGTGAGTAAGGAGGATCATCCTAAGAATGGTCACTATGCTCCTTGAGAGAAGATAAAACCAAGGATGACCAAGTCAACTAGGAAGAACTTAATCAGGGTAGCCAAAAGAAAATCAAAGAAAGCTTGATAAATCAAGGCCACTTTCAACCCCAAGCAAAAACAAGTATTTATCTCTGTTGGGTTTGAAGTTATGAAGACTAAAGACTCAACTACGGACTCTAGACTAGGGGTCCTAGTTTATGTTCAAATCATCCTGGTTAAGAGAAGAAGGTTGATCAAATGTGCACCACTGCTGCACAGCTTGAACCATCCAATTCTAAAAGCAAGCCTCACCCTAAGAAGCCTTCTGTATCATCTATAAAGATGAAGAAGGAAGTGGAAAGAGATCAAGCTCAGCCTTATAATCAAAAGAAGAATCTCAGAAGTATGCAAGCTGAATGCATCATGTGTGGTGGTATCTCTCACTTTGCTAAGGATTGCATCTACAATCCTAAGTGTACCATCCATATGACCAAGAAGAAAAACTTTAAGAAGAAGAAGAAGAAGATAGCTTTGGAAGGAAAAACTTTTCCTTTCAAAAGCTTCAAAGTGAAGAAGAAGATAGGTGAAATATTACCTTCAAAAGATATTTTGGTCTCGGAAGAACGGAATGCATCCGAAGTACTGATGCCTGCTGTAGTGGATGCAAAAGCTTCCGAAGGTCCAGTCTCCAAAACTTCCAAAGTTTTGAAGGCCAAGTCTAGTCTTCCAAAGATGGCATTGAAGATGAAGGAAGGCCATGTGACTGAAAGTTCTTCATCATAAACAGCAAATGATCCTCAGAAATTACATATAAGATCAACAACTGTTTAACTATCTTCGGTTCACTTTGATGAGCCCATGACCAATAAGGCTAGGGTTTCTAGATGTAACTAACCATCTATTTCTATGCAGGAATAGCTGAGGACCAAAGGAAATGTATGGATCATTGACAGTGGTTGTTCTAGGCACATGACAGGTAATGGCTCTTTGCTTCAGAATTTTGAGAAAATTGATGGAGGGCCAGTTGCTTTTGGAGGAGAATCAGGCGGTTACATCACTAGAAGGGGCAGAGTCACAAATGCTAAGCTCAGCATTGAAAAGGTAAACTATGTCAAGGAGCTTGGATACAATCTCATGAGTGTATCCAAATTTTGTAACTAGAGGCATAACATGCTCTTTACTGAGCATGAGTGCATTATTGTCAAGACTGGGATAGTCATTTCTCAAGAGCATATCCTGCTCAGAGCCCCTAGAAAAGGGAATATGTACAAGATGGATTTGCTGAAAACCTTCCCATCCGGAGAAGTTTCTTGCTTTCTGTCTAGAGCCAATAGTGATGAGTCTTTTCTTTGGCATTAAAGAATGTGCCATGTAAACTTTAAGAACATGAATAAACTAATTAAGAATGACTTGGTAACTGGAATGCCAAAAAAAGAGTTTACTAGTGATGATCGTTTGTGTTGCATATCTGAAAGGAAAGCAACACAAAGTGTCTCACATGACAAAGGAAAAGAACTCCATCACTACTCCCTTACACTTATTACATATGGATCTCTTTGGCCTTACCAGTGTAATGAGTTTAGGAAGAACTTCATACTGCCTAGTGATCATAGATGATTTCACAAGATACACTTGGGTCTTCTTTCTTAGAACTAAGGATGGACCCTTGAAATCTTAAAGAACTACATTATAAAAATTAAGAATTAATGTGATCACAAGGTCAAAATCATAAGATGTGATCAAGGAACTGAATTTAAGAACTAAATCCTTGATACATTTTATGATGAAAAGGGTATTACAAGACAATACAGTGCTCACATGACTACTCAGCAAAATGGTGTTGCAGAGAGGAGAAACAGGACACTTATTGAGTCTGCAAGGACCATTCTTTCTGACTCTAAACTGCCTATCACCTTCTAGGCAGAGGTAGTCAACACTGCCTATTATGTGCAGAATAGAGTTTTAGTAGTCAAGACTTATGGTAAGACTCCTTATGAGCTGTGGCACAAAGGAGACCTTTCATTGGTTTCTTCAGATCATTTGGATGTCCTTGCACCATCTTGAATACCAAAGATTAGATAGCCAAATTTGCTGAGAAATCAGATGTTGGACACTTTATTGGATACTCTTTCTAAGCTAAGGCTTATAGAGTTTACAATCTTAGAACTTGAGTAGTTGAGGAGTCAGCCAATATGACCTTCAATGAGCACACACCCAGTGTGAAAGGTTGTGGTCCTGATTGGCTGTTTAATCTTGATTTAGTTACCAACTATTTTAACAAATCTTGTGAAGATGTTTTAGGATCTATAGGTAGCTTATCAACAGAAGATCCTAGCCCAAGATTTGAGCTAAGAAGACCAAGTCAGAAAACTACTTCAGCTCCAGTTGTAACAAACCCTGCAGTTGGAGAACCTGTTAGCACAACAATGACAAACTCTTCAGCTGACACATCTGAAGTGCCTACAAATTCCAGCACTGAGGCAAAGAACTCAAATAAAGGGGTTTCTAATGTAGGAGGAGATGGAGGTGGTGAAAGTGATCAAGAATTTCTTGACACTGATAACCACTCCATAGAAGACAACATCAATGATGTCACAAACTCATTGGATCAAGCTTCTCTTGATAAGTGTGTTGATGTGGTGGGTGACACTGAATCACCAGCTGAATTTACTAATTTACATCTATCTAACCAACTTGCTATGATTCCTCAACTAAGAATCCACAAGTCCCATCCCACTACAAACATCATTAGAGATGTTAAGATAGGGGTGAGAACAAGAGGACAAACCCATG
Organism: Flaveria sonorensis; assembly: GCA_025506505.1. Taxonomy (NCBI): domain Eukaryota; kingdom Viridiplantae; phylum Streptophyta; class Magnoliopsida; order Asterales; family Asteraceae; genus Flaveria; species Flaveria sonorensis. Next base: position 18,496,203 of record CM046425.1, on the reverse strand, counting down.
ACAAAATTGTTTGTCTATACTCTTGTTTCTTGTCCTAGATTGAGCCAAAGAAGGTTGATGAGGCTCTGATGGATGGAAGTTGGGTTGAAGCAATGTAGGAGGAGCTGCTTCAATTCAAAAGACAAAAGCTTTCTTCCTCAAGGGAAGACTCCAATAGGTACCAAGTTGGTTTTTAGGAATAAGAAGGATGATAGAGGACTTGTCTCAAGAACACGACAAGACTAGTTGTTCAAGGGTACACTCATGAAGAAGGGATTGACTACACAGATGTTTTTGCTCCTGTGGCAAGACTTGAAGTTATTAGGATATTCCTTGCTTTTGTTGCATCCAAGGATTTCAAGGTCTACCAACTTGATGTCAAGTGTGCCTTCTTATATGGTGTGATAGATGAGGAAGTGTATGTTAAACAACCACCTCGCTTTACAGACCCAAATCATCCTGATTATGTCTGCAAGCTTGACAAAGCTCTCTATGGGTTGCATAAAGCTCCAAGGAAGTGGTATGAGACACTGTTAAAGTATCTTGTTCAACATGGCTACAAGATAAGTACTATTGATGGCACACTCTTCATTAAAGGAATATGGAATGACTTGATGCTGGTTCAAGTTTATGTAGATGACATCATCTTTGGGTTAACTAATCCAAAGCTCTACAAAGACTTTGAGAAGTTGATGAAGAAGAGATTTGAAATGAAAGCCATAGGGGAACTCAATTTCTTTCTAGGAATTCAAGTGAAGCAGGTTGACAATAGCATTTTCATAAACCAGTCAAAGTATGTGCAAGACATACTTACCAGATTTTATCTAACTGAGTGTAAGGTTGCTAAGACACCTATAGCTAGAAACCACTCTCTAGGACTTGATCTTGAAGGGGAATGTCTTGATGAACATCTCTACAGGGCTATGATTGGGTCTCTTATGTACCTCATAGCCAGCAAGCCTGATATCATGTTTGCCACATGCATATGTGCAAGATAGCAATCTAACCCCAAGATGTCATACCTAGTTATTGTCAAAAAGATTCTTAGATATCTCAAAGGTGCTCCTAAAGTAGGCCTTTGATATCCAAAAAAATTCTGATCCCAATCTGTATGCGTATACAGATAGTGACTATGGTGGCTGCATATGACTTTAAAGTCTACATCAGGGGGATGTCAGTTTCTTGGTGGAAGGATATCTCATGGCAATGCAAGAAACAATCCTTTGTGTCTGTATCAACTGCTGAAGCTGAATACATTGCTGCTACAAGTTGTGGTGCTTAAGTGCTTTGGATTCAGAATCAGATGCTGGACTATGGATTCAACTTCAAAGAGACTCTCATCCATATAGACAATAATAGTGCTATCTCTATCATAGAGAATCCTATACATCACTCAAAGACAAAGCACATCAACATTAGGTATCATTTGTTAAGAGATAACTCTGGAAAGGGATTGATAAAACTAGTTAAAGTTAACCCAAATGAACAATATGCTGATTTGTTTACAAAAGCTTTTGATGAACAGAGATTTAAGTATCTTGTATCAGATATTGAGATGATTAACTTTGAGTAGATTTTCTTAAATTAATTTCAAGAGTATCTTTCAAACATGTGCGTCTTAAGTTGTCTATATTATCACCTATATAAGCTCAGTTTACTTTGGAAGAAATTTTTCAAAATGATGTTCCTTAGAATTTTGAGAATTTAAGATATGTTTTCTTTCGGAAGACATTAAGTTGACTTCAGAAGAAAATTATGTCTTCAAAACTAATAAATACTTACTAAGAAATTTACCTTTGGAAGAAGTCTGATATATCTTTCAAAGCTTAAATATGCTTCTAAGTACTTATATGTTTTGAAGGACAATTTCCTTCCAAAAGCAATTAAGTCTTGGAAGCTTTATTCATCCTTTGAATAAAACTTTTGAAGTTTAATATCTTCCAAAACCAAATATATCTCGAAAGCAAAATACTCTAAGTATTTCTCTTCTGAAGCAAATTCTTGTAAAGCTAAGGAATATCTTCTGAAGCCAAATTGGCTTCGGAAGTTTTCTCAAAACTTCCAAAGACAAATTACCCTCGGAAGATTTTAGACTTCCAAGATAAATACCTTCTTGGGCACTTTTTCAGAGGTGGGACTAACATTCGGATTTCAAAGTTTATCCTTTTGCATTAACTTTGTCTCAAATCCAACCATATAAATATTTGTACAACGGCTCCCCCTCTTTCACCTTCCTCTTCATCTGCAAAAGTTCTAACCCTAAATTCACCCACAAACCGACTTTGTTCTTAGCTTTCTTCACTTTAAAGCTTTCTAAAATGGCCAACCCTAAACCCCGAAACCAACCTGATTTTTCCATGCATCTTCACAGGCAACATAATCAAGTTTCTCTGTTATCATCTGAGAAAAATCCAGGTTACTCAAATGTTTTCTGCTTTCTTTCTCAATCAAACTACTGCACCACACTCACAATAGACCCTCCACTGTATGAATGAGTTCTGGAGGACCTACCAAGAGGTGATCTTGGACGGTGAGAAGGCACTATCTGCCACATTATAGGGGAGGATAGTTTTCATCACCCCAGCCACAATCAACTCTTATCTAAGGCTGGATGATGAAGAATGCGTGTTGTCCTTCCCCAAATCTACTGTTAATGAGTCATTCTACAGATGGGCTATGAAGGGGACTTCACAGTCAGAACCTTCAAAAAGGGTAAGGTCTCCTACTAATAGAAGTACCTCCTTCATATTGTTATCCACTCTTTATCTAACAAACATGGAGGATGGGACCAAATTTCTGAGGACTTATCTTACATAGTCCATGGAATGGTTTAAGGGGTCAAGTTCAACTACTCACAGTTTGTCTATACGAACTTGCTTGCAAACTTGGACTCTTTAGAGTACTACATGTTCCCTAGATATGTTCAACAAATTCTTAATAGTGAACTGGGCTCACAATTAAGGGGAACAGGTACTACTCTTATATTAGGACAGATGAAGCCTGAAATATTTAGAATTATAAGAAAGACCACTGTTGGCTTCTCAAAGGTAGAAACAGACCTGGTCCCAAAAATGTTAGAGCTTATTGCTCAAGGTGACAACTTGGCAACACCAGCCAATGTTGAACCCACACCTTCTACATCTGCACCACCCACACAGCCACAAATAACCATTACCTACACCAAAAAATCCAAATGAACCCCTGCTCAGTCTACTTAGATTAAGCAGGAGAAAGTGGAACCAAGAGCTCCCGCTTCCCCTGAGGGGCAGACCACTCCCTTACTTCTTTGATCAGTCCTGAGGTTCCTCGTACTCAGTCTGATAAGCTCATTGCCCAGACCTTAAGCCATCACTCTAAGTCTCAAAACTCAAGTGATCAGCCTTCAGGGAAAAGCTACCATCCCCAGCCGTTAGACTTAAACCAACCCATCCCTAATCTCCAACTCTTTAATGATGAGGATATGGGCTTTAGTGAGTACCATGAGTCTCTCTTCTCCTCCCCTGCTCAATGAGAGATAAGTGCTCCTGAATCATCCATATCTAGCCCATATCATCCACCCCTAACTAATGTGGACTTCCCTTAGCATGTTCTGGAAGTCCATATGGAAGAGGCTCTCACTTTTGCAAGTGATTACATAATTAAGACCTCAACCATGGCAACCCAGCCCATTGACACTTCTCTTAAAGATATCATGGTGCTGGGGAAATCCCAGCCGCCAAGAACCCCAAGCTAGTGGTGAGGAAGAAGACTTTGGTCCTATTCTCTCATCCCTCTATGATTCTTTTGATGAAGATGAGGGGAGTCTGCAACTAAAGGAGCAAAAACTATCTAAATCTACACCTATTTAGTTTCAAAGGAAAGTCACCTGGAATCTCAGATGGTTACCTTGCAAAGGCAGGTCAGTGACCAGCAACTTGAGATCATCGATCTCAAGGGCAAGTTAGCTGAGAGACTTGCCAGGCAAACTCAACTAGGTCCATAAGAACCTATGGATGTGGTGGACCTAACCCTTAGCTCCCATGTTCAAGAGGGTGATGCTACCAAAAAGGGGGAGAAAGTCTTACCTACAATCATAGAACCTGGGAGTTCTGCCCAGAGTATGGACATAGAGGACTCACCACCCTCACTTGTAGTTATCCATACTCAACAACCTCCTCAGGCCTATATTAATGTGGAAGCCTCGATTCAAAGCCTACTTGAGAAAGGCATACCAAGGGTTATGTCTACCCCATCCTACCCTATTGAAAATCCAACATTAGGATGGAGGTATGATGTTGATAGAAGAAACCTGGTACTCTCTAGATCTCAGGGGCAACAAGAAGTCTTCAATTTTCAAAACCTGAGATACTATGAGAGCTTTTCTCTGGTTGACCTGCCACTTGCCAATCCAAGTCAAACCAAGCAAGCTGAAAGGTTGGCTGAGAGAATTCAATAAAAGGTGCTTAAAGAGTTCAAGAAGAGATCCAAATTATACAGACAGAGGCTAGTAGGCAGTCAACTAGATACGAAGGCAGACCCTAAGATTAGCTTGAAAGGGGAAACCTTAGTTGAAGGCCCAGCAGTTGAACCTGTGAACCTTGAGACAGGAACTACTTCAGCACCCAGTACTCTCAGTAAGGCACCAACTGGTGAAGTTGTCTCACAACCTCTCCCTGGCCAGAGCTCAAGTTCTACACCAAGTGATGAAAGCCAAAGCTCTCTCCACCCTAAATCATACAGGACAATGACTGACAAAGGGAAGAGGATTATGACCTCTTAGGAGATTAAGGAGGAGAAAAGGGAGAGGAAGAGGAAGGCAAGGGAAGAGAGTTCAAGTGAGACCCCAGGCTTTATGCAAGTTGCAATCAGAGCTACCCCCAAGCCAAACACTTAGAAGGATGAGTTGAGGGCAGCCAGATTGAACTACTTGGGGTCTAGGAACTACAATATAGATGAAATCATCTCTCTTTCCTTGGAGGAAATTAATGAACTGGCTGACACTAAGGTGTCAAAAGAGAGGAAGGAAGCTAAGGCTGTAGAGCTGCTCCTCAAGATCAAAGAAGAAAGAAGAAGAAAAAGACTATACAAAGCTCCTGCCCTCTCTCCAATTCAAGAAAGCCCTAAGGCAGAGGTTATGGCAACTGAACAAGAAACTCAGGTAGGTAGGGAACAAGACAGGCAAAACATGATAACCTACCTGAGTGCCATAGGCCTCTATCAGGTAGTAGATCTACTTCCCCTGTCCTATGAGTACATAGAGTTTAAGTACCTCAAGCAGCTTGAGCAAGAAGTGTTGAAAGAACAAAAAGCTGCTAAGAGGAAGATGAGGGAAGAGGCTGCAAAGTCAAGAGCCACCATCTGAGCAAATCAGAAGAAGTCTACTGATAGACTAAAGATGGTGAGATTCTTGAAGCTGTATGGGTTCTCTAAAAGAAGACTTGGTCAAATGTCTCTATCCACTATGGATGAGCACATTAGAGTGATCAATTAAAAGATCAAGAAAGGTGAGCCGGCAGACTTGCATTCTCCACCAAGTCAAGCTGCACCTGAAGCTGAGGTCAAGGTTGAACCCCAAAAGACAACACAACCTGGACCTAGTGCTGCATCCCAGCCAGATTCATCTTTTGACCCATAGCTGGCTCCTAATCCCTCTCCTTCTGAAACTGGGAAGGAAAAAGACCCACCTGAGAAGGACAAGGAAGGACTATCTGGTACTCAAGGCCAGCCTTCTCAATTAAAATATAGAAAGAGGAAGAGGATGGCCACCAGAAGGGACAAGAAGAAGAAGAAGTCTAAGGCATCCACCTCTGCACCTCAGGATGAGTCAGAACATCCTGAGGGTGATCAAGAAGAGGTTGCTCAACTAACTTCACTTATTATAGATCCTTTTACTGCTTAGAGACCCATCCTTTCTTGGCATTTGCTACTAACCTAGACTGTTAGTCCCAAGAGCAGTTGAATCATCAAATTACAATGAAGATTTGGATCAAAATGATAAAATATGAAGAACTTGGATGAACACTCTAGAACATCAATGTAAAACCCTCATTTGATCCATATTGATTTGCATAAGATGTTTGTTACATGGAAACCCTCAAATCTAGCTCTTGCAAGCTTACACCCTAATTGCACCATAGTTTACCATTTATAGCCTAATAACACTATAGACTAATGACATTTAGAACCCTAAACTATGAATAAAGCATTACAATTATGAAATTACAATTAAAACACAAACTAGACTAATAAAGATTAAATACATAATATATATTTTGTTGACAACAAAATATATATTAACTCTAAGACCCGTGTTCTTTGAATCTTCAACGTCTCACTACTAATCTTCATCCCGAACGCGTCGTCTTGACTGTTACATTGACTTTGACTGTTGATGTTGACTTTTGTTGACTTTGACTGTGTTGATAATATTAAACTATCTTTCAGACCCAACAATAGTCCCCCTTAGTCTATTATTATCAACGTCTTTCATCGTCATCGGCATCGATAAGTCAACTATACTTGATCTTTAATTTGGTAAGCTTCAGTCTCAATTTTTGAGGTGTAACAGTTTCGAAACCCTAGACTGATGCTTTCCAAATTTTGTTGCATAAGATCTTTATTTCACAAGCTCCCCCTTTTTCTATGCTCCCTCTTGTTGTGTGCATCCTCTTGATTATAATGGAGACTGCTTTCTTGAATCTCTGAGTGCTTCAGAAGATGTAGGAGGAAGATTCCTAACTCAGTATCTTCTGTAAATTTGAGGAACATGTTCTCTGGTTTGGTTCATTGCTCAGGTGATGATCGACCATCACTTGCAGCAAAATCTGCAACACAATCACAAACATATTCTACACATTTCTCGTTAAATCATTTTAACAATATAAATAAATCCATGTTTATCTGTGAATATAAACAAGCAAAACCATGTTCATTTGTGTGTGCAATTTCCCGTGAAATACATGAAAATATGAGATCATTTCAATAGCATAATATGGAAGACTTGAAAAATAATTTGAAATAATAAAAAAAATCTTTTTGGATTTTTAAATTTTAAGAAAAACTAAACAAGAAATTTAATACAAAAAAATCTAATCATAAGACTCTAACCTAATAATATATTTTTTCTGAGAACCAAGAATTGATTTAATCATGAGATCACATTCTCAAGATACACTAAAGCATAAAGATGTGATTAAACATCAACAAGCAGTGAGAACATACTGTTACGGAGCAAGATCACAACATTATTATCACACACACACATACACACACACACACACACACACACACACACACACACACATATATATATATATATATATATATATATATATATATATATATATATATATATATATATATATATATATATATGTGTGTGTGTGTGTGTGTGTATATATTATTTAAACGGTCCAAGAACGATTGCCGGTATGTTTGTCCTCTTAAACTTATGCAACATTCTTTCAACAAGAAATCTATGATTTTTATCATGTTTTGGTATGATTTAGATGAAATTGAGATTCTGCACTCATTTGGTAAGACCTACCCATCCTCATGGTTTATTGAGTTTACCCGATGGAAGATATGGTAATAATGATCTTTCATAAATAACCTCTGAGTGATGAAAGAATGTAATAAACAGATGATGAGCTCTCTAGGTCTATATTTACATATAACAGAGGAGATGATCATCTGGCATGCTAATGAGAGCTTCAGGTCTATATTTACATATAACAGAGAAGATCATCACTCCAGGTCAATGCTTCCGCATAGCAGAGGAGATAAGCACGAATATATATGATATAATGGGTGGTGAAAAGCCAACTCTCAATCCCTTTTTGACAGGACTCAGTCATGTGCAGACCAATAATGAGATTGAAATCAAGTTTTCATACAGAAGCTTTAGTTTATCATAAGATTACTGTCTACTCATTTGAAGTTGAGCCTACCAGGCATATCTTATAATGCAACCTTGAGTTTTAGATTTTATATGTAATTTTTTTTAATTTTTTAATTTAAACATTTTTTAATGAAACAGGCATCCAAACAGATACTATCATTTCTCACAAAGTGCAAGACATGCAAACAAGCATAAAAAGAAAACATACTATCATTTTTTAGTCATCCCAAATCAAGTTCTCAGTCCTTAGATCTTTACAAAAAAATAATTTAATAAACGGAATGAAAATAGAATTTTACCAAAGAAAGTCTTCCATTTTACTCTAACGAAGGATTAGAAAAAAACTATCAAGAGAAATGCAGTGATTGTGAAATAAGATGTGAAAATGCAGATAAGGATTCAAAATATGGATAAAATACCAAAACCATAACCTGTTTGTTCCGCCTCAAATTTGAATGAGGAACATTCTCTATCGGTAAACGGGATTACTAATAGTCCTCCTGAACTGTTCCTGCACTCATTAACAGATTAGTTAGAAAGGGGGACCCAGGCCATCGTAGTCCTGGGTGTTCCATTTGCATCAGTGTAATAAACCTGTTTAAAGACACAACCTTTTATCTTTTCTTCTTTCCTTTTAATTTGCCAAACTTGTTTCGGTTCAAAAATTTTTTATTTGAATGAATTAAATTTGAAAATCATTTTCTGTTTAAAATTCAAAGAAAAAGATTTTGGTTTGGATGAGTTTGTCACTTTCATCTTTGAATCATGTGAAACTGGCTCCACATGCGAAGGTTTGGATGGAATGTTCATCATCCAACCATTCAAATATATGTTATTTTTACCTTGAAATCCAGAGAAGCAACCCGTGTTGCTTTTACCGCCTTGCACATTCCTTCTAGACTCTGATCGGAGAAGCAATTCGTTTTGCCTTTACCATACGAAGCATGTTTTTTTGGGCATTTCTTGAGCACGTGATCTTCCTTTCCACAACTAAAGAAAGCCTTGAATGGCTTTTGATGCTTGACTGGTCCATGTGGTGCAAGTAGGGATTGAGCTTTCTTTGAGCTTGATGCAACTTGTTGTTTGTTGCATTCTATTGCTTGTTGAATCTGTGGTTTCTTCTTGAATCTTTAATGAGCCTGAGGTATGACAAACTGAGATGGAGATTTCTTCTTTTTAGTTTTGGATAAACAACTGGCTTGTTTTGCAACTGGGAGTGAGATCCGTATTGATCTTGATTCAGGTTTTCGAAGCTTTTGGGACTTGACAATTTCAGGTGATATCTTGATCTTTGAGGACCCGATGCTCTCCATTGTGTTTGATTCATCATCCGAGATTGTCTGGTCTTTAATAGAGACCTCTGCTTCCAGTGGATCTTGATTGATAAGAATTGGGTGTGTTGATGTAGTTGCAGCTTGATGATTAGATGATTCCTGATTTATCTCTTCCTTCACAATTCTGACAGGCTCAAAGGTAGGAATTTCACCTGCTTTAAACTTATCAATAGAGTTAGAAGAAACAGCAGGTACAGGTTTACAAATAACAAAAGCTAAATAGTCATTTGCTTGATTGTCAACACCCTGTTTATTGTATCCCATACCAGTAGAAGAATCATAATCATCTCGCAACTCTTTATGATTTACTCCTTGTAAACCCTCATGTAAACTGTTAGCAGGTTGCTCGAACAAATCATTTTTCGGGTGAGGTTTAGGAATAGGAGAATAGCATAGAGTAGATGGAGGGGGAACTGAATTAAATATAGTTTTACCATCTGAGTTATATCCAGCCCCAGTTTTTACCCGCGTCCCTTGTTGTTTAGCAATAAGCTCATCATTTTTCATTTGTGAAAGTGTCCATTTATCGAGCTTTGTTTGAAGATGAGTCATTTCAAATTGAGCTAGAACTGCTCTTTCTCTTAAAATATTAATTTCCAAATTTCTTTCCAATAGATTTCTTTTCAAAAGATCAATTTCAGCCAATGCTTCATTAAGTTTCTTTGAAAAAGCAATTTCATTCTACTTGAGTTCTTTGTTTATGGTTTTTAATTCTTTTTCGTTATCTAGTAATAACCTAGTTGCTTTATAGATACCAAACAAATGAATTTTGCAAGCAGATGAGCACATGTCTTAAACTGTCTCATATGGAAGACCCATGACAATTCTTTCAGCTGCCAAGGCTTTCTAGCAGTTGCAGACCCCTGTGTTTCTTTGCGTTCCTCTTCCTTGGCCTTTAGCGTCTCTTCATCCTCAGGTTCCTTCTTTCCTTCAACATTTTTCTTAGCTTCATTAGCATCAGTTCTCTCATAATCAAGTCCACTTCCATTACCAACTCTCAAAGCTTCACAATTTTCTTTTGCAGTCTCTCTGATTTCAGCAGTTGAATTAGAATTAGTTTCAATCGACTTCAGCCTCTCAATCATCTCTGTTTTGTAATCAAGTATGCTTGTCGCAGAAGAGATAAGAGCTACGTTCAGTCTGTTAGTTTGAGATGGAAACACGGCTTGATGAAATTCTCTTCTCTTGATATCCAGCTTAGCAGATTTTAGCTTATTGATCATATCTATCAACTTGTAATCCAGAAAATTTCTTTCTTTCTTAAGCATTTTAACCTGAGAATTCCACTTGGGTGGAAGAGATTTAAGAAGCTATTGAACTTGTTCATAGTTGGTGAGTTGTGGGTCATGCTTCTTCAGATTATTTGCCACAGATATAAATCGATCAATGAAATCTGACAACTATTCATTCTTCATGCCTGCAAAACAATCAAACCGACTTTGTGCCATTGTGGCATTGTCTGATTCGAGATCGTCAGAAAATGACATTTTCATTTAAAATATTAAATTCACTTTAACACCCAAAAAAACTAAAAATATTTTTCCAATGAAAAATATTCTCCCCCTGAAAAAATATAATTTGTTTTAAAGCATTAAACAAAATTTAAATATTTTTTCTAATTGCCCTATTCATAGTCAAATCTGACAAGTCCCCGTAATCCACCCAGCCTCTGTTGAAAGCTTAATAGCTTATTGATGCTTGAAAGACTATAGAAACAAATAACACAATATTTATAAATCAAGTTTTTATCAATACTTAAAAGAGAAGCCCATAGACTCCTTTTCCTCTTACCCTCATCTTTTTGTCAGACCACCGCAACCCTTTACCCCTTTACCTTTTACATAATATAATTATATGCGGTATTCCACAAGGTTTTTCATTCACATCACAACTCGATCTTCAATCTCTCAGCGTTCGATCTCTGTTCCACATCTCCGCCTCCTTCACCCTGTTCAACTCTCTTCTTACCAAACTTACACACACAGAGACACTTTGTTTGCTGCTCAACTCTCTCTCATCTTCCTTACTTTTCTGTTATTTTGAATTTTGGTGGAGATGGTAAAGATGTAGTGGTAAACGGTGGTGGATCTATGGTTCTGTTATGGTGAGGGTGTCGTGTGAGGGTGGAGGTGAATTGAAGGTTGTTGTTTAAGAAAGGTGGACGGGTGGTTGATGATTTGTGGTACGGTGGCAGGGGTGGGATTGTAAGGTGATGTCGGGGCGAGGGAGGTTCGGTGACAGGGTGAGGGGGTTCGATCGAGGGATGGGTCTGTCGAGGGAGGGGCGGCCAATGGATGTGACGGCATTGGTAGATCTGGGTGTTAGAGGGTCGTCGGAGTCAGAGGTGTGGTCGATTGGGTGTTGTCGTCGTCGATTCGGAGTCGGAGATTGTCGCTGAAGGTGTTGCAGTCAGGTGAAGGGGAAAGGGTTATTGGGTGGTGGCTTTTGTGTTAGGTCATCATGGTGATGATGGTCGGAGCTGTTAGCAGTGGTGGCTATGGCAGCGAGTTAGGTAGCCGACGGTGGTTAGGGTTGGCGGTGGAGGTGGGCTATGGTGGCGAAGGTGGAGATGGCAGTGAAGGTGGAGATGGTGTGATTTTGTTGTTTGGCTTGGTTTCAGTGGTAGTTTCGCAGGGTGATGTCTAGTTCACAGATCTGGTGCGAAAGTAGTAATTTCGCAAGATTTGGGCAGCGAAACTTCAAGTTTCGCTAGTAGATTAGCACCAATATGTTCGCCGGAAACTTCGCCGGAAAACGCAAGTTCCCCGGCAAGTTCGCTGGAAAACCAATATGTTCGCCGGGAACCGAGAACTTTCGTTCAAAACATACCAAAATCGCCCAAATATGGAGGAAACTCGCAGGATGAAGATTTGAATGTTCTTCAAAGGCTGCCAAGAACACCAAGAACACACACAGTGTGTGAATGAGAGAAAAACCTTCAAACTTCAAATTTCTTTTCAATTTCTTGTAGTAATCGATGTGTAGATGTAAAATATGATATCAAATGTTGTAATTCTGCTCTGAAATAATGTAGATCTGATCAAAATCAGTATAATTGATGAACACAAAACTTAGATCTAGTTTCTCTCTCTAAGACCCCATTTTCTGTCTCTAAAATACTTCAAAATCCGCAACAAAATCTTCAAACCAACAATAGAAATTGATTCAAATTGGCTCTAATACCAAATTGTTAGTCCCATGAGCACTTGAATCATCAAATTGAAATGAAAATTTGGATCAAAATGATAAATATGAAGAACTTGGATGAACACTCTAGAACATTAATGAAAAACCCTTATTTGATCCATATTGATTTGCATAAGATGTTTGTTATATGAAAACCCTCAAATCTAGCTCTTGTAAGCTTACACCCTAATTGCACCATAGTTTACCATTTATAGCCTAATGACACTATAGACTAATGACATTTAGAACCCTAAACTATGAATAAAGCATGATAATTATAAAATTACAATTAAAACACAAACTAGACTAATAAAGATTAAATATATATTTTTTTGACAACAAAATATATATTAACTCTAAGACCCGTGTTCTTTGAATCTTCAACGTCTCACTACTAATCTTCGTCCCGAACGCGTCGTCTTGACTGTTGTGTTGACTTTGACCGTTGATGTTGACTTTTGTTGACTTTGACTATGTTGATAATATTAGACTATCTTTCAGACCCAACACAGACACATGGTATGTCGCTAGAGATCAAGGGGGTCAAGATGTGTACTTCTGGTAAAACATACTTGACCTTCCTCTACATGATCTCTATAACATGAGAAGGTAGTTTAAAAGTCTGAAAAATCCTGACCAATGATGATGAAGGAAATGGTTTTGATTCTGATGAGGACTGTCAATAGATGAAGATCAAGATTCAAAATTCTCCTTCAATTTTGGTAGCATCAGCCTAGGGAGAGTTTGTAAGGATTATACTTAGAGGCTAATGCAACCAAAAAGCTCTCAGCATGAACATGTGAAGTACAAGAAAGTTACTTCAGAAGATTTGATACAACTCAATGAAATACACTAAGTATCAAATCTTCCGAAGCCAAAAGATCATTTTTTCCGAAGCCAAAGATGAAGTTTTCTGAAGCTTCAAGACAAAGTCTTTCGAAGCCAAGAGACTAATTTCTTTTAAAGACAGAGAAGACATGCTTTCTCTGACTTACTTTTGACAAAAGCTTACCACTTTTCACTGCCATCTCTAAAGACTCACCAACTTATATGAGTTGGTGAAAAGTCCATACTTTTGTCAACTGTACATTATGGTCATAGTGTCTGTAACTTTTTACTTATGTACTTTTATCATTTTTGTATTAGATAAGGATGTGAGTTATGGCATGTTATAGTCACTAGTCAAAAGACAATCTTTCTTTTGACTTTACATTGATCTTGTTGTCTAGATTAGTGTTTCCAGCTGGCCTTCAAAGTATGGCCGGCTGTAGAATGTAGTATAAAGTATCTCAAGTACCAGTCCATAGGACTAAGCTTGGTAACACTTTGTAAAAGGAACTTGAGAGCAATATACATTATTCTTGAAAACCATCTTATTGTGTTCTTGTTCTTTTCTTTACTTGTGTTCTTTGTTTCACTTTAAGTCGGTTCCCTATTTGATCTGTTAAGTATTTTAAGTCTCTCCAAACATTGTGAAACTGTTGCATTAAACCCCTTCACCGGTCCTGCAGTTGCCTCCAACATTCTCTAAATTTATTTGCTTCTAATGATCTTGAATGTCTTCAAATTCATTGCATTTTGGCCCAAACATTAGCGCCTCAACCCAATCAAATAAGATGAGAATTTTGTATCCTATTTACCTTAGATAGCTAGGATAAGTGGGGTTGTCAAACCATGTGGAATTAGTAGTCAATGTTAATCATGATTAATTTGTTAAACAAGTTAAATTACCTTATTACCACTAGGCTATTAAAAGATTGGATTGATTGAATTAAATTAGGAATTACTTAAACAAACAAGAACTGGAAATAGTTGTAATTAATATTGAAAAATGGATCAGATGCGGGATTCAAGTAGATGAATTGATTTTGCACCTATTGTTTACAAAGTAAAGAATCAAATAGACATAGTTCGTTTGTTCTTCCTGTTTAAACGTGTTCATTAACTAAATAGCAGGTTGTTCAATTAGTTAGTTAAACTAGCTAATGATGAACCTGGTTATGTTAATAACAAACACCAATCAAAGATGATGTAATAATCAACCACTTAGTGATAATTCAAAAAATAATAATTTGATAAGTGATTTCATAAAACAAATATCAAGATTATTTCAATTAGTGAGAAACCAAACACTTCAAAAATTAAGAATCCAAGAACGCCCTTATGTTTATAAAAAGGTAAAACCCTAAGTAGGCACAAATTGTTCACTAACCGTCCACTTGGAGATGATCACTGCTGGTTTAGCCTTACATTTTTATGCGTATGGCAACAAAATCAGCTTCGAGCATCATGATTTCATATGAAATGGGGTTAGGAAAGGAAAGAATGGTCGAATAATTGCCTAAAGTTTCGCTGCTGCTAGTGGTAGTTAGGGTTATTCTAATTTATAAAATCCCTTAAATATGGTCAAAATCCAGAGAATTTCCTCAAATTTGACCATATAACGTAAGCTCCATCCTTAGGGACGTATGTTAGTACCCTTAAAAAGATGTGGTTAATCTCTTCCTTAGGTCCCCAAAAACGTCCATTTTCCAGGAAGGACGTAGCTTACTACCTTAGAACGTAAGCTACTTCGTATTTCCAATTTGCACCATTTTCTTCATCTATTTTCACCCATATATCATCCAATCTGTGTGAAATCTTTTGAATAATATCATTTAAGCTTCCTCACACCTACAATTCAAACATAAAGCAACGTGATTGCGTTTGATAAGAAAATTAAGTTAAAAACATATGTTTAAACACTTAAAACACGTATAAAATATGAATGCATTAGTATCCTTCATCGATTACATCATAATGAAAAAACGAAGCAGGCTCTTTACTAGCCTACTTTGGTGTTTGTGTCGCATATCAACCAAGAAGAAAGTAATATTTGGCAGCTATCATCGTTGACAACAAATAGAAGAAAAGGAGCAGCTTGGTTGGCTGCTTTCTTTGTGTTGCTGCCACTTTCCTTTTGCTTATTAAAAGAAACAAAAAAAAGGTTTGGTTTCGTGTTTTTATTTTAGTTTTGATTAGTATTGTTGGGTAGTTTGTTCGTTACATTAAGGCCCGTGTTATAGTATTGTATCGATTTGTGCAACCCTAACCGAGTCCTTAGGTTTAACACATACATGTAACACCTAACAATGATAATATAAATAATTATATCTAATATTATATCTTATATATGTCCAAACAAACTCATAAGCACACTACCCTAGCAGAGGTGCAAAAATCAGGTTCAAAAACTATCCCGGGTCGGGCGAAGGTCAAAACTGGAGAAACAGGATTTGATCTGGTTAAAGGTCAGGTTTGGGTTGGGTTGAGGAACTTTAGAAACCTACTCGATAGGAACCAATTAGGGTCGGGATGGTACCGGGTTGGGTTCAAAACCAGGTTCAAGCTGGGTTGGGTTATTTTTTTATAAATCCATTACAAAAATTAAACAATTTCTACAATATAAATTAACTTAAATTATAAACAAAAATATAAATCGAATACAAAAACATGCTTTCTAACTTAATTACAATTAAATTAAATTAAAAAAAATTCTATATTAAAAGAAATGTCATTTAAAACTAAACATTTTCTAACTTAAAATTAAAATTAACTTAAGATTAAATAATTTCTAACTTAAAAAAAATGACAAATCAATTCTCAAATTGCTAACTTAGGAAACGATCTTCAATGAAGTCGTTTGTACATGGCATAAGATTCTTCAGCAACAGTTGCATCGTTGCTAACATCTTGTACGTGCATTCGTCCGTGACAAATTTTGAAAATCTTTTAACAATTATCTGTTTCTTCCCTATTATATTGTTATTTCATCATTCTTATGCACTTCGCTTGGGAAACTCATTTTCTAATTATATTTATCCTTAACGGTTAACATTTTCTTCAAGTACAAAGCTTTTTTGATTGTTAAAGAAAAATTGGAATTTTTTATGTAAAAAATGTTTCATATATAGTTGTATTTATAGTGTATCTTGCAACGGTTGAATTTATAATCGTTTCCAACTTTTATCAATATTTAAGCTTTTATTAAATAAAATCCATCAAAAGAATAAAAAAAATTCAAATTTTATTAAATAAAATCCAGTGTGAAAATTCAACTATTATTAATATTTAAACAAAACAAGAAAATATAAACCACTTATATAAATGAGGAATTAAAATGTGAATACAAGTTATTTTAAAATTACATTCGTCTTGGTCAACGTTATTGCCAATACACCGAGACAAATCACATAAATCAAAATTGCATCAAAGCTCCAAGTTCTTCGTTGTTGGTAGAATAGTCACAATGAAAGCTATGCTTGAGGATGCATCGGTTGAAATGGAGGATTCGGAAGCCATAACGTCTTGAGACTAGAGAGTAGAGACTAGAGAGCGTGTATGAAAGTATTTTTCTATATTTGAGTTCATCTTTTGTGTTTCCGAGTGTTGTGATCAAACTATTACAACCAGTACTTATTTACACTATCCTAAGAGGGCAAAACAGTTCAAAAAATATGTATAAAGACAGACAGTAAAAGCTCCCACATGGTCAAATGATCCTTTTCAATGGTTTGAAATTTTCAAATGTCTCTAATCGGGTCTGATCCCATTTGGACCAGGTCGGATCGAAAACTGAGTCTTGTTGAACCAAGTTAGGAACTGGTTTTGGTGAGAGAATGAAAACCAGTTTCAAACCAGTGGGTTCTAAAAGGTTCAAACCAGGTTGGAAGGTTACGGGTTGAACATGGTTTGGGTTTGGATCAGGCTGGGGGACTCGGTTTGTATGTGCACCTCCCTAGTACCCTACAAGTTAAAGGTCCATGATGTTAACCTCAACCCATAACCATCCACCACCATCACCATCTGTCCACCTGCAACACATAGGTTTAAGCAACAAATTATTATTTCTTAATTATAAGATGTTTAATAGCATCTATTTATATTTGTAAAGAGGGAGGCATCGCATGTAATGTTATTATTTGGTTGATGGGAGTGAGCACGATCGTTGGTTGCTTTTGCTTTGCATATTAATGAGATGGATCTTTTGGTGAGGTCAATGAGGCTGTCAGCCACGTGTGTGGTGACCTTTTGCCGTGCTATAACATGCCACGTGTTTGGATGATTAGTAGTTGTTGAATGATCACGTGACCCTTAAAACGTTGACTTCTTCTGAGTCGGTTTATATCAAGTTTCATATGAATAGGTTAAGACATTAAAAATGGATATGAATTTTAAAAAATACAAAAGATTTTAGAAAATTGGGATCGCTTAAATTATATAAAATATTTTATACTTATCCGGTCATTCCACATTTAAAACCTTATAAAAGCATATGCTATGATTTTTCTTTACTAATTTTTAGCCTATGTTAGTTAAATTCTCGAATCATTACGACTCACACAACATAACTGGTATGTCAAAAAACTCAAAACTTTTGATTTAACATTATTTTATTAGATTGAATATGGTTATTGGTATGTTTGTTCTAAATTTTAGTCTTAGATGTTATTCATGTAAAAATGTATTATTCATTTAATTTTGTTATTAACTATGTTAGTTATTCGTGTATTACACTGGTTGAATAATTGATAAAATTATAATTTTAAAATGATGATGGTAATATGAGCTATTTAACGAGATGACAAATACATGTTAACCGTGATAGTTATATTAGTAAAATGGTATAACTATGTTTAATATAAGTAATACCTAAAAGCAAAGTATAAAATTACTAATAAAAATATGAAATTGTTGCATAACCAAGAGCTGAACAATTATTAGTAAGAGTGATTAAAAAGACCACATACAATTATTAGTAAGAGTGATTAAAAAGACCACATTTTACATTAATGTGTAACAATTTCTAATAAATCAATCTACTCCAATAAAAAAGTAACCAAGGAAACATCAAATTTTTTAAAAGTATCAAATAGTTTAAAACTAGTGTTTTTAAAAAGTAATTTTTTTATAAACCAAAAATAGTTAAAATTGAGAGTTAAATAAGAAAATTTATTAAAATGACATTTTTAAAAACGTTTTGTTTTGAAACAAAAATATTTAGTTTTTTTTGAAAAAAAATATTGAAAAAATTGATATCATTGTTTTATTATTACTTATACTATTTATTAATACGTAATTTCAATCGTATCTTATCTTATAATATCATTTTAAGATTAATAATTTTTCATTACATGTAAGATTTTATTTATTTAACCCGTGTTATACACGGGTTAAATAAAACTAGTTTATATCTATATCTATACTATATAATAAATAAAAGTCGTGGGACACATGTCATGCTTTGGTGCTTCCGGATCATTATTTCTCATATTTTTCTCCTATCTATAACCTCTAATAAAGCAAGGTTTTTTTTGCCACTTATCATTCTTTTATCTTATTTTTTTGTCACTTGTCATTCTTCTAGACATACACATATCAATTTTCCCCCCCAAAAGGGTATTATAGTAATTTAAATATCAAACAAATTTCTCTCTTATTAAAAATAAATTATATTAATTATTATATTTCTCTCTCTTATTAAAATCAAACTATCTTTCTTTAAAAATAGATTTTATTAAGGAAATTAAAAATAACATCTTTTAATTAAAATCTAAATAATAAAAAACTAAAATTTTATATAATATCAAATTTTCTAACACACTAAACCTTTTTTAAACAAAGTATTTTAAATCATTTTGTTTTTAAAAAAAGTTATAAACAGGTGAATTTTTTTAAAAAGCTGTCTTATTGAAACAACAAGAATCATTACAAACTAGCATTTTTAAAAAACAAGACTTTTATAAAAATATATTTAAAAAAAAAACTTAAAACAAATGTTTAAATACGAAACTTTTTAGATAAGAGAGTTAAAATTAGTATAATTGTTTTATTTCTTGAACTATTACGTATATATAACTGCAATTATATTTTATATTAAAATACTATACTGTAACTATTCGTGTTTATTACTAAGTATAATCCGTTTAATTAATGGTTTTTTAACTTATCCATCTATATATAAAAAAAAACTAAAGTAAGCGTGAAACAATTGTAAGACTCATTATTCTTATTTTCTCATTTTTCTATTTTGTTAATAATAACACTGAATACTAATAATATTACTCGTACCATATTCAAATTAAAAATGTAAAATTTAATAAATAAAAAACCTGTTTTTTATTAAAAACACACTTTTTAAAAACAAAAATTTTATAAAATACAGAATACAGCAAAAAATTTTTATCATTTTTCTTAAAACAAAATATTTAAAAATCTTAATTTTTTTAAAACAAAAGTTTTAAAAAATACATATTTGTTTATTTACTTAAAATAGTTATTTGTACGTAATTATAAACATATTTTATCTTCAATCATGATCTTATAATGCATAATTTTTTAGCACTAATTATTTAATATTTTATTTATTCAATCCATGTAATACACGGGGACTAACCTAGTTAAATGATAAAACAAATGTTATTTCTTGGTGACTCGTCATCTTTTATCTTTTCTCTCTCATATTAAATAATAATATAAAAAATAATTTTTAGATGTTTATAATTTTTTGAATTCATTTTTTATATCATCAGTTAAATTGTTTAGTCGTTTTATAATTTCTATATTATCATTATTAATTATTATTTTTTATTCAAGTCGTGTAATACATGAGTTTTCTAACATAATAAAATTATTAATGAAAATTTTAAATATGCAACAACTGTTTATTAATCTTCAAATATTTCCTTGTAAAATTGTTTGATGATCTATTTGAGACCTTACAACTTTAATCTAAAAATCATAAAGTGTAATTGATGAAGTAAAAAATTTAGGTGTAAATAAAAAAAACAAGAATCAACCTACCTAACTAGCTAACTGGTGAAGACAATAAAGGAAAGATATAATAGTCAAATATATAATTAAAATATAATTTAAAATCTATTTCTTTTAAAATTAAAGAAAGATGTAAATAAAAGGAATTTCTTCATTTTTAATTAAGGTCTTATAATGAATTTACATCTGTAATTCATATAATCGTATTGATCTCAGTAATATACTATTTTTTATTTAACTTTTTCTTAAATAATTGTGAAACATAAGCAAAAAAATATAGTAAGAGAATTATTGAGTTGTTAAGAAAAACATAACCAATAAGTTAATTTAGAATAAATGTATAAATCTTTAAAATAAAGAAAATTTAAGGTGTATTAGAAAGAATTAAGGTATAATTGGTTTTAGAAGGGTAAAAAGGTGAGGATTAATATGGGTGAGACATATGATAGAATCTAATGTGGAGTCTAGGTGTATATTCTAGTTAAATTATATATGGACAAATAGTTACTCTTTTATTAGAAGTTATAAATTATAGATGTATGTGCACGTTATGTCCTTTGGTGGGATATAACATGATTATGGGCTTGAACTAAAGTGATTATGTTGAAGTGAGTTTCCATCGACCCACTGTGACATTGAATATTGTCAAATCTTGTATCTATCATGTTAGACTTGCTTTGATTAAAAAGATTCAAGCTACGAGTGATGAACTTCGTTTTAAAAATGAGAACTGAAGGAATAATTAGATTGCTTTGAGAACTTTTCAAGAGCGTCTACATATATTTATGCTAATCCATCAACAAATTTTATGTCTATGATCTATACCTAGACAATCTTGATCGGTTCTTAAGAACTTTATACTTGTATCTTGTTGTAGTAAGGAAAGTTTCACACCTTTATTTAGCTACAATTAGATGGAGATTGCTAGATCTTCCTCAAGGGCTTTTAACCTTCTTTATTGGTGTAGAATATTTTACAATCTAATCATCTATTTTGTAAACCTTACAAGAGTGTCCTAGAAGTAAACTTTGAGGGTGTATTGTTCCAAATGAGGGCCTACACATTTTTATACTAGTCAATCAACAAATTTTACGACAATGACGTATACATCAACAATCTTACTAGTTCTTAAGAACTTTCAAGTATATATGTCTTTTATTTTACTTAGAAATGTTTCAATTCACACACTTATTGAACTAGAACTAAACGTAGATTTCTTGATTTTCCTCGGGAGTCTTTAACGTTCTTGATTGATAGGAGAATATTAAACGATCTATTCATCTCTCTGTAAACATTACAAGAGTGTTAGTTTAAAAAGTAAACTTCGAGGATGTATTGTGCCAAATCTCTACACCTATTTAGTCCATTAACAAATTTTATGACTATGATTTACATTTTGACGTAAGGTTCTTAATAATTTTCTAGGTGTGTATGTTTCTTAACTAATTCACTTTGGAAGGTTCCAACCTTGCTTGAGCTAGAATTAAGAGGAGATTTCTAGATATTCCTCAATGGTCTTTAATCTTTTTCATTGGTGTAGTATATTCCAAAATTTAATCATGTCATTGTAAACTTCACGGGTCGGTACTTGGATTAGGTTCTATTTTTCTTTGTTTAGTCTTGCTTTTTAGGATAGGTTTATCCTGCTAAATATAGTATGTTATTTGTATAAAGGGAAACAAACTAATTTCTTTTTTGTTTGATTGAATTTCATTTGATATAAAAATGATGAGAAGTGATCTTTACACCATCAATATTGCTTTTTTTTATCATCATGTGATGCTGTACGATATCACATTTGAGCAAGTTAAACTTTACAACGTGAAAAGTTGTTTTGGTGGTTACAATTAGAGATGGGCAAATCGGGTTTGGGCCGTACCCGGGCCCGGGTACAAACCGGGTTTGGGCCCAACCGGGTTTTTTGTACCCGGGTATTGTTGAACCCGGGTACGAACCCGGGTCGGGTTCAGCTGGATACAAACCCTACCTGGTATACCCGGGTAGGGTCGGGTCGGGTTCGGTTCGGGTATGAAACCCGGGTTCAACCGGGTTTTTTCCTTTTTTTTTTCTTTTTTTCTTTTCTTGTGTGTGTGTCGAACACCGGGTCGTATGTTTTTTTTTTCTTATATTTTCTTTCCTTTTTTTTCTTTTTATTTTTCTTTTCCTAACCGGGTTCACTTGAATGACAAAAATTTAAACAACTTAATATATAAATATATACAAATCTTGAGCAGAAAAGGTTACACTTATAATATACAAATATTAAATACTTTTTATATAAAACATTTGAATGACAAAGAAATTTAAAAAGAACATGAAAGACATATAATATTAAAACAACTTAAAAATAACAATATCGTCTAATTTTATCTACTACGAGATACTTGATCAAATGCTAATTCTTCATCGGATATGCCAGAAGATACTCCGTCTTCTACCTCTCCATCATGTACTTTAGTTTCGAGTGTAATCTCGTCTTCGAGGCTTGTTTGGTCTTGTATACGATCCGTTGCGTCTAAGTGATCCTTTAAACAAATGCACATCTCCACTGCTTCCGGAGTTAGTCTTGTTCTTCGTAATGATATTACCCTGCCACTAAGAGAAAAAGCAGATTCCGAAGCTACCGTAGAAGTTTGGACGCTTAGTAAATCACGGGCCATAGCATAAAGAATCGAAAATTGAGATTCTTTTCCTTTCCACCAAGCCAAAATATCGAATGCACGATAATCTTCGGTAGTCATAGGGGAAATAAAATCCGTTCCCCTATATCTACCGAGCACACTTGTTGGGGTGTACCCCTTTGACGTTTAGCCGTCACATCCCGAACAACATTCAACATAGTCAAAACAGGGTCTTTAACCGAGGTACTAGCACTTGAGGTTGATCCACTTGGCATGGTTATGTTTACGTTAGGCCCATATCTATTTAAATAAAAATTATAAATTGTTTTCAAACTATGATTAAAATTTTCTTTTGACTCGTTTGAAAAATCAGGGTTTTCGTTATGCATATCCAAATTGTCATTTATCTCATCTATCAAACATTCAACCCCCGCAACATTTAGAAACGGATTTAAAGTGGCGGCACACGTAAAAACGGGTGGTAAGTCCTTAAAATATTTTTTAAACTTTTCTTTCATTGGTTCTATCATTTGATTAAACATATTATTTTTATTTTGAAAATTTTTAAAATTCAAAGACATAAAATATAATTCTTGAAGCACCGAATAACTAGTGGAATAATAAACTCCCGATAATTTTGTTGTTGAGTTTTTAAAAACCTCAAGAAACTCGGATAGACGTTGAAGATTCTCCCAACCCGCATCCGGAAATGGGTCGGCTTCACCATTATCCGAAAGACTATTATGAAAAGCTTTTCAAAGTGCCCTTTTATTTTAAAACACATTTAAACATGTGACAAGTCGAATTCCACCGAGTAGGTACATCCCAATTAGGACCTAAAAATCTAGAGTGTGTATCCTTACAAAGTTGTTTATAATCTTGATATCTTCTTCTACTTTTTTTAAAAACGTCATGTAACATAAATCGAAAAGATGTAATAAAGTTATTAACATATTGCCCGGATAGTCCGTCTTGCACTACTAAATTAATAATATGTGCAACACAACGAGTATGGAAAAAATCACCGTTTGCAATCGGAAGATATTTTAATTTTAAATTTTCAACCGCGGTTGTGTTGTTAGAGGCGTTATCAAATGCAATTGAAAAAAGTTTATTTTGTAATTTAAAAGTACTTATTACATTATCTAAAAAGTAAAACAAAAATTCTCCGGTGTGTGGATGCGGAAAAAGATCAAATGCAATCGTACGTTTCATCAATTGCCATGAATTGGGATCCACCCAATGAGCGGTGACGCAAAGGTACGATTCGGGTAAACCTTGTGGAGCCGACCAAACGTCACTAGTTAAGTTTACACCGGTATTTAAATTTTCAAATAATACAATTAAATCATTTTTTGCTTGTTTCCATAATTTTAAACAATAACGTCTAAGTGTAGTACTACTTACGTGAGTGTAACGAGGTTGAAGCGTCTCTCAAATTAAGTTGGTCAACCGAGGATTGTCGAAGTGACTAAAAGGCAAAGCTTCTTGAATCACGAACTTCGCCATTCGATCTCGAACCGTATTAACATCGTAATTAAAGATTCCACCATCTCCACCCAATTGTGTTTGTTGCGAATCCGAATTACTTTTCAACGACTTACAAAACTTCTTGCTAATGTGTTTGTTTAAAGTCGTGTTAGAATCTTTAGCAAGCAAAGCTCCACAAAACTTGCAACGAGCCTTTACAGACCCGTCACTCAACTCAACCATATCCCAATTGCACCAAACATCCATGTTACGATTGTGTGCCAGAACACGAACGACGGTTGAAGCGTTGGACGAACCTTGACCAACGGAAGATTGTGAGTGAGCCATATCAAGATTGAAGAGAGTGAAAGTGTAAAACGAGAGAGTGAACGTGTAAAACGAGAGTAAACGAGAGTATTTTTTGCGTTTTTTGCTTATGTTTTTGCGTTTGAGACTTGGGTACTAAACCATATCAACCCACACCTATTTATACTAACTTATAAGCCTAAAAGTGACAAAAAAACGGCCAAAAATCGATCCCAACGGCTATATAGCCATTAAAAAATGGCTACTTTTAAAAAAAAAAAAAACGGTCAAAACCGGGTCCAACCCGGGTTCAACCGGTTCCGAGTCGGGTCGGGTCGGGTTCTAAAAAATTCTAGAAAATATACCCGGTTCCAACCCTACGGGTTTTTTTCGGGTCCTAACCGGGTATACATATACCGGGTCGTACCCGTACCCGGTTCCGGGTCGGGTCCGAACCCGGTTTTTATGCCCAAGTCTAGTTACAATGGATATTCAAAAAGAAATATTGGACAGTTGATGTTAAATTACTTTCTCCATATTAGGTTTCGGTTTAGATAGGCCTCACGATTGATTTGATTATTAAATATGGATCCCTACCATTAAATCGCCTCGAAAACTAACAGGATAAATTACATATATATATTTACTTGTCACTTGGTTTGATATTCTAGTGATAAAAGTTAAAGATTTTTTTAAAGAAGACCAGGTTAAAATCTTGCATTAGGTAGTTTAATACTTAATGTAGTTTAGGATTAGGAGTAAATGAGCGTGTGAGTAACCATTTTAAAACACAATTTAGTTGGATCAGTTTTCTAATTTTTTATTTTCATTATTACCTAAACGATTTGCTTAAGAGTTGTCAAGTCTCAGACAAAAGCATACCAACATCAACAATGCACAGAAAAGTTTAATCTAGTCGCTATCTATTGACATTTGTTCAAACCGACATAGTTAATACAAGATTTATGATGATAAACTCTTACATAAATATAAATATCATATGAGCAAGATGATTACCAGACATGTAAATTTTTAGTACTAATGAGGTATCAGGACTTCATGAGGGGCATTATATTAATAAGTTTACTTTGTCGTAAAGAGCATGAGAGTTGTAGATGACTATGTTGAAATCACGTTCCATCGGTATGTTTTTAATACGCTAATTTTTTTTTTTAACATCAATTTTTACTTCTAAATATCAGCTAAGGTTTTACTTGCAAAACTTTTAAGTCACATAGATGACAATATTGAAGTCAAGTTACATCGGTGTATGTGTATAGTAGGTTATTTTTTAACATCAATATTTTACTTCTAATATCAACTAAAGTTTTACTTGTAAATATTCTAGGTCACATCTCTTTTGTAATTAGGCTAAAGAAAGAGAAAACGATATAATATGGTTTAAACTTTAAAGTTAAGTATCAATGGTGAGATCATTAAAGCAATGATATACACATGAAATATTTTTTTTCTAATATTCTAGCTTCTTGCTAGTTGGTGTCTTGTTTGTAATATTTTTCTCAACCGTTAAAAAACACATGAAGGATATTAGTATTTACTAATTTGTAGTAGATATATAAGTCCTTGGTTAAAAAAATTAGTAAGGGTATAAGATGCAATATTCATAACAGTATACTCTTAGATAAGACTTTAAATAAAAAGAGTTTTAAATCTAAAAAGAATAAAAAGTAATTTTAATCATCAATATTTTTAATCAATGGATGAGATCAAATTGTAAAAAAAAAAAAAAAAAGATTTTTGTTAGAGTGGTATTCTAGGCATGACCATTTTTGTTAACCTTTTTTTTTATGTTCTTCCACTTTTTTAAACTTATATAATCTTTTTATCGGCATAATTTTCTTTTTATATAAATTACACTGTAAAATGATCATTTAAATCTTTAAGATAAGTACAGTATAATTATATAAAAAGATTTAAAAAAATTTATTTTTTTCAACTCATATGATTTCTTCTCCTAATCGTGGTTTTATTGTAGTTCATTATGTCTTTTTATTCGTTATTGTGTTTTTATAAACACTATTATATTTTTTAAAATGATGATCTCTAAAAAAACTTAATGGTATACTGTGTATTCTTAATATGTAAATTACAATGATAAAATCAATGATAAAATAACATAAAATAATATAAAACGTAAAATATAATGATAAAATATCTTATTGTGTTATTTCTACTTGTCATTGTGTTTTTCTAAACACTATATATTTTGAAAAAAATATTGATGAAATACTTTGTATTTCTAATTGTAAAACAAAATAATAAAATAACAACAATTAATATAATATATAAAAATTATGATAAATATAATACAAAACTGATCTTCCTTTAGCCTTTTTAGATTTAATACTCTATTTACTACCCATACTTTTTATCAATGAAAAAACTAGAAAACGTCTCCTATTTTATCTTCAAAAGTCTATAACTTTTTGTACGTTATTACTTTTGTAAGCAATTACATAATTAAATCATATATATATATATTTTTTAAAACTTGAGTATAATAATTTTATATAAAAAACAATAACGTGCATTAATTTTTTAATAACAGATGTGTTATTATGATACTGCATACATATAATATGATGTACTTCATATATGTAGTATAATATATTAAATATATACAATATATCATACTACATATATGCAGGAGTAAATTACCATTTGCATCCCTGACGTTTGTCTATTTTAACCGTTTGCATCCCTATAGTTTCAAAGCTTCGATTTGCATGCCTGGTGTTTATAGTTTTAACTTTTTGCATCACTAATGTTTTTATTATGTAACCATTTGAATTAAAATGACTAACGGTGTTAGTCAAGTCTGTTAACAGGCCCCACATCATTTGTCTTTTGTAAGGGTATTTTTGTCATTTTCTTTTAATTTTATTTTTTTTATTATTTTCATAATTTCATCTATTTCCATTTATAATCATCTTATCATCATTCACCATCATTATTTGAACCATCACCACCACCACCAGCCACAGCCACCAGCCCATCATCGTTAACCATCCCCATCAGCCACCAATTAACATGTAAAACACCATTAACAAGTGAAATACCATCAAAGTTATCGGATTTTCCTGATCTGTACAGGGTCGGATAAGCTCTCCGGTGGAGCAATCGCCTGAATTGCAACCGGATCTGTTCTGGGTCTTCTGTTAAATTTAGTAAATTTGTTCTTTTTGTGTTGTTGGAAGAAAAACCAAAAGGAAAACATAAGATTGAAGGATTTGCAGTAAACAAAGCATATTGAAAGTGAAATACCCAGTGGGAATGTGAATTCAAAATCAAAATCAATTGAGAACGTTGACAGTTTTCCATCATTAACAATGGCGGTGATTGGCGGTGTAAATGGGAAATACGGCGAGGTGAGTAAGAAGCTAGTGTTCTTGAATAATAACAAAGAGTGAAATGAATTTGATGTAGATAATTTCCAGATCTGCGAGAGAGAGGAGAGGAAAGGAGAGAGGAAGAGAAAGAGCGATGGTGGTGTGAAGGGTGGTTACATAGTGGTGTGGTGGTGGTTGTGGTCCGGCGGTAGCGGTGGCGGTGATGGTGTACTACTGTGAAAGAGATAGAGAGAGAGAAAGATATAGAGAGAGAGAGAGAGAGAGAGAGAGAGAGAGCAACTATGGAAGTAAGTGATTACATGGCGAGCGAGGGAGGTCGTGGTGGTTGTGATCTTGCGGTGGTGATGGCGGAAAAATGGTGCACTACCGAGAAGGGGAGAGAGAGAGAGAATGGTGGGTGGAGGTGAGGGGTGACCATGTTGATGATGATGATGATGTTAGTCTGATAAGATGAGGATGGAAAGGTTGGGGTGGGGGTTGTTTTAATAAAGTGGGGTCCAAGGGTATTTTTGTCATTTACCAAAAACTAACGGTTAAATCTAACGACGTCAAGGTTAGGACTCAAATGGATACAAAAATGAAACGTTAGGGGGCAAATCTAGACTTTAAAACTGCAGGGATATAAATGGTTAAAATGGGAAAACGTCAGAGATGCAAATAGTAATTTACTCTATATGTAGTTATAGTATCATATACATAATGAAAAATAAAAAACCAAACCTACAAAGTTCATTCAAGTGAATTACTAAACATCTTCAAAGTAGTACAATATATGTATAAACGAATCGGTTCGACGTAAAAGTTACGAAAGAATTTGAATTGTTCTAGAGAAGAGTGCAACGTTGGAGAGTACATCAGGGATAATCACTTTGTTGAATCAAACGTGATGAAAATGAATGAATTACAATTCAACGGATTGATTTTTATGATTTCAATTTTATTTGCGATTACAAACAACTTTGTATATGATTCACAATATAAGATACTGCAGAAAGATAGAATGAGTTCAACATGCTATTTTCTTCTATTTAATATAGAAATATTATACTCAACATAAAAATAAAAAAACTTTTGACTTTATGTTATAACTTTTAAAAAAATAGTAACCTATGAAAAAAATATTAATGTTTAAAAAAAAGAAAGGTAGCGTTCTAGTTTCTCACAAAAGATAAGTTTTCTTTTGATTATCTTCGTATAATATGATACTAGCGAGTTAGACTCGCGTTTCATCATAGCTAGATTTTGAACATATATGAGAACACAATAATGACAAATTCATAATTTAGAAAAGATTATGGTTTTCTTTATGAAAATGAGCTTTAAGTAAACCAAGAATAAAATTAAAAAATAAAGAAACTATAAACATACTATATTATAAATAGATAAAAATAAGCATACACTAGTATTTAATAGTATATATATTTTATATCTTATAGTTTGATGCCTATATGACAGAGAACACAACACCTAAATTGATGATTTTAAGGGTATTTATGAAACGTTCATATTAATCTTGAGATAAAACCATGGAGAAATTGGAACACAATTAAAAGTTTCATTTGTTTTTTAAAAAGTTCTTAATACACAAAACAATATACTTTTATTCTTCAATTCTGTTATGCATCTTTTTTTATTGCACATATTTGTAAATAGGATTTTAATAATTATCTACACTATCAAAAATGATATTCATAAAATAATATGTTGTTAAAAATTATAAATTAAATTGAATTATAATTGTTATATAAAAATTAATATGTCATTCATTAAATAACAAAATTATATCATAAAAATCATACGCTTAAATATCAAAAATGCTCTCATATTTGTTATTACAATTAAGTGAAATGCCAACTTTGTCCATCTAAAATGTAATTATATAGTTTTTGCACCTATTATTTGACAAGTAAAATGTTAATATAGTTGAGGAAAGATTCAAATAAGAGTTTTAAACCTAAAAAGTGTAAATCAATTTTTGTGTTAGTTATTGTATTTTTTTGAATATTATAGTATTTTTTTAAAATGCTGAATTCTATAAAAATATAATTATGAAATAACATTGTATGTATTTCTGATATGTAATACAACGATAAATTAATAACTAATTAATCTAATACATTAAAAATAATTATAAAAAATACAAAATGATACAAAACATAAAACACAATGATAAAATGTCTCATTATGTTTTTTGCATGTCATTATATTAACTTGAACATTAAGTTTTGAAAAACACATTTGTGAAATAATATCATTGTATACTTTTAGATGTCAAACCAAGAATAATATAACAAAAAGTTTATATAATAT
Organism: Flaveria sonorensis; assembly: GCA_025506505.1. Lineage (NCBI taxonomy): Eukaryota > Viridiplantae > Streptophyta > Magnoliopsida > Asterales > Asteraceae > Flaveria > Flaveria sonorensis. The sequence goes on along the minus strand of CM046425.1, from coordinate 18,465,935 downwards.
AAAACAATTACAAAAATAACACGAATGGATATAAAACATAAAACACAATGATTAATACATATAATAAATATTAAAAAAACATGTGACATAATAACTTGACATATTAGACACATTGATCTGGTTTATTTGAAACAATAATCAAAATTTCATCACTTTTGAAACAATAAAATGACTGATGTCAAACCCAAAAATTATATTTAGGCATTTAGATTAGATATAATTTTTCACATAATCCTTGACGTATAGTAGTATAGATAATATATTTATTATATATTTTCTTAAACTATTCGGCTCATAATATATTAACAATGTAAAAAAAAACAAAATCAAAATTAATAATTTGGTTGTCCGAACCGACCAAAAGGTGAAAATCCAAAACATGTGAACTAATCTAAATTGCTCAATTAGAAAAAATATCTATTAATCAAAAACAGCATCCCGTATAACCTAAATAATTGTGGGGCCACATTTCTTTAAATTGGTATAAAGTTTACAAATTAGTTACCATTTCCGTTTTTGCACACAAAGTTAGTGTTTTTATTCTAAAAAAATGCAAATAGTTTTCTGATTATATATTATAGTGCCGGTTACTATACAAAGTGTAATTTTCGTTCGAAGCGTACGAAGTCACCAGAGCGCGACACGTGTTTTTTAGTGGAGGGGTAGTTTCGTCCGCGCTACAATTACGCATAAAAGTTACATAATTACACAAGTTATATTCATAATTACACAAATTTATAATCATAATCACGCAAGTTATATCTATTATTACGCAAAGAAAGATTACTCACGTTATAAAAAATAATCACGTAAGTTAAATTTATAATTACGTAAGTTATATGATAATTACACAAGTTATGTTGATAATTACGTAGTGAATAATCACGCAAGTTATACGCACAACACATAGATGTTTTCTTAAAAAATTATTGTTTTAAAAAAAAAGTATAACAATACTATACTCATTTTAAAGAGGATAAATTGTTTGTTTTTATGGTGTATTTTCTTTAAAAAAATAATGTTATATGAAAAAGTTATGTGTGTTTAAAAAAACAAGTGGAAGTTAAAAAAAGTCAACAATTGTAGTTTATTTTTAATTCTACCCCTCCAAGAACATTGCTTGTGTGATTATTATATCTTAAAATTTGAACTGTTTATCTCTTATATCGATGGTCCTTGTTGCTTCATACCATTCGTACGAAAACTACACTTTGTACCGTAAACTTTCTCTATGTACTATAATGATAAGCGTGGGTTAAACAAGAAGAAATGTTTCTTATTTAAGAAGTTTAAGAAAGCTTTTTAATCACTCCTAAACAAAATCAAATGAATTTTCACTAAACTCAACCTAGAGTCGTTAGAATTTGTTCGTCAAGCTCTACCATCTTAGCTTTTAGGGTATAGTTTTAAGGTTTAGTTTTGATGCTTAGTAGGGTTTGACGATTTCAAAACGAGTTCAACCTGAGTTTATTTGACATGCTTTGAACGTGTTAAAAAAATCCTTGTAAACTTCCAGGCCAGTAAAAGTATTAGTGAAGTAATTATATCAATTTATTATTAGAAAGCAAATAATTATTTTAATAGATATTTAGAGATTCGTTGAAATATAATAATAAATAAAAGGTTTTAATGAGAAATAAAAAAGATGGTTAGTGGCTTGTGACAGGGGTCCCCTTGTGTACACGAGCATGAAAAGCAAACCTAATAAAGGCAAACAAAACGGCCACCGTTGAGCCACTGTTCATCATCTCCGACAAACTTTTTGAGTTTTTTCATCTGCATTTCTCAACACCAAATCACTCACATGATAACCTAATGTTCGGTGCCACAATTTCATCGGAATCTGTAGTCAACAGCACCACTGAAGAAGCTGTTGCGATCATGAGTCAATCGGAGCTCGCCGGAGAGTTCAGGGACCGGAGTGTCGCCGGAGGCCGTACGGTGGTCGTCGGAGTGAAATTGGACTCGCAGAGCAGAGAGCTGCTCACTTGGGCGCTGGTTAAGCAAGCTCAGTGTGGTGATCGTGTTGTTGCGCTTCATGTTCTCACCGGCAATGGTAGGGTTTCTGAGGTTGAATCTGTTGTTTTTTTGTTGGTTTTTGTTGTGGATTTGTGATTGAATGTCGTTTTGTTTGTTTCTGTGTGAAGAAATTGTGGATCGTGATGGGAAATCGTCGTTGTTGTCGCTTGTGAAGTCGTTTGATTCCGTTCTTGCTGTGTACGAAGGATTTTGTAACCTCAAACAGGTAGGTTTTACCATGTTTAGCTGTAAATTCTTCTAAACGTTAAATCAGTTGATGATTTGTTTTGAAAAAATTGGTCGGTGTGGTGTGCGTTACCGGCAGAATTAACTTGCTTACTTGATATCATTCAATCAAGAGCATTTAAGCTCATTCAATTGAAATGATTACAGAGGTGAAATTGATTATGAAGAGCATAATGTTGAACATTTACTCCAATTTATTTGAATTTTGCTGTATTTCCCCTTTTTTTGGGATTTTGCAGGTGGATCTTAAGTTGAAGATCTGCAGAGGGGCTTCAGTTCGGAAAATTCTTGTTCGAGAAGCTAAATCTTATTGTGCAAATGAGATTATTGTTGGAACATCACGTACTAATCATGCAACTAGATCGTCATCCTCCATAGCAAAATACTGTGCTAAAAAGCTATCAAAAGATTGTGCAATAATTGTTGTGAACAGTGGCAAAATTGTGTTTCATAAAAAATCCCTTTCATCACCATCTAGTGCAAAAGGTAAGTAAACAATAAACCCTTTTTTCTACTGTTACTGTTTAATTACTAGAACAAGATGCGTCTGATTTCGATTCTGAAACATGTTATTAGTTTTGATGTTGAAAAATCTTCTGGTTGCATTGTAGGGAGTTCAGATCGCCATAAGAAACATATATTTAGTTTGATTCAGAGATCATTGAGTCTGAATCCGAAATTACTAAAAGATGGAAATGCTGCAAAAGACAATCAAAATGATTGCAAGAAACTGGAGTTGGCTTTAGTAAATTCTGAATCTGAGTGTACACCGAGTACACTCCAAGAAAATTGTTCAATATGTTCACAAGATTTGGTTCCTGTTCTTGAAGTTTCTTGTGGTAATAGTGTTGATCTGGAAGAAGATAATTCCATGGCTCTAGTACCTGTACAGAAACTAGAAGCTTCATCGAGCTCAACCTCTTTATTACTAAGAGAATTGCCTGAATTGAGATCTGGTTGGCCGCTCCTTCGTCGAGCCATTTCATCTAATCAGCTTCCATCTGATAAATCGCGGGTCCACCAGATCTCGGTGGTTCAGTGGGCTATGAAGCTGCCAGTTAGACACTGCTTTCAAATCACAAACTCGGATTCAAGAAATGATGATGTGTTTGATGTTCAAAAAGGCAGACCTATAGAAGTGAACGTAGATAATGGAGCTATTGTTTGTGTTGGTGGTGATGAATTTCAATCTGATATATCTTCTTCCCCAGATCATGATTCAGTTAGCCTACCAAAAGAGTTAGAGGGTCTTCATGACAAATATTCAGCCACCTGTAGATTGTTTAAGTATCAAGAACTTCTCTCAGCAACACAGAACTTCAAACCTGGTTTGTTTTCAATATTTTATCTTTTAGTTTTTCCATATATGTATCGGTATATCATGTGGATTTTTATGGCTCGCTTAATATTTTATTTGATTTTCAGAGAATATGATAGGAAAAGGAGGGAGTAGTAAAGTTTACAAAGGATGTCTTCCGGATGGCAAGGAAATAGCTGTTAAAATCTTGAAATCATCTGAAGATGTTTTGAAAGAATTCGTGTTAGAAATTGAGATTATTACAGCTTTGCATCATCAAAATATCATTTCCCTTTTCGGGTTTTGCTTTGAAGACAACAATCTCCTCTTAGTTTATGATTTTCTTTCAAGAGGAAGTCTTGAAGATAATTTGCACGGTACCCTCACTTATGATTTTGAAAAAATAAACTTTTTATACCGGTATATCTATGATTTTTTTTCCTTGATTCATATTATTATCTGTTCCATTAGGTAATAAGAAAGATTCTGCATTTGGATGGAATGAGAGATATAAGGTTGCTGTGGGTGTAGCTGAAGGACTTGTTTATCTACATAATAGCTGTGATCAAACAGTAATTCACAGGGATGTTAAATCATCAAATATTTTACTCTCTGATGATTTTGAGCCACAGGTGATTATTCAATCATTTCTTTTTGTTAAATTGCATTTGTCAGTTATATTAACTTCCTTTTCGGATTCTCTTTTGCCTCCAGCTCTCTGATTTTGGGCTTGCAAAGTGGGCATCAACCACTTCGGCTAATATAACCTGCACTGATGTTGCAGGAACTTTTGGGTTTGTAACTTACGTTCTGATTTTTGTTTATCTTTTACAAAAATGCCAAATTTTGAAGGTAAAATATAAGATTAAAAATTGACTAAAGGTTTTTATGGTGCAGTTACTTGGCTCCAGAATATTTCATGTATGGAAAAGTAACCGATAAGATTGATGTGTATGCATTTGGTGTTGTTCTTCTTGAGCTTCTTTCAGGGAGGAAACCAATAAGCAGTGAATATCCCAAGGGAGAGGAAAGCTTGGTTATTTGGGTATATATATGCTGTTATGCAACTCATATCAATGTTGGCATGTCTTTACTTAGGGTGACAATAGTGTCTAGTTAGCGAGTTGAATCATCTGACATAAACGCAACCAATGTTTTTTGTTCGTGTCAAAGACATCAACCCTAACCCAGATATATTTAAATACGTGTAACCTGGTTGTAAACATGTTGAATGGGTGCTTGGTCGACTTGTTTAATTAAATGGGTTAAATAGATCACCCTGAACGTGTTAAAATAGTATGACAATCTGATCATCTTCGTGTAGTGTGGCATGTCTAGAACCGTTTCAAGAATCTCCTCTCCTAATTTTGCTTATTAAATTTACCAAAAAATAATCATTTACAGGCGAAACCGATTTTAAGCAGTGGGAAATATGCTCAACTATTAGACCAGAATTTTGGCAATAACTTTGATGCCAATAAGATGGAGAGGATGGCTTTAGCTGCGAATCTTTGCATAAGACGTGCTCCACGTGCTCGGCCCCATATGAGCTCTGTAAGTGTATTGGTTGTTCAGAATCTTGGCATTTCATCTAATAACTCAGATAATAAAAATCAGAATTTGCCAAATATATGATTATATAATCATCACAGGTTCTGAAAGTTCTTCATGGGGATGTTGAGGTGATCAAATGGGCCAGATTAGAAGTAGGGTCTGATGCAAGAGTTCAAGTATCAGAAGAGGAGTCAAATATAAGGTCACATCTTAGCCTTGCATTGCTTGATGTTGAAGACTCGTCTCTTTCCATGAGCAGCGTCGAGGAAAGTGTATCATTGGAGGATTATCTACGTGGCAGGTGGAGTCGCTCATCAAGTTTCGACTGATCCCTCAGCTTTAATTAAAATATAAAATTTCGATCTGCGTTTACGTTGCAAATTTCTTATTTTTAGCTCAAGTTGGTTTGAATCTAAGTTTACTAGGTCTAATTGTATATTCATTTTCTTTTGTGGTGTTGTTGAATGATGTTAGAATGGTCTCTTTTTGGTGAGATCAAATTCTAATTGTAAAAGAGAGACCTGCTTCCTAACTTATAGAATAAAAGATAATTATGTGTTATTCCATTAGTTTTGTGTACTTTCAATTTACTTGCTACCAATAACAGGACAAGGACAATAATGAATAATCCCTTGGCGAAACGGGCATGTTGGGGTCCGATGATGGTGGTAATAGCAGCAACCTGTAGGTGATAGTGGCAGACTGTAGCAATGGTTGGTGCTGCCTCATTTTTGGGGATATCCTAAGTTGCAAGCTTCAGAATAAAAAAATAATTTAGACCCAAATGAGCCTATTCATCAAACAAAAAATTACCAAAATTAACCCATATATTGAAGAGAGATCATGATTGTTATTTTTATTGGTTATCTTAAACTAACATGTTCTATTAAAGGCTTTACATGTGTGTGACCGAAAAACTTAAACTCATTTATCCAAAATCAGCATCATTTCGATTTGGAGGGGCTTCTTCTAACTTTGGAGCACATTCTTCTCACTTGGTCGCACTTTCAGGATGTGCTTATCTCTCCAGGGTACAAATGCATCTTCGTTGGGGACGTGCTGTCATGTATGAAAAAGATAAATAAATACTTATTACTAGAGGTCATAAAACAGGCAGATGAGGTAACGGGTCAAAATGCATATCAATAGCACTAATTATGTTCACAAAATGTATATTATTTCAGTACTAATCCAACTTTTTAAATAAAATGATTTATGAACACAAGCCAGGTTTTGAACCATTAGTGATAAAACATAACCTGAATTGGCCCGACCATAAGTAAATGGGTCCAAATTACCACATCTATGAAAAGCATCCATATGGCAGTTTGTTGGTAATGTATTTCATTAAGTAAGCTTACTTCTAACCAGAAGAAAAACATCCGCAAGAGATTAAGAGCTTTAGGTGGATCATTCCGGGCAGCACGAAGCATTCGTCGAAAACTTCCTGCATGATTAAGTAACGAGAAGATTCATTGATAAATGATACAAGGACTTAACTAAAGTTATACAAGTTGTAGTTAAATGCTAAACTGCAATATATAAGCAGTTAAAAGTTGCAAAACACAAAAAGACGAGATAATTAGAAATCACAAATGCAGTTACAAGAAATGCAGTTTTATAAAGAACATGTGTAAACTTGAAGGTACCAGGGCCATTATCAAGCAACGATTTTTCCACACCACCAAAAGCAGATGAGATGGGCCTGCAACGCAGGTCTAAATGTCGACCCATTGGTTTCTTTTGGTCTATATTATCTGAAAGTTCTTCATACTCCTTTTCATTATATGGCTGCTTAAGAATAAGCATCAGCTTCTCCCTCAACTGAAAAAGTAAAATCATTTAGACTTTGTAAGTTAAACTTAATATAAAAATAAATGATTAAATAATACAGTCAGCATGTACGGCTAAAAGTGGCAAGATGGGCGGGTTGTAGAAATATGTCATTTTTGTACAAGTCGAAACAGACTTTGGGTTGATCTACAAACACTTGTCTTTAGTTTTATACATAGAATTAGTGTGTTACTTAAATTGTAAAACCATTATTATTATTATTACAATAATAAACTAAATGTTAGAAAAATAAAATTACTTTCAACTGGTTTGACCGTTAGGACTAAAACACAACCCAAATTGATCCATTAATAAGTAAACAGGTCAAAATTGCCACCTGTATAACGATAAGAAGGAAACACGTACAGATGGTTCTTTTTCTGCTACTACTAGTTTACTGTTCCCTTCACTGCAATTTTGAACATCATCTAAAATCATTATATCTGAATCTGAACCAGAAGTTGAGACTTTCTTCTCATATTCCACAAGATTTTCTTCAGATTTAACTGCAACAAGTTCAGAAGCTACACAACTGTTTAGGAATATCTGGTAGCAAGAATCCGAAATCATACCCCGGTGGGGTTGTGTAGACTTATGATCATCAATCTTCTTTCTTCTAGAAACTTCTTTTTTAGTAGAAATCACCCTGTTCTTTTCATTCAGCCTCCTTTTAGCCTTATGATTGATTTTCAAATCTTCAGATAATTCATCTCCACTACTATCAGTACAAGTTTGAAGCTCATCACACCAGTCAGAATTATCCTGCTCTTCGTAATATAAAAAACGAGGTTCCTCTTCGTGTTGAGAAATTTTAAGCTTATATGATTTACCATGTTCTGTTAGATTCTCCAAAAACATGCAATATTGTGGATCTTTATCATTTTCATCTACATCTTCAAATTCATTTTCATTTTCACATTCACTTTGATCCTCACATCTGATGTCCTTTTTCTGTTCATCTTCAATTAAGGAATCAAGATAACAAACATAGTCATCATCCACATCTTGAACCCCTAGTGTACCATTCTTCAATTTGGTAAAGAACAATCTCATAGAATCAAGATCAATAACTCCATCATCAGACATAATTTTCTTTATTCGCCTGGTGTAAATCTGATCATAATGGTCCATATTTAGATGAGTGGTCAATATTCTACCTCCCATGATCAGCTGCAAAAATTGAATCATAAAATCCGACTAAGTAACCTCTAATCAACCAAATTTTGTTCATAAAGGGCACGGATTTAATAAAGTATGGACCAACAATATGAAATCACACAGATTTGCATTCAAGATTGCATAAAGCTGAAAAGTATGCATTGAGGCTATGTTACTGACTAGTGCACCATATATTAGTGGATAAAACTATCTTGTCTGTGTGCTAGTGAAAATAATAATACTTTTCTAGAACCCATGAGCAAATAATTCAAATGAAGTTTACAAATTAAAATCTCCTTTAACAAAATTGCAAACAACTATTAAATATTCTTTAATACACATAATGGAGCACAGATCAGTAGCAGGCATAATATATCAAAGAGTGAGACTTAATATCATAATGTTAGAAACTTAAAAGACCTGAAACACACATTTAAATAACATCATGATTACAAGATTACTCCCAAATCTTCATCCAAACCTAAAGCACTTAGCCATTAATCACCATAAAACATACCAGATTGAAAAACTGAAATCATAACAGATTAATAAAAGTTCAACCAAACACTACACATAGAACTTATATCTTACATCCAATGGCACAGATTAAAAAAAAAGTAAGAAAATTAAGCACAATAGCTATTCATTTACAATTATGATTTTAGATTTTGGTAACTATTTATCCTCCAAAAAAAGCCTAACCAAGGTCAGTAAAGTAAACCTAGGTGTGAAACCTAAGCCAGAAACAAAGCAAGCATCAATACATGGGTTCAAAATTTCCCCGAATTAGACATAAGATTTTGGGACTTAAAGTAGCAACAATTGGTTTTGACTCTTTGGGTAAACTGATTATGATTTTAACTATAAAAGCAAGTAAAAAAAAAATTAGGCATCCAATAATCTAATTCAGAATACTTGTAAAACTCACATCCAAACACCCCATTACATGAAACCATGTACAGAACTACAGAAGCAAGTAACAACAGTAGCGATGCCATGATGGATTGATGGTGCTCCGATTATGATTCAGATATAAGAACACTACTTTAAAGTAATCATTGAGGAACGCACATCATCGTTCAACAGGAAAAGCCTAAAAACTTAAATCTTGAAGAAATACGAAGAGTATCTGCAGAATGCATCATGCAAGATTACGCCGATGAAGCAAAAAAAGAAGACCCTTTTGGATTAAAGGATGACAGTAGGATAGGGGAAGATACCTGGCGATGTATGAGGAAAGAGGAATCAATTTCAGGGGATCGGACGTCTTCTTCGATTGAAATTGATTTGGGGTGTGATTATTATTCTTGTGCTATATAACTCAAAGTTTAGCCCATTTAGCTCTTGCAAAATCCCGGGCTTTATCAAAAGATTTAGTCCATTATAAAATCCTACTTCAAAATCTATTTATTTTTATAGGATAGTATTATATTAAAAAAATGTTTAATCTAAAAAGTATAATAATATCATATACTTAACATGTGTTCTTTTATTATTTTAAAATAAAAATATTTTGATCATTGTGTTAAATACATAAGCTTATTATGTCTTATACCTTAATTGTATCATATATTTTAGATCATTTGTTATATGAATTTATCATTGTGTTTTACGTTTTAGATCATTTGTTTATGTTTGTCATTGTTTCTATATATTATATAAACTTATTATCTACATTGTGTTATACAATTAGAAATACACAATAATATACTCACCAAAATATTTTTCAAAACTCATTGTGTTGAAAATAACACAATGTGTTATTTTTGTCATCGTTTTTTATAGATTATATAAACTTGTTATCTATAATTGTGATTTACAATTAAAAATACACAATGATGTTATTTCACAAATTTTTCAAAACTTATAGCGTTCAAGATAACAATAATAATAAAATAACACATGAGACATTGTTTTATTTTGGTGTTATTTTTAATGTATTAGATTAATTAGTTGTTATTTTATTATTATGTTTTACATATTAGAGATACATAACAATGTTTTTTTATCATTATATTTTTTTTTAAATTCATCATTTTAAGAAAAATACAATAGTATTCTAGAAAAAACAAAATAACTAACAAAACGACACAATTAACTGTACTAAAGACATAATGACGAGACATGCACTTAAAAACGTAAAAAACTTATTTATCTTTTTTATAACAATAATGTACTCATTTTAAGATAAAAAACGTTCGTTTTTATGGTGTAATTTTTATAAAAAATAATGTCGTACATAAAAGATTGTCTAGTACCACAATGATCATGAGACTCTTCATCTAATGAGTCATAACGAGCAATTGTTGGTTGACCCATATTGTTTATGATACTAGCATCTGCTTATGCTGAATGTGACTGAGCTGTATAAGCAGATGACCTGTTATGACTGAGACCTTGTGGTATATCAACTCTTTGGTCTTCAGTTCTTGGAACTTGTATGTCTACTGATCTGTTGAGAGAGTCTCCTTAAATATTCTCAATCAAATGGTTAAATGCATTTGTGAATACATTAAGATCAAACATCCAACTTGGAGTAGTGCCAACACTATTTGAGAAACTTTCATTAAATATGACATTTTCAGATTCCTCAATAGTGTGATTAACTTTGTTGCATACTCTATAAGCCTTAGCTTATGATGAGTATTCTACAAAGAACCCATCTACTAATTTCTCAGCAAACTTGGATAAATGATCTTTGATATTTAGAAGGGTGCATGGACATCCAAAAGGTCTTAGAAACCCTATGAATGGTCTTCTCTTATGCCATAATTCATAAGAGGTTTTTCATGAGTTTTGACTATCAACACCCTGTTTTGAACATAGCACACAGTGCTGACTTTTCATCCTAGAATGTTATAGGAAGTTTAGAGTCTAACAGCATGGTCCTTGCGGTCTTAATAAGTGTTCTATTTTTCCTTTCATCAACTTTGTTCTGCTGAGGAGTTCTAAGAGTACTATTACCTTGCAATACCTTTTGATTCACAAAAAGAATTATGGGTATGGTTTTTGAATTCAATGCCTTGATCACATCTAATTATTTTAACTTTTTGATCAATTTGCTTCTTAATTTTGATAATAAATGATTTTAAAATTTCAGCAGTTTCATCCTTAGTTTCTAAAAAACCCAAGTGAATCTTGTAAAATCATCTATTATTACCAAGCAATATGATTTTCTTTCTAAACTCTTTACACCTATTGGCCCAAATAAGTCCATGTGTTACAGATGTAAAGGAGTTGTGTTTGAATTCAATTCTTTGGATTTGTGAGAAGATTTGTGTTTCTTTCCTTTTTGACAGGCAACACAGTGGTTAGCACATACAAATACCTTGTTCAGTAGTCCTGTGACTAATCCATTCCGAACTAGTTTAGTCATGTTTTTGAGATTTACATGTGCTAACCTTCTGTGCCAAAGGGATGATTCATTTAGAGAAGCTTTGGAAATGAAACATGATACATTTCTTGAAGGTGATGCATTCTACATGTTGAGCATGTACATATTGTCCTTCCTGGGAGCTCTTAAAAGTATTATGTCATTTAGAATTTCAAGCATAGAAGATAAGACAATACATTCATGCTTTATGAAAAGAGTTTTATGTTTTTGGTCACACAACTGAGACACACTCAGAAGATTATCGTTTGACTCTTTCATATAGTTCACCTTGTTAAAGCTTAGCTGGCCATTGCTGATTGTCCCCCTGCCAGTAATGTATCCTCCTTTTGTATCTCTTCCAATGGAAACAGATCCATCTTCATATGATTTAGATTCAGTAGGCATGATGTGTCATCTTTCATGTGCTAGGAGCATCTACTATCCACAATCCATAAGTTAGTTTTGGCATGCGGATGATCCTGCACATAAACAAATTGGTTAGTGATGAATGGGGACCCAAGCTTGTTTAGCCTTAGGTCTTCCAGTTTTCAACAGTTGTATATCAATGGTAGGTGCTGAGGGATGCTTTGTGATTTTGGGTCATCTAAGGATTTGTAGATGTCTTTAGTTTTCAAGTTTTTCTTTTGACTTTACCTGACACTTTGACATCATCCTTCTTGTGATGACTTTCTAACTTGCTCTCAAGTGTTTTTACAAAGTGTTTCTAAGCTTAGTCCTATGGACTGGTACCTAAGATACTTTACACTACATCCTAAGCCAGCCATACTTTGAAGGCCAGCTGAAATACTAATCTAGACAACAAGATCAATGTAAAGTCAAAAGAGAGATTGCCTTTTGACTAGTGACTATGACATGTCATAGCTCACATCCTTATCTATTACAAAATGATAAAAGTACAAAGTAGATGTTGCAGATTCTAAGACCTTAATCTACAGTTGATAAAATTATGGACTTATCACAAACTTATATAAGTTGGTAAGACTTTAGAAATAGCTACGGAAAGTGGTTTAGCTTTTGTCAAAAGCATGTTAGAGAAAGCATGTCTTCTCTATTTTCGGAAAAAATCAGTCTCTTGGCTTCAAAAGACTTTGTCTTGAAGCTTCGGAAGACTTCATCTGTGGCTTTAGAAAAAGTGGTCTTTTGGCTTCGGAAGATTTGACACTTAGTGAATTTCATTGAGTTATATCAAATCTTCCAAAGTAACTTCCTTTGTACTTCAGTTGTGCATGCTGGGAGAACTTTGGTTGCATCAACCTCTAAGTATAACTCTTACAAACTCCCCCTAGGCTGATGCTACCAAAATTGGAGAATAACTTTGAGTCTTGATCTTCATCTGTTGACAATCCTCATTAGAATCAAGACCATTCCCTTCTTCATCAGTTGGTCAGGATTCCTTAGTCTCTCAATGTATCTTCTCATGTCATAGAGATCATGCAGAGGAAGGTCAAGCATATTTGCCAGAAGTACACATCTTGACCCCCTTGATCTCTAGTGACATACCATCTGTCTGGGTTAGTAGTAAAGGCCCAACACAAGATGGGTCTCTCAGTAGCAAGAGGCTCTACATGGATTGGATTTGGATGAGCAGCCTCTTCTTGATCACCCTCAGGATTTTCTGACCCATACTAAGGTGCAGAGGTGGATGCCTTGGACTTCTTCTTCTTCTTCTTCTTGTCCTTCCTTATGGACATCCTCTTCCTCTTTTTGTATTTTAACTAATGAGGTTGGTCTTGAGTACCAGATGTTCCTTCTTTGTCCTTCTTAGTTAGGTCCTTTTCCTTTATAGGTTTAGAAGGAGAAGGATCAGGACTCTGCTATGGGTCAGAAGATGAAGCTGGGTGAGATGCAGCACTAGGTCCAGGTTGAGTTGTCTCTTATGGTTCAACCTTGACCTCAGCTTCAAGTGCAGCCTAACTTGGGGGAGAATGCAAGTCTACCAGCTCACCCTTTTTTTATCTTCTGCTTGATCACTCTAATGTGCTCATCCATAATGGATAGAGACATTGGACCAAGTCTCCTTTCGAAGAACCCATATAGTTTCAAGAAGCTCATCATCTTTAGTCTGTGAGCAGACTTCTTCTGATTGGCTCGGATGGTGGCTCTTGACTTAGCAGCCTCTTCCCTCATCTTCCTCTAAGCAATTTTTTTTCCTTTTAACACTTCTTGTTCAAGCTGCTTGAGGTACTCAAACTCTATGTATTCATATGACAAAGGAAGTAGGTCTGCTACTTGATAGAGGCATGTGGCACTCAGGTAGGTTATCATGTTTTGTCTATCTTGTTCCCTACCTACCTGAGTTTCTTGTTTAGCTGCCATAGCCTCTACTTCAGGGTTTTCTTGAACTGGAGAGAGGATAAGAGCTTTGTAAAGTCACTTTCTTTTTCTTTCTTCCTTAATCTTAAGGAGCAACTCTACAGCCTCAGCTTCCTTCCTCTCTTTTGACACTTTAGTGTCATCCAGTTCATTTAGTTCCTCTAAGGGAAGAGAGATGATTTCATCAATGTTGTAGTTCCTTAACCTTAAATAGTTCAATGTGGCTGCCCTTGACTCATTTTCCTAAGTGTTTGGCCTAGGGCAAGCCCTGATTGCAGCTTGCATAAAGCTTGGGGTCTCACTTATTCTCTCTCCCCTTGCCTTCCTCTTCCTCTCCCTTTTTTCCTCCTCAATATCCTCAAAGGTCATGATCCTCTTCCTTTTGTCAGTCACATGCCTGTGTGACTCAGCATAGAGAGATCTTTGGCCTTCATCACTTGGTGTAGCACTTGAGCGTTAGCCAGGGAGAGGCTATGAGATACCTTCACCAGCTGGTGCCTTATTGAGGGTGCTAGGTGCTGAAGAATTTCCTGTCTCAAGATTCACAGGTTCAACTGTTGGGCCTTCAACTGAGGTTTTCAGTTCGAAGCTAATCTTAGGGTCTGCCTCAGTATCCAGTTGACCAACAGTTTTGCCTGCTAGGCTCTATTTATATAAGTAGGATCTTCTTCTAAACTCTTCAAGCACCCTTTGCTGGATCCTCTCAGCTAACCTGTCAGCTTGCCTGTTATGACTTGGGTTGGCAAGTGGCCGGTCAACCAGAGAAAAACTCTCATAGTATCTCGGGGTTTGAAAATTGAGGACTTCTTATTGCCCTTAAGATCTTGAGAGTACCAGGACTCTTCTATCAGCATCATACCTCCATCCTACTATTGGGTTTTTAGCAGGGTATGATAGGGTAGACATAGCCCTTGGGATTCACTTCTCAAATAGGCTTTGAATCAAGGCATCCACATCAATGTAGGCCTAAGGAGGTTGTTGAGTATGGACAACTACAAGTGAGGATGGTGAGGCCTCTATGTCCATACTCTGGGCAGAACTCCCATGTTCTGTGATTGCAGGTAGGACTTTCTCCTCCTTTTTGGTACATCACCCTCTTACACAGGGGAGCTAAGGGTTAGGTCCACCATATCCAAAGGTTCTTATGGACCTAGTTGAGTTTGCCTAGCAAATCTCCTAAACTTTCCCTTGAGATCGGTGATCTCTAGTTGCTGATCAATGACTTGCCTTTGTAAGGTAGCCACCTGAGATTCCAGGTGACTTACCTTTGAAACTAAATAGGTGAATGTTTTAGACAGTAGTTGCACCTTTAGTTGTAGACTCCCCTCATCTTCATCAGAAGAATCATAAGGGGATGAGAGAACATAACCAAAGTTAGCTCCCTTACCACCAGTTTATGGTTCTTGGCTGCTGGATTTCCCCTGCTCCATGACATCTTCAAGAGAAGTGTCAAGGGGCTGGGTTGCCATGGTTGAGGTCTTAATGATGTAATCACTTGCAAAAGTGAGAGGCTCTTCCATATGGACTTCCAAAACATGTTCAGGGAAGTTCACCTCAGTTAGGGGTAGATGATATGGGCTAGATATGGGTGTTTCAGAAGCACTCATCTCTCCTTAAGCAGGTGAGGAGAAGAGAGACTCATGGTACTCATTAAAACCCATATCCTCATCATCATAGAATTGGAGGTTAGGGATTGGTTGGTTTAAGTCTAATGGCTGGGGATGGTAGCTGTTCCATGAAGGTTGATCACCTGAGTGTTGAGACTCAAAGTGAAGGCTTAAGGTTTGGGCAATGAGCTCATCAGACTGAGCATGAGGAACCTTAACACTGATAAATAAAGCAATGGGAGTGGTTTGCTCCTCAGGGGAAGTGGGAGCTCTTGGTTCTACTTCCTCCTGCATGGGTAAACGTATGGGGGCCTGCTCAATCTGAATAGACTGAGTAAGGGTTTGTTTGGATTTTCTTAAGTGGGAGAGGAGTATTTGTGGCTGTGTATAGGTAAAATGTGTGGGTTTAACATTAACTGGTGCTGTCAAGTTTTCACCTTGAGCAATGAGCTCTAACATTTTTAGAACCAGGGCTGTTTCTACCCCTGAAAAGCCAACAATGGTCTTTCTCATGATCTTGAAGATGACGGGCTTCATCTGTCTTAATTTAAGAGTAGCACCTGTTCCACTTAACTATGAGCCTAGTTCATAATTAAGAATGTGCTAGCATATCTTGGGAATATATAGTACTCTAAGGAGTCTAAGTTTGCAAGTAAGTTTGTGTAAACAAACTGGGAGTACTTGAACTTGAACCCTTAAACCATTCCATGGACTATATAGGATAAGTGCTCAGGAATCTGGTCCCATCCTCCATGTTTATTAGATAAAGAGTGAATAACAACATGGAGGAGGTACTTCTATTGGTAAGAGACCTTACCATTCCTGAAGATTCTAACAGTATAGTCCCCTTTATAGCCCATCTTCCTGAATGATTCATTCACAGCAAATTTGGGAAAAGACAGCTCACCTTCTTCATCATCCAGCCATAGATGAGTGTTGATTGTGGCTGGAGTGATGAAAACTGTCTTCCCCTACATTGATGCAAACAGTGCCATCTGATCGTCCAAGATCACCTCTTAGCAGGTCCTCCAAAACTCCAGCAATTGTTTTTTATAAAGTGGATGGTCGATAGTAAAAGCGGTGAGGTAGTTTGATTGAGCAAGAAAACGACAAACATCTAAGAAAGCAGGATCTTTCTTAATTGTCAACTGAGCAACTTGGTTATGTTGCCTGTGAATCTGGCTGGTTTCGGGGTTCAGGGTTGGCCATTTGAGAAAGCTTTGGGACGAAGAAAGCTAAGAACAAAGAGGGTTTATGGGTGAATTTAGGGTTAGAACTTTTGCAGATGAATAGGAAGAAGAAAGAGGGGGAACCGTTGTAAGGATATTTGGTTGGATTTGAGATAAAGTTAATGCAAAAGGATAAACTTTAAAATCTGAATGTTGGTCCCACCTCTAAAAAATGCCCAAAAAGATAGTTATCTTGGAAGTAGAAAATCTTCCGAAGGTAATTTGTCTTCGGAAGTTTTGAGAAAACTTTCGAAGCTAATTTGACTTCGGAAGATATTCCTTAGCTTGACAAGAATTGCTACGGAAGAAAAATTCTTAGAGTATTTTGCTTCCGAGATATATTTGGTTTTGGAAGATATTAAACTTTAGAAGTTTTATTTAGAAGATGAATAAAGCTTCCAAGACTTAATTGCTTTCGGAAGAAAATTTTTCTTCAAAACATATAAGTACTTAGAATATATTTAAGCTTCAGAAGATATATCAGAATTTCTTCCAAAAGTAAATTTTTTAGTAAGTAGTTATTAGTATTGAAGACAGAATTTTCTTTCGAAGTCAACTTAATGTCTTCTGAAAGAAAATATATCTTTAATTCTTAAAATTCTAAAGAATATCATTTAGAAAAATGTTCTCCCAAGGTAAACATGGCTTATATGGGTGATGATATAGACAACTTAAGACATACATATTTAAAAAGTAATCTTGAAATTAATTTAAGAAAACCTACTCAAAGTTAATCATCCCAATGGCTAATACAAGATACTTAAATCTTTGTTCATCAAAAGCTTTTGTGAACAGATTAGCGTATTGTTCATTTGTGTTAACTTTGAGTAGTTTTATCAATCCCTTTTCAAAATTCTCTTACCAAATGATACCTGATGTTGATGTGCTTTATCTTTGAGTGCTGCACAGGATTCTCTATGATAGAGATAGCACTGTTGTTGTCTATGTGGATGGCAGTCTCATTGAATTTGAATCCATAGTCTAACATCTAATTCTGAATCCAAAGCACTTGAGCAGAGCAGCTTGCAGCAGCAATGTATTTAGCTTCAGCAATTAATGCAGACACACAGGATTGTTTCTTGCATTGCCATAAGACTATCTTTCCACCAAGGAATTGACATCCTCCTGATGTAGAGTTTGTAGTCATGTTGCAGCCACCAGAGTCACTATCTGTGTAAGCATACAGATTGAAGTCAGAATTCTTTGGATACCAAAGGCCTAGTTTAGGAGCACCTTTAAGGTATCTAAAAATCTTCTTGACAGCAACCAAGTGTGACATCTTGAGGTTGGCTTGATATCTTGCACATATGATTATGGCAAACATGATATTAGGCTTGCTGGCTGTGAGGTACATAAGAGATCCAATCATAGCCCTATAGAGATGTTCATCAACACACTTCCCCTCAAAATCAGGTCCTAGAGAGTGGTTTTTAGCTATGGGTGTCTTAGCAACCTTGTATTCAGTCAAATGAAATTTGGTTAGTATGTCTTGAACATACTTTGACTGGTTTATGAAGATTCTATTGTCAACCTGCTTCACTTGAATTCCTAGAAAGAAATTGAGTTCCCCCGTGACACTCATTTCAAATCTATTCATCATCAGCTTCTTAAAGTCTTTGCACAACTTTTGATTAGTTGACCCAAAGATGATGTCATCTACATAACTTGAACCAGCATCAAGTCATTCCGTATTCCTTTGATGAAGAGTGTGCTATCAATAGTACCTCTTTTGTAGCCATGTTGGACAAGATACCGTGACAGTGTCTCATACCACTTCCTTGGAGCTTGATGCAGCCCATAAAGAGCTTTGTCAAGCTTGTAGATATAATCAGGATGATATAGGTCTGTAAAGCCAGGTGGTTTCTTGACATACACTTCCTCATCAATCACTCCATATTAAAATGCAAACTTGACATCAAGTTGGTAGACCTTGAAATCCTAGGAAGCAGCAAAAGCAGGGAATATCCTTACAGCTTCAAGTCTTGCCACATAAGCAAAAACATCTGTATAATCAATCCTTTCTTCTTGAGTGTACCCTTGAACAACTAGTCTTGCCTTGTTCTTGATGACAAGTCTTCTATCATCCTTCTTATTCCTAAAAACCCATTTGGTACATATTGGTGTCTTCCCATGATGAAGAGGGCATAGGTTCCAAACCTTTTGTCTCTTGAATTGAAGTAGCTCCTTCTACATTGCTTCAACCCAACTTCCATCTTTCAAAGATTTATCTACTTTTCTTGGCTCAATCTGGGACAAGAAACAAGAGTATAGACGAATATTTTTGTCATGGGTTTGTCCTCTTATTCTCACCCCTTTCAATATCTCCAATGATGTTTATGGTGGGATGGGACTTGTGGATTTTCAGTTGAGGAATCACAGCAAGTTGGTTTGACAGATCTAAATTAGTTGAAATTCAGATCTGGTGATTGAGTATTACCCACCACATCAACACACTTATCAAGAGAACTTGATCCAATGAGTGTGTGACATCATTGATGTTGTCTTCAATGGAGAGGTTATCAGCATCATGAAATTCTTGATCACTTTCACCATTTCTATCTCCTCCTACATTTGAAACCCCTTTATTTGAGTTTTATGCCTTAGTGCTGGAATTTATAGGCAATTCAGATGTATCAGCTAAACAGTTTGTCATGGTAGTACTGACAGGATTTCTAACTATGGGGTTTGTTACCATTGAAGCTAAAGGAATTCTATCACTTGGTCTTTTCAGCTTAAATCTTGGGTCAGGATCTCTTGTTGATAAGCTACCTGTAGATCCTGAAACATCTTCACAAGATTTGTTAAAGCAGTTGGTAACTAAATCAAGATCAAATAGCCAATCAGGACAAGAACCTTTCACACTGGGTGTGTGCTCATTGAAGGTCACATTGGCTAACTCCTCAACTACTCTAGTTCTGAGATTGTATACTCTATAAGCTTTAGCTTGGGAAGAGCATCCAATAAAGTGTCCATCATCTGATTTCTTAGAAAATTTGGCTATCCAATCTTTGGTATTCAAGATGGTGCTTGGACATCCAAATGACCTGAGGAAACCAATGAAAGGTCTCCTTTTGTGCCATAGCTCATAAGGAATCTTACCAGGAGTCTTGACTACTAAAACACTGTTCTGCATATAGCAGGCAGTGTTGACTGCCTCTACCAAGAAGGTGATGGGCAGTTTAAAGTCAAAGAGCATGGTCCTTGCAGCCTTAATAAGTGTTTAGTTTCTCCTCTCAGTAACACCATTTTCCTAAGGAGTCTTAGGAGCACTATATTGTCTTGTAATACCTTTTTAATCACAAAATGTATCAAGGATTTGGTTTTTAAATTCAGTTCCTTGATCATATCTTATGATCTTGACCTTGTGATCACATCGATTCTCAATTTTCAGAATGAAGTTCTTCAAGATTTCAAGGGTCTCATCGTTAGTTCTAAGAAAGAATTCCCAAGTATATCTTGTGAAATCATCTGTGATCACCAGGAAATATGAAGTTCTTCCTAAACTCATTACACTGGTGGGGCCAAAGAGATCCATATGTAATAAGTGTAGGGGAGTAGTGATAGAGTTATTTTCCTTTAGATTGTGAGACACTTTGTCTTGCCTTCCTTTCATACATGCAACACAATGGTCATCACTTGTAAACTCTTTCTTTGAAATTCCAGTTACCACGTAATTCTTAATTAGTTTATTCATGTTCTTAAAGTTTACATGCACATTCTTTTATGCCAAAGGAATGACTCATCACTATTGGCTTTAGATAGAAAACAAGAAACTTCTCCTGATAGGGAGGTTTCCTATAGATCCATCTTCTATATGTTCCCTTTCCTGGGGGCTCTGAGTAGAATATGCTCTTGAGGAATGACACCCTAGGCTTGACAATAATACACTCATTCTCAACAAAGAGCATGTTATGTCTCTGGTCACAAAATTAGGATACACTAAAGAGATTGTACCCAAGATCCTTAACATAGTTTACATTCTAAATGCTGAGCTTACCATTTATGATCCTACCCCTTCCTATGATGTAACCACCTGATTCTCCTCCAAAAGCAACTGGCCCTCCATCAATTTTCTCAAAGTTCTAAAGCAAAAATCCATTGTCTGTCATGTGCCTGGAACATACGCTATCAATGATCCATACATTTCCCTTGGTCTTTTGTTGTTCCTGCATAGAGAGAGATAGATAGTTAGTTATATTTGAAAACCCAAGCCTTGTTGGTCTTGGGCTCATCAAGATGAACTGAAGATAGTTCAACAATTATTGATCCTATATTCAAGCTTTGAGGATCTACGACTGTTGTTGATAAACAAACTTCAGTCACATGGTCCTCCTTCATCTTCCACACCATCTTTGGAAGACTAGACTTAACCTTCAAGACTTTGGAAGTTTTGACAACTTTAGAAGTTTTGGAGACTGAACCTTCGGAAGCTTTTACAACAACTACATCAGACTTCGGTGCTTCGTTAGCATTCCTTTCTTTTGAGACCAATTTTTCTTCCGAAGGAAATTTTCCACCTATCTTCTTCTTGGTCACCTTGGAGCTTTTGAAGGAAAGTGATTTTCCTTCCTAAGCTGTCTTCTTCTTCTTCCTCTCAGAAGTCTTTTTCTTGTTTATGTGGATGGTACTCTTGGGATTATAGATTCAATCCTTAGCAAAGTGAGTAGCACCACCACACATGATGCATTCAGCTAGCATAATTCTGAGGGTCTTCCTCTGATGAGAAGGTTAAGCTTGATCTCTTTCCACTTCCTTCTTCATCTTCATAGATGATAAAGTAGGCTTCTGAGTGTGAATATTGATATTGGAACTGGATGGTTCAGACTATGCAGTATTGGTGCATATTTGATTAACCTACTTCTCTTGACAAGGATGGTTTGAACTTGAACTAGGACCCCTGGTACTAGAGTCCATAGTTGAGTCCCCAGTCTTCACCACTTCAAATCTAGCAGAAAGAAAGACTTGTTTTTGCTTGGAATTGAAAGTGGCCTTGATCTCTTAGGCTTTCTTTGATTTTCTTTTGGCTATCCTGATCAAGTTCTTTCTAGTTGACTTGGTCATCCTTTGTTCTTTCTTCACTCTAGGAGGATAGTGACCCTTTTTAGGATGATCCTTGTCACTCACTATGGATTCATCCTTCACTATCTCTTTTTCATCTTCATCCTTTTCTTAGATAGGGTCAATGAAGGGCAGCTCATCTTGACTAGTTCCACACCTTGGAGATCTTACAGATAGTAGAGTGTGTGGAGGAGCTATCTCACTTGAACCCAATCCCTTCCTGTTCTGATAAAAATATCTTTGCATGCTTTGATGAGGATATGATATTCTTGAAGGTTTCCTCTTCAAGAACACACTTTTCTGCCCTGGCTTTGCTGATCACAAGCTCATCCTGGCATTTAGTTAACTTGGTAATGAGATATTTTATTTGAGTCCTGTAATTTGTGTGCTTATGCTTAAGAGTTGAAATTGTTTGATCTAAATCTTCTATTTTAAGTTTATAGTCATTTTTAGCTCTTTGAAATCAGCTTTTAAAGTATTCAAAGACTTAAGGTCAGGTCTCACTTCCAGGTTATAGGACCTATACATGTTTGCTCCACAATACATTCAAGAGTACAGAGATGTACTAATACCTTGGCTCCTTTATGGTCAGCCATCAGTGCTTAATTTGGAGAAACATCCTCTACCTAAAAGCTCCAGTCAAACCCTCCCTCTTCAACAACAACAATAGCTTGTTGTTTTGGTCGGCTTGGCTTCTCAGATCTGGGAGCTATATTAGTGTAGCTTGGTCTGGATTGTGCTTGGCCACCATTAGTCCTTGGTGACTTGCACTCCCTAGCAAAGTGTCCCATCAGGTTACAGTTGTAACTCTTCACTTTGCTTTTATCTAGCCCAAACTTTCCACTAGATACATTGCTGGGAAACTTTCTTCTGGTTCTCTTGTAGAACTTCTTGGCTCTATGAGTGAGAAGAGCCATTTGATGGACTATCTCCATATACTCCAGGTCATCTGGATGGATACAATCCAAGTCTTCAAGAGTGAAGAGAAAGTTGCTACAACTTTCATCAGCAGACACATAGGCTTGAGATGAGCTTGTCTTTTGGAATGGGCTTCCTTGGATGTAGCTCTCCCTTAGTGTCTCAAGGAAGGTGATGAAAGGGATCTTTTGTAAGTTGTTAGGATAGCAGATAAGATAATGTTATGGTTCTCTACAATCCCTTTTAACCACATGGAGGGCTGAAATCTATTATTTGCTGGAAGAGCTACTATATGGATTCTGTATGTTTATCTCCATCTGGTAGCCACTAAGGATACCATACAGCTCTATGATAGAAGGGTGGAGAGGTTTTCAGTTCTTTTAATGGCTACACAGTAGTGAGCCCATTGTCTGGGAAGTGAGAACATGAACTTCCTTACAATGTCCCTATTCTCAAGCTTAACTACAACATCCATAAGAGTATCTACAATCTCAACATACCTAAAGTATTGTTGAGTCATAGTTTCACCTAATTTGTAGGTGAAATTCTCAAACTGCTGCTTCATGAGGTCTTTCTTGTTTTCTTTAGCTTCATCAGACCCCTTATACATAAGCTTTAGTGTATCCTAAATCTGCTTAGCAGTTTTACACTTCTTAAAACCTCTGTATATATGGTTGGGAAAAGCAGTTTGGAGAGTGATAATGGCCTTCTGATCTATGTCAATCTTCTTCCAATCTTTCTCAGAATAGTCAACCATTTCCTATGGAATCATCCCACCTCCAGTAGTGGCTGAAGTGGTGCTTAGGATGTGAGGTCCTGAGACAATAGATCTCTACATCCTGCTGTCTTGAGACTTGATGAACCCTTCCATTCAATGGCACCAAGTATCAAAGTCATCAGGACTGAGCAATGGAGATTTTTTCATGGTATCGGTTTCCATGTCAGCCTTAGTAAGAGCTGTCATTTGAGCTGGTAAGTGTTTTATGAAACTAAAAGGATATAAGATGGTGAGATCTTACAATCAAGAGCTTAAAATGCTCTGATACCAATTAAAGGACCGGTGAAGGGGAGCAACGCAACAGTTTTACAGTGGGTGGAGAGACTAGAACACTAAAAAGATAAAATAGGAAATCGACTAAAGTGAAACAAAGAACAAATGTAAAGGACACAAGCAACTAGTTTTCAAGAATTATATATATTGCTCTCAAGTGTTTTGTAAATGTTACAAAGCTTAGTCCTAAGGACTGGTACCTGAGATACTTTATACTACATCTTACAACCGGCCATACTTTGAAGGCCAGCTGATCAGTATTCTAGACAACAAGATAAATGTAAAGTCAAAAGACAGATTGCCTTTTTACTAGTGACTATGACATGTCATAGCTCATATCCTTATCTATTACAAAAAGGATAAAAGTACAAAGTAGAAAGTTACAGACTCTAAGACCTTAATCTATAGTTGACAAAAGTATGGACTTATCACCAACTTATATAAGTTGGTGAGTCTTCAGAGATGGCAGTGGAAAGTGGTTCAGCTTTTGTCAAAAGCATGTCAGAGAAAGCATGTCTTCTTTGTCTTCGGAAGAAATCAGTCTCTTGGCTTCGGAAGACTTTGTCTTAAAGCTTCGGAAGACTTCATCTTTGGCTTTAGAAGAAGTGGTCTTTTGGCTTTGAAAGATTTCCCACTTAGTGAATTTCATTGAGTTTTATCAAATCTTCCGAACTAACTTCCTTTGTACTTTTAGTTGTACATGCTAGAGAACTTTGGTTGCATCACCCTCTAAGTATAACTCTTACATAAAGTGACCGTCTTCTCCACACATGAGGCATGTGATCTTCATCTGCTTCTTAGCTGACTTCATCATCTTCTTAGCTGACTTCATCATCTGCCTAATCTCTTTTCTCTCCTTCTCCATCTTTTATTTTTGTCTCCCTCAGATCCACCCATCTTTTTATTTAGTTTTTGATCAGCATGGGTGGTTAGTTCTATCTTCTTCTTTGGGAACCTCTTGTTATGGATTTCTACTGCTTAAAAATGGACTTTTGAGTATACGATTGGGGTCTTATTTTTGAAGAGTTTGAGGTTCCTGCACCACAACTTTTGTTGTGAGAGTTGTGCTTAGATTGAAGCTTTGTCTTGATGGAGAGGTTTGACTCAACAGGGAGCTGGTTAACTTCGAAAGATGGCTTTTCTTTTACAAACTCCATCTTCTGAATCATAATCTTCTTTGCTTTTGCCATGAGTTCTTTCCTCTTCTTCCCCCTTTCTTCCTCTTCCTTTTCTCTTTCTCTTCCTCTTCATCTACGTTCTTAACTATTCCCTCATTCTCTTCCTTTTCTATTGTCTCAATCTCTTCAGCAGATGTCCTTGTACAAGTGGGTTCAGCAGATACTTGCTTCTTTACCTCAAGGTTGCACTTAGGGGTATATATGGGAGTGTATGTTGTTGGTGGTTCCACACAAATTATACCCTAGACCTATATTGGTTTGATACAACTTTTGGGAGTTTTCAGTAAAGGCAAGTAATTTTTCAAACTTTTCAATTTGAACATTGTAATTATCAGTATATGTTTTACCTATAGCCAAATCATATTGTGCTGATTTCAATTTGCTCAAGAGATCATTAATTTAGGTCTCTAGGTTGGTTTACTCATGTTTTAGTTGTGAAATAATCTTTTCTAGCTTTATTATCTTTTCTTTTTAAGCCTGGTCATTTTTCTTAAAATTAGTTTTAAGAAGATTGATTGATTCAACATCCTTCATGAGATCCAAATTGTGATTTCTATACAAGTTGACCTCAGCAATGCATTCAAGTGTACATCAGGGTTCAGAAGTTACATGTGATGAGGAGGTTGAGCTTCCAGCCATCAATGCATTATTAGGTTTGATTTATTTCTTAGGCTGGATGAAGCAGAGGGACTTTGATGAGCTGAGTGTTATGGAAGGTTTGATGAGCTTGGAAGAGATGGGTTTGACTTTGGTGGTTTGCATTCTTTAGTAAAGTGTCCCAGCTAGTTGTAGTTGAAGCATTTTACTTTGCTCTTATCAAACCCAAATCCTTACTTTTTCTACCTCGGGAATTTTCTTCCGGTTCTCTGTTGAAACTGCTTGGCCCTGAAGGAAATCATGGCTATCTGGTAGTTGATGTCCATTTTGTTAGACTCAACAAGTGCATTAAAAGGATAATGCTTGCCATAATCAAACATAATGTGTTCTAACATTCAAACAATCATTAACTAACACATTAGTATCATTAACATTCATAACATACACTAATTATTGCTTAAATTTCTTTTTCAGGTTTGTAGATAAAAAGGAATTTTTGCTAAGTGTCGGTAGCGGATGAAGTGTTGTCAATAGCGGATGACTAAGAGGATGCATCGGATGAAGAACAAGTCCAAGTGCTCATAGCGGATGAACAACACACACAGCGGATGCCAAGTCCACAACTGATGAACTGTTCATAGTGGATGTTCATCCACAGCGGATGAACATTCCACAGCGGACAACATAAAAAGCAAACACACATAATTTTTCATAGAGAACAGCATCCAAGGCACAGCATACAAGTTATTGACTTCCACAGCGGACATCTTAACATCCACAGCAGACAGCTAATCATTCACAGCGGACAGCTTATAGACTTAGGATTATTTAGGTAATTTTTGTTTACATAAGGGTATTTTAGTAATTGTAGATAGATTTGTGTATAGGCTATAAATAGCATAATACCCTAATCCTTTGTAAGCTTTTGAACATTCAATACAATCAAGCAGTTTATTATCATTCAAGCATTCAATCACTAGCAATCACACACACACATTCACACACTGATATCATAGCATTAATCATGGATTTCCACACCATGATTATTGTTTGTTGAATTCAATATAACAATTTATTTTTATATTTGTTTGAGAGATTTGATAAGATCATTAGGGAAATCAACCTGTTTATGTTCTTATTGTTGTCTAAGTTCATAAACAGCTCTTTGTTGTTGATTTCATCATATTTCCTGAAGGTCATCTGGATGAATGCACTCTAGATCTTCTTCAAAGAGTTGAAAGAAGTTAGCTTGTTCACTGACCAAGGCAGAGTTTGAAAGATATGTTTATGAACATGCTTATGAATGGGTGTCATGAGAGCTAATAACTTTGCGGGGTTTGAAGATTGCAGGACCGTGTAAAGGTTCAACAATAGTTTCACAGTTGGAGATAACACACTTACTAGATCAAATAGGGAACCAAGTAAAGAAACAATGAACAAACAAGTAAGAAACACTCAAGATTTCAAATATTAGTTTTTAGGGATGATGTATATTGCTCTCAAGTATTTTACAAGTATTACAAAGCTTAGTCCTAAGACTAATACATGAGATACTTTATACTACATCCAACAGCTGGCCATACTTTGAAGGCCAACTGGACACTAATCTAGACAACAAAATCAATGTAAAGTCAAAAGGCAGATTGCCTTTTGACATGTGACTATGACATGCCATAGCTCACATCCTATTGTATTACAATAAGGATAAAAGTACTAAAGCAAGAAGTTATAGGTAAAAGACCATGATGTATAGTTGACAAAAGTAAAAAGGTAATCACCAACTTATATAAGTTGGTGAGTAGGTCTTCTGCTTTTGTCAAAAGTGTGTCAGTAGACATATGTCTTCTTAGTCTTCGGAAAGTATTTAAGCTTCAGAAGACTTTGTCTTCAAGCTTCAGAAAACTTCACTTTTGGCTTCGAAAGATTTCTGTCTTCGGCTTTGGAAGATTTGACACTTAGTTATTTTTCTTTGTACATTGTCAAATCTTCTGAAGTACTTCCTTCAACTTTAGTGCATGTTGAGAGATCTTTTGTTAGCATCAACCTCTAAGATAAACCTCTTAATCTTACAAACTCCCCCTAGGCTGATGCTACCAAAACTTGAAGATTACTTTGAATGTTGATCTTTCACCTGTTTATAGCCATCATCAGAATCAAAGCCATTCCTATCTTCATTAGTTGGTCTAGATTCTTTAGGCTTTCATAGTATCTCCTCATGTCGAAGAGATCATGCTCAGGCTGGTCGAGTATGTTCTGCCTGAAGAATACTTTTTGACCTCGTTGATCTCTTATGACATACCATCTGTCAGGGTTTGGAGAATACACCCAAGACATGACAGGTCTTTCAGCAGCTAGAGGCTCTACTTGTAAGGGAGTTGGTTGAGCAACCTTTTTTGGTTGACCCTCAAGATGTTTTGACTCATCCTGAGGTGCAAAGGTGGATGCCTTAGACTTCTTCTTCTTCTTTGACTTCAAGTCTCTTCTAATGGCTATCCTTTTACTCTTTCTATACTTCAACTAAGAAGGTTGGTCATGATCACCTTGTCTTTCTTTTTCCTTCTCAGTTTGGTCCTTCCCCTTCACATGTTCAGAAGAAGGTTCCGGACCTTGCTGTGGGTCAGAAGATGAAGCTGGCTGTGGATCAACAGTAGGTCTTGGTTCTGTTATCTGGTTAGGTTCAACCTTGACCTCAACTTCAGGTGTAGCTTGACTTGGTGGAGAATGCAAGCCTTGAAGCTCACCCCTCTTGATCTTCTGCTTTATCATCTTGATGTGCTCATCCATTATGGATAGAAACATAGGACCAAGCCTCCTTCTTGAGAACCCATACAGCTTCAAGAAGCTCACCATCTTTTGTCTATCTTCAGACTTCTTCTTATTGGCTTTGAAGGTGGCCCTTGATTTTGCAACTTCCTCCCTCATCTTTCTCTTAGTAGCTTTTCTTTCTTTAATGGCTTCTTGTTCCAGCTGCTTAAGATACTCAAACTCTATATAGTCATAAGATAGAGGGAGTAAAGCTTCTGCCTAGTAGAAACCTATGGCACTCAAGTAGTTGATCATGTTCTGTCCATCCTTTTCCTTATCTACTTGAGCTTCTTCTTCTACAGCCACAGTTACTACCTCAGGCATCTCTTGAACTGGGGAGAGGACATGGGTTGATATAATTTCCTTTTCTTTCTTTTTTTTTATTTTGAGGAGCAAAGTAGCATCCTCAGCCTCCTTCCCCTCTATAGACACCTTTGTGTTTGCCAGTTCAATCAATTCGTCAAAGGGAAAAGAGATTAGATCATCAATATTATAAGTAGTTCAATCTGGCTGTCCTTAACTCATCTTTCTGAGTGTTTCACCTATAGGCATTTTTGATTGCAGCCTGCATGAAACTAGGAGTCTCTCTCTGTCTTTCTTCCCTTGCCTTCCTCTTCCTCTCCCTTTTCTCCTCCTCAATATCCTCTAAAGTTAGAACTTTCTTTCCTTTTTCGATCATTGGCCTATGTCACTTAGGGAGGATAGAGCTTTGGCCTTCTTGAACTTATTCTTCACTTGAGCTCTTGCTAGGTAGAGGCTGTCAGACACCTTCACCAATTGGTGTCTTATTTAGAGGGGTTGCTGCTGAAGGAGTAGGAGTCTCAATGTTCATAGGGTCCATAACTGCGCCTTCAATTGAGGTTTCCCCTACAAAGCTAATCTTAAGGTCCAACTTAGTATCCAGTTGACCAACTGTTTTCCCTTCTAGCCTTTGTCTATACAAGCTTGTTCTTCTTTTGAACTCCACAGACACCCTCCTTTGAATCCTCTCTGCCAACCTGTCAGCATGTCTGTTTTGACTTGGGTTGACAAATGGCAGGATTGGCCGAGGGAAGCTTTCACAAAATCCAAGGTTATAGATGTTAAAGGCCCAGTTATGGAAACCCTCCTCAAATATGCTTTAAAGGATGGCATCAATATTGATGTGGGCCAGAGGAGGTTGTTGAGTCTGGATAGTTGCATGTAAGGGTGATGAATCCTCAATGTCCATACTCTGGCCAGTGCTCCCAGGTTTTATGATTTTAGTGACTTTCTCCCCCCTTTTAATAGCATCACTTACTTGCATAAGTGAGCTAGAGGTTAGGTCCATAACATCCACAGGTTCTTGTGGACATGGTTGAGCATTCCTGGCAAGCCTCTCAGCTAGCTTGCCCTTGAGATAGGTGATCTCAAGTTGCTGATTAAGCACCTGCCTTTGTAAGGTAGCCACCTGAGATTCTAGGTGACTAACCTTTGAAACAAGGTATGTGCAAGTATCCATCAATTGTTGCATATTTTGTTTCATGCTCCCCTCATCTTCATCAGAAGAATCATGGGGGGATGAGAGTACATAACCAAAGTCATCCCTCTCACCACCAGATATTTGTTCTTGGTCTCTAGATTTCCCCTACTCTATGACAGCTTCATAAGAAGTGCTAAGAGGCTAGGTTTCCATGGTTGAGGTCTGAATGATGTACTCACTTGCAAAAGTGAGAGCATCTTCCACATGGACCTCTTGAACATGTTCAGAGAGGTCCACCTCAGTAGTGGGTGGATGATATGGGCTAGACATAGGAGTGTCAGGAGTACTCATCTCTCCTTGAGTAGGGGAGGAGAAGAGAGATTAATGGTACTCACTGAATCCCATGTCTTTATCATCATAGAATTCAAGGTTAGGAATTGGTTGGTTAAGATCTAAAGGTTAGGGATTGTAGCTTTCCCCTCAAGGTTGATCATATGAGTGTTGAGACTTAAGATGATGGCTTAAGGCTGGGTTGTGAAATCATCAAGATGAGCATGAGAAACCTCAACACTAATCATAGAAGGAATTGGAGTGGTCTGCTCCTCAGGAGAAGTGGGAGCTCTTGCCACTTGCTCCTGTATGGGTGAGTATATTGGGGCCTGCTAAATCTGAATAGACTGAGAAGGGGTTCATTTGGATTTTCTTATATAGGTGATGGTGATTTGTAGGTGTGTACATGGTGGAAGGAGGTATGGGTTCAACATTGGCTGGGATTGTCAAGTCTTCACCTTGAGCAGGTTGCTCTAACATTTTTGGGACAAGGGCTGTTTCTACCCCAGAAAAACCAACAGTTGTTTTCCTTATTATTTTAAAGATGTCAGGCTTCATATGTCCTAGCTTTAGAACATTATTTGTTCCCCTCAACTGTGAGCCCAGTTAACAATTGAGAATGTGCTGGACATATCTTGGGAACATGTAGAAAAGATCTTCTAGAACATAGACCCATCCTCCATGATTGTTGGATAGAGAGTGAATGACCATATAGAGGAGGTATTTTCACTGTGAAGAGACCTTTTCTTTCCTGAAGGTTCTGACTAAGTAGTCACCTTCATAGCCCATTAGCTAGAATGATCCATTGACTACCTCCTTGGTGAAGGATAGTTCACCATCTTCATCATCCAGCTACAGGTGTTGGTTTATTGTTGCTGGAGGGATGAAAACTATCCTCTCCTGCACCAAGGCAGATAGTGCCTTCTCACCATCCATGATGACCTCCTGGAAAGTTCTCTAGAACTCCAATAGTTGATATTCATAAAGAGGAGGGCCAATGATAAGGGATGTACGATAAGAAGAGTTTGAAAGAAAGCGGCAAATCTCAGAAAAAACAGGGTCTTTTTCCGTAGATAATAGAGCAACCTGGTTGTGTTGCCTGTGTAGATGCATGATGAAGGATGGCTGGTTTTGGGGTTCAGGATTGGCCATTTTATAAAGTTTTTGGAAGAGAAGTTGGAAGAAAAACGAGGGTTTGTGGACAATTTAGGGCTTGAAAATTGCAGATGAAGAAGAAGAAGAGAGAAGGAGACCCATTGGAAAGGCTATTTATATGCTTGGATTTGAGACAAAGTTATTGCAAAAGATAAACTTTGAAATCCGGATGTCAGTCCCACCTCTGAAAAACTGCCCAAATAGGTAGTTATTTTGAAAGTTTAAAATCTTCCAAAGGTAATTTGTCTTCGGAAGCTTAAAGAAAGCTTCTAAAGCTAAATTGACTTTGAAAGATATTCCTTAGTTTTAGAAGAAGTGCTTCTAAAGAAAAAAATACTTAGAGTAATTTTGCTTCCTAGACAGATTTGGTTGCGAAAGATATTAAGCTTCAAAAGTTATTTTCAAGGAGAGAATAAAACTTCTAAGACTTAATTGCTTTCGAAAGAGAATTATCCTTCAAAACATATAAGTACTTAGAAGCAGACTTAAGCTTCGAAAGATATTTAGAATTTCTTCGGAAGTTAAATCCCTTAGTAAGTAGTTATTAGTTTTGAAAACATAATTTTCTTTCAAAGTCAAATAAATTTCTTTCGAGAGAAAATCTGTCTATACTTCTTAAAATTCTAAGGTATATAGTCTTTGAAAAAAATTCTTCCGAGAAAAACAGGGCTTATATGAGCGATAAATTAGACAACAGTTAAGACGCATCTTTTGAAAACAATTTTGAAATTAATTTAAGAAAATGTACTTAAAGTTAATCATCCCAATAGCTGATATAAGATATTTAAATCTCTGTTCATCAAATGCTTTTGTGAACAGATCAGCATATTGTTTATTTGTGTTAACTTTGACCAGTTTAATCAATCCTTTTTCAAAATTATCTCTGATCAAATGATATCTGATGTTGATATGCTTTGTCATTGAGTGCTACATAGGATTCTCTGTGATGGAGATAGAACTATTATTGTCTATATGGATAACAGTCTTCTTGAAGTTGAATCCATAATGTAGCATATGATTCTGAATCCAAAGCACTTGAGCATAGCAGCTTGCAGCAACAATGTATCCAACTTCAGCAGTTGATGCAGATACACAGGATTGTTGCTTGCATTGCCATGAGACTATCCTTCCACCAAGGAACTAACATCCCCCAGATGTAGACTTGCCAGTCATGTTATAGCCACGTAATCACTATTTGTGTATGCATACACATTGAAGTCAGAATTCTTTGAATTCCAAAGTCCCAATTTGGGAGCTCCTTTAAGGTATCTAAGAATTCTCTTGACAATAACTAGGTGTGACATCTTGGGGTTGGCCTGATATCTTGCACATATGCATGTAGCAAACATGATATCAAGCCTGCTCCCTGTTAGGTACATAAGAGACCCAATTATAGCCCTGTATTGATGTTCATCCACACATTCCCCCTCAAGATCATGTCCTAATGAGTGGTTATTGGCTATGGGAGTCTTAGCAAACTTACAATCAGTCAGATGAAATCTGGTTAGTTTGTCATGTACATAGTTTGACTGCTTTATGAAGATGCTATTGTCAACTTGCTTTACTTGAATTTCTAGAAACAAATTGAGTTCCTCCATGGCACTCATTTCAAACCTATTCTTCATTAGCTTCTCAAACTCTTTACAAAGTCTTTCATTACTTGACCCAAAGATAATGTCATCAATATAAACTTAAACCAATGTCAAGTCATTCCCTGTTCTTTTGATGAAGAGTGTGCTGTCAATAGTACCTCTTTTGTAACCATGTTGAACTAGGGACCGTGACAGTGTCTCATACCACTTCCTTGGTGCTTGATGTAGCCCATAGAGAGCTTTGTCAAGCTTGTAGACATAATAAGGATGATCTGGATCTACAAAGCAAGGTGGTTGACAAACATACACTTCTTCATCTGTCACTCCATATAGAAATACACACTTGACATCAAGTTGGTAGACCTTGAAATCCTTTGATGCAGCAAAAGCAAAGAATATTCTTACAGCTTTAAGTCTTGCTATAGGAGCAAAAGCATCTGTCTAGTTAAACCGTTCCTCTTAAGTGTACCCTTGGACTACCGGTCTTACCTTGTTCTTGACAACAAGTCCTCTATCATCTTTCTTGTTCTTGAATATCCATTTGGTTCCTATTGGCATCTTCCTAGGTAAAAGAGGACATAGGTTCTAAACACCCTGTCTTTTGAATTGAAGCAGTTCATCCTACATTGCTTAAATCCAGCTTCCAACTCTTAAGGCTTCATCTATTTTATTTGGCTCAAACTAGGATAAGAAGCAAGAGTTCAGACAAACATTTTGATCATGGGATTGTCCTCTTGTTCTTACCCTAGTCTCTATATCACCAATGTTGTTTGTGGTAGGATGTGACTTGTGGATTCTTAGCTGGATAATCTCAGCAAGTTGGTTTGATAAATCTAAATTAGAGAAATTTAGATCTGGTGATTGAGTATCACCTACCACATCAGCACACCTATCAAGTGTGACTTGATCTAGAGAGTGTGTAACATCATTGATGTTGTCTTTAGTGCAGTGGATATCAGCATCAATATATTCTTGATCATTTTCACCATCTCCATCTTCTACTATATTGGAGATCTCTTCATTTGAGTTTTGTGCCTCATTGTTAGAATTTATTGGCACCTTAGATGTATCAGATGAAGAGTTTGTTGTCATATTTGTACTGATAGGATTTCCACTTGTAGTGTTTGTTACCACTGGTGTTGAAGGAATTTGAATATTTGGTCTTCTCAGCTCAAATCTTGGATCAGGATCTTCTATAGAAATATTAACTGTTTTTCTTGTAACATCTTCGCAAGATTTGTTAAAATAGTTGGTAACTAAATCAAGAGCCAGTCAGGACCAGAACCTTTCATACTAGAAGTATGTTCATTGAAGGTCATATTGGCTTACTCTTCAACTACTCTAGTTCTGAGATTGTATACTCGATAAGCCTTAGCTTGAGAAGAGTATCCAATGAAATGTCTATTATCTACCTTCTCATCAAACTTGGCTATGTGATCTTTGGTATTCAAGATGGTGCATGGACATCCAAATGACCTAAGGAAACCAATGAAAGGTCTCCTTTTATTTCATAGTTCATAAGGTGTCTTATCATGAGTTTTGACAACTAAAACTCTGTTCTGCACATGGCAGACAGTGTTGACTGCCTCTACCCAGAAGGTGATAGGCAGTTTAGAGTCCAAAAGCATGTTTCTTGTAGCCTCAATAAGTGTCCTATTTCTCCTTTCAGCAACACCATTTTGTTGAGAAGTTCTAGTAGCACTATATTGTCTTAAAATACCCTTTTCATCACAAAATGAATCAAGGATTTTGTTCTCGAATTCGGTTCCTTGATCACATCTTATGATCTTAACCTTGTGATCACATTGATTCTTAACTTTCAGAATAAAGGATTTTAAGATTTCAGGGGTCTCATCCTTACTTCTAAGAAAGAAGACCCAAGTATATCTTGTGAAATCATCTGTGATCACAAGAAAGTATGAAGTTCTTCCTAAACTCATTACACTTATAGGGCCAAAGAGATCCATGTGTAATAAGTGAAGGGGAGTAGTAATGGAGTTCATTTCATTTGGCAGGTGTGACACTTTGTGTTGCTTTCCTTTCAGATATGCAACACAATGATCATCACGTAAACTCTTTCTTTGGCATTCCAATTACCAAATCATTCTTAATTAGTTTATTTATGTTCTTAAAGTTTACATGGCACATTCTTTTATGCCAAAGGAAAGACTCATCACTATTTGCTTTAGATAGAAACAAGAAACTTCTCTAGAAGGGGATGTCTCTTGCAAATCCATCTTTTACATGTTCCCTTTCCTGGGAGCTCTAAGCAAAATATGCTCTTGAGGAATGATCACCCAGAGCTTGAGAACAATACACTCATGCTCAGTAAAGAGCATGTTATGCCTCTGGTCATAAAATTGAGATACACTCAAAAGATTGTACTAAAGCTCTTTGACAAAGTTTACCTTCTCAATGTTGCGCTTACCATTTATGACCCTGCACATGATTTTGCAAGCTCTTGAGAACAAAGTTTACCAGTAATGTAACCTCCTAATTCACCTACTTTGTCAGCTGTTCCTGCACATAAAAAGAGATGGTTAGTTATATTTGGAAATCAAGCCTTGCTAGTCTAAGGCTTATTAAGATGAATTGAAGATAGTTCTATAGTCATTGATCCTATATGCAAGCTTATGGGATCCTTGGCAGTTGTTGATGAAGAAAATTCAGTCACATGGCCTTCGTCATCTTCCATACCATCTTTGGAAGATTAGACTTGGCTTTCAAAACTTTGAAAGTTTTTATGACATCGGAAGTTTTGGAGACAGAACCTTCGGAAGCTTTTGTATCTACTACAGCAGACTTAAGTGCTTTGAAAGCATTCCTTTCTTCCGAGACCAATTGGATCACCTTGATGCTTCTGAAGAAAAATGATTTTTCTTCTAAAGCTATTTTCTTCTTCTTCTCAAAAATCTTATTCTTGTTCATGTGGATGGTATTCTTAGGATTGTAAATGAAATCCTTAGCATAATAAGTGATACCACCACACATGATGCATTACATAGCCTTTCTTCTGAGATTCTTGTCCTGAGGCAAAGGTTTGTTTTGATCCTTTTCCAGCCCCTTCTTCATTTGCCTATGGAGTTGGATGGTCCAGCATGTGCAGTAGTGGTGCGCACTGGTTCAACCTTCTTCTCCTTACCAAGATGGCTTATACTTGAACTAGGATTCTTGTTACTAGAGTCCTTGGTTAAGTCTTTAGTCTTCCTCATCTCAAACCCAATAGAGGTGAAAACTTGTTTTTGCCTGGTGTTGATGGTGGGCCTCATCTCCTGCACTTTCTTGGATCTTCTTATCGCAGCCCTGATAAAGTCCTTTCTTACAGACTTGGCCATCCCTGGTTTCTTTTTCTCTCTATGGATATACTAACCCTTCTAAGAATGAACCACTTTACTCACTTCTGGGTCAACCTTCACTATATCCTCTTCATCTTCATCTTCCTCTTGGATAGGATCAACAGGAGTAGCTCATCTCCATAAGTTCCACACCTTGGTTCTCTTACTGAAAGTAATATGTGTTGAGGAGCTATTTCATTTTATCTAAGTTCCTACATATTCTGATAACAAACTTTTGCATGCAAGGATAAATATATAATATTCTTGAAGGTTTCGTATTTAAGAACACATTTTTCTGTCTTGGCTTTGCTGATCACAAGCTCATCCTGGCATTTAGTTACCTCGGTAACATGAATTTTAATCTGAGTCCTGTAATTTGTATGCTCATGTTTTAAAGTAGAAATGGTTTTCTCTAAGTATTCTATTTTATGCTTATAATCATTTTCTACTCTTTTAAAATTAGCTTTTAAAATGTTTAAGGACTCAAGATCATATTTTCCTTCCAAGTTGTAGGACCTGTACATGTTAACTTTGGTAATGCATTCAGGAGAGAAAAGATGTTCCAATACCTTTGATTCATCATGATCTGCCATCAGGGCTTGGTTTGGAGAGACATCTTCCATTTTAAAGCTCCAATCAAAGCCTCCTTCTTCAACAGCAACTGCAGCTTGCTGCTTTGGTTGGTTGGGCTTCTTAGATCTTGGAGCTGCCTTAGTGTAGTTTGGCATGGATTGTGTATAGCCACCATTTGTTCTTGGTTCCTTACACTCTTTAGCAAAGTGGCCCATTTGGTTATAGTTTTAACACTTTACTTTGCTCTTATCTAGCGCAAACTTTCCACTAGACACATTGCTTGGAAACTTCCTTCATGTCCTCTTGTAGAACTTCTTGGCTCTATGAGTAAGAGATCCATCTGCTGGACCATCTCCATGTACTCCAGATTCTCTAGACGGATGTAGTCCAGGTCTTTAAGGGTAAAGAGAAAGTTGCCAGAACTTTCATCTGAAGACACAAAGGCCTAAGAAGAGCTGGGCTCTTAGAACGGATTTCGTTAAATGTAGCTCTCTTTTTGTGTCTCCGAGAAGGTGATAAAAGGACCCTTTGGTGAGTTGTCCAGGTAGCAAATAAGATGACAATGCAGTTCTCTACTATCCCTTTCAACCACATGAAGGGGTGAACTCTTTTGGGTGTTGGACGAGCTGGTAGAAGGATATTGCATGTTTATCTCCATGTGGTAACCACTCAGAATACCATACAACTTAGTGAGAGTGAGTGTAGAGAGGTTCTCAGTTCTCTTGATGGCCACATAGTAGTGTGTCCATTGTCTAGGAAGAGAGAACATGAACTTCCTCACTGTATCCCTGTTCTCAAGTTTGACTCCAACATCCATCAAAGTATCTACAATCTCAACATACCTGAAGTATTATTAAGTCATAGTTTCACCTGTCTTGAAGGTGAACTTTTCAAACTACTGCTTCATGCTGTCTTTCTTATTCTCCTTGACTTCCTAAGAGCCTTCATACATCAGCTTCAGTGCATCCCAAAGTTCTTTTGTACTCTTGCACTTCTTGAAGCCTCTGTAAATGGAGTTAGGAAGAGTAGTTTGAAGAGTTGTCATGGCTTTCTAATCAATGTCTATTTGCTTCCCATCTTCTTTAGAATAATCAGCCACTTCGTTGGGTATCATCCCACCTCCAGCAGTTGTTGAAGTAGTATTTGGGATCTAAGGTCCAAAGACTACAGATATCCATATCCTGCTACCTTGAGACTTGAAGAAGCCTTTCATTCTCAGGTACCAAGTGTCAAAATCATCAGGAGTGATGAGTGGAGACTTAGTCATTGTGTCGGTTTCCATATCACCTTTAGAAAGAGCTACCATTTGAGAAGAGTGATTCAAGATGGTGAGATCTTGCAATCAAGAGCCTGGGAAGCTCTAATACCAATTGCAGGACTATGTAAAGGTTCAACAACAGTTTCACAATTGGAGATGACACACTTACTAGATCAAATAAGGAACCAGGCAAAGAAACAATGAACAAACAAGTAAGAAATACTCAAGAACACAAAGATTGGTTTTTAAGGATGATGTATATTGATCCTAAGTATTTTACAAGTATCACAAAGCTTAGTCCTAAAACTGATACATGAGATACTTTATACTAAATCCTACAACTGGCCATACTTAAAGGCCAGCTAAACACTAATCTAGAACACAAGATCAATGTAAAGTCAAAAGGTAGATTGTCTTTTGACATGTGACTATGACATGCAATAGCTCACATCCTATTGTATTACAATAAGGATAAAAGTACTAAAGCAGGAAGTTATAGATAAAAGACCATGATGTATAGTTGACAAAAGTAAAAAGGTAATCACCAACTTATATATGTTGGTGAGTCATTAGAGCTGGAAGTAGATAGGTCTTCTGCCTTTGTCAAAAGTGTGTCAGTGGACACATGTCTTCTTAGTCTTCGGAAGAGTTCAGTATTTAAGCTTCGGAAGAATTTGTCTTCATGCTTCGGAAGACTTCACTTTTGGCTTCATTGAGAGAGTCTAGCAGTTCAACATATCTAAGATATGTAGCAGTCATGGTTTCTCCCCTTGTGAAACCAAAGTTCTTAAACTTTTGCTTCAAGACATCTCTTTTGTTATCTTTCATATCCTCCATTCCTTCAAATCTAGCTTCCAATGCTTCCCAAAAATTTTGAGCAGTTGTGAATTTCTTGAGGCCATGCATGATGTTGTTTGGTATGCTCATTCTAATCAACCATAGAGCCTTCGAATCCAAATCTATCTTCTTCAGATCTTCATCTGAATATTTTGTGGGATCTTTTAAAATCATGACTCCACCTTCACCAACAGCTTAGACCATGGAAACATATGGTCCATTCAGAATCAAGAGCCAGAGTCTCATGTCTTGATTCCTTATAAAACCCTCCATTCAGATTTTTCAAGGTATCATAGTCATGTGGTGTAAACATGGGAGGTTTGGTTTGAGTACCATTCTCCAAGTCATATTTGCTTGAGATGGATACAATAGTCATTTAGAAAGAATAGAGGGGAATGAAGAAATGTGGTGTTTGATAGTATGATCAAAAGAAGAAACAAATGATTTGTTGAAAGATAACTTCAAGCAAATCAAGAGCCAAGGCTCTGATACTACTTGTTGGATCAGGGTTATGGATTAACAAGACTTCTCCTTTGATCAAAAGTTAACAAATACGGAATATGAGTTAACAAATTACTAAATACTTTGAGTAAAGATAAAATACACAAGTTATTCCTTCAAAGTATTCACTTGATTAATCTTTTGAGTACAAATGATACAATCGGTAGATGAACCAAGTGTCTAACAAAACTTGCCTCTATTATACAAGTATGCGGACTTTATACTATAAAATCTAAACAATTAGAATAAACTATTTTATGTTCAGAATGTACAGCAAGACAGACACTCGACATATTAGAGTTAGACATCTTCAGTACTATGTTGTCTTAAAAAGGTAGAACACAGTAGTCGTCGGTACAAACAGTCTTGTCTTATGTAACAGTTGATCAGCAGCTCATGGAGTTTAGTGTTGATCAACAACAGTCGATCAGCAACTCATCTGTTGAATGCTGATCGGCAGTTGTTCAACATATGTTGATCGGCAGTCATTCAGCATAAGTGACTCGACAGTTGATTCAGCACTTGGCAGTATTCGACAGTTAGTAGTCAGTGCTGAATTGTTGAATTTTTTGTAGCTTCATCCTTTTCATATATCGACAAAACATTTCGCTTATTTATATATATGTTGTTTATTAGTTAAAAGACTCGAACCCTTAACATAGTATGATATAGATCCTCACTATATACGCACACTTGACACCATGAAGTTAAAAGACCTTTTGGTTACAAAACTTTAGCTAGGCTTAATTCGGTCGGCTTGCTGGTTGAATTAATGAAGTTAAGACCCGATTTTCATGTGTGTAAAAGAAATTAACTCTAAGTGAATGTGTCTAAATCATATAACTAGAGAATATCTTGAGTGACCTTTTAATGTAAATGAGTCAAATGGATTAAAAGGTTGTTATCAAAATCTAAATGGTTCAAATGGGTCATCATTAGGTTGAAAGGTTGTAGATTTAAAAACTTGGTTGAAAGGGTTGTAAATGTATTGAATATGATGGGTTTACTTTATAAATAATATATTTTTATATGTATTTTATAGTTTAACAGGTTGATCAGTCGATCTGTACTGTCAACCACAACACAATTTATTTAATTAAGCGAGTTAAAATGTCAGTGCAAACATAACATGTTTAATAAACAATTTAGACATGAAAACCCAAAATCTTATTATTTTCTATTAGGTTCATGTTGTATTCCTGGTCATCTATGTATTTCAATTGTAACACTTTTATAAATTATACTTGCACCCGTAAGCGCCTAACTGACAAAAACACTAGAAACTTATACTATAAAAATAGAAATATTTGTACAACTTAAATTTATAACTCAAATAAAGAACCAATGTTGCAAAAGTCATTAGGCACTACCACGCCAGTCGATTGATAGTTGCGAGTACTCGGTCTAGACGGGAAGTAACAAACATAGTAAATTATAAAGAATTATTTCTTAATAAATTATACATATATCAAATATTATAAGTTCATTAATATATATAACAAAATATATGTAATGCTCGAAAATTTCAAGAAAAGAAGGCAGAATAAAGTTCTCGGGCGAAAAAAGCTTCTCGCGCGAGAACCTCATACGAGAAGTTGGACTTGGGTATAAATAGCTGAGAACTCCCAGTTTGACACCATATTCGCACGAGAAGTGCTGCTGATAGAGAGAGAAAACGATTGCGTAGAGAGAGAAAGTGAAGAAACGAAGTGTTTAAGGTATGCAACTCTTGTAGTAACTCGTGTTATGTACTAAGAAATGATTATTGATGAATATAATGTATGGTTATATATTTTTCATTCAGAAAAGGCTTTGGGAAGGTTGTGTCTGTGTTAAAACCTCAAGAGGCGAGTTTCTAGCCCCTTTTTATGCAAGTTTTTACGTTTTGGGGCTATTATGCATACTAAAGCGCTTGTTAATGCTTGTTTATGATTAAGATGATGTTGATTATGATGTTAAGCATGTTAGAACAGCCTTAGACGCGATAAGTTATGTTTGGGTGGAAAACCCGTAGTTTTCGCGCGAGCAGTTAGGCTGTACGGTACTAAATTTGAATGTGGAAAGTTCTCGCGCGAAAGGGGATAGTTCTTGTGTGATAGTATGTTCTTGAGCGATATGTATGTTTTTTCGCGTGGCTAAGATGATTTGATGTGCAGGATTTGAATGTGGTAAGTTTCTCACACGAGAGAATAGTTCTCGCGCGAGATGATGATCATGATGTATGGCGAAGTTTTTGCATGACCTGCTGATGTTTGTGTTATGTTATGTATACACGCTAAATAGTTTTCAAAATGATATGTCTTATGATATGACTTTATTTGGTATGTTATGTATATGTAAGTAAAGTATTACGTAATGAAAGTGAAAGATAACAATGATGAAAAGTGAAACGTAATGAACGAGTGAAAGTCTTGCAAGCAAATTGAATGGAGGTGCACAACCATGTTGTTGTTAGCTCAACCGAGTTGTGGCTTAGCTAGCCCATGAGGATGCGCTTCAGGGATCCAATCCTCAAGATTTACCAAATGCGATGGGGTCACTGTCGCTTTACCCCGGTACTGTGTCAGCTTCGTGCACAATGGTTGGGGATTTATTTATAAGCCTCGGCACAGTACCAGCTTCGTGCACAATGTTGGGGGTTTATCATATGGCAGGACCTATATGAAAGTGAAAGATGTTAATAAATGAATGTACGAAAAGAAATGATGATGAACGATGATGAAAGATAATAATAATTATTAACAAGATGTATGTATGAT
The DNA here is from genome assembly GCA_025506505.1 of Flaveria sonorensis. Classification (NCBI taxonomy): domain Eukaryota; kingdom Viridiplantae; phylum Streptophyta; class Magnoliopsida; order Asterales; family Asteraceae; genus Flaveria; species Flaveria sonorensis. The sequence goes on along the minus strand of CM046425.1, from coordinate 18,423,897 downwards.
GTATGATCACGTACGAAAGTAAAGGAACTGTTTTAGCGAAAATTAAAGTATTTTATTATAAAACTAGAACTCACTCAGCGTTGTTCACTTTTTGTATGCATAATAGTTGGCAGGTAATGGTTGATGCTGAGGAGGGCAGGCATGGATGCATAAGCTACTCGGGAAAGTTCAATTCTGACATCCATAATTTCTGGGATAGTTATTGTATTGATACCATTTTTGAGATGTAAATGAAACAAAACGATGTTTTGACATGATTTTTAATTATTAATGAAAAGATATATTTCCGCTGCAAAATGATGTGTCTTAGATGTTTTATGCTATGATTGTCCAATTGTATGCGTTCTGAGAACGAGGCCTTACAAGTTGGTATTAGAGCCAAAGTTTAAGAGTATTGGGTAAAATATTTTAAAAACCTAAACTTAAACTGAGAATGGGACGAAAGGGAAAGGGATGCCAGTCCTAGTAGCTACATGCCTGCAGGTAAATGTTTTATGTAAACGTTTTATGACCGTTAATGGAAAAAGAATTATGTGCGCGTGCAATGTGGATTATGTGCTTTTAGTAGATTTGGATACTAATGTAGTCAGGAAAGGGAATGCTTAGGAAATGAAGAGTAAAGTAGGTGGCTATTCACGACTGGCCATTGTAATTAGGGACTTACTATACTTGACATAATCTGAGCTATTACCTTGAATGATCATGTTGGTGTTTGAATCTTATAGTGTTTAGAGATGGCTGGTGGTAGATCTTCGAAGGCTTCTCGAGGTGGAGGTCATGGTGGACGTGGTGTTAGGTCGCGTGTCATAAGGAACAGGGCTAGGACTGCCGAAACGGCTCCTGAAGAGCCCGAGCTTCTTCACCATGAAGGTGGGGATGAGAGTGGTAACCTGAGGGCCTCAGTGAAGGAGGTAGTAGTTGAGGAAGTTCATCAAGTCATGCAGACGATTCTGCCATCTATGGTGACTGAGGTTATTAGGGCGGTAAGAAAAGACGAGAGGAAAGAGAGGAAGGAAAAGAAGAATTCCGCTAGGCGAGGGGGCGAAGAAGGAGGTTCAGGGGAAAGGGAGCACCCTAATACTGAGATGGTTGTTTCCAGTGATGATGAGGAAAAGGAAGTTGTGCAGGAAACTACGAAGGGGTGCAACTATAGGGCATCAGAGATGCAAGCCCCCGACTTTCTATAGGAATGGGAATGCTGCTGCTGCTCACCAATGGGTGAGGGAAATGCAGGCTGTGTTGGATATCAGCGAGTGTAGGAGGACCAGAAAGTGAAGTTTGCTACCCACTCGTTTGTGGATTCGGCCTTATGATGGTGGGACAACATTGTCCGTCGAGGGTAGCAGGGCGGTTGGAAGGATGAGGTGGAGTGAACTGAAGAAGCTGGTGAACGAGGAGTTTTGTCCTTACAGGGAACTCGACAAGATCAAGAAAGAGTTTTTGTAGTTGGAGGCGGGAACTATGACATACCAGCAATATACGACGAAGTTCAACGAGATGGCGAGGCTAGTGCCAGAGCAGGTGACACCAGTGCCACAATAGATCAAGAGGTACATCCAAGGTCTGCCAGCGATATCCGCACACACCTGATCCGCTCCGCCAGGTACGTCTAGGTTGGTGGTCGATCTGGCAGGGAGACTGTATGATGAGTGGGAGGTGGTGGCAGTAGCGAATGGGAAGAAGAAGTGGAGAAATGACAGAAATGGGAATGGGAAGCGGTATAACAGTGGTGGTTTTATGGCTGGAGGTAAAGGGATGAGAGTAGACGATCGAAAGGCATTAGCAGGGGGAGAGAGGGCATGGAAGATGTGCGGGAAGGAGCATGCGGGGGAACGTAAGTAAGGATCAAATCTCTACTTTAAGTGTGGGAAGGAGGGCCACAGGGTGAGAGATTGTGGAGGGGTGAAGTGCTACAACTGCGGTAAGGCAGAGCATTTGTGCATGAACTATAAGAAGCCTAGGGCTGAGAACTTCGGGGCAAGGAAGGGGATTGAGAAGGAGAAGGAGGGGCAGAGGGCTAAAGGCAGGGCATTCACTATGACCCAAGAAGAGGCTATGGTGGACCCCGACGTTGTGTTAGGTACATTCCTAGTAAACCAAATTTTTGCTTTCGTGCTTTTTGATTCTGGTGCTAGTAGGAGTTTTATTTCCGTTGCCTTCTGTGATAAGTTGCCCGTTAGAAGTAGGAAGATTGATGAGCCCTTTGACATAGAAACTACCATTGGTAAGTCTTCCAGGATATCTGACGTGATAGAGGATTGTGACATAGAGTTGGAAGGCCATAGATTCTCTGCTAGGTTGTTCGTGATGACCTTAGGCGGGTTTGATGTAGTCCTAGGGATTGATTGGCTAGTAGCCTATGAGGCAAACATTATGTGTCGCAAGAAGTTGATTCGATTGACCGCGCCCAATGGGAGTTCAATGACGATTTATGGTGATAGAGTCCGCATGATTCTGAAAATAATTTCGATGGTTATGGTGGAGAAGTGTATGAGGCGTGGATGCGGTACTAATCTCTCCAATGTGAAGGATGTGGATGTGTCAGTACCACCATTGTCGGACGTACCGGTTGTGTGTGACTTTCCTGACGTATTCCCGAAAGATCTATCAGGTGTGCCACCTAACCGCGAGATCAAGTTCCAGATCGATCTGATACCTGGTGCCCAACTTGTTGCTAAGGCACTGTATCATCTAGCTCTCTCTAAAATGAAGGAATTGATGACTAAGTTGCAAGATTTGTTGGATAAGGGGTTCATTCGACCAAGTATCTTGCCTTGGGGTGCTCCGGTCTTATTTGTGAAGAAAAAGGACGGTAGTATGAGGATGTGCATTGACTACCATGAGCTGAACAAGCTGACTGTGAAGTTTATATGGGTTTTATATGAGGTCTAGAGCAGGGGTCTAGAGCAGGAGAAGGATTTCGAAGAGCTAAAGTCGAGATTGACTCAAGCTCCTGTCTTGACGTTGCCCGAAGGGAGCGCAAACTTGGTGGTCTATTCGGATGATTCTTATTTGGGATTGGGTTGCATGTTGATGCAACGGGGGAGGGTTATATCCTATGCATCCCAGCAGCTGAAGATCCATAAGACTAGCTATCCCACTCATGACTTAGAGTTGGCTGCTATGGTGTTTGCATAGAAGATTTGGAGGCACTATTTGTACGGGACGAAGTGCATTATCTTCACTAATCACAAGATCTTGCAGTACTTCTTTGAGCTGAAGGATCTCAATATGATGCAAAGAAGATGGTTGGAGCTTATCCAGGATTATGATTACGGGATCCACTACCATCCGGGCAAGGCCAACGTGGTGGCGGATGCCCTTAGCCGAAAAGAGAGACCCAAGCCGATCCGGGTGAAGGCTTATCAGTTGGTCATGACCTCCGATGTTATGAAGCAGGTCAAGGAACTTCAGGACGACGCGCTGAAAGAAGATTGGATTAACTCCGAACGGATGATGGGACAAATATCGAACTTGGGGGAGAACACTCTCGGTGTTAGAACCCGATCCGGGAGGATGTGGATCCCTCTCTACGAGGATATCAGGGGAAGAATTATGGATGAAGCTCACAAAACTCGGTATTCCGTCCATCTTGGAGCCACAAAGATGTATCAGGATATGAAGAAAGATTACTAGCGGCCGGGGATGAAGCGCGACGTAGCGGAGTACGTGAGTAAGTGCCTTACTTGTCTGTAAGTGAAGGCGGAGCATCAAAAGCCATACGGGAAGATCCAACCCTTGGATATACCCGAGTGGAAATGGGAGCACATCACCATGGACTTTATTACAAAGTTGCCACGTGCGGCAAGGGGATAGGATGCCATATGGGTGATCATTGATCGTTTGATGAAGAGTGCTCATTTTTTGCCAATCCGTGAAATGTATTCATCTGAGAGGTTGGTGGATCTGTTCATCAAGGAGATTGTAGCTCGTCATGGTGTACCGGTGTCTATCGTGTCTGACCGTGACACTCGGTTTACATTGAAGTTTTGGAAGAGATTTCACGACATGATGGGAACGAGGTTACATATCACTACAGCTTACCATCCTCAGACAGATGGCCAGCGGGAGAGAACCATTCAGACGCTAGAAGATATGCTTCGGACATGTGTCATTGATTTTGTTGGAAGTTGGGACGAACACTTACCGTTAGCCGAGTTCTCATATAACAACAGTTATCATGCCAGCATTGGTATGCCCCCTTATGAGATGCTATACGGTAGAAAGTGTAGGACGCCCGTGTGTTGGGGTGATATCAGGCAGAAGGAGTTGGGAAGCATTGAGGTGATCGAGGCTACGACCAAAAAGTTGGAGAAGATCAAGGGCTTTATGAAGGAAGCAAAGGATAGACAGAAGTCGTATGCCGACAAAAGACGTAGACCGATCGAATTCAAGGTGGGCGATAGAGTTATGTTAAAGGTCTCACCTTGGAAAGGGATCATCCGATTCAGAAAGCGAGGGAAGTTGAGCCCGAGATATATTAGGCCATTTAGGATTGTCACAAGGGTAGGGTAGGTGGCTTACAAGTTAGAGCTACCCGAAGAAATAAGTGGAATTCATCTGATGTTCCATGTATCTCATCTAAGGAAGTGCTTAGCCAATGAAGATATGACCGTGCCACTTGAGGACATCAAGGTAGATGAACAGCTCAATTATGTGAAGCAACCAGTGACCATCATTGATAGAAAGCAGAAAAGGCTAAGGAATAAAGTGGTTCCACTTGTGAGAGTATAGTGGAGACACAGAAAGGGTCCGAGTCTACATGGGAGACCAAGGAAGAGATGAGGCAGCATTATCCGCAGCTTTTTGAAGAGCAGACAGGTTTCCAGGATGAAACCTAAATAAGGGGGTGGACTTGTAACGCCCAAAGATTTCAAGAAAAGAAGGCAGAATAAAGTTCTTGTGTGAAGAGAGCTTCTCGCGCAAGAACCTCATGCGAGAAGTTGGACCTGGGTATAAATAGCTGAGAACTCCTAGTTTGACCCCATATTAGAGCGAGAAGTGCTGCTGATAGAGAGAGAAAACAGTTGCGTAAAGAAACGAAGTGTGTAAGGTATGCAACTAGTGTAGTAACTCGTGTTATGTACTAAGAAACGATTATTGATGAATATAACGCATGGTTATGTAGTTTTGTTTGGCAAAGCCTTCAGGAAGGTTGTGTTTGTGCTAGAACTTCAAGAGGTGAGTTTCTAGCCCCTTTTTATTCAAGTTTTTACGTTTTGGGGCTACTATGCATACTAAATCGCTTGTTAATGCTTGTTTATGATTAAGATGATGTTGATTATGATGTTAAGCATGTTAGAATAGCCTTAGACACGATAAGTTAAGTTTGGGCAGGAAACCCGTAGTTTTCGCATGAGCAGTTAGGCTGTACGGTATGAAATTTGAATCTGGGAAGTTCTCACGTGAAAGGAGATAGTTCTCGCGCGATAGGAAGTTCTCGCACAATAGGAAGTTCTTGCATGATAGTATGTTCTTGCGCGAAATGTATGTTTTCACGTGACTAAGATGATTTGATGTGCAGGATTTGAATGTGGTAAGGTTCTCGCACGAGAGAATAGTTCTCGTGCGAGATGATGATGATGTATGGCTAAGTTTTCGCATGACCCACTAATGTTTGTGTTATGTTATGTTTACGCGCTAAACGGTTTTCAAAACGATATGTCTTATGATATGAATTTGCTTGGTATGTTATGTATATGTAAGTAAAGTATTACGTAATGAAAGTGAAAGTTAAAATTGATGAAAAGTGGAACGTAATGAACAAGTGAAAGTCTTGCAAGCAAAATGAATGAAGGTGAATAACCATGTTGTTTTTAGCTCAACTGAAGTGCGGCTTAGCTAGCCCATGAGGATGCGCTTCAGGGGTCCAATCCTCAAGATTGACCAAATGCGATGGGGTCACTGTCGCTTTACCCCGCTACTGTGTCAGCTTCGTGCACAATGTTTGGGGGTTTATTTATAAGCCTCGGCATAGTACCTGCTTCGTGCACAATGTTAGGGGTTTATCATATGGCAGGACGTATATGAATGTGAAAGATGTTAATGAATGAATGTACGAAAACGAACGATGATGAACGATGATGAAAGATAATAATAATTATTAATAAGATGTATGTATGATGTATGATCATGTATAAAAGTAAACGAACTGTTTTAGCGAAAAGTAAAGTATTTTATTATAAAACTAGAACTCACTCAGCGTCGCTGACTTTTTGTATGCATAATAGTTGGCAGGTAATGGTTGACGCTGAGGAGGGCAAGCATGGATGCATAAGCTACTGGGCAAAGTTCAAGTCTGACATCCATAATTTCCGGGATAGTTATTGTATTGATACAATTTTTTAGATGTAAATGAAACGATACGATGTTTTGATACGATTTTAAATTATTAATGAAACGATATATTTCCGCTGCAAAATGATGTGTCTTAAATGTTTTATGCTACGACTGTCCAACTATAAGCGTCCCGGGAACGGTGTCTTACAATATATGAATATTTATAAAAATCGAAAGGATACATGTTCAAATACTAAAATACTAGTTTATAAACTTGTGCATTACATGGGTTAAATAAAAATATTAAATCAATAGTTAGTAATTAAAAATATTTTTAAACAATATTGTTGTAGAAAAAATTCTTTGTATTAGAAAATTTCCTATTTTTAAAAAATTACCTTTTTAATAAAAAGAAACATGTTTTTGATCTATTAAAAATTATATTTTATGATTTAAAAATAATATAAATAATATCGTTAGTATTTAATATCATAATTAAATAGTTGACTTACTATACTAGTGACATGTGTCAAAACAAGTATGACAACATGACAATTGATGATTTCAAAAATTGAAGTTCACTATTTAATTTTATAGACATATTAATCATACAATAGTCATCTTACAAGGTATCTCCATGAAAATAAATAAAAATCCAACAAGATTTAATGAAAAACTAGTTTTTGTCCCTCCGTGCTATCCGCCGGTCAGGCAATTTTTCCACACTCAATGCTGCCTTATTTTGGTTGTCATTGAGCCAGATCGTTGGAAATCATAAAAACAAATTCTTGCGGTGCAACTCTAAAATAGTAAACTTTTATGGTCAAACTCTAAATACGTGTCGAGAGGCAAGTCGCTTTTCCCACACGTAATGCCGCGTACTTCAATTGTTTACTGTCCGACTCATCGGATACCATAAAATCAAAGTTTATGGTGAAACTCAAATATACTAAACTTCAGTAGGCAAACTCAAGAAAATAAACCTCACTATGAATAGCTTAGTGGTCAAAATTTGAGATCTTAAATTTTAATGGCCAAAGTCATAAAACAATACAAAACTCTAAGATCTTAAACTTTAGTCGTCAAAGCAAGAAAAACAAAAGAACGAATCGGCGGTCAAACTATAAACAATACAAAACTTTCGTGGCAAAATTCCAATAAATAAAACTTTATTGTAATAGTTTGGGGGCCAAACTCTAAATCCTAAACTTTAGTGGCTAAAGTCAAAAATATCAAAAGTTAGGGTTGAATGTGAAAACATTTAAAACTAATGTGACTAAAATTTACATGAACAAAAAATAAACTATTCACTCAATTTGTCTATTAATATTATGAAGAATGGAAGGAATAATGTTAGGGTGGGCAAAAAGAAGGAACTTAAAGCGGTTGGTTTTCCATCTTTCTATACATGTAATCTAGCAAAGGTATAAGGAGAATTTAGCAGTCAACTAAAAAACAAAAATTATTTTTTTCTAATTTGAAAATGCCCAAAACTCTACTATTCATTCATGTTCTCTATTAATTATAGTGTAATAGTGAAAATCGATGAAAGACAATAAAAATTTGAGTTGTCTGAGTTGGACCGGCTAACGTAGAGTCGGACCACGTAGCTTCGAGTTGGGCTTACTAGCTCTGATTTTGATTTAGGTTGAATGATTTCAAGTTATATGAACGAGTCATACAAAGTCACTTCAGTAAATAACCGAGTACTGGGTACTCGGCTAAGTTGGCCGAATTAACACTGCAAAGAACAATGCACAAACAAATAAAAAGAAATCAAAACTAGACAAATCATCAAAACAATGGATTACATAATCTATCAAAAAGTACAATCAGACCTTGACATGATATAAAAGCTGGGGGGTTATATGTGTGAAGTTCTTAGTTGAGGGACTTATCTTGTAAACCTTGTAATAGTTCATTAGTAACAGACGTTTGAGCTCATGCAATTGTAACACCGAAACTTTGGTCAAATAAAATGAAAAGAAAAGTATCAAGAAGAAAGCAAAAAGGAACCAAAGTGGAGGAGTGCTATGTGTAAATGGTACAAAAAAAGTCAAATCTTATAATAATAAAAGAGCATGGTAGCCCATATTATTTACCTGTTGCTGCTGTTCGACCAAAAAGGAGAAAAAGAAGCTGAAAACATTGTTTCTCTCGGTTTGTGAAGAAGAAGAAGGGCTGAAATCTTCGTAGGTATGTGTTTCATGCTAATTGGTTCGGTTTTGATGAGGTTTCCATCCTTATAACTGATTTTAAGTGCTCTTTGTGTTTGGGGTGTTTGTTTTTCCTTGTTTTAGGTGTTCGAACTCTTGCACAAGAAAGTTTGGTGGAGTTTTGCTTGTTTGCTGTAATAGGTGAGTTCTAGACCCCAATTTCTATGTGCTTAAAATTGTTTTGGGGATGAAAATGCATGTTAAAAGGATTTTGCAACTGTTTAATGTTATCCGTATGCTTATGTATGTTCACGCTTATGTTCTATGCTTGTTTTGTGTTGTGATTGTGTAGAATGTTAAGTTTATGCTTAGAACAGGTACAAATGCAGGTCTGGGATGATTCTGATTCTAAAAAATACACAACAGGTGGTCATGCGCCTAAACAGGGCCCATGCGCCTGAGATTTTGACTTAGAAATGTTTAAGTGCTGTCCATGAGCCCAAACAGGGCCCATGCGCCTGGAATATTGCCTTAGAAAAAAATTTAAATGAGGGCCTTGCGCCCAAATAGTGCCCCTGCGCCCAGAAATCTGCCTAAATATACTAAGTGTTAGTTCATGTGCCCCAATAGTGTTCATGCGCCAGCATAGTGCTCATGCACCTAGAACACTTAGAGAATTTTCTGAGATTTTGGGAAAAATAGAATTTTAGGGTTTGACCCTGGTTTGACTTGGTGTTGTTATTTATTTATTATTATGCATGTTTTGGCCTGTCTTATGTCTCTTATTATGTATTGTTATGAGGCATTATATGGTGTAATTATGCTCATAAGTATTATTATTAATCAAGTGAAAGATTAATATTAATGAAATGTGAAACATAATGAAAGAATGAAAGACTTGCAAGCAAATTGATTAGAGGTGCACGACCATGTTGTCGTTAGCTCAACTGTGTGCGGTTTAGCTAACCCGAAGGATGCACACAGGGTCAATCCTTGAGGTTGACGGGACCCTTATGGCATGCCCTGGTATTGGGTCAGGCTTTGTGCACAATGTTAGGGGTCTATTTATAGACTCCGACCTAGTACCCGCTTCGTGCATAATTAATAGGGTATTGCACATGGGTCTGGATGAAAGTGAAAGATAAGAATAAAAGTTCGTAACGTACGAATGAATGAATAATGAAGAGATAATGAAAGATAATCAAGATTATACCTTGATGTATGTATGATGAATGTCCACGTGCGAAAGTAAAGGAAATATTTTATTGAAAAGGGATATTTTCATATATAATCTTACAAGGTATTTTAAACGTTTTAAAACTAGAACTCACTCAGCAACGCTAACATTTATGCATTTTCAGTTGGCAGGTAAAAGTTGCTGAGGGTGGCACGTGAGGGAAGCTACTTGTCAGGGCAAGACTGGCATCCATTCATCTTTAATGATATTGTTGTTTTGTAATGCAATTAAACAAGGTCTTTTGTAATTCAAGAAAACAATGATGTATTGCTTAACAACAGTAATTATTAATAGAATGAAGGGTTTTTGTTAACTTAATTCAGCTGCAATATTTTATGAAATGTGTGTTATTTAATATAATAATGCTATTGATTGTCCAACTGTGAGGTCTATGGAAACGGGGCCTTACAAGTTGGTATCAGAGCTAAAGTTTAAGAGAAATAGGTAAATATTTTCAAAAAACCTAAACTTAAACTGAGAATGGGACGAATGGAGGGATGCCAGCCCGAGTAGCTACATACCATCAGGTATTTCTTTTCTTAATGTAACCAGTATTATGTGCGTGTGCTATTTGATTTATGTGCCTTTAGTAGATTTGAATACTAATGTAGTCAGGATAGGAAATGCTCGGGGGATGAAGAGTAAAGTAAGTGGCTAATCAACTGGCCACTGTAATTAGGGACTTACTATACTTGACATAAACTGAGCTATTACCTTGAATAACCATGTTGGTGTTTAAATGTTATAGTGTTTAGAGGATGGCTGGAGGAAGATCATCTAAAGCTTCTAGAGGTGGAGTATGGGTTGGTCGTGGTGGTAGACCACGGGCCGCAAAGAACAAGACGAGGATTGCAGAGACGGCTCCTGCTGAGCCTGGGATTCATCACCCGGAGGGCGGTGATGAGAGTGCCAACCTAAGAGCCTCAGTGAAAGAGGCAGTGGTTTAATAGGTTCACCAAGTCATGCAAACGATCCTACCGTCTGTAGTGACTGAAGTTATCCGGGCTGTGAGAGAAGATGAGAGGAAGGAGAAGGAGGAAGAGAGAAGGAAGGCGACTGGGAGAAGGAAGAATGATGGTGAGGAGGAGGGACTGAATGCTGGGATGGCAGTCTCCAGTGATGAAGCGGAGGAGGAAGTGTGGGAAACCGTGAAGGGATGTAGTTATGGGGCATTCCAACGATGCGAACCCCCTACTTTTGACGGCAACGGTAACGCTGCTGCTGCCCACCGCTGGGTTAGAGAAATGGAGGCAGTGTTGGATATTAGTGAGTGTAGGGAGGATCAGAAGGTGAAATTCACCACTCACTCATTCGTTGACTCGGCTTTGTATTGGTGGGACAATATTGCCCAAGCAGAGGGCAGCAGGGCCATCAGGAGGATAAGATGGGGAGATTTGAAGAAGTTGGTTGTTGGGAATTATGTCCTCATAGAGAACTAGACAAGATAGAGAGAGAGTTCTTACAGCTTGAGGCAGGAACCATGACCCACCAGCAATACACCACCAAGTTTAACGAAATGGTGAGGCTGGTGTCGGATCAGGTGACACCGGTGTTGAGGAAGATTAAGAGGTATGTGTAGGGATTGCCGGCTAATATCCACAGGCACTTGATTCTTGCCCGACCAAGCACTTTTAGGGTAGCTGTGGATTTGGCTGGGAGGCTTTATGATGAGAGAGAGGTGACGGTGGTTGAGGTGAAGAAGACAGGTGGTGGTGACAAGAACTGGAGTGGGAAAAGGTTTGGGCGTGGTGGTTTCACCCTAAACAACAAGAGGATGAGGATGGATGACCGGAGGGTGGGGTCATCAAGCTCGGGAATGAAGAAGTTCGACAAGTGTGGAAAGGAACACATCGGGGAGTGTAAATGGGGATCGAGAGTCTGCTTCAAGTATGGGAGGTTTGGTCACATGGCGAAAGATTGTGGGGTGATGAAGTGTTATAGTTGTGGTAAGGATGGCCATCTAAGCAGAGACTGCAAGAAGCCGAGGGTTGAGAGCTCGGGAGCGAAGAAGAGGACAGAGGGCGAAGGGTAGAGGGAAAGCACTAGAGCCTTCAAGATGACCCAGGAAGAGGCCAGAGTGGACCCCGACGTCGTGTCAGGTATGTTATTAGTAAACCAAACTTGTGCCTCTATGTTATTTGATTATGGTGCTAGTAGAAGTTTCATTTCTGCTGCTTTCTATGCTAAGTTGCCTGTTAGTAGTAGAAGAATTGATGAGCCATTTGATGTAGAAACTGCTATTGGCAAGTCTACCAGAATTTCTGACATGATAGACGGCTGCGACATAGAACTAGAAGGCCATAGGTTCTCTGCTAAACTATTTGTGATGCCCCTAGGCGGGTTTGATGTAGTACTAGGGATGGATTGGTTAGCAGCCTATGAGGCAAATATCGTGTGTCGTAAGAAGATGATCTGATAAATTGCACCCGATGGAAGTTCAGTGATGATTTACGGTGATCACGTCACTACGGTTCTGAAGGTGATTTCGATGGCGGTGGCAGAGAAGTACATGAAGCGAGGATGTAGTGCCTACCTGGCTTACGTAAAGGATGTGGACGCGTCAGTACCACAATTGTCCGAGGTACCAGTTGTGTGTGACTTTCCGGATGTGTTTCCAGAAGATCTACCAGGTGTGCCACCAGATCGCGAGATTGAGTTTCAGATTGATCTGATACCCGGTGCTCAACCCATTGCCAAAGCACCATATCGGTTGGCTCCGGCGAAAATGAAGGAGCTAATGGTTCAACTACAGGAGTTGATGGACAAAGGGTTCATCCGACCGAGCATCTCTCCCTGGGGTGCTCCGGTATTGTTTGTTAAGAAGAAAGACGGTAGTATGAGGATATGCATAGACTACCGAGAGCTAAACAAGTTAACAGTGAAGAATCGATATCCTTTACTAAGAATAGATGACTTGTCTGACCAGCTCCAAGGTGCCAGTTGGTTCTCACGAATAGATCTCCAATCTGGTTACCATCAATTGAAGGTTAAGGAGCAAGACATCCCTAAGACAGCTTTTCGCATGCGTTATGGACACTACGAGTTTTTCGTCATGTCCTTCGGTCTAACGAACGCGCCAGCTGCCTTTATGGATTTGATGAACCGAGTGTGTCAGCCAATGTTAGATAAATCAGTGATTGTGTTTATTGATGATATCCTGATTTATTCAAAGAGCGAAAAAGAATATGTCGGCCACATACGTGAAGTGTTGGAGACACTTAGAAGGGAGAAGCTATATGCTAAGTTCTCTAAGTGTGCTTTTTGGTTATGTGAAGTTTAATTTTTGGGTCACGTGATGAATTCTGAAGGAATCATGGTGGACCCAGGAAAGGTTGAGGCGGTGATGCAATGGAAGTCTCCAAAGACGCCATCCGAGATTCGAAGTTTCTTGGGATTAGCGGGCTACTATAGGAGGTTCATTTAAGATTTTTCCAAGATAGCCTCACCTTTGACTAAATTGACTCGCAAGGAGGTATAGTTTGTGTGGGGACGGGAATAGGAGGATGCTTTTGAGGAGTTAAAGGCAAGATTAACTCAAGCTCCTGTTTTGACATTACCCGAAGGGAGTGAAGACTTAGTGGTGTATTCGGATGCCTCCTATTTGGGACTGGGTTATGTGTTAATTTAACGTGGGAGAGTAATAGCCTACGCATCTTGACAGTTGAAAACTCATGAGATCAATTACCCCACGCATGATTTGGAGCTCGCGGTAGTGGTCTTTGCCTTAAAGATTTGGAGGCACTACCTGTATGGGATGAAGTGCATAATCTTCACGGACCACAAAAGCTTGAAGTATTTCTTCGAGCAAAAGGATCTCAACATGAGGCAAAGGAGGTGGTTAGAGCTGATCAAGGATTATGATTGTGAAATCCATTACCACCAGGGCAAAGCCAATGTAGTGGTTGATGCCCTCAGCTGAAAAAAGAGACCCGAGCCAATCCGGGTGAAAGCTTACCAATTGGTGATAACCTCAGACGTGATGACACAGATCAAATAATTTCAGGATGAGACATTGAAAGAAGATCGCCTTAACTCTAAAAGGATGAGAGGTCTAGTCACGGAGTTGGGGGAAAATACCCATGGAGTTAGAACCCGCTTCGGGTGGATGTGGATCCCCTGTTATGGAGACCTACGGGGGTGGATTATGGATGAAGCTCATAAGACTCGATACTCCATTCATCCTGGTGCTACCAAGATGTATCAAGATATGAAGAAAGATTACTGGTGGCCGGGAATGAAGCGCGATGTAGTGGAGTATGTGAGTAAGTGCCTTACTTGCTTGCAAGTGAAGGCAGAGCATCAAAAGCCATACAGGAAGATCCAACCGTTGGATATACCCGAGTGGAAGTGGGAGCACATCACCATGGACTTCATAACGAAGTTACCCCGTACGTCAAGGGGGTATGACGCCATATGGGTGATAGTTGATCGTCTGACAAAGAGTGCTCACTTCCTACCGATCCGCGAGACGTATTCATCCGAGAGACTGGCGGATCTGTTCATTAAAGAGATTGTGGCTCGTCATGGTGTGCCGGTGTCTATCGTGTCGGACCGTGACACCCGGTTCACATTGAAGTTTTGGAAAATATTCCATGATGCGATGGGGATGAGGCTACACATCAGCACAGCTTACCATCCTTAGACAGATGGTCAGTCTGAAAGGATGATTCAGATGCTCGATGATATGCTTCGAGCATGCGTGATTGACTTTGGAGGAAGTTGGGATGAACACCTACCGTTAGCGGAGTTCTCATACAATAACAGTTATCATGCCAACATTGGTATGCCACCATATGAGATGCTATATGGTAGAAGGTGTAGAATGCCCGTGTGTTGGGGAGACATCGGGCAGAAAGAGTTAGGAAGTATCGAGGTGATCGAGGCTACGACTGAAAAGTTGGAAAAGATCAAAGCCTTTATGAAGGCAGTGAAAGATAGACAAAAGTCGTATGCCGACAAAAGGCGTAGACCGATTGAATTCAACATAGGTGATAGAGTCATGTTGAAGGTCTCACCTTGGAAGGGGAACATCCGGTGCAGGAAAAGGGGTAAACTGAGCCCAAGGTACATAGGGCCTTTCCGAATCATCGCACGAGTAGGAGAGGTGGCCTATTGCTTAGATTTGCCTGATGAGTTAAGTGGAATTCATCCAACCTTCCATGTATCTCATCTGAGAAAATGTTTAGCCGATGAAGACAAGGTTGTACCACTGGAAGTTATCAAAGTGGATGAACGGCTTAATTATGTAGAGCAACTGGTGGCAATCATCGACCGGAAGGAGAAGAGATTGAAAAATAAAGTGGTTCCACTTGTGCGGGTGCAGTGGAAACACCGAAAGGGTTCTGAGTCTACGTGGGAGACAGAGGAAGAAATGAGACAGTATTACCCATAGTTATTCGAAGAGTGACAGGTTTTGGGGACGAAACCTCTTTAAGGGGGGTAGACTTGTAACACCTGAAACTTCGGTCAAATAAAAGGAAAAGAAAAGTATCAAGAAAACAGCAAAAAGGAACCAAAGTGGAGGGGTGCTATGTGTAAATGATACAAAAAAAGTCAAATCTTATAATAATAAAAGAGCATGGTCGCCCATATTGTTTACCTGCTGCTGCTGTTCGACCAAAAAGGAGAAAAAGAAGCTGAAAACCTTGTTTCTCTCGGTTTGTGAAGAAGAAGAAGAAGTGCTGAAATCTTCGTAGGTATGTGTTTCATGCTAATTGGTTTGGTTTTGATGAGGTTTCCATCCTTATAACCGATTTTAAGTGCTCTTTGTGTTTAGGGTGTTTGTTTTTACTTGTTTTAGGTGTTCGAACTCTTGCACAAGCAAGTTTGGTGGAGTTTTGCTTGTTTGCTGCAATAGGTGAGTTCTAGACCCTGATTTCTATGTGCTTAAAACTGTTTTGGGGCTAAAAATGCATGTTAAAAGGATTTTGCAACTGTTTAATGTTATCCGTATGCTTATGTATGTTCACGCTTATGTTCTACGCTTGTTTTGTGTTGTGGTTGTGTAGAATGTTAAGTTTATGCTTAGAACAGGTACAAATGCAGGTCTGGGATGATTCTGATTCTGAAAAATGCACAACAGGTGGTCATGCACCTAAACAGGGCCCATGCGCCTGCGATTTCGACTTAGAAATGTTTAAGTGCTGGGCATGCGCCCAAACAGGGCCCATGCGCCTGGAATATTGCCATAGAAAAAAAATTAAGTGAGGGCCATGCGCCCAAATAGTGCCCCTGCGCCCAGAAATCTGCATAAATATACTAAGTGTTAGTTCATGCGCCCCAATAGTGTTCATGCACCTGCATAGTGCTCATGCGCTTAGAACACTTAGAAAATTTTCTGAGATTTTGGGAAAAATAGAATTTTAGGGTTTGACCCTGGTTTGACTTGGTGTTGTTATTTATTTATTTTTATGCATGTTTTGGCCTGTCTTATGTTCCTTATTATGTATTGTTATGAGGCATTATGTGGTGTGATTATGCTCATAAGTATTATTATTAATCAAGTGAAAGATTAATATTAATGAAAAGTGGAACATAATGAAAGAATGAAAGACTTGCAAGCAAATTGATTAGAGGAGCACGACCATGTTGTCGTTAGCTCAACTGTGTGCGGTTTAGCTAACCCGAAGGATGCACACAGGGTCAATCGTTGAGGTTGACAGGACCCTTGTGGCGTGCCTTGGTACTGGGTCAGGCTTCGTGCACAATGTTAGGGGTTTATTTATAGACTCCGACCCAGTACCCGCTTCGTGCACAATGATTAGGGTATTGCACATAGGTCTGGATGAAAGTGAAAGATAAGAATAAAAGTTCATAACGTACGAATGAACGAATAATGAAGAGATAATGAAAGATAATCAAGATTATACCTTGATGTATGTATGATGAATGTTCACGCGCGAAAGTAAAGGAAATATTTTATTGAAAAGGGATATTTTCATATATAATCTTACAAGGTATTTTAAACGTTTTAAAACTAGAACTCACTCAGCAACGCTGACTTTTATGCATTTTCAGTTGGCAGGTAAAAGTTACTGAGGGTGGCACGCGGGGGAAGCTACTCGTCAGGGCAAGACTGGCATCCATTCATCTTTAATGATATTGTTGTTTTTTAATGCAATTAAACAAGGTCTTTTGTCATTCAAGAAAACAATGATGTATTGCTTAACAATAGTAATTATTAATAGAATGAAGGGTTTTTTTTAACTTAATTCTGTTGCAATATTTTATGAAATGTGTGTTGTTTAATATAATAATGCTATGATTGTCCAACTGTGAGGTCTTCGGGAATGGGGCCTTACAGCAATGAAATTAGGAATCCTCTTCCCTCTCTTTAAAAACTCCTTCTCTCATCTGTTTGTACTGCATCAGTGGTATCAGAGCCTCTAATTCTCGGAGCTCTACTAAACTTATCCATGGAGAGAAACACCAAGAACCAAGAAGTTGATAAGGTGCTGATGGAACAGGAGCGATCTTTCATAGAATTGAAGGCATCAACAGCGGTGACCAATTTTTCAATCATGGATAACAACAACTATATAGCAGAATTACGTACGATTGTGGAGCAATTTATCAACAACCATAGGGAATTTCCAGCAAATGAAGTTGCACACATGGTGGACCGTATTCCAAAAGAGAAGGACAAGTCAACTTGATTCGGAAAATTTAAGTTTCCAAAGTTCAATTGAAAGGATGTTAATGGTTGGTTGTACAGATGTGAGCATTCTTCACGATGGATGAGACGCCAAAGACATGAAATTAAGGTATGTGATTATCCATCTTCAAGGGAGATGCTGTGGAATGGCATCAGTCGTTCATGCGGTCAAGAGGCGCTATAATTACAGAGTTACAATGGATGGAATATGTGCAAGTAATCTCCAATCATTTTTCAAAAACTTTGTATGAAGATCCAATGCAATAGATTGCACTGTTACAGCAAATTGGTGATGTAGAAGGTGAGAATAAAGAATATTTGTGTTCTTTTTCAGAGGCTGACTCAATCCTCGACTATCCGTGAATGCTCTAATAGGTAGCCATTCTTTTGCAACAATGCAAGTTCAAGCTTCCATGGGTAATAGGCAATTACATATCCTAATTGATTTGGGTTCAACCCATAATTTCATTGATTCTAAGCTTGCTAAGAAGCTACAAAATGTTGTTCAAGACATTAAACCACTTAAAGTCAGCATATCCAATGGGAAACAATTGTCTTGTATGCAAGTTTGTCCTAAATTTCAATGGTGTATGTAGGGTAAGTGGTTTACCAATGAGGTGCTCTTAATTCCCCTTGAGAACTATGATATCATTTTAGGTGTACAACTGTTGTTACCTTTTAAGTGATATCCTATGGAATTTCAGTAACATGACTATGAAATTCATGTTGGATGATAATCCTTTTAAACTCAAAGGCGCTTCATTAAGGCCTTTGGTGTTATTTCTAGATCCCTTCATGACTTGTTAAAACAAAATTTCTTTACTTAGAATATGTTGGCTCAGGAGGCATTTAACAAATCAAAGGTGAAGCTTACTTTAGCCCTAATCTTGGCTCTGTCGGATTTTTCTAGACCTTTCATAGTAGAGATCGATGCTTCTAATGGTGGGTTGGATGTTGTTTTAATGCAAGAGCAACATCCAATCTCATTCATCAGCAAATCTTTGTCTTCCACAAACTCTATATGTGTACGAGAAAGAGTTACTAACCATTTTAATGGTCATTAAGCACTAGCATTACTACCTTATTGCTGGGCATTTCATCAACTTGAAAGATTAACAAATTCTAAAGTACTTACTGGGGCAGAAGGTTACCACTCTTCTTCAACACACGTGGCTTGCTAAGTTGATGAACTATGACTATGAAATTGTTTACAAAATAAGGCTGTTGATGCCTTATCTCGAGTGCAGGGAACTACTATTTTTACTTTGCATATCTTGACCTTAAAACCCCTTTTGTTACAATGAGTTGTTTCGAGTTAGCATGTGCATGAGCCTGTTATGCACATTATTCATTCTTTGGTTGGGGGCTTGCCCATTAAGCACTAACTTGGGATGGATCCTTATTGTAAAGGAAGGTTAAGTTGGTTGTTATGACTGATCACCAATTGCATCTTTACATAATCTCTTATTTCCATTCATCACCTATGGGTGGCCATTTTGAGGTTCCTATGAAAACTCAACAGGCGTGGGCTATGTTTTATTGGAAAAGTATTACTAAGCTGGTTCATTATTGGGTTAGGCAGTGTGACTTGCCAGCATGTCAAATCAAAGAATGTGGCTTCTCCAGGGTTGTTGCAACCTCTCCCATTCCTCATGTTGTTTTTGATGAATTGACTATGGATTTAATTGAGGTATTACTTGTTTCTTATGGTAAAGATATGATTTTTATGGTTGTTGATAGGATGACCAAATATTATCATCTGGTGGCTTTAAGGCATCCTTTCATACCAAAAATAGTTGCTCAAGTTTTCATGAATTATGTCTATAAGTTACAAGGTTGTCCTTCATCCATTGTTTTAGATCGTGATCCCATTTACGTGAGCCATTTTTGGTAGGACTTTATGACTTTATTAGGGATATAACTTAAGCTCTTTACTACCTTCCACCCTTAAACTGATGGGCAGACTAAAGTGGTGAACCATTGCATTAAGAGCTATTTAAGTTGTATGGTAATGGATTGGCCAAATTCTTGGGTCAAGTGGTTATCTCTAGCTTAGTGGTGGTACAACACTTCATTCCCCACTTCTATTCAAATGAAACCTTTCCATGCGTTCTATGGCTATGATCCTCCCCTGCACTTACCGTATGTTCCACATGATTCGGCTGATTTTTCTGTTGATTCTACTATAAAAAGTCATGAAACTACTATTCAGATTCTTTGCCAATCCTTGTTGAAGGCTCGGAATCATATGAAATAACAGTTAGATAAGCATCATTCTGAATGTTCTTTTGCAGTAAGAGATTGGGTTACTTGCGTTAATAACTTATATGTAGAATTTCATGCACATTTACAAGCATTCCAAACTTACTCCAAATACTTTGGACCCTTCTTAGTTTTGGAAAAGGTGAGTCAAGTTTCATGACGGTTTCATTTACCAACTGATTTCCAACTTCATTATAACACCCTAGTTTTGATAAAACCTAGTTAAAGTAAAGAAAAAAGAGATGGTGGAAAGATGTGAAAGAATACAGGGGCTAAAGATGAACAAATGGAAGTTTCACACCCTAAAACCCCCTATAAATAGAAAGGGAGCTATCCCATGCATGGTCTCGCAAACCTAGCATCTTAAAGATAGAAAGCTACACTTTTAGAGAGAGAAAATAAAATATTGAAGTAAAGGTACTAACTTTTATGTATGAAATGATAGATCTAGGCCAGATCCATGTTATTTGGGTGATATACACTATTATTATAGATAAAGTTGACACCTTTACATGTGTTATGTGTAGATCTCGGTCGTTACCTCTTGGGTTAGGGTTTCATCATGTTCTACAAGCAAAGGTGAGTTCTAGATCTCCACTTTTACGTGTTTTAATAAATTTTAGGGCTAGTATGCATACAATGAAAGTTTTGTTAAAGGTTAAAGGATTTGAAATATGAAAGATATCATTTTTAAATGTGTTACAAAAGTTGATAGGGTGAACAGTGGGTGCATGAACCCTAACGGTATGCATGGAAATGAAATGGTAAAATGTATAGGCTAATGAGAATGCTTCATGAACACCCGTATTTGTAGAATGGTTACCCGCATTTATACTATGTGTACATATACGAATGAGTATAGTTACTTGCATAAATAAGTAAAATTACCCTCATTCACTTGGCTACTACAGGTAAGTATAGTGAATGCGAATGAACACTTAGTTCATCCACATTTGTTAGTTATTCAGCCGCATTAACCATCACTCGTATTTGATCTTTATTCTACCCAAGTAACCAAACATGGATGAACATGTAGTCTACCCGCATTGGCTAGTAATGTTACCTACATTGATAGTTGCCCAGCATTAGCACTTAAAAAGGTTGTGTGATTGAATGCGGATGAACAAGTAGTTCACCCGCATTAGCCTGTTATCGTAATCTGCATTCGTCTTGTTCACCTGTATTGGTCTAGTTTAACCGCATCGATCTTAGCCATCCACATGTCCCTTGTTACTGTTACTCGCATTTGTCATGTTCTAATCCATGTTGGTATAGCTTGTATATAATTCCTTATACTTGATAGAGAATGATGATAGACTTTAAAATGATGTAAAGTGTGTATTATTGATGAATCACCCTTACTTTATAGAACTTTAGACACCTATTATCTATGGAAATTTTATGATGATTTGTTATGTATGATAGTTATAAAATATAACCATGGTTATGATAAAGTATGAATGATTGATTACCATTATGGTAAAGATATAAAGAAATAAATAAATAAATAAAGATAACAGTAATTAAAGAAAGTAAATGGGCCCAATGTATAGAAAGTCTTGCAAGCACTGATAGGAGTTTGCATACGTTACATTCTCACCTGATAGGAGCTTTGCCTTATGCAGGTTTACCCCGATAGGAGTTATACCTTATGTATGTTCAACCTTATAGGGACTTAGTACTTGTACTAGCTCAAAGATAATGTGAAAAGATAAAGATAAAGTAAATGATAGAGTATAGTATAAAGTATGAATACCTATGAAAGTATGAAAGATGATAAAGATGCTAAATATATAATTCATTATAGAATTAAAGTAAAGGTTTTCAAACATGACTAATATGCTAAAGAATTCTTTAAAGTTTCAAAATTAGAAGTCACTCAGCAACGCTGTCTTTTGTATGTATTTTAGCTTGACAAGTAAACGAGGCATGGAATAAAGAATGATAGCTTGGCACGAATGCGGAGTTACCTGGCTGTGTTCAAGACTGCATTCTAATAGTTGGATAGTTATGTTAGGGATGAATGGACTTGATGTTAGACAATATTTTATGTATTGATAGTTTTAATTTCGCTGGTCTATTAATGCTTGTTTAAAGTCTAAGAATTATGTCTACCTAATGTTTAAAATCCAACTGTGAGATTGTCTTAAAACAGGGCTTTACATTCATTCTACCTTTCACGTGTCTCTGTTGAAGAAGGCTTCAGGTCCTCCTTTTAAAATTACCTATGTCCCTTCTGATTCTCATTTTCATTCAACTCCATATGCTTTTTTGGATCATCGGGTGGTTAAGCGATAATCGTGCAGCTTTGCAAGTTTGGTGCAATGGGTTAACTCGTCTCCAGCTGATGCTACCTGGGAGTTTTTAGCTGATATGCAACTCTGTTTCCTAATTTTCCTTCTTGGGGGCAAGAAGCAGCTTAACGGGGGGGGGGGGGGGGGGGGGGGTATTGATATGATATAAAAGATTAGGGAGGGTTCATATGTGTCAAGTTGTTAGTTGAGGGACTTATCTTGTAAACCTTAATAGTTTGTTAGTCGTTAAAGGGCCTTTGTAACCAACGTTTGAGCTCATGCAATGAAATCAGAATTCCTCTCCTCTCTCCCTCTCTAGAAACATCTTCTCTCTTCTGTTTCTATTGCATTAGACCTACAAGAGTTATAATGATTTAATACTGAAAACCTAAACTCATAACAATGAAGATGAATAAGAGAAAGTGTATGAACACAAAAAAAAAAAAAAAAAAAAAAAAAAAAAAAAAAAAAAAGAATGTGTATGATGCCTAACTGCATCTTTTATACCCACTTAGTCCCCCTCGTTCTAGCAACAAGTTTTCATTCCTAATCTTCCAACTCTCAACAAGGCCCATGAAGTTTCAAGTTTTCTATTTAAACCTAAAGCTTCGAAAAAAAATAAATAACCAAAACATAATACTTATTAACTAACAACTCTCAACAACATTCCCCCTCAATTTAACAAACAAACATGTCACAAAAGCAGCTTGTTCAAATTGTATCTTTAGGAGATCGTGGCTCATCAGCAGAAACTTCATTGTTTCTTGCCACAATAGCAGCTTGTTCAAATTCACTTAGGACCTAGTCATCACTTACATTACCTTCAACCACCAACTCATTATCATCAAAATCATTACTTACTATAGAGATTTTGAAAATATTCATAAACAAAATTTTTAAAAATGTTTCAAACATTTAAACATGTTTCGCACCTATATTCATTCTCAGATAAATTATAATGTTTAAAAGGAAATACTTCATAAAAATTTGCATCCATAGAAAAATGATGATCAGGACTTCATAACTTGTAACATTCTTTTATATTAGAATAACCACCTTGAACATATTTTTTAGCATGACTCTAATGTGTGAACAGATATATATTCTCATAAATTTAGTTGTAAAAGGGAATAATCACCGATTAAACCTTAGACAATCGGCAAGTGTATAGAATGTGATATAGTATAGGTAAGATCGGATATCAAATCCATGAACACTTTGAACAACACTCGATAATAAACTTTTATCAACTTCTAATCTAATAAACAAAGCAATGTTTTTATTTTAACTACATAACGAAACAAATAAAGAAACTAAAAGTAGAAACTGAATATAGACAAAGAACTAATCAGAAAAAAACTAATATGAAGAAAATAAAGTATGAAAAGACGACTACCTAGGCCAGGAATCCTATTAATGATTCGATTATTCTCGATATTACTAATCAAACGGGACCAAATCTAAAAATATAACTAACTCGGGAAATACTCTAGATTTTCTTTCGAACTCACTAACTCACCTAAACAATTCCTAAGGGTGGTGTAAAGCTCACCGGGATAACAGGTTGGATTACCTTCCGATCTCATCAAACTAAAGAATACTAAGGTACTCTAATATTGTTTCACATCCCGGTCTCAATTACGAGGTAAGGGGTAATTCTAGGTGTGAATCGAGTCGGGTAGCGTTACTGGTTAGCAGGTTGGTGGGTCGAAATATCAAACCCGAACTTGACCCATATTTTTATTCGGGTCAAAAACATCAACCCTAACATGAACCTATTTCTTTAAATATCAAAATAATCAATGGTAAAAGTATTACTTTAAAATTGGATATAATGAGATGTAAGATGTTATGGTTTCAAGTTTAAAATATACATTTTTTGTAATAAACATTTTTTTTGAAAAACTTTAAAGTAAGATTCGAAACTTAAGTTTTGAATTAAACTTCTAAACCGAGAAAAAGACCTAAAAATAATATAGTAACGCAAAAATAAAAGACCTATAAAATATTTTTAAGGCATATATTATTAAAACAGGTTAACAGGTCAACCTGTATTCAAGTGGGTCAACCCGAACCCGACTTGATTTTTAAACGGGTTGTCTTTCCCAAGCCAAAACCTATTTTCTTCGTGTCGGGTTCGATTTTGTATCAAGAATTGCGACCACTAAGTAATTCTATAATTTAAGACTCAAAATTACAAGAGTCAAAATCAAATAGGTAAAGTTAATTTACTCCTGTGCAATCCTTATCTAATCAAACAATGAACAATAGAAACTTGACAATCTATCACCTCTTTGGCTCAAGATCAGTAGGACCCTGATGTAGATAAACTCATATGCCTATTCCTATCATTAACTATACAAGATGATCACAAACAAAAAGTTAGCAACCTAATATGCATATCTACTCGAATAATAGAAAAATAAAAAGATTGAGAGAGCAAAAGGAACAAGCATGCAACTTTATCATAGAATTAATCTTTAAACACATCAAAGATCATGACTAAATAAAAGTTATGAACAACGTAAATCCATATTCTTAAACAAATCAAATAGAATAAAAAAAAAAACATGCATATTCAACTATAGCCTAGATAGTTCTATAAGTTTAACGTCTAGAAACAAACACAAACAATAAAAACAGTAGGCATGATGATTACAAAGTATGAAACTAAATCAACAAATCAAGAAAATCTAAATTGAATGATCATAAACCGAATATTGGTAATGTTTAAGATACGTAACTCGGTGATCTTAGATGCCTAAAGTCAAAGGATGTTACAAACACCCGTGAAAATGGCTTAAGTAGATGAATTTAGGGTTTCTAGCTCGATATGTCGGTGGTGATGGCGGTATGCCAAGCATCTCCTGCCATGCGATCAAAGTCAACTTATTAAAGTGTGTGATAGATATGTGTTGGTAGCGAACCGCTAAGCTACTTGGTGGCAGTCCGTTATGAGTCTTCTAACAAAAAGGAATCATGTGTGATCTACTGATCTTGGTCTACCAACTAATAAAGCAGCGAACCACTATGGGCTTCTTGGCGGTCCATTACCAATCTTCCTTTCTCGTCTAGAGTCAGTTTTTCACATCAAAAACTTCTGATTTTCCTCAATATCTACAAATTTAACAAATAAATGCCAGAATCTCGTGTACTTGGGCTCTCAAACTTAAAACAATCTTATAATCGTTGAGACCTACCATCAACAAGTATCATGTTAATCAAATAGGTATGTGTAAACACATACTCAGACTAGTACCCAAGGGGAATTCCCATGTTTGATTCACAAAATTCTCAGAAATTGAAATTAAAATTTAAAATTTTTCCATTTAAAATCTTGTTTGTTTGGTCAATGAATGGAATTTGAATTGGAAATTTCTCATATTCATTGGAATTCATATTTCTTCAACTTACCCATGGAATGTTTAACATTCCAATAGAATGTTTAACATTCCAATGGAATGTTTAAAATTAACATTCTAATTCTACTTAAAATTGACCAACCAAACACTTAACAATTTTAATAATATTCCAATTTCAATTTCAATTCCAATTCCATTTTCAATTCCAATTCCTTTACAAAACATTCTGCAAACCAAACGACCCCTAATATCCTAACATCTTTTAAAAGATATATATGCTGTCTTTTTGTGATACCATTCTGTTACGGGGTATAAGTGTTAGATGTTTGATGACACAATAATATCTAAACTTAAAATTTATACATTTAATTGCTTAAAAGTTCAATACCATAATCAACTCTAATTTTTTTAATGATTTTTAACTAAAGCAACAAAGTTTTTTATATATTGGCAAACATTTCTTTTTCCAGCTTGAACAAGTAGATCCAAACCATCTAAGAGTAATCATTAACTATTGTAAAAAAAATACTTGAAACCTTCTTTACTTAGGCATTTTATGAGGACCACCCATCACATCTAGATAACCATGTATCCTAACCTCTAATCACTTATATAAAAAAGGAAACTCCATGTTGCCTACCCCTATAACACACATCACAAGGTACAAATTACTTAGACATATTTACACTGAAGCATGACCTAAACGAGTATTCGTTTATTCCCTACATTAAAACGTTAAAACAAACCTTCACATGATTATAAACATCTTTTATGAAATACAAGACATCAAGTTGAATACCCATCATGATCACCAACACTCTCTTTGACTTTAAATCTTGAATGTAACATTTATTTTTATCAAATGAAATCGTTACTTTATTATCCTTAGCAAATCTATATAGATACATTAGATTCACACAGTAATGTCGAACAACAAAACACACTAGAGATAATAACTTGTCATTAAGTTCTCCATTTCTAATCTCTATCTCTATTGCATTAGCTCCATTTGGATGTCCTACTTTAAGATTAAATTCATGGACATCAATCATTAACTTAATTATTTTCTGAATTTACAACACGTTGATTTGCACGTGAATCAACTATCCATCAAGACTAACTACTGAATCTAACACACTTGAACATGGAAACATATTTAGATCAAAACTACAAGGCTTAACATAATTCAAAGAATTGACTCCCATATTTGTATTATGGTGATCCATGCTAGGTTTAGCAGTTACTAAAATAATTTTGAAATTTGTTTACTAGTCATATGTAAAGTTGAAGAAGAATTTATGATAGAAACCAAAGAAGTTTCTTTTGAAACATAATTATTTGTTGTTTATGATTTAGAGTTCTGATTTAAAAACTAACTTTAATTTAAAACTAGAAATAAATCTAATTAATTCATAACATATGTATGTGATATGCCTGAACTTGTTGAAATGAGTACATTTTAAATTATAGAAGGATTTTTGTTTTACTTTTTTTGTTCTTAAAATATTGATTTGACTTTGTAACAACAAAGATGAACGAGAGAGAAAGAGTAGACAACGAATGCTTTTAGAAACATACTTGCAAGGATAAAAATGATTCATACCCTAAAACCCTAACATGTAACATGAATGAACAACAGAAACAGAAACGAAGATTGCGTCTGAAACCCTAATTCGCTCAACTACATTTTTTTATACTCCAAAGTTACACTTAGTCCTCTTAGTATTCCAGCAATAATCCATCTTTCAACCAGAATAGCCCCTCAAATATCAAATTATCAACTTAAACCTGAAAACTTAATACAACAAAGATAAATAACAAAAACATAGTGTTTGCTTATGAATTGTTTGTTTTCAAAAAAGACCTAAATCCTAACAATTTTAAACACATACATTGGATTTGAAGAATGAGTTGGGTTTAAAATTCAGATGAGTTGGGTTTAAAACTCAGTATCTGCTTCGTTACATGATATTATGAAGTTCATATTCATAGTGATTTTTAAGTAGAAGCCAAAAGTCACTTTTGAAAAACAAAACAACAAAAGAACATAAATATTCAAAGAAAATCATATTAAAACAAAAGCAACTCATTTCACAATTTTATGTAACATAATCCTTTATATTCTACTCATGACCTAGCTAATTTGTTCTTGTAAGAAAACTTTAGCAAATCATCGAGTATTCTAAGTTTCTAACCTACCACAGACCTTATCGTGTTGGGTTATCACTAACATTTCTTCTTGTTTTACGATATTGCAATATCATAAATAAGGTTATAATGTCTCCGGCTTAATGACCAATGAGCACTTTGGTGTTCTCAGTTTCGTATGGTGCCTTTAGTGATCTGATCATGTTCGCAGCTTGGAGGTTGACACGTTTTATTTAGCTTGACAGATGTGTATGAATGTATGATGTAACTACCCATATATCCAATTGAATGCTCCTGCCATCGATAACCAGTTATTAACTTGACTGAATCCATATTGAGGATCCGTTAGTGAATCTTGTGATTCCAGCACAATGATGACGTCAACCGGACCGGATTTTCTCGAGTGTTCCAGTGTCAAGAACCACGGTTTACCAATGGTTGTGTTTTAGTGTTAATGGACATCCATTGCAAAACCATGGTGATTATGGATAAACATGTACCAGATATGGAATTTTTAAAAAGAAAAGACTAACATGCAATATGACGAATAAATCATTAGTTTCAATAACTTAAAGACCAGATTGTTACAGAAATAAAAAGTGCTAAGGACAAAAAAGGCAAGCAATTAAAAAGTGAACTAAACCCACAGTCAGCACTTTTTAAGTCTATTTTAATTTTGTTAATTTTTTTTTGTGGGCCTTCCACATATTGGTATAATAATTCAATGTTTGTAACTATATTTAGTATTTTAAAATTTTAATAGAAATAAATTAATAAATACAAGTACATATTTCCATTTATCAACACTTATAAACCTCTAATTTCTAAGTGGTTAAATTTACCTTCATCAACTGTTTTCCTCCAAGTAGAAGGATGTTATTGGCGTTTTTCACATGTCAAAAGCTTGGCACCAGCATTAGGACCCTCACCATTGTCAAAGATGTGTGTGAGCCATCCCATGGCCTTTGCAATTTCTTCAAGTTTATAGATAACTGAATTTGCGTCACGAATATAAACATGTCCGTTGGGTCGTAATATTCGATTCATCTCGAGCATTATGGTAGAGATATTACACCTGCTCGAGTTAAATCAAAAAGTTAATCATGTGTATATCAAGTAGGATTGACAATAACATGTACAAAGATTAGAAGTGGCAATTTGAAGCATTACTTATGAGTGAATCACTTTGGGTTAGAGTTCAAAAAGATAACAAGCAGAGCAGGCCGAAAGCCCCCAAAGTCTTTTCATAATGAATATATATAGATAGAGAATGGGCAAAAAGGTGTTTGCGGGTCAACATGAGTCTGGTCCGTTTCAACCCGCACTAAAAATGATTTGTAAGCGAGTCTACAAGTTGCTAATCCATGGTCATTGCAGTTATTATAATGCTTTGTAAGTTTCAATATCTCATCAAGACAAAAATAAAATGGTTCTTGATGAATTCTCTTCTCGATTGTGAAGAGCAATGGCCTTAATTTTGGTATAATTTGAAAGCGTGATGTGGTGCTTTCGCATAGGGTCCAAATAGAGCTCCATATGTATAGAGGTGATAATTTTAACCAATCTGTTGGCTTTGACTATGTTTTATCTCTAATTGGTCAAATGGGAAATTAAAAAATTAGTTAAAAAGGTAGGACAAGCCAAAACCAGCAGAAAATGTATTTTTAAAACATAAACCTCTTATCTGAATAGTTTCTAAAATTTAGATTATTACTGAAATATTTTGTAATCATATTTTGCTACACTAATTATTTATTAGAAAAAATAAAATATGGGCAAAAACTACCAAAAGAAGTAGATGAATAATTAATCATATTGACACACTAACTATTATAGTGATCAACTTTTTCAAAAACTTCTTTGGTCAACTCAGCAGGTTCGTCGGGCAGAAATATTCTCTGTTTTGACACGCTTGACTTGTGTATTTTGCACCCTTATCCATACCCATTCCAATATTGATTCTGGAGTAATTGATGAATAATAAGAGAGAAAAAAATACTAGAAGAATTGTACGTTTTACCTTTTTTGCTCTTTGGAAAAGAGACCAGCGGCATTTAGTATGTCATAAGTTCTAGGGTATGTATCAAATGGCTCACACCTGGGAAAACATATATGATATATTGATTCAATTTAAGATGTAGCTAGTAATCAATCAAGGTTTGCAGAAACAACCAACATAGACCACATGCTTATTACAAAAATGTATTAAAAGAAACCAATATATCAAGAAAATAGTAGCTCATACCAGTCATGTACAACACCTATGAGCCCACGGTCATATATTACAGGCAAAGTATTCGTATCACTAACAGGCACAACGTTCATAACCCAACAATCGACCCCATGATCATGTAATGCTGCTGCAAATCTATCATTATAAACAAGTCGTAGATGTAAGATATCACGAAATTACAAAAAAGTAGAGTTGGTGATTTCAACCTATTTACTTATAAACAGGTAGAAGGGTAGATTTGGGCTGTGGGTCATCTCAAACATATTAAATAGAAAAAAGCTAAACAGAGGAAAAGTCGAGTTGGCCAAGGTAGAAAGTCACCCAACAGCCAACATCTATTTTAGAAGCATACAGCCTCCTAAATCTTTCTGGTAAAAAAATTAATTTATTTTGTAAAAGTATTGTATTCATAGTCATGATTAACACATTAATTATTTATAACCTTTTTAAAAGATTTACAAAAAAGTGTTTCCACGTCAACTTGACTTGGGCCATTATAAATGGCGTGTTTCAATCCAAACCTGATTTAACCCATTACCCGACCAGCCCATCTCATATTCTCGTCACCTCTACCGAAAAGAGTAGTCAGAAGTAAGTAAGATACCCTCCATATCTAGCCCTCATGTCCATAACATTTCGTACATTTAACGTTTTCCAACGGAAAACATTTACATAACTGAATGTTATTTCTTTCCAATATTTTGACTCTGCCTTGTAGATATCATATCTGGATAAGAATGCATCCATGTTTATACTCTGAAGCCTATCTGGCGGATAATGAAGGCGTGCAGGCCATGTTGTAACATTAGATCCATAACCATTTTCAGGTAACCGAGTGATGCATGCCTTTAGTGGGACATACCTAAATCATTGTAACACTAAAGGTATGATACAGCACAATCCAAAAGTAAGCAATGGTAGATCATGGTTTTTAAACTTATAGAATAGACATATTAGCTGTTACCATGAAGGTGGAGAACCACACTTGAGTTTCAAAAGACGCATTGAAAATTTGTATATCATGTTACAGAATGGAAAGAGTATACCATGACCTACCAGACATTATCAGGGTCATCATTGGCATCACATAGTGGAGGTTGTACATCTAAATTGCGTGCCAGGTAGCAGGTGTTGTTTTGAGGCTTGCGCCATATGGCGATATATCCTTCTTTTGCTATGAGTTCCCAACATATCCGGCTGGTAAGATTCTCCATTTCTGCAGTTTAGTTCATTCAGAAATTATTTTTGAAACAGGATAAAGGACAAACATTGTCTAAAAGAACATAAAATTATAACATGGAATTTTTAGATACTTCGCATAACCAATATCATGTTTAAGCAACAAATATATGTTACTTTAATTTGCAATAAACATATTTTGTAGGTTGGCTTAGTGCTGAATGATAAAATTACCTTTCCATTGTTCTTGAAGCTTATTTTCATGTTTATAAACAGGTTGGGCAGCCCAGACAAAGTATCCCCCTGCCCTTAGCATCCTGTTCACCTCCAGAAGCAAAATTCCATCTTAAACACAGACGAGAAGAAGGATAAAAGCAGATTAATAACAATAAAACTAGTAAAGGATCATAAATACACACTTGCTTCCAATACAACCTAAGAGATGTGACCTAAGGCTAAGAGAAAGAAATCACCTCAAGATCCAAGTTTAATACATCTAAACAAGGAAAGTATGAAGATATAGCGTATAAAGAAGATATATAAGCTCATACCCTCTACTCCATCGATAACTTCATTAAGAGAATGATGTACATAAAAGGGAAAAAATCATGCAACTATTTTGACTCTACTTATTGAGGTGACAAATTAGCAGTTTGAGTGCCAATTCAAAATCAATAATTTATTGTATGGGTGAAACGGGTTGGGGTGGGCTGATCAGAAACTTTTTCTGTCCAAAGTTATTGGTTTTCTTATAAATAATTACTTTTTTAAAAATGATAACATAAGCTACATTACAATAATAACCTAATTCTTTTACTATAATGACTTAAAAGATTCCATACATTAAAAATATAAACTGAACGACTTT
Organism: Flaveria sonorensis; assembly: GCA_025506505.1. NCBI lineage: Eukaryota > Viridiplantae > Streptophyta > Magnoliopsida > Asterales > Asteraceae > Flaveria > Flaveria sonorensis. Next base: position 18,392,225 of record CM046425.1, on the reverse strand, counting down.
CGAGCTAATTAACCATTTAATGCGTTTCCTTTTTCGCTTTCTTCATTGATTTTACTCGTACATAACCTGAATTGACCCATTCATAAGTAAATGGGACAAAATTGTCACCTCTAACATGTTTTATTTAGAACAATCACAAAGAAGGAAGCATACCATCATGAGTCCAATTTATTCTACATCTTGAGCAATGCACTAAATCAAATGCTTGGCTTGGATATAATAAACGATGAGTTGCAAAAACTGCCACCATGGCAGGTACACCTCGCTCCAGGGCAAACTGAATCTGATTCTCATGAACATCTTTTGGTGCTATTGATAAAGTAGTCACATTTCGGTCTAGTAAAAAGGCACCAAAACTTGCTACACCACAACCAACATCCAATGCAACTCGGACATGTTGACCAAAGTCAATATCAGGAACCATCTGTGTGCTTCGACAAAAGATGGGAGTCAAAAAGATGCATACATGGTTATATTAACTACAATGTAAAATCTTATAACCTTGGCAATCTGATCCAGGTACTGATTTGCACCATGTATGAACTGTGTTCCACCTCCTGGAAATATAAATTTGTCTTTGTTTCTTGATATCCAATTTTGGCCTCCTTTATCTTCAACCAAACGGGTATGAGGTACATTATCATACCATACCTATATTAACATCTCAGGAAATTCAGAACCAAACACAGAGAACTGAAAAACTAGGTATCCAAAGATGAAAGGCACACTCAAGTGGCTAAAGGCAAGCACAACATGCAAAAGAAAACTACGCCTGACTCGGCCCGAGACAAGAAAAAGCACACCAATTGCATGTCTCTGAGGCACCTAGGACTCACCTCACCTGAGTGCCTAGGTGAGCGGCGGGCCCCTCTTGCGCCTTTGACTACATAGCTGAAAACTGACTACATGTTTTCTGCTTACTAAACTACAGCACGCTAAACTCCTGTTGATATCAACATAGAAGCCTCTGTCTACTAACATAAAAGTAAAGAAAAACATAAATTCAAACATAAAAAATAAATATTTACTAACTAACTACACGATCTCTATTAGATCTCAACTGATTTTCCTCCAACTCTGAGTTTGATCCTTTAATGTTATCACCAAATCAAGAAACACTACCATAAACAACATAAATAAAATCTAATGGTGAAATCTATAGAAGTTCCAGTTCTGCTTAACATTGAACCAACTAAATCAAGCAACTCTAAACATAATTATGCAAGTTAATGTCAACTAGCATACCTCATCTCTACTTTGGGGCCATGGAATGTGGTTCTTGTACCTCTTGGGATTGGGCACCAAGCAATCCAATTCCTTATCATTTGACGGGCAATGCCTTTCATAATTCTCCCCCTTTTCGGTCGAATTCAACCTAGAAACCACTTCCACATTGTCCAAACAAGGTATATACTCCCTCTTACTCTCATCACAAACCCTAAATTTCCCAATTCTTCCCCAATCATGCTCCCTCTCACCTCCTTTATCCACCAAACTCTCATTAGCTGCATTCTCAAGTAAACTCGAATCGTAATCCCCAACCACAAAGTCATCCGTCATCGCACCGTTCTCGTCCACAATTCCCGTCCTCTCCACAACATTTTCCGGAGGCGGCAACGGTAGCGGTGGCGGTGGTGGTGATGGTGGTGGTGGTGAAATTGAAGTGGAATTGAACGTCGGTTGGACGGAATTGGTGGTGTTGGTGATCAAAGTGAAGGGCAGAGAGAGCTGTTGAGTGTAGGTGGTGTCGGAGGAGAAGTGTTTGACGGTGAAGAAGAGAGAGAGGGTGAGGAATGATATGGTTAAGATCTTGATGAAGGTGTTGGGGTTTGTGATGTGATCCGATGAGAAGTAGCTCGCGGTGGTTCTCATGGCGGTGACCGGCGGTGTTCCGGCGACTCGCTGTTAGTGATGGATTTCGGATGTGTGTATGGTTAAAATTTGGGTATGTGGGTGTAAAGCTGCTGTGAAATAACAAATGAGAGTAATGATTAGTGAAGTTTAATTTGTGGCCCCTAATGTTTTTAGAGTTTATATGTTGTGCACGATTTTTCATGATTATTTGCTTTTTATGTTGCTCATATATTTTTTGTATTGAGTTCTTATTTCATATAAGTGTATTTCTTATGTTATATGGTATGATTATAAATAATTATGAGTAAAGAATATGAAAAATTTACTGTTTAATTTGTATTTTTGAGAAATACTATTTAAAACCTTATAATGTTTTTAATATGTTTTAAGTGGTTGTGAGCAGAGGAGAGATAAATTAATGATAAAAATATAAAAAGTATTATTTAATTAAAAAGTAAAAAGAAAATTTAGTGATTTTTAGTGTAATTATATGGATAAGGATGGGGAATGAGTTGTGGATGCTCTTAGTTCCGTATTTTACACCAGACAAAAACAAACGATCGTTTTTCATCAAAGTAAATGACCGTTTATTCTTACTGTAAACAACTGTTTACAATTAATTGTCGGTGATGTGACTAAAGATAGTAAACGACCACATTAAAGGCCCTAAACGACTATTTGTCTGTATATATGTATATATGTTTACGACCATATGTATGATGTAAACTTTTTATATCTAGTTTATATTATATATTTTATTATAAATTTAAGAAAAGAAATTATATGTAATTTTAAATATTTATTTGTATAGTTTATTGTAGACTTTTTGTATGTACATATATTATATTATATAATTCAAAACTTTTATATGTATATATTATGTAGACTTGTTAGTTATATAGTTTATATTATATATCTTTTATTATAAAATGCAATTAATATATGTATATAACTATATAAGTTAACATATTTGATTTATATTATTGGAATAAAATAGATAAATAAATAAAAAATGACTAATTTTTTAACTTTATAATATGAATACTTAGAAATACATATAAAACTTATATAATTCATATTATATTTTATAATATAATTTTAATAATTTATATGTATATAACTATATAACTTTAAATATTTTATTTATATTATTAGAAATGAAAGAAATAAATAAATGAATAATTTTAAAACTTTATAATATGAATACTTAATAATACAAATGAGACTAATCTAATCTATACTGAAATGACTAACAGATTTAGTTTAAAGTATTTATTGATTATATCTTTGAATTCTCTCCTCATACATTCTTTCCCAAGCAGTCGCATTATTACTTTTATAAAATTCCACAACGGCGTTATGAAAGGCATTGGATATTCACCCCCCTAAGCGCATAGAGATGTAATGGCATCCATACCATGTGCAATAGTAATGAATAGGTGGTACATGAGTTCGTGCGGATCTGTCTAGAGCGGAAAATAAGTCTTATTTTCAGTGGTAGATAAGCATTGAAGAATTACATTAAACCTGTTGACGATCAAAACTCCTGTGTAAGGCATGATTATCAAGTGTTGATTAGGAGCTGGACTCGGTTGTTGTCATGATAAAGTACGTTCTGCCTCATCATATAAATCAGAAATAACAATTCTGTATAAATTAAAGTTGTTGTATAACTCGTTTAAAAGTTCATACCTCATGTTCAGCCAATATTCTTCACCGAATCCCAAGGAAAAGGAAACTGCACGAAACCCACAGTTACCATCACTCTTTACGTTCTCTATATGTGTTATGTACGATGGAAAATTTTAGGATCTATGTTAGTAAAGGGTGGTGATATAGAGACGATTGAGTTGTGTTATCTACTTATGAACAGTGTCTTGGGGGGTCTCAACCCCATAAAATCATAGCTAACAAAATCATTTGTAGTCGTGTAGGTACGACATAGGGTAGGCTCAGCAAGTGAAGCGTCTGGATTGTTTTATTTTTGAGAATTGAGTGTTGGCCTTCCACGAGTATTTTTTTGCATTGTAGGCTTGTTAACATTTATGTTGCTAGGATCCCTTATGCCTTTTATCTTTCAAACTAATTTCTTTTCATCATGGGTTTTTTTGTTTCTGGTAAGTTTCTTTTAACTTGTCAAGTTCGTCGTCACATTGAATATCTTCTTCAACTTGATTTAATGATGCCGGTGAAAAGTCAAGCATCCTCCAAAATATATCTATTGAATGTAGTGGAATGGGTTCGGCTACACTTAAATGCTATGAGATTTCACAAGCACATAGTAGACCACAACTAATACAAATATGGCAGCCACAGCTTTTGTGATTGGCTTTGAATCTAATTGACTCGTCTCAGCTCTCCAACTAATATATCAATAAAACAAATAAATTATTTTTGTGTAGATGTTTTATTTTAGTCCGGCTTTCCTCAAAGCTTGTCTTTATTTTTGTTTCCTGTAAATGGACTATATTATTTATTATTCATATAAATTTATCTAAATTTGACTTGTCGGAATTCAAATGTTTCTTTAACAAAGCATGTTGGCTCTTTATTCTGTTTGTTGTTCATTCTCCAAAATTTAGATGTTGATCAATCCATGCAGACATGAACATCTCTTTATAATTTAACAACCAGTTGACATCCGGTAATTAAATACATATGAAAAGTTAAATCAAATATGTTAGTTTCAATATATAAAATAAACAATAATTTGAATAGATTAGGTAAATATTTCGATTCTTGTTCATCAACTTTGTCTGCAATGGCATTCGATTTTTATAGTAAGCCTCAATTGTTGAAGATTGAAGTAGAAATCTCCAGTAATACATAAATTTATCCCACTCAATCCGAGACTTGAAAGATGGCCTGCAATGCTTTTTGATGTTCTCCTGTATGTGATATCAGCAAAGTAATCACGTTGCTTCTGGAAAAATAACTTAACATGCTTCTATTAGAATTTAGAGCCAACTCTCTATATGTGACTATGACACGTGATAACATATAACCATCCAGTTTCTTTCTCGGACAATTTAAAGCCCACTTGAAGTTCTCTTTTTTCTCATTTCGTATGAATGCGAAAGCAATACAAAATGTCTTGTTTGTTGAAGTTAAGCCAACAATTTAAAAAGAAGGGATGCGATACCTGTTCGTCTTGTACATGCAATAAAAAATAATCACATGCGAGAACGCACACCATACTTTTAATAAAGTGGGGCTGACAAAAAATAAATCATATAACTGATTTGACTCGTCATCTACAGTAAAATCATAGATGTATCCATCCATCTGCAAAGATTGGAGAAGTGCTTGCGTAAAGGTGCTTCCAACTTTATTTGCCTTTCATATCCTTGTTTGTGCATCATACACGTTTCAATTGTGGAGACATTTTTATCATTATTTTCTTTTAGTGCCGTAAGAATATCACGTGGCTGCATATTCTTTCTTGTAAGGTCTTCCTATCAATGCGTACTCCTCTTTTAGAGAATCTTTTTGCATAAGCATGGACCTGCAAAAATTTAAAAGGTACATCGTTCATGGTTATGTTGGTCACACACAACATGTATTTTCCAACCTCTATCTTCTACGTGATATTTTGCCATAAGTTAAAATAGACATCATGTCTTTTTTATGCCTGAATGTGTGATTGAATCTGATGTTGACTTGTATACACTACTACGATCGCGCATAAGGAATGTCTTGTTGACAAAGCCGTATACAGTCTTCTTCATTCTTTGTGTGACAATAACGTATCCAAGAATGTGTGCAGTGTTTTGCACCGAATCCATCAACTCCTCTCTTGTTTGGTACACTCAATTGTTATGAAATTGAGACATTATAGAGTTGAATATGCTAATATGAATTAAGAATGAATTAGGAATGAATTATGAATGAATTGTGAATAATTTATATAATACTAACTACCAACTTTGGTATGCTTATTCGGTTGTATTATGTGTTTAGTGGGTTGTACCCACATTTGTCTTTTTCTTAAAGTTAACTTTTTTTTATTTTAACCGACTACTTTTACATCTTTTACAATTTAACACTAATATTTTTTTTCAACTTTGATCCCACATACTTCTCATATTATACAATTTTTTTCTTTTGCCCTTCCGTCTAAATTTTGCGAGTAACACACCGCAACACGTGGGTGTGATAAAACATTTTTACCGTTATTTTTCCAGTTTAACGACCCTATCGCAACGTGCTGGTTTTAGATTGACTTACTTATTATTTTATATATTTTACATTTCGCTTACGTGGTTCAACATTTTTACGCTTACTTTTCGTTTGATTTTATTCTCTCTTTTTTTATTTCCTTTTTAATATGAGCTTTTTTGGTGTTTGTGGTCACTTGCGGTTGTGTGCCATTGGTGACACTTGATACGGTTTTACGCCCCCACTGTAATGCAGGAGGCTTAATACTAGTTATGAATAATTATGAACTGTGAATTATGAATCGTGAATTGTGAATTTATAGACATATCGACATTCACTTTATATCAAATCAGCCAAATTACGATGAATATGAAAATCCGATCAGATTTAATTCACTTGCGGATTAGAATATTACCATCCTCTCTTGTCTACCATTATTATGATAATATTATTTTTTATGTTTTAATTTTTTAATATATTTTTATTTTTATACAAAAAAAAGTAAATTATAATTTTATATAACTAAAAGAAAATTACATTATTGTACAAATAAAAACAAAATTACATTTTCATAAGTACAAAAAAATACGTTTCTATTGATACGGGCTTCAGGAGAGTCCCGATATGAATTTACTCATATTTGATTATTATGTTTAAACCTCCACCTAACTTGCGGATAATCTGCGATCATGTCTATCCGTATAACATATTCACGATCAACAAACCTGTACATAAGAACTGGTACGTTTAACCTAGCCAACTTCTTAGAGGTGAGAACTTGTAAGGACTAAGCGAAGCGAGTAACATTTGTAGCACCACAAATTTGTTCGCTCTTCTTTATCTCCATGCAACTACTAATAATTAGCAAGCATATATGCCAGGTTGCATGGCCTCATGTTAATCAAACAAAATAAAAAAACAAATCCTTCTTAGTCATTATATCACTGGTCATCCTACGTCCAGTTATAGTATGACCAATTACCCGATGAAGATATCTATATAATGGATCGTTCATTATTGTGGCTTTTGTTTTATTATTAAGCTCATACCGACCCTCACCAGTTTCTTGCCAAAACAGATCAATATTAAAATCTTCAGGAAATTGCATAGATGCATGTGAAAAATCAGATTGATGAGTCTTTTGGAATGTGTATAAACCTATCAAAACATCAAATTGGCCCTTAGAAAAATTACGTGGCACCCCAAGCATGAAAGTTATAGCATTCTTGTTAGTGTTAAATGACAAATAACAAAATTAAGTTAATTAAAATCAATTAAACATCAATGAAATTGGGACATTATTGAGTTGAATATACTAATATAATTTGTTAATATGCTAATGTGAATTGTGAATAAATTGTATGTGAAATGTAAATTGTGAATCGTGAATTTACATATCAACCTTCACTTTATATAAAATCAGCCAGTTTTTAATGAATTGTTCAATTCGTATAGTGTTGTTTCAGATAGAATAGTGTAAACTTTTTGTGGCTAAAAAGTTGGTCATTCTTTTGCGTTTAAATTATTCATTATTTTGTGTAATTATTGCGCCATTATTATTGTGTCATTCTTTTGTGCGTTATTGTGTCATTCTTTTGTATCATTATTGTGTCATTCTTTTATGTCTATTATTGTGTCAATATTTTTCTATTTTTGTTTTACCTTTTTAATATATTTTTGTTTTATATACAAATAAAAAGAAAATTACATTTTTATACAAACAAAAAGAAAATTATATTTTTATAAATATGAAAAAAATTACATATCTATTGATAGGGGTCTTGAGGAGGGTCCTAATATGGAGGTACCACATTTGATGATTATTTTTAAACCTTCACTTAACTTGCTGTTAATCTACAATCATGTCCATCCGTATAAGATGTTCACGATCAACAAACTCAAACATAAGAACCGGCTCATTTAACCTAGCCAAGTTCACACGGGTGAGAGAACCTGTAAAGACTCAGTGAGGCGAGTAACATATTGTATGACCGTTTAAGGATGGTCAATACAATCAGTCTCACAATGAGGAGAGTGTTAGAACACTTAACAGATCAAATAGGGAACTGAGTTTATAAGAATGATACTAAGAACACAAGTAAAATAATGAGACAGAACTAAGAACAAGAAACAAGATAAGTATGGTTTTCAAGGATGCTGTATATTGCTATAGCCGGCCATACTTTGAAGTGTTACAAAGCATTAAAAGAAATACAAGGACCTGAGATACTTTATACTACATCCTACAGCCGGCCATACTTTGAAGGCCAGCTGAAAACACTATTCTAGACAACAAGAACAATGTAAAGTCAAAAGGCAGATTGTCTTTTGACTATTGACTATGACATGTCATAGCTCGCATCCTAATATATTTCAAAAAGGATAAAAGGTAGAAAGTAGGAAGTTACAAACTCAAGACCATAATCTACAGTTTACTAAAGCATGGACCTTTTCACCAACTTGTATAAGTTGGTGAGTATTCTGAGTTGCAGCGGAAAGTAAGTCAGCTTTATGTAATAGTACATCAAAGAAAGCATGTCTTCTCTCTCTTCGGAAGAAATCAGTCTTCACTTCATTGGTTTCGGAAGACTTTGTCTTTGAAGCTTTAGAAGACTTCATCTTGGCTTCGGAAGACTTCATCTTTTGCTTCGAAAGATTTGGTCTTTGGCTTCGGAAGATTTTACACTTAGAATAATTTCTGTGATGAGTGTAAAACTTCCGAAGTAACTTCTACCTTGTACATCAATGCATTCATGCAGGAAGCTCCTTGGTTGTTTTGGCTTCTTTGGTTGCATCAGCCTTCTAATATAACCTTACAAACTCCCCCTAGGCTGATGCTACCAAAACAGAGAAGTTATTCATATGTTGACTGTCCTCATTAGGATCAAGACCATACCTTTCTTCATCATCTTGTCAGGATCCCTCGGACTCTCATAATACCTTCTTATGTCATGGAGATCATGTAGAGGAAGATCAAGCATGTCTTGCCAGAAATAGACATCTTGACCTCTTTGATCTCTGATGACACACCATCTGTCTGGATTAGCAGCAAAAGTCCTGGACAAGATGGGTCTTCTAGTTGCAAGAGGCTCTACTTGAGTTGGAATTGGTTGAGCAGCCTCTTCTTGCACTACCTCAGGATGCTCTAACTCATCCTAAGGTGTAGAGGTGGATGCCTTGGTCTTTTTCTTGGGAATACTCTTCATGGCCATCCTTTTCCTCCTCTTTCAAGTCTTTAACTGAGAGGACAGGTCTTCAGTACCAGGTTGTTCTACTTTGTCTCCCTCAATTGGGTTCTCTTCTCTCACAGGTTTAGAAGGAGAGGGAAGAGGACCCTGTCGTGGATCAGAAGATGAAGTTGGCTAAGATTCAGCTCTAGATCCAGGTTGTGTTGTCTCAGGGGGTTCAACCTTAACCTCAACTTTAGGTTGAGCTGGACTTGGTGAGTTCATGTCAACAAGCTCTCCCTTCTTAATCTTCTACTTGATCATCTTGTTGTGCTCATCCATAATGGATAGAGACATTGGACCAAGCCTCCTTCCGGAGAATCCATACAGCTTCAAGAAGCTCATCATCCTTTGTCTGTCAGCAGATATTTTTTGGCTCTTTTGGATGATGGCTCTTGACTTTGCTACTTCTTCCCTTAGTTTTCTGTTAGCAGTCTTTTGTTCTTTGATGACTTACTGTTCTAACTGGTTGAGGTACTCAAATTCAACATACTCATATGATAAGGAAAGAAGTGTAGATGCCTGATAGAGACCTGTGGTATTCAGGTAGTTGATCATGTTCAGTCTTTCAGCTTCCTTGTCAATCTGAGGTTATGTAGTTACCACAGCCTCTGTCTCAGGACTTTCTTAAACTAGGGAGAGGGTAGGAGCATGCTTGTAGAGCCTTTTCTGTCTCCTTTCTTTCTTGTTCTTGAGGAGCAATACTGTATCCTCTGCCTCCTTTCTTTCTTTGGACAACTCCTTGTCAGCCAGTTCATTCAGTTCATCTAAGGGAAGAGATATGATTTCATCAATGTTGTAGTTTCTGATCCCCAGGTAGTTTAGCTTGGCCGCCCTTAACTCATCATCTTGAGTATTTGGCCTGGGGTCAGCCCTGATGGCAGCTTCCATGAAGCCTGGAGACCTTCTTGAACTCTCTCCCCTTAGCTTCCTCTTCCTTTCTCTCTCCTCCTTAATCTCCTCAGGAGTCAGTTTCCTTTTCCCTTTGTCACTCACAGGCCTTGGTGACTCAGGGTGGAGAGAGCTTTGGCCTTCATTACTTGGTTCAGCAGTCAAGCTCTAGCGAGAGAGAGCCTGTGAAGCACGTTCACCAGCTGGTGCCTCACTGAGGGTAATGGGTGCTAAAGAAGTTTCTGTCTCAAGGTTTGTAGGTTCAACTTCTAGGCCTTCAGTCAAGGCTTCCCCTTCGAAGCTAATCTTAGGGTCCATCTCAACATCCAGTTAACCTAAAATCTCACCGGCTAGCCTCTATCTATATAGTCTTGACCTCAGCTTGAATTCTTCTAGCACCCTTTCTTGAATCCTTTATGCTAAACTGGCAGCTTGTCTGTTTTGACTTGGGATGACAAGTGGAAGGTCAATCAGATAGTTGCACTCATAGAATCTCAGGTTGGAGAAGTTGAAGGTTTCCTATTGCCCCTGAAATCTAGAGATGATCAAAGCTCTTCTATTTATGTCATACCTCCATCCCATGATTGGATTCTCAGAATGAGGAGATAGGGTAGGCATGGCTTTTGGAATACCCTCCTCAAGCAAGCTTTGTAAGAGTGAGTCCACATCCATGTAGACTTCAGGAGGTTTCTGAGTATGAACCATTACAAGTGAGGGTGGTGAATCCTCAAAGTCCATACTCTGTGAAGAACTCCTAGGTTCTGTGATTGTTTGGACTTCCTACCCCTTTTTGGTAGCATCACCTTCTTGCATAGGTGAGCTTGGGGTTGGGTCTGTCACATCCATAGGTTCTTGTGGACCTGGTTGAGTTCTTCTGAGTGGTCTCTCAGCTAACTTGCCCTTGAGATCGGTGATATCAGGTTGCTGGTCATTCACCCTCCTTTGTAAGACAGTCACCTGAGATTCTAGGTGACTTATCTTTAAGACCAAATAGGTGAAAATTTTTGTCAATTTTTGCACCTTTAGTTTCAGACCTCCCTCATCTTTATCAGAAGAATCATGGGGGGATGAGAGAATAGGATCAAGGTCTTCTTCCTCATCACCAGCACTTTGTTTTTGGCTGCTGAATTTCCCTTGCACCATGATAGCTTCAAGTGAAGTGTTACTGGGCTGGGTTGCTATGGTTGAGGTCTTAATGATGTAGTCACTTGCTGAAGTGAGAGCCTTTTCCATATGGACCTCCTAAACAGGTTCAGGGAGATCCACCTCAGTAGTAGGTGGATTATATGGGCTAGACATGGGTGAAACTGGAGTACTCATCTCTCCTTGAGTAGGGATGAAGAAGAGAGACTCATGATACTCACTGAAGCCCGTGTCTTCATCATCATAGAATTCAAGGTTTGGGATTGGTTGGTTTAGATCAAGAGGCTGGGGATGGTAACTATCCCCTGAAGGTTGTTCACTATAGTTTTAAGACTCTGAGTGAAGGCTTAAGGCTGTGGAGGTTGTGAGCTTATCAGGCTGAGCATGAGGAACCTCAGCACTGATCATTTATGGGATGGGAGTGGTTTGCTCCTTAGGAGAAGTGAGAGCTCTAGTGTCCACTTCTTCCTGTATGGGTGTTGATATAGGGGCCTGCACAAACTGAGTAGCGTTTGGATTTTCTTTGGTAGGTTATGGTTATTTGTGGCTTTATAGGTGGTTGAGAAGTTGAAGGTGTGGGTTCAACACTAGCTGGTTCTGCTAGGTTGTCACCTTGAGCAATAAGCTCTAATATTTTTGGGACAAGGGCTATTTCTACCCCTGAGAAGCCAACAGTTGGCTTCTTCATGGTCTTGAAGATGCCGGGCTTCATCTGTCCTAATTTTAGAACATTACCTATTCCCCTCAACTGTGAGCCCAATTCACAGTTGAGAATGTGTTGGACATATCTAGGGAACATGTAATATTCCAAGGAGTCCAAGTTTGCAAGTAGATTAGTATATACAAATTGTGAATACCTGAACTTAACCCCTTGAACCATCCCATGGACTATAAAGGAAAGATCTTCAGGAATCTTGTCCCAACCTTTATGTTTGTTAGATAAACTGTGGATGACCACATTAAGGAGGTACTTCTATTGAGATGAGACCTTCCCCTTTCTGAAGGTTCTGACTGAGAAGTCACCTTCATAGCCCATCTGTTCAAAGGACTGGTTAACAACAGATTTTGGAAAGGACAAATCACCTTCTACATCATCCTACTAAAGGTGGGTGTTTATGGAGGCTGGAGTGATAAAGATTGTCCTCCCCTGCACTATGGCAGACAGTGCCTTCTCTCCATCCATGGTGACCTCTTGGCAAGTCCTCCAGAATTCCAACAATTGATCCTCATAGAGTGGAGGATCAATGGTGAGAGAGGTGAAGTAGTTCGACAAAGAAAGGAAACGGCTAACCTCTGAGAAACCAGGATCTTTCTCAGAGTCTAACCGAGCAACTTGATTATGTTGTCTATGAAGATGCATGGAGAAATCGAGTTGGTTTCTGCGGTCAGGGTTAGCTATTTGGGGTAGCTTTACAGTGAAGGAAGATAAGAACAAAGTCGGTTTGTGGGTGAATTTCGGTTAGAGAAAATGCAGATGAAGAAGATAGTGAAAAGAAGGGGAACCGTTAAGAGAAAATATATGAAATGGATCTGAGACAAAGTTAATGAGAAAGAATAAACTTTGAAATTCGAATGTCGATCCCACCTCTGAAAAAGTGCCCAAAAAGGTAGTTTTCTTGGAAGTTGAAAATCTTCCGAAGGTAATTTTGTCTTCGGAAGTTTTTTTAAGAAAAAGCTTTTGAAGCCAATTTTGGCTACGGAAGATATTCCTAAGGTTTGTGAAAAGAAAAATACTTAGAGAATTTTCACTTCTAAAACATGTTTGGTTTCGAAAGAGATTAAGACTTGGAAGTTTTATTCTAAAGGGAATAAATCTTCCAAGACTTAATTGCTTTCGGAAGAAAATTGTCCTTCAAATACATGTAAGTACTTAGAAGCATATATTGGCTTCGGAAGATATTTCAAAATTTCTTTCGAAGGTAAATTTCTTATAAGTAGTTAGTTGATTTAAAGAGATAATTTTCTTCTGAAGACAACTTGAGATCTTCCGAAAGAAAATATGTTTGGAAAAATTTTCAAAAATCTAAGGAATATCACTTTAAAGATTTTCTTCCAAATTGACTGAGCTTATGAAGATGACAAAATAGACAACTTTGGACACACAGGTTTTAAAAATGAAATTGATTTAAGTTTAAGAAAATCTACTCAAAGTTAATCATCTCAATAGCTGATACAAGATATTTGAATCTCTGTTCATCAAAGGTTTTAGTGAACAGATCAGTGTATTGTTCATTTATGTTAACTTTGACTAGTTTAATTAATCCCTTTTCAATATTATCTCTAATCAAATGATACCTGATGTTGATGTGTTTTGTCCTTGAGTGCTGCACAGGATTCTCTGTAATAGAGATAGCACTGTTGTTGTCTATGTGAATGGGAGTCTCTTTGAAGTTGAATCCATAGTCCAGCATCTTATTCTAAATCCAAAGTACTTGAGCACAACAGCTTGCAGCAGCAATGTATTCAGCCTCAGCAGTTGATGCAGACACACATGATTGTTTCTTGCATTGCCAAGCGACTATCCTTCCACCAAGAAATTGACATCCCCCAGATGTAGACTTTGCAGTCATGTTACAGCCACCATAGTCACTATCTGTATAGGCATACAGATTAAAGTCAGAATTCTTTAGATACCAAAGGCCAAGATTAGGAGCACCTTTGAGATATCTAAGAATCCTTTTGACAGCAACCAGGTGTGACATCTTAGGGTTGGCTTGATATCTTGCACAGATGCATGTGGCAAACATGATATCTGGCCTGCTGGCTAAGAGATACATAAGACACCCAATCATAGCCCTGTAGAGATGTTCATCCATACACTCCCCCTCAAGATCAGGTCCAAGGGAGTGGTTTCTGGCTATGGGTGTCTTTGCAACCTTACAATCAGTCATGCTAAATCTTGTAAGTATGTCTTGTACATACTTTGACTGACTTATGATGATGCCATTGTCAACTTGCTTCACTTAAATTCCTATAAAGAAATTGAGTTCCCCCATAGCACTCATTTCAAATCTATTTTTAATCAGCTTCTTAAAGTCTTTGCAGAGCTTTGGATTAGTTGATCCGAAGATGATGTCATCTACATATACTTGAACCAGCATTAAGTCATTTCCTGTTTCTTTGATAAAGAGAGTCCTATCTATAGTACCCCTCTTGTATCCATGTTGACAGAGATACTGAGATAGTGTCTCATACTACTTTCTTGGAGCTTGGTGCAGCCCATAAAGGGCTTTATCAAGCATGTAGACATAATCAGGATGATCGCAAAGCTAGGTGGTTGTTTGACATACACCTCTTCATCAATCACTCCATATAAGAAAGTACACTTGACATCAAGTTGGTAGACCTTTGTTAGGATCAGTGATCTAAGTTTGATCAATTAGAGTTGAATCACAGCGGAATTAGAGCAAGAATTAAGCAAATATAGCAAGAACACAATAAATATTCAATGGAACAGTACACGGTTATATAGAAATAGGGTTTTCTGCAAAGGGATAATAACATTCATGCACACATGCTTCGGTATGGCGGCTGCTAGGTTTTTCTAAGCTGCACAGATTACAATTAGGTCAGCATTCCTTATATAAAGGAATGTGACGTCTGCTGATGTCACTTGATAGTGACGTCTAACAGAATTATTACAAACTACTGAACGTAAGCAAACTACTGAGAATGTTCACAACAACTGAGAACATCTCAGAGTATTCCAAGTACACGAAGAAACATAAAACTACTGAAACTACAAGTACAGAAAGAAAATACAACTACTGAAAGGAAACCATCACAACTACTGAAGAGGTCTTCTTCAGCTGTTGTGACAATCATCTGAAACTTGGTCTTCAGTCTTTGTCTTCAGCTCTTTCACTTCAGACTTTGTCTTCAGCTCTTTAGCTTCAGACTTTGTCTTCAGCTCTTGTCTTCAGACTTTGTCTTCAGCTCTTCACTTCAGACTTTGTCTTCAGCTCTTTCACTTCAGACTTTGTCTTCAGACCTTGTTATCAGCTGATGTCTTCAGCTGTTGCAGACTACTTCAGTTGTTGTAATGTCCGTGGGACTTAAAGGTTTTTCTGATCAGGCTCATTGGTTCTTTTGGTCCAACAAACTCCCCCTGAACCAATGCAGCCAAAACCTTTAAGCTTATTGAGGTCCCACTTATTCTTGGCAGAACTCTCTTGATCAGCTTTAGAGATATCAGATAAGCACAGGCCAGGGAACAGGTTTCAGTAGATGTGAATGTCAAAGGATGGAAGGGAACTCTGTCTTGGGGAACTGGACACAGAGCCGTTATCCCAACCATGAAACCTACTTCCCATTGATGAGTCTATAAGACTCTCTGACGTAGGCCTCAAGGAGAACAACTTGTTCCTCCTTAGTGAGTTCTTCTGCTTCTCCTTCGAAGAAGAACTCTGGGCCATAGTACTCTGATAAGTACTTTATCGTCTTTCCATTTTTCAACTCAACAGTTGTTATCTCTCTGTAAGCAAATTCATCTGGGTGAGTCCCTTCTAATAACAACTGGAGTTCATTTTTCTTGATCTCTTCAAGCCTCTTGTATAACAACCCCTTCTTGACCATTTTGTTCTCCATTAGAGTTTGAGGGGTCATCTTTGACTTGTAGGCTCTCTTGAAGTCTTCAAGTATTTCCCAGGGTGAGACTACAATGGCCAACATAATAGCAGCATCTATGGTCTTTCTCACTTGGCCATTGTATCTACTTGGTATGGATTTCTTATGAATTCTAGAACTAACCCTGGGGTCTGGCCAAATCCTTACTCTCTCCTTTTGATATTGAAAGGTATACCTGAGAGCATACAGCCTTTGAGCGTGTTTCTTCATGGCTTGTATAGATGATGACTGAGGAAACTCTTTGTCAATCATCTTCAAAAGTTGCTCATCGTGCTGTTTCTGTTGTTCTTCTTCTTCAATCTTAACTTTCACCATTTGCCTCTGAAAGTCTGGTGTGATCATTTGTTGACTTCTGGGCTCAGGTAATTTTAGAACAGCAGAGATTGGCAGACTATCTTCTTCATCATCTTCTTCTTCTTCTTCTACCATCCTCAACACCCTTCTCCTCCTTCTGGGTGCATCACTGGATGTGGTTTGAGGTGGTTTTTGGGGTAAGGGAGTTGGTTTTGAGGGTTGAGTTGATTTGGAGAGTTGTGGGGTTGGTTGTTTTTGAGAGGGAGTTTGGGAAGGCTGATCTAGCATTTTTATGGTGAGTTTGGCTTTGGAAAGCTTGGCCATATCAGTTCTCTTCCCAGCACCTGCTTCGTCTAAGGCTTCTATAATCAACCCCTTATTGAATTCTTCAGAAGCACAGATTCTGGTGGTTATTGCCAGAATACTGTCTCTGGTCCATGATTTAATCTCAATTAATGATCTTCCCAAGTATTTTGCAATAAACCTGATCATTATCTCCAACCTCTCCCTTTCCATCACACTATAACTGGCCCATCTTTCTTGTATCTCATTAATCTCCAGCCTTCTGATCTCAGTGTCTAATGTGGTTGTATCAAAGCCCTGTCTGAAGAGTTGATCTATTATTCTGTCCATTGATCTGCTGTGAGCTTCATAAGCTTCTTTAATCAGATCTTCCAATGATTTCTCTTCATCAGGCTTTTGAGTTTCAGCACTTTTCTTTCTGTATGTGATCAGCTGTTTTTCCTGTTCTTTTTCTTGTTGTTTCTCCTCTTCCACTCTCTTTCTCTTTCTTTCTTTCACTGCCTTAGACTCCCCCTTTTTGGGTGCATTGGGTTCAGTGGTTTGAATGGCAGAAAGCTTCTTTTGCACAGCATCATCAACAAGTGTTTTTAGATTCGAGGAGATCCTCTCATCAATGGCTTTATGCACAATCTCATTGATGATGGGAGTGATGAGAGGTAAGGAATTTTGAAATGTAGCAACCATCTGCTCAGAGGGGTTCTGTCCCTGAGAGGTGGTGCCAACAACAGTGGCTGGTGGCTCAGTTGAGTGAAGTGGCGAGTGTTTGGGGAACCTTCAGATGAAGGTGCCATCTGTGGGTTTATTGGGGCAGATGGACTTTGATCCTGAGACATTTTGGCAAGCAGTTCTTTGAGTCTGCTCACCTCAGCCTCAAGGATTGTGTTATGGGCTAAGACATCGTAGAAAAAGCCCAGGTCATCATCAGTCTTTGCTGAATCACCTGACCTCCTGATTGAATCAGGATGTACATGCCCTGAGTGTAGATCAGTTGTAGCATGTGCCCCTTGTTCTTGGTTCTGGGGACTTCCTGCCTCAGGACTGAGTCCTTCATCGGCAGTTGCCTCTGGTGAGGTCTTAGAGATGTTACCAACTTCATCCTGTTCATTTGCTGAATCAGTAGAAGTGGCAGCCTCACCAGATGTTCTAACCTCCTCCTCTACACGGGGAGATTGAACATTATAACCCCTGTGCTGTGGGTTATCAGCAGCATTTTGGTCCTCTTCCTCAGCTGTTGAGGTTCTCCCCATTGTAATTGGTGTCTGGGGAGGAGGAGAGGAATGCAGCTGACTCAACACTTGTGCAACAATAAATGTTGGGCTTTGAGGGGCGGTTGCATTTGGAGATAGGTTTGAAGCAGATTGCACCCGGGGTGACTGGTGCTCTTCAATGGTAACCTTCTCAATTGAGATAGGTTCCAGCATTGTGGTATCCCCAATTTTGGTTGCATCAGGATCCTGTTGAGAGGATGCCTGAGCGGCTAGGGTTGGTGGAGTCTTGGACACTACTGGGGGGTTAGAACCAGTAAGTGTTTCCTGTATTGGTGTTACAGGGGCATCCTCAGGGGACTCATCTCCCTGAGTAGCCTTTTTGGGCTTTTTGGTTTTGGGTTTGGTGGGGACTTTGGATCTGGAAGTGGAGGCTGTGGGTTCCCGCTGCTTGGGTTTGAGCAGCCGGGCAGCCCCTTTCATTGTAGGGTCAGAGTTGTGCCTGGAGTATACTTCAGGCAATACAGCCGGAGCAGGGACTCCAAGGCCAACAAGGCCGTCTGATTTTAGCTGTGTTAAAATTATGGCCATGAGAAACCTGGGATATAATATCCATCTGTTTGCCACAGGTTTCAAGGCCAGATCCTTTAGTTCCATAAACACTATCTCAGAAAAATTTAAAGTTTGTCGTTCAAAGATAGAGTATAATACCTGTTGCCATCGGGAAGACATTTGATCCCATGAGGAGGTTTTTGGTGCAAGGCAGACATTCACCATGTGGAATATAAGACGTTCAGCATCATGGAAGTGCTTCTTCAGAATGGTGGTAGCACTTAAGTCTCCTTCATACCCGTTGTTGATGAAAGACATATCGGTTGTGCCTTTCGGGTATTCTGTGACACAGGTGGCATCATGTAGATCTAGGGTTTGTCGAATGATGTCCGGAGTGATGACCACCTGTTTCTGGTTGACCAACGACTGGAGAGTGATTTGGCTATCATTCTCACTAGTTTGCACAGAGACGTTGGTCCAGAACTGGCTTAGGGAATCGGGGTATATGGTAGGATTCAGAAGAAACGTGGTTCGGTACTGGGAATCTACCATAAGATCGATGGCGTTATCAAATTTGTTCCAGAAGGCCGATTTCGAGAGGTAGGCAACAGTTGTGTCTGGGTTTGAGTTTCATGGTCGCCATTGTTGAGAGAGTGAAGGACGGAAAACGGCTAATGAAACGTCTGAAAGTAGGTTTAGGTATTTATAGGGTAAGAAAAAGCTGATATAAAACAACTGAAAGTGTTGGTGCTGTCATCAGTTGTTTGAAAACAACTGAAGACCTGGTTTTAACTTTCAGAAGTTGTAACAACTGAAGACTTGGTATTAGTCATCAGTAGTTGTGAAACTACTGAAGACATGGTTTTGGCTTCAGGTGTTGTAACAACTGAAGACTTGGTGTTAGTCATCAGTAGTTGTGAAACTACTGAAGACATGGTTTTGGCTTCAGTTGTTTGAAGTGAAGCAGCAGTTGTAGAAACAACTGAAGAGAAAAATTTCTCATCAGCTGTTGTCGTCAATTCTTAGCTCATCAGCTGTTTCATTCTGACCTCAACACTTCATCAGACTTTGTCTGAGTTTCAGATGTTTCATAGGTCATCAGTACTTATCTGTTATTCTGACATCAGCAGTTGTAACTACAGCAGTAGTTGTAACCACATCAGTTCTTTTCAACAGATGAGTACTTCAGTACTTTTAAGTAATTTAGTCTTCAGTAGTTATGAAAACTACTGAGGATAAAAGAACTTCAGTACTTATTTGTGACAGTAGTATACGAATGCTCATCAGTACTTGTTGACTGAGATCATCAGTAGTTGTCACTTATTCTAGCTGCAGCATACCAAGCCTTAACACTAGGTTTTGGAAAGTTGAACTGTCCAAAGGCTTAGTAAATATGTCTGCAAGCTCATCAGCACTAGGAACAAACTTTGGATCAATCAGACCTTTTTCAAAACAATCCCTAATAAAATGGTGTCTGATCTCAATATGTTTGGTCCTAGAGTGCTGGACTGGATTCTTGACAATACAAAGAGCTGAAGCACTATCCATTAGTAATGGAGTCTTAGTCTCTGTAATGCCATAATCCAGTAATTGATTCTGAAGCCAGAGTACCTGAGATGTACAACTTGCAGCAGCAATGTACTCGGCTTCAGCAGTGGATGTAGCAACAGATGTTTGTTTCTTACTCTGCCAAGAAACCAAACAGTTGCCTAGGAATTGACATCCACCAGAAGTTGATTTTCTAGTTAATTTACACCCTGCATAGTCACTATCAGAAAAAGCAACTAATTTGCAAGAGTGCCCAGTGGAATACCAAAGACCTAGAGATTGAGTACCTTGCAGATATCTAAAGATCCTCTTGACTGCAATCAAATGAGACTCTTTAGGAGCAGCCTGAAATCTAGCACAAACACAAGTTGCAAACATAATATCTGGTCTAGAAGCTGTTAAGTACATCAAGGACCCAATCATACATCTGTAAAGTGTTTCATCAACAGCTTTACCTTTCTGATCTGCATCCAGTTGTGTGGTGCTGCACATGGGAGTAGAACAGGGCTTACAGTGTTGTAAATCAAACTTTGCCAAAAGACTTTTTGTGTATTTTGACTGATGAATGAAAGTTCCATCAGCCTTTTGTTTGATTTGCAAACCTAGAAAGAACTGTAATTCTCCCATGGCACTCATTTCGAATTTTTGTTGCATCAACTTTGTAAATGCATCACACAACTGTGGATCAGAGGAAGCAAAAATAATATCATCAACATAAATTTGAACAAGGAGCTTATGCTGACCCACTTTCTTAATGAACAAAGTTTTATCTATGGAGCCTCTAGTGAAATTATTCTGAAGAAGAAAATTTGACAGTGTTTCATACCAGGCTCTAGGAGCTTGTTTCAACCCATAAAGAGCCTTATCAAGTTTATACACCCAATCAGGATGTTTATTATCCTCAAAACCTGGTGGTTGACACACATAAACCTCTTCTTTTATTTTACCATATAAAAATGCACTTTTGACATCCATTTGAAAAACTTTAAGATTGTGGAATGCAGCATAGGCTAAGAACAATCTAATTGCCTCCAGTCTGGCTACAGGGGCAAAGGTTTCATCATAATCAATACCTTCTTCTTGTGAAAACCCCTGGACAACCAGTCTGGCCTTGTTCTTGACAATTTGCCCATTTTCATCTGTTTTATTCCTAAACACCCATTTAGTGCCTATTGCACACTTACCTGGGGGTAGAGGAACCAGTTCCCACACTTGCTGCTTTTTGAACTGAAGAAGCTCAAGCTGCATGGCATCAACCCATCCATTGTCTCTTAATGCAATATGATAGTTCTTTGGCTCTTGCTGACTGATGAAAAGAGCATAGAAGCAGAAGTTGGACAATTGACTTCTAGTTGAGACACCAGCATTGATATCACCAATGATTTGAGACGTTGGGTGATTCTTCAGCTCTTGATACACTATGAGATCTGTGCAAGTGTTTGTAGCACGCTCAGCAGCAACAGATGTTGATCCAGATTCTTGAAACCAAGTGTTAGATGGCAGGTCAAATGAAGTAGAGGATTCAGAAATCTCATCAGCATTTGTTGTGGATGGTGCTACTGAAGCTACAGGAACATCAAGTTGAGTAGACTCAGGCAGTTGATCACTAAACTTGAATAGGTGAGTACTGGGATCATCATGAACATCAGTACCACCAGATGGATGACTAGCTGCAGAAGGTGATGAATTCACATGATCTGCAACAGCTGGAGGCTGATAAGGAACATATTGCAGTATGTCCAGATCAAACAACTCCACAGGGTTTTGTGGGATTTTGTCCTTAGGAGATTCATTGAACTTCACATGCAAGGTTTCTTCAACCATCTTTGTTCTACAGTTGAACACTCTGTAAGCCTTGCAAGTGGATGAGTACCCAACAAAATACCCTGCATCCACCTTAGAATCAAACTTTTGGAGTTGATCCTTTGTGTTGAGAATGTAACAAGGACACCCAAATGCTCTGAAGAATGAAATTAGAGGAGCCAAATGATGTAGAACTTCATAAGGAGTCTTCATCAACCTCTGATTCACTAAAGCTCTATTTTGCACATAGCATGCTGTGTTGACAGCTTCAGCCCAAAAGGTCAGTGGCAAACCAGAGTCAGCCAACATGGACCTTGCAGCTTCAATTAGGGTCCTGTTCTTTCTCTCCACTACTCCATTTTGTTCTGGAGTCCTTGGGATGCTATACTGCCTCTTGATTCCTTTTGAAAGGTAGAAATCATCAAGTGTATGGTTTCTAAATTCAGTTCCATTATCACTTCTTATACACTTGACTGATAGGGAATACTGCTTCTCAACATACAACACAAAGTTAATAATTGTCTGAGCAGCCTCATCCTTTGAATGCAAGAAGAAGGTCCATACAAATCTGGAGTAATCATCCACAATTACCAGACAGTATTTCTTCTTTGCCATGCTCATTACTCTCACAGGACCAAAGAGATCCATGTGCAGTAATTGCAAGCAGGCAGTGGACTTTGGTTCTTCTATAGGAGGGAATGAGACTTTGTGTTGTTTTCCTTTTAAACAAGCAGTGCAGGTTTCATCACAGAGGAACTCCTTTATTGGTAGACCTCTTACTAAACTATTGTGGATCAGCTGATTCATGTTTTTGAGATTAACATGACCCAGCCTTCTATGCCACAGTTTAGATTCCTGAGGAGAGGCCTTGGAGAACAGGCAAGGATGACCTTTTAACGCAATCTTCTTTGACAAATCCAAGGCATATACTCTTCCTATCCTGTTGGCCTTCAGGAGAGTATGTTCATCCAATACCTTGTCAATCAGCCTCAGAACTTTGGAAGACAGAATCCGGCAGTTCTGGCTTGTGAAAAGTGCAACATGCCCTTTATCACACATCTGACTGACACTCAGTAGATTATACTTGAGATTCTCCACATGGTTAACATCATCAAATCTGATTTCTCCATTTGACACAAATCCTTTCCCGATGATGTAACCCTTAGCATCATTTCCAAATGAGACAAATCCCTTCTTTCCTTGAGAGTAGTCATTAAGAAGAGAACTGCTCCCAGTCATATGCATAGATCCTCCACTGTCTACATACCAGATGCTTCTTTGGCATGCTGAAGAACCCTGCATTTATCATAAGAAACTAGTTAGCTTTAGAGACCCAAACCTTTTTGGTTTTGGGTCTGTTTTCATCAACAGATTTAACCATAACTTGTTTCTCATGATTAACAGCTGATGAAGGTGGAGATGGTGCTGAAATGGAATTCTTAGATTTGGGCTTGGATTTCCTTTTCAGTGGTTTGATCACAGGTGCATCTAGTTGGTTAACTCTCCCCAACAAATGCTGAACCATCATAACAAGTTGTGTCTGATTTGTTGCTAAAGCCTTCAGCTCATTTGACACATCAGTACTTGTTTTTGATGAGTTCCTGTGACCCACCATTTCCTCCTTCTTGAAATTCACAGACTTCGTCTGATGTTTATCATGAGGAACACTATCAGCTGTTTTCTGATAAACCCCATCCTTCTTTTTGGATTTTGGTGAGGCCTTGGGTTTATCAGTTTGAGATGACTGTGGTACAAACTTGGTTTCAAACTCATTTTTCATTTTATTTATCTCTTCTTTAATGAGCTTATCTCTGTTGAGTTTGGAACCCTTTTTGTACCAGCATTCATCAGATAGATGATTGAATTTACCACATATTTCACATGGCTTATTCTTCATCTTGGATTGATCAACTGCTGAAGTGGAAACTACTGAAGGTGTGATCTTCAGTACTTCCTCCTTTCAGTACTTGTGTTAAGTACTGAAGGATCGGTAACAACTGAAGACTTGTTCTTCAGCTGTTCTCTATCCGTCCTGAAAGACCGTATGATAGATTCCTCAGCAGTTGTTAATCCTTTTATTTCATCAGATTTGAAATGCTTTTCAGATGTTGTGACTTGCCCTTCAGTACTTGGAGTACTTTGAGGAACAACATCTGAATTTCTCAGCTTCATGTGTTTATCAGCATTTAAACCATCAGGCAATTGATTTGCTGAGATCTTAACACTGACTTCATCCTCTAATTTTGTATTATCATTTGAGGATGAATCACATGATGATGTGGTTTGGAAATTACTTTCACCTTCAGATTTTACTATTGATTTTGAAGTAAAATCAGTAGGTGGTGCAGTATGATTGTAACCTATTCCAAACTTCACATTTGAAGCTGTTTGCTTGCTGAGAAGCATTTCAAATCCCTTGCAGGATGTTACCCATCGGTCACACTCAACTTGGGTAGCTGCAAGTGTCTCTTTGAGACTTCTGTGGTTCTCGAGTATGACCTCTACCTTAGCCTTTTCATCATTAAGTTGGCATTTAAGCTTGTAAATCTCATCATCTTTGTCATTAAGTGCAGACACATACTCATCTTTTCTTTTGGAAATAGTTTTCTCAAGCTCAAGATTTTGATTGATTAAAGCTACATTTGCCTCTCTAATAGAGACAAAGGCAGCTATGCATGATTCAGAACATAACTTGGCTTTAGCCTCAGAAGATATCTGGGTTACCTGTGAAGATGAAGCATCTGAGCAGGAACCCTCAGTAGACTCCAGGGCCATGAGAGCAAGATTCCCAAAAGGATGTTCACCACCATGTTGACCAGCACCAGCAGATAATTGCTCATTGAAACCAGAAAGATCATCTGGTAAGCTGCTCCAGTCAACAACTCCTGGTGTGAAGAAGCTGTGATGAGGTTGAGATTGTGATGGAGATGGTTGAGGCTCAGGTAGGGCTTGAGGTTGTTGTGCTATAGGGACATGAACTGGATTTGGCTGTGGCATGTAATAGCAGGGATAAGGATATGGCATTGGACCCTGAGGGACAAAGTATGCAGGAGATTGAGGTTGTGAGTGATGACCAGAACTAGCAGGATGTTGCCCTTTTTTTGTGAACTATTGCTTGGAAAGGTCACAAAGGGTGCAGAGGAGTTAGATCCAGTTGATCTACACTCTCTTGCAAAGTGCCCAAGCCTGTGGCATTTGTGACACCTCAACTTACTCTTGTCAAAACCAACTTTGGTTTTGCCAGAGAGTCCTGGAAATTTCCTACCAGTTCTCTTGTAGAACTTTTGAGATCTGATATTGATCAGGGCCATTTGGCTCAAAATATCCATCTCTTCTAAATCATCATCAGCAATACCCTGCAAATCATCCATGATAAAGCATAAATTATCACTATTACACCCAGAATGACTGTCAACACCAACAAATGCATGATCAGAACTGTTTGAAGAGAAATCTATATGCTCATCATAATGACTTTCTGATCCAGCATATTCTGACTCATGACCGACCAAGGCAGTGTTACCTGGTACAAAGTCATCAGAGAGCTTTCCTGATGATGCCAGTTTCCTTTTCTGCTCTATCTCTCTTTCAAATGTAAGCAGTTTCCCATGGAGTTGGGTGAGAGATAGGCTATCCAGATTTGCACTGGAGCGTAGGACAATGGTGTATGTGTCCCATCTCTCAGGCAGTGATCTGAGGAATCTGTTGTTCATCTGGCTGTTAGTATACTCATGCTTGACCATTTTCAGCTCAGAGATCAAGCAGGAGAAACGCTCAAACTGTTGAGTCAGTGTCTCACCCTTCCTACGAGAGAATGTCTCATATTGTTGGGCGAGGATTTCTCTGTTGTTTGCTAAGACCTCATCAGTTCCTCCGAATTGTTCCTTCAAAGCATTCCAGAGGTCATGAGCAGTTTCATGATGCATAAGCCCAGAATAGATTTCATTCGGCAGTGCCATGGCCAGAATTCCATGGGCTTTAGCATCAATCTCAAACAGTTTATGATCTTCATCTGAGTATTGCTCCTTCTTTTCGGAACCATTTGATTGGTCTCCGGATTGTTCACCATAGGCTTGTGTGGACCGTGAACCACAGATGTCCAATAACCTGAACTGTTAACAGACAGGTGATGGAGCATTCTTCGTTGCCATATGTTATACTCACTCCTAACCAGCATCGGAGGCTTGGTTGAGGAGCCAGTATTGTGAGGATCATTAGATGGAGTAGTCATTCTCAGATTCAAACCAAATCAATCAAGTTTCAAAAGATTTAGCACAAAAACACAACAAACTCAATAAGAACCAAGAAGAAACTCAAATTAAATAACCAGAAGCAGCAGAAAATCAATCTTTATAACCAATTCTTGCACATATGCTAATTCGATCAAACTATAGATATCAAAATAGCAGTTTCAATGATCAATTGTTAAACCGATCAATGATTAACCAGCTCTGATACCATTTGTTAGGATCAGTGATCTAAGTTTGATCAATTAGAGTTGAATCACAGCGGAATTAGAGCAAGAATTAAGCAAATATAGCAAGAACACAATAAATATTCAATGGAACAGTACACGGTTATATAGAAATAGGGTTTTCTGCAAAGGGATAATAACATTCATGCACACATGCTTCGGTATGGCGGCTGCTAGGTTTTTCTAAGCTGCACAGATTACAATTAGGTCAGCATTCCTTATATAAAGGAATGTGACGTCTGCTGATGTCACTTGATAGTGACGTCTAACAGAATTATTACAAACTACTGAACGTAAGCAAACTACTGAGAATGTTCACAACAACTGAGAACATCTCAGAGTATTCCAAGTACACGAAGAAACATAAAACTACTGAAACTACAAGTACAGAAAAGAAAATACAACTACTGAAAGGAAACCATCACAACTACTGAAGAGGTCTTCTTCAGCTATTGTGACAATCATCTGAAACTTGGTCTTCAGTCTTTGTCTTCAGCTCTTTCACTTCAGACTTTGTCTTCAGCTCTTTAGCTTCAGACTTTGTCTTCAGCTCTTGTCTTCAGACTTTGTCTTCAGCTCTTACACTTCAGACTTTGTCTTCAGCTCTTTCACTTCAGACTTTGTCTTCAGACCTTGTTATCAGCTGATGTCTTCAGCTGTTGCAGACTACTTCAGTTGTTGTAATGTCCGTGGGACTTAAAGGTTTTTCTGATCAGGCTCATTGGTTCTTTTGGTCCAACAACCTTGAAATCCTTGGATGTAGCAAAAGCCAAGAATATTCTTACAGCTTCAAGTCTTGCCACTGGAGCAAAAACATCTGTGTAGTCAATTCCTTCTTCTTGTGTGTACCCTTGAATAACTAGTCTGGCCTTGTTCTTGATGACAAGTCCTCTATCATCCTTCTTGTTTCTAAAAACCCACTTGGTTCCTATGGTAGTCTTCCCTTAAGGAAGAGGACATAAGTTCCAAACCTTTTGTCTTTTGAATTAAAGCAACTCCTCTTGCATTGCTTCAACCCAACTTCCATCCTTTAAAGCCTCATCAACTTTCTTTGGATCTATCTAGGACAAGAAGCAAGAGTATAGACAAACATTTTTGTCATGGGTTTGTCCTCTTGTTCTCACCCCTGTATCAATATTTCTAACGATGTTTGTGGTGGGTGTGACTTGTGGATCCTTAGTTGAGGGATCACAGCAAGTTGATTGGAAAGATCTAAATTTGAGAAATTCAGATCTGGCAATGGAGTATCACCTACCACATTAGCACACTTATCAAGAGAGGCTTGATCCAATGAGTGTGTGACATCATTTATGTTGTCTTCTATGGAATGGTTATCAGCATCAAGAAATTCTTGATCACTGTCACTACCTCCATATCCTTCTACATTTGAAGCTCCTTCACCTGAGTTTTATGCCTCTAAGCTGGAATTTGTAGGCACCTCAGATGTATTAGCTGAATTTGTCATGTTGGTGCTGATAGGATCTTCACTTTTAGGGTTAGTTACCACTGGTGCTGAGGTAGTATGCTTGCTCGGTCTTCTTAGCTCAAATCTTGGGTCAGGATCTCCTATTGATAAGTTACTAGTAGATCTTGAAACATTCTCACAAGATTTTTTATAACAGTTGATAGCCAAATCAAGATCAAACAGCCAATCAGGACCAGAACCTTTCACACTAGGAGTGTGCTCATTGAAGGTCACATTGACTGACTCCTCAACTACTCTAGTTCTGAGATTGTATACTCTATAAGCCTTAGCTTGAGAAGTGTATCCAATGAAGTGTCCCTCATCTGATTTCTTAGCAAATTTGGCTACTTGATCTTTGGTATTCAAGATGGTGCAAGGACATCCAAATGACCTAAGGAAACCAATAAATGGTCTCCTTTTCCATATCTCATAAGAAGTCTTACCATGAGTCTTAACCACTAAAACTCTATTTTGCACATAGCAAGCTGTGTTGACAACCTCTACCCAGAAGGTGATAGGCAGTTTAGAGTCAGACAACATGGTTCTTGTAGCCTCAATAAGTGTCCTATTTCTCCTCTTAGCAACACCATTTTGCTGAGGAGTCCTGAGAGCACTATATTGTCTTGTAATACCTTTTTTATCATAAAATGTGTTAAGGATTTGGTTCTTAAATGTTGTTTCTTGATCATATCTTATGGTTTTGTCCTTGTGATCACATTGATTCTCAATTTTTAGAATAAAGTTCTTCAAGATCTCAGGAGTCTCATCCTTAGTTCTAAGGAAAAAGACCCAAGTGAATCTTGTGAAGTCATTTGTGATAACCAAATAATATGAGGTCCTTCCAAAAATCATTACACTGGTGGGACCAAAGAGATCCATATGTAATAAGTATAGGGGAGTAGTGATAGAGTTTCTTTCCTTTGGCTTGTGAGACAATTTGTGTTGCTTCCCTTTCAAGCATGCTACACAATGGTCATCACTTGTAAACTCTTTCTTTGGCATTC
Source organism: Flaveria sonorensis (assembly GCA_025506505.1). Lineage (NCBI taxonomy): Eukaryota > Viridiplantae > Streptophyta > Magnoliopsida > Asterales > Asteraceae > Flaveria > Flaveria sonorensis. The sequence goes on along the minus strand of CM046425.1, from coordinate 18,363,678 downwards.
CAGTTACCAAATCATTCTTAATTAATTCATTCATGTTTTTAAAGTTAACATGGCACATTCTTTTATGCCAGAGGAAAGACTCATCACTATTTGCTTTAGATAGAAAGCAAGAAACTTCTCTTGAGAGAGATGTTTCCTGTAGGTCCATCTTGTACATGTTCCCTTTCCTGGGGGCTATGAGCAAGATATGGTCTTGAGGAATGACCACCCCTGGCTTAGTGAAGAGCATGTTGTGTCTCTGATCACAAAATTGGGATACACTCAGTAGATTGTACCCAAGCTCTTTGACAAAGTTTACCTTTTCAATGCCGAGCTTACCATTTGTGACCCTGCAATGTAACCACCAGTAACACTGTCATGTGCCTGGAACAGCCACTATCAATGATGGTAACCACCAGTATATTTTATAAACCCCCAATCTCTCCCTCCTTGTTAAATAGCCCCACAAATTAAAACAAAACCCTCTGGAAATTAATTCACTACCAAATTAAAACATGAATGACGTATCTGCATCAACACCCTCTACCATCGCCAATCCACAGTAATATTATTCTAGCTAGCTACTCTTTTTTTTTTCCCTTTAGTTTTAACTGTTCGATTCATGTTTTTCAACTCACTTTTAAGGCTTGTGGATCATAACACTCATGAAGACACAACTATAAAAATGGAAGGAAGGAGTGTACATGCTGCCATTAGCATTGAACAAGCTGTAGAAGATCAAGAAATCATACAACCATTTTGCACCCCTAGCCCACCCCATGCAAAGTAAGTTCATGCCAGTTTCCTCCATCTCTAGCTAGTCGTGTGTGTTTCCCGATAGCTTAGTTTACTCGAGTTTGATAAAAATATATGGGGAACTGCTAACACCATCTTTAGTCTTTTGTTACTACAGATCCTTTTGGCTAAATATGTAAGTGATGAGTATTTGTCTGTGGCTTGGATACTCTGATAATCACATTCGTTTACTACTAGATTGGAGTATTTCGTATGTACTCAATATTCAAACGGGTGAGAATCAAAGATTCAAGAACAAAAAACGAATCTTTTAAATTTATGTGTTGTTATGACCAAAGATCGTTTTATATAGTAGGGAAACCATTACTACCAACTGTTATAAAGATTTGATAGTGAGACAGTGTTACTGTTTTATATAGTAGGGAAACCATCACTACCATCTTGTACATGTTCCCTTTCCAGTAATGTAACCACCAGCATCTCTTCCAAAAGCAACTGGCCCTCTATCAATTTTCTTAAAATTTTGAAGCACAGAGCATTGCCTGTCATGTGCCTGGAACAGCCACTATCAATGATCCATACATTTCTCTTGGTCTTTAGCTGTTCCTGCACAAAAAGAAATGCTTAGTTACATTTGGAAACCCAAGCCTCATTAGTCTTGGGCTTATCAAAGTGATTTGAAGACAAGTAACAGTAAGTGATCCTATGTTTAAGCTTTGAGGATCATTTGCTGTTGTTGATGAAGAACTTTCAATCACTTGGTCTTCCTTCATCTTCCACGCCATCTTTGAAAGATTAGACTTGACCTTCAGCACTTCAGAAGTTTTCACAACTTCGGAAGTTTTGCACACTAAGCCTTCGGAAGATCTTCCTTTCACTGCAGCAGGCTTTAGTACTTCGAAAGCATTCCTTTCTTTCGAGACCAAATTTTCTTCCGAATGAAAGTTTTCACTTGTCTTCTTCTTCACCTTGGAGCTTCCAAAAGGAAAAGATTTCCTTCAGAAGCTAGTTTTTCTTTCTTCTTCTCAGAAGTTTTCTTTTTGATCATATTGACAGTACTTTTACGATTGTAGATGAAATTCTTAGCAAGATGAGAAGTACTGCCACACATGATGCAATCTATTTGCCTCCTTCTGAGTGTCTTCTTTTGAGAGAGAGATAGAACTTGATCACTTTCCACCTCTATCTTCATCTTTACAGATGATGTAACAAGCTTCTTAGGATAAGGCTTGCTATTGGAACTGGATGGTTCAGGCTGTATAGCAGTGGTACACAACTGATCAGTCCTTTTTCTCTTTACTGGAATAAGTTGGACAAGAACTAGAACTCATGTACTAGAGTTCATAGTTGAGTCTTCAGCCTTCATCACTTCAAATCCTACAGAGACAAACAATTGTTTCTGCTTAGAGTTGAAAGTGGCCTTGATCTCTTGAGCCTTCTTTAATTTCCTCTTGGCCATTCTGATCAAGTTCTTACTCTTAGACTTGGTCATCCCAGATTCTTTTCTCTCCTCAGGAAAATAGTGAGCTTTCTTAGGATGATCTTCTTCACTCTTCTCAGAATCATCCTTCACTATCTCATCTTCATCCTTTTCATTAATGGGGTCTATAAGGGGATGCTCATCTTCATAAGTTCCACACCTTGGAGATCTTATAGACAATAGAGTGTATAGAGGAGCTATCTAAGTAGATCCCAGTCCCTGCTTATTCTGATAACAAACTTTTGCATGCAAGGAAGAGGCTATTCTGTTCTTGAAGGTCTCTTCTTCAAGAACACATTTTTCTGCCCTGGCTTTGAGGATCACAAGCTCAGTCTAGCATTTAGCTAACTTAGTGATGAGATCTTTGATCTGAGTCCTATAGTTAGTATGTTCATGCTTAAGAGTTGAAATAGTTTTCTCTAAATCTTCTATATTAAGTTTGTAATCATTTTCAACTCTTTTGAAATCAGCTTTTAAAATATGTAAGGACTTAAGATCAGATCTCATCTCTAAGTTGTAGGACCTATATCTGTTAACTTTAGCAATACATTTAGGTGTATAAAGATGTTATAGTACCTTGGCTTCTTCATTATCTACCATCAGTGCTTGGTTTTGAGATGCATCCTCAACCTGAAAGCTCCAGTCAAAGCCTCCTTCTTCAACAGCAACTGCAGCTTGCTGCTTGGGCTTCTTATTCTAGGGAGCTCCATCAGTGTAGTTTGGTTTGGTTTGTGCTTGGCCACTACTTGTTCTTGGTGCCTTGCACTCTCTAGCAAAGTGTCCCATTTGGTTACAGTTGTAACACTTCACTTTGCTTTTGTACAAGGCAAACTTTCCACTGGTTGCATTGCTAGGAAACTTCCTCCCTGTCCTCTTGTAAAACTTCTTGGCTCTATGAGTGAGAAGAGCCATCTGCTGGACTACTTTCATGTATTCCAGGTCATCTGGATGGATACAGTCTATGTCTTCAAGGGTAAAGAGAAAAATGCATGTGCTTTCATCAGTAGACGCAAAGGCTTATGAAGAACTTGTCTCTTGGAATGGGCTTCCTTGGGTGTAGTTCTCTCTTGGTGTCTCCGGGAAGGTGATGAAAGGACCCTTTTGTGAGTTGTCAGGGTAGCAGATCCCTTTCAATTATATAAAGGGCTGAACTCTACTGATTTTTGGAGTTACTAGATGGATTTTGCATGTTCATCTCCATCTGGTACCCACTGAGGATACCATACAACTTAGTAAGAGTAAGGGTCTTAAGGTTCTCAGTCCTCTTAATGACCACACAATAATATGTCCATTGTCTAGGAAGAGAGGACATGAACTTCTTCACAATGTCCCTGTTCTCAAGAGTTACTCCAACATCCATTAGAGTATCCATAATCTCAACATACCTGAAGTATTGTTGAGTTGTGGTTTCACCTATCTTAAAGGTGAAGTTCTCAAACTGCTGCTTTAAGAGGTCCTTCTTGTTCTCTTTTGCTTAATTAGACCCCTCATACATGAGCTTTGGTGCATCCCATAGTTGCTTGGTAGTCTTGCACTTCTTGAAGCCTCTGTAGATAGAGTTTGGAAGAGCAATTTGGAGAGCGGTCATGACCTTCTGATCTATGTCTATCTTCTTCTAGTCTTCTTTAGAATAATCAATCACTTCCTTAGGTATCATACCACCACCAGCAGCTGCTGAAGAGGTGGATGGTACATGGGGTCTAGAAACAACAGATCCCTACATCCTGGAGTCTTGAGACTTGATGAAGCCTTCCATTCTTTGGCACCAAGTATCAAAATCATCAGGAGTGATTAGTGGAGACTTTATCATAGTACCAGTTTACATATCAGCCTTTGTGATAGCAGCCATTTGAGATGTTAAGTGTTTTGTAAAACTGAAGGGATTTAAGATGGGGAGATCTTAGAATCAAGAGCCTAAAATGTTCTGATACCAATTGCAGGACCGTTTAAGGGATAGTCAATACAATCAGTCTCACAATGAGGAGAGTGTTAAAACACTTAACAGATTAAATAAGGAACCAGGTTTATAAGAATGATACTAAGAACACAAGTAAAACAATGAGATAGAACTAAGAACAAGAACAATATAAGTATGGTTTTCAAGAATGTTGTATATTGCTCTCAAGTTCTTTTACAAGTGTTACAAAGCATAAAAAGAAATACAAGGACCTAAGATACTTTCTACTACATCCTACAGCCGACCATACTTTGAAGGTTAGCTGGAAACACTAATCTAGACAACAAGGTCAATGTAAAGTCTAAAGGCAGATTGCCTTATGACTAGTGACTATGACATGCCATAGCTCACATCCTAATATATTTCAAAAAGGATAAAAGGTACAAAGTAGGAAGTTACAGACTCAAGACCAAAATCTATAGTTTACTAAAGCATGAACCTTTTCACTAACTTGTATAAGTTGGTAAGTCTTTAGAGTTGCAGTGAAAAGTAAGTCAACTTTATGTAAAAGTACATCAGAGAAAGCATGTCTTCTCTGTCTTTGGAAGAAATCAATCTTCACTTCATTGGCTTCGGAAGACTTTGTCTTTGAAGCTTCGGAAGACTTCATCTTTGGCTTTGGAAGATTTGGACTTTGGCTTCGGAAGATTTTACACTTAGTGTATTTTCTAATGTAGAGTGTAAAACTTCCGAAGTAACTTCTACCTTGTACATCAGTGCATGCATGCAGGAAGCCCTTGGTTGTTTTGGCTTCTTTGGTTGCATCAGCCTTCTAATATAACCTTACACATATGTACCACCTCAAATTTGTCCGCTCTTTTTATCCCCATGCAAATAGTAAAATAATCAACAATCATATTATGCCAGATTGCATGGCCTCCTATTAATCAAACAATATAGAAAAAAAAAACAAATCCTTATTACTCACCACACTACTGTTCATCCTACGTCCAGCTATAATATGACCAATGACCCGGTGAAGATATCTATACAATGAATGGTTCATTATTATGGCTTTTGTTTTATTACTAGGTTCATAACAACTGATCGAATGATGAAAGTTTAATGTTTAAGTGCTTTATTTCCATGTTTTGCGTTTCATATTTTGGGATATTCTTGTCTTTATTGGTGGAACATGAAGAATATAAAGAATATGGAAGAAATGGGATGGAAATAGAGCCCGAAAGGTGAAGAAGTGTAAAAGAGAAGTTGCAAGACTATGATAACTTAAAATGGCCATAACTTGAGCTAGGAAAAGAGTTACGGGACCCACGACCTATCAACAAAAAGATCTTGAAAAGTTACGAATGAAAATCAAGGATTGCTATAGGTGGAGCCACCGACGCCATCCTAGGCGCCACCAACACCAATACCGTCAGAAACACCATTAAAGCACCATTGGTCGGTAACTTTTAGCCCAGTTGGTGCTGGAGGTGCCACCGACGTTGAATGCCGAGTTTTGGTGGATTTTGACCTAATTTAAGGGGTTTTTAAAGGACATTAACCCTAGAACAAAATGTACCTCTTTACATAATGTTCTTGGATGAAAAAGTGACTATCTTTCACCATTCCAAGGCTTTCCAAGTTCATCCAGATTCAGATGATCGATTACCCTTGTATTGAAGAATCAATGAGAATGCAAGGATAAATTATTTGTGATTCACTTTGGGTGACGGGTTTGTGCAAGTTTGTGTTTTTCTTAGTTTGTATCCTAAATTTGGGATTGGATCTTGAATATTTTAAGTTCTATTGGATTCAATTATGTGAATGAAGTCCTTTAAGCTTTGATTGATAATTATCACTTAAATATTGTCATGCATAGGTCACCATTAATGACCTCTCAATAAGTTTAACTAAGAAAACACAACTTTGCCAAACCGGATTGTTTTTCCCAAAGCTAAACTTTTATTTTGTTAATTTGATTATTTCTCGAATCAATCAACCAAGCAATTTAGTTTTTGATTTTTAATGTTCTTAGATTAATCGTTACTATCACTTTCCAGTGATTCCATATGGATTTGACACCCTTCTTACCCTTTACTATTAAAGGTGATATGCACCTTTTTATTAATATTTTGACCAATCACATGACATATATCAAAATGGCGTCATCGTAGGGGAAATGTTGCACTTAGTGTTAGTAATAGTTATTTACTTGCTTAAAAATCCATAAAAAACCGAAAAGATTTACTTTTTCTTGTTTTTAGTTTATTTATTCTTTTTGTGGTTCAGAATTACACATGGTATTGGTTTGTTGTTTTGTAGGCAGTTCAAGAACTTTATGTATATGAGATATTCCGGAAGGACTTCGCCATTGCTATTTGACCCAGAGATTGAGAAAACAACATGAGACAACCGAGTCTTTCACAAGGCAAACACTTCAACAATTCCTATTCCATGAGGAGGTACTCGGTCCAAAGAAGGAACTTCATCAGCTAAGGCCAGTCAAATCCTTCGAAGGCTTTCCAAAACAAAGGAAAGCGATCTGCTTAGCAAGATGAATAACTCGGGTAATCCAGGTATTCTACAAAACTAGCCTCCTCTGTAAGGGGAACAACCTTTGGGTGATATTCCTCCCCCACTATTCCCATAATAGAATGTTCCACCAACAACAACAAGCTCCTCCATTTAATCCAGTTCAAGGAAATTTTTTAAGCGGCTGAAGATCCTCATCCACATTCACAACCTAATCAACCCATTCAGCAAGAGCTGGTAAGAACTGTCAACTATGAGGCTCCAAGGAATCCAAGAGAGTCTTTCCCCATAAAAGTTTATTTCTAATTTTTTTTCTCATTTAGCATTCTTGTTTCAGCCACCAAATCTAGTAACCTAAGTATCTTTTCATCTTATATATCTCCCCTGCTTCATTCTCTTTTACCGCAACTATCAAATTCTTTAATCTTAATTTAATTTCCTTTAGCTTGGCCATTGGCATTCTATCATGCATGGAATCAATACATGGCAAAGACATAACTGCATAAATTATATCATGAAAACCATCTCTAAATACCCAGGAGTTAAACAATCTAAAAAGAATCAGACCAAAGTCACTAATCTACTTTTAAGACCCACAAATATTGATCAGACCAAACACAAGGGGGAACGTTGAGATATGCCATGGGCCATTTAATGTAGAAGTGTTGACACACTAGAATACAATATATCTTACTCATGTTTTTTGCTATCACTAGGCATAAAAGTAAAGCATCTCCGCCCTATTTTTAATCATATTAGCATTTTGAATAAAGCTATTGAAATATTTTGTAAAAGAATAACAAAATGAAGAGTTGAGTCTTCTTGATGGTGAACATACCATGTTGAAATGCCCAAGTATAATCCAAAGACCGACGACTGAATTTTCATCAACAAAAAGTTCTGCACACAACACCTTTTTCTAATTCGATGATTATGAACTATAGACATTGACTATAAATACATCTTCCATCATCCCCTTCAATATACCTTGAATCAGAAGAATCCACTTGACCCAACCGAATGGATCTTCGTAAACCACCCAAGATCACATATGCAAAAGAGCTCCCTTGAGCGGCCAATTGCATTAACAATTTCAGATTGATAACCAAACCGATCCCACATTTTGCCGATCCATATTTTTAAAGGGTCCACTTTGCCTTTCTATGGTGTCTTTCTTGTTTCCCATATTCACCCAACTAGACTTCATTGATGCTAGAATTTTTGGTAATAGGAGATGCCAACGAGCAAAATTCCATCATAGGGTCACTGAATTACATGAGATAATACCATAAACTATTAGACACTTTATTTGATTCCTTGTTAGATCCAAATTATTAGCATCCTCTTCCAAAGCCGACTGGTGGAGCCTGATCTTATGTGATCCGGATTTCATATGACTCATTTATACAATTTAAACTTAATGTATCACCTCCTTTGATAGGGACATAAGTACTTTAGTATGAGGCATCATCATCATTCCATGAAAAAATCCAGCATGAGTTATTCTACCAAGATTTTGTTAGAAACCTATTCTAATTAGGTCATCGGTTATTAGCCTTGCATATAGATCTTGATAGCTTATTCTAAACGATCCTAAGTATATGCATGTTCATGCTTGTATGCAAAATGATTTTGTTAAAGATATGTATAAATGCTAACAATGTGTGCTATCAATACACCACATTACACCCACAATCTGACAATCTCGATGCACATGTGGGTGTGATCGGGTGGTGAAAGTTCAATGTTTAAAGGCTTTAATTGTGTGTTTTACGTGTCAAATTATGGGAAATAGAGTTACTTTTGGGATATTATTATGTTTGTAGCATAAATGTGAAGAATACGAAAAAGTGGGAAGAAACGTGATGAAAATCAGAGGTCGGGAGGTGAAGATATGTAAAAGAGAAGTGTCAAGATAACGGTAACTTAAAACAGACATAACTTGAGCTAGGAAAAGAGTTACGGGGCCCACGAACTATCAACGGAACATGAAAATCAAGTTTGTGCAGGGGGTGGCGCCACCGACACCATCATAGGTGCCATCGACGCCACTGGTGGCGCCACCGGCACTGATCGCCATGTTTTGGTGGGTTTTAACCTAATTTTAGGGGTTTTAAAGAGGGATTAACCCTAGGATGAAAAAGACCTTTTTACACATCAATCTTGGATGAAAAGTAACAATCTTGGATCATTCTCAAGCTCTTCCAACATCAAGATCATCAAATCTACAGGATTAATTCAATTGGCTTTGAAGATTCAATGATTAGGCAAGGCTAATTCGTTTGTGATTCACTTCGGGGGATGGGTTTGTGCAAGTTATTATTTTTCTTAGTTGTAACCTAGATTTGAGATTGGATCTTGAACCTTTTAAGTTCGTTTGGATTCAGTTTATGATTTGATTGTTTAAATGGTTTGATTATGCTTAAACCTAATATTGATATTCTATAACTTTGGTTGTCTTTAATCATTGTGTGATTGATTATTAAAATTAGGGTTTCATTATTCAAATTGGTAATTGTGTGAATAAGGTCCTTTAAGCTTTAATCTATAATTATCACTTAAGTCCTATCATGTGTAAGTCACCATTAATGACTTCTCACTAGGCTTCATTAAAGAAAAATTGTAACTTTGTCAAACCTGAATCTTGAAGTGAGTTGCTTTTTCTCCAAGATTGTTAAAAACCTAAACTTTTATTTCATTCATTTAATTATTTCTCAAATAAATCCATAAATCAATTTACTTTTTAATGTTTAATTCTGTTAGTTGATCGTTACTAGCACTTTCCTGTGATTCCCTGTGGATTCGACACCCTTCTTACCCTTTACTATTAAGGGTGATTAAGGACTCTTTAATTAATATTTTTGACCGACCGCACTACATCAATCAAAATGGCACCGTTGCTGGGGAATCGTTGCGCTTAGCGTTAGTAATAATTATTTGTTTTCTTAAAAATCTATAAAAACCAAAAATATTTTATTTTTCTTGTTTTTTTTGTTTATTTATTATTTTATTGTTCAGAATTACGCGTGGTATTTGTTTCTTATTTGCAGATAATTCTTTGTGGTTTTAGTAGAATCTCAAGAATTTTGATATCATCATGGATTGGAACTGGGACAATGATCCATGTATGTGTTGCGGAAGTCTTTATCATTGGGTTCAAGATTGTCCAATGTTTGAGAGCAAATATGGAAATATAAAAAGAAGATGTTCTTAATACAGGCGACAAATGGGATATGTAGGGCAAACTACGAATATGAAGAAACCCAAGCGTATTATCCACATTATGAACCACCTCCACCATCAAGTTATAAAGAAAATTATCATGCCGACATAGATTACAAATATGCCCAATAGTGGGATCTCAACCACTATGAACCTAAGATGTCATATTTATCAACTTACCGGGAGGAGTATGCTGATTACTATCCTGAATATACTCAGCTGACATACGAGAAACCTCAAGATTTAGTGAACTCTGGCTTTGATGAAATCTTAAACATGCTGGTAGAAATGAAAAAAGAAGACAAAGAAAGAGATAAAGTACTCGAGGTATTGGTTAAGCATGTTGGCCAACTAGTTGAGGATATGGATCAACTAAGACAAGAGCAATCTGAGTTGGATAATGGTACCGTGATTGATGGTGATGTGGTTGAAGAGGTTACAGGACTTCAAGAACATGAATTTGTGTGTTTAAAGCTGATAGAAGACATAACACCATTAGAGGAGCCAAAGCCTAAAATAATCCAAGTTAATACCTATCCCTCCCCCATACTTATTACTCCAAGCAATAAAGTTGAAGAAGAGGGTTTGAGGATAAAGAAAAAGATGGTGGTATTACAAGGCATTGGACAAATTATCATGAAGTGGCTCTGCAACAAATAATCAATTGACTTGCTGATTATTGGGAAGCAACTACGGAACTGACATGTCAACTATTGAGCGCTTGTTGGGAATTCGGTAGGCAAATGTGCACTTAAACCACCATAAAAAATATCAGGTACGGTTTGGCTAAAGACCCAAAACTTAGCGCTACTTGGAACGCAACCCAAGGTATTTTGTGTGTTTTTAGTTGTTTTTTATTTATTTATGATTTTATTTTATTTTATTTTAAGAACTTTATGGGCGTGTTCACTAGAAACCCTCACAAGACTACACTGGTCCACCTGGGTCTACCAGATGTTTTAAAAGGCTTGTTGCATATGCTAAATGCAATCGTGATTCCTATGAAAGTAAGTTTAGGATTTTTATCATTAAAGTAATTTTTTATATTTATTTAAAAAGTTAAATATTTTTAATCAAATTTCCACTTAAAAGTTGCATTGAGGACAATGCAATGCTTTAAGTGTGGGGAAGAGGATGCATTATTGATTTAAATGTGAGGTGCTAATCATGAAGTGATAAGTTCGCTTGTACGTGGGTTTTAGTATGTTTTGTAGATTAGTGGACGGGATGTTGAAGATCACTAGTACAATTGAATATCTTGCCATAAAGATATAACCAGGTGCATTTGTTTCCCTTATTAATTGTTAAAAATAGTTAATTTGTAGTTAGTTCTAATTTTTGGTTATTAATGGTGCGGCCTGACTGATTGTAAATGGTTTGTGAATATGATAAGATTGGGTCTGGTCTTAAAATTATCTTGTTTCCATACTAATAGTAACATTTAGTTAGTACATTGAGGGCAATGTACATCTCAAGTGTGGGGATGAGGGGATTTGGTAAAAGTTTTCAGAAAAAGTTAAAATGTAATTTTTTTTTTGCAAATCTTCAAGTGAAATTTATTGTGTTTAAAGATTAAAATTTTCAATGTAAATCACTAGCTTGTTGCTTATCAAAATATTGGTGTAGATCCTAGGTCATGGTCATATTCTACCCGGGTCTACCAGATGGTTTAAAAGGCTTGTTGCAAATGCTAAATGCAGTGATTCCTATGAAAGTGAGTTTAGGATTTTTATCATTAAAGTGATTTTTTATATTTATTTAAAAAGTTAAATATTTTTAATCAAATTTCCACTTAAAAGTTGCATTGAGGACAATGCAATGCTTTAAGTGTGGGGAAGGGGATGCATTATTGATTTAAATGTGAGGTGCTAATCATGAAGTGATAAGTTCGCTTGTACACGGGTTTTAGTATGTTTTGTAGATTAGTGGACGGGATGTTGAAGATCACTAGTACAATTGAATATCTTGCCATAAAGATATAACCAGGTGCATTTGTTTCCCTTATTAATTGTTAAAAATAGTTAATTTGTAGTTAGTTCTAATTTTTGGTTATTGATGGTGCGGCCCGACTGATTGTAAATGGTTTGTGAATATGATAAGATTGGGTCTGGTCTTAAAATTAACTTGTTTCCATACTAATAGTAACATTTAGTTAGTATATTGGAGGCAATGTACATCTCAAGTGTAGGGATGAGGAGATTTGGTAAAAGTTTTCAGAAAAAGTTAAAATGTAAATTTTTTTTTTGCAAGTCTTCAAGTGAAATTTATTGTGTTTAAAGACTAAAATTTTCAATGTAAATCACTAGCTTGTTTCTTATCAAAAGATTGGTGTAGATCCTAGGTCATTGTCATATTCTTTAAGTTGGGAGATAAAGTCTTTCTAACGGGTCGTTTTTGAATTGTTAAGGATGCCTGGTTAGGGTTAACAAGCTTTTGATATAATAAACTCATGTGAATATTGGTAGCCTAAATTCATACTTGGTGAGATTTTGAGCCTATTACTTAAGACACAATCATATATATTCATTTGTTGAGGGTAGGCCATATACCACTCTTGTTGCAGAACTTGTATTGTTTGATGCATACCAAGACCATAAGCAAGGTGTTTGCACACAAATAACAAAGGCAACTTAGGAACCACTTTACTTGTCATCGTTTGTTTTTTTTATCCATCCTAACCCTTAGTAGCCATGTCGAGCCTTAAACCATTCTTTTGTTAAACCCGATTATAAAGCCCAAATTGTTAGTTGATAACCGACCGTTAAACCGTTCAAAGTAAAAGAGCATCCAAAGTCAAGCATATAAAAAAATTGAAAAATAATGAAAAAAAAGAGAAAAAGGAGAAAAAGTAGTGGTTCAAAATAGATCAGAGTGATTTAGCTATGTGAGTCATGTTAATAAGGATTGTTTAATGTTCTGGTTCACATTTATGTTATGTTAGCCACTTTTGAAAATTCAAAAATCTGCTACCTTTGCCTAAGCCCAAAAACCCGTAAGTCCTTTAGATATGTGCAAGATCTATGCAAGTGGTGGAGGTGTGATTGCTATACAAGCTTAAGTGGACAAGATGGTATATTGGGTTATTGAGAGATTACACTAGTACATATTTTACTAGTCCATATATAAACCGAGAGAAGTGAATTATTGTGAGGGGTGTGTGCATGAGACTAAGAATTAAAAGCACGTCAAAACCTAGTTGGGTAAATTCCTCGTTTACTTGAATATAATTAACTTGCTAGAATGTAAATCTATTCAACAATGTAAGTCTTGCAAATACGGGAATGACCTTGGATCTTAAAAGATTTTTAATAAGTGATTAGTGATGTGTATTATTAATGATGGTTTTATAAATCACAATTGAGTTTTGCTTGAGGACAAGCAAAAGGTAAGTGTGGGGATTGTAATCGGGTGGTGAAAGTTCAATCTTTAAAGGCTTTAATTCTGTGTTTTACGTGTCAAATTATGGGAAATAGAGTTACTTTTGGGATATTATTGGCTTTGTAGTATAAATGTGAAGAATAAGAAAAAGTGGGAAGAAACGGGAAGAAAATTGGAGCTCAGGAGGTGAAGATATGTAAAAGAGAAGTTTCAAGATAACGGGTAACTTAAAACGGGCATAACTTGAGCAAGGAAAAGACTTACGGGGCCCACGACCTATCAACGGAAATATCTCGAAAAATCAAGTTTATTCAGGGGGTGGCGCCACCATCATAGGCGCCACCGATGCCGATAGCGTCAGAAACACCGTCAGAGCCACCGTTGGTCAGCAACTTTCAACCCAGATGGCGCTGGGGGCGCCACCGACTCCACTGGTGGCGCCACCGACTCCACTGGTGGCACCACCGACGCTGATCGCCATGTTTTGGTGGATTTTAACCTAATTTGAGGGGTTTTAAAGAGGGATTAACCCTAGGACGAAAAAGACCTTTTTACATATCAATCTTGGATGAAAAGTAACAATCTTGGATCATTCTCAAGCTCTTCAAACATCAAGATCATCAAATCTACAAGGTTCATTCAATTGGCTTTGAAGATTCAATGATGAGGCAAGGCTAATTCGTTTGTGATTCACTTCGGGGGATGGGTTTGTGCAAGTTCTTATCTTTCTTAGTTGTAACCTAGATTTGAGATTGGATCTTGAACCTTTTAAGTTCGTTTGGATTCAATTTACGATTTGATTATTTAAACGGTTTGATTATGCTTAAACCAAATTTTGATATTCTATAACTTTAGTTGTCTTAATCATTGTGTGATTGATTATTAGAATTAGGGTTTCATCGCTCAAACTGATAATTGTGCGAATAAGGTCCTTTAAGCTTTAGTCCATAATTATCACTTAAATCCTATCATGTGTAAGTCACCATTAATGACTTCTCACTAGGCTTCATTAAAGAAAAATTATAACTTTGCCAAACTTGAATCCTGAAGTGGGTTGCTTTTTCTCCAAGATTGTTAAAAACCTAAACTTTTATTTCATTCATTTAATTATTTCTCAAATAAATCCATAAATCAATTTACTTTTCAATGTTTAATTTTGTTAGTTGATCGTTACTAGCACTTTTGTAGGACCGTTAAAAGGGACTATGCACTTAGTTAACACACTTAGGAGGATTTTTAGGATCCCTCAACAATTCAAATGGGGAACTTAAAACTTTAAATAGATGATACAATGCACAACACAAATAAAGTAAGAGCAAGAACACAAGAAATAATTTTCAAGGAAGTAGTATATTGCTTCTTAGGTTCTATTACAAGTATTTACATTGATCTTTGAAATACAAGAACCTTTGACTCTTTATACTAAACCTACAACCGTCAATATGCAAAAAGATAGTTGGATGTGACTAATCTAGACAACAAGATCAGCCTATAGTCAAAAGGCAGATTGCCTTTTGACTAGTGACTATGACAGGCCATAGCTCACTGACTTTCCTATTACAAAAAGCCAAAAAGAAACAAATACAAAAACTTGAAGACAAATATCTACTTTATCATAAAGTATGGAAGTTTCACCAATTTATCATAGTTGGTGAACCACCAGAGCATGCAGCGGATAGGGGGTTGTTTTATGATAAAGTTGACAGAAAAAGTGTTTTTTCTCTCTCTTCTAAAGTAATCAGTCTTATCTTTATTCAGCTTCGGAAGACTTTGTCTTGAGAGCTTCGGAAGACTTCATCTTTAACCTTTGGAAGAGTTGAGTCTTTGGCTTTGGAAGACTTGACACTTAGTGTAAAGTTTCCTCAGTAGTTTCTTCTGAACATTGGCTTCGGAAGATTTTACACTTAGCATTTTACTTGAGTGTGTAAAACTTCCGAAGCTAGTTCTTCTTTGTTCCTTAGTGCATGTTGGAAGACTTGGTTGTTTTAGTATCCTTTGGTTGCATCAGCCTCATAACCTCATAGGTTCCTACAAACTCCCCCTAGGCTGATGCTACCAAAACAAAGAGGTCTTCAGACTGGGATAGTCCACATGAGAATCTTTAGAATTCCTTTCTTCATTAGCAGATCAGGATTCTTTAGACCCATGAAGTACCTTCTCATGTTATAGAGATCATGCAGAGGGAGTTCAAACATGTCACTAGTGAAGTAGACATGTTGTTCTCCCTGATCTCTAATGACATGTTGGTCTTCCAACAGAGAGATGCTCTACTAGATAGGAGTTGGTTGAGAGTCCTCTTTATGCACTTCCTCAGGATGTTCTGACTCATCCTGAGTTTGGGAGGTGGATGCCTTTCTTCTTTTCTTCTTCTTAGAGGATCTTCTTTTGGCCATCCTCTTTTTCCTCCCAGATGATTTTAACTGAGAAGGTTGGTCTTCAGTACCAGGTTCTTCAGTGGATTCCCTCTCAGTTAGGATCTCCTCTCTCCCAGGTTCAGAAGGAAAGGGAGGAGAACCCTGCTGTGGATCAGAAGATGAAGTTGGCTGTTCTGTAGCTTCAGGTGCAGGTTGTGTTGTCTCTGTAGATTTAACCGTTACCTTAACTTCAGGTTGAGCTTGTTCTGATGGTGAGTGGAGAGCCACAAGCTCTCCTCTTTTAATCTTCTGCTTGATCACCCTTATGTGCTCATCCATTATGGATAGAGACATGGGACCAAGCCTCCTTCCGGAGAACCCATACAGCTTCAAGAAGCTCATTATCTTCTGCCTATCAGCAGACTTTTTCTGACTTGTTTTGATGATGGCTCTTGACTTGGCAGCTTCTTCCCTTTCCCTTTTTCTTGCAGCTTGTCTATTTCTTTTGGCTTGCTCTTCCAGCTGCTTGTTGTATTCAAACAATATGTAATCATATGGCAAGGGAAGAAGCGCATGTGCCTGGTAGAGGCCTGTGGCTCTCAGGTAGTTGATCATTTTTGTCTTTTCTTCTTCATTAACTACCTGAGGTTGATCAGCAGCCACAACCTCTGACTCAGGGCTTTCTTGAACTGGGGAGGACAGGAATATTCTTGTATATTCTTTTTCTTCTCATTTCCTCTTTATGCTTGAGGGTCAAGGCTGCATCCTCAGCTTCCTTCCTCTTCTTTTACAACTCAGTGTCAGCCAGTTCATTTAATTCTTCAAAGGGGAGAGAGATGAGTTCATCTATGTTATAGTTCCTGGTCCCCAGATAATTAAGTCTGGCTACCCTTAACTCATCTTCTTGAGTGTTTGGAACATGGGCAGTCAGAATTGCAGCTTGCATGAATCCTGGGGAACCACTTGAACTCTCACCCCTCAGCTTCCTCTTCCTCTCTCTTTTCTCTTCTTTAATCTCCTCAGCAGTTAGTTTTCTTTTGCCTTTGTCAAGTACTGATCTTGATGACTCTGGCTGAGGAGAGCTTTGGCCTTCATTGTTGGATTCAGCAGTCAAGCTCTGGCCAGAGAGAGGTTGTGATGCACCATCACCAGCTGGTGCCTCACTAAGGGTATGGGGTGCTGGAGGAGATGTTGTCTTAAGGTTCACAGTCTCAGCCTCTGGGCCTTCAGTTAAGGCTTTCCCTTTGAAGCTAATCTTAGGGTCCACCTTAACATCTAGTTGACCAAAGGCTTCAACTGCTAGCCTCTGTCTATATAGTTTTGATCTCCTTTTAAATTCTTCCAGCACCCAATCTTGAATTCTACTGGCTAGTCTGGCAGCTTGTCTATTATTGCTTGGGTTGACAAGTGCCAGATCTACCAGATTTATACCCTCATAGAAACTCAGGTTTGAAATGTTTAAAATTTCTAGTTGACCCTGAGCTCTAGAGAGTACAAGAGCTTTCCTTTCATTATCATACCCCTAACCCAAGATTGGGTTCTCAGAAGGGGCAGACATTGCTCTTGGTATTCCCTCCTCAAACAGTTGTTGTATTAACAAATGTAGATCACTGTCTAGAGGAGGTTGCTGAGTATGGACAACTGCAAGAGAGGATGGTGAGTCCTCTATGTCCATACTCTAAGAGGAACTCCTAGGTTCTGTGATTGTTAGGATTTTCTCTCCCTTTTTGGTAGCATCACCCTCTTGCATAGGTGAGCTGGGAGATTGATCCATGACATCCATAGGTTCTTGTGGACCTGGATGAGTTGATCTCATTAGTCTCTCAGCTAGCTTACCCTTGAGATTGATGATCTCAAGTTGCTGGTCATTGACCCTTTTCTACAAGATAGTCACCTGAGATTCTAGGTGAGCTATCTTGGACACAAAGTAGGTGCACATGTTTGAAAGTTTGTGCACCTTGTGTTACAGACTCCCCTCATCTTCAGATGAAGAATCATAGGGGGATGAGAGGATTGGACCTGAGTCTTCTCCCTTATCACCAGTATAGGTTTCTTGGCTGCTGGATTTCCCCTGCTCTATTTCAAGAGGTTGGGTTGTCGTGGTTGAGGTCTTAGAGATGTAATCACTGCCAACAGTGAAAGCCTCTGTCACATGGATCTCCTGGACAATCTGAAGGAGACCTACCTTAGTTTGTGGTGTTTGATGTGGGCTAGAAGTAGGTGAGGCAGGAGTACTCATCTCACCTTGAGTGTGGGTGGAGAGGAGAGATTCATGGTACTCACTGAAACCCAATTCTTCATCAGAGTAAAAGTCAAGGCTGGGCATGGGTTGATTAAGATCAAGAGGCTGGGGATGGTAGCTTTCCCCTGAAGGTTGATCACCAGAGTGTTAAGACTCAGAATGATGGCTTAAGGCTATTTGAGGAGGTGTGAGCTCATTAGGCAGAGCATGAGGAACCTCAGCACTGATTGTGTCAAGAATGGGAGTGGTTTGCTCCTCAGGGGAGTGGGAGCTCTAGTGTCCACTTCCTCCTGTGTGGGTTGTGATATGGGGGCCTATATATGCTCAATAGCAGGTGTAGGGGTTGTTTTGAATTTTCTTTGGTAAGTGAGGGTAATGGTAGGGTTGTTTTGAATTTTCTTTGGTAAGTGAGGGTAATGGTAGGCCTTGTTGGTAGTTGAGATGAAGAGGGTGTTGGTTCATCACTAGCTGGTGCTACTAGGATGACACCCTGAGCAATAAGCTCAAACATTTTTAGGACAAGGGCTGTTTCTACACCTGAGAACCTAACAGTTGGCTTTTTCAATATTTTGAAAATGTCGGGTCTTATATGTGCAAGTTTAAGAACATTACCTGTTCCCCTCAATTGTGGTCCCATTTCACAGTTAAGAATGTGTTGAACATACCGGGGGAACATGTAATATTCTAGGGAGTCCAAATTCGCAAGTAAATTTGTAAAAACAAACTGAGAATACCTGAATTTGACCCTTTGAACCATCCCATGGACAATGAAGGAGAGGTCTTCTAGAATCTGGTCCCATCCTCCATGTTTGTTAGACAAGCTGTGGATGATAACATGGAGGATGTACTTCCACTGGTATGAGACCTTCCGCTTCCTGAAGGTCTTGACTATGAAGTCACCTTCATATCCCATCTGCTCAAAGGAATGGTTGACAACAGCTTTTGGGAAGGACATTTCACCTTCTTCATCATCCAGCTGAAGATGGGTGTTAATGATGGCTGGAGTGATGAACAATGTCCTCCCCTGTACTGTGGCAGACAGTGCCTTCTCCCCGTCCAAGGTGACCTCTTGACAGGTCCGCCAGAACGCAAGCAACTGATCCTCATAGATGGGAGGATCAATTGTAAGGGAGGTGAGATAATGAGACAAAGAAAGATACCTACAAACATCTGAGAAGCTTGGATCCTTTTCAGAGTTTAACAGAGCAACCAGGTTGTGTTGCCTGTGTAGATGCATGGTGAAATCTGGGTCGTTTCGGCGATCAAGATTTGCCATTTGCTGAAGCTTTGCAGAGAAGGAAGGTAGAAGAAGATGAATTTAGGGGTAATTTTAGGTTAAGGAATAACGAGAGTAGAGAGATGAAGATAGGACCATTTGGGGAGATATACTCAGGATCTGAAACAAAGTTAAAGCAAAAGATAATAGGACCATTTTGGGAGATATACTCAGGATCTGAAAAAAAGTTAAAGCAAAAGATAAACTTTGAAATCCGCAAGTGGGTCCTACTTTAGAAAAAGGCGCCCAAAAAGGTAGTTTTCTTGGAAGTTGCAAAACTTCCGAAGGTTATGTTAGCTTCGGAAGATATTTCAAAGAGTTTTGAAAGTTTTGGCTTCGGAAGAGATAAACAAGTCTTCCGAGACATAATTGCTTTCGGAAGAAATTTATTCTAAAATGTATTTAGGAGCTTATATTCAGCTTAAGCTTCGGAAGATACTTTATGAATTTCTTCCGAATATAATTGGCAGAGCTGTAAATTTCTTCCGAGGGCAATTTTATTTCTTCCGAAGGTAAATTTTCATAACTCTAAAAAATATCATTTTGAAAATTTGTTTTCCTCCAAAGAGAACTGGGCTTATGAAGTGATCAAATAGACAACCTAGGACACACAATTTTAGGTAGTAAGATTGATGAAGTTATTTAGAAAAACCTATTCAAGGTTAATCATCCCAATGGCTGATACAAGATACTTAAATCTCTGCTCATCAAAAGTTTTTGTGAACAGATCAGCATATTATTCATTTGTGTTAACCTTGATTAGTTTTATCAAGCCCTTTTCAAAATTATCCCTAATCAGATGATACCTGATGTTGAGGTGTTTGGTCCTTGAGTGCTGCACAGGATTCTCTGTAATAGAGATGGCACTGTTGTTGTCTATATGGATGGGAGTCTCTTTGAAATTGAATCCATAGTCTAGCATCTAATTTTGAATCCAAAGCACTTGAGCACAGCAGCTGGCAGCAGCAATGTATTCAGCTTCAGCAGTTGATGCAGACACACAGGATTGCTTCTTGCATTGCCAAAAGACTATCCTTCCACCAAGGAACTAACACCCCCCAGATGTGGACTTTGCAGTCATGTTGCAGCCACCATAGTCACTATCTGTATAAGCATACAGATTAAAATCTAATTCTTTGGATACCAAAGGCCTAGATTTGGAGCACCTTTAAGATATCTAAGAATCCTTTTGACAGTGATTAGGTATGACATCTTGGGGTTTTTGATATCTTGCACATATGCATGTGGCAAACAAGATATCAGGCCTGCTAGCAGTAAGATACATAAGTGACCCAATCATAGCCCTGTAGAGATGTTCATCAACACACTCCCCCTTAAGGTTAGGACCAAGGGAATGGTTTCTGGCTATGGGTGTCTTAGCAACTTTACAATCAGTCATCTTGAACCTTGTAAGTATGTCCTGTACATAATTTGACTGACTGATGAAGGTGCCATCTTCAACCAGCTTCACTTGAATTCCTAGAAAGAAATTGAGTTCCCCTATGGCACTCATTTCAAATCTATTCTTCATTAGCATCTCAAAGTCTTTGTAGAGCTTTGGATTAGTTAAACCAAAGATGATGTCATCTACATATATCTGAACTAGAAATGTGTCATTCCCTGTATCTTTGATGAAGAGAGTCCCATCAATAGTACCTCTTTTGTATCCATGATTGCAGAGGTATGTTGATAGTGTATCATACCACTTTCTTGGAGCTTGATGTAGTCCATAAAGGGCTTTATCAAGCTTGCAGACATAATCAGGATGATCTGGGTCTGCAAAGCCAGGTGGTTGTTTAATATAAACTTCTTCATCAATCACCCCATAAAGAAAGGCACACTTCATATCGAGCTGGTAGACCTTGAACTCCTTGGATGCAGCATAAACCAGGAATATCCTTACAGCTTCAAGTCTTGCTACAGGAGCAAAGATATCAGTATAATCAATTCCTTCTTCTTGTGTGTATCCTTGGACAACCAGTCTAGCCTTGTTTTTGATGATGATCCCTCTATCATCCTTCTTGTTCCTAAATACCCACTTGGTACCTATGACAGTCTTCCCTTGAGGAAGAGGGCATAAGTTCCACACCTTCTGTCTTTTGATTTGAAGCAACTCTTCTTGCATTGCTTCAATCCAGCTTCCATCCTTTAAAGCCTCATCAACTTTCTTGGGCTCAATTTGGGATAAGAAACAAGAATGTAGACAAACAAGGCTATTATGAGTTTGTCCTCTTGTTCTCACCCCTGAGTCAACATTTCCAATGATGTTTGTGGTCGGATGTGACTTGTGGATCCTGAGTTGAGGAATCACAGCAAGTTGGTTGGACAGATGAAGATTAGAGAAATTTTGATCTGGCAAAGAAGAGTCCCCCACCACATCAGCACACTTATCAAGAGAAACTTGATCCAATAAGTGTGTGACATCATTGATGTTGTCTTCAATGGAGTGGTTATCAACATCAAGAAATTCTTGATCACTGTCACCACCACCCATTCCTTCTACATTGGAGGTTCCTTCACCTGAATTCTGAGCCTCTGAAATAGAATTTGAGGGTAATTCAGTTGAATCAGTAGTATTTGTCATGCATGTGCTGATTGGAGCCTCAATGACAGGGTTAGTCACCATTGGAGCTGAAGTAGTCTTCTTGTTTGGTCTTCTCAGCTCAAATCTTGGGTCAGGATCCTTTGTTGACCTGTTATCCATAGATCCTGAAACATTCTCACAAGATTTGTTAAAACAATTGGTAACTAAATCAAGATCAAATAGCTAATTCGGACCAGAACCTTTCACACAGGGTGTGTGTTCATTGAAAGTCACATTGGCTTGAGAAGAGTATCCAACAAAATGTCCATCATCTGATTTCTCAGCAAACTTAGCTATTTGATCTTTGGTATTAAAGATGATGCAAGGACATCCAAATGTTCTGAGAAACCCAATAAATGGTCTCCTTTTGTGCCACAGTTCATAAGGAGTCTTACCATGTGTCTTAACTACTAAAACTTTGTTATGCATATAGCAGGCTGTGTTGACAGCCTTTGCCCAGAAGGTGATGGGCAGCTTAGAGTCAGACAACATAGTTCTTGTAGCTTCAATAAGTGTCCTGTTTCTTCTCTCAGCAACACCATTTTGCTGAGGAGTCCTGGGAGCACTATATTGTCTTGAAATACCCTTTTCATCACAAAATGTATCAAGGATTTGGTTTTTAAATTCGGTTCCCTGATCACATCTTATGATTTTGACCTTGTGATCAGATTGATTCTCATATTTTAGAATGAAATTCTTTAAGATTTCAGAGGTTTCATATTTAGTTCTAAGGAAAAACACCTAAATGAATCTTGTGAAATCATCTGTGATCACTAAACAATATGAGTCCTTCCTAGACTCATTACACTGGTGGGGCCAAACAGATCCATATGTAAAAAGTGTAGGGGAGTAGTGATAGAGTTCATTTCCTTTGGCTTGTGAGACACTTTGTGTTGCTTCCCTTTCAGGCATGCAACACAGTGGTCATCACTTATAAACTCTTTCTTTGGTATTCCAGTTACCAAATCATTCTTAATCAGTTTATTCATGTTTTTAAAGTTTACATGACACATTCTCTTATGCCAAAGAAAAGACTCATCACTATTTGCTTTAGATAGAAAGCAAGAAACCTCTCCGGATGGAGATGCTTCCTGCAAGTCCATCTTGTACATGTTTCCTCTCCTGGGGGCTCTAAGCAAAATATGCTCAGGAGGAATGTCAACCTCAGGCTTAAGAACAATGCACTCATGCTCAGTAAAGAGCAGGTGTTGTTTTTGGTCACAAAATTGGGACACACTCAGAAGATTGTATCCAAGCTCTTTGACAAAGCTTACCTTCTCAATGCTGAGCTTACCATTTGTAACCTTGCCCCTGCCAGTAATGTACCCTCCTGCATCTCCCCCAAAAGCAACTGGTCCTCCATCAATCCTTTCAAAGTTTTGAAGCAAGGACTCATTGCCAGTCATGTGCCTGGAGCAGCCACTATCAACAATCCAGATATTTTTGTTGGTCTTTAGTTGTCCCTGCATAAAAAGAGATGATTTAGTTACATTTGGAAACCCAAGCCTCATTGGTCTTGGGCTTATTAGAATGAGTTAAAGGCAATGAAATAGTAATAGATCCTATGCTCAGGCATTGGGGATCATTTGTTGTTTCTGATGATGAACTTTTAGCCACATGGTCTTCCTTCATCTTCCACACCACCTTTGAAAGATTGGGCTTGACCTTCAATGCTTCGGAAGCTTTTGTGGCTTCGGAAGCTTTGGAGACTGATCCTTCGGAAGATCTTGCTTTCACTGTAGCAGGCCTCAGTACTTCGGAAGCATTCCTTTCTTCCGAGACTAATTTTCCTTCGAAGACAATGGTTCATTTGCCTTTTTCTTCATTTTGGAGCTTCCGAAGGAAACAGATTTTCCTTCCAAAGCTGTTTGTTTCTTCTTCCTCTCAGAAGTTTTCTTCTTGATCATATGGATAGTACCCTTTGGATTGTATTGACAATCCTTAGCCAGATGTGAGGTACTACCACACATAACACAATCTATATCTTTTTTCTGAGAGCCTTCTTTCCAAAGAAGACTGAGCTTAAACACTTTCCTTTTCCTCTTTCACCTTTTCAAATGATGCAGCAGGCGTCTTAGGGTGAAGCTTGCTTTTAGAAATGGAAGGTTCAGGCTGTGTAGCAGTGACACATAGCTGATCAATCTTCTTGTTGTTGTTGAAGTGAGTTGAAGCTGAAGTAGAACTCTTGGTACTAGAATTCTTGGCAGGATCTTCAGCTTTTATCACCTTGAACCCTGCAGAGACAAATACTTGTTTCTGTTTGGGATCAGAGGTGGTCTTGACCTCTTGAGCTTTTCTTGATCTTCTCTTTGCTCTTCTGATCAAGTTCTTCCTTTTGGTTTTGCTCAAACCAGCTTCTTTTTCCTCATTAGGAGCATGGTGACCCTTTTGGATTTACTCTCTTCACTCACCTCCGAGTCATCCCTCACCTTCTCCTCTTCATCCTCTTCATCACTGGGGTCTATGGATGGAAGCTCATCTTGACCAGTTCCACACCTTGGAGATCTAACTGATAGTAGAGAGTGTGGATTGCTATCTCACTAGATCCCAGTCCCTTCTTGTTCTGATAACACACTTTTGCATGTAGAGATGAGGATATCATGTTCTTGAAGGTTTCCTCTTCAAGAATACATTTTTCTGCTCTGGCTTTGCAGATCACTAGCTCAGCCTGGCATTCAGTCAACTTGGTAATGAGATCCTTAATTTAAGTCCTGTAATTTGTTTTCATGTTTAAGAGTTGAAATGTTTTTTCTAGATCTTCTATCTTAAGTTTATAGTCATTTCAGCTCTTTTAAAATCAGCTTTTAAAATATTCAAGGACTCAATGTCAAATCTCATTTCCAAGTTGTAGGACCTGTATCTGTTTACTTTAGCAATACAATCAGGAGAGCAAAGATGTTCAAGTACCTTGGCTTCATCATGGTCAGCCATGAGTGCTTGGTTTGGAGATGCATCTTCAGCTTGAAAGCTCCAGTCAAAGCCTCCTTCTTCAACAGCAACTGCAGCTTGCTGTCTTAGCTTCTCATTCTGGTGCCCTCCTTCAGTGTAGTTTGGCCTGGATGAGGCTTGGCCACCATTTGATTTGGGTGCCTTGCATTCTCTAGCAAAGTGTCCCATCTGGTTATAGTTATAACACTTGACTTTTCTCTTGTCCAGCCCAAACTTGCACTGGCAGCATTGCTAGGAAACCCTCTCCCTATCCTCTTGTAGAATTTCTGGGCTCTGTGAGTGAGAAGAGCCATCTGCTGGACTATCTCCATATATTCAGATCATCTGGATTCTCCATCTCAAGTAGAATTGCCTGAACTTTCATCAGTGGAAACAAAGGCTTGAGAGGAGCTTGTCTCTTGGAAGGGACTTCCTTGGATGTAGCTCTCTTGGTGTCTCCGGGAAGGTGATGAAAGGACCTTTTGTGAAGTCTCAGGGTAGCAGATGAGATGATGTTGTGGTTCTCTGCTATCCCTTTCAACCACATGAAGGGCTGAACTCTGGTGAGTGTTGGAGTTACCAGATAATTTTGCATGTTCATCTCATCTGGTATCACTGAGTATCCCATACAGCTCAGTGAGAGTGAGGGTCTTGAGGTTTCAGTCCTCTTAATGACCACACAATAGTGTGTCATTGTCTTGAAGAGAGGACATGAACTTCCTTACAATATCCTGTTCTCAATGGTCACCCCAACATCAGCCAGATATCCACAATCTCAACATACCTGAAGTATTGTTGAGTCATGGTTTCACCTGTTTTGAAGGTGAATTTTCAAACTGCTGCTTCAGAGATCTTTCTTGTTCTCCTTGGCTTCATTTGAACCCTCATACATAAGTTCAGTGCATCCCATAGCTGTTTGGCGGTCTTGCACTTCTTGAACCTCTGTAGATGGAGTTTGGAAGAGCAGTTTGGAGGGCTGTCATGGCTTTCTGATCAATATCAATTCTTTTCCAATCTTCATCAGAAAAGTCAGCCTTCTCCTTTGGTATCATGCCACCACCAGCAGCAGCTGAAGTGGTGCATGGTACATGAGGTCCATGGACAACAGACTCCCACATCCTGGAATCTTGAACTTGATAAAGCCTTCCATTCTTTACACCAAGTGTCAAAATCCTCAGGAGTGATCAGTGGGGACTTTGTCATTGTTCCAGTTTCCATATCAGCTTGGAGATAGCTGCCATTTGAAGGTTAAGTGATGTGTGTTACTAAGAGGTTTTGAAGATGGTGAGATCTTGCAAACAAAGCCTGAATGTCTGATACAAATGCAGGACCGTTAAAAGGGACTTTGCACTTAGTTAACACATTAGGAGGATTTTAGGATCACTTAACAATTCAAATGGGGACTTAGAACTTTAAACAGATGATACAATGCACAACACAAGTAAAGTAAGAGCAAGAACACAAGAATAATTTTCAAGGAAGTAGTATATTGCTTCTTAGTTCTATTACAAGTGTTTGCACTGATATTTGAAATACAAGAACCTTTGACTCTTTATACTAAACCTACAACCGTCAATATGCAAAAAGACAGTTGGATGTGACTAATCTAGACAACAAGATCAGCCTAAAGTCAAAAGGCAGATTGCCTTTTGACTAGTGACTATGACAGGCCATAGCTCACTGACTTTCCTATTACAAAAGCCAAAAAGAAACAAATACAGAAACTTGCAGACAAAGACCTTATCTACTTTATCATAAAGCATGGAAGTTTCACCAACTTATGATAGTTGGTGAACCACCAGAGCATGCAGCGGACAGGGGTTGCTTTATGATAAAGTTGACAGAAAAAGTGTCTTTTCTCTCTCTTCTAAAGTAATCAGTCTTATCTTTATTCAGCTTCGGAAGACTTTGTCTTGAGAGCTTCGGAAGACTTCATCTTTAACCTTCAGAAGAGTTGAGTCTTTGGCTTCGGAAGACTTGACACTTAGTGTAAAGTTTCCTCAGTAGTTTCTTCTGAACATTGGCTTCGGAAGATTTTACACTTAGCATTTTACTTGAGTGTGTAAAACTTCCAAAGCTAGTTCTTCTTTGTTCCTTAGTGCATGTTGGAAGACTTGGTTGTTTTGGTATCCTTTGGTTGCATCAGCCTCATAACCTCAGAGGTTCCTACAACTTCCATTCCTGTGGATTCGACACCCTTCTTACCCTTTACTATTAAGGGTGATTAAGGACTCTTTAATTAATATTTTTAACAGACCACACGACATCAATCAGGTGCTTGCACAGTCTAGGATCTCCACCAATTCTTTTAGC
Organism: Flaveria sonorensis; assembly: GCA_025506505.1. Lineage (NCBI taxonomy): Eukaryota > Viridiplantae > Streptophyta > Magnoliopsida > Asterales > Asteraceae > Flaveria > Flaveria sonorensis. The sequence continues at coordinate 18,336,734 of CM046425.1, read as the reverse complement.
TAAGAAGCAATATGAAATGGTGTTTCCAATTATATGCCACTTTAAGGTTTGGCCACCTACTTACAGTGGCGTACCCAAGGAAATAACTCATAGGGGGAAAAAGTGGCATGATTGCATAATTTTAGGGGGCACTCGGGAATTTTCACATACAAATAACACTAAAAAATAAAATTTACAGGGGGCGGTTGCCCCCCTCGTCTGTACCTAGGTCCGCCCATGCCTACTTATATGAGATAACTTTTATTCACCTTCTCTATTCAAGTTTTATATTATACTCACTATTTAAAGATTGATATCTTATTCATCATAACTCTATTATGGACAAATTTTAGTTCATAGTAGAGCTCTCATCAATAACACAAACCCATAAATAATTAATTAGATAATTGATAATATAATTATATTTGTGTCCAAAGTTACATGTATTACTAATTTTTTCATGAGTTTTTAATTGAGTCTCTCGTATATAAGGAGTTTCAAACCATAGCTATTAAATATTTAGAAACCAAATGAACCACATTTTGCTTATTATAGTATTTTGTGTCTTATGTCTCTCTTGCTCAATGAACCAAAGCACTTCCTCTTATTATTTGTTTACTGTTTCTCACTTGTGTGTAATAAATAATTATTTAGCAGTTATTACTTGAACATTATAAAAATAGTTGGCATGAACAGTGATTTCGTATTAGTGGTTCACGTGGCTCAAACATAGACAACCACAGCTCCTACAAGAGATTTTGTCTTTTTCATATTTTTCTGATAGTGGCGGCAGATCACCATGACCACCATTGTACAAATGTAGCATGATCAGCGAAAATTTAAGTACAACCTAACCTATTAATAAGAACTTGAAACCACTGCGTATAGCTACCCTAAGCCACCACATCAACGCTCAATCGCTAGACCATCTTCGCCTCCACGACAGGAGCTATGGCATAGTCAATCTTCATAGGACACTGGTTTTGGTCGCAAAATTCACATGCAACCATAGATCGGGACATGGCGACCTTGAGCCGCCGTGAATAGCTCTTCGGGAGAACTCGCCATAATAGTGTTTTTCATGCTGAATCTGGAATTGAAATTCAGAAGGCACGGTGGTTTTGAATGGCAGCGACATTGGTGCTCGAACGTCAATGAGGAGTTGGGTGGCGGGTAAGCAGGGTTGTGATGGAATGAGTAGGTGGTCCGCAGTTGCAAGGTTCTGACATGAAATTGCAATGTTGGAGATGATGATGTACATTGAAACTTTCAAACTAAAGTAAGTGAGAGAAGAGAAAAAGTAGGTGAATAAATGATATATTCTTCGTATATAAATTTTAGTTTTATAAATTGAGAGAAAAGATACAATAAAAGATAGAATGATGTTTAATTATTTATATTTTGTTTCAAATAGAATATGAACATCTAAACATATTTTTCTGGACAAAAGCTTTATCTTTTGTGTTGTTTCTATTTAAATTTATGACTGATAAAAATAAATTAACCTAGAAAAATAAGACAATATTCTATTATACTAGATAATCAAACAAAAATTAGTATGTGATGTGCTTTAAATTATACATAAAATTCCAATAAAAAACGCATCAATTATTCCTTAATATCTCCCTTAAAATGATGATTATGTACTTAAAATTGTCAAAGTGTGTTTTCAGGTGTTAAAAAGGGCAAGATGGACAAAAGAAGTATATTTGATAAGAAATTGAAGAAAACTGAGCTTTGGAGTCCAAGCATGGGGTCGTGCCTCATGAAGCATGCCCCCATGACTTGCTTGGAACACACCCCCGTGCTTAAATTGGCACACCCCCGTGTTTGGAGATCTGACAGGACAAAAAGTACTATCCCCCAAAAGTTGTCACGGGGCCATGCCCCATGAGTCACGAGGCCGTGCCCCACCCCAAACACGGGGTCGTGCCCCATTTAACACAGGGTCGTGCCCGATACCTTCTGCATGTACGACCCGACCAACTTTCGTAAGTATTGTACTAGTACGGGGCTGTGCATTTTAGGCACGAGACCGTGCTTAAACACTCTAGAAAGCCTATAAATAGAGGCCTAAGTTCATCATTTGGGAAAGCTTTTGGTGGTAGAGTTACTCTACTGAATTCTCTATGGAATCAAGACTTAAAGATCATTTGGAGGCTCGAGGGATGCATACAACACTTGGAAGAAGCTCGGTATTGTCCAAACATCATCCATTGTGGATCACCGGTTTGATTGTTCCATTTCACCGATGATTTCATATCTATCTTCTATGTTACTTGTTGTTATGTGCAAGCTCATTATGAGCTAAACTCTTATTATCATCCTAATTGGATGAAACTTATGTAATTTGTGATGAATTAATGGTGTGATTTATATTATGTAAATGTTATGGTAATCTTAGGAAAACTTTTGATGGGTAGCATCTACATTTGAACGGGAAGTTATAAACTTATGATTTGTAATTGTGAATATCATACAAGGTTGAAAAACGTATGAACTAACTTGTTATTTGTGAAACCGGTCTTCATAATAAATCCATGGCTAATGAACTATAAATGGTTATTAAAAATCATAACACCTTAACTTTCTAATCATTTACGGGTTCTTTTTTATTAGTCTGAGAAACCTATAGTAATTGTTATGGTTTTCTAAAATTAATGGTGTGTTAGAAAGGAACCTGATCAACTCTCTTTTAACATTAAGTTATGTTTTCAGAAATCATATGTTAAAAGGCCACAGGAGATTTACCAACATTACTAGTGGATTTGATTTATTCAGTAAGTCTCATCCTGATGAGGTCCTAGTCACTACGAAGCGGATAGACGAGAAATCACGCCAGCTCACATATAAACATTAACATAATTACTTTAATCAATATCTTTAATCACACTACCATTTTATCACAGTTACATAAGTGTAATCTAATTAGGATGATAACCGTTATTCTCTGGTTTTAAATCCAAAAGTTTCAATCTTATTTTTTACTTTATTTTAATTATTGTTTCTAAACCCTAAAAATCTTCATTACATCAATGCAATTTATCATTTTCTCAAAACAAAAATCTAATTCGATAGTCAATCATTAAGGTCGTCGAGTAGGCTTGGTGTGTACACGGATTGATACTTGGTTCTTACCATCACTATATTACCACACGACAGGTACACTTGCCTTTTGTGTGTATAGTTTAGTATTAGTAATTACCAATTAAAACTGAATCTGTGCGAAAAACCTTTATCAAAATATATATACTTTTCACACGCATCAGGTTTTTGGCGCCGTTGCCAGGGACACATAACAATTTTGAAATACAATCTAAATTTTTTATTATTTTGTCTATATTTTTGTTCAAATTTATTTTATTTTTTTTTGTTAGTTAGTTAGTTTAGTTACATTTTCCTGATTCATTCTAAGCCTTAGTAAGTTTATACTTCCTTAAGTTAGTGTATGTCCGACTCGTCTAGTCCTGAACTTGTTTCACCTCTTTCAGAACCCCGAACAATTTTTCGTCAAAGGTTACGCAAAAGACCTCGACAAACAACAACGATTATCGAAGAAGACATTTTGGAAGGTACACCATCCAAAGAAAACATTTTGGAAAGTACACCATCCGAAGAAGACATGGCTAACCAAGACGAGGAAATGAAGATGACACACTATGCCACACCGTCAATCGATGGTTACGAGTCTAGTGTTGTCCAACCAGCAATAGCGACCAACAGTTTCGAGATTAAATCTAGCATTATACAACTTGTAGAAAACTCTGTTTAGTTCCACGGATTGCAAGATAAAGATCCTAACGCTCACATCTCACGATTCCTTCGTATCTATGCAACTTTCAAAATCAACAATTGTTCAGACGATGCCATTAGACTAAGACTTTTTCCATTTTCACTTTGAGGCCGAGCCATTGACTGGCTTGATTCGCTTCCACCTGGTTCCATCACTACATGGGCGGAAATGGCTGAACAATTCCTTTTGAAATACTTTCCACCTAATCGCACTGCCAAATTAAGAAGCAGCATCACAAGCTTCTGCTAAGATGTTGATGAATCCTTACACGCAGCATGGGATAGATACAAAGGTCTCTTTTGGAGATGCCCACATCACGGACTTGATCTGTAGCTGCAATGTCAAACCTTTTACGATGCAATTAGCGGAGCACACAAACAAGCTGTCGATCAAAGTGCGGGAGGAGATTTCGAAAGTGTCACGCCAACCGAGGCATGCCAAGCCCTAGAAAGAGTAGCTAAGAAGAGCTTTGCTTATAATCCTTTAAGAAACAAACCCAGTTCTAAAGGCATTCATCAAGTAGACTCTGAAACACTAATTGCAGCCCAGTTAGAAGCCCTAACCAAAAGATTCAAACAATTGCAAGCCAAACTGAAGACAAGCCCAACACAATGCAACACATGCGGAAATTCATACAAGACCAACGAATGCCCATAAGGCATTATGATGGTTAAAGATGTTGATTACGTAGGAGGCCCAAACAACTCATATAACAGCAACTCAAATTGGAGGAACAACTTGAATTACAGAGAAGCTAATAACAACGAATCATCATCTGGATTCAGCTAAAGGCCACCTTACCAACAACAGAAACCACCATACCAAGGTCCAAGCAGTAGTAACCAAGACCATGGACCATCATCAATAGAAGACTTATTACTGCAATTGTTGATAACTACACAAGCCATAGATAAATATATCTGGAAATCTGATCGAAGAAATAAGGAAAGGTTCCAAAGAAACGAGACTCACATCAAAAGCAACAAAGCATCATTGAAAACCATTGAACACCAAGTAGGTCAGATAGCACAACAACTATCTGAAAGACCCCAAGGTGTTTTGCCTAGCAACACTGTGACAAACCCTAATGCTCAAGTGAAAGCCATCACCACAAGGAGTAGCAAAACCACTCAAGGTGATGCACCTGCATTACAACCAATCCTTGAAGAAACGGAAACCGAAACTCCAAGTAATGCAAGTGATAAACAAAAGCAACCTATTCCTGCTGAAGAACCGGCCAACAAATACGTTCCACTACCACTCTATGTTCCACCAGCTCCATATCTAGGTCGTTTGAGACAACAACGACTGGAGGCACAATATGCCAAATTCCTAGGGTTGTTCAAGCAACTTCATATCAATCTGCCCTTGGTGGAAGCTATGACAACCCACCTAAAACTCACTCGATTTCTTTGTGCTAATGCAGTAGACCAGTGATGTAACACAACCATGTAACGCCAATTTTTGGAACGAAAATTCTTTCAACATGGGGATAATGTGACATCCGGTAATTTTCTGTTACCAAACTCCGTTAGTTCCGTTTGGTCTTGCATACACGTGTCGTGAGCACACACTGGTTATCATTGAACGTTGGTGACTTATTAATAATTAACAATAATTATCAGATAATAACTTGATTAATAATGTTGATTATTAATTTGTGATTATGTGATTTATAGATTTTAAATATTATTTGTGAATTTTACCTTGTAACGTGACAACGTGTTATATCTATTTCATGTGTTTTGTAATTAGTGAAAAATATACATGATTATTATTATTGGTTAATAATACTTGTATTTTGTAATTAAAGATTGTTAAAAATGTTAAAAGAATTAAGTTTTTATAAAATGTGATCAAGGAGGGATTAATTTGTAAAAACTACAAATCTTAAATTTGGTAAAAACCAAACCCTAGCCCCCTTCCCTCCTTGCGGCCGTAACCCCTCCCCATACCCCCTCTCCCTTGTGATTTGATTAAGAACAAGGATCATTCATCAATTTTGATTGAGTTCAAGCATTACAAGTGATTAGCAACTGTTAATCATCATCTTTGCACACTTAAAGGTTAGATTTTGATTGACTTTTCATGGTTTTTGATTATTGATGAACCCTAGGCCAAAAATTGTGATGAATGAAGAAATTGATGATGATTTGATGATGATATGATGTTAGTTATGTTGTATGAATGTTAATCTATGTAGATTTTGCAAGAAATCCATGATTTTGTTATCTAGAACATACATTACCAAAAGTGGAAACTTTTCTTCTTAAGAATTTATGTTTTGATGAATTGTTGATGTTAAATGGATGATTATGAATGATATGAATTAGATTAGGTATAATATTGATGAATCTATGATTGAGATTGAGTTGTTGTTCATACCTTACTATTAATAGTAACTTTTATGCATGAGAATCAATTATGATGAATTGATGATGTTTGTCATGACTAGATGATTGTTATGAACTTGATTAGGCATAAAGTTGGTGAATTTATGAATGAATTGGATGTTAGATGGATTTTGGGTGTTACTTTCCTGAAAGGGAAACTTTATTTATGAAGATCATTGGATATTGTTAATTGAGTATGTTTATGATGTTAGGATCATGCTAGAATGTTTGTTGATGATGTCTAAGGTGGTAGATTCTGTTGTTTGGGTTGTATGAATGATTGATGCACAACTTGGGAAATTTAGGCTCTTATGGAATATACATGATAATGGATGATGTATGATGAACTTTATAGCACTTAAGGGTTATGTGGCATATGTGAATAACTTATATGATAACCATGTATGATGGATTACTATACTTGATCAAATAAGAATTTAACTTGACATGTCACTAACGGATCAAACGGGTCAACTTGGTTAAATGAGTCTTGTTTTCCAAAACCTTGTGTCAGTGTGTTTGTTGAGCACTTAGGGTTGTTAAGCTTCTGTGTACACATACTTATGTACTTCTATGTTCTAGGTAACCTTTGAAAGGTTGTCTTTCTACTCATCATTAGCTTTTATAATCATTCGATTGCGCATCAGGTGAGTTCAATGCCCCACTTTTACATACTTCTCTTTTGGGGGAGAAAGCATACTTGTTTTTTTTTTTAAAACGCTTTCCTGATATAACATGTGTTTGGTAAGACATAGTGGGTTATACCATAGAAAGCCCTCACACTTTTGGATCGTTAATTAAGGAATTTAACAAGAAATTTTGGGTAGTACTACTGGGTCTGACAAGCCCCACTCGGGTGACCGGAAGTCAACGGGTACAATATTGTCCTAAACGACTAACAGCGTCACAACCTGGTATGTCGTGGCGGGAGGCAAACAGATAAACATAGCCAGCTTCAATCATGAAATCACTATTGTTCTTTACTAATGAAATTAGGCTAGCTATCTATTTCAATGCACTTGTTTATGTTTTACTAAGGCAACTGCTTATGATTGATTACAAACTCTTGAACTCACCAACTATCGTGTTGACACTTTTAGTATGCTTTTCTCAGGTCGTTTCTAGTAGCTGCCCATAGGAGCACGCACATGTCAAGCATGCTTTGTTCAAACATTGTTTACTTTTAATTTAGCATTTACTTACGTATTTTGGTTTGGGCCCGTGTTTTGTGCAGTTTACATTTAATACTATGTGTTTGGGTTATTTACAAAACACTTCCGCAAATATTTTACAGCTTTAAACTCTGATTTGTTTTAAAGGTTGCATATAGTGTCGTTTGGAGTAACTAATGACTGAGATCCTGGTGTGTTCACACGCCTCGCGGTAAAACCCCGCACGTGGAAATTAAGGGCGTGACATGTGACGCCCTACATATTCCTATATCAGCTGTGGATAGGAGAGTTTTCTGGTTCAAAAGTAATGTCTAGTCTCTAATATCACCAACACGTTTTAGGCATATTGGTTGTGGATGAGAGGCGAACTCCATAGTTAAGCATGCTCAGGTGGCAGCAATCCAGGGATGGGTGATCTCCCTGGGAATTTTTCACCCGGGCAACCAAAAGCAAATCCGTGAACTCCTAATGGGCAAAGCGGACAATATTGGTGGTGTGAGAGGGCAGGTGTTACAAAATGGTATCAGAGCCACTCCTATGTCGTTCGGGATGTGGGACATACCTCATCGAGGATGGTGACTTCTCGAGCTCATCGAGGACGATGAGTCCAAAGGGGGGTGATTGTGACACCCTACATATTCCCATATCGGTAGTGGACAAGAGAGTTTCCTGGTTCATAAGTAATGTCTAGTCTCTAATATCACCAACGTATTTTGGGCGTATTGGCTGTGGATGAGAGGAGAACTCCATAGTTAAGCGTGCTCAGGTGGTAGCAATCCAGGGATGGTGATCTCCCTGGGAAGTTTTAACCCGGGCAACCAAAAGCAAATCCGTGAGCTCCTCGTGGGCTAAGCGGATAATATTGGTGGTGTGAGAGGGTGGGTGTTACAGAAGCCTTAGCCCAAATGCCAAATTATGCTAAGTTTTTAAAGGGTGTGTTGTCAAACAAAAATAAACTGGAAGAGTTATCACAGATAGTATTAAATAAGGAATGCTCTGCAGTTTTTCAAAACAAACTACCTCAAAAGATGATTGATCCAGGAAGCTTCACCATACCTTGCCTAATAGGAAATCTTTCTATTAGTAACGTATTAGCTTATTTAGGTGCTAGCATTAACCTTATGCCTTATGCGGTTTTTGAAAAGTTAAACTTAGGTGAACCTAGACCTACCCATATGAGCATCCAGTTAGCTGACCGTTCTGTTAAATATATAAGGGGCACCATTGAAAACCTTTTAGTTAAAATCGACAAATTCGTATTTCCCGTTGATTTTGTGATCCTTGACATGGATGAGGATAAGAATGTTCCTCTTATCCTTGGTCGACCTTTCTTAGCAACTGCTCGAGCTCTCATTGACGTTTGCACCGGCAAACTTACACTTCGAGTGGATGAGGAGGAAGTGACATTTAACATAGAACAATCCATGAAATATCCTCAACATCATGATGACTCACTATATTACATTGATGTTTGCGATTCAATCATACGCTGTCATTTAAGGAAATCTCTTGAATATGAAGCTTGTAACACTCAATTAATTGATGTCCAAACCACTGAACCTATTTGTGAGAACCAAATCATTTCAGAACTAGAATTTAAAGAAACATTATCTCATCAAGAAGCATTTGAGATCATCAAACAAGAACTAGAACCTAAAGCCAAACCTTCTATCGATGATCCTCCGGTTTTAGAGCTCAAGGAACTTCCATCTCATCTTGAATACGGCTTTCTTGAAAACCATCTCAACTTCTTGTAATAATCTCATCCGCCTTATCAAATGATGAGAAGAACAAGATGCTCAATGTGCTTAAGGCACATAAACGAGCAATTGCATGGAAAATCATGGACATTAAGGGAATCAATCCATCCTTTTGCACTCATAAAATACTGAAGGAGGAGAACTTCAAATCCGTCATTCAACCTCAAAGACGTTTAAATCCGAGCATGCAAGAGGTTGTGAAAGAAGAAGTAATCAAACTGCTAGATGCCGGTTTGATTTATCCTATTTCTGATTCACCTTGGGTCAGTCCCGTCCAAGTTGTTCCAAAGAAAGGAGGAATGACTGTTGTAAGTAACAAGAAGAATGAGCTTATTTCAACTCGTACGGTTACAGGATGGAGAATTTGCATCGACTATCGCAAACTCAATGATGCCACAAGGAAAGATCATTTCCCTCTGCCTTTCATCGACCAAATACTTGAGAGATTATCTGGTAAACTGTTCTATTGTTTCCTTGATGGTTTCTCAGGATATTTCCAAATTCTTATTGCTCTCAAAGATCAAGAAAAAATGGTATTCACCTGTCCATATGGCATATTTTCTTATCGGTGAATGCCTTTTGGATTGTGTAATGCCCCTGCTACATTTCAAAGATGCATGGTAGCAATCTTTCATGACATGATCGAACATTCAATGGAAGTTTTCATGGATGACTTTTCCATATTTGGGAACTCAATTGAAAAATGTCTTGAAAATCTGGAAAAGATGTTTGTTAGATGTGAAGATTCTAACCTTGTTTTGAATTGGGAAAAGTGCCACTTCATGGTTGCTGAAGGAATAGTGTTAGGACATAAAATCTCTCGAGTAGGGCTTGAGGTCGATCAAGCCAAAGTCAACACTATTTCCAAACTTCCACATCCCACAACCATGAAAGAAATCAAAAGCTTCCTAGGTCATGCAGGATTCTACCGTCGTTTCATCAAAGATTTCTTCCAATGACTCAACTTCTTGAGAAAGATGCACAATTCGCATTTTTAGACGAATGCATTAGTGCATTCAGTTTGCTTAAGGAGAGACTGGTAACAGCTCTGATCATGGTTTCCCTTGATTGGATGCTACCATTTGAATTCATGTGCAACACAAGAGATTTCACGATAGGAGCTGTGTTAGGCCAACGGAAAGACTAGCAATTCCACTCAATTCACTATGTGAGCAAAACCCTAAACGATGCACAAGAAAACTACACCATCATCGAGAAAGAGCTTATTGTCGTAGTTTTCGCATTTGACAAATTCCGCTCGTATCCAATCCTTTCAAAAACAATCGTTTACACTGATCATGCAGCCCTTCGTTATCTATTCAATAAACAAGGTGCAAAGCCAAGACTAATTCGTTGGATACTTCTGCTTCAAGAATTCGACATTGAAATTCGCGATAAGAAAGAAGCAGAAAATCTGGCGGCAGATCATCTCTCGCGTCTTGAAGATTCAAGACATTCATAAACTGAGGAATCCAAAATAAACGATAATTTTCCTCACAAATTCCTTATACGTATCCAATCCTCAATCGATGAACATCCTTGGTTTTCCGATTTTACGAATTACTTGGCAAGCAGAATCCTTCTCAAAGGAATGACTTATCAGCAAAAGAAGAAATTCTTTGCTGACATTAAGCATTACTATTGGGAAGATCCGTATCTATTCAGAATCGGTGCAGACCAACTGATCTGAAGATGCGTGTACGGAAGTGAAGCGGAACAAATTCTAAGGCACTGTTATGAGGTCCTAGTCACTACGAAGCGGATAGACGAGAAATCACGCCAGCTCACATATAAACATTAACATAATTACTTTAATCAATATCTTTAATCACACTACCATGTCATCACAGTTACATAAGTGTAATCTAATTAGGATGATAGCCGTTATTCCCTGGTTTTAATCCAAAAGTTTCAATCTTATTTTTACTTTATTTTAATTATTGTTTCTAAACCCTAAAAATCTTAATTACATCAATGCAAATTATCATTTTCTCAAAACAAAAATCTAATCCGATAGTCAATCATTAAGGATGTTGAGTAGGCACGGTGTGTCCACGGATTGATACTCGGTTCTTACCATCACTATATTACCACACGACAGGTACACTTGCCTTTTGTGTGTGTAGTTTAGTATTAGTAATAACCAATTAAAATTGAATCTATGCAAGAAAACCTTTATCAAAATATATATACTTTTCACACGCATCAGTATGGTTTAGCAATAAGCATACAATTGAGAAAGAGTATGCTCAACTATAAATGTTGCTATTTGGTGGTCAATAATTGTACTCCTTGATTGGATCATATTATAAGCTACGTTTGTCACGTTTATTTTTTTACGGTGATACGTGGGGCAACGCTTGCGGGTTAAATGCTAGTTTTTTACATGTAAGTGGATTCAAATAAGAATCATTAATAATTAGAAATCACCTTTTAGTCTTTAATGCTGGGAGTATTCTCTCTATCTTTTGACACAAAGAAAAGGTTTGTCCTCACCCTGTCCCTTTAGACTTTATCAATTACTTTGCTATAAGTAAGATTTACTAGATACATTTGTTTTTTATTTGTGTTACTCTTTGATGATAAAGAGGGGAAAAGGGATGATCCCAATTCATGTTGTGAAAAAGAGATAATAGATGAGATTTTAGTCATCAGTTCAAATATAATCTGAAGAGTATTCTAATATAATCTAAAGAGAAACATTGATTCATTTAGGTTATAATTATTCAATGACTATACCCTTTCTATGTATATAATTTGCATTTAGAAGAAGTAAAGTTTAGTGAGAATATGTCTTCAGCTATATATTCTTAGAAATCAATTGGCATGCGAAAGCAAGAAAAGCACATGAACAACATGGACGAATATCACACAAAGCAGAAACAAAAGCAAAAACACAGCAATAGAACGTGGTTTGGATTCGGTGAGAATCCTACGTCCATGGGTTGCAACTAGGGCTTCTTTATTATGCATGGTACAAGATTACAATTACAATATGCATGAATATAAATAGGAGGAAACTATGGTAATAAGCTTGGCGCCAAAAAACAATAAACGGCCCCTTAATGGCCTTCACCAAATCTTAGCATAATCTTCATTGCCATCCAAGTTAACAAACAACTCTACATTTAGTAACTCTAGCAATATCCAACAAACATGACTTTCAAGGCTCTAGTTCCCAAGAACAAGCTAAGACTTTAATCTAATTCCCTAATTGCAATGACCGTTCTTGTAAGTTAACTGAAAGGCCCGTTTGAAGCTCCCTCGAGCTTCAACCCAACTGTCATACTAGACTCAGTTGTGACTAACATCACCAACGACCCATCCTCTGTCTCAACCAGCTTGGACATTCCACCAGATCAAGAGATACACCGAGGACCATCAAGACTCTCCACATTCAGCATACAATCCCTAGGAGAGATTTTAATAGTCAAAATCCTGCTTTCAACAAATCAAAGATGATTTGACACAATATCCGAAACACACCATGGGCTCCCACTATTACCAAACCCCTGGCTTGATTAGAAACTTTACTCTTATTCAACTAGCATCACCATGACTCCAAACTTCACATACATAAAATGAACCCTTTTAGCACTAGAATCAGTAAACTAGACTTTGTCATGCTTAACCAGGATGGTCATACTTCCCTTCGCAGGTACCTCCACCATGTATAATGATCCACGCTGCTTCCCATAAGCAATTATCACATTTCTATTAATCACCTTCTATTTACCACCACCAAATCTTAATTCCATTCCCTGTTCATCCAATTGATCGACAAAAATAAGTTTTGTCTTCAAAGTAGGAATCACCCTGACATTCTTCAAGTTCAACATGATTCCTAATGGCGTTACCAGACTGATATCTCTATTTTTTTTCATGCCCATAACATCAAGAATACGATCATTAGCTAATCGTACCTTCCCAAAGTCATCCTCTTTCATATTCATAATCTTTCCCCTTTCTCCATGGCGTGAAATGAAGCCCCTAAATCTATGAGCTAAGAGTCGAATTGTATTCCACACTAAGTATCAATGCATCATCATCAGAAAAATTCCCAACAACAATATTTAAATATTTCTTCTTTGCCTCTAGACTCTAACTCTTACCATGCCCCACCTTGTTGCAATACCAACACTTCACACTTTTCTGAGTTTTAGACGAACTCCTTCCCGACTCCTACTACTCCTATTGTTCCTACTACTTCCCCTTCCCCTACCCACATGCAACATCTTAGAAGAATATTCTACCTGATTTTTCCTTCTGATGTCTTCACCGATAACAAAATTCCAAATCCCCTCAAATATCATGGCTCTAGTCCTAACAGAATTGGCGACAACAATCAGTATCCCAATCCTAACAAATTTCCAAATCCCCTCAGTTAACAGACGATGGCTTTTCATACATGTTTAATAGAGATAACGTCATACCACAAGTCGTGGTTTTTTTCATAATGTTAAAAGCAACGCTCCTCGTTAGTGACAACATAATAACCGCCCTTGCTTTCTTGTTCTTAGATTCCCACTCCGCTTATTCAACTTGTTCAGTCTTCTCTGATTTATCCCCTAGTATTACATCTAATTCCTTTTGATAAAGAAAAACGTCTATTTTTATTTTCTACCAACTTAAAATTAGAACCGTTGAACTTCTCGATTACAACCTTTTCGTCTTCGGCCATCACGATAGGAAACAAGAAAATAATCGAAACAGTAAACAGACATGACGATGGCAACGACCTGAAATTGATGGTTTTTCTATTAAACACTGTCAATTGATCGATTTACTCCTACAATAAACCTTGCAAAGCATCTAACCCAACCCAACTAGTCTTCACAAAACCGAGTTACATAAGCACGGCTGATAATAACAGTTAGACTAGAAACTTAAGAACTTTAACCCTTTGCCTAATAAATTCAAGTGTTATTTACCAAACCCTAATCACAAACACAAAAGAAAAAATAGTTGCTTGAAACAATAAATCACGATCACCACTACCTCACCTTACCCCACTAACCAATTTCAATGACAAACTTAATTTTTTTTTAAATAAATAACAAGGCCCTTTTAATTAATACCAAAGCTTCCAAAGCTTCTAACTAATAATGGGTGTTTCTTTGAACGGGGCACAACCCAAATGGTAAACGTGGAACCTTTTTTTTTATATTTAATTCTTTGATCGCAAACACCATACACAAAGAAAGGGTAAACGAACTTCTCTTTTCATCAAAATAGATTTGGCGGCCCTCAAGGGTTATCACAAACCCTAACCTCCAATCTTCAAATGGGATAAACACCTCTACGAATAGTCTAACAAATCAACCGTGCATTCAACGAACCTTGCTTTGATACCACTTGTTAGAAAATCAAGTAGCTCGTGGAAGGAATAACAATACACGAACAAGCACAAACGAATATCACACATAGCAGAAAACAAACAAAAAAACACGACAATATAATATGGTTTGGGTTTGGTGTGAGTCCTAAGTCCACAAGCTACAACTATGATTTCTTTATTATGCTCAGTACAAGATTACAATTGCAAGATGCAGAAATATAAATAGGAGAAAACTAGGGCAACAAGCTTAGGGACCAAGAAACAATAAACAACCCTTTAATTAAATAATAAACCGGCCCTAAGGCCTTCACCAATTCAAGACCAAACATATATAACAAAATTTTTTTTACAAATACAATTGAATTCATTAAAATATAATATAATTCATGTTTCACAATAGAAACTCCCTCTATTTTGAAGGGAGCAATTACAGATAGTGCTAGACAATGTCCTAGCGATTACAAGAATAATGTTAAAACAAATAAAATTTTCAATTAATCAAAAAAAAAAAAAGAAAAAAAAAAGAAACCATATGTGCTCAAGTTGGAAGCTTTCAACATAGTGGAAACTGAACACAGTGATACTATTAGAATGTATACCCTAAAGTTTCTGCATCGGTTGGTCGCCATAACGTCTTCTCAACACACAACCACCCTTCTTGTTCCTTGCTGTATGTCATACGAATATTCCAATGCAAAGACTTGACCATGTTCTCGATCTCAGCAATTGTCTCAGCGTTATCACGAACAATTAGTTTTCCTTCTGGCCTTAAGATCCTGTCAACTTCTGCAATCACTGATGCTAACTTACACCTGTAACATAAATTTATTCTCATTATGCATGCTAGGGGTGGTTAATGGGCCACAAATATGACACTTTTTGAAATGGGTCACACGTTGTAGTTGAGCCTGTTTTCTAGTAAATGGGTCAAAAATGTCACCTTTACGTTGTAGAATAAGGATAAAAGAATTACCTTTTCTTAAGATCTGAGAAAAGATGATCAGCATGCAGAAGATCATATGTTCTTGGGTAAGTGCTGAATGATTCACACCAGTTATGATATATCCCAAACAGTCCACGTTCGTATATAACTGGAAGTGTATCTGGTGAATCAAGTGGCACTACATTCATCACCCATACTTTCATATCTCTCAATGCAGCAGCAAATCTAGAAAATAAATATGACAGATATATACAACAAAACAGCTCAGATCAAGTAACATTTAATGGTTGTTTGAATGTAATCAGAAAATGAGTATTCAACCACAAATCCAAACACTCTTTTAAGAATATTGAATTGAATCGACTTACCCTCCATAAACAGATCTCATGTCCATGACATTTCTGATAGAATTCCAATCAAGTCCTAAACCATTTATGTATGATTTGGAGACAACGCGTTTCCAGTGGTCATAGTCAGCAGTGAAGTCATCGGGTGCTGGTTTTCCATAAACTCCATTATCAGTGGCCTTCAACCAGTATGGTGGTGAGTCCAATCTTTCAGGCCAGATCTTTGGCCAGTTTGAACCACGTGCTGATGAGTCAACCGGGACTTTGTGCAGGCATGACTCAAGTTCTACGTTCCTGTGGTGTAATAAATCATGTCAATACATTTTTTAACAGAATATTCTTTATTTTCCATTTTTCGGACTCAAACCATTATCATCATCTTTGTAATGATGAAAAAAGAAAAGACAAAATTTTAAAACTTCTCTAATATGGAAATTAGAGGTGGGAATTTTACCTATTTACTTATAAATGGTCAATTTGGTTATGTTTTTCTCTTAAACGGGTCAGATAAAAAAATTAGCTAAATGAGGAACAGGCTAAATTACAAAGTCTACTTTAATGCATACAACCGCTTTTAATAGTATTAACTCAAATGACAACTTGAACCAATAATTACAATATCCTATCCATCTATTTATACTAAAACTACAACTTGCTCCCTAAGACTCCTAATTAGACTCAAACTAAGAAACTAAATCAAACAGATAATAGATAGTTCTAAACATTATTTTGACCAAAATAAACTCCAAATAAATAAACTAAGATTAATTAAGGTTAAACCATCATTCTCCTCCTTAATCTTGATTTATAAACATTTGATAGATGTTCAAGAAAAACTAAAAAGCCTTACCAGATTGCATCTGGATCATCATTGCTTTTGCATATAGGTGGATCATTTTGTTGTCTGTTTTCATAGCATTCATTGGAAGTTGGCTTTTTGTATATTGCTGCACCCACGTCATTCAGTTTATCTTTATAAACCACCACAAGCTCCCAGCACATAGCCTTTGTCAATTTAGACATAGCTGCCACATCAGTTTACATATAAGATGGGAAACAAGAGGGGGAATTCATAACTTTGAATATTAATTATAATTTTTAGATATATATATAGAAAGTTTCATGTACACTCTATATTAAATCAGGGGTATGGATCAAAATGGGCTAATTTAGGTTGAGTTGACCTACCAACACTGTAATCCAATTTTTACAGATAATTAACACGTTAGATATGGATAATCTATCCAAAATATAAATATGGACCAATGGACCTGTGCTAAGTTAGTCCAATAGGAGTGACCCATTGTATAATTTGAGTGAACAAAACCAACCAATTTAGCCGATTAAAATCGCTCAAATCAACCCATTTATATAAGAATGGGTCATTATTGATGGGTGTAGTTATGATTACAAAATCGTATTATTATAATAATAACTTGTATTAGTAATATCCATGTACAAAGAAAATGATTTTAAGAGGTCACATGCACAATAAATAGATTTTTGGCAATGTTCAAGCTGTTGGAAGTCTAGTTGCCTTCCCTTTAGCTAAATCTTTCATTTGACGCATTTGAGATTAAACACAACCCAAATTGACTCATTTATAAGTAACTGGTTCGAACACCTTATGAAACAAAATAAATCCTAAGATGAAAATGATTACCAACTAAAGAAAGGTTTTACCTTCCCATATCTCCACATCTTCAGCTTCCTTTTGGTAAACCGGGGTAGCAGACCAAACAAAATAACCACCAGGCCTTAAAAGACGGTTGAGCTCTAACAGAAGTTTTCCCCCTGAAAACAATATTACATTGTTAAACTATTTTCTGTTCATAGTTAAACCAGTTTTCAATTCACCAAAACAAACTATTTGAAAGTATAACCTTCAATGTGCCATGGGACTCTACAACGCGCACAATGAATGGCATCGAAAACCTTACTGGGGAAGGGCAATCTTTGGGTACCCATAACAGCTGAAATGGCAGGAATGCCCCTTTCAAGTGCAAACTGCACTTGAGCTTCATGTTCATCTTTTGGTGCAAATGACATTGCAATTACGTCTCTCTCAAAAAGGTATCCTCCAAAGCTTGCGACTCCACATCCTACGTCTAGTATCACACGGGTTCTTTTGCCCCATTCAATAGCAGGCCATGACTGCAATTGTATAATGGAAAAACAAACTTGTTATGATAAAATCACAGAAAATATTAGTGGAAAAACACAAAGTAGAGGGGGCATTATGGGTGGTCAGTGTTGGGTAATGGGTCAAAATGGGTACGTTGGGCTGGATCAACCCAAATCACTTTTGTGCAAATACTGTTTAGGAGATTTATGGACTAAAAATAAACTTATGGGTGACTTCATGTGACCCGTACGATCCGTTTCCAGTTCAGTTATTATTATTTACGCGTTTGAATTAGATAAAAGTTAACTGGTTCAACTCATTAGTAAGTCAATGGATCGAAATTGCCACCTGTAACCGAGTAAAAAAGGAGACTTACCTCTTGGATGTGATCAATATAGTGAAGAGCTCCATTCTTGAATTGAGTACCACCTCCAGGAAAAGTAAGATATTCACCGGTTACTTTGACCCAGTTTTGATGCCCTTTGACTTCAGCCAGGGTGGTGCTGGGAATGTTATTGTACCATATCTGAAATATACAGTCAGCACTGTCGTCAGAAAAATTACAAAAGGGGCAAAATCTCCAGATTTATACTAAAATTTTTAATTATCGGTTAACTCCAAAAATGTAATGGAATGACCATGCCTGATAGACTATCAAAGCATAGAGGAATAACCATAAAGCTGTTTGACTTTTGAGGTTAGACAAAGCCGTTTAACTTTTGAGGTGGATTTGGGTTTTTATTCTTATAATTAACAGATTTAACTAAAAGAGGGATGGGTTAAATAGGTTACCCAATGTGTATTTTTAGTGCATACAACATCTTGAATCGTTTCACTTAGAAAAGTTATGTGATTTGTCCAGTAATATTGAATTTGTAATCCATTAATGCATCAACTATTTAAAGAAGTGTTCTAAAAAAATGGACAGAAAGTGTTTGCTGGTCGACCCAATCTGACCGGCTTGTCTCAACACGTACTAAAAAATGACTCATCCAACACTCACCCACTTCAAACCATTACCCTACCCGCAACACTATACCTGCTCTCGGCTTCTGGGCCATCTGATTGGGATCTTGTAACCTTGAGGAAGTGGGACCAGGCATGTGGGAGGTTCCACGGGACAGTGTCTCTCCCTGTGTTCATAGTGTAGTGTACTTCGAAGCTTTCTAACAGCTGCTGCATTATCAAGACAAGGAATAAAATCCGGGCCAGTGGTTGCATTACAAGTCTTCCACTTGTAACTGTTTTCTGATCTTTTTGATTCTTTCTCGCTCGCTGACTCAGCCGCTTGAGTGGGAAAAGATCCACTTTCGGTCCGTGTTTCCTTCAGAATTTCAGACTGTGAAACATCTTGGAAAGATTCGGTTATTTTACCATCTTCTGGCTTCTTTTCTTCCTTCTCAACCTCAGAATCATCTCCCAAGTTCTTTTCAACATCTTTTGTGTTAGATTCCTCAATTCTTGACGCGGGTTCATCATCATTACTCTTTCTGTCACCATTTCCACCATCATTTCTCAATTGTTCATCTTGAGCAGTTTCTTGATTAGCCACATCTTTCATTGCATCCTCTGGTAAATCACCAGAATTATCTTCAAACTGTGAAGATGGAACCGTGGACACCTTTGCTCTCGATTCTGACTTAAAATCCGGAGCTGGCCCGTTTGCATTCTGACCCGCGAAAACAGGTGATGACATGAACATCCATACACCAATCAAACAGACACCAATAACTACCACAACTGTTGCCATTGAACATGATGACTTCTTCCCATCAACCCGCGAATATTTTCCCTGTGCCATGTCTTACAAACCTGAAAGAACTGGATACTGAATGTTTACAACAACTTCATACAAATATAATTTACTAAAAACTTTAGCATTGTACAATTTACTTGCAAAATGATGACCACATACAGAATATCATGGTTATACAATATTATCTCATGGGCAGTTTAAAACAAATATGTGACAATTGTGCCAGTTTCATCTTGCCTGTGATATATAGGTGAGTTACCATTTTTACTTGTTGGGTGTTAAATTATGGATGTTAGAACAAATGAAGTGGTCCTGGTTAGTTGGGCATGAACAAGGAGAAAATAAGGAAAGAGAAATGACACGACCCTTGCCTCATGTCATTATGTTACAAAGAAACAAATAAAATTTTATATAAATGACAAGATTATGTTACAAAGAAACAAATAAAATTTAATATAAATGACAAGATGCCACTTGAAACAATTTGGGGTGGTTTCTTACAATTCACTATTTGACATGTCAGATATTTTGAAAGGTATGGAATGACCCTTATCTGTGTATTAAATGTTGATATAAGAACAATGTATTTATTTAAATAATGTTTTTATACATTTTTAGTGGAGTCGGGGTACTCGCTAAAACTCAAATCAACCCGAGTTTAAAGGAGCTATTACCAACTTACAAGCCTACACAACCATATTATTTATAAACATATAATTATTTCTGTTTAGCAATAATAATTGATAATGATCTTTTGATGTAACGGTGATAGTAACTTATGAACCACTAACCGCTGATTAAAAGAAAATATAAAATTTAATAAATTTATATATAATTATAATAGAAGCCGAAATAACTTATGTTATGTAATATATATCAAAGTTATAAAGATTATACGAAAATAATTAAAATAATTTATTGAAGAAGTCAAGTTTACGCCCTTAAACTTAAGCTTTTAAGTTAGGGCCACCATATATACCCTTCTAACTTGTTCTTTTATTTGACAAAGTAAGTTCAATCTTTTATAAAGCGAAAAACAGAACAACATAATTATGGTTTTCTTTGTGCTTTCTATATCAAGTATAAACCTAAAGTATTAGAAAAATCCAGCAAGAGAAAAATTAACAATTTACAGACCAAAATCCCAGCATATTAAAAGCAAAAACACTCAAATAAGGCAAAAATGATAACAGCTGAAGTCATGAAGTATATATAAAAAAGGGTTTACCTTGAGGATTGTTCTTTTACACTTTGAAGCTCATTATCTTTAACAATGGAAGAAGAATAAGCATAGTTGAACATGCCATATATAGGGAGAAGAGAGTGTGAGGATATAATAAAATATAATAAGAAATGATTTGGAGGAGTATAGGGTGCACTGCTTCGCCCTCTACCAATGAGGGGGTTAAGTTTAATTTTTCTAACTTGAGGGGCCAATCATGGGAAATTACTATCTTGTTACTATAATTTACTATAACACCCCTCTACTTTACCCTAAATTTAAATTATACCACCAGATTATCCTCTTAAATCCATCTAACCTCTAAAAACACTATACTCTTAATGTTTCCGTATTTACGATATTGTCATTGCGTGAATCTTCTATCTACGTTAAACTATTAGCGTTTCACTTATTTGAAATATCACCACTACATTAATTTTCAATGCCTTTTCTACACATATAATAAATCTCATATTTCATTTAATTACAAATTATCATTAATGCAACTTTTTTAATCTAATAGATTTTCAAGTGATGGGTTCTAAGATTTTAACAAAGTGATAAAATGGTTCCTAAATTTTGAGTAGTTCTTATTTAAACCCAACTATGCATACATACACACATACATACATATGAGTGTATGTATGTATATTTTTATATAAAAAACTTAAATAATTAAAAATAGAAGAATATTTTTTTGATGATGAGATCATATTTACACGAATAACTCAGATCACAATGTTAATATTTTTCTTATTATATATCACTATAATGTTCTATTCTTGTTCGCTGCAAAGTTAAACATTGGAAGCTCCTAACTATTTAGAACTATTCAAATTTAGATTTTTCTCTGGTGGAGTTGACTTTTTTCATAACTTATATTTGATTAAAAAAATATATTCTTTAAACACATTCTAGTATAGTAAAAGATTATCTCTTTGATATTTGGGCATCAACATGAAACATCCATAAATTGGACCTTATTTGTACTTTCCTAAAACATGAAGGCTTATTCTTACAAATACATGCGAACATTTAATGTAGTTTTGTTTTTCGTGAGGGGGCTTTATTGATAGTTTCATAGAAATCCGAGCAGGTGAGATAGTTGCTTCTACGGAGCGCTTCATTTAAATCTTTCACAAATATACAAACATCACAGGGATAATAATGTCATTACCCATATCTGTTATATAATATTAATCATCCCAAAATTATCGTCTATATATTACGATTTTAAGTTTTACTTTAAATAAGAGTATTATTATTTCTTGAACGGCTAATTGAAACACTGAGCGTTACTGGTTCATCCGACCATATTTATTATTTGAGTTCGAAAATAAACTCACTAATCCAACCTCAAACCTCTATCTTTTTTTGTTTCATTTGAGACTTAAAACTAAAACCTACTCTATTTTAATAAAAGTAATTCACTTTAAGAAATTGATTCCTTCATATTTATTGTTCTTTTTACTTTCTATTTTAAAATTGATCTCATTAGAAAGGTAAGTTCTCCATCTTTTATAATAATCGGTAAACATTAGCACGTGTTGTGATGATAACACTGAAATGGCTAATCACGTAAATAGTCGTACCAGTTACAACTGATTGATTCTTAATATCGAGAAGTATATAGAAAAGAAGCACACTGCAACAGAACCAATACAAAGTTATATCGTCAAATAATCAGATAGTATTAAGTTATATAAATATAAATAGTAAATGTATATATTTTAATATTAATTTAAAATAATATATATAAGATAATACTTATAGAAAGATTCAAATAAAAGTCTTCTAAAACTAAAAAGTCTAAAAAGTAATCTCAACCATCCACTTTCTTAATCAGTGGTTGAGATCAAATTATAAGGAAAAGTTTGTTAGATGGTTATTTTAGAAATAGCTACTTTTATTGACTTTTTTGCAAGTTCTCTCATTTTTTTTAAATGTTCGTAACTTTTATATACGATATTATTTTTTTATAAAAATTACATAATAAAAATGATTTAAAACAAGTACAATACTGTTATATAAAAAGATAAAAAAAATTGACGTTTTTAAGCTCATATCTCGTCATTATGTCTTTAGTGTAGTTCATTGTGTCTTTTTGTTTCTTATTGTGTTAATTTTAAATACTATTGTGTTTTTTAAATGAAGAATTTTAAAAAATATAATGATTGAATAACATTGTTGTGTATCTCTAATATGTAAAATATAATAATAAATTAACAACTAATTAATAGAATACATTAAAAATAATAACAAAATAACACAATATCTCATTGTGTATTTTGACTGTCATTGTGTTATCTTAAATAATATGAGTTTTGAATAATACATTGTTGAAATAGCATTATTTTGTATTTCTAATGGTAAAACACAATGAAAAATAACAAGTTTATATAATCTATCAAAAAACAATAAGAAAAATAACATATTATCTTATCTTCAACACTTTGAGTTTTAAAAGCTAGATTGGTGAAAGTATATCATTGTGTCTTCTAATTGTAAAACACAATGATAGATAACAAGTTTATAATCTATAAAAACAATAACAAAAATAACACAAAATGATCAAAAACATAAAACACAATGATTAATGCACATAACAAACGATGTAAAATATATGACACAATGAACTGATATTTGACACAACGAATGTATAAGACACAATGAGCTGACGTATTTGACATAATGACCAAAATTCTATTCTCTTTAAAACAATAGAAGGACATGTGTCAAACCCACAATCCTTCATAGACTTTTTAGATTAAACATGCTTTTAAGTATAACCCTACCCTAATACTTAAAATAAATATATATTAAATAATGTATTAAATAGGAGAAATTTATTAAATATGAAACTGTTATATACAACACTTGTACTTTATGTTTTAAAGATTATATTAGGTGTCTTAAATTTTGAGTAAAATTACAAGTGTATTTTCATCAAATGCTTTATATAATAGTATAGATAATATAGATGTAAATTATTATTATCAATATTATTTTAAAAGTATTTAGTAATTATATAGTTAAGTATTTAAATAAGATAATACTTATTTATAAATTTAATTATTATTATTATTATTATTAGTATTATAACAACAATAATAATAAAAGTTTTTACTAATTATATAATTAAGTTTTCAAATATAATATAATATATAATGTAGTGAAGTAAATAATCTCACATTATTGAATAATCTATATTAACTATTAGCCACATGGCTATTTTCTAGCACGTTCATATCATCTTCACCTAGAATTATTCATATGTCCTCATCATGTTAAATTTACAATTTTTGGTAAAGATCTTGAGTTCAAAAAGCTTCCTTAATAAATACTAATTTAATACTATGTTAATCATAGTTTCTTCTAGAAATAAATAAGGTTTGGTAAAGATCTTGACTTCAAAAAATTTTCTTAATAAATGCTAATTTAATACTATATTAATCATAATTTCTTCTAGAAATAAATAAGGTTTCATTAGAAAATACTTTAATGAGACTTAATTTTATTAAAATATAATTTAGTTCGTAGCTAATCATTGTTAAAACTAAAAATTTTAAAAATGTATATAAAGAGGTTTATGAATATTTATGAATAATAAAATAATTTTTCTCTTTATACTATTGTTTATAACTTAAATATGTTTGTTATATATAATAATTTCAATAATATGTTATCTATAACATATATTAGATTATACATATATATAATCTATTATATAATTTTTCTATTTTAACTCGTGTAACACACGTGTATCTAATCTAGCGTATTAATAATATGAATTAATTAATGTATTAATTAGAAAAAGTTTATTAAATGATGGACAAAATAGAAATAATCGCGTAGAACACTTGTATCTAATGCTTAAAATTGTATTAGGTGTCTTAATTTTTTTTTAAATTACAATTGTATTTTAAGATTTTGCTTTATATAATAGTATAGATAACAGATTACATGTGTAATATCAATTAAATATTGATTTAATCAATGAATCAAAATCATTAAAAAAGTTGAGTGGTAAATAATGAATTAAACAGTTTCTGTAACTAACAAGTAACTTTTCAAATACAATGAAATTATAAGTAATGATGTTCTAATCTTTAAGTAATTTCTTTAGGTAATATTATGATATAAAAGTTAAAAATAAATAAATAAATTAACTTCAAAACTCTGTTAGAAAAAATAAACTTCAAAACTATTAAATATAAGAGTAAATTATACGAATGCTCTCTAAGGTATGCTTAAATTTTACACGTTCATATTGAATAATCTTCACATTATTGAATAATCTATATTAGCTATTAGCCACATGGCTATTTTCTAGCACGTTCATATCATCTTCACCTAGAATTGTCCATATGTCCTCATCACGTTAAATTTACAATTTTGGTAAAGATCTTGACTTCAAAAAACTTCCTTAATAAACGCTAATTTAATACTATGTTAATCATAATTTCTTCTAGAAATAAATAAGGTTTGGTAATGATATTGACTTCAAAAATTTTTCTTAATAAATGCTAATTTAATACTATATTAATCATAATTTCTTCTAGAAATAAATAAGGTTTCATTCGAAAATACTTTAATGAGATTTAATTTTATTAAAATATAATTTAATTCATAGCTAATCATTGTTAAAACTAAAACTTTTAAAAATATATATAAAGAGGTTTATGAATATTTATGAATAATAAAATAATTTTTCTCTTTATACTATTGTTTATAACTTAAATATGTTTGTTATATATAATAATTTCAATAATATGTTATCTATAGCATATATTAGATTATACATATATATAATCCATTATATAATTTTTCTATTTTAACTCGTATAACACACGTGTATCTAATCTAGCGTATTAATAATATGAATTAATTAATATATTAATTAGAAAAAGTTTATTAAATGATGGACAAAATAGAAATAATTACGTAGAACACTTTTATCTAATGCTTAAAAAGTTGTATTATGTGTCTTAAGGTTTTTTAAATTACAATTGTGTCTTAAGGTTTTGCTTTATATAATAATATAGATAACAGATTACATGTGTAATATCAATTAAATATTGATTTAATCAACGAATCAAAATCATTAAAAAAGTTGAGTGGTAAATAATGAATTAAACAGTTTCTGTAACTAACAAGTAACTTTTCAAATACAATGAAAATATAAATAATGATGTTCTAATCTTCAAGTAATTTATTTAGGTGATATCATGATATAAAAGTTAACAATAAATAAATAAATAAACTTCAAAACTCTGTTAGAAAAAATAAACTTCAAAACTATTAAATATAAGAGTAAATTATACGAATGCTCTCTAAGGTATGCTTAAATTTTACGTTTTATGTCTGGGATTGAATTATGACCAAAACCACAAGCGGGGTGGTAATGTAATTTTTTGTTCAATTTATATAGTTTTTGTAATTTTAATTAAAATAGATGGGCTCCAATGATTTTTTCCCACTAAAAAGTTACACAACGGTATATTGGTCATTAAAAAAATTTAACTGGCATTGACGGCAGGGACCAAATGTGTTACGTTTTTTTTACACTTAAGGACTAAACCTGTAATTTTTCAATCCCAGAACCATCCGTGTAATTTACTCTAAATAAAATGATATTATGCTACAACTCACGTGGCATGCAAGTGATGACTATGAATGTATAAGCTAAAATGAAATTACATGCTAAGCATGAAACCTTAGGTACCGTTTATGCCAAACTTAATCTTTTAATATATACAAATTTGTTTTAGATGTGAATTAAATGGTATATTTCTCTTATCAAATACTGAGACTTTGAATCTTACGGGCATGTAAGTTTAATAGTGTTAGACATAGTTAACAGGACTGTAGGATTGAATTAGATGTCCGTAAAATAAAACTAATATATTATATTAATTACCTACATCGAAAAGTTTTTATGAGTTAAAAATTCTTTCTTCAAAGAGTATTCTTTATATCTATGGGTGGGAGAGGAAAAACTACTCGTGAGCTATTTAAAGTCGTCTCGTGAAAAATTCTACATCAAGTCAAGTTTATATGAGTCTGATCTTGTTCCTAAATTAATAATAAAGTCAAGCCTAAACTTCATACATCTTATATAGATAGTACTATAAATTTATATTTGTTATTTTGTTTAATACTAT
The DNA here is from genome assembly GCA_025506505.1 of Flaveria sonorensis. NCBI lineage: Eukaryota > Viridiplantae > Streptophyta > Magnoliopsida > Asterales > Asteraceae > Flaveria > Flaveria sonorensis. The sequence goes on along the minus strand of CM046425.1, from coordinate 18,309,742 downwards.
GTTAGTTACCAGTGTGTTATACGGGTTAGAAAAAATTAACATTTGTGAACTTAAATTTATAGTACTATCTATATAAGATGTGGAACAAATAAATTAAAAATGTGAAAGTTATCTCAGTAGTTTTGGTATATGAAAAATAAAATGTAAACAATTTTGAAAGAAAAAAAGGGCAACATTAGAACTTTTGTTTGTGACTTGTCCGTATTTATCTAAAATTAATAAAGATCCTTAATACTTTATATATATATATATATATATATATATATATATATATATATATATATGTCTAAGGTTATGGTTGGAAAGAATATGTAGGTTATAATTAAAAGTCAAGTTCTTTAAAAACATTAAAATATATGAAAATGTTTTTAAGGTTATACTATAATAAAATAAAAAAAATTTAAAACCAAGATTTTCAAAGTGAATATGACGAAGACATGTGACAAAATCTACGTGATGTCTAGATGTACAACCTAGTTAGGCGTCATATAGACAAAATCTAGTATTTTATTATATGTTATAGATTATAAATAGATTATATAGATAATAACATAATTACATAATAAATATTACTAACGTTAAAACTAACTGAATAATATATCATATTAGTAATTTGTTTCTTTGGCAAAATACATATTTTCAGTCATGTTTTTGAATTATATGAAATTTAAAATTTTACGTTGTCTATACTATAATATAGTTCAATAACATCTTAATCCTCAAAACCATGTTGGCAAGAGGGTTTCCCACTCATATTATATTATACTATATATTAAAAAGAAAGTCGTAAGCTACATAATTCTTATGTTGTATAAGAAGTTAGCCACCAAACTTTTGATATATACAGAAAGACCCTCAAATATATGGTTTATATAATTTGGTCTCACCTTTTGTGTTAGCTTATTCATTTGAGTCCTTCAACATACTTTAAAGCACTTTGACAACCAAGTTTTTATATTTATATTTTTGCATTTTGGCCCCAAAAAGTTTACTATGGTTTTTTATGTGTTTTTTTACATCTGCTTCGATATTAAAAATTGAGCTGACACAACGCGCGGCATATCCTACTAGTTCATTTAACATATGTAAGGAACATCTATTCAAATTAACTTTTTAATCCATCTTATCAATCCTTTTAAACTTCTAAATTAATTACTTAAAAACGACTAACATTAGTTATTTTCAATAAATTATCATTAAAAATTTAATAAATACTATATCTTTCTCTAGTTTCTTGTTTTATTTTCTTGGCATATTCATGATCCCACCCTATCACATGATTGATGTTAGCCCAAAGTATTTTCGTATCCTCTTTTTTTCTTCCTTATTTCTCTTAATCTCGAGCTTTTCTGGCAATTGAACTTTGACATCCTCTCCAATATATCATTCAAACTTTGTTTTGTAATTGAGTTGAATAGCCGGTAGAGAATGTTGCTTGATTCCTTTTACTCCTCCGAGTGGGCAAATCGGATCTTCTGGCCTTTCAAGCTCATCATTCATGTATTTGAGGATTATTTGACAATGTAAAGCTGCAATAGCTTTGCTACTATAGTTTTGGACGATGATGTTTTTGTCCTCTCGAGCCATCAACAATACGCTCACTCATTCTGAACAAGTCCTCACAATCTCTCAATCTTGTTAAAGATAAAACATGAAACCTTGTTTGGAAGATATTAAATACACTTATTCATCAAATGATCAGCTTTGTCTATGATGCTTCTTTTGTTGTTGTAATTTTTGTTCTATCTCATTAAATTTTTTCACGTTTAGCCTAATGCCCCTCCATTTGGAAGTTGTGAGCTACAGTATCCTTATGTGGTATAAGAAGTTAGCCACCAAACTTTTGATATTTATAGAAAGACCCTCAAATATGTGGTTTATATAATTAGGTCCCACCTTTTGTTTTGCTTATTCATTTGACTCCTTCAACATGGCTTTAAAGCACTTTGACAACCAAGTTTTTATTTTTATATTTTTGCATTTGGCCCCAAAAAGTTTACTACTTTGGTTTTTTTACGTGCTTTTTTACATTTGTTTCGATATTAAAAACTGAGCTGCCGCAACACGCGGTATATCCTACTAGTTCTTTTAACATATGTTTTGAACATCTATTTAAATTAACTTTCTAATCCATCTTATCAACCCTTTTACGCTTCTAAATTAATTACTTAAAAACAATTAACATTAGTTATTTTCAAATAATTATCATTAAAAAAATACTAAATACTATATCTTTCTCTAATTTCTTGTTTCATTCTCTCACGCCATGATCCCACCCCGTCACATGATTGATGTTAGCCCAAAGTACTTTCGCATCCTCTTTTTTTCCTTATTTATCTTAGTCTCGAGCTTTTCTGGCTGTTGAACTTTGACATCCTCTATAATAGAGCATCCAAACTTTGTTTGTAATTGGGTTTGGTAGCCGGTAGAGAATGTTGCTTGATTCCCTTTACTCCTCCGAGTGGGCAAACCATATCTTCTAGGCTTTCAAGCTTGTCATTCGAGTATTTGAGGATTATTTGACAATGTACAGCTGCAGTAGCTTTGCTACAATAGTTTTGGACGATGATGTTTTTGTCCTCTTTGATGATTGAGCCATCAACAATACGTTCACTCATTTTGAACAAGTCCTCACAATCTCTCAATCTTGTTAGATAAAACATGCAACCTTGTTTTTGAAGATACTAAATACACTTATTCATCAAATGATCAGCTTTGTCTACGGCACTTCTTTTGTTGTTGTAATTTTTGTTGTATCTCGTTAAACAATTCAATGTTTAGCCTAATGCCCCTCCATTTCGAATTTATCATATCAAGGTTACAATAATCTTTTGTTGCTGTTGTGTTGTGATTATAATATATATTACTAATCATTAGGCCCTTGGATATGTCGACTTAATCTGACCCAATGTGAGTTCTTCTTCTAGGGTCCATTTTGAACTTTGACAAACAGCTCCTTTGATTGTCACGTGTTTTTCTTGCTTTTTCTTTTTGTGGTTTTGAGTTATGTTTCGGGAACAACCTTGAGTTCGAGTTGTATTTCATGAACAAAATCGGTTGGGAAGAGGTTTTTGGACATTTAGAAATTGTTGGTTTTAACCGGTGATTGTGAGACTTGTAAAATCCATTTGAGGGAGGTAAAGTTGGCTAGAATCACATGAAAGGGTTACTTGGTTTGGCGTTGAGATCATCTAGGTTAAGGGTTTAGGTAATTCCAATTAGATCAAATGTTTGAGTTAAAATACATGCTTGGGATTGAACGAATGGTTTGGATTTATGGCGGTGGATGGGGATTTGAACTTTAAAATACAATAATATAGGAGGACGTGTAGGAGAATTTATGGTTAAAAAATAACTATTTATAGTATCTCTTTAAAAAAAGTTAAGCATGCCCCCAACTGATGAACAAGCCAACAATGACCCTCCACACGAACCATTAATAGAATAGCATCACATAATTTCGTGAGAGTTGGTCTAATGTGACGTCCGACCCTAACACAGTCACACTATATTATATATAGGAAAATTCTCCAAAATGTCCAATTCCCCCCCCCCCCCCTATTCCTCCCAAAATGTCTCTCCAAATATTTCTTATGAAAATATCCATCTAAACAAGATGCTAACGCCTCCAAAAACAGACGTGGACGCCTATATATTAACCCACTTAAAATCAGGCAAGTGTCCAACAAAGTCATCACTTGAGTTATTGTGGAGACAATGTTGGTACGTGAGTAGAGGCGTCGGTGCCTCTCTAACATCATTGTCGGGAGCGCGCCGCCTGGATTTGAGACCAGACGCCTGCCTTTTTTGTGTAGGCGGTCGCCCACGGTTACGCGCCTGTTTCCTTCTCCAATAAATAGTCTTTTAAACTTCCAAAATATGTGTGTTATTTTAAAACCGGTTTTCTAAATATATTTTCTTTTAAAAGTTATGTTTTAAGATATTTTTGATAAAAAATGATATTTTGTTTATCTTCAATTTTACAAACATCTAAATATCTTTTCTAAATTGTTTTTACTTATAAAATTATTAGCACTCACCAAAATTATTAGCACTAATCATGTTCTATGTCTGTTTATAACACATAGATAGACAAATATGGATCCCCTGCCACCACCCTTGCCACTCAAAAGAAGGATGGAGGACGAGAGTTTAAGAAATAACTAATTTATTATAGTAATTTTTGTATCTTGGATTATTGTAGTAGGCCCTATACTAGTTGTAACGAACTCAAACAGTAAGAAGTCCAAACCCACGGAACCTCTCAACTTTTGCAACATCCCGTTCTCATTGTAGCATGTCCGTTTTGTTATGTAATGTTTTATTTGTAATCTTTTTCAATTATACATCCTGTTTTTAATTATCTCTAAACTTCATCTTTTTTTAATTTCATGTTATGTTATCTACAATATAAAAGAGGCACCCGCCTACAACAGGGTCGACCCCATGAACATTTGGAGGCGCCCGCCTGCACCACAGAGGCACCCACCTACACTACAGAGGCCGCGGGGCATCGGCGTTTTAAAAATGTTTATAGTTAAATGAAAAAGAATTTATGCTGAAAGTATATTTTAATAATTAAAAAATTAATACTTCTTAATAATATCTTAAATATTAATATTATAACACACGATGATGTGAACTTGGGAGACCACGACAAAAATAAAATTGAGCCGCCATATACCGTCTATAAAACTTACATGTCTCTCTAAAATCTTCAGCAAGATTTAGTGGTTTACAAGTAACAAGATGCTCCATTAACATACAAATTAAACACCTTCATTAAAGACCAAATCTTGTCGTTTTGGAATATAATCTACATATATTGCCATCCTAAATGTCTTCTGTGGACTTTCAATCGTTTTCTAGTAACGAAGATTTACTAACAAAGCTCTGGATAACTTCACAAATTTCGTGTCAACCACCCAGCTGAATTTATAATCATCAGTTACTTCACTACAAAACAAGTCCAATTTTACTGTTCGCAAATTAACACGAACAAATACCCATTCATGACTTTGAAGACAAAACGGGAAGAATATAAAGTCGGCATCTGAAATGTAAGAACATGGATTTAACTTACCATCAAGAAAGGAAAGAGCATGCTTGCTACACGAGTATGTTAAGAAGTCAAAAAATGATGGAGATAAGATAGTCCAACATAACGGTATGTCTTTATGAAGTTGTCTATGTCTTCAATTCATTATTCTCAAAACTCAACCTTCAACGTGCTATAAAAAATATATAAAAATACTATTAGTGTATTAAGTTTAAAAAAACATAATGCCTAATTTATAGGAAATTCACATCTGGGTCACGTCGATAGCCCAATAGAGAACTCCAAATTTTGATCAAGCTTTAATGGAGCCCACCTGGTTCGTTAAACCACAGGCACCACCTGGTTCACTATAATGAACCCTCTTGGTTTTTTGCAGGCGTTCTCCTTGACTTGAAGATGCCTAATTGTTGTGATCGAACTATTATTTAACATTCAACAATAATAAGCATTTTTATTGGAATAAGAATAAAATTTACAAGAAATTTTAAATCTTCATATCAAAGAGGGTTCACTATAGTGATGAATGTGAAGTACAACTTTTTAATAATACTCAAATACATTAAATCTTCACATTCAACATTTCCCTAAATATAATTGATGGGATGGTCGCCTTGTGAACAGTGATTTATTGAGATAATGACTTATCCGAGTTGTAACCATTACATGCTACCTACCGTGGTCACTAAAACCCTTCACCACCCTTAGAGTTGATTTCATTTTCGAGAACTTCAATTCCAACATAGAAGAAATGCGAGTATCAAAAGGAGGTTTAGGAAGAGGACGTAATGCTATTAATAAGAAAATAAACATTATGAGGATAGTAATTTTGAGAAATATGAGAAATTTTAAAGAGGATGAAGATATAATTGTTGAACCTTAAGTTCTCTTATTTATAGGAGAAATTTTGAGAATTACGGTTATCTTTTATTTATTATTTTAAAAAAATAATATAATAATGAAACTGATTTTATGAATTATTTGATAAAAGACGCCTGACTATATTTCAGAGGCGCCCGCCTCCACTTATGTTTAAGTTATCAAGTTATGTTTATGTTTTTATATTGTATTAAATGTTTTGAATTATGTTATAAGTTTTTAATATCTAAGTTATGTTTAAGTTATCAAGTTATGTTTATGTTTTTATTTTATGTTTAAAATTACAATAAAGATAAACTTTTTTTTGCATCCTGTGTATGTAACATCATTGAAATTTAAATATCTTAATATATGATTTTGGTGATTAATGCAATTTAAATGTTTAATTTTAGATATAAACTAGGCTACGACAAGTAAATTAGTAAATAACATATCTTGATCACTGCGTCAATAGCAATACACAGTACAATGATGTATGATTTAACGTTACCGTAAAAACTATAGAGTAAATTGGACATTGGTAAACTTAAATTTAAAGTGCATAGTGAAATCAACACACTAAAAATCTAGCACAAGTCATGGATAATTAAATGGAATGTTTAATTTGCTATTAAAGGATCGTCCAAGGAAACCCCAGTATAACAAGATACATGAGGGCCTAACACCAATTGAAACCAGTACATTATTTATATTATAATAAATCATATGTGAAAGATTTAATTCACACTCAAGAAATATGAAAGAGTATTTAGATCCTTGGCATCCCAATCAAATCCATAACAAAAGCAATAAAGGAGTTAAATGTTAAATACATAAACCACGACATAACAACATAATCTTCCTTTAGAGTAAAAAATAAACGAGAGAAGCCATTATTAATTGATAAAAACTAATCCTAGCAATCTTAACCTATAATAGTGAAAATGGGTTAGTTTGGGTAAAGAATATTTCTATTTCGGGTTGAACGGGCAGCATCATAATAGAGAACGCGTCATATTTAATTTTTTAAAATTGATTTTAATAGTGTGATATAGCTGTTTGTTTTAATACATAGGTTAGAGAAATAAAATAGCTAAAACAAAATAATTAATATTTTAAAATAATGAAGAAGGAAAAAACATAAAAAAGTGGATAATATTTAGTGCCTCGTTTCTACCTGAAATCATTTTGATCAAAGCCCACTTTGACATGGACCAAATGCATACGTTTCCAAAATGACTCGTTTTAACTCGAATTTATTTTGAGACAAACCCGTCTTGACATATGCCCACACCATGACTTTTTTTAGTCGGTCCATCCTGACCCACACTTATCCTGAACCAAACAGTTCCTAATCTGACACTATTTCAATCCAACTTGTCCATGTTGCAACCTCTAGTGTATAGTATAAGTTTACATTATAACTTTTTTGTCTTTTAAAACTCAATTTGTACTCAATTTAATTACGTCAATCTTTTCTTATAGTTTACATTATAATTTAATTACGTCAATCAATTTAATTATATCACATGCGTTTGGAATTTTAAAATTATCATTCCTGATAAATTAATCGATGATGATGTCGGTTTGAGAGTCCATGTCTAGAAGTCGTGATAATAATCAATGTTGGAACCAGAAGCTTTTGACCGGTTGAGGGTCGTCATTGTACTCGTTCCGTCAGTTGTGAACGACACAATGACACTTTAAATAGTTCTGACCATGTTGACCCATACTTGTCATGATTCTTTTTTCTAATCAACTCATCTTGACTCAGACCCATATTGATTCAAACCCATCCAGCTGATCCAACAACTAACCCGTCCAAGAAATAGGCATGAAAGGGACGCCATTGCTGGTAAGAACCAGAACCAAAGGGATGGGTATTTCATAGTTGTTATAACAAAAGCAACATGCGATAGATTTCCAGATTATTACTAATGGGAAATGGCAACGCCTCCAGGTACTCATACAAGCAGTATATAGACCATTCCACTTCCACCAGCCCTTTTCTTTTGAAAGGGAAAGACAACACTAAATCAACTCATATAAAAGAAAAAAACACAAACATTTATCATCAGGCATATATTATGATGATTTTTGTTTAGGTTACTAGCAGTAAGGAGGATATAATAAACCAACCCAAGAAGCTTGCTTTGTTTCTTATTATGCATTGTCCCACTTGAGCTCCTTGACCACCTCCCAGGTGAAATCAGGGTCCGTCCTACCAAAATGTCCGTATGCCGCGGTCTTCAAGAACCGCTTATTCCCACCCCTCTTAAGATCAAGATTGATGGATATCATTCCGGGCCTGAAATCAAAGTTCTCCTTGACTACCTTCAGAATCTCCTTGTCGGGTATTTTCCCCGTCCCATACGTGTCAACGAACACGGATAGGGGTTCAGGGACGCCAATCGCATACGACACCTGCACAATGGCTCTCCTCGCCAGCCCACAAGCCACGATGCTCTTCGCGGCCTGCCTCACAATGTACGCACCACTCCTGTCCACCTTGGTGGGGTCTTTCCCGGAGAAAGCACCACCCCCATGAGCACCCCAACCCCCATAGGTGTCAATGATGATCTTACGGCCCGTGAGTCCAGCATCGCCATGCGGTCCACCGATCACGAAACGACCCGAGGGATTGAGGTGGAAGATGGTGTTCTCATCGAGGTAGTTGGGTGGAACAACAGGCTTGATCACATGCTCCTTAAGATCAGCTGCAATCTCGTCGTTGGTGACTGTCTCATCGTGTTGAGTTGATATGAGAATGGTGTGAACGCGGAGAGGGACCATGGCTCCACTGTCGTTTTGGTACTCGACTGTAACTTGTGTCTTCCCATCAGGCCTGAGCCACGCACAGGTGCCGTCCTTGCGCACTTGGGTCAGACGGGCCCCGAGCTTGGTCGCGAGGACGTGGCTGAGGGGCATAAGTTCAGGGGTCTCATCGGTGGCGTAACCAAACATATGACCCTGGTCTCCGGCGCCAACATCCTCAGATGACCATGAACACCCTGGGCGATATCAGGGCTTTGTTGGTCGATGTTCATGAGGACCTTGCAGTTGTCCGCGTCCAAGCCCACGTCATCGGAAACAAACCCGATGTCGCGGCATGTATCACGAACAATCTTTTCATAGTCGACGTTGGCTTTGGTGGTGATCTCGCCGAAAACCATGACCATGTTGGTTTTCGTGCAGGTTTCGCAAGCAAACTTGCTCTCGGGGTCCTGGGCTAGGCACGCATCGAGAACTGCGTCGGATATCTGATCACACAGCTTGTCAGGGTGTCCCTCATTCAGAAGTGAACAAGAAGCTCTCCATTGTTTCAAACCAAACCGAAACGAAACCTGAACCAACATGAACAATAACAAAACTAACTTTGTAATACCGAGTCACCATATATATATCAAACTTTTTCTACTCTAAGCCCCCCGTAACCCTAAAAAAAGAGTGATCATACCTAGTCAAGAATAATAATTAATAATACTGAAACTGAAACCATGGCATGACACGAATTTCTAGAGCCATTATCTGACTAAAAATCTTCAGAGCATTTCAGTTTTGAAGGAATTTTAACCCTAATTTAAAGTCGGCCTTATATATCCATACTAATAATTACATTTGATAACATATATCATCATTAGATTTTACCTTATAAAAATTTTCCAGTCTAAATTTTCTTTAACAAATTTTTCACAAATCATGTTATATTTCTTATTTGAAGTTTTTATTTTATTTTAATTTTTTTGAAAGTTTTTATTTTTTTAACTACCTCAATCACCACTAATTATTTTTAGAGATTTTGAATCTATAATATCAATCATTTTAAACCTTATTTAACCCGTTAAACCTTATGATCACAAATCTTTATTTTTATATAATCGATTTAAAATAAAAACGATAGAGTTTAAATATTTTTGTTTACGTATTTGAATTATATATTTATAATTTTTAACCCGTGTAATACACCAGCTAATAACCTAGTAATTAATATAATATTAAGAACAATAAGGAAGGAAGTTAAGGTACCTCGGGAACCTTTATTTTCTTGCTCTTGTGAAACCAAAGGTGAAGGCAGGGAGAGGAGTAAAAGGGGAGGGAGGGGATAACGGTTATATAGGAGGTGGAGGCTTTGAAAGGTATAAGCTACGTGTCAGCTTAATTCTGTGTTTGCAGGAGTCTTAGATCAATCATTTCTAATATTACATCTTGGCCGTCCGTTTTGCTATTATTTTTATTTTTTGTTTTTCTTACAAATTCTAAAACAAACTCCGAATCAAACCAACTTGATACAACATATCTCTGGATTTCTTTACGCATGTTGTGAAAATGAAATTTATAAAGTTACGGTATCTCAGTTCCGAAAATCAGAGTATAAATAGAAAATATAGTCGATATAACATACGATAAAAAACAAACATATTTTCAATCCAACCTCATTTTTAACAACATTTATATCAGAAAAACTAAACACAATCACAAATCAATCTTTTCAAAAAGGTTAACGAATAAAAGTTATTAAATAAATTAAAATTAATTTGTTTAAAATTTTATAGGTAAAAAACATACATTCTATATAGCACCAGGGGTAGGGGGTGGTCAAGTTGATAACTTAAAAATCGATGGTTTAAGTTGAAATTTTTATCGGTTTAAACTTGAAAGTTTACAAAGTTAAATGATTAATTTGAAAATTTTAGAGACTTTTCAATCCGAAAAAGTTGACACCAACCTTCGTGATTGTGTTATATATATATTTGGATAAGGGTGAGTTTATTTTATAAATGTATTTTTGTTACAAAATGTGAAAAGACACAATGAGGCTAAAAAAGTCACAAAAAAATTATATCTCACAATTTAAATCAAATTTCAAAAAAATACTTTGAAGTCTCTGTTCCTCTCGTCGTCATTTTTCAAAAAAAATAAAAATAAAATTTCATTGTGTCTTTTATAACACAATGACGTTATTGTGTCTTTCATAATGACACAATTACGTTATTGTGTCTTTCATAATGAGTCAATGACGCCATTTTATCTTTCATAAATGACACAATAAAAACACGTTAATTTTTTTTATTTTTTTATTTTTCTTTTATTTTTTTTCTTAGTGAGAACGGCTAGGGGAACAAAAGCTCGGAATTACTTTTTTGAAATTCGATTTAGATTGTGAGATATAATTTTTTGTGAGTTTTTTCGACTCATTGTGTCTTCTCACACTTTATAGCAAAAATACACTTTGTATTTAAACCTATTTCTTTGGATAATTTTATTTCAACCAAAAAAATTACATATTATTGAAAAAGTTATTCTAAAATTATTTTTATGGTTAAAAAGCCTATAAAATAATCTAAATAATCAAGTTTATAAACTAATGATTGAGATCAAATTGTTGAAAAAAAGTGATGAATAAGTAGTCACGACTATTTTATTAGTTTTTTTTCAAGTTTTCACATTTTTCAAACACTTATAACTTTGGCATACAAACTTTTTTAATTACACCATATGAAGTCATTTTTTTGTTAAAATAACATACTATCGTTGCATTATAAAAATTTATGTTTTCCGGCTCATTGTGCTTTTTAGCATTTTACAGCTCGTTCTTGTGTTTTTTTCTATAATTATGAGTTCTAGAGATTACAATGATAAAATAACACTATTTCCTACATTTAATATGTAAAACATAATAATACAAATAATAATAAATTTATTTTATACATAAAATACAATGAGAACAAAATTTGTATTTCTTTTAAATGCAATATGGATTTCTACTTCAGAATTGTTTTTGAATGTTTCAACACTTCAAAGATTGATTTTTATTTATAATGTTTTACTTTCTTTGAGTCTGGTATAATAAGCACACAATTAAGACGAACCCCAATTGCCGTTGAAAACAAAACTTGACCAAATTTGCTTTGATGTACTTTATGTGGCCTTATGTATTTGATTAATATATGTATAATCTATAATCTATATGTATATATAAAGTTATATTAGAAGACTGATGCAACCAAAGAAGTCAAAACAACCAAGGAGCTTCCTGCATGCATGCACTGATATACAAAGTAGAAAGTTAATGACTCAAAACCATAATTTATAGTTTACTAAAGCATGGACCTTTTCACCAACTTGTATAAGTTGGTGAGTATTCAAAGTTGCAACAGAAAGTAAATCAGTTTTATGTAAAAGTACATCAGAGAAAACATGTCTTCTCTGTCTTCGGAAGAAATCAGTCTTCAATTCATTGGCTTCGGAACACTTTGTCTTTGAAGCTTCGGAAGACTTCATCTTTGGCTTCAGAAGATTTGGTATTTCGCTTCGGAAGATTTTACACTTAGAATAATTTCTGTGAAGAGTGTAAAACTTACAAATTAACTTCTATCTTGTACATCAGTGCATGCATGCAGGAAGCTCATTAGTTGTTTTGGCTTCTTTGGTTGCATCAGCCTTCTAATATAACCTTATAAACTCCTCCTAGGCTGATGCTACCAAAACAGAGAAGTTATTCAGATGTTGACAGTCCTCATTAGGATTAAGACCATACCTTTCTTCATCATTTGTTCAGGATTCCTCAGACTCTTTTAATATCTTCTCATGTCATGAAGATCATGTAGAGAAAGATCAAGCATGTCTTGCAAGAAATAGACATCTTGAACTCCTTGATCTCTGATGACATACCACCTGTATGGATTAGCAGCAAATGTCCAGGACAAGATGGGTCTTCCAGTTGCAAGAGGCTCTACTTGAGTTGGAGTTGGTTGAGCAGCCTCTTCTTGCACCACCTCAGAATGCTCTGACTCATCCTGAGGTGTAGAGGTGGATGCCTTGGTCTTCTTCTTAGGAACATTCTTCTTGGCCATCCTTTTCCTCCATTTTGAAGTCTTTAACTAAGAAGACCGACCTTTAGCACCAGGTTGTTCTACTCTGTCTTTCTCAGTTGGGTTCTCTTCTCTCATAGGTTCAGAAGCAGAGGGAAGAGGACCCTGCTGTGGATCATAAGATGAAGTTGGTTGAGATGCAGCTCTAGGTCCAGGTTGTGTTGTCTCAAGGGGTTCAACCTTGACCTCAACTTCAAGTTGAGGTGGATTTGGTGGAGAATGCAAGTCAACAAGCTCTCCCTTCTTAATCTTCTGCTTGATCACTCTAATGTGCTCATCCATAATGGATAGAGACATTGGACCAAGCCTCCTTCCGAAGAATCCATACAGCTTCAAGAAGCTCATCATCCTTTGTCTGTTAGCAGACTTCGTTTGGCTCTTTTGGATGATGACTCTTGACTTTGCAGCTTCTTCCCTTAGTTTTCTCTTAGCAGCCTTTTGTTCTTTAATGACTTGTTGTTCCAACTGCTTGAGATACTCAAATTCAACATACTCATATGATAAGGGAAGAAGTGCAGATACCTGATAAAGGCCTATGGCACTCAGATAGTTGATCATGTTCAGTCTATCAGCTTTCTTGTCTACCTAAGATTGTACAGTTGCCACAACCTCTGTCTTAGGACTTTCTTGAAATGGGGAGAGGGTAGGAGCATGCTTGTAGAGCCTTTTCTGTCTCCTTTCTTCCTTGTTTTGAGGAGCAATGCTGCATCCTCTGCCTCCTTCCTCTCCTTGGACAACTCCTTGTCAGCCAGTTCATTTAGTTCATTTAAGGGAAGAGAGAGTAGTTCATCCACATTGTAATTTCTGGTCCCCAAGTAGTTTATCCTGGCTACCGTCAACTTCTCATCTTAAGTATTTGGCCTGGGGGCAGCCCTGATGGCAGCTTCCATGAAGCCTTGAGACTGCCTTGAACTTTCTCCCCTTAGCTTCCTCTTCCCCTCTCTCTCCTCCTCCTCTATCTTTTAGGAGTTATTTTCCTTTTCCCTTTGTCACTAATAGGCCTTGTTGACTCAAGATGGAGAGATCTTTGACCTTCATTGCTTGGTTCAGCAGTCAAGCTCTGGCTAGAGGGAGGTTGTGAAACACCTTCACCAGCTGGTGCCTCACTGAGGGTAATGGGTCCTGAAAAAGTTCATGTCTCAAGGTTCACAGGTTCAACCACGGGGCCTTAAGCCAAGGCTTCCCCTTTAAAGCTAATCTTAAGGTCCACCTCAACTTCCAGTTGACCAATGGTTTACCTGCTAGCCTCTGTCTATATAATCTGGATCTCAGCTTAAACTCTTCAAGCACCCTTTCTTAAATCCTATCTGCTAATCTTGCAGCTTGCCTGTTTTGACTTGGGTTGACAAGGGGAAGATCAATCAGATAGGTGCTCTCATAGAATCTTAGGTTCGAAAAGTTGAAGATTTCCTGTTGACCCTGATATCTAGAGATTACCAGAGCTCTTCTATCAGTGTCATGCCTCCAACACATGATTGTATTCTCAGAGTGATGAGATAGGGTAGACATAGCTCTTGGAATACCCTCCTCAAGCAAACTTTGCATGAGTGAGTCCATATCCATGTAGACTTGAGAAGGTGGTGAGTCCTCAAAGTCCATACTCTATGAAAAACTTCTAGGTTTTGTGATTTCTTGGACTTTCTCCCCCTTTTTGGTAGCATCGCCCTCTTGCATAGGTGAGCTAGAGGTTAGGTCTGTCACATCCACAGGTTATTATGGCCCTAGTTGAGTCCTCTGGATGGGTCTCTCAGCTAACTTTCCCTTAAGATCGATGATCTCAAGTTGCTGGTCATTGACCCTCCTTTGTAAGACAGTCACCTGAGATTCCGGTTGACTTATCTTTGAGACTAAATAGGTGCATGTTTGAGTCAGTTTTTGCACCTTTAGTTTCAGACTCCCGTCATCTTCATCAAAAAGAATCATGGGGGGATGAGAGAATAGGACCAAGGTCTTCTTCCTCATTACCAACACTTTGTTCTTGGCTCTGGATTTCCCTTGCACCATGACAGCTTCAAGTGAAGTGTCAGTGGGCTGGGTTGCCATGGTTGAGGTCTTAATGATGTAGTACTTGCTAAATTAAGAACCTCTTTAATATGGATCTCTTAAACAAGTTCAGGTAGATCCACCTCAGTAGTAGGTGAATGATGTGGGCTATACATGGGAGAAACAAGAGTACTCATCTCTCCTTGAACAGGTGAGGAGAAAAAAGAGTCATGATACTTACTGAATCCCATGTCTTTATCATCATAGAATTCTATGTTTGGAATGTGTTGGTTTAGATCAAGAGGCTGGGAATCGTAACTGTCCCCTGAAGGTTGTTCACTAGAGTTTTGAGACTCTAAGTGAAAGCTTAAGGCTGGGGGGGTTGTGAGCTCATCAGGCTGAGCATGAGGAACCTCAGCACTGATCATTGGTAAGAAGAGAGTGGTTTGCTCCTCAGGAGAAGTAGGAGCTCCAGTGTCCACTTCCTCCTGTATGGGTGATAATATATGGGCCTGCACAGACTGAGTAGCATGTGCAGGGGTTCGTTTGGATTTTCTTTTATAGGTGATGGTTAATTTTGGCTGTATTGGTAGTTGAGAAGTAGAAGGTGTGGGTTCAACACTAGCTGGTGCTGCTAGGTTGTCACCTTGTGCAATGAGCTCTAAATTTTTTTGAACAAGGGCTGTTTCTACCCCTGAGAAGCCAACAGTTCGCTTACTCATAGTCTTAAATATGCTGGGCTTCATCTGTCTCAATTTTAGAACATTACCTGTTCCCCTCAATTGTGAGCCCAGTTCACAGTTGAGAATGTGCTAGACATATGTAGGAAATATGTAATATTCTAAGAAGTCCAAGTTTGCAAGAAAATTAGTGTACAAAAATAGTAAATACCTGAACTTTACCCCCTTAACCATCCCATGAACTATAAAGGAAAGATCTTCTGGAATCTGGTCTCATCCTCCATGTTTATTGGATAAACTATGAATAACCACATGGAGGAGGTACTTCCACTGAGAGTAGGCCTTCCCCTTTCTGAAGGTTCTGACAGAAGTCACCTTCATAGCCCATCTGTCCAAAGGACTTGTTAACAGCCGATTTGGGGAAAGACAAGTAACCTTCTTCATCATTCAGTTGAAGATGAGTGTTTATGGAGGCTGGAGTGATGAATATTATCCTCCCCTGCACTGTGACAGACAGTGCCTTCTCCCCATCCATGATGACCTCTTGACAGGTCCTTCAAAATTCCAAAAGCTGATCCTCATAGAGTGGATGATCTATGGTGAGGGAGGTGAAGTAGTTTGATAAAGTAAGAAAGCGGCAAACCTCTGAGAAACCAGGATCTTTCTCAGGGTCTAACAGAGCAACTTGATTATGTTGCCTGTGAAGATGTATGGAGAAATCTGGTTGGTTTCTGCGGTCAGGGTTGGCCATTTTGAGTAGCTTAGTTGTGAAGGAAGATAAAAACAAGGACGGTTTGTGGGTGAATTTAGATTAGAGAAATTGCAGATGAAAAAAGATAGTGAAAAGAGGGGGAACCATTGAGAGAATATATATGAAATGGATTTGATACAAAGTTAATGCAAAAAAATAAACGTTGAAATCCGAATATCGGTCCCACCTCTTAAAAAGTGCCCAAATGGTAGTTTTCTTTTAAGTATAAAGTTACGGTATCTCAGTTCCGAATATCAAAGTATAAATAGAAAATATAGTCTATATAACATACGAAAAAAAACATATTTTGAATCCAACCTCGTTTTTAATAACATTTATATCAGGAAAACTAAACACAGTCACAAATCAATCTTTTAAAGAAAGTTAACGAATGAAAGTTATTAAATAAATTAAAATTAATTTGTTTAAAAATTAATAGGTAAAAAACATACATTCTATATAGCACCGGGGGTAGGGGGTGGTCAAGTTGATACCTTAAAAATCGATGGTTTAAGTTGAAATTTTTATCAGTTTAAATTTGAAAGTTTACAAAGTTAAATGATTAATTTGAAAATTTTAGAGACTTATCAATCCGAAAAAGTTGACACCAACCTTCGTGATTGTGTTATATATATTTGGATAATTTTATTTCAACCAAAAAAAATTTAAATATTATTGAAACAGGATTGTGTTATTCTATAATTATTTTTTATGGTTAAAAAGCCTATAAAAATAATCTAAATAATCAAGTTTATAAACTAATGATTGAGATCAAATTGTATAAAAAAGTTGATGAATAAGTACACGACTATTTTGTTAGCTTTTTTTCAAGTTTTAACATTTTTTAAACACTTATAACTTTGGCATACAAATATTTCTAAATTACACCATATGAAGTCATTTTATTTTTGTTAAAATAGCATATTGTCGTTACATTATAAAAATTTATGTTTTCCGGCTCGTTGTGTTTTTTAGCGTTTTACAGCTCGTTCTTGTGTTTTTTTCTATAGTTATGAGTTCTAGAGATTACAATGATAAAATAACACTATTTCCTACATTTAATATGTAAAACATAATAATACAAACAATAATAAATTTATTTTATATATAAAATACAATGAGAACAAAACTTTATTTCTTTTAAATGCAATATGGATTTCGACTTCAGAATTGTTTTTGAATGTTTCAACTCGTCAAAGATTGATTTTAGTTTATAATGTTTTTGATTTCTTTGAGTTGGGTATAAAAAGCACACAATTCAGACGAACCCCAATTGCCGTTGAAAACAAAACTTGACCAAATTTACTTTAATGTATTTTATGTGGCCTTATGTATTTGATCAATATATGTATAATCTATATGTAATCTATAATCTATATGTATACTATATCTATAACTATACTATTATATAAAACATTTGTTGAACACACAAATATAATTTTGCTCAAATTTTAAGACACTTAAAACAAACTTTTAATCACAAGATACATGTGTTTTATGAATGGTTCCTAAATTACTCCTATTAAATAAAATTCTCCTAATTAATACAATATTTAATGAATACTGATTATTTAATTCAT
The DNA here is from genome assembly GCA_025506505.1 of Flaveria sonorensis. Classification (NCBI taxonomy): domain Eukaryota; kingdom Viridiplantae; phylum Streptophyta; class Magnoliopsida; order Asterales; family Asteraceae; genus Flaveria; species Flaveria sonorensis. The sequence goes on along the minus strand of CM046425.1, from coordinate 18,291,962 downwards.
AAAATTAAGTATCATCCTATTTATTAAAATTTAAATTAAAATTTAATTTACATTTACTATTTATATTTATATAACTAAATATTATTTAAATAAAGTATTATCTTATTTAAATAAATAAGTATATAACTACTAAATATTTACAGAGTTATAATAATAATAGTTGTAGTAGTAGTAGTAGTAGTAATAATAATAATAATAATAATAATAATAATAATAATAATAATAATAATAATAATAATAATAATAATAATAATAATAATAATAATAATAATCTATATCTATACTTCTATACTATTTTAGTTAAGTATTATTTTATTTAAATAAATAAGTATATAACTACTAAATATTTACATAGTTATAATAATTAAATAATAAAGATAATAAACAACAACAACAACAGCAGTAGCAGCAGCAGCAGCAACAACAACAACAACAACAACAACAACAACAACAAAGAAGGCCAAGATTGAAGAAGAGTTGAAAAGGAGAGCACATTCCGGCAGATTTGACATTGCTGAGTTAGCAGAGAAGCCATTCTCTAATCCCTCCAACTCTGAGATAGCTGCTCACATCAGAAATCATTTAAGCAGCCTTTATTTAGCCGAGCTCACAAAGAAGGCCAAGATTGAAGAAGAGTTGAAAAGGAGAGCACAGGATGCTGAAGAAGGCATAACCACAAAATGGAAGACCTTTCTATAAATGGTTGAGGGCTCCACTTCAGATCCTATAGTTAGATGGGAATATGACTACCTTTCCCATCAACTAACTCTCTTTCGAGGGATGTAACAAAAAGTACATGTCATTCACAGCAATTGACTGGATTTATTATCTACGAATGACCTGGACAAACTCCTCATCACCACATCAGGGAAAAACAAAGAGACAGATAGATATCTGCTTTCCCTGGTGTTGAAGGCTTTGAAGAGCAGGAGGCAGTGAAGTTTTGGTAGCATCAGCCTAGGGGGAGTTTGTTGGATCATATGAGACTGGTGCAACCAAAACAACACTTAGAACAATTGTGTGTACAAGTTGAAGAAGTCTTCCAAAGATAAAACTACTCTTCCGTAGCTATGTCAAAGATCTTTTGAAGCATTATGTCTGAAGAGCTTCCGGAGGAAAACTAAGTCTTTTGAGACTAAGTAGTTTTCCTTCCGAATTATATGAAGAACTTCCGAAGGATAGAACAAAGTCTTTCGAAGACCAAGCAGTTCTCCTTCCGAAGTATTCACACTTAGAAGATCCAAGATAAAGTCTTCCAAAGAATAAAGTGATAAAGACCTGTAAAAGATTCGGAAGAAGCTGTTTCTTCCAAAGTATAAATGGCCTCGGAAGAACTTATTCTTCCGAAGCCATTTAACTTCGGAAGAATCAACTATGAACCAGTGGACAAAAGTATGGTCTGTCTGACAGACTCTGATACACTGCATGGTGCTTTTTCTAACCCATGTAGTTGACCATACTTTAATCGACTGTTCACCTTTTCAACTCAGTACAGATACCATCCTTAGTTGGTAGCAAAAGGTAAGTCATGTACCTGTCATGACTACCTTATCTAGGATATTATTTTATCTTAGATATCTTACTTCTAGCAATGTAGTATTTGTCTAGTAGTAGATTCCAGCTGGTTTTCCAAGTATAACCGGCTGCAGATAGTAGTATATATAGTTTCTCATTGTAACTTATGTAGCATGAGCTTAAGAGTCTTGTAATACTGAGTTGAGAAGTAATATATACAAGTATCTTGAAAACCATTCTCTTGTTCATTAACTTCGTATATTATTATCAACTTTAGTTTGAGATTCTGTGTTTCATCGAGTGAGACTTAGTGAGTTCTGTGTTTAGAGTCAAAACCAATCCTGCAATTGGTATCAGAGCTTCAGGCTCTTGATTGTGAGATCTAACCATCCCAAATCACCCTTGTTTCTTCACACTCACTCACAAACCTCACTTTAATGGATCTTAACCAGAAATTTTCTGAGTCCGAAATGGGAACCATAACCAAGGCTCCTATCATCACTCCTGATGATTTTGGAACCTGGTGCAAATGTATTGAAGGGTTCATCAAGTACCAAGATAGCCGCATGTGGAAATCTATTACTCATGGTCCTTACGTTCCTAAGGTAGCAGCCCCAGCGGGTAATGGTGACATGATAGAGAAGGCCATTGAAGACTACTCTGATGAAGACTTTAAGAAAATAGACATTGACTGCAAAGCAATGACTGTTTTGCTAACAGCCATACCAAACTCCATAATGGTTGGCTTTCAGCAATGCGAGTCAACCAAATAACTCTTTGATGCTTTGAAGTTGATGTACTCTAACTTAGTAACCATGCTTGTAAGAGTCTTATAAAACTCAGTTGAGAAGTAATATATACAAGTATCTTGAAAAATCATTCATGTGTGTTCTTGTATTTATTAACTTATTATATTACTTGTGAACTTAGTTAAGATTCTGTTTTATCAAACTGAGTGATATTAAGTGAGTTTGTGAGAATATTTTATGTTATGAGACAAACACTGATCCTACATAGATTTTAATCAATTTTATTAATATTGACAACAAAGATTTATATGTTATTATATAATTATTCTTTTATTTAAAGTAATTATTTATAAAATATATAACAATATAATGTTTTAAATGAACATTAAAAAGGTATCTCAAACATTAAAAATATCTTTTTGTGACCTGTACCTTTTAAAATATATTGATAAATCCCAAACACTAATATTTTTTTGTAACCACCTCTCGTTTTATCAAATCATTTTTCTTCAAATCTATAATCTAGAAAAATTAAAAATGATGTACACGAACTTTTAAAACCTGTGAGGTGAATAGTAATGTACAAGTCGTCGAACCAAACCCTATAAATTTTAACACACCCGTCACATCGTGCGGGTTCACATATTAGTATATTTATAATTGGCATCTCAGGAGTACAATAAAGTAATCTAACCTTAACATTTAATTTCTTTGTAAACTTTTTTCATAATACCAAAATTACCCTTTAAGCATAATGTATAAGTTGTTAAAGCATATCAAGCCTTTACTAAACTTTTATTTTTTCTTAAATTAATTCATTTTTATACTCACAAACTCTAATTAAATGTCATAAATGTTAATTTTTCTACATACACTATTACGTGCTTGTTTTAACTTTTTTTTTTTGGTTAAACGTGGTGATCTTGACGAGTCGAATGAAATCGATTAATTTTTTTATAAATATACAATAAGCATCTTAGGAGGACAATAAAGTAATTTAACCTTATGCATCTATTCAACCTCCTTTGTGAAGATCACACCCAAGCTTGTTTGTAAATGAGCTTTAATTTAGGCTCGAGCTCGTTTATACTTGACTCGATTCGAACTGATAACAAAGGCACCCACGATCGTTCATCCAACTTCTTCATGAAAGATTTTGGGTGAGGCAAAAGTGATCCTTGGTATTAGGATCAAGCGTGAGAACAATGGTATTTCTATCTTATAGTCTCATTATATTATAAACGTGTTGAAGAAATTCAATTGTGAGAACGGTTTTCTGTTAGCACTCCTATTAACTCAAATGTAAAGCTTTTACCATACATAGTAAAGCAATATCTCAACTTAAGTACTCTGGGCCATTAGGACTCATGTATGTCATGACAAATAGAAAGCGTAATATAGCCTATGCTTTTGGAAAGATAAGCAAGTTTACCGGTGATCACCAGTAAAATAGATTCAAAAAAGGCAGTTTTTAGAGGTTCAAATATGAATCCGTAGCAAAAGGTAAAATTTCATAAAGAATTGAAAAAAAGAAGATAAAAAGGCGGTTGAATTTACAAAACCGCAATAAAAGGGATGAAATTGTTGTGATTTAATTTAATTAATTTGTGAACCATCGTATATTTAACTTTTAAAATAATATTAGATATAAAAACCGGTTTATTAGATACATTATATTTCATTTTATTTATAAAATAAATATTTGATATAAGAATCGCCATATTAGGTTTTATACAGCTTATTAGTACTTTTTCCTTTATCATTTTTTTTTTAATTTTGAACCCCACATTGTTAATTATTTCTTCACTTTTAGAACCGCTTTATTAGAGTTTTCTATATAATTTTGTGAAAGCCTTATTACATATTTATTATATTTGTGTTTTTTTTTTATTTTTTTTTTGAAACGTCTTATTAGGAATATTATTTTGAAATATAATGAGAGGAACATGGGTCGTTGGTTATCTATGAAACATTCCTTTTAAGTTTTGAAAATGTACGTAACTTCTTATCTTAATTTAATTCAATTCATTATATACTCTCATTCTAAAAGAGTTAGCATATTTACTTCAAATTAAGATGCCTTTTCTTCATTTATCGGAGCTCAATCTCACATTCAAGATTCAAGCTAGTTTTTTGTTTGCATTTATTTTATGGATCTTCAAGGTAACATGATTAGTTGTCGTTTTATAGTTTAATTTAGATTATTTCTTATATATTTACATGCATTCATTTATATCTAGAAACCTTTTAGTTTATACCCGTCTAAAATTAATCTATCAGAATTTAATTTTTTATTGTCCTTTCTCGAGACAACTTTTTGATTGTTGTATCTCATTAGGATGCATATACGTTTTAACGGGTTGTGCAGGACCGTTGAAGGGGTCAACGCAACAGTTTCACAGTGAGGAGAGAGTTAGAACACTTAACAGATCAAATAGGGAACCTGGTTTGTATAGATGATACTAAGAACAAAGTAAATATGAGACAAAACAAGAACAATAACAAGATGATATTGGTTTTCAAGAATGATGTATATTGCACTCAAGTTCTTTTACAAGTGTTACAAAGCATACATAAAAGATACAAATACTTGAGACACTTTATACTACATCCTACAGCCGGCTATACTTTGAAAGCCAGCTGGAAACACTAATCTAGACAACAAGATCAATTTAGAGTCAAAAGGCAGATTGCCTTTTGACTTGTAACTATGACATGCCATACTCACATCCTAATATATTACAAAAAGGATAAAAGGTACAAAAGTAGAAAGTTACAGACCGATGACCATAATCTACAGTTGACAAAAGTGTGGATCTTTTCACCAACTCATATAAGTTGGTAAGTCTTCAGATTGGTAGCGGAAAGTTGTTCAGCTTTTGTCAAAAGGTGATCAGAGAAAACATGTCTTCTCTATCTTCGGAAGAAATCAGTCTTTGGTTTCGGAAGACTTTGTCTCTGAAGCTTCGGTAGACTTCATCTTTGGCTTCGGAAGATTTGTCATTTGGCTTCGAAAGATTTTACACTTAGCTTATTTCCTTTGAGTTGTGTAAAACTTCTGAAGTAACTTTACTCTGCACTTTATGCATGCATGCTGAGAGCTCTTTGGATGCTTTGGTTACATCAGCCTTTAAGTATAGACCTTACAAACTCCCTCAAGGCTGATGCTACCAAAACATAGGAGATTACTCATATATTGATAGTTATCATCAGGATCAAGACCATTCATTTCTTCATCATTTGGTCAGGATCCCTTAAACTCTCATAGTATCTCGTCATATCATAGAGATCATGCAGAGGAAGATCAAGTATGTCTTTCCAGGAGTAGACATCTTGATCTCCTTGATCTCTAATGACATACCATCTGTCCGGATTAGCAGCAAAGATCTAGGACAAGATGGGTCTTCCAGCAGCAAGAGGCTTCACTTGAATAGGAGTTGAATGAGTAGCCTCTTCTTGATCATGCTCAAGATGTTCTGACCCATCCTGAGGTATAGAGGTGGATGCCTTGGACTTCTTCTTCTTCTTGTCCCTTCTAATGGCCATCTTTTTCTTCCTCTTTCTAGATTTCAACTGAGAAGACTGGCCTTCGCTACGAGGTTGTTCTTGTGTGTCTTTCTCAGTTGGGTCCTCTTCCCTTACAAGTTCAAAAGGAGAGGGATCAGGACCCCCTTATGGATCAGAAGATGAAGTTGATTGTGGTCTAGCACTAGGTCCAGGTTGTGTTGTCTCTTGTGGTTCAACCTTGACAACTTCAGGTGCAGATTGACTAGGTGGAGTATGCAAGTCAATAAGCTCACACTTTTTAATTTTCTGCTTGATCACCCTAATGTGCTCATCCATGGTGGATAGAGACATTAGGCCAAGCCTCCTTCCGAAGAATCCGTACAACCTCAAGAAGCTCATCATCCTCTGCCTATCAGTAGACTTCTTTAGATTCTTTTGGATGATGGCTCTTGATTTTGCAGCTTCTCCCCTCATCTTTCTCTTAGCAACTTTTTGTTCTTTCATTGCTTGTTGATCAAGCTGCTTGAGGAACTCAAACTCAATGTATTCATATGACAGGGGAAGAAGTGCAGATGCCTAATAGAGTCCTGTGGCACTCAGGTAGTTAATCATATTTTGTCTGTCTGCTTCTTTGTCTACCTGAGGTTGTTGCTCAGTTGCCACAGCCTCTTTCTAAGGGCTTTCTTGAACTGGGGAGAGGGTAGGAGCATGCTTGTAGAGTCTTTTCTTCCTCCTTTCTTTCTTGATTTTGAGGAGCAGTTCTGCATCCTCTGCCTCCTTCCTCACCTTTAATAACTTAGTATCAGCCAGTTCATTTAACTCTTCTAAGGGAAGAGAGATGAGTTAATCAATGTTGTAGTTTCTAGTCCCTAAGTAGTTCAATCTGGCTGCCCTTACTCATCATCTTGAGTGTTTGGCCTGGGGGCAGCTTTAATTGCAGCTTCCATGAAGCCTGGGGACCTACTTGAACTCTCTCCCCTTAACTTCATCTTCGTCTCTCTTTTCTCCTCCTAAATCTCCTCAGGAGTCAACTTCCTTTTACCTTTGTCACTCGTAGGCCTTTGTGACTCAGGTTGGAGAGAGCCTTGGCCTTCATTACTTGGTTCTTCACTTGAGCTCTGGCCAGAGAGAGGCTGTGAGACACCTTCACCAGTTGGTGCTTCACTGAGGGTAATGCGTACTGAAGCAGTTCCCTGTTATCTCAAGGTTCACAGGCTCAACTGCTGGGCCTTAAGCCAAGGTTTCCCCTTCGAATCTAATCTTGGGTTCCACCTCAACATCCAGTTGACCAACAGTCTTGCCTGCTAGCCTCTGTCAATATAGTCTTGTCTTCAGCTTGAACCTTTCAAGCACCCTCTGTTGAATCCTATCACCTAACCTTGCAGCTTGCTTGTTTTGGATTGGGTTGGCAAGTGGAAGGTCAACTTGGTAGGTGCTCTCATAGAATCTCAGGGTGTAGAAGTTAAAGATCTCTTGTTGTCCTTGAGATCTAGAGATTACCAGGGCTCTTATTTGACCATCATATCTCCATCCCTCTATTGGGTTCTCAGCAGGGTGAGATGGAGCAGGCATAGCCCTTGGTATATCCTCCTCAAACAGACTTTGTATGAGTGAGTTCATATCAGTGTGAACTTAAGGAGATAGCTGAGTATGGACAACATCAAGTGAGGGTGGTGAGTCCTCTATGTCCATACTCTGAGAAGAACTCCCAGGTTCTGTGATTGTAGGTAGGATTTTCTCCCCCTTTTTGTAGCATCACCTTCTTGCATAGGTGAGCTAGAGGTTAGGTCCACCACATCCACTAGTTCTTATGGAACTGGTTAAGTCCTCCTTAGTGGTCTCTCAGCTAGCTTGCCCTTGAGATCGGTGATCTCAAGTTGTTGATCATGGACCTTCTTTTGTAAGGTAGTCACTTGAGATTCCAGGTGACTGATCTTTAAGACTAAATAGGTGTAGATTTTAGTCAGTTGTTGTACCTTTAGTTTCAGACTCCACTCATCATCAGTTGAAGAATCACTTGGGGATGAGAGAATAGAACCAAAGTCTTCTTCCTCATCACCAGCACTAAGTTCTTGGCTGCTGGATTTCCCCTGCACCATGACAGCTTCAGTTGAAGTGTCAATGGGTTGGGTTGCCATGGTTGAGGTCTTAAAGATGTAATCACATGCAGAAGTGAGATCCTCTTCTATATGAACGTTCTAAACTTGAGATCCACCTCAGTTATGGGTGGATGATGTAGGCTAGACATAGGTGTGTCAGGAGTACTCATCTCTCTTTGAGCATGGGTGAAGAAGAGAGACTCATGGTACTCACTAAATCCCATGTCTTTATCATCATAGAATTCCAGGTTGGGTATGGGTTGATTGAGGTCTAGAGGTTGAGGATGGTAGCTTTCCTCTGAAGGTTGTTCACTAGAGTTTTGAGACTCTGAGTGAAAGCTTAAGGCTGGTGTTGGTGCAGTGAGCTCATCAGGTCTAGCATGAGGAACCTCAACACTGAGCCTTGAAGTGATGGGAGTGGTTTGCTCCTCAGGGGAAGTGGGAGCTCTAATTTCCACTTCATCCTGAATGGGTGAGAATATGGGAGCCTGCACAACTTGAGTAGCTTGTACAGGGGTTCGTTTGGATTTTCTTTAGTAGATGATGGTGATTTGTGGCTGTGTGGGTGGTGCAGAAGTGGAAGGTGTGGCTTCAATATTAGCTTGTGTTGCTAAGTCATCACCTTGAGCAATTAGCTCAAACATTTTTGGGACCAGTGTTGTTTCTACCAATGAGTAGCCAACAGTTGGCTTTCTTATTGTTTTGAACATGTCGGGCTTCATCTATCTCAATTTTAGAACAATACCTGTTCCCCTTAACTGTGAGCCCAGTTCATAGTTAAGAATATACTGGACATATCTAAGGAACATATAATATTCTAAGGAGTCCAAGTTTGCAAGTAAATTAGTATATACAAATTGTGAGTACCTGAACTTGACCCCTTGTACCAATCCAAAGTATGTAGGAAAGGTCTTCAGGAACTTGATCCCAACCTCCATGTTTGTTTGATAGATAGTGAATGACAACATGGAGGAGGTACTTCCATTAGGAGGAGACCTTCCCCTTCTTGAAGGTTATTACTGAGTAATCACCCTCATAGCCTATCTACCTGAAGGACTGGTTCACAGCAAATTATAGGAAGGACAATTCACCTTCTTCATCATCCAGCCTTAGATAAGTACGAATGGTAACTGGAGTGATAAAAATTGTCCTGTCCTGTATTGTGGCTATTGGACTATTTGAAGATGATACTTACCAAAACTTAAGTGCTGAATCTCATGATGATTACTAAAACTGACACGATGAAGCTATGCTGAAAATATGATCAAAACAAAGAAAATTGACCAAAGTCAAACTTGGTCAACTGTGGTCAAAGTCAACAGTCAACATCAGCGGACGCCCCGAATAACGTCAGCACCCGGTAGTCACGCATCAGCAACAGAGAATTGATCAGACTTAGAAGAACATTTGTGTAATCATTAGGGCTTAAATGTAATTTTGTTCATTTATGTAAAGAGTATAAATAGACTAAGTGTAGTTATTTTATACTCTAGGGAATTAAGCATTGTAAGCACTAACAACAATAAAAAAGAGAGAATTAGTCTAGTGAGAGAAACAATTAGGTTGAGTGTGTGTGAGAGAGAATTTTCTTACAAACTCTCTTTGTAATCTCCTAGCATCATCATCCATATGAATGAATGAAATATTTATGAATATGGGTTCTTGATTGTTCATCATTCATTCATCATCATACATTAAATCTTACAACAGATCTTCACTTGAAATCATCAATAGGTCTGTGAGATTTTGCATCACAGATCTGATAAACGGCACCAATACGATTGCAATATTCGATCCTACGATTATCGAATTCCACTGTTGGTATCAGAGCCTTGGCTCCTTGTTCTTCAAATTTTTCTCAAAAATTTGAACCACAAGTTTGATCTGAAAATTGTTGTTGTTTTTGATGAAATCAAGCTACCATTATCTTAGATTTGTTATTTCGTGAAGATCTGCAAGTTTTCACATCAATTGAAGTTCATTTGAGCCATTAATTTGAAGATTTAAGCAAACTTGTTCTTCAAGTTTTCAAATGCTCATGAATATGAAATTTTGATTTTGTTGTTGTTTGATCGAATTTAAGCTTCTAATAGCTTTAGTTTGTGATAACTAATATATCTGCAAAGTTTCATATCAATTGATCATCCACAACTGTTGAATTTGAAGATTTTTGAAAATTTTGTGTTCTTGAGAAAAGTTTACTGTTCTTAAGGAAAAATCACCAAAATCACGTATCTGATGTTGTTTAGGTGAAATTAATAGTGGTTTTAGCTTAGAAACATCAAATCTAAGGTTCATTTATCATTTTCAACAACCAAATCATCCCTTTTTGAACATTGATTCTTATATCTGGGTTTTTGTTTTTCATTGTGTTCTTCATGAGTTCATCATCTAAATCCGAGTTTAGGTGATGATTATATGAAATTGATTGTTGCTTTAGCTTAGAATCACTTATCTATAGCTATTATAACATGTGGTTTTATCAAATTTCATCAGAAACCCAAGAATCAAAAGTTTGTTCATTCAAAAACATGAAGTTTGACTTTTTCAAAGTCAAACTGCTTTGAAATCTCAAAATCAGCCAAATCTATGATTTAATTCAGATTTTGATTCATTTGTTTGTCATACAATCATTCAACACTCATTCAAACATCAATTTATGTATTTGCAAGTGAATTCCATTCATAATCGAATTTTACAAAGTATACAAATTACACTTGAATTTGATTTTTGACCAAGTGTTCTATCATCCACAACTGATGTACTAATTCCACAGCTGACGTTTTAATTCCACAGCTAACAATCTTCATCATTTTATGCAACCAAGTGTCCACAGCTGATGTGTTACATCCACAGCTGATACACTAAATCTACAGCTGACAAACATCTATTTTGCCCAACTGTTCACAGCTGATGAACAAATACATCCACAGCTGATGTGTTAACACATCCACAATGGATGTGTTAATCTGCAGCAGACATTGACCAAACATAAGGTCCGCAGCGGACGTGTTAATCTGCAGCAGACTAACCAAACACAAATCTCTTCGGTCTAAAGCGGACGAGCAAACACCTTATCCACAGCAGACAAAGAAAAAGAAAAATCAAACAGAACATACACCCTACAACGGACGAGTTGCAGAAGGAGAACATCATTATGTGCACAGCGGATGATTATAATCACTCACTGCTGACAAACATCATTCCACGTCTTATAACAAATCAAAAATCTTTAAAACCCACAACGGATGAGTTGCAGAAGGAGAACAACATTCTGTTCACAGCGGACACACTGATACACCCACGTCCACAGCGGACGAGTAAAAATAAACAAATTCAAATTAATCATTCCACAGTGGACATTTTACCTTGACACAGCGGATGATAAATAGAACAACATACAATTCAATCTTAGTCCATAGCGAACATGAAAAAGTATAAATCACTCATTCACCTCTGTCCATAGCGCACGAGCAAGAAGAAAAAGAGTTGAGAAACACCCTCACCGTCGGTGTCAACACCAATCGACCGCTACCGATTACCATCAAACACTTACTGTTTGCACTTCGATCACCACTACATAATCACGATCGAAGCACCATCACCACCATCAATCTTCACCGACAGCTGCTGTTGAAGGTTCATCAGTCCGAGAGATCGATTGAGAAAGTTGAGATAAAGAGTTAGAGAGATTGAGAGAGTGAGAGCTTCCTGAGATCGAGAAGGTTTGAGAGTGTTTTGGGATTCAATTTTGACTCTTTTGACCAGCCATATATAATTCGTTTTTTTTAAAAACATTTATATTTCAAACAAACAAACACACAATATTTTTTAACCGGGTTACTTAAAAATTTAATTAATGAAACTCGTTTCTTGATTTAATTTAATTGTATCAAAATTATAATTTGATTAATTTCATCGAACTTAATTAAAATTGTTTGAAAAATCATTTAATTTCAATTGTACAATCCAAATATTATTACTTTTTAACTAAGCTAGATTAATATTAGTCCGTCTTAAATAAATTATAATTGAACAAAGTTAACTCTTTGATTAGGCTGATCTAGTTAAATTGAGTTTTGACGTTCTTTGGATTCGATTAAAGTTTAAATTTGATTTTGATTTAAACACAAGCAACAATTTTCAAATCATTTTTGTTTTTAAACAAAATGGAAAATTTAACATCATTCAGTAACACTCTTGTTTCAAGAAACTGAGCTATCTTTCTTGCTGCAGGTAGAAAGAGGTTTCAAGAATTCAAACAGAGCAAATCAAACTACTGTAACCAACCAAACAACAGCAACAAATCAAACAAAAGCTGCAATCAACCAAACAACAGCAGTAAATCAAACAAAAGCTGCAATCAACCAAACAACAGCAGCAAATCAAACCATAGCAACAATTCATTGTTTGACAAGACAAATCTTCAGTTGTACATCCGTCATATTTAGAAAGAACCGATGCATTTACATTTATGTGATCTTGCAAACTCAAACAGCACATTGTCCAATGATTTGATCAAATGCAGGTCAGAGATGGAACAATCTCAAAGAAATGATCAAGCACAAATCAAGACATTGAATCAACAAAACATCAGTTTAGCTCAAGAGATGAAACAGTTGCAAGACAAAATGGTTCAACAAGAAATCAAACTTGAAAATTTAGCTGCTGAGCTTGCAAAAGCCACAAACATCAACAACACAAACATTCCTCCATTGCCTGAAATTCCTGTAGACAGAAACATCAATCTATGCTCATTAGCATGCATAGATGAAGTACAGGCATATCGAAAATATTACAACAATATAGCATACATAATAAAGCAGGAAAGAGCTTCACATGCAGAGGAACTACAAACTTCTGCAAATCAAATCAGTTCACTAGAGAAGAAGTTGAGAAATTTCTTAAAGAAAACTACAAGTTGAATGCTCAAGCAACTGAACTCTCTGTGAAGTTAACAAACACAAAGGATGAAGTTGCAGCCAAAATATCAGAAGCAAGTACAACCAAAACAATCAATGACTTGCAATATTACATTGAGCGTCTAAATCAAGAATCATTACAGAAAAGGCTACAAATGCAGAATTGCAGATACAACATAAAGCCTTTGAAGATAAAATCATTTCTCTTCTAAAGGATGTAGACAAACTCCTTGGAGAAAGATTTAGTCTTCAAGCTCAAGTTACAAGACTCACTGAATCTCTAACAAAGACAAAAGCAGATCATGCATCAACAGAAGTTGAACTTGAGAATTTAAAGCTGACTGTTAGCAAGTTGGAAGAACTACTTAATGCATAAAGAGATCAAAAGAAGAGTGATGGAATTACATACCGTGTTGTTCCTCCTCCTTACAATGATAACTACACAAAAATGCCAACTTCAATGACATGTCCAGTCAAAGAAGATTCAAATATGCATGATCATCATCCAACAGACTAACCATCCACTATCACTCAAATCACTTCTCTTGAAACAACATCAAAGCTGTACCTCAAACCTGAATCACCACAGAATGAAAACTTTCATTCCTGTGATGGTCAAGATGGAGATCCTGCAAGTGATGACAATGATGAAGAAACCAACCAACCAAACAAAGCAACATTGACATGTACTAATCATGTCATTAAAGAAATCAATTCAAAACAAACACAGCCACAGAAATCCAAAGCAGAAAAGCCTGACAACAAACAAAAGGCTATAGTTCTCTATGAGAAATTCAAACCAGCTGGATTCCTTGAACCAGAATTAACTAAGGCCGAACTAAAGGCAAAAATTAAGATGGACTTAAAGAACAAGCAGAATCCTGAGGTACAAGATATCAAAGAACAGGTCAAGAGGAAGAAAACCATATCAAAAAGAAAGAAGAAAAATCAAACCAAGTCTTCTACACCTGATCCAAACCAACCATCAACCTCAAAAGCTACATTAGAAACTCCAAAACAACAACCAATTCTCTACGAGACATGTAATTCAGATTCACACAACATGTCTGAGTGTAAAAACACTGAGAGTGATACATATATATGTCCTCATAAGAGAAAGCAACAAAAACAACCAAGACAAAAGGCTGTGAAGTTCCAATCAAATCCAACTTCATCATCCAAGCCTAAGGGAAGAAGATGCAGACCTTATCTTTACTGTTTAAAATTATGACATGAAGAATCATAACACTTCAGAGTATTCATACAACAACTCTCCAACATCACAACACAGAAGAGGTCAAAGATCTTATCATCCATCAAAGTCATACTCACAAAGATCGGAGCATGAGTACTACAACAGACATCATAGCTACTCTTCTCCTAGATCACATCGGCATGGGTATGATTTTAAACATTATGATATTCATGATTGTTAGGCATCAAGACATTATCCTAGGTCATACACACAACATAAGTATGACAGATATAGGAATAATGATTGGCATAATGGCTATCGTAGAAGATCACATCCATCAAATTATTATAATCATGATTATAATTCTTATGATGAATATGATCACATGCCTAGAAGAAACAAACATGATCAAGGACAAAGATCCTTTGCTACACCTCCCCAAAACTTTCAAAAGCAAACTAGATTTTCTAAACCAACCAAAAGATTTTCAAAAGCCAAACAAACTCCTTTTGTCAAACAAACTAAAGTTGAGTTAGTTGGTTCAAAAACAAAACAATGTTGGAGAAAGAAAACAATTTTAGGAGGTGAATCTGATACATCATCAGATAAAGCAAAATCATACACATACAAGCAAGTCACATATATAGATGCTAATGGATAGCTCAGGACAGTAATGGCCTAGGTTGAAATATCTAACAGATTTGCTAGTGTGATAGGGACAGTAATGGAGGCGTGCCAACCTAGAAAAGTTAGCAGTGGTTGATCCCTTCCCATGACAGGAACGTTCTTCCTACTCATGATGTTATGATGCAACTGAGCCAAATGGAGTAGAAATTGACCATGATTAAATGCAGGACATCAATTATTCACAGAAACTATGATGGCAATGCAAGAAACAACCAATGTTTCATTCCATCTGCTTAGTCTGATTACATTGATACATGGACTAACTGTTGATGATCTTTATTGATTTGATAACACAGATGCTATTTTTTTTCTCAAAACCAAAAATCCTAAAAATTAGAAAATCAAGAAAAGTCCAACAATATTATTATTATGTAATTATTTTTGAATCTTCCTGCTTTTACATGAGAAATGATAGTACACTCATCTACTATCTTCTGCATCTATTTTTTAAATCAATAAAGACTGACAAGACTCTATTTGATATGTTAGTAGGCTCAGCTTGGATTCAAGATAAGCATATTTATGATGAACTAAATCAATATGCATTATGGACCAAAACCATCTTAGGGTATTGGTAAGCAATTACTTTTCCAATTGTTTGCGTGTGTGGTTACCGAAACACACCATGCGAAAATGGTTTATAAATTTCTCATTGATAAAAGCATATGTTTCTTATTTGTTGTATGTAAATACAAACCTGGAGTAAACATAAGGACAACTTCTGTTGTGCTGAGCACAGACCTAGTTGACCTTGTACTAAAATTGCTGATGCATGCCAAAAAAGCAAAGAAAAGAATCACAATATGGATCAAAGCTAAAAGAATCCCAATAAGGATCAACTTCCAAAGTGAAGTGTAAAAGAATCCCAAAGTGGATCATATCATGAGAATTTATACTCTAAGTAGCCTGGTTCAAGTTGTGATAAAGTGCCACCTTGCATTTCATAAGGAGGATAATTCTTCCATACTTCTGAGTGTAGGGTACTGAATTAGCATATCTAATCAAACTAAACATGATAAATATCACAAAGTGTTAAAAATAGATCCTTGCAAGAGTTTAAGTGGACAAACATACTTACAATCAACTTTGTTCTTTGTCTATGTCTAAACCATCTTTAAATTCTTAGATGTAGAGGATTTTGGATTAGTATGATCTCATTGCAGTTGAACGATTCATGCTAGTAAATATCATAATTTTGAAAAATCTAAAATTCCAAAAATATTTGTCACTTTTAGTATTTTTCTTAGTTTTGGCAGATTTACATGTGTTATTGATTTAGGAGTGAAACTTCCATGCAATACTTCTACCGAGAGGATTTAGACTTTTGCAATGATGAATTGCACAATATGCCTAAGTTTCTCATTTAGTTCAAGATGTCAAGAGAACACTACTACTTCATTCAAAGATCTCCTGCCAGTTGCTGAGAACTAAGAATCCTCCTCTTGGTGTCTCATACATAAAAGTTCCTCACACTCCAAAGCCTTTGTTGAGGGAGAGTATATGTCAAGTCTGAAGAATGTCTGATGCTTCTCCTTCACATCTGAAGTTGAGATAAAGCTGCTGATATTGTTACCTGTGCAATCCACAGAGTTTGCAAATGGGTGTATTTTCAAGTCTTCAAAATAAGACTAGAAGATCAAGCTGACGAAACATCCATCAAGTGCCGAAACAAAGTCTGTTTGTGTGAAATAAAGTCTTTATCTCAATGTCTTTTTCTAAATCTTCTAAGAAGATGCTACCAAAAAGCGGAAGAAGGCTGCACTTCAAGACTACACATCAATCAACATCCAAGGTTTTTGATAATCATGTGGTTTGGTAGCATCATCTTAGGGGGAGTATTGTTGGACTATTTGAAGATGATACTTACCAAAACCTAAGTTCCGAATCTCATGATGATTACCAAAACCGACACGGTGAAGCTATGCTGAAAATATGATCAAAACGAAGAAAATTGACCAAAGTCGAACTTGGTCAACGAGTCAACAGTCAACATCAGCGGACGTCCCAAATGACGTCAGCACCCGGCAGTCACGCATCAGCAACAGAGAATTTATCAGACTTAGAAGAACATTTGTGTAATCATTTGGGATTAAATGTAATTTTGTTCATTTATGTAAAGAGTATAAATAGACTAAATGTAGTCATTTTATACTCTAAGGAATTAAGCATTGTAAGCACTAACAACAACAAAAAAGAGAGAATTAGTCCAGTGAGAGAAACAACTAGGTTGAGTGTGTGTGTGAAAGAATTTTATTGCAAACTCCCTTTGTAATCTCCTAGCATCATCATCCATATGAATGAATGAAATATTTATGAATATGGGTTCTTAATTGTTCATCATTCATTCATCATCATACATTAAATCTTGCAACAGATCTTCACTTGAAATCATTAACAATCTGTGAGATTCCGCATCACAGATCTGATAAATGGCAATAATACAATTGCAATATTCGATCCTATGATTATCGAATTCCACAGTGGCAGACAGTGCCTTCTCCCCATCCATAATGACCTCTTGGCAGGTACTCCAAAACTCCAACAGCAGATCTTCATATAGTGGAGGATTTATGGTGAGAGAGGTGAAGTAGTTGGATAGAATTAAGAAATGACAAACGTTTAAGAAGCTAGGAACCTTTTCAGACACTGTAAGGCCCCGTTCTTGGGACACTTACAGTTGGTCAATCATCGCATAAAACATTTAAAACACATTAATCTTGCAACGGAATTTGAACTTTTCATTGATTTTTAAGAACCTGTCAATACATCATATCATTCATTTACATCTCAAAAGTTGTATCATTACAAAGTCATTCTCAAAACTGTGGATGCCAAACTCAAAACATCCCCAGTAGCTTATGCATCCATGCCTGCACCTCTACAGCATCATCAATTACCTGCCAACTATTTTGCATACAAAAGTCAGGGACGCTGAGTGAGTTCTAGTTTTATAATAAAATACTTTACTTTACGTTAAAACATTTTCTTTATTTTCGCACGTGATCATACATCATACATACATCTTGATAATAATTATTTATTATCTTTCTTCATCGTTCATCATCATTCGTCATCATTCATTTTCGTACTTTCTTTCATTAATATCTTCCACTTGTATCTAGATCCTATCATATGCTAAACCCCCAACCTTATGCACGAAGCTGGTACTTTATCAGGGCTTGTAAACAAAACCCTATTCATTGAGCATGAAGCAGATACATTATGCACGAAGCAGATACATTGTGCACGAAGCAGATAATTGTGCACGAAGCAAAATACAGTACCGGGGTAAGCGACAAAGATCCTATCATTCATTACTTCCATTTTTGTCATTCATTATCTTTCACTTTCATTACATAATACTTTACATACCTGTACATAACATACCACGTAAAGTCACATCATAATACATAACATAGAACATCATCATCATAACATCAGCCCACAAGCATACATAACATAAACAAGCATAGGCCACCATAAACATTGGAACTTAGCATTAAGTCTACTTCCCAAAATCTCAGAATTCGCCTACGTGTTTACAACGGATAGCTAAAAATATTCTAAGTGTCCACAACGGACAACCAAGATCCATAGCGTATAGCCATGGTCCACAGCGGATGGCTAAAACATTCAAAGTATCCACATCGGATGAACAAAGTCCATTGTAGATGAACAAGGTCCAATGCGGATGAACAAAGTCCATAGCGGATGAACAAAGTCCACAACGGACAATCATAAAATCTTCTAAGTCTTCACAGCCCATACCTAAAATCTCCAAGTGTCCATAGCGGACATGCAAAGTTCACAACGGAAATGCAAGTCCACAGCGGATGGCATAAATCCTTCCAAGTGTCCACAGCGGATAGTCTAATGTCCACAGCGGACAGCCAAAATGGTTAAGTGTCGACAACAGACACTCTAATGCCACTGAGGATAGTAAATTAGCTTCTGAAATGCAACTTATGCAAATTTCTAGCCCCATTCATCATTTCTAAACATACCCTTAGCCTGGATCTACCAGTTATACCTTAATTCATAATAAACATCCATTCTACATCCTGGAAATTCTTAGAAACATGACCCAGTCGTATATCCATAAAGAAAAGCATAGTTGGTTTAAAAACATCCTTTTTAGTATGCATAATAGCCCCAAACAAGTAGAAAACCAGTAAAAGAGGGGATCTAGAAACTAACCTTAACAGCTTTGGAGCAAGCTCCACAAACCCGAGAACAAGCCTGTAGTTCTAGCACCTAAAACACACGAAAATGAGCACCCCAACACCAAGAAACACATAAAAATTAGTCCAGAAGCTTAAATCCAGCTGAAACCAAGAAGAAAACTCTTTAAAAACTTTCCTTCTTGAAGAATTTTCCACTTTCTCTCTCTAAAAACTGGACAGCAGCCACTTTCTCTTACTAGCCGAATGTTTGAGTACGTGAGAGAAGGGAGTGGGCAGCCTTACCACCTTTTGAAACCTATTATGGGTAGGTTTGGACCTTACACACCTTTAACCCCTTTGTTTTGAATTAATTCTCTTTTCTTTCCTTTTCTTTTCTTTTTAATGAAATTTTCGGGTGTTACAAGTCCACCCCCCTTAAATAGGTTTCGTCCCCGAAACCTGTCACTCCTTAAAAAGGTCTGGGTAGTGCTCTCTCATTTCTTTCTCTGTCTCCCAAGTGGCCTCCAATTCTACAATGCAAAAACCACAGCCACCACTTTAGTGAGAATCTAGATAAATCTCCTGTAGTAACCCGCTAAACCCAAGAAACTACAAATCTCGGTTGGCGTCTTTGGAGACTACCATTGCATCACCGCCTCAACCTTCGTCAGGTCTACCATAATCCCTTCAGGATTAATCACATGACCCAAAAGCTGAACCTCGCATAACTAGAACGTACACATGGAGAACTTGGCGTACAGCTTCTCCTTTCGAAGCGTATCCAGCACTTCCCGGATGTGACCGACGTATTCTTCTTTGCTCTTCGAATAAATCAGGATATCTTCGATAAACACAATCACCAATTTATCTAGCATAGGCTCACACACCCGATTCATCAAATCCATAAAAGCAGCTGGCGCGTTGGTTAAACCAGAAGACATAACGAGAAACTCGTAGTGTCCATAACACGTATTTAAAGCTGTTTTAGGAATATCCTGCTCCTCCACCTTCAATTGATGGTAACCAGGTTGGAGATATATGTAGGACCGGGTAAGGGTGCCTAACACAATCAGTTTCACAATGAGGAGAGACTTGGAAAACTTAATAGTTCAAATAGGGAACCGGGTTTGATTATGAGGATACTATGAACACAAGTAAGTGATGAGACAGAACAAGCAACAATAACACAGAAATATGGTTTTCAAAGAATGTTGTATATTTCTCTCAAGTTCTATTACAAGTGTTACAAAGCATATCTAAATTACAAGAACCTGAGACTCTTTATACTACATCCTACAACCGTCGATACTTAGAATGAAACTTGGAATTGACTAATCTTGACAACAAGATCAATCTAAAGTCAAAAGACAGATTGCCTTTTGACTAGTGACTATGACATGCCATAGCTCACATCCTTTTCTTTTACAAAAAGGTTTACAGGTACAAAAGTAGAAAAATACAAACAAAGACCTTAATCTATAGTTTATAAAAGCATGGACTTTTCACCAACTCATACGAGTTGGTGAGTCTTCAGAGTTGCAACAGAAAGTGTGTCAGCTTTATGTAAAGTAGATCAGAGAAAGCATGTCTTTCTCTGTCTTCGGAAGAAATCAGTCTTCATAGCAAAATGGCTTCAGAAGACTTTGTCTATGAAGCTTCAGAGGACTTTATCTTTGGCTTCGGAAGATTTGGACTTTGGCTTTGGAAGATTTTACACTTAGTGTATTTTTAGATGTAGTGTGTAAAACTTCCGAAGCACTTCTACCTTTGTACATTCAGTGCATGCATACAGGAAGACCTTTGGTTGTTTTGGCTTCTTTGGTTGCATCAGCCTTATAATCTTTTGATATTACCTTACAAACTCCCTCTAGGCTGATGCTACCAAAACAGAGAAGTACTTCAGATGTTGATAGTCTTTATTAGGATCAAGACCAAGCCTCTTTTTATCATCTGGTCAGGATCCTTCAGACTTTCATAGTATCTTCTCATGTCATAAAGATCATATAGAGGAAGATCAAGCATGTCTTGCCAAAGTAGACATCTTGACCTTCTTGATCTCTGATGACATACCATCTATCCAGATTGGCAGCAAAACTCCAGGACAAGATGGGTCTTCTAATGGAAAGAGGCTTTACTTGAATAGGATTTGGTTGAGCAGCCTCTTCATGCACTTCCTCAGGATGCTCTGACTCATCCTGAGGTGTGGAGGTGGATGCCTTGGTTTTCTTCTTCTTTGAAACACTTTTTTTGGCCATCCTTTTCCTTCTCTTTGAAGTTTTCAACTGAGAGGACTGGTCTTCAGCACTAGATTGTTCTGTTGTGTCCCTCTTAGTTGGGATCTCTTCTCTCACAGGTTCAGATGGAGAGAGAGGAGAACCCTTCTATGGATCAAAAGATGAAGTTGGCTGAGATGCAGCTCTAGGATCAGGTTGTGTTGTCTCAGGGGTTTCAACCTTCACCTCAACTTCAGGTTGAGCTGGACTTGGCGGAGAATGCAAGTCTACAAGCTCTCCCCTTTTAATCTTCTGCTTGATCACTCTTATATGCTCATCCATGGTGGATAGAGACATAGGACCAAGCCTCCTTCCAGAGAATCCATACAACTTTAAGAAGCTCATCATCCTTTGTCTATCTTCAGACTTCTTTTGGATTTTGTGGATGATAGCCCTTAACCTTGCAGCTTCTTCCCTTAGCTTTCTCTTAGCAGCTTTTCTTTCTTTTGTGGCTTGTTCCTCCAGCTGCTTGAGATATTCAAACTCTATGTACTCAAAGGATAAGAGAAGAAGTGCAGCTACCTGATAGAGTCCTGTGGCACTCAGGTAGTTGATCATATTCTTTCTTTCAGCTTCCCTATCTACCTGAGGTTGTGCCTGTGCCACAGTCTCTGTCGCAGGACTTTCTTGAACTGAGGAGAGGACATGAGCATGTTTGTAGTGCCTTTTTAGTCACTTTTCTTCCTTAATCTTGAGGAGCAATGCTGCATCCTTTGCCTCCCTCCTTTCCTTTGAAAGGTCTGTGTCAGCTAGCTCATTCAACTCTTATAAGGGGAGAGATATGAGTTCATTAACATTATTGTTCCTGGTCCCCAGGTAGTTTAGCTTAGTTGCCCTCAACTTATCATCTTGAGTGTTTGGCCCAGGGGCAGCTTGAATAGCAGCTTGCATGAAGCCTGAGGACCCTCTTGAACTCTCTCCCCTTAGCTTCCTCTTCCTCTCTCTCTTCTCCTCCTCTAACTCATCGGAGGTCATTTTCCTCTTCCTTTTGTCACACACAGGCCTTGGTGACTCAGGGTGGAGAGAGCTTTGGCCTTCATTGCTTGGTTCAGCAGTCAAGTTCTAGCCAGAGAGAGGTTGTGAAGCACCATCACCAGCTGGTGCTTCACTGAGGGTACTGGGTGCAGAAGGAGATCCTATCTCAAGGTTCACAGGCTCAACCTCTAGGCCTTAGTCAACATTTTCCCTTTGAAGCTAATCTCAGGGTCCACCTCAACATCTAGTTGACTAAAGATCTCACCTGCTATCCTCTGTCTATATAATCTTGATCTCATCTTGAACTCTTCTAGCACCCTTTCTTGTATCCAGTCTGCTAGTCTTCCAGGTTTTTTGTTTTGGCTTGGGTTGACAAGTGGAAGATCAACCAGATTTATGCACTCATAGAAACTCATGTTTGAAAAGTTGAAAGTTTCTTGTTGACCCTAAGTTCTAGAGATGATGAACGCCCTTCTTTTTGTGTCATACCTCTATCCTATGATTGGGTTCTCAGAGTGGGGAGATGGGGTAGACATGGCTTTGGGTATACCCTCCTCAAATAGACTTTGAATGAGAGAGTCTACATCCATGTAGACTTGAGGAGGTTGCTGAGTATAGACTATTGCAAGAGAGGGTGGTGAATCCTCTATGTCCATACTCTGAGAGGAACTCCCAGGTTCTGTGACTGTTTGGACTTTCTCTCCCTTTTTGGTAGCATCACCTTCTTGCATAAGTGAGCTGGGGGTTGAGTCTGTCACATTCACAGGTTCTTGTGGACCTGGTTGAGTTCGTCTTGGTGGTCTTTCAGCTAGCTGGCCCTTGAGATCAGTGATCTCAAGTTGCTGGTTATTGAACCTCTTTTGTAAGATAGTCACCTGAGATTCCAGGTGACTAATCTTAGAGACTAAATAGGTGCAAGTTTTAGTCAGTGTGTGCACCTTTAGTTTCAGACTCCCCTCATCTTCATCAGAAGAATCATGGGGGGATGAGAGAATTGGACCAAGATCCTCCTACTCATCACCAGTATATAGTTCTTGTCTGCTGGATTTACCCTGCCTTATGACAGCTTCAAAAGAAGTGTCAAAAGGCCAGGTTTCCATGGTTGAGGTCTTAAAGATGTAATCACTTGCTGAAGTGAGAGCCTCTTCCATATGGATCTCCTGAATAGGTTCAGGGAGATCCACCTCAGTGATAGGTGAATGATTTGGGATAGACCTGGGTGAGACAGGAGTACTCATCTCTCCTTGAGTAGGTGTGGAGAAGAGAGACTCATGGTACTCGCTGAATGCCATGTCTTCATCATCATAGAAGTCAAGGCTTGGAATTGGTTGGTTTAGATCTAGTGTCTGGGGATGGTAACTTTCCCCGAAAGGTTGTTTACTAGAGTGTGGACACTCTGAGTGAAGGCTTAAGACTGTTTGGGATGTGAGCTCATCAGGCTGAGCATGAGGAACCTCAGCACTAATCATATGAGAGATGGGAGTGGTTTGCTCCTTAGGGGAAGTGGGAGCTCGAGTGTCCACTTCCTCCTGTAAGGTAGGTGATATGGGGGTCTGCACAAGCTGAATAGCATGTGCAGGGGTTCGCTTGTTTTTTCTCTGGTAGGTGATGGTTATTGTGGGCTGTATGTGTGGTTGAAAGATAGAAGGTGTGGGTTCAACACTAGCTGGTGCTGCTTGGTTGCCACCTTGAGCAATGAGATCTAACATTTTTAGGGCAAGGGTTGTTTCTACCCCAGAGAAGCCAACAGTTGGCTTCCTCATTATTTTGAAGATGCCGGGCTTCATTTGTCCCAATTTAATAATATTACCTGTTTCCCTCAACTGTGTACCCAGTTCATAGTTGAGAATGTGCTGGACATATCTAGGGAACAAGTAATACTCTAGGGAGTCCAAGTTAGCAAGCAAATTGGTATATACAAATTGAGAATACCTGAACTTGACCCCCTGAACCATTCCATGGACTATGAAGGAGAGGTCTTTTGGAATCTGATGCCATCCTCCATGCTTGTTTGACAAGTTGTGTATGACAACATGAAGGAGGTACTTCCATTGGGATGAAACCTTCCCCTTCCTGAAGGTTTTGACTGAGAAGTCACCCTCATAGTCTATCTACACAAAGGAGTGGTTGACTGCAGCTTTGGGGAAGGACAAGTCACCTTCTATATCATCCAGCTAAAGATGTGTGTTTATGATGGCCGCAGTGATGAAGATTGTCCTCCCTTGCACTGTGGCAGACAATGCCTTCTCCCCATCAATGGTGACCTCTTCGCGGGTCCGCCAGAACTCCAACAAATGATCCTCATAGAGAGGAGGATCAATGGTGAGGGAGGTGAAGTAGTTGGTCAAAGAAAGGTAACGACAAACCTTTGAGAAACCTGGATCTTTCTCAGAGTCTAACAGAGAAACTTGATTATGTTGCCTGTGAAGATGAATGGAAAAATCAGGTTGATTTCTACGGTCAAGGTTGGCCTTTTTAAGTAGTTTTGTGATGAAGGAAGATAAGACGAAAGCGGTTTGTGGGTGAAATTAGGTTAGAGAACAATGTAGATGAAGAGGAGAGTGAGAAGAAGGGGAACCGTTTAAGAATATATATGAAATGGATTTAAAACAAAGTTATTGCAAAAGGATAAACTTTGAAATCCGGATGTCGGTCCCACATCTGAAAAAGTTCAAGAAAAGGTAGCTATTTTGGAAGTTGAAAATCTTTCGAAGGTGATTTACCTTCGGAAGTTTTTAAGAAAATGCTTCTGAAGGCAATTTGGCTTCGGAAGATGATCTTAAGAGTTGTAAAAATTTGGCTTCGGACGAAAAAATACTTAGAGAGTTTTTCTTCCGACACATATTTGATTTCGAAAGATATTAAGACTTGGGCGTTTTATTCTAAAGAGAATAAATCTTTCGAAACTTAATTGCTTTCGGAAGATATTTGTCCTTTAAATACATGCAAGTACTTAGAAGCCTATTTAAGCTTCGAAAGATATTCTCAGAATTTCCTCCGAATGTAAATTTCTTATAAGTAGTTATTTGATTTGAAAGCATAAATTTCTTCCGAAGTCAACTTGAAATCTTCTGAAGGAAAATATGTTTGAAAAATTTTCAAAAATCTAAGGAATATCAAAAATAAATTTCTTCCGAAATAAACTGGGCTTATAAAGGTGATAAAATAGACAACTTAGGACACACAGGTTTTAGAAATAAAGTTGATTTAAGTTTTTAAGAAAATCTACTCAAAGTTAATCATCCCAATAGCTGATACAAGATATTTGAATCTCTGCTCATCAAAAGCTTTAGTGAACAGATCAACATATTGTTCATTTGTGTTAACTTTGACTAGTTTGATTAATCCCTTCTCAAAATTATCTCTAATCAAATGATACCTGATGTTGATGTGTTTGGTTCTTGGGTGCTGCATAGGATTCTCTGTAATGGAGATAGCACTGTTGTTGTCTATATGGATGGGAGTCTCTTTGAAGTTGAATCCATAGTCCAACATCTGATTCTGAATCTAAAGCACTTGAGCACAGCAACTTGCAGCAGCAATGTATTCATCCTCAGCAATTGATGCAGAGACACATGATTGTTTCTTGCATTGCCATGAGACAATCCTTCCACCAAGGAATTGACATCCCCCAGATGTAGACTTTGCAGTCATGTTGCAACTTCCATAGCCACTATCTGTATAAGCATACAGATTGAAGTCAGAACTCTTTGGATACCAAAGGCCAAGCTTAGGAGCACCTTTGAAATATCTAAGAATCCTTTTGACAGTGACCAGGTGTGACATCTTGGGGTTGGCTTGATATCTTGCACAGATGCATGTGACAAACATGATATCAGGCCTGCTGGCTGTTAGGTATATAAGAGACCCATTCATAGCCCTGTAAAGATGTTCATCCACACACTCCCCCTCAAGATCAGGTCCTAGGGAGTGGTTTCTGGTTATGGGTGTCTTAGCAACCTTATATTCAGTCATGTTGAATCTTGTAAGTATGTCTTGAACATACTTTGACTGACTTATGAAGATGCCATTGTCAACTTGCTTCACTTGAATTCCCAGAAAGAAATTTAATTCCCCAATGGCGCTTATTTCAACTCTGTTCTTCATCTGCCTCTCAAAGTCTTTGTAGAGCTTTGGATTAGTTGACCCAAAGATAATGTCATCCACATATACTTGAACCAGTATTAAGTCATTCCTTGTCCCTTTGATGAAGAGAGTTCCATCTATAGTACCCCTTTTGTAACCATGTTAACAGAGATACTGAGATAGTGCTTCATACCACTTCCTTGGAGCTTGGCGTAGCCCATAAAGAGCTTTATCAAGCTTGCAAACATAATCAAGATGATCTGGATCTGCAAAGCCAGGTGGTTATTTGACATACACCTCTTCATCAATCACCCCATACAGAAAAGCACACTTGACATCAAGTTGGTAGACCTTGAAATCCTTGGATGCAGCAAAAGCCAGGAATATTCTTACAGCTTCAAGTGTTGCCACAGGAGCAAAAACATCTGTGTAATCAATTCCCTCTTCTTGTGTGTACCCTTGAAAAACTAGTCTTGCCTTGTTCTTGGTGACAAGTCCTCTATCATCCTTCTTGTTTTTAAAAACCCACTTGGTTCCTATGACAGTCTTCCCATGAGGAAGAGGACATAGGTTCCACACCTTTTGTCTTTTGAATTGAAGCAACTCCTCTTGCCTTGCTTCAACCCAGCTTCCATCTTTCAAAGCCTCATCAACTTTCTTTGGCTCTACTTGGGACAAGAAACAAGAATATAGACAAACATTTTTGTCATGGGTTTGTCCTCTTGTTCTCACCCCTGTATCAACATTTCCAATGATGTTTGTGGTGGGGTGTGACTTATGGATCATGAGTTGAGGGATCAAAACAAGTTGATTTGACAGATCTAGATTAGAGAAATTCAGATCTGGCAATAGAGTGTCACCCACCACATCAGCACACTTATCAAGTGAGATTTGATCTAATGGGTGTGTGACATCATTTATGTTGTCTTCTATGGAGTGGTTATTAGCATCAAGAAATTCTTGATCACTATCACCACCTCTATTTTTTCCTACATTTGAAGCTCCTTCTCCTGAGTTTTGAGCCTCTGAGCTGGAATTTGAAGGCATCTCAGATGTATCAGCTGAATTTGTCATGTTTGTGCTGATATGATCTTCATTTGCAAGGTTAGTCACCAAAGGAGCTGAAGTAGTAATCTTGCTTGGTCTTCTCAGCTCAAATCTTGGGTCAACATCTCCTATTGATATGTTATCTATAGATCCCGAAACATTCTCACAAGACTTGTTAAAACAGTTGGTAACTTTATCAAGATCAAATAGCCAATCCAGACTAGAACCTTTCACACTAGGGGTGTGCTCATTGAAGGTCATATTGGCTGACTCCTCAACTACTCTAGTTCTGAGATTGTATACTCTATAAGCCTTAGCTTGGGAAGAGTATCCAATAAAGTGTCCATCATCTGACTTCTCATCAAATTTGGCTACTTGATCTTTGGTATTCAAGATGGTTCAACGACATCCAAATAACCTGAGGAAACCAATAAAAGTTATCCTTTTGTGCCACATCTCATAAGAAGTCTTACCATGAGTATTAATCACTAAAACTCTGTTCTGTACATAGCAGGCTGTGTTAACTGCCTCTGCCCAGAAGGTGATAGGCAGTTTAAAGTCAGACAACATGGTTCTTGCAGCTTCAATAAGTGTCTTGTTTCTCCTCTCAGCAACACCATTTTGTTGAGGAGTCCTGGGAGCACTATATTGTCTTGTAATACCCTTTTCATCACAAAATGTATCAAGGATTTGGTTCTTAAATTCTATTCCTTGATCATATCTTATGGTCTTGACCTTGTGATCAGATTGATTCTCAATTTTCAGAATGTAGTTCTTCAAGATCTCAGGAGTCTCATCCTTAGTTCTAAGGAAAAAGACCCAAGTGAATCTTGTGAAGTCATCTGTGATCACTAAATAATATAAGGTCCTTCTTAAACTCATTACACTAGTGGGGCCAAAGAGATCCATGTGTAATAAGTGTAGGGGAGTAGTGATAGAGTTCATTTCCTTTGGCTTGTGAGACACTTTGTGTTGCATCCCTTTCAAGCATGCAACACAATGATCATCACTTGTAAACTCTTTTTTTGGCATTCCAGTTACCAAATCATTCTTAATTAATTTATTCATGTTTTTAAAGTTTACATGGCACATTCTTTTATGCCATAGGAAAGACTCATCACTATTTTCTTTAGATAGAAAGTAAGAAACCTCTACTGAGGGAGATGTTTTCTGCAAGTCCATCTTGTACATGTTCCCTTTCCTAGAGGCTCTGAGAAGGATATGCTCTTGAGGAATGACCACCCCGGGCTTGAGAACAATGCGCTCATGCTCAGTAAAGACCATGTTGTGTCTCTGATCACAAAATTAGGATACACTCAGTAGATTGTATCCAAGCTTCTTAACAAAATTTACCTTCTCAATAGTGAGCTTACCATTTGTGACCATACCCCTTCCAGTGATGTAACCACCCTTATCTCCTCCAAAAGCAACTGGTCCTCCATCAATTTTCATAAAATTGTGAAGCAAATAACCATTACCAGTCATGTGCCTGGAATAGCCACTATCAATGATCCACATATTTTCCTTGGTCCTTAGCTGTTCCTGCACAAAAAGAAGTGGTTAGTTACACTTGGAAACCCAAGCCTCATTGGTCTTGGGATTTTCAAAGTGATCTGAAGATGATGTAACAGTAACAGATCCTATCTTCAAGCTTTAAGGATCATTAATTGCTGTTGATGAAGAACTCTCAATCTCCAGGTCTTTCTTCATTTTCCACACCATCTTTAGAAGTTTGGACTTGTTCTTCAACACTTCAGAAGTTTCAATAACTTCTGAGGTTTTGGATACTGGACCTTCGGAAGATCTTGCTTTCACTGCTGCATGCTTTAGTACTTCGGAAGCATTCCTTTCTTTCGAGACTAAAATTTCTTCCGAAGGCAAGTTCTCACTTGTCTTCTTCTTCACTTTGGAGTTTCCGAAGGAAACAGATTTTCCTTCCGAAGCTTGCTTCTCCTTCTTCTTCCCAGAAGCTTTTTCTTTGACCATGTGGATAGTGCTTTTAGGATTATAGACGCAATCCTTAGCCAGATGAGAAGTACCACCACACATGATGCAGCCCATTTGCTTCCTTCTAGGAGTCTTCTTTTGAGAGCAAGACTGAGTTTGATCACTTTTCTTCTCCATCTTCATCTTCACAGATGATGCAACAAGCTTCTTAGGGAGAGTCTTGCTCTTGGAGTTGGATGGTTCAGGCTGTGTAGTAGTGGTACACAGCTGGTCAGTCTTCTTCTTCTTGCTGGAATGGTTTGGAACTAAACTAGAACTCCTGGTACTAGAGTTCATAGTTGAGTCTTCAGCCTTTACCACTTCAAACCCTACAGAAATGAACACTTGTTTCTGCTTGGAGTCAAAAGTGGCCTTGATCTCTTGAGCCTTCTTTGATCTTCTCTTAGCTCTTCTGATCAAGTTCTTCCTCTTTGACTTGGTCATTCCAGACTCTTTCCTCTCCTCAGAAGAATAGTGACCCTTCTTAGGATGATCTTCTTCACTCTTCTCAGAGTCATCCTTCATTATCTCCTTTTCATCCTTTTCAATAATAGGGTCTATGAGGGGAAGCTCATCTTTACAAGTTCCACACATTAGAGATCTAACAGAAAATAGAGTGTGTGGAGGAGCTATCTCAGTAGATCCCAGTCCCTGCTTATTCTGATAACAAACTTTTGCAAGTAGGGATGAGGATATTATGTTCTTGATGGTCTCTTCTTCAAGAACACATTTTTCTGCTCTGGCTTTGCTGATCACAAGCTCAACCTGGCATTCAGTTAACTTTAAGATGAGATCTTTGATTTGAGTCCTGTAGTTAGTTTGCTCATGCTTAAGAGTTGAAATAGATCTTCTATCTTAAGTTTATAATCATTTTCAGCTCTTTTAAAATCAGCTTTTAAGATATTTAAGGACTCAAGATCAGATCTCATCTCTAAGTTATAGGACCTGTATCTATTAACTTTAGCAATACATTCAGGTGTACAGAGATGTTCCAATACCTTGGCTTCATCATGATCTGCCATCAATGCTTGGTTTGGAGATGCATCTTCCACCTGAAAGCTCCTGCCAAAGCCTCCTTCTTCAATAGCAACTGTGGCTTGCTGTCTTGGCTTCTTATTCTGGTGAGCTCCTTCAGTGTATTGTGGCCTTGTTTGTGCTTGCCCACCATTTGACCTTGGTGCCTTGCATTCTCTGGCAAAGTGTCTCATTTGGTTACAGTTGTAACACTTCACTTTGCTTTTATCAAGCCCAAACTTTCCACTGGCTGTATTGCTAGGAAACTTCCTTCCAGTCCTCTTGTAGAATTTTTGGCCCTGTGAGTGAGAAGAGCCATCTGCTAGACTATTTCCATATACTCCAGATCATCTGGATGGATACAGTCTAAATCTTCAAGGGTGAAAATAAAGTTGCCTGAACTTTCATCAGAAGACACAAAAGCTTGTAAAGAGCTTGTCTCTTGGAATGGGCTTTTAGGGATGTATCCTTCCCTTGGTGTCTTAGGAAAGGTGATGAAAGGACCCTTTTATGATTTTTCGGGACCACATGAAAGGCTAAACTCTATTGGTTGCTGGAGTTACCAGATGGATTTTGCATGTTCATCTCCATCTGGTAGCCACTAAGGATACCATACAACTCTGTGAGAGTAAGGGTCTTAAGGTTCTCAGTCCTCTTGATTACCACACAATAGTGTGTCCATTGTTTGGGAAGAGAGGACATGAACTTCCTCACAACATCCTTGTTCTCAAGAGTTACTCCAACATCTGCCAGAGTATCCACAATCTCAACATACCTGAAGTATTGTTGAGTCATGTTTTCACCTGTCTTGAAGGTGAAGTTCTCAAACTGCTGCTTCAAGAGGTCTTTCTTGTTTTCTTTTGCATCATCAGACCCCTCATACATCAGCTTCAGTGCATCCCAGAGTTGCTTGGCAGTCTTGCACTTCTTGAAGCCTCTGTAGATAGAGTTTGGAAGAGCAGTTTGGAGGGCGGTCATGGCTTTCTGATCAACATCAATCTCTTCCAGTCTTCATCAGAATAGTCAGCCACTTCCTTTGGTATCATACCACCACCAGCAGTAGCTGAAGAGGTGGATGGTACATGAGGTCAATCGAAAATAGACCCCCATATCCTGGAGTCTTGAGACTTGATAAAGCCTTCCATTCATTGACACCAAGTATCAAAGTCTTCAGGAGTGATCAGTGGGGATTTTGTCATTATACCGGTTTTCATATCAGCCTTTGTGATAGCTGCCATTTTAGATGTTAAGTGAACTTTGAAACTAAGAGGATTAAAGATGGTGAGATCTTACAATCAAGAGCCTGAAATGCTCTGATACCAATTACAGGACCGGGTAAGGGTGCCTAACACAATCAGTTTCACAATGAGGAGAGACTTGGAACACTTAACAGTTCAAATAAGGAACCGGGTTTGATTATGAGGATACTATGAACACAAGTAAGTAATGAGATAGAACAAGCAACAATAACACAGAAATATGGTTTTTAATGAATGTTGTATATTGCTCTCAAGTTCTATTACAAGTGTTACAAAGCATATCTAAATTATAAGAACCTGAGACTCTTTATACTACATCCTACAACCATCAATATTTAGAAGGACAATTGGAATTGACTAATCTAGACAACAAGATCAATCTAAAGTCAAAAGGCAGATTGCCTTTTGCCCAGTGACAACATGCCATAGCTCACATCCTTTTCTATTACAAAAGGGTTTACAGGTACAAAAGTAGGAAATTACAGACAAAGATCTTAATCTACAGTTTACAAAAGCATGGACTTTTCACCAACTCATACAAGTTAGTGAGTCTTCAGAGTTGCAGCGGAAAGTGTGTCAGCTTTATGTAAAGTAGATCAGAGAAAGCATGTCTTTCTCTGTCTTCGGAAGAAATCAGTCTTCACAGCAAAATGGCTTCGGAAGACTTTGTCTTTGAAGCTTCGAAGGACTTCATCTTTGGCTTCGAAAGATTTGGACTTTGGCTTCGAAAGATTTTACCCTTAGAGTATTTTTTGATGTAGTGTGTAAAACTTCCAAAGCATTTCTACCTTTGTACATTCAGTGCATGCATGCAGGAAGACCTTTGGTTGTTTTGTCTTCTTTGGTTGCATCAGCCTTATAATCTTCTGTTATTACCTTACAATATATCCTTGAGATCCAACTGGCACCTTGGAGCCAGTCAAACAAGTCATCAGTCCTCTGTAACGGACACCAATTCTTCACAGTCAACTTGTTCACCTCATGGTAGTCGATGCATATCCTCATGCTACCATCCTTTTTCTTCAGAAATAAAACCGGGCACCCCATGGAGAGATACTCGGTCAAATAAACCCCTTATTCAACAACTCTTGTAGCTGAGTTGTCAATTCCATCATCTCAGAGGGAGCTAGACGATATGGCGCCTTGACAACAGGTTGGGCACCAGGTATCATATCAATCTGGAACTCAATCTCGCGGTCAAATGGGACACCTGATAGATCCTCCGAGAACACGTCTGGGAAGTCACACACGACTGGTGCGTCCGTCAGTCGTGGTATTAATGCATCCACATCCTTTACATAGGCCGGATGGGCACCACATCCACGCCTCATACATTTCTCTTCTACAACCATCGAAATTGCTTTCGGGATCATACTAACTCTATCACCATAGATAGTCACCAAACTCCCATCGGGCGCGCGGTCAATCGAACCATCTTCTTACGACACACGATGCTTGCCTCATAAGCTGCTAGCCAATCCATCCTTAGGAATACACCAAATCCATCTAAGGTCATCTTAAACAGTCTAGCAGGAAACCTATGACCTTCCAATTCTGCCACACAATCCTCTAGGGCACCAGATATCCTAGTGGACTTACCAATAGCAGTTTCTACATCGACGGGCTCATAAATCTTCTTACTCCTAGTGGGCAACTTACCACAGAAGGAAGCAGAATTAAAACTCCTACTAGCATCGAAAATCAAAAAGCACAGAGGAACAAGTTTAGTTTACTAGGAATGTACCTGGCACGACGTCGGGGTCGACCCTAGCCTCCTCCCGGGTCATAGTGAATGCCCTGGCTTCTGCCCTCTGCCCTTCTTTCTCCTTCTCAATCCCCTTCCTTGCCCCAGAGTTCTCAGCCCTCGGTTTCTTGCAGTCTTTGCTCAAATGCCCTGCTCCACCGCAGTTATAACATTTCACTTCTCTACAGTCTCTCGCCCTATGGCCCTCCTCCCCACATTTACCTACATTCCCCTGCATGCTCCTTCCCGCACTTCTTGCATGCCTTCTCTCCCCCTGTTAATTCCTTTCGATCATCCACCCTCATCCTTTTTCCACCAGCCACCAAACTACCATCATTATACCGCTTCCCATTCCCCTTCCTATCATTGTCCCACTTCTTCTCCACATCCTTCGCCGCCACCGCCTCGCTCTCGTCATATAGTCTCCCCGCCGGGCCGAGCGGCGATCAGATGTATGTGGATATTCGTCGGCAAACCCTGGATGTATCTCTTAATCTTTCGTGACACAAGCGTCACCTGATCTGGCACCAGCCTCGCCATCTCATTTAACTTAGTTGTGTACTGTTGGTGCGTCATAGTTCCCGCCTCCAGCTGTAGGAACTCTCTCTCGATCTTGTCGAGTTCCCTGTGAGGACAAAACTCCTCGATCACCGGATTCTTTAGCTCACTCCACCTCATCCTTCCAATTGTCCTACTATCCTCGACCTAAAAAATGTTGTCCCACTAGCATAAGGCCGAATCTACAAACGAGTGAGTAGCAAACTTCACCTTCTGGTCCTCCCTGCACTCGCTGATATTCAACATAGCCTCCATCTCTCTCACCCGTCGGTGAGCAGTAGCAGCACTCCCATTCCCATCAAATGTCGGGGGCTTGCATCTCTGGAATGCCCCATAGTTGCACCCCTTTGCAGTTTCATGCACTGCTTCTTCCTCCTCATCGTCACTAGAAACAACCATCTCAGTCTTTGGTTGCTCCCTTTCTCTTGAACCTCCTTCTTCGCCCTCTCACCTAGTGGCATTCTCCTTCTCTTGTTTCTCCTTCTTCTCATCTTCCCTCAAAGCTCTAATAACCTCGGTCAGCACAGATGGCAGAATCGTCTACATAACCAGATGAACTTCCTCCACTACTGCCTCCTTTATTGAGGCCCTTTGATTAGCACTCTCATCCTCACCATCATGGTGATGAGGCTCGGACTCTTAAGGAGCCATTTCGGCAGTCTTAGCCCCGTTCCTTATGGCACACGGTCCAACACCACGTCCACCCCGACCTCCACCTCGAGAAGCCTCCGAAGATCTACCACCAGCCATGTCTAATCACTACAAGATTCAAACACCAACTAGGTCATTCAAGGTAATAGCTCAGATTATGTCAAGTATAGTAAGTCCCTAATTACAATTGCCAGTTGTGATTAGCCACTTACTTTACTGTTCAATCTTCAACCATTTCCTATCTTGACTACATCAGTATCCAAATCTACAAAGAGCACAGAATACACATAGCACACGCACATAATTCCTTTTCCATTATCTTACATAAAACGTCTACATAAAACCTTTACCTGCGGGCATGTAGCTACTAGGACTGGCATCCCTTTCCCTTTTATCCTATTCTCAGTTTAACTTTAGGTTCTTTTTAAAATATTTTACCTAATTCTCTTAAACTTTAGCTCTGATACCAACCTGTAAGGCCCATTCTCTGGACGCTTACAGTTAGTCAATCATCGCATAAAACATTTAAAACACATTAATCTTGCAACGGAATTTGAACTTTTCATTGATAATTAAAAAATGTCAATACATCATATAATTCATTACATCTCAAAAGTTGTAACATTACAAAGTCATTCTCAAATATGTGGATGCCAGACTCAAAACATCCCCAGTAGCTTATGCATCCATGCCTGTACCTCTTCAGCATCATCAATTACCTGCCAACTATTATACATACAAAAGTAAGCGACGCTGAGTGAGTTCTAGTTTTATAATAAAATTATTTACTTTATGTTAAAACATTTCATTTACTTTCGCACATGATCATACATCATACATACATTGTTGGTCCACTTGATCGTTAATACAGTGCACTTTATTGATAAACACAAACAAATCCCACTGATAACACAGATATCAATGATATTTGTGTAAAATATAGATCAAACACTATAAAATATGGATGAACAATGATGAACACCTCAAGAACATTCAATAAAACCCTTGTTTGATCTGAATTGATTGTTGAAGATATTACAAAGTGAAAGTCCCTCAATCAATGGCTCATTCAAGCTCCTTTTTCCCTTCAAAACCTAATTGTCACTAATCTATATATAGTGATAATATTCACTAATGACATATTAAGCCCCTAGACTTAGACAATTAGAGAAATTACATATAAAAAATAAAAATGACTTAAACATAAATAAATATTAACAATAAACTCCTAGTCATTTATATCTTCAACATCTTGTCTCGGTTCTTCATTTCGAACGCGTCTGTTTGCCTTTTCCGATGACTTTGACAATGACGTTGACCTTTGTTGACTTTGACTGTGTTGATAATATAGACTATCCTTATCAGACCCAATAATACTCCCCCTTAGTCTATCATTATCAACGTCTTGTATCGTGATCAGCACCGATAAGTCAACCATATAATGATCTTCATTCTTCCCCTAGATTGATGATCTGGTATTAAAGATTTTTCATCTTTCAGGCTCCCCCTTTTTGTATGCTCCCCCTCTTCGTGTGAATTCTTTGTGAATGATCAGGAACCAATTTTCCAACTCTCTATTCTTGAGTGCTTCTGAAGATATAGGAAGAGGAATCCTAGCTCGGTATCTTCTGCAAACTTGAGGAACAGGTTCTCTGGTCAGGTACTTTGCTCAGCTGATGATTGGCCATCATTTGAAGCAAAAATCTGTAACATAATCACAACCACAATCTCGCAACTTCCTATTAGATCATTTCAGTTAACAAATAAACCCGTGTTTATCTGTGTGCGCAATTTCTCGTGAAATGCATGTGAATATAATAACATTTCAATAGCATAATGTGGAAGACTTGAAATAATTTGAAATGAAAAAAACCCCTTTTTTATATATATATTTTTTAATCACCTTACACCAAGAACTAATTCGATCATGAGATCACATCCTCAAGATATACTTAAGCACAAGGACGTATTTAAACATTGACAAGTTAGTGAGATCACACTGAAGCAGAGTCTGATCACGATTTTAAAATTTTGATAGCCAAAAACAATTCAAGAATGATTGTTGGTATATTTGTCCAATTTAAACCCATTCCTTATCCTTTTCAACATGTGATCTGCAACTGATTTTATCATGTTTTAGGTTCGATTATAGAAGCTCAGGTAACTTGGTTCCCACATACATCCGGCAAAGAACTTATCCCGTCATCAGGGCTTATTGAGTAATATGATTAACTCTGCTTGATTTTCTTTTGAGGTTCAACAATGATCTTAATTTAAGAATCACTGTGCTTTTATTTTAGGGAACAGATGATGAGAGCTCTAGGTCTATACTTACATATAACAGAGGAGATGATCATCTAAGCATGTTGATGATAGCTTCAGGTCTATACTCACGTATAACAGAGAAGGTCATCACTCCAGGTCAATGCTTCCGCATAGCATGAAAAGGATTTTGAAGAGCTTACAAGAAGGGTCAATTTAGAAACAAGGATGAGGGAATTTGGGAATAGAAGTAATCAAGGCAGAAGTCAGATACTCTCAACCTATTTTTAACGAGACTTGTAACTTTGTGCAGGCCTAAATGTCAGGAGAATAATCCTTTTCACCAAGTTCTAAAGCTTTAGTTAGGCTACAGAATCACTGTTTACTTTGTTTTCAGGCTGAGCATACCAAGCATATCATATAATCAAACTATCTTTTTTAGATTTTAGAATTTTAAGTGATACAGACATCTACATCAGTTACTATCATTTCTCATAAAGTACAAGTCATGCAAATAAGCATACCAAGAAGACATACTATCATTTCTCAGTCATCCCAAATCAAGTTCTTAGTTCCCGTGAAATCTTTATTCTCCCCCGATATTTCTTTTTAACCACCATGAAACAGAATTTTTTTTATTAAGTAAATAATAAACGGAAATGAAAATAGAATTTTACTAAAGAAAGTCTTCCAAATTATACTAGCAAAAATATAAGAAATGAAGTACCACGAAAAATACAGTGATTGTGAATGGTATATAAGAATCCAAAATGTGGATGAGATACCATAACCATAACCTGTTTGTTCCACCTCAAATTAGAATTAGGAATAATCTCAGTTAGTAAACCAAATTACAGATAGGCCTCTTGAATTATTCCTGCACTCATAAATAGATTAATTAGAGAGGGGGACCCAGTCTATCATGGTCCTGGGAGTTCCTTTCTCATTAGTGTATGTAACCTGCACTCTTTTGAAAAATCATTTATTTCTTTATCCTTTTCATTTTGTTTTACTTTCCAAATTTATTTCTGTTCAATTACTTTTGATTTGAAAGATTTGAATTTGGAAATCATTTTCTTTTTAAGACCCGAAGGAAGACATTTTAATTTTGAAACATTGGTCTTTTTCATCTTTGAATCATGTGAAACCGGCTTCACGTGAGAAGGTTTGGATTGTTCTTTATCCAACCATTCAAAGATATGTGCTTTTTACCTTTTGAACCCGAGAAGCAACCTATGTTATCTTTACCTCCCGAAGCTTGCCATTGAACCTGAGGGCATTTCTTTAGCACATGACCTTCTTTTCCACATCTAAAGCAAGCCTTGAAAGGCTTTTGGTTCTTTGTAGTCCCGTGGAGAATAGGAGAGGGTGGAGCCTGCTTTGAGGTTGTCGCAGCTTGTTGACAACCTTGAAGCTTCTTCTTTTGGATATCAGGAAATTAAACCTTTTGAGGCTTTGTTAATGTGGATTTTGAACTGGGCTGTGATTTGATTTGTGATGTTCCGGGAGATGAGATCTAAACATTCTTCTTAGAACCCTTTAGTATGACTAGTGACTTGTTAGACTTAGAAGCAGATCTGTGAAGATCATGATGGATAGCAGATGAAGATGGTGAGTGCTTCTGCTGAGATTTAGAGGAACTGCTGATTTGTT
The DNA here is from genome assembly GCA_025506505.1 of Flaveria sonorensis. NCBI lineage: Eukaryota > Viridiplantae > Streptophyta > Magnoliopsida > Asterales > Asteraceae > Flaveria > Flaveria sonorensis. The sequence continues at coordinate 18,253,617 of CM046425.1, read as the reverse complement.
TAGCATTTAGAGATGAGATCCATATAGGTGTTGATTCAACTTTTGGAAGCATTTGAGACTTGATAACTTCAGGTGACTTAATGATTTTTGATTCATCATCTGAGCTTGTCCAGTCTTGTATACATAAGTCTGCTTCCAATGGATCTTGATTGATACCACTTGTTGAGTTCTGATTGCCTGACGATTCCACAGTTGTTCCTTCTTTGAAAAACCTGACAGGAACAAAAGAAGGGATATTACCTGTTTTGAATTTGTTAAAGAAGTTATGGGAAACACCTGATATAGGATTTGAAGCATCAAGGGTGGAATTATCATTTTGCTTATCAGATCCTTGTTTGATGAGTCCCAAACCTACAGGAGAATCATATTCATCTCGAACCTCTTTGTGATTAACGCTGCTTAAACCTGCATGTAGACAGTTAGTATCTGCAACTTCAATTAAATCATTAGATGGATTAGGTTGAGGCATAGGAGAGTAACAATGAGTGCTAGGAGGAGGATAAACATATGAAGTTTCACCACATCCTATACCCGTTTTGATTCCAGCTCCCCTTTGCTTACAGAATAGTTCTTCCTGTTTCATCCCTGATATCGTCCATTTATCAAGTTTAGTTTTAAGCTTGCTAGTCTCAAATTCTGCTAATATGACTCGTTCCCTCAAAACATTAATCTCGACATTCTTTTCTAAAATATTTCTTTTTAAAAGATCATTTTCCTTTAAAGCTTCTCTTAGTTTGATAAAATATTTGGACTCATTGATTTTAAGTTCTTTGTTTATTTGTTTTAATTCTTTTTCATTTTCTAGCAATAATCTATTAGCTTTATAAATCCAAATAAATGAATTTTGCAGGGAGGAGAACACATGTCTTAAACAACCTCATAAGGAAGTCCCATAACTAGCTTTTCAGCAGCTAGGGTTTATTCACATTGAAATACAGGAGTGTTCTTTTTGTATTCTTCCTCCTCAGCAGCTCTCTTCTTAGCTTCTGCAGCTTCAACTTCCTCTTGCTTTCCTTCATCCTGAACTTTACACCGACTTGCACAATCACCAACATCACCAACACTCTCACCTTGAGTGTCACACCTGAATTCTTTGAAAGGATCAAAATCCTTAACAAAATCCTCATCACTGTTTACTACCTCAGCCATCAATGCATGGTTGACTTCTTCTTTAGTTTCTTTGATCTTAACACTTGAAGATACACCACCATACATGAATTGATTATACTCTCCTCTTTTCATATCCAAATCAAATGAATTCAGCTTGTTGATAACTTCAATGGGTTTGTAGTCAGCAAAATTTCTTAACTGCTTTAACAATCTAACTTATGGACTCCACTATGGAGGAAGAGATTCCAAAAGTTTTGTGACTTGTTCATGGTTCCCCAGCTGGTCATAATACTTCTTAAGATTGCTTGCCACCATTAGAAATCGATCAACAAAATCATATATCTTTTCATCTTTCATGGCTGCAAAAGAATCAAACCGACTTTGTGTTGATATTAGATTATCAGATTCATGGAAATTAGCTACTTCTGAAGAAGACATTTTAGAAATGATCAGAGGCTAATTTTGCTGAAATTTCACTAAATTCGCTGACAAATTCGCTGAATTTTCACTAATTTCGCTTGCAAGTTCGCTGATTCACTCGTAATTTCGGCAGCAGTTTCGCCTCGCAATGGCACACAAATGCTAGTTTCGCAGGGTAATTTCACCCAAAACTAGTTGAACTTTCATTCAGAGAACAATTTAGCAGCAATTTCACTAGGATTGTCACACAAACACTATGAACTTTCGTTCAACATATGTACTTTCACAGAAGCTCTCATCAGCACGCTTACCCTGCCAAATTGCTGCCAAATTGTTCTCTGAACGAAAGTTCAACTAGTTTCGAGCGAAATTACCCTACGAAACTAGCATTTGCGTACCATTGTTGGGCGAAACTGCTGCCGAAATTACGAGTGAAATTACCAGCGAAATTAGTGAAAATTCAGCGAACTTGTCAGCGAATTTAGTGAAATTTCAGGGAAATTAGCCTCTGATCATTTCTAAAATGTCTTCTTCAGAAGTAGCTGATTTCCATAAATCTGATAATCTAATATCAGCACAAAGTCGGTTTGATTCTTTTGCACCCATGAAAGATGAAAAGATATCTGATTTTGTTGATCGATTTCTGATGGTGGCAAGCAATCTTAAGAAGTATGATGACCAACTGGGAACCATGAACAAGTCACAAAAATTTTGGAATCTCTTCCTCCACACTGGATTCCACAAGTTAGATTGTTAAAGCAGAAAAAAATTTTGCTGACTACAAACTCATTGAAGTTATCAACAAGCTGAAGTCATTTGATTTGGATATTAAAAGAGGAGAGTATAATCAATTCATGTATGGTGGTGTATCTTCAAGTGTTGAGATCAAAGAAACTAAAGAAGAAGTCAACCATGCATTGATGGCTGAGGTAGTAAACAGTGATGAGGATTCTGTTGAGGATTTTGATCCTTTCAAAGAATTCAGGTGTGACACTCAAGGTGAGAGTATTGGTGATGTTGGTGATTGTTCAAGTCGGTGTAAAGTTTAGGATGAAGGAAAGCAAGAGGAAGCTGAAGCTGCAGAAGCTAAGAAGAGAGCTGCTGAGGAGAAAGAATACAAAAAGAACACTCCTGTCTGTCAATGTGAAAAAGCCCTAGCTGCTGAAAAGCTAGTTATGGGACTTCCTTATGAGGTTGTTCAAGACATGTGTTCTCCTCCCTGTAAAATTCGTTTATTTGGAGTTTATAATGCTAACAGATTATTGCTAGAAAATGAAAAAGAATTAAAATAAATAAACAAAGAACTTAAAATCAATGAGTCTAAATATTTTATCAAACTAAGAGAAGCTTTAAAAAAATGATCTTTTAAAAAGAAATCTTTTAGAAAAGAATGTCGAGATTAATGTTTTGAGCGAACGAATCACGTTAGCAGAATTAGAGACTAGCAAGCTTAAAACTAAACTTGATAAATGGATGATATCAGGGATAAAACAGGAAGAACTATTCAGTAAGCAAAGGGGAGCTAGAATCAAAACGGGTGTGAGATGTGGTGAAACTTCATATGTTTATCCTCCTCCTAGCACTCATTGTTACTCTCCTATGCCTCAACCTCATCCATCTAATGATTTAATTGAAGTTGCAGATACTAACAGTCTACATGCAGGTTTAAGCAGCATTAATCACAAAGAGGTTCGAGATGAATATGATTCTCCTGTAGGTTTGGGACTCATCAAACAAGGATCTGATAAGCGAAATGATAATTCCACCCTTGATGCTTCAAATCCTATATCAGGTGTTTCCCATAACTTCTTTAACAAATTTAAAACAGGTAATATCCCTTCTTTTGTTCCTGTCAGGTTTGTCAAAGAAGGAACAACTGTGGAATCGTCAGGCAATCATAACTCAACAAGTGGTATCAATCAAGATCCATTGGAAGCAGACTTATGTATACAAGACTGGACAAGCTCAGATGATGAATAAAAAATCATTAAGTCACCTGAATTTATCAAGTCTCAAATGCTTCCAAAAGTTGAATCAACACCTATATGGATCTCATCTCTAAATGCTAAACAAATCAGTAGTTCCTCTAAATCTCAGCAGAAGCACTCACCATCTTCATCTGCTATCCATCATGATCTTCATAGATCTGCTTCCAAGTCTAACAAGTCACTAGTCATACAAAAAGGTTCTAAGAAGAATGTTCAGATCTCATCTCCCGGAACATCACAAATCAAATCACAGCCCAGTTCGAAATCCATATTAACAAAGCCTCAAAAGGTTCAATTTCCTGATATCCAAAAGAAGAAGCTTCAAGGTTGTCAACAAGCTGCAACAACCTCAAAGCAGACTCCACCCTCTCCTAATCTCCACGGGACTACAAAGAACCAAATGCCTTTCAAGGCTTGCTTTAGATGTGGAAAAGAAGGTCATGTGCTAAAGAAGTGCCCTCAGGTTCAAAGGCAAGCTTCGGAAGGTAAAGATAACACAGGTTGCCTCTCGGGTTCAAAAGGTAAAAAGCACATATCTTTGAATGGTTGGATAAAGAACAATCTATCCAAACCTTCTCACATGAAGCTGGTTTCACATGATTCAAAGATGAAAAAGACCAATGTTTCAAAATTAAAATCTCTTCCTTCGGGTCTTAAAAAGAAAATGATTTCCTAATTCAATTCTTTCAAATCAAAAGTAATTGAACAGAAACAAATTTGGAAAGTAAAACTGTAGGAACCTCTGAGGTTATGAGGCTGATGCAACCAAAGGATACCAAAACAACCAAGTCTTCCTACATGCACTAAGGAACAAAGAAGAACTAGCTTCAGAAGTTTTACACACTCAAGTAAAATGCTAAGTGTAAAATCTTCCAAAGCCAATGTTTAGAAAAGTGTTCAAACTCAGTCTTCTTTGGAAAAGAAGGCTCTCAGAAGAAAAAATATAGACTGTGTTATGTGTGGTAGTACCTCACATCTGGCTAAGGATTGTCAATACAATCCAAAGGGTACTATCCACATGATCAAGAAGAAAACTTCTGAGAGGAAGAAGAAACAAACAGTTTCGGAAGGAAAATCTGTTTCCTTTGGAAGCTCCAAAATGAAGAAAAAGGCAAATGAACCATTGCCTTCGGAAGGAAAATTGGTCTCGGAAGAAAGGAATGCTTCCGAAGTACTGAGGCCTGCTACAGTGAAAGCAAGATCTTCCAAAGGATCAGTCTCCAAAGCTTTCGAAGCCATAAAAGCTTCCGAAGCATTGAAGGTCAAGCCAAATCTTTCAAAGGTGGTGTGGAAGATGAAGGAAGACCATATGGCTAAAAGTTATCATCAGAAACAACAAATGATCCCCAAAGCCTGAGCATAGGTTCTATTACTGTTTCATTGCCTTTAAATCATTCTAATAAGCCCAAGACCAATGAGGCTTGGGTTTCCAAATGTAACTAAATCATCTCTTTTTGTGCAGGGACAGCTAAAGGCCAACAAAAATATATGGATTGTTGACAGTGGCTGCTCCAGGCACATGACTGGCAATGAGTCCTTGCTTCAAAACTTTGAAAGGATTGATGGAGCACCAGTTGCTTTTGGGGGAGATGCAGAAGGGTACATTACTGGCAGGGGCAAGGTTACAAATGGTAAGCTCAGCATTGAGAAGGTAAACTTTGTCAAAGAGCTTGGATACAATCTTTTGAGTGTGTCCCAATTTTGTGACCAAAAACATCATATGCTCTTTACTGAGCATGAGTGCATTTTTCTCAAGCCTGGGGTTGACATTCCTCCTGAGCATATTTTGGTTAGAGCCCCCAGGAGAGGAAACATGGACAAGATGGACTTGCAGGAAGCATCTCCATCTGGAGAGGTTTCTTGCTTTCTATCTAAAGCAAATAGTGATGAGTCTCTTCTTTGGCATAAGAGAATGTGCCATGTAAACTTTAAAAACATGAATAAACTGATTAAAAATGATTTGGTAACTGGAATACCAAAGAAAGAATTGATAAGTGATGACCACTGTGTTGCATGCCTGAAAGGGAAGCAACACAAAGTATCTCACAAGCCAAAGGAAATAAACTCTATCACTACTCCCCTACACTTGTTACATATGGATCTGTTTGGCCCCACCAGTGTAATGAGTCTAGGAAGGATCTCATACTATTTAGTGATCACAGATGATTTCACAAGATTCACTTGGGCGTTTTTCCTTAGAACTAAGGATGAAACCTCTGAAATCTTAAAGAATTTCATTCTGAAAATTGAGAATCAATCTGATCACAAGGTCAAAATTATAAGATGTGATCAGGGAACCGAATTTAAAAACCAAATCCTTGATACATTTTGTCACAAGAAGGGTATTTCAAGACAATATAGTGCTCCTAGAACTCCTCAGCAAAATGGTGTTGCTAAGAGGAGAAGCAGAACACTTATTGAAGCTGCAAGAACTATGTTGTCTAACTCTAAGCTGCCCATCACCTTCTGGGCAGAGGCTGTCAACACAACTTGCTATGTGCAGAACAGAGTTTTAGTAGTTAAGACACATGGTAAGACTCCTTATGAACTGTGGCACAAAAGGAGACCATTTATTGGTTTTCTTAGAACATTTGGATGTCCTTGCACCATCTTGAATACCAAAGATCAAATAGCTAAGTTTGCTGAGAAATCAGATGATGGACATTTTGTTGGATACTCTTCTCAAGCCAAGGCTTATAGAGTATACAATCTCAGAACTAGAATCATTGAGGAGTCAGCCAATGTGACTTTCAATGAACACACACCCTGTGTGAAATGTTCTGGTCCGGATTGGCTATTTGATCTTGATTTAGTTACCAACTGCTTTAACAAATCTTGTGAGAATGTTTCAGGATCTATGGATAACAGGTCAGCAGAGGATCCTGACCCAAGATTTGAGCTGAGAAGACCAAACAAGAAGACTACTTCAGCTCCAATGGTGACTAACCCTATCATTGAGGCTCCAATTGGCACAGGCATGACAAATACTGCTGATTCAACTGAATTACCCTCAAAGTCCAGTTCAGAGGCTCAGAATTAAGGTGAAGGAACCTCTAATGTAGAAGGAATGGATGGTGGTGACAGTGATCAAGAATTTCTTGATGCTGATAACCACTCCATTGAAGACAACATCAATGATGTCACACACTCATTGGATCAAGTTTCTCTTGATAAGTGTGCTGATGTGGTGGGGGGCTCTTCTTTGCCAGATCAAAATTTCTCTAATCTTGATCTGTCCAACCAACTGGCTATGATTCCTCAACTCAGGATCCACAAGTCACATCCCATCACAAACATCATTGGAAATGTTGACTCAGGGGTGAGAACAAGAGGACAAACTCATGATAGCCATGTTTGTCTACATTCTTGTTTCTTATCCCAAATTGAGCCCAAGAAAGTTGATGAGGCTTTAAAGGATGGAAGCTGGATTGAAGCAATGCAAGAAGAGTTGCTTCAAATCAAAAGACAAAAGGTATGGAACTTATGCCTTCTTCCTCAAGGGAAGACTGTCATAGGTACAAAGTGGGTATTTAGGAACAAGAAGGATGGTAGAGGGATCATCATTAAAAACAAGGCTAGACTGGTTGTCCAAGGATACACACAAGAAGAAGGAATTGATTATACTGATGTCTTTGCTCTTGTAGCAAGACTTGAAGCTGTAAGGATATTCCTGGCTTATGCTGCATCCAAGGAGTTGAAGGTCTACCAGCTCGATGTGAAGTGTGCCTTTCTTTATGGGGTGATTGACGAAGAAGTTTATATTAAACAACCACCTGGCTTTGCAGACCCAGATCATCCTGATTATGTCTACAAGCTTGATAAAGCCCTTTATGGACTACATCAAGCTCCAAGAAAGTGGTATGAGACACTATCAACATACCTCTGCAATCATGGATACAAAAGAGGTACTATTGATGGGACTCTTTTCATCAAAGATACAGGGAATGACACATTGCTAGTTCAGATATATGTAGATGACATCATCTTTGGTTCAACTAATCCAAAGCTCTGCAAAGACTTTGAGATGCTGATGAAGAATAGATTTGAAATGAGTGCCATGGGGGAACTCAATTTCTTTCTAGGAATTCAAGTGAAGCAGGTTGAAGATGGCATCTTCATCAGTCAGTCAAAGTATGTACAGGACATACTTACAAGGTTCAAGATGACTGATTGTAAAGTTGCTAAGACACCATAGCCAGAAACCATTCCCTTGGTCTTGACCTTGAGGGGGAGTGTGTTGATGAACATCTCTACAGGGCTATGATTGGGTCACTTATGTATCTTACTGTTAGCAGGCCTGGTATCATGTTTGCCACATGCATATATGCAAGATATCAAGCAAACCCCAAGATGTCACACCTAATCACTGTTAAAAGGATTCTTAGATATCTCAAAGGTGCTCCAAATCTTGGCCTCTGGTATCTAAAGAATTCACACTTTAATCTGTATACTTATATAGATAGTGACTATGGTGGCTGCAACATGACTGCAAAGTCCACATCTGGGGGGTGTCAGTTCCTTTGTGGAAGGATAGTCTCTTGGCAATGCAAGAAGCAATCCTGTGTGTCTGCATCAACTGCTGAAGCTGAATACATTGCTGCTGCCAGCTGCTGTGCTCAAGTGCTTTGGATTCAAAATCAGATGTTAGACTATGGATTCAATTTCAAAGAGACTCCCATCCATATAGACAACAACAGTGCCATCTCTATAACAGAGAATCCTGTGCAGCACTCAAGGACCAAACACATCAACATCAGGTATCATCTGATTAGAGATAATTTTGAAAAGGGCTTGATAAAACTAATCAAGGTTAACACAAATGAACAAAATGCTGATCTATTCACAAAAGCTTTTGATGAGCAGAGATTTAAGTATCTTGTATCAGCCATTGGGATGATTAACCTTGAATAGGTTTTTCTAAATAACTTCATCAATCTTACTACCTAAAATTGTGTGTCTTAGGTTGTCTATTAGATCACTTCATAAGCCCAGTTCTCTTTGGAGGTAAACAAATTTTCAAAATGATATTTTTTAGAGTTATGAAAATTTACCTTCGGAAGAAATAAAATTGCCCTTGGAAGAAATTTACAGCTTATCTGGCAATTATCTTCGGAAGAAATTTCCAAAGCTTAAGTTGAATATAAGCTCCTAAATACTTTAGAGTAAATCTCTTCTGAATGCAATTAAGTCTCGGAAGACCTGTTTATCTCTTTCGAAGCCAAAACTTTCAAAACTCTTTGAAATATCTTCCGAAGCAAAATTGCCTTCGGAAGCTTTTTCTGAAAAAGCTTCCGAAGCTAAAATAACCTTCGGAAGTCTTGCAACTTCCAAGAAAACTACCTTTTTGGGCGCCTTTTTTTAAGAAGGACCCACTTGCGAATTTCAATGTTTATCTTTCGCTTTAACATTGTTTCAAATCCTGAGTATATCTCCCCAAACGGTCCTATCTTCATCTCTCTACTCTTTTTTTTTTCTTAACCTAAAATTAACCCCAAATTCATCTTCTTCTACCTTCCTTCTCTGTAAAGCTTCTGCAGATGGCAAATCTTGATCGCTGAAAGGTCCCAGATTTCACCATGCATCTACACAGGCAACACAACCAGATTGCTCTATTAAACTTTGAGAAGGATCCAAGCTTCTCCAATGTTTGTAGGTATCTTTCTTCGTCTCATTATTTCACCTCCCTTACGATTGATCCTCCCCTCTATGAGGATCAGTTGTTTGAGTTCTGGCGGACCTGTCAAGAGGTCACTTTGGATGGGGAGAAGGCACTGTCTGCCACAGTGCAAGGAAGGACATTGTTCATCACTCTGGCCATCATCAACACCCATCTTCAGCTGGATGATGAAGAAGGTGAAATGTCCTTCCCAAAAGCTGCTGTCAACCATTCCTTTGAGCAGATGGGATATGAAGGTGACTTCGCAGTCAAGACCTTCAGAAAGGGGAAGGTCTCATACTAGTGGAAGTACCTCCTCCATGTTGTCATCCACAACTTGTCTAACAAACATGGAGGATGGGACCAGATTCTAGAAGACCTCTCCTTCATTGTCCATGGGACGGTTCAAGGGGTCAAATTCAGGTATTCTCAGTTTGTTTTCACAAATTTACTTGCAAATTTGGACTCCCTAGAATATTACATGTTTCCCCGGTATGTTCAACACATTCTTAATTATGAAATGGGACCACAGTTGAGGGGAACAGGTAATGTTCTTAAACTTGCACATATGAGACCCGACATTTTCAAAATATTGAAAAAGCCAACTGTTGGGTTCTCAGGGGTAGAAACAACCCTTGTCCCAAAAATGTTTGAGCTCATTGCTCAGGGTGACATCCTAGCAGCACCAGCTAGTGATGAACCAACACCCTCTACCTCTCAACCACCATCAAGGCCTACCATTACCCTCACTTACCAAAGAAAATCCAAACGAACCCCTGCACCTGCTATTGAGCATATGTAGGCCCCCATATCACAACTTACACAGAAGGAAGTGGAAACTAGAGCTCCCACTTTCCCTGAGGAGCAAACCACTCCCATTCTTGACACCATCAATGCTGAGGTTCCTCATGCTCAGCCTGATGAGCTCACACCTCCTCAAATAGCCTTAAGCCATCACTCTGAGTCTCAATACTTTGGTGATCAACCTTCAGGGGAAATCTACCATCCCCAGCCTCTTGATCTTAATCAACCCATGCCCAGCCTTGACTTTTACTTTGATGAAGATTTGGGTTTCAGTGAGTACCATGAATCTCTTCTCTCCACCCACACTCAAGGTGAGACGAGTACTCCTGCCTCACCCACTTCTAGCCCACATCAGACACCACAAACTGAGGTGGATCTCCTTCAGATTGTCCAGGAGATCCATGTGGCAGATTACATCTCTAAGACCTCAACCACGGCAACCTAGCCTCTTGAAATAGAGCAGGGTAAATCCAGCAGCCAAGAAACCTATGCAGGTGATGAGGGAGAAGACTCAGGTCCAATCCTCTTATCCCCTATGATTCTTCATCTGAAGATGAGGGGACTGCAACAAAAGGTGCACAAACTCTCAAACATGTGCACCTACTTTGTGTCCAAGATAGCTCACCTGGAATCTCAGGTGACTATCTTACAGAAAAGGGTCAATGACCAGTAACTTGAGATCACCGATCTTAAGGGTAAGCTAGCTGAGAGACCAATGAGATCAACTCATCTAGGTCCACAAGAACCTGTGGATGTCATGGATCAACTCATCCCTCACCTATGTAAGAGTGTGTTGCTACCAAAAAGGGGGAGAAAATCCTAACAATCATAGAACCTGGGAGTTCCTCTCAGAGTATGGACATAGAGGACTCACCATCCTCTCTTGTAGTTGTCCATACTCAGGAACCTCCTCTAGAAAGTGATCTACATTTGTTAATACAACAACTGTTTAAGGAGGGAATACCAAGAGCAATGTCTGCCCCTTCTGAGAACCCAATCTGGTATTCCCTCCTAACAATCACAGAACCTGTGAGTTCCTCTCTTGTACTCTCTAGAGCTCAGGGTCAACTAGAAATTTTAAACATTTCAAACCTGAGTTTCTATAAGGGTATAAATCTAGTAGATATGGCACTTGTCAACCCAAGCAACAACAGACAAGCTGCCAGACTAGCCAGTAGAATTCAAGATTAGGTGCTGGAAGAATTCAAAAGGAGATCAGAACTATATAGACAGAGGCTAGCAGTTGAAGCCTTTGGTCAACTGGATGTTGAGGTGGACCCTAAGATTAGCTTCAAAGGGAAAGCCTTGACTGAAGGCCCAGAGGCTGAGACTGTGAACCTTAAGGCAATATCTCCTCCAGCATCCCATACCCTCAATGAGGCACCAGCTGGTGATGGTGCATCACAACCTCTCTCTGGCCAGAGCTTGACTGCTGAATCCAGCAATGAAGACCAAAGCTCTCCTCAGTCTGAGTCATCAAGATCAGTACTTGACAAAGGCAAAAGAAAATTAACTGCTGAGGAGATTGAAGAAGAGAAAAGAGAGAGGAAGAGGAAGCTGAGGGGAGAGAGTTCAAGTGGTTCCCCAGGATTCATGCAAGCTGTAATTCTGACTGCCCATGTTCCAAACACTCAAGAAGATGAGTTAAGGGCAGCCAGACTTAGTTATCTGGGGACCAGGAACTACAACATAGATGAACTCATCTCTCTCCCCTTAGAAGAATTAAATGAATTGGCTGATACTGAGTTGTCAAAGGAGAGGAAGGAAGCTGAGGATGCAGCCTTGACCCTCAAGCATAAAGAGGAAATGAGAAGAAAAAGAATATACAAGAATATTCCTGTCCTCTCCCCAGTTCAAGAAAGCCCTGAGTTAGAGGCTATGGCTGCTAATCAACCTCAGGTAATTAATGAAGAAGAAAAGACAAGGATGATCAACTACCTGAGAGCCACAGGCCTCTACCAGGCACATGCACTTCTTCCCTTCCCATATGATTACATACTATTTCAATACAACAAGCAGCTGGAAGAGCAAGCCAAAAGAAATAGGCAAGCTGCTAGAAAAAGGGAAAGGGAAGAAGCTGCCAAGTCAAGAGCCATCATCAAGAAAAGTCAGAAAAATTCTATAGATAGGCAGAAGATGATGAGCTTCTTGAAGCTATATGGGTTCTCCGGAAGGAGGCTTGGTCCTATGTCTCTATCCACAATGGATGAGCATATAAGGGTGATCAAGCAGAAGATTAAAAGGGAGAGCTTGTGGATCTCCACTCACCATCAGAACAAGCTCAACCTGAAGTTGAGGTAAAGGTTGAACCTACAGAGACAACACAACCTGCACCTGAAGCTACGCAACAGCCAACTTCATCTTCTGATCCACAACAAGGTTCTCCTCCCTCTCCTTCTAAACCTGGGAGAGAGGAGATCCTAACTGAGAGGGAATCCATTAAAGAACATGGTACTAAAGACCAACCCTCTTAGTTAAAATCACCTGGGAGGAAAAAGAGGATGGCCAAAAGAAGATCCTCTAAGAAGAAGAAAAGAAGAAAGGCATCCACCTCCCAAACTCAGGATGAATCAGAACATCTTGAGGAAGTGCATGAAGAGGGCTCTCAACCAACTCCTATCATAGTAGAGGCTCTCTCTGTTGGAAGACCAATTCTATCATGGACATTTGCTGAAGATCCTGATAGATGGTATGTCACTAGAGATCAGGGAGAACAACATGTCTACTTCACTAGTGACATGCTTGAACTCCTTCTGCATGATCTCTATGACATGAGAAGGTACTTCATAGGTCTGAAGAATCCTGATCTGCTAATGAAGAAAGGAATTTTGAAGATTCTCATATGGACTATCCCAGTCTGAAGACCTCTCTGTTTTGGTAGCATCAGCGTAAGGGGAGTTTGTAGGAACCTCTGAGGTTATGAGGCTGATACAACCAAAGGATACCAAAACAACCAAGTCTTTCAACATGCACTAAGGAACAAAGAAGAACTAGCTTCAGAAGTTTTACACACTCAAGTAAAATACTAAGTGTAAAATCTTCCGAAGCCAATGTTCGGAAGAAACTACTGACGAAACTTTACACTAAGTGTCAAGTCTTCTGAAACCAAAGACTCAATTCTTCCAAAGGTTAAAGATGAAGTCTTCCGAAGCTCTCAAGACAAAGTCTTCCGAAGCTGAATAAAGATAAGACTGATTACTTTAGAAGATAGAGAAAAGACACTTTTTCTGTCAACTTTATCATAAAGCAACCTCCTGTCCACTGCATGCTCTGGTGGTTCACCAACTATCATAAGTTGGTGAAACTTCCATGCTTTATGATAAAGTAGATAAGGTCTTTGTCTGCAAGTTTTTGTATTTGTTTCTTGTTTGGCTTTTTGTAATAGGAAAGTCAGTGAGCTATGGCTTGTCATAGTCACTAGTCAAAAGGCAATCTGCCTTTTGACTTTAGGCTGATCTTGTTGTCTAGATTAGTCACATCCAACTGTCTTTTTGCATATTGACGGTTGTAGGTTTAGTATAAAGAGTCAAAGGTTCTTGTATTTCAAATATCAGTACAAACACCTGTAATAGAACCGAAGAAGCAATATACTACTTCCTTGAAAATTATCTCTTGTGTTCTTGGTCTTACTTTACTTGTGTTGTGTATTGTATCATCTGATTAAAGTTCTAAGTTAACCATTTGAATTGTTAAGTGATCCTAAAGATCCTCCTAAGTGTGTTTACTAAGTGCAAAGTCCCTTTTTAACGGTCCTGCAAAAACAAAATGAAAAGGATAAAGAAATAAATGATTTTTCGAAAGAGTGTGTGCTTAAACAGGTTACATACATTGATGAAAAATGAACTCCCAGGACCAAGATGGTTATGAGTGCAGGAACAATTCAGGAGGCCTATTAGTAATCTGGTTTACTAACTGAGATTGTTTCTAATTCTAATTTGAGGTGGAACAAACAGGTTATGGTTATGGTATCTCATCCATATTTTGGATTCTTATCTACCATTCACAATCACTGCATTTTTCTTGGTACTTCATTTCTTATATTTTTGCTAGTATAATTTGGAAGACTTTCTTTAGTAAAATTCTATTTTCATTTCCGTTTATTATATACTTAAAAAAAATCTGTTTCATGGCGGTTAAAAAGAAATTTCGGGGGAGAATAAAGATTTCTCGGGAACTAAGAACTTGATTTGGGATGATTGAGAAATGATAGTATGTCTTCTTGGTATGCTTATTTGAATGACTTGTACTTTGTGAGAAATGATAGTAACTGATGTAGATGTCTGTATCACTTAAAATTCTAAAATCTAAAAAAGGCAGTTTGATTATATGATATGCTTGGTAGGCTCAGCCTGAAAACAAAGTGAACAGTGTGTAGCCTAACTAAAGCTTTAGAACTCGGTGAAAAGGATTATTCTCCTGACATTTAGGCCTGCACAAAGTTACAAGTCTCGTCAAAAATGGGTTGAGAGTATCTGACTTTTGCCTTGATTACTTCTATTCCCAAATTCCCTCATCCTTGTTTCTGAATTGATGCTTCTTGTAAGCTCTTCAGAATCCTTTTCTTGCTTATCTCCTCTGCTATGCGGAAGCATTGACCTGGAGTAATGATCTTCTCTGTTATACGTGAGTATAGACCCGAAGCTCTCATCATCACGCTTAGATGATCATGTCCTCTGTTATATGTAAGTATAGACCTGGAGCTTTCATCATCTGTTCCCTAAAATAAAAGCATAGTGATTCTTAAATTAAGATCATTGTTGAACCTCAAAAGAAAATCAAGTAGAGTTAATCATATTACTCAATAAGCCCTGATGACGGGATAAGTTCTTTGCCGAATGTATGTGGGAACCAAGTTACCTAAGCTTCTCTAATCGAACCTAAAACATGATAAAATCAGTTGCAGATCACTTGTTGAAAAGGATAAGGCATGGGTTTAAATTGGACAAATATACCAACAATCATTCTTGAACTGTTTTTGGCTATCAAAATTTTAAAATCGTGATCAGAATCTGCTTCAGTGTGATCTCACTAACTTGTTGATGTTTAAATACATCCTTGTGCTTAAGTATATCTTGAGGATGTGATCTCATGATCGAATTAGTTCTTAGTGTAAGGTGATTAAAAAATATATATAAAAAAGGGGTTTTTTTCATTTCAAATTATTTCAAGTCTTCCACATTATGCAATTAAAATGTTATTAATTTCACATGCATTTCACGGAAAATTGCACACACAGATAAAAACGAGTTTATTTGTTAACTGAAATGATCTGACAGGAAGTTGTGAGATTGTGGTTGTGATTGTGTTACAGATTTTTGCTTCAAATGATGACCGATCATCAGCTGAGCAAAGTACCTGACCAGAGAACCTGTTCCTCAAGTTTGCAGAAGATACAGAGCTAGGATTCCTCCTCCTTCATCTTCTGAAGCACTCAAGAATAGAGAGTTGGAAAAGTTGTTCCTGATCATTCACAAAGAATGCACACGAAGAGGGGAGCATACAAAAAGGGGGAGCCTAAAAGATGAAAAATCTTTAATACCAGATCATCAATCTAGAGGAAGATTGAAGATCATTATATGGTTGACTTATCGGTGCTAATCACGATACAAGACGTTGATAATGACAGACTAAGGGGGAGTATTGTTGGGTCTAATAAGGATAGTCTATATTATCAACACAGTCAAAGTCAACAAAGGTCAACGTCACTGTCAAGTCATCGGAAAAGGCAAACAGACGCGTTCGAAATGAAGAACCGAGACAAGATGTTTAAGATATAAATGACTATGAGTTTATTGTTAATAAATATATTTTGGTGTCAACAAAATATATTTATTTATGTTTAAGTCATTTTTATGTTTTATATGTATTTTCTCTCATTGTCTAAGTCTAGGGGCTTAATATGTCATTAGTGAATATTATCACTATATATAAATTAGTGACAATTAGGTTTTGAAGGGAAAAAGGAGCTTGAATGAGCCATTGATTGAGGGACTTTCACTTTGTATTATCTTTAACAATCAATTAAGATCAAACAAGGGTTTTATTGAATGTTCTTGAGGTGTTCATCATTGTTCATCCATATTTTATAGTGTTTGATCTATATTTTACACAAATATCATTGATATCTATGTTATCAGTGGGATTTGTTTGTGTTTATCAATCAAGTGCACTGTATCGACGATCAAGTGGACCAACATACATCTTGATAATAATTATTTATTATCTTTCTTCATTGTTCATCATCATTCATCATCATTCGTTTTCGTACTTTCTTTCATTAATATCTTCCACTTTTATCTAAATCCTATCATATGCTAAACCCCTAACATTGTACACGAAGCTGGTACTTTATCGGGGCTTGTAAACAAACCCCTAATTATTGTGCACGAAGCAGATACATTGTGCACGAAACACATACGTTGTGCATGAAGTAGATACATTGTGCACGAACCAAAATACAGTACCGGGGTAAGCGACAAAGATCCCATCATTCATTACTTCCAATTTTGTCACTCATTGTCTTTCACTTTCATTACATAATAATTTACGTACATATACATAACATACCACGTAAAGTCACATCATAATACATAACATAGAACATCATCATTATATCATCAGCCCACAAGCATACATAACATAAACAAGAATAGGCCACCATAAACATCGGAACTTAGAATTAAGTCTACTTCCCAAAATCTCAGATATACCCTAAGTGTTCGTAGCGCATGAACAAGTATACAGCGGACAGCTAAAAATATTCTAAGTGTCCACAGCGGACAGCCAAGGTCCACAGCAGACAGCCAAGGTCCACAACGGATGGCTAAAACATTCTAAGTATCCACAGCAGATGAACAAAGTCCATTATGGATGAACAAGGTCCAATGCGTTGAACAAAGTCTACAGCGGATGAACAAAGTCCACAACGTACAATCATAAAATCTTCTAAGTCTTCACATCGCATACCTAAAATCTCCAAGTGTCCACAACAGACATGCAAAGTTCATAGTGAATGTGCAAGTCCACAGCAGAAGACATAAATCCTTCTAAGTGTCCACAGTGGATAGTCTAACGTCCACAGTGGACAACCACAATGGCTAAGTGTCAAAATGGCTAAGTGTCCACATCGGACACTCTAATGCCATAGAGGATAGCAAATTAGCTTCTGAAATGCAACTTATGCAAATTTCTAGCCCCATCATCATTTCTAAACATACCCTTAGCCTGGATCTACCAGTTATACACTTAAAACATAATAAACATCCATTCTACACCTGGAAATTCTTAGAAACATGACCCAGTCGTATATCCATAAAGAAAATCATAGTTGGTTTAATAACATCCTTTTTAGTATGCATAACAGCCCCAAACAAGTAGAAAATCAGTAAAAGAGAGGATCTAGAAACTCACCTTAACAGCTTTCGAGCAAGCTCCACAAACCCGAGAACAACCCTAGAGTTCTAGCACCTAAAACACATGAAAATGAGCACCCCAACACCAAGAAACACATAAAAATCGGTCCAGAAGCTTAAATCCAGCTGAAACCGAGAAGAAAACTCTTTAAAAACTTACCTTTTTGAAGAATTTTCCATTTTCTCTCTCTAAAAACTGGACATCAGCCACTTTCTCTCACTAGCCGAATGTTTGAGTACATGAGAGAAGGGAGTGGGCGGCCTTACCACCTTTTGAAACCTATTATGGGTAGGTTTGGACCTTACATACCTTTAACCCCTTTGTTTTGAATTAATTCTCTTTTCTTTTCTTTTCTTTTCTTTTGTTTTCTTTTTAATGAAATTTTCGGGTGTTACAGACACTAACAGAGCAACCTGATTATGTTGTATGTGTAGTTGCATGGAGAAATTAGGCTGGTTTCTTAGATCTAGATTGGCCATTTTGAGTTGCTTTGAGATGAAGGAAGGTAAGAATAAGGTCTGTTTATGGGTGAATTTAGGGTTTGAATCTTGCAGATGAAGGAGAATGGTTAAAGACGCGGAACCTTTATACGAATATATATGGTATGAATTTGAGACAAAGTTAATGTAAAAGGATAAACTTTGTAATCCGAATGTTGGTCCCTCCTCAGAAAAAGTGCCCAAAAAGTTAGTTTTATTGTAAGTCTAAATCTTTCGAAGGTAATTTGTCTTCTGAAGGATTTAGAAAAACTTTCGAAACCAATTTTGCTTCAAAAGATATTCCTTAGTTTTCTAAGAATTTTACTTCCGAAGAAAATTATTTAGAGTAATTTTACTTCCTAGATAGATTTTGCTTCGGAAGATATCAAGTATCAGAAATCTTATCCAATAAGAGAATAAGTCTTTCGAGACTTAATTGCTTTTGGAAGAAATGAGTCCTTCAATACTATAAATACTTAGTGACAAATATAAGCTTCGGAAGATATAATCAAATTTCTTCCGAAGGTTAAATTCTCAGAAGTTGTTTTGAAGACATAATTTTCTTTCGAAGACAACTTGATGTCTTTCGAAGGAAAATATATCCTAAATTCTCAACATTCTAAGGGATGTCATTTTGAAAAGTTTCTTCCAAAGTAAACTGGGTTTATATGGTGATGAAATAGTCAACTTAAGACACAGATATTATTATAAACAATCTTAAGTTTAGTTAATTGAAAATCTACTCAAAGTTAATCATCCCAATAGCTGATACAAGATACTTAAATCTCTGCTTATCAAAAGCTTTTGTGAACAGATCAGCATATTATTCATTTGTGTTAACTTTGACTAGTTTTATCAATCCTTTTTCAAAATTATCTCTGATTAAATGATACCTGATATTGATGTGTTTTGTCTTTGAGTGCTGAACAAGTACTTGAGACACTTTATACTACATCCTACAGTCGGCTATACTTTGAAAGTCAGCTAGAAACACTAATCTAGACAACAAGATCAATGTAGAGTCAAAAGGCAGATTGCTTTTTGACTTGTGACTATGATATGTCATAGCTCACATCCTAATATATTACAAAAAGGATAAAAGGTACAAAAGTAGAAAGTTACAGACCAATGACCATAATCTATAGTTGATAAAAGCATGAACCTTTTCACCAACTCATATAAGTTGGTGAGTATTTACAGTGGCCGCGAAAAGTTGTTCAGCTTTTGTTAAAAGGTGATCAGAGAAAGCATGTCTTCCTTGTCTTTGGAAGAAATCAGTCTTTGGCTTCGGAAGACTTTGTCTCTGAAGCTTTGGAAGACTTCATCTTTGGCTTTGGAAGATTTGTTATTTGGCTTTGGAAGATTTTACACTTAGCTTATTTCCTTTGAGTTATGTAAAACTTCCGAAGTAACTTTATTCTGCACTTCATGCATGCATGCTGAGAGCTCTTTGCATGCTTTGGTTGCATCAACCTTTAAGTTTAGACCTTACAGGTTGATTGTTTAGAAATTGATAAATTTTTCTCTACTCCATAAAGCTTGCTATTTAAGAAAACCTGACAAGTAAAAAGGAAATGTTGTCGGTTTTCAAAACAATCAAACCCTTAAAATGTATATATATGAGATAGAATAATAAAAAAGTGAGTTAAGATCCACCACCTTAGATTAAATTTGTACAATTGATTCATATCATATATACTAGTTTATTTTATATCTCATTTTTGTTTGCATATTCATTTCATATGGATCGTAACAATTGGATGTATGGAACTAGACATACTAACAATAGATTTATGATGGGACTGAAAATTTTTCTTAAGACCACTGAAGAGGATCAAGTGAAAAAGGAAACAAGTCCATCCTCGTGTCCTTGTACGGAATGTAAAAATTTTACCGAATTCAAGAAAATAGAAGAAATTGAGTATCATTTGTTTAAGAATGGATTTATGTTTAATTATACTTGTTGGTCAAAACATAAGGAATTAATTAGTAGTAGTAGCACAACGTCAGTTAATTTGGACACTAATTGTAATGACGAGAGCAATGATCCCCTTATTAATGCTGACAGTTATAATTTAAATGAGGGCAATGATAAATGGAAACTAATATTTCCAATAACGATAAAAAAACTATAACAAATATTTTTTGATTAAGAAAAACCATTATATGTCTGTTGTGTAAATTTTTCTAAGCTTAGTGCTATGTTAAAACTACTTAACTTAAAGTTATACTACAGATTGAGCGATAAGAGTTTTACATGTATATTAGAGTTATTGCATGACGTGCTCTCCAAATACAATGAGTTACTAGTATCGGTATACCAAGCTAAGAAAATAATATGTCCAATGGAATTAGAAGTTGAAAGAATACATGCATGTCCAAATTATTGCTTGTTGTATAGAAAGGAATTTGAAAAAACTCATAAGTGTGTTATATGTGGTCAATCATGGTACAAGCGTAAAAAGGAAACAATGAATATGATGATGATGTGACAAAAAAACTGACCACCAGCTAAATTATTATGGTATTTCCCCATTATATCGAGACTAAAGCGATTATTTCCTAATCCTAAAGAATCAAAGTAGTTGAGATGGCATTCTGATGATCGTAAAGATGATGGAAAGTTAAGATATGTGGCAGATTCACATCAGTGGAGAAATACGGATGATGATTTTCCTGATTTTGGTAATGACGCCAGAAATATACAGTTTGGTCTTCGTTCAGACAGTATAAATCCTTTCGAAAACATAAGTAGTCGTCATAGTACTTGGCCGGTTTTTTTATGCATCTACAATCTTCCACCATGTTATGCATGAAAATAAAATACATAATGATGTCATTGTTAATTCAGGGTCCAAAACAACCTGGTAATGACATTGATATTTATTTATCTCCTTTAATTGATGATCTTAATACCCTATGAAACCCAGGTATTGATTTGTATGATTTTTATGTAAAGGCTATTTGGGAGCCATGGTTTTTTTGCATAATAAGTGATTTTCCAGCGTACGGTAATTTGTTAGGATATAGGGTAAACATGATTGTCCTATATGTAAAGCTGAAACAAGCTCTAGAAGATTAAAATATTGCAAAGAAAACGTGTATATGGGGCATTGATGATTTCTTTCGTGAAATCACCATTATCAAAGACTTACAAAAGAGTTTGACTGAAATACCGAGATTAGAATGGTTTGGAAAGATCTTGATTCACCTAAACGAGTAGAAAATATAAATACCATTTGGGGAAAAGAAATTGTATAGAAAAAGAAAGCAATTGGAAAGAGAAGTCAATTTCTTAGGATTTACCTTACTGGAAAAGTTTGGAAGTTCAACATTGCCTAGATGTTATGCATATTAAGAAAAATGTTTGTGATAGTTTGTTGCATTTACTGTTGAATATTCCAGAAAAATAAATAAAGATGGGATTAATATTCGTGAAGACATCGAAGAAATGGGTATTCGTAAAGAGCTTGCCCCTATTTAGAGAGCCAAGAGTATTTACCTTCCACCTGCGTGCCATACCATGTCAAAAGAAGAAAAACTAAAGTTTTTTCAATGTTTGCATAATATTAAAGTTCCATCTAGCTATTCTGCAAACATTAAAAGGCCAGTGTCGATGAAAGATTGTATGTTGCTTGGTATGAAGTCTCATGATTGACATGTTTTGATGACGCATATGATTTCTGCTGCAATTCGTGGGTTCTTACCGGTGGAAGTTCGTCATACAATCACAAACCTCTGTTTGTTTTTTAACATGATTTACTCAAAAGTTATTGATCCCAAAGTGTTGGATAGCTGGGAAAAAGATATTTATATTACTCTTTGTAAACTAGAGATGTACTTTCCACCGTTGTTTTTTAATATAATTGTTCATCTGGTATCTTATATCGTAAAAGAGATAAAGGCATGTGGTCCTGTACTCCTACGATACATGTACCCTTTTGAAAGATATATGGTCGTGTTAAAAGATTATGTGAGAAACCGTAATATACCTGAGGGTAGTATTTTTCAAGGGTATATTTCTGAAGAGGTGACCGAGTTCTACACAGGTAAATATTGATATCACAACCTTTATAACATCTTAGATTTTAGTTTATTATAATTTTTGTAATACTCACTGTATCTACATGTTATTTATAAGGCCTCAAAAGTGTTAGGTGTTCTAAAATCTCGCCATTCAAGTTGACTAGCATGTGCGGGAGTTATTGGTATGAAATTATTTACCCTGTCAGGACATGTGATACAAATTGCTCATTTCACTGTTCTACAACGTATGACATGTATTGATCCGTATGTTACTGAACACATGCACATATTGCAGTCGACACATCTAAACAAGTCAACTAACTGGTATGACAAACAACACAATGAGAGATTTTCTAAATGGTTAAAGAACCCTTGGTCAACCTAATATTGATAAAACTGTGGAGATGTTGGGCAAGGGTCCAGATTTTAGAGTAATATCAAGATGATAAAAGTGCAGTGTAGAATAGTGGAGTTACATAAATAGCCTCAAGAGAGGTAGTGGAGTTACCAAGGGTATGATATTAATGGGTATACATTATACACTAAGAATCAAGATGTTAAAAGTGCAGCGCATAATAGTGGAGTTACACAAATAGCCTCAAGAACATCAGTCTACAGAATGAAAATCGCCAAATATTCATATTATGGTGTCATACAAGAAATTTGGGAGTTATCGTATTTATCGTTCATAGTTCATTTGTTTAGATATAAGTGGGTTGATAATCATAAAGGTGTAAAAGTGGACGGACATGGTTTTATACTTGTGGACCTTACAACATATGCAATAAATCAGAACCATTTATTCTCGCAACTCATGCCACGCAAGTATTTTTTTTTGTCAAAGACCCTTGCAAACCAAGATCCCATATAATGTTGTGTAACAAACCCGGTTTTTGGGCCTAGAAAATTTTTTTTTGAAACCTTATTGGGCCATGCATTGACACCAAACCCTTGTCTAGGGAGCTCACGGATTGGGCTCAACAAGCTTTGGGCTTAGGACCACACCAATACACACACCTAATTGGACCATTGGGCCATAAAACTTTATGGGCTTTGACCCGCATAATTAATATGGGCCAGTGGGCCAATATATGATTATAGGGTACGCTGAACTAACCAAATGGGTCTCGGGCTCGATAGCTTAGAAGATGAAAGTTATAAGAATAAACCCTGGTTAATGAATTAATGAACATTAAAACTTCCAAACCATTAACATCGGCTCATCCGAACAAAAGCAATCAAACGAACACATAACGTATAATATCAACTTAACTGTATCAACAAAATGTAATGAACATAACCTTGTAAATTATAAAATAATATTAGATGATATTGATGAACTAATAAGTTTTAAGAGCATATGGAAATATACACTTTGGACCCCTAACCTTTGCTAACTAAGCACATCACGACACTTAAACTAATACTTCCAAAGGTAAACATAAGCTTCGGAAGTTTTGTGCTCCAATGGTTAAGCTTCGGATGTTTTGGGCACCGATGATAAGCTTCAGAAGATTTGTTTCAGTAGCTAAGATTCAGAAGATTTTGTTTCAGTGGCTAAGCTTCGGAAGATTTTGTTTCAATAGCTAAGCTTCGGAAGATTTTGTTTCAGTAGCTAAGCATTGGAAGATTTTGTTTCAGTGGCTAAGCTTCGGAAGATTTTGTTTCAGTAGCTAAGCTTCGAAAGATTTTGTTTCAGTGGCTAAGGTTCGGAAGATTTTGTTTCAGTAGCTAAGCTTCGAAAGATTTTGCTTCAGTGGCTAAGCTTCGAAAGATTTTGTTTCAGTAGCTAAACTTCGGATGATTTTGCTTCAGTGGCTAAGCATAGGAAGATTTTGCTCTGGTAGCCTAAGCTTCGAAAGATTATTGGTGCTTCGGAAGAAAACTTGCTTCAACATTTATTTTGACTTTTATACTTCACACATACATATATACTTATATATATATATACATGTATACCTACAACACACGCCTACGCACATACATATATGCATGCACCCGACGCGCACACACACCCGTATATATATATACACACATATATAAATATATAAACCAACACACACACACCCGAATATAAATATATACGCACATATAAATATATAAGTCGACACACATGCACACATATCAGCCTACACATGGTTATCTTTATAAAATAATAATAATAATAATAATGATAATAAAAATATTAATAAAATAAAAAGATTTTATAAAAATACTAAATCCATGCTTGGTCAATCACCACCCAAACCACCCAATGCATGGAAGTGTCACCTAAAGAACCTAGTAACTTGTAAAGGTGATCATATCTCCACAAATCTCAGCCATATCTTGAGTAAACCAAGATTTAATAGTCCCAATCTCACTCTCTTTCCTCTATTTCGGCTGAAGCCCCACACCCACACCCCATTCACACGTCAAATTCATTCACTCAACTCTCTACACACTTTTAAACACTCTCTACTTGAAACTAGTATCAAAAACTCTCTTGCACATTCAAGAATACTCAAGCTCCAGCCTCCTTGAAGCCATATTCAACCCACAAGAGCAACACCATGAACCTCACAAAGTCAAGATAATCACACACACATATACACCTACACCATGTCATACTTTTATCTTATATTTCTCGTATACTAGAACCTGATCTAATCTGCCATCTTGGGCAGCTAATCCTCATCATTTCAAGATCCTATAGCAACCTTTGAACTCCTCTCACCCATCCTTCACCTCAACGTAATTCTTTAAAACCCGAAAACACTCAAAACATCGCGATTCGTCATGATGCTGACACGACAAATCTCATGACACCTCAACTTCTTATGAACCCTTAAAACACTTTATTTTACAGTAACTATGTGATACAAAAGCATTCTTACAACTCTCCTTGGTCACAAACCCGGTTTTGATAAAACTAGTCTACCCGAAAAAAACGTTTTTCACAAAATACGCAAGTATATAATCTAAGTGCATAAATTATAATTTAAATATTTCTGGAAGTTAAACTTACTTACTTTAACCTAAGAATAAAAGTTCATAAATTATAGAATGGTCATTGTATTTTAAAATAAGGTAAAGTATAAAAATGCATAAATTCTTGTAATAATTCTAGAAATCTAGTTAGGGATTCTAAAGTAGTGAAATATGGGGTTAGATACATATTATATAACTTTTAAGACTATTGGGAATGGGAAAAACCGAGTTAAAGGGGCTTAATGTAGAAAAACCGGGACTTAACGGACACTTAATGAGACTAACCGGGCTAAGTAACGAAAATAGTAAAAATATGAAATTTTGTTAATATAAAAATTCCAGTAGACTCATACTAGTAAAAAATGCCTAGAAATTGAATTTCACAGTTTTTAGAATTTATTTTATTGGTAAAAAAAAAATACTAATGATGTTCACTTTAAAATAAAGAAAATTGTTAAAAATGAACTTAAGGGTAATATTAGTGAGAAATCCAGAATGTGTAAGTATTAGTAAGTATATTAAAGTCTTATAAGACAAAAAGTTGACCAAATATAACCCAAACCCGAAACCCGTTAAAAACCCGAACCGTTAACGATTAAACTCCAAAACCAACAAAACAATTTAAGACCCAAATATTCCAATGGCTAATAGTTTATGAATTACTAAAAGAAGATAAAACTAAATATTTATAATTATAGAGTATTCTAGAGGATTTTACGAATCGTATTAATATTATATAAATGACTATCGGTTTAATAATTAGAAAAATCTTAAAATGCATATATAATCCTTAACCTCATGAAATTAATGTTTTTCTAGTAGGATGTAATTTACTACTTAATGTAAAAACTAAATTTAATAAAACCCATGGATTAAAACTTACATTACAAACATAACCGAATCGCGATACGGTACACGTTTAAAAACACAATAAGTAACTTACC
This sequence comes from Flaveria sonorensis, assembly GCA_025506505.1. NCBI lineage: Eukaryota > Viridiplantae > Streptophyta > Magnoliopsida > Asterales > Asteraceae > Flaveria > Flaveria sonorensis. The sequence goes on along the minus strand of CM046425.1, from coordinate 18,227,807 downwards.
GATCCCATAGCCATAACTCTAACACTCCAAAGACCAATAATTACTGAAATGAGTTATAATTAAGATATAATCATCATTTGAACCACTCAAGGACCTCAAAATAAGAAACCTCTAAATATAACTTCATAATACGCTCTAACCGAAAACAAGCTCTTGAAACCGTTAAGAAAAAGGCAATTGACATAAAACTAACTTACTTCAGTAGCCTAATCCACTCAAAACCATAAAAATCTTCATCAGTAATTATAGTGCAAAAACCCAAACTTTATGGTTAAAAATGTCGATCTAGCAAAGTTGAAGGACCACACTTGCCAACTATTGAAACCTTACTGTTTTGAAACCATATCATGCTCATATGAATAATTATAATCTGAAACTATAATGTATTGACCTAAACTTAAGCAAAACGCAAGTTATGGACTCGAAAACTCAAAGACCTAAAATAAGATTGCACATGTGTAACATAAAACACCAAACCAAATAAGACAAATACAAAACATAAGGGTTGGGCTTAATTTATCAATTAATAAGTACTGATTTATTTGAAATAAACATAGGAACCCTCCCGATCGGTAGCATCAAAACCCTTTAAGTCAACCACTCGATCAAAGCCACAAGTGAGTCTCATGAACCCCCTTTTTACTTTAAAACTTTTGGGGTGAAATACATACTCGTTGGTTATTCTATTATGGTGTAATACTACCTACTCTTGTCCCCAAACAGAGCATAATCATTAACTCCATTAGGAGCCACGTGATTTGTGGATAGTACTATTTGGGCGATCCCTCGCACACAATGGGCCCTTTATGCAGGGAAACCCTCATTGAGATTCAATAATCATTGTGTCACATATTAGTTCCATTTAACCGTGCTTAGCAGGGTACATCTAAACCAACCAATCTAGTAGTAACGGGTTAGGGGATATTTTAGCACTCGACTGGAAAGTCCGGGTCAGGATTGATTGTGATACTTTTTCAAGTGCACCATGGATATTATATTATGGATATTATCATTATTGAATTTATTGAATGTTTTATTACAAGACTATTTAAGGGATGGTCAATACAATGTTGGAAGAGTAGTTTGGAAGGTGATCATTGCCTTCTGATCTATGTCAATCTTCTTCCAGTCTTCTTCAGTATAATCAGCCACTTCCTTTAGTATCATACCACCACCAGCAGCAGCTGAAGAGGTGGATAGTACATGAGGTCCAGAGATAACAGATCCCCACATCCTGGAGTCTTAAGACTTGATGAAGCCTTCCATTCTTTGGCACGAAGTATCAAAATCATCAGGAGTGATCAGCGGAGACTTTCTCATAGTACCAATTTCCATATCAGCTTTTGTGATAGCTGCTATTTGAGATGTTAAGTGTTTTGTAAAACTGAAGAGATTTAAGATGGTGAGATCTTACAACCAAGAGCCTAAAATGCTCTGATACCAATTGCAGGAACCTTTAAGGGATAGTCAATACAATCAGTCTCATAATAAGAAGAGTGTTAGAACACTTAACAGATCAAATAGGGAACTGGGTATATGTAAATGATACTAAGACACAAGTAAATTAGTGAGACAAAACTAAGAACAAGAACAGAATTATATGGTTTTCAAAGATGCTATATATTGCTCTCAAGTTCTTTTACAAGTGTTACAAAGCATAAAAAGAAATACAAGGACCTGAGATACTTTATACTAGATCCTACAACTGGCCATACTTTGAAGGCCAGCTGGAAACACTAATCTAGACAACAAGATCAATGTAAAGTCAAAAGGCAGATTTTCTTTTGATTAGTGACTATGACATGCCATAGCTCACATCATAATATATTACAAAAAGGATAAAAGGTTCAAAGTAGAAAGTTACAGACTCAAGACCATAATCTATAGTTTACTATAGCATGGACCTTTTCACTAACTTGTATAAGTTGGCGAGTCTTCAGAGTTGCAACGGAAAGTAAGTCAGCTTTATGTAAAAGTACATAAAAGAAGGCATGTCTTTTCTGTCTTCAGAAGAAATAAGTCTTCACTTCATTGGCTTCGAAAGACTTTGTCTTTGAATCATCGAAAGACTTCATCTTAGGGTTTGGAAGATTTGGTCTTTGGATTCGGAAGATTTTTGTAATGCCCAGAAAAAAGTCGAAACGAGCCAATTAATAATAATGGGCTTAGATAAGGGTAATAAATATAAATAAAGGGGAAAAATGGGTTATGGACCTTATAAACGTTATGGGTTATGTGTTAGACGAGTTTAAGGTCCCATGAACACCCGGTATATATACACAAAATAGCCATATTCATACTCATTTGCAACTCAAACAACCCACTTTCTAGAGAGAGAAAGTAGAGAGACAAAGTGAAGATTTGAGAATTTATTGAGCAAAAGATTGAAGATCTGAGATTTTGGACATCAAACAACAAGAAAAGAGAAAGAATCTAGGTAAAAAATCATCATCCAAATGTCTCTTTAGATCATACCAGGATTCTAGGGTTTTGGGGTTTTGAAAAGTAGCAAAAATCATACAAAAGTCACATTTTTATGGATGAAATCATGTAAAAAGCTTTGATATAAGTTCCTGGATGAAAAACCAAGGATTTCGATGTAAAAAGGTGAAGATAAAAAAGGGCTGGAACGTCATTTTTATGCGTCCAGCGAAACTGTGAGTTCGTCCGGCGAAACTAACAGTTCTTCTAGCGAAACTGTGGGTTCTTCCAACGAAACTATAGATTCGCTGGTAATTTCGCAGCCATAGAATTCCAATGAAAGTTGGGCGAAACTGTCTGCTATCTGCGAAACTGTTAGCGAAACTGTCAGCGAAAATGCGTGCGAAACTGTATAGAAAATGACCTGTTTGCATGTCCACTTATATGCAGACTGTGCACCGTGAGCCTACCTTAGGTGAAGTTATTTTCGGAGACTTGGTGAGTTCTAGATCCCCTTATTTACAAGTTTTTCTATGTTTTGGGGTTGTTATGCATACTAAATATAAGTTTATTTTATGGCAAGGATCTCAAGTGGTTTTAACAGAAAGATAGAATTTTCTATAACAAGGGGCTGCTGCCCCTAGAACCCCGCTATCAGGGGCTGCCGCCTTCGAACCCTCGCTGTCCCGCGGAGAGTGGGATATTATTGTTTGTTATTCATTTTGAATAGGATGTGATTGTAAGGACTATGGGTGAATTGTTTTTAATTAAAAGGGGTTTTCATGATGTTTCTTACTTGGTATGATTTATACTAACTAAGGATAAGTATTATGTATTGAAGTGAAAGTTAAAGTTAAAGAAAGTGAAACCTAATGAATGAATAAAAGTCTTGCAAGCAAATGAATGGAGGTTCACAACCCTTGTGTTATTAGCTCAACGGTGTGCGGTTTAGCTAACCCATAAGGATCCACACAGGAGTCAGTCTTTATGATTGACTAATACGTACGAAACGGGACCCTTGTCGCTTGCCCCGGTACTGGAGTCAGCTTCGTACACAATGTTAGAGGTCTATTTATAGGCTTCGACCCAGTACCAGCTTCGTGCATAATATTTGGGGCATAGCATATGACATCGGTCTAGATGGAAGTGAAAGATAATAATGAAAGTTTGAAATGAATGAAACGAATGATAATAAATGATATTATCTAGATGTATGTATGATGTATGATCACGTAGAAAGTAAAGGAAATGTTTTAAACAAAAGTAAAGTATTTTATTATGTAAACTAGAACTCACTCAGCGTCGCTGACTTTTATATGCATAATAGCTGGCAGGTAATGATACAGCTGAGGAGTGCAGGCATGGATGAGATAGCTACTAGGACGCTCCGAGTCTGGCATTTTGGATTTTGAGACAATGCTTGTAATTGTCAAGTTTTTGTGATATAACTATAAGAACAATGTTTTGTCATGTAATTACAATTTACGTATGAAAAGTTTTAATTCCGCTGCAAGTGTCATGTTTTTAAATGTTACACGCTATGAATGACCAACTATAAGCGTCCCGGGTGCGGGGCCTTACAATTTTACACTTAGAATAATTTCTATGATGAGTGTAAAACTTCTGAAGTGACCTCTAACTTGTACATTAGTGCATGCATGCAGAAAGCTTCTTGGTTATTTTGGCTTCTTTAGTTGCATCAGCCTTTTTTAATATAACCATACAAAATCCCCCTAGGCTGATGCTACCAAAACAGAGAAGTTATTCATATGTTGACACTCCTTATTAGGATCAAGACCATACCTTTCTTCATCATCTAGTCAGGATCCCTCAGACTCTCATAATACCTTCTCTTGTCATGGAGATCTTATAGAGGAAGATCAAGCATGTCTTGCCAGAAGTAGACATCTTGACCTCTTTGATCTCTGATGACATACCATTTGTCTGGATAAGCAGCAAAAGTCCAGGACAAGATGGGTCTTCTAGTTGCAAGAGGCTCTACTTGAGTTGGGGTTGGTTGAGCATCCTCTTCTTGCACTACCTCAGGGTGCTCTGACTCTTCCTGAGGTTTGGAGGTGGATGCCTTTGACTTCTTCTTGGGAATACTCTTCATGGCCATCCTTTTCCTCCTTTTGAGGTCTTTAACTGAGAGGACTGGTCCTCATCACCAGGTTGTTCTACTATGTCTCTCTCAGCTGGGTTCTCTTCTCACACATGTTTAAAAGGAGAGGGAAGAGGACCCTGCTGTGAATCAGAAGTTGAAGTTGGCTGAGATGTAGTTCTAGGTCCATGTTGTGTTGTCTTAGGGGGTTCAACTTTAACCTCAACTTCAAGTTGAGCTGGACTTGGTGAAGAATGCAAGTTAATAAGCTCTCCCTTCTTAATATTCTGCTTGATCATCCTGATGTGCTCATCATCCTTTGTGTTTCAGCAGACTTCTTTTGGGTCTTTTGGATGATGGCTCTTAACTTTGCAGCTTCTTCCCTTAGTTTCCTCTTAGCAGCCTTTTGTTCCTTAATTACTTGTTGCTCCAGCTGCTTGAGATACTCAAATTCAACATATTCATATGATAAGGGAAGAAGTGCAGTTTCCTGATAAAGGCCTGTGGTACTCAGGTAGTTGATCATATTCAGTCTATCAGCTTCCTTGTCTACCTGAGGTTATGCAGTTCCCACAGCCTCTGTCTTAGGACTTCCTTGAACTGGGGAAAGGGTAGGAGCATACTTGTAGAGCCTTTTCTGTCTCCTTTCTTCCTTGTTCTTGAGTAGCAATGCTGCATCCTCTGCCTCCTTTCTCTCCTTGGACAACTTCTTGTCAGCTAGTTCATCCAATTCATCTAAGGGAAGAGATATGAGTTCATCAATCTTATAGTTCCTTGTCCCCAGGTAGTTTAGCCTGGCTGCCCACAATTCATCATCCTGAGTATTTGGTCTGGGAGCAGCCCTGATGGAAGCTTCCATGAAGCCTAGAGACCCCCTTGAACTCTCTCCCCTTAGCTTCATCTTCCTCTCTCTCTCCTCCTCCTCAATCTCCGCAGGAGTCAGTTTCCTTTTCCCTTTGTCACTCATAGTCCTTGGTGACTTAGGGTGGAGAGAGCTTTGGCCTTTATTTCTTGGTTCAGCAGTTAAGCTCTGGCCAAAGGGAGGCTGTGAAGCACCTTCACCAGCTGGTGCCTTACTGAGAGTACTGGGTGCTGAAGAAGCTCCAGTCTCAAGGTTCACAGGTTCAACTTCTGGGCCTTCAGTCAAAGCTTCTTCTTCGAAGCTAATCTTAGGGTCTACCTCAACATCTAGTTGACCAAAAGTCTCACCTGCTAGCCTCTGTCTATGTAATCTTGACCTCAGCTTGAATTCTTCTAGCACCCTTTCTTGAATCCTATCTGCTAATCTTGCAGTCTGTCTGTTTTGACATGGGTTGACAAGTGGAAGATCAATCAAATGGATGCTCTCATAGAAGCTCAGGTTGGAAAAGTTGAAAATTTCCTGTTGACCCTGAGATCTAGAGATAACCATTGCAAGTGAGGGTGGTGACTCCTCAAAGTCCATACTCTGTGAAGAACTCCAAGTTTTTATGATTGTTTGGACTTCCCCCCCCCCCCCTTTTTGGTAGCATCACCTTCTTGCATAGGTGAGCTAGGGGTTGGGTCTGTCATATCCACAGGTTCTTGTGGACTTGGTTGAGTTCTCCTAGGTGGTCTCTCAGCTAACTAACCCTTGAGATCGGTGATCTCAAGTTGCTGGTCATTGACCCTCCTTTGTAAGATAGTCACCTGAGATTCCAGGTGACTTATCTTTGATACTAAATAGGTGCATGTGTTTGTCAGTTTTTTCACCTTTAGTTTTAGACTCCCCTCATCTTTATCAGAAGAATCATAGGGGGATGAGAGAATAGGACCAAGGACTTCTTCCTCATCACCAGCACTTTATTCTTGGCTGCTGGATTTCCCCTGCACCACAACATCTTTAAGTGAAGTGTCAATGGGCTAGGTTGCCATGGTTGAGGTCTTAATGATGTAATCATTTATTGAAGTGACAGCCTCTTCCATATGGACCTCCTGAAAAGAGAGACTCATGATACTCATTGAATCCCATATCTTCATCATCATAGCATTCAAGGTTTGGGATTGGTTGGTTTAGATCAAGAGGCTGGGGATGGTAACTGTTCTCTGAAGGTTGCTCACTAGAGTTTTGAGACTCTAAGTGAAGGCTTAAGGCTGTAGGGGTTATGAGCTCATCAGGCTGAGCATGAGGAACTTATCACTGATCATTGGTGAGATGGGAGTGGTTTGCTCCTCAGGAGAAGTGGGAGCTCTAGTGTCCACTTCCTCCTATATGGGTGATGATATAGGGGCCTGCATAAGCTGAGTAGCATGTGCAGGGGTTCGTTTGTATTTTCTCTGGTAGGTTATGGTTATTTGTGGCTTTATTGGTGGTTGTAAAGTAGAAGGTGTGGGTTCAACACTAGCTGGTGCTGCTAGGTTGTCACCTTGAGAAATGAGCTCCAACATTTTTAGGACAAGGGTTGTTTCTACCCCTGAGAAGCCAAAAGTTGGGTTTCTTATAGTCTTGAAGATGTCGGGCTTCATCTGTCCCAATTTTAGAACATTACCTGTACCCCTCAACTGTAGGTCCAGTTCACAGTTAAGAATGTGCTGGACATATCTAGGAAACATGTAATATTCTAAGGACTCAAAGTTTGCAAGTAAATTGGTATAGACAAATTGTGAATACTTGAACTTGACCCCTTGAACCATCCCATGGACTATAAAGGAAAGGTCTTCAGGAATCTGGTCCCATCCTCCATGTTTGATGGATAAGCTGTGGATAACCACATGGAGGAGGTACTTCCATTGAGAGGAGACCTTCCTCTTTCTGAAGGTCCTGACTAAGAAGTTGCCTTCATAGCCCATCTGCTCAAAGGACTGGTGGTAGAGGTTGAACCTATGAGGCTCGGAAAATCAAATCAAGATGAAGATCAAGATCAAGTCACGCGAGAACCTAGAGTTATCGCGCGAAAACAGCTTCTCGCGCGACAACCACTAGTCGCGCGAGAACTTTTTTTTGTTTATAAATAGAAGTTTGCTTTGTAATAGTTAGAACTTTGATAGAGATATTTTCACTTTCCTGATTTGTACTACTGCACTGTAATCGAATCAGAGATCTATTGATTTGGAAGTTTATTTACTTGATTGTGTTCATCTTTTCTATATTCAATCTTGTTACCATGATGATTACATTCCGCATTCTCATCACGAGATCAATCTAATTGTATTGTGTTGATCCTTACAATTGGTATCAGAGCCTTGTTGCTCTAGATCGATTGGTTGAAGTCTAAAGAAGTGTTTTGTAGAGTCATTGAGAATTAAACTCTCGGTTGTTCTAAGTTTTCTTCTTATTTTTGCTAAGATTGATCATTTGAAGATGCTGAAGCTGATAAGCTGCATGTTCATTGATTTGATGACCTCTTGAGTTTAAAACGAGATTAATTGAATCAATTAGAGACAATTAGGATCATATTTGAACCTAAATCACTAATTGAACACTTAATTAATCAAATTTTAATTAATCAAATTTTAATCAATTGGATAAAAATTTAAGGCTGAAAGACTCGAAATCTCACAGAACAATTCAGGCGAAAAATTGTGTTTCCTTGCGAAAAGTTACTTTTCGCGCGAGAAGTTGAAGATTTTGCAAGAGTTGGTTAAAGGTTTGTTACAGCAGAATTAGTTCGTATGACAACTTTCAGTTTTCGCACAAATCAGTTACAGAAGTTTCCAAGCGAGAAGTTTTGTTGTGTTCGCACGAGAACTTTGAAGATTTCACTCGATAAGTTGATCATTCGTGCGAGAACTTTGGGTTTAAAATTTTTTGAAGAATTTGTGAAGAATCTGACTTTCTAATTAAGAAAATGGCTAATCTGAAGCATCTTACTGTCACTTTGAATCTCAACAATGAGATAGGTACGAGCACGAAGCCACCTCGGCTGCTCAGTGAAGATGATTACCCTGATTGGACGTTCAGATTTGAGAACCATGTCACGTATACTGAACTCCAGTTGATAAGATCAATTAAGCAAGGACCATACATTCCAGTGTATACGAATGATAAGAATGAATTGATCCTAAAACCTGAACATCTGTGGGATGAAGAGGACATGAAGAAGAAGCAACTGGATGATAAAGCCTATGCTGCAATCACTATGGCACTCACGACTGAGATTGCACAGAAATTCAAAGATTTTACAAAGGCTAAAGATTTATGGGACGCAAAGGAGGAACAAATTATGGGGAATAAAGATATGAGAGAAAGTCGAAAAGATATGTTGAACCAGGAGTTTAACATGTTTAATCATATACTGGGTGAGACTTTGGAAGCTCAGATTTCTAGGTTCGTGAAACTATTCACTAAGATGAAAAGTGCAGGAATCATCTTGGAGAATATAGCAGTTAACAAAAAGCTATTAAATTCTCTACCGTATAGCTGGAACAGCAACTGCACAACCATCAAAAGAACCAAGGATCTGTTCACTTTAACACTCAGTGATCTCATTTCTACCATCAAGTCTTATGATATGTATGATAAGCAGAGGGCTGCCAACTACATAAACTCAATGGGAGCTGAAGCATTAGCATTGTATGCAAAAATGGCCAATAACCCAAACTATTATGTCAGCTATTCCCAACTATGTCAACAACAACAGTTAGCATCTTCTTCCCTTCCTACCATTAAAAACCAAGCCTTGTCCCAATCCTTGCCTCAACATCAAGCAACTCCTCAAACTCTTTATGTCCAAGCTCTAAATTTATCCCAACCTCAAGCTTACCCACAGACTCAAATTAACCTACACAACAAGCTTTTGTTGTTAACTCCCAACCACCCAAACAAACCATCCAAATAGCTGAAGAACATCTGGCATTATTTACTACATGCATGAACAGCTATGAAGCATTTTTGTCTGGAAGACTTAGTACACCTAACATCTTGGTGGATGATTTGCAACAAGTTAATCCTGATGACGTTGAAGAGAATGACATTAAATACCAGATGGCTATGGTAGTGTATAGAGCTAAGAAGTTTGCTAGGAAAACCGGAAGAAAAGTGCTTGGGATAAACAACTCCAGCAAGATAGGATTTGATAAGTCTAGTTTAAGGTGTTACAACTGTGATAAGCCTGGATTTTGCCCGAGAATGTACTGAACCCAGGTCAAATCAGAGTGATCATGGAAAGAAGATGGTGATAGTGGAGGTTGAAACAAAAAGTGATAAAGCAAGTTCTTCCAACAACAACAAAGCTCTAGTATCTCAGACCGAAGGTGAATATAACTGGTCTGATCAAATGGAGATACTAGATATGCAGTTGTCTAATGCTTTGATAGCTGAAATTCAAAATGAAGGTGAACTAGTTGAGAAGAAAGAAGAAAAGAATATATTAACAGAGATTGTGTCTGAGGATCTTCTTGAAGGAGTGTTTGGTCAAGAAGAAGAGATGATAATTGAAGAAGTGGTTGATGAAGAAATAGTTGTTGAGATTACTCCAACTCAGTTTGAAGATGTTATGGAAGAGACTGTTGAGCTTGCTCCAATCAAGGTTGAAGAGTTAGATAAAGCTATTGAGCCTGCTCCAGCTTCTGCATGTGCTAAAGAGCAAAGTGCTGTTGAGAATACTCCAGCACCTATTGAAGCAGATGAACCAAAAATACAGAAGGCCTTCATGGTGAATGTGGTCCATGAAGAGACAAAGAAGAAAGAAGAATCCGATGAGGTATATATTTCTCTTTGTTCAGATATGTGTAAAGAAAAGGTACAAAGATATAGAGTTCACAACGAATGCTTGATATTAGAAGTTGAAAAACTTCAATATCAAGCTCGTAAGTATAAAACAGATGAGAAAAGTTTTAAAAATAAAATTGAAGGTTTGAACAAATCTATTTACCAATCAAAACTAAATCTTCATGATAAAGAATGTAACATAAAAGATTTGACAAAACGCAATGACGAATTATCCATAGAAATTAAAAAACTCAATAGTGAAGTCTCATCTGCAAAATTAGTTGTTGATAAATTTGAACTATCATCCAACATGGTTGAAGGTATAATCACGTCACAGATGACACAAAAGATTAATGGTGGCAAAAGTGGAGTGGGTTATGCTAACATTGCACCACCAATTAATCATGATTATACATCTTTTCCCTCATCAATCCTAACTCATGATGAAGAAACCTATGGCCTTGGTTTTCAACTAAAATCTGACTTCACACCTTCAGTCAATGTTTCATTGACTGTTGAACCTGTCACAAAAACAAAAATTAATATTAATAATAACATTTTTTTGCAGAAAGTGTGAAGATAGATGGTTTAGTTGAAGAATGGGAGAGTGATGATGAATTAGATTCTATAGAAAATAAGATTTGTAATGAAAAACCATCTTATAATTCATCATCAGAGTTTAATGAAAGTTTGGAAGTTTCAGTTGATTCAAAAGTTTGTCCAAAATTATCAAATAAGAATAAGAAACGAGAATCAAAAATAAACTTTGAAAACAAAGAAAATAAATGAGTCACAACATCTATATCTGACTTGAAAAATGATTTCAAGAACAGATTTGTTTCTGTAGGCAACATTAATGATGAGGATCATATTTTTAAAGAAACAAAAGCAAGTTTCTTTAAAAATAAATCTTCTATTATTGCTAACAATGTGAAACAAGATGTGTGTAGAATAGGTTCAAAAGACACTGGTCCTAATCCAGTACAGAAGATTCATAAAGCAAAAACCATAAATCATGCTACATCACCATCTGTAATAAATCCAAAAGCTAGGACATTTGCCTCAAATCCTCTGAAATCAAATCAAGTTAAACAACACGAGAGGAAAGAAATAGAGACTGTGAAAGAATCAAAAGGCCAAGGACATACTAAGGCCAGATTTTGTGATAACTATGGAAGTTATCCAAAGCAGTTTGAGTAAAACATGAGAACGACAAATGCATATAGTAAAAGATGTTGTTATGTGTGTGGAAAGTCAAATCACATGGCTAGAAATTGTCGTTGTCAACATCAGTTAACAAGTAAACAAAAGTTTCATAATTCAATTGCTAACAATAGAAAACATTTCTTTGTTAATGCAAATTTTAAAAGAAACTTACATCTATCAGATGTTTATGCGAAGAATAAAACTGATTTAAACAAGGATACTACAAAAGTAAAATCAGTCCAAGTTGATAAAAACAATTTCACCACATCACCAATCAAACAAGTGCAAAGATGGAAAATTAAATGCAAAACCTCTGAGCCTTTTGTTGCTGAAAAATGCATTTTCAATAACAAAAGAGATATGATATTACAAAATGTATCATATTTAGATGAAAACAAAGAGCTCAAGTCAACCATGGCTTGGGTTCCTAAAAATGATTAAATTTGACCTATTGTGTAGGAACAACCAAGGCAAACTATCAAAAGTGTTTGGCATGTAGATAGTGGTTGTTCAAGACACATGACTGGTAATATATATCTGTTAAACAACATTCAACCATACAACAAAGGATATGTTATCTTTTCCGGGGATAGAGGAGGTAAGATTACAAAGAAAGGTATAGTGACTAATGGTGTATTAAGCTTTAAAGATGTCAATTTTGTAGAAGAACTTAAATATAATTTACTAAGTGTCTCTCAAATTTGTGACAAAAAATATTCAACCCATTTCACTGATAAAGAATGTTTAATCTTAAAACCTGGTTTTGTAACACCTGAAGAATGGATATTATTGAGAACCCCGAGAGACATAGACACGTATTTACTAGACATGAATGGCACACATTCATTTGTAACTGCGTCATGTTTGTTATCTAAGGCCTCGGAAAGCGACACATTGTTATGGCATTGTCGTCTTGGTCATATGAATGTCAAAAAAATAAACAAACTGGTTAGAGGAAATCATGTTGTTGGTTTACCACTGAAAGAATTTCATTTAATAGAACATTGTTTATCATGTTCTAAAGGCAAACAACATAAAATTCCTCATAAACCAGTTGCTCATAAACAAATTGATTCTATTCTTAAATTATTACATATGGATTTATTTGGTCCTGTAAGTGTTTTGAGTATAGGACATAGTGCATATTGTTTGGTTATTACTGATGATTTTTCTAGATTTACTTGGGTTTTCTTTTTAGCAACCAAAGATGAAACTCCTCATTTGCTAGTGAAATTCATGACACTTGTGGAAAATCAGACGGACAAGACCATAAAATGCATACGGAGTGATAATGGAACCGAATTCTGCAATCGTATCTTAAATGATTTCTGTGATTCAAAGGGAATAGCTAGATAATATAGTTATGCAGGAACTCCACAACAAAATGGAATTGCTGAAAGATGTAACAGAACTTTAAGTTCCAATTAACAGTTTATTTAAACTAAAGGGATGGATTTGTGAAAAATATAGTGGTCATGCGGTGATCAGTTATGAAGATAAAGAGTTTCGTATCATCGACCCTGTGGATCTGCTATAATTTGGGAAAGAAGATTTGATGAAGCTGCAGGCATGTCCTATTACAGCTAATGAATCTGTACACTTCATAGCGGCACAGTTCGGTTGGATGATTATGAAGGCCCTGAACAACAAAATGTATGCTCATGGGGGCAGTTATCAGGTTGCAGACGTGGATTTCTAATAGCATTGATTTACCAAGCCTAGGGGGAGATTATAGAGGTTGAACCTATGAGGCTCGGGAAATCAAATCAAGATGAAGATCAAGATCAAGTCACGCGAGAACCTAAAGTTATCGCGCGAAAACAGCTTCTCGCGCGACAACTACTAGTAATGCGAGAACTGATGTTTTCGCGCGAGAACTTCTTTTTGTTTATAAATAGAAGTTTTGCTTTGTAATAGTTAGCACTTTGATAGAGATATTTTCACTTTCCTGATTTGTACTACTGCACTGTAATCGAATCAGAGATCTATTGATTTAGAAGTTTATTTTGCTTGATTGTGTTCATCTTTTCTATATTCAATCTTGTTACCGTGATGATTACATTCCGCATTCTCATCACGAGATTGATCTAATTGTATTGTGTTGATCCTTATAGATTGGTTAACAGCAGATTTTGGAAAAGTCAAATCACCTTCTACGTCATCCAGCTGAAGGTGAGTGTTTATGGAGGCTGGAGTGATGAAGATTGTCCTCCCCTGCACTGTAACAGACAGTGCCTTCTCCCCATCCATGGTGACCTCTTAGTAGGTCCTCCAAAATTCTAAAAACTGATCCTCATAGAGAGGAGGATCTATGGTGAGAGAGGTGAAGTAGTTTGAAAAAGAAAGGAAACGAAAAACCTCTGAGAAACCAGGATCTTTCTCAGAGACTAACAGAGCAACTTGATTATGTTGCCTATGAAGATGCAGACAGAAATCAGGTTGGATTCTGCGGTAAGGGTTGGCCATTTGAGGTAGCTTTACTGTGAAGGAAAATAAGAACAAATTCGGTATGTGGGTGAATTTAGGTTTGTAAAAATGCAGATGAAGAGGATAGTGAAAAGAGGGGAAACCGTTGAGAGAATATATATGAAATGGATTTGAGACAAAACTAATGCAAAAGAATAAACTTTGAAATCTGAATGTCAGTCCCACCTCTGAAAAAGTGCCCAAAAAGGTAGTTTTCTTGGAAGTTGAAAATCTTCCGAACGTAACTTTGTCTTCGGAAGTTTTGAGAAAAAGCTTCGGAAGCCAATTTTGGCTTCGGAAGATATTCCTAAGGTTTGTGAAAATTTTGCTTCGGAGGAAAAATACTTAGAGAATTGAGACATATTTGATTTCGGAAGAGATTAAGACTTGGAAGTTTTATTCTAAAGAGAATAAATTTTGCGAGACTTAATTGCTTTCGGAAGAAAATTGTCCTTCAAATGCAAGTACTTAAAAGCATATTTAAGCTTCAAAAGATATCCCAAAATTTCTTCCAAAGGTAAATTTCTTATAAGTAATTGTTTGATTTGAAGACATAATGTTCTTCCGAAGACAACTTGAGATCTTTCGAAAGAAAATATGTTTAAAAAAATTTCAAAAAATCTAAGGAATATCATTTTAAAGATTTTCTTCCAAACTAAACTGGGCTTATGAAGGTGGTAAAATAGACAACTTAGGACACACAGGTTTTAAAAATAAAGTAGATTTAGGTTTACGAAAATCTACACAAAGTGAATCATCCCAATAGCTGATACAAGATACTTAAATCTCTGCTCATCAAAAGCTTTTGTGAACAGATCAACATATTATTCATTTGTGTTAACTTTGACTAGTTTTATCAATCCTTTTTCAAAATTATCTCTAATCAAATGATACCAGATGTTGATGTGCTTTATCTTTGAGTGCTGCACAGGATTCTCTGTAATAGAGATAGCATTGTTGTTGTCTATGTGAATGAGAGTTTCTTTGAAGTTGAATCCATAGTCCAGCATCTGATTCTGAATCCAAAGCACTTGAGCACAGCAGCTTGCAGCAGCAATGTATTCAGCTTCAGTAGTTGATGCAGACACAAGATTATTTCTTGCATTGCCAAGAGACTATCCTTCCACCAAGGAATTAAGATCCCTTAGATGTAGACTTTGCAATTATGTTACAGCCACCATAGTCACTATCTGTATAGGCATACAGATTGAAGTCAGAATTCTTTGGATACCAAAGGCCAAGTTTTGGAGCACCTTTGAGATATCTAAGAATCCTCTTGACAGCAACCAGGTGTGACATCTTAGGGTTGGCTTGATATCTTGCACAGATGCATGTGGCAAACATGATATCAGGCCTGCTAGCTGTGAGATACATAAGAGACCTAATCATAGCCCTGTAGAGATGTTCATCCACACACTCCCCCTCAAGATCAGGTCCAAGGGAGTGGTTTCTGGCTATGGGTGTCTTTGCAACCTTAAGATCAGTCATGTTTAATCTTGTAAGTATGTCTTGTACATACTTTGACTGACTTATGAAGATGCCATTGTCAACTTGCTTCACTTGAATTCTTAGAAAGAAATTGAGTTCCCCTGTGGCACTCATTTCAAATCTATTCTTCATCAGCCTCTTAAAGTCTTCGCAGAGCTTTGGATTAATTGACTCAAAGATAATGTCATCTACATATACTTGAACCAGTATCAAGTCATTCCCTGTTCCTTTGATGAAGAGAGTCCCATCTATAGTAATCCTCTTGTAGCCATATTGATAGAGATACTGAAATAGTGTCTCATACCACTTTCTTGGAGCTTGGTGCAGCCCATAAAGAGCTTTATCAAGCTTGCAGATATAATCAGGATGATCTGGGTCTGCAAATCCAGGTTGTTGTTTGACATACACCTTTTCATCAATCACCCCATATAAGAAGGCACACTTGAAATCAAGTTTGTAGACCTTGAAATCCTTGGATGCAGCAAAAGCCAGGAATATTCTTACAGCCTCAAGTCTTGCCACAGGAGCAAAGACATCTGTGTAGTCAATTCCCTCTTCATGTGTGTATCCTTGAACAACTAGTCTGGCCTTATTCTTGATGACAAGTTCTCTATCATCCTTCTTGTTTCTAAAAACCCACTTGGTTCCTATGGTAGTCTTCCCTTGAGGAAGAGGACATAGGTTCCAAACCTTTTGTCTTTTGAATTGAAGCAGCTCTTCTTGCATTGCTTCAACCCAACTTCCATCCTTTAAAGCCTTATCAACTTTCTTTGGCTCTATCCGAGACAAGAAGCAAGAGAATAAACAAATATTTTTGTCATGGGTTTGTCCTCTTGTTCTCACCCCTGTATTAACATTTCCAATGATGTTTGTGGTGGGATGTGACTTGTGGATCCCGAGTTGAGGAATCACAACAAGTTGATTGGAAAGATCTAAATTTGTGAAATTTAGATCTTGCAATGGAGTATCACCCACCATATCAGCACACTTATCAAGAGAGACTTGATCCAATGAGTGTGTGACATCATTTATGTTGCCTTTATGGAGTGGTTATCAGCATCAAGAAATTCTTGATCACTGTCACCACTTCCATTTCCTCCTACATTTGATGCTCCTTCACCTGAGTTTTGAGCCTTTGTGTTGGAAGTTATAGGCATCTCAGATGTATCAACTGAATTTGTCATGTTTGTGCTGATAGGATCTTCATTTGCAGGATTAGCTACCACTGGAGCTGATGTAGTATACTTGCTTGGTCTTCTCAGCTTAAATCTTGGGTCAGGATCTCCTGTTGATAAGTTACATGTAGATCATGAAACATTCTCACAAGATTTGTTAAAACGGTTGGTAACTAAATCAAGATCAAACAACCAATCAGGACTAGAACCTTTTACACTAGGAGTGTGCTCATTGAAGGTCATATTTGTTGACTCCTCAACTACTCTAGTTCTAAGATTGTATACTCTATAAGCCTTAGCTTGGGAAGAGTATCCAATAAGTGTCCATCATTTGATTTCTCAGCAAATTTGGCTACTTGATCTTTGATATTCAAGATGGTGCAAGGACATCCAAATGAACTGAGAAAACCAATAAATGGTCTCCTTTTTTGCCACAACTCGTAAGGAGTCTTACCATGACTCTTAACCACTAAAATTATCTTCTGCACATAGCAGACTGTGTTGACTGCCTCTTCCCAAAAGGTGATGGGCAGTTTAGAGTTAGACAAAGTGGTTCTTGCAGCCTTAATAAGTGTCCTGTTTCTCCTCTCAGCAACACCATTTTGCTGAGGAGTCCTGGGAGCACTATATTGTCTTGTAATACCTTTTTCATCATAAAATGTATCAAAGATTTGGTTCTTAAATTTTGTTCCTTGATCATATCTTATGGTTTTGACCTTGTGATCACATTGATTCTCAATTTTTAGAATGAAGTTCTTCAAGATCTCAGGAGTCTCATCCTTAGTTCTAAGGAAAAAGGCCCAAGTGAATCTTGTGAAGTCATCTATCATCACCAAAAAATATGAGGTCCTTTCTATACTGATTACACTAGTGGGGCTAAAGAGATCCATATGTAATAAGTGTAGGGGAGTAGTGATAGAGTTCCTTTTCTTTGGCTTGTGAGACACTTTGTGTTGATTCCCTTTCAGGCATGCAACACAGTGGTCATCACTTGCAAACTCTTTCTTTGGCATTCCAGTTACCAAATCAATCTTAATTAATTTATTCATGTTTTTAAAGTTTACATGGCACATTCTTTTATACCACAAGAAAGACTCATCACTATTTGCTTTAGATAGAAAGCAAGAAACTTCTCCTGAGGGAGATGTTTCCTGCAGGTCCATCTTGTATACGTTTCCTTTCCTGGGGGCTCTAAGCAGGATATGCTCTTGAGGAATGATCACCCTGGGCTTGAGAACAATGCACTCATGCTTAGTGAAGAGCATGTTGTGTCTCTGATCACAAAATTGGGATACACTCAGTAGATTGTACCCAAGCTCCTTGAAAAGTCTACCTTCTCAATGTTGAGCTTACCATTTATGACCCTGCCCATTCCAATAATGTAACCTCTTGCATCTCCTCCAAAAGCAACTAGCCCTCCATCAATTTTCTCAAAATTTTAAAGCAAAGAGCCATTGCCTGTCATGTGCCTGGAACAAACACTATCAATGATCCATATATTCCTCTTGGCCTTTAGTTGTTCCTGCACAAAAAGAGATGTTTAGTTACATTTGGAAACCAAAGCCTAATTGGTCTTGAGCTTTTCAAAGTGATCTGAAGACAATGTAACAGTAAGTGATCCTATGTTCAAGCTTTGAGGATCATTAGCAGTTGTTGATGAAGAACTTTCAGTCACTTGGTCTTCCTTCATCTTCCACACCATCTTTAGAGGATTAGACTTGACCTTCAATACTTCGAAAGTTTTGACAACTTTGGAAGTTTTGCAGACTGAGCCTTCGGAAGATCTTGCTTTCACTGCAGCAGGCTTTAGTACTTCGGAAGCATTCCTTTCTTCCGAGACCAACTTTTCTTTCAAAGGAAAGTATTCACTTGTCTTCTTCTTCACCTTAGAGCTTTTGAAAGGAAAAGATTTTCCTTCCAAAGCTTGTTTTTCTTTCTTCTTCTCGGAAGTTTTCTTTTTGATCATGTGGACAGTACTTTTAGGATTGTAGATGCAATCCTTAGCAAGATGAGAAGTACTACCACACATGATGCAATCCATTTGCTTCCTTCTGAGAGTCTTCTTTTGGGAGAAAGACTGAACTTGATCACTTTTCACCTCCATCTTCATCTTCACAGATGATGTAGCAAGCCTCTTAGGGTGAGGCTTGCTCTTGGAACTGGATGGTTCAGGCTATATAACAGTGGTACACAGCTGATCAACCTTCTTCTCTTTGCTAGAATGAGTTGGACATGAACTAAAACTCTTGGTACTAGAGTTCATAGTTAAGTCTTTAGCCTTTACCATTTCAAATCCTGCAGAGATAAACACTTGTTTCTTCTTAGAGTTGAAAGTGGCCTTGATTTCTTGAGCCTTCTTTGATTTCCTCTTGGCTTTTCTGATCAAGTTCTTCCTCTTAGACTTGGTCATCCAAGATTCTTTTTTCTCCTCAGGAGAATAGTGACCCTTCTTAGGATGATCTTCTTCATTCTTCTCAGAATCATCCTTCACTATCTCCTCTTTATCCTTTTCATCAATGGGGTCTATAAGGGGAAGCTCATCTTCACAAGTTCCACACCTTGGAGATCTTACAGACGATCCCAGTCCCTGCTTATTCTGATAACAAACTTTTGCATGCAAGGATGAGGATATCAGTTCTTGAATGTCTCTTCTACAAGAACACCTTTTTCTACCCTGGCTTTACTGATCACAAGCTCAACCTAGCATTCAGTTAACTTAGTGATGAGATCTTTGATTTAAGTCCTGTAGTTGGTATGTTCATGCTTAAGAGTTGAAATGTTTTTTTCTAAATCATCTATTTTAAGTTTGTAATCATTTTTAGCTCTTTTAATATCAGCTTTTAAAATGTTTAAGGACTCAAGATCAGATCTCATCTCTAAGTTATAGGACCTATATCTGCTAACTTTAGCAATACATTCAGGTGTACAAAGATGTTCCAATACCTTGGCTTCTTCATGATCTGACACCAGTGCTTGGTTTGGAGATGCATTCTCAACCTGAAAGCTCCAGTCAAAGCCTCCTTCTTCAGCAGCAACTGCAGCTTACTGCTTGGGCTTCTCATTCTGGGGTGCTCCATCAGTGTAGTTTGGTCTGGTTTGTGCTTGGCCACTGCTTGTTCTTGGTTCCTTGCACTCTCTAGAAAAGCGTCCCATTTGGTTATAGTTGTAACACTTCACTTTGCTTTTGTCCAGCCCAAACTTTGCACTAGTTACATTGCTAAGAAACTTCCTCCCTGTCCTCTTGTAAAACTTCTTGGCTCTGTGAGTGAGAAGAGCCATCTACAGGACTATTTCCATGTACTCCAGATCATCTGGATGGATATAGTCCAGGTCTTCAAGGGTAAAGAGAAAGTTGCATGTGCTTTCATTCGTAGACACAAAGGCTTGTGAAGAGCTTGTTTCTTAGAATAGGCTTCCTTGGGTGTAGCTCTCTCTTGGTGTCTTCGAGAAGGTGATGAAAGGACCCTTTTGTGAGTTGTCAGGGTAGCAGATGAGATGATGATATGGTTCTCTGCAATCCCTTTCAACCACATGAAGGGTTGAACTCTGCTGATTGTTGGAGTTACCAAATGGATTTTGCATGTTCATCTCCATCTAGTAGCCACTGAGGATACCATACAACTCAGTGAGAGTAAGGGTTTTGAGGTTCTTAGTCCTCTTGATGACCATACAATAGTGTGTCCATTGTCTGGGAAGAGAGGACATGAACTTCCTCACAATGTCCCTATTCTCAAGAGTTACTCCAATATCCATTAAAGTGTCCACAATCTCAACATACCTGAAGTATTATTGAGTCATGGTTTCACTTGTCTTGAAGGTGAAGTTCTCAAACTGCTGCTTCAAGAGGTCCTTCTTGTTCTCTTTTGCTTCATTTGACCCCTCATACATGAGCTTCAGTGCATCCCATAGTTGCTTGGCAGTCTTGCACTTCTTGAAGCCTCTGTAAATAGAGTTTGGAAGAGCAGTTTGGAGGGCTGTCATGGCCTTCTGATCTATGTTAATCTTCTTCTAGTCTTCTTCAGAATAGTCATCCACTTCCTTTGGTATCATACCACCACCACCAGCAGCTAAAGAGGTGGATGGTACATGAGGTCCAGAGACAACAAATCCCCACATCCTGGAGTCTTAAGACTTGATGAAGCCTTCCATTCTTTGGAACCAAGTATCAAAATCATCAGGAGTGATTAGTGGAGACTTTGTCATAGTACCAGTTTCCATATCAGCTTTTGTGATAGCTGCTATTTGAGATGTTAAGTGTTTTGTAAAACTGAAGAGATTTAAGATGGTGAGATCTTACAACCAAGAGCCTAAAATGCTCTGATACCAATTGCAGGACCATTTAAGGGATAGTCAATACAATTAGTCTCATAATGAGGAGAGTGTTAGAACACTTAACAGATCAAATAGGGATACTGGGTATATGTAAATGATACTAAGAACACAAGTAAATTAGTGAGACAAAACTAAGAACAAGAACAGAATTATATGGTTTTCAAAGATGCTATATATTACTCTTAAGTTCCTTTACAAGTGTTACAAAGCATAAAAAGAAATACAAGGACCTGGGATACTTTATACTACATCCTACAGCCGGCCATACTTTGAAGGCTAGCTCGAAACACTAATCTAGACAACAAGATCAATGTAAAGTCAAAAGGCAGATTTCCTTTTGACTAGTGACTATGACATGCTATAGCTCACATCCTAATATATTACAAAAAGGATAAAAGGTACAAAGTAGAAAGTTACAGACTCAAGACCATAATCTACAGTTTACTAAAGCATGGACCTTTTCACCAACTTGTATAAGTTGGAGAGTCTTCAGAGTTGCAGCGGAAAGTAAGTCAGCTTTATGTAAAAGTAAATTAGAGAAAGCATGTCTTCTCTGTCTTCAGAAGAAATCAGTATTCATTTCATTGGCTTCGGAAGACTTTGTCTTTGAAGCTTCGAAAGACTTCATCTTTGGCTTCGGAAGATTTGGTCTTTGGCTTCGGAAGATTTTACACTTAGAATAATTTCTGTGATGAGTGTAAAACTTCCGAAGTAACCTTTATCTTGTACATTAGTGCATGTATGCAGGAAGCTCCTTAGTTGTTTTGGCTTCTTTGGTTGCATCAGCCTTTTTAATATAACCTTACATATATCTGTAACGTGTCTTAAACTCATGAGCTCACCAATAATATGTTGACGTATTTTGGGTGTGTATTTCAGGTGATGTTTAATTGACAAGTGTCAAAAAGATAGGTGTCGCCTTAGATAGACCTTTGGAGACTTAGCCACCGCCCTAACCGCCTTATCATCTATGAACAATTAAATTAATATGTTTTATTTGGATACTTAAACAATGTAATTTATGGATATATTTAAGGATGTAATGCTTCAAGATTAAAATAGTTTAATTTCCGCTGCATTGTGATGATATAAGTTGGTCACAGCCAGACCCGGTCAACGGGGTGTGACATGTTGCTAGGTAAACGACGTATTCTTGGTGTTGATAATGTTGACGATGAGGAAGAATACAACCAGTTTGATGATCTACCACCAATTTCCATCGGTATTCAACCTGGTATTGATGGCGTCGTCGTTGGCACCTTCATACTTATGATCTGACCACGAGGAATGAATATCCATTGATAAATCAGGACATACTAAATGATCAAGGTAGGTATAATCATATTCATATATTATTTATATATAAATAATTAAACTAAACTGATTTACTAATAAATTTTAACTTATGCAGGAGAGACAATGATAAATAGAAAAGGGACAAGTTCACTATTGATGTATCATTTGATGATGCATATTAGACATGTGTTAGATTTTTTCCATATCGTTGATGAATCATTAAACTTTTCTTATGTTTAACAAAGGACACAATTTGTAATTTATTCTATATTCTAGTAAATAAAGGAGTTAGCCATCTCAAGGTTAGCGCGCTACCTCTCTTACTAAGGGTCGAAGTCTGGTCGTTACCTATGTTTTTATAGTTGATTATAATAGATCACTATTATATATTGCACAAACAATAATCGATTATTAATATGGGTTCGAGTTTTAAGAGTAAAATAGTAAATGATAAAACCTTTAATTTTATTTAATTCTCTTATCTGTAAATCCGTTTAATTTGGGAGGAAAACTATGAAAGAAGATATTAAGTAATCTCTTTTCAAATTACTTTCACTTCATTTAAGAATAAGAAAACTTAAGGAATTGATCCATTACTTTTTTCAATCCCGGCTAAAATATCATGCCACTCCGCCACAACTCTTCCCACAACCCCCTCTGCGAAAAACAATTTTTCATCAAACCACAAAAGCGCTTTTCTCCGTTTTATCAAGAGATCGGCATCCGGTTTCCGCAATCCGGTTTCCACTTGGCCATAGTGAGCTTGTACGGCTGGCTCTTCCTCTAATTTTGGGGCCTCCAGTTTTGAACGGGCGCAAGAGAATAAGAGATATATGTCATAAAACGATGGTTGTTCGAACTTAGTTATAGGTTTCTTTACATAAACATTGACTGATAGGCATGTAACTCTAGTTTCTTACATGCTCTTTCCTCTTCTACTTAGTTAATGAATATGATGGCCGGAAGTTGTGTTCATGGATTTGTGATGAATAAAGAATATGAAAATAGTTTGTTATTATGCATTGTTTTACTAATTTTTATGCAGAATATGGTTTTGTTTAGTAGCAGCTATGTAATTTGGTAAGTCTGAACTTATCAACTGTTTAATGTTTGTCACTCTTCAATAAACTTGTTTTCATTGAATTTTTTAGTTATGATTTATGTAGCTAACAAAATCAATGGAATAATAGTGTAGTAATAGTATAGGCTTTACCGGTGTCAATGGAATTATAGTGTTACTATTCTTGTTGACTGATATCATTGTAAACCTTATGATTATTGATTATTTTACGTTTCCATTTACGAGTATAACATAATTTCTATCTATATGATTATCTTCTTCTTTCACTGAACGACTATAGATACAACAGTATTGCTATTTACTTGATTACTTTCTTTATGAATAATCTTGCATAGCTGCTAATTAGATAGGTTTTTCATGTCAAATGCAAATCATAAGTGCAAATTGAATTGTTATTATGTAGGTTTCTGCTTATCTTTTTATGTCAAATGCAAATTAAAAGGGCAAATTGAATTATTTGGTTAAATATGAACCAACCCCAGGGAACTAGGCCACACCAGTAAGGATATCAACAACTTTATTTCTTTGATTAGAGTGACTATTTGCTTTATTTTTTTATCATCATCATCATTATTATTATTATTATTATTATTATTATTATTATTATTATTATTATTATTATTATTATTATTATTTTCTGACAAGAAAAAAAAGGAGTTTTCAAATGTAAAAAGAAATTTTTGTATCATGATGATTTTAAAGTTGAGTTTAACGTGAACGACATAGTAGTTGGTGACAATGCCGCGTAATTTATGTCTTGGATTGGTGTAAAAGTTAGAAAAAAAGATTCCATACGATAAAGTCTTTAAAGATAGACTCTAGACTATACAACGATATTTGAGAATACGTTAAGGTATTGTATTATTTTCTTTCTTTTAATTAAAAGAGTTAATTACACGATTGGTCAATGTGGTATGTTCATATTACGATTTTGATCCTAACTTTTGAGAAATTACAACATTAGTTACAATTGTTTGTCAAGTCGTAGCATGATTGGTCCCCGAAATAAATGGCCGTAAGTTTTTAGAGTTAAATTTTTTTAAATGACCATTATACCCCTGCTAATTATTATTATTTTTATTATTAATTTATTATCATCATCATCATCAAACACCATCATCGGTTCATCACCGTACCACCGGCTACCATCACCATACGCTCGTCACTATACCACCGGTCACCATCACATGTTGCTAGAATCTGACCCATCATCACCTTCTGCCATCACCAACCACCAGCCACCGCCCACAGCCTGACTCATCACCACCGTTCACCATCACCAACTACCATAGCTATCTCCGACATATCATCACCATTGAACCGTGATTACCCTACCACCATACCCACCGCTGGCCACCATCTTCGTCAAACCCGTATCGAACCTTAGATCTCTGGCATCGTTCCACCGGTTTCCCGAACTCTAGTACACTCACGCCACCAGATGCTCAATCTTTCCGCCCTCGGTTACCGTAAAATCGGCCCCGACCTCCGCGGCTATGGCAGCACTGATGCCCTTGCCTCCGCCATTGAATACAGTCTTCCATGTAATCAGAGATCTAGTGTGTCTCCTTAATACGATAGGGCTGGAGCAGCTATTCATTGTATGTGTCCTCGATGCCCTAGAGCTGAAGCAATGGTGTAATGGTGTGTGCCGACGGTGGTGCGGCGATGTGCGTCGACGGTGGTGTAGTGGTGTACGTAGGGTAGGGTAGAAATGGGGGAGTGGACTTTCAAATGAAGAGAGATAGGAAAGAAGATGGGGTGGGGTGGGACCCACTCTATTTTTGTAGTAATTAAAAGGTTGTAATTTTTTAAACTATATAAGAGTATTTTCGTCACCGTACGTAAAGTTAACTGAAAAAATTAACGGTCACTTAATTCAGGGACCAATTATATTACGGTTTGATAAATAGTTGGAATTAATGTTGTAATCTCTAATTAAAATATATTTGTTATTTTTTTGTTTAACTCTTATTCTAAATAAATAGTAATCATGAAAAATACCAGACGACACAGAAAAAAAAGTAACATTATCAAAGGATAAGATTATAATGAAAAATTTCTGCCACTCTTAAAGTCAACTACATTGAAAAAAATAAAACACCTTTTCAAAATTACGATTATATTGACGAGCAACTTTTGGAATCTTTTGTTGCAAATACTAATAAAAAAGAGTGGAAGGTTATATGTGTATTATTTATTTCGTTATTTATTTAGTATTATTATCAATTATACTTTATATTTATTGTAATTTTTTATAAAGGAAAAAAATCAGAAGGCAAGGATTAGTGCAAAAAAAATATTGGTCCTGCACGTGTAGGACGTTGTGAATTTTTAAGATTGGAGCCAAAAGTTATAAGTAGATGAGATCAACTTGTTACAAGTTATTTATTTTTAGCTACTCTTCAAAATGATAGTTGGAGAACCTATGTAGTTAGTAGAGCATTTCGCAATCCGGTAACAAAATTATATGATATTGAACCAGACAAACAATTTGCGGTGAATTGAAAGGAACACTTAAAGATTTGGTAAGTATTTGTATAATTATTGTATATGTTTATACTACTCACATGTTTTACAGTGATATATTTTTTGAACAGTATTCAAAAGAAAAGGAGATGAGGGAAGATGGTTTTTATTATCATTCAACAAAGGATGCAGTTATAGATGTTCTTGGGAAGGGACGGCAGCATAGGTGGCGTACACGGTTATTTTCGGATGTGATTGATCGTACAAAAAGCTTATATTCTGAATTAAAAAGAAAGAAAACGAAGAGTAAGGCAGTAAAGACAACAATTGCGGAGAGCCCTGTTATTTGCGGTTCGACCAATGCGTGTGGTTGTTCGTATGACGATGTACTAAAAATCAAGGTAATATATTTTTTTAATCAAGGTATTAACAATCATTCAGTATTTTTGTAGTTGTTATAATTTATATTCTTAGTATTATGACAATAGTTTTGTATGTTAGAAAAACATGATGGCCAAAATCAAATAATGAAACAAACATGGCAATGTTTGATGTTTTTTTCCTTGAACAAATAGCCAACACGACTAATTATATACATTTATGGTAAATCTCTAATTATATGTATACATACATTTTCTAGGAACCTATCGGGTAAAGTGGTAAACAGCTAATTTATTTATTACTTGAATTTTTAAAAGTTATTTAACATACTAGGAAGTTTATAAATATAAATTAACGAGAAAGTATATACATACTATATATATATATATATATATATATATATATATATATATATAATATATATATATATATATATATAGTTTACTGTAGTAACCTACTTCTTTTTTAGTATGTATTTAACATTTACTAAAAACCACTAATATGTGTGTGGTCTGTTCAAAAATGTAAACTTCTAGGCCTAACAGCCATGGCACTCTCATGGTTATAGCTAAGGGTCGAGTTCATTCTACTCCTGATTGGACTCTAAATGGGCGCCCAATGATAGACGGTTTCGTAAAGGTTCAGGTAGATAAAACTGAAGAATGTTGTACACTAATACCTCTCTTGCTGGAGTCATGTATCCCTAACAAAGTAGAACATTTAGGGGATGCAAAAGGATGTTTTATTCAGTGGCTCGTGAAATCAATAAAGGTATCTTTCTATATAAATAAAAATTGATTGTTGATTTTATTTATTAATGTACTAATATTTAGTTTTACAATATATAGATTTTAAACACAGATTGTTTTGGGTAACATAATAGTGTCTCTGTACCTCATTACAATTCTCTACAAATTGTAAAACCTTTTCATCATTTTACGAGTACATATTATAGGTCACATGTACTTCTTAATTTAAATTATTTCTTTTTATTTTGATAATATAAGAAATAATCTATTCTATCAATGTAGTTTGAGGCAATATCTTTTCAGCAACAATAAATAATGCCAAATGAAATAAACGTGTATAAACTATACTTGTATGCATTACAAAAAGATGAAGGTTTTAATGAATGGGTAATCATATTATATATATATATATATATATATATATATATATATATATATATATATATATATATATATATATATATATATATATATATATATATATGTGTGTGTGTGTGTGTGTGTGTGTGTGTGTGTGTGTCTATTCACTAATAGTATCTTTATTGGTTAATGTAGTTTGCTGAAAATCAGTTTTCTTATAATTGAACTGAGCATGGTCCTTTGTATCAGTCTACCAAGCCTGTTAATTGTAACCAATCTAAAGAGACAATTCACGCTTACAAACTTACTGATCCTGTTAATGTTAATCAATTTACTAAGCCCGATCATGTTGTTAAACATACCGAGCACGTACCTGAATGTCAACCTACCAAGCATGTTGTTGCTTCTAAAACTTCAAAAGAAAAGAAAGAAATAGCAAAACTTTAAGAAAAAGCAAAGTCAAGGCCTTAGAACATATATAGATTAGCGAAACAAGTGGCACTTCAAACTAAAAATCCTACTCTATGGTTTTCACTTCACTAACTTGGATGTATGAGCAACGTTTTGAAGAGAATGTTGAATTTAAGGCTGTTATGCAATTATGTGTGAACGGTTTGGCAAATGATTGCATTCTACTTCGGTTTACAACAATGTATGTTTGACTACTTTTTTAAATATTTTGTGGTGTTATTTTATAAAATATAATAGATTGTTTCTAACCTTATCACATTTTTTTCTACTTCTATTATAGGTATTTATATACTATTAGAAGAAATGAGGGTTTAGATACTACTGCATATTTTTATTCTCATTATATTGAAGGTAATCTTATCTCAAGCGATAATGAGTTTGTGATCGACCGCATAAGAAATGTCATCTCTTTTTATAAGGACAAACAATGGTTTGTGACACCCCATTTGATAAGGTATTATATTTTATTCATACATATAATGCTTTGCTTATTTGATTTTTTTATTTTAAATGTGGTTTAATCAATTTTACTTTATCCAGGAAACATTAGATATTAACTTTACTACTATTAACACAAATGTAAAGCCTTTACGATACATAGTAAAGCAATATCTCAACTTAAATACTCTAAGGCCATTGGGTCTCATGTATGTCATGACAGATAGAAGGCATAATATCGCCTGTGCTTTTAGAAAGATAAGCAAGTTTACCAGTGATCTAGATACACATCATTAGGTGACTATAAAATGAGTATTCATGATTATGGTTTGATCTATACTGGATTCCCTTTGATATCAGAAGGTTATCATGATGTAAGTTGGTTTACAAAAGTAGAATATCATTCCTCAACAAGTGGAGGGGTGTTTTTACTTGGAGGATGAGCAATCATATTATATTAGCTTCAAAAAAACAAACTTACATTACTAACTTAACAATACAATCAAAGTTAGTTGCTTTAGTGCTACTGGTAAAAATGATGAGTGGCCTAGACATTTAGTGTAGAATATTTCATTGTGACATAACTATCAGGTGTGACAGTGTTGCGTCTC
This sequence comes from Flaveria sonorensis, assembly GCA_025506505.1. Taxonomy (NCBI): domain Eukaryota; kingdom Viridiplantae; phylum Streptophyta; class Magnoliopsida; order Asterales; family Asteraceae; genus Flaveria; species Flaveria sonorensis. Next base: position 18,199,094 of record CM046425.1, on the reverse strand, counting down.
TTGCTAAGACATATAGCCAAACTTGAAATTAATCATGCATGATGTGATATTTTTTAAATATATTCATACACAACACAACTTAACTGGTCATCTAACCAAATGGCTAGAAAGAAATGTTGTGCGCATGTTAACTATAGGGATAGAATTAAAGTGCATTTGAAATTATCATTGTTAAAACACCCAATTCCATCTAATACAACATTAGGTGTTGAATTATTCCGAAAAATTTAACACCTTTGCTTCATCCTATTAAAGATTTTAGAATACAACCAAAATAACTTTAATGTATACATTGTACACAATTGTAATTATTATCCAGAAAAACTCCAATTCAAAAAACACGACCATTTGATTTCAAATACTTCTTATTACTCAAATAAAAATCAATACAACTTCTTATCATTAAACAGCCATGAGTTGCTTGCATGATGTATCCATGGTACCATTCGCTTTGTTTTAATTTTTTAAGAATCTTTGTTGCTAGTTTTTGTTGATCTAGGGGTGTGAAAAAAATCGAAAACCGATCCGGAAATGTAACCGAAAAAATCAAACCGAAATATAAACTTAGTTTTCGGTCAGTTCCTAACCGAAACCAAATTGTGAATTCGGTTTTCGATTATATGTAATTTTTGTATTCGGTTTGTTCAGTTTATTCGGTTAACCGAATTCAATATGTTTTAATTTATATATATTTTTGTAATTGCAAGTTTAGCTTAACTACTAAAGCCTAAGACTATTAGTAGTGATTTTTTAGTTAAAATGTAATTTAAATAACATGTAGTTAAGAACCATTTTACTAAAGCTCTTTTCAAATTAAGTGTAATGGTTAACTATTATTTGAAGCCCCTATTGACGGAACAATATAGGAAATGCAGTGTTTGACGCCCGTTAAAGGCTTAGAGCACTGTGAGTTTGGTGCCCCTTTTAATTATCTTGTAATGATGTTTGAAGTCACACTTGTGTCCATGTTATCATGTTTGAAGCCCCTGTATTGTCCACTAAGTATAGTTTAAACATCAAAACTCAATCTCAAATCTTAACTCTCAAAGAGTCAAAGTCAACTAGTTATATTTTAAGAAACAAAATTCTTAACATTTTAAGAGTTTAATTATTTGATATGTACTTTTAAAAAATGTATATGAATGATGATTCTAATAAAAATAATTTAAATTCAATAACATCTGAAATGAAAAAACAAAAGGTAAATTCGGTTTTTTTGGTTTTTAATCAAAACCGAACCGAATTGAATTCAGTTGAAATCGGTTCGGTTAGCCATATTCCGAATTCGGTTCGGTTTTCGGTTATGCCTGAAAAAATTTCAAAACCGGACAACCGATACCGAATCGATGAACACCCCCCTAATTATATGGATAAAAGGTGCATAATAGCTCTTAACACAAAAATGTCTTTTCTTGATCAAAAGTTGTTCAATTCAAGTTATCATAGAAACCATATATTTCCAAACAGTGTAACATCATTAAAACTTAACAGAAAGCTACACAACAAAGATTTAACAAGGATTAAACAGTCACTTCCTTATAGTCATCAAGAGTTGTAGGTATTTTAGAAGGTGTGCAGCTTTGCAGGTGATTCATGGAGCTTCATGGTCCTGTCTGCCACCACCTGGAGAACACCTGGTTGTTCTGTTAGAAAAAAGGCTATTAGTAATATGTTCTTCATTTGTGTATATTATGCGCCTACTTTGGTAATATATACTTTTTTGGTTGTTGATAATCCATTTGGGACCGACCGGCCTGCCCAAACCAGACAAAGTTGACATTTCAGCTGGTTCAGGATAGATGCGGTTTTGGTCATAGTTCGGCTTTGGCGTTTTACTGGTGGCGCCAACAGTTTGTAATGCTTAGCCTTTTTTATTTTCATTTTGAAATATACATGTATACATTATACTCATGAACATCTTTATCATTTTTAAACAATCTAGTGATTCTGGAAAACAAGACAAAAAATCAGTACAAACAGTTAACTGATAAAACCGGCTGGTCCTGACACAACTGACCAGTTTGATTTGTTGTTTCCGAAACCATAGTTAGCGGTTTGGCCCAATAAATTATCATAACCGGCTGAACTTGACCATAAACTCCTACTTTTATTAGTTGATTTTGCGTTTGCTTCATATCATAACACAGTATAAGATCCCGCTAGCTTTTTATTCATTAAAATGTTAATGAACTTGACCAACAAAACAATGAATCCAGTCTACCTCAAAAAAGCAAGAGGTTCAAAAGGAAAAAGGAATCATACTTAAAATTTCTTCAACTTGCTTGGGAGTGAGTTTGGCTGAAAATCCACAAGCAGCATGCTTGTAAGTGTACAACAATGCTCCTTTTGCAGCCTCCTCGCTATAATCAGTAAATAAAACTAATATGATTAGCAGCTCGCAGCTCAAACACATAAATACATGTTTTCATCTGTCACACAAGCATAAACGCCTCTTCATTTTTGTTTATATCCATGAATCTAGAGGGAACCAAAGCAATGATGGCCTTTATCCTAATAATATCTTGGGTGTATTTACGGCGTACCTCCATAAGTGGTTCAGCGTACAAGCCCGGTCCACTGGACACAGGTGTAGATTAAGTTGGTGTGTGAGCTTGATGTTAAAAGAGAGCATCCAATGGCATGAAGAATCAATAAATCTACATCTTTCATGTAATTAAAGCTCAATTATATATGAATTTAAGATACACTGCCTACCCAAATTCAAAATACTGAAGCTTTACTGTTTCTTTTCAAGGTTGCATGAGTATTCATTCCTTCACCGTGACAAAAACCCATCTTCCTAATCTGAATTTAAAACCTAAGTAAGTCCTCCTTGAAACTGGAGTAACGATGAAGCTATAAATCTAGTAACAATAACCTCTACAAAACTTAATTACACATTTTCAGAGGATATTGATGTTCAAAATCCCTACACATATCTAGCTTTATCAACCCCATATGAACAAATTGACACGATTATTCATTATTTCCCTTCAACGGAATCTATCCTCACGAATTCTGAAGCTAAAACCCTAATTCGTTTCACTCTCTGTAAAATCCCTAATTCGCAGGACACATATTCCGGAACTGCACTTCAATTTGGAAGCTGGAGTAACAATCAACCTAAAATCAAGCGAAAATGACTTTTACAGAATCTAATAACACAAATTCGAAACAATCACACGAAAACTCACTCATCTACAGAATTCAATCCGAATTTTAGGCCCAAAACATAAATAACACGATAGAGGTGAGAAACGAGACCTGCCGAGGACTGAAGAGAGCGTGCGAAGGTGATAGACTTCGAGTTCTTCATGTGGAGGTCGATCGGTGTAAACGATGTGGACTGATGCTTCTACTGGCGTTGATACAGATGCAGGAATAGATGAATCGGATTCTGCCATTGATGATGATGACGATATGGTGATGATGATGATGATGCTGATGAAGATGAGAGATAGAGTGATATGTGAGGACGATAACAGGGATCGATGAGCCATTTTTATAGAAGGAGAGAGAATTGAAGGTTGAAGTTGCTGAATGACGAAGGCTCCGATTAAGCGAAGAAGAAGAAGCTACAAAACAGTGGATCCCATGAGAGTGTTTTGGATTTCTGTTTTTGGTATCATGTGTATAATTAATAAGGTTTAGTTGTAATTAAAGTCTTATAACATTAAAAATTAGGGGAGTACGACGTAGAATATGAAAAGGAATAATTAAGGCTTGGATTGTAGTTTGTAATGTGTGTGATACATAGATCTTTTTGCCGTCTTGCAATATCTGTAATAATATATAATGTAAGGTTATTTTAAAAAGTGTATTTTTATTATAAAGTATGAGAGGACACAGTAAGTTTAAAAAAGTCATAAAAAATTATATTTTACAATCTAAATATAATTTCAAAAAAGTACTTCGAATTCTCTATTTCTCTCGTCGTCCTTTTTCAGAAAAAATAAAAAATAAATAAATAAAATTTGTATTGTGTCTTTTATGACACAATGACGTCATTATGTCTTTCATAATGACACAATGACATCATTGTGTCTTTCATAATTAAAGTCTTACTTTTTTGAAATTCGATTTAAATTGTGAGATATAATTTTTTATGATTTTTTTGACTAATTGTGTTTTCTCACACTTTGTAGTAAAAATACACTTTGTATTTGAATCTCTTTCTATAATAAAAGATGATTTTTCGGAACACGTGTCATCATTCTAATATCAAAAAACACTTCTCATCATTTTAACATATCAATAAATTTATTTTTTTTATCTCTCTCTCATAATAAATACGAAAATTATAAAAACAATCAATTTAACTTTCTTTTTTTACTAAAATATGTCAAAACAAATATATTTATATTTGGTTTTTTGTCTCTCTCATATTAAATGATAATTATTTTAAAGGTATAATTTCGTATATATCCTTACAAAACCTATAAAATATCACATATATCCAAACTAAATTTTAAATTTCATATATATACTTACTTAATAATATTTCACAAAATACCGACTTTACCCTCAAAAAATATACCGTTCAAAAAATTTATTAGGTCTATGATAATATCTTCAATAATCATCGCAAAAAGTTTGGAATTCTTCGATGCTCATAAAAGATCTTCATTGGGTGCTTAAGTATTCTCGCATCTTCTCTATTATTGTTACTCCTTCGATTGCTATTACTCCAAACGCTTCAGTTCTTTAGCATCCTCTGTATGCTACTGTATTCTTCATGTGCTCATTAGGTCGATCTTCTTTATGTTTGTTACTTAAACTCAAGTTTAACAGTTCTTCATCAACTATTAACTCTAAATTTTCATGGGAAAAAATATATCTTAGCTGTTGATTACTCAAAAATATAGAAATGGTTTTTTCGATGTACCTATTTTCAGGTTTTATTTATCATGTTCAGTTATTAATAGTTTATTGTAAATGGGTTGACGTCTTTTCTTTCCGCTTAACTATCCAACAAAATTGAGTAATACCTGCTTCGTCTTTATTGTGAAAGTTCATACTTTTGATTCATTATTTATTATACGATGATTTATTGTTTAGATTACTTAGAAAAACAGCAAGAACAAGGATCGTAACAAATGCAAAGTCAAAGTAAAAAATAAAGTAGAAGGTAAAAATGAAACTTTAAAGTTTATAAAAAGTTTTAAGGGTAAAATGGTCATATTACAAATTAAATATATTAAAATAGATATATATGATATTTTAACTATTTTACAGGGATATATATGATATTTAATATTTTGTTTGGATATAAATGATATTTATCAAGTTTGCAGGGATATATATGAAATTCACCCTATTTTAAATAAGTAAACTAAACTATTAAATATCTAAAATATAAATATTTTTATTTTAATAATTTATCAATACATACTAAATTATATAATTTCAGACATATTGTATCTTTAAATATAGAGTAATAATTTATAATTTCATTATTTGTTATAACTTTTAAATATTCGTTATATTTTTATTTCACCAATAACTAATAACATTTAGAAAATAAAATATTTATACCTAATGGTTTTGATATATTTTATTAATCCTACTTATGTAATACATAAACTCTAACCAATTAATAATATATCTTGTTGTTGACTGTGTGCGTATGGTTTGGTTTGGTATTAATGTTAAATCGGAAAAAAGCCAATATTTTGTTTTTTAGGCTTATAAAATTCATCAATTTTGATTTTTTTATTTTCTTTATTTCTTTTTAGGCTTTTTACTTTGGTCTGCCTTTTTGGTTTCATCATTTAAGCTTTATATAAACAAAACCATTTGGTTTTTATTGGTTTTAGTGTTTTCGGTCCGGTTATGTAAGTTATATTGTAAACGCTTCGTTTATTTCGGTTATATGCACACCACATGCTATTGCTTTAAAACTAAATGAAGGAAAAAGGTCGGGTGTAGTAAGGGTGGAACGTGCGTTCACGAGTTGAGGTTGCGGATTCATGTGCGTTGCAACCCTTGAGGTTGTTGGTGGTAGGTCGTGTTTTGTTTTCATGAAGCGATATGAAGCTATGATTTTGAACGATACCAATGGTCATTTGACCATTTAACCCATTTAATAAATATAAATTGTTTTCCTTGTTTTACCTGATAAATTTATATTTAACTCTCTCATGTGGAGCTTGCAAAACATAGGTATTTATAACTGATTTTAAATTTTCAAAACCCTCGATTAGTTTATTTTTAGCATCATTCTATCTTTTAAACAATCACATCAAAGAGCATTTTGACGTATTCAATTATAACGAGGTTAAAGTGTTTGTTTAAAGGATGGGTTATCCGGACACCTTGTCAGAGGATATCTGGACACCCTTTGACTTTATTCTACGACCCATGAAGAGCCTTACGGCTCGTAAGAGCCCTGCAAAAGCTTAAATTGCAGATCAAGTTAGAAACGACCCGTGAAGGACATAACGGCCCGTTAAGGGTGACTCGTGAACTACCTTACGGCCCGTAAAGATATTTTTTCACGGCTTGTAAAAAGTCTCACGTGTCGTAAAGGTATTCAGAATATTATTATGTGAAGTAATTTTTCTTAGGTTTTCGTGTTTTTTTCGTTTTTTATAATTATTTGATGTAACGTATTATTTCTCGAAAAACGTGTATCAATTATTTGATTTGATATAAGATTCTATATTCAACGATATATATAAGAACATATGTTAGTTGTTTTAACGAATCAGTTTGAAACAAGATAACTAAAATGTCATCTCGCGGAAATAATAGAAGGCATGCGAATGAATTTGCTTCTAACTCACGTGTAATTGTTGAAAGTATTCCGAAACCAATTGAAAACCATAATTGGCAGAATAGCAAGAATTGGTCTCGAAATATTATGCAATTTTTACGTAACGAAGATGCACAATTATGTAGGGTGTATTACATGGGTGTTGTGGATCTCCACTTACAATTTTGGCGAGGCCTACTTGGGAACGTAGCTTTATGTTCAGCTGTAAGATTTTAAATGAGTAATTGTCAAAAAAAAATTTAATTATAGAAATGTATCTTTTATTGTTATTTCACAGCATATTCGGCGTGGACAAATAAACTGATGATCTGGCGATATAAAGAAATACGTAGAACAGAAGAGTTGCCACGTACTAATCGTTGGACGATTCTTCCATTTGAGTGGTTTAACTTAATATACATGGGATCCGTTGATGGTAATGAATATGCAGAAGGGAGTACCGATCTATTTCCTGCGCTATGGGAAGTTGATACGGTAATATTGTTTTCTTGTTATAATTGTGATCCAATTTTACTCAAAAAGAAAATATAATTGTGATTTAACTTTTTATAGGTGTACGTACCAATCACTGATAATAATAAAAATTTGTATCTTTTTAAGATTTCTATGGAGTCACTACAAATTCATATATTCTTTCCGTATGAATGCCGTCCAAATACGTGTGATGATTCGTGGTGCATTCATCGTAATGTTCAGGCTATTATTGTGCAATTTGAATCGTATTTCCTTTATTTTCTTGTACGTACACATTATTGGCAGCACTCTAGACAAGAAGAAAATGAAGAATTGGTACTGTCGGGTGAAACTGTGTGGCCTCCTTACAAGGGTCAGTTTGGTCGAGATTCAAGAGTTGTTATTTGTATGTTATTGAGTAGGCTGGTTAAAACAGATCTTTAGAGTGGCAGGGAGATAATTTACAGGATGTTTGCTTAGATTCCGACGATTTAAGGCAGATGAACTGTATTCATGACGAACAATGTAATTATTTAATATTTAATATTTTTATTTGATTATTAATAAGATTATTGGTACAATCTACTAAAATAACATGAAACTAGCTTGAAATACAATCTTTAATCTTGTTGGTTTTTAAGAAAGTTTCAAGCCGCAACATGATTAAAAGATATTCCGAGTGTTTCCCGATGTTGTTCTTGAGCCGTTGCCATAATGTCTGTATCATTCATAGAATCTTCACGGGCTGTAAGATGCTTCACAGACAGTTAAGCCTAATGGCTATAGTTTGAATTTGAAACAATAACGACCGTGAGATCCTTTACGGGCCGTGAAGGTTCAACGGTTATAATATTAACTACAAAAAAAGGTAACAACCCTGAGAGGCTTCACGGGCCATTAGTGTGGGATATCACGGACTATGGGGGATTTCACGGGCCGTGAACCGCTTATTATGTATGCTTCACGCCCAGTAAGTTCATTCACGCTCATTTTCACTCTTACAATTCTCTCTAATACGACCCTAGCCCTTTTTCACTCATTTTTCAATCTTCGACTTCTATTACCGGTATGTACCTAATCTCATATTAATATTTATCTAATTATGCTTTAATATTGTATAAATTAAAATTTAAAATTCAAAAATTTGAATAGATTTTCAAGGGCTACGGGCCACGAGGGTCGCTCACGGCTCGTGAGTCTTAGAATAGATAGGCGTTACGAGCCGTGAAGATGCCTCACGGCTCGTTACCTTTGAATGATATAATAGGCTAACGGGCGATGAGGCTTCTTCATGGCCTGTGACCCTTTTTTTATTATGAATTAAGTTTAATTTTTTAATTAATTTTATTTTATAGATTATGTCGCCGCGTAAGCGTACGCGTCCAGAGATCGAGCACGAGGGTCAGGGTGATTTTTTAGACCCTCACGCACAACGTTAGTTTCCATGAGAGACTATTCCACGTAGACAGCTTTGGAGGCTGTTAGGACAACCCCTAAAGGGGACCCGTTGATCGACTAGGATGTGCTGGAGTCTCTGGGTGATTTGGAGTGTGCTGAAGCGCCGGTAGGGGCAGATGGTCAGACACCGTGGCGGCGGATGAGGGAGTAGGCGGTCGTCCTTGGATTTTACATGGAGAAGGCGACAACGGACGACCGTTTCCTCACTGATGAGGTTCAGTTCGAGCCAGTTCCTCTGGTGGGGTGGTGGCTGACTATATCAGATCAAAGCTGGGAGGGCGTTATTCGTGCGACTTCTATTAGAGATCCTTTGCACTGATATCTGCATCGGTGCATTGCTGGGCACGACCAGAGCACCGAGCAGGTGTCACTCGGAGATTTATTCTTCTTACAAGCTCTGATTACCCCAAGAGAGTTAATCTTGCTCACTGTATGACAGCTTATCTACTTTCGGTTTTTCAGGGCAAGGTAAATAACGTTTACCTAATTTATTTATTTATTTATTATTTAATTATTAATTGTTAGTAATATTGTTTAATTAATTTATTTATTTATTATTTGATTATTTACACATGGATAGCCCTATTGTTTGTGGGGCGTACACTGATGTGCTCCTTATGCTGCAGACGAGCAACGCCCCTCCGAGAATATTCAGCCGCCAGACTGTAATGGCCATGGGTATTGCCGCCAATTTTGACGGAAACCTACGATGGTCCACTGACGGCGGTTGGACGATATGGAAGCCTCCCGTTGACATTGATGATGATGACGAGGCGAAGCAGCCGCAACCAGAAGTGCAGCAGCAGCAGGGCCCTCCACAGTAGTCGTTAGCATTTGGTGTTTTATAGTGTCTCAAATATCAACTTAGAAGAGGCATCGGATAGTCATCTACTAATCAAAGTCTAATAAAATACTTTCCATTAACAAAAACAATTGCAATTATTTGGTGATTAGTGATATCGCGAGGAGATAACCGGAAGGGAAAATAAGTTGCACTGTAACCGATGGATATAAACATTAAAACCACATAAAACTTGTTAGCGATCAGGATTTCCGCGGGTGGCACTATCATCCAATTTTTATAAGGAGCTGCACCTAGCCGTTCCAGTCTAACGAATTTCTTACTTGCTGGATATCGTAAAACACATCACCATATCAATGTGCATTTTTCATCCAGTTCCGCTATAAGTTCGGTACGAATAAAACGCCATTGAGTTTCATCATATCCTAATCCAACTGCTACAGCCCGAAAACCACAGTTACCGTCGGCATATACGTCATCCGCACCTGAAATATACGGGTAGAATAAGGATGAAATCGAATTTCTAAACCGGTAATAGTTGTTTTTTTCTTCATCCCTCGGGGTACTTTGAAGTCTGTTGTGATAATATATCATTGCCCCTTGCTTTGGAAGACATTGATTTACTACATTGAAATGACCCTTGTTTAGACTTCACCACCGAACTTGAATATCTTGGAGGAACTTGAATATTTTCTCGTTCTTGCACGTATGAACTATGTCTAGGAGGGTCTAATATCACAATCTTGTTGCTTATCCTTTCTTGGACGACCGCATGTATTCGTTTGCACTTTTGGAGCTGTTTGATCTGTTTTCGCTGGATTTATTGGTGATTTTATCATACCTACCACATATCGTTTCACTCTTTTTGGTTGAAAAAGTAAATGTTTTGTCACCATCTCCTTTCTTTATGTACGTTTATTTTCTCCTCCCGTACAATATACGCCGGTGAAAAGTAAAGCTTTCTTTAAAAAAGATCAATTTCATCGAGTGAGATATTTTTACCTATAAATAATGGGTAAAAATATAACAAATATATATACAATATAATAATGTGGTAAAAATTAAAAATTAAACAAATAGTTACCTGTTTGAAATTAATTATTTAATATACAAGCACATGGAAGACCACAACTCGTAAAAAGATGACACCCACACGATGTGTTGGATGCCATTAGATGATGAATCCTGTTGATCTCACCAACTAAAAGATGCAAAGCCACAATAGAAACTTTACCTCGTAAGTATTGAAGCACCTTATGATTGTGTTGAACCATAAGCATGATTTTGCTTTTGGTAAAACTTTCTTTTATAGCAATTTCATGGGTAACTAAAATATTACTGATAAACGGAATACATATACACATGGTACTATTAAATTTTTTTGAGGTAAATTTTCAGCAAATAATGTTGGCTATCCACTCGGTTCGTTGTGTGTTGACCGAAGTCCGGTCACTATCTATCCACGCGATCACAAACCTCTCTCTTTATAAGGGTTCAACTAGTTATTTTTCAAGTACATCAAAACTCCTAATTAAAATAACATTTTATTATGTAATTTGTAAAAAATAACATTAATAAGAATAACAATATAAAACTTACTTGACTTTTTGGGCACCAATCTTCGATAAAGGTGGTCAAAATTATACGCGTATATGTCAGGCGTGACAGAGTTAATTAATACTAACCACAGATGTTCAAAAGCACCTCATTCATCATTCGAAAAGCTCGCCTTGCAATGTTTAATAATATTTTCCTTGCCATGTACAAAATAGTCGCATGACATTTGGAAAAACTTCTTCACACGCTTTCATCAGAGCAAGGTCTCTGTGAGTAAGTATAACGGGGGGGTTCTATACACTTTTGCTCTAAAGTTTCTTTTAGTTGTTCTAAAACTCATCTGAAATTAATCTGATGCTCAAGATCGATAAACGCAAGAGCAACAGAAAATGATTTCAAGGTTGATGTCACACCAACCATTTGGACAAATGGCATTTTGTAGACGTTGGTTTTATACGTTGTGTCTATCATCTACACATGTGGGTAGGCGCGCCATAAAGTGTGAGATGTTGGATGTATACAAAAAAGTCCGTCTACGGTATTTGTGGCTTCATCTATGTGAGGGGTGTAAATATATTTAATTTGTTGTAGTATAGTAAAATACACTAGCATTGGAGTTTCACCGATTCTGCTTGAATTTTTATTTTCGTGCGGGCATTATATACCGTTCTTAAGGCTTACACGTTTTTGGGATTCTGGTCCCTCAATGTGCCTAAAATGTTTCGAGGCTCAATATTTTGCTCTGTTAGTTGCTTTACTGTACAAATCTCCATTTCGGTAAGTCTCATTGTGTATGTATGCCCCTCAAGGTGTTCATCCGCTTCATGATTATGAGTATCATCTACAATAATTATTATCCACCCATCTTTTTTTATTTGGTACTTTTCCTGTAATTCAAACTGACAATCTGTTTTTTTGGTGTCAATTTTCAAAGAGAGGGTGCTCCTTTATATAATCCACTACGACCACATTTTAACTATATTTTAACTACCAACCCACTTATGTTTTTTTCGATCGTTTCGTGATAATAACATATCAATTTTCACGACTAATATTACTTGCCCAATCAACCAATTATTCACTAGATGAAAAAACCTAATAATTTAAAATAATATAATTAGTTACTATAAAATGATAAAAGTTTATAACAATTAAGTAATAACCTGATTCATGCCGTATAACCATCTTCTTTCAGAACCATCACCATTGTTATCTCCGCTACTATCACCTCCGTTATCGCCACCACCACTGCCATCATCATCGCCGAAATTTCCAACATTATCGCTGTACTGTTCAACATAGTTACCGCCCTCGTCACCGTAATAACTATAACCCTTGACGGGGTGATAGTTAGAATCGGAACCAAATAAATAATTACTATCCCAGATTGACATCGTTAATAAACTATATCGCTTAAAAATTATACAAATATTGAATTTATCGATATGAAATGATTTAATAAGTAACGATTTATATAGTATTTTACAAAGAACATTATGTCGAGTCAAATAGTTATCAAGGTGTAAGGCCCCATTCCCGGGACACTTACAGCTGGTCAATCATTGCACAAAAAAACATAAAACATATATTTATGTGTACTAAACAGCGCAGCGGAATAATTTAAAATCATTTTCATTGCTTTTGCAAAATAATACAACATTTATAATCATTACAAAATCTTGTTTGTTCGCATTACAATGCAAAAAATGTCATAATTTAAGCAATAGATGCCATCCCAAAAACGCCAAGTAGCTGCCCCGTGCCATCCTCAGCAACATTACCTGCCAACTGGAAACACATAAAAGTCAGCGTTGGTGAGTGAGTTCTAGTTTTATAAATAAAATACTTTTCTTTCGTTTAAAATCGTACTTTACTTTCGTAAGCGATCATACATCATACGTACATATAGATAATAATTTATTATTATCTTTCATCGTCATTCGTTATCTTTCATTCCGTACATTTCGTTCATTCCTTCTGGATCAAGGTCATCGGTTATACCCCAAACGTGGGCACAAAGCGGGTACTGGGCCGAAGTTTATCAGACTTCCATTCATTGCGCACAAAGCCTGGCACCAGCACCGGGGTAAGCGACAAAGATCCGTGTCAATCTCATGGATTGAATCTCCTACGAGTCTTTTGTGACAACACGGTCACTCACCTCAACTTTGGCATACAAGTCTTTTGTGACAGCATAGTCACTCACCTCAACCTTTGGCATACAAGTCTTTTGTGACAGCACAGTCACTCACCTCAACCTTTATCATACAAGTCTTTTGTGATAGCACGGTCACTCACCTCGACCTTTGGCATACAAGTCTTTTGTGACAGCACAGTCACTCACCTCAACCTTTGGCATACAAGTCTTTTGTGACAGCACAGTCACTCACCTCCACCTTTGGCATACAAGTCTGTTGTGACAACACGGTCACTCACCTCCACCTTTGCTTGCAAGACTTTTCCATTCATTCATTCATTACATCGTTAATGCATGCATTCTCTCAATCCTTACATTCCTTTTTCATTATCTTCCGCTTTACGTTACATAATACTTTCCATTTACTTTTCATAATCATATCACGTAAAGCCACGGAAAATAAACATACATAATAAGGAACATAACATAAACATAACCATACCATGCATAGCATCATCACATAAGACATCATAAGGTCAACATGCATTACCCCAGGAAACATCCCAAGTCAAAGCCTACACTTAAGCTCTACATCTCCAAAACCTCCGAAAATTCTGTCCCCTTAAAGAAATGCAGATGAGCAAACGAATGCGGATGAACAAACAAATGCAGATGAACAAACAAATGCGGATGAACACCTCAGGAAATATTCTAAGTGTCCCAAAGAAATGCGCATGAACACTGTAGCGAATGCGCATGCATAAAGCACATGTAAGATTCCCGAAAATACTGTCCAATGAAGTGCGCATGAACCAAATGCGGATGACTAAAGCAAATGCGCATGGACAAAACAAATGCGGATGAACACTTAGCAAAGGCGGGTGAACAAAATAGTTGATGTGTTCATCAAATGCGGATGAAGACTTAACTAATGTGGATGAACAACACTTATGCAAATATTCAAACTTAATGCGGATGATCAACTAACTGGAAACCGCGTCTTACACTATAATCAGTTCCCAATCCTCATTCTTATACATTCATCGCACCGATCTAGCATGCTAATCTCTCAGAACAAGCATACAACCACATAAACCAAGCAAAACATGCAGGCCCTAACACACCCGGTAAAAGGACAGGACCAAACTTACGGTACAACATACTTATGCAATCCTCGAGTATGACTTCCTTCAAACCCGAATGCAATGAGTTCACACACCTTGAATTCGATCTCCTTGTTCTTCTTTCTTCAAAAACCCGAGAGCTCTGCTATGCTTCTTTCTCTCTCTACAATCAGCAGAAAAGGTGAAAAGTAACATGGCATGGGCGGCCTTGTTGCTTTTGTATAAAATTATATTATATTTTATACCTTGCATACTTTTAACCCCTCTATTTGGGTTTAATTGCATTTCCTTCTTTCTCGTCTTTTAAAATTTTCCGGGTGTTACACAAGGAATATTAGATCCTATCAAATAATGTAATAAATACAAAATTGCACCGTAATCGAGGAATATTACATCGCGTAAAAAAATAAAAAAGTATTTGATTAAGGTAACGGCCTGTGGGAGACTTAACGGGTCCTATATAAAAACCATAACTGGTCGTAAGGTATGTTACAGGTTGTCAAAATCCTGCCAGTGAAGGTCTTCACGACCCGTTAAATGTTTGAATGACTGATTCGATGGGGTGCAGACCTATACGTCTCGTGAAGGCTCTTAGGGGCGGTAAGTAGGGCGTCCAGATATCATGGATGGCGTATCTATAATCGACCCCTAGTTTAATCAAGCTTGTCAAGTGTAGGTTATCAAAGCGATCAAATGACAACTCTTCTTCAATAATAAAGTTAAACATTCTCTCACAAACCATGTCAATGTTGCAATTGCAAATGCCCTCTCAGTTGACATTTTTGCTTGACTACAAGCCGGATTGTTTTCACCAATTTACGGTGTTTTCCCGAATGAGTCCTCAAAGTGGAGTTCAACTCAAATTTGAGAAATGTATGACAGTTATAACATCGATCCTTGGGCGAACCATTTGACATTTTACATAAATCACATTTTTCCCAAATATATTTGTTCTGGTTTATTGGTAGTATCCTCACCACGTTAGTTCACTTGAGAAAGCACTAACACCAACAGAACTTTAGCCATTTAAGCTTGCCATTGAGCGTTTTAAGTTTGTAAGTGCTTTTACCTTTGAGAGGTTTTTTTAAATCTCAGGAGTTATAATTGTATTTTGACGAAACCAATATACTCATTACCTATTTATACTAACATATGGGCTAAATAGGCCTAAAACTCTGCAAATTGGAAATAAATGACTATATAGGTGTTGCCAACAACGAGTTTAACAACCAAATATATCTTTTTAAATCTTACTAGTTAATCGGTTAGTTGGGAGTAAAAAAACAATTTTTTTAACCAGCTACAAACCAGTTCGTGTTCTAGAAAACCATAACTCGCACAACAGAACTACTTGATCCATATGGGGTTGCCCTTAACCCATGAATATTTTTTGTGTAATATATATCAAATCCCGACCAATCTTGAAGAAATGTTGACACCGACTCCTAATAAAATTTAACATCAACCCTCAAGAAAATTTTGACACAATTCCCAAGAAAATCTATTAAAGGTTTTAAAATTTGACAAATTATAAATCTATTTTATCTATATTATTATATAAAACATGTGGATATGTCACAATTGTAATCTTACTCAAAGTGTAATACGCTTAAAACATATGTTTTATGTAATAGTTCTTAAATTACTCTCATTTAATAAACTTCTTTTAATTAATACATTTATATATTAATGCATATTAGATTGTTTAATTCATTACATTAAGTATTATCTTATTTATAACACTTTAATTTATTATTAAAATTTACATTTACTATTTATATTTTTATAACTAAATATTATTTTAATTAAGTATTATCTCATATCTTATTTGTAGCGGCAACAACGGCGGTAACAACAGCAGTGGTGGTTGTAGTAGCAGCAGTAGTAGTCGTCTCTAAAATAGGCTGATGATAACTGTTGCATCACGCGGGTCAACGCACTAGTAATAATGAACACATATTCAAAAAATTCTTGTAAACCTAATTATTATTTAACATTCAAGCTCATTACTCCATTAGTTATTATCCTCTCCTCATTATCAACCATATTATTCAACACCCATAACCAATTTTAAAAATTAAGCTTATTACTTCATTAGTTTAACCATTAGCTAATTAACTTAATTATTAATAAACAACTTAAAATGTTAGATTAAATCTTAGATTGTTTGACTACTTATTTGTTTAAAACCTTCCATTTACGTTCTTCATATGTGTTTTTCATCTATTTGTGGTTGATTCATGCACACTTATTTGGCATCTCAAACCTATGTGTTAGATTACTCCCTTCAAGTGTCAAGTGTGATTGGTTCTAGCATGTTTGTTAGCATTGGCATAGTTGTATCTGCCCTTTCCATTGATTTTAATTTTAACTTTTGTTTTTTTTTTCATATTTCATCGGAATTTGATTATTTAATATATTAACTAGGATTCTTCCACTTATGTTAATGATCACTTTTGTTTATATACATTAGAAGTCATGAATATCTATAGTAGAGTTAGCTTGTTTCTATTTTTAACATAAAAGTTTTGGATTATATAATTTTATCACAAAATTTAAATAGGTTTTGTGTTTATTTAAACTTAGTTTTCACCCATCTTACTATGCATATCTTACACTTCAAACCTGATTAATTTTCTGATAATTCTGTTTTCTATATTAACTTTTGTTTGCTAACTTTTTTAAGAAATGGAATGCGTGCATGTCTTTAGTTGTTTTTGCCAATGCTCAAATAAAATTTCTTTAAAAAACGGAGTTGTACACAAATTCGATTCCTTTTTGGTATCGTATGCTATAACAAACGTAGTTATCTTTGTAATACCACGACGAACTGAACTATACCGATTATGAGCGGAAAAACATCGTTGTCGGTATTGGTATTATCGTATGCTTTTATGGTTTTTGACGAATGAGAAGATAAAATGACCAAACTCCTGCTGTGTAGTGTGGGAGAATAATTTTTATGGGATAACTTTTGTAAACAAGTGGAATGCGCAAGTGTATTTAGCTTTTTTTTGTCAAGGTCAGATATAATTTTTCTTTTTTTGAAATTGATTTGTACGCAAAATCGAGTATTTTTTTGGTATCATGGGCTTTGGGAGTTCAATTAGTGTTGCAGTGTCATGACGAACCGAATCAGTTATAAGTTGTAGCAAGTATTGATATTATCAAAACCATTATCAATATTCAGATGAGCAAAACCAATAACGATCAATGTCACGTCACGTAGCATAGAGGAATAACGACCAAACTCCTGCCGTGTTAGGTGAGGGAGAACTACTTATTTACAAATTACAATATTAGCGGCGTTGAAGGGATATTTAGTTCGATCACTGATTATCCATGGTTATACATCCCTCTTTCTCAAATTTATTCTAAACAGCCTAAATGTTTAATGATAGCATGATAATTAGAATGCTTTGTTAGAGCCCTTAGAAGATTAACATTTATCTTTTTCGTTTTGTCATAATATAGGGACTTATTTTATAAATATATGTTTCTTGTTTTTCTTTGATAGTATAAATAGGATAGTGTAAGGCCCCGTTCCCGGAACGCTTACAGCCGGACAATCATCGCACATAAAACATATAATTTACATTTACCATTTCCAAAATGTTGCAGCGGAATTCTTTTAAACAAACCATTTCATTATAATTGTTTTTGCAAAATAATACATTGTAGTTAACTGTTACAAAATATCATAATTTGCACTACATCACAAAAACATTATAATTCTAAACAACGGATGCCATCCAAAAATGCCAAGTAGCTGCCCCGTGCCATCCTCAGCAACAATTGCCTGCCAACTGGAAACACATAAAAGTCAGCGTTGCTAAGTGAGTTCTAGTTTTATCAATAAAATACTTTTCTTTCGTTTAAAACCGTACTTTACTTTTGTGAGCGATCATACATCGTACGTACAAATAGATAATCTCATTATTATCTTTCATCATCGTCAACTTACATTCATTCATTCTCTTTCTTATCGTACATTTCATTCGATCATTATTACTTTCACTTCTCTATGCTCCAGGCTAATGCCTCGAGCTATACCCCAAACATCATGCACAAGGCGGGTACTGGACCGAAGACTATAAATAGACTTCAAACATCATGCCCGAGGCGGGCCCAGCATCGGGGTATCATTATTTGGACCATGCCATGTGCTATACCCCAAACATCATGCACAAGGTGGGTACTGGACCGAAGACTATAAATAGACTTCAAACATCATGCCCGAGGCGGGCCCAACACCGGGGTAAGCGACAATGGTCCCGTACGTATGGTCAGTCACAAAGACTAAACCCCAGTGTGCATCCTTCTGGGGTAGCTAACCCGCACACTGTTGAACTAACACCCTTCATTGGGTGTGAACCTCCTTACAGTGCTTGCAAGACTTTTCTTACTTCCAATCGTTCGTTAATGCATGCATTCATTCTTACTTCTCATTAGTTATCTTCCACTTTCGTTAAGTAATACTTTACATAAGCATATACATACGTCACACCACGTAAGGTCACGACATAAACATAACATGGAACAACATCATCACAACAGCATACAAAGCATGCAAAACGTAAACAAGCACAGTCCCCCGTAAAACCACCTTTCTCATCACTTAAGCTCTACATCCCAAAATCTCAGAAAATTCTCCCCTTAAAGAAATGCGGATGAGCAAACAAATGCGGATGAACAGACAAATGCGGATGAATAAACCAATGCGGATGAGTAAACCAATGCGGATGAACACCTCAGAAAATATTCCAAGTGTCCCAAAGAAATGCGCATGAACCAAATGAGGAAGACTGAAGCAAATGCGCAAGGACAAACAAATGTGGATGAACATACAACACATGCGGATAAACACTTAACTAATGCGGATGAACAACACTTACGCAAATATTCAAACTTAATGCGGATGATCAATAACCTAAAACCGCATCTTATACTAAAATCAGTTCCCAATCCTCATTCTTATACATTCATCGCACCGATCTAGCATGCTAATCTCTTAGAACAAGCATACAACCACGTAAACCGAGCAAAACATGCAGGCCCTAACACACCCAATAAAAGAACAGGGCCAAACTTACGGTACAAAATACTGAACATATTAAAAAGTTAGTTACATGTATTTCCAGCCCCAAAACAGGTTTAAAACATAGAAACCGGGGATCTAGAACTCACCTTAGCAGCCTTCGAGTAGGACTTCCTTCAAACCCGTTTGCAAATGAGTTCAAACAGCTAGAAACCCACCAAAAACACACACCCGAACACAACAAAACACATATAAGCATACTACCGAGGCATAGGCCAGCCAAGAACAACTTAAAACGATGAATTCTTACCTTGAATTCGGTTTCCTTGTTCTTCTTTCTTCAAACCCGAAACTCTTCTCTGCTTTCTCTCTCTAAATCCGGTTGAAAAGGAAAATATGCAGAAAGGTGTGGGCGGCCATCACCTTTTTACACCCACTTTTATTCTTTTTTTCCTTTTTGACACATTCAGCCCCTCTACTTGGGTTAAATTGTGTTTCTTCCTTTTTATCTGCTTTTATTCTTCCTTTCTCGTCTTTTAAAATTTTCCGGGTGTTACAAGTCCACCCCCCTTATATAGGTTTCATCCCTGAAACCTGTTATACCTCAAATAAACTTGGGTAATGCTGCCTCATCTCTTCTTCAGTCTCCCATGTAGACTCGGATCCCTTCCTGTGCTTCCACTGTACGCGCACAAGAGGAACCACTTTATTCCTTAACCGTTTCTCCTTGCGGTCAATGATTGCCACTGGTTGCTCCATATAATTGTGCCTTTCATCAACTTCAATATCCCCTAGTGGTACAACCATATCTTCGTCAGCTAAACACTTCCGCAGATGAGATACATGGAATGTCGGGTGAATTCCACTTAACTCATCGGGTAACTCCAACCTGTAGGCCACCTCTCCTACTCGAGCAATGATTCGGAAAGGCCCTATGTATCTCGGGCTCAACTTGCCCCGCTTTCTAAACCAAATGATACCTTTCCAAGGTGAGACTTTCAACATAACTCTATCGCCCACCTGGAACTCAATCGGTCTACGTCTCTTATCGGCATACGACTTCTCATAAAGGCTTTGATCTTTTCGAGCTTCTCAGTCGTAGCCTCAATTACCTCAATACTTCCTAACTCCTTCTGACCAATATCACCCTAACAAACAGGTGTTCTACATCTCCTACCATATAGCATCTCATAAGGGGGCATACCAATGCTGGCATGATAACTGTTATTATATGAGAACTCAGCTAACGGTAAGTGGTCATCCCAACTACCTCCAAAATCAATGACGCATGCCCGAAGCATATCCTCAAGCATCTGAATGGTTCTCTCCGACTGACCATCCGTCTATGGATGATAAGTCGTGCTAATGTGTAACCTCATCCCAATTGCATCATGAAATCTCTTCTAGAACGTAGATGTAAACCGAGTGTCATGATCAGAAACAATAGACACCGGCACACCGTGACGAGTTAAAATCTCCCTGATGAATAGATCCGCTAACTTCTCAGATGAATACGTCTCTCGGATCGGTAGGAAGTGAGCACTCTTCGTCAGAAGGTCGAATATCACCCATATGGCATCGTACCCCTTCACGGTACGCGGTAGCTTCGTGATAAAGTCCATGGTGATATGCTCCCACTTCCACTCGGGTATATCCAAAGGTTGGATCTTCCCGTACGGCTTCTGATGCTCGGCCTTCACTTGTAAGCAAGTAAGACACTTAATCACATACTCCACTACATCGCGCTTCATACCCGGCCACCAAAAATCTTTCTTCATGTCTTGATACATCTTTGTAGCACCGGGATGAATGGAGTATCGAGTCTTATGAGCTTCGTCCATAATCTTCCCACGTAGATCCCCATAACGAGGAATCCACATTCGTCCGAATCGGATTCTAACACCGAGAGTGTTTTCACCCAATTCCACGACTAGACCTCTCATCCTTTCAGAGTTAAGATGATCTTCCTTCAACGCCTCATCTTGAAACTCCTTGACCTTCTTCATCACATCAGAGGTCAAAATCAATTGGTAAGCCTTCACCCGGATTGGTTCAGGCCTCTCCTTTCGGCTAAGGGCATCCGCCACTACGTTGGCTTTGCCCGGATGGTAATGGATTTCACAATCATAATCCTTTATCAGTTCCAACCATCTCCTTTGCCTCATGTTCAAATCCTTCTGCTTGAAGAAGTACTTCAAGCTCTTATGGTCAGTGAAGATGGTGCACCACGTCCCGTACAGGTAGTGCCTCCAAATTTTTAATGCAAAGACCACAGCTGCTAGCTCCAAATCATGAGTAGGGTAATTAACCTCATGAACCTTCAATTGTCAGGATGCGTAAGCTATAACCTTTCCTCATTGCATCAGTATGCAACCCAATCCCGAGTAAGAAGCATCTGAATAAACCACCAGATCCTCGCTCCCTTCAGGTAATGATAAGACAGGAGCTTGAGTCAACCTTGCCTTTAACTCCTCAAAAGCATTCTCTTGAGCTTGACCCCATACAAACTTCACATCCTTACGGGTCAACTTAGTCAACAGAGAAGCTATCTTAGAGAAGTCTTGAATGAATCTCCTATGATATCCCGCCAACCCCAAGAAACTACGAATCTCGGATGGCGTCTTTGGAGACTTCCATTGCATCACAGCTTCCACTTTTGCCGGGTCTACCATAATCCCCTCGGGATTCACCACGTGACCCAAAAACTGAACCTCGCGCAACTAGAATGTTCACTTAGAGAACTTAGCATACAACTTCTCCCTTCTCAACGTCTCTAACACCTCTCGAATATGACCGGCATGTTCCACCTCGCTCTTCGAATAAATCAAGATATCATCGATGAACACAATCACTGATTTAACCAACATCGGCCGACAAACTCGATTCATCAGATCCATAAAAGCAGCTGGCGTTGGTTAAACCGAAAGACATAACGAGGAACTCGTAGTATCCATAACGCATACGAAAAGCTGTTTTAGGAATATCCTACTCCTTCACCTTCAACTGATGGTAACCAGATCGGAGATCTATTCTCGAAAACCAACTGGCACCTTGGAGCTGATCAAACAGGTCATCAATCCTCGGCAATGGATACCGATTCTTCACCGTCAACTTGTTCAGCTCGCGGTAGTCAATACACATCCTCATACTACCGTCCTTCTTCTTTACAAACAAAACAGGGGCACCCTATGGAGAGATACTCGGTCTAATGAACCCCTTATCAAGCAACTCTTGCAGTTGCTCCATCAATTCCTTCATCTCGGTCGGAGCCAACCGATACGGTGCTTTAGCAACAGGTTGGGCACCGGGTATCAGGTCGATCTGAAACTCAATCTCACGGTCCGGCGGTACACCTGGTAAACCTTCTGGGAACACGTCTGGGAAGTCATACACAACTAGTACATCAGACAATTATGGTGCTGGTGTATCAACATCTTTTACGTAGGCCAAGTAGGCACTACATCCACGCCTCATACACTTTCCAACCACCGCCATTGAAATCACCTTCGGAATCGTAGTAACTCGATCACCGTAAATCGTCACCGAACTCCCGTCAGGCGCTGTCAGTCCAATCATCTTCTTGCGGCATACGATATTCGCCTCGTAGACCGCTAACCAGTCCATCCCCAGGACTACATCGAAACCGCCTAAAGTCATCACGAATGGTCTAAAAGGAAATTTATGACCTTCTACTTCTATGACACAGCCTTCCATCATCTCAGAAATCCTGGTAGACTTACCTATGGTAGTTTCTACATCGAAGGGCTCGTCAATACTCCTACTCCTTAAAGGCAACTTAGCACAAAAGGCAGCAGAAATGAAGCTCTTACTAGCACCGGAGTCAAATAACATGGAGGTAAGAGTTTGGTTTACTAGGAACGTACCTGACACAACATCGGGGTCCGTCCTAGCCTCCTCCTGGGTTATTGTGAATGCTCTGGCGCTTGCTTTCTGCCCTTCGGTTCCGGTCGTCTTCTTCACTCCGGAACTCTCAGCCCTTGGCTTCTTGCATTCCCTGCTCATGTGACCCTCTCCACCACAGTTAAAACATCTGGCCATACGACAATCCTTTGCTATATGCCCTGTCCTCCCACACAGGAAGCATACATTCAATCCCCGCCTACATTCTCCGAAATGCTCCTTTCCGCATTTGCCACACCTCTTCGACCCCGCACCAGATGTGACCACACGGCGGTCATCCTCCCGTGCACGCTTGTTGTTTGTTGAGGCACCACCCCTACCAAACCTCTTCTCGTTCCAGTTCCGGTCACCACCACCTTTCTTACTCACCTCAGCCACCACCACTTCCCGTTCATCATACAGCCTCCCTGCCAGATCAACCACTGACCTAAACATGCTCGGTCGGGTGGCGATCATGTGCCTGCAGATGTCCGCCGGCAAGCCCTGAATGTATCTCTTAATCTTTTGTGACAAGGGTGTCACCTGATCCGGCACCAGCCGTGCCATCTCATTGAATTTGGTGGTATATTGCTGATGTGTCATGGTTCCCGCCTCCAGCTGTAGGAACTCCCTCTCAACCTTGTCGAGCTCTCGGTGAGGACAAAACTCCTCGATCACCAGTTTCTTCAACTCATTCCACCTCATCCTGCCAATCGCTCTACTACCCTCGGCCTGGACAATATTGTCCCACCAAGATAGGGCTGAGTCCACAAATGAATGAGTGTCAAACTTCCCTTCTGATCTTCCCGGCACTCGCTGATATCTAGAACAGCTTTCATCTCTCTCACCCACCGGTAAGCAGCAGCCGCAGTGCCATTTTTGTCAAAAGTTGGGGGCTTGCATCTTTGAAATTCCCCATAGTTACAGCCTCGTGCTATCTCCTGCACGGGCTCTTCTCCTTCTTCTTCACTAGAGACAACCGTCTCAGTCTCCGGTTGCTCCCTTACTTTCGAGGACCTATTCCTCTCTTTCCTTTCTTCTTCTCGCACAGCTTTGATCACTTCAGTCACCACAGACAGTAAGATCATCTGCATGACCTGGTGAACCTTTTCCACCACCGCCTCCTTCACTGAGGCCCTTAAGTTAGTACTTTCATCACCAACCTCCGGATGAAGGGTCTCGGGCTCTTCGTGAGCCACCTCTTCAGCTCTAGGCCTTCCTCTCGTTACCCGTGGTCCAGCACCACGTCCACCACGACCTCCACCTCGAGAAGCCTTCTAAGATCTACCACCGGCCATCCTCAGACCCACTATAAGATTCAAACACAAACACGGTCATTCAAGGTAACAACTCAGTTTATGTCAAGTATAGTAAGTCCCTAATTACAGTGGCCAGTTATGATTAGCCATTTACTTTACTCCTCATACCCTAAGCATTTCCTATCCTGACTACATCAGTATCTAAATCTACTAAGAAGCACATAAATCACATAACATGCGCACGTAATACTGGTTAACATTAAGAAAGTACCTGATGGGACGCAGCTACTCGGACTGGCATCCCTTCCCTTTATCCCATTCTCAGTTTAAGTTTAGGTTTTTTGAAAATATTTACCCGTTTCACTTAAACTTTGGCTCTGATACCAACTTGTAAGGCCCCGCTCCCGGAACGCTTTCAGCTGGACAATCATCGCACATAAAACATATAATTTACATTTACCATTTCCAAAACGTTGCAGCGGAATTCTTTTAAACAAACCATTTCATTATAATTGCTTTTGCAAAATAATACATTGTAGTTAACTGTTACAAAATATCATAATTTGCACTACATCACAAAAACATTATAATTCTAAACAACGGATGCCATCCAAAAATGCTAAGTAGCTGCCCCGTGCCATCCTCAGCAACAATTACCTGCCAACTGGAAACACATAAAAGTCAGCGTTGCTGAGTGAGTTCTAGTTTTATCAATAAAATACTTTTCTTTCGTTTAAAACCGTACTTTACTTTCGTGAGCGATCATACATCGTACGTACAAATATATAATCTCATTATTATCTTTCATCATCGTCAACTTACATTCATTCATTCTCTTTCTTATCGTACATTTCATTCGATCATTATTACTTTCACTTCTCTATGCTCCAAACTAATGCCTCGAGCTATACCCCAAACATCATGCACAAGGCGGGTACAGGACCGAAGACTATAAATAAACTTCAAACATCATGCCCGAGGCGGGCCTCGCACCGGGGTATCATCATTTGGACCATGCCATGTGCTATACCCCAAACATCATGCACAAGGCGGGTACTGGACAGAAGACTATAAATAGACTTCAAACATCATGCCCGAGGCGGGCCCAGCACCGGGGTAAGCGACAATGGTCCCGTACATATGGTCAGTCACAAAGACTATACCCCAGTGTGCATCCTTCTGGGGTAGCTAACCCGCACACTGTTAAGCTAACACCCTTCATTGGGTGTGAACCTCCTTACAGTGCTTGCAAGACTTTTCTTACTTCCGATCGTTCGTTAATGCATGCATTCATTCTTACTTCTCATTAGTTATCTTCCACTTTCGTTAAGTAATACTTTACATAAGCATATACATACGTCACACCACGTAAGGTCAAGTCATAAACATAACATGGAACAACATCATCACAACAGCACACAAAGCATGCAAAACGTAAACAAGCACAGTCCCCCGTAAAACCACCTTTCTCATCACTTAAGCTCTACATCCCAAAATCTCAAAAAATTCTCCCCTTAAAGAAATGCGGATGAGCAAACAAATGCGGATGAACAGACAAATGCGGATGAGTAAACCAATGCGGATGAGTAAACCAATGCGGATGAGTAAACCAATACGGATGAACACCTCAGAAAATATTCCAAGTGTCCCAAAGAAATGCGCATGAACCAAATGCGGAAGACTGAAGCAAATGCGCAAGGACAAACAAATGCGGATGAACATACAACAAATGCGGATAAACACTTAACTAATGCGGATGAACAACACTTATGCAAATATTCAAACTTAATGCGGATGATCAATAACCTGAAACCGCATCTTATACTAAAATGAGTTCCCAATCCTCATTCTTATACATTCATCGCACCGATCTAGCATGCTAATCTCTTAGAACAAGCATACAACTACGTAAACCGAGCAAAAATGCAGGCCCTAACACACCCAATAAAAGAACAGGGTCAAACTTACGGTACAAAATACTGGACATATTAAAAAGTTAGTTACATGTATTTCCAGCCCCAAAACAGGTTTAAAACATAGAAACCGGGGATCTAGAACTCACCTTAGCTGCCTTCGAGTATGACTTCCTTCAAAACCGTTTGCAAATGAGTTCAAACACTTAGAAACCCACCAAAAACACACACCCAAACACAACAAAACACATATAAGCATACAACCGAGGCATAGGCCAGCCAAGAACAACTTAAAACGATGAATTCTTACCTTGAATTCGGTTTCCTTGTTCTTCTTTCTTCAAACCCGAAACTCTTCTCTGCTTTCTCTCTCTAAATCCGGTTGAAAAGGAAAATATGCAGAAAGGTGTGGGCGGCCATCACCTTTCTACACCCACTTTTATTCTTTTTGTCCTTTTTGACACATTTAGCCCCCCAACTTGGGTTAAATTGTGTTTCTTCCTTTTTATCTGCTTTTATTCTTCCTTTCTCGTCTTTATAAATTTTCCGGGTGTTACAGATATTTTATGTATTGTGAACAAATCAGTTAGAACAGAAATATAACTCATCCTTACACTTTGTATCCTAAGCTTTGCTATCAATGAAATCTATGAATTTTTGAAGTATTGCTTGTGTTTGATTACTTAGTGTTTGAATTGATCATTGCATTACGATTTCATCAAAAGATCCATTTGAACCTATCAAATGGTATCAGAGCTTTCCGGTTCAGTGATCAGAGCTTATCGGCATTTTTTAGCTCCTTAAATCAGTTGAAATTTGTGTTGAATGCAATTTGATCGATTAATTGTAGTTTTCAGTTGTGTTTCATCCATAGAAACATGATTTGAATCATAATTTGGTGTTTAATTCGTTCAGATCTGAGTATCGATCAGATTTGTGTTCGAACTGTGTTCTTCATTCTCAAACATTAATTCAATCAGAAAACAAATTTGTTGTTGTTGTTTGATCAAAATGATGATTGAAGATTGTTAATCGATCTATATACTACCTAATTGGAAGTTTTTAGATCAATTGAACAAGTTTTTGAAGAATTTCATAAGATCTGAGTTTGTTGAAGATGATAAATTAGGCGCTTGAGTTGTTAAAAACTGCTGAAATTTGCTAAGTGTTCAGACGTTTCTTGTTTTTGGCTTTTCAGAAGTTTTAGGCGCATCAATATTCAGACTTATCAGTAAACACTTAGAAATTTTTCAAAAACTAAAATCCAAAAATATTTTCATTTTATAGTTTCTTTTTAAAATTTTAAAAACAATAAAAACAAGTCATTTTCATTAATTCAAAAATACAAAATGGTTAAGTCTGAAGATTCTGAGAACAGGGTCCCCAAGCTCAAAAATAGAGCTGATTTCAAAAAATGATCTCTAAGATTGAAGCATCATCTAAACTCCATTGACACTGATTTGTGAAAGTCAATAGAGAAAGGACCACATATCCCAATTACATCCGATGGTCCTGACAGAGGATTTGTTTATACAAAAGACTCTCCAGAACCTTATCCAGAGGATGGTCTGCAAGGTGATGACTTAAGAAAGGTTAAAAATGACATCAAAGCCTACTCATTGATGTGCAAGGGGTTACCATTGGAAGTCTTAACTAGACATGAAGGTTATCAAACTGGTTACACCATGTTCAAAGCTTTAAAGATTATTTGTGAAGGTGGTAAAGAGATACAAGATCTCAAAAAGCAGAAACTCAAGAGACAATTGGAGTTATTTGAGCATCTTTCTAGTGAAACAATCAATCAAATGATGAACAGATTTGTGCAATTAACTACTAAAATGTCAACTGTTGGTATCAAAAATGATCTGAAAGATCTAAATTACAGACTTCTCAATGCTCTTGCCTCTTCATGGAAACAGACAGTTACTCTGTTGAAGCATACTGAAAAGTTTTCGATGGATCTGGATCTTTTGATTTCCAAGATTGAATCAGCTAAAATTGATGAGAGCTCCAGAAACAATGATAGAACTGCATCAATGTCTCAGTATAAGTACGTTGCATCTCCAGCTAACACAATGGAGAATGCTTTTCTGGCAAAAGATGATAATTCTCCAGAAGATGAGGGTGATTTGTTCGTGGGAGCTGGTTTCTTCACAGATTCTTCTTACTCAAGTGCTCCTGTTTATACAACTCAACCTCAACCTCAGTCTCCTCCTAAAACTCAAACTCCTAAACCTCAAACTGAGACTTCATCTTCTAAATCTGTTAAAACCAGCAAAGTTAAAGATGTTATTAATATCCTATTACAGGATGATGAGTCAAAATCTGATTTTATTGCTTTCATGGCAAGTTTTCATACTTATCAAGGTAGTCATCTAACCCAGTTAGATCTTGTTTTGCGGGATTTGTTTGAGATGGATCCTGATGACATGGAAGCGATGGATTTGAATTGGCAGATGGTAATGATTGCTTACAGAACACAGAAACACTCATATGTTAACAGGAATTACAAGCCAAGTGCAAACAAAACTGTTGGATTTGACAAATCAAAATCAAGGTGTTTCAACTACAACAGTTATGGTCATTTCTTAAGGGAATGTAAAGCTCCTAGAAATCAAGGTGGAAATGGTCAAGCAGGTTCTAGCAGTCAAAGATACCAACAGCAGTCTCAGAAGACTTTTCAAAAGCCTTATCAAAGTCTTCCAATGCCAGAACTTAATAATGAATCAAAATCATCCGAAGAGCCAATGAAAGCTCTTGTTGTTAGCATCAAAGATGGCTATGACTGGAGTGCTTATGCTGAACAATTTAAAGCTGATCTAACATCTAGTTTAGCTCTTGTTGCTGAAGTCCAAAATGAAGACTGGTCTGAAGAAAATGATCCTAAGGCAGTTGGTGACTCAGAAAATGATGATGAAGATTATGATTGGAGTGACAAATCTGACCCAAAAGAGGATTCAAAAGAAATTGCACTTATGGCTTAGTCTGAACAACCAAAGGTTGAACATTCATCATCTGACTCTAAGACTTCTTCTTCAAGCTATCCTGAAATTCCTCTCGAAGACAAAGAAAAAATGTGCACAAAAGCATATTTTGATCAAGTTGAGCATTACAGAACATATTCATTTAAAATATGCGACAAACTTAAACAAAAAGAAGTGATGCACAACAAACTACAAAATAATCACAAAGTCTCTGATGAAAAGATCTTATCTCTACAAACCTCATGGAATAAAACTCTAGAAGAACTTGAACTTGTTAAAAAACAATTTGAGGAGATGACAAAAAATTTAGAAGAAGAAAAAATAGCTCATGCTGCAACACAGATGGATCTAGCTAAAGTTAAAAATTCTAAAACAACTATAGAACAGTTGGTAAGTGAAAGGAAAGATAAAAACAAAACAGGTCTAGGTTTCACACATGAACCCATGCCTGAATCTATCACAAACACTTTACCAGAAAACTTTAACACACATGATCACTCACCTGAAAACAAAGTTAAGCTAAAAGACTTTCAAAATAAGAAAAAGAATTCTGAAAGTGATGAAGAGAAAACTAATGTTGAGATATTTGAGGAACAAGATTCTGAAAAGATTAAAAATGGTCATCCAGTGAAAGTTAAATCTTACGAATCACGACCAAAGAATAAGAAAATGTTTGTTCCCAAAGAGTATGTTATTGAAGAAGTCATTGTAAAGAATGACAAACAAAACTTAAAGTATAAAGAGAAAGCAAAACAAGATGAAGTAACATCTCAAGATTCATTTTCTTACGGGTTAAACAATCCAGACCTCATCAAATGGCAGAAAGAACAAAAAGATAAAGAAAATGAAAAAGAGTCTTCTCCTGAAGATGTTCACTCACAAAGTAAGCAGAGATCATCAAGATCAAGAAATCAAAGAAGGAGAAGAAAAAATGCTAAATCTAAATCCTCTCAGAATAAAAATCAAAACAATCAAACTCAAAGAAATCAATCTATTCTGCGGGTACTTTTGATATGAACATAATTCCATAAATCAAATCAAACTCAAAGAACAAATATAACTCTGATCTGAAAACAGGTTCAAGTCCAAAGTCTTCCACTGTTAACAAAAGATTTGTATCTAAGGAGTCAAGGAATAATGTTAATGAACAAAAGTCAAAACCAAAATTCAAAAGAATAAACTCTCAAATCAAAAACAACAGACTAACTTTGTAACTCCTAAATCAAAAAAGGATCAAATATGGCTTTCACATCTAAGGTTAATCAACAATTGTTTAAATTTCAACAAAGGTACTGTAAAATATGTGATATGTACAATCATAAGACTGATGAATGTTTCTTTAACAGGTACTGTCACATTTGTGACATGAAAAATCATTCAACAGCTAATTGTTATTTCAACAAGTATTGTATCATTTGTGATGAAAGAAATCACAAAATTGAGAATTGCTACTTCCAAAGGAACTCGCCAAGGAATAGATATGTCAATCCATAATTTCAAAGAAATCAAAATGTTGGTTTTCAAAGATTGATAAAACAACCTTCCTTAGGCTTGAGATCTTTTTAAAGGATTGATTCTGATTATGGTGATTCTTATGCTGTGAAAACTAAGAATTATAATCAAGGAAAATTCATTCCACGATCTGTGAGAATGAACAATGCAAAGTTTGGTAATCAAAATTTTCTAAAAGTGTTTTTTCTGATGGTTTGAATTATCTTGATGATGATATTGAAAAACGTTATCATGCTTTACGGATTAAGCAAATCAAAGATAATCAAAAATTTGTCAGAAAAGGAATTGATAAATCTAAACAGCAATAGAAGCCTGATTTGAATAAACTTCATTTTAAACAGTTTACCATTATTGATAAATTTGGCAAGGCTAAGACCATATCGGCTTGGGTTGATAACTCAACTTAAATCTCTTTGAAATACTGGTACGCCCAAGAAGACCTATTAACACATGGTATGTTGATAGTGGGTGTAGCCGGCATATGACAGGCAACCATGCCTTGCTTCAAGATTTTAAGTTAAAAGATGGAACTCATGTTGCATTCGGAGGTGATGCAGGTAGTAAAATAACAGGCGAAGGAACAGTATCCAATGGGATTATTAGCTTTGATAAAGTCAACTATTGTTCACAGTTGAACTTTAATCTTTTAAGTGTTTTCCAAATTTGCGACAAATCTTACTCTGTTCTGTTTGATGATTCTTTTTGTTATATTTTGAAGCCAGGTTTTTAGATAAGCAAAGAATGGGTAGTTGTTAAAGTTGTTAACGATCGAGATGTATATAAGTTAGATATGTCTCAAGTAGATCCGTCTACAGAAACAACATGCCTAATTGGTCAAGCATCAAATGTCGAAAGCCAGTTATGGCATAGACGTCTCGGGCATTCCAATTTCAAAAACATGAACAAGCTTGTAGCAGGAAATCATGTAGTAGGTCTTCCAATAAAGAAGTTTGTTACAACAGATCACTGCACAACATGTTTAAAAGGAAAGCAACACAAAGCGCCTTATAAGCCCAAGCTGATAAACTCAAATTCCAAGCCTCTCCAGATGTTGCACATGGATTTATTCGGACCAAAAAATGCGCAGAGTATTGGAAAGAAACCTTATTATTTAGTTATCATTGATGACTTTACAAGTTTTTCTTGGGTTTTCTTTTTGCATGCTAAATCTGAAACTGCTGAATTATTAAAAGAATTCATCATTAAAGTAGAAAATCAATTAGATCAAAAGGTGAAAATTATTAAAAGTGATAATGGAACTAAATTTAAAAATGCTAGTGTTGACAGGTTTTGTACAGAAAAAGAAATTGCTCGTCAGTTCAGTGCTCCTAGAACTCCACAACAAAATAAAGTTGCTGAAAGGAAAAACAGAACTTTGATTGAGGCTGCACGTTCTATGTTAGCAGATGCAAAGATTCTAATTACTTTCTGGGATGAAGCCATATCCATTGCATGTTTTGGGCAGAATCATACATTACTTGTGAAAGACAAACAGAAAACTCCTTATGAGTTGATGTTTGGCAGGAAACCTAATATAGATTTTCTTAAATCTTTTGGTTGTCCGGTTCTGATTTTAAATTCAAGTGACCAGCTAAGAAAATTTGATGCTAAATTTAATGATGGATTTTTTGTTGGATATCCGTCGGTTTCAAAAGACTTTATAGTTTATAACTCTGGGACGAATGTTATACTTGAAACTTTTAACGTTAAATTTCTTGAAAACTCTTTTCCATCAGTTGCAAATGGTTCAGCTTGGTTGTTTGATTTAGATTCTTTATCAAACTCTTTTAATTCTAACTTGTTTGAATCTCCAGGTGAGAAAAAGAAACAAGAAGGAGAACTCGGATCTTTCAGTGATGATTCTGATTCTGATAATATGGATGATTCTAGCCCAGATTACCCATCTTTCTTATTTGTTAAAGATCCTGTATTTCGTTCTGAATCTCATGACCAATCTCTCTCTCAACAAGCACAAGAACATCCCGTGTCTGAAAATCCCAATGTTTTACAACCTATTCCTAGTGATGGTACTGAAATTTTACAACCTAAGTCTGAAACTTCATCTATTTCTGATGATGTAGTTGTTACTGATAATCTTGATTATTTTATCAACTCACCGACTCAAGTTCCTAATTTCAATCCACATACTTCAAACTTATTGCATCAGCTTTTCGACTTGAACCAATCTAATCTGGATGTTAATGTTCAAGGAAATAAGATTACTACGTCTCGTATTCACAAGAACCATCCTACATCTCAGATTATCGGTCCATTGAATAAGAGAACGACGAGAAGTCAATAAGAACAAGCAAACCACTGCTTATACTCGTGTTTTCTATCTCAAATTGTTCCTAAAAACGTCACCGAAGCATTAAAGGACAATAGTTGGATTGAGGCAATGCAAGAAGAGTTATTGCAATTCCGCAAACATGAAGTGTAGAAGCTTGTGGATTTACCTGAAGGCAAAAATGCCATAGGCACAAAATGGTTGTTCAAAAACAAGTCTGACGATCGGGGAATTATTGTTCGCAACAAAGCAAGACTCGTTGCACAAGGTTACACCCAAGAAGAAGGAATAGATTATGATGAAGTATTTGCACTAGTTGCAAGACTTGAATCAATTCGTGTCTTCCTGGCTTATGCATCATTCATGAAATTCAAGGTGTATCAGATAGACATTAAAGATGCTTTCATGTATGGACCAATCACTGATGATGTGTATGGCAAGCAACCTCCAGGTTTTGAAGATTCAAAATATCCTCATCGTGTGTACAAGCTTAGTAAAGCATTGTGTGGTCTTCATTAAGCTCCAAGAATTTGGTATGAAACGTTATCACAACATTTGATCCAGCATGGATACACACGAGGGAAAATTGATCTTACTTTGTTTATAAAGAAGGATGCTGATGATCTCTTATGTGTTCAAGTGTATGTTGATGATATCATATTCGGTTCTACAAGTCCAACATTGTGTAATGAATTTGAAGAAATCATGAAGTCTCGTTTCCAAATGAGTTCTATGGGAGACGTTAACTTTTTCCTTGGACTTCAAGTGAAAGAGTCTGCAGATGGAATTTTTATTAATCAGGAGAAATTCATTGACAAACTCTTGAAAAAATTTAAACTGCAAGATTGTCAATCAATCAGAGCTCCAGCTGACGTCAATACCAAGATTGAACCTGATCCAAAAGGAAAATCAGTTGACCAAACTCTATACAGATCTATGATTGGATCATTGATGTATCTTACTGTATCTAGACCTATTATAATGTATGTTGTTTGTGTCTATGCCAGGTATCAATCTGACCCGAAGGAATCTCACCTAATCGCTGTTAAACGAATATTCAGGTATCTCAAAGGAAAACCGGCTTTAGGGTTATGGTATCCTTATGAAGGAAACTTCGAGTTACATGGATATACAGATAGTGATTATGGAGGATGTTGCCAAGATCGTAAATCTACGACGGGTGGTTGTCAGTTTTTAGGTCCCAGATTAGTCTCGTGGCAATTTAAGAAACAAACAAATGTCTCCGTTTCAACTGCAGAAGCTGAGTACATAGCTGCTTCAGCAGGATGTTCTCAAATCCTTTGGTTACAAAACCAACTGCTGGATTACGGGTTCAATTTAATTAAAACTCCTATTTACATTGATAACATTGCTGCTATGTTTATTACAGCTAATCCTGTCTAGCACTAAAAAACAAAGCATATCGAAATTTGATATCATTTTCTCAGAGATAACTCTGAAAAAGGTTTAATCATTTTTATTCAAATTACAACTAAAAAACAGTTGGCTGACCTATTTACAAAAGCCTTTTTACCAGGTCATTTTAATTATTTGGTTGAGTCAATTGGACTTATTAACCATGTTTAAATCTGGTTTTGATTGAGTTTATTTGAGTTGTATGAATCATAAAAATGAAAAGAATCCTCCCTTAGCTGAATAAGAAGATTTATAGAGAAAACTGTCATAGTTAACTGCCTGATTGTATATAATGTGTGTGCATGTTCAATAGAAAATCAAAAGCAAATACAAAAATAGAAAATTACAAAATCAAAAGAGAAAAGTATAATACAAAAATCCACAAAATAGAGTTTATTTGTTAGTTAAGTATTTAGGACTGAATCTGCCTTTGCAATTTGTGAGAAATGATAGATACATTAGTTCTGATCAGTTGCATACTTTGCTCGCTTCTAAAGTCTGACGTGATCAGAAATGATGTGCAGGTAAGTTTATGCAATTATACTGAAAATGTAAATTCTTATGATTAAACTAAATCAATCATGCATTTGTGTCTGTCCATTTTAGTACCCATAAGTAGTGTTGACTTCTCAAATTGATTGCTTGTAAAGTCATAAACTTACACCTGATGGCGATATGAATAACCATGAGCCTCTAATTATTTAAAGCATCTATTTACTTCTCTGTTATGAGTCATCATATACCTGAAGTGATGAGATATCCTTTGTTGTAAGTCATTATAGACCTAGATATTCTTATTTGATGCAAAAGATGCCAATATGCACAACCTAAACATGAGATCTGGTTATAAGTATATGTCAGGTTAACAAGTTGAGAAAAGTGATTTCTTGCATATCTTGATGAGAGTTGAGCTCTCTAAGTCTAAGTGTGACTTACATAATGTTATATCTAATCGTACCTTAATCAATCCAAGAATTGAAAAAGTAAGTGTGCTGATTATCTTGCCAAAAGCACTCATTTTCTGTCCTTAGATCTCATGTCTCTTCTGCTGCAGGAATGCTGACCTGGAACACACTTGATCAGGATTTAATCACTGTCTATGACTTTCCACCATTTTATTGTATTTTAATGTGCTGATCTTAACTGATATGATTTCACTGTAGGTATGTGATTCAAATGTGTATAGTAGAATTTTATTCTGCTTTAATTTTGATTTTTGCATGATTATTTGTGTGCAGGCATTTTAGTTTTGATTAGTTTGCTCTACTTGTAAAATAAAAGAAACTTATAAGTTCTGTGAACTTAAAAGTTTAGGGGGAGTAAAAATGTAAAAGAGAAAATCTATTGAAAATTTCAAAATATGAAAAAGAAATAAAAAATAAAGTGCTTTGGATGAAAAGGATGAAGCTATAATTCAAGCATGTGTGTGTTTGATATGATGTAAAACTGAACCTAAAAGGAATTCAAAATAAGTGGAAAAACTTCTTTGCAAACAAAACAAGACTATTTGTGTTCTAAAAGTTTCAAAATAGAGTCTAAAATGACAGAAAATAGTTGGAAAATAAAAATGATTCAAAGTTATATTTTTTTAAAATGTGCTTGGTTGGTGTATGAATTGAAAATTCATGTTTAAAAAGGAAAAATATGAGTTTCAAATGATTAATGGTGATCTTAAACAAAAACAATTTGATATTGTTTATATTTTGAGGATAATTAATGCATATTTTGGGTGATAGTCAAAATTTGACTAAGTGTTGAGATTATGTGCATGAACAGTGCTAGTGTGCATAAACAGTGTTCAGATGAATGTTGTGAAAATTTCAAAGTGTTAGACTTATAGAAGGTTTCTCATGCGCCTGAATAGTGCTCAGAAGTCTAAATCAGGAGTATGATGATTTTCAAGAATTTGTACAAGTGTTGGGCGTTTTGTTCAAGTTCAGGCGTTTTGTTCAAGTTCATGCGCCTAAACAGTTGTCATGTTGCTGAAAATTGGTTAAGTGTTGGGCGTATCATCTTATGCTCATGCGTCTGAACAGTTCCAGACTTTTCATGTGGTTAGACGTTTGAATGTGATGTTTTCTCTAAGTGTTGGGCGTTTCAACAAGTCACATGCGCCTAAATAGTGTTCAAGCTTACAAGCTGCTCAGACTTATGATGATGTTGAAAATATTCCAAGTGTAGGTGTTTGTCTAAGTCATGCGCCTGAACAGTGCCCAAGCGCCTGGATAGTGCTCATACTTCTGAAGATTTAGTGTGAAACTTAGCCTTATGTGCTTTCACAGTGCTCATGCGCCTAAGAATTTTTACACTTATATATATTCAACACTTGTAGTTTCATTCACTTATTCACACACTCAAACATTTTAATTCACTGAGTCTCTCACCCGATACATTCATTCACTCAACATTCGATTGTTACCCGTTAATCCTTATGATATATAGGTATAATCAAGAAAGCTTTGAGAGAATTGGAGCTCTACAAAGAAAAGTCGGTGTTCAAGATTAAAGATGAACTAGAAGAATTCAATGTGGACTGAAGACAATGCCAATCTTAGGGGGAGTATTGTTAGAGCCCTTAGAAGATTAACATTTGTCTTTTTCGTTTTGTCATAGTATAGGGACTTATTTTGTAAATATATGTTCCTTGTTTTTCTTTGATAGTATAAATAGGATACTTTATATATTGTATAGAAAGACATAGACACAGAGTGAACGAATTAGTTAGAACAGAATTGTAACTCATCCTTACACTTTGTATCCTAAGCTTTGCTACCAATGAAATCTATGAATTTTTGAAGTAATTGCTTGTGTTTGATTACTTAGTGTTTGAATTGATCATTGCATTACGATTTCATCACAGATCAATCTATCTGAACCTATCATGCTTGCTTCAAACTTGTTGGTGGAATATATTTTTAATAATAGCATGTTTATATGATATTTTAGCCTACTTTGTATATTTTTCTAGATAACATAACCGGATTGTTGATAATTTAAGCGATAATTATATTTATTATATTAAAAAACATTTGCTTAGAAACGTTTCCTAAGACAATATAAAGTCCAAGTTTCAAAATTTGAGATCCCGTGGAGAGCACCAATAGAGATATTGTATTTTTATAATGTATTTCTAGTGACAATTACGTATTATTTTCATTATGTATTTAAAACTTAATTTGGTTATTTATTATTATATGACCCGGAACTACCCAAACCAAAAACATCTTAATATATAACGTTTAAGAATTGACCCTATAAAACTTCCAACCCCATGAAAATTAAAACCGTGTCAGTCACTGATAACCGATCAGAAACCCGTGGTTTGAATAAGTTTAATCAGATTATGAATTTGGGTTCAAACACCTCTATGTAGCAGTATAGCACCCTCAGAACAACCCAAAACATATACAATCTTTTGCTATTCGTTACTTCATTCACTTGGCCCAATGTGAACATCATAAGTTACTTCATCACTCCATAAGCAATAACACCTTGGCCCACTAAGAAATGGTATCTGAAACCGGTTAATATTCAACATATATGTGTAAATCTAATACCTTCTTTAGAAGTAAACGAACCCTTATTGTACCAAGTTGATGATTTAGGCAAGTCTTACGATAGGTTTTTAGTTTTATCTATTTTTCGAATGACTAATTGGATTATTGGCGGCCCACTAGCTTACCTGATCATCTTTATTACTCGAGTATGAAACATTAGGGCACAAGGCTAGCACATCCTCGAAGGAAAGCTTGTACACCAGTCCGTCCCAATCAGTCCCGAACCTAAGATCACTCTTAAAGAAAAACCTATCATAGGTCAGAAAACCTCCTGGCTCAACTTGTAACTTGTTTTATTGTCACAAGTGAGATTTGAAACCACACCTTCTTCTATTTATATGACGTCTTAAGTTATTTTATTTTAACCATTTATGATAAGGATCATTGGTGGTTGTTAACTTTACTTGATGCGACATCACCTCCATCAATGAAAACAATATATTACTATTATAATAAACAAACATTTTTTATGACACGTGACCTTTTTTAAAAGCATCTTCAGTCACATGACATATTTTGAAAATAGTCTCCCATTGTTTCCTAAAACACCTACATATTTATTTAAATAAAAAATAAAAATGTGTTTTTTTTTTCTTCATGTCATAACTAATAATTGATTTGATTAAGATACTTTCACTTTCAAAATAAAACTGGAACTCAATTTTAAAAACTCAAAGAAATTTCTTTCATGTTAATTACTAATCATAAGATCCCGTCAATATTTTTGGTTTTCATTTATATGCATATTTTTTAATTTCAAAACTATTACATTTGATTTTATTTTAACTTTACACTCATTTATTTTTTTTAAACAACTAACCATTGAAGAACCTTGATGTTAAAATTTAAGACTTTACCATTAAGATTCATATAATACGAGTATGAATGTAACAAAGTAACCAAAACTCCAATGAAATCTTTTATCATAATGATAGTTGTTAATGAGCTATTTATAATTTATTTCCATCTAATACATTTTTTACCAATTATTATGGTTTTTTATTAATTATTATTCATTACTTATAAATATCTTTATAGGCACCCGTTTGCATACAACTTGTTTAAGTAAATGTTTTTTTGAAAAATTTACTTGTTTGAGTAAATGATTTTTTGATAAAGGGTGAGGTTATTTTATAAAGTGTATTTTTGCTACAAAGTATAAGAAGACACAATGAGGTTAATAAAGTCACAAAAAAAAATATATCTCACAATCTAAATCGAATTTCAGAAAAATACTTTGGAGTCTCTGTTACTCTCGTCGTCCTCTTTCAGAAAAAAATTAAAAAATAAAAAAAAAATTATTGTGTCTTTTATGATACAATGATATCATTGTCTCTTTCATAATGACATAATGACGTCATTGTGTCTTTCATAATGACACAATTACGCCATTGTGTCTTTCATAAATGACACAATAAAAAAACGTTAATTTTTTTTTTATTTTTTTATTTTTCGTTTATTTTTTTTCTTAGTGAGAACGGCTAGGGAAACAAAAGCTCGAAATTACTTTTTTGAAATTCGATTTAGATTGTGAGATATAAATTTTTTGTGACTCATTGTGTCTTTGTTAGGGATAGATCTCTTGTATAGGTTTAGATGATAAAAATCACTCTTGTAATTATTATTGTAATTATTGTTCTTGATGATATTAAATGAATATATTTGATTATAATTGTGTTTATGAATTAAATAATATTTAATTTGCACTTCATAATATATTCATCGATGATATAATATATTTCAGAATGTATGTGTGAATGTGAAGGAAACATTAAACTGTGTAAATTTGGAAAATTGACCAAGTGTTGGAACAACTGCGGATGAATAAAGTGTTCTTCCGTAAGATGTTCTGAGGAATATAACTGAAGTGTACATCCGTAGATCGCCTGCGGAAGAACAACTTCAGCTGAACAAGAAAAGAACAAGCTACTGGAGGGATTGCTGCGGAAGACAAGAACTCTTGCGGAAGCACAAGAACAAGTACAGTACAACAGTTGCTGCGGAAGACTGGTTACCTGCGGAAGAGTAAATTCCTACGGAAGACCAATTAACTCAGAAGTCAACATCAAGTCAACAAATCAACGTGGCAGAACAACAACAACATTAATAACGATGAAAGACATATTATTC
The DNA here is from genome assembly GCA_025506505.1 of Flaveria sonorensis. NCBI lineage: Eukaryota > Viridiplantae > Streptophyta > Magnoliopsida > Asterales > Asteraceae > Flaveria > Flaveria sonorensis. Next base: position 18,158,792 of record CM046425.1, on the reverse strand, counting down.
AAGCGAATATTCCACGTCACATCAACAAACTTCATTCATATTAGATTCATTGTAAATCTCAAATTCCTAAGCCGATAAACATGACGAGGATTTGGATAAGTTTAATTAGCTTAATTATAGCAACAAAATAGCTAGCAATAGAACAGAATAAGATCTATATATATATATATATATATATACGAGATCAACAACAGTTGATAATCATTAGAATCATCAGTAATCATTTTCTGGATCTGCAACATCAATAGCAACAAGAAAGCATTACGATCAACATTATTGAGTTCTCTCGGTTTGATTATTCTTATTTTATTTGTTTAATTGGTTAATTTTAGTATTATTAATAGATTAAACACCAAGTATTGATAATTCCGCGATCAATACTTGTTCAAATCAATTCTGATAATTTCTGAACGATCCCTGGATTCATAGGTAGTATCAGAGCTTGGTGCTCATTGATCCAGATCAATTGATCTATCAGCTTTGATTTGTTTAATTGATTTCTGATAAAACAAAATTATTGCTTTCTAAATAAAATTAATTATCATGAGTAATTCAGTTGTTGGTGCTTATCAACCTCGTAAACTAGAAAACAAATCTGATTTTAAAACCTGGAAAATCCAATTCAGGAATCATGTTAATTACACAGATTCTGACTTATGGGCTTTGATTACCGAAGGACCTTATATCCCACCTGCTGTAGGAGTGGATTATAAGGATAATAATCAACCCATCAGTTTAAAGAATCTATCACCTGATGAAGCCAAGAGAGTCAAGATTGACATCAAAGCTTATAGTATGCTTACTATGGCTTTGCCTGAAGAACTCTTGATCAGGTGTGAATCGTACAAAACAGCTAACTCGTTATGGAAAATCCTGCACACTCTGCGTGAAGGTAGTGACGAGATTAGAAGCATAAAGAAGGATACTCTCCGTGCACAATATGAAACATTCCATCATATTCCAGGTGAGTCAGTCCCTCAACAATTGCATAGATTCATGCAACTTGTTACAGAGATGAACATCCTTGAACTTAAGTACAACAATGAAGAATTGAATAAAAAGATGCTTCATTCTTTGCCTGAAAACTGGACACAGACTGTGTCCATGTTTAAAAATACTATTGATCTAAAAACAATAGGTCTAGACACTCTAGTAGCAAAACTAGAAGCATTGGAGCTGGATGAAAAGACAAGAAACAAAAGTGTGAAAGCACCTATAGCACCTTATCAATTCAAAGAACTGAAGAATACTGGCAGTGCATTCATCTGTAATGAAGATGAAGACAACTCCAGTGATGAAGGTGAAAAGGAAGGAGAAACAAGTTTCTACGCAGCAAAGTCTTCAAAATCAAAAACTCAAAGCAATCAGCACAAACAGACAAAAGGAAAGGCTGATGAATCCAAAAGCAAGAAGAATAACAATCAAACAGAACCAATTACTATGGTTCTAGAGACTGAAGAACAAAAAGCTGCCTTTGCAGCTTTTAGCTCAAGCTTTCAGGCTTATATAGGAAGCACCTTGACTCCTGCTCACTTTGTCAACAAGATCTAGAAGAACTTCATCCTGATGAAGTGGAAGAGATGGATCTGCAATGGCAAATGGCAATGATTGCCTATAGAGCCAAGATGTACACGAAAAGAAACAAAGGATTGTCTGTTGGAGGAAGAACAACAAAAATTGGTGTAGATAAGTCCAAAGTAAGATGCTTTAAGTGCAATATGTTTGGACACTTTTCAAGGGAGTGCAATAACAGCCAACAGCAGTCAACTGACTCAAGACAGCCTAGTCAAAGGAGTATCACACAACCACTATTAACCAATGCATCCCCACCAAACAATACAACAGGTATCTCTAACACTAAAGATACTGGTTTAATTATTTTATAGGATGGTACTTGTGATTGGAGCATGTATGAGAAGGAAGTACTTGCTGAAAACCATGCTTTGATGGCCAATATGGAAAACAAAGTCCCTACAATGGCCACTAAGGTATAGAGAAAGTTTGTGTTCCCCTTCTTGCATAGATGAAGTAGAAAGATATAGAACAAATGCTCAACAATTGGCTGATAAAGTAAAAGAAACCTTACTCTTAAATGAATCTCATGTTAGAGAACACAAACTTTATCAAGTCAAAATTATTTTTTTACAAAAGGATTTAGATAAACTTGTATATGAAAATTACAATCTAAAAGCACAAGTTGAGCATCTGACTACATCTTTAACTAAATCTATGTCAGAACATGCATCTACTGAGATGAAATTGCAAAAATTCCAATTGTCATGACAATAGTATGGGAAACTGTTAAACTCTCATATTGAGTCTAAGAACAAGTCAGGATTGGGATTTCATGCAGTTGCACCACCAGTTACCAACAATTATATTCCTTTACCTGAGTTAATGACCAACAGTTTATCTAATCACTTCATACCTGAGTCATCAGATGAACTTAATAATACTGAGTCATCTGAATCTAGTTCATCAAACTCCGAGCTATCAGAATTTGATTATGACAACTATGATGACTTAGATGAAGAGGCTGAGACTAATAATGCTGGGTTGGGTAAGGATAAAACTGTGTTAAAAGAATACTCAATTCCAAAGGTACTAAATGAACTTAAACTACCCTAACCACCAAAACAAAGAAATCTGCTAAAGGCAATCCACACAAGAATTGAGCAATTAAATGAAGGCATATATGCATTCAATAAATTAAATAAAGAAAAGTCAGCAAAAAGTGGATCAGGAGAAAAGAACATAACTTCCGCAGATCATCTGCGGAAGAAATCAGAACAGACCAAGAAAAAGGTCACAAAAGATACAACACAAGAACCTTTTGATATCATGTCCGGAAGAGGAAAAGACTCATCAGCAGATAAAATTGATAAGGAATTAAAGAAGCAAAAACTGATGAGCAAGAAGAAGGCAAAGAAAAGGAATGAATCTGAAAGTGAAGATGAAGTTTACTATAAATGGTGTGACATGCACAACCACAACACAGAAGAATGCTACTTCAGCAGCTATTGCTCAATATGCAACATGAACAATCACATGACTTCAGATTGTTACTTGAACAAATATTGTGGAATATGCAACAAAAACAACCATACTACAAAGGAATGCTACTTCAACAAGAAGAACAAAACAAAGATCATCAAGACAAAGAAAGTAGATACCTCTGAGTCAGACTCATAATCTTCTGAAGACGATAGAGATTCAAACCAAAAGAAACAACAAAAAAAACAGAAAGAATATAATAAAACACCCTATGAACTTCTGTTTAAAAGAAAACCTTTTATAGGATATCTTAAAGCTTTTGGGTGTCACGTATCTGTATTAAACACAAAAGAACAGTTAGGAAAATTTGCTGAAAAAGCCTATGATGGTTTCTTTATTGGTTACTCATCAACATCTAAATCATATAGAGTCTATATTCCACATGATAACATAGTGGAAGAAACTCCTAATGTATCCTTTGATGAATCCTTATTTCCACAGTCAGTAAAAGGATCATCTTGGCTGTTTGATATAGATGTATTAACTAACTCATTTAACTCTGGTTATCTTAACATGACAGGTGCTGCTGATACATGTTACCCTTATGTTCCTCCAAATATGGGTGTACCATTGACAGCTGACCCACCTAGAGTCACTCCCCTGGAGAACCAAAGTAACACTGATCCTGATGCATCAGCACAAACTAGTAAAGATGTTTCTGATGACCTGACACCATGCACATCAGCTGAAGTACCATCTACTTCCGTAGATGTTCCTACTCCTGCAGATGATGGACTGAGATCCCCTAATAATCAAACCACATCAGAAAACCACTCAACACCATTGTCACATACAGAAATATCTTGCTCTAAAACTACAGCTGATCAAGTCCCTGTAGAAGACATGTCCACTACCCCGGAAGGCATACATGTTTCTGTTGAAACTCAGACAGTTGCACCAAAAAATGAGATGAACTACTTTGTTGATTGACCCTACATCATAACTAACCTCATCTCCCACAACCAACATCACAAACCTAGATTCATCCATCCAAGTTAATGATGTACCAACATTTAGAGCATATAAGTATCACCCAATTGATAACATGATAGGTGACCTCCACAACAGAACTACAAGAAGACAAGGGGGAGCTACAAACACTTGTATATTCTCCTGCTTTCTATCACAAGTAGTTTCTCCTAACATAACAGAAGCCTTGAAAGACAACAGCTGGATTGAAGCAATGCAAGAAGAACTTCAACAATTCAGGAAACAGAAGGTGTGGAATCTAGTTGATCTCCCCGAAGGCCAATATCCCATTGGCACAAGGTGGTTATTTAAAAATAAGCTAGATGACAGGGGAATAATAATCAGAAACAAAGCAAGGCTGATTGCTCAAGGCTACACATAAGAGGAAGGCATAGACTATGATGAAGTCTTTGTACCAGTTGCAAGGATTGAGGCAATAAGAGTGTTTTTGGCATATGCATCATATAAGAAGTTCACAGTTTACCAAATGGATGTAAAATGTGCCTTCTTATTTGGTAAAATTGATGAAGAGGTCTATGTTACTCAACCACCAGGGATTTGAAGATCCTGATTACCCTCACAGGGTGTACAAGCTTGATAAAGCTTTATATGGACTTCATCAAGCACCAAGAAAATGGTATGAAACATTGTCCAAGTTTCTCCTAAGACATGGATACAAGAGAGGAACAATTGACCAGACACTTTTTCTCAAACATGAACATCAAGATCTCTTAGTTGTTCAAGTATATGTTGATGACATCATATTTGGATCAACAAACAAGAGACTCTGTGAAGAGTTTGAAGACTTAATGCAATCTGAGTTTCAGATGAGTTCAATGGGAGAATTAACTTTCTTCTTAGGATTACAAGTTCATCAGAAAACAGATGGCATCTTCATCAATCAAGAAAAGTATATCCTTCAAACACTGAAGAAATACAACCTTACAGACTGTGTGTCATGCAAAACATCAACATCTACTATAGATAAAATGGTACCAGATCCAACAGGGAAGTTTATTGATCAAAGATTATATAGATCTATGATAAGATCATTAATGTACTTAACTGCTAGTAGACCTGACATAATGTTTGTTGTGTGTGTGTGTGTGCTAGGTATCAAGCAGAACCAAAGGAGTCCTACTTGAATGCAGTAAAGAGAATATTCAGATACCTCAAAGGGAAACCATCACTTGGACTTTGGTATCCCAAAGAAGGAGACTTCAAGCTTTACTCCTATTCAGACAGTGACTACGGAGGATGCAACAACAATAAAAAATCAACAACTGGAGGATGTCAATTCATAGGACCAAGACTTGTGTCTTGGTAGTGCAAAAAGCAGACAAATGTTTCAGTATCCACAGCTGAGGCTGAATACATAGTTGCTTCAGCAGGCTGCTTCCAGGTTTCATGGTTACAAAATCAATTACTTGATTATGGTTACAATTTTCTCCAGAAACCAATATATATAGACAACTCAGTTGCTATGTTTATCACTGCTAATCCAGTCCAACATAGTAAAACTAAGCATATAGAAATTAGATACCATTTTCTAAGAGACTGCAAAGAAAAGGGACTAATTAAGTTGATCAAAGTGGACACAACAAATCAGCTTGCTGATTTATTCACTAAGGCCTTTGATTCAGTAAGATTTAAGTTTTTAATTGAATCATTAGGCATGATCAACTTAGAATAAGTTCAAAACATTAACAATAGGTATATAGGCTCATTAACTGTGACCATATGAGGATACAACATAAACCTATGTAAGGATTTTGATAACCTACGGATATGATAGTATGCTATAAACATGACATATATCCTGCCTGCACCCAATCAACTATCTACTGATCTGATGTGTTGAATATGTGAATAGGTTCATCCTGAGTGGAAAATAAGCTATGTCATGCTCAACATAAAGCCAAGATGACTTAGTATGGATAAGTCATTATGAGAAGTTAACAAGTAAGTCTCATCAGAAAGTACACAACTCATCACTTATGCACACTTACTATGTTGTAACACCTTATAACCTCTATCTTTGCGCATCATGACCCTCTGTTTTGCGTAAGCAAAGACCTGGGTCAAAGGACACCTCTGCTTACGTAAGTAAAGACCTGGTGACCTGATGCTGATCATTAAAAGTTCGCAAAAAGAAATGCTCCCAAAAGAATCCTAAAGGATCAACTACATAGTATTCAAAGAGCATTCATAAAAGAAATTAATAAGATTTCAAAGAAATCTTAAGATAGAGCTTATAATCTACGGAACATGGTATGTGTGATAAAGTAATGAATTGATCACAATCAGGGAGACAGACTTTCATACACCTTGCATGATGCATTCATCCTTGTTTATCTTTAATTCTTACCAAAACATGATAACTAGCCAGACATGCCCAACATACACTCTAGGTTGAACTTCTGTGGATCACCATATTCGCAATTTGCACTAGATCTAGTAGGCTTTTCTCTCAACCAAACTAAGAATGAATGTGTCTGATTTATAGTATGATCCTTAGTTTCTCAACCAATTGCCTGCCACAGAACACTATACTCATGTGATGTTCAGTTACAGACTCACTGATCATGCAATCTTCGTATAAATTTTTGATAAACTCATCCATAGAAGATTAATCACAAATTTATGGGGAGTAAGTATAACTAATCACTTAATTCCCTTAATCTGAGCAGTATAACTAATCAGAACCGAAGGCGTACTACGGAAGAGATGAAGCTATCTTCCGTAGATACAATGAAATCTGTTCATCCGCAGATGTTTCTGCGAAAGACAGAATGGGTCCTCTTCCGTAGATAAAGTACGAAAGACAGAATGTATTCGACCATGAATACATCCCTGGACATTATACTTTGCTTAATTATGTGATCATTAATTGCTATTAATTATTTATTAGGCATAGTTAATAACCGCGGAGGGGTAAAAAATGTAAATGGGTCCCACATGGTTAGTTAATAACCGCGGAGGGGTAAAAAATGTAAATGGGTCCCATATGGTAGACAGCCTGTCTTAAAAGGTATAAAAAGGTACTTCGACCGTTGGCCTTTCTATTCAGCTTTAAAACACAATGACCTAAAAACCTCTTCATCAAAAAACCCCCTTCTTCATCGTCTACATCGAACACTAGGCTAACAGCACTGTCATCATGGCTAATCGATTCGTAAAAGACCATAATGTCTGTGCATTTCTGAATCCAGATGTGGAGGATGAATGCAGAGACATCATAAGATACCTTAGAAGAACACGACTCTTTTACGTGCTGACTGCTGACTCGGTCATCTATCTATCCCACATGATAGATTTTTGGAATACAGCTGCAATAGTCGAAGGAGATGAAGGAACCATGATCACTACGACCATTGGGAACTTACCCCTTTGGGTAAACGAAGGAATAATCCGAAGTGCCCTAGAACTGGGAGAGGATGAACAAGGTCATCCGGATGTATTCGACCATGAATACATCCAGAAGGTATTCAATTTGATGGGCTACGATGGTGACTATCAACACAAAGAAATCAAGAAGGGTAGGCTATGCAAGCCTTACCGGTTCCTCTGCCACACTTACCTGAAGTGCATCTCCAATCGGAAGTCCGGGTTAGATAGATTCTCTCGCCACATCTCATCTGGAATCATAGGAATCTTTGAAAGGAAGAACCTATAATTATGCAAAATACATCATGAACTGCCTTTGCGATCATGTGCAAGTGCAAAAGGAGAACAAGATGTTCATGTTCCCTTGGTTGCTCTAACTGATAATTAACGAACAAATCCCCGAAGTAGAAAGAGAAGGTGATATAGGTGTACAGAGCCACTTGAGCAAATCCCTTCTCAATAAACTGAAAGGGCAGTATGAAGGAGGAGGTGTGGACATGTTTCCTTATGTACTGGATGAGAATGAGGACATTCGTCAGGAGCTGCTGTGGGTTGAGGAACCACAAACTGAAAGCTCATCAGCCCCATCTGCCACACACTCCCAACATCAAACACCACAACACACTTCACCCAAATCACCCTAACAAGAATCACAACCACCACCATCACCCATCCACTTGACATCTTCAAGTACTGAACCCATCTCTCTTGGCCAATCACCAACATCAATCAACACTGCTTCTACTGAAGTAGTTGGTCAGGATAGAGCTTAACCTTCACTCCCACACTCACCAATCTCCATAACATCAATTGATACTGGTGCCACAGAGCCCATATCTTCTCTACCACCAACTGAACCAACCATCTCACCCACTTCCACTGAACCGTTTGACAGCCCAACCCCTACAGAAGAAATCCATCTTGATGAGAAAGTCAATGAGACTGTGTATGATGAAGATACAGAAGAAATCTATAGTGGTGAGGAAGAAGAGAAAGATAAAGAGAAGTTGAACAAGAAGAAGGTGATCATATTGATGTCATTGCTTACACTGAGAAGGACCTGAATGAAGAAGAAATCAATGTAAGTAAAAGTTATTTAGTGGCACAATACAATAATCTTGTCCTGAAAGGCAAGAAAAAGTTGGAAAAGTTGAGAAGATTGAAGAAGGAGCTGACAAAGAAAGATAAACTCATAGCAGAGCAAGATAAGGCAATCATACAACTGGAGAGTAGATTGAAGAGACTGAGGGAAGATGTGTTGATTGACAATGAAGTAATTGATGCTCTGAATGACTTAGTAGATGAACAAGCACTTCAACTGAAAGAGAAGGAGATTGAGATTGAGAAGTTGAAAAAGAAGTTGACTGATGATGAACAAAATAAAGGTGAATCAGCATTGATTACCTACAGCAGAAAAAGGAAATACTTAGGGAAGGCAGCTGATGCAGCTGGAGAATCATCAAAGAAAACTAAATCAGATTCTCCAGAGCATCAAACACCATTAAAGCAACAAGTAGAAGAAAGTGACCCTGAATGGGAAGAGCTGACTAAAGAAGAATTTGATGAGGCCAACAAGAAGATCTGCTATCAACCAGAGACATCCTAGAGGAAAGACCCCAATCTGCCATGTTCATGGACCTAATTAATAATGGTTTTCCATATGACATGGTAGAAAGGATAAATATGTCTGAGCTGATGCAGACAATAAAAGAATTTGATGCAGTAAGGATGATGATCCCAATGTGCAATTATGAATCATTCTCACAATTCAAAGAAATGGAGAAAACAAGAAAAGAATTAGGTTACTGTGATACATCCAAGCTGACCAGGTACAACATGATCTGTTGGCTGCAAAGTCATAATCATAGCCAACATGAGCTTAAAGGAAGAACTGTTGGAGAATTAAGGGCGATGATGGAGCATGCAATGACATTTGAACTAAACACTGGAGTAAGATTCAGGTCCGGAGCCCCTAATCCTGCCTATAAACAAACAACATCTCCTCCCAAGCCAACTGTAATTCAAGTCAAAGACATCCACCAAGGCACATAACAGATGATAATTGAGCCTAGGGGTGTGATTCCTCATAAGATGTGGCCTTTGGGAACCGCTGTGAGGGAAATAACTGAGAAAAAAACAAGTCTAATTCAGCTATTTGAACAGATGACACTCCCAAGATCAGCTGGAGAACAAGAGATCATAGGATGGAAATATGATGGGGAATGGGATTGCACACTCATCAAGAGGGTATCTGGCATGGTGCAATACTTTCACAGAGTAGAAACTCTACTAGCCCTGCCAGATGTTGACCTTCATACTTTACAAACCATTCCCATCACCAATTATCCCATAAGTCCAAGGGGTTGAGATTTCTCCGGATGGGTAGCCAAGCTAAGCCACAGGAGTAAAGCCAGTGTACTAAAAGAGGCTTATCAAGTGGATGCTGAACACACCAGACAAATTCAAAGGAGGTCATATACCAGTTCTCATCATGTTGATGCTGAACTTAAGCAAAGAACTGGGTATGCTGACTTGACCAATGCACCACTGAAGATCATAAATAGAAATCAATTTACTTGCCCAATAACATAATAGGGGTATGTAGAGAAAACAAAAGAACTGGTGTTGAAAAAGAATGATCCACAGAGGAAAGGACAAAGTATACGATTATTTGACCCTGTGGAAATCAAACTCCTGCACCCAAGTTATACATCATACCTCCATGACAAGCACTTCCCAAGACTACAAGATCAAACTGCATAAAATGACTTATGCTTATACGTTCATCTAATTCAAGTCATGGACAAGCTGCATGCTAATGTAAGTAAACGAAGGAAGTATGAAGCAGGTCAGCTTGTTGGTACAAAGATTAAGCCAGTCACAGAACTAAGAATTTCAGAACAGGATGAATTGGAGGTGGTGTCCAATAACAGTGTTGTTGCAACACTCATGACTGAAGAGGATGTCCTGGGATTGAAATATAAAACTCTGAAGAGGTTGAGCAGAAGGAAGATCAAGATTAAATATGAAGACCAACAAGTGACTGCTGATTACTTTAAAGAGAAGATTTTGACAAGAGTGAATGAGCTTAGAGTACTAAACCAATGATTACTAGAGTCTAAACCTAAGGGGGAGTACTGTTAGGGATAGATCTCTTGTATAGATTTAGATGATAAAAATCACTCTTGTAATCATTATTGTAATTATTGTTCTTGATGATATAAAATGAATATATTTGATTATAATTGTGTTTATGAATTAAATAACATTTAATTTGTACTTCATAATATATTCATCAATGATATAATATATTTAAGAATGTATGTGTGAATGTGCAGGAAACATTAAACTGTGTTAATTTGGAAAATTGACCAAGTGTTGGAACAACTGCGGATGAATAAAGTGTTCTTCCGTAGATGTTCTGAGGAATATAACTGAAGTGTACATCCGTAGATCGCCTGCGGAAGAACAACTTCAGCTGAACAAGAAAAGAACAAGCTACTGGAAGGATTGCTGCGGAAGACAAGAACTCCTGCGAAAGCACAAGAACAAGTACAGTACAACAGTTGCTGCGGAAGACTGGTTACCTGCGAAAGAGTAAATTCCTGCGGAAGACCAATTAACTCAGAAGTCAACATCAAATCAACAAATCAATGTGACAGAACAACAACAACATTAATGACGATGAAAGACATATTATTTAAGCGAATATTCCACGTCACATCAACAAACTTCATTCATATTAAATTCGTTGTAAATCTCAAATTCCTAAGCCGATAAACATGGCTAGGATTTGGATAAGTTTAGCTTAATTATAGCAACAAAATAGCTAGCAATAGAACTGAATTAGATCTCTCTCTCTCTCTCTCTCTCTCTCTCTATATATATATATATATATATATATATATATATATATATATATATATATATATATATATATATATACACGAGATCAACAACATAGAATATAATAACAACAGTTGAGAATCATTAGAATCATCAGTAATCATTATCTGGATCAGCAACATCAATAGCAACAAGAAAGCATTACGATCAACATTATTGGGTTCTCTCGGTTTGATTATTCTTATTTTATTTGTTTGATTGGTTAATTTTAGTATTATTAATAGATTAAACATCAAGTATTGATAATTCCGCTATCAATACTTGTTCAAATCAATTCTGATAATTTCTGAATGATCCCTGGATTCACAGTCTTCTCTCACTTTGTAGCAAAAATACATTTTGTATGTGAAACTCTTTCTTTGAAAAATTCTATATTGTTTATTTTATCATTTACACATGATAGATACTAGACATATTATTGTGTACGCATGATATATAGATACTAGGCATATTGTTGTGTACGCATGATGGATACTAGATCATAAGAATGATCTGGCTGAAATATCACTAACATACATTGAGCATTTTGGATATAGGAGAGAAGGTTCGGGAACCATACACTTATGTTTGCTTGAGCTGAAACAATCTATGATAGGCGACCTTGTAATATGTTTTAATCCAGGCAATAAAATCAAATCCATGAGCCTTTTATGGGTAATTAGATAAAATTTGTTTGATATGACGAGCCAATTGTTACAAATGCTATCATAGTCACTGCTCTTTTGGGTTTTTTTTTTCTCTTTACGACGTTAGGATGAATATCATAAGGGAAGATGAGTCCCACAAAGGGTATTTGTGACACGTTAGATAACTCTTATATATTGTTTTGTTTCGGTTTAGGCAATAAAAAATATCATGTCTAAAATATTGTAACGTTTTTTATCGTAATTATTGCGGATGGAGCGACCTACACGATTAAGCGTGTGTGAGGGAGAACATTCCATGACTAGTGACCTTTTTCAAAATATCTACTCTACCAATAAAAAAACTTAAGTGTCAACTCCTTATGAGTATATTAGATGATATTAGTTGGTGTGAATGTGTGTTGAGGGTGGGTGGGTGGGGTGGGTTGGGATTTAGTAAATTATATATATATATATATATATATATATATATATATATATATATATATATATATATATATATATAATATTTTGTTTTAATTAATAATGGTAAAAAGGTCAATCTATTCTCATGTGCAAGTCACGTGACGTGATTTAATGGATAAGATTAAGACCTGTTAGAGAAAATGATGTAAACTGTTACAAACTTTAATCATAAAGGACGTTTACTGTAATTTTCTTAGTTTAAGAACGAAATCTGAAATTTGCTATAAACTAAAGGACGGAAAATGTAATTTACTAAAAAAAATTACTTCTCAAAATTTAAAAAGAATTTTCTTTAAAAATATTTCTAAAATTTAATTTAAAACTTTTATATAATAAAAAAACATTGCGTATTCTTTTGTAAACTACCTCGTAAGAATAGGAGTAAGAAAAAAAAACACTATTCTGAGAATTATTTTTTCAACTAAACTATTTGGTAAGTGTTGGGTTATACATACTATTCCATTACTTGTCATATTCTCTCCATCAAAAACCAATTTCATAAGTTGTCACATTTTACTAGAAATGTTTTTTTTTTTAATTTTAGAAAAAAAAATCCCTAGAAAAAAGTTTTTATATCATTATATGTTTTTTTATTATACAATAATAGAAAAACATATTTAAAAATAATAAAAAAATAATCATAAAAAATAAATATAAACATTTCGAAAGTAGAAAATAAACTTTAATAAAAAGTTAAAAAGTATCTTTTAAAATTAGAAATATTAATAAACGAATTAAATTCAACCAATTAAACCGATCTATTCGATTCGTTTATCCGATTTAACCTATTAAACCATTTTATTATTCGGTTAGTACGGATAATTGACCCAAATAAACAAAATTTTGTGTAATCGTTAACCGAACAAAAAACCGAATTCACGATTTTATTGGTTTTTTCGGTTACACATACGGTTCAATTTTCAGTTATTATTTGTGTTTGGCTTTTCTGAACATTCATAATTACTATAATTAATAATAAAAAAACAAAAAATATTAAAGATTAAAAGAACTAAGTTAAAAGAAAAAGTATAACAAATAAAAATAGTTTAAAGAGGGGTGTGTATGGCATCGTTCTTTTGGTAAATAAGCATACTATTTTGTGGAAAAACTCACCTATAGACTATTTGACCACAAGTCAACTGAAAGAAGTAACGTAAGTCGTTGTTTATTTCTTTCTTAAATTACGTAATAATAAAAATATAAATGATAAAAAAATATAAACAAATTCATTAGCTTTCAAGAAAAGACACCAAAGATATTATATATACGCATTATTCCCTTTGGTAGGTGGCTACAGTGCCACCGTACCAAAGGCAAAGCACAATGTATAATTTTCAGAAGCACAACACAGAAGTACAAGAGATAATGCTGAAATTACTAGCTGGTGATACAACGATTGAGATTCAGGGCGGCTTCTCCGTTTAAGAACTTCCGTCAGCAGCGCCGTAAAGGGCAACATTGATGTGAGGGGCGGCGACGGTGGGTCTGTGTTTGAATGGCGATAGGAACGGATGGTTGTACAATGAGGGTGTGTACCGTGTGTTGGTGTCGTCCGAGAGGATTTTGGGGTAAGAGAATGATTTGAGATCTAACTTTTTGAAGATAAATTTGAAACTTCAACTTACAACATCCGGCATCGTCGGTTGGGGAAGCAACACATGGTCGGGATAGACATCCAACAGTTCCAGGCGGTGGTTGTCTGCCACCCTCTTTCATTCTCTCTGCGACTAAACACACATACGGCATCCAGTGGGCAGTGGTGATTTGTACCCAAGGTGTGGCGGTCCTGGCAAGTAGTCTCCGATGAGAAGATGACAGAGAGACAAAGTATGAGAGATGAAGAAAATATAAAATGTAAAAAAATGGTGTGAGTTGTGTTTTTACTTAGGGATTTCAAACAGATATTCAATTTAGTTAATTAACAAATTGAGATCCATGACTTTTGAAACAAAGAGAGAAAGAGTTCACTGGACTTCAAAATTTTATATTGTACCGTCAAAGTAAAATATAAATTTAACTTATAAAAGGAAAATGCTTTCCAATGTTAAGGAGAAGCGTGATTACTAAAATAAAATAAAAATAGTTAGATGTTGAGAATATGAAAACACATGTGAGATATTATTAACGAAATTCTATAACATATAATTTATTTTAATAATCCTTAGATGTTTACTTAGGTATATTAAAAGATTTCTTTTGCGATTAAATTTCAAAGGTAAACTACTGATTATTTTATAAAAGTTGATACATATGTTTTTTTTACAATCATCAATCGGTATATCACGTAGTTTATTTATATATCTAACCAAACTAATTTTTTGTATGATAGTTAGTCGATATCAATAAACTTTTTTTATTTAAGACCAGTATGACATTTGATACCTAAAACATGCTGATAATTTCTTACTCTTTTATGTGAATATGGTTTTCACGACGTTTCGAAAAGATCCCGCGGCAACCCGCGGGGTCCAATCCTAGTTGAGATGAATCAAATATAACACGGAGGTATTCAATTCTTTGTGTGTGTTTATTAGTTACAAGAATTTATAGCTATATTTATACTATATAATAAAATACATTTTTAAAGACAGTGATAACTTTTGATAAAGTTTAAACTTTTGTTTTCCGAATATCTTTTCTATTAAATAAAAATGATTATAAATAAGTCAATTAAATAATTAAATATCCAATAAATCTTTATATTCTAATAAATTACTAAACATACTAATTTATAAGAAATATATTCAAATAAAAAGTCTCATTAAACTGAAAAATATATAAAGTAATCTCAATCATATAATTATTAATTATTTTAATCAATGGTTGAGATCAAATTATAATTTTTTTTTGTTAGAGGAGTATTTTGATAATAACCACTAATGTTGACTTTTTGCATTTAAACGTTCATAACTTTTATGTATGATTTTATTTTTTATAAAAATTACACTATAAAAACAAGCATTTTTTATGTTTAAAACGAGTACAATATTATTAATGTAACACATTAAAAACAATGATAAAATAACATAATGTTTTATTATGTTTTTTTATTGTTATTGTGTTATCTTGAACACTATGAGTTTTGGAAAATACATTGATGAAATAACATCATTGTCTACTTCTAATTATAAAACACAATGATATATAACAAGTTTATATAATTTATAGAAAAAATGATAAAAATAATATAAAATTGTCCAAAACGTAAAACACAATGATGAAAATGATGTAAAGTATATGATATAATGAACTGACATTTGACACAATGAATGTATAAGATACACTGAGTTGACGTATTTGACACAATGATCAAAATACCATCCTTTTTAAAATAATAGAAAGACACGTATCAATACCACAATCATTCTTAGTATTTTTAGATAAAATACATTTTTTACTATAACCCTACTCAAATTGTAATATTTCAATTATATCTCATTTTAAATTATAATTTTAAATTTTTATATTTTCTATTATTTGTTATTCATAATTTCTTAAATTTTCATTATTTGTTATTTCACTATTGGCTAATGGTATGTACATACAAATTATTAAAAAAGCCTAATGCGTTAAAATTTCTTTAGCCTTATAATTCGTAAGTTTCTAATCTAATAAATTTACCTTATTATTAAGTGTTCCTCATGCCCAACGTACAAGATGCTATTGCGATGCTATCTCTATCTCCCTTATTTTAATATGTTTTCTACCCTCATGCTGCCATGTTTGTGTATTTGGATTTTTTAGAGAGAAGGTTTTGGCTGTGGAAAGTTCCGGTGGTTTCCATCAACTGATGGTGGTTTCATGATGTCGTTGATGATGACCGACACCTCATCTGAGACTTGCTATTGGGTTCTCGTTTTCGATTTTGCATTGTTTGTACAACCTGTTGATGTATGTCAGTCGCATGCATTGTTGTTTCCTGGATGGTTCAGTTGGGTATGTGTCGTTCCCCTATGAGACGGGTTACTTGGTTTCGATGATGACGAGGACCACTTGAGGCTAGACTTGCCACTATTTTTTGTTGACCGGGCGGTGATGGAATAACCGGAGTGGTGTTGGTTTTTTAGGTGTAGCTACCGATTATGCCTAGCCGCCGCAACCGAAAATCGGTTCTGAGCCCGAACATAATGGTTGTTCGGATTCAAATTGTTTCGAGTCGGCCATCACGCTTGCAAAGCGCGCCGATAGAAGTTACAAGTTAAATAAAGTAAAGAATGAATGCACGAGTCCTAATACATTAGCAAAGATTCCAAAACTAAATTATTTGAGCTAAACAGAAGGAAAGAAACAAATAGTACTCATTTAAAAAGAAAATTCTAACAGATTGCTAACTTTAGAAATATAATTGAAAAACTAAATCAATAATATGAAGTTCATCTGGACAACCATGGTGGGCTTAAAGAGAGACTAAGAATCATAAATAAAGTAATAACAATGTTACTTGTGACAATAGGCAATTTTCTACGAAGAAAATGTGTTAAAGCCATAATTGTATGTCTTTAATATGTTTAAAAAAAGTATAATATAAAATTTAACATTTAGTTGGTTCTAATGATGCTTTTCTCCTTTTTTTCAACACTCTCTCTCTCTTTAATCATCACCCTCTTTCTTCTTAGCAAATAGAAGAGTAGAAAATGTGTTAAGAGATGGCTTAATTAGAAAATTTATTATAAAATACTTATAATTTTCAATCCTCTCTCTTGATCTCTTCTTAGCAAAAATTCAAACGAAACCTCCAACATGACTTTGATTTTTGGTTTTCAAATTTTAATATTTCCTAAGTATCTATCGCGGCTTGCCTGCGTAGCAAAAATGAAATTTTTCAAAAAACTAAAAGTCTATTCTTGTGTGCGTTTGGTGTGAGTTCTATATATAGGGCTTTTACGTATCATATTGGGGTAAAGTGTTTCTCCTATTCCTTTTGAGGCGGTATATGATATTTTCTTGCGTGATTTCCTCAAGGCCGGCTTGAGAGTATTGGGGGCTAAAGCCCTTCTCTTTTATTAGGTCCTCGGACCAGCAATATAAACAGCAATATTTATGTAAAGATTTAAGGCCTTCTTCTAATTGATTTACTTATTTCACATGACAAACAAACAAGTAACAACTATATAGCTTCAAAAATCTAATCAATATTAAACAACTATTCTAATTCAAACCAAGTTGGCAACTATTCTAATTCAAAATAACAATGAAAACAAGTTAACAAAACATCAACTATAGAGGCTAAAACACCAAGTAAGCAACTATTCTAATTTGAACTAAGTTAACATATCACTAATCAGCAATTATTCTATTTTAAACCAAGTTAGCATATCAATATTCAGCAACTATTCTAATTTAAATCAAGTTAGCGACTATTCTAATTCAAAACAAACAACAAATGATGAATCGCAATAAGTAGATGGTTAATCGAGAAGCAACATTGTAGCAGCAGATGATGAATTACAGTCTCGTAGAATTCACTCAATCGGTCGACAGTCATTCACGAAGCAGATTGATAGATGGTGAATCCTCAACTTTAGTAGATGAAAATTTGTACCAGCTAATGAATGAAGATTCGACAAGCAGATGAATGGTTGAATGATGATGAATCGAGAACTCAAAAAGCAGATCCAAATGAATGATGATGAATCAAGAAGCAAGTCTGTTCCAAAACAACGCAGGCCTTTAGGCTTTTTCTTGGGTTTCTTAGCCCACACAAGTAAAAAAGAAAGCCCAAATTTCATATATACCCATATAAGCCCACTTAAAATTTGGAGGTCCTTAAGAAAATGGGCCGCCCCTGGATTTCCTTTTGTGAGGTGGAGTTTTTGTTTCCTTTATGTGGGTTTATTAAATGTTTTCGTAATCTTTTGTGGATGAATTAGTTATGCTATAGGTCTTTCTTTGGTCAAGCAATTATGATCCATGTTGTTTTGAAAGCTTCAAAATCAAGAGCTATTGTTTTCGGAAGAAGGCATATCAAACTAATTATGGAAGCTTTTGGAGTACTTTTTTTTTTTTGCATATGACTCTATTTATGGGTTCTCCTAATTGAGCCAATAAAGTGCCTTTATTTCTGAAGATAACAATCATGATACATGGTAGTTTCTAAAGTTCATATTCGGTGCATCTTCAATTGATTCTTTTGGGGTTCCTATCGCGTCTTAAATCTTTCAAAACATAGAGCAACAAAAGACTTGATCAAATAATAAAGACGAGAACTCATTCACAGAGGTCTAGGTGTGAGAAGATAAAATACCTGATAAACAATAAAAGCATAGAGATTAAAATTTACCTAACTAATTAGTCTTATTACAACTCGAGAGATGACACATCGAGATACACATTTGGTTGCTAGTCCTGACTCAGCAAATCAACCAACACAAAAGTTGTCTTGTTATCATTCTTGTATAACCATATAGCACCAAAAATTGATAACCTCTTTGCTTTTGGTTAGTTAGAAAAATATTACCTATGAATTTTTTTATAATAGTTATGAGATATACATATGCAAATACTAGAAAATATATCGCTAGTATGATTGATCGTAAATCATGTAATATTATTAAAGAACCAAAACGTCATATGCAGATTATAATCATATACTAAAAAGCAATTAACATCTTAAAAGATATGAGAAAGTTTTTTTAAAAAATAACTTTTTGTAAAGATGATGGAAAATTATTACATATGTGTAACTTTTCATCTTGTATTAATTATAATAACTGATCACATAAGTAAACATATGTCATTACCACATTCATTCTCCTATCAATTTTAACGTCTAAATAATTTGTCTATTTTTAATATGTCAAATTAACTCTCCATTTCTCTCACTTATCGTAAAAAATCCAAAGTTTTTTAAAATCAATATTTTTCAAAAAACATATGTTTTTGGCTTACTCTATTCATAAAACAAAACTTTGACACCCTATGTTTATTTTCTGAAACAACAAACATTTTTAAAAAATATACAATATTTTCAAACAAATCTTTTTAAAAGATAAAAGTTGTATATATAAATATTTTTTATAAAACATTAAAAAACAATTAAAACCCAGAGGTTTTTAAACAAAGAGATATTTATAAAAAGTGGAATGTTTTCAAAGCAATATTTTTAATATACAAAAAATTAGTTATAAGGAAAAAAAATTAAAAAAAAACAGGTTTGGGACACCAATTTTTTATATAAAGATGACATGTTTTCAAAAGTAGTTTTCTAGTATGAAATGTTTAAAAAGTTAAATAAAAATATTTTATTAACTAAAGTTTTTATCATAAATAATTTTAATCATATCTTATACAAAATAGCATTTTATAGTTCCAAACTCTTAATTAATAAATATTTAATATTTTTTACATATAATTAATTACAAACGGTTAAGAAACTATAATGGATTAAAGATAAAAATACAATCTATTTATCAGTGTAATTTTGTTAAAAATGATATTTTTGTTGGAAATTGGCCTTTCAAACAAACAAACAAACACATAATTTTGGAGAGGACAACCCACAACTCTTTCTATTAATTAATAATCAAATTATCAGGTACAAGAATTAAAAAACAATCTACTTCTATTTAAACTAATTTGGATCAGCTCATAATCTTGGCAAATAAGAAAGATATCGACTACAAAAATAGACTCAAAATCTTTGAACAAAAATAAAATCAAACTTTTAATAAACTGACAAAAGAGACCCTCAAACTTTTACAACTAGATAAATCAAGATTAAAGTTATCATTCACCCCCTTAATCTTGAGTTGTGCTTTTTCTTCTTGCCTTTGTTCCTCTTCTTCAATTGTCTATAACAGACTTGCTTAACTGTTTCACGATCATTAGCATTTGAATTATCCACGTCTTGCTTTGGAGTTTTGCTCGTCTCCATTTTCTTTTCTTGAATTCTTTCTTCTTGGAGTGAACTTCCAAGCAAACCTGCTTGAGAATCCAAGGATCGCAACCAGGAATTATCAGTGTTAGATTAGTTTCGAAATAATGATCGCGGAATTACCATTAATCGTTGTTTAATTGATTAATAAATAAATATCGATGCCAGAGAAAATAAACAATAAATGATCAAATGATATCAGCAATATGCAAAGAATAATGATTTGAATCAAACGTAATTCATTAAAACTGATTAATGATTACAAAGAATCAAATAATAATTGCTAACAAAATTCTATGCTATGATTGTGTTTATGATTTTTTGGCGAGTTGATGTGACGGCTGCTAGGGTTTGTGTTGATCGTGCGTAACGATGTGATGGTATTTTGTCTCCGTTTCTTTCTGTGTCTTTGATGTGAAACCTAGGACTCATATTTATAGACACGCGTGTTTCTGTTAAGGAAACAGCGAATCTCTTGGAGTCTGCGATTGACTTGTTGACTAGAAACACTTGTATGATTTACGAGTCTGGTTCTTCCGTAGTTACTTTGTTCTTCCGCAGTTACTTTGTTCATGTGTTCATCAGTGAATACCCATATTCATCCGTAGAAGATCTTCTGATGAATGTCTTGTAAGAAAGATATCTACGAAAGAGCAAAATTGTTCATCCGTAGATGTTTCTTACACTTAAGTCAATTTCAGAAATTGACCAAGTATAATGTTTGTACCTGTAATCATACACATAAATCAACGCACATATGGGTTAACCTATATATATACATAATGAATTACAAATATTCATTACATGTATTGATTAAAGTTCTAAGCCTATACAAAATGATCTAGACCTATTATTCCAAGATCTAACAATACTCCCCCTTAGGCTTAGACACTTGTAATCAGGTCTTCAAAACAGAAAGCTCTTTGACTCTTGACACCATTTTCTTGTTGAAATATAACACTACATCCTTTTGATCATCGTACTTGTACTTGATCTCCATTATGCATATCATTTGTAGTGTCTCAAAGGTCAATCCCAAAATGTCTTATAGAGCCAACAAGACTTGGAAGAACTACATCCAGATGTAGTAGAGGAGATGGATCTTCAATGGCAAATGGCAATGATTGCTTATAGAGCCAAACAATACTTGAGAAGAAATAAAAGTTTGGCTGCAGCAAGCAAAACATCAAAGATTGGTGTTGATAAGTCAAAGGTAAGATGTTTCAAATGCAATCCCTATGGGCACTTCTCAAGAGAATGTAATCAACAATCAAATCCTGACATGAGACAACAGCAGCAACATCAGTCTCATCAGCATCAATCTTATCAAACAACAACATCTCAGAGATCTTATAGACAACCACAGCTAACCAACTCATCCCCACGTGTCATCTCTAAATGTCATCTTATTCTTTCAAATTAATTAAACCCCGTGCGCTATATCACAATCAAATAGATTTGAAGCTAGGGTTTATTTCAAAAGCCATATATTATTAATCTTTTCTTTTTTATCCTTGAAAACATTTCAAGCAAGGAGGATTTAGAGATTGATTGATTTCAAAAGCTATCTTCTATCGATTGATTTAGCAAGTAGGATTCGGAGATTGATTTTAAGGACGATGATGATGGTGATAGCAATGATCTTACGTTGCACAATAATTCGGAGGATGAAGATAGTTTAAACCAAAAGTTGATTCACAGCAGTCCGAGGATTGATTCATTCGGTATCGGAGTTCTTGTGGTCCCTGGCGCTCATAGGAGTGATTCAATGTATGATATTTGTTGATGCAAAGTTTTGAATATTTTATTGCTCATTTAACCTTGTCTTTCTTCTTGATCTACCTCTAAGTCACCAGTAAGAATCTCATATGTAATAATTTTGAGCATTTCTTTAGTTTCAACTTGCTTGATCTCTTTCTATTATAGATATACGTATGGATGTGTATAGTGTCACACCCTCAAAATCCACTGGCGGGGTTCTTCCGCGAGACGCATGACAAACCAGGATCTCAAACACAGTCATATTAAATGACACTATATGCGTTTTAAAATAAGCGTTTGACCATAAATCAGAGTAAAACAGAGTTGTCAATGTTATCAATCCGAAAGCTTAAACGTTTGTAAAACCATGAGTAATAAATGCGTAAAACAAGGCGCCTAATGAAAAGTAGTAAATGTAAATGAATTTGCTTTCAAATAATAGAGATGATGCATGAGCCTTAGATATGTAACCCTAGCCTTAGGCTTGCCAGCGACTTGAGAAGACATGCTAAAGGCTGTCAACACAAGGTTGGTGAGTTCACAGGTTTAAAACAGTAAATATACTTGAGCGTTTGCCTGGTAAAAGTAAACAAATGTATACCATAGGTAGCTAGCCTATATATCAAGTTACTTAGCGTTTCAAACCAAATCTAACTGTTTATGAGTTGTTTTGCCTTCCGCCATGTCTTATCACAGAACAATGGCAAGTTTCTAGGTCAATTAAACAGCCATTTGACCTCCAGTTAAGTTAGCACGACTAACGCGGGTGGGGTTTGTCAATCCCAGTAGTACTACCCAAAATTACCTCGCTATCCCGTTATTAACAGTTCGAGTGTGTAAGGACTTGTGCGATAATGTTTGCACTAAAGTAACGAGCGATATACCAATAATACCAAAACTTGATAAAAATAGTTTGCATGCTTCTCCGCCAAAAAAGAAAGTAAGTAAAAGTGGGGCCGTGAATACTCACCTTAGATGCGTAGGAAAACATGAAACGTAAAAGCCAAAAGCTAATTTTTACCTAACAAATGTACGTCTATGAGTGTGTGTACATAATGGTCAAGATGAACCCCGTTGTATCCAAACAATGTAACTGTTAGCGTGTTCGAGAAATGTTTGACAAGTTTAACCAAGTTGACTTTTTTGACCAAAGTTGACCGAACTGACCCAACGACCCATTGGTGACTCAAAAAAGTAAAAACATGTTTAGTCATGCTCAAATAGCTCAAATAATGATTCATATAAAGTTTAATGTCAAAAATCTATTTTTAGAAAGTTTCTATTTTTAGAAAGTATGACATCGTTACACATGTGTAACCTATTTCAAGATTATAAAGCATATAACAAAAAACATCTCAAACATACATGTAACACATACAACATTCATCCACAACATGTTAACATAACCTAGAAACTTTATCATGCGCAAAGTTTCCTAAATTAAAAATGTAAGAACACAAGTTGCACACATTTCATCCAAAGTCTTCTAACATTGTCCTATGATCATTCCAACATCATTCACATCAACATATCATTTTCTACACATAACATATTCAACATTTATCAGATCAAGTCACAAAAGTTTCCATAAATGGAAAGCATAGTCATACGATGCGTTTTTCACCATTTAATTATTCCCAATCCATTCTTATACCCTAAACATCATATAACAATTATCACATCTCATAAAACATTCATAAATCATCATCTATACTATTACTTACCTAAAAAGTTTCTTATAATGGAAAGTACTCGAAAACCAAGCCAAAATCAAAAGTTCGAATCATGAATTTTAATCCATTAGCATCAACTAACATCTTAGAACCATCAATTCAGTTCAATTTTATCAAAATCATAAGATTTAAACAAAATCCCCAAATTAAAGTTTCCTTAATAAGTAAGCCTTGGTTATTGATAAAAACGACATAATTTTACAAAACCAATACGTAAAAACATCATTATATTGAATACTAATACGTAATCCATCATCAATTTCAATCAATTTCAAGTTTTGACTTGCTTGGATCATCTAGGGTTCATGTTTATCATGAAGATCAAAGAATATGAAATCAAACATAAAAACTTACTTGCAATGCTTAGATGATGATCCCTAGTACGCGTTTGATGCTAGAAACGATGAAAATCACCACCAATATGCAAGAACAAGATCAAAGAAGGTGTCCTTAATGTGTGTGTGATTTGCTACGAGAAAAATGAAGGGGAAGGGGAAGGGGACAACCAAATGGTGATTAGGGTTGGGGGTTGGGTTTTATACTTTTTTTTACAAGAAAGACCCCCGTCTTTTAGAAAAAATCGTTTTAACGCTACGCGATTGAACTTTTTCTGCATCGAAACCACCAAATGCTCATATAATATCAAACAAAAATTAATAAAATGAAATAATATTAACTTTTCTAGTTCAAAGGCATTTTTATAATAATTAGGCGTTAAAAGCCGAAAATGCGCGAAAAGGTGTAAATGCTAGAAAATTCTCAATTTTCACAACCAGGCTATATAATTAATCACATAATCATATAACACATAATTTAACACCAATTATGGTTGTTCACACCAATTATGGTTGTTTGAAAACCATTTTGACAAACCACCAACATTTGGGGACAACCGCGTGTGCGATCCGACAATTCACCGAATTAGCGTTACATGAAAGGTTCGTTAATGTTTATGCAATAAATAATGCATTTAAGTAAGCATCATTAAATACATGAATGTATGATTGGAAAACCATATTCGTGTTGATTGAAAAATGACCTGAAAATGCCGGATGTCACATATAGAATTATGGTGTGTAATTGTAACATTTGACCCGTTTTGAAATGTAAACCTGAACACATTTGGGTCATTTAAGTAACGAAACTAGTTTATTTATTTTGGTGTTTGAAATACAACAAATATACCATTTATTTACTTTATAATTTTATAATTTATAAAACAAATTTTTATATATTCATAGGGTTTTATTAATAATTATTGAACTTTTAATCATTTAATTAAAATCTATACTTAAACTACAAAGTTTATAAATTTTATCAATTTTTAAAAATTAATAAGTTTATTAATTATTAAATTAGGATTTTAATAATTTAAGGGTAAAAAATGTAATTTTAAAAACTTAAATTAATGGCTTTTGAAATATATCAACTTTGGAAGCACAGGGACTAAACTGTAAATTGTTTCTAAACCCCAAGCTCCCCATGTTGACCCCCATCTTTGACCATAACTCTGTCTAACCCCAAAACCCCACAATCAGTTTGAATAAATCAAACCTATCCTTCCAAATAACCTCGCATATGTGATTTGAACTCATGACTCCTTTTACGTTGAAACACTCAACTGTTATGGCTTGTTCAAATCAATACCAAGATACAATTAACACATTTGAACTTTTTCTAATTGATTTTGATTGAATAAACCAAATCCATTGATTTGAAACATCACAGCGAACATTGTGCAATCAAAACTACCCTTCATTGTGATTAAAATTTTGTTAATAATCATGAATCAACCCGAAACCCCAAAATCAAAGCTCTGAATTCGTTCGATGTGAAACAACAAAAATTAGACTTGCATAAACGAGGGAAAACACCATATTCGATTCCTTTAATCTATTCAAGCAACCAATTCCAACTTAAACCCACACATATATCGATTTCATCACCAAGGCATTCATCAAACCTGCAACTTAGTTGAAAGCTATCTTCTAAGTATTCTCAATTAAAATAGATTGAGGGTTATTGTTTATTATCATGTCTGGAAGTTTAGTAACTCATCAATTAGATCATTATCATCTTTATCCCTCGGGTTCAACATTAAACATCAGTCGTGACTATGTCTTTTCTTATAATTATTAATTCAATCACTCATCAAGTAATTAACTACACATATGCATTCCTTTATACATGGGGAGTAAAAGCCCCATGGTTATTCAGATTAACAAAACCAAGTTGTGCTTCACTTTGATCGAAATCGAATTAGGGTTCAAGATAACTGTGATTCCTTAATCATTGTTTTTTACTTTTTGATTTGGGTTTCTATATAGAAAAGGCCTTTGGCCCACTGGTAACTCAGTACACCTCCAAACAAGGGACCCAAGTTCGAATCCGAGACCCCTGCAGTAGTTTCTCAAACCATTGTTTAACTAGTTTTAGTTTTAGAAATATGTTAGTGTATTATTAAATTAATATAATCTATTTTTTAACTAATAATAATTAAAATTTTAAATATTAATTTTTGAAGATTTTAAGAATTTTAAATTCACATTTTTGTTACTTCTTTAAAGGTTATAAATGTTTGAAATATAATTAATTCATTTATAAGTTTTAAATTTTACAAAAAAATACTTTAAATTAAACATAAATTATTTCAAATTATTTTAAACTAATATTTTGTAAATCAATCAAATAAATAATTATCAACTAATTATTTTTGATCAAGTTACGAAATAAATAAATAGTTTTTAAAATTAATTATTTTTCACACTTTAAAATTTACTCAAATTCTATAATATATATATTTGAATTATATTTAATTATTCTATTTTAATTTTCAAATTTAGCCTATTTATTCTATTTTAATTAGTCAAGCTATATAATAAATTCATTACATTATTTTAAAACTATTTGTTAAAAACCTAAATCCCAATTGAAACTCTAATAAAATATTTTGTCTTTATACCATATTATTATAATAACTTAAGACACTGTTATCTAGGTTAATATACGAGGAATTTTGGTGCCTATTCTAGTTAGTCATTCTCTCAATTTCATCTTACTATCAAGTGAGTACTTATAGTCCATTTTCTTGTGTTATTATTTGGGGTAATTATGTGACACTTTTACAATCATTGTTATTGATTATTATTCTATTTAAAATTCAATTCTAATCATGTTATGTTATCACTTGCAAATATATATTTATAGTTAGATAAATTAGAAGTTAACACAATCATTAATTTATACAAATCATGGCAACAATGGTAGATCTATTGGTTTGACAAACTCACCTCGTTTGATTATTCGAGGGTGATTGAAACCGAAATCATGCTTATTCATAAGGTTTCGCTTGTGGATCGAATCAATTCAGTCATTAAGTTTGATTATGCTTGGTTCGTCTTTTATGCTACATTATTGTATTATAAGTCTTGACATTGCCATGAGACTTGAATTATTTCAATCATTTTATTCTATATAATTATGTATGCAAAGCTGTGCTTACTCACCGGCTAATTATTCAGCTGACTCGTTACTTTTTTCACATGATTTTAGTAAATGCCGCTTAGTTGGATTATATGCAAACATTTAGGATACTAGACCTAGATAATTAATAAGACTTTTATTTTGTGTTATTTGATTTATGCATGAATGTAATGCAAAGTTTGACAATTTAGTGATAATAAAATTTGCAATTAATATCATTTTAACACATTCAATACCATATGTTATGATCAGTCGATTCACTTTCGTCCCTACTCATGATTCTACCATTAGTTGATGTGTGACAGTAATAGAATTTACATTATGGCTGTGATGTTAAAAAGAGATCAGACCAAATAGAGATCAATTAATTATTATTAATTATTACCAAGTTATTGCCCAAATCAGTTTGATCCTTCGTGACCGAAACTGATTATAAGAAAGGTAGAAGGAGAGTGTCCTATTATCAAACGAATTAAAGACACACAATAATATAAAACCAACCTGTTATACGATGTTCTTCGGATGACGAACTGCATGGAATGTATTCCTGTCCTTAAAGGATTTTACGCGCCCGATTTGCTCTAAGCTACAACGTAAATTCCCAAGATTTAATGCAAAATAAATCCGGTGTTCCAACAGCAATGGAACCAGATTAACGTGAAGCTCGTAAGGAAACGGATTTAGAGAAACGTGTACCAGAGAAAAGTTATAGTTTTTTAGACGCATAAACTCGAGCCAGGAGCTCCATATTTATAGACTCAAACTGTAACAAACAATGAGAAAAACGGGGGATGAGGTTAACCCTCACCAATTCACGAATTCGGTTAAACAGATAACCCGAATTGCTTATTGATAGACTCTATCCACCGTATTTATCTCGTAGTTTGTTTTTTCGATTCTATCTGCAAGCCGCTGAACCGGGCCTTAGCTAAAAATAAAAGCTCCTTAGCTCCTAGCGACGATACGAAGTGCAAAGTGTGCCTTAAACGCGCCCATACGCGTGTGGGCTTAGCCCTTCTCTCGGCCCAACTACCACTTTGGTGACCCATAATGGAAAGCCCCTTATAAGTCACTCAAAGTTGTTTCCCCCCACCAATGTGGGACAAGAAGTAAACATGCCACCTTGCATATTTATATCTTGTAAATTTCCAACAATCCCCCACCAAGTTTGAATGTTTCTTTTCACTATGACGGATGATGTCACTCGGGTGTCATGGAGATTAAACCCAGTTTATGTGGATAAACAAGAAGAGATAGATTCACTGGTGTCCTATGGAATTAGACCAAAAAACTAATGACCCCCTTTAGTTTACCCCCACACATCACCAGCCGGCTTTATGTTCTCACTGAGAGCGAATATGGCCGTGTGCTATAAATCCTTTTCATGACCCTCTAGAAGATAAGCTACAGATCTTCATTTGAGGCGGTACCACCTCTAGATCATATAGGCAAAGTTTTACAACATCCTCGTTGCTTAGATGCCTCCAAAACTTTGTTAAGAGCATTAGCTCAACCTCGTTCTCGGCAACGACGTACTATCTTACCTCACATGGATCTATCAAATTAATTGATAGTACCTTCTATCGTTAAGCGACTTTGTTGTTACCCATTAAACTTGAGAAATAGGGGCATTAAGTTCAAGTTAGGTTTCCATCACTAACGATTCTATTGTGGCTTTATACCCATGGCTCATGTGGTATTTACTACCAAATCTCTCGTCAGAGGTTTGGTAAGAGGATCATCCAAGTTCTTACACGTCTTGACACAGACAACCTTGATGGTACCACTTTCAAGTAGTTGTCTCACAAAATTATTCCGAAGACCAATATGTCTTGACTTCCCATTAAACACTGCGTTGTATATTCTCGATAGTGTGGCCTCACTATCACAATACATGGGAATTGATGGCATTGGTACATCCCAAAGAAGGATGTCCATAAGTAGATCTCTAATCCACTCTGCTTCCTTACCTGTAGCAGCTAATGCTATGAATTCAGCTTCCATAGTCGAGTGTGCAATACACGTCTGTTTCTTGCTCGCCCAAGAAATAGCTCCTCCAGCTAGAGTGTATATCCACCCACTTGTGGATTTTAAATCATTATTTTGATCAATCCAACTGGCATCAGAATAACCTTTAAGTATTCTTGATGATGACGTGTATGTCAATTCAAAATTACTTGTCCTTTTCAGGTATCCAAATACTCTACTCACTGCGTTCCAGTGTTTAGTACCTGGGTTTACGGTGTACTGACTTAGTTTGCTAACAGCAAAGGCAATGTCAGGACGAGTGCAATGTGTGGCATACATCATGCTACCAATTGCACTTGCATACTCTAGTTGAGCCATAACTCTCCCAGAGTTCACTTTTAGCTTTACACTTGGATCAAAAGGTGTATTAAACTCTTTGATGTTTAAGTGTTGAAACTTTGTTAGAATTTTCTCTATATAATGTGATTGACTAAGAGAAATCTGACTATCTGTTCTTTTCACCTTAATCCCAAGAATGGTATCAACTTCTCCCAAGTCTTTCATCTTAAAGTTAGAAGATAAATATGTCTTAGTTTCAGAAATACCCTCTAGGTGAGTGCTAATGATCAACATATCATCAACATAAAGACAGATCACGACTGTGTATTCGGGTTTGCATTTTGTATAGATACATTTATCAGTATCGTTGTGTTGAAACCCAAATGCAGTCACAATGGTATCAAACCTCTCATGCCACTATTTAGGAGCTTGTTTCAAACCATAAAGAGATTTAATAAGTCTACACACTTTAGTCTCTTGTCCAGATATCACAAACCCTTCTGGT
Organism: Flaveria sonorensis; assembly: GCA_025506505.1. NCBI lineage: Eukaryota > Viridiplantae > Streptophyta > Magnoliopsida > Asterales > Asteraceae > Flaveria > Flaveria sonorensis. The sequence goes on along the minus strand of CM046425.1, from coordinate 18,128,705 downwards.
TGCTCCAAATAAATTTCTTCTTTCTAGTAACCATCCAGGAAGGCTGTCTTCACATCCATTTGATGGATGTATAGACCTTTCACTATAGAGATTACTATAAGAGTTCTAATAGAACTAATTCTAGCAACTGGAGCATAGGTATCAAAGTAATCTATTCCTTCTCTCTGTCTTTAACCTTTAGCAACTAATCTTGCTTTATAGGCAGAGATGGATCCATCTAGATGATACTTTTTCTTGAAAATGCATTTGGATCCAATGGGTTTCTTTCCTTTGGGTAGATCAGCTAACTCCCAAGTTCCATTTCCTATGATTGAATCCATTTCATCGTTGATGGTTTCCTTCCACAGAGGAGCATCTCTCGACGACATGGCTTCACTATACGTTTTTGGATCATCATTCAAATTAATGGCGAAAATGACCTCTCTTGTCACTTTCCTTTGTGTTACTTCAACTACATAAGAGATAAAATCATTTTCATAATTCTTCTCTTTTCTAACTCTAGTACTTCTCCTTGGTTCTTCAACAATTTATGAAGGTTGCACACTTTCTCGAGAAGTACAGGGAGTTGTGGTGGGAATTAAGTTTTCATCACCTCTAGAAAACTTTTCCTCGAAGAATTCCATGTCTTTGGATTCTACAACCGTTCCTGATTCATCATCCAACAGTCGGTAAGCCTTGTTATTTTGAGCATATCCAATGAACACGCTTTTCATAGCTCGTGCTCCGAGTTTGGATCTCTTAGGATCAGGTGTCAGATAATAAGCTACACATCCCCAAACTCTTAAGTGATCTAAGTTTGGTTTCCTTCCTTTCCAAGACTCATATGGGCTAGTTGGAATCATACGACTAGTGATTCTATTGTGAACATAACAAGCGGTGAGTAAAGCTTCTCCCCACAAATTACTTGGTAAACCTGATTGGTTTAACATATAGTTAACCATCTCTACCAAGGTACGGTTCTTTCTCTCAGCCAAACTGTTTTGTTGAAGTTCTTTCATGTATGGTGCCATTCTCTTCGTAGAATGAATCGAATTCACAGTTAAAATATTCTCCTCCTCTATCTAAGAGAAGAATTTTTATACGTTTCTCTTGTTGGTTTTCAACCTCGGCCTTATATATTTTAAATGGATCAAATGCTTCGTCTTTTGTACGCAATAAATAAACATGCAAATAACGACTCGAGTTATCACAGAAAGTGATGAAATATCTCTTACCATCGCGGGTAAGGATTCCATTTAGTTCACAAATATCTGAATGAATTAGTTCTAGTAGTGAGGTATTGCGTTGCTGAACACTCGAAAAAGGTTTCTTTGTAAATTTTGATTTTACACAAGTTTCGTATTTTTCAAAATCTTTATCGTTTAATTTTATTAAACCTTCAGTTTGCATTTTTTCAATATTTTTAATATTTGTATGTGCCAAACGTTTATGCCATAAAGAAATTGAACAAGCGATATAATCAAAAGACATTGCAGGACCGTTAAAAAGGGACTTTGCACTTAGTTAACACACTTAGGAGGATCTTTAGGATCACTTAACAATTCAAATGGGGAACTTAGAATTTTAAACAGATGATACAATGCACAAAACAAGTAAAGTAAGAGCAAGAACACAAGAAATAATTTTCAAGGAAGTAGTATATTGCTTCTTAGGTTCTATTACAGGTGTTTGCACTGATCTATAAAATACAAGAACCTTTGACTCTTTATACTAAACCTACAACCATCAATATGCAAAAAGACAGTTGGATGTGACAAATCTAGACAACAAGATCAGCCTAAAGTCAAAAGGCAGATTGCCTTTTGACTAGTGACTATGACAGGCCATAGCTCACTGACTTTCTTATTATAAAAATCCAAACAAGAAACAAATACAGAAACTTGCAGACAAATACCTTATCTACTTTATCATAAAGCATAGAAGTTTCACCAACTTATGATAGTTGGTGAACCACCAGAGCATGCAGCGGACAGAAGGTTGCTTTATGATAAAGTTGACAGAAAAAGGTGTCTTTTCTCTATCTTCTAAAGTAATCAGTCTTATCTTTATTCAGCTTCGGAAGACTTTGTCTTGAGAGCTTCGGAAGACTTCATCTTTAACCTTCAAAAGAGTTGAGTCTTTGGCTTTCGGAAGACTTGACACTTAGTGTAAAGTTTCCTCAGTAGTTTCTTCTGAACATTGGCTTCGGAAGATTTTACACTTAGCATTTTACTTGAGTGTGTAAAACTTCTGAAGCTAGTTCTTCTTTGTTCCTTAGTGCATGTTGGAAGACTTGGTTGTTTTGGTATCCTTTGGTTGTTTCAGCCTCATAACCTCATAGGTTCCTACAAACTCCTCCTAGGCTGATGCTACCAAAACAGAGAGGTCTTCAGACTGGGATAGTCCATATGAGAATCTTCAGAATTCCTTTCTTGATTAGCAGATCAGGATTCTTCAGACCTATGAAGTACCTTCTCATGTCATAGAGATCATGCAGAGGGAGTTCAAGCATGTCACTAGTGAAGTAGACATGTTCTCCCTGATCTCTAGTGACATACCATCTATCAGGATCTTTAGCAAATGTCCATGATAGAATTCGTCTTCCAATAGAGAGAGAATCTACTATGATAGGAGTTGGTTGAGATCCCTCTTCATGCACTTCCTCAGGATGTTCTGACTCATCCTGAGTTTAGGAGGTGGATGCCTTTCTTCTTTTCTTCTTCTTAGAGGATCTTCTTTTGGCCATCCTGTTTTTCCTCCCAGATGATTTTAACTAAGTGGGTTAGTCTTCAGTACCAGGTTCTTCAGTGGATTCCCTCTTAGTTGGGATCTCCTCTCTCCCAGGTTTAGAAGGAGAGGGAGGAGAACCCTGTTATGGATCAGAATATGAAGTTGGCTGTTATGTAGCTTCAGGTGCAGGTTGTGTTGTCTCTGTAGGTTCAACCTTTACCTCAACTTCAGGTTGAGCTTGTTCTGATGGTGAGTGGAGATCCACAAGCTCTCCCCTTTTAATCTTCTGCTTGATCACCCTTTTATGCTCATCCATTGTAGACAGAGACATGGGACCAAGCCTCCTTCCGGAGAACCCATACAGCTTCAAGAAGCTCATCATCTTCTGCCTATCTGCAGACTTTTTCTGACTTTTCTTGATGATGGCTCTTGACTTGGCAGCTTCTTCCCTTTCCCTTTTTCTAGCAGCTTGCCTATTTTTTTTGGCTTGCTCTTCCAGCTGCTTGTTGTATTCAAACAGTATGTAATCATATGGCAAGGGAAGAAGTGCATGTTCCTGGTAGAGGCCTGTGGCTTTCAGGTAGTTGACCATCTTTGTCTTTTCTTCTTCATTAACTACCTGAGGTTGATCAGCAGCCACAGCCTCTGACTCAGAGCTTTCTTGAACTGGGGAGAGGACAGGAAAATTCTTGTATATTCTTTTTCTTCTCATTTCCTCTTTATGCTTGAGGGTCAAGGCTGCATCCTCAGCTTCCTTCCTCTCCTTTGACAACTCAGTGTCAGCCAGTTTATTTAATTCCTCTAAGGGGAGAGAGATGAGTTCATCTATGTTGTAGTTCCTGGTCCCCAGATAATTAAGTCTGGCTGCCCTTAACTCATCTTCTTGAGTGTTTGGAATATGGGCAGTTAGAATTGCAGCTTGCATGAATCCTGGGGAACCACTTAAACTCTCTCCCCTCAGATTCCTCTTCGTCTCTCTTTTCTCTTCTTCAATCTCCTCAGCTGTTAGTTTTCTTTTGCCTTTGTTAAGTATTGATCTTGATGACTCAGGCCGAGGAGAGCTTTGGCTTTCATTGCTGGATTCAGCAGTCGAGCTCTGGCCAGAGAGAGGTTATGATGCACCATCACCAGCTGGTGCCTCACTGAGGGTATGGGGTGCTGGAGGAGATATTGTCTTAAGGTTCACAGTCTCAGCCTCTGGGCCTTCAGTCAAGGCTTTCCCTTTGAAGCTAATCTTAGGGTCCACCTCAACATCCAGTTGACCAAAGGCTTCAACTGCTAGCCTTTGTCTATATAGTTCTGATCTCCTTTTGAATTCTTCCAGCACCCAATCTTGAATTCTACTGGCTAGTCTGGCAGCTTGTCTGTTGTTGCTTGGGTTGACAAGTGCCAGATCTACCAGATTTATACCCTCATAGAAACTCAGGTTTGAAATGTTTAAAATTTCTAGTTGACCCTGAGCTCTAGAGAGTACAAGAGCTTTCCTTTCACTGTCATACCCCCAACCCCAGATTGGGTTCTCAGAAGGGGCAGACATTGCTCTTGGTATTCCCTCCTCAAACAGTTGTTGTATTAACAAATGTAGATCACTGTCTAGAGGAGGTTGCTGAGTATGGACAACTGCAAGAGAGGATGGTGAGTCCTCTATGTCCATACTCTGAGAGGAACTCCCAGGTTCTATGATTGTTAGGATTTTCTCCCCCTTTTTGGTAGCATCACCCTCTTGCATAGGTGAGCTGGGAGATTGATCCATGACATCCACAGGTTCTTGTGGACCTGGATGAGTTGATCTCATTGGTCTCTCAGCTAGCTTACCCTTGAGATCGGTGATCTCAAGTTGCTGGTCATTGACCCTTTTCTGCAAGATAGTCACCTGAGATTCCAGGTGAGCTATCTTGGACACAAAGTAGGTGCACATGTTTGAGAGTTTGTGCACCTTTTGTTGCAGACTCCCCTCATCTTCAGATGAAGAATCATAGGGGGATGAGAGGATTGGACCTGAGTCTTCTCCCTCATCACCAGCATAGGTTTCTTGGCTGCTGGATTTCCCCTGCTCTATTTCAAGAGGCTGGGTTGCCATGGTTGAGGTCTTAGAGATGTAATCACTGCCAACAGTGAAAGCCTCTGCCACATGGATCTCCTGGACAATCTGAAGGAGATCCACCTCAGTTTGTGGTGTCTGATGTGGCTAGAAGTGGGTGAGGCAGGAGTACTCATCTCACCTTGAGTGTGGGTGGAGAGGAGAGATTCATGGTACTCACTGAAACCCAAATCTTCATCAGAGTAAAAGTCAAGGCTGGGCATGGGTTGATTAGATCAAGAGGCTGGGGATGGTAGCTTTCCCCTAAAGGTTGATCACCAGAGTGTTGAGACTCAGAGTGATGGCTTAAGGCTATTTGAGGAGGTGTGAGCTCATCAGGCTGAGCATGAGGAACCTCAGCACTGATTGTGTCAAGAATGGGAGTGGTTTGCTCCTCAGGGAAGTGGGAGCTCTAGTGTCCACTTCCTCCTGTGTGGGTTGTGATATGGGGGCCTGCATATGCTCAATAGCAGTGCAGGGGTTCGTTTGGATTTTCTTTGGTAAGTGAGGGTAATGGTAGGCCTTGATGGTGGTTGAGAGGTAGAGGGTGTTGGTTCATCACTAGCTGGTGCTGCTAGGATGTCACCCTGAGCAATGAGCTCAAACATTTTTGGGACAAGGGTTGTTTCTACCCCTGAGAACCCAACAGTTGGCTTTTTCAATATTTTGAAAATGCTGGGTCTCAATGTGCAAGTTTAAGAACATTACCTGTTCCCCTCAACTGTGGTCCCATTTCACAGTTGAGAATGTGTTGAACATACCGGGAAACATGTAATATTCTAGGGAGTCCAAATTTGCAAGTAAATTTGTGAAAACAAACTGAGAATACCTGAATTTGACCCCTTGAACCATCCCATGGACAATGAAGGAGAGGTCTTCTGGAATCTGGTCCCATCCTCCATGTTTGTTAGACAAGCTATGGATGACAACATGGAGGAGGTACTTCCACTGGGTATGAGACCTTCCCCTTCCTGAAGGTCTTGACTGTGAAGTCACATTCATATCCCATCTGCTCAAAGGAATGGTTGACAACAGCTTTTGGGAAGGACATTTCACCTTCTTCATCATCCAGCTGAAGATGGGTGTTGATGATGGCTGGAGTGATGAACAGTGTCCTCCCTTGCACTGTGGCAGACAGTGCCTTCTCCCCGTCCAAAGTGACCTCTTGACAGGTCCGCCAGAACTCAAACAACTGATCCTCATAGAGGGGAGGATCAATCATAAGGGAGGTGAGATAATGAGATGAAGAAACATACCTACAAACATCTGAGAAGCTTGGATCCTTCTCAGAGTTTAACAGAGCAACCTGGTTGTGTTGCCTGTGTAGATGCATGGTGAAATCTGGGTCGTTTCGGCGACCAAGATTTGCCATTTGCAGAAGCTTTGCAGACAAGGAAGGTAGAAGAAGATGAATTTGGGGTTAATTTTAGGTTAAGGAAAAATGAGAGTAGAGAGATGAAGATAGGACCGTTTGGGGAGATATACTCAGGATTTGAACAAAGTTAAAGCAAAAGATAAACTTTGAAATCCGCAAGTGGGTCCTACTTCACAAGAAAAAGGCGCCCAAAAAGGTAGTTTTCTTGGAAGTTGTAAAATTTCCGAAGGTTATTTTGGCTTCGGAAGCTTTTTCAGAAAAAAGCTTCCGAAGACAATTTTACTTCGGAAGATATTTCGAAGAGTTTTGAAAGTTTTGGCTTCGGAGATATAAACAGGTATTCCGAGACTTAATTGCTTTCGGAAGAGATTTATTCTAAAATGTATTTAGGAGCTTATATTCAACTTAAGCTTTGGAAGATGCTTCATGAATTTCTTCCGAAGATAATTGGCAGATAAGCTGTAAATTTCTTCCGAGGGCAATTTTATTTCTTCCGAAGGTAAATTTTCATAACTCAAAAAAAATATCATTTTGAAAATTTGTTTTTCTCCAAAGAGAACTGGGCTTATGAAGTGATCTAATAGATAACCTAGGACACACAATTTTAGGTAGTAAGATTGATGAAGTTATTTAGAAAAAACCTATTCAAGGTTAATCATCCCAATGGCTGATACAAGATACTTAAATCTCTGCTCATCAAAAGCTTTTGTGAACAGATCATCATATTTTTCATTTGTGTTAACCTTGATTAGTTTTATCATGTCCTTTTCAAAATTATCCCTAATCAGATGATACCTGATGTTGATGTGTTTGGTCCTTGAGTGCTGCACAGGATTCTCTGTTATAGAGATGGCACTGTTGTTGTCTATATGGATGGGAGTATCTTTGAAATTGAATCCATAGTCTAGCATCTGATTTTGCATCCAAAGCACTTAAGCATAGCAGCTGGCAGCAGCAATGTATTCAGCTTCAACAGTTGAGGCAGACACACAGGATTGCTTCTTGCATTACCAAGAGACTATCCTTCCATCGAGAAACTGACACCCCCAGATGTGGACTTTGCAGTCATGTTGCAGCCGCGATAGTCACTATCTGTATAAGCATACAGATTAAAGTCTGAATTCTTTGGATACCAAAGGCCAAGATTTGGAGCACCTTTGAGATATCTAAGAATCCTTTTGACAGTGATTAGGTGTGACATGTTTGCTTGATATCTTGCACATATGCATATGGCAAACATGATATCAGGCCTGCTAGCAGTAAGATACATAAGTGACCCAATCATAGCCCTGTAGAGATGTTCATCAACACACTCCCCCTCAAGGTCAAGACCAAGGGAATGGTTTCTGGCTATGGGTGTCTTAACAACTTTACAATCAGTCATCTTGAACCTTGTAAGTATGTCCTGTACATACTTTAACTGACTGATGAAGATGCCATCTTCAACCTGCTTCACTTGAATTCCTAGAAAGAAATTGAGTTCCCCTATGGCACTCATTTCAAATCTATTCTTCATCAGCATCTCAAAGTCTTTGCAGAGCTTTGGATTAGTTGAACCAAAGATGATGTCGTCTACATATATCTGAACTAGCAATGTGTCATTCCCTGTATCTTTGATGAAGAGAGTCCCATCAATAGTACCTCTTTTGTATCCATGATTGCAGAGGTATGTTGATAGTGTCTCATACCACTTTCTTGGAGCTTGATGTAGTCCATAAAGGGCTTTATCAAGCTTGCAGACATAATCAGGATGATCTGGGTCTGCAAAGCCAGGTGGTTGTTTAATATAAACTTCTTCATCAATCACCCCATAAAGAAAGGCACACTTCACATCAAGCTGGTAGACCTTGAAATCCTTGGATGCAGCATAAGCCAGGAATATCCTTACAGCTTCAAGTCTTGCTACAGGAGCAAAGACATCAGTATAATCAATTCCTTCTTCTTGTGTGTATCCTTGGACAACCAGTCTAGCCTTGTTTTTGATGATGATCCCTCTATCATCCTTCTTGTTCCTAAATACCCACTTGGTACCTATGACAGTCTTCCTTGAGGAAGAGGGCACAAGTTCCACACCTTCTGTCTTTTGATTTGAAGCAACTCTTCTTGCATTGCTTCAATCCAGCTTCCATCCTTTAGAGCCTCATCAACTTTCTTAGGCTCAATTTGGGATAAGAAACAAGAATGTAGACAAACATGGCTATCATGAGTTTGTCCTCTTGTTCTCACCCCTGAGTCAACATTTCCAATGATGTTTGTGGTGGGATGTGACTTGTGGATCCTGAGTTGAGGAATCACAGCAAGTTGGTTGGACAGATCAAGATTAGAGAAATTTTGATCTGGCAAAGAAGAATCCCCCACCACATCAGCACACTTATCAAGAGAAACTTGATCCAATGAGTGTGTGACATCATTGATGTTGTCTTCAATGGAGTGGTTATCAGCATCAAGAAATTCTTGATCACTGTCACCACCATCCATTCCTCCTGCATTGGAGGTTCCTTCACCTGAATTCTGAGCCTCTGAACTGGACTTTGAGGGTAATTCAGTTGAATCAGCAGTATTTGTCATGCTTGTGCTGATTGGAGCCTCAATGACAGGGTTAGTCACCATTGGAGCTGAAGTAGTCTTCTTGTTTGGTCTTCTCAGCTCAAATCTTGGGTCAGGATCCTCTGTTGACCTGTTATCCATAGATCCTGAAACATTCTCACAAGATTTGTTAAAACAGTTGGTAACTAAATCAAGATCAAATAGCCAATCCGGACCAGAACCTTTCACACAGGGTGTGTGTTCATTGAAAGTCACATTGGCTGACTCCTCAATGATTCTAGTTCTGAGATTGTATACTCTATAAGCCTTGGCTTGAGAAGAGTATCCAACAAAATGTCCATCATCTGATTTCTCAGCAAACTTAGCTATTTGATCTTTGGTATTCAAGATGGTGCAAGGACATCCAAATGTTCTGAGAAAACCAATAAATGGTCTCCTTTTGTGCCACAGTTCATAAGGAGTCTTACCATGTGTCTTAACTACTAAAACTCTATTCTGCACATAGCAGGCTGTGTTGACAGCCTCTGCCCAGAAGGTGATGGGCAGCTTAGAGTCAGACAACATAGTTCTTGCAGCTTCAATAAGTGTCCTGTTTCTCCTCTCAGCAACACCATTTTGCTGAGGAGTCCTGGGAGCACTATATTGTCTTGAAATACCCTTCTCATCACAAAATGTATCAAGGATTTGGTTTTTAAATTCGGTTCCCTGATCACATCTTATGATTTTGACCTTGTGATCAGATTGATTCTCAATTTTCAGAATGAAATTCTTCAAGATTTCAGAGGTTTCATCCTTAGTTCTAAGGAAAAACACCCAAGTGAATCTTGTGAAATCATCTGTGATCACTAAATAGTATGAGGTCCTTCCTAGACTCATTACACTGGTGGGGCCAAACAGATCCATATGTAACAAGTGTAGGGGAGTAGTGATAGAGTTCATTTCCTTTGGCTTGTGAGACACTTTGTGTTGCTTCCCTTTCAGGCATGCAACACAGTGGTCATCACTTATCAACTCTTTCTTTGGTATTCCAGTTACCAAATCATTCTTAATCAGTTTATTCATGTTTTTAAAGTTTACATGGCACATTCTCTTATGCCAAAGAAGAGACTCATCACTATTTGCTTTAGATAGAAAGCAAGAAACCTCTCCAGATGGAGATGCTTCCTGCAAGTCCATCTTGTACATGTTTCCTCTCCTGGGGGCTCTAAGCAAAATATGCTCAGGAGGAATGTCAACCCCAGGCTTGAGAACAATGCACTCATGCTCAGTAAAGAGCATATGATGTTTTTGGTCACAAAATTAGACACACTCAGAAGATTGTATCCAAGCTCTTTGAAAAGTTTACCTTCTCAATGCTGAGCTTACCATTTGTAACCTTGCCCCTGCCAGTAATGTACCCTCCTGCATCTCCCCCAAAAGCAACTGGTCCTCCATCAATCTTTCAAAGTTTTGAAGCAAGGACTCATTGCCAGTCATGTGCCTGGAGCAGCCACTATCAACAATCCAGATATTTTTGTTGGTCTTTAGTTGTCCCTGCATAAAAAAAGATGATTTAGTTACATTTGGAAACCCAAGCCTCATTGGTCTTGGGCTTATTAGAATGAGTTAAAGGCAATGAAATAGTAATAGATCCTATGCTCAGGTTTTGGGGATCATTTGCTATTTCTGATGATGAACTTTTAGCCACATGGTCTTCCTTCATCTTCCACACCACCTTTGAAAGATTGGACTTGACCTTCAATGCTTCGGAAGCTTTTGTGGCTTCGAAAGCTTTGGAGACTGATCCTTCAAAAGATCTTGTTTTCACTGTAGCAGGCCTCAGTACTTCGGAAGCATTCCTTTCTTCCGAGACCAATTTTCCTTCCGAAGGCAATGGTTCATTTGCCTTTTTCTTCATTTTGGAGCTTCCGAAGGAAACAGATTTTCCTTCCAAAGCTGTTTGTTTCTTCTTCCTCTCAGAAGTTTTCTTCTTGATCATATGAATAGTACCCTTTGGATTGTATTGACAATCCTTAGCCAGATGTGAGGTACTACCACACATAACACAGCCTATATCTTTTCTTATGAGAGCCTTCTTTTCCAAAGAAGACTGAGCTTGAACACTTTCCTTTTCCTTTTTCACCTTTTCAGATGATGCATCAGGCTTCTTAGGGTGAAGCTTGCTTTTAGAAATGGATGGTTCAGGCTATGTAGCATTGACACACAATTGATCAATCTTCTTTTTGTTGTTGGAGTGAGTTGAAGCTGAAGTAGAACTCTTGGTACTAGAATTCTTGGCAAGATCTTCAGCTTTTATCACCTTGAACCCTACAGAGACAAATACTTGTTTCTGTTTGGGATCAAAGGTGGTCTTGACCTCTTGAGCTTTTCTCGATCTTTTTTTGCTCTTCTGATCAAGTTCTTCCTTTTGATTTTGCTCAAACCAGCTTCTTTTCCTCCTTAGGAACATGGTGACCCTTTTTGGATTTACTCTCTTCACTCACCTCAGAGTCATCCCTCACCTTCTCCTCTTCATCCTCTTCATCACTAGGGTCTATGGATGGAAGCTCATCTTGACCAGTTCCACACCTTGGAGATCTAACTGATAGTAGAGAGTGTGGAGGATCTATCTCATTAGATCCTAGTCCCTGCTTGTTCTGATAACACACTTTTGCATGCAGAGATGAGGATATCATGTTCTTGAAGGTCTCCTCTTGAAGAACACATTTTTCTGCTCTGGCTTTGCTGATCACAAGCTCAGCCTGGCATTTAGTCAACTTGGTAATGATATCCTTAATTTGAGTCCTGTAATTTGTTTGCTCATGTTTAAGAGTTGAAACTATTTTTTCTAGATCTTCTATCTTAAGTTTATAGTCATTTTTAGCTCTTTTAAAATCAGCTTTTAGAATATTTAAGGACTTAATGTCAGATCTCATTTCCAAGTTGTAGGACCTGTATCTGTTTACTTTAGCAATACAATCAGGAGAGCAAAGATGTTCAAGTACCTTGACTTTATCGTGGTCAGCCATGAGTGCTTGGTTTGGAGATGCATCTTCAGCTTGAAAGCTCCAGTCAAAGCCTCCTTCTTCAACAGCAACTACAGCTTGCTGTCTTGGCTTCTCATTCTGGTGCCCTCCTTCAGTGTAGTTTGGCCTGGATGAGGCTTGGCCACCATTTGATTTGGGTGCCTTGCATTCTCTAGCAAAGTGTCCCATCTGGTTATAGTTGTAACACTTGACTTTGCTTTGTCCAGCCCAAACTTGCCACTGGCAGCATTACTAGGAAACCTTCTCCCAGTCCTCTTGTAGAATTTCTTGGCTCTGTGAGTGAGAAGAGCCATCTGCTGGACTATCTCCATATATTCCGGATCATCTGGATGGATGCAGTCTAGGTCTTCAAGAGTAAAGAGAAAGTTACCTGTACTTTCATCAGTGGAGACAAAAGCTTGAGAAGAACTTGTCTCTTGGAAGGGGCTTCCTTGGATGTAGCTCTCTCTGGGTGTCTCAGGGACGGTGATGAAAGGAACCTTTTGTGAGGTTTCAGGGTAGCAGATGAGATGATGCTGTGGTTCTCTGCTATCCCTTTCAACCACATGAAGGGCTGAACTCTGGTGAGTGTTGGAGCTACCAGATGAATTTTGCATATTCATCTCCATCTGGTATCCACTGAGTATCCCATACAACTCAGTGAGAGTAAGGGTCTTGAGGTTTTCAGTCCTCTTAATGACCACACAGTAGTGTGTCCATTGTCTTGGAAGAGAGGACATGAACTTCCTAACAATATCCCTGTTCTCAATAGTTACCCAACATCAGCCAGAGTATCCACAATCTCAACATACCTGAAGTATTGTTGAGTCATGGTTTCACCTGTCTTGAAGGTGAAATTTTCAAACTGCTGCTTTAGGAGATACTTCTTGTTCTCATTGGCTTCATTTGAACCTTCATACATCAGTTTCAGTGTATCCCATAGCTGTTTAGCGGTCTTGCACTTCTTGAAACCTCTGTAGATGGAGTTTGGAAGAGCAGTTTAGAGGGCTGTCATGGCTTTCTGATCAATGTCAATTCTTTTCTAGTCTTCATCAGAAAAGTCAGCCCTCTCCTTTGGTATCATGGCACCACCAGCAGCAGCTGAAGAGGTGCATGGTACATGAGGTCCATCTACAACAGGCTCCCACATCCTGGAATCTTGAGACTCGATAAAGCCTTCCATTCTTTGACACCAAGTGTCAAAATCCTTAGGAATGATCAGTGGGGACTTTGTCATTGTTCCAGTTTCCATATCAGCTTTGGAGATAGCTGCCATTTGAAGAGTTAAGTGATGTGTGTTACTAAGAGGTTTTGAAGATGGTGAGATCTTGTAAACAAGAGCCTCGAATGCTCTGATACCAAATGCAGGACCGTTAAAAAGGGACTTTGCACTTAGTTAACACACTTAGGAGGATCTTTAGGATCACTTAACAATTCAAATGGGGAACTTAGAATTTTAAACAGATGATACAATGCACAACAAAAGTAAAGTAAGAGCAAAAACACAAGAAATAATTTTCAAGGAAGTAGTATATTGCTTCATAGGTTCTATTACAGGTGTTTGCACTGATCTATGTAATACAAGAACCTTTGACTCTTTATACTAAACCTACAACCATCAATATGCAAAAAGACAGTTGGATGTGACTAATCTAGACAACAAGATCAGCCTAAAGTCAAAAGGCAACCATCAATATGCAAAAAGACAGTTGGATGTGACTAATCTAGACAACAAGATCAGCTTAAAGTCAAAAGGCAAATTGCCTTTTGACTAGTGACTATGACAGGCCATAGCTCACTGACTTTCCTATTACAAAAAGCCAAACAAGAAACAAATACAGAAACTTGCAGACAAAGACCTTATCTACTTTATCGTAAAGCATGGAAGTTTCACCAACTTATGATAGTTGGTGAACCACTAGAGCATGCAGCAAACAGGAGGTTGCTTTATGATAAAGTTGACAGAAAAAGGTGTATTTAATCTCTCTTCTAAAGTAATCAGTCTTATCTTTACTCAGCTTCAGAAGACTTTGTCTTGAGAGCTTCGAAAGACTTCATCTTTAACCTTTGGAAGAGTTGAGTCTTTGGCTTTGGAAGACTTGACACTTAGTGTAAAGTTTCCTCAGTAGTTTCTTCTGAACATTGGCTTCGGAAGATTTTACACTTAGCATTTTACTTGAGTGTGTAAAACTTCCGAAGCTAGTTCTTCTTTGTTCCTTAGTGTATGTTGGAAGACTTGGTTGTTTTGGTATCCTTTGGTTGCATCAGCCTCATAACCTCAGAGGTTCCTACAGACATTATTTCATTCAATTCATAACCAATGACATTACAATCGGAAACATCACTAGCAAAAGTACTAGCACTACCACTATTACCACTAAAACTATTATCACTATCATTTTCACTACCAAATCCATCAAGCACAGAGATGCTAGCATTCTCAATCTCTTCCTCTTCATTCCCATTTTCAGCTAGGTCAAGACGATACATTCCACCCGTGTTTTTAGCTTGACCCATATATAGGTTATTTAAAGAAAACTTCACACGCAGATCCTTAAGAACAAGCTTTTAACCATTCTGATCAAATTTATCCGCTGAAACAAGACCCTTTGATATACCTGGAACATGCAACACATCCTGAAGGGTCACAGTCTATCCGTTTTTGAAGCTTAGTCGCACTGTACCTTTCCCACAAACTCCTACCTGATGTCCGTCAGCACATACAACCACAGTTCCCTCAGGTACAGGAACATAGGTTTGAAACAAGTACTGGTTCCCACAAACATGAACAGTAGCTCCAGAATCCAAAAACCATCCCCTACATGCCAACACTCATGTAGGTTGAGCAATCATATTAACATCATAAATTCCCACATTTGCTACCAGGTTGGTAAGATTATCAACCGCATTTGTGGAGCCAGCCATAGGACCAGATTTCCTGTGAGGGCACTCTCGTGCATAATGACCAGTTTCTCCACAAACCTGGCATTTTCCGGATCTTTTAGGCTGCTGGTTATTGTTTTGAATGGATTTCTTGAATTCTTTTTTTTTTAGGTGCAAGCGGTTTCTTTTGTTTTGATCCATACTTCCCCTTTTGCCCAGACCCCCCGGTCGCCACATGATTAACACTCGATCCGACTTTACTTCTTTTGTCCCTATTGCACATTTCCTCCTCAATTCGGAGGTGCTTCAATAGTTCATCTAAAGAGTAGTCCTCAGATTTGTGCAACATTCTTTTGGAGAAATCTTTCCAAGTAGGAGGCAATTTAGCAATAATAACCCCCACTTGGAAGATTTTAGGTAGTGGAATAGAAAGAGTAGTCAGTTTGTTAACAAGTACTTGAAGTTCATGCACCTGCTCCAAAATTGACTTTTCATCTACCATTTGGAAGTCTAAATACTTAGCAATAAGGTACTTATTAGTACCTTCTTCATGAGCCTTGTATTTGAGTTCTAAAGCTTTCCATAAATCCTTCGGACTTGTAACCTGCGAGTATAAGTCATAAAGGCGATCAGAAAGTGAGTTTTTGATGTGACCAAGACAACGATCTTCAGCTTCCTTTCGGACGAGTCTTCTCTTGTTCAGATCAGAAATCACTTGCTGATCCGGTTCCTTTCCCTCTTCAGGAACGGGGTCGTTTGGGATCGGGGGCAAGCACAGATCAAGAACATAATATAGCTTCAGAACAATCAGCATAAATTTGACTTTATCAGCCCAGTGGGTGTAGTTCTGATCGTCGAATCTGTCCAACTTGACAAACTCTTGATTCATGAATCTCATATTAGCGGTAGGAAGTTCAACGTCCATTTGTTCTGTTATATTTAACACAAAAAATAAAATCCTTTAAGAATGTTGAAAAGAGATCAGAACAAATAGAGATCAATTAATTATTATTAATTATTACCAAGTTATTGGCCAAATCAGTTTGATCCGTCGTGACCGAAACTGATTATAAGAAAGGTAGAAGGAGAGTGTCCTGTTATTGGACGAATTAAAGATACGCAATAATATAAAACCAATCTGTTATACGATGTTCTTCAGATGACGAACTGCACGGAATGTATTCCTGTCTTTAAAGGGTTTTACGCGCCTGATTTGCTGTAAGCTACAACGTAAATTCCCAGGATTTAATGCAGAATGAATCTGGTGTTCCAACAGCAATGGAACCAGATTAATGTGAAGCTCGTGCGGAAATGGATTTCGAGAAACGTGTAGCAGAGAAAAGTTGTAGTTTTTTAGACGTATAAACTCGAGTCAGGAGCTCCATATTTATAGATTCAAACCGTAACCAACAATGAGAAAAACGGGGGATGAGGTTGACCCCCACCAATTCGCGAATTCGGTTACGCAAATAACCCGAATTGCTTATTGATCGACTCTATCCACCATATTTATCTCGTAGTTTGTTTTTCCGATTCTATCCGCAAGCCTCTGAATCTGGCCTTAGCTAAAAGTAAAAGCACCTTAGTTCCTAGCAACGATGCGTAAGTGCGAAGTGCACCACCTCGCAAGCTTTGCCTCTCCGTCTCCATCTACGTCTCAACGTCTCAAACCGTAACCAACAATGAGAAAAACGGGGGATGAGGTTGACCCCCACCAATTCGCGAATTCGGTTACGCAAATAACCCGAATTGCTTATTGATCGACTCTATCCACCATATTTATCTCGTAGTTTGTTTTTCCGATTCTATCCGCAAGCCTCTGAATCTGGCCTTAGCTAAAAGTAAAAGCACCTTAGTTCCTAGCAACGATGCGTAAGTGCGAAGTGCACCACCTCGCAAGCTTTGCCTCTCCGTCTCCATCTACGTCTCAACGTGCGTGTGGACTTAGCTCTTCTCTTGGCCCAACTACCACTTTGGTGACCCATAAGGGAAAGCCACTTATAAGACACTCAAAGTTGTTTCTCCCCACCAATGTGGGACAAAAAGTAAACATGCCAACTTGCACATTTATATCTTGTAAATTTCCAACATGTGATAGTTCCAATCATGATCTTGTGGTTTGTTAGATCATGTATTGGTTCTTTTACTGATCTATAACTACTACTTAAGGTCTGAATTAATATCTTAGCATGTTTATGACCTAACTGCTCTATCATAGGCTTGAGTGTGAAACACTGGAGATATAATTTAAAATTCATGATGGAATTGTATGCTATTTATGAGTTAATATGTGTGTTATAATTGGTTAATTATTTGCATATATTCTTTATAAGTAATCCTTATACATTATGTGCTTGTGATTGGATTTTATTTTGAGTGGTAATTTGTGTTTCTATTAGCTGACAAACTAGTTCTTCCACTAGAAAAAGGGCACACATTTTGCTGACTGTCAGGGTATCTACAACAGGTTGACCTGGTGGGAGCAAATCGAAAGTGGCAAATAGCTCACTCGCAACAGGAAGTTTCTCATGCTTATCCCCGTGATCCTGTAAGTTAACTACATATCCATCCCTTTGAGGTTTCCTATAAGTCACACTAAATATTGTCACAGCTAATACTTTGCTGAGCTTTTGATTATATGATATTATTGGCTTGATAAGGATATCTTCTAAAAATCATGATTGTTATGTAGTTGATTGAGTACATATAAGCATATATGGGATCATAGAAGTTGACATAACTGAATAGAATATAATTAGGAAATCAATCAGAAATCAATCTAAACTATTTTAGTGTTTCTTAATTTTACATTTTCATATCTGTCTGGTTATAAAAATTCTTGCTATGATTCATAAATGAACTAAAATAGATTCTTGTTGGGGTCTCAAATTAATATTTTATACTTTTTTCACATGTCTATGTGATTCAGTACCATGTAGTTTTAATGTAGCATGTCTACAATGACAACCCATACTCTGTTGGGTTAATCGAGTTGTTCACGGGTCACGGGTCAATTGTTAATTATATTTAACTGATGTTTATTTTATTATGCTTATTATTTTGGGTTTGATTAAATCTTGTTAGTGGGTTAGATCATGGAGTTATTTTACTAGTTTTTAGGGATTTATTTACGTGAATTAGTAGTGGGCTTTTGGATTTAACAGAAGCAAGTGTTATTGGTTTCTTTAAGAGGCTGTATTCCCATTTTTAATTTATCAAAAGAGTTGAACAGATTTGTTCGGAGTTCTCTATCGGTTTATTTTGAGTTTTGCTACTATATAATAAGTCTGATATCCAGTAATTGGTATCAGAGCCTAGGGCTTGAGAGGGGGAGAAGGCCGTTTTGAGAGTCGGTTTCGAAGAGGCGAGTAGCCCGTCGCTGCGGGGCAAACGTAGCAGGTAACCGGCGTGTTTCGGGACAACAGGTGGTGACCTGTGATGAACATCAGCGTTCTGTGGCTGTTAGTAGTTATCAAATTGGGAGAAAAAGGGCTCTTTCGAGATATTTTTATAGCAGGGGGTGCTGCTGTCGGATTTTGTAGTATATGGTCGGCTTGTTTCGTGATAAGAGGAGACTGGAGTACATGCGTGAAATGCGGGCAGAAAGGATCCGATAAAGCAGGTGGCTTTGGGTTCGATTCGTTTGGCAAGTGAAAGAAAACGGTAAAGGCGGTGGCTTTGTTTTCTTAGTCGGTGGAGAAGCTCTTTGAACAAGGGTGATCGGGAAAATATAAAAGGTGTAAAGAAAAAAAGAAAGATATTGGACAAACTACGCGGTGTGAACATTATGGCGTTGGAGTTCAAGTCAGGTTGGCTTTGGATGTGACGGGGGAAGAGGTCGTCTATCCGTGAAGAGTCAAGACGTTAATGAACGGGGTTTCAACGGGTTGCCGTGTGAGATGTTACAAGTGTGGTGAATTTGATTCGGTTGAACTGAAAAGACTTTGGACGTGATCGGGTGAAGATAGGGTGTCCGGAAAAAGTCGAGATGGTTTGAGAAGACAATGATTTTGCGTTGCCATGAATGAGTGGTGTGAACAAACCGATTAAAGGGGTGATTGTTGGGCTAATCGAGTTGTTCACGGGTCACGGGTCAATTGTTAATTATGTTTAACTGATGTTTATTTTATTATGATGTTTATTTTATAATGCTCTGTTATTTTGGGTTTGATTAAGTCTTGTTAGTGGGTTAGATCATGGAGTTATTTTACTAGCTTTTAGGGATTTATTTACGTGAATTAGTAGTGGGCTTTTAGGTTTAAAAAAAGCAAGTGTTATTGTTTTCTTTTAGAGGCTGTATTCCCATTTTTAATTTATCAAAAGAGTTGAACAGATTTGTTCGGAGTTCTCTATTGGTTTATTTTGAGTTTTGCTACTATATAATAAGTCTGATATCCAACATACTCCACAGTTACCACTCCCCTTCAAGATTATATAAATCTACGTGGTTGATGATCGAAACCTAGGTATGTAGTACTTCAAAGGTCTGTTGGTGGATATTTCGGTGTTATAATCAGAACTTATTTTTACATAAAGTTAAATTAAGCTAGCTAATTGCATGTTTTTGTATTTAATTGATAGTTCAACTCATAATTGGTTTAGATAAACCACTAAAACTTTGAATAAATCTAGCATATTTACACATGCAGGTTTTGGTCTTACAAGGAGCATATTGCGTGTGACCTACAATGGAAATTTTTTTGAGAACTTGAGGCTTATCTTAACAATTTGGCAAAGAATATAGAATTAAGACAACCGGTTGGAGTAACATGTATATGGATAGCAATCTAGACAATAACCCATGTTGTTATATGGTGTCAGAAAGGAAATAATATACTGATTAATATAATAATCTATGGAATTTTTCCAGTTTGTCTATAGTCTTTTGAAATCATGTGAGCATGAATTGGAAATTGGAGTATATACTTGAACCGTAACTTCCAGTGAGGCAGTTTAGCCACCTACTTCATGAATGTTTTGGTTTATAACTTCAAAACTATCATCGCCAAAATATGTCATATGAGGCGGTTTAGCCACCTAATTAATCTCAAGTTCTATAACAATGGTAGCATGTAAACATAAGAGCATATAATAATTTATTTGATGTTGCCTTATATCTGCAATATTAGTACAAAAAATATGTATGAAAATCGTGTTGGTTAGAAAGTATTTACTTTTAGTTTTGAACATAATATATAAGCCTTTGAAGTTTCATGCGCATGCTAGTGTGATTTTGTTATCTTCTGTTGTTACAAAAACTGCTGATTTTGGAACCTCAATCAATAATTCAAAAATTTCAGAATTTTTTCAACCTATGGTTTAAATAACAATATGTTATGCTGTTTGTCTTTGTTGTTGGTTTATTTAATCAATTACTCATTATAGCTAATTATTAAGAAAGAACTAAACCATAAACTAAGAACATCACCACTATGCAGGCGGTGGAACAACGGATTCTGATATGGACGGAATTTGAAAAGAATGGTCGAGTTTTGTGTCAAACTATAATTTTAGGTGTTTGTATCAAAACATTAGTTTTGGAAATGTTATATGAAATATTGTTAACTTTATAATGTTCCTATGCATACATACAACTATATGGTAAATGTTTAGGTTGAAAAATTTGTTAACTATATGGTAAATATTGTTAACTTCATGACTGTTTATGTTCCTATGCATACAACTATTGTACTTGACTTATATGGTAAATGTTTTGACTTATCAAACACGTGAACTTGCTAAGTATGTTGATCTTTTAGAGCGTGAGTTTTCAGTTAATAATGCTTGAGGCTTTACCGGATTTTGTTAAAGACTGTTAGACGAGACTGTTCATTATTAGGCATTAGACATTTAGACAATTGTGATTGTTGTTGAAACTATTTGTGGAGTTGTATATTTGTTTGAGATTGAGTTGTATTGGGGTCATGCGTGTTTTGCTCTAGTTGTCCCAGTTTGGGATTTTGACTACATTTGTGTTTATTTGATAGTCATTGTGGTATTGGTAACTCATGACACAAGTGTTTTATGTCTTGGGCAACGTCAAGATACATTGACGGAGAGTGTATATTAAAGATTCTCTTTTACCCACATTATGCTATGACGATCCCCTCTGTCTCATTCTTGTGTTTGCGCTATCTGCGGGGGTGATACAATATGAAGAAGCTTCATCAAATTATGAAAATTATTAAAAATGATGGGTGATGCATCGTACCATCACCATATATTATTATATACACATTATCACCACCAACCATTTGGTTGAGTGGTAGACTCATGATTTCCTCTAGGCGAGGTTGTGAGTTCGAGTCCTATTAGCAGCAAAATGTTGTCGGTGGGCTAGGTTTTACAGCAGTGGGCCTTCGGGTGGCGGGTTTTCCTCGGAATTGGTGGTTGGTGGGCTTGGGCTACCTAACGTTGTCTATGCTCGTGGACGTATGTGATGCCATATCGCCATTGGGGTACCACGAATAGCCGGGCTTTAATTATTTGACTGTTAAAAAAAAATATACACATTATCATATGCGCATCAATTTCCACTTTCATATGTTTATTTTTTTTACCTATCTTGCTTTTATTATTATTATTATTATTATTATTATTATTATTATTATTATTATTATTATTATTATTATTATTATTATTATTATTATTATTATTATTTATTATTATTATTATTACTATTATTATTATTATTATTATTATTATTATTATTATTATTATTATTATTATTAGAATAGTATTATTATTATTATTATTATTATTATTTATTATTATTATTATTATTAATATTATTATTATTATAATTACTATTATTATTATTACTATTATTATTATTATTATTATTATTATTATTATTATTATAATTACTATTATTATTATTACTATTATTATTATTATTATTATTACTATTATTACTATTCTTATTATTATTATTTATATTATTATTATTATTATTTATTTATTATTATTATTATTATTATTATTATTATTATTATTATTATATTATTATTATTATTATTATTATTATTATTATTATTATTATTATTATTATTATTATTATTATTATATTATTATTATTATTATTATTATTATTATTTTATTGTTGTTGTAGTTGCTGCTGATATTGTTGTTGTTGTTAAATTACACACAGGATCCCTATAGTTTTAGGAAAAAAATTCGAACTTGGTCCCAAAACCTAACTAGTGCCAGTTACAATGTATGCTTTGAATCGTTGTTGAGTTTTAAATCTGTATGTTAATGTCTACCATGTGAAGTTTTAGCGAATGTTTTGGGATTTTATTCTAGAACTATTTGTAGGATTAAATCGCTTATAATTGTATGTCGCTCCATTATAAAAACTAATGTACATACAAGATGAGAGAAATGAAAACCTAGATTGCATTACTTCTTGAATTCATCTTGATAATGAATTTCTTGTTCATCAATATAGTAATGAATCGAAGATCCAAGCGACTTAAATCTAACACTCATAGTTTTAGAATTTTTTTTTGTCATTTGCAAGAAAATGATCCAAGATTTTCATTTCTTAACTAGCAAAAACCTACTATATATAAATTTCATATTTATCAAAACATTAAATTTTCACCGTTACTAGTATACAAAATATAATTAGTAAACTCCATCAATGATAATTACTGTTAAAACACCAGAGTTGAATTCATTTAACAAAAGAAGATCCATTCTTGAGACTTGAACTTCTTGAGCTTAAACTTAAGCTTTACCTACATCAAAAACACCTTATATATTATATTAGTAGTGGATATAACATGCCTAATCAATCACCAAATTCATACACCAAATCCAAGGGGCAGAGTCTCTGGCCGGGGTCGAGTGAAAAAAATACATATTTCTTAATGGTTATATAAAATAAAAATAAAAAACTATAAAATTGCAAATGGCAGTTTTTCCCGTTTCTCCCTAAAAATCGAATTGGATCATCAAATTTGGTCACTTTTCTCTCGAATTCTTCTTCTTCTGGTTTACGAAAATCACACAACACAACATACTTATTCTTGATCTCATCTGAGTTGTATCCGATTGATTTATTCGGGTGAACCATCGAATAATTTCGATCTGAAAGTGATCTTTACGACTCTCAGATTATCCAAGTTTGATTCAAGTGTTCTACAAAGATCGAAAATATTTACTGTTGAAGATGGCGACAGAGATTCTGTGAAAGACATGACAATCAAATTCGCAAAACTGGACAAGTTTGAAGGACAAGACTTTCGAAGATGGCAGAAGAAGATGCATTTTTTGTTGACCACTCTGAAGGTTGTGTATGTTCTAGGTACCCCCATGCCAGAATTGATGGAAAACAAGACTCTGGAATAGACTAGGAGGCGATGCAAGTGGAAGAACGATGACTACATCAGTTATGGTCACATCATAAACGGTATATCTGATTCCCTATTTGATATCGATCAAAATGTTAAATCTGTGAAAGAACTATGGGATTCCCTTGAATCCAAATATATGGCAGAAGATTCTTCAAGTAAGATATTTATGGTTAGTAATTTTATAAATTACAAGATGGTGGATTCAAGGTCTATCATGGAACAATATAATGAACTATTATGGATTTTGGGACAGTTTGTTCAACATGATATGAAGATGGATGAATCCATCTCGGTTTCTAGTATAATTGACAAACTGCCTCCTTTTTGGAAAGATTTCAAACATACTTTGAAACATAAGAAGGAGGAATTGAGTCTAGTCCAAATTGGTAGTCACTTAAGAATTAAAGAGTCTCTAAGGGCTCAAGAGGGTGACAAAAGTTAAGGACAAAAACATGGCTGGACCTTCGCAAGTGAACATGGTGGAAAAAGATGAATCATCCAAGAATGCCAACAAGTTTAAAGGCAAACGAAAGTTTAAAGGTAACAACAATAACAAAGGCCTCAACAAGAAGCCAAAGTTAACATGTTAGAAGTATGGCAAACCCGGTCATTTCAAGAAGGATTGTCTAGTTGGTAAAGGCAAGAATGATGCTGGTCCAAGTGGATCTAAGGATCCAGGAAAGCAACAAGGTTAGATTTTAGTTCCAAATTATAATTCGTGTGAGAATTATGTATCACCAATTTCTGAATCATTTTATGTGCAGAATGATGATGTTGCTTGGTGGGTTGAATCAGGAGCAACTAGTCATGTGTGTAAAGATCTCCGTTGGTTCAAGGACTTTCAACAAATTGAAGATGGATCATTACTAAAAATGGGAAATATTGCAACTAAACCAATCAAGGGACTAGGAAATATGAAGCTTGTGTTTACTTTTGAAAAATATTTAGTATTAAATAAAGTATTGTATGTAAGGATCTATTTGAAGATTATGAGGCTGATGCAACCAAAGATCTTCAACATGCACTAAGGAATAAGGATGAACTTGCTGTGGAAGCTTTACACTCTCTAAAATTCTAAGTGTAAAGTCTTCCGAAGGAAAAAGTTCAGAAGAAATTACTTCGGAAGCTTTACACTTAACTGAAAATATTCTAAGTGTAAAAACTTCTGAAGCCAGAGGCCAAGATCTTCCAAAGCTTCAAAGACAAAGTCTTCCGAAGCCATTTTACTGTGAAGACTGATTTCTTCGGAAGACAGAGAAAAGATACTTTCTCTGATCTACTTTTGATAAAGCTGACCAACTTTCTATTGCAACTCTCATAACTCACCAACTTGTATGAGTTGGTGAAACTTCCATGCTTTAGTGAATAGTAGATAAAGTCTTTGTCTGTAATTTTCTTCTTTTGTTCCTTTAGACTTTTTTTGTACTAGGAAAAGTCAGTGAGCTGTGGCATGTCATAGTCACTAGTCAAAAGGCAATCTGCCTTTTGACTCCAGATTGATCTTGTTATCTAGATCAGTCAATTCCAACTGTCCTTCCAAGTATTGACGGTTGTAGGTTTTAGTATAAAAGAGTCTCAGGTCCTTGTATTTTAAATTATGCTTTGAACACTTGTAATAGAACTTGAGATCAATATACAACATCCTTGAAAACTAATACTTGTGTTATTGTTCTAAGTTCTGTCTTTTAGTTACTTGTGTTCATTGTATCTTCAAAGTTTCATGTTCCCTATTTGAACTGTTAAGTGATCTAAGATCACTCCTCTTGTGAAACTAATTGTAGTTAACACCCTAACCCGGTCCTGCAATTGGTATCAGATCATTCCAGGCTCTTGATTGTAAGATCTCACTATCTTAAATCTGTGAAAACCCTGAAATTAAGGTTAGAAAATTTTGATAAGATTCTGTGTATATTTAAAAATGTATACTTATGTGATCTGAACTATAATTCATATCCATTAATATGTGTTTAATATATGTACATGTTATGATATTATGTGCATAATTTACCTGAAAATGTGATTATCTTATGTTGATACTATAAGGCTATGTTTTGTGACAACATGATTAGTTACAAGTATATGTATAAAGGCATTAGTACTTCAAGAATTACATAATCTCTTAATCACATTACATGAATACCAAACATCTAAATTAATACATCATAAAGTCCTTTTAAACTCAATTATAAAAAGATTAGTTAACACTAAGATTGTTTCACATCTTGACACCTCACTTAATGCAAGATGATTTGGTGTCATCACCATGATTAAATTCATTAAAGAAAAGCTCCACTAAACTTCTCAAACCCTTGGATATATGGTAGAACTCCAGCTGAATTTTGTACACCATTATCAACTAATAATACTAAGCATAATCCATGGGTTGACACCTAAGCTTAAAGGATACCAACTCACACAAACTCATGATGAACTTAGTACATCATCACTTAGTTAAGACAGCAAGCAAACCTATTTTTGTGCCACATAATCCACTACATCAATAGCCATCATTGCAAGATTGATGACTAACTCTCGGTTGAACTAGGAACAAGAAGCTACCCAACCGATTTCATGCATGATCATCATGCTTAGATGACACTAAGCATCACCCTAACAATGCCACCTAAACTTTCTCATCATTACTTGATATGTGGCAATCTCACCAATTCACACATCTTCGGCCGAGTGAAAGGGAATCATCATTTCAAATGACACTAAGCAAGCTTCTTAGATTGACACCACATCTATTAGTTATCATTGCCATAGGATTAGGTGTCACCGCCCGGTTAAACACCACCAAAACATTTCCAAACCTTTGGTCCTTTTATATCTTTCGAATAACACCAGCACCAACTTTGTATTCCACATCCATTTCACCTCAAACACTCACTCTCGGCTACCACTAGCAACTCTCTACTATCTTGTGATTCCAACATTTATTAAGCATCATCACTTGTGTTGATACTCTAAGAACAAGAACATCTCCTCAAGCTGTGGATTCCAGAGACTCTCGACCATCTTTGATCATCATCAGCCTCATTCCTCATCATTCACAAGGTTCTAAATCTCTTTAATGTGTCTTAAGATCAATAGGTTACACATGTGATACAAACACATATGTGACTAGCTTTGATGTAACTAAACATCAAGATTAATCTCAAAATTCCTTGAAATTCTTAATTTCCATCAAAACATAGTAATGAAATGTTAAATACTGAAAATTTCAGAAGGCTTGCGACAAAAAGGATTTTTGAGATTTATAAACAAAGATTAACTTTTGAAATATTAAGTAAAATAAGTAAAAATACTAAAAGAATGTGATTGTGGGAATAAAAATAATAAATTAATCAGAAAATATTAATTATAATGATCTAAAATTTTTGGGAATTTAATACTTTGTATATGAATTTATGTGATTTATTCCCTAAAATAAGAGAAAAATGCTTAATAAATTATTTAAAGTGATAAAAATCTGGGAATATTTTTATAATAATATCTCTTTCGTTATGGAATTTTAGAATAAATTTAATGATTTATTTCGCTACAATAAACTGGTTATGTATTTTTGAATTAATATTATATAGAAAATCAGAATAAATAGTTTGAATGTATTAAAAATTCTGAAAAATTTATGGAAGACCTCATATAATATTTGTGACATTATGTGAAAATTTAGTAATTTTTAGAAACTTGTAGCTCAATCTGTCATATTTTTGGGATATTAATAAATTGGTATAAAATGATTTTCAGATTTATATAATGGAAATTATTTGGTAAAAATACTAAGAAATTAGAATCTGATTTTTATGAATTATTGACTGGTTATTTAAAATAAATCTATTATGTTATGAATTGAAGTGCTAAAAATTTTAAAGAAATAAATTTATTTATTTCTACTATAAATTAATTTTTATAGGATTTTGCTGGAATTAAATGTGAGTGACATAGCCCCATTTTTACATTATTTATTTTTGGGGGAAAAATCATACTTATTATGTTTTGTTTGATGCAAATTTTAATAAGATATTTTGTGTTACACTGTCAAAACTTTGCC
Organism: Flaveria sonorensis; assembly: GCA_025506505.1. NCBI lineage: Eukaryota > Viridiplantae > Streptophyta > Magnoliopsida > Asterales > Asteraceae > Flaveria > Flaveria sonorensis. The sequence continues at coordinate 18,101,692 of CM046425.1, read as the reverse complement.
AACCAGCAACCATTAGTTCGAATAAGGAACCGTCTGATAATGTTGGTAGCGCTACTTAGGAAAGTTATTTTCTTGCACCCAACAGAAATGAGTGTTGTGATGCTATGTTATCTGATTTTATTTGTGATTATTTGTGACAGTTGTATAATCACTTGGCATTCTGTAGGTTTGGTTGCCCTCTTATTTTGAATTGCATCAAATTATGTGTTTTAAGTTATTAAACCTATGTTCTCACCAACTTCATGTTGATAGTTTTAGTATGCTTTTTTTAGGTATTTGAAAAATGACTAACAGTGTTTTGCTATCATTCGATGTGCTCAATGGCTGGTACGAGGTCATTGGGAAAATATGTGTAAAAATAACAATCAATTCGTTTGATCTCAGCCTATCCGTGGATGCTCACATCCATTATTATTGAAAATATGAAGATAATAGTATTTATATGTAATAGGGTTACACTTGTTATGTAAATGTCATATAACTGACAAATTTTGTTTTAATCTTTTGTATGTAACCCCTGATAACCTAATATAAATGTATTAGTTGTGTTTGTTAAATTATTTGTTTCATTTACGTTTTTGTGATCAATGCGTTCTTATCCAAAAAGTCACATCGTGTACTACACGCTTCTGCCGGGATGTGACAAAATCCTCTTAGTTTCACACTTCACTTAACTTTTCAAATGGCAGCTATCTCAAAGGCTGATATGAAAACTGGTACTATGATAAAGTCCCCACTGATCACTCCTGAGGATTTTGATACTTGGTGCCAAAGAATGGAAGGTTTCATCAAATCTCAAGATTCCAAGATGTGGGAGTCTGTTGTCAATGGACCTTATGTACCATACACCACTTCAGCTGCTGCTGGTGGTGGTATGATACCAAAGGAAAGGGATGAGTTTTCTGAAGAAGATTGGAAGAAAATTGATGTTGATTAGAAAGCTATAACAACCCTTCAAACTGCTCTTCCTTACTCCATCTACAGAGGTTTCAAGAAGTGCAAGACCGCCAAACAGTTATGGGATGCACTGAAGCTGATGTATGAGGGGTCTAATGAAGCCAAAGAGAATAAGAAGGACCTCTTGAACCAGCAGTTTGAAAATTTCACCTTCAAGATAGGTGAAACCATGACTCAACAGTACTTCAGGTATGCTAAGATTGTGGATACTCTAGCTGATGTTGGGGTAACCATTGAGAATAGAGATATTATTAGGAAGTTCATGTCCTCTCTTCCTAGACAATGGACACACTACTGTGTGGTCATTAAGAGGACTGAAAATCTTAAGACTCTTACTCTCACTGAGTTATATGGAATACTCAGTAGATACCAGATGGAGATGAACATGCAAAACTCATCTGGTAACTCCAACACTAATCAGTGTTCAACCCTCCATGTGGTTGAAAGGGATTATAGAGAACCATAGCACCATCTCATCTGCTACCCAGACAAATCACAAAAGGGTCCTTTCATCACCTTTCTAGAGACACCAAGGGAAGGCTACATCCCTGGAAGCCCATTCCAGGAGACAAGTTATTCACAAGCCTTTGTGTCTTCTGATAAAAGTTCAGGCAAATTTCTTTTAACTTTTGAAGACCTGGACTGTATCCATCCAGATGATCTAGAATATATGGAAATAGTCCAGCAGATGGCTCTACTCACTCATAGAGCCCAGAAGTTCTACAAGAGGACTGGGAGAAGGTTTCCCAGCAATGTAGCTAGTGGAAAGTTTGGGTTGGACAAAAGCAAGGTGAAGTGTTATAGCTGTAACCAAATGGGACACTTTGCCAGAGAGTGCAAGGCACCAAAGTCAAATGGTGGCCAAGCACAATCCAGGCCAAACTACATTGAGGGAGCTCACCTGAATGAGAAGCAAAGATAGCAAGCTCAGTTGCTGTTAAAGAAGAAGGCTTTGACTGGAGCTTTCAGGTTGAGGATGCTTCTCCAAACCAAGCACTAATGGCAGAACATGATGAAGCCAAGGTATTGGAACATCTTTGTACTCCTGAATGCATTGCTAAAGTTAATAGATACAGGTCCTATAACTTAGAGATGAGATCTGATCTTGAGTCCTTAAATATCTTAAAAGCTGACTTTAAAAGAGCTAAAAATGATTATAAACTTAAGATAGAAGATCTAGAGAAAACCATTTCAACTCTTAAGCATGAGCACACTAACTACAGGACTCAAATTAAAGATCTCATCTCAAAGTTAACTAAATGTCAGGCTGAGCTTGTGATCAGCAAAGCCAGGGCAGAAAAATATGTTCTTGAAGAAGAGACCTTCAAGAACATAATATCCTCATCCCTACATGCAAAAGTTTGTTATCAGAATAAGCAGGGACTGGGATCTACTAAGATAGCTCCTCCACACACTCTATTGTCTGTAAGATCATTAAGGTGTGGAACTTGTGAAGATGAGCTTCCCCTTATAGACCTTATTTTTTAAGAGGATGAAGAGAAGATAGTGAAGGATGACTCTGAGAAGAGTGAAGAAGATCATCCTAAGAAGGGTCACTATTCTCCTGAGGAGAGAAAAGAGTCTAGAATGACCAAGTCAAAGAGAAAGAACTTGATTAGAAGAGCTAAGAGAAGATCAAAGAAGGCTCAAGAAATCAAGGCCACTTTTGACTCAAAGCAGAAAGAAGTGTTTATTTCTATAGGTTTTGAAGTGGTAAAGACTGAAGACTCAACTATGAACTCTAGTACCAGAAGTTCTAGTTTAGTTCCAAATCATTCCAGCAAGAAGAAGAAGACTGACCAGCTGTGTACCACTGCTACACAGCCTGAACCATCCAGTTCCAAGAGCAAGCCTCTCCCTAAGAAGCTTGTTGCATCATCTGTAAAGATGAAGATAGAGAAGGAAAGTGATCAAACTCAGTCTTGCTCTCAAAATAAGACTCTCAGAAGGAAGAAACTCAATTGTGTCATGTGTGGTAGTACTTCTCATCTGGCTAAGGATTGCAAGCACAATCCCAAAAGTACCATCCATATGACCAAGAAGAACACTTCTGAGAAGAAGAAGGAACAAACAGCTTTGGAAGGAAAATCTATTTCCTTCGGAAGATCCAAAATGAAGAAGAAGACAAGTGAAAAATTGCCTTCGGAAGAAAAGTTGGTCTCGGAAGAAAGGAATGCTTCCGAAGTACCGAAGCTTGCTGCAGTGAAAGCAAGACCTTTCGAAGGTCCAGTCTCCAAAACTTCTGAAGCTTTAAAGGTCAGGCCCAATCTTCCAAAGGTGGTATGGAAGATGAAGGAAGATCATGTGACTGAAAGTTCTTCATCAACAACTGCAAATGATCCTCAAAGCTTGAATATAGGATCACTTACTGTTACATTGTGTTCAACTCATTTTAATAAGCCCAAGACTAATAAGGATTGGGTTTCTAAGTGTAACTAATCAACTCTTTTTGTGAAGGAACAATTAAAGACCAAGAAGAATGTTTGGATTATTTATAGTGGTTGTTCCAGGCACATGACTGGCAATGGTTCTCTGCTTCAAAATTTTGAGAAAATTGATGGAGGACCAGTTACTTTTAGAGGGGATTCTGGTGGTTGTATTTCTGGAAGGGGCAGAGTCATAAATGGTAAGCTCAGCATTGAGAAGGTAAACTTTGTCAAGGAGTTTCGATACAATCTTCTGAGTGTATCCTAATTTTGTGATCAGAAACACCATATGCTCTTCACTGAGCATGAGTGCATTGTTCTCAAGCCCGGGGTGGCCATTCCTCAAGAGTATATCCTGCTCAGAGAACCCAGGAGAGGGAACATGTACAAGATGGATTTACATGAAACATCTCCCTCAGGAGAAGTTTCTTGTTTTCTATCTAACGCAAATAGTGATGAGTCTTTTCTTTGGAATAAAAGAAAGTGCCATGTAAACTTTAAGAATATGAATAAATTGATTAAGAATGATTTGGTAACTGGAATGCCAAAGAAAGAGTTTACAAGTGATGACCACTGTGTTGCATGCCTAAAGGGGAAGCAACACAAAGTGTCTCACAAACCAAAGGAAATGAACTCCATCACTACTCCCCTACACCTATTACATATGGATTTGTTTAGCCCCACCAGTGTAATGAGTTTAGGAAGGATCTCTTACTGCTTAGTGATCACAGATGATTTCACAAGATTCACTTGGGTCTTTTTCCTTAGACCTAAGGATGAGACCCTGAGATCTTGAAGAATTTCATTTGAAAATTGAGAATCAATCTGATCACAAAGTCAAGACCATAAGATGTGATCAAGGAACAGAATTTAAGAACCAAATCCTTGATACATTTTGTGATGAAAAGGGTATTACAAGATAATATAATGCTCCTAGGACTCCTCAGCAAAATGGTGTTGCTGAGAGGAGAAACAGGACACTTATTGAAGCTGCAAGAATCATGTTGTCTGTCTCTAAACTGCCTATCACCTTCTGGGCAGAGGCAGTTAACACAGCATGCTAGGTACAGAACAGAGTTTTAGTGGTTAAGACTCATGGTAAGACTCCTTATGAGCTGTGGCACAAAAGGAGACCATTTATTAGTTTCCTCAGGTCATTTGGATGTCCTTGCACCATCTTGAATACCAAAGATCAAGTAGCCAAATTTGATGAAAATTAGATGATGGACACTTTATTGGATATTCTTCCTAAGCTAAGGCTTATAGAGTATACAATCTTAGAACTAGAGTAGTTGAGGAGTCAGCCAATGTGACCTTCAATGAGCACACTCGTAGTGTGAAAGGTTCTGGTCCGGATTGGCTATTTGATCTTGACTTTGTTACCAACTGTTTTAACAAGTCTTGTGAGAATGTTTCAGGATCTACAAATAATATATCAACAGGAGATCCTGACCCAAGATTTGAGTTGAGAAGACCAAGCAAGATTACTACTTTAGCTCCTTTGGTGACTAACCCTGCAAATGAAGATCCTATCAGCACAAACATGACAAATTCAGCTGATACATCTGAGGTGCCTTCAAATTCCACCTCAAAGGTTCAAAACTCAGGTGAAGGAACTTCAAATGTAGGAGGAAATGGAGGTGGTGATAGTGATCAAGAATTTATTGATGCTGATAACCACTCCATAGAGGACAACATAAATGATGTCACACATTCATTGGATCAAGTCTCACTTGATAAGTGTGCTGATGTGGTGGGTGACACTCCATTGCCAGATCTAAATTTCTCTAATTTGGATCTGTCCAATCAACTTGCTGTGATCCCTCAACTAAGGATCCACAAGTCACACCCTACCATAAACATCATTACAAATGTTAAGACTGGGGTAAGAACAAGAGGACAAACCCATGACCAAAATGTTTGTCTGCACTCTTGTTTCTTGTCCCAGATTGAGCCAAAAAAGTTGATGAGGCTCTGAAGGATGGAAGCTGGGTTGAAGCTATGCAAGAAGAGCTACTTCAAATCAGAAGATAGAAGGTTTGGAACCTATGTTCTTCTCAAGGGAAGACTGTCATAGGAACCAAATGGGTTTTTAGGAACAAGAAGGATGATAGAGGACTTGTCATAGAAAACAAGGCAAGACTAGTTGTTCAAGGGGACACACAAGAAGAGGGAATTGATTACACAGATGTTTTTGCTCCTGTGGTAAGACTTGAAGCTGTAAGAATATTCCTGGCTTTTGCTGCATCCAAGGATTTCAAGGTTTACGAACTTGATGTCAAGTGTGCTTTTCTGTATGGGGTGATTGATGAAGAGGTGTATGTCAAACAACCACCTGGCTTTGTAGTCCTAGATCATTCTAATTATGTCTGCGAGCTTGATAAAGCTCTTTATGGGTTGCACCAAGCTCCAAGGAAGTGGTATGAAACACTATCTCAGTATCTCTGCTAACATGGTTACAAGAGGGGTACTATAGATGGAACTCTCTTCATCAAAGGGACAGGGAATGACTTAATGCTGGTTCAAGTATATGTGGATGAAATTATCTTTGGGTCAACTAATCCAAAGCTATGCAAAGACTTTGAGAGGCTGATGAAGAGCAGATTTGAAATAAGTGCCATGGGGGAACTAAATTTCTTTCTGGGAATTCAAGTGAAGCAAGTTGACAATAGAATCTTCATAAGTCAGTCAAAGTATGTGCAAGACATACTTACAAGATTCAACATGACTGAATGTAACGTTGCTAAGACACCCATAGCCAGAAACCACTCCCTAGGACCTGATCTTGAGGGGGAGTGTGTGGATGAACGTCTTTACAGAGCTATGAGTGGGTCTCTTATGTACCTAATAGCCAGCAGGCCTGATATCATGTTTGCCATATGCATTTGTGCAAGATATGAAGCCAATCCCAAGATGTCACACCTGGTTGCTGTCAAGAGGATTCTTAGATATCTCAAAGGTGCTCCCAAGCTTGGCCTTTGGTATCCAAAGAGTTCTAACTTCAATCTGTATGCTTATACAGATAGTGACTATGGTGGTTGCAATGTGACTGCAAAGTCTACATCTAGGGGATGTCAATTCCTTGGTGGAAGGATTATCTCATGGCAATGCAAGAAACAATCCTATGTCTCTGCATCAACTGCTGAGGCTGAATACATTGCTGCTGCAAGTTGTTGTGCTCAAGTGCTTTGGATTCAGAATCAGATGCTGGACTATGGATTCAACTTCAAAGAAACTCCCATCCAGATAGACAACAACAGTGCTATCTCCATCACAGAGAATCCTGTTCAGCACTCAAGGACCGAACACATCAACATCAGGTATCATTTGATTAGAGATAATTTTGAGAAGGGATTAATCAAATTAGTCAAAGTTAACACAAAAGAACAATATGCTGATCTGTTCACTAAAGCTTTTGATGAATCGAGATTCAAATAACTTGTATCAGCTATTGGGATGATTAACTTTGAGTAATTTTTTTAAAAACTTAAATCAACTTTATTTTTAAAACCTTTGTGTCCTAAGTTGTCTATTTTATCACCTTCTAAGTCCAGTTTATTTTGGAAGAAAATTTTTAATGATATTCCTTAGATTTTTTGAAAATTTTTCAAAACATATTTTCTTTTGGAAGATTTCAAGTTGCCTTCAGAAGAAATTTATGTCTTCAAATCAAGAACTACTTATAAGAAATTTACGTTCGAAAGAAATTCTGAGAATATCTTCCGAAGCTTAAATATCCTTTTAAGTACTTGCATGTATTTGAAGGACAAATATCTTCCGAAAGCAATTAAGTCTCGAAAGATTTAGTCTCTTTAAAATAAAACTCTCAAGACTTAATATCTTCCGAAATCAAATATGTGTCGAAAGAAAAACCCTCTAAGTATTTTTCTTCCGAAGCCAAATTTTCACATTTCTTAAGAATATCTTCTGAAGCCAAATTGGCTTCGTAAGCTTTTTCTCAAAATTTTCGAAGCGAAAATTACCTTCGGAAGATTTTCAACTTCCAAGAAAACTACCTTTTTGGGCGCTTTTTTTAGAAGTGGGACCTACTTTCGGATTGCAAAGTTTATCCTTTTGCATTAACTTTGTCTTAAAACCATATATTCTCAACGGTTCCCCTTCTTCTCACTCTTTTCTTCTTGACCTAAAATTCTCCCAAAATTAACCTTCTTCTTCACCAACAAACTTCGTTCATGGAAAACATTGATCGACGAAACCAACCGGGTTTTACCATGCACCTTTACAGACAACACAATTAGGTTGCTCTGTTAGACCCTGAGAAAAATCCTCATTTCTTAGAGGTCTGTCGATACCTTTCTACGTCTCACTACTTCACCTCCCTTACCATTGATCCTCCTCTTTATGAGGATCAGTTACTTGCATTCTGGAGGACCTGCCAAGAGGTCACCATGGATGGGGAGAAGGCACTATCTGCTATAGTGCAGGGGAGGACAATCTTCATCACTCTGCCCATCATAAGCTCACACCTTCTGCTGGATGATGAAGAAGATGAGTTGTCTTTTCCGAAAGCTGCTGTCAACCATTCTTTTCAGCAGATGGGATATGAGGGTGACTTCTCAGTCAAAACCTTCAGGAAGGGGAAGGTCTCATCCAAATAGAAATACCTCCTCCATGTTATCATACATAGTCTCTCCAACAAGCATGGAGGATGGGATCAAGTTCCAGAGGACCTTTCCTTCATAGTCTATGGAATGGCTCAGGGGGTCAAATACAGGTACTCTTAATTTGTCTATACAAATTTACTTGCTAATTTAGACTCCTTAGAATACTACATGTTCCCGTGATATGTCTAGCACATTCTCAACTATGAACTGGGCTCACAGTTGAGGGGAACAGGTAATATTCTTAAATTGGGACAGATGAAACCCAATATCTTTAAAATACTGAGAAAGCCTACTGTTGGCTTCTCCGGGGTAGAAACAGCCCTGGTTCCAAAAATGTTTGAGCTCATTGCTCAGGGTGGCAACCTAGCAGCACCAGCTAGTGTTGAACCCACACCCTCTACCTCAACTCCACCCCCACAGCCTCAAATTACCATCACCTACAAAAGAAAAACCAAACAAACCCCTGCACCTGCTACTGAGCATGTGCAGGTCCCCATATCACAACCCATACAGGAGGAAGTGGAATCTCGAGCTCCCACTTCCCCTGAGGAGCAGACCACTCCCATCTCTCAAATGATCAGTGCTGAGGTTCCTCATGCTCAGCCTGATGAGCTCACATCCCCAACAGCCTTAAGCCATCACTCTGAGTCTCAACACTCAAGTGATCAACCTTCAGGGGATAGTTACCACCCTCAGCCGCTGGACTTAAACCACCTAATTCCCAGCCTTGATTTCTATAATGATAAGGACTTAGGTTTTAGTGAGTACAATGAGTCTCTCCTTTCTTCCTACACTTAAGGAGAAATGAGTACTCCTAACTCACCCAGTTCTAGCCCATATCATCTACCCACAACTGAGGTGGGTCTTCCTGAACATGTTCAGGAGATCCATATGGAAAAGGCTCTCACTTTAGAAAGTGATTACATCAGTAAGACCTCAGCCATGGCAACCCAACCTCTTGACACTTCTCTGGAAGTTGTCATGATGCAGGGGAAATCCAGCAGCCAAGAACACTATGCTGGTGATGAGGAAGAAGACTTTGGTCCAATTCTCTTATCCCCCAGTGATAGTTCACCTGGAATCTCAAGTGACTATCTTGCAGCAGAGGGTCAATGACCAGCAACTTAAGATCACCGATCTCAAGGGCCATTTAGCTGAGAGACCCTTAAGGAGGACTCAACCAGGTCCACAAGAACCTGTGGAAGTGATGGATGACACCCCCAGCTCACCTATGCAAGAAGGTGATGCTACCAAAAAGGGGGAGAAAGTCCTCACAACCACAGAACCTGGGAGTTCCTCCCAGAGTATGGACATAGAGGAGTCACCAACCTCTCTTGCAATTGTCCAGACTCAGCAACCTCCTCAAGTCATGAACATAGACTTACTCATTCAACACTTGTTTGAGGAGGGAATTCCAAGAGCAATGTCTGCTCCCTCTGAGAATCCAATTATGGGATGGGGGTATGACACCAACAGAAGAGCTCTTGTGATCTCTAGAGCTCAGGGTCAACTGGAAATCTTCAACTTCTCACACCTGAGTTTCTATGAGTGCATCAATCTGGTGAATCTTCCACTTGTCAACCCAAGCCACAATAGACAAGCTGAGAGATTAGCAGACCTGATTCAAAATAGGGTGCTAGAGGAATTCAAATTAAGATCAAAATTATATAGACAGAGGCTAGCAGATGAGATCTTTGGTCAACTGAATGTTGAGATGGACCCTGAGATTAGCTTAGAAGGGAAAACCTTGACTAAAGGCCCAGAGGTTGAGCCTGTGAACCTTGAGACAGGATCTCCCTCTGCACCCAGTACCCTCAGTGAGGCACCAGCTGGTGAAGGTGTCTCACAACCTCTCTCTGGCCAGAGCTTGACTGCTGAACCAAGCAATGAAGGCCAAAGTTCTCTCCACCCTGAGTCACCAAGGCCTGTGGTTGACAAAGGGAAAAGGAAATTAACTCCTGAGGAGTTGGAGGAGGAGAAGAGAGAGAGGAAGAGGAAGCTGAGGGGAGAGAGTTCAAGTAGGTCCCCAGGCTTCATGGAAGCTGCAATCCGGGCTGCCCATAGGCCAAATACTCAAGAAGATGAGTTAAGGGCAGCCAGGCTAAACTACCTGGGGACCAGGAACTACAACATAGATGAACTCATCTCTCTCCCCTTAGAAGAGTTGAATGAGCTGGCTGACACTGAGCTGTCAAAGGAGAGGAGGGAGGCAGAGGATGCAGCATTGCTCCTCAAGATTAAGGAAGAAAGGAGACTGAAAAGGCTCTACAAACATGCTCCTGTCCTCTCCCCAGTTCAAGAAAGTCCTGAGACAGAGACTGTGGCACAGGCACAACCTCAGGTAGATAGGGAAGCTGAAAGAATGAATATGATCAACTACCTGAGTGCCACAGGACTCTATCAGGCAGCTGCACTTCTTCCTTATCCTTTGAGTACATAGAGTTTGAATATCTCAAGCAGCTGGAGGAACAAGCCATAAAAGAAAGAAAAGCTGCTAAGAGAAAGCTAAGGGAAGAAGCTGCAAGGTCAAGGGCCATCATCCACAAAAGCCAAAAGAAGTCTGAAGATAGACAAAGGATGATGAGCTTCTTGAAGCTGTATGGATTCTCCGGAAGGAGGCTTGGTCCTATGTCTCTATCCACAATGGATGAGCATATAAGGGTGATCAAGCAGAAGATCAAAAGGGGAGAGCTTGTGGACTTACATTCTCCACCAAGTCCAGCTCAACCTGAAGTTGAGGTAAAGGTTGAACCCACTGAGACAACACAACCTGAACCTAGAGCTGCATCTCAGCCAACTTCATCTTCTGATCCACAGCAGGGTCCTCTTCTCTCTCCTTCTGAACCTGTGAGAGAAGAGAACCCAACTAAGAGGGACACTACTGAACAATCTGGTGCTGAAGACCAGTCCTCTCAGTTGAAATCATCAAAGAGGAGAAAAAGGATGGCCAGAAGAACCCCTACAAAGAAAAAGAAAACTAAGGCATCCACCTCTACACCTCAGGATGAGTCAGAACATCCTGAGGAAGTGCATGAAGAGGCTGCTCAACCAACTCCCATCAGAGTAGAGCCTCTTGCAGTTGGAAGACCCATCGTGTCCTGGAGTTTTGCTGACAATCCAGACAGATGGTATGTCACTAGAGATCAAGGAGGTCAAGATGTCTACTTTCAGCAAGACATGCTTGCCCTTCCTTTGCATGATCTCTATGACATGAGAAGATTCTATGAGAGTCTGAAGGATCCTAACCATATGATGAAGAGAGGTTTGCTGCTGATCCTAATGAGGACTATCAACATCTGAAGAATCTCTCTATTTTGGTAGCATCAGCCTAGGGGGAGTTTGTAAGGATCTATCTGAAGATTATGAGGCTGATGCAACCAAAGATCTTCCAACATGCACTAAGGAACAAGGATGAACTTGCTGCGGAAGCTTTACACTCTCTAAAACTCTAAGTGTAAAGTCTTCCGAAGCCAAAAGTTCAGAAGAAATTACTTCGGAAGCTTTACACTTAACAGAAAATATTCCAAGTGTAAAAACTTCCGAAGCCAGAGGCCAAGTTCTTCCGAAGCCAAAGATGAAGTCTTCCGAAGCTTCAAAGACAAAGTCTTCCGAAGCCATTTTGCTGTGAAGACTGATTTCTTCGGAAGACAGAGAAAAGATGCTTTCTCTGATCTACTTTTGATAAAGCTGACCAACTTTCTGCTGCAACTCTGATAACTCACCAACTTGTATGAGTTGGTGAAACTTCCATGCTTTAGTGAATAGTAGATAAAGTCTTTGTCTGTAATTTTCTTCTTTTGTTCCTTTAGACTTTTTGTACTAGGAAAAGTCAGTGAGCTATGGCATGTCATAGTCACTAGTCAAAAGGCAATCTGCCTTTTGACTCCAGATTGATCTTGTTGTCTAGATCAGTCAATTCCAACTGTCCTTCCAAGTATTGACGGTTGTAGGTTGTAGTATAAAAGAGTCTCAGGTCCTTGTATTTTAATTATGCTTTGAACACTTGTAATAGAACTTGAGATCAATATACAACATCCTTGAAAACTAATACTTGTGTTATTGTTCTAAGTTCTGTCTTATTGTTACTTGTGTTCCTTGTATCTTCAAAGTTTCTGTTCCCTATTTGAACTGTTAAGTGATCTAAGATCACTCCTCTTGTGAAACTAATTGTAGTTAACACCCTAACCCGGTCCTGCATGACTAAGATAATAGACAACCTTTTAAGATGTTATTAGAAAAAGTAAAGTTTAGATCTCATACATAATGATTTATGTTATTGTATGCTACATCATCGTTAGGTAATAAAAAGATGTTATTATGTTATGAGATGCCTTTAGATATTATTATATTTTATTTATTGCATGCTAAGGATGAAGCTTTGATAAATTTACAATTTATAAACAAGAGGTAGAGCTTCATCAAAAAAGGTTGATTAAAACTCTTCATATTAATAGAGGATGTGAGTATTATCATCCGGTGTATTTCCAATCCATTGGTATAATACATCAAACTAAGCTCCTTATACACCACACAAAATGGTGTAGCAAAGAAAGAATAAAACGTTGAAAGAAATGGTTAATTTTATGTTGTCCTATTCGGGATTGAGTGAAGGATTTTGGGGTGAGGAAATGTTAACAGCCTGTTATCTATTGAATAGAATTCTTAATAAAAGAATAAGACTACCCCATATGAACTTGGTCAAAAAGCCCTAAATTAAGTTATCTTAAAGTTAGGGAGTAGAGCTGTTTTAAGGCTTACCGAACCCAAAAGAAAAACTTTGGTGAAAGAGGTATAGATTGCATCTTTATTGGATATGCTCAGCATTCCAAGGCTTAAGGTTCTATGTCTTAGAACCTAATGATTATGTATTTGTAAACTTGGTTATAGAGTCACGAGATGCAATATTTGATGAAGAAAGATTTACTTCTATACCTAGACTAGAGGATGTGATTTCCAACATTTCTCAAACTGATAATACATTTGGTAGTAATTCGGTTAATAGAAATGATGTATCTTCTACTAGAACTGAACCAAGGAAAAGTACAAGAGCAAGAAAAGCTAAGTCTTTTGGTGATGATTTTCAACTTTATTTAGTTAAAGGATCAAGGAATGAGATTGGATCTCAATATCAATATTGTTTTAATATTAAGAAGGATCCAAAGACTTATAGTGAAGCTATGGCTTCTAGAGATGTTGCATTTTAGATTGAAGCAATCCAGATAAGATGGATTCATTATGCAAAAATAACTTAGAAGTTGGCTGATTTACCTCCTGGATGTACACCATTGGGGTGTAAATGGATCTTTAAAAAGAACATGAAGGTGGATGGTAGCATAGATAAGTTAAAGCTAGACTTGTTATCCAGGTTTTAGACAGAAAGAGGTATTGATTTCTTTGATACTTATGCTCCTGTGCTAGGATTTCTACTATTAGATTGTTATTGCACTTGCAGCTATACACAGTCTTGTGATTCACCAAATGGATGTGAAAACTGCATTTTTAATGGTGAATTGGATAAGGAGATTTACATGAAACAATCTGAAGGCTTGTTATGCCTGTAATGAGAATAAGTTTTAAGTAATAAAATCTTTATGTGGTCTGAAGCAAGCACGAAACAATGGCATCAAAAGTTGATGATATGTGTTGTCTAATGTTTTATGCTAAACCAAGCAGACAAGTGTGTATATAGCAAGTTTGACACTTCTAGTAAAGGAATTAATTTGCTTATATGTAGATGACATGTTAATCTTTGGTACTGACCAAAGTCAAGTTGATAAAAAAAGAAATTTTATCATATAAGTTTGCTATGAAAGACATAGGGGAGGATGAAGTGATCCTTGGTATAAAGATCAAGCATGGGAATAGTTGTATTTCAATTTCTCAATCTCATTATATTGAGAAGATTTTGAAAAAAAATTAACTTCAAAGATTGTTCTCCTATAAGCACTCCTATAGATCCTAATATTAAGCTTCTACCTAATAAAGGTATCATAGTATCTCAACTTTAATACTCAAAAGCTATTGTATAATGGCAAGTCTAGACACTTAGGTGTTAGACATAGCATGATTGGTGAGCTCATCATGCATGGTCTGATATCTGTGGTGTTTATGAGAACTCAACATAATTTAGCCGATCATCTAACTAAAGGGTTAAATAGAGATCTTATGCACAAGTCGGCTTTAGGAATGGGATTGAAGTCCACCTAAAATCTCTGATGTTAAGATACCTAATTCCCATCTGGTATAACACTAGATGCTGAATTCAATGCGAAAAGCTTAACATCTAGAGATTGGAGCGCATTTGTTCAGACCTGCAAGTTGAGGAGGTTGAAGTCTAACTTCTTAATAGTTCTTTTGAAAAATTGCATATACAGGTGCTAGAGGAAAAGTGCTACCTATATGAGCATGAAGTTTAGCTACTTCAAGAAGCTAGGACTTGACTTTGATATGCTTATGAAGGATAAGGACATAAGGCTTGTAAAATATAGTGTCAAGTAAGAATATATAAGTATGTAAACTTTTGTGTTATATTATCTTCATGTATTCACTATGAATAGCAAAGGTTCAATCCTCAGTGACACCCTAATATTCAAATATTTGGAATGTGTAATATACTAAGATGAAATTCAATTGTCACTATATTTCATTTGTGCATAAGTTTGTAGTTTGTATGAGTTTGGTTTAGTTAATCAAGGATTACATTAAAATAGGGAGGAATGTTAGATATTTTAGTGTAATTAGATTGACTAATGACCAATGTGATTATAATATCCATCAAACAAGTTAGAGAGGTGCAGAGTGCACGCTTATTTGAGTTTATTATGATCTCCGATATTGAAAACCTTCTTAGGGACGAAACCCCTAAGTAATGGGGGTTCCAAGGGGGCAACACCCCCTTGGTGGGGGTCCGGGGGTAGCGCCCCTGGTAGCGGGGTCTAAGGGGCGGCAGCCCCTGGAAGGGTCCAAGGGGCAGAGCCTCTGGCTGGGGTCGAGTGGAAAAATAAGTATTTTTTAATGGTTATTCAAAACAAAAATAAAAATTATGAAACTGCCAAATGGCAATTTTTCCCGTTTCTCCCTAAAAATCGAATTGGATCATCAATTTTGGTCACTTTTCTCTCGAATTCTTCTTCTTCTGGTTCATGAAAATCACACAACACAACATACTAATTCTTGATCTCGTCTGAGTTGTATCCGATTGATTTATTCAGGTGAACCATCTAATGATTTCGATCTAAAAGAGATATTCACAACTCTCAGATTATCCAAGTTTGATTCGAGTATTCTACATCTTAGTTACTAGGATGTGAGGTATTATGTTAATTGACGTCCAAAATCATGCTTTATAATATATAAGTTGTTGGTGAAGTGATAATTGTTAGATTTCAGTTGTTGTGATTATTTTTTGCTTCATTTAGACATGTTTTTAATTAATTAACAAAAATTATAAATTTATCAATTTTATAACATCAAATCTCCAATTATCAATCCTTAATTTCAATTATTAACGCTTTTTTAATTATTTGGTTGTGGTCCTCACATTAATATTATATATACTATTATTTGTAGATGTCGGTGTCTATGTCTACATGGTAACTTTAAGTTTTCCTAAGTTGACCACAAATCTGCAAAAATATCCACTTCACTTTTCATCTCAGATTTGTACCGGTACTAGCCGCTAGGGAGGCCACCGTCATCGCTATTCATTCCTTTTCCGCTCATCTCTATCATCAGACTATCATCATGGATGGGGAAATTAACTACACCTATCACCACAGTACCATACTTGACGTAACATATCACTCCGGTGGAGAGACCGTTGCCGATGAATGGTGGTGATTTATGGAGGTCATCAAGGAATCAGATCTGAGGGGTGGCGGTATGGGTATAGGTGGCCTGTTCGACTACTTTGGTGGATACACCATTGGTGGTGGTGACTGGCGGATGGTGGTGATTCATGGTGGTCATAAAGGTAAGAGATAGATATATGAATAGTATACAATGTTAAGATCTGAGTGGTGGCGGCGTGGACATAGGTAGTCTGTTACTACTCCTGTAAAGACACTGTTGTCTTGGTGACCGGCGGTGGATGGGGTGATTCGTGGTGGTCTTCAAGGTGTGAGAGATAGAGACAGAGATTGAGATAGAGAGAGAGATATGAACATCAGATACACTGGGTTAGAGGTGGCCAAAAAAACCGGTTCGGGAACCGGTTTGGCCAAAAAAACCAGAACCGGTTTCTGGCCCAAACCGGTCCCAAACTGGTCCGAACCGCCGGTTTCTCCATAGGTTTGAGGTTTCATATGTTGAAACCGGTTTCAAACCGGTCCGATCCGAAACCGGTTTCCAAACCGGTCCCAAACCGGTTAACCAACCGGTTTTCAAACCGGTTTTCAAAACTAGTCGTTATATAATAGCTATATAGCCGTTTTTTGACTTTTTTTGACAGTTTTTTTTTTGTTTTTTTTACCATAACCCCTATTAAGCTAGTATAAATATGTATTGGATGTTTTGGTCGAACCACAACAACTTAAAACGCTCTTTACTCTCAAAAGATGCTCTCTATTCTCAAATACGCTCAATATGTTCGTTCAATTAAAAAAAAACTCTCAATACTCTCGTTCATTTCAAAATGGCTTCATCAAGTGCCCAATCATCCGTTGGTTGTGATGCGTCTTCAAGTAACGTGGTGGTAGCAATCCTTCCTACGAATAGGAACCCCGAAATATCGTGCAATTACGATTTATGTCAAATGGCTAACGGTCCAAACAAAGCTCGTTGCAAGTATTGTCATAAGTTTTTCAAAAAAGATGCAACTACAACTTTGAAAAACCACATTGCGAATAAATATTGTAAAGCTTTGAAAGGTAAACTGTCTCAAGGTCAAGCTTCGATGACAAGCGAAGGGAATGTTTGGGCTTATGACGTTGATGCGGTTCGTAAGCAAATGGCACATTTTGTAATTCAAGAAAGCTTGCCATTCAAACATTTCGACAATGAACGTTTGACTCGGCGAATTCAACGAACTCTCCAACCGCGATACACACATGTAAGTCGTGTTACACTTAGAAGAGATTGCTTAAAATGTGGAAAAAAGCTAAAAATGAATTAATATCTTATTTTAAAAGTTTACAAACCGGTGTTAACTTAACTAGTGATGTTTGGTCGACTCCGCACGGTTCACCGGACTCATACATTTGTGTCACCGCCCATTGGGTTGAACCCGATTCGTGCCAAATGATCAAACGTACGATTGCGTTTGAATTGTTTGATTATCCTCACATCAGTCAAATTTTTTTTTATCTTATTGACAAAGTTATTAGAACATATAAACTAGAAAACAAAATCTTGTCAATATCTTTTGATAACGCGTCAAATAATACGCTTGCGATAGAACATTTAAAATTAAAATATAAACCAATTTGTGACGGTGTGTTTTTTCATAGTCGATGTGTTACGTACATCATAAACTTAGCCGTTCAAGACGGTTTAAAAACTATTGAAACAGTAAAAGATAGTTTTAAAAGAATGTTACATGATATTTTTAGCAGTAACCAAAGATATAGTAGGTATCGCAAGTTTTGTAAAGATGCAAATTTCAAATGTTTAGGTCCGAATTGGGACATACCTAAAAGATGGAATACGACTTGTAACATGTTTGAAAAGGCTATTGACAAAAAAAAAAGTTTAATAGCCTTTCATAATACTTTGGTGAGTCGTGGAAAGGCTTCGACTTACCATCCATCAGGTTGAGCTATTATTGAAGAAATAATCAAAATGCTTAATGTTTTTAAAACCGCAACTACGGTTTTTCTGGAGTTTATTATCCAACAAGTCAATTAGTACTTCACCAAATTTACTTAATGACTTCAAAATTAAATGAGTTGTCGTGTAGGGGTAGACCTTATTAGGATAAGATACCACCAATGAAAGAAAAACTTAAAAAATATTTTAAAGAAATGCCTCCGGTTATTACATGTGCCGCTGCCTTAAACCCTTGTTTAAATACGTCGGAGGTTGAAACTTTACTTGATAAAATTACTGTTAATTTGGATTTAAAATAAGAAAACCCATATTATGCTCAAAGTGCAAAAAATAATTTTACCAAACATTTAGGCCAAATGTTTGATGTTTATTTAGCAAAATATGGTAAAACATCAAACATACATGAGTCATTGCGGCATGCGGCACATGACGAAGGTTCAAGTGATCCAATGTTTGCTTTGTATAATACTTTAAGAGATGAATGTAATAAACGTCAACGTGGTAACACTCCTAGCAGTGAACTCGGGAGGTATGGTGGAACAAACTTTTTATCCATCATGACTCCACAAGATTTTAAAATTTTTTATTTAATGGCTTGGTGGAAATGTAAGGAAGATCAATTTCCAATCCTATCAACAATGGCCCGAGATTTACTAACCGTCCAAGCTTCCACGGTAGCTTCGGAATCTGCTTTTTCTGTTAGTGGTACGATTATATCAATATGAAGAACCCGACTCACTCCCGAAGCAGTTGAAATGTGTATTTGCTTGAAGGATTATTTGGATGCAGCTGAAAAAATACAAGAAAAATGCTTACTTGAAGAAGAATTAGAATATGAAGCCGAAATATATGAAGACGAAGTAGACTGTGGATTAACACTCGGAATGACCGATGATGAAGCGGCATATGATGAGTATCTTCGTAATAGCTCGGGTTCTGGTGGTGAAGAATAAAGTATTTAAATATGCAACGAATGAATGGAGAACGATTTTAGTTTTTAAAAGTTTACGTCATTTGAATTGTTTAAATGTTTTGAATAATATCTTTATTTTACATTTTATGTAATCTTTGATAAAAATAAATAATCATATTTATATTTTTATTTAAATTTTACATTTTATGTAATCTTTGATTTTTAAGCCTTTTGTAATGTTTTATGTTTTAATATTTATAAATAATTTATATAAATGTATTTTATGATAAAAATAAATAATCATAAATAATTTTTTATGTATCATAAATCATAATTATATTTTTATTTAAATTTTACATTTTATGTAATCTTTGATTTTTAAGCCTTTTGTAATGTTTCATGTCTTAATATTTATAAATAATTTATATAAATGTGTTTTATGATAAAAATAAATAATCATAAATTCTAGGCGTTTTACAACTATTTAGGCGTATGGAGACTATAGGGGAGTTTTGAAATCAGAAATTCTAGGCGTTTCTTCACTGTTCGGGCGTTTGGAGACTGTTTGGGCGTTTGGAGACTGTTTGAGCGTTTGGACTGTTTGGGCGTTTTTTCACTGTTTGGGCGTTTGAAAAATGTTTGGGTGTTTGAAAATTTAAATAAAAAAAATGAAAACCCAAACCGGTTTTCAAACCGGCCCGACCGGTTCGATAGGTTTGGATTTACTAGCCCTAAAACCGGTTTAGGAACCGAACCAGTTTGGGGTTCAAACCAGTTGAAAATAAACCGGTTCAAACCGGACAGGTTTGAAACCGAACCGGTTTGACCGCAAAAACCGGTTTGTACACCTCTACACTGGGATGGCGCAATAAAAATGGATACTAATTAGAGGTAGGTCTGCTTATTTTTATAGAAACTACTGGATTAAAATAATTAAATAAGAATATTTCAAGATATATATATGATGGGTATTGATACATCCATTGTATAATTAGATGGAGCTTTACAAAATTTATTAAAACAAAAGATATTAGTTTAGACGGATTTGTTAATGGAAAAATATGAATTCCGAATTAAAATGAAAAATTTCTATACATACAACGCATTAGATATTTTTACAAAATTTTAAAAGTATTTATTAGATTATTCTTAGAGAATTTTATTTATTAAAATTACTTGAGTAATATAAACAAAAACAAGACCTACTTGAAAGTTATCTTTTAATAATTTTAATAGATACGGATTGGAGAAAGATATGGATATTAAATATGATTAATATTTCTTTTTATTATTTAACAAAACCTTTAATATTACATGAATGATGCTTGTGGTTTATCGAAAATAACAGGTATGAGTACTAAAGATTTTTTGTAACAGGTTGAGGTATTGTGTTTTCAGTTTTGTAACGAGAATAAGTATTAAGACTAACAGACGTTAGTTTACATTAGTTTTCCTGTTAAATTAAAATAAAATGCCTAAAATATCACTGTAAGGACTATTTTTGTAATTTTACATATCTCTTTTATTTAGGGACCATTTGTGTAATTACCTATAAGTTAAAAAAAATCCAACCCCAACCCAGAATCCCCACCCACATCTCTTTTAGAAATCAGACCACCACCACCGTGAATCCATCACCGCCATTACCCACCATTGCTGCCGCCCACCACCACCTTGGTCAATGCCCATTTTAGACCCAAAATCACCACCAAATCATCACCGAAAACCCTAAACTCGATACCAAAACCCACCTAAAAACGAGATGTGAATGATGGAGGGGGTGAAATTTGATGTGGTTTGTCCTATTGGAGCTTCGACGTGGAGCATTTGGAGCTTGCTTGATCTAGGTTTGTCACATGAGAGATGGTTGAGATGGTTAGAGATGGTGGCGATGGCTGGTGGCAGGTGGTCACTATTGGGGTTTTACAAGGGAAAAATGAAAGGGGATTTGGTGATGATGGTTGATAGCGATGGTGATAACGGTATCGTAAATAAATAGCGGTGGTATGAGGGTACTTGTGGTGTGATGGCCTGTGGTGACGACCGATGACGACAATGGTCTGAGGGTAGCGGTGGTGTGATGGCCGACGACGGGGGTATTACCAGTATTGTGATGGCTAGTGTGGATAGCCAGCGATGATGGTGTGATGGGCGGTGGTGATGGTTAGGGACGGTGGTGGCGGTGGTGAAAGTATTGATTATTCTGTAGGTGATATAATTCAATATATATATATATATATATATATATATATATATATATATATATATATATATATATATATATATATATATATATGTATATATATATATATATATATGTGTGTGTGTGTATATATGTGTGTGTATATATGTGTGCCTATATATATAGAGTTATATATAAATATTACTTTAACTTAATTACACAATTAGTCCCTCTAATTTACACAAGTAGTCCTATAACGTGAAAAGACTAAAATGCCCTTTAACTTAATAGAAAATTTAACGTCTGTTAGTGTTAATACTCAAACTTGTTACGAAATTAAAAGTGAGTACTCAAACTTGTTAATTTTTTTGCTTAGTACTTAAAACTGTTATTTTAGATAATCACATGAACCATTTATGTAATTAACTCTAAATATTATTTGTACAAGGTCATCTAGGTATAACTTTTTTTTTATTATTCATCTAAGTTATTTCTTTGAATTTTCTAGATTATGATTATCGTGATGTCTACTCGTGCTCTATGAATGAAGATGACAAGCTGGTCGAAAGGGGTTAGCCACCATTGATTGTGCTTGAATGATTAGGTCAACTGGTATTCACCAACAATGATAAAAGAAGAGGAAAAAGATAAGAATTCCGAATGAGGAAGTTAATCATTATATACAAAAGAACCCCGCGACAACGCGTGAGGTTAAAATCCTAGTCTATAGTAAAATATTTTAACATGCATTGGTGTACGCACACTATTCTTGAGGGGCATTTTGAGGGTAGAAACAATAATGAAACAAAGTGATTTAAGTGAGATTTGAAAGCTAACATATAATAGTAAATTCCAGAAAAAGAATCACTTCATTTGGATAATAATTAAGAAAGGTTTGACCTTTCAAATTTGGACTAATATCCAGGTTCGAAAATTCAGATTTGAACAATGTTTTCGTAACAAATATCTAGGGGGTTTCAAATTTTACTAGAATTTCATGAGAACTCTTTGAATTTAACTTTAGACTCAATATTAGACATTTTTATTATGTTATGACCAAGTTGTGACGCTTACAAGTTGGTGTTAACAACGTGTCAACTTTTGTATTTTCAGTATAGTTGATTTCCTAGAAAAACCACATGTTTGATATTGGTCAAAATCAATTCACAACATGATTTAGTAAGAAGTTGATAAAGCACAAGTAGTCATGATATTTTAGTGCATGTATAATATTTCAGGCAACTTCGTGTAATTCGTAAAGTATTGATAAATTATGTGAAAATCATAACAAGGTCAAATAATAATTTGACTTTACCTAAAGTTTATAAACGAAACTCATATAGTTCAAATAATAATGAATTTAGTTTACTAAAGTCTTTAAAATTTACACTTAAGAACGTGTAACACAATTAAAAAGTTGTATTGCAACTTACTAGTAATTAACAACTAACAAATTAATTAAATCAAATAAAAGTAAAACGACAAAAACGTCCTTGGCCCCTTTCACGAGACCATGCTGTGGTTTGTGTTAAAAATCTTGGGTATTGAAAGAAAACAACCCAAGAACAACTACAATTAGTTCAAACGCAATGAATCAAATTGTGATGCTAACCTACGCTTGATGTTGCTCACAATCAATCCACAATATGCTTCATTATTTGAAAACTTTTTAAAGACTTTAGATGGTGTTATTTGTGGTTGAGATTGGACAAGGGGAAAGAGGCCAATGGCTTTTTGGTCATTTTAATTTTATTTGATTTATTTTGTTAGTTGTTAATTGCTAGTTTGTTGCTGTACGACTTGTTAATTATCTTACATGTGCTTAAGTGTAAATATTAAGGACTTTTGCAGCCTAAATTCATTATGTTTGAACTATGATTTTGATTTTTGTTTATGAACTTTAGGTAAAGTCTAATTATTAACTCAATATTGTTGCGATTCTGACTTAATTTATCAACAATTTACGGATTAAATGAACTTTCCCGAAAGACCATATAGCTACTAATGTATCATGACCACTTGTGCTCTATCAACTTGTTACTAAAGCTATTTACCTATTTCATGCACTTGCACTTATTACACTTATATTATAAGCATTGTTGTGAGGCTCGGATCGGATCGGCCGGTCCGACCGCGATTCGCCGTAGTTACCGATCCGATCACGGATGGTTCGTTTTGGAGGCATTGAACCGGCCGGTTTATCCTGAGTCGGCGGTCGGACCCAGTCGAACATATTTTAGAAAATGTCAGTATTTTTTATATATATTCATTAAATAACTAAAATTTTATCCAGTTCTCATAACCGGTCAGACCGGTCGAACTGGTTCGACACGTGAACCAGTAAGGCGACCGATATACTGTCCGATCCGGTTCTGTTAACATTGATTATAAGCATGACACATATAAACGGTCACCCATAAGTATGATCGCATAGTCACACATCTTAGTTAAAAGTCAAAGTCAATAACTAAGTACACCATTTGGAACTGAAAGTCCTAACATAATAACACACAAAAGTTTGAATGATTCATCATTCACTGAAACTTCCTTAAAAGATTCGCATGCCTCTTTTGTATGATAGACATATTTTGACAGGTTAATATTTATTCTTAAACTCTTTCGTCGTAATCTAGATAGTTTCATTGTCATTGAACACTTCTTATCATTCAATTCTAATTGCGTATATTAAATGGTTTTAAACTTCCAGGTTCAAAGTATGACGATCTGATTTATCTTGTATCCCTTCTATAGACATCTTACTGAAACACACTTTTTAGACCTCTTATGAGATGGAGATAAGATCCACAAACTTCTATTTTTATAGGTAAGTGTGGTCTATGGATCTTAAGACACCTTTAATCATGTGAATTTTGTCCTTTTCTAGATACTAGTATCACAAATGTAATGAATTCTAATTCAATTGTTGTGATGAATAAACCATCACATGAATTACTTATTAGGGTATGCAATAAACCATAATAACCGAACTAATCAAAACAATCGACGAAATCAATAAAAACAAACAAAAACTAATAAAAAAACTGACGGTCTGCTTTGATGGTTTTTTAAAAACCTATTTTTTTGGTTTGGTTTTGGTTTTGCTTGCAACAAAAATTGAAAAAACTTAACCGAAACCACACAAACCGAACTTGTAATTTTAGAGGTGTATTCATACACTTATAAACATGATTAGTCTATTAGTTACTTAATTAGTTTATGTTATCTAAAAATATTTTGAATAATTCAGGTTTCAAAAATAATCTTTACATTTCCTGTTTGAATTGATAGATTAAAATGTTTTATAAACTTTTTTATTATTATATTTTATGAATTGTAATTTATTTTAAAATCAAATAACTTATAAAAATATGTAAATTATATTTGAGTATATTAACAAAATAATATAAGCCCAAAGTTTTAAGTTTAAATATATTAATTTGAACCAATTTTTTCTTTAACAACTTAGAAGACCGAATGGTAAAGTAGAAAAACTAAAACCAAAGTGAAAACCAAAAAAATCAAAATCCATATTAATTTACTCATAACAATGATGTGCTCCAAATTATACATATAAAATATATTAATTGCTAATCAATTATTTCCCAACTGTTACTAAAAGTGATGAATTAGACGTAAAAATTGTTAAATTATGTTTTCAACCTTGAAAAATACCAAGATGTAAAAGGAGCTTAAACAAGAAAAAATTGAAGAAAACCAAACTTCAAATTAAATCAAAACATGGTCGTGCCTCATAAGGCACACCCCTATGCCCAGCCTAAAACACACCCTAGTGACAAATTTAGCACATCCATGTGTTTGTTAATTTGGCAGGATCAAAGTACTGTCCCCTAATAGTAAGCGTGGGGGCTTGCCCCAAGAGGCACGTGGGTGTCCCGATTAACTCTGTGTGTACGAGCGGACTAACTTTCACATAGACCACACTAGCACAGGGTTGTGCCCGTCAGTCCAGGAAGCCTATAAATAATAGTTAAATTGCAACTTTAAGGGGAGCTTCTAGAGGGGTGAAACTCTACTGGTTTCTTTAAAAAATCTAGTCTTGAAGGGTATTGAAAGACTCGGGAGGTTCATTCAACACTTAGAAAAACCTCAGGATCGTTTAAATATCATTTCTTATGGATCATCAATTTGATTATTCCAACATACGGATAATTTTATTAGTATTTTCTATATTTGTTGTTATGTTTAAGCTGAAAATGAGATAAACTCTTATTATCATTCTAATTAGGTGAAACTTATGTAGTTTGTAATAAACTAATGTTGTGATTTATGTTATGTTTATATTATAGTAGCTTTGGGTAAACTTTTGATAAGTAGCATCTATATTTAAATGAGAAGCTATAAACTTATGCTTTATAATTGTGAATGTCATATAAGCTTAAAAAACATATGAACTAACTTTAATTCGTAAAATTAGTCTTCATAACATAGTCATGGCTAATGAAGTAGAAATGATTATTAGAAATCATAGCATCCTAACTTTCTGATCTTTGCAGGTTTCTTGTATTAGTTTGAGAAATCTACAGTAATTTTTATGAATTTCTAAAATTAATGGTATGTTAAAAAAACTTTATCAACTATCTTTCTAACATTAAGTTGTATTTTCATAAATCATATGTTAAAAGGATGCAAAAACCTTACGTATATCACAAGGGGCTCGGTGGATGTTTTGTAAGTTACTCGTTGCAACTTTTCTTGTCACTATGGAGCCGGTCTACGATAACTCGCGCTCGCTCACATTTATTTACATTAACATAACTACTTTAATATATATCTTTTACCACACCACACAATTAATCACAGTTACTAAAGTGGACCCTAAATTAGGATGATAGACTTATTTACTTTAATTTCACTAAATGTTTCAGCTTTTATTTACTGTTTATTTAAATTATCATTTTAAAATTTTAAAATTTAGTTACCTTAAATCATACTAATAATTTTCTCAAACCAAATAATTATTAAGGTTGTTAAGTAGGTTAAGTGTATCAATGGACTGTTACTCGGTTTTTATCAACAGTATATTACTTTGCATGACAAGTACACTTGCCTACGTGAAATTTCAATTCATGGAGGAAGAAAAACCATTGTTTGAACAATTTTCATTACACTAATTGTCAGGGTTTGTGAAATCTGATTTCTTTATGCTAATTCTATGATAACTTTATGATTTAACAAAAAATAGACAATCAAGTTTCATTGAAGTGGGCAAAGTCTAGGTGTTGATCCCAAACTCTAAAAAGATTATGAACTTAAGGAATTCAAACGCCTAAGGTGAGTTCTATGACACAATTTTAGCAATTTTGGGTGGCACTTATAAATAAAAACATTATTTATTAGTAAAGTCGTGTTAGGGTTCTTATATGATCAAATCATTTTGATTTCCACGCATAAAGTTGATATAATGAAAATGCTTGTGAAAAGAAGGTTGAATGATACTTTTACACGAAAGGATAATTTTTTGGTAGCTTAGATGACCATGTATATGTGATATGGATACTAGCATGTGTTGTGTGAACGAAAATAAACTCGCTTAATAATAGTCATTTTTAGCATACATGTTAGATTGAGCATTTACAAGTTAAGATAAGAAGGTCACGTTGACATGAAATGAAGACTACCTAACATCTCAAGGCCTACATTCCTTATGACAAGATCTCATTTCCTGTTTTTTAAAACATTTGTTATTTTAAAAGTCTAAAACATGTAATTTGGATTTTTGATACTAGATTATGTTGTCGTTGCCAATCAAATGAAATTTGATTGTAACTATGTAATGTTATGATTTACCAACTGTAAAGTTATCAAGGTTTAGGGTCTTACAACAAGGATACCTAATGTGGACGATTCCAAAGACTCCCTCATTTTAAGTTGTCATTTGTAATTCCATTATTGAAATTTGATTGTTTGTAGTCCTTATATCAAAATCCTTTCCTTTGCTAGTAGCATTGACATTCTGTTCATTACAATTACCGTTTAACCTTGAATATTCCCTTGCCATTGAAGACTCATAATATGTGTCAACTATGATATGTCAAAGGCGATATGATTATCTTATGGAATACCAATTTTTCTAGGTTATCAAGTCAACATGCATGTCATCTTCCATGAATACCTAAAATCCACCCTTGCGTAATATGAAATTAGAGCCCTCACGCATTCATAGGAGCTTAGTTTGTATTGTTGATGAAATATTTTGTTAAAGTTCATTACCAAATCATGCGCAGACTCCCCGTCATAGTAGCTTTCAAACTCAGGAATCATTGACACCAAAATGATGTCTGTAATAGTACATTCACTATGAACAAAGTTGTTCCAGGCATTCCAGATACATTTGTTGGCAAACCCTCATGGTGAAACGCCTCTTCACATTGTATTAGAGAACTTTCTTCAAGTTCATGTACCATGACAAGAAAATGGTGCCATGAGTTCTTCTTTGTCAAACTAATAAAATTTAGGATACTAATAATTAATGATCTATCATTCTATATAATTCAAGATTAACTTATGAAAACTTAAGATTCATGTTTTGCCATATTCGTGCCGCGACAAATAATGTTATATGACTCCTGGGCACTATGGGATCATTCAGATGGAACTTTTTTTGTAGTTGGTACATTTAATCCAATACATGCATACTCTATTAAATTGGTACATGCATACGTGGGTATATGGGCAACTATTAATCCAATACATGCATACGTGGGTAAAATATCATAGTTACCCGTTCTTTAAAAACATTTTAAAAATAACCATTTTACCCTTATTATGCTAAACATTTAAAATTTCTCAATTCAATTTTTATCATCATAATTTAAATAACAAACCAGCAATTTTGTATATATATATTATTTAAATATCTTTTATGGTTTTCCCAAAAGATTGTAGACGATAACTGGAATCTCATGTTCAAGATATTGATGTCACGTTCTTGAAAATTAGATGAAACTTTTAGAAACTAAGAACTAAAAAGAGAAGGAAATGAATTTTTTTTTGTTTTTGTTTTTGTTTTTTTTTTGTTTTTATAGTCCAGTTGCATTCGGTTATATTAAGGTTTTGTAGTTTCATTTTTCATTTGTTCTTTCAATTCAATCAATTTAATTCCTCTACAATGTTTCTTCGTTAATCAGAATCTCAGCACAGATCTCTCATGTTTTTTTTCTTAGTAAATAATTTATTTTAATATTTATTTACTTATTTATTTATTTAATTTTTTTTTTTGTGGAAGACGCTTCCTAACCCACTTCAGTATCCCGTCCTAAATAAAAAAAAAAACAAAGAAAGAACGTTGATGGTCTAAGTCCTATTACGCTAACGTATATATGTGTATATGAATATGTTCTCTAAATTAATTAATACTCTACAAATACTACAATATAAACTAAATTGAGGATTTATCTTGTAAATTATTACTTTCTATGTATATTGACTTGATAATGTTAAAATCCACAAGTGTTTTAATAGATTCTTATCGTTATTGTATATAGTAACTTCAAAAATTGTATTAAATAATATACAATAATAACGGTATAAACTCTTAGGTATATTAAATCCTCGCCACCAAAGATGACTAAGGAAGCAAACGACTCAAGTGGATGTAACTCAGTGGCGGAGCTTGATCTCTCCTATAAGTGGGCGGGGGCGAAATTAAATTTCTTTATGGGGGCCGAACTTGATTTATATAAACAAATTTACATTACCGGATCAAATAACTTGATAATTTTTCCACTTCTCCGTTCTATCAAATAATTATATAAATTAATAAAAATATTATTTAATTACTTTTAGATTTAACATGGTTTTTTAATATATTAAGAAATAGATCTTTTCATTAATATTATTTCTAACAAACAATTTTTATTAAAAATAAAAATATTTTCTAAAACATAAATTTTTTTTTTAAAATATGAAATATTTTTAAAACTTATGTTTTTAGAAAGTAAAATATTTATAAACTAAATTAATTAAAAGAGGGAGTACTGGAGTAGTATAAAGTATCTTAGGTACCAGTTCTTAGAACTAAACCTTTTAATATTTGTAAAATACTTGAGAGCAATATATATTATTCTTGAAAATCAATTACTTTTGCTCTGTTTGTCTGCGTTACTTTTGTTCGTTGTTTCATAAGCCAGTTCCCTATTTGATCTGTTAAGTGTTGCTTGTTCTCTCTAACCTTGTGAAACTGTTGCATTACCACCCTTCACCGGTCCTATAATTGGTATCAGAGCTTTTTAGGTTCTTGATTGTAAGATCTCACCATCTTAAATCTTTTCATTTTCACAAAACACTTATCTGCTCAAATGACAGCTCTCACTAAGGCTGACATGGAAACTGACACTATGACCGAATCTCCACTGATCACTCCTGATGACTTTAATACTTGGTGCGAAAGAATGAAAGGCTTTATCAAGTCTCAAGACAACATAATGTGGAGATCTGGTGTCTCAAGACCTCATATCCTAAGCACCACTTCAGCTACTGCTGGTGGTGGGATGATTCCAAAGGAAGTGGCTGATTATTCTGAGAAAGATTGGAAGAAGATTGATATAGATCAGAAGACCATGGCCGTTCTTCAAACTACTATTCCCAACTCTATCAATAGAAGCTTCAAGAAGTGTAAAACTGTAAAGTAGCTCTGGGGTCTGATGAGGCTAAAGAAAACAAGAAGGACATCATGAAGCAGTAGTTTGAGAATTTTACCTTGAAATTAGGTGAACTATGACTCAATAATACTTTAGGTATGTTGAGATTGTAGACACTCTTATGGATGTTGGAGTTAAGCTTGAGAATAGGGACATTATGAGGAAGTTCATGTTCTCTCTTTCAAGACAATGGACTCACTACTGTATGGCCATTTAGAGAACTAAAAAGCTCTCCACCCTTACTATCATAGATCTGTATGGTATCCTTAGTGGTTACCAGATGGAGATGAATACGCAGAATCCATCTAGCAGCTCTTCTAGCAATCAACAGAGTTCAACCCTTCATGTGATTGAGAGGAATAGCAGAGAACCATATCATCATCTCATCTGCTACACTAACAACTCATAAAAGGGCCCTTTTATCACCTTTTCGGAGACACCAAGGGAGAGCTACATCCAAGGAAGCCCATTCCAAGAGACAAGCTTATCTTAAGCCTTTATATTTGGAGTATATGGAGATAGTCCAGCAAATGGATCTTCTCACTCATAGAGCCAAAAAGTTTTACAAGAGAACCGAAAGAATGTTTCTCAGCAATGTTACCAGTGGAAAGTTTGGACTGGATAAAAGTAAGGTGAAGTGTTACAACTGTAACCAAATGAGACATTATGCTAGGGAATGCAAGGCACCAAGGACAAATGATAGCCAAGCACAATCCAGACCAAGCTACACTGATGCAGCTCCTAGATCCAAGAAACCAAGTCAACCAAAACAACAACTGTTATTGTTGTTGAAGAGGGAGATCTTGACTGAAGCTTTCAGGTAGAGGATGATTCTCCAAATCAAGCACTGATGGCTGAATGAAGCCAAGGTATTAGAACATCTCTGGATACCAGAAATTATTGCTAAAGTAAATATGTATAAGTCCTATAACTTGGAAGTGAGATCTAACCTTGAGTCTTTGAATATTTTAAAAGCTGATTTCAAAAGAGTAGAAAATGAGTATAAGCTTAAAACAGAAGATTTAGAGAAAATAATTTCTACTCTTAAGTATGAGCATACAAATTACAGGACTCAAATTAAAGATCTTACTACCAAGTTAACTGAATGCTAGGCTGAGCTTGTGATCAGCAAAGACTAGGCAGAAAATGAAACCTTTAAGAAAATTATTTCCTCATCCTTGCATGCAAAGATTTGTTATCAAAACAGGCAAGGACTGGGATCAAGTGAGATAGCTCCTCCACACAGACTATTATCTGTAAGATTTCCAATGTGTTAAACTAGTAAAGATGAGCTGCCTCTCATTCATCCTATCCAAGAAAAGGATGAAAATAAAGAGGAGATAGTTAAGGATGAACCAGAGTTGAGTGAGGAGGTACATCCTAAGAAGGGTCATTATACTTCTAGAGAGAAGAAAGAGCCAAGGATGGGCAAGTCAACTAGGAGGAATTTGATCAGGGTAGCTAAAAGAAAATCAAAGAAAGCCCAAGAGATCAAACCCACCTTCAATCTCAAGCAAAAAAAATCTTTATTTCTGTTGGGTTTGAAGTGCTAAAGACTGAAGACTCAACTATGAACTCTAGTACCAGGAGTCCTAGTTTAAGTTCAAACCATCCTGGACAAGAGAAAAAGGTTGAACAAATATGCACCACCGCTGCACAGCCTGAACCATCCTGTTCCAAGAGCAAGACTCACCCTCAGAAGGCTGCTGCATCATCTATGAAGATGAAGAAAGAAGTGATAAAAGATCAAGCTCAACCTTCTCCTTAGAAGAAAAACCTCAGAAGTATGCCAGTTGAACGTATCATGTGTGGTGATACTACTCACTTTGCTAAGGATTACATCTATAATCCTAAGAGTAGTATCCATATGAACAAGAAGAAGATTTCTAAGGGGAAGAAGAAGACATCTTTTGAAGAAAAATAACTTTCCTTTAGAAGCTATAAAGTGAACAAGAAGAAGATAGTTGGAAAACTTCCTTCGGAAGCAAATTTGGTCTTAAAAGAAAGGAATGCTTTTGAAGCACTAAAGTCTGCTGAAATGGATGCAAAAACTTCCAAAGGTTCAGTCTCTAATACTTCTAAAGTCATCAAAACTTTTGAAGATTTGAAGTCCAAGTCTAATCTTCCAAAGATGGTGTGTAGGATGAAGGAGGGTCATGTGACTGAACGTTCTTCATCAACAACAACAAATGTTCCTCAAAGCTTGCATATAGGATCAATAATTGTTGAACTATCTTCGGTTCACTTATATGAGCCCATGACCAACAATCCTTGGGTTTCCAAATGTAACTAACCATCTTTTTTTGTGCAGGAACACCTAAAGACCAAGGGAAGTGTATGGATCATTGATAGTGGCTGTTCCAGGCACATGATAGGCAATGACTCTTTGTTTCAGAACTTTGAGAAAATTAATGGAGGGCCAGTTGCTTTGGGAGGAGAATCAGGTGGTTACATCACAGGAAGGGGTAGAGTCATAAATGATAAGCTTAGTATTAAGAAGGTAAACTTTGTCAAAGAGCTTGGGTATAATCTCTTGTGTGTATCCTAATTTTATGACTAGAGACATAACATGCTCTTCACTGAGCATGAGTGCATTATTCTCAAGCCTGGGGTGATTATTCCTTAAAAGCGTATCATGCTCAGAGCTCGCAGGAAAAAAAACATGTACAAGAGGGATTTGTAAGAAACTTCCCATCAGGAGAAGTCTCTTGCATTCTATCTAAAGCCAATAGTGATGAGTCTTTCCTTTGGCATAAAAAAATATCCCATGTAAACTTTTAAGATCATCTGAAGATTATAAGGCTAATGCAACCAACAAGCCAGAACAACCAAGTCTTCCATGCATGCACTAAGGAACAAAGATGAACTAGCTTTGGAAGTCTTACACTCTCAATCGTGTCTAAGTGTAAGATCTTCCGAAGCTAACAGTTCAGAAGGAGTTACTTTGGAAGTTTCACACTCAAACAAAAAAATATTCTAAGTGTGAAATCTTCCGAAGCCAAAGACTAGCATCTTCCGAAGCCAAAGATGAAATCTTCTGAAGCTTCAGAGACAAAGTCTTCCGAAGCTGTGAAGACTGATTTCTTCAGAGGACAGAGAAAATATGCTTTCTCTAAATTAACTTTTGATAAAGCTGACACACTTTCCGCTGCCTGCTCTGGTGGTTCACCTACTTTACATAATTTGGTGAAACTTCCATGCTTTATCAAAAAGTAGGAATGGTCTTTATCTGTAACTTACCTTACTTGTTCCTGTAGACTTTTTGTATTAGGAAAAGTCAGTGAGCTATGGCATGTCATAGTCACTAGTCAAAAGGCAATCTGCCTTTTGACTGTAGATTGATCTTGTTGTCTAGATTAGTCAAATCCCAACTGTCTTTACATGTAAGTGATGATTGTAGGTTGTAGTATAAAAGTGTCTCAGGTCCTTGTAATTTCTTTATGCTTTGTAACACTTGTAAAAGAACTTGAGATCAATATACAACATCCTTGAAAACCAATCTTGTGTTCTTGTGTTGTTCTTAGTTCTGTCTCTTTAATTTACTTATGTTCTTAGTATCATCTGTTTTAAGTTACATATTCCCTATTTGAATTGCTAAGTGATCTAAGATCTCTCCTCAGTGTGAAACTAAGTTTTAAGTACCCCTACCCGGTCCTGCAATTGGTATCAGAGCATTCCAGGCTCTTGATTGTAAGATCTCACCATCTTTAATCCTCTTAGCTTCAAACATCACTTAACTCTTCAAATGGCAGCTATCTCTAAGGCTGATATGGAAACTAGAACTATGACAAAGTCCCCATTGATCACTCCTGAGGATTTTGATACTTGGTGCTAAAGAATGAAAGGCTTCATCAAGTCTCAAGATTCTAGGATGTGGGAGTCTGTTGTCAATGGACCTCATGTACCATGCACCTCTTCAGCTGCTTGTGGTGGTGGCATGATACCAAAGGAGAGGGCTGCCTTTTCTGATGAAGACTGGAAAAGGATTGATATTGATCAGAAAGCCATGACAGCCCTCCAAACTACTCTTCCAAACTCCATCTACAGAGGTTTCAAGAAGTGCAAGACCGCTAAACAGCTATGGGATACACTAAAACTGATGTATGAGGGGTCCAATGAAGCTAAGGAAAACAAGAAGGACCTCCTGAAGTAGCAGTTTGAAAACTTCACCTTTAAGACAGGTGAAACCATGACTCAACAATACTTCAGGTATGTTGAGATTATGGATACTCTGGCTGATGTTGGAGTAACTATTGAGAATAGGGATATTGTTAGGTAGTTCATGTCCTCTCTTCCCAGACAATGGACACACTACTGTGTGGTCATTAAGAGGACTGAAAACCTCAAGACCCTTACTCTCACTGAGTTGTATGGGATACTCAGTGGATACCAGATGGAGATGAACGTACAAAATTCATCTGGTAACTCCAATACTCACCAGTGTTCAGCCCTTCATGTGGGTGAAAGGGATAGCAGAGAACCACAACATCATCTTCTCTGCTACCCTAAAACTTCACAAAAAGGTCCTTTCATCACCTTTCCAGAGACACCAAGAGAGAGCTACAACCAAGGAAGTCCCTTCTAAGAGATAAGTACCTCTCAAGCCTTTGTATCTACTGATGAAAGTTCAAGCAACTTTCTATTCACCCTTGAAGACCTGGACTGTATCCATCCAGATGATCTGGAATATATGAAAATAGTCCAGCAGATGGTTCTTCTCACTCACAGAGCCCAGAATTTCTACAAGAGGACTAGGAGAAGGTTTCCTTGCAATGCAGCCAGTGGCAAGTTTGGGCTGGACAAAAGCAAAATAAAGTGTTACAACTGTAACCAGATGGGACACTTTTCTAGAGAATGCAAGGCACCTAAGTCAAATGGTGGCCAAGCATCATCCAGGCCAAACTACACTGAAGGAGGGCACCAGAATGAGAAGCCAAGATAGCAAGCTACAGTTGCTATTGAAGAAGGAGGCTTTGACTGGAGCTTCCAAGCTGAAGATGCTTCTCCAAATCAAGCACTCATGGCTGACCATGATGAAGCCAAGGTATTAGAACATCTTTGCTCTCCTGAATGTATTGCTAAAGTAAACAGATACAGATCCTACAACTTAGAAATGAGATCTGATATTGAGTCTTTAAACATTTTAAAAGTAGATTTTAAGAGAGCTGAAAATGATTATAAGCTTAAAATAGAAGATCTAGAGAAAACAATTTCAACTCTTAAACATGAGCAAACAAACTACAAGACTCAAATAAAAGATCTTGTTACTATGTTAACAGAACGCCAGGTTGAGCTTGTGATCAGCAAAGCCAGGGCAGAAAAATGTGTTCTTGAAGAAGAGACCTTCAAGAACATAATATCCTTATCTCTACATGCAAAAGTTTGTTATCAAAATAAGCAGGGAATGGGATCTTATGAGATAGCTCATCCACACACTCTATTATCCGTAAGATCTCCAAGGTGTGGAACTGGTGAAGATGAGCTTCCCCTCATAGACCCTAGTGTTGAAGAGGATGAAGAGGAGATGGTGAGGGATGATTCTAAAATGAGTGAAAAGAGTCAATCCAAAAAGGGTCACCATGCTCTTGAGGAGAGTAAGAAGGCTAGCATGACAAAGACAAAGAGGAAGAACTTGATCAGAAGAGCAAAGAGAAGATCAAAGAAGGCTCAAGAGATCAAGGCCACTTTTGACTCCAAGCAGAAACAAGTGTTCATCTCTACAAGGTTTGAAGTGGTAAAGGCTGAGGAATCAACTACAAACTCTAGTACCAGGAGTTTTAGTACAGTTCCAACTTATTCTAGCAAAGAGAAGGCTGAATTGCTGTGTACCACTGCTACACAGTCCAAACCATCCTCCTCCAAAAGCAATTCTCTCCCTAAGAAAATTGGTGCATCAACTATGAAGAAGAAGCTAGAGAAAGAAAGTGTTCAAGTTCAGTCTTGCTCTCAGAAGAAGACTCCTAGAAGGAAGAAAATGGACTGCATCATGTGTGGTAGTACTTCTCATCTGGCTAAGGATTGCATCTACAATCCTAAAAGTACTATCCACATGGCCAAAGAAATGGCTTCTAGGAAGAAAATGAAAAATAAAGCTTCAGAAGGAAAATCTGTTTCCTTCGAAAGCTCCAAAATGAAGAAGAAGGCAAATGAAAAATTGCCTTCAGAAGAAAACTTGGTCTCGGAGGAAAGGAATGCTTTCGAGGTACTGAAGCTTGCTGTAGTGAAAGTAAGATCTTTCGAAGGTCCAGTCTCCAAATCTTCTGAAGCTGCAAAAGCTTCCGAAGCTTTGAAGGTCAATCCAAATTTTTCAAAGGTGGTGTGGAAGATGAAGGAAGACCGTGTGACTGAAGATTCTTCATCAGCAACAACAAATGATCCTCAGAGCCTGAACATAGGATCACTTACTGTTTCATTGCCTTCAACTCATTTTAACAAGCCCAAGACCAATGAGGCTTGGGTTTCCAAATGTAACTAAATCATCACTTTTTGTGCAGGGACAGCCAAAGGCAAACAGAAATGTGTGGATCATTGATAGTGGTTGCTCCAGGCACATGACAGGCAATGAGTCCTTACTTCAAAACTTTGAAAGATTTGATGGAGGACCAGTTGCTTTTGGAGGAGATGCAGGAGGTTACATTACTGGCAGGGGAAAGGTTACAAATGGTAAGCTCAGCATTGAGAAGGTAAACTTTGTCAAGGAGCTTGGATACAATCTTTTGAGTGTGTCCTAATTTTGTGACCAAAAACATCACATGCTCTTTACTGAGCATGAGTGCATTGTTCTTAAGCCCAGGGTTGAAACTCCTCAAGAGCATATTCTGCTCAGAGCCCCCAGGAGAAGGAACATGTACAAGATGGATCTGTAGGAAACATCTCCCTTTGGAGAAGTTTCTTGCTTTCAGTCTAAAGCAAATAGTGATGAGTCTTTCCTTTGGCATAAAAGAATGTGCTATGTAAACTTTAAAAACATGAATAAATTAATTAAGAATGATTTGGTAACTGGAATGCCAAAGAAGGAGTTTACAAGTGATGACCACTGTGTTGCATACCTTAAAGGGAAGCAACACAAAGTGTCTCACAAGCCAAAAGAAATAAACTCTATCACTACTCCCCTACACTTGTTACATTTGGATCTGTTTGGCCCCACCAGTGTAATGAGTCTAGGAAGGACCTCTTACTATTTAGTGATCACAGATGATTTCACAAGATTCACTTGGGTGTTTTTCCTTAGAACTAAGGATGAAACCCCTGAAATCTTAAAGAACTTCATTCTGAAAATTAAGAATCAATCTGATCACAAGGTCAAGACCATAAGATATGATCAAGGAACTGAATTTAAAAACCAAATCCTTGATACATTTTGTGATGAAAAAGGTATTTCAAGACAATATAGTGCTCCCAGGACTCCTCAGCAAAATGGTGTTGCTAAGAGGAGAAACAGGACACTTATTGAAGCTGCTAGAACCATGTTGTCTGACTCTAAACTGCCTATCACCTTCTGGGCAGAGGCTGTCAACATAGCCTGCTATGTGCAGAACAGAGTTTTAGTTGTTAAGACACATGGTAAGACTCCTTATGAACTGTGGCACAAAAGGAGACCATTCATTGGTTTTTCTTAGAACATTTGGATGTCCTTGCACCATCGTGAATACCAAATATCAAATAACCAAGTTTGCTAAGAAATCAGATGATGGGCACTTTGTTCGATACTCATCTCAAGCTAAGGCTTATAGAGTATACAATCTCAAAACTAGAATCATTGAGGAGTCAGCCAATGTGACTTTCAATGAACACACACCCTGTGTGAAAGGTTCTGCTCCGGATTGGCTGTTTGATCTTGATTTAGTTACCAACTGTTTTAACAAGTCTTGTGAGAATGTTTCAGGATCTACAGATAACAAATCAATAGAAGATCCTGATCCAAGATTTGAGCTGATAAGACCAACCAAGAAAACTACTTCAGCTCCAGTGGTGACTAACCCTGTAATTAAGGCTCCTATCAGCACAAGCATGACAAATACTGATGATTCAACTGAATTGCCTTCAAATTCCACCTCAGAGGCTCAGAATTCAGGAGAAGGAACTTCTAATGCAGGAGGAACTAGAGGTGGTAACAGTGATCAATAATTTCTTGATGCTGATAACCACTCCATTGAAGAAAACATGAATGATGTCACACACTTATTGGATCAAGTTTCTCTTGATAAGTGTGCTGATGTGGTGGGAAACACCTCATTGCCAGATCAGAATTCCTCTAATTTAGATCTGTCCAACCAACTTGCTGTGATCCCTCAACTTCGGATCCACAAGTCACATCCCATCACAAACATCATTGGAAATATTGACTCAGGGGTAAGAACAAGAGGACAAACTCATGACAGCCATGTTTGTCAACATTCTTGTTTCTTATCCTAGATAGAGCCGAAGAAAGTTGATGAGGCTTTGAAGGATGGAAGCTGGATTGAAGCTATGCAAGATGAGCTGCTTCAAATCAGAAGACAGAAGGTATGGAACTTATGCCCTCTTCCTCAAAGGAAGAATGTCATAGGTACCAAATGGGTATTCAAGAATAAGAAGGATGATAGAGGGATTATCATCAAGAACAAGGCTAGATTGGTTGTCCAAGGATACACTCCAGAAGAAAGGATTGATTACATTAATGTCTTTGCTCTAGTTGCAAGACTTGAAGCTGTAAGAATATTCCTGGCTTATGCTGCATCCAAGGATTTCAAGGTCTACCAGCTTGATGTGAAATGTGCTTTTCTCTATGGGGTGATTGATGAAGAAGTTTATATCAAACAACCACCTGGCTTTACAGACCCAGATCATCCTGATTATGTTTGTAAGCTTGATAAAGCTCTATATGGACTGCATCAAGCTCCAAGAAAGGGGTATGAGACGCTATCAACATACCTCTGTCATCATGGATACAAAAGAGGTACTATTGATAGGACACTCTTCATCAAAGAAACAGGGAATGACATACTGCTAGTTCAAATATATGTAGATGACATCATTTTTGGTTCAACTAATCCAAAGCTCTGCAAAGACTTTGAGATGCTGATGAAGAATAGATTTGAAATGAGTGCCATAGGAGAACTAAGTTTCTTTCTGGGAATTCAAGTGAAGCAGGTTGAAGATGGCATCTTCATTAGTCAGTTAAAGTATGTACAGGACATACTTACAAGATTCAAGATGACTGACTGTAAGGTTGCAAAGACACCCATAGCCAGAAACCACTCCCTTGGTCCTGATCTTGAGGGGGAGTGTGTTGATGAACATCTCTATAGGGCTATGATTGGGTCATTTATGTACCTTACGACTAGCAGGCCTGATATTATGTTTGCCACATGTATATGTGCAAGATATCAAGCCAACCCAAAGATGTCACACCTATTCACCATCAAAAGGATTCTCAGATACCTCAAAGGTGCTCCAAATCTAGGCCTTTGGTATCCAAAGAATTTAAACTTTAATCTATATGCTTATACAGATAGTGATTATAGTGGCTGCAACATGACTGCAAAGTCTACATCTGGGGGATGTCAATTCCTTGGTGGAAGGATAGTCTCTTGGCAATGCAAGAAGTAATCCTGTGTGTCTGCATCAACTGCTGAAGCTGAATACATTGCTGCTGCAAGCTACTGTTCTCAAGTGCTTTGGATTTAAAATCAGATGCTAGACTATGGGTTCAACTTCAAGGAGACTCCCATCCACATAGACAACAACAGTGCCATCTTTATTATAGAGAATCCTGTGCAACACTCAAGGACCAAATACATCAACATCAGGTATCATCTGATTAGGGATAATTTTGAAAAGGGATTGATCAAACTAATCAAAGTTAATACAAATGAACAATATGCTGATCTGTTCACAAAGGCATTTGATGAACAGAGATTTAAATATCTTGTATCAGCTATTGGGATGATTAACTTTAAATAGATTTTCTTTAATAACTTAATCAACTTTATTTCCTAAAATTGTGTGTCCTAAGTTGTCTATTAGATCACCTCATAAGCCCAGTTCTCTTTGGAAGAAAACTAACTTTTAACTGATATTCCTCAGATTTGTGAAAATTTACCTTCGAAAGAACTCAAATTGCCTTCGGAAGAAATTTATGTCTTTAAATCATTTAACAGCTTATCTAAGATTTACCTTCGGAAGAAATTCTTGGAGTATCTTCCGAGGCTTAAATTTGTATATAAGCACTTAAATGTAATCAAAGAACAAATATCTTCCGAAAGCAACTAAGTCTCGGAAGACTTGTTCACTTCTTCCGAAGCCAAATTTTCAAAATTCTTTGAAATATCTTCCGAAGCAAAACTTTCCTTTGGAAGCTTTGCTACAAAGCTTCCGAAGCCAAAATTACCTTCGGAAGTTTTACAACTTCCAAGAAAACTAACTTTTTGGGCGTACTTTTTCAGAAGTAGGACCCACTTGCGGATTTTAAAGTTTATCCTTTTGTCATAATTTTATCTCAAATCCACAACATATATCTTCCAAACGGTTCTATTTCGTCTCTCTACTCTCACTGATCCTTACCCTAAAATTACCCCCAAATTTCATCTTCTTCTTCCTTTCTTCACTATAAAAGCTTCCTCAAATGGCCAACATTGATCATCGTAACGACCTTGATTTTTTCATACACCTACACAGGCAACACAATCAGGTTGCCCTGTTACACTCTAAGAAGGATCCAAGCTTATCAGATGTGTGTAGGTACCTTTCTTTGTCGCACTACTTTACCTCCCTTACAATTGATCCTCCTCTCTATGAGGATCAGTTGCTTGAGTTCTGGAGGACTTGTCAAGAGGTCACCATGGATGGGGAGAAGGCACTGTCTGCTACAGTGTAGGGGAGGATAGTTTTCATCACTCCGGCCATCATAAACACCCATTTGTAGCTGGATGATGAAGTAGGTGAGCTATCCTTTCCTAAATCTACTGTCAACCACTCCTTTCAGCACATGGGCTATGAAGGTGACTTCTCAGTCAAAACCTTCAGGAAGGGGAAGGTCTCATCTCAATGGAAATACCTACTCCATGTCATCATTCATAGCCTTTCCAACAAGCATGGAGGATGGGATCAAGTTCCAGAAGACCTCTCCTTTATAGTCCATGGGATGGTACAAGGGGTCAAGTTCAGGTACTCTCAGTTTGTATATACTAATTTACTTGCAAACTTGGACTCCTTAGAGTATTACATGTTCTCTAGGTATGTTCAACACATTATCAACTGTGAGTTGGGACCACAGTTGAGGGGAACAGGTAATATTCTTAAAATAAGACAAATGAGGCTCGGCATCTTCAAAATCTTAAAGAAGCCAACTGTTGGCTTCTCTGGGGTAGAAACAGCCCTTGCCCTAAAAATGTTTGAGCTCATTACTCAGGGTGAAAACCTAGCAGCACCAGCTAGTGTTGAACCAACACCCTCCACCTCTCAACCACCTCAAACACAGCCTACCGTCACCATCACCTACAAAAGAAAATCCGAACGAACCCCTGCACTTGCTACTGAGCATGTGCAGGCCCCCATATCAGAACCCATACAGGAGGAAGTGGAATCTTGAGCTCCCACTTCCCCTGAGTAGCAGACCATTCCTATCTTTCAAACAATCAGTGCTGAGGTTCCTCATGCTCAGCCTGATGAGCTCACAACTCCACAAACAGCCTTAAGCCATCACTCTGAGTCTCAACATTCTAGTGATCAACCTGTTGGGAAAGCTACCATCCCTAACCTCTTGATCTAAACCACCCTATTCCCAGCCTTGACTTCTATTCTGATGAAGATTTAGGCTTCAGTGAGTACCATGAGTCTCTCCTCTTTTCCCACACTCAAGGAGAGATGAGTACTCCTGCTTCCCCCATCTCTAGCCCACATCAGCAACCCCCTACTGAGGTGGATAGTCCTGAACTTATTTAGGAAATCCATATGGTAGAGGCTATCACTTTTGCAAGTGATAACATCACTAGGACCTCTACCATGGTAACCCAACCTCCTGACTCTTCTCTGGAAGTTGTCATTAGGCAGGGGAAATCCAGTAGCCAAGAAACCCATGCTGGTGGTGAGGAAGAAGACTTAGGTCCAATTCTCTCATCCCCTAATGATTCTTCATCTGAAGATGAGGGGAGTCTGCAACAAAATATGCATAAACTGTCACATCTTTGCACCTATTTTGTTTCAAAGATAGCTCACCTGGAATCTTAGGTGACTATCTTACAGAAGAGGGTCAATGACCAGCAACTTGAGATCACCGATCTTAAGGGCAAGTTGGCTGAGAGACCCATGAGGACAACTCATCCAGGTCCATAAGAACCTGTGGATGTCATGGATCAATCTCCCAGCTCACCTATGCAAGAGGGTGATGCTACCAAAAAGGGGGAGGAAATTCTGACAATCACAAAACCTGGGAGTTCTTCTCAGAGTATGGACATAGAGGAATCACCATCCTCTCTTGCAGACGTTCATACTCAGTAACCTCCTCTAGACAGTGATCTACATTTGCTCATTCAACAACTGTTTGAGGAAGGAATACCAAGAGCAATGTCTGCCCCTTCTAAGAACCCAATCTGGGGTTGGGAGTATGACAGTAATAGGAGAGCTCTTGTGATCTCTAGAGCTCAGGGTCAACTAGAAGTTCTCAACATTTCACACCTGAGTTTTTATGAGAGCATCAACTTGGTAGATCTACTACTTGTCAACCCAAGCAATAACAGACAAGCAGTAAGATTGGCAGAAAGAATCCAAGACAGGGTGCTAGAGGAGTTTAAGTTGAGATCAAAATTATATAGACAGAGGCTAGAAGGTGACATCTTTGGTCAACTTGATGTTGAGGTAGACCCGGAGATTAGCTTCGAAGGGAAAACCTTGACTGAAGGCCCAGAGGTTGAACCTGTGAACCTTGAGACAGGATCTCCCTCTGCACCCATTATCCTTAGTGAAACACCAGCTGGTGATGGTGTTTCACAACCTCTCTCTGGCCAGAGCTTGACAACTGAACCAAGCAATAAAGGCCAAAGCTCTTTCCAGCCTGAGTGACCAAAGCCTGTGGTTGACAAAGGCAAAAGAAAACTGACTCCTGAGGAGATTGAGGAGGAGAAGAGAGAGAGGAAGAGGAAGATGAGGGGAGAGAGTTCAAGTGGTTCCCCAGGGTTTATGGAAGCTGCAATCAGGGCTGCCCCCAGGCTAAACACTCAGGAAGATGAGTTAAGGGCAGCTAGGCTAAACTACCTGGGAACCAAAAACTATAATGTTGATAAACTCATCTCTCTCCCCGTAGATGAATTGAATGAACTGGCTGACACAGAGTTGTCAAAGGAGAGGAAGGAAGCAGAGGATGCATCATTGCTCCTCAAGCACAAGGAAGAAATGAGGCTGAAAAGACTCTACAAGAACATTCCTGTCCTCTCCCTAGTTCAAGAAAGTCCTGAGCCAGACACTTTGGCCATTGAACAATCTTAGGTAGCAACTGAAGAAGAAAGACTAAAGATGATAGCTACCTGAGTACCACAGGTCTCTATCAGGCAGAGCACTTCTTCCCTTACCATCTGAGTACATATTGTTTGAATACAATAAGCAGATGGAAGAAAAAGCTAAAAAGAAAAACAAGCTGAAAAGAAAAGATTAAAAGAAGAAGCTGCAAACTCAAGGGCCATCATCCATAAAAACCAAAGGAAGTCTGCTAACAGACAAAGGATGATGAGCTTCTTGAAGCTGTATGGATTCTCCGGAAGGAGCCTTGGCCCTATGTCTCTATCCATAATTGATGAGCATATCAAGGTAATCAAGCAAAAGATAAAGAAGGGAGAGCTGGTGGACTTGCATTCTCCACCAAGTCCAGCTCAACCTGAAGTTGAGGTGAAGGTTGAACCCACTGAGACAACACAACCTAAACCTGGAGCTGCATCTCAACCAACTTCATCATCTGATCCATAGCAGGGTCCTCCTCTCTCTCCTTCTAAACTTGCAAGAGAGGAGATCCCAACTAAGGGGGACTCAATTGAACAACTTGGTACTCAAGACCAGTCCCCTCAGTTAAAATCATCAGGGAGAAGAAAAAGGATGGCTAGAAGATCAACCTCAAAGAGAAAAAGAAGAAAGGCATCCATCTCCCAACCTTAGGATGAGTCAGAGCATCCTGAGGGAGTGCATGAAGAGGTCTCTCAACAAACTCCAATCATAGTAGAGCCTCTTGCTGTTGGAAGACCAATTATGTCATGGTCTTATGATGAAGATCAAGACAGATGGTATGTCATAAGAGATCAGGAAGGCATGCATGTCTATTCCTCTGAAGACATGCTCAATCTTCCTTTGCATAATCTCTTTGACATGAGAAGGTTCTATGTTAGTCTGAAGGATCCAGACCTAATGATGAAGAAAGGTATGCTGAGGATCCTAATATGGACTATCAAATTCTGAAGAACTTCTCTATTTTGGTAGCATCAGCCTAGGGGGAGTTTGTAAGATCATCTGAAGATTATGAGGCTGATGCAACCAACAAGCCAGAACAACCAAGTCTTCCATGCATGCACTAAGGAACAAAGATGAACTAGCTTTGGAAGTCTTACACTCTCAAATGTGTCTAAGTGTAAGATCTTCCGAAGCTAACAGTTCAGAAAGAGTTACTTCGGAAGTTTCACACTTAAACAAAAATATTCTAAGTGTGAAATCTTCCGAAGCTAAACACCAGCATCTTCTAAAGCCAAAGATGAAATCTTCCAAAGCTTCAGAGACAAAGTCTTTCGAAGCTGTGAAGACTGATTTCTTCAAAGGACAGAGAAAATATGCTTTCTCTGAATTAACTTTTGATAAAGCTGACACACTTTCCTCTGCCTGCTCTGGTGGTTCACCTACTTTACACAAGTTGGTAAAACTTCCATACTTTATCAAAAAGTAGGAATGGTCTTTGTCTGTAACTTACCTTACTTGTTCCTATAGACTTTTTGTATTAGGAAAAGTCAGTAAGCTATGGCATGTCATAGTCACTAGTCAAAAGGCAATCTGCCTTTTGACTGTAGATTGATCTTGTTGTCTAGATTAGTCAAATACCAACTCTCTTTACATTTAAGTGACGGTTGTAGGTTGTAGTATAAAAGTGTCTCAGGTCCTTGTGATTTCTTTATGCTTTGTAACACTTGTAAAAGAACTTGAGATCAA
The DNA here is from genome assembly GCA_025506505.1 of Flaveria sonorensis. Lineage (NCBI taxonomy): Eukaryota > Viridiplantae > Streptophyta > Magnoliopsida > Asterales > Asteraceae > Flaveria > Flaveria sonorensis. The sequence continues at coordinate 18,057,005 of CM046425.1, read as the reverse complement.
TATACAACATCCTTGAAAACCAATCTTGTGTTCTTGTGTTGTTCTTAGTTCTGTCTCTTTAATTTACTTTTGTTCTTAGTATCATTTGTTTTAAGTTACCAGTTCCCTATTTGAATTGCTAAGTGATCTAAGATCTCTCCTCAGTGTGAAACTAAGTGTTAAGTACCCTTACCCGGTCCTGCAAAACTTTAAGAACATGAATAAATTAATTAAAGATGATTTGGTAACTGAAATGCCAAAGAAAGAGTTTACAAATGATGACCATTGTGTTGCATGTCTGAAAGGAAAGCAACACAAAGTGTCTCACAAGCCAAAGGAAATTCACTCCATCACTACTCCCCTACACTTTTACATATGGATCTCTTTGGCCCTACTAGTGTAATGAGCTTAGGAAGAACTTCATATTGCTTGGTGATAACAGATGACTTCATAAGATATACCTAGGTTTTCTTTCTTAGAAATAAGGATGGGACCCTTGAATTCTTGAAGAGTTTTATTCTGAAAATTAAGAATCAATGTGATCACAAGGTCGTGATCATAAGATGTGATCAAGGAACTAAATTCAAGAACCAAATCCTTGATTCATTTTATGATAAAAAGGGTATTACAAGACAATATAGTGCTCCCGGTACTCCTTAGCCAAACAGTGTTGCTGAGAGGAGAAACAGGACACTTATTGAAGCTGCAAGAACCATGTTATTTGACTCTAAACTACCCATCACCTTCTAGCAGAGGAGTCAACACTGCTTGCTATGTGTAGAAGAGAGTTTTAGTAGTCAAAACTCATGGTAAGACTCCTTATGAACTGTGGCACAAAAGGAGATCTTTCATTGATTTTCTCAGGTCATTTGGATGTCCATGCACCATCTTGAATACCAAAGATCATATAGCCAAATTTACTAAGAAATCAGATGATTGACACTTCATTGGAAACTCTTCCTAAAATAAGTCTTATAGAGTATACAATATCAGAACCAGAGTAGTTGAGGAGTCAGTCAATGTAACCTTCAATGAGCACACTCCTAGTATGAAAGGTTCTGGTCCTGATTGGCTATTTGATCTTGACTCAGTTGCTAACTTTTTAACTAATCTTGTGGAGATGTTTTAGGATCTACAGGTAATACATCAGTAGGAGATCCTGATCCAAGAATTGAGTTGAAAAGACCAAGTGATAGAATTCTTTAGCTCCAGTGGTAACTAATCATACAAGAGGAAATCCTGTCAGTACAACTATAACAAACTCTTCAGCTGATACATCTTAGGTTCCTACTGTTAGGGATAGAACTCATGTATAGGTTTGGATGATAAGAACACTCTTGTAATCATAATTGTAATTATTGTTCTTGATGATATAATATAAATATATTTGATTATAATTGTGTTTATGAATTAAATAACATTTATTTTGCACTTCATATATTCATCTATGATATAATATATTTCAGAATGTATGTGTGAATGTGCAGGAAACATTAAACTGTGTCAATTTGGAAAATTGACTTAAGTGATGGAAAAACTGCGGATGAATAAAGTGTTCTTTCGTAGATGTTCTTAGGAACATAAGTGAAGAATGTACATCCGTGGATCTCATACGGAAGAACAACTTCAGCTGAACAAGAAAAGAATAAGCTACTGAAGGAGGGATTGCTGCGGAAGACAAGAACTCCTGCGGAAGCACAAGAACAAGTACAGTACAACAATTGCTGCAGAAGACAGACTACCTGAAAAAGAGTAAATTCCTACGGAAGACCAATTAACTCAGAAGTCAACATCAAATTCAACGTGGCAGAACAACAGCAACATTAATAACGATTGAAGAAGTATTATTCAAGCGGATATTCCACGTCACATCAACAAACTTTATTCATATTAGATTCATTGTAAATCTCAAATTCCTAAGCCGATAAACATGGTGAGGATTTGGATAAGTTTAATTAGCTTAATTATAGCAATAAAATAGCTATCAATAGAATAGAATTAGATCTATATATATATATATATATATATATATATATATATATATATATATATATATATATATACACACACGAGATCAACAACATAGATCATACATAACAATAGTTAAGAATTATTAGAATCATCAGTAATCATTATCTGAATCGTTGTGTTCAAGATCAGCAACATCAATAGCAACAAGAAAGCATTACGACCAATATTATTGAGTTCTCTCGGTTTGATTTTATTTGTTTGATTGATTGATTTTAGTATTATTAATAGATTAAACACCAAGTATTGATAATTTCGCGATCAATACTTGTTCAAATCAGGGCTCTGATACCATACTGTTAGGGATAGAACTCATGTATAGGTTTAGATGATAAGATCACTTTTGTAATCATAATTGTAATTATTGTTCTTGATGATATAATATGAATATATTTGATTATAATTATGTTTATGAATTAAATAACATTTATTTTGCACTTGATATATTCATCTATGATATAATATATTTCAGAATGTATGTGTAAATGTACAGGAAACATTAAACTGTGTCAATTTGGAAAATTGACTTAAGTGTTGGAACAACTGCGGATGAATAAACTGTTCTTCTGTAGATGTTCTTAGGAACATAACTGAAGAATGTACATCCATGGATCTCATACGGAAGAACAACTTCAGCTGAACAAGAAAAGAACAAGCTACTGAAGGAGGGATTGCTGCGGAAGACAAGAACTCCTACAGAAGCACAAGAACAAGTACAGTACAATAGTTGCTGCGGAAGACAGACTACCTGCGGATGATTAAATTCCTACGAAAGACCAATTAACTTAGAAGTCAACATCAAGTCAACGTGGTAGAACAACAACAACATTAATGACGATTGAAGAAGTATTAGTCAAGCGGATATTCAACGTCACATCAAGAAACTTTATTCATATTAGATTCATTGTAAATCTCAAATTCCTAAGCCGATAAACTTGGCGAGGATTTGGATAAGTTTAATTAGCTTAATTATAGCAACAAAATAGCTAGCAATAGAACAGAATTAGATCTCTCTCTCTCTCTCTCTCTCTCTCTCTATATATATATATATATATATATATATATATATATATATATATATACGAGATCAACAACATAGATCATACATAACAACAGTTAAGAATTATTAGAATCATCTGTAATCATTATCTGAATCATTGTATTCAAGATCAGCAACATCAATAGCAACAAGAAAGCATTACAACCAATATTATTGAGTTCTCTCGGTTTGATTTTATTTGTTTGATTGATTGATTTTAGTATTATTAATAGATTAAACACCAAGTATTGATAATTCCACGATCAATACTTGTTCAAATCAATTCTGATAATTCCTGAATGGTCCTTGGATTCACACATACACATTCCAGCATTGAGGAATAGAACTCAAATAAAGGAGGTTCCAATGTAGGAGGAGATGGAGACTGTGAAAGTGATCAAAAATTTCATGATGCTGACAACCTCTCCACTAAAGACAACATCAATGATGTCACACACTCATTGGATCAAGTTACACTTGATAAATGTGCTGATGTGTTGGATGATACTCTATCACCAGATCTAAATTTCACTAATTTAGATCTGTCAAACCAACTTGTTGTGATTCCTCAACTAAAAATCCATAAGTTCCATCCCACCAACATCATTAAGACTGGGGTGAGAATAAAAGGACAAACCCATGATAAAAATGTTTGCCTATACTCTTGCTTCTTTTCCCAGATTAAGCCAAAGAAGGTTGATGAATCTTTAAAAGATGAAAGTTGGGTTGAAGCAATATAGGAGGAGCTGCTTCAATTCAAAAGACAAAAGGTTTGGAACCTATGCCCTTTTCTTCATGGGAAGACACCAATAGGTACTAAGTGGGTTTTTAGAAACAAGAAGGATGATAGAGGACTTGTCATTAAGAACATGGCAAGGCGAGTTATTCAAAGGTAATCTTAAGAAGAAGGGATCGACTACACAGATGTTTTTGCTCTTGTGGCAAGACTTGAAGCTATTAAAATATTCCTTGCTTTTGCTGCATTCAAGGATTTCAAAGTCTACCAACTTGATGTCAAGTGTGCATTTTTATATGGAGTGATAGATAAAGAATTGTATATTAAACAACCACCTGGCTTTGTAGACTTAGATAATCCTAATTATGTTTGCAAGCTTGACAAAGCTCTTTATGGGCTGCATCAAGCTTCAAGGATGTGGTATGAGACATTGTGACAATACCTTGTCCAACATGGCTACAAGAGAGGTACTATTGACAACACACTCTTCATCAAAGGAACAAGAAATAACGTGATGCTAGTTCAAGTTTATATAGATGACATTATCTTTGGGTCAGCTAATCCAAATCTCTACAAAGAGTTTGAGAAGTTGATGAAGAATAGATTTGAAATGAGTGCAATAGAAGAACTCAATTTCTTTCTAGGATTCAAGTGAAGCAAATTGACAATGGCATCTTCGTAAAACATTTAAAGTATGTACAAGACATACTAACCAGATTTCATTTGACTGAGTGCAAGGTTGCTAAGACTCCCATAGCCAAAAACCACTCCCTAGGACCTGATCTTGAGGGGGAATGTGTTGATGAACATCTTTACCGGGCTATGATTGGGTCTCTTATGTACCTCATAACTTGCAGATCTGATGTCATGTTTGCCACATGTATATGTGCAAGATATCAACCTAACCCCAAGATGTCACACCTAGTTACTATCAAAAGGATTCTTAGATACCTCAAAGGAGCTCCCAAGCTGGGACTTTGGTATCCAAAGAATTCAGACTTTAATTTGTATGTATATACAGATAGTGACTATGGTGGCTACAACATGACTGCAAAGTCTACATTAGGGGTATGTCAATTCCTTGGTGGAAGGATAGTCTTATGGCAATGCAAGAAACAATCCTATGTGTCTGCATCAACAGCTGAAGCTGAATACATTGCTGCCACAAGCTGCTGTGCACTCAAGTGCTTTGTATTCAGAATCAGATGCTAGACTATGGATTCAACTTCAAGAAGACACCTATTCACATAGACAACAGTGCTATCTCTATCACAGAGAATCCTCTGCAGCACTCAAAGACAAAGCATATCAACATTAGGTATCATTTGATAAGAGATAATTTTGAAAAGGGCTTGATAAAACTGGTAAAAGTTAATACAAATGAATAATATGCTAATCTGTTCATAAAAGCTTTTGATGAGTAGAGATTTAGTTATCTTGTATAAGCTATTGGGATGATTAACTTTGAGTAGATTTTCTTAAATTAATTTCAAGATTATTTTTCAAATATGTGTGTCTTTAAAATTGTTTAAATCATCACTCATATAAGCCCTGTTTATCTTGGATGAAATTTTTTTCTAAATGATATTCCATAGGGTAATAAGAATTAAAAGATATATTTTCTTTCGAAAGATATTTAGTTGACTTCAGACGAAACTTATGTGTTCAAAACTAATAACTACTTACTAAAAAATTTATCTACGAAAGATATTTTGATATATCTTCCAAAGCTTAAATATGCTTCTGAGTACTTAAATGTTTTGAAGGACAATTTTCTTCCGAAAGCAGTTAAGTCTTGGAAGCTTTATTTATCCTTTGAATAAACTTCTGAAGTTTAATATCTTCTTAAACCAAATATATCTCGAAAGCAAAATTACTCTGAATGTTTTTCTTTCGAAGAAATTCTTGTCAAACTAAGGAATATCTTCCGTAGTCAAATTGGCTTCGGAAGCTTTCTCAAAAAAAAAACTTTCGAAAACAAATTACATTTGGAAGATTTTCAACTTCCAAGATAACTACCTTTTTGGACACTTTTTTAAAGGTGGGATCAACATTCGGATTCCAAAGTTTATCCTTTAGTATTAACTTTGTCACACATCCAACCATATATATAGCCTTAAAACGGTTCCCCCTATTTCTTATTCCTTTTCATCTGCAAGCCTCTAATCCTAAATTCACCCATAAACTCTTATTGTTCATAGCTTTCTTCATGTTAAAGCTTTCTCAAATGGCCATCCCTAAACTTTAAAATTAGCCAGATTTCTCCAAGCACCTTCACAAGAAACACAACCATTTTGCTCTATTGATATCTGAGAAAGAGCCTGGCTTCTCAGATGTTTGCTGCTTTCTTGTTCAATCATCCTACCTCACCGTACTCACAATCGACCCTCCACTATACGAAGTACAACTGCTAGAGTTCTGGAGGACTTGCCAAGAGGTCATCTTGGACGGTGAGAAGGCACTAACGGCATCAGTGTACGGGAAGACAATTTTCATCACCCCCATCACAATCAACACTCATCTAAGGCTGGATGATGAAGAAGTCGATCTCTACTTCCCCAAAGCAGCTGTTAATGAATCTTTCAGGCAGATAGGCTATGAATGGGACTTCACAGTCAGAACCCTCAAGAAGGGTAAGGTCTCCTACCAATGGAAGTACCTCCTCTATGTTGTAATCCACTCTTTATCAAACAAACATGGAGGATGGGATCAAATTCCTAATGACTTATCCTATATAGTACCTCCTCTGGGTGATGCTACCAAAAAGAGGGAGAAAGTCTTACCTATAATCATAGAACATAGGAGTTCTATCCATAGTATGGACATTGAGACCTCACCATCCTCACTTGCAGTTGTCCATACTCAACAACCTCCTTAGGCCCACATCAATGTGGATGCCTTGATTCAAAGCTTATTTGAGGAGGGAATACCAAGGTCTATGTCTACCCATCCTACCCTACTAACAACCCAATAGTAGGATGGAGGTATGATGCTGATATAAGAGCCATGGTACTCTTTAGATCTTAACGAAAACAAGAAGTATTCAATTTTCAAACCCTGAGATACTATGAGAGTTTTTCTCTGATCGACCTGCCACTTGCCAACCCAAGTCAAAACAGGCAAGCTGAAAGATTAGCTGAGAAAATTTAGCTAAAGGTGCCTGAAGAGTTCAAGAGAAGATCAAAACTATATAGAAAAAGGCTAGCAGAAAAACTGTTAGTCAACTAGATATTAAGGCAGACCCTAAGATTAGCTTCAAGGGGGAAACCTCAGTTGAAGGCGCAGTAGTTGACCCTGCGAACCTTGAGATTAGAATTGCTTCAGCAACCAGTACCCTCAGTGAGACACCAGCTAGTGAAGGTGTCTGGCAGCCTCTCCCTAGCAAGTGCTCAAGTGCAACACCAAGTGATAAAGACCAAAGCTCTCTATACCCTGAGTCATACAGGCCAATGACTAAGAAAGGGAAGAGGAGGAGATTGAGGAGGAGAAAAGGGAGAGGAAGAGGAAGGCAAGGGGAGAGAGAACAAGTAAGACCCCCAGCTTCATACAAGCTGCAATCAGGGCTGCCCCCAGGCCAAACACTCAAGAGGATAAGTTCAGGGCATTCAGATTGAATTATCTGGGCTCTAGGAACTATAATATTGATGAAATAATCTCTCTTCCCTTGGATGAGTTGAATGAACTGGCTAACTCAAAAGTGTCAAAAGAGAGGAAGGAGGCTGAGGCTGCAGAATTGCTCCTTAATATGAAAGAAGAAGGAAAAAGAAAAAAGAATTTATAAAGCCCCTACCTTCTCTCTAGTTCAAGAAAGTCCTAAAGTAGAGGCTGTAACAGTTGAATAAGAAACTCAGGTAGGTAGGGAACAAGATAGACAAAACATGATAACCTACCTGAGTGCCACAGGTCTTTATCAGGCAGCAGACCAACTTCCCTTGTCATATGATTATATTGAGTTTGAGTACCTTAAGCAGCTAGAGCAAGATGTGTTAAAAGAAAAGAAAGCTGCTAAGAGGAAAATAAGGGAAGAGGCTGCTAAGTCAAGAGCCACCATCCAAGCCAATCAGAAGAAGTCTGTTGATAGATTAAAGATGGTGAGCTTCTTGAGGCTGTATGGGTTCTCCGGAAGGAGACTTGGTCCAATGTCTATATCGACTATGAATGAGCACATTAGTGTGATCAAGCAGAAGATTAAAAAGGGTGAGCTGGTATGCTTGCATTCTCCACCAAGTCAGGCTACACCTAAAGCTGAGGTCAAGGTTGAACCATAAGAGGCAACTCAATCTGGACCTAGTGCTACATCTTAGCAAGCTTCATCTTCTGACCCACAGCAGGGTCCTAAACCTTCTCCTTCTGAACCTGTGAAGGAAAGGGACTGAATTGAGAAGGATAAAAAAGGAACACATGGTACTCAAGACCGACCTTCTCAGTTAAAATACAAAAAGAGGAAAAGGATGCCCATAAGAAGGGATAAAAAGATGAAGAAAAAGACCAAGGCATCCACCTCAGCTCCTTAGGATAGGATAGAACATCCTGAGGGTGATCAAGAAGAGGCTACTCAACCAACTCCACTTTAAATAGGGCCTCTTGCTATTGAGCGACCCATCTTGTCTTGGGCTTTTGCTACAAACCCAGACAAATAGAATATCACTAGAGATCAAGGGAGTCAATATGTATAATTCTAGCAAAACATGCTTGACCTTCCTCTGCATGATCTTTTTGACATGCGAAGATACTTTGAGAGTCTAAGGAATCCAGACCAACTGATGAAGAAGGGAATGATCCCGATTCTGATGAGGCCTGTCAATAGTTGAAAATCAAGACATAAAGTCATCCTCAAGTTTTGGTAGTATCTGCCTAGGGGAGTTTGTAAGAGTTAACTTAGTGGCTGATTCAACCAAAGAGAACTCAACATGCATACAGAAGTACTTCAGAAATTATTTTGGAAGATTTGACAAAAGCGCTAAGAAATTCTCTAAGTTTCAAATCTTTCGAAGCCAAAAAACCATTTCTTCTGAAGCCAAAGATGAAGTCTTCTGAAGTTTCAAGACAAAGTCTTCTGATGCTTCAAGATAAAGTCTTTCGAAGCCAAGAGAATGATTTCTTCCGAAGACAAAGAAGACATGCTTTCTCTGACATGCTTTATACAAGTTGGTGATATCTTCATAATTTTGTCAATTGTAGATTAAAGTATTAGAGTCTATAACTTTCTACTTTGTACTTTTATCCTTTTTGTATTAGATAGGGTTATGAGCTATGGTATGTCATAGTCACCAGTTAAAAGACAATCTGCCTTTTGACTTTATATTGATCTTGCTGTCTACATTAGTGTTCCAGCTGGCCTTCAAAGTATGGCTGCTGTAGGATGTAGTATAAAGTATCTCAGGTACCAGTCTTTAGGACTAAGCCTTGTAAAATTTTTAAAACACTTTAGAGCAATATACATCATTCTTGAAAATCAATTACTTTTGTGTTGTTTGTGTTCTTTACTTTTGTTCATTATTTCATAAGCCGATTCCCTATTTAATCTGTTAAGTGTTGCTTGTTCTCTCCAATCTTATGAAACTGTTGCAATACCACCTTTCACCGGTCCTGCAATATGTCAATGTGTACTTCTAGTTGTAAAACATAATTATAGATAACAAGTTTATAATTGTGAATCGAAGGATCGATGCCGGAATTATCAATTTGATTTTAACAAGTAATGATCGCCGAACTATCAATACTTGCTGTTCAATGGTTTGTTTATAAAATTGAAATCGATGAACAAAATAGAACAACTTGAAAACACAATGTAATAATGTAACACAAAGATATTTTCAATGGCTTTTCATTCACAACGAACCGATTACAATTGATGTTGATGCTCTATTGCTCTTGATGTTCTTATGATTGTTATATTATTGTTGTTCTCTGTTTTTTTCTCTATTGTTCTGTTGATTGATATTGTTTCTATCAATATATACACCTATTTGAGTATCGATATCTCTTAATCTCTCTCTATTTTCTTTCTATTTTCTTGCTAATATCTCGCTATTCTGTTTCTATATTTGCGCATCCTTGCCTTGTTTATCGTCATAGGAGTTCACAATTTACATCGGAAATTGTAATTTACAAAAAGAATGTTGTTGATGTGACGTGGAATATTTGCTTGACTAAACTATCTTCCGCCTTCATTGATTTGATGATGTGGTTCTGACACGTTGACTTGTTGACCTTTTGTTGTGTACTTGATGATTTGAAATCATACAAGTGTTTGTTAGTCTTCCATAGGAAGTTCTTCTTCTGCAGCAATTGGTCTTCCGCATTAATACTTTAGTCTTCAGCATTTGTTCTTCGGTGGTTGAGTTTTCGCAGGAGTTCTTATGCTTGTTCTTCAGCAGCATGCTCTCCTTACGTAACTCCACTTGATCTTGGATTTGTTCAGCATTTGTTCTTCTTTCTTAGGCGATCTACGGAAGCACAGACTTTAGTTATACTCCGGAGAACATCTACGGAAGAACACTTATTCATCCGTAGATTGTTCTAACACTTGGTCAATATACCAAATTGATCAAGTCTGATGTTTCCTGCAATGACACATAAACCAACACACATAATAATATGGGTTAACATATAATTCATGTAGTACATTATGTTATCAAAAGAGAATTACAATGAGTTATTACAAGAGTTGATTTATCATCTAAACCTATACAAAGGATAAAACCTAACAATACTCCCTCTTAGGTTTAGTCTCTTGTAATCATTGGTTTAGTGCTCTTAATTCTTAAACTCTTCCCAAAATTCTTGTTGTGAAGTATTCAACTACATTCTTCTGATCATCATACAAGTACTTAATCTTCATTTTCTTCAATGTCTTGTAGTTGATCCCGAAAATGTCTTCTTCTGTTGTCAATGTTGCCACTACACTATTATTTGATACTATTTCCAGCTCATCTTGTTCTAACAATCTAAGCTCAGTAATTGATATGATCTTTAAGCCCATTGCTGACCAGCTTCAAATATTCTCCTCTTGTATTCTTTTGCGTGCAGCTTGTCTATGACTTGAATTATATGCACATATAAGCATATGTCATTCTGAGCATCTATATCAGTCAACTTTGGAAATTACTTATCATGCAGATATGAAGTGTAACTAGGATGAAGGATCTTGATTTCTATTGGGTCAAAAAGCCTGACGCTTGAAGTTTTCTTTTGTGGATCATTCCTTTGTAGCACAAGTTCTTTGGTTCTCTCCACATATCCCCATTCTGTGATAGGGAATGAGTATTGGTTGCCTTTAATTGTTTTGATAGATGCTTCAGCCTTGTCTTCATATCTAATTCTCCTTAAAAATTCATCATCTACAACTTGAGGAGAACTTGAACGAGACCTTTTCTGCTATTGTCTCCTTCTTTTGTGCTCTCCATCATCTCTTCTAGCTTATCTTAAGACATCTCCTTTGATTTTGTGTCTCAACTTGGCAATAATTCCTGAGAAGTCTCTTCCCCTTGGATTGATTGGATAGTTGGTGATGGGAATATTTTGAAGGCTGTGAAGATCTGCATCTGGGAGAGTAAGAAGGGACTCCATCCATGGAAAGTATTGCACCATCCTAGATGCTCTTTTGATGGTAGCACGGTCCCAATTAGGGTCATATCTCCACGCCATTATTCTGTTTTCTTCAGCTGATCTTGGAGTAGTCATATGGTCAAAAAGTTGTATCAGTGAAGATTTATGCTCTGTTACTTCTCTTACAGCAGTTCCCAGAGGCCAGATTTTGTTAGGTATCACATCCCTTCGCTCTCTGATCAACTTTTCTTTTCCCTTGTGTATGTCTCTGCTTTTAACTACTGTTGGCTCAGCAGGAGTTTGTTTTGCTTGTTGTTTGTAAGCAGGAATGGGAGCCCCCGTCCTGAATCTTACACCAGTGTCTAGTTCAACCTTCCTTACATGCTCCGTCATTGCTCTTAGCTCACTCATTGTTCTTCCTTTAAGCTCATGATGCTCATAGTTATGACTTTGTAACCAACAAGTCATGTTGTACCTGGTCAGCTTCTTTGTGTCATAATGGCCCAGTTCATTCCTTATCTTTTCCATTGCTTTGTATTTTGAGAATGTTTCATAGTTGCATACTGGTAGCATTAGCCTTGCAGCATCAAACTCTTTCAAAACTTGAATCATTTCAGTCATGTTCATTCTTTCAACCATATCATAAGGAAAGCCATTGTTTATCAAGTCCATAAACATGGCAGATTGTGCTCTTTCTTCAAGGATGTCTTCAGTTGATATCAAGTCATCAGACTTTGCTTCTTTAGCAGCTTCAGCAGGCTCTTCTTTTGTTAATTCTTCCCACTCATTATCACTATCTACTTCAATATGTTCAATTGGTGATGTGTGCTCTGGAGATATTGTTTTTGTTCTTTTTGGGGTGTCTCCAAGTTCAATCACATCTTCTTGAACTTTTCCCTTGTACTTTCTCTTCCTGCTATACATGATTGTTGGTTCCTTTGATTTTATCATTGGAAGGACAACAGCTTCTTGTAAGGCCCCGTTCCCGGAAACCCTACAGTTGGTCAATCACAACCTCATTTATATCAAAACTTATTAAGATTTATTAAGTAAATAAAATATTGCAGCGAATTAATTCATCAAAAACCATTTCATGGTTTAATAAACACATTTGCCAAGTAATACATCATTGTTTAAAGGATTACAAAAGATCAATTAGTTGTATAACAAAACAACATCATTATTATTGCATGAGATGGATGCCAGTCTTGCCCGCCAAGTAGCTTCACCCTCATGCCATCCTCATCAACAAACTATCTGCCAACTAAAAATGCATAAAAGTCAGTGTTGCTGAGTGAGTTCTAGTTTTATATTAAAATATTTTACTTTCGCTTAAAATATTTATTTTACTTTCGTACGTGATCACACATCATACATACATCTTGGTAATAATTATTATCTAAATGTATGTATGATGTGTGATCACGTACGAAAGTAAAAGAAATGTTTTACGATGATCACAAGAAGATGATCCGATTGACTGCGCCTGATGGAGTTCAGTGACGATCTACGGTGATCGAGTTACTATGGTTCTGAAGGTGATTTCGATGGTGGTGGTAGAGAAGTGCATGAAACGTGGATGTAGTGCCTACCTGGCTTACTTAAAGGATGTGGATGTGTCAGTACCATAATTGTCTGACGTACCAGTTGTGTGTGACTTTCCAGACGTATTCCTAGATGATTTACAAGGTGTGCCACCGGACCTTGAGATCGAGTTCCAGATCGACTTGATACCTGGTGCTCAACCTGTTGCCAAGGCACCGTATCGATTGGCTCCATCTGAGATGAAGGAACTGATGGTTCATTTGCAAGAGTTGTTGGACAAAGGGTTCATTCGACCAAGTGTCTCTCCCTGGGGTGCTCCAGTCTTGTTTGTAAAGAAGAAGGATGGTAGTATGAGAATGTGCATCGACTACAGTGAGTTAAACAAGTTGATGGTGAAGAACCAATGTCCACTACCCAAAGTTGATGACTTATTTGATTAGCTCCAATATGCTAGTTGGTTCTCGAGGATAGATCTTCGATCTGGTTACCATCAGTTGAAGATGAAGGAGCAAGATTTCCCTACAACAGCTTTTCGCACACTTTAGTGACACTACGAGTTTCTCGTTATGTCTTTTGGTCTAACTAACATGCCAGCTGCCTTTATGGATTTGATGAACCGGGTGTGACGGCCGATGTTTGATAAATCAGTGATTGTGTTTATAGATGATATCCTGATTTACTCGAAGAGCGAAGAAGAGCAGGCCGGTCATATTCGTGAGGTATTGGAGACACCCAGAAGAGAGAAGCTGTATCCTAAGTTCTCCAAGTGCACTTTCTGGTTGTGCGAGGTTTAGTTTTTGGGTCATGTGGTAAATTCCAAGGGGATCATGGTAGACCCGGCAAAGGTGGAGGTGGTGATGCAATGGATGACTTCAAAGACGCCATCCGAGATCCGCAGTTTCTTGGATTTAGTGGGCTATTACAGGAGATTCATTCAATATTTTTCTAAGATAGCCTCACCATTGACCAAGCTGACCCGTAAGGAGGTGAAGTTTGTATGGGGTCTGGAACAGGAGAACGCTTTTGAGGAGTTAAAGACAAGATTGACTCAAGCTCCTGTCTTGACGTTACCAGAAGGTAATGAAGACTTGGTGGTCTATTCAGATGTTTCTTATTTAGGATTGGGTTACGTGCTGATGCAACGGGGAAGGGTTATAGCCTATGCATCCCGACAGTTAAAAATCCATGAGGCTAATTACCCTACTCATGACTTGGAGCTCACTACTTATACGTGACAAAGTGCACTATCTTCACTGACCACAAGAGCTTGAAGTATTTCTTTGAGCAAAAGGATCTCAATATGAGGCAGTGGAGGTGGTTAGAGTTGACAAAGGATTATGATTATGAGATCCACTACCATCGGGGCAAGGCCAATGTAGTGGCGGATGCCCTTAGCTGAAAGGAGAGACCCGAGCCAATCTGGGTGAAAGCTTACCAGTTGGTGATGATCTCCGATGTGATGACACAGGTCAAGGGGTTCCAAGATAAGGCGTTGAAAGTAGAGTGCCTTAACTCTGAAAGGATAAGAGGTGTAGTCTTGGAGTTGGGTGAGAACACTCTCGGAGTTAGAACCCGCTTCGGGCGGATATGGATCCCTCGTTATGGAGACCTACGGGGGAAAATCATGGATGAAGCTCATAAGACTCAATACTCCATCCATCCTAGTGCTCCAAAGATGTATCACGATATGAAGAAAGGTTATTGGTGGCCGGGTATGAAGCGTGATGTAGCGGAGTATGTGAGTAAGTGCCTTACTTGCTTGCAAGTGAAGGTTGAGCATCTGAAGCCATACAGGAAGATCCAACCTTTGGATATACTCGAGTGGAAATGGGAGCATATCACCATGGACTTCATTACGAAGTTACCACGTACGGCAAGGGGGTACGATGCTATATGGGTGATAGTTGACAGTTTGATGAAGAGTGCTCACTTTCTACCGATCCACGAGACATATTCATCTAATAGGTTGGCAGATCTGTTCATCAAAGAGATTGTGACCCGTCATGGTGTACCAGTGTCTATCGTGTCTGACCGTGACACTCGGTTTACATCTAAATTTTGGAAGAGATTTCATGACGCGATAGGGACGAGGTTGCACATCAGTACTGCTTATCATCCTCAAACGGATGGTCAGTCAGAGAGAACTATACAAACACTTGAGGATATGCTCCGAGCATGCGTCATTGATTTTGGAGGAAGTTGGGACGAACACTTACTGTTAGCTGAATTCTCATACAACAACAGTTATCATGCCAGCATTGGTATGCCACCATATGGGATGCTATACGGTAGGAAGTGTAGAATGCCCATATGTTGGGGTGACATCGGACAGAAGGATATAGGGAGGGTTGAAGTGATCGAGTCTACGACTGAAAAGTCGGAGAAGATCAAGGCCTTTATGAAGGCGGCAAAAGATAGGCAAAAGTTGTATGCTGACAAGAGGCGTAGACCGATTGAATTCAAGGTGGGTGATAGAGTCATGCTGAAGGTTTCACCTTGGAAGGGGATTATTCGGTTCAGAAAGCAGGGTAAGCTGAGCCCGAGGTATATACGAACTTTCCGAATAATTGCTCGAGTAGGAGAGAAGGCCTATAGGTTGGAGCTACCCGATGAGTTAAGTGGGATTCATCCAACATTCTATGTATCTCATTTGAGAAAGTGCTTAGCCGATGAGGATATGATTGTGCCACTGGAGGATATTGAGGTGGATGAACGGCTCAATTATGTGGAGCATCCGGTGGCCATCGTTGATAGAAAAGAGAAGAGGTTGCGGAATAAAGTGGTTCCACTAGTGCTAGTGTCGTGGAGGCACAGGAAGGGATACGAGTCTACGTGGGAGACCGAGGAGGAGATGAGACAACCTTATCCCCAACTGTTCGAGGAGTGACAGGTTTCAGGAACGAAACCTATATAAGGGGGGTGGACTTGTAACTCCCGGATATTTAAAAAAAAAGGAAAGGAAAAGAAAAGAAAAAGAGAAGTATAAAGAAAGAAAGGTGAAATAACCAAAGTTGAGGGGTTAAAGTTATACAAGAGGCAAACTTTATTATCTTTATGTTTAAAAAGTGCGCATGGCCGTCCACTCTTTCTGCTCACCAACTGCTCGACCGCAGAAAGAAGAAAAGCAGAGTTTTTCCATTGGTTTTCTAGAGAGAAGAAAAAGAAGATCATCTAGAAGGTGAGTTTTTGTGTGTTTTGTTTGGTTTCAGCTGGGTTTTCAGCTTGTAGACCGAGTCTTATGTGTTTCTCTGTGTTTGGTTGTATATTTTTGGTGTGTTTAGGTGTTTGAACTCCAAGTGCTCTCGAGTTTGAAGGAGTTTTACTCGAAGGCTGCTGTAGGTTAGTTCTAGAACCCTAAATTTTCTATTTTTAAACTTGTTTTGGGGCTGGAAATGCAGGTAAACTATTATTTTTGCAACCTTCAGTATGTAAACCATATGTTACCCCCTGTTTTATGTGGGTGTGTGTGTTTGTGAATGTTTGACCGAATTATGTGGTTGTATGCTTGTTTTATGAGCTTAGTATGCTAGATTTGGGCTAGAATTATGCAAGGATGATGATTGGGAACTGAAAATTTTCATAAGTTAGAACTGGTATAGTGCCCATGCGCCTAAACAACCCATACGCCTAAGTGTTGCTGATGCGCCTAAGTTTCCCATGTGCCCTAGTACTCATGCGACTGCATAGTATTCATGCTCCTGCACAGTTCCCATGCGCCTAAGTTTTTACCCATGCGCCTAAGTGTTGCTCATGCGCCTAAGTTTCCCATGCGCCCAAGTACTCATGTGCCTGCATAGTACTCATACGCCTGCATAGTTCCCATGCGCCTAAGTTTTTGCCCATACGCCTAAGGGTTGCTCATGCGCCTAAGTTTCCCATGCTTCCAAGTACTCATATGCCTCCATAGTACTCATGAGTCTGTATAGTACCCATGCGCCTAAGTTTTTCCCCATGCGCCCAAGTGTTCCCATGCGCCTAAGTATCCATGTGCATGCATAGTGCTCATGCGCCTAAGTTGACTTAGAATTTTTATGAAATTTTGGGAAAACTGGAAATTAATGATTAAGCTCTGGAATGTTTTGGTGGGTTATGTTTGTTCATGTTATGCATGTTGTGGCCTGTTATTAATGTTCCTTAATACGTATTATTACGTGACTTTACGTGGTATGTTATACTTATGTATGTAAGTAAAGTATTACGTAATGAAAGTGAAAGATAACAAATGACGAAAATGGAAGTAATGAATGATGGAGTCCTTGTCGCTTACCGCGGTACTGTGTTGGCTTTTGCTTGACGTGGGGGTTTATTTATAAACCATGGCATAGTATTGGCTTTTGCATGATGTGGGGG
The DNA here is from genome assembly GCA_025506505.1 of Flaveria sonorensis. Taxonomy (NCBI): domain Eukaryota; kingdom Viridiplantae; phylum Streptophyta; class Magnoliopsida; order Asterales; family Asteraceae; genus Flaveria; species Flaveria sonorensis. Next base: position 18,039,777 of record CM046425.1, on the reverse strand, counting down.
TATAGCATATGAGTTGTGAGAAGATCCTTGTTGCGTACCCTGGTAGTGTGTTGACTTTTGCTTGACGTGGGGGTTTACTTATAAACCCCAGCATAGTATCGGCTTTTGCTTGACGTGGGGGTATAACATATGGCAGGATCTAGATAACGGTGTAAGATATTAATGAAAGGAAGTACGAATGATGAACGATGATGCAGGATCTAGATAACTTTATTGTTGGATTCAATCTCTTCTCTTAGCCTTTTGATTGTTCCTTCAAGCTTTGAGATTGCCTCATCTTTGTTCCTCATCTCTCCCTTGATTCTCCTCAGTTTTTCCAACTTCTTGTTGCTTTTGATTATAAGATTGTTATACTTTTCCACAAGGAAGCTTTTGCTTACATCTATTTCTTCATCATTCAAGTCATTCTCATCATATGCAATGATGTCAACATAGTTTTCCTTATCCTCTTGCTCAACCATTTGATCATCTTCCCTCTCAACATCCAAACAAATCTCCTCTGTAGCACCATCTTTCACATCATTCTCATCATCCTTTTTAAGGCTCAGTGTCTCAGTAGGTGTAGGGCTATCAGTGGGTGAGATTGGTTCAGTAGTTATGGGTGAGGAAGTTGGTTCTATTGGTGGATGTGTAGGTGTTTGAGTGAAAAGTGGTGAGATGGGTTCTGTTGCACCAGAGTGCAATGATGATTGAGATTGGATAGGTGAGATAGGTTCGGTATGCTCACTGGAAGGTGATTCTGTTAAGTCTATCACAGGAGTTGGTGATGGGAAGTATGGCTCTTGTTATGGTGATGGTTGATCATGAGAGACTACTTCAGTTGAAGCAGAATTCATTGATGTTTGGGAAACTGGAGGAGATAATGGTTAGGTGTGTTCACTTGGTGGTAAGATTGGATGGACAAGATGTGTATCTGATATGTTGCTAAAGGATGGTGGTGAAGGAGGATTGGGTTCATGATGTTATGGTTCAGGGGATTCAGCCAGTGGTGTTTGTTGGTGTTGTTGTTCAGATGACTCTGCTGCTGATGTTTGTTGTTGTGGTTGTATAGGGAATCGGAGTTCCTGAGGTATATCAGCATTTTCATCAATCATATGTGGGAACATCTCCATATATTCCCCTTGATATTGCCCACTCAACTTGTTGAGTACTTATCTTCCCAGGTGAGTTTGGACAAAGACATTACCTTCACTTTCAACATTGGCCATAGTTTCGTTTATGATCAGCTGAAGGAACCTTGGGAACATATACATCATGTTTTCCTTCTCCACCCTTATGTGGTCACATGAACATCTCAGAATGTACTTAGCATAATTGTATGTCCTCCCTTCAAATATACCAATGATTTCGAAGGAGATATGCCTTGAAAATCTGTCCAACCCTGACTACCTGTTGGACATACACTTCTTATATGTGGCATAGAAATCTATATGGCATACACAACCTTCCCTTCTTGATTTCACAATTTCCTTAATCACCATCATATCCCATCAATTGAAAAACTTTTTGAATGTATTCATGGTCCAATACATCAGGGTGTCCTTCTTCACCTTCTCTTAACTCTAGCACCCTCCTTATTGTTCGTTCATCTACCCTCAGCTGTTTGTTTCTGATTGTAGCATAGATTACCTTTTCATCATGCTCCTCCTCAATTCGTGCTGAGTTCCAGAAATCAATTATGTGATCTTGATAGATAACAGGGTTTGCAGATAGAGCATAGAAAAATCTTGATCTTCTCAGGTATCTGATAATATCCCTGCACCCATCGGCTACCGAATCCTCTGGATTAAGGAAAGCACAGACATTATGATCTTTTACAAATCGATTGGCCATTTTGATGTTGTTTAAAAGGTGATTTAGGTGAGGATTGTTGTGTGGAATGAAAATTTTGAATGTTTTGGTGAGAAAGGGGTTTATGGGTGAGAGCATTTTTCTAGGTTTGCAAAAGTGTTCTGAAAAAGTGAATAGAAATGCCAACGGTCAATTTATCCTTTATACTCTTTCAGACAATTTAAAAACCTCTTATTTAATATTGTGGGTCCCATATACCTCTTTACCCTTCCGTGGTTATCCACAAGTTTATTCTTCCGTAGATCATCTACGGAAGGCAAAACCTTCCCTTTTTGATTTGTTTTAATTTTATTCTTCCGCAGCACATCTACGGAAGACCAAATTTTATGTTCTGCTAATTCTTCTGCAGAACATCTACAGAAGGCAAAACTTTCCTTGTTTCAAGTTAATTCTTCCGAGAACATCTACAGAAGGCAAAACTTATGCTTTTCTTCCGAAGGTAATTTTGATAAAATTTTCTTCTGAAACAAATGTTTGTTTTTCTTCCGAAGTTAATTTTGATTAAATTTTCTTCCAAAGCAAATGTTTGCTTTTCTTCCGAAGTTAATTTTGATAAAATTTTCTTCCGAAGCAAATGTTTGTTTTTCTTCCGAAGTTAATTTTGATAAGATTTTCTTCCGAAGCAAATAATTTTGTTGTATGATACTAACATATTGTTAGATCATTTGTTGTTTGCTGTTGGACCTTGTTGACTCTACTTCCTGGCAAATGTGCAAGTGATTAACACACATCAGATATCCTGTCCTGTAGCCAAGTTAGTGCTCAGGTTCCAACTTTCTTCATTTAAAAAATTAAACACATTTGATACTCAGATTTTCATGCTGATTTACTACTCCCCCTAAATTTGTGATTAATCATGAAATTATGCATTTATCAAAATTTTATTAAGAGAATAGCATGAAAAGCAATTTTCTGTCCAACTTATTGGCAAAGAAAAGAACAAAAAACTATTTACAAGCAGACACTTAAATATATATACAAGTATTTACATCATACAATGGGATCATACACTAAGTAACTTCTGATGATAGTTTTGTTTAATGATAGTAAACATAGATCTAGTGCTGATTGCAAGTATTATGATCCATATAAATTCAAGCAAGAGTGTAGTTTCAACTTGTCATGCTGTTTATCATGTTTTGGTATTGATTAAAGATAGACAAATATGGACTCCACATTCAATTCACATTAGAGTTTGTCCTCCGTATATGAGTCAATTTACCACTTTTTCACACTTAAAACTATGTTCCTTAAGTTATAAACTCTATCTTAAGATTTCTTTGAAATCTTATTAATGTTGATATGATTTTTGAAGCCCTTTGAGATAATATACAATTGATCACATTAGATTCTTTTAGAGCTGTTCCTTTTTGAATTTTTTTTAATGATCATCATCAGGACACCAGGTCTTTACTTACGTAAAACAGAGGTACCTGTGAACCCAGGTCTTTGTTTACACAAAACAAAGGGTCCATGATGAGCAAAGATAGAGGTTATAAAGTGTCACAGCATAGTGTGCTTAGGTGAGTTAGTTGATCACAGCAGGATAAGACTTACTTGCTTGATCCTCAAAATGGAATTGCCCACAATTTGACACCTTGACATTATGTTATGCATGACTTGTTTATTTTCCACTCAAGCTGAATCTACTCACATATCAAATCACATCTGATCAGTCTGTATTGATAGTGTTATAAAAATCAAGAAAGTAAACAAAGGTATAGTGTACTATCATTTCCCATAATATGAACTATTAACTCAAGAAAACATGAAAATAAGACTATGTTTTATGAATGTTTTGGCTTTTTCATATTGACAAATTTAAATGGACAGAACATGCTTTTCTTTATGTTGATTATTTAATCTAAATTGATCATGCCTAAGGACTTAATTAAGAAATTAAATCTCACTGAGTCAAAAGATTTAGTGAATAAATTAACAAGCTGATTTCTATGTGTTTTGTTTTACTATGTTGCACTGGATTAGCAGTTATGAACATAGCAGCTGAGTTATCAATATGTATTGGTGCTTGAAGAAAATTGTAACCATAATCAAGTAATTGGTTTTGCAACCATAAAACTTGAGAGCAACCAGCTAAAGCAGCTATGTACTCAGCCTCAGCTGTGGATACTAATACATTTGTTTGCTTTTTGCACTGCCAAGAAACAAGTCTTGGTCCTATGAACTGATAGCCACCACTTGTGGGTTTTCTGTTGTTGTTACACCCTCCAAAGTCATTATCAGAATATGAGTAGAGGTTGAATTCTCTTTCTTTAGGATACCAAAGTCCTAGAGAAGGCTTCCCTTTAAGGTATCTGAATATCCTCGTGACTGCATTAAGATGTGACTCCTTGGGGTCTGATTGGTACTTAGCACAAACACACACAGCAAACATTATGTTAGGTCTGCTGGCAGTTAAGTACATTAATGATTCTATCATAGATCTATATAATCTTTAATCAACTGACTTCCCTGTAGGATCATGTACTATCTTATCTATTGTTGATGCTGGTGTTTTGTATGATGATGAATCAGCAAGGTTGAAATTCTTCAAAATTTGATTCACATACTTCTCCTGATTGATGAAAATGCCATCTAGTTTCTGATGAACTTGCAAACCAAGGAAAAATGTTAATTCACCTATAGAACTCATTTGAAACTCAGATTTCATCAAACATTCAAACTCTTCACATAATCTCTTGTTTGTTGAACCAAAGATGATATTACCTAAATATACTTGGACAACTAAGAGATCTTGATGATCATGCTTCAGGAAGAGAGTCTGATCAATTGTTCCCCTTTTGTAACCATGCTTGAGTAAGAAAGATGATAATGTTTCATACCACTTATTAGGAGCCTGATGAAGTCCATACAAAGCTTTGTCAAGCTTGTATACCCTGAGTGGATAATCAAGATCTTCAAAGCTTGGAGGTTGGGCATCATAGACTTCTTCATCAATTTTACCATATAAGAAGGCATATTTTACATCCATATGGTAAAGTGTGAACTTCTTGTGTGAAGCATAGGCTAGGAAGACTCTAATGGCTTTAATCCTTACAATAGGAGCAAAAACTTCATCATAGTCTATCCCTTCTTCTTGAGTATAGCCTTGTGCTATCAGCCTTGCTTTATTTCTCATAATGATGCCTCTATCATCTAGTTTGTTTTTGAAAAGCCTCCTTGTGCCAATTGGATATTGGCCTTCAGGAAGCTCAACTAGATTCTAGACTTTTGGTTTTCTAAATTGCTGAAGTTCTTCTTGCATTGCTTTAATCCAGCTGTTGACTTTCAATGTTGCTGTTATGTTAGCTGGAACAACTTGTGAAAGAAAATAGGAGAACAGATAGATATTGGCAGCTCCCCCTTGACTTCTTGTAGTAAGATCACCAACAATGTTTTCAATAGGATGATACTTATGAATTCTTGTTGTTGGCACTGATTCAACTGGAATGGATGATTCCAAGTTGGTATTGTTGGTTGATGGAGATGGACCCAGCTGAGATGAAGAATCAACAAAGTGATTAAGATCCTTATTATTGTGATCTTCTGATGCTGAATGAACTCAATCTTCATGATTTTGTGTTTCCGCAAATGTAGTTACAATTTCCGCAGAAGCTCCAGGAACAACTACGGATGTTGTAGTTTGTTGATCTGCAGACTTGAATGTTGTTGGAATGTTTTTTGATGGGTTTTCAACTTCAGTTGAGGGCAATGGATCATCTCCGGAAGAAGATGGATCATCTACGGATGTATAAGGAACTTCTACGGATGCATTGTTGACTTCTGCTAAAGTTGAAATTCCATATCCATCAGTGTTTTCATTGCTTGTTTGAGTTGAAGGGACTGGATCAGTAATATTTGAAGCATGTGTCTGGGGTAACCTGGAGGATCAGCTAACAATGAAACTTCACCCAAATTTGGAGGTACATAAGGATAACATGTATTCGAAGGACCTGCAACATTCAAATAACCAGAGTTAAATGAGTTTGTTAATGCATCTATATCAAACAACCAAGATGATCCTTTTATAGATTTTGGAATAAGGATTCATCAAAAGATACATTAGGTGTTTCCTCTACAATATTTTGATGTGGATTGTATACTCTATATAATTTAGATGTTGATAAGTAACCAATAAAGAAACCATCATAGGCTTTTTCATCAAACTTTCCTAATTTATCTTTGGTGTTTAATATAGACACATAACACCCAAAATCTCTAAGATAACCTATAAAAGGTTTTCTTTTAAACAAAAGTTCATATGGTGTTTTATTATGTTCTTTGACAATTAATGTTCTGTTTTGAACATTGCATGTTGTGTTCACAGCTTCTGCCCAGAATATGATTGGCAACTATGAATCAACAAGCATTGTTCTTGCTGCTTTAATTAGAGTTCTATTACTTCTTTCAGCAACTCCATTCTATTGTGGAGTTTTTGGTGCATTGAATTGTCTAGCTATGCCTTTATCCCTACAAAAGGAATCTAAAACCTGATTAACAAATTCAGTTCTATTATCACTTCTTAGAATTTTGATTTTTAAATCAAGTTGATTTTCATTCTTAGTGATAAAATCCATTAATGTTTCTAAGCTTTCACTTTTATGTTTTAAGAAAAAGACCCATGTGAATCTAGTGAAATCATCAACAATCACCAAACAGTATTGCCTTTTTCCAATGCTCATTACATTGGTTGGACCAAACAGATCCATGTGCAACAGTTTGAGTGGTGTTGTGTTTGTGTTGATTGTTTTGGACTTGTGTGACACCCTATGTTGTTTTCCTTTATAACATGATGAACAGTGATTAGAACAATGAAATTCTTTCTTTAGAAGGCTAATGACTAAGTCATTTTTGACCAACTTATTCATGTTCTTCATGTTTGAATGAGCCATCCTTCTATACCATATTTGAGCTTCATCTTCTGATGACCTAGAAATTAGACAAGTTTCATTGCTTGTTAGAGAGGTGTTGTTCATGTGCAAAACAAACGTGTTTCCTTTTCTTGGTGCTTTAAGAAGGATCCAGTCCTCTAGAATTTGAGAACCTGGCTTGAGAATGTAACAGTAAGTGTTATCAAATGAAATGGTATAATTTTGATCATAAACTTGAGATACACTTAACAAATTGAATTGTAGATTTTCATAGAAGTTAACTTTCTCAAATTTGAGTACACCATTTGTTACCATTCCTTCACCAATAATTTTACCTCCCTTCTTATCCCCACCAAATGCCACATAAGAAGCAATTTTATGTTTGCAATCATAGAGGAGAGAACAGTTTCCTGTCATATGTCTGGAACAGCCACTGTTAACATACCACTTGTTGTCAGTCCTCCCTGGATGTTCCTGTAAAAATAATGAAATCAATTAGACTGTGGAGCCCAAGCCTTGATGGTCTTGGGCTTGCCATTGTTATATAATATTGTTATTTTCTCATGAATGAGCCTAGATGTCTCTAGATTGTTTTTAGATTCAAATTATGTTTTGTTTTGGGTGAGGATGATTCTTTTGATGATGAGGATGAAGCACTCTCATCTTGATTCACATTCACTTCCTCTGTCACCTCTTCTTTCATTAACTTTTTCTTTAAACTTGAGCTGAGGCTTTCCCTGAAAAGGTTTCTGCACCCTTTGTCTTTGACTGGGGTACATGTTTACCTTTTTCAAAGTGATCAAAGAAGTCATCATTTTCTTGCAACACTACCCTTTTATGAAGGGTCTTACTTTAAGATAGTTGTATCTCTTTCTTTTTCTTTGATTGATTATCAGCAGATGTTGGCTTCTTGACCTTTGGCACTTTTTGTTTAGGCTGCTGCTTCTTTTGCTTTTGCACCTTTGATTCTTCATCCTCAAAAGATTATGAGTCTGATTCATCAGTCACAAATTGTTGCTTCTTTGGCACTTTGGATTTGTTTTCCTTGTTAAAGTAACATTCTTGAGTGGAATGGTTTTTCTTGTTGCAAATAGCACAGTGATTGTTGAAGTAACAATCAGTTGTCATATGATTGTTCATATTGCATATGGAGCAATAGCTGCTGAAATAACAATCTTCTGTGTTGTGGTTGTACATATCACACGACTTGTAGTACATTTCCTCATCATCACTATCAGACTCTATTTTATTCTTCTGCTTCTTTTTCAATTCTTTTTCAATCTTTGCAGCTGAAAGATCTTCTTTTTGTTGTTTACCTTTTTGGCTAGGAGTTGAATCAGCAGGTGTTTTCTTTTTTCGTAGATCTTCTATGGATGACTGTTTTGGTTCTGATGATTTCTTCCGTAGATTTTCTACGGAAGACTGTTTTGTCTTCTTTCGTAGATCTTCTACAGATGTTGACTTTGGAACATTTTTCCTTTTCTTTTCTACAGATGTGTGAGGACCTATCTTCTTCTTCCGCAGCTGTTCTGCTGAAGTATTTTTCTTTTCTTCCTCCGTAGTTCTTATTGCTAGTTGACTGTTATGCTTTTTGTTAAGCTCCTGAATACCTTCATTCAGCTGACCAATTCTTGTGTAGATGGTCTTCAACAAATTTCTTTGTTTTGGGGGATAAGGTAGCTTGAGTTCATTAAGTACTTTGGGAATTATTGGCTCAAATATTACATTTTTACCCTTACCCAAACCAGCACTTTCTTGTTCATTCGGCTCATCAGCTTCATCCAGATCATCACAGTCATCAAAGTCAAATTCTGATTCATTTTCTTTTGAAGATTTTGATTCAGATGAATCAGTTTTGCTGTTAGACACAAAATGATTTGACAGACTGTTGGCCATGGACTCAGGTAGAGTGGTGTAGTTGTCATTTATTGGTGGTGCAACAACATGAAATCCCAACCCATACTTGTTCTTTGATTCAATATAAGAATTCAAAAGTTTCTCATATTGCTGTGATGATAGTTGGAACTTCTGAAGTTTCACTTCAGTTGATGCATGATCAGACATGGAATTTGTTAAAGAGGTGGTCAGATGCTCAACTTGTGCTTTCAGATTATAATTTTCAGAAACAAGTTTATCTGAATCCTTTTTGTAATGAATTGATTTTGACCTAATAAAGTTTATGTTCTCTTACATGAGATTCAGCTAAAAGCATAGTTTCTTTGACTTTGTCAGCCAATTGTTGAGTATGAACCCTATATCTTTCAACCTCATCAACACATAAGGAAGAACATAACCTTTCTCTTACCTCTCTGGCCATTGGAGAAACTTTGTTTTCCATATTAGCCATAAAAGCTTGATTTTCTTCTATTACTTCCTTCTCATACATGCTCTAATCATAGGTACCATCCTGAAAAATAATCAAACCAGTTTCTTTAGAATTACTAGTGCCTGTTGAAGAACCTGTGGCTGGTGGGGATGAATTTGTTAGCTGAGGTTGCTTGAAGCTCCTCTGACTTGCTTATCTTGCATCAGTTGGTGATTGCTGATTGTTGTTGCATTCCCTTGAGAAGTGACCATACAAATTACATTTGTAGCACCTCACCTTTGATTTATCAACATCAATTTTTGTTGTTCTTCCCCCTACTGACAATCCCTTATTTCTCTTCATGTACATTTTGGCTATATAAGTAATCATGGCCATTTGCCATAGCAGATCCATCTCTTCTACTTCATCAGGATGAAATTCTTCAAGGTCTTGCTGACAGAAGTGGGCAGGAGTCAAGGTACTTCCCAAGTAAGCTTGAAAGCTTGAGCTGAAGGCTACAAAGGCTACCTTTTGTTTTTCTAATTCCAAAACCACAGTGATTGTTTTTGTTTGATTGCTGGTTTTGTTGGTTTTGGAGTCATTAGCCTTTCCTTTTGCTTTTCTGTTTTGATTGTTTTAAGAGTTCAATTTAGAGGGCTTGGCAGCATAGAAGCCAGTTTCCTCTTCATAGTCACTCTCAACACAAGAGTTACCTTCATCATCATTAGAGATAAAGGCACTTCCAACACCCTTAGATTCTTTGAATTGGTATGGTACGACAGGTGCTTTAACACTCTTGATTCTGGTTTTCTCGTCCAACTCCAAAGCTTCTACCTTTGCAACCAGAGTGTCTAACCTAATTGACTTCAGATCAAGAGTATTCTTGAACATATACACAGTGTGGGTCCAGATTTCTGGTAATGAATGAAGCATATTTTTGTTTAACTCCTCATTGCTGTACTTCAGTTCAAAGATATTCATCTCTGTAACAAGTTGCATAAACCTGTGGAGTTGTTGAGGAACAGACTCACCCAAAACATGATGAAAAGTCTCATATTGTAAGCGAAGTGTATCCTTTTTTATGCTTCTTATCTCATCACTTCCTTCACACAAAGTGTGCAGGATTTTCCATAACGAGTTTGTTGTTTTATATGATTCACACCTGATCAAGAGATCTTCAGGCAAGGCTATAGTAAGCATACTATAGGCTTTATATCAATCTTAACTTTTTTGGCATCATCAGGTGACAGATTTTTTAAACTTATGGGTTGATTGTAGTCTTTATAGTTCTGTGCCAAAGCAGGTAGAATATAAGGACCTTTAGTAATCGACACCTATAAGCCAGAATTTGTATAATTAACACGATTTCTGAATCTGATTTTCCATGTTTTAAAATTAGATTTGTTTTCCAACTTCGGAGGTTGATAAGCGCCAACCACTGAATTGCTCATGTTAATTAACTATGTTAATTATCAAAAATTAACAAACCTGTTTAAAATAAAAACCAATTAAACAAATCAAACTGATAGATCAATTGATCTAGATCAATGGGCACTTGGCTCAGATACCACCTGTGAATCGAAGGATCGATGCGGGAATTATCAATTTGATTTTAACAAGTAATGATCGCGGAACTATCAATACTTGTTGTTCAATGGTTTGTTTACAAAATTGAAATCGATGAACAAAATAGAACAACTTGAAAACACAATGTAATAATGTAACACAAAGATGATTTTCAATTGCTTTTCATTCACAACGAACCGATTACAATTGATGTTGATGCTCTATTGCTCTTGATGTTCTTGTGATTGCTATATTGTTGTTGTTCTTTGTTTTTTTCTCTGTTGTTCTGTTGATTGATATTGTTTTTATCAATATATACACCTATTTGAGTATCGATATCTCTCAATCTCTCTCTATTCTGTTCCTATTTTCTTGCTAATATCTTGCTATTCTGTTTCTATATGTGCGCATCCTTGCCTTGTTTATCGGCATAGGAGTTCACAATTTACATCGGAAATTGTAATTTGCAAAAAGAATGTTGTTGATGTAACGTGGAATATTTGTCTGACTTAACTATCTTCCGCCATCATTGATTTGATGATGTTGTTCTGACATGTTGACTTGTTGACCTTTTGTTGCGTACTTGATGATTTAAAATCATACAAGTGTTTGTTAGTCTTCCATAGGAACCGCAACAATTGGTCTTCCGCAGTAATACTTTAGTCTTCAGCATTTGTTCTTCAGTGGTTGTGCTTTGGCATGAGTTCTTGTACTTGTTCTTCAGCAGCAAGCTCTCCTTCAGTAGCTCCACTTGATCTTGGATTTGATCAGCATTTGTTGTTTTCCCGTAGGCGATCTACGAAAGCACAGACTTTAGTTATGCTCCGGAGAACATTTACGGAAAAACACTTATTCATCCGCAGATTGTTCTAACACTTGGTCAATTTTCCGAATTGACCAAGTCTGATGTTTCCTGCAATGACACATAAACCAACACACACAATAATATGGGTTAACATATAATTCATGCAGTACATTATGTTATCAAAAGAGAATTACAATGAGTTATTACAAAAGTTAATTTATCATCTAAACCTATACAAAGGATCTAGACCTAACAATAATCTATAAAAAAAACAATGACAAAAATACATAAAATAATCTAAAACATAAAACACAAATGACTAATACATATAACAAAAAAATATAAAATATATAACACAATTAACGTATAAAACATAATGAGCTGATTTATTTAACAAATTACCAAAATGCCCTCCTCTTTAAAAGAATAGAAGAACACTTGTCAAGTCCACAATCCTTTTTAATCTTTTTAGATTAAGCATACTTTTTGGATAACCCTACTAAAAAGTATGTTTAATGGTATTAATCCCAGAGTTCAATCAAACTTTGTTCGAGCAATTTACGAGCGGCTAAAAATCTTTTTTGGACTTTTTTATCAAGAAATATTTTTTGAATTACTCGATCCTCCCTCTATTACTATACCTTAATTGTAAAGGTCGGTAACCAATCAGATGCCACCAACAAAACCACAACATGTTATATAACTTATCTTATGTAATAAATTGAAAATCTTTATGAGTTGAGTTTGTTGGTTATATATGTCTTTAAGTTGAAGGTCATTGTTTCGAATACCGTCACCCACCATTTGCTTTTTTCTCTTTTGTTTTTTTTTTTTAATTTTCACATGTAATCTTCAAGTTAATAATAATAATAATAATAATAATAATAATAATAATAATAATAATAATAATAATATTTTAATTTTCACGTGTAATCTTCAAGTTAATAATAAAATGTTTCCGTGTTTATTTTTATATGCATTTTAAAGTGATATATGTTTCGACTTACGTCTATGTTTTTAAGTAATTTTTTTTAGAAATGAGTTTGGTTAAATATAAAACATTTACGTGCGTGTTTATTTTTATGCATGTTTTGAGTTTATCTACATTTTGACATAAGTTTGTTTACACGTCGACTCAAATATAATACGTTTTCATTTATTCTACATTTCAACATAAATTTAATTTGAAAACGAGTTAGAACGATTATAGTTTATACTTTATTATGTCTTTTATGATGTCGTGGCAATGTGTGGCGGGTAAAAAGACTAGTTCTAACTAAAATACAAGAATAATATCATTGACCCCAAGTCTATTTGATCTTCTAGATCGAGACTCATGCTGAATAAAGACTTCATTATTATAGGCAACATGCATGTAGACCAGGCGGCCTAGAGCATTTTATATTCGTTATGGCTCATCAATTAGAAAAAAAAACGAAAACAAAATGCAAGAAGTTTCATTGATCGAAGGTATTGCTTTGAAAAGTCTCTAATAAAAAACAAAGAGGATAGGCCAGAAAAGACTCATTGTCAATGGACAAACCAAACATTGTTATTTTCATAAAAGTTGAATAAATCACACACACAAAAAAGCATATATAATATCAAGTTGAGCATATGCATATATATATATATGTATATATATATATATGTATATATATATATGTATATATATATATGTATGTATATATATGTATGTATATTATAAATCAACTTGAGCATATCTTGAAACACATACATGGTGCACGCAGACGCCCGAAACAATGCATCTTTTACCTCAGGCATTTGTATTATATATACACCCACAAAGGAAAAGATCATTCATCCATATTTCATAATGTATTTATCATTCTTATTTCTCTTACCTTTAGTTACCCTCCCTTATTCTATACATGCTGCTAGTGTTTCTTCTCCACAAAGTGTATTAACCCAAGGCTCATCACTCTTTGTTGAAAAGAAAGATCAACTGGTTTCAACAAATCGTGTTTTCACAGCTGGGTTTCACCAGATTGGCAGAAATGCTTATTGCTTCGCGATATGGTATACGCAGCCCATGGTGGTTGGAAATTACACATTGGTTTGGATGGCAAACCGAGATGAACCTGTTAATGGAAAGCGCTCTAAGTTTTCTTTGGAGAAAACAGGAAATCTTGTTCTAACGGACGCTAGCCGAAGATTGTGGATGACCAACACTAAATCTAATTCGCCTTTGAAGTTGCAACTTCTTGACTCGGGTAACCTTGTTCTCGCACACTTAAACAATAAGTCATATATTTGGCAAAGCTTTAGTTTTCCCACTAATACCATCCTACCTAATCAGCTTTTTACCAAAGACACTGTTCTTATATCTTCAAGAAGTTCGACAAACTTTTCTTCGGGGTTTTATAAACTTTATTTTGATAACGACAACGTAATTCGCCTTCTTTACAACAACGATGAAATAACGAGTGTTTACTGGCCTAGGCCTTGGTTAGTTACATGGGATGCAGGAAGGTCTAGTTACAACAATAGTAGATTTGCTTTTCTTGATTCCAAAGGTCATTTCACATCGACGGATAGTTTTACTTTTAACACCGGTGACTATGGTGAAACCCTTCAAAGAAGATTGACACTTGACGTTGATGGTAATATTAGAGTTTACACGCTTACCCAAAGAAGGTGGAGCGTTTCATGGCAAGCATTTTCAGCACCATGTGTAATTCATGGGATTTGTGGTCCAAATAGCCTTTGTACTTACAATCCTGAATCGGGCAGGACATGCGCGTGTATGCATGGGTACAAGGCCAAGAACCACTCCGATTCGGCTTTAGGGTGTGAACCTACTTTTTCTTTTACTAAAAATGCTGAAAACTATGACTTTATAAGGATCCCATTTGTGGAGTTTTATGGATTTGATTCTTACTGGTTTTCAAAATCCACTTTCAAAGAATGCAAGAAGGCCTGTGTGGATGACCCCAATTGTAAAGCTTTCCAATTCAACTTTAACCAAGGATCTGGCTCATTTGTTTGTTATATAAAGACTTTGTTGTATAATGGCTTCTATAAGGGTACACCATTCAACACTTATCTTAAGCTACCTAAGATTGATGTATTATCATACACTCAAAAGGTTGCTAACGAGATGAAATTAAATTGCTCGACTTCTGTAATAGAGCTTAAACAAGCGTACGATAAAGATAGTGCAAATGGGTCTCTCAAGTTCATGTTGTGGTTTAGCATCATCCTAGGTGGAGTTGAAGTCTTGTGCTTTCTATTCTTTTACTATATCACCAAAAGACCATCAAGCACAACCACACAAACATACCTTGCACTTGCTACTGGATTCAAAAGATTCACATATGATGAGATAATGAAGGCATCTCATAAGTTTAGCGAGGAGATCGGAAGAGGTGGTGGTGGTATAGTGTACAAAGGGAAACTACCTGACAATCGTGTTGTGGCAATTAAGGTACTCCATGACGCGATCCAAGGAGAGGCTGAATTTCTAGCAGAGATGAGCACAATTGGAAGAATAAATCACATGAACTTGATAGAAACCTATGGTTATTGTGCCGAGGGAAAGCATAGGATCTTGGTGTATGAGTACATGGAGAGTGGCTCATTAGCTCATAACTTATTAGATGCTAACCAGCTTAATTGGCAGACAAGGTTCAAGATTGCAATAGGTATTGCGAAAGGGTTAGCTTATTTACATGAAGAATGCTTGGAGTGGGTTTTGCATTGTGATGTTAAACCACATAACATATTATTGGATGCTAATTATAACCCAAAGGTGGCTGACTTTGGTTTGTCAAAGCTATTCCATCTAGATGTAACACAAAATTCTATCTTTTCGAGGGTACGGGGTACTAGAGGGTATATGGCTCCAGAATGGGTGTTTAATCTTCCAATTACTTCGAAAGTTGATGTGTATAGCTACGGGGTGGTGGTGCTTGAGATGATAACAGGACGGAGTCCCACATCTGATCAAGTAATTGATTATAGTGAAATTGTTGAGCGAAAACAACTCGTAGAATGGGTGAGGGAGAAGGTCAACGAGGCTACCGAAAATTTAAGAGAGACGCAAATCATGGAGATACTGGATCCTACAATGAAGGAGGAATTTGAAGATGTTCAATTGAAAAATCTTCTGAGAGTGGCTCTACAATGTGTTGAGGAAGACAAAGACGCTAGACCAACCATGAGCGAGGTCGTGAAGATGCTTGTCCACTTGGACAAGGACAATTAGCTAGAATCATAGTCACTAGTTATGGATTTTGTCCTCTTAATAAAATAGCTTTTACATGTACTATTTCAAAGCATCAAGTGTGTTCAAATATTATTATTTCATGGTTTAGAGACGAACATGTGGCATGAAAGCTCTAAAATTTACTTTTTGTTGCTTGTGGAGCTTTTTGTATGATCTATTCAAAGAAAAACATGCAAGGAATAAACACATTGTTTTTTGAGCGTTTCGAATTACTATTACTACAATTTAACACAAACGCGGGATGTTAGGAGTGCCAAAAAAAATTAATTAATTCGCCTGCACCATAAAAGAAAAGATTAAGAATCAAAAACTTGAATAGACGATCTTGATTGAATTAAATCAAAACGATTGCAAAACAATTACAAATGAATATGAATTGCAACGCAAAAGCATGTATAAAAATCCTCCTAACATTGTTTATATACATGTCAAAAAACATGAAATCTATAGTATTACAATTGAAAACAAACTACAAAGTTGATTTACCCAAATATAAAGAGAACAAATCAGCACTAAGACTAATTCACTTATGAATCAATGAACCTAATAGCTAGGATATATGATAAACTCTCAAGAAAACAAAGATTGCAATGTTTCAATATTGAGAGAATAAGATGAGAGATGAACATGAGGAGATGAACACAAAATGACTCCTTACGCACAACCCCATTAATTTGGTTAGATGGACTCGTTTTCTTTAATGAGCATCAATGCCCTAACAGTCTTGCAACGGTAATATGTGGCCCAATGCACTTCCTTTGAATTTATCCAGCCTAACGAGCCTTGTGAATTAGCTGCTACAAGCCATCAAATATTAACTCCAAAGCAGCCCAACAATTCCAGCTTAAACACATACACTAGTACAGAATAGGTTTTTGGGGGCGGCCCTAACTGATTTGTTAGGGCGGTTCAATCGCAAATCGCCTCAAAAAATGGCTGCTTATATTTTAGGGCGGTTATATATCATTTTTAATACGGTTCTATCCCCAAACCGCCCTATAAAATCCATGTAATTTTATAGGGAGGTGCAAACACCATTTTATAGGGCGGTTCACACATCAAAAACCGCCACAATAAATTTAATCGCCCCAATAAAACTTTTTAAGAAGTACAAACAAGCAAATAACGTTAAGTTTTCTAAATATTGGAATTTCTATCGTCTTCAACCTTAAACTCTCTTCGTTTAGACCTCATATTAGTTTCAAACATCCAACTTCAATCATTTACTCAACAATTTTGTATTAATCATCTTCTTTATTATTCTCAAATGAGCAAATATATTAAAGTACGTTTATATAAAAGACATGCACAACAAAAATTAAAATTGTTAAAATAAATATTAAAAAATAATGTTTTTTTATTGAATTGTATACTTATGTATTTAAAAAATATCCATCTCATATAACTATCACTAACGATTTCTAGGAGATATAAAAGAAAATTTTTCTTCCTTGCCAGCAGTTGCTACCCACTACAAGAATTGTTCTCATTTACAACGACTTTATTAGCGGCGACCTAAGCCATTAGCAGCGATACTATTAGCGGCGACCAGTTGCCGCTATTGATTAGAGATTCGTTCCTGACTTTTTGAATTAGTTCTGCCCGTTGATTAGTCCCCAGATCTAACGGCTGGGGTTATGTCGTACAACACCAATAGCGACAACACTATTAGCGGCGACTTGTCGCCGCTATTGGGTGTTTCTTTACCCGGGGCCTTTTCCATCACCCCAATCATTCGCGCCCAAATCCATAACCATCCCCCACCGTTCGTGACCGGCGATCTCCACCCACCTCGGCCCCACCATCCCCACCATCCCCAACGCCGCACCACCATCCCCTACCGTCCCCAACGCCGCACCACCATCCCCCACCGTCCCCACCGCCGCACCTCCATCCCCCACCGTCCCCACTGCCGCACCTCCATCCCCCACCGTCCCCACCGCCGCACCTGCCTCCCCCACCCTCCCCACCGCCGCACCAGCCTCCCCCACCCTCCCCACCGCCGCACCATCCTCCACCCTCCCCACCGCCGCACCAGCCTTCACACCGACCACCACCCTCTTTTGTAAGATTCTAATCACCACTGTTATACATTATTAGTTGTAATTATTCATGGTTTTTTGATGATTCTTCCCGATCTATGTGATGATGTTTCACTAGGTCAACCTGTCATCTGGTAGTCACTGCTACCAACTGTCACTACCGCTGCTGCATCGTCTTGTTTGCTACTATTGAGGTTTTTTTTTTTTGATTTTTTTCTTTTAGTTTTATTATGTATTATGCTAGAATATTTAGAATTTATGCTAGTTGTTTAAATATTTTAAATTAGGTGTGTTATTAGCTGTTTGTTATATTAATCATTTATAATGTGATAATATGCTAGTAATTGTATGAATTGTCATGTTATTTGTGTGAATCTTTTAAACTAGTTATGTTATTGGGTATTAATTTTGTTTTGTAGTAATATACTAGTTGTATGACTATTTTATTAAGTATTAGACTAGGATAATTTATGTGAATCTTATTTAATGATTATGTGACAATTTGTATAATTTATATATATTCAATCAAAACTTAAAAATATTATATATGTTATAGCAAACCAATTAAAATATCACATATTCATATTAATAAACACTTTATAAACTTAACATATTTGATAGGATATAATTGTCATAAACTAAAAATTCTTTTATTGTTTAGTGAATAAACTTTAATTTGCGGTAAACAAAAGTAGTTAGCTATAATGACAAACAATAAGAAATTAGTTACAAAATCAAACGAAATGTGACAATCTCTAAACCAATTGCAATAATGTTTCAATTTGTTCAAACAATATCACATTTCATTTTATTTTCATAGTAATTTATTGTTGTTGTACATTATGAGCTTTTAGGTTTCGTGACTTCATTCTAATTATCACGACCTTAGAAATACCCGTCTGAAATTGATTTAGTAATTAATTTTGGGTCGTTCCCATTTTGGGATTGGTTTTTGAATATTTTATCTCATTTAGGATATGAATGTGTATTACATTATTATTTGTTTAAGAAAAATTTGGTTGTCATATTCTCTTTGCTCCTTGAGTATATATTTCTATATCTATATATTTGGTAGCTAAGAGGAAATGCTGCTAAATTTTTCTTAAACAAACAATTATGTTGTAGGGGTTGAACCTAGAGACTTGGAAAATCAAAATCAAGATGAAGATCAAGGTCAAGTCCATGCGAGAACCTAGAGTTACCGCCGAAAACTGCTTCTCGCACGACAACTATTAGTCACACGAGAACTTCTTTTTGTATATAAATAGAAGTTTAGCTTTGTAATTTAAAAGAACTTTGATAGAGAGATTTTTCACTTTCTTGATTTGTACTTACTGCTCTTGTAATCAAATCAGAGATCAATAGATTATGAAGTTTATTTACTCGTGTTTTCTTTATTTCTATATTCAATCTTATCTTCCGTGATGATTACATTCCGCATGCTTATCATGAGATCGATCTAATTGTATTGTATTGATCCTTACAATTGGTATCAGAGCCTTCTTGCTTTAGATCGATTGATTGAAGAAGTGTTTTTGAAGAGTTCGTAAGCATCGTATTCACTGTTATTCAAAGTTTTATGCTTAACTTCTGTAGATTTTGATCATTTTGAAATGATGACGCTGCTAAACTTGGTGTTCATTGATTTGATGATCTTTTATGCTTAAAACGAGATTAATTGAATCAATTAGAGATAATTAGGATCTTAATTGAACCTAAATCACTAATTGAACACTTAATTAATCAAAGTTTAATCAATTTGGTGAAAAATTGAGGCTGAAACATTCAGAATCGAAGAGAACTGTTCAGACGAAAAGTTGATTTCCATGCGAAAAGTTACATTTCACGCGAGAAGTTGAAGATTTCGCAAGAATTGGTTAGAGGTTACAACAGAATCAATTCACACGACAACTTTTAGTTTTCGTAAAATTCAGTTACAAAAGTTTCCACGCGAGAAGTTTGCATTGTTCGCACGTGAGCTTTGAGTTTGAGGATTTTGTAAAGAATTTGATTTGCAAAGTAAGAAAAATGGCTAATCTGAATCACATCACTGCCAATTTGAATCTCCATAATGAGATTGGTACAAGCACAACTCAGTGAAGAAGATTACCCAGATTGGGTGTTTAGGGTTGAGAACCATGTTATGTATACTAAACCCCGGATGATGAGATCTATCAAGCAAGGTCCATATATTCCGGTGTATACAAATGAAAAAGATGACTTGGTTCCAAAACCTGAGCATTTATGGGATGAGGAGGACATGAAAAAGAAGGAACTTGGTGATAAAGCTTATGCTGCCATCACAATGGCACTCACTACTGAGATAGCATAGAAGTTCAAAGATTTTACAAAGGCTAAGGATCTATGGGATGCCATAGAAGAACAGATTATGGGAAATAAGGATATGAGGGAAAGCAGGGAAGATATGTTAAACCAAGAGTTTAATATTTTTAATCATATACTATGTGAAACATTGGAGGCACAAAGTCTAGATTTATGAAGCTTACAACCAAGATGAAGAGTGCAGGGATCATACTGGAAAACATTGTAATGAACAAGAAGTTGTTGAATTCACTCCCATATAGCTGGAACAACAACTACACTACAATCAAAAGAACCAAAGATCTATTCACCTTGTCCCTCTGTGATCTAAATTCTACCATCAAGTCCTATGACATGGATGACAAACAAAGGGCTGCAAATTATATCAATTCAATGGGAGCTGAAGCATCTGCTTTGTATGCTAAAATGGCTAGTAATCCGAATTGCTATGTCAGCTATTCCTAGTTGTGTTAGCAATAGCAACAAGCAGCACCAGGTCATCAAGTTGTCAAGGATCAATCAGTGCTTCAAAGTCAACCATTTATCCCATCCTATTCTCAAAGTCCATAATCTCCACCTGTATAACAAGCATTTATTGTTAATTCCCAACCCAGCAAACAGACTATCCAGATTCCAGAAGAGCACCTTGCTCTATTTACCTCTTTAATGAATAGCTATGAAGCTTTCTCTATTGGCAGACTCAATACACCTAACATCATGGTTGATGATCTGTAACAAGTTAATCCAGATGATGTAGAAGAAAATGACATCAAGTATCAGATGGCAATGGTGGTGTATCGTGCCAAGAATTTTGCACGAAGAACTGGCAGGAAAGTTTTTGGTCTGAACAACTCCAGCAAAATATGGTTTGATAAGTCCAGTTTGAGAGGCTACAACTATGACAAACCCAGTCACTTTGCTAAAGAATGCACTAAGGGAAGGTCTGTTCAAGCCGACAACGGGAAAAAGATGGTAACAGTGTAGATTGAAACAAAGAAAGATCAAACTAGTTCATCCAATAACAAAGCATTGGTATCTCAGACAGATGGTGAGTATGACTGGTCTGATCAGTTAGAGATACTTGATATGAAGCTATCCACTGCTTTGATAGCAGAGATTCAGAGTGATGAAGATTATGTTGAAGAGAATGTTTTGGCTGAGTTTGTGTCTAAAGATGTGCTTGAAGGAGTTTTTGAGAAAGAAAAGGAAGTAGAGGTAAAGAAGGTTGAAAGTGTCAAAGAGAAAGTTGAACTGAAAGAAAGAACTGTTATGAATACTCCAGTCCAAGTTGAAGAATCTGTTGAAGTTGTTGAGCTTGCTCCAGCATCTACTTGTGCTGATAAGAAAAGTGCTGTTGAGATCACTCCAACAACAAAAACAAAAGAAACAAGAGTTCTGAAGGCCTTCATGGTACAAGTTGTGCCTGAAGGACAAAGAAATCAGAAGCAACCGAAGAGGTACATTCTAATCTTTGTTCAGATGTTTGCATTGAAAAGGTAAATAGATATAGAGTTTACAATGAACGCCTGATATTAGAAGTTGAAAAACTTCAATATCAAGCTCGTAAATATAAATCAGATGAGAAATTTTTTAAAGAAAAGATAGATGGTTTAAATAAATCTATTTACCAATCAAAACTAAATCTTCATGATAAAGAATGTAATATAAAAGATTTGACAAAATGTAATGATGAATTATAATTAGGAATTAACAAAATCAATAGTGAACTCTTATCTGCAAAATTAGTTGTTGAAAAATTCAAACTTTCATCAAACATGGTTGAAGGTATAATCAAGTCATAGATGACACAAAAGATTAATAGTGGTAAAAGTGGAGTGGGTTATGCTAACATTGCACCACCAATTAATCATGATTATACATCTTTGCCTTCATCAATTACAACTCATGATAAAGAGACCTATGGTTTAGGTTTTCAACCAAAAATAGACTTCACACCTCCGGCCAATGTTTCACTGACTATTGACCCTGTCACAAAAACTAAAATTAATATTAATAATGACAACTCTTTTGCAGAAAGTGTGAAGATAGAAGGTTTGGTTGAAGAGTGGGAAAGCGATAATGAATTAGATTTTATGGAAAATAAGATTTGTAATGAAAAACAGACTTGTAATTCATCATCTATGATAAATGAAAAATTGGAAGTTTTTGTTGATTCAAATGATTTTCCAAAAATGTCTGATAAGGATAAGAAACGAGAATCAAAAATGAACTTTAAAAACAAACAATGTAAAAGTGTCACATCATTCATATCTGACTTGAAAACTGATTTCAAGAACAGATTTGTTTCTATAGGCAACATGATAATGAGGATGATATTTTTAAAGAAACAAATGCTAGTTTCTTTAAAAATAAATCTTCTATTATTGCTAACACTGTGAAACAAAATGTGTGTAGAACAGGTTTGAAAGAAACTGGTCCTAATTCAGTAAAGACGATTCATAAGGATAAAGTCACTAATCATGCTACATCAGCATCAATAATGAATCCAAAAGCCAGGACCAATACCTTAATTTCTGCGAAATCATCTCGATCAATTCATAATGAGAGAAAGGAAAGAGAGACTGTTAACGAATCAAAAGGCCAATAACATATTAAGGCCAGAATCTGTGATAACTATGGAAGTTATCCAAAACAGTTTGTGCAAAACATAAGAGCACTAAATACATATCATAAAATATGTTGTTATGTGTGTGGAAAGCAAAATCATAAGGCTAGAAATTGTCACCATCAACATCAATTGACAAGCAAACAGAAATTTCATAATTCAATTGCAAACAATCGAAAATGTTTCTTTGAAAATGCAAATTTTAAAAGGAACTTAAATATGTCAAATTCTTTTGCCAAAAACAATACTAATTTAAACAAAGACAAGTCATAAGTAGAATCAGTCCAAGTTGATGATCACAATTACACCATACTACCGATCAAACAAGTTCAAAGGTGAAAAATTAAAGACAAGACACCTGAGCCTTTTGTTGTTGAAAAATGCTATTTTGATGACAAAAGAGATACGATATTGCAACATGTATCATATTTAGATGAAAACAAAAAGCTCAAGTCAACCATTGCTTGGGCTCCTAAAAATGAATAAATTTGTCCAATTATGCAAGAACAACCAAAACAAGCTATCAACAGTGTTTGGCATGTAGATAGTGGTTGTTCATGACACATGACTGGTAATATATCTCTATTAAACAACATACAATCTTACAATGGAGGATATGTTATCTTTGCAGGAGAGAAAGGAGGTAAAATTACAAAGAAAGGTATAGTGACAAATGGTGTGTTAAGTCTTGAAAATGTGCTGATCTGTTTACTAAGGCGTTTGATCATTCCAAATTTGAATTTTAGTTCAATCTTTGGGAATGATAATCTTTGGTTAACACTTATTTCTTTTGTTAAAATTGTTATTTTCTCTTTAGATAATCATAATTTTATGGGGAGAATTAGATTTTATTCTTAGGGGGAGTAAATAGTTTGAAGAAAAGTACAAAAATATCTTGATATACAAAAATTAAGAAAATTAAATTTTCAAGAGTTTACAGGAAATGATTATACATTTCTTGATTTTGAGTCGTTGCATCCTAAGGCTTATGAAACTGACCTGGATTATGTTTGATATGTTAATAGGCTGAACATTCAAGAATGAAAAGCATTATGTTTTGTGATGCACTGAAAGTAACTATCTATGACTGAAGTGGGTAACTCATCAAGGTTTTGTGATAACTCAGATTCCATGCTAAAACAGACTGAGAGTTATAGTCTGGTCATACTCAAGCCAGTTACTTTCTAATTCAGTTTCTTTCAAATATTGTATATATATGCAAAAATCAAAATACAAAAATAGATATACAAATGAAAACAAAATACAAAAGATAAAAACAAACATAATGAACAAAAAGAAGCCAAAAGGCTATATAGGAATAAAAGATGCTAATGAGCATATTAATAAAAGATATGTCAAAGACATACATACTATATAATAAATATTTTCATTTTTTTAGAATATGTTTTGACACAGAAGGCAAAATCAAAAGATGGGGCATGTAAGTCCGAATTGGCATATAAGTCCTAAACGTCTTGCAAGGGCACAACATAAGTCCGACTAACAGTAAATAAGTCCTACAACTTGTTAATATTCTGTGTTCAGAAATATTTCTCAGGCTAGTTATGCTCATAACAGATATTATTTTAGAAAAATCTTTCTGAAAATACTAATCACAAGTGAAAGGTTTAAGTCAAACTGGGGTGACTTGAAATCTCAAAAGTGTCTTGAAGCTGGATAAGGTTCTACAGGATTTTTGATTATGGGACACACAAAAGACATATAATTTAATCAAAATATGATAAACATTACAGCTTATGTGTCTAAGTAAAACTTGAAGTTTAAGTTTAAAATGAACTCAATATATTAACAATCAACACAACCAGTCTTATTTATAATAAAGCTGGATGATGGTAATGATCGATTTCTAAGAAATATGATCTTGTACTTGAAAGTTTATTAAAAAATAGTTACGTAAATAGTAGAATAGTAAGTCAAAATTGTTTGTGTAAATATGTTTTTCTATTTTTTTTTATTTCTATACATTTTAAAAAATTAAGGGTGTTTGAATAATTATAAACACTTAGTTAAACATATTCATTTTCATAACAAATCAAATGACTTGATAAGATAAATAAATTTAAAATTTGAAAATTTTTGAAATTTAAAGTAATTTGAACTTCTCGCATATGAAAAGTTCAAAACATTATTGCTGAGGAGAAAGAAAAAGATTTTGGAGTTTTTGATGATTTGGAAGAAGAAATAGAGTATACTGATATATTTGGAAACATTTTTAAGTACTTGTTTTTAGATACTTTGTTTGAAGAGGGAGAGATCGTAGGAGAGTCGAGCAATACACAAAAGACTGATAAGACAGCTGATATTATGAGGCAAAGTGCAGTACGTCAGGTCGGAAACTTAACTATCGCAGCTCCTCCTCTACCAACTTATATTCATACGCTGAGGCATTCAAACCTTTCACAAGGTACGAAAACTCAGAACCCATCATCAGTTGGGCATACGATCAAGAAGAAGATGTATATAGTGAAGATGAAGGGTGGAGCAATAGAGTATTTTCAAGACGAACATGATTTTCATACACTCAGAGCATCGGATTTATATGCTATGGGTCATGTTTCGTTCATTAACCCGAGCAATTACAGCAAGGCGAATTAGATACGAAACATGATTTGGAGGCAGAGCAAAACCAACTTCAAAACTGCTAAATCTAAAGTCATTGAAGATGAGACCCGGATTGACCCAAACACAAACAAGCCTATGCAGATAAGGGTTTACAAGCATCCGAGGTATGCTAAGAAGATTCCTATTCACGCTTCGGTGCTGGTTAATAGCTTGTCTAAGCTTGGGTGGAGTTGTGCAAAAGAGACGGGTCACGCGTTGATTGAATGTGAAGACAAAGAGTACCGTATCATCAACCCTGCGGATTTGCTACAGCTTGGAAAAGAAGATTTGATGAAGTTGCAGGCATGTCCAATTGCAGCTAATGAATCTGTACACTTCATAACAGCACAGTTCGGTTGGATGATTACGGAGGCCTTGAATAACAAGATGTATGCGTATGGGGGCAGCTATCAGGTTGCAGACGTGGACTTCTAACAATATTGATTTACCGAGCCTAGGGGGAGATTATAGGGGTTGAACCTAGAGGCTCGGGAAATCAAAATCAAGATGAAGATCAAGATCAATTCCATGCGAGAACCTAGAGTTACCACGTGAAAACTGCTTCTCGTGCGACAACTACTAGTCGTGCGAAAGCTGATGTTTTCGCGCTAGAACTTGTTTTTGTATATAGATATAAGTTTAGCTTTGTAATTTAAGAGAACTTTGATAGAGAGATTTTTGAATTTCCTAATTTGTACTTACTGTTCTTGTAATCAAATCAGAGATCAATAGATTATAAAGTTTATTTACTCATGTGTTCTTTATTTCTATATTCAATCTTATCTTCCGTGATGATTACATTCTGCATTCTTATCACAAGATCGGTCTAATTGTATTGTATTGATCCTTACATATGTAATGCACGTTCATATATGTGATAAGGTATTCAAAAAGTGGGTGTAGCAGCCTAGCCTTTTGAATTCTCAATCCGTTGTCCTACTTTTTGTTCATGTTTCGTGAATTGCTTTTCATCCACTTAAATCCTAAATTATATTGCAGTTCCATAATCATGTCTGTCGATAAAAGTTAGCTTCTTAATCCGAATCGTAGATCACCTGAGTATCAACAAGGACTCAACTCTTTTATAGATATGTGCGAAAAACTCACGGACAGTTATGGCAAGATTCGATGTCCGTGTATGAAAGGTCAAAATACCATATTATTAGGACGGGTTAAAATGAAATATCATTAAAAAACATGGGGCATGTGCCGAACATACAAGGATTGGATCTATCATGGTGAAAGTTTAATTCCTAACGTAGTAGTTGTAGATGATGTTGGGCCAACACACGATATGGCTGATGTCATCGAAGACGTTATGGAAGAGAGTAGCGGTGTCCGTGATGATAGAGGAAGTTCAATCAGAATTTTATCTGGGTTATACTAAGTTTTCTTCCCTTGATTTTTTAGCAAAGCTTAGGATATCAAGGTGAAGAATTAATGGACTAATAGGTCATTTGATGAGCAAATTGAGTTGTTGCAATCTTCACGTCCCAAGGGTAATAAAATTTCCCCTTCTCATTATGTAGGAAACAAGACATTAAAGAAGATTGGGGATATAAGTCGATACATGTGTGCAAATATGACTGTGCTCTGTTTTGGGGAGTAGACCTTTTGTTAGAAAAATGTCCTATTTATAATGAGAGTAAGTGGGTCGATACAAATACTGTAGGGATTGAACCTAGAGGCTCAGAAAATCAAATCAAGATTATGAAGATCAAGTCGTGCGAGAACATGAAGTTGCCGTACGAGAAGTACATCTCGCGCGAGAACTATGCGAGAACTTTGTAGTTTAGAATAAATACTTGTTAGTTGATGTAATTTAGTAAGCTTTTGTCATTTTTTGATTTCGCTTGTATTTTGTATCGTTCATATCAGAGAGCAATAGAAATCGAAGTTTATTTACACTTGTGTTCATCTCTTGCTTATTTTATCTTCTTACCGTGATGATTATATTCCGCATTCTTGTCATGTGATCGATCTGATTGTTAAGTGTTGATCCTTACAATTGGTATCAGAGCTTGGTATGCTTTTTATAGATTGATTTGAAGATTGAAGAATGTGTTTGAAGTGTTCTTCAGCTCCAATTTGGATTTCTTTGAAGATCAACTTGATTTCTACTGAATTTGAGTCTATTTGAAGATGTTGAAAGCTGTTTTGTTGGTGATTGAAGATTTGATGATGTTCATGTGATTAAACAATCTAAATAGAATCAATTAGAAACACTTAGGATCAAAATTGAACATAAATCACTAATTGGAAGCTTAATCAATCAATTTTGAACAATTTGGTGAAATATTGAACTGGGAATCTTCGAAATTTGGAAGAAAATAGATCAGGAGAAAACTTGCTGATCACACGCGAAAAAATCCTATTTGTGCGAGAAGTGTGTGTTTCACAAAATTTTGTTGGAAAGTTTGTTACAAAAGATTCCTTTCACGCGAGAAGTTTCTTTTTTCGCAAAATTCAGTTAGGAAAGTAACCACGTGAGAAGTTGGTTCCTGTTCGTGTGAGAACTCTAATCTTCGCACGAGAACTTCAAGTTTTAAACTTTCTAAAAAGTTTTATTTTTGAATTTCAAGATGGCAAATCTAAAGCACGTCACTGCTACCCACAACCTTGACAATGAGATTAGAACTAGCACAAAACCCCCAAGACTTCTCAGCAAAGAAGATTATCCTGACTGGGTGTATCATTTTGAGAATCATGATATATACACCGAACCCATGATGACACGGTCAATTAAAAAACGACTTCCAGTCTATAAAAATGATAAGAGAGAGTTGGTGGCCAAACCTGAACACCTCTGGGATAAGGAATACATGAAGAAACTTGAGCTTGATGACAAAGCTTATGCTGCCATCACTATGGCACTCACTACTGAGATTGCTCAAAAGTTCAAGGATTTTAGAAAGGCTAAAGATTTATGGGATGCGATGGAGGAGTAGATGATGGGCAATAAAGATATGAGAGAAAGCCTAAAGAACATGTTAAACCAAGATTTTAGTATGTTTAATCATGTGTTGGGTGAGACATTGGAGGCTTAAATGTCCAGATTTGTTAAGTTGATAACAAAGATAAAGAGTGCTGAAATTACCTTGGAGAATATTTTTGTAAACAAGAAGCTGTTGAACTCGTTACCCTACAGTTGGAACGATTATTACACCACTATCAAAAGAACCAATGATCTGTTCACCTTGTCCCTGAGCGATCTCATTTCAACAATCAAGTCATATGAAATGGATGACAAGCAAAGAGCTTCAAACTAGATCAATACCCTGGGAGCTGAAGCATCTGCATTATATGCAAAAATAGCTAGTAATCCCAATTACTATGTCACCTATTCCCAATTGTGTCAACAAAAAGCAGCCAATTCTGTTAATCCTAATGTCAAAGATTCATCCATACTTTAATTTCAAGCCCCTCATCAAAACCATTACAATCCAGTGCAATCTCAACTTTAACCACAGGTTTATCTGCAAAGTCAATCCAATCAACCCACACAAAAAGCATTTGTTGTAAATTCCCACTCATACAATCAAACCCTTTAGATAGCTGAAGAACATCTAGCTCTATTCATAACTTTCATGAATAGCTATGAAGCTTTCATAGCTGGAAGTCTCAGTGCACCCAACATCTTTGTTGATGACTTGTAACAAGTTAATCTTGATGATGTTGAAGAAAATGATATCAAGTATCAGATGGCTATGGTGGTGTACCGGGTGAAAAAGTTTGCATGAAGATAGTGACTGATTGGATTTGATATGTAGGGTCCCGTTCCCGGAGACCTCACAGTTGGATAATCACAACATTTTTCATATAAAATAAATACATTTCATAAAAACATCACAGCGGATTAAGTTATCAAAAACCATTCATGCATTAATACTTGATGTTGCTAAATAATACATCATTGTATTTTTGAAGTTACAAAAAGAATCATTCAGTTGTATTACAAAAACAACAATATCATTATGCATGAATGGATGCCAATCTTTGCCCACCAAGTAGCCTCACCCCTCGTGCCATCCCCAGCAACAAGTTACCTACCAACTGAAAATGCATAAAAGTCAGTGTTGCTGAGTGAGTTCTATTTTAAAATTAAAGTCCCTTGTATATATATAAAAATATAATTTTCTTAAAATACATCCTTTTTATAAAATCCATTACTTCCGTACGTGTTCAAACATCATACATACAACAAGATAACATTCATTATTATCTTTCATTATCGTTCGTTTTCGCACTTTCTTTCATCATTATCTTTCACTTTATCTGGACCTGTCATATTGTTGTGCACAAAGCAACTACCTCTTGGGGTCAAGCGACAAGGATCCCATTTTCGCACGTCTCGATCAGTCACAAAGACTGACCCTCCTGTGTTTGTGAACCCTCTTGGGTTAGTCAAAACGCACGTTATATAACACACAGTTGAGCTAACAACTCTCAATGAGTTGTGAACCTCTTTAAATATTTTGCTTGCAAGACTTTCATTCATTCTTTATGTTTCACTTCTGATTATCATTAATCTTTTGCTATGTTTATGATAATACTTTACGCATACGAGCATAAACACACCACACAAAGTCATGTAATAATACGTAATATGGAACATAAAAACAGGCCACAAACATTCATAACGCCGACAAACATAATCATCAAAACATCCTAGGGCTTAATCATAAATTTTCATTTTCCCCAAAATTTCAAAAAATTTGCTAATGCATTTAGGCGCATGAGCACTATGCAGGCGCATGAGTACTATGCAGGCACACGGACACTTAGGCGCATGGAAAACTTAGACGCATGAGGAAATTTTAGGCGCATGAGTACTGCTTGGGCTCTTGATCAACACTTAAACAAAATTTCAGGCACATGGGGTACTATTCGGGCGCATGGGCAACACTTAGACTTAATATTAGGCGCATGGGGTACTGTTCCGGCGCATGGGCAGCACTTAGACTTAATTTTAGGCGCATGGGGTACTGTTCGGGCGCATGATCAGGTACTTAGGTGTCTGAATAAAATTCTAGGTGTATGAGCACTATGTTAGGCGCATGGACAGTTGTAATTTCAAACCTATATTATTTTTCAGACCCAATCATCGTTTAACATGTCCATAACTTAAATCTAACATACTAAGCACCTAAACAAGCATAAAGCCATTGAGCACAACCAACCATATATAAACATACATACGGTTACAAAATATAAACTGTAAAACATTTTTATATGCATTTTCAGCACAAACAATACGGTTAAACCTAGTAAACCGGGGATCTAGAACTCACCTAAAGCATCCTTCAAGCAAAACTCCACCAAACTTGAGGGCACAAGGAGTTCAAACACCTAAAACACACAAAAACACACAACC
Source organism: Flaveria sonorensis (assembly GCA_025506505.1). Lineage (NCBI taxonomy): Eukaryota > Viridiplantae > Streptophyta > Magnoliopsida > Asterales > Asteraceae > Flaveria > Flaveria sonorensis. Next base: position 18,009,144 of record CM046425.1, on the reverse strand, counting down.
AAGAACAAAGAACACATAAAAATCGGTTCCAAGGTTGAAAACCCAACAAAACCAAACAAAAACACAAAGAAACACTCACCAAATGCGAAAACTCAGCTTCAACTTCCTTGAAACCGAGAAAAAACTTCGGATTTTCTTCTTCTTCTTCATCTCTGTCGAAAAGCGGAAGGTTGAAAAGGTGTATGGGCGGCCATACACATATAAATCTTAAAATAATAAGGTTTGTACTTTTTACACTTTACCCCCTTCCACTTGTGCTCGTTTTCTTTTCTCTTCTTGATACTTTGCTTTTCCTTCGTTTTTGACAAAATTTCGGGTGTTACATGATAAAATAAGTTTGAGATGTTATAACTGTGACAAACCTAGTCATTTTGCTGGCAAATGTACAAAGGGAAAGACATATCAATCTGATATTGGAAAGAAGATAGTGACTGTGGAGGTAGAGTCAAAGGGAGATAAAGCAAGCACATCAAACAACAAAGCTCTGGTATCTCAGACTAATGAAAAATATGATTGGTTAGACCAAATGAAGATTTTAGATATCAAACTATCTACTGCTTTGTTAGCTGAAATTCAAACTGATAATGAAAGTGTTGATGAGAATATAGTTGCTGAGTTTGTGTTTGATGATTTGATAAAGGGAATCTTTGCTGAAGAAGTTTATAAGAATGTTGAAGGAACTCTTAATGAAAAAGCTGTTGAGATTATTCCAGCTTGATTAAAGATGACTGAAGAGAGAAAGGAAGAAGTTGAAGAAAAAGATGTTGAGTTTACTCCAGCTAAAGATGAAGGCGTAAACTCGGATCCCTTCCTTATAGAGGTTTCGTCCCCGACACCGGTCACTCCTCGAACAGTTATGGGGAATGTTGTCTCATCTCTTCCTCAGTCTCCCACGTAGACTCGGATCCCTTCCTGTGCCTCCACTGTACTCGCACCAGTGGAACCACTTTACTGAGTAATCTTCTCTCCTTCCGGTCTGTGATTGCCATTGGTTGCTCTACATAGTTGAGCCGCTCATCTACTTCGATGTCCTCCAGTGGTACAATCATATCTTCATCAGGTAGACATTTTCTCAGATAAGACACATGGAATGTTGGATGAATTCCACTTAACTCATCGGGTAGCTCCAATCGATAGGCCACCTCTCCTACTCGTGCATTAATTCGGAAAGGTCCTATATATCTCTGACTGAGCTTACCCCGCCTCCTAAACCGGATGATTTCTTTCTAAGGAAAGACCTTAAACATGACTCTATCACCCACCTGGAATTCAATCGCTCACATCTCTTGTCGGCATACGACTTTTTCTATCTTTTGCCGCCTTTATAAAAGCCTTGATCCTTTCCAGCTTTTCAGTCATAGCCTCGATTACTTCAACGCCTTCCAACTCCTTCTGTCCAATGTCACCCCAACATACGGGTGTCTTACACCTCCTATCGTATAGCATCTCATATGGTGGCATACCAATGCTGGCATAATAACTATTGTTGTATGAGAATTCAGCTAACTGTAAGTGTTCATCCCAACTTCCTCCAAAATCAATGACGCAGGCTTGGAGCATATCCTCAAGCATCTGTATAGTCCTCTCCAACTGACCATCTGTCTGAGGGTGGTAAGCCGTACTGATGTGCAACATCGTACCCATTGCATCATGGAATCTCTTCCAAAACTTCATTGTCAACTGAGTGTCACGGTCCGGCATGATAGACACTGGTACACCATGACGGGTCACAATTTCCATGATGAGCAGATCCGCCAACCTTTCAGATAAATATGCCTCGCGAATTAGTAGAAAGTGAGCACTCTTATTTAAGCGGTCAATTATCACCCAAATAGTATCGTACCCCCTTGCCGTACGTGGTAACTTCGTAATGAAGTCCATGGTGATGTGCTCCCATTTGTACTCGGGTATATCCAAAGGTTGGATCTTCCTATATGGCTTCTGATTCTCTGTCTTTACTTGTAAGCAAGTAAGGCACTTACTTACATACTCCGCCACATCGCGCTTCATACCCGGCCACCAGAAATCTTTCTTCATATCATGATACATCTTGGTAGCACCAGGATGAATGGAGTACCGAGTCTCATGAGCTTCATCCATGATTTTCCCCCGTAGGTCTCCATAACGGGGGATCCACATCCGCCCAAAGCGGGTTCTAACTCCGAGAGTGTTCTCACCTAACTCCGTGACTAGACCTCTCATCCTTTCGAAGTTAAGGCGCTCTTCTTTGAACGCCTCATCTTGGAACTCCTTGACCTATGTCATCACATCGGAGGTCATCACCAACCGATAAGCTTTCACCCGGATTGGCTAGGGTCTCTCTTTTTGGCTAAGGGCATCTGCCACTACGTTAGCCTTGCCCGGATGGTAATGGATCTCATAATCATAGTCTTTGATCAATTCCAGCCACCTCCTTTGTCTCATATTGAGGTCTTTCTGCTCAAAGAAGTATTTCAAGCTCTTATGATCAGTGAAGATAGTTCACTTCATCCCGTACAAGTAGTGCCTCCAAATCTTCAATGAGAAGACCACGGCCGCTAACTCCAAGTAATGAGTAGGGTAATTAACCTTGTGAATTTTCAACTGTCGGGATGCATAGGCTATTACTCTTCCCCTTTGCATTAGCACGCAACCCAATCCCGAATAAGAAGCATCCGAATAGACTACTAAGTCTTCGTTCCCTTCGAGCAACGTCAAGACAGAAGCTTGAGTCAACCTTGTCTTTAACTCTTCAAAAGTGTTCTCCTATTCCAGACCGCATACAAACTTCACGTCCTTGTTGGTCAACTTGGTTAATGGTGAGGCTATCTTGGAAAAGTCTTGGATGAACCTCCTGTAGTAGCCCGCCAAACCCAAGAAGCTGCGGATCTCGGATGGCGTCTTTAGAGACTTCCATTGCATCACTGCCTTAACCTTTGCCGGGTCTACCATGATCCCTTCGGAATTTACCACGTGACCCAAAAATTGAATCTCGCGCAACCAGAACGCGCACTTGGAGAATTTAGCATACAACTTCTCTCTTCTAAGTGTCTCCAATACTTCACGAATGTGACCAGCATGTTCTTCTTCGCCTTCTGAATAAATCAGAATATCATCAATAAACACAATCACTGATTTATCCAACATCAGCCGACACACCCGGTTCATCAAATTCATAAAGGTAGCTGGGGCGCTAGTTAAACCAAAAGACATAACGAGAAACTCGTAGTGTCTATAACGCGTGTGAAAAGCTATTTTGGGGATATCCTGCTCCTTCACCTTCAATTGATGGTAGCCAGATCGGAGATCTATTCTCGAGAACCAACTGGCACCTTGGAGCTAATCAAACAAGTCATCTATTCTCAGTAGCGGATATCGGTTCTTCACCGTCAATTTGTTCAACTCACGGTAGTCAATGCATATTCTCATACTACCATCCTTCTTAACAAACAAGACTGGAGCACCCCAGGGAGAGATACTCGGTCGGATGAAACCCTTGTCCATCAACTCTTGTAACTGAACCATCAGTTCCTTCATTTCAGATGGAGCCACTCGATACGGTGCCTTGGCAACAGGTTGAGCACCAGTTATCAAATTGATCTGAAACTCGATCTCGCGGTCCAGTGGCACACCTGGTAAATCCTCTAGGAACACGTCTGGAAAGTCACACACAACTGGTACGTTGGACAATTGTGGTACTGACACATCCACATCCTTCACGTAAGCCAGGTAGGCGTTGCATCCACGTTTCATGCACTTCTCAGCCACCACCATCGAAATCACCTTTGGAACTGTAGTAACTCGATCACCGTAGATCGTTACCGAACTCCCATCAGGCGCTGTCAACCGGATCATCTTCTTGTGACACACAATATTCGCCTCATAAGCTGCTAACCAATCCATCCCTAGAACTACATCAAATCCGCCTAGGGGCATCACAAATAGTTTAGCAGAGAACCTATGGCCTTCCAGTTCTATGTCGTAATCCTCTATCAAGTTGGAAATCCTGGTAGACTTACCAATTACAGTTTCTACATCGAAGGGCTCCTCAATGCTTTTACTACTAACGGGCAACTTAGCACAGAAAACTGCAGAAATAAAACTCCTACTAGCACCAGAATCAAATAACACAGAGGCATAAGTTTGGTTTACAAGAAACGTACCAGACATGACATCGGGATCCACCCTGGCCTCTTCCCTGGTCATCATAAATGCTTCGGCGCTTGCCCTCTACCCTTTATTCTCTGTCCTCTTCTTTGCCCCAGAGCTCTCAACCCTCGGCTTCTTGCAGTCCCTGCTCATATGCCCCTTCTCGCCACAGTTGTAACATTTCACCACACGACAATCCCTGGCCATATGGCCCTCCCTTCCACACTTAAAGCAGAGGTTCGATCCCCACCTACATTCTCCTAGATGCCCCTTCCTACACTTCCCACACGCCTTCACTCCTAACTCGGTTGCAGCCACCTGGCGACCCTCTACCTTAGCCCTTTTGCCCTTGGGAGGGAAACCACCACTACCAGCACATTTTCCACTCCAATTCTCTTCTCTCCTCTCATCTTCCCTTACAGCCCTAATGAACCTAGTCACCATAGACAGCAGAATCGAGTGCATGACTTGATGAAACCCTTCAACTATAGCCTTCGTCACTAAGGCCGACAGAGTAATGCTCTCATCCCCACCTCCATGGTGATGAAACTCGGGCTCTTTAGGAGCCGCTTCAGTAGTCCTAGCCCTATTCCTCATGACACGTGGTCCAACACCACGTCCACCACGACCTCCACCTCTAGAAGCCCCCGAAGATCTACCACCAGCCATCCTCAAAACACTATAAGATTCAAACACCAACACGGTCATTCAAGGTAATAGCTCAGTTGATGTCAAGTATAGTAAGTCCCTAATTACAGTGGCCAGTTGTGATAAGCCACTTACTTTACTCTTCATCCCCCCAAGCATTGCCTATCTTGACTACATCAGTATCCAAATCTACTAAGTGCATATGAACTCAAATAACATACACACATAATACCGGTTAACATTTAAGAAAACGAATTACCAGATGACACGTAGCTACTTAGGTTGGCATCCCTCCATTCGGTCCCATTCTCAGTTTAAGTTTAGGTTCTTTAAAATACTTTACCCATTTCTCTTAAATTTTGGCTCGGATACCAACTTGTAAGGTCCCGTTACCGGAGACCTCACAGTTGGACAATCACAACATTTTTCATATAAAATAAATACATTTTATAAAAACATCACAACGGATTAAGTTATCAAAAATGATTCATGCATAAATACTTGATGTTGCTATATAATACATCATTGTATTTTTAAAGTTACAAAAAGAATCATTCAGTTGTATTACAAAACAATAATATCATTATGCACGAATGGATGCAAGTCTTTGCCCGCCAAGTAGCCTCACCAGCGTGCCATCCCCAGCAACAAGTTACCTGCCAACTGAAAATGCATAAAAGTTAGCGTTGCTGAGTGAATTCTAGTTTTAAAATTAAATTCCCTTGTATATATATAAAAATATAATTTTCATAAAATACATCCTTTTCATAAAATCCATTACTTCCTTACGTATTCACGCATCATACATACAACAAGATAACATTCATTATTATCTTTCATTATCGTTCGTTTTCGCACTTTCTTTCATCATTATCTTTCACTTTATCTGGACATGTCATATTATTATGCACTAAGCAACTGCCTCTTGGGGTCAAGCGACAAGGATCCCGTTTTTGCATGTCTCGATCAGTCACAAATACTGACCCTCCTGTGTGTGTGAACCCTCATGGGTTAGTCAAAATGCACGTTATATAACACACAGTTGAGCTAACAACTCTCAATGAGTTGTGAACCTCTTTAAACATTTTGCTTGCAAGACTTTCATTCATTCTTTATGTTCCACTTCTTATTATCATTAATCTTTCGCTTCTTTTATGATAATACTTTACGCATACGAGCATAAACACACCACGTAAAGTCACGTAATACTACGTAATATGGAACATAAAAACAGGGCACAAACATGCATAATGCCAACAAACATAATCATCAAAACATCCTAGGGCTTAATCATAAATTTCCATTTTTCCCAAAATTTCAGAAAATTTTCTAAGGCATTTAGGCGCATGAGCACTATGCAGGCACATGAGTACTATGTAGGCACACGGACACTTAGGCGCATGGGAAACTTAGAGGCATGAGGAAATTCTAGGCGTATGAGTACTACTTGGGCACTTGATCAACACTTAAGCAAAATTTAAGGGGTCATGGGGTACTATTCGAGCGCATGGGCAACACTTAGACTTAATTTTAGGCGCATGGGGTACTGTTCGGGCGCCTAGGCAACACTTAGACTTGATTTTAGGTTCATGGGGTAATGTTCGGGCGCATGATCAGGTACTTAGGCGCACGAACAAAATTCCAGGCGTATGAGCACTATGTTGGGTGCATAGGCAGTTGTTATTTCGAACCTATACTATTTTTAGACGCAATCGTCGTTTAACATGTCCATAACTTAAATCTAACATACTAAGCACCTAAAACAAGCATAAAGCCATAGAGCACAACCAACCATATACATACATACATACGGTTACAAAATGTAAACTGTTAAACATTTTTATATGTATTTTCAGACCCAAAAATACAGTTAAAACTAGAAAATCGAGGATCTAGAACTCACCTAAAGCAGCCTTTAAGCAAACCTCCGCCAAACTTGAGGGCAGAAGGAGTTCAAACACCTAAAACACACCAAAACACACAACCAAGCACAAAGAACACATAAAAATCGGTTCCAAGGTTGAAAACCCAACAAAACCAAACAAAAACACAAAGAAACACTCACCAAATATGAAAACTCAGCTTCAACTTCCTTGAAACCTAGAAAAAACTTCAGATTCTCTTCTTCTTCTTGATCTTGGTCGAAAAGCAGAAGGTTGAAAAGGCGTAAGGGTGGCCATACACATATAAACCTTAAAATAATAAGGTTTTGTACTTTTTACACTTTACCCCCTTCCACTTGTGCTCCTTTTCTTTTCTCTTCTTGATACTTTGCTTTTCCTTTGTTTTTGACAAAATTTCAGGTGTTACATGATAAAACAAGTTTGAGATGTTATAACTGTGACAAACCTAGTCATTTTGCTGGCGAATGTACAAAGGGAAAGACACATCAATCTGATATTGGAAAGAAGATAGTGATTGTGGAGGTAGAGTCAAAGGGAGATAAAGCAAGCACATCAAACAACAAAGCTCTGGTATCTCAGACCAATGAAAAATATGATTGGTCAGACCAAATGAAGATTTTAGATATCAAACTATCTACTGCTTTGTTAGCTGAAATTCAAACTGATAATGAAAGTGTTGATGAGAATATACTTGCTGAGTTTGTGTTTGATGATTTGATAAAGGGAATCTTTGCTGAAGAAGTTTGTAAGAATGTTAAAGGAATGCTTAATGAAAAAGCTATTGAGATTATTCCAGCTTGATCAAAGATGACTGAAGAGAGAAAGGAAGAAGTTGAAGAAAAAGCTATTGAGTTTACTCCAGCTAAAGATGAAAATGTTATGAATGCTATTAGGAAAACTCTGGCACCTGCTTATGATGACACTATCAATGCTATTGAGATCACTCCGGCATCTAAAGTAGAAGAAAAGATGGAACTGAAAGCCTTCATTGTAAATGTCATACCTGAAGAGAAAAAGATTTTAGATATCAAACTATCTACTGCTTTGTTAGTTGAAATTCAAACTGATAATGAAAGTGTAGATGAGAATATACTTGCTGAGTTTGTGTCTGATGATTTGATAAAGGGAATCTTTGTTGAAGAAGTTTGTAAGAATATTGAAGGTACGCTTAATGAAAAAGCTGTTGAGATTATTCCAGCTTGATCAAAGATGACCGAAGAGAGAAAGGAAGAAGTTGAAGAAAAAGCTATTGAGTTTACTCCAGCTAAAGATGAAAATGTTGTGAATGCTATTAAGAAAACTCCAACACCTACTTATGATGACACTATCAATGCTATTGAGATCACTCCGGCATCTAAAGCAGAAGAAAAGATGGAACTGAAAGCCTTCATGGTAAATGTCATACCTGAAGAGAAGAACAACCAAGAAGAATCTAATGAGGTACATACTCATCTTTGTTCAAACACATGCTTAAAAAAGGTCCAAAGATACAGAGTTCACAACGAACGATTGATTTTAGAAGTTGAAAAACTTTAATATCAAGCTCGTAAATATGAAAATGATTAATTTTTTTTAAAGAAAAGATAGAAGGATTAAACAAATCAATTTATCAATCAAAATTGAATCTTCATGATAAAGATTGTAACATAGAGGATTTGATAACACATAAAAATGAACTATCTTTAGAAATCAATAAACTTAACAGTGAACTCTTATCTGCAAAATTGACTGTTAAACAATTTGACCTGTCCTCAAACATGGTTAAAGGTATAATCAAGTGTCAAATGTCTTAGAAAGTTAATGACGGTAAAAGTGGAGTTGGATATTCTAACATAGCACCACCAATTAATCATGATTATACATGTTTACCTTCATCAATTACTATATTAGATGAAGCACCCTACGGATTAGGTTTTCAACCAAAATCAGACTTAATAACTCTAGTCAATGTTTCACTAACAGTTGACCCTATTATTAAAAATTAATTTAAAATTAATCATGACAATTCATTTGCAGAGAGTGTGAAGAAAGAAGGTTGGTTGAAGATTGGGAAAGTGATGATGAAATACATTTTATGGAAAGTAAAAGTTGTAATGAAAAATCTTCATGTAAATCATCATCAGTTATCAATAAAATTTTAGATGTTTTTATTTCTACAAATGATTGTTAAAAAATGTCCAACAAACTAGATAATGAAAAAATTATGTCACAACATCAGTATCTGACTTGAAAATTGATTTCAAGAACAGATTTGTTTCAAAGGCAGCATAGATAAGGAAGATCATATTTTTAAAGAAATGAATGCAAGTTTCTTTAAAAATAAATCTTCTATTACTGCTAACTCTGTGAAACAAGATGTTTGTAGATAATGTATCAACGAAACTGGTCTATTCCAGTACTTACGACTCAAAAGGTTAAAGCTACAGTTCATGCCTCATCGGCTTTAGAAATAAATCAAATTGATAGAAATAATACCTAAACTCTTCCGAAATCATCTAGAAAAGTTCTTAATGAAAGAGAGAAAAAAGAGACTATTAAAGAATTACAAGGCAAAAGAAATATTAAAGCTAGATTCTATGATAACTATGGAAGTTATCATCAACAGTTTGTGAGAAATACACGTGAGAAAAATGTGTATAATAAAATTGTTGTTATGTATGTGGCAAACCAAATCATAAGGCTAGAAATTACAATCATCAACATCAACTGTTAAGAAAACAAAGGTTTCACAACTCAGTTTCAAATAATAAAAAATAATTCTTTTTAAATGCTAAATTCAAAAGAAATACAAATCAGTCAAATTCTTTTGTTGATAAAAGAAATGCTCAAATAAATACAGATTTGCATAAAGAAAAATCAAACAAGAAATCTTTACATGTTGATGATAGCAATCCTCCTCCAATTCAAACCACTTTCAAGAAAATGGTTACAAATCTGATCCAACCAATTCAAAAGTCGAAGATAAAAACAAAACAATCAAAGGATGATATTGTTGAAGGTTATGTTTTCAATAATAAAATAGATATGATATTAAAATCTGTATCATATTTGGAAGAAAACAATATGCTCAAGTCAACCATGGCTTGGGTTCCTAAAATTGAATAAATTCATTCATATGTGCAAGAACAACCAAGGAAATATGGCAAGTTATCAACAGTGTTTGGCATGTTTACAGTGGTTGTTCTAGGCACATGACAGGAAATATATCTTTGTTAAACAACATACAACCTTAAAATGGAGGATATGTTATATTTGCAGGAGGTAAAGTGGTAAGATTATAAAGAAAGGTGTAGTGTGTGTGAAGTTTCGAAGATGTCAATTTCGTTGAGGAACTTATACATAATTTGCTAAGTATTTCTCAAATTTGTGACAAAAAGTATTCAGTTTGTGACAAAAAGTATTCACACTTCACTAATAAAGAATGTCTTATTCTAAAACCTGGATTTGTAATTCATGATGAATGGATTTTGTTGAGAACACCGAGAGACAAGGACACATACTTACTTGACATGAATGGTTCACATTCATATGTAACTTCATCTTGTTTGTTGTCTAAAGCCTCGGAAAGTGATTCAATGTTATGGCATCGTTGTCTTGGACATGTACACATCAAAAACATGAACAAGTTGGTTAGAGGAAATCATGTTTTGTGATTACCATTAAAAGAATTTCAACTTAATAAACATTTTCTATCATGTTCAAATGGCAAACAACATAAAGTTTCTCATAAACCAGTTACTCATACCAAAATTGAATCCATCCTTCAACTGTTACACATGGATTTATTTGGTCCAGTGAGCATTTTGAGTTTGGGACATCATGCATATTTCTTGGTTATTACTGATGATTTTTCAAGATATACTTAGGTTTTCTCTCTAGCAACTAAGGATGAGACACCTTATTTACTGATAAAGTTCATTACCTTAGTGAAGAATCAAACTGACAAAACCATCAAATGCATTTGAAGTGATAATAGAACTGATTTTGCAATCATACTATGAATAAATTTTGTGATTCTAAAGGGATAACTAGACAATTTAGTTCTGCAAGAACTCCACAACAAAATGGAGTTGCTGAAAGATGAAACAAAACTTTAATTGAAGCTGCGAGAACAATGTTATCAACAGCCAAATTACCGTCTTTCTTTTGGGCTGAAGCTGTTAACACGACATGTTATGTTCAGATGCGTGTTTTAATCAATAAACAAAAAACATGACTCCTTACGAAATCTTTTACAAAAAACATGTGGATATTGTTGTACTTTGTTACATATATCTGATTCTAAATCAAACTTTTGATCAAAATGCCGATGAATGTTATTTTGTTGGATATTCAGCCAACAAAGTTGCTTACAGGGTTTATAATAAAAGATCTAAACAAATAATTGAGTCATTTGATATGGATTGGCATGAATCTAACAAAACAGATCCATGTTCTGCTTCTTTATCGGTATACAATTATGCTTCATTATTTATAACTTTTAATTGATCTTTTTTTGTTTCTATAGCTAGTCCACCTTTTTTTATTATCTATTCCAGATATTTTCACTGATGATGCTAGACCTATGTCATCTTCAGCTACAGGAAGTTTTTCAGACACACCATCTTCTTCAAATGTCTTAGCTGTTCCACAATCTATTTTTGGATCTGAATTGCCTCATTCTGATCTAGTTGTTGAACAAGCTCTATAGGTTTTTGATCAAAGTTCCTCTTCTACTCAAAATGATCTAATTGGTACCATTCAAGTTCCATTCGAAGAACGATCCATTGATAATGATATTCATCGAGAGGAAGATATTGTGTATCAACCCGAAGGAGGAAACACTGTTGACAAACCAGTTGGTCATACATCTAATTTATATGAAGTTATTTCTGAAGATACCGTACCTCAGCTAAGAATTCATAAAGACCATCCAATCGAAGCAATCACTGGTCCTTTATCACAAGGTGTCCAAACTCGAAGTCAATCTGCTGCTATAAATACATGCTTGTATTCATGTTTTATTCCTCAAATTGTGCCAAAGAATATTAAGATGGCATGAAAAGAAAACATTGGGGTTGAGGCTATGCAAGATGAGCTAATGCAATTCAAGAAGCTAAATGTTTGGCATCTATGTGAACTTCCAAAGGGTAAGCTGTCGATTGGAACATAATGGTATTCAGAAACAAAATGGATAAAAAGGATGTGATTGTTCGGCGACAAGACCAGACTTGTTGTTCAAAGATTCTATCAGTTGAAGGTCTTGATTATGAAGAAGTTTATGCTCTAGTTGCAAGACTTGAAGCTATACAAATCTTTTTGGCTTGTGCTTCATACAAGAACTTCACTTTTTATCAGATGGATGTCAACACTGCATTCTTGTATGGCAATATGAAAGAGGAAACCTATGTTTGTCAACCACCTGGCTTTGAATATCAAGATCATCCTGACTATGTTTAGAGTTAGACAAAGAACTCTATGGCTTACATCAAGCACCTCGTGCTTGGTGTGCCACCCTCACTGAACATTTGCTTGCAAATGGTTATATACGGGATGCTATTGATCAAACTTTATTCTTATGGAAGGCTAATGATGATCTTATTCTTGTTCAAGTATATGTTGATGACATTATATTTGGATCTACCATTGATGATTTGTGCAAGGAATTTGAATATGTGATAAAAAAGAAATTTGAGATGAGTTCTCTTAGAGAAATGTCATTTTTCTTGGGTATATAAGTTAAACAAGATGATAATGGAATACAGATAAATCAAGAAAAATATGTTCACAGTAACCTGGACAAGTACAAATTTTAGGACTCCAAGATTTCTCCCACTCCAATGGCTTCTCGTCCAACTTTAACTCCAGATCTCATGGGTGAAGACATTGATTAGCATTTACATCGATCAATGATTGGATCTCTAATGTATCTCATTGCTAGTAGACCAAAAATTATGTTTCCTGTCTGCCAGTGTGCGCGTTATCAAAGTAGTCCTGAAGGAATTTCACATGAAAGCTGTCAAGCAGATTTTTAAATATCTCAAGGGTCAACCAACACTCGGCCTTTTGTATCCTAAAAATTCCAACTTCAATTTATATGCTTATACTAACAGTGATTATGAAGGATGTAACTTGTATAGGAAATCAACAACGAGTGGATGTCAATTTCTTTGAAATAGGTTGATTTCATGGCAATGTAGGAAGCAACAGACGGTCTCCACATCCACTGTAGAAGCTGAATATGTGACTACATCAAGTTGTTGTTCTCAGATTGTTTGGATTCAGCAATAAATTCTTGACTATGGTCTTAACCTTTATAACACAAAGATTTGGTGTGATAATACTTCAGTGTTGAACATCATGAAGAATCCTATGTAACATTCCAAAACAAAACACATCGACATCCGAATGCATTTTATCTGTGACCGTTTTGATCGAAAGCTTATTCATTTGGAACCAGTAAAATTAGATGACAACATAGCTAATCTGTTTACTAAGGTATTTTATCATTCCAGATTCGACTTTTTAGTTTAATATCCGGGAATGATTAACTTTGGTTAATAATTGTCCTTACATCCTCTCAAAAATATTTTTCTATTCATTTTAGTAAAATTTATCATTTTCTGTCTAGATAATTACAATTTTAGGGGGAGAAAATATGAAAGTGTCTTGAAAAAGATTTTGGTCTTAGGGAAGTAAAGATTGAAGAACATTTACAAAAAGCTTTTGTTTTTAACATATAGTAAATTAAAATTTTCAAAATTATATAGGAAATGATAGTACATTTCATGATTTTGATACATTACGTAGTAAGGCTTAAAAGAAACTGATTTGGATTATGTTTGATATGTTGATAGGCTTGACTTTCAAGAATGAAAATAACTATGATCTATGATGCACTGAAAGTAAATTTTCTATGATTGAAGTGGGTTACTCATCAAAGTTTTGTGGTAACACTGATTGCATGTTAAAACAGACTAATAGTTATAGTCTAGTCATACTCAAGGCAGTTACTGTCTGATTCAGTATTTTTCAGAAGAAATATACATATATATATATATATACACACACACACACACACATGTCAAAAGATGAAAAAGATATCAAAAGCCAAAGACAAAAAGGAAAATACACAAAAATGAGTAAAAAGATAACAAAAGGCAATATAGGAATAAAAGATGCCAATGAGCCTAATAATAAAAGATATGTCATAGACATACATACTATATGATAAATATTTTTCTGTTTGAGAATATGTTCTGACACGAGAGGCAAAATGAAAAGATGAGGCACCTAAGTCCTAATTGGCATGTTAGTCCTAAACGTCTTCCGAGGGCAAAACATAAGTTCGACTGGATGTTAATAAGTCCTAAAAATTGTTAATATTCTGTGTTCAGATATGTTTTTTCAGGCTAGTTATGCTCTAATTAGATATATAATAAAAAATATATAATCCTGAAAATGCTGATCAGAGTAAAAGGTTTAAGTAAAATTGGGGTGACTTGAAATTTAAAAATGTATTGAAGCTGGATAAGGGTTCTACAGGATATTTAATTGTGGGATCCACTGACTTCATACAAATTAATCAAAACATGATAAATATCACAGAATATGTCCAGGTAAAAATTGAAATCTAAGTTTAAAGTGGATAAAACCTATTGACAATCAAAATAACTAGTCTATTTCAAAATAAAGCTGGACGATATTAATAATCGATCTCACAAAAAATTGATCCTATACTTGAAAGTTTATCAAAATTATTTGTAACACCCCGAATTTTCATTTAAAAGAAAACAAAAAGGAAGTAAATAGAAAGAAAAGTAAATGGGCACAAGATGAGGGGTGCAAGGTGTAAAAGTGCCAAAACTCATTATTTTAATATAAATGGGGGTATGGCCGCCCCATAAAGTAGCATATCTGCTTTTGGCCTCGGCTGAAGAAGAAGAAGAGCAAGAAATCAGGTTTTTGGAGAAGAAGAAGGAAGAAGAAGCTGCAAAAAGGTTAGTTCTCAGGTTTATGTTCGGTTTTAGCTTAGTTTGCAGCTTGTAACTGAAGCTCTTGATGTTTTAGAAGGTTGTTCTTGGGAATTTTGAAGCTGAAATCACAGGTGAAAGTGTTTGGGTTGAAGAGCTGCTTCAAGGTGAGTTTCTAGAACCCCTGTTTTACAGATTTTAAAGCTTTAGGGCTGTTATGCATACTGGGTAAACGTTTTTGAAAGATAACCGTATGATGTGCTTGTTGTGGTTCGACCGTATGTGCTGTGGTTGTGTGTTCTAGGCTTGTTATGGTTTAGTATTGTGCTTGGTAAGTTTTAGATGCCCTTAGTATGTTAGATCTGTGTTTGGATGGTGTTAGAATGGTGTTCGGGTAAAGTTGGCAGTGTTAGACATATTTCAGAATGTTCTCATGCGCCCAAGTGTTATGCGCCTAAGTGTTCTTATACGCCCAAGGGTGGTGCGCCCGAACAGGGCTGATGCGCCCAGAGTGCCCATGCGCCCAAGTGTAGGTGGTGCGCCTGAATAGTGGCCGTGTGCCCAAAAAGTATGAAAATTGGCTAAGTGTGGGTCATGTGCCCGCATAGTGCCCATGCGCCCAGAATTGTTTCTGTGGCTATGTGTTGGGATGCCCAAATAGGGCTCATGCGCCCAAATAGTGCTGATGCACCCAAAAAGTTTTATACTTAGAATTTTCTGCTGATGCGCCTAAGCTGTCCCATGCGCCTATGACTTAGAATAATTTCTGAAATTTTGGGGAAATGTAAAGTGTAGGCTTTGACTTGGGATGTTCTCGGGGGTAATGTAAGTTGACTTTATGATGTCATAAGTGATTTGATGATGATGCTATGTATGGTATGTTTATGTTTATGTTATGTTCCTTGTTATGTATGTTATTTCCTGTTGCTTTATGTGGTATGATTATGAAAAGTAAATGGAAAGTAGTATGTAACATAAAGCAGAAGATAATGAAAAAGGGAACGTAAGGAATGAATGAATGCATGCATGAATGAATGGAAAGAGTAATGAAATTCTTGTAAGCAAGACTGAGGTGAGTGACTGTGTTGTCACAAAAGACTCGTTAGCCATGGTTGGGGTGAGTGACTTTGTTGTCACAACAGACCTGTATGCCAGGCTGAGGTAAGTGACTGTGTTGTCACAAAAGACTCGTTAGCCATGGTTGGGGTGAGTCACTGTGTTGTCACAACAGACCTGTATGCCAGGCTGAGGTAAGTGACTGTGTTGTCACAAAAGACTCGTTAGCCATGGTTGAGGTGAGTGACTTTGTTGTCACAACAGACTTGTATGACAGGTTGAGGTGAGTGACTGTGTATCACAACAGACTCGTATAGGGTTCAATCCATGAGATTGACCCGAGTGATGTCATGATGCTCGCCCCGGTACTGTGTTAGTCTTCAGACATGAGTCGGGGGTTTGTTGACAGGCCCCGGCACAGTATCAGCTTTCGAGCACGAGTCGGGGGTGTTGCATACAAGATGGGATCCTTGTCACGTACCCCGGTACTGTGTCAGTCTTCGGACACGAGTCGGGGGTTTGATTACAGGCCCCGGCACAGTATCAGCTTTCGAGCACGAGTCGGGGGTATTGCATGAGACAGGATCTGGATGATGGTAAGGGATGTAATGTATTGTACGAATTGAACGATGATGAAGATAATAATAAATATTATCAATGTGTACGTATGATGTGTGATCGCATACGATTGTGAATGTTATGTTTTAAGAAAGTAAAGTATTTTATTTATAAAACTAGAACTCACTCAGCGTCGCTGACTTTTTGTATGCATGATAGTTGGCAGGTATTTTGTTGATGCTGAGGAGTTGCAGTCATGGATGCATACGCTACAGGGAGTTTTTCGAAGACTGGCATCCACATTTTGACATGTTATTGTATTTTGATATGTAAACAATTTATGTAAAGAGATAACATGTTTTAATTATTAATGAAAGTAAGTTTTTAAATTCCGCTACAAAAGTAATGTAATGTTTGTTTTAAATATTTTATGCGATGACGGTCCAGCTGTAAGCGTCCCGGGGACGGGGCCTTACATTATTTTAAGCTATTAGTATAAAGTTGAATGTCAAAATTCTTTTTTTTTTTGTTTTTATTTTTCTTTTTATTAAAATTCATGTTTATTTACACTTTGTTTTGTTCATCAAAATTTTTACAAAATTAAGGGTTTCTGGTTAATTATAAACATTTAGTTAAACATATTTTTAATCATAACAAATAACAAAATTAATAAAATAGTTAAAAGATTTTATAAAGTTCAAAAAGAAATTGAACTACTCGCGTGCGAGAAGTTCAAAACATACGAAAAGTGAACTGATACTACTAGTTGAACTAGTCGCATGCGATAAGTCAGAGTACTATAATCATAACAGTTGAGCGATAAGTCTTCCATTCGCATGCAAATTCTCACGTTTCAAAATCTCAAAATCATCAAGTGTTCAAACTTGTTTGTTGTTGATATTCGCATTCATTGTGGTCGTAACTTGGTTGTTAAAGGATTGATAAGGTAGATTTCATGTTGTTGATTGAGTTTATGAGTGTTTGAACTTAACTGATTTAATGGGTACTAATAAACTTAAAATTGAATGAAATTAACCATGTGAAACCTTAACATTGATCTAATCGACAACTAATGAACATGTTTTAATGGTTAAATCAACATGAACTTGCTTAGTTTGAAAAATTAGAAATTTTAGACTTGTCACGTGCGAAAAGCCATTGGAATATGACCAGATGCGATAAGTTTTCAAACTGATCAGAACTATTCGTTTGACTTTATGACTTGTCGTGCGAGCAGTTGACCTATGGTCAAACTTTGTTTTATGCGAACAGTTGATGTTGTCACGCGAAATGTTAGTTTTGAAAATCAACTATTCACATGCGAGTACTTTATTTTATACAAAAAGTTAAAAAGTTTTCATTTAAATTTTTTTCTAAGTCTGGAATTATTATGTATGAGTAATAAATCTTTGTTTATAATTATCTTTCAGATGGCCCATCAAACGGTTTTTAACAAAAACCATAATGCTGTTGCATTCCTTGGAGACATACCTGATGAGAAGGCTCTGTTCAGATCTATGATTGACGGTCTAAAGACTTCTGTTGGGTTCAACAATTGATAAACTGAAGCTTTCCAAACCACGATCAAAGCCAACTGAAGATCTCATTGTACAAGTTCAGAGACCAAGTTGATAAACAAAACAAAACAAACACAAGACAAAGTCAACAAGACAAAGTCAACATCAAGACCACAAGAATAGTCAAAATTAGGTCATGATGTAATAACATTATAAACAAAACAACTAGTGCCACTTGTAATGAATGGTTGTTGCAAAGTGTGTGAGAGCTGGTAGTTCTTAAGTGTGTGTTTTTCATGGTGTAAATCACCACCCAAGGAGAAATTCTCTCCTTTGGGTGGGTTTGATGTTCATCCATCTTTGTATATGTTTCTTCATTGTAATTTGTTATTCAACATCAATGAAATCATAACATTATACATGACACAGACGTCCTTGTTCTTCGATTCACACACTTCCACCCATCTTTAATTTGAATTCTCGGATCTGAAACTGATGAATCCTCTAAATAATTGATGAATTCTCGGATCTTTAATTTTGAATTCTCAACGAATCTGAAATATTGATTCAGCAAAATGATATCAATTGGCTCTAATACCAATTGACTGGGTTTGAGAATAATATTCTTGGTTGATGTGACTCAACCTAGGATCAAATATGTGGAATGAGTCAATAATATAGCAGTGGAATTACTATATTAAAGAACATTAATTGCTGTAGTAAACACTTGAATGTAAGTGAATCAAGAACAGTAGTAAATGTTGTAAAATATTGTGGATATTACTGCTGAAGTCAAAATCTTACAAAGTTAGGGTATGTGACCCTATTTATAGGCGTATACATTGCCTGTACAAAAGACTAAACTAACCCTGATCAATACAAGTGAATCTAGTCTAAGTACAAAATAAATATAAAACAGTTTAAGTTGTTCATCCGCATTAGTTCATGCGGATGAACAAGTCTTCATCAGCATTTGTTGTTTGTAGTCAGGATTTGTGTTTGCTCACCCGCATTAGGTCATGCGGATGAATAAGTCTTGTCAGCCCGCATGGACTAATACCGGTGAACAATCTTTGTTCGCATTTACTATTGTTCATACGCATGGACTAATGCGGGTGAACAATCTTTGTCAACATTTCTTTAGTTCATCCGCATGGACAAATGCGGATGAACACTTCTGTTCAGCATTAGTTGTCTTGATCCGCATTTGTTAATGCAGGTGAACAAACACTTGTCCGCATTTGTTCACTAGTCATCCGCATTAACAAATGCGGGTGCTTTATACTTGTCTTTTCTTGTCTTCTGTTGTTTTCTGTAACTAATGTTCTCCAACCACAACAACCTCCAACCACTTCTTGAGTTGGTAAGTATGATCCTTTCAGGGTCTAACAATACTCCCCCTAAGGATTATACTGCCTAGGTTCCTCAAGTTTGTGATGGAGTTGGTGGTTGTGAAGATTCTGGTTGGTCTTGTTATGATGTCTTCTGTTGGACTTTTGGGGATAAAGTTGCAACAACTTCTATTTGAGATTCAGGTTGTACCATTGAGGGATTGATAATGGCCTTGATCATATTGGAAAAGTCTTTTGCTTCTTTCATCTTTTCTCTGCTCAGCACATGTATCTTCATCTCACTCATAGTGTAGATAGCAGCAAGGGGCATTTGTTTCAAAGAGATGGGTTCCCAAACTAAAATGGAAGATAACCCATCTCTATGGATCAGCAATGACCCATCAGCATCAACCTCTAACTTGACAATATTGCCCATCTACATTGCCACCTTTCTCTTCTTCCTTTGTTCCCTTTTATTGTTGATTCTATCAAATGCTAGCTTCAAGATCTTAACACACATCAACATAAACCCCAGATCATCTTCAGCAGCTTTGTTTTTTAGGGCTCTAAAGTGTCTTGTGAAGATATAGTGTATGTAAGACTCATCTAGCAGTTTGACCTCATATTCATTGAAAATTCTAATTTCAGGGGCTTCTTTTCCTCCCCATGTTCTTTCAATCACAAGCTCATAAGTTTCTTCATCATGATAAACATTAGAAATAGGCTTTGACTTATGAGTGCTTGTAATCATCTTTCTTTTCAGACTTTCAATTGGCTTTACATACAGCTCAGGGAATACTATTTCTTCTGCTTTTTTTGTTCTTCTTTTGACAAGTGGGTTGTTGAAGGTCTTGTCTTTTCTTGTGCAAATGGCTTTCAGTGATTTGAAGTTGTTAGTTCTTTTAAACATCTTCAAAATATTAGCAAATTCATATCCTCTGTACATGCTAGCAGGATTCACTAGATCAAGCTAAGCCAGTTCTTTCAGATCATGAACTTTCAATGCATTGACTAAACCTCTATACTCAATGAAGAATTGTACCAATCCTGATATTCTTTTCACCACGAACATATTCCAATCGCTGTCATACTTCCAGGCAATGATTTTAATACCAGTCTTGCCACTTGGAGTAGACATCCCTCTAATTAATTCAGCAGTGGTTAGCCCTTCTTGGAGTTCGAGCTGAGAAGGCTTTATAAACCACTCTGAATTCTTATGTAAGATAGGGGCCAAAACATCTTTATCTTTAACTGTCAGCTGCACATCTTGTGCTGATGTTCTTGTTTTGGGCTTCTGGGCAATTACTTCTTCTTCAATTACCTTCAATCTATCTTTCATGTCATTTATCAATTTTAACATTGCAGCCCTTAGGGAATTGGTCTTCATGTTACCAAGTTTTCTTTTTGTAAACCCTTGTTTGTTAAGATAGCCCTTTATTTCCCTATCAGACATACTATAGGGATCAGGAAACATAGACTGTTCAACATCTTTCTTTATTGTTTTTAAGATGGAAGTTGTTGTCTTTTCAGCCTTTTTCTTTTTAGAATCTTTCCTCATCTCATACTCTATTACATATGATGGATCCAGTAGCTTTTCTGTCTTCTTTACTTCTTCTACAATCTCATCATAGGCCATGTTGAATATCATATCAGCTTCATAGCCATGATTGATCAGATACATAGCATGAATCATCAGATCATCAGTTTTGGCCTTTTCAATCATGCTTTCAACAGATTGCTCAATAATAGCTGGGCTGGTCACATCATCATGTGTCTTTTGTTGTTTGTTCTTAGAGTCTTCTTCATCCAGCATTATCACTTCCAAAGTATGATGTAACTATTTTTCAGTCTGCTCATGTTCATCCAAAAATTCAGCAATTGCTGCCAAACTTCTGGGATCATCTTTGGTTTTCTTTTTAGGTTGTTCTTCCTCAACCATAGGAAGTTTTCCTTTTGCCTTTTCTGACAAATACTTCTTTTTTCTTGTGTATGTCATCACTTTTGATCCTGATGATGAAGCTTCATCAGTTTTGGCCTTTTGTTCTTGTTCAACAGCCTTAATTTCAGGAGTGATTCTTTGCTGTTCAGCCTCAACAGCTTCTTGTATGTTCAATTCAGCAGTTTCTTTTTCTTTTAACTCATCACAAAGTCTTTTAATTAGACTTTGTTGTTCAACAGACAGCACAACTGCAGGCACAGGCTGCATTCTTAACTCTTCTTCAATTGGCACATGTTTTGAAGGAATTACTACAATAGAATCAGAGGGGGACCTTATGTATTTGATGTAGTCCCAAAACTCTTCATCTATCATTAATTCACTGGAAGAATACCTATCCAAGTCATCAATCAAGTCTTTCATCATAGTAGCATCTGCAAATGAAGTTTCAGAATGAACCACTATTTCCTAACTGGATTCATCCCTGACTTATTCTTCCTTTTCTTGTTCTTGTTGTTGTTTTGCTACTTGTTGTTCAATTTCATCACTAGATTTCTCATCCTTTTCTTTTATAATTTCATCTTTCAATTTCACAAGGAGTTCTAGTTCATCAACTCTTTTTGTTAAGTCATCATTTCTTTTTATGAGCTCATCAATTAACTCATTTTGACACTCAGTCAAGTTTTCTTGTTCCTCCATTGCTTCTGTTTGTATGGCAACAGTTTCAACAAGCCCATACACTTCTTCTCTTGCCATTTCCAAAGATGATTTTAGTTTATTGATTTTATCATCCTTCATCCTCATCTCAGCTTCATACTTTTCTTTTGACTCCCTTAGTCCTTTTTCTTTTTCATCTAACTCTTGGAGTCTATCACTGAGTATCCCTGACCTCCTGTTTAATGTATTCTCTAGTCTATACACTTTTGCCATCAGTTCGGATATCATCTTATCTTTATCATCTGGTCTGTTTATTTCTGATTCAGCAAAGGTCTCAGAAGGAGCATCTTCAGAGACAATTTGTCTCTATGGAAGAGGTGCAAACTATTGATTATCTTCCTTATCATCAGATGATTAAGAAGAGTCTGTGGAACTGGTAGATTCACCAGAACTTTCAAATACAGCAGCAGCTTCATATGCAGGGCTTTCTTATGATTCTTGATGAGTATGAATTGGAGAAAATGATTGTGGGATAATGGGGTCAACCCTAAAAGGGGATAAATCAGCAGCTTCTTATACTGTTTCACCAGAGTAAGGATCACCAATCAAAGGTGACATTGGTCTAATGAGTTCTTCAGATTCTGCATGCTCATTAACTTGGTGTTGATCATGAACAGCAGCCTGCTCCACTGATTGTTCTAGAGCTTCTTCTTGAACATTCACTTCATGAATTGGTTCCTCATCAGGAACAACAGCTGCCATTTCTTGTGTAGGTTCCTCAATAGGAACATCATCATGTAAAACAGGTTCTTGTTGTTGTAATTGTTCCTCATCCATTGGCATATCATTTTGGGGATCTATTTGTTGTTGCAGCCAAGGTAAAAGTGGAGAGAAAGTACCACTATAGAAATTTCTTGGATCTCTCTTCTTGATGTACTTCAAAGATCTTGCATTATAATGAGGAATTTCAAGAATGACGCCTTCTAAAACCAGATCAGGAAAGGCTTCACTAATAAGATACTGAATGAATCTGGGATACATTAGGAACATGTTCCTTCTCCCCTCTTGAATATTTGCCATCATTCCATTAAAGACATAGGCTGAAAAGTTATAGGGTCTATTAGAGTAGAGGGCATAAACCAGTGAAGATATAGTTAATAGTATATCATTCCACCCAATTTTTCTTATAGATAAGCAGTGTTGGATATAATGAGTGAGAAACCTCCACTGCAAATCTACCAATCCTTTCACTATCTGTTTTGCCTCAAATCCACCCTCATATCCAATGTCAGCAAAGAATGACATGATATCTTCTTCATCAAATTCAGTTGGTTAATCAGGTTCATCTTCAAATCTCAAGCATTGCCTTATTGTTTGCTCAGAGATTATCAGTGTATGGTCAGCAGTTATTCTTCCTGAAATTACTTTTTCTCCATCATTGTCTACTACTTCTGCATTACCCCAAAATGATCTGATATAGTTCTCAAAGATCACTGGTCTAACTGTACTGACATAGGCCACTCTGTTAGTGGCAATAAATCTGATCATGTCTCTGAGACCTTCTGCTTCAGGGACATATGGATTGAGAAAACCACTGACATTGTGGAGCTTGCTCCAAGTCTAATTAGCCATTATGTAATCTGCACACAAAGAGGATGAATTAGTGAGAATTGTGTGTGATTTGTTCAATTTTGACTTTTTAGGTCAAAAATGAATTCTGCTTGTTACTATTACATTAGGTTATTTGATGAACTCTATCATTCATCTAAATCCAGTGTTCTTGAGTGTATTTGAAGCATTTCACAAGATTAGGGTTCCATTTCAAGAAATTTTGTTCGATAGTCGAAGTATGTAAGAAACTGATAATCACCTTTTAGTTGACAATACTTCGATTTAACAGACAATCTTGTTTGTTTTGATGTTGGATTTGAACAAAATGAAGCTTGATTAGTGTAGATTTGAACTCAGAAGAAGAATGGTTTTCTGGCACTCGACGCACTATAAAAGTTCACTCAAAAATTTGAAAAGTATTAAATAACTCACATTAAATGAGTATTTATACTACATTTCATAGTTTTTTACAAAATTTTACAAGTGTAGAAAATTTTACTACTGTAGCAAATGCGGTTACAGAATTTCAATGGCTGCATTCACTGTAGCAAATGCTGATGAAAAAACTGTCAGCATTTACTGTTAACGAATGCGGAAGAACTTTTACCCATCCGCATTTACTGTAGCGAATCCGAGAGAACAGATTACTTGTCCGCATAATGCGAGCAGATTACTTGTCCGCATTTACTGTGACAAATACGGGTGAACAAAGTAACTTATCAGCATTCACTGTAGCAAATGCGAGAGAATAAATGACTTGTCCGCATTTACTGAGACGAATGCGGGTGACCAAAGTTATCAACATTTCATGCAGCAAATGCGGGTGAACAAATGACTTGTCCGCATTTACCGAGACAAATGCGGGTAACCAAGTTAACCCCCTTGAAAATGTTGACGAGTTAGGCTGCCTGCATTTACTGTAGCTAATGCGGATGAACAATTTGTTGTCCGCGTTAGTTTACTTGTACAAAAAACTGTTACCCGCATTGGTTAAATGACAGGGTTACCTTCACCCGCATTAACCAATGCACTTACCCGCATTAAATTTTGTACTTGTTAAAAATTAATGTTTTTGCAGTGGCTGAATCTGATTGGTTTGTACAACTACTTCTGATTTTATGAAGATGAGTCTGCATTTTTGTTGTTTTATAAAGATTTTGCAGATTCAGAGATTGTCAATTCTTCCTTGGATTGTCATGTATCTTTGATGTGACACAGATTCCCAACTTGAGTAATGTTGGAGCATATGCATCTTCTGAAGCTGATTATGGAGTAATTTCCATACAGACACAATCAATTTGACAAAGTTGTCAATTTAATGTTTGCAAATTTCATGTTTTTGTAAATATTTCCTTTTAAAATTTTATTACTCCCCCTAAAGTTTATATCCATGCGAGATAAAACCTTTAAATAAAATTTATAAAATTTTAGGACAATATTTCTAAACTGTTTAATTGTTTTGCACTTTTGTTTGAAATTTTGGGATCATAACAATCTTATCTTTCATAAGTGCAAGTTGTCATGAACTTATTGATTGAAGGTATGTTTGTGCTCTTAAACTCATGCTTGGTCAATATTGTAATGCATGTGATTTTTATCATGTTTTGATTTAATTAAATATTCAACATGAACCTCACACTCATAAGCATAGCAAGATCAACTATTCTCATGTACTATATGGTAGAACTTTTTCACAACTTTTAATACCTGGTCATTTAAGTTATGAAACCTCATTCATTTTAGTTATGGGGATCCACTTTGGGATTCTTTTACCTGATCCTTATTTTGTTTGATCCTCATTGGGATTCTTTTTGCTCTTCACTTTGGAAGTTGATCCACTTTAGGATTCTTTTTGTTCTTCATTTTGGAAGGTGATCCACTTCGGGATTCTTTTTGTTATATTCTGTTTTATTTGTCACCCGTATTGGATGTGTTTCTCATTGGGAATCTTTTTGGATCTAGACATCAGCACTATGTGCTTGTTTCCCTAGGTCTTTGCTCAGCAAAACAAAGGAGAAACTGATGTGAATGAGATTCATAAGGTATCATGACGTGGTGTGTTTAGGTTACTATATATACATACACTTGGATAGGTCAAATACTTACATGCTCTTGAGATGATGCATTCACATTTGAATGTGATCTTTACTTTATCACAGCATTTATCTTCTGTTCCAAGTTGAGCCTACCCACATATCAGGTAAGTCATGTCAGTCTTTCAAGATAATGAATTAAGCACAGTGAATGATATAACGACTGTAATTATATCATTTCCCAAAAGAAGTACAAATCAAGGACTTTAACAAAAATTGATTTCTTTTTGTAATTTTGTGAATTTTTTTTGATGTTTTTGTAAATTTTTGATTTTTTTTTACTCAAGGTTAATCATGCCGATTGATTGGACTAAGAATTCAAACCGACTTGGGTCAAATGCCTTAGTAAACAAATCAGCTAGCTGATTGTCTATGTTAACCTGAATCAGCTTGATCAAACCTTTTTCAGCATAGTCTCTCAAAAAGTGATATCTAATTTCAATATGTTTTGTTTTTGAGTGTTGAACTGGATTGTTTGTTATGAAGACTGCAGCAGTGTTGTCAATATGAATTGGTGTGTGCAAGAAATTGAAACCATAATCAAGCATCTGGTTTTGAATCCAGAGAACTTAAGAGCAACAAGCTGATGCTGCTATGTACTCAGCTTCAGCTGTCGATACAGAAACATTGGTCTATTTCTTGCACTGCCATGAGACCAGTCTGGGACCAAGAAATGGACAACCGCCAGATGTGGACTTTCTGTTGAAATTGCATCCCCCGTAGTCACTGTCTGTATATGCATAGAGATTGAAGTCTCCTTCCTTAGGATACCATAATCCAAGAGCAGGTTTGCCGTTAAGATATCTGAATATCCTCTTGACTGAATTCACATGAGATTCCTTGGGATCTGCCTGATACCTGGCACAAACACAAACACCAAACATAATGTTAGGTCTACTGGCTGTTAAATACATGAGTGAACCAATCATAGATCGATAAAGAGTCTAATCCATAGATTTGCCATCTGTGTCTGGGCCAATCTTCACTTTTGTATCAATAGGTGTTCTGATGGACTGACAGTCTGCAAAGTGAAACTTCTTCTAGATTGATTCCACATATTTTGACTGGTTGATGAAGATTCCACTGGATGTTTGTTGTACCTGAAGACCTAGGAAGAATGTGACTTCTCCCATAGCACTCATCTGAAATTTTGAATGCATAAGATCTTCAAAGTCTTTGCAGAGTTGTTTGTTGGTGGAGCCAAATATGATATCATCCACATAAATCTGGACAAGCAGCATCTCATTCCCTTTTCTCTTTCTGAATAAAGTCTGGTAAATCTTCCCTCTTTCACAACCATGGACAAGAAGAAAGGATGACAGAGTCTCATACCATTTTGGAGGGACTTAATGTAAACCATACAAGGCTTTATCAAGCTTGTATACCCTGTGAGGGAAATCAGGATCCTCAAAGCCTAGTGGTTGACTCACATAAACTTCTTCAGAGATCTTTCCATACAAGAATGCACACTTCACATCCATTTGATAAACTATGAATTTCATGGATGCAGAGTACGCAAGAAAGAGTCATATGGCTTCTAATCTAGCAACAGGAGCAAACACCTCATCATAATCTATTCCTTCTTCTTGTGTATATCCCTGTGCTATCAACCTTGCTTTATTTGTGATGACGATCCCTATGTCTTCAGTCTTGTTTCTGTATAGCCATCTGGTGTCAATAGGGTATTGACCTTCGGGAAGATCCACCAGTTGCCATACTTCCTGTTTTATGAATTGTAGCAATTCTTCCTGCATTGCCTCAATCCAGCTATTGTCTTGAAGAGCCTCTTTAATGTTTTTGGGTACAGTTTGACATAGAAAGCAAGAAAACAAACAGATGTTTGCAATACTTGACTTGCTTCATGTCACCCACTCGTCTAAATCACCAATAATGTTGGACACTAGATGATTCTTGTGTGTCCTGGTAATTGGAATCAAATCACCAGCAATGGACACATTAAGATTGGAGACATTCAGATCATCTTGGTGAGAGGCATCTTGTTGTTGTAGTGTGGGAGAGTGATGACCAGAATCAGAGGGTACAACATCTTCAGCTTCAGCAACACTCTGAATACTCTTATCATTTCCATCTTTGTTAGTATCAGCTGGAGCATGAGTTGGTTTTGAATGTCTCACTTCAGTTGAAGGTTCAGCTGAAGGAGATGGCATTGAACTACGACCAGCATCTGTTGAGATACTTTCATTTTGTGTAACTTGCTGGATACGATCAGCTTGTAATGGCACTTCTTCATTGTCTTGATCAGTAGAAGGAGGAATCATTAGGAAGTCTGGTCTTCTTTCAACTGACCCTGATGTTCCTGCATTTGACAAATTGAACTGATCAAAAGATCTTGTAAATGAATCAATATCAAACAACCAGTCAGGACCATTTGATGATTTGGGAAACGAATGCTCATTGAATTGAATATTTGCTGATTCAGATGTTTAATCTAGGATTAAACACCCTAAAAGCCTTAGACACTGAGGAATATCCCACAAAGAATCCCTCGTCAGACTTAGGAGCAAACTTTCCTAAATGGGCTCTAGTGTTCAATATTGAGACAGGACAACCAAATGTCTTCAAGAATCCAATGAATGGTTTTCTATGAAAAAGAAGTTCATAAGGAGTCTTATTGTGTTCTTTGATTATCAGAGTTCGATTTTGCACAAAACATGAAGTGTTAACTGCTTCTACCCAAAAAGTAATTAGCAGTTTTACATCAGGTAGCATTGTTCTTGCTACTTCAATCAGTGTTCTATTCCTTCTTTCAGCAACTCCATTTTGTTGTGGAGTACGAGCTGCACTGAACTGATGAACAATGCCTTTTGATGTGCAAAATGAACTCATGCTTTCATTTTTAAATTCCATCCCATTGTCACTTCTAATAGATTTTACTTTTAAATCAAGTTGATTTTCAATTTTGGTTATAAAATCTATTATGATTTGGGGCACCTCATTCTTATGAAGTAGGAAGAAGACCCATGTGAATCGAGTAAAGTCATCAATGATCACTAAACAATAATGCTTCTTGCCAATACTCATGACGTGAGTCGGCCCGAAGAGATCCATATGAAGTAACTTCAATGGACAATTGTTAGTGTTCACAAGTTTTGGCTTATGAGATGATTTATGTTGTTTTTCTTTGAGACATGCGGTACAGTGGTCAACAAAATGAAATTCCTTATAAGGAAGACCAATTACATGGTTCCCTTTGACCAATCTATTCATATTTTTAAAATTCTTGTGTCCTAAGCGTCTATGCCAAAGTTGTGATTCATCAAATGATGCTTTAGACAATAGACATGTCTCTTCTGATGGACGAGTAGAATTAAGGTTCAAAACATAGGTGTTATTCTTCCTCGGAGTCGTTAAGACAACCCATTCTTTAGGAATATGAAATCCTGGTTTCAAGATGTAGCAATGAGTGTCAGTGAAATGAGTAGAATATTTCTTGT
This sequence comes from Flaveria sonorensis, assembly GCA_025506505.1. NCBI lineage: Eukaryota > Viridiplantae > Streptophyta > Magnoliopsida > Asterales > Asteraceae > Flaveria > Flaveria sonorensis. The sequence continues at coordinate 17,980,298 of CM046425.1, read as the reverse complement.
CACAAATCTGGGATACACTGAGCAGATTGAAGTTTAGCTGCTCGCAGTAATTGACTTTGTCAAAGCTCAGAATCCCATTCATCACTGAACCTTCTCCAGTAATTCTACCGCCCTATGAATCTCCGCCAAATGCAACAATAGTTCCTTGAATGTGCTTGAAGTCATGAAGGAGGGAACTGTCTCCTGTCATGTGTCGGGAGCATCCGCTGTCCACGTACCATAAGCTATTGGACCTGTATGAATGACCCTACAAGCACAAAAAAAACTAGTTAGAATGGGGAACCCAAGCCATAATGGTCTTGGGTTGTCCTTTGGCATCGATCACTGTTACCTCTTGGTATTTTCCTCTTGTTTGTGTTTTAGAGGAGGATGATTTCAGCCCTTTTCTATTACTTCTTTGAAGTTTGATTTCATCAATTTCATCTGAAGTGTCAGAAGAGTATACACATCTTTCCTTGTGATTTTTGTGTAAAGGCTAAATAGATTTTTGCTTGTCAGAAATCACTTTAATTTTATATTTTGATGAGACTTCAGTGATTTGTTCAGGTTTGTTGGACTTTTGTGTCTGACCTTGTCAGTTGGAACCGATGAAATGGGCTTGTTTTGTGAACTTTTCAATCCTTTTTTATTAAAGTAACAATCAATTGTATTGTGATTGGTCATATCAAACAATGAACAATATTTGTTAAAATGATAGTTTTTCGTTGAGTGACTGTTCATGTCACAGATAGAGCAGTACTCAGTGACGTCGTCATATCACATAATTCACAATACATTTGATTGTCCTTTAATTTTGAAACAGAAGTCATATCAGTGTTTGGAGTGCCAACAGATTGTTTCACAATTCTGACTTGCTTTGTTTTTATGGACTGATGATGCTTATTTCTATATTCCCTTATTTCCCTATTGAATTGTTCTACCTGTTCTTTGTTAAAGATATCAAACCCTCTTCCTTGTTTGATATTTGATGAAGATGGTGAATCAGATTTCACTTTAGATTTTTGAACAAAAGTGGTTTTTCCTTTTGTAACTATGGGAACTTTGGTTGCATCCTTGAAGTTCAATGAAACCCTGTCTGATTTGCTTGAATTTTTAGGAGATATGATCTCATAATCAGATCTGCTTTCAGTAGATGGTTTCACTTAGCATTCAGCAGTGTGATTCACTTTAAGATTTTGAGGAACAAATTTTACAAAAGGCATAATTAATTTGACTGGGCTCTTTGGTTTCTTGATAACCACAGGTTTGTCTGAGCACTTTTTGATTTTGATAGGATGACCCAATGTGATTTTATCCTTATCAGTTTCAATGTAAACACCTGGTTTGTTTTGAGGATTTGTTGTTTGAGAAATCATTGATTTGGTTTCAATAATTTTAGATTCTTTTGTATCTGATTGAGTAAGTGACTCAGGCATAACAGTGTAGTTATCATTATATGGAGGAGGACAAGTTTTGTAGCCTATCCCAGTCATATCTTTAGCCCCCTTTTAAGACACAAGTAACTCTTGCAGCTTGACAGATGAGAGCTAAAACTTTTCAAGTTTAATTTCAGTAGCTGATTGCTCAGCTTTTGATTTGGTCAACAATTCAGTTAACCTCTCATTTTCAGCCACAACAGTGTACTTTTAACCATGGAGTGTTTCTATGTCAGACAACAGAGATTTGATTTTAACTTCATAAATTCTCATTTCTTGTTTTAACATCTCTGATTTCACCTTTTCTTCTCTTATTTTATTAGCCAATTTGTGATTGTGTTCCCTGTATCCCTGTACTTCTAGAACACATTTTTCAGAACATAGATTGGATTTTACCTCAGATGGCATTGGAGTTGGTCCATATATGTGCCATAAGTGTATGATTCTAAAACTGTGGTTGGACTTCCTCAGCATACAATCTCCAATCACAAACTCCATCTTTTCTGATGACAAGTGCATTGGAAGTTTGTTGACTACTTCCTTGAGATTGATGAGTCAGTAGAGGTTGTCTTTGCTAAATTGGTTGTTGCTGAATCTACTACTAGTGTAGGTGTTGCTTGATTGAAATTTGGTATTGTGTTGAGATGAATGCTGGCCGTGTGTGGGTCTTTGAAAGTTGGTGTTGCTTCTCCTAGGAGATTTACATTCTCGAGAGAAATGACTTGTCATTCCACAGTTAAAACACTTAACCTTGGATTTGTCATACCCCAGCTTGGTATTCTCATCAAGACTAAGTTTCTTCCCTTTACGAAAGAACTTCTTTGCTCTTATGGCAATCATGGCCATCTGCCATTGTAAATCCATTTCTTTAACATCATCAGGATCCATTTCTTCTAGATCTTCTTGAATCAAATGAGCTAATATGAGTCTCCCTCCAAGGTAGGCTTCAAAGCTAGCAACAAAGGCATTGTAAGTTGCCTTTTGTTCTTCATATTTTTGCTCATCATGCATGTTGTTAGGAGATACAGTGGGTTGGGCAAAAGATGGTTGTTTTTGCGGTTGTGGAGCAGCACAAAATCCTGTTGTTCTTGTTTGATCTCTTGATGACAGAAAGTCTTCTTCTTCAGTAACAAAGGCATTTTCAACAGAATGAGTTTGAGATGGAAACTTGTAAGCCTCAATGACTTGAGGTCCACTCAGATTTCTGCTCCTTTCATCAAATTCAAGAGCCTCAATTTTTGCAATCATGATATCCAAGCTAGTACTCTCCAAATCAAGAGTATTCTTCAACATTGTAACATTCTGTTTCTAGCTTTCAGGCAAGCTGTGCAGCATTTTCTTGTGTAGTTCCTTCTCCTTGTAAGTTACCCCCATAATTTCAAGATCATTTACAAGTTGCATAAATCTGTGAAGCTGTCTGGAGATAGACTCTCCTTTTGTATGATGAAATGTCTCATACTGATTTATCAACTTGTCTTTGTTAATTTTTGTAACTTCACTGCTTCCCTCACACATAATCTGTAGAGCATCCCAGACACCCTTAGTTGTTCCATATTTTTCTAATCTTTTAAAACATCCATTTTCAGTGCTTGTGTAAGGATGGAATAAGCTCTAAGATCAATCTTGATTTTCTTATAATCTTCATCATCAAGAGTTAAATTGGGATCCTCAATGGGAATTCTTGCAGTTTTGTACTGAGCAGCTTGATCAGCATTTAGAGACAGTGGAAAGTAGGGACCTTTGCAAATAGATATCCAGTAGTCAGGATCTACGCCTGTAATGTAGTTTCTAAAATGAATTTTCCACTACTTAAACTCAGATTTGTGTTTAAGCATAGGAGGTTTAGATGCATGACCAATTGCAAAATGATTATAGGAATCCATGTTAGTTAAACTGATTTTAACTTGTTGAATACTATTTTAAGTTGATTTTAAGTTTAAACAGTGTGTTTTTCTTCAAATCTTCTGTTTTCGGTCAAGAATAGGTGTGTTAAGTTTAGATCTGTCGATTTGAAGGAGTTCTAAGTTCTTGATTTTGTGTTGTTGGGTTCGACAGCAGCAGATTTGAAGATTTTGTACCTTGTGGTGTTCGATTACAGTATGTTTGTTTATCAGAAGAGTAGATCTTGCTGATGAACAACTCATTCTACAGTTCACTCGATTTTCACCCAAAATCTGAGATGATTCTGTGATGAATTCAAGAGCCAAGGCTCTGATACCAATTGACTGGGTTTGAGAATAATATTCTCGATTGATGCGACTCAACCTAGGATCGAATATGTGGACTGAGTCAATAATATAGAAGCGGAATTACTATATTAAAGAACATTAATTGCTGTAGTAAACGCTTGAATGTAAGTGAATCAAGAATAGTACTAAATGTTGTAAAATATTGTGAATATTACTGCTGATGTCAAAAACTTACAAAGTTAGGGTATGTGACCCTATTTATAGGCGTATACATTGCCTGTACAAAAGACTAAACTAACCCTGATCTATACAAGTGAATCTAGTCTAAGTACAAAATAAATATAAAACAGTGTAAGTTGTTCATCCGCATTAGTTCATGTGGATGAACAAGTCTTCATCAGCATTTGTTGTTTGTAGTCAGCATTTGTGTTTGCTCACCCGCATTAGTTCATGCGGATGAACAAGTCATGGCAGCATTTACTGTTGTTCATCCGCATGGACTATGCGGGTGAACAATCTTTGTCCGCATTTACTATTGTTCATCCGCATGGACTAATGCGGGTGAACAATCTTTGTCAGCATTTCTTTAGTTCATCTGCATGGACAAATGCGGATGAACACTTCTGTTCAGCATTATTTTTCTTGATCCGCATTTGTTAATGCAGGTGAACAAACACTTGTCCGCATTTGTTCACTAGTCATCCGCATTAACAAATGCAGGTGCTTTATACTTGTCTTTTCTTGTCTTCTGTTGTCTTCTGTTGTTTTCTGTAACTAATGTTCTCCAACCAGAACAACCTCCAACCACTTCTTGAGTTGGCAAGTATGATCCTTTCAGGGTCTAACAAGGAGACTATAGATTACACTGATATATTTGGAAATAGTCTAAAAGACTTATTTTCAGATATTTTGATTGAAGAAGGAGAGATAGTGGGTGAGTCAAGCACCAAAGAGACGACTGAAAAGACAGCAGATCTAACTGGTCGAAATGCTATAAGTCAGGTCGAATATATTACGGTTGATGCTCTTCCTCCGTCAGCTTATATACACACGCTGAGACATTCCAAACCTTTCACAAGGTACGGAAACTCAGAACCTATTCTTAGTTGGGCGTACAATGCTGAGAAGAAGATGCAGAGAAAGGCTTGTGCTATAGAATATTATCAAGACAAGCACGACATTCATACACTCATAGCTTTAGATTTATATGTTATGGGCCATTTTCCGTTCATTAATCCAAGCAATTATGGAAAGGGGAATTGGATTAGAAATATTCAAAACTACTAAGTCTAAAGTTATTGAAGATAATATGCGTATAGACCCTAATACTAACAAGCCAATGAAGATACGGGTTTATAAGCATCCTAAATATGCTAGGAAAATCCCTATACACACTTAAGTGCCAGTTAACAGCTTGTCGAAGCACATGTCATGGAGTTGTGAGAAGGAGACGGGACATGTGTTGATCCATTGTGTTGAGAAAGATTACTGTATCATCGACCCTGTGATCTACTTAAGTTTGGAAGGGATGATTTGATGAGGTTGTAGGCTTGTCCTATTGCAGCTGATGAATCTGTTCACTTTTTGGTAGCACAGTTCGGTTGGTTGATTACGAAGGCCCTGAACAACAAGATGTACGATTATGGGGGCAGTTACAAGGTTGTAGAAGTGGACTTCCAAATCATTGATTCACCGAGCCTAGAAGGAGATTCTAAGGATTGAACATAGAGGCTCGGAAAATCAAATCAAGAGTATAAAGATCAAGTCGCGTGAGAACTTGAAGTTGTCACACGATAAGTACATCTTGCGCGAGAACTAAGCGAGAACTTTGTAGTTTCGTATAAATAGATGTTAGTTGATGTAGTTTAGTAAGCTTTTATCATTTCCTGATTTCGATTGTATTTTGTATCTTTCAAATCAGAGAGCAATAGAAATCAAAGTTTATTTACACTTTTGCTCATCTCTTGCTTATTTTGTCTTCTTATCGTGATGATTATATTCCACATTCTTATCATGAGATCGATCTGATTGTTAAGTGTTGATCCTTACGATGAATCTAAAGTCCTCATCATGATCATATCCATATATTGTTGCACTTGATAATCAAATTAAGACAGATGTGTGCATGCGTGAAATCAAAGAACTTCAAACAAACTCAATCAAATATTATTAATCAAATGATTATAATACCAAAGGAGTTTACATCATTGATGTGACATCAGGTAATTTTCCGTTACCAAACTCCATTAGTTCTGTTAGATCTTGCATACACGTCTCGTGAGCACACACTAGTTGTCGTTGAATGTTGGTGACTTAATAATAATTAACAATAATTATCTGATAATAACTTGATTAATAATGTTGATTATTAATTTGTAGTTATGTGATTTGTGAATTTTAGATATTATTTGTGAATTTAACCTTGTAACGTGATAACTTGTTATATTTATTTCATGTGTTTTGTAGCTAGTTGAAATTATACCTGATTATTATTGTTCGTTAATAATACTTGTATTTTATAGTTAAAGATTGTTAAAAATTGCTAAAAAGATTAATTTTTATAAAAGTTGATTAAGGAGAGTTATTTTGTAATTACCACAAAACTTAATATTACCAAATTTAATCAAAAATCAAAACCCTAGCCCCACTCCATCTCACTTTCGGCCGCGACACCCCACACACACACACACACTACAATTTTGATCAACAACAAGCATCAAGCATTGATTTTGGTTAGTTCCAAGCATTACAACATGTTAGCAACTTCAATTCTTGGCCATTACGTGATTAAAGGTTAGATTTTTATAAGTTTGTCATGTTTTTTTTTATGTTGGCTGAAACCCTAGTTGAAATTGATGCTAGAATGTTGAATTTTGATTGTTTGATGATTGAATGATGTTAGTTAGATTGTATTGATGATGGTTTACGTGGATTATACGATAAATTCATGGTTTTGATGCGTAGTTCATACCTTACTAATAATAGTAACTTTTGTGCATGAACTTGATGAATTGATGATAGATTAATGATGTTGTGATGTTAATGATGTTGTATGAACGTTGGATTATGATTATTATGCAAGAAATCCATGAATTGATCATGTAGTTCATACCTTGTTATAAGTAGAAACTTTTGAATATGAGATTTGTGAATTATGGTGATTTGATGAATATGATCATGTCTAGATGATAGCATGGACTTGATTAGGCGTGATGTTATAAATTCAAGAATGAATTAAGTGTTAGATTGATTTTGGGTACTACTTTCCCTAAAGGGAAACTTTATTTGTGTGGAACATTGGATATGGTGAATTGGGCATGTTTATGATGTTAGAATCATGTTATAATGTATGTTGGTGGTGTCTAATAAGGTGGAATGTGTTAATTGGGTTGTGTGGATACTTGATGGGTCATTTAGGAAATTGTACTCTTATTGATTATACATGATGATGGATTATGTTAGGAGATTATAGGACCATGTTTGGGATTGTAATAGATCATTGCTGAGTATGTTGATTGACATAAATCTTGCTGGATGATGTGATGATGATCCTCATACACGCGTGCGAATCTGAGGCCCCTACTTAGTAGGATTGGCAGGATTCAGGGTAGAACAAGAAGTTGATGATGTGGCATACGTGAATAACTTGTATGAATAACATGTGTGATGTGTTGCTATATTTGATTAAATGAGATTTCAATTAATATGTCACTAACGGGTCAACTAGGTCAAATAGGTCTTGTTTTCCAAAACCTTTGGTCAATATGTTTATTGAGCACTTAGAGTTGTTAAAGATTCTGTGTACATGTACTTATGTACTTGCGTGTTCTAAGTGACCTCTGAAGGTTGTCTTTCCTCTCGCTGTTAGCTTTTACTATTGTTCGTTTGCACACTAGGTAAGTTCATGCCCCACTTTCTTATACACTCTCTTTTGGGGTAGATAGCATACTCATTTACAAATGCTTTACTATTGTAAGTTGTGTATAGTATAACATAATGTGATACACCATGGAAGTCCTTACACCTTTGGATCTTTAATATTGGTAACTAGCGGGAAATCTTGGGTAGTACTACTGGGTCTGACGAGCCCCACCTGTTGCGACTCGAGGTCAAACGGGTGTAATTTTGTCCTAACACAAACATCGTCATGAACAGGTAAGTCGTGACAGGAGGCAACAAACGAAACATAGTCAACTTCGATCGTGAAATCACTATGGTTATTACTTGTGAACATAGACTAGCTATCTATTTCAATGCACTACTTATGTTTTTACAACTGTTGTTGATATGTTTAACGAAAACTCTTGAACTCACCAACCATTGTGTTGACTCATTTGGTATGCTATTCTCAGGTTGAGGTTAATGCAAAATTTAGGAGCACTCACGGGTCAGCATTTGTGGGTCAGCATTGTTGAGAACAATTGTGTTTTACTATTAGATAATTTTGTATTTTACTTTAAACAACGGTTGGCGCGTGTTTGCGCACTTTACATTGCATTTCATTATTTCCGGCTTGTCATGTTTACTGAACGCTTCCACAAAATTTTAAAGTTTTAAACTCTATTTTGGTTGAATGTTTCATATAGAGTCGTTTTGAGTAACTAATGACTGAGATCTTGGTTTGTTCACACGCCTCGCGGTAAAACCCCGCACGTGGATTTTAAGGGTGTGACAGATTGGTATCAGAGCAATTGGTTATAGGGAACGAGGTTGCATACACACTAGACTATAACCGCATAGTTAGTTAGTTACTCGCCACTTATTCCTTACTGTATACTCATTGGCATACACAACAAGTACCTCGCAACATGGCATCATCATCAAGAGCTCTAGGCAAGAGACATGCATGATCTGAGTCACCTCCTCCTTCTCCTGTACCTGATAGGGGATCAGATTGGCCTCGACATACTTACCCCTCTGAAGAGATGGATTGGGATCAGCCATTCGCATTACTTGAGCGCGATCCTCCGCAGAACTAGAACTTCTATCCTACCTATATACACCGCATGGTTTACAGGGAGCATGTACCAGCTGTAGCTCCTACCCGACCTAGGACTAGGTCATCGAAAGCCTCTACATCTCCTACTCTTCCTTCCCTAGACTTCCCTCTCAAGAAGGCGATTGCAGCTTTGGTGGCTACGTTAGACACTACGATATGAGATGCGTCAGTTGTGTTTTCAGGTAGAGACGCTTCAAGAGCGACTCTCGATGGCTATTGGTGGGCATCATACCCTGGCAGGCAACGTTGTGGCACTTACTGAGCGAATGAACGCGCAAGAGCATGACAACATAGTGATCGACGATAGATTTGCTGATCTGGAGGCACAGCTAGCGGCGCTTTAGATTGCCGCAGCCCCTGCACCTGAGGAAAATCCTATTGAAAAAGACCCAAAGGAGGAACCTGAAGAAGAACCGGAAGAAGAACCAACAGAGATGGAAGAGTACAGTGATGGATCTGACGTGCTGGATTGATTCTACATTTATATGACTTGGACTATATAGTGTTTCTTTCCTTTTGAAACCTATGTGGGAAGGGTTGTGTTCCCACCCAACTGAAAAACTAAAATTCTGACATTGATAGAATATTTTGTGACTCATTTAAAATTTATTTGTCTTTGGATATTATTTTGGTTATAAATGTTGTGGTTGTGACAAATTCATTATTTCTTATTATTTACTGTACTTCAATGAGATAAATATGTTGGGTGTTACTTATTATTGTATTTGTGAATGTAAAGTGAAATATGGACGGAGGCGGTAGAGGACGTGGGCGTGGCCGTGGACGTGGTGCCGGTGCTATAAACATGACCCCCGCTAAGTTGGCCGCTCTGATTAATGAACATGTACAGGCAGCAGTGGCTGCTGCACAAACTGGACAACCAGCAGGTAAACGATACAAGTGGCCTAACCAATATCTTAGTTGCTCGTCTGGGCTACCCAACTAATGTTTTGGTTTGTCGAAACAAGACCCCCACACTGTACCTACAAATCCTTCATGGATTACAAGCCTCATACCTACAGCGGAACTGAAGGAGCTGTGGGACTAGTACGATGGTTTGAGAAGACCGAATCCGTCTTCGCAAAATGTAACTGCACGCCAGCCGATCAAGTGAAGTATGCAACTAGAACCCTTGAGGGTACAGCCCTCTCCTGGTGGAATGCCCAGGTGCAAATACTGGGTCAGGCGATGGCTAATGACCTACCTTGGGTCGAATTCAAGGAGATGATGACAGAGGAGTATTGCCCCCGAAATGAGGTGCAGAAGCTTGAAATTGAGTTCTGGAAACTCAAGATGCAAGGTTCCGAGATTGAGGCCTATACTAGATGGTCTCATGAGTTGGCAACACTATGCTTGGGAATGGTTAATGAAATGCATAAAAGGATTGAGCATTACATACGTGGATTGGTTCTAGAGATACAAAGTATGGTGACTACTGTGAACCTCCCTACTATTCAGCAGGTTATTCAATTGGCTCACAAGCTTACTGACCAAGCGGTGGAGCAGGGAAAGCTACCAAAATGAGGCGATGTGGCAAGCATGGCCGACAATAAACGCAAGTGGGATAACTCTGGCAACAAGGGATCTTCTTCAAACAGCCAATCTCAGCAACATCAGCTGCAACAATAGCACACTCAGCAGCATCAGCATCAACTACAGCAAAGGAAGTTTGACAACAATTGTAACTTTAATCAGTCATCCTCGTCATCCCAGGGACAAGGTGGATATGTAGGGAAATATCCCAAATGTAACTGATGCAACTATCACCACACTGGAAGGTGTGACAATATTCGATGCTAGCGTTGTGGTAAGGCTGAGCATGCAGCAAAGTATTGTTGTGGTGAGTTGATGAAGAAGCGTCAGCAAACCCAAGAAACACCAAAAGGTTGCTTTGAATGTGGAAAAGAAGGACACTATAAGAGGAATTGTCCACAGTTGAAGAAAAATAGGAATGGTGCTGGAAATGGTGGAAACAACAACAACAACAATAATGGCAATGGTGATAATAACCATGGCAACAACGGTGGAGCTAAAGGGAGAGCCATTATCATGGGCTCAGGTGAGGCTCTAAATGACCCTACTACTGTTACTGGTAAATTTTTTGTTAACGGTCGTCTTGCTACGGTATTGTTTGACACTGGAGCCGAAAGAAGTTTTATCTGTAGTAAGTTTAGTAGTCTCTTAAGTGATATGCCTTCTCCATTGGAATCTAAATATACGATAGAATTAGCTGATGGTAAGCAAATTCATGTGTCACACATCCTTAGGGGTTGCGAGATAGAACTTGCTGGTCATACTTTTGACATCGACCTCTGTTGGGTTCAACAATAGATAAACTGAAGCTTTCCAAACCACAATCAAACTGAAGATCTCATTGTACAAGTTCAGAGACCAAGTTGATAAACAGAACAAAACAAACACAAGACAATGTCAACATGACAAAGTCAACATCAAGACCACAAGAAAAGTCAAAATTAGGTCATGATGTAATAACATTATAAATAGAACAACTAGTGCCACTTGTAATGTGTGGTTATTGCAAAGTGTGTGAGAACTGGTAGTTCTTAAGTGTGTGTTTTTCATGGTGTAAATCACCACCCAAGGAGAATTTCTCTCCTTTGGGTGGGTTTGATGTTCATCCATCTTTGTATATGTTTCTTCATTGTAATTTGTTATTCAACATCAATGAAATCATAACATTATACATTGCACACACATCCTTGTTCTTCGATTCACACACTTCCACCCATCTTTAATTTTGAATTTTCGGATCTGAAAATACATGAATCCTAAGATCCAGGCTCAACGAATTTGAAATATTGATTCAGCAAAATGGTATCAGAGCTGTTGGTTGTTGGGTTCATGTATATTTCAGATCTGTTTTCATCTTTAAAGGTGTTTACAAAAAGAAGAAAATCAAAAAAATGAAGAACAAAGCATCTGTTCATCAAAAACTCATCTGTTCATCAACAAAACACAAACAAAATCAGCAAATCTATTCTTGATTCACTTACATTCAAGTGTTTACTACAGCAATTAATGTTCTTTAATATAGTAATTCCGCTGCTATATTATTGACTCAGTCCACATATTCAATCCTAGGTTGAGTCACATCAACCGAGAATATCATTCTCAAACACAGTCAACCTCCTGCCTGTTATGCTTGGGAGTTTCGATGTTGTCGTGGGCATGGATTGGCTTGCCGAGAAGTAGGCGGAAGTCATTTTCCATGAGAAAGTTATCCGCATTCCTCTCCTGGACAGGGAAATTCTCTCAGTTAAGGGCGAGAAAGGTGGTGTTGTGATAGGCATCATATCCTTTATGAAAGCGCATAAGTTGTTATGCAAGGGTTGCTTAGCCATATTAGCCCTTGCAACTGACAAGAAACTGGAGGAAAAGAAGATAGAGAATATTCCGGTAGTTCGTGACTTTCCGGGGTGTTTCCAGAGGATCTGCCTAGATTACCCCCTCGTTGTCAAGTTGAGTTCCAGATTGATTTGACTCCCGGAGCCGCTCCGATAGCGAGAGCACCTTATCAGTTAGCACTGAATGAACTACAGGAATTATCTGCACAACTGCAAGAGTTGCTGGATAAAGGGTTTATTCGACCGAGCTCATCACCTTGGGGGCACCTGTTCTCTTCGTTAAGAAAAAGGATGCCACTTTTAGAACGTGCATCGACTACAGAGAATTAAACAAGGTTACAATCAAGAATCGTTACCCTTTACCTCGTATAGATGATTTGTTTGATCAACTTCAAGGATCAAGCTATTATTCTAAGATTGACTTGAGGTCTAGTTATCATCGACTGAGAGTTTGAGAGGAAGACATCTCGAAGACTGCATTCCATACACGTTATGGTCATTATGAGTTCTTGGTCATGCTATTTGGGTTGACAAATGCACCAGCAGTATTCATGGACCATATGAATCATGTGTGCAAACCCTATCTTGATCGATTTGTTATTGTGTTCATCGATGACATATTGATCTATTCAAGGACCAAGGAAGAAGATGAAGAGCACTTACGTCTAATCTTGGAATTACTTTGAAAGGAGAAGTTGTACCAAGTTTTCCAAGTGTGAATTCTGGATTCGTGAAGTACAATTTCTGGGTCATATTGTTAACGAGAAAGGAATACATGTTGATCCTGCAAAGATTGAAGCGATAAAGAATTGGTCGGTTCCCAAGACGCCTAGTTAGATACGACAGTTTCTTGGACGCAGGATACTATCGACGATTCATTGAGGGATTTTCTAATATCGCTCAACCCCTTACAGCCTTGACTCATAAAGGGAAAACGTATAAATGGGGTGATAGTCAGGAGTCTGCTTTTCAGTTGTTGAAATAGAAACTATGTAGCACACCGATATTGGCATTACCAGAGGGAAGTGATGACCGTGTGGTCTATTGTGATGCTTCTATCCAAGGACTTGGTTGTGTCTTGATGCAACATGATAAAGTGATAGCATATGCTTTGAGACAACTAAAAGTACACGAGAAGAACTACACCACTCATGGCTTGGAGTTGGGTGCGGTAGTTTTTGCCTTGAAGATCTGGAGACATTACTTGTACGGTACCAAGTGCACTATCTACACTGATCATAAGAGTCTTCAGCATATCTTTGAGAAAAAGGAGTTGAACATGAGACAAAGGCGCTGGGTGGAATTGTTGAATGATTATGATTGCGCTATTAAATATCACCCAGGAAAGGCAAATGTAGTTGTAGACGCGTTGAGTAGAAAGGAGACTGCTAAACCTCGATGAGTTTGATCTTTGCAGCTTACGATTAGCACTCACTTGCCTGAACAAATACGAGAAGCTTAGACAAAAGCCTTGAAAACAAAAAACATTGGGTCTGAGTCTTTACGGGGAATGGACAAACAGTTTGAAGTGAAAGCGGATGGAATTAGTTATTTCATGGACAGACTTTGGGTACCTTTGTATGGAAACCTAAGAGACTTGGTTATGAGTGAGGCTCACAAGTCTAAGTACTCTATACATCCTTGTTCAGACAAGATGTATCATGACTTGAAGGCACACTATTGGTGACCTAATATGAAAGCAAATGTAGCTACATATGTGAGCAAGTGCCTAACCTATTCGAAAGTTAAAGTGGAATGTCAGAAGCCATCTGGGTTACTATAACAACCTGAGATTCCTAGGTGGAAGTGGGAGCAGATTTCTATGGACTTCATTACTAAATTACCCCGGACACTTACTGGTTGTGACGTGATATGGGTGATCGTAGATCGATTGACTAAGTCTGCATACTTTTTGGCGATCAAGGAAACGGATAAAATGGACAAGTTAACTCGAATTTATCTGAAGGAGATAGTTTCGAGACATGGTGTACCAGTCTCAATTATTTATGACCGCGATGCTTGTTTTACATCGAACTTCTAACAGTCGTTACAGAAATCTCTGGGTACGCGTCTAGACATGAGTACTGCTTATCATCCATAAACAGATGGGTAGAGCGAGCGTACTATTTAGACATTGGAGGACATGCTACGTGCTTGTGTGATTGACTTCCGGAATAACTGGGAAGTTCACCTACCATTGGTGGAATTTTCTTAGAACAATAGTTATCACACCAGCATTAAGGCAGCACCATTTGAGGTGTTGTATGGGCGAAAGTGTAGATCACCGGTTTGTTGGGCAGAAATTGGTGATAGTCAGCTAACAGGTCCCGAGTTGGTGCACGAGACTACTGAGAAGATCGTACAGATAAGGAACCGTATGGCTACAGCACGTGACCGACAAAAGAGCTATGCAGACAAGCGACGGAAACCTTTGGAGTTTCAGGTCGGCGACAAAGTTTTACTGAAAGTCTCACCATGGAAAGGTGTGATTCGAATCGGCAGAAGAGGCAAGCTTAATCACATATACGTTGGACCATTTGAGATTCTAAAAAGAATAGGTCCAATGGCGTATCGATTAGACCTACCTGACTCACTGAGTGGAATTCATAATGTATTCCATGTCTCAAATTTGAAAAAGTGTTTATCAGACGAGACGATGGTTGTACCACTGGAGGAAGTGCAAGTAGATGAACAACTATGGTTCATTGAAGAACCAGTTAAGGTGATGGACCGTGAAGTCAAAACTCTTAAGCAAAGAAAAATACCCATTGTCAAAGTTCGTTGGAACTCAAAATGTGGACCGGAGTTCATGTGGGAACGTGAGGATCAGATGAAGCTCAAGTATCCTCATTTGTTCGAAACAACGATGCCAGCCGGCGAAGGTATTGATTAAATTTCGGGACGAAATTTCTTTCAACATGGGGATGATGTGACAACCCACTCGAAACTCACTCGATTTCTTTATGCCAATGCAGTAGACCAGTGATTTAACTCAGCCATGTAACGTAATTTTCGGGACGAAAATTCTTTCAACATGGGGATAATGTGACATCAGGTAATTTTCTGTTACCAAACTCCGTTAGTTCCGTTAGGTCTTGCATACACGTGTCGTGAGCACACACTAGTTGTCGTTGAATGTTCTTGACTTAATAATAATTAACAATGATTATCTAATAATAACTTGAGTAATAATGTTGATTATTAATTTGTAGTTATGTGATTTGTGAATTTTAGATATTATTTGTGAATTTTACCTTGTAACGTGATAACTTGTTATATTTATTTCATGTGTTTTGTAGCTAGTTGAAATTATACATGATTATTATTATTGGTTAATAATACTTGTATTTTGTAGTTAAAGATTGTTAAAAATTGCTAAAAAGATTAATTTTTACAAAAGTTGATTAAGGAGGGTTATTTTATAATTACCACAAAACTTAATATTACCAAATTTAATCAAAAATCAAAACCCTAGCCCCCCTCCCTCTCACTTTCGGCCACGACACCCCCCCCCCCCCACACACTTCGATTTTGATCAACAACAAGCATCAAGCATCAATTTTGGTTAGTTCCAAGCATTACAACACATTAGCAACTTCAATTCTTGGCCACTACTTGATTAAAAGTTACATTTTTACAAGTTTTTCATGTTTTTTTGATGTTGGCCGAAATCCTAGTCGAAATTGATGCTAGAATGTTGAATTTTGATTGTTTGATGATTGTATGATGTTAGTTAGATTGTATTGACGATGGTTTACGTGGTTTAAACAAGAAATTCTTGGTTTTGATGCGTAGTTCATACCTTACTAATAATAGTAACCTTTTTGCATGAACTTGATGAATTGATGATAGATTGATGATGTTGTGATGTTAATGATGTTGTGTGAACGTTGGATTATGATTATTATGCAAGAAATCCATGAATTGATCATGTAGTTAATACCTTCCTATAAGTAGAAACTTTTGAATATGAGATTTGTGAATTATGGTGATTTGATGAATTTGATCATGTCTAGATGATAGCATGGACTTGATTAGGCATGATGTTGATAAATTCATGAATGAATTGGGTGTTAGATTGATTTTGGGTACTACTTTCCCAAAAGAGAAACTTTATTTATGTGGAACATTGGATATGGTGAATTGGGCATGTTTATGATGTTAGGATCATGTTAGAATGTTTGTTGGTGGTGTCTAATAAGGTGGAATGTGTTAATTGGGTTGTGTGGATACTTGATTGGTCATTTTGGAAATTGTACTTTTATTGGTTATACATGATGATGGATTATGTTAGGAGATTATAGGATCATGTTTGGGATTGTAATACATCATTGCTCAGTATGTTGATTGACATAAATCTTGTTGGATGATGTGATGATGATCGACATACACGCGTGCGAATCTGAGGCCCCTATTTAGTAGGATTAGCAGGATTCAGGGTGTGAAGTAGTGAGTGGCTTCACATGGCATGTTGTGCATGATTTGACTTTATGTATGAGGTGCTAGTTGTGATGTAATTAGGGTTATGTTGAGAATGTTGATTACTTGAGAATCGCATGGGTTTTATGTTAAACTAAAGTAGTATGATAATCTTAGTAGAACAAGAAGTTGATGATGTGGCATACGTGAATAACTTGTATGAATAACATGTGTGATGGGTTGCTATATTTGATTAAATGAGATTTCAATTAATGTGTCACCAAAGGGTCAAACGGGTCAACTAGGTCAAATAGGTCTTGTTTTCCAAAACCTTTGGTCAATGTGTTTATTGAGCACTTAGAGTTGATAAAGATTCTATGTACATGTACTTATGTACTTGTGTGTTCTAGGTGACCTCTGAAGGTTGTCTTTCCGCTCACTGTTAGCTTTTACTAATGTTCGTTTTCATGCCCCATTTTCTTATACACTCTCTTTTGGGGGAGATAGCATACTCGTTTACAAACGCTTTACTATTGTAAGTTGTGTATAGTATAACATAGTGTGATATACCATGGAAGTCGTCACACTTTCGGATCGTTAATATTAGTAACTAACGGGGAAATCTTGGGTAGTACTACTGGGTCTGACGAGCCCCACCTCTGCGACTCGAGGTCAAACGGGTGCAATTTTGTCCTAACACAAACATCGTCACGTCCTAGTAAGTCGTGACGGGAGGCAACAAACGAAACACAGTCAGCTTCGATCGCGAAATCACTATGGTTATTACTTGTGAACATAGACTAGCTATCTATTTCAATGCACTACTTATGTTTTTACAACTGTTATTGATATGTTTAATGAAAACTCTTGAACTCACAAACCATTGTGTTGATTCTTTTAGTATGCTATTCTCAGGTCGAGATTAATACAACATTTAGGAGCACTCACGGGTCAGCATTTGGGGGTCAGCATTGTTGAGAACAATTGGGTTTTACTATTGGATAATTTTTTATTTTACTTTAAACAACGGTTTGCGCGTGTTTGCACACTTTACATTGCATTTCATTATTTTCGGCTTGTCATGTTTACTGAACGCTTCCGCATAATTTTAAAGTTTTAAACTCTATTTTGGTTGAATGTTTCATATAGAGTCGTTCTGAGTAACTAATGACTGAGATCCTAGTTTGTTCACTCGTCTCGCGGTAAAACCCCACACGTGGATTTTAAGGGTGTGACAGTTGAACCTCGATCAACCTAAGGTGAGCTCCTTTTGGGTGGCCTATCACACAACTCTCTACTCTCTCACCCTTAGAGCACTTTTACAAAATGAAACGCACATAATAAAATACAAAGGAAAAACATCTATATATACTATCCAAATGTTCTCGCGCGAGAACATAAAGTTCTCGCGCGACAACTTTAAGTTTTCGCGCGATGATATTTTATCCATCATCTTGGAGTTCTCGCATCCTTTTATTTCTCACATAATTTGAGTGTTTGCTTATATTATAATCCATAAAGGCTAGTTCCTTACAATTTCCCCCTATGGATTATGATATCAAGCTATGTTTGACTTTACTCACTCATCTTCAAGAATTATCCAATTTCCAGGCATCTGTCACTTTAGTATTGCCCCTCAGCTTTAACCTCATCCTAATATATAGCTTCAAAAAGGATATCACATGTGAATCAAGATTAAACTATTAATCTTGATTACTTATAACTTAAGATGTATTAGGCATATGACGGAGAGGTCCAACTTCCATTTTGGATTCCCAAAGAACCCGATTCTTCAATCTGATGACAAGATCCTGTGACGACGAACTAGATCATCTAAAGTATTCTTCCCCCTAAGTAAGATGTAACAAGCCCATATTTTCAGAGCAAGAATACCAAACAATCTTGATTCTTCACTTAATTAATCCGTTCGATCATTGTCCCTATCAGTAAGATAAGATAAGCCCACATTGTCAAGCTTCAATTCATGAACCCAAATAAAATGTTGTAGATATAGAATCTTGAAATTAATCAAAAACACAAAAACCATTATTTAAGTACTGAACTTCAAATCATCTAGCATCTTCTAGATATAGGCAAAAACATTTGTTCAAAACCTTCAAATACTAACAAGTTTTTGCTTTTGGATCATGTTCTCGTATTTTGTAAAGTTTTTGAAAAAATTTAAATCAGTCATAGTTTTTGTATGGATGATTAGGTTTTAACATGGTGAAGTTTTTGCATGAGAAAATTTTCACAAATGCTGGTTATTGCTGCGAAGATTTTGCATGAAAAGTTTTCTCATGAAAAGTTTTCTTATGAAAAAGTTTTATCATGAAAAGTTTTCTTATGAAAAAGTTTTCTCGTGAAAAAGTTCTCTCATGGAAAAGTTCTCTCATGAAAAGTTCTCTCATGGAAAAGTTCTCGCATGGAAGTTCTCGCATGAAAGTTCTCGCATGGAAAAGTTTTCTCATGAAAAGTTTCTCATGAAAAAGTTCCCACAAAATACGGTTATTTTTGCAAATTTCTATCAAAATCAAATTTTATGAGTTTGAATCACTGTTACAGTCTCAAATCTTCGTTTTCCACCAAAAGTCGAAGATGTCGAGCGTAATGATGTAACAAAGCCGATTACACGTGTGTTCACCCTTGGTTTCACCTTCTTCTCCTTCGAAACTGGTCCAAAATCGATCTAAACCTTTAGATCGTCAATCTCCATGTTTAACGTCTTAAACGGATGATCTCGGAATGAAAATCCGTGTATCAAGAGCAACACCTTGCTCTAATACCAAATGTAAAGTCCTCATCACGATCAATTCCATATATTGTTGCACTTAAAAATCAAATTAAGACGGATGTTTGCGTGAGTGATATCAAAGAACTTCAAACAAACTCAATAAAATATTATTAATCAAACTATTACAATACCAAAGGAGTTTACATCGTTGAAGCTCGATCCACCAGAGGTGAGCTCCCCTCGGGCGGCCTATCACATAACTCTCTGCTCTTTCACCCTCAGAGTACTTTTACAAAATGAAACATACATAATGCAATACAAAAGAAAAATATCTATATATACTATCCTAGTGTTCTTGCATGAGAACATCAAGTTCTCATGCGGAAAATCCAAGTTTTCGCGCGATGAGATTTTATCCATCATCTTAGAGTTCTCGCATCCTTATATTTCTCGCATGATTTGAGTGTTTGCTTTTCACTTGATATTGTAATCCATAAACACCAGTTCCTTACAAATACAAAGGGCAAGAAGTTACCTTACAAGGTGTTATGATGGTTTCCTTTAACCCCGAGACTGCGTCGATTGTATTCTTTAAGGCACATGGGAAAAGATATGATTTGGGAGAGTATCGGATGATCAGAAGAGGGTATGATGCATCATCCTGTTGATGGTACATCATGGAAAGATTTTGATATTAAGTACTCAACCTTCTCGAGGGAAGAACGAAACGTTCACCTAGGGCTTGCAGCCGACAGTTTCAATCCATTTGGTAACATGAGTTTGGCTCATAACACGTGGCGGGTTGTACTCACCACATACAATCTGCCTCTATGGCTATGCATGAAAATGTCCTCATTTATGTTGTCATTGTTGATTCTTGGCCCTAAATCACCTGAGAACGACATGGATGTGTTTCTTAGGCAATTAGTGGATAAGCTTAAGCAGTCCTCATTTACAATGAAGGCGGCGTTGTTATGGACTATAAACAATTATTTTCGCATACTTTATGGCTGATGTAATGAGTCATGGAGGTGATGGTGCGGGGGATCCACCACTTCCTCTCTTTCGCGGTACTGGAAGTCACGCGGTGGATGGTAATTGTTATTATAATTTATTTATTTACTATTTTTATTCAAATATTATTAATATATAATGCAATTAATGAATTTTTATTATAGTTTCAGGTACGCTTTCTCGAAAAACAAGAGGGAAGGCGAAAAACAAAAAACTACGACAGGAGCTTGCAAAAAGGGGAGAGCTTTATCTCTCCCCTTTGATAGAGTTGTAACGTATACCCCTGTTGGTGAACTTAATGATACGTTTGTTTGCGAGGTGGGGACATACATGGAAGCTAATTATGCTTTTAATGTATGTTCATATGAAAATCTTTCTGATGCTTACAAGAGTACCTTTGAAGAGCACATGTGATCGGTTCAAAAGGATCGAATCTGTGATGATATCGTAACGCAATGATCAATTCAAACACAAAGTAATCAAACACATGCAATTACATCAAAAAATTCATAGATTTCATTGATAGCAAATGCATAGGATACAATGTGTAAAGGTTTCAGTTCGTTCACTGACTCACTAACTGACTCTCTTACTGAATCAATTCCGAATCAATTCTTAGAATCAATTTGAATCCCTTTCCTACAAAATACATAAATATCCTTTTTATACTATCAAGAAACAAAGGAACATATATTTACAAAATAAGTCCCTATACTATGACAAAAAACACATAAAGACAAATGTTAATCTTCCAAGTGCTTCAACAATACTCCCCCTAAGATTTACATTGTCTTCAGTCCATATTGAACTCTTTTGTTTCATCTTTGATCTTGAACACGGGCTTCTATTTGTAGAGTTCCAACTCTCACAAAGCCTTCTTGAATGCAGACTTGAACTTCTTTCAAAGATTCTATGATCTGCTCAGCATTCAAGATCTCAGAAAGGACTATAGCATTTTTGTTGATCTTCCACCTTCATCTGGCACATGAATAGGTGAATCAGCAACAACTTTGATAACTTCAAGTGAAGACTCCTGGGCAATCAAATTCTCTTGTGATATCTATATATCACAAAGATTAACTATAACAATCGAATATTGAATGAACGAGTGTATCGGGTGATCGAGTGAGTGAATCAGAGTGTTTGAGTTTGTGAATGAGAGAATGAAAACTACACAAGTGTTGTATATATATATGTGTGTAAATTTTTAGACGCATGAGCACTGTGAAGGCGCATGAGACTAAATTTCACACTAAGTTTTCAGACGCATGAGCATTGTGAATGCGCATGAGGTTTAGACGCATGAGCATTATTCAGTCGCATAAGCATTCTTTAGGCGCTTGGACACTGTTTAGCGCATGAGACTAACACTTGGAAGTCTGGTACTATTTAGGCGCATGAGCATAGTTGATACGCCCAACACTTAACCAATTTTTCAGACACATGACAACTGTTTAGGCGCATGAGCATAGAATGAAACGCCCAACACTTGCACAATTTTTTGAAATTCATCATACTCCTGATTTAGACTTATGAGTACTATTCATGCACATGAGAATCCTTCCATGAGTCTTAACACTTGAAAATTTCACACCATCCATCTGAACACTGTTTAAGCACATTAGTACTGTTCACACACAATTTTTTAAACACGTAATCAATTTTTTTTGACTATCAATCCAAATTTACATTAATGACCCTCAAATTTTAACATTTTTTGACATACAAACTCTTATTTTTTATTTATTTTTTTTACCATTTTATTTTTATTTTATTTTCAAAAATAATTTCCAGTCATTTTAGTCTCTATATAACTTTTACAAAACAAATAGTCTCATTTTGTTTTCAAGAAGCTTTTTCACAGAATTTGAATTCTTTTTTAGGTTCATTTTTACATCATATCAAACACACACATGCTTGGAATTGCAGCTTCATCCTTTCATTCAAAACACTTTATTTTTTATTTTCCACTTTTTCATATTTTGAAAATTTTCCATTGATTTTCTCTTTTACAATTTTTATTCCCCCTAAAATTTTATGTTTTACAAACTTAGAAGTTTCTTTGACTTTGCAAGAAGAGAAAACAAATCATTATCAACATGCCTGAACATAAAAAATCATGCTAATGTCAAAAATAAAGCAGAATAAAAAATCTACTATATACGTTTAAATCACATGCCTGCAGTGAGATCATATCAGTTAAGATCAGCACATTAAAATAAAATAAATTGATGGATAGTCATAAACAGTGATTAAATCCTGATCAAGTGTGTTCCAGGTCAGCATTTCTGCAGCAAAGGAGACACGAGATCTAAAGACAGAAAATGAGTGCTTTTAGCAAGATACCTAGCACACTTACTTTTTCAATTAATGTATTGATTAAGGTACGATTAGATATGACATTATGTAAATCACACTTAGACTTAGAGAGTTCAACCCTCATCAAGATATGCAAGAAATCACTTTTCTCAACTTGTTAACCTAACATATACTTATACCAGATCTCATGTTTAGATTGTGCATATTGACATTTTTTGCCTCAAGAGATAATATCCAGGTCTGTAATGATATACAACAAAGGATATCTCTTCAGTTTAGGTCTATGACGACTCATAACAGAGAAGTGAATAGATGCTTTAAATAATTAGAGCTCACTAGTTATTCATATCACCACCAGGTGTGAGTTTATGACTTTACAAGCAATGAATTTGAGAAGTCAACACTACTCATTGGTACTAAAATGGACAAACATGAATGCATGATTGATTTAGTTTGATCACAAGAATTTACCTTTTTAGTATAATTGCATGAGCTTACCTGCACATCATATCTGATCACGTCAGACTTTAGTAGCGAGTGAAGTATGCAACTGATCATAACTAATGTATCTATCATTTCTCATAAATTGTAAAGACAGATTCAGTCCTAAACAATTAACTAACAAGAAAAACTCTATTTTTGTGTTTTTGTTTTATATTTTTCTATTTTGATTTTACAATTTTCTATTTTGTATTTGCTTTTTCATTTTCTATTAAACATGCACACACAATATATACAACCAGGCAGTTAACTTTGACATTTCTCTATATTCAAGATTAAGCTAAGGGAGGATTCTTATCATTTTTTATGAATCAGACAACTGAATTAAACTCAAAACCAGTTTTTAAACTTGATTAATAAGTCCAATTGACTTGACCAAATATTCAAATCGACCTGATATAAAGGCTTTTGTAAATTGGTCAGCAAACTGTTTTTCAGTTGTGATTTGAATCAAAATGATTAAACCGTTTTTAGAGTTATCTCTGAGAAAATGATATCGAATCTCGATATGTTTTGTTTTTTAATACTGGACAGGATTAGCTGTAATAAACATAACAGCAGTGTTATCAATGTAAATAGGAGTTTTAAGATAATTGAACACGTAATCCAGCAGTTGGTTCTGTAACCAAAGGATTTGAGAACATCCTACTGAAGCAGCTATGTACTCTACTTCTGCGGTAGAAACAGAGACAATTGTTTGTTTTTTACATTGCCATGATACTAATCTGTGACCTAAAAACTGACAATCATCTTTGAACTTAAAATCTTGGAGCAAGGCATGGTTGCCTGTCATATGTCGGCTACACCCACTATCAACATACCACGTGTTAAGAGGGCTTCTTGGGCGTACCTGCATTTCAAAGAACTTTAAGTTAAGTTATCAACCCAAGCTGATATGGTATTGGGCTAGCCAAATTTATCAACAATGATAAATTGTTTAAAATGAAGCTTTTTCAAATCAGGCTTGTTTTGCTGTGTAAATTTACCAATTCCGGTTTTAACAAATTTTTGATTATTTTTTATTTGTTTAATCAGCAAAGCATGATAGCGTTTTTCAAGATCGTCATCAAGGTTATTAAAACCATTAGTAAAAACATTTTTTGAAAAAGTTTGATTACCAAATTTTGCATTATTCATTCTCACAGATCGTGGAATGAATTTTCTTTGATTATACTGCTTTGATTTTACAGAATAAGAATCATCATAATCAGAATCATTTCTTTGAAAAGATCTCAAGCCTAAGGAAGGTTGTTTTGTCAATCTTTGAAAACCAACACTTTGATTTCTTTGAAATTGGATTGGCATATCCATTCCTTAACTATGGATTAACAATCAGTTGTTGAATGGTTTTTCATATCACAAATGTGACAGTATCTGTTAAAGAAACATTCTTCAGTCTTATGATTGTACATATCACATATTTCACAGTACCTTTATTGAAATTTAAACAACTGTTGATTAACTTTAGATGTGGAAGCCACATTTGATCCTTGTTTTGATTTATGAGTTACAAAGTTAATCTGTTGTTTTTGATTTAAGAATTTTTTTCTTTTGATATTTGGGTTTTGACTTTTGTTCATTGACATCATTCCTAGATTCTTTAGATACAAATCTTTTGTTAACAGCGAAAGACTTAGGAACTGAACTTGTGAGCCCAATAGCACTATCAATACCTGTACGTCGGTTCCAACACCGGAATTAAATAGTTGTGAATAAAAAACCACACAGCAAACTCATGCATGTACCAGATATAAACTTGCAAAACAGTAAACACAACAGTCCAAAAGAATAAATAAGTTCAGGGCAAAAAGAAAGATGAGCACACTTTTCCCCCTAAGTTTTATAAATAGTTGCAATGAAAAAGAGGCCATGAAACTCACATTGAATGCGATAAAATAAAATGAACAAAGGCTTTAAATAATGAGAGCAACGCACGATCAATCACCTATATTTAATTGTAATTAAGTCTTACGACCCGTCTAAAGAGAAATAGATACATTCGGTCGGTTCGGGTCGGTTCGGGTTCGACGTGCGACACGCGCACCAATAGATATATATATTTACAACACACAACGTCATAATAATATTAATAATGACGATAAATATAATAATAAAGATACTATTATTATTATTATAAAATAATAATAATAATAATAATAATAATAATAATAATAATAATAATAATAATAATAATAATAATAATAATAATAATACAACGCTCACGCACCACTGGCAGACGCGAAAACACACACTTAAACTCACGCACACGTTAATAATATATATATATATATATTCACCCATGCACACACACCTATATTTATATATCCCGCACTAATTCACACACAACTCACATCAACCAAGTAAAACGCACACTTTCCATGCATATATATACATACACCCACAATCGCGTACCAGATTCGGTTGACACACACTCATCACACCGAAGCACACACTAACCCTCAATATACACACACTCACACGCTATACACAGCAGCCGTAGGTTGCTGTGTTTTCTTCATACACACACTAGACACACATAATATCACGCACACACACATATATATACATCCGCATCGGCACACACACATATATATGTATACATACGCAACACACACCCAATTATATATACACACCCGACGCGCACACACACATACATATACATTACGCAGCACACATACAAATATATACATACACATCGGCACACACACGCATCGATATACATACACATCGGCACACACATACACGAAACAAGCCCGGAACCGAACTCCGACGATCACAACCGACACAAACGCGTCAATAAAATGAAACGAAATGAAACGAAGCGTAGTTCATGACAATCGGTTACCTGCGAAACGAGTAAACGGCGAGACGACGGCGACAAACTAACGGCGACCGGAATGGGCTGTTTCGGTGGTTCACGGGTGAATGGGAGGTGAGGTTTCGTATTGGGGGGGGGAGAAGGGGGGGGGGGGGGGTTGGTTGTCCGAGGGTTGGGCGTACGTTTGTATATATATAGATTGAATATTTACAACTAAGCCCCTAGACTATTTAGGAATTAATTCCTTTTAGTTTAGGTAATTTATAGTTTAAACCCCAAACTTTAATTATAATAATAATAATATTAATTTTAATAATCATAATATTGATAATAATAATAAATAATATTAGTGATAATAACAATAATTATAATATTTATCTAATTTATCATATTATAAAATTTCGGATTAACGCGCAAGACAAAAGAAAAGATGAAAATTTGGGATAGGAAACGAGTTAATTTTGTAGAATACTGTTCCTTTTATAGATGGATAATTCATCGTTGGTGGAAGGCATCGAGGCTCGTGATCTTCTTCTCTCTCTATGATCTCTCTCTACTTGTTTCCTCTTTGACCACGGCGGAAGAAAGTTGAGAAATCAAAACCGTAGATTGTTTTTTTAAAACCTTGATTTGTAGAAAATTGAAAACAGTTTTCGAATGGAAGACATATATGGTATCCTTTCATTTAAAAATGAGTGAATTAGGAAACATTAGACTTCTTATTGAAAAAGAAAGGATTGAAACGCTGGTCATAAAACTTGTGGACAAATTATTGTCTTAATTGCTAATTGCCATAAAATGTGTAAAAGTAGTTCATGCAGGAAAACAAAAAAATTAGTGAGTTAAAATTTTGTCAAGTGTCCCCGTAATATACTTTTTTATTATAGCATTAAGATAAGATAAGATATATATGTGTGTGTGCACAATAGATCAAAATTTTTATATGTTGTAAAACTAGTAAATATCTCAAGAACTATGAGAACTAATTCCAATAGATCATAATTTTTAAAATTTTTTACTTTTTATACAGTTATATATGCTTATATATATTAAAAACCATAAAAATACCATAAACCCATTAAACTAATGCTTGCTTATGTTGTTAAAATTTTTATTTGTTTACCAACATATTTATAGATAGTATAACTTATACATAACTTACACATGTGTTAACAAATTCGTCATTATTTTCTTTTTGTACTTTAGAGGATGCGTCTAAATATTATATTTCAATTAGTTTCTATATAAAATATTAAAAATTAAGTGTTGATAGGAGTTTTCGTAGTTCTAAGGATATTTGTGAGTTCCCAAATGATCTTAACTATTTGTGTGTGAGCATTTGTGAACCCACTATAATTGCAACAACTTAAGATGGTCTGTCCAGATGAATAAAATTATTATCATTTTGGAATAAAATTATTACATTTCTAAAATATTATTTTTATATTAAATATTGTTTTTTATTCTTCTTGTTTGGTTATTACAAGTTATCACAGCAGATGGTTTGCAAAGAATTTCTCCTCTTAATATATATATATATATATATATATATATATATATATATATATATATATATATATATATATATTGATATAGATATACGGTTAGATTCAAACAATAACTTTATTATTTGTGAGAACTTGAAAAACTAATCTTAACTATTCACTATTTTCTATCTTATAAATCAAAAATAAAATAGAAAATGCAAAATAGTAATAAGTTAACTTTTTTTCTTTTTTCTATCTCCAAGTTATTAGTTATTTAACTATTTTTTCTCTCTTATATTTCCTCTCTCTAATTTTTATGAGTTAATACATACGTTAAGAATGATACTAATCTCAAAATCGATCATGTGTATTTTCAAACTAGTTAAAAATAAAACCATTAATTAGCATTTTATATGTGTAAATATACTATTTACATATATGTAAAATTATGAATTTGAAATTGACTATCCTTTCAACTATTCTGTAGGGATCAAATCATAGGCTCTAGAAATCAAATTGAACTTTAAAGTAGCGCGAGATCTTAATAGTTTCCATGCGAGAAGTACTTCTTGCGTAAGAACATCATTTTGTTATATCTAGATGTTTTCACTTGTAATTAGGTAGTACTTGTCATTTTTCCTGTTTGTAAGATTAAAGCAATCAATAATATATTGTAGAAAAGCTTTATTTACTTGATTGTTCATTAAATCATGACTTATGTGGTTGTGTTAACCATTTCAAATGTTATTCATTCTATGTTTAACAATTGAGATCAATTAAATTAGTGAATTCCTAAAGTTTACAATTGTTATTAGTGCTTTGGAGATCTTGTTTAATTTTTGGTTAAGTTTAAAGATTGTTTTTGAAGATTATTCAAGGTAGAAATCTTGATTTGAAGTGTCAACGGATATTGATTGATTGTGGTCAGTTTGAAAGGTTGATTATAAGGTCTACATCTCATAAATGATGGTTATTTTGCTAACTTCTCATGAGTTGCTCAAGTTGTTGCTAGAAAGACATAGTTGTCCCGAGAAAAGTCTGCTAATTCAAATATCAAGATTATTAATGAATATATAAGCCTAGATACTAAAATTGGAACAATACCAAACCTCCAAGCGAAGATGATTATCTTGATTAGGCCTATCAGTCTGAAAACCATGTCATTTACACTAAGCCTTGGATGTGGAGGTCTATCAAGTATGGACCTTATGTTCCGATGTATAAGAATAAGATGGTTAAGAAGCCACAACACTTATGGGATGAGGAAGACATGAAACGGTTTGAGCTTGATCACAAAGCTTATGCTGCAATCACAATGGCTTTATCAACTTAAATTTCCCACAAATATAAAGTTTTCAGAGGGAAAGAAAGAAACATATGCTTAACCAATAATTCAATATGTTAAATCATGTCATCGGAGAAACTCTCAAAGCCCAGATTGCAAGATTTGTTAAGCTTATCACTAAAATGAAGAGTGCTGGAGTAACATTGGAGAATATTGCTATGAATAAGTAGTTGAACTCATTACTTTATAGCTGGAATAATAATTGTACTTTAATTAAAAGGACTAACGATTTATTCATTTTATCGTTGAGTGACTTGATCCCAACCATCAAGTCTTATGAGATGGATGATAAACAAAGAGCTGCTAATCATTTTAACTTAATGGATCCTAAGGCTATAGCATTATATCCTAAAATGGCACATAACCCAACCTATTATATCAGTTACACTTAAATGTGTCAACAACAACAATCAGGTGTTCCTATCATACCTGAAATCAAAGAACCTATAGTATCTTAGATTTCAGCTCTAAACCAAGTTCAGTATCCATCTCCTATGTTATCTCGTTACTTATCGAGATCTCAGCAAAACATTCATCATGCTTATACTGTAACCACTTATCCTCCAAAGCAAATTGTTCAAATTGAAGAAGAGCATTTAGCCTTACTCATTGCATTTCTATCAAGCTATGAAGCATTCATAGCCAGTAGACTGAGTGATCCTAATGCTTTAGTTGATGATCTGCAACAAGTTATCCAGAATGATGTTGAAGATAATGATATCAAATATCAAATGGCAATGGTCGTATATAGAGCTAAAAACTTTGCATGCAGAACTGGAAGAAAGATGTTCGGGTTGAACAACACAAGAAAATTGGTTTTGATAAGTCTACTCTCACATGTTACAATTGTGACAAACCTGGTCACTTTGCTATGTATAAAACCAAAATCTAATCAGTCTGTAGGAGGTAATAAGTGTTGACTGCAGAGGTTGAAGTTAAGAATGACAAAGGAGGGCCTTCCATTAATCTGAAACAAGTTAACAAGAATGATGTTGAAGATAATGATATCAAATATCAAATGGCAATGGTCATATATAGAGCTAAAAACTTTGCATGCAGAACTGGAAGAAAGATGTCTAGGTTGAACAACACAAGAAAATTGGTTTTTATAAGTTTACTCTCACATGTTACAACTGTGACAAACATGGTCACTTTGCTATGTATAAAACCAAAATCTAATCAGTATGAAGGAGGTAATAAGTAGTGACTGCAGAGGTAGAAGTTAAGAATGACAAAGGAAGGCCTTCCATTAAC
Source organism: Flaveria sonorensis (assembly GCA_025506505.1). Lineage (NCBI taxonomy): Eukaryota > Viridiplantae > Streptophyta > Magnoliopsida > Asterales > Asteraceae > Flaveria > Flaveria sonorensis. The sequence goes on along the minus strand of CM046425.1, from coordinate 17,950,439 downwards.
AACAAAGTCTTAGTTTCTAAGACAAACGCTGAATATGATTAGTCTAATCAAATAGAGATATTGGATCTTAAAATTTCCATAGCTTTGTTGGTGGAAATCAAGAAAGAAGAAGATGTGAAGGAAATCAGAAAATCCATTTACTGAGTTTGTATCTAGAGATCTGCTTGAGGGAATATTTGAAGAAAATACAAAGATTAAAGGAGAAAATGAAGGTAATATGCCTGAGTTTGTGGAACAAGAAGAAAGAGAAATTGAAAAAGAAGTTGAAGAGACCGTTGAGGAAATAAAGGTTCAAGAAGGTGATATTGAAACTGAAATGACTGAAAACGACGTTGAGAATACTCCAGCATACATTAATCAAGCTGAAAGTGTTCAAAGCGCTATTGAGAATAATCTAGCAAAGTTTCTTGATCAAGACAAAGTGAAAGTTGTTGTTGAGATTACTCCAGTTGATTCAGAAGAAGCATTGATAACAAAAAAAGACTATGTTGAAAGCATTCATGGTCAAAGAAGTTTCAGATGCATCTGAATCATCCAATACTAATAATGAGGTATATAATCAATTATGTACCATATACCATGTAGAGAAAATTCAAAAGATATCAAGCTCATAATACAAACTTGATTTTAGAAGTTAAAAAACTTCAATATCAAACAAAAAATATAAATATAATGAAAAGATTTTGAAAGAAAAATTAGAAGATCTTAACAAAACTGTTTATCAATTACAACTTAATATACATGATAAAGAAGGTGCTAAAAATGATTTATCAAAACCAAATATAGGGATTGAACTTAGAGGATTGGGAAATCAAATCAAGATGAAGAAGATCTAAGTCGCCCGATAAATTAGAAGTGTCGCTCGATAACTTGCTTCTCGCGTGAAAACCTGATAATCGCGCGAGAACTTGTTAGTCGTGCAAGAACTTCATATTATAGTATAAATAGAAGTTTTGTAACGTATTTCAGTAGCTTTTTGTCATTTTTTGATTTCATACTCATTGTAATAGTTTCTAAGTCAGAGAGCAATACAATCAAAGTTTATTTATATTAGTGTTTGTGTTCTTCAATTACTGCTCAATCTTATTCCGTGATGTCAACATTCTGCATTTTCATCACTAGATCGATCATTGTAATGTATTGATCCTTACAATTGGTATCAAAGAAAGGTGTGCTCTTAATCGATTGAATCAAAGGTTGATTAGTTCTTATAGAAGTGTTCTTGAGATCTGATTTGAAGTTCATTGAAGATTTACTGAATTCATGGCTTATTTGATCATTTGAAGACCTTAAGAGATGTTATGCTGTTTAATTGAAGATTTGAATTGTTTTGGTGATTAATTGAGCTTAATTCAATCAATTAGAGACAATTAGGATCATAACCAAACCTAAAATCACTAATTGAAAGATTAAACAGTAAATTGGTGTTTGATTGAAGGCTGCAATTGTCAAAATTAACTGTGTTTGATCAGGCAAAAAGTTTATTTTCGCACACGAAAAGTTGTTGTTTGCAAAAGAAGTGGGGTTTTTATAAAAGTTTCTTACAGAAAGATTCCTTTCACGCGAAAACTTGAACATTTTTCAAAATTCAGTTACAGAACTTACCGCGCAAGAAGTTTGTGCAAAAAACTTGTGCAATTAGTTTTGGTGAAGTCTATTCGCACGAGAACTCTAGATTAAATTTTTTTTTAAAAGTTTGAATCCAAGTCTTCACAATGGCAAACTTGAATCGCATCACTGCCATTCTTAATCTCGATAATGAGATCGGAAAAAGCACGAAGCCTCCTCAACTTCTAAGCGAAAAAGACTATCCGGACTGGGTCTATCGCTTTGAGAACCATGTCATTTATACTGAACTCAAGATGATGAGATCTATCAAACAGGGTCCCTATATTTCAATATACACAAATGACAAAGGAGACTTAGTGTTGAATCCTGAACACCTCTGGGACAAGGAGGATATGAAGAAGATGGAGCTAGATGATAAGGCGTATGCTGCCATCATAATGGCACTTACCACTGAAATGGATCAAAAATTTAAGGATTACAGGAAGGCAAAGGATCTATGGGATGCCATGGAAGAGCAAATTATGGGAAACAAAGACATGAACGAGAGCCAGAAAGATATGATTAACCAAGAGTGCAACGTGTTCAATCATATTCTTGGTGAGACATTGGAGGCTCAAATGTCTAGGTTCGTGAAGCTTATCACCAAGATGGAAAGTGCTGGAATCATACTAGAGAACATCTCAGTGAACAAAAAGCTGTTAAATTTCTTGCCTTACAGCTGGAATAACAACTGCACTACGATTAAACAAACCAAGGATTTATTTACCCTATCCTTTAGTGATCTATTTCCACTATCAAATCTTATGACATGGATGACAAGCAGAGGGCTACTAACTATATCAACACGATGGGAGCTGAAGCATCAACATTATATGCCAAGAGGGCTAGTAATCCAAATTACTATGTCAGCAACAACAATCAGCAATTCCTGCTTATCAAACTGTCAAAGATCCATCTTTGTCTCAATTCCAAGCTACTTATCAGATTTCCTACAATCAAGCTCAAGCTCAACCATAACCTCCAACTTACTCTCAAGGTCAAGCCACTCAACCTATACAACAAGCCTTTGTTGTAAACTCTCAACCAAACAGATAAACCATTCAGATTGCTGAAAAGCACCTGGCTCTGTTTACATCGTTCATGAATAGTTATGAAGCTTTTTCTGTCGGAAAGCTAAATGCATCAAACATCTTGGTTGATGACATACAACAAGTTAATCCCGATGATGTTGAAGAGAATGATAATAAATATCAAACGACAATGGTGGTATATAGAGCAAAGAATTTTTCTAGATGAACGGGGAGAAAGGTTTTTTGGTGAAACAACTCAAGCAAAATTGGATTTGATAACTCAAGCTTGAGATTTTATAATTGTGACAAACCTAGTCAATTTGCTAGTGAGTGTACCGAAGGCAGGTCGAGTCAAACAGAAAGTGGGAAGAAAATGGTAACTGTGGAGGTAGAGACAAAAGGAGATAAAGCTAACTCATCTAATAACCAAGAACTAGTTTCTCAAACTGACGAAGAATATGACTGGTTAGATCAAATGGAGATACTAGACATCAAGCTTTCCACTGCTTTGTTGGCAGAGATTCAAACTGTTGAAAAGCATGATAAAGACAATGTACTAGCTGAGTTTGTATCCGATGATTTGATGAGTGGTTTGTTTGAAGAAGAAAAGAAGGTTGAAGCTGAGAAAGTTGAAGAGAATAGAGTTGAAGATGTGAAAGTTAAGGAAGTGCAGGCTAAAAGTAAGATTAATGAAATAGCTGTTGAGACTACTCCAGCTCAATCAAACATTATTGAAGTGAAGGAGAATGAAGAAAAGAAAGCAAAGACTGTTGAGTTTATTTCAGTCAAGAATGAGAAACCTAAAAATGCTGTTGAGTTTACTCCGGCATTTGCTTGTGAAGAAAGAGAATGCTGTTGAGATTACTCCGGAAAAAGAAGCAGAAGAAAAGGTTGTGTTGAAAGCCTTCATGGTAAACATCTTACCTGAAAAGAAGAAAAGAGATAAAGAGACAAAAGAGGTATTTTATAATCTTTGTTCAACTACTTGTCTCGGAAAAGGTACAAAGATATAGAGTTCACGACGAACGCTTGATCTTAGAAGTTTAAAAACTTCAATATCAAGCTCGTAAATATAAAACTATTAAGAAAATCTTTAAAGAAAAGATAGATGGCTTAAACAAATCGATATATCAATCAAACTTGAATCTTCATGATAAAGATTGTAACATAAAAGATTTTGACAACACGTAACAATAAACTATCTTTAGAAATTAATAAACTTAACAGTGAACTCTTATCTGCTAAATTGATTGTTGAAAAATTTGAGGTATCATCAAACATGATTAAAGGTATAATCAGGTCTCAAATGACATAGAAAATTAATGGTGGTAAAGGTGGAGTTGGTTATTCTAACATTGCACCACATATTAATCATGATTATACATGTTTGCCTTCATCAATTACAACTCCTGATGAAGAGACCTATGGATTAGGTTTTCAATCAAAGTCAGACTTAAGACCTCCAGTCAATGTTTCACTAACTGTTGAGCTTGTCATAAAAACTGAAATGAAAATTAATCATGAAAATTTTTGTGCAGAAAGTGTGAAGAAGGACGGGTTGGTTGAAGATTGGGAAAGTGATGGGGAATTAGATTTTTAGGAAAATAAAAAGTGTAAAGAAAAATCTTCATGTAATTCATCATCAGTTATTAATGAAAGTGTAGAAGTTTTTAGTGCTACAAATATTTGTTCAAAAATGTCTAACAAAGAAAAGAAACTGAAATCAAAAATAGATTTTAAGGCCAATAAATGAAAACGAGTCGCAACATCTATATCTGACTTGAAAACTGATTTCAAGAACAGATTTGTTTCAAAAGGCAACATTGATAAGGAAGATCATATTTTTAAAGAATCGAATGCCAGTTTCTTTAAAAATAAATCTCTATTATTGCTAACTCTATGAAACAAGATGTTTGTAGATCAGATTTCAAAGACACTGGTCCTACTCCAGTACAGACGATTCATAAGGATAAAGCTAAAATTCATGCCTCATCAGCTTCAGAAATGAATCTAAATGCTAGGAAAATTACCTCAATTCTTCCGGAATCATCTTGAACAATACATAATGAGAGAAAGAAAAGAGAGACTTTTAAAGAATCATAAGGCCAAGGAAATACTATGGCCAGATTCAATGATAACTATGGAAGTTATCATAAACAGTTTGTGCAAAATACGCAAGTGTCAAATACATATAATAAAATGTGTTATTATGTGTGTGGCAAGTCAAATCACAAGGCCAGAAATTGTCATCGTTAACATCAATTTACAAGCAAACAAAGATTTCACAACTCAATTTCAAATAATAGAAAATGTTTCTTTATAAATGCCAATTTCAAAAGAAACTCAAATCAGTCAAACTGTTTTGTTAATAACAATAATGATTTGAATTCTATACAAGTTGATGATAGCAATTCTACCACAATACCGACCACTTTAAAGAAAATTGTTACACATCCGATCAAACTAATTCAAATGTGGAAAGTTAAAGAAAAATCATCTAAGCCTGAAGTTGTTGATGAGTGTGCTTTCAATGACAAAAGAGATATGATATTACAATCTGTATCATATTTAGATGAAAACAAAGAGCTCAAGTCAACCATGGCTTGGGTTCCTAGCCATGAATAAATTTGTTTAAATATGCAGGAACAACCAAGACAAGTCATCAACGGTGTTTGGCATGTTGACAGTGATTGTTCACGGCACATGACTGGTAGTATATCTCTGTTAAACAACCTACAACCTTACAACGGAGGATATGTAATCTTTACAGGAGACAAAGGTGGTAAGATTACAAAGAAAGGTACAATGTTGAATGGTGTGTTAGGTTTTGAAGATGTCAATTTTGTAGAGGAACTAAAACATAATCTGCTTAGTGTCTCTCAAATTTGTGACAAAAAGTATTCAACACACTTTATTGATAAATAATGTCTTATTCTAAAACCTAATTTTGTAATTCCTGATGAATGGGTCTTATTAAGAACACCGACAGACAAAGACACATACTTTCTATATATGAATGGTTCGCATTCATTTGTAACTGCATCGTGTTTGTTATCTAAAGCCTAGGAAAGTGATACAATGTTATGGCATCGTCGCCTTGGACATGTAAACGTTAAAAATATAAACAAGTTGGTTAGAGGAAATCATGTTGTATGCCTATGTTTGAAAGAATTTCAACTAACTGAACATTGTTTGTCATGTTCAAAAGGTAAACAACACAAACTTCCTCATAAACCAGTTGCTCATACCAAAATTGTCTCTGCTCTTCAAGTGTTACACATGGATTTATTTGGTCCTGTTAATGTTTTGAGTTTGGGACATTATACATATTGTTTAGTCATTACTGATGATTTTTCAAGATTTATATGGATTTTCTTCTTAGTACCCAAAGATGAGACACCTCATTTGCTGATAAAATTCATGACACTTGTGGAGAATCAGACTGACAAAACAATCAAGTGCATTCGAAGTGATAATGGAACAGAATTCTGCAATCGTACACTAAGCGAGTTTTGTGATTCAAAGGGGATAGGAAGACAATTTAGTTCTGTAGGAACTCCCCAACAAAATGGAATTGCTGAAAGACGAAACAGAACTTTAATTGAAGTAGCTAGAACCATGTTATCAGCAGCCAAATTACAGTCATTCTTTTGGGCTGAAGCTGTTAACACTGCCTGTTATGTTTAGAATCCTATGTTAATAAACAAACAATAGAATATGACTCCTTATGAAATCTTTTTCAAACATAAACCCAAAGTCAAATATTTCAAAACTTTTGGATGTTCTTGTACTTTGTTAAACACATCTGACTTTAAATCAAAATTTGATGAAAAAGCTAACGAATGTTATTTTGTTAGATATTCAGCCAACAAAGTCACATATCATGTTATAATATAAGATCTAAACAAATAATTGAGTCATTTGACATTAATTTCCATGAATCTAACTAAACAGATGCAGGTTCAGCACCTTCATGGGTATATGATTATGCTTTATTATTTGAAACATGTAACCGATCATCTATTGTTTCTATAGCAAATCCGCCTTTGACATCCTCAATTCAAGATATTTTTGCTGATGATGTTGGATCTATCACTTCTCTAGCAACAGGAATATCTTCAGATATACCTTCTTCTTCAAATGTTGCAGATGCTCCATATTCTATTTATGAATTTGATTTATCTCATTTTGATCTAGTTGTTGAACAAGCTCCACAGGATTCTGATCAGAGTTCTTCTTCTACACAAGTTGATCCAATTGATACGATTTAGGTACCATTTGAAGATCTATCTGTTGACAATAATAATCTTCAAGAGGAAGATATTGTTTATCAACCTGAAGGAGGGAACACTGCTGAAGAACCAGTTAGTCATATGTCTAACTTAGACGAAGTTATTTCTGAAGATGCTATTCTATAACCAAGAATTCATAAAGTCGTTCCACCTGAAGCAATCATTGGTCTGTTATCACATGGTATTCATACTTTATTTCACAGATTGTACCAAAAAATATTGAGATGGCCCTAAAGGAAAATAGTTGGGTAGAGGCTATGCAAGATGATTTAATGCAATTTAAAAAGCTAAATGTCTGGCATCTATGTGAACTGCCAAATGGTAAGTTGTCAATTGGTACTAAATGGATTTTAAGAACAAAACGGATGCAAAAGATGTGATTGTTCGCAACAAGGCCAGACTTGTTCAAGGATTCTATAAAATTAAAGGCATGATTATGAAGAAGTATACGCTCCTATTGCAAGACTAGAAGCTATACGTATGTTTCTGGCCTATGCTTCATACAAGAACCTCAAGGTATATCAAATGGATGTTAAAACTGCTTTCTTGTATGGCGAGATAAAAGAAGAAACTTATGATTTTCAACCACCTGGTTTTGAAGATCCAGATCATCCAGAATATGTTTATAAGTTAGACAAAGCACTGTATGGCTTACATCAAGCACCTCGAGCTTGGGATTGCACCCTCAGTGAACATTTGCTTGCAAATGGTTATACACGGGGTGCAATTGATCAAACTTTATTCTTATGGAAGACTGGTGATGATCTTATTCTCATTCAAGTTTATGTCGATGATATTAACTTTGGATCTACCAATGATGATTTGTGCAAGGAATTTGAAGCGGTGACGTAGAAGAAATTTGAGATGAGTTCTCTTAGAGAAATGTTGTTTTTCTTGGGTATCCAAGTTAAATAAGATGATAAGGGAATACTGATACATCAAGAAAAATATATTCATAGTATTCTAGACGAATACAATTTCTAGACTTCAAGACAGCTCCCACTCCTATGTCTTCTCGTCCTACTTTAACTCCAAATCTCACGGGAGATGAAGTTGATTCACATCTGTATCGATCAATGATTGGCTCTATGATGTATCTCACGGCTAGCAGACCAGACATCATGTTTCCTGTTTGTCTGTGTGCACGTTATAAGAGTAATCCAAAGGAATCTCACAGTATCTAGATAAAAGTAAAAGATAATAATGAAAGTTCGAAATGAACGAAACGAATGATGAACGATTATGAACGGTGATGAAAGATAATAATTATTACCAGGATGTATGTATGATGTGTGATCACGTACGAAATTAAAGGGGATGTTTTAAAGTAAAGTAAAGTATTCTATTATAAAACTAGAACTCACTCAGGGTCACTGACTTTTTATATGCATATAAGTTAGCAGGTAAATATTGATACTGAGGAGGTGCAGGCATGGATGCATAAGCTGCTCAGGATGATTCGAGTCTGGTATCCATATTTTGAGAATGTTATTGTACTGATACAATTTTTGGGATGTAAATGAAACAATATGATGTTTTGACATGATTTTTAATGAAAATTCATTGCAAAATGAAGTGTTTTAAATGTCATATTTAAGATGTTTTATGCTATGATTGACCAACCGTAAGCATCCCGGGAACGGGGCCTTACACATTATGTGCAATACGTTGATGCTTTGGATTAAACTCATGAATACTTGGATTGTTAGGTATAGATGAATATGTTTTCACTTAACATGTCACCAACGGGTCAACTAGGTCAAACTAGTTAATGTTTTTAAAAAAGGCATAAATCAATGGGAGTGATTGAACACTTGAGGTTTGTTAAATCGACCTATCCTTCATGTTCTTATGTACTCATGTATTCTAGGTAAATTCCATCTAACTTTCAGTTTGTATTATTTTCTTGCATTCGGTTAAAGTGAGTTTGTTACCCCTCTTTTAAATACTCCGTTGGGGGAGAAAGCTTACTTACAAACATTTTACTTTTATAAGTTATGTATGGCATGTTCATCATTGAAAATTCCTTACACTTTCGAATCGTTAGTTAAGTAAATTACCAGGATATATTGAGCAGTACTACTATGTCTGATAAGGCCCACCCATGCGACTGGAGGTCAAGCGGTTGCAACATTATCCTAAACAACTAACACATTATCATGATTCAGTAAGTCATGGCGGAAGGCAACAAACAAACACATTAAGCTTCTTATGCTTATGTATAGATTTGCAATCTGTTACATTATACATTACTTTTGTTATTACAAATCAACTATTTTTGCTTACTTACAAACCCTTGAACTCACCCACTATGTGTTGACACTTTAGTATATCTTTATCATATTGTTATGCTTATAGGTGCATATAGGAGCACACCACGGGTCACGCATCTTGCTAAACACTTTTATAACATTACTTTAAATTTCAACCATGGTATTTGGGCGTGTGATTTGCGCATTTACTTTCATATGAAATGGTTTTGAATGTTTTAACTAACGCTTTTGCAATGTTGAATTTATAAACTCTGAGGTTTGTATTGTAAACTCATATAGAGGTCGTTCAGAGTAACTAATGACTAAGATCCTGTTTTGTTCTCACGCCTCGCGGTAAAAATAAGCATGTGGATTTTGAGGGTGTGGCAGATTGGTATCAGTGTCATTGTTTATACTTAACAATGTTGCATTCGGACTAGACTCGCACATAGTTAGTTAGTTACTCCTTTACTTACCTATACTATGTACTCATCTATATGCACATCACATACACTATATTATGGCATCATCTTCCTCAGCACATCATGAATCAGGAAAGGAACCCAAGGTTCCTGATGTCCTATCATCTTCTTTGAGCCTTGATTCTCATCCCCTTTAGCTTTCATCTAGTATATGTCATCACGACAAACCTATGATTGAACAAGACTTCTCTGATCCCAAGGTTAGCGGTGGTACCCTAGCACCATAATTAAGATGATTTGTAGGGAATGTGTTCTACTTTTACCACTTAGACTTTTTAGGAAACTAGACCATATCTACTTTACCTACCCCTCGTTGCCCTATTTAGAATACTATTGCTACTTTTGTGGCTTTGCATAATAGTGTGCATTGTGGTTTAGCAAGTGAGCTTGCCAGGATTCATGACAGGCAAGATCGAGCATTTCACAATCCAGAGGAAATATGGCTGAGTTTGTTAGATCTTCACCCTGGGCAAGCTGAAGAGATAAGAGTATGGTTGAGCTTGTTAGATTGTCACCCTGAGAAAGCTGAAGAGATAAGAGCTATGTGAGGACAAGTTATAGATCTCACAGCCTATCTAACGGATACATGGGACTAGTTACATCAGGCCACTGTGAGGATACATGACTTAGAAGGGCAATTAGAGCACAAGGAGATTCACGAGGAAGAGCCAGAAGAAGACTCGGATGAGGATCTGGAGGAGATGAATGAGGATAGTGATGGATCTGTCGTTCTAGACTGATTTATTTTTTTTTTTCTCTTTTTTAGACTACGTAGGGTTATTTCAAGTTCTTTTATTATTTTGTGAGTTACTTGGAATTTTGACACTAATTTAATAGTTTGTGGGAATGGTCGTTTCAAACCTAACTAAAAAACTTGGAATTTTCTAAACTGATTTAAAATTTTGCGAGTTACTTAAAATTTATTTGTCATGAGTTATTAATTAGTTTAAAAATGTTGTGGTTATGCAATTATTTTATTTATTATATCTTTAATTGAATGAGATCAATATGTTAGATGTTACTCATTGTTGTATTTGTGAATGTAAACCCAAAAATGAACAGACGCGGAAGAGGACATGGCCGTTGTTCTATAAACATGACACCGGCAGAATTGGCAGCATTGATCATTGAGCATGTATAGGAAGAGGTGACTGCACAAGCCACTCAGTTAGTTGGTAAAGTGACTTTTGTGTACTTAAAAATTTAAAAATCCCCGTTACCCGATCCGCTAACTGATTGGCTTGTGCAGTGTTACCCGATTCGCTAACGTTAGACTCATTGTTCCAATTTGTTCCCTCAGGACCACCAGCCTGTACCTGCAAGGCTTTTATGGACTTGAAGCCCCATACCTATATTGGAGCTGAGAAGGCAGTCGGATTTGTTCGATGGCTTGAAAAGACCGAATCAATATTTGTAAAGTTTAACTGTCCGGTTGTAGATCAAGTGAAGTATGCTACTAGTAATAATAATGATAATGGGCGAGTATTGTCCTCGAGGTGAAGTCCAAAAGCTGGAAGCGTTATCCTGGCAACTGAAGATGGAGAGATCTAAGATTGAAGCTTACACTACCAGATCTCATAAGTTGGCTACTCTTTGCATGGGAATGGTGAACCAGGCGTATAAGAAGATTGAATAATATCTGCTTGGGTCCGTTCCGGAGAGTCATAGCATGGTGAAGTCATCAAACCTTATGACTATTCTAAAAGCAATTTGTTTGGCTCACAAGTTGACAGACCAAGTGGTGTAGAAAGGGAAGTTGCCAAAACGGGGTATTGTGACAAGCATGCCCGATAACAAGCGAAAGTGGGACAATTTTAGAAATAAAGGATCTTCATCGTCTAGTCAGCCTCATCAACAACAACAAAAAAAGTTTAATTCAGATCAGAACTTCAATCATTCATCTTCATCAAACCAAGGCCGAGGAGGGTACTTCGGGAAGTTTTATAAATGTAACAAGTGCAACTACCATCACACCAGTAAGTGTGATAACATTCGCTGCCAACACTACGAAGAAATGGGACATGCAGTTAAAGATTGCTAGGGTGAATCGGTGAAAAAATAACATTAGACACAGGAGACTCCTGAAGGTTGTTTTGAATATAGAAAAGAAGGTTACTATAAGAGGAACTACCCGCAATTGATAAAGAATGCTAATAATAGTGGAAATGGAGGGAATAACAATGATAATGGGAAAATAATGTCAATAGTGATGGCAACAATGGTGGAGCAAAAGGAAGAGCCTTCGTGATGGGTTTCAGCTGAGTCTCTAAACAACCCTACTATAGTCACTAGTAAATTTCCAATAAACGGTCGTTATGCTATTGTCTTGTTTGATACTTGAGCCTGTAAAAGATTTATATCCGCTAAGTTTATTAAGTTGTTAAGTGAAATACCATCTTTGTTGGAATCAAAGTATACCATAGAATTAGCAGGTGGTAAGTAAATTCACGTCATGCATATCCTTAAGGGTTGTAAGTTAGAATTGTCAGGGCGCAAGTTTAACATTAACGTTATAACTATTACTTTTAGTAATTCCAACGTAGTTGTAGGCATGGATTGGCTGTCAGTAAATCAAGTAGAAGTTATATGTCATGAAAAGATCATTTGTATTCCTTTCCCTGATGGAGAAATTCTTTTTGTTAAGGGTGATAAGAATGTTGCGGTCATAGGCATCATCTTTTACATGAAAGACTAGACATAAAGGTCATCTAGCGATATTAGCTCTTGTAACTGACAAGCAGTAGGAAGATAAGAAGTAAGGTGGATATTCATGTCGTCAGAGATTTCTTGGAGGTTTCCCTGGATGATTTGCCTTGACTACTGCCTCATCATCAAGTTAAGTTCCAAATTGAGTTAACCCCCAGAGCAACACCAATTGCACGAGCACCATACCGATTGGCAACACACAAGAATTGTCAGCATAACTATAGGAGTTGTTGGACAAGGGATTTGTTCGACCAAGTTCATCGCTATAGAGAGCTCATGTTCTTTTTCTTAAAAAACTGATACCCCTTACCTCGCATTGATGATCTATTTGATCAAATTATGGGATCGAGTTACTACTCCAAGATTGATTGAGGTCCCGCTACCATCAACTGAGACCAAGAGGAAAACATCTCTAAAACTACCTTAAGAACCAACTATGATCACTACAAATTCTTGCTCATGCCGTTTGGGTTAACCAATGCACCAATGATGTTCATGGATCTAATGAATCGTGTGTATAAATCCTATCTTGGCCAATTTGCCATTTTTTTATCAATGACATATTGATTTATTCCAAGACCAAGGAAGAGCATGAGGAGCGTCTTTGATTAATCATAGAACTACTCAAGAGGGAACATTTATATGCAAAATTTTCAGAATGTGACTTCTAGATTCAGAAGTTTATTTCTTATGGCATATAGTCAATTAAAATGGAATACATGTAGATCCTACTTAGGTCAAAGCCATAAAAAATTATCAATTTCAAAGACCCGAACTGAGATGCGACAATTTCTTAGGTTGGCATGATATTACTAGCCTTTTATTGAGGGATTTTCTAAAATCACTCAACCTCTTACTGCTTTAATTCATAAGGGAACGACATACAAATGGGGTGAAAGTTAAGAAGCAACTTTCCAACAATTAAAGCAAAAGCTTTGTAGTGCACTGATACTAGCATTGGCAGAGGGAAGTGATGATTTTGTGGTATACTATTATTCAACCATTCAAGGACTTGGTTGTATTTTGATGCAACGTGACAAGGTGATAGCTTATGCATCAAGAAAGGTGAATATACATTATAAAACTATACAACGCATGATTTAGAGTTAGGTGTTGTAGTCTTTGCCTTGAAGATCTGGAGACATTACTTGTATGGTACCAGATGCAAATACACTGATCACAAGAGTCTTCGGCATATTTTAGTGTTGTAGGAGCTAAACATGAGGCAGCGAAGCTAGTTTGAACTTCTAAACAATTATGATTGTGCTATTAAGTATCATCCGGTTAAAGAAAATGTTTTTGTTGATGTTTTAAGCATGAAGGAAACTATAAAATCATGTGTGAGCCGTACAGTTAAAGAATTAGTACTCAATTGCCCGATCAGAATAAGGATGCTCAGACAGAGGCTTTGAAAGAAGGGAATGTGGAATCCCTGTGAAGGATGAATAGACAATTTGAAATGAAATCAAATAGAATTTGTTACTACATGGATAGGCCTTAGGTGGCTTCACATGGAAACTTAAAAAATTTGGTTATGAGTAAAGCCCACAAGTCCACATATTCAATTCATCTTGGTTCTGACAGGTTGTATCATGACTTGAGGGCATACTATTAGTGGCCCAGCAAGAAGGCAGATATGACTTCTTACATGAACAAATGTTTAACCTTCTCTAAGGTGAAGGTTGAATACTAGAAACCATCCAAACCACTAAAACAACCTGAGTTTCCATTGTGGAAACAGGAGCAAATATCTAAAAATTTTATAACTAAGCTAAAACACCTAGCAGATGTGACACGATACGAGGTAGTCGTGGATCAGTTAACTAAATCTGAACATTTTTTGGCGATTAAAGAAACAGACAATATGGATAAGTTTACTCGGATTTAATTGAAGGAAGTGGTTTCTCGACATGGTGTACCAATCTCAATCATCTTAGACCATGATGCGTGTTTTACTTCCCATTTCTAGCAATCATTGCTGAAATCTTGGGGTACGCATTTAAACATGAGCACCGCCTATCATTTGTAGATTGATGGGTAGAGTGAGCGTACAATTCAAACTCTGGAAGATATGCTACAAGCCTATGTGATTGATTTCGTGGAAATTTGGCAAATTCATCTACCTTTGGTGGAGTTTTCCTACAATATTAGTTATCACACTAGCATCAAAGCGACAGTGTTTGAAGCGTTGTATGGTGCAAATGTAGATCACCTCTCTATTGGGCGCAGTAGGTGATGTTTAATGAACCAGCCTAAATTGGCTCACAAGAATATAAAAAATATTGTGTAGATAAGGAATCATATGGTGGTAGCTTGAGACTATCAGAAAAGCTATGCTAACAAACCACAACAACCATTAGAATTTAGAGTTAGGGATAAGGTTCTCCTAAAAGTCTCCCCTTGGAAAGGTGCGATTCGATTTGAAAGATGAGGGAAGTTAATTGGAGATAGGGTTGTTCACAGGTCGAACCGAGCGGAGCTAGGGCAAGCTTGAACTCGGCTCGGATTCAAACCGAGCTAGCCGACCTAGAAACCTGGTCTCGAGCTCGGCTTGGTTTTTAACCAAGTGGCTCAACTCGGCTGGTTTTAGCTCCATTTTAATTTCATAAACACAATTAAAAAGATTAAATGCATAATAAATCCAACATATTACATAACTCATGACCGGTTTATAACAAATTTCATAAAATATAATTTAGTTTAGATAAACTAATTTCAGTTTTAACAAAAATACAAATAACTTTCTCATTATCTAAATCGAACAAACAAAACATGCAATACTACATAACATCCAAGGGTCTCCTTCTAAGTAAAAAAATATAAAAGTGTGT
Organism: Flaveria sonorensis; assembly: GCA_025506505.1. Taxonomy (NCBI): domain Eukaryota; kingdom Viridiplantae; phylum Streptophyta; class Magnoliopsida; order Asterales; family Asteraceae; genus Flaveria; species Flaveria sonorensis. The sequence continues at coordinate 17,935,237 of CM046425.1, read as the reverse complement.
TTGAATTATTTATTCTAATATAAAAATATATATAGAATCATCATATAAAACGAACCAATACAAACAATATAGTTTAATATTTTGACATAAGAAATAGGTAAAAAATTATTATATTCTTAACAAATAAACAAATAAAATGATATATGTTATTCAAATAAAAATAATAGATAGTACAAGTAAAATAATCCGAGCCATACCAAGCCAAGCTAACAGATGAGCTAAACTGATCCGGCTCGGCTTATCACGAACCGAGTCAAGTTCAGCTTGTTTTCATACTGCGCCATCTAAGTTCGGTTTAGTTTAAAATCGAGGCATTTTGAGCGAGTTTTTTTTAAGTTTTTTCCAAGCAAGCTTTGAGGCACTAGCTATTTGGATGCCCCTAATCTGACTTGTGTAGGGCTATTTGAAATTTTGGAAAGAATTCATCCGGTGACATACCGACTAAATTTACCAAAATAACTAAGTGGAGTTCATAATGTTTATCACTCTTCGAACTTAAAGAATATCTATCTGATGAGACACTGGTAGTACCGCTTGAGGAAATTCAAATTAATGAACAACTATGGTTCATCGAAGAATCTATAGAGGCTATGAAACATGAGGTCAAGACTCTTAAGCAAAAGAAAGATAACCATAGTCAAAGTTCGCTAGAATTTAACATGGGGATGATGTGGCAACTCATTTGCCATTGCAATCAATTAGAGACATAGCCTAAGTTTTGGGAAAAAATTCTTTCAACATGGGATGAGTGTAATCCATTAATTTTCTGTTCCGTAAACTTCGTTCGTTCTGTTAAGTTTTGCATACACGTTACGCAGCACACACTGGTTGTCCTTGAATGTTGGTGATATAACAAATAATTATTATTAATTTAACTAATGTTAATCTAATTAATAACTGTGTAATATTACTACATGATCATGCGAAATCAACGTGTTGTAGGTTATTTTATAGTTTAAATGTTAACTTATTTTTATTGGTATAAAATGTTATTTTATAGTTTAAATGTTAACTTATTTTATGGGTATAAGATGTTATTATGAAATTATGGAGTGAGTATATTATGATTCAAGTTGATAATTATGAAACCTAAAAGTTTAAAAAATGCTTTATAAACATTTAAAAGTGAGTGTCATAGTTTATAAAATTAAGAGGGGTTAGTATTGAAATTATGAGTGAGTATATAAATGAAAAAACAAAACCCTAATCCCCATTTACCCCAAAAATTGGTCGAAGCTCCCACCCCCTCCCCTCTTGCGATTGGCCACAAGAAAACACTCAAACACTCGGGTTTTTGCTTGATTTGATTGATACAACGTGTTAGCAAGTTTGTTTGTTGATCAACAACACGTATTAGGTATGAGTTTATAAACAAGAATCATCTTTTTTCACAAAGTTGGTATATACACAAACCCTAGATGAATCTTTCAATAAAAATTGAAATTGATAATATTGGATGATATAGTTATGTTTGTTTGATTATATTACTAATGATTTATGTGAATTATGTAAGAAACTCATTGTTCTAACATTTGGTCCAAAACTTACCCAAGGTGAAAACTTTAGTTTACAAGAACTTTGGATTTTATGATTCAATGATGTTTTGTTGTGTTCAAATGGTTAATTTAGGTTAGAATGATAATATAGTTGATGAATTAATGACAAGTTTGGTGAAATTTGGATTATAGGATGTCATCCTCCAATAAAGGAAACTTTGTAAATGTGATTTTTGAATTTCAATATGTTGATCATGCATAGGATGCTATGATCATGTTAGATTAATTATTAGGAATCTTGAATGATTTAAAATGGTTTAAAATTCTATAGTTATATCATATTGATGATATCTTGGAAGTTTGAGTGTTCAAGTTCACATGTAAACTGGATATTGATGTGATGATGTATTGAGTTGGACTAAAGTTAGTAATTAGAGTTACATGATATTAATAGGATGCTTGATCAATATGGCATGACTGGATTATCTTATTAGTAAAAGTTATAGTTGGAATATTTAGAATTAATGGTGATTATCATAGATGCACACAGATCTAAGGCTCTTACTTAGTAGGATTGACATGATATGGCATGTAGTGAGTGGTTGGAATCCTATGTGTGCGTAGGTTATAAGATAGTAACATAGGTTGTTAGCACTAGGGATTCGTATGTGTTGTATGGTAAGTTTTTCTAGTTAACAATCTTGTTAGATTTTAGAGCTCATTATGTGCAATACGTGGATGATCCAGATTAAACTCATGAATATTTGATTTATGTATAAATGAATATGTTTTCACTTAACATATAACCAACGGGTCAACTGGGTCAAGCTAGTCAATATTTTCAAAAACGCATAAACTAATAGGAATGATTGAACACTTAGGTTTTGTTAAATCAACCAATCCGGCACGTACTTATGTACTTATGTATTCTAGGTAACCTGTGACGAATTGTCCTTCCATCTAACTTTCGGTTTGCATTATTGCTGCCATCCGCTTAAGGTGAGTTTAATGCCCCTCTTTTAAATACTCTTTTGAGGGAGAAACCATAATTACAAACATTTTACTTTTATAAGTTGTGTATAACATTTACATAGTGTAATTACAATTAAAAAGTGTAAGGATCAACACATTACAATGATCAATCTCTTGATGAAAATGCATAATGTTGACATCACGGAATAAGATTGAATAGTAATTTAAGAACACAAACACTAATGTAAATAAACTTTGATTGTATTGCTCTCTGACAGAGAAACTATTACAATGAGTGTGAAATCAGGAACTGACAAAAGCTACTAAAATACATTACAAAACTTCTATTTATACTATAATATGAATTTCTTGCGCGACTAACAAGTTCTCGCATGATTAACAGGTTTTCGTACGAGAAGAAAGTTATCGCGTGGAAACTCTGGATTATCGCGCGACTTAGATCTTCTTCATCTTGATTTGATTTCCTGAGCCTCTAGGTTCAATCCCTACAATCTCCCCCTAGGCTTGGGAAATCAATGCTTTAAAAGTCCACGTCATCCACCTTGTAGCTACCTCCATATGCATATATCTTGTTGTTCAAGGCCTTCCTAATCATCCAACCAAACTGTGCTGCTAAGAAGTGAACAGATTCATTAGCTCCTATAAGACAAGCCTGCAACCTCATCAAATCTTCTTTTCCAAACTTGAGCAAGTCCACAAGGTCAATGATACGGTAATCTTTATCCATGCAATGTATAAAAGCATGCCCTGTCTCCTATTCACAACTCCACAACATTAGCTTAGACAAGCTGTTAACTGGAATATGAGCATGTATAGGGATCTTCCTTGCATATCTTGTATGCTTGAACACTCTTATCTTCATAGGTTTGTTTGTCGCATGATCTATATGTGTCTCATCTTCAATGACTTTGGATTTGGCAATCTTAAATTCTTTGAAGTTGGTTTTTCTTTGTCTCGAGATCATATTCTTGATCCATTTCCCTTTGCTGTAGTTACTCGGGTTAAAGAATGGAACACAACCCATAGCATATAGATCTGACGCTCTGAGTGTGTGGAAATAATGTTCGTCCTGATAATACTCGATAGCACCACCCCTTCGCTTGATCACATACAGTCTCTTCTCTGTATCGTATGCCCAGTTAATGATAGGTTCTGAGTTTCTGTACCTTGTGAAAGGTTTGTAATGTCTTAGCGTATAAATGTAAGCTGGTGGAGGAGGAGCAGCAACGGTTAGGTTCCCGACCAGACCTACAACACTTTGACGAGTAACATTAGCTATCTTGTCAATCGTTTGCTAATTGCTTGACTCTCTAACAAGTTCCCCTTCTTCAATCAATGTATCTAAAAAGAAGTCCTTAAGACTATTTCCAAATTGTCAGTGTATTTTATGATCTCATCCAAATTATCAAACACTCCAAAGCCTTCTTCAAACTCCTTAGCAATGATCTTCTGCTGGAAAGTATAAAACTCTCTCTCATACGCTTATTCTATAGCTGAATCTAACGATGTATACTCAGTGGTATCATCGGGACTTGGTCCGGAGACATTGTCCGCACCTGATGATCCAGAAGCACAGGCTGTAGAACCTAAATCACCACCTTTGTCATCATCATCTCCATCATCCTTCTTACTATCATCACCCTTATCACCATCATCACCATCATCATCCTTATCATCATCAACCTCTTCTTCATCACTCGATGCATAATCAACTATATCTAAACCATCATCCTCATGTACTGGACTCAAAATAGGAACATCATGCTCACCCTCTACAAACGCCTCTCTAGTAAAAACAACAGGTTGATCCTCAGTAGTCATAGGATCATCGGTGATAGGCGACTCTTGATCAACATTAGCAGTCTCTGTTATCCCTTCTATAACAATGGGATTAACATCATGCTCTGTAGTGCCAATAGAATCTTCAGCCACTATAGGATCAGCAGTTTGCTATCCACTTGATTCTCCAACTTCAGTGGCATGTTGTTGTGACTATGAAAAATGCACACGTGAAGTGAGATCTCTTAGGTTCTGCTCTAGAATCTGAACATAGCTGAATATGAAGTTTTGCTAATGTTCAAGACTCTTAATTGTCTCATCATTCTTAATGAACTATCTTTGCATATCATCCATGATCTGTGTCTTCTCTAACATCTCCCTCTCTAATGTATGTACATGCTTGTCAAGTGTAACACGTGTAGGTGAACTAGTCAAAGCACTAGCACCATATCTATGCTCAGGAAGGGTGTTAAGAAAGTCTTCCATACAAATAGACTCTTCATTCCTTTGATCTCTTGGGGGTGTACTTAACACGTCATCAGTAGTAGTGGGCAAAGAGGATGATGTTACAGTAATTGATTCTGTAACAATCACTGGTGTCTCCGTTGGTGCATCCTCACTAACTATGACTGGAGTCTCAGGTACAGTCACCTCCTCATCTGTCAACATAGTGGTCACTTGGGTCCGACGCTTTCGTAACACGTGTCGTCCTCTACCCTTCGTATGTGGACTGTCACCCACTCTCTTAGCAATCCTCTTCTTCCTTCCCCTAGAAATAGGTACATCCACAGTAATAAAGTCAGCATCATGATCCTCACCAGTATGTTTAGTTGGAGTTTCTTGCACTCTAGGATCCTCTTGCAGAACATATGGCACGTTCCCAATATGATCACTATCTGTCTCGCTCCCAGAACAAAAAAAAGAATCTATCTTAGCATCAATAGAGATACTAGCTAGTTGTGAGCTCTCTGCTGTGTCTTCAGGAATAGAAGTTGAAGGGCTAGCTTATTCAGCTTGGGTGGCCACTTCCTCAGTCTGAGGTGCCTCTTCCTGATAACCTTCCACAAATCTCCCAAGTTTGGTGAAATGAGAACCATCCCATGCATTCCCCCTTGCTCCTAGTAAGTAAGTGAAGATATCTTTCTTTATCACCATGACAACATAGGTAGATGAATTAGATACTACTAGCTCAGGGTGAGCAGCATTCACTATCAGCTAAATGAAACATGGGTATATGATGAACTTCTTCCCCAATATAGCTATGACATTCTTCTGCATCTCCACGAATATAGCCTTAGATATGTTGTAGGGTAAGTCATCGACTATAGATATCAGCAAGGATCCAAATACAACACTCAAACTATCCATGCCGGCTTTTCGGTTGTTGAGGCAATGTATCACAACATGAAACAAGTACTTCCAAAAAGGAGGTAACTACTTCTTCTCCAGAGATAGATATTTGTGATCATATCCCATCCTCTTTGGGCACTCCCTTGCCATATCATCATTTATCTTGACGGGCGTGTTGGGTTGATCCTCTAACAATAATACACTGTTAATCACTTCGGCAGTGATAACAATCCTCTTGCCTTTGACTGTGGCAGATATACAGGGTTCTCCAGCCTTATCTATCTCATTGGCAGCCGATTGCCAGAACTGATCTATAACGTCTTTGTATATGGCAGGGTTAGCTGTGATAGCATAGTGAATCTTCGATGTCTTAAGACCATCAATCATCAATCTGAATAACGCCTTGTCGTAAGGAACCTCAGCAAGATAAGCAATTGCATTATGGTTTTTGTTAAAAACCATAGGCCTCCCTATCTGAAACTTTAAACAAACTTGATAAGTACACAAAGAATTTTGTTATACTTAGAAAATTTTAGACTTAGAAACAAGTTTAACACATAGAAAAAATTTGAAAAATTAGACTTATCGCGTGAAAACTCAAGGTACTTGCGCGACAACATCAAAAGTCAACTGAGTCTAAAATTGAGTCAACTTCTCACGCAACAACATCAGGAGTCAACTGAGTTTGTGTCTGAGTCAACTTTTCGTGCGACAAGTCTACTTTTCACACGAGTAGTTCTGTGTGAATTTGAAAGTTCTCGTGTCTGTTTAAAGTCAAATTACTTTTTGCATGCGAAAAATCTGTGTAATTTTAGATTTTCAAAGAGCCATTTTTAGAGAGTTTTAACCAATAATCTATGTTCATTAGGTGTCGTCTAAGTCATTATTAAGGTTTATTATGTTTACTTTGTTCAATTTAAGATGTATATGTCCTTTAAGATTCGCTCAAGAATCAAACACATTTAAATCTATGCAAACAATGTCAGTATACCTTATCAAACACTTGTATATCAATATGCGACCACTATGAACACTTTTATTAAGTTTAATGAGGTTTCAACACTTAGAATTTTTAGAGTGATTTTTTAGACAATTTTGTGCGAATAGTGATTTTCGCACAAATGTAGCATTTAAAGCCTTCTAACTTCTCGTGCGAGAAGTCAGATTTCTCGAACACCTGAACTTTTGGCACACGAGAAGTTCATTTTTCTTGGAATTTTAAAATTTTTAGCCTTTCAAATTTATTCATTTTATTAATTCATTTGATTTATTATGAAAATGATTATGTTTAACTAAGTGTTTACAATTATCCATGAACCCTTAATTTTTTCAAAATTTTGTAAAAAACAAAACAAGTGTAAAACAAAGCTTAGCATAAAAGCAAACAGATATTTCTGTTTACACTAATAATTTAAAAATTTTTGGTAAATTTTCAAGCATAGGATCATATTTCTTATGGTGTTGGTCATTAACATCATCCAGCTTTATTTAAATATGACTGGTAACGATGATTGTCAATATGTTGTGTCCACTTTAAACTTAGACTTCAATATTTACTTAGACACACATTCTATGATTTTATCATGTTTAGATTAATTTCAATGAAAAATGTGAATCCCACAATCAATAATCCTGTAGAACCCTTATCCAACTTCAAGTCACTTTTGAGAATTCAAGTCATACCAATTTGACTCAAACCTTTTATCTCTGATCAGCCTTTTCAAAATTATTTTTCTCTATTATAATATCTATTTAGAGCATAACTAGCCTGAGAAACATTTCTGGACACAGAATATTACCAAGTTTTAGGACTTATTAATTGCTAGTTGGACTTATATTTTTCCCTCGCAAGACGTTTAGGACTTACATGCCAAGTCGGACTTACATGCCGCATCTTTTGATTTTGCCTCCTGTGTCAGAACATATTCTCAAAAAGGAAAATATTAATCATATAGTATGTATGTCTATGACATATCTTTTATTATTGTGCTTATTGGCATCTATTATTCCTATATGGCATTTTTGGCATCTATTTGCTATTTTTGATAATATTCATCATTATTTTCTTTCTTTTTGTCATTGCTTTTCATATCTTTGTCTTCTTTTGTATTTATATGTACATATTTCATATTTCTTTTGAAAATTACCGAATCAAATAGTAACTTGCTTGAGTATGACTAGATTGTAACTCTCAGTTTGTTTTAGCTTGGAATCAGTGTTATCACAAAACCTTGATGAGTAACCCACTTCAATCATTTTGAATTTACTTCAAGTGTATCACAGATCATAGTGCTTTTCAGTCTCGGAAGTCAAGCCTATCAACATATCAAACATAATCCAAGTTGGTTTCTTTTATGCCTTAAGATGTAATGAATCAAAATTAAGAAATGTAATATCATTTCCTATATATCCTTGAAAATTTTAATTTTCTTAATATGTAAACTCCCCTAAGAACAAAAAAAATTTTCGAGACATTTTCAAATTTTCTCCCCCTAAAATTATGAGTATCTGCAAGAAAATAACAATTTTAACCAAAAAAATGAAAATATTTTTGAAAGGGTTTATGGCAAATTATTAATCAAAGTTAATCATTCCTGGAGATTGGACTAAGAAATCAAATCTGGAATGATCAAACGCCTTAGTAAACAAATCAGAAATGTTGTCATATGATGAAACAGATTCCAAATGGACAAATTTTTATTCAAAATAGTCACGGATATCGTACGTGATCACACATTATACATACATCTTGGTAATAATTACTATCTTTCATCATCGTTCATAATTCACACTTTCTTTCATTAATATCTTCCACCTTTATCTAGATCCTGCCATATGCTATACCCGCACGTCAAGCAAAAGCTAATACTGTGCCGGGGTTTATAAGTAAAACCCCACGTCAAGCAAAAGCTGACACAGTACCGGGGTACGCGACAAGGATCTTCTCATAATACGCTATACCTCCACGTCAAGCAAAAGCCGATACTGTGCCGGGGTTTATAAGTAAACCCCCACATCAAGCAAAAGCCGACACAGTACTGGGGTAAGCGACAAGGACCCCACCATTCATTTCTTCCATTTTCGTCATTCGTTATCTTTCACTTTAATTACATAATACTTTAATTACGTACATAGGTATAACATACCACGTAAAGTCACATCATATACATAACATGTAACAACATCATCATCATCACAACAGCACACAAAGCATACATGTCATAAACAAGCATAAGCCACCATAAAACATCATTCCTTACACGTAAGCTCTACAACCCAAAAATTTAGAAAATCCTAAGTGTTCACAGCGCATGACAACGCATACAGCGGACAACTTAAAATATTCCAAGTATCCACAGCGGACAGGCAAATTCCATAGTGGACAGCCAAAGTCCACAGCGGACAGCCATAGTCCACAGCGGATGAACAAGTTCATAGCGGATGAACAAGTTTACAGTGGACAGTCATAAAATCTTCTAAGTGTCCACAGCGGACATGCAAGGTCCATAGCGGACAGTTCAATATCCATAGCGGACAACATAAAATCTCCTCAAGGGTCCACAGCGGACATGCAAAGTCTATAGCGGACAGTTAAATGCCAAAGTGACCACAGCGGACACATTAATAATGTCCAAGTGTCCACAACGGACAGTGGGTGTCCACAGCGGATGACCTGGACAACCTTCCCAAGTGTCCACAGCGGACATACGAGATCCACAGCGGACAGCTAAAATGGCCAAATTAGTGGACACTCTAATGTCCACGACGGATAACAAGTTCAGCTCCTGCAATGGAACTCATGTAATTCTAGCCCCATACATCACTTCTAAATGTACCCTTAGCATAGATGTATCATATTACACACTTAAAACATCTAGAACAACCATACAACATCATGGAAACCTGCTCGAAACATTCATCATCAAAAACAGTCGTACTTTCATGAAAGATCATAGTTTGGTTTAGAAAATCTCCTGTCCAGTAGGCATAACAGCCCCAAACACTTAGAAAGTCAGTAAAAGAGGGGATCTAGAACTCACCTCAATAGCTTTCGAGTAGAACACCTCAAACCCAAGAGCCCACTTGAAGTTATAGCACCTAAAACCCACAAAAACAAGCACTGAACATCAGAATCTCGAACTCCGGCAGAAACCAAGAAGAACACCTTGAAATCTTACCTTTTGAAGATTTTCTTCCACTTTCTCTCACTAAAACCGGTTGAGAGCTTCTCTCTCTCTTCTTGCTGCAGAAATCAGATGTGTGGAAATAGGGGTGTGGGCAGCCATCCCCTGCTTTTTGAGCCAACTAATGGCAAGTTTGCCATTTGCACACTTTAACACCCTTTACTTTTGATAAATATTATCTTTCCCCTTTTTCTCTTCTTTTCCTTTCCCTTTTTATAAATTTTCGGGTGTTACAAGTCCACCCCCCTTAAATGGGTTTCGTCCTCGAAACTTGTCGCTCCTTAAAGAGTTCTGGGTAGTGCCATCTCATTTCCTCCTCTGATTCCCAAGTGGCCTCCAAATCTTCAATGCAGAGACCACCGCCACCACCTTAGAGAAGCTTTGGATAATTACCCTGTAGTACTCACCCAAACTCAAGAAACTACAGATCTCAGATGGCGTCCTTGGAGATTTCCATTGCATCACCGCCTCAACCTTTGTCAGGTCTACCATAATCCCTTCAGGATTAACCACATGACCCAAAAGCTGAACCTCGCATAGCTAGAATGCACACTTAGAGAACTTGGCATACAGCTTCTCCCATTGAAGCGTATCCAACACTTCCCGGATGTGACCGACGTGTTCTTCTTGGCTCTACGAAATAATCAAAACATCATCAATGAACACAGTCACTGACTTATATAACTTAGCTCGGCACACCTGATTCATCAAATCCATAAAGCAGCTGGCGCGTTTGTTTAACCAAAGGACATCACGAGGAACTCGTAGTGTCCATAGCGCGTATGAAATGCTGTTTTAGGGATATCCTACTCCTCCACCTCAATTGATGGTAGCCAGATAGGAGATATATCCTCGAGAACCAACTGGCACCTTGGAGCTAATCAAACAAGTCATCAGTCCTTGGTACGGATACCGATTCTTCACAGTCAGCTTGTCCAACTCATGGTAGTTGATGCACATCCTCATGCTACGGTCCTTCTTCTTCACAAACAAGACCGGAGCACCTCAGGGAGAGATACTTGGTCAGATGAACCCCTTATCCAGCAACTCTTGCAACTGAGTTATCAATTTCTTCATCTCGGAGGGAGCTAATCGATACGGTGCCTTGGCAACAGGTTGGGCGCCAGGTATCGATTCGATCTGGAACTCGATCTCGCGGTCCGGTGGTACACTTGATAGATCCTTCGGGAATACGTCTGGGAAGTCACACATGACCAGTACGTCGGGCCATTGTGGTACTGACGCATCCACATCTTTCACGTAGGCTAGATAGGCACTACTTCCACTTCTCTGCCACAACCATCCCAATTACTGTCGAGATCGTACTAACTCTATCACCGTAAATCGTAACCGAACTCCCATCGGGCGCGGTCAATCGAATCATCTTCTTACGACACCCAATGTTTTCCTCATTGGCTGCTAGCTAATCCATCCCTAGAACTACATCAATTCCGCCTAGGGGAACCACAAATAATTTAGCAGAGAATCTATGGCCTTCCGATTCTTTCACAAAATCCTCTAGGGCATCATGTATCCTAGTGGACTTACCGATAGCAGTTTCTACATCAAAGGGCTCATCAATCTTTCTACTCCTATGGGCAACTTATTACAGAAGGTAGCAGAAATAAAACTCCTACTAGCACCAGAATCAAAAAGTAAAGAGGCATAAGTTCGGGTTACTAGAAGTGTATGTTGGTCCACTTGATCGATTCAATAGTGCACTTGATGTATAACAATGATTTCCTACTGATTTAACACAATATACCCAATAACACAATGAATAATTTAGAATCTAAACAATGACAGTCAAACAAAAGGCTCAATAATAATGATAATAAGCTTCCAGCAGCACATACACAATTGCAACAATGATATTTTCGTATTAGGGTTTTGCCAATTATTTTTTTTTATTTTTTATTTTTTATTTTTTTATTTTTTTATTTTTTTTTGTTTTTTTAGGTTCAAACCTAATTTAATTTATTAGGTCCACGATGATTATTGAGATGACTTATTAAAATCATTAAAAGTTGCAATATCTTGGTATAAACATAGGAAACAAGTTCTTACAAAATCCCCCCCATTACAGTCTCCTCAACCTGAAAGACTACATGTAAAATTTCAGAAGCTGACATTGATGAAGCATAGAATTATACTGCTGGCATAATGAGTTCATATGCATCAACCGAATGTTGCAATCAGGAAGCCTTTATAAATGCTCATGAACTTGGCTACGAATGCTTCAATGTGAAAAATAGCTTTCCGTCCAAGGCGCATCCTATGTTCATAATATGCAGCCCAATGACAGACCTCATGCTTTAATTGAGCATCTAGTTTCTTCAACAATTCATAAAGCAGCCTCTTTAATACAATTTCAGGAGGTATACAATTAACAAGTAGCTCATACAACTTTCCTCAAACTTGGAACAACCTTTTAGGGCTCTGTTCTTTCATAAGATGTAATAAAAAATTAATGAACCAACTTGAAAAATTTTAAAAATAGTTTCGCTGAAGTGGCGAAACTGTAATTTCGCCAGACAAAGCAAGACAGCTTCGCTGAAGTTTTTGAAACTAAGTTCAATAGTTTCGCTGACCGGCGAAGCTATAGTTTCGCTAGGCACAACACATAGTTTCGCTGTTGATTGGTCATAAGTTCTGAGCAACAAAGTGTAGATTCACTGTAACTCTGCCCTAGACCATGAGTTTGAGCGATTCTACACTTTCACTGAGGACAAACTTATGAATCAGACAACAGCGAAGTTGTAGGTTCGCTGACCCCATCAGAGCAGATTATGTGCTGGGTGAAAGTATAGTTTCGCTAGAAAGGTTCGAGCGAAACTGTCAGGTATGCTTGGACAGCATAACCAGATAGATTCGCTTGCAACAGGGAACTTTCGTTCAGTTTCGCTGGATGAATTTGGTAGATTCGCCGGACGAAACAGGCAAAGTTTCGAACCAGCGAATCAATCCTAAGCAATCGATTAGGCCATAAAACCAAGATTAAACCACATATACAAAGACACAATACCTACAAAAAGGGTTTAGAAACAAACAATCTCGACGGAAATGATGAAAAATTAGGTCAAATAGATTCGGCCGGAGAGAAACTAGGGCTAAATTCGCATGATATAGTGTGAACTGATGAACACACTGTGCTATATATATGACCTAGTTTCGCTGGTAGTGAAACTGTAGTTTCGCTCGGCATCACAAAAGAAATCAGTGTTAGGTGAACATCGATACTGCCAGGAGAAACTATAGATTCGCTGGGCTAACCTGCAGGTGAAACTGTAGATTCGCTGCAACCATAAACTTAAAAAAAATTAAATGTAAATGACTTTTATGAAAAACATTCTTTGTCCCACAACATTAGCACAAAACAAAGAATTTTTTTTTTAAAAACAAATAGAAAACAAATGAAAGAAAAATAAAAGGATATAGAGACTTCTTTTTCAAGAAATTGATCCGGAGAATCAAAGATTTGCGGGATTGCTGATGTGTTTGTCCTTTTAAACTCATGCCTTCCTCTTTTTAACAAGTAATCTGCAGCTGTTTTATCATGTTTTGGATTCATTAAAAAACTCAGATGACTTGGAAGCCACAGATATTCAGCAAAGTACTAATCCTGTTCTTCATGGTTTATTGAGCAATATAATTCACTTTCCTTGAATTCTTATATATTTCAATGATGATTCTGAATTTCTAAGAATCATTGTGTCTTTATTATAGGGACAGATGATAAGAGCTCCAGGTCTATACTTACGTATAACGGATGAGACAATCAATTTATCTCGCTGATGAGAGCTTCAAGTCTATACTTACGTATAACAGAGAAGTTTATCAGAATGTGCCGATGAGAGCTCCAGGTCTATACTTACGTATAACAGAGGAGATCATCACTCCAGGTCAATGTTCACACATAGCAGAGGAGATAAGTACGAGATATGTCACCCATTTTATTTTAAAATTTTTGCAACAAGCAAAGATTTGAAACTCTCAACCCTTTTCAGACAAGGCCTTGTATCTTTGTGCAGGCTGAAATATCGTAAGGATAATCCTTGTCATCGAGTTCTTAAACATTAATTAGGCTACACGATCACTGTTTACTTTGATATCGGGCTAAGCCTACAATGCATATCCCAAACAATGCTATTGATTCTCCTTCAAACTTCTTTTACATGAAGTTCCTGAAAAGACAAAAAATATTTTAGTTCCCCCGAAATTTCTTTTTAGCAATCGCGAAACAAAAAAATATTAATATAAGCTGAAACAAACAAAATAAAGATGTGAAGACATATGGGACACATAAGATTATCAAAAAAGTTTATAAACAAAAAGAGTTATTTACAAAATGATTCACATTAAGATAAGAAAGAGGTTTTAAAAAGATATTAAACCCAACATGGAGATCAATTCATAAAAACGCGGTTTATCAAAAGTTTTTGTGAAAAGATCCGCTCGTTGATTTTTTGTGTCAATCAGAATAATATCTATAAAACCCTTTTCCTGAGCGTCCCGGATGGCATGAATTCTTGTTTCAATGTGCTTGCTTTGGACAAAAGACATGTCCCAGTGGATGTAGACTCTTGTGATCCCATATCAAAAAGATAGGTATCATTCTTTCTTGGAGCACGCATGATCACTAGATCTTCTGAAATAATGAACTATGGTTTAAGAAACAAGCATTCATTTGACATAAACAGCACTGGAATATCTTTATCTCAAATTTGTGACACGCTTAGCAGATTGAATGCTAATTCGGGAACATAATTTACTTTCTCCAGAGTTAATGAACCATTTGAGACTTCTCCCTGACCAATCATTTTTCCACCCTTCTTATCTCCAGCAAAAACGACATATCCTCCATTAATTATTCGATAATTTATGAGTAAGTCTTTCAACCCGGTCATGTGCCTTGAACATCTTCTGTCAGCATGCCAAAAACTATTGATAGCTCTTCTGGAATGTTCCTGGCATAAACAAAAATTTATTAAGACTTGGAAATAGGGACCCAAGTCTTGACTGACTTAGGCATTGAAATGAAAGACTTTTTACAAAAGAAATTATTTACAAAATGATTTAATCTACTTTCAAAGGACCTATGATTTATATTTCTATTAACAAATACAGGACAAGTTTTAAGAACATGATCATCCTTTCCACATCTAAAACATCAGGACTTCAATCTTTTCTTGTTACATCTTAAAACAGATGCTTGATCAGTTAAGATTTCTTCCTCACCTTGAGACGTGTAAGAATTCGAATTGCTACATGAGTCATGTGATTCTTTTAATATTTCCTTTGTAACTTTCATTTTAGCAAATCCGGATTCATTTTCATTAATATTGTTAATGTTTGAGGAAGTTGTCTCAATATCTTTAAGATTTGAAATCCGACTGGGTGTGAAAGATGGGATAGGATGAGAAAGAAACTTTTCAAAATAATTTGGGTGTGAACGTCTGTTTGAAGCATTAGGTAAACAATTATCATAACTATAATCAAGTGAATTTGAAACATCATCACTAGATTCATCAACATCAGAGGATAAACAAGATGAACTAGAACTAGGGCTACATGAACTACTGTCTGTGACAGACGTTTGTGACACAAATCTACTTAAGCTACTGTCTATAGAAGACTTTTTGGAATCTGAAACATTAAAACTAGAGTTGCCCAGACCACTACTTGCACCATAATCATATTCCTCTCGAATCTCCTTATGATTTACTCCTTCTAAACCTGCATACAAACTGTCAGTATCTTTTTGAATTAATTCATTAGTTGGATGAGGTGTAGGCATAGGAGAATAACAATAAGTGCTAGGTGGAGGATAAACATGAGTGGTTTCTTTGCTTCCCAAACCAGTCTTAATTCTAGCACCCCTTTGATTCATGCAAAGCTCCTCAAGTTTCAACCCAGAAATTGTCCATTTTTCAAGTTTGGTTTTTAATTTGCTTGTTTTAAATTCAGCAAGTGCCACACGTTCAGTTAAAGCATTTATTTCAATGTTTTTTTCCAAAAGATTTCTTTTTAAATGCTCATTTTCTTTTAATGCTTCATTTAACTTAACAAAATATTTAGACTCATTAGTTTTAAGTTCGTTATTAATTTGTTTCAATTCCTTTTCATTTTCCAACAATAATCTGTTTGCCTTGTTTTTTTTTAAGAAATGATTAGAGGCTAATTTCGCTAAAAGGGGGGATCAGATGGTTTGAATGCACAGTGGGCAAAGGCCATGATTATATTCTGTAAAGGACAAAAGGCCAAACTTGCAAGGCTAATATTTGATTGTATGACCCTTTGAGCGGAGTTAGACTCCAAAGAAACAAAGACAGGAATAGAGAACCTTTTTGCCACAATTTTCTTCTCCTACAATTGAAATTACAATGCTTAAATAAAAAAAAAACAACTGGCAAAACCCTAATATGGAAATATCATTGTTGCAATTGTGTGTGTGCGGCTGGAAGCTTATTATCATTATTATTGAGCCTTTTGTTTGATTGTCATTGTTTAGATTCTAAATTGTTCATTGTGTTATTGGGTATATTGTGTTAAATCAGTGGGAAATCATTGTTATACATCAAGTGCACTATTGAATCGATCAAGTGGACCAACAATATGGTAGCAGAGCCTTTGTGCTCTTGATTGATTGATTTTTTGGGTATTTCCGGGTTCAAGTCATTGTTTCATTCATTTTCGATCTGATCTGCATGTTTTGGATATGGAAATTCGTTGAGGATTGCTTGATTTTGGTATGGGAAGCTTTAGAAATCATCAGATCTCATACTCATTGAGATTTGGATGAGTTTGAGCTGATTTTGTGTTGAAAAGGTTTTTCAGACTCGTCTGGCGAATTTACAGCTCGTCAAGCAAAATTACAGCATCATTCAGCGAAACTACATAGTTTCGCCTGGCAAAACTAGGGTTCCTTGAGCGAAACTACGCTATTCTTGGTTTTTGGATCTGATTTCTTTGTTCCAGCAAAAGTACATGTGTTGAACGAAAGTTCATAGTGTTTGTGTGCCAATCCCAGCGAAACTGCTGCCGAAATTACCAGCGAAATTAGGAGAGAAATTACCAGTGAACTTGCCAGCGAAATTAGTGAAAATTCAGCGAATTTACCAGCGAAACTGCTGGATTTGGTGATTTCAAATTCGAGTGCTATTGTTAGCGAAACTAGTCCATCTTTGAACGAAAGTTCAACTATCAGCTAGTCACTACGAGCTAAAGTGCTGGTGAATCTATTTTAGAACGAAAGTTCTACTAGTCTCAGCGAAACTATAGCCGAAACTTGAGTTTTGGATCATTGATTCAAGCGAAACTACTGCTTGTATTCCAGCGAATCTACTAGCGAAGTTACCAGCGAATTTACCTGTTTGTCAGCAAAATTATCCTCTTTTAGGTAATGATGTCCACTAATATTACCATATCTGACTTGGAGAGTGTTGCTCCTAATAGGTCACCGAGGCTTATAAATGGTGATAACTTTGAGGACTGGAAAAGATGTTTTAAACCCTTCTTTTACTACACTGATCACAATCAATGGGAATCAATTGTAAATGGTCCTTATACCCCAACTGTCACTGTCGGTCAAGTCACCTCTCCAAACACCGATCCATCTACATTCACTGAAATAGATTTGAAGTTAATTGATCGTGATCAGAAAGCTTTTGGAGCTTTAACTCTTTGTTTATCTCAAGACATCTATAACAGATTTGCTGAACACAAGAATGCAAAATATTTATATGACTCCTTGTGTGAATTCTATGATGGAAATGAAGATCTGAGGAAATACAGGAAAGCTCAAGCTGAAAAGAAGTTCAATTCTTTTGTAGGACACAAAAATGAAAGCCTTACTGATATAACCAATCGATTTTTGTCCATCTCAAGCACCTTAAAGAAATATGATGAGCAGATGGGAAATCATGAACAAGTCTCTAAACTCTTGGACTCACTTCCACATCAATGGAGCCTGCAAGTTAGGATGTTGAAGCAGGAAAGAAACTTTGCTAATTACAAACTTATGGATGTAATCAACAAACTGAAATCTTTTGATTTGGATTTAAAGAGAAGAGAATACAATCAATCCATGATGCCAGCCACTATATATCCATAAAATGCTACATTAATGTCATTCGCTACAAACTCGTCTATGTATGGTTCAGCTTATGGTGGTTCTATAGGATTTGGTGCTTCAAATATGTCCAGTGGGGGTTCTACAGGTGTTAGTTCAAGCTCAAAAACATCACCTTCTTCTGTACCCCTTTGAGCAATATATGTCATTGGGTGTTCCTCCACTTCATAATACTCAGGCTCCGAGTCATAATCCACCAGTTGTTCTTCATATTCTTCCTCTTCATCAACGAGTCTCTTCTCAGTATCTTCCTTATTTCCTCTTGTGGTTTCTTCTCTAATCACCTTAGCCCCCGTCAAATCTGCGTCTATGTCTAATCCCAAATCAACAAATTCAGCCTCAACAATTACAGGCTCCTCTCTCACATCTCCTCCTTCATCTACTCTCTTTTCAGCTTCTTTCTCAACAACCTTTTCACCTGCTACTCCACTTCCACTTGCACCGCCACCAGCCATACTTGCTTCTCCACCAATACCAGATGACCTCCCCACTTTCAGGAATGAATACTTTGATGTATCAACCAGATCATCCAGCTCCTCTTATGATAGTTGGTTTGTGTTACCAACTTTGATATTGAGCTCATTCACTTCCTTCAATAGCCTTTTGATTAGTTCCTGCTGATCTATCAACATAACCTTCATACTTTCTATCTGCTCATCTTTCTCCTTCTCTCTCAACTCCTGATTAACCAACTTGGTTTTAATCATGCTCAGTTCATTAGTCAATGAAGTGTTTACATTTCTAATCACATCTTGATCCAGTTCAGATCAGGGATCCCTCCTTTCTTCGAATACCGGCTGCTTATGCTTAGATCTCCTTTTGGTTTCGTGAGCCAGTTCCCCTTGATCAGCCTTCTTTTTGGTCCTCCTCTCTCTTTGAGCCCGCAGCTATTCTTCAACTTCATCAATCTCAACATCTAGATCATATTCTTTCTCTTTAGCATACCTCTTCCCTTTCTTTATAGCTTTAGCTTGTTTATCCCGATTTTCTTCAGCATTTTTGTTTTCATTTTCAATCAACCTTCTTATGTAGCTCCGTCTCTCAGCAGGATACATGTTTTCCGGTAAGTATGTTATTTTACCACTGAAGTCATGTCTAATAACTGAGCAGTTTGCAAATATTCTTGTATTCATTTGCATCAGCCTCTTAACTTCCCCATGTCTTGGCAAATTTGGCTTCTCTGCATTTATGATCATCTGGATAAACCTTGGATATAACAGCCACTTGTCTTTCTTTAAGGCCATGACATTTTCAGTCATACAATCAAATATTAGCCTTGAAAGATTAGCCTTTTGTCCTCTACAGAATATAATCATGGCCTTTGCCCATTGTGCATTCAAACCATCTGATCCCCCCTTTCGGTGATCTAAACACATAATGATCCAAATTCTTGGTCCACTAGATCGATGATACAGTGCAATTGATTAATAAACACAAATAAATCCCACTGTTAACACAAATATCATTGATATTTGTGTAAATAAGGATGAACAAGATGAACACCTCAAGAACATTCAATAAAACCCTTGTTTGATCTATATTGATTTACATAAGATATTGCTTACATGAAAGCCGCAAATAAATGGATCTTGCAAGGAGGAGAGCACATGTCTTGAATTACCTCATAAGGGAGACCCATAACTACCTTTTTAGCAGCCTGGGCCTTGTCACACTGACAGACCGGAGTATTCCTCTTGTCAGCTACATCCTCCACTGCATTCCCTCTATCCTTCTCAGCTTTACTATCCTCTTTTAAATTTTCTTTTGACTCACCCATCTTCTTTTCATCTTCAATACCTGCTTTCTTACATTCACTCTCTTCAACTTTAGTTTTCTCAACCTTTTTCTCTTCATCCTGAACCCTTTCCTTACTGCTTTCACCATTAACCTCTTGAGTCTCAACATTGAACTCTCTAAAAGGATCAAAGTCATTAATAGATTCCACTTCACTATCAACTAACTCAACCACAAGTGCATGATTGATTTCTTCCTCAGTTTCCTTAATTTATGCGCTCCAATCAAAATTTGAGATGAGAGTTGTTTCCTTCTTTGCCTTAACTTCCTCCTTGTTAGTGATTGGGATAACTTTAGAAGTTCCAGAAGTTCCTGGTTTAGTAATGATAGGATTGGGACATTCTCTTTTGAAATGCCCCAACTGCTTGCAGTTGAAGCATTTCAATTTTGACTTATCAAACCCAAGCTTAGAATTCTGATTCTGATTTCCGAAGCTCTTTCTACCAGTTCGTTCCATGAATCTTCTTGCACGTAGTGTGAGCATGGCCATTTGCCATTGGATGTCTGTTTCTTCTAAATCATATGGATCAACTTGATACATATCTTCAACTGTCATTCCTTTTCCCTTTAACTCCCCCGCAACTAAAGATTCATAACTGTACACGAACATCCCAAATAATGCCATAGTATCTGATGGAATCTGAGCAGTGACAAAAGGTTTTTAGCTTGAATAAGCCATTGATTGAGGGTCTTTTCACATTTGTAATATCTTTAGCAATCAATTCAGATCAAACTAGGGTTTATTGAGTGTTCTTAAGGTGTTCATTAATGTTCATCAATATTTTATTGTGTTTGATCTATATTTTACACAAATATCATTAATATTTGTGTTTTCTATGGGATTTGTTTGTCTTTATTAATCAATTGCACTATTATTTCAATCGAGAGGACCAACAGTGTAGCTGACATAACGTCGGGACCCACCCTAGCCTCCTCCCTGGTCATCGTGTATGCTCTGACCTTCATCCTCTGCTCTCCTTCTCAGCCCCTTTCTTAGTCTCGGAGCTCTCAGCCCTCCACTTCTTGTAGTTTATGCTCATGTGCCCAGTCTCGCCACAGTTGTAACATTTCACCACACGACAATCCCTTGCCATGTAGCCCTCCCTTCCACACTAAAAGCAGATGTTCGATCCCCACTTATACTCCCCCGCATGCTCCTTCCCGCACTTGTTACACCTTTTTATCCCCGTACCTGTCGTCACTACTCTCCAGTCATCCACCCTTGCCTATTTGTTCATTGGAGTGAAACCACATTAACCAACTCGTTCCCCATTCCTGTTTCTATCACCACCACCTTTCTTACTCACCTCCTCTGTAGTCACTTCCTCCCTCTCATCATACAGTCTCCCTACCAGATCGACACCGACCTAAACGTGCCTGGCCGGGCGGAAATTGGATGTCTACGGATATCCACCGGCAACCCCTGAATGTATCTCTTTAGTCTCTGTGACATGGGTGTCGCCTGCTCTGGTACCAGCCTTGCCATCTCATTAAACTTAGTTGTGTATTGCTAGTGCGTCATAGTTCCTGCCTCCAACTGCAAGAACTCTCTCTCGATCTTGTCGAGTTCCCTATGAGGACAAAATTCCTTGATCACAATCTTCTTCAGTTCACCCTATCTCATCTTCCTGATCGCCCTGCTACCCTCGACCTGGACAATGTTATCCCACCAGCACAAGGCCGAATCCATAAATGAGTGGGTAGCAAACTTCACTTTCTGATCCTCCCTACACTCGCCGATATTTAACACAACCTCCATCAGTCTCACCCATCGGTGAGCAGCAGCAACACTCCCATTCCCATCAAATGTCGGGGGCTTGCATCTCTGTAATGCCCCATAGTTGCACCCCTTTGCAGTTTCCTACACTGCTTCCTCTTCCTCATCATCACTAGAAACAACCATATCAGTCTCTGGTTGCTCCCTTTCTCTTGAACCTCCTTCTTCGCCCTCTCGCGTAGTGGCATTCTCATTCTCCTGTTTCTCCTTCTACTCATTTTCCCTCACAGCTTTAATAACCTCGGTCACCACCGATGGCAGAATCGTCTGCATGACCTGATGAACTTCCTCCGCTATTTCCTCCTTCCTTGAGGCCCTCTGATTAGCACTCTCATCCTCACCGTCATGGTGATGAGGCTCAGGCTCTTCAGGAGCCATTTCGGCAGTCTTAGCCCTATTCCTTGTGATACGCGGTCCAACACTACGTCTACCACAACCTCTACTTCGAGAAGCCTTCGAAGATCTACCACCAGCCATCTCTAAGAACTACAAGATTCAAACACCAACACGGTCATTCAAGGTAATAGCTCAGATTATGTCAAGTATAGTAAGTCCCTAATTATAGTGGCCAGTTGTGATTAGCCACTTACTTTACTCTTTATTCTCCAAGCATTTCCTATCCTGACTACATCTATCCAAATCTACAAAGAGGCACATAATCCACATAGCACACGCACATAATTCCCTTTTATTATCCTTTATAAAATGTTTACATAAAAACTTTACCTGCAGGCATGTAGCTACTAGGACTGGCACCCATTTCCCTTTCGTCCCATTCTCAGTTTAAGTTTAGGTTCTTTGAAAATATTTTACCCAATTCTCTTAAACATTGACTCAGATACCAACTTGTAAGGCCCCTTTCCCGGGACACTTACAGTTGGTCAATCATCGCATAAAACTTTTAAAGCACATCATTCGTAGCGGAAATTTAAACTTTTCATTAACAATTGAAAACATGTCAATACATCATATCATTTAATTTACATTTTAGAATTGTATTATTACAATAACATTCCCAAAAATATGGATGCCAGAATCGAATCATTCCCAGTAGCATGGGCATCCATGCCTGCACCTCCTCAGCATCAACGATACATGCCAACTATTATGCACATAAAAGTCAGCGACGCCGAGTGAGTTCTAATTTTATATTAAAATACTTTACTTCCGTTTAAAACATTTCATTTACCTTCGTACGTGATCACACATTATACATACATCTTGGTAATAATTATTATCTTTCATCATCATTCATCATTCACATTTTCTTTCATTAATATCTTACACCTTTATCTAGATCCTGCCATATGCTATACCCCCATGTCAAGCAAAAGTCGATACTGTGCCGGGGTTTATAAGTAAACCCCCACGTCAAGCAAAAGCTGACACAATACTAGGGTACGCGACAAGGATCTTCTCATAACTCATACGCTATACCCCCAACTCAAGCAAAAGCCGATACTATGCCGGGGTTTATAAGAAAACCCCCACGTCAAGCAAAAGCGGACACAGTACCGGATTTCTTCCATTTTCGTCATTCGTTATATTTCACTTTAATTTCGTAATACTTTACTTACGTATATAGGTATAGCATACCACGTAAAGTCAAATCATATACATAACATGGAACAACATCATCATCATCACAATAGAACACAAAGCATACACATCATAAACAAGCATAAGCCACCATAAAACATCATTCCTTAACACTTAAGCTCTACAACCCAAAAATTCAGAAAATCCTAAGTGTTCACAGCGCATGACAAGGAATACAGCGGACAACTTAAAATATTCCAAGTATCCACAGCGGACAGCCAATGTCCACATCAGAAAACCAAAGTCCACAGCGGATAGCCATAGTCCATAGCGGATGAACAAGTTCACAGTGGATGAACAAGTTCACAGCGGACAGTCATAAAATCTTCAAAGTGTCCATAGCGGACATGCAAGGTCCACAGCGGACAGTTCAATACCCATAGCGGACAACATAGAATCTCCTCAAGGGTCCACAGCGGACATGCAAAGTCTACAGCGGACAGCCAAATGCCAAAGTGTCGACAGCGGACACTTGAAGTTCCAGCACCTAAAACCCACGAAAACGAGCATTAAACACCAGAATCTCGGTCCAGAAGCTTGAACCCAGCAGAAACCGAGAAGAACACCTTGAAATCTTACCTTTTGAAGATTTTCTTCCACTTTCTCTCACTCTAACCGGTTGAGAGCTTCTCTCTCTCTTCTTAAAGCCAAAATCAGATGTGTGGAAATGGGGGTGTGGGCAGCCATCCCTTGCTTTTTGAGCCCACTAGTGGCAAGTTTGGCACTTGCACACTTTAACCCCCTTTACTTTTGAAAAATGTTATATTTCCCCTTTTTCTCTTCTTTTTCTTTCCCTTTTTATAAATTTCCGGGAGTTACAAAAAAGCTTAGATATAGTTTTATGGATGAAAAACTAAGGATTTGGACATAAAAAGATGAAGTTATGGGTTAAAAAAGGGCTCGAACGTCATTTTTATGCGTTCTGAGAAACTGTTAGTTCTTTATGCAAAACTTTGGATTCATCATGCGAAACTAAGGCATTCTCCTTCCTGCAAAACTATAGTTTCGCTGGTAGTTTCGCAAGTGCATGGGTAGAAATAGATTTAGCGAATCTAGGAAATTCCAATGAAAGTTGGTCGAAACTGCATGAGAAACTACATGCGAAACTGCATGTGAAACTACATGCTAAACTACATGCGAAATTGCATGCGAAACTGCATGAGAAACTATGTAGAAATGACATGTTTGCATGTCAACTTATATGCAGACTGTGTACCATGAGCATACTTAACGTGAAGATTCTTGTTGAGACCAAGTGAGTTTCTAGCCCCTTTTTACTTAAGTTTTTACATTTTGGGGCTATTATGCATAGTGAAACGCTTGTTAATGCTAGTATATGCTTGTGATGATGTTGTTTTTCATGTTAAGTATGTTAGAACAGCCTTAGACGCGATAAGTTATGACTGGGCGGGAAACCCGTAGTTTTCGAACGAGCAGTTAGGTGTGCGGTATGAAATTTGAATCTAATATTTCTCGTGCGAGATGATGCTGATTTATGGTTAAATTTTTACATGGATTGCTGCTTTATGTGGTATGTTATCTTTTCACGTTTAAACGGTTTTACAATGACATGTCTTAAGATGTGACTTTACTTGATATGTTATGTATATGTAAGTAAAGTATTATGTAATGAAAGTGAAAGATAACGATGATGAAAAGTGGAACGTAATGAACGAATGAAAGTCTTGCAAGCAAAATGAATGGAGGTGCATGATCATGTTGTCCTTAGCTCAACTGAGGTGCGGCTTAGCTAGCCCATGAGGATGCGCTTCAGGGGTCCAATCCTTGAGATTGACCAAATACGATGGGGTCACTTTCGCTTTACCTCGGTACCGTGTTAGCTTCCTGCACAATGTTTGGGGGTTTATTTATAAGCCTCGGCACAGTACCAGCTTCGTGCATAATGTTGGGGGTTTAGCATACAACAGACCTATATGAAAGTGAAAAATGTTTGTGAATGAGCATATGAAAATGAATGATATGGAACGATGATGAAAGATAATAATAAATATTACCAAGATGTTTATATGATGTATGATCACGTACGAAAGTAAAGGAAATATTTTAACAAAAAGTAAAGTATTTTATTTTAAAACTAGTACTCACTTAGCGTCGCTAACTTTTTGTATGCATAATAGTTGGTAGGTAATGGTTGATGCTGAGGAGGGCAGGCATGGATGCTTAAGCTACTGGGGAAAGTTCAAGTCTGGCATCCATAATTTTTGGGATAGTTATTGTATTGATAAAAATTTTAAGATGTAACTGAAATGACATGATGTTTTGACATGTTTCTAATTATTAATGAAAAGATATATTTCCGCTACAAAATGATGTGTTTTAAATGTTTTATGCTATGATTGACCAACTGTAGGCGTCCCGGAACGGGGCCTTAGAAGTTGGTATCAGATCCAAAGTTTAAGATAATTGGGTAAAATATTATTAAAACCTAAACTTAAACTGAGAATGGGGCAAAAGGGAAAGGGATGCCAGTCCTAGTAGCTACATGTCTGCAGGTAAATGTTTTATGTAATCGTTTTATTTATGTTAAAGGAAAAAGAACTATGTGCGCGTGCAATGTGGATTATGTGATTCTTGTAGATTTGGATACTAATGTAGTTAGGATAGGAAATACTAGGGGAATGAAGAGTAAAGTAAGTGTATAATCACAACTGGCCAAGATAATTAGGGACTTACTATACTTGACATAATCTGAGCTATTACCTTGAACGACCGTATTGGTGTTCGAATCTTATAGTGTTTAGAGATAGTTCGTGGTAGATCTTCATAGGCTTCACGTGGTGGAGGTCGTGGTGGATGTGGTGATGGACCTTGTGTCATGAGGAACAGGGTTAGGACTGCTGAAGAGCCCGAGCTTCATCACCACGAAGGTGGGGATAAGAGTGCTAACCTGAGGGCCTCAATGAAGGAAGCGGTACTTGAGGAAGTTCATCAACTCATGCAGATGATTCTGCCGTCTGTGGTGACTTAGGTTATTAGGGTGGTAAGGGGAGACAAGAGGAAGGAGAAGAAGGAAAAGTAGAATGCCGCTAGGCGAGGGGGTGAAGAAGAAGGTTCAGGGGAAAGGAAGCAACCAGAGATGGAGATGGTTGTTTCTAGTGACAATGAGGAAGAGGAAGAGGAAGCTATGTAGGAAACTATGAAGGGGTGCAACTATGGGGCATTCCAAAGATGTAAGCCCTTGACTTTCAATGGGAATGGGAATGTTGCTGCTGCTCACCGATAGGTGTGGAAAATGGAGGTTGTGTCGGATATCAGCGAGTGTAGGGAGGACGAGAAAGTGAAGTTTGCTACCCACCCATTTGTGAATTCGGCCTTGTGCTGGTAGGACAACAATATCCAGGCCAAGGGTTGCAGGGCGATTGGATGGATGAGGTGGAGTGAACTGAAGAAGCTGGTGATCGATGAGTTTTGTCCTCACAGGGAACTCGACACGATCAAGAGTGAGTTCCTGTAGTTGGAGGCGGGAACCATGACACACCAGTAGTATACAACTAAGTTCAATGAGATGGCAAGGCTGGTGCCAGAGTAGGTGACACCGTGTCACGAAAGATAAAGAGATACATCCAAGGTCTGCCAGCGGATATTTGTAGATATCTGATCGCCACCCGGCCAAGTACAGATAGGTTGGTGGTAGACCTGGCGGGGAGACTGTATGATGAAAGGGAAGACGTGGCAGCGGTATAAGTGAGTAAGAAAGGTGGTGGTGACAGAAACTGGAACGGGAAACGATTTGGCAGTAGTGATTTCACTCCAAAGAACAAAAAGGCAAGGGTGGATGATCAGAGGGTGGCGACGACAGGTACAGGGACAAGGATATGTAATAAGTGTGGGAAGGAGCATGCGGGGGAGTGTACGTGGAGATCAATTCTCTGCTTTAAGTGTGGGAAGGAGGGTCACAGGGCGAGAGATTATGGAGGGGTGAAGTGCTACAACTACGGTGAGGCAGGGCATTTGAGCAGGGACTGTAAGAAGCCAAGGGCTGAGAACTCTGGGCCAAGGAAGGGGATTAAGACAGATAAGGAGGGGCAGAGGGCTAAAGCCAGGGCATTCACTACGACTCGGGAGGAGGCTAGGGTGGACCTCGATGTTGTGTCAGGTACGTTCCTAGTAAACCTAATTTGTGCCTCTGTGATTTTTGATTCTGGTGCTAGTAGGAGTTTTATTTCTTCTACCTTCTATGATAAGATGCCCGATAGGAGTAGAAAGATTGATGAGCCCTTTGATGTAGAAACTTCCATTAGTAAGTCGACCAGGATATCTGATGAGATAGAGGATTCTGATATAGAGTTAGAAGGCCATAAGTTCTCTGCTAGGTTGCTCCTGATGCCCTTAGGCGGATTTGATGTAGTTCTATCGATGGTGGCTGGTAGCCTATGAGGCATACATCGTGTGTCATAAGAAGATGATTTGATTGACCGCGCCCGATGGGAGTTTGGTGACGATTTATGGAGATAGAGTTAGTACGGTCCCGAAAGTAATTTCGATGGTTGTGGTGGAGAAGTGTATGAGGCGTGGATATGGTGCCTATCTAGCCTACATGAAGGATGTGGATGCGTTAGTACCACGATTGATGGACGTACCGGTCATGTGTGACTTCCTAGAAGTGTTCTCGGAGGATCTACTAGGTGTGCCACCTGAGCGCGAGATCGAGTTCTAGATCAATATGATACCTAGTACCCAACTTGTTGCTAAGGTGCCTTATCACCTAGCTTCCTTCGAGATAAAGGAATTGATGACTTAGCTACAAGAGTTGTTAGATAAGGGGTTCATTCGACTGAGTATCTCTCCATGGGGTGCTCCAGTCTTTTTTTGGAGAAGAAGGATGGTAGCATGAGGATGTGCATCGACTACCATTAGCTAAACAAGTTGAATTTGAAGAACCACTATTCGTTAGCGAGGATTGATGAGTTATTCGATCAGCTCCAAGGTGTTAGTTGGTTCTCGAGGTAGACCTTCGATCTGGCTACCATCAGCTAAAGGTGAAGGAGCAGGATATTCCTAAGGCAACTTTTTATACGCATTATGGACATAACGAATTTCTCATGATGTCCTTTGGTTTAACCAACGCGCCAGCTGTTTTTATGGATTTGATGAATCGGGTGTGTCTGCTGATGTTGGATAAATCAGTGATTTTGTTTATTTACGATATTCTGATTTATTCGAAGAGTGAGAAAGAACATGTCGGTCACATTCGGGGGGTGCTGGATACGCTTAGAAGGGAGAAGTTGTATGCCAAGTTCTCCAAATACGCGTTCTGGTTGCACGAGGTTTAGTTTTTGGGTCATGTGGTCAATCCGGAAGGGATTATGGTAGACTCCACAAAGGTTGAGGCGGTGATGCAATGGAAGTCTCCAAAGACGCCATCCGAGATTCGTTGTTTCTTGGGTTTGGCGGGCTACTACAGAAGGTTCATTCAAGACTTCTCCAAGATAGCATCACCATTAACTAAGTTGACCCGTAAGGATGTGAAGTTTATATGGGTTGTAGAGCAGGAGAATGCTTTTGAAAAGGTAAAGACAGGATTGACTCAGCTCCTGTCTTGACGTTGCCCGAAGGGAGTGAAGACTTGATGGTCTATTCGGATGCTTCTTATTCGGAATTAAGTTGTGTGTTGATGCAACGAGGGAGAGTAATAGCCTATGCGCCTCGAAAGTTGAAAATCCATGAGGCTAACTACCCTACTCACAACTTAGAATTGGCAGCCGTGGTCTTTGCATTGAAGATTTGGAAGCACTACTTGTACAGGATGAAGTACACTATCTTCACTCACCACAAGAGCTTGAAGTACTTCTTCAAGAAAAAGGAACTCAATATGAGGCAAAGGAGGTGGTTAGAGTTGATCAAGGATTATGATTGTGAGATCCACTACCATTCGGGTAAGGCCAACATGGTGGCGGATGCCCTTAACTGAAAAGAGAGACCGGAGCTAATTTAGCTGAAGGCTTATCAGTTGGTTATGACCCATGATATGATGAAGCAAGTCATGGAATTTTAGAATGAAGCGCTAAAAGAAGATTGGATTAACTCTGAAAGGATGTAGGGTCTAGTCGCTGAGTTGGGGGAGAACACTCTTGGTGTCATAACCCGATCGGAGTGGATGTGGATTCCTTATTTTGGGGATCTACATGGGAAGATCAGGGATGAGTCTCACAAGACTCGATACTCAATTCATCCCGGATCCATGAAAATGTATCAGGATATAAAGAAAGATTACTGGTGGCCGGGAATGAAGCACGACGTAGCGAAGTACGTGCGTAAGTGCCTTACTTTTCTGCAAGTGAAGGCGGAGCATCAGAAACTATATGGGAAGATCCAACCCTTAGATATACCTGAGTGGAAATAGGAGCACATCACCATGGACTTCATTACGAAGTTGCCATGTACGACAAAGGGATACGATGTAATATGGGTGATAGTCGATCGTCTAACGAAGAGTGCTCATTTTCTGCCAATCCATGAGACATATTAGTCCAAGAGGCTAATGGATATGTTCATCAAGGAGATCGTAGCTCGTCATGGTGTACCTGTGTCTATCGTGTCTAACCATGACACTCGGTTTACATCAAAGTTTTGGAAGAGATTTTGATGAAATCAACCTTTCTGTGTGAATGGATGTTTGCTGCTGAGTATGAACTTGTTCAAACAACAATAACAAACATAGGTTGATTTCCCTAAAGACCTTTTTCAAATCTCTCAATCAACAAAAAAGAACCATGGTGGAGAAACCCATGACTGATGCTATGATATCAGTGTGTGCGAGTGATTGTGTGATTGTATGTTAGAATAATAATAACTGCTTGATTGATTGATTGTTCAAAAGCTTACAAAGGATTAGGGTAGTATGCTCTTTATAGCCTATACACAAAGCTATATACAATTACTGAACTACCTTTATGTAAACTAATATTACATAAAAAATCCTAAGTCTATAACCTATCCACTGTGGATGTTAGACTGTCCACTGTGGATGTTAAGTCGTCCCCTATGGATGTTGAATAAGCTATCCGCTGTGTCTTGGATGTTGACCGCTATGAACACTTGTTGTATATTTGACTTGTTAGTTGTCCACTGTGGAGTGTTCATCCGGTGTGGATTGAACATCCGCTGTGGACTGTTCTTCAGCTGTGGACTTTTGATCATCTGCTATATGTTTTGTTCATCCGTTGTATGTTTTGTTCATCTGGTGTAGACACTTGGATTTGTTCTTCATCCGCTGCTTGTACTTGGTCATCTGCTGTGGACATATCTTCATCTGTTGCCGACACTTGTCAAAATTTATTTTATCTTCAAACCTAAAAAAGAAATTTAAGCAATGATTAGTGAATGTTATGATTGTTAATGATGCTAATGTGTTAGTTAATGATACTTTGAATTTTAGAACACATTGTGTTTGTTTATGTTTGATTATGGCAAGCATCATCCTTTAAAGCATTAATCCATTAATGCACTTGTTGAGTCCAACAATACTCCCCCTAAGGATGATGTTACCATCCTTTTAATGTTTGCTAGTTAATGTTTTGTTTGTTAGTAAAATGTGTGTTTGTGTTTGATATGAATGATTGTAATGTTTGTGTGTTAGACTTATAATGTTTGATTGCTTGTTTGTATGTTATGCATGATTGATTGTTTGTTTGATTATTTATGTGGATGATTTTCTGTTTGTCTGATTACTTATATGATTGCTTGATTATATGTATGATTGTTTGATAACAATGTTTGTTTGTATGATTACATGTATGTTTCACTGATTACACATGTGTAATCAGATTGACTTGTTTGTTTGTATGCTTGTATGTTTTCATCAGCATCTCCATCATCTTTTTCTTCATCTGAATCAGTTAAGATGATGATTGGTGGTTGATCAAGATTCTGATCTATCTCTCCTTCTTCAAGAGGACTTGTTTGTTGAGATGCTTCATCAACTGGCTCTGATTTAACTTTTAAAAGCTTTAGAGGAGGGGATTCAGCTTTATCAACCGCTTCAACTGTTTTCTTCCCCTTTATTAAGGATTCCAAGTTCATCCTTTTCCTCTTTCTTTTATAAGTTTTAAGTTAGGGATGAGATGATGAGGCTTGTATGTTTGATAATTCAGTTTGCATATTTGCAGTCTCAGCAAACTGCTTAATCAGTTCCTTTTGTTTGTCTATTAAAGGATTGATAGGCACAATGCTTGTTTCTATTGTTTGTGGATCAGGAGTATGGAAGTGATGCCTTAAGATTGGTGAGTAGTGTATGTTCTCAAAAGGATTGGCTTCAGTGAATAGTTGATCCATTGAATAAGATTCTTCTGGAATAACAAGTGCAAGCTCTGTTTGTTGTTCTTGTGGGCTTGATCCTACTTTTACAGCCATATTTTCTTCTTCAATCTCATTACTTAGGTCCTGTTCTTGACCTTTTGAATTTCTTTCTCATTCAGATGAGTGTCTTTAAGTCCAAGCTCTCTGTTTAATCTTTGAATTTCTTCATTCTGAGCTTCAATTATTCTTTTAAGATCATCAATTTAATCACTTTTTGTCTCTGTCTGATTGGTTAAGTAGGCAATGTCTAATCTTGCACTACTGAGATCTTGATCTTTCATCTTAACCTCTTCATTGGATTGCTTAAGTTGTTCCAAGAACTAAACAATCAACTTTTGTGCTTTTTGATCTGCTTCAAGCTTTTCAATTTCTTTGTCTTTTCTCTTGAGCTTGTCTTTTAACTTTTTAGCTCTTTTGTTTGATCTTTCAATTAGCTTATTGTACTCAGTAAATAGAAACACTTTGGAGTACTCAACCTCTTCTTCAGTTGGAATATCACTGCTTTGTTCTTCAACATCAACAGTTTTAGCAGTGGTTTGTTGTTCTAGTTTATGCTCATGTTGTGATGAAGTGCTAACTTCTTCTTGTTCAGCTGATTGTTCTTCCAATGAAGCATCAATGTCTCTTAACAGAGATAATAATGATTGTTGATTAGTGAAAGTTAGGCTTTGAGGTGGTGATGGCATATGATGCTCAAACAGAAATTGCTCATGTTCTTGTGCTTCTTGAATGATTGGTTTAGCTTTAGGAGTAGCTTGTTCCTCTTGTATGACAGGGTCTTGAATGGGTTCTGGTTCAGGAGCGTGTTGCTCTTCTTATTGAATGACGGGAGCTGGTTGGATGATTGGTTCTTGATGAATAACATTTTGGAAGAGCATGTGTGGTTCACCCTGACTAGGAATCCTCAAAAAGACTTCAGGAACAGGAAGATCAAGGTTTATCAAGTGAGGTGGATCAGTAACCTTATCTCCTTGATAGAAACTTGATTTGATTCTGGTGAATACATGTTTATTGAAATGAACAGGATGAAATATTGCTCCTTCTCTTGGTATGTTAGTCAGAAGATCATTAATGATCATCTAAAGAAATCTAGGGAACATCTGAAACTTGTTCCTCGCCTCTGTTAAGTTGTATACCATCCTATTCAATACTTGTGCAGCAAAGTTAAATGGTCTTCTGGCTATAATGCTTGCAATGGCAAAGGAGCTTTTTAAAGAAGTGTTATCCCAGCCAGTCTTCCTATTAGTAATTGTTTTCTGATATGTGTGCATCAAGAATCTAAATTGTGCACACATGTATGATTTCTTGATTTGTTTACTATCAATGGTACCAGTGAAACCAATCTGCTTGAAAACATGTAAGACAGTTTTCATCAAACTCAACTAGATGATGAGCATCTTCTTCTCCCAACTGAAGTACTCTTCTAATAACTTCTTCAGAGATGGTGATCTGATGATTATGCATAATAGATGTCACTACTTGCTGATCATTGACTTGTTCCAAATGTGCATGAGTCCAAAACTGGACTATATGATCCTCATAAATGTCTGGTCTGTAGGGTTTTCACAAGTTCATCAAAGTCATTTTATCCTTATAAAATGAAAACGTAGCGGAATGAGAATGATAAAACTTGTAACAGTTAATGTATATAAACCAATATATATATCTGTTAAAACCCGTAATGGATCATTATATGAAAAACCATGCTTACAAACAACCATAGGGTGTTTAGAAATCTACCTCTAGAATGGGACAGAGGTAGAAGATCTTTGATCGGCAGCTTCCAAAGTAGGAAACCTCAAGCTTGTCTACCCCAAGCTTCGAACAAAACACCAGGTTGCTAGGATTTTCTTCACTTGAATCGAGTTCAGTTCTAGGTTTTCTTCGACCGATCGAGAGAAAAGCAACAGGAACCCCAATTTGAACCTTTGTGTGTGTTGTAAGTTATCAGAGAGAGTCATTGAATGCAATCATATATTGCACGTCCTATGAAATTGAATTTTAGAGTGAGAGAAAAGTGGGCGGGACCCATCCCTTTAACCCATCCATATTTCTCTAATATTAATCCGCATTAGTAAATGCGGATGAACAAACTCTATCCGCATTTTTAAATGCGGAAGAAGAAACTTCATCCGCATGTCCCAAATGTACATCCGCATTTGTAAATGCGGATAAGTAACTCCATAAGCATTTCCAAAATGCTCATCCGCATTTGTAAATGCGGACGAATAGTTCATCAGCATTTCCTAAATGCGTATCCGCGTTAGTAAATGCGGATGATCAGTTTCATCAACATTTCCTTAAAAGCTCATCCGCATTAGTAAATACGGATGAAGAAATTCCTTCAGCATTTCCACAAATGCACATCCGCATTTGTAAATGCGGATGAGGAACATTCATCCGCATTTCCTTAGTAACACATCCGCATTAGTAAATGCGGATGAGCAACAAAGAAATATGGACAAAAAACACTTGTATTGTTTCTTCAACCATTTGAATAACAATACAAAGTACTCTCTCTCTAGAATAACTTATCCATATAATTTATTCATAGCACTAGTGCAAATATTTAGAAACCCAATTTCTAAATACTTCAAGTGTCAATATTTACTTACATGATCATATCATAAAATAAATATTGTAGGTGTTTGTCTAGCTTGTTATTGGGTATGACCCGACTTGGATCATAACGTACTAGCCACATCAATTCAATATGTGTCTTGGGCAGACTGTTCCCAACAATCTCCCACTTGCACAAGATACATAGAGATTTGATGCAAGCAGTAAATACATCCTAACAACGGTTTACTACCCCTAATACGCTTGACGAAGTGCCATTCAATAACATCATCTTCCTCAAGTCCTTTACTTGAAAATGATTTAGGTGAATCAATCATTTACCCTTTTGTTACAGATGTCATGTTAAATCCAAAGACACAGAATGATCATTCTCTGTTGATTTAACTTAATCAGGCCTTAGACATCATACTCTCAACGAATAAGAGGAACAAATCCCATCTTGACTACATACGTTTCTCACAATCACCTTGTATCACACCTGAAACTAGCCTTATGTACTGTCCATTATTTCAGAACAGCGAAGAACTAGATCAAAGTATAATATTTGGTGAATATCGAAACTCAATATCTATCTCAGGTCGGAGGATACAATGATATTCGTCTTTACTCAAATTTACTTATGATCAATTACATAATTCCATATAGTAAAATTTGAGAGCGGGTCAGTCCAATATTTGTACCCCACAAATATCTATGAACCTTGATAGCAACCTCTTGCTCTATATTCATCCCTTATGAATATCCATCAATCCAAGTTCATAATAGTCTTACTTCATATTTGTTCCCACAAATATGACCGACTACGGACATTTAGAATAATAAACATACAGGACCGGGTTAGGGTGTTAACTATAATTAGTTTCACAAGAGGAGAGACTTGGAACACTTAACAGTTCAAATAAGGAATCGGGTTTGATTATGAGGATACTATGAACACAAGTAAGTAATCAGACAGAACTTAGAACAATAACACAAGTATTAGTTTTCAAGGATGTTGTATATTGATCTCAAGTTCCATTATAAGTGTTCAAAGCATAATCTAAAATACAAGGACCTGAGACTCTTTTATACTACAACCTACAACCGTCAAAACTTGGAAAGACAGTTGGAATTGACTGATCTAGACAACAAAATCAATCTAGAGTCAAAAGTCAGATTGGCTTTGGACTAGTGACTATGACATGCCATAGCTTACTGACTTTTCCTATTACAAAAAGTCTAAAGGAACAAAAGAAGAAAGTTACAGACAAAGACTTTATTTACTATTCACTAAAGCATGGAAGTTTCACCAAGTCATACAAGTTGGTGAGTTATCAGAGTTGCAACAGAAAGTTGGTCAGCTTTATCAAAAGTAGATCAGAGAAAGCATA
Organism: Flaveria sonorensis; assembly: GCA_025506505.1. Classification (NCBI taxonomy): domain Eukaryota; kingdom Viridiplantae; phylum Streptophyta; class Magnoliopsida; order Asterales; family Asteraceae; genus Flaveria; species Flaveria sonorensis. The sequence continues at coordinate 17,899,865 of CM046425.1, read as the reverse complement.
TTTTCTCTATCTTCCGAAGAAATCAGTCTTCACAGCAAAATGGCTTCGAAAGACTTCATCTTTGGCTTCGGAAGAACTTAGCCTCTGGCTTTGGAAGTTTTTACACTTGGAATTTTTTCTGTTAAGTGTAAAGCTTTCAAAGTAATTTCTTCTGAACTTTTAGCTTCGGAAGACTTTACACTTAGAGTTTTAGAGAGTGTAAAGCTTCCGCAGCAAATTCATCCTTGTTCCTTAGTGCATGTGGGAAGATCTTTGGTTGCATCAGCCTCATAATCTTCTGATAGATCCTTACAAAACATATTCATGGATCTAAACATGCTAAAATGGAACATAACTCATAGTATTACAATAATATATATTAGTCAAAATAACAATTGTTCCAATATTTAAATACTAAATAGATCAAATCCAATCACTAGAATATTGAAGTCCTAAGGCACAAGTATGACTCTCATGCTTTGGCCTTTCAAGGAGCTTCGTGAGTGGATCTACAATATTTTGATCGGTGTGAACTTTGCGAATACATATCTTTCCCTTTTCAACTTCATCTCTTATGTAGTTGAATCTCCGCTCAATGTGCCTTGTCTTTTGATGTGCACAGGGTTCCTTGATTTGAGCAATCGCACCCTCGTTATCATAAAATATCTCTAGGGGATCTTGAATGGTAGAGACAACCCCTAGATCGGCAATGAATTTCTTCAACCATGCAACTTCCTGTGACATACCATCTGTCTGGATTGTCAGCAAAACTCCAGGACACGATGGGTCTTGCAACTGCAAGAGGCTCTATTCTGACGGGAGTTGGTTGAGCAGCCTCTTCATGCACTTCCTCAGGATGTTCTGACTCATCCTAAGATGTAAAGATGGATGCCTTAGTTTTCTTTTTCTTTGTAGGGGTTCTTCTAGCCATCCTTTTTCTCCTCTTTGATGATTTCAACTGAGAGGACTGGTCTTCAGTACCAGATTGTTCAGTAGTGTCCCTCTCGGTTGGGTTCTCTTCTCTCACAGGTTCAGAAGGAGAGAGAAGAAGACCCTGCTATGGATCGGAAGATGAAGTTGGCTAAGATGTAGCTCTAGGTTTAGGTTGTGTTGTCTTAGTGGGTTCAACCTTTACCTCAACTTCAGGTTGAGCTGGACTTGGTGGAGATTGTAAGTCCACATGTTCTCCCCTTTTGACCTTCTGCTTGATCACCCTTATGTGCTCATCCATTGTGGATAGAAACATAGGACAAAGCCTCCTTTCAGAGAATCCATACAGCTTCAAGAAGCTCATCATCCTCTATCTGCTAGCAGACTTTTTTTGGCTTTTGTGGATGATGGCTCTTGACTTTGCAGCTTCTTCCCTACACTTTCTCTTAGCAGCCTTTTTTTCTTTCATAACTTGTTGCTCTAGCAGCTTAAGATATTCAAACTCTACATACTCATAGGATAGGGGAAGAAGTGCATATGCCTGATAGAGGCCTGTGGCACTCAGGTAGTTGATCATGTTGATTTTATCGGATTCCTTGTCTACCTGAGGTTGTGCAGTTGCCACATCCTCTTTCTCAGGGCTTTCTTGAGCTGAGGAGAGGACTGGAGCCTGTTTGTAGAGCCTTTTCTTCCTTATTCTTGAGGAGCAATGCTGCATCCTCTGCCTCCCTCCTCTCAATTGACAGCTCAGTGTTAGCCAGCTCATTCAACTCTTCTAAGGGGAGAGAGATGAGTTCATCTATGTTTTAGTTCCTGATCCCCAGGTAGTTTAGCTTGGCTGCCCTTAACTCATCTTCTTGGGTATTTGGCCTAGGGCAGCCCGACTTGTAGCTTCCATGAAGCCTGGGGACCTACTTGAACTCTCTCCCCTCAGCTTCCTCTTCCTCTCTCTCTTCTCCTCCTCTATCTCCCCAGGAGTTAATTTCCTTTTCCCTTTGTCAACCACAGGCCTTGGTGACTCAAGGTGGAGAGAACTTTGTCCTTCATTACTTGGTTCAGCAGTCAAGCTCTACCCAGAGAGAGGTTATGAGACACCTTCACCAGCTGGTGCCTCACTGAGGGTACTAGTGCAAAGGGAGATCCTGTCTCAAGGTTCACAGGCTCAACCTCTAGGTCTTAAGTTAAGGTTTTCCCTTCGAAGCTAATCTTAGGGTCCACCTCAACATCCAGTTGACCAAAGATCTCACCTGCTAGCCTCTGTCTATATAGTTTTGATCTCAATTTGAATTCCTCTAGCACCCTATCTTGAATCCGGTCTGCTAATCTCTCAGCTTATCTGTTGTGGCTTGGGTTGACAAGTGGAAGATTCACCAGATTGATGCACTCATAGAAACTCAGGTGTGAGAAGTTGAAGATTTCCAGTTGACCCTGAGCACTAGAGATCACAAGTGCTCTTCTATTGGTGTCATACCCTCATCCCATAATTGGATTGTCAGAGGGAGCAAACATTGCTCTTGGAATTCCCTCCTCAAAAAAGTGTTAAATGAGTAAGTCTATGTTAAAGACATGAGGAGGTTGCTGAGTCTGGACAATTGCAAGAGAGGTTGGTGACTCCTCTATATGCATACTCTGGGAGGAACTCCTAGGTTCTGTGGTTGTGAGGACTTTCTCCCCCTTTTTGGTAGCATCACCTTCTTGCATAGGTGAGTTGGGGGTCTCATCCATCACTTCCACAGGTTCTTGTGGACCTGGTTGAGTCCTCCTTAAGGGTCTCACAACTAACTGGCCCTTGAGATCGGTGATCTCAAGTTGCTGGTCATTAACCCTCTTCTGCAGGATAGTCACCTGAGATTCCAGGTGAACTATCTTTGAAACTAGATAGGTGCATGTGTTTGTCAGTTTGTGCACCCTATGTTTCAGACTCCCCTCGTCTTCAGTTGAAGAATCACTGGGGGATGAGAGAATTGGACCAAAGTCTTCTTCCTCATCACCAGTATAGTGTTCTTGGCTACTGGATATCCCCTACATCATGACAGCTTCCAAAGAAATGTCATGAGGCTGGGTTGCCATGGTTGAGGTCTTACTGATGTAATCACTTTCTAAAGTGAGAGCCTCTTCCATATAGATCTCCTAAACATGTTCAGGAAGATCCACCTTAGTTGAGGGTAGATAATGTGGGCTAGACCTGGGTGAGTCAGGAGTACTCATTTCTCCTTGAGTGTGGGATGAAAGGAAAGACTCATTGTACTCACTGAAACCCAAGTCCTCATCATTATAGAAATCAAGGCTGGGAATTGGGTGGTTTAAGTGCAGCGGCTGAGGGTGGTAACTATCCCCTGAAGGGTGATCACTTGAGTGTTGAGACTCAGAGTGATGGCTTAAGGCTGTTGGGGATGTGAGCTCATCAGGCTGAGCATGAGGAACCTCAGCACTGATCATTTGAGAGATAGGAGTGGTCTGCTCCTCCGGGGAAGTGGGAGCTCAAGATTCCACTTCCTCCTGTATGGGTTGTAATATGGGGACCTGCACATGCTCAGTAGCAGGTGCAGGGCTTCGTTTGGTTTTTCTTTTGTAGGTGATGGTAATTTGAGGCTATACGACTTGAGTTAAGGTGGAGGGTATGGGTTTAACACTAGTTGGTGCTGCTTGGTTAGCACCCTGAGTAATAAGCTCAAACATTTTTGAAACCAGGGTTGTTTCTACCCCGGAGAAGCCAACAGTAGGCTTTCTTGGTATTTTATTGATGTTGGGCTTCCTCTATCCCAATTTAAGAATATTACCTGTTCCCCCTCAACTGTGAGCCAGTTCACAGTTGAGAATGTGCTGGACATATCTCGGGAACATGTAGTATTCTAAGGAGTCTAAATTAGCAAGTAAATTTGTATAGACAAATTGAGAGTACCTGTATTTGACCCCCTGAACCATTCCACGGACTATGAAGGAGAGGTCCTCTGGAACTTGATCCCATACTCCATGCTTATTGGAGAGACTATGTATGATGACATGGAGGAGGTATTTCCATTTAAATGAGACCTTCCCCTTCCTGAAAGTTTTGACTGAGAAGTCACCCTCATAGCCCATCTGCTAAAAAGAATGGTTGACAGCAGCTTTCGGAAAGGACAACTCACCTTCTTCATCATCCAGCTGAAGGTGTGAGCTTATGATGGATGGAGGGATGAAGATTGTCCTCCCCTGCACTATAGCAGATAGTGCCTTCTCCACATCCATGGTGACCTCTTGGCAGGTCCTCCAGAATGCAAGTAACTAATCCTCATAAAGAGGAGGATCAATGGTAAGGGAGGTGAAGTAGTGAGACGCAGAAAGGTATCGACAGACCTCTAAGAAATGAGGATCTTTCTCAGAGTCTAACAGAGCAACCTGATTGTGTTGTCGGTGAAGGTGCATGGTAAAACCCGATTGGTTTCGTCGATCAATGTTTGCCATGAAGGAAGTTTGTTGGTGAAGAAGAAGGTTAATTTGGGAGAATTTAGGTCAAAGAATTTATGGAAGAAGAAGAGAGTGATAAGAATGGGAACCGTTGAGAATATATATGGAATCGATTTAAGACAAGTTAATGTAAAAGGATAAACTTTGAAATCCGAAAGTAAGTCCCACTTCTAAAAAAGCGCCCAAAAAGGTAGTTTTCTTGGAAGTTGAAAATCTTCCGAAGGAAATTTTTGCTTCGGAAGTTTTGAGAAAAGAGAAATTTTTTCTTTGAAATACTTAAAGAGTTTTTCGTCCGACACATATTTGATTTCGAAAGATATTAAGTCTTCCGAGACTTAATTGCTTTTGGAAGATATTTGTCCTTCAAATACATGGAAGTACTTAGAAGCATATTTAAGCTTCGGAAGATATTCTCAGAATTTCATCCGAAGGTAAATTTCTTATAAGTAGTTCTTGATTTGAAGACATAAATTTCTTTCGAAGACAACTTGAAATCTTCCAAAGGAAAATATGTTTTGAAAAATTTTCAAAAATCTAAGGAATATCATTAAAAAGTTTTTCCTTCGAAAATAAACTGGGCTTATAAAGGTGATAAAATAGACAACTTAGGACACACAGGTTTTAGAAATAAAGTTGATTTAAGTTTTAAGAAAAAATTACTCAAAGTTAATCATCCCAATAGCTGATACAATATATTTGAATCTCTGTTCATCAAAAGATTTAGTGAACAGATCAGCATATTGTTCATTTGTATTAACTTTGGCTAAGTTGATTAATCCCTTCTCAAAATTATCTCTAATCAAATGATACCTGATGTTAATATGTTTTGTCCTTGAATGCTGCACATAATTCTCTGTAATGGAGATAACACTGTTGTTGTCTATATGGATGGGAGTCTCTTTAAAGTTGAAACCATAGTCCAGCATCTGATTCTGAATCCAAAGCACTTGAGCACAACAACTTGCAGCAGCAATGTATTCAGCCTCAGCAGTTGATGCAGAGACACAGGATTGTTTCTTGCATTGCCATGAGACAATCCTATCACCAAGGAATTAACATCCCCCAGATGTAGACTTTGCAGTCATCTTGCAACCACCATAGTCACTATCTATATAAGCATACAAATTGAAGTCAGAACTCTTTGGATACTAAAGGCCAAGCTTGGGAGCACCTTTAAGATATCTAATAATCCTCTTGATAGCAACCAAGTGTGACATCTTGGGGTTTGCTTGATATCTTGCATAAATACATGTGGCAAACATGATATTAGGCCTGCTGGCTGTTAGGTACATAAGAGACCCAATCATAGCCCTGTAAAGATGTTCATCCACACACTCCCCCTCAAGATCAGGTCCTAGGGAGTGGTTTCAGGCTATGGGTATCTTAGTAACCTTACATTTAGTCATGTTGAATCTTATACGTATGTCTTGCACATACTTTGACTGACTTATGAAGATGCCATTGTCAACTTGCTTCACTTGAATTCCCAGAAAGAAATTTAGTTCCCCCATGGCCCTAATTTCAAATCTGTTCTTCATCAGCCTCTCAAAGTCTTTGTAGAGTTTTGGATTAGTTGACCCGAAGATAATGTCATCCACATATACTTGAACCAGCATTAAGTCATTCCATGTCCCTATGATGAAGAGAGTTCCATTTATAGTACCCCTCTTGTAACCATGTTGGTAGAGATACTGAGATAGTGTTTCATACCACTTCCTTGGAGCTTGGTGCAGCCTATAAAGAGCTTTATCAAGCTTCCAGACATAATCAGGATGATTTGGGTCTGCAAAGCCAAGTGGTTGTTTGATATACACCTCTTCATCAATCACCCCATACAGAAAAGCACACTTGACATCATGTTGCTAGACCTTGAAATCCTTGGATGCAACAAAAGCCAGGAATATTCTTACAGCTTCAAGTCTTGCCATAGGAGCAAAAACATCTGTGTAATCAATTCCCTCTTCTTGTGTGTACCCTTGAACAACTAGTCTTGCCTTGTTCTTGATGACAATTCCTCTATCATCCTTCTTGTTCCTAAAAACCCATTTGGTTCATATGACAATTTTCCCTTGAGGAAGAGGACATAGGTTCCAAACCTTCTGTCTTCTGATTTGAAGTAGATCTTCTTACATAGCTTCGACCCAGCTTCCATCCTTCAGAGCCTCATCAACTTTCTTTGGCTCAATCTGGGACAAGAAACAAGAGTGCAGACAAATATTTTGGTCATGGGTTTGTCCTCTTGTTCTTACCCCAGTCTTAACATTTCAAATGATGTTTGTGGTGGGGTGTGACTTATGGATCCTTAGTTGAGAGATCACAGCAAGTTGATTGGACAGATCCACATTAGAGAAATTTAGATCTGGCAATGGAGTGTCACCCACCACATACAGCACACTTATCAAGTGAGACTTGATCCAATAAATGTGTGACATCATTTATGTTATCCTCTATGGAGTGGTTATCAGTATCAAGAAATTCTTGATCACTATCACCACCTCTATTTCCTCCTATATTTGAAGCTCCTTCACCTGAGTTTTGAACCTTTGAGCTGGAATTTGAAGGCATCTCAGATGTATCAGCTGAATTTGTCATGTTTGTGCTGATAGGATCTTCATTTATAGGGTTACTCACCAAAGGAGCTGAAGTAGTAATCTTGCTTGGTCTTCTCAGCTCAAATCTTAGGTCAGGATCTCTTGTTGATACATTATTTATAGATCCTGAAACATTCTCACAAGACTTGTTAAAACAGTTGGTAACTAAGTCAAGATCAAATAGCCAATCTGGACCAGAACCCTTCACACTAGGAGTGTGCTCATTGAAGGTCACATTGGCTGACTCCTTAACTACTCTAGTTCTGACATTGTATACTCTATAAGCTTTAGCTTGGGAAGAATATCCAATAAAGTGACCATCATCTGACTTCTCATCAAATTTGGGTACTTGATCTTTGGTATTCAAGATGGTGCAAGGATATCCAAATGACCTGAGGAAACCAATAAATGGTCTCCTTTTGTGCCACAGCTCATAAGGAGTCTTACCATGAGTCTTAACCACTAAAACTTTGTTCTGCACATAGCAGGCTGTGTTAACTGCCTCTGCCTAGAAGGTGATGGGCAGTTTAGAGTCAGACAACATGGTTCTTCCAGCTTCAATAATTGTCCTGATTCTCCTCTCTGCAACACCATTTTGCTGAGGAGTCCTGGGAGTACTATATTGTCTTGTAATACCCTTCTTATCATAAAATGTATCAAGAATTTGGTTCTTAAATTCTATTCTTTGATCATATCTTATGGTCTTGACCTTGTGATCAGATTGATTCTCAATTTTTAGAATGAAATTCTTCAAGATCTCAAGGGTCTCATCCTTAGTTCTAAGGAAAAAGACCCAAATGAATCTTGAGAAAATCATCTGTGATCACTAAGCAGTAAGAGGTCCTTCCTAAACTCATTACACTGGTGGGGTCAAACAAATCCATATGTAATAGGTGTAGGGGATTAGTGATGGAGTTCATTTCCTTTGGTTTGTGAGACTCTTTGTGTTGCTTCCCTTTCAGGCTTGCAACACAGTGGTCATCACTTTTAAACTCTTTCTTTGGCATTCCAGTTACCAAATCATTCTTAATCAATTTATTCATGTTCTTAAAGTTTACATGACACATTCTTTTATGCCAAAGAAAAGACTTATCACTATTTGCTTTAGACAGAAAGCAAGAAACTTCTCCTAAGGGAAATGTTTCATGTAAATCCATCTTGTACATGTTCCCTCTCCTACAGGCTCTAAGCAGGATATGCTCTTGAGGAATGGCCACCCCGGGCTTGAGAACAATGCACTCATGCTCAATGAAGAGCATATGGTGTTTCTTATCACAAAATTGGGATACACTCAGAAGATTGTATCCAAGCTCCTTCACAAATTTTACCTTTTCAATGCTGAGCTTACCATTTGTGACTCTGCCCCTTCCAGTAATGTAACCACCAGAATCCCCTCCAAAGCAACTGGTCCTCCTTCAATTTTCTCAAAATTTTGAAGTAGAGAATCATTGCCAGTCATGTGCCTGGAACAGCCACTATCAATAATCCAAACATTCTTCTTGGTCTTTAACTGTTCCTGCATAAAAAGAGGTGATTAGTTACACTTAGAAACCCAAGCCTCATTGGTCTTGGGCTTATTAAAATGAGTTGAAGACAATGTAATAGTAAGTGATACTATATTCAAGCTTTGAGGATCATTTGCTGTTGTTGATGAAGAACTTTCAGTCACATGGTCTTCCTTTATCTTCCACACCACCTTTGGAAGATTAGGCCTGACCTTCAAAGCTTCAGAAGTTTTGGAGACTGGACCTTCAGAAGATCTTGCTTTCACTGCAGCAAGCTTCAGTACTTCGGAAGCATTCCTTTTTTCTGAGACAAACTTTTCTTCCGAAGGCAATTTTTCACTTGTCTTCTTCTTCATTTTGGAATTTCCAAAGGAGACAGATTTTCCTTCCGAAGCTGTTTGTTCCTTCTTCTTCTAAGAAGTGTTCTTCTTGGTAATGTGGATGGTACTTTTGGGATTGTACTTGTAATCCTTAGCCAGATAAGAAGTACTACCACACATGACACAGTTGAGTTTCTTCCTTCTGAGATGTCTTCTTTTGAGAGCAAGATTGAGTTTGATCACTTTCCTTCTCCATCTTCATCTTTACAGATGATGCAACAAGCTTCTTAGGGAGAGGCTTGCTCTTAGAGCTGGATGTTTCAGGCTGTGTAGCATTAGTATAAAGCTGGTCAGTCTTCTTCTTTTTGCTGGAATGATTTGGAACTAAACTAAAAATCCTGGTACTAGAGTTCCTAGTAGAGTCTTCAGTCTTTACCACTTCAAAACCTGCAGAAATAAACACTTGTTTCTATTCTGAGTCAAAAGTGTCCTTGATTTCTTGAGCCTTCTTTGATCTTCTCTTAGCTCTTCTAATCAAGTTCTTTCTCTTTGACTTGGTCATTCTAGATTCTTTCCTCTCCTCAGGAGAATAGTGACCTTTCTTAGGATGATCTTCTTCATACTTCTCAGAGTCATCCTTGACTATCTCCTCTTCATCCTCTTCAACAATGGGGTCTATGAGGGGAAGCTCATCTTCACAAGTTCCACACCTTGGAGATCTTACAGACAATAGAGTATGTGGAGGAGCTATCTCAGTTGATCCCAGTCCCTGCCTGTTTTGATAACAAACTTTTGCATGTAGGGGTGAGGATGTTATGTTCTTGAAAGTCTCTTCTTCAAGAACATACTTTTCTGCCCTGGCATTGCTGATCATAAGCTCAGCCTGGCATTCAGTTAACTTTGAGATGAGATCTTTTATTTGAGTCCTGCAGTTAGTGTGCTCATGCTTAAGAGTTGAGATGGTTTTCTCTAGATCTTCTATCTTAAGTTTATAATCATTATCAGCTATTTTAAAGTCAGCTTTTAAAATATTTAAGGACTCAAGATCAGATCTCATCTATAAGTTATAGGACCTGTATCTGTTAACTTTAGCAATGCATTCAGGAGTACAAAGATGTTCCAATACCTTGGCTTCATCATGGTCTGCCATTAGTGCTTGGTTTGGAGAAGCATCCTCAACCTAAAAGCTCTAGTCAAAGCCTCCTTCTTCAATAACAACTATAGCTTGTTGTCTTGGCTTCTCATTCTGGTGAGCCCCCTCAATGTAGTTTGGCCTGCATTGTGCTTGGCCAACATTTGACTTTGGTTCCTTGCACTCCCTGGCAAAGTGTCCCATTTGGTTACAGTTGTAACACTTCACCTTGCTTTTGTCCATCCCAAACTTTCCATTGGCTGCATTATAAGAAAACCTTCTCCCAGTCCTCTTATAGAATTTTTTAGCCCTGTGAATGAGAAGAGCCATCTGCTGGACTATTTCCATATGCTCCAGATCATCTGGATGGATACAGTCCAGATCTTCAAGGGTGAAGAGAAAGTTGCCTGAACTTTCATCAGAAGACATAAAAGCTTGTGAAGAGTTTGTCTCTTGGAATGGGCTTCTAGGGATGTAGCCTTCCCTTGGTGTCTCTAGAAAGGTGATGAAAGGACCCTTTTGTGATTGTGGTTCTTTGTAATCCCTTTCAACCACATGAAGGACTGAACTCTATTGGTTGTTGGAGTTACCAGAAGGATTTTGCATGTTCATCTCCATCTGGTAGCCACTGAGAATACCATACAACTCTGTGAGAGTAAGGTTCTTAAGGTTATCAGTCCTCTTGATGACCACACAATAGTGTCTCTATTGTCTGGGAAGAGAGGACATGAACTTCCTCATAACATCCCTGTTCTCAAGAGTTACTCCAACATCTGCCAGAGTATCCACAATCTCAACATACTTGAAGTATTGTTAAGTCATGGTTTCACCTGTCTTGAAGGTGAAGTTCTCAAACTGCTACTTCAAGAGGTCTTTCTTGTTTTCTTTTGCATCATCAGACCCCTCATACATCAGCTTCAGTGCATCCCAGAGTTGCTTGGCAGTCTTGCACTTACTGAAACCTCTATAGATAGAGTTTGGAAGAGCAATTTAGAGGGCGGTCATGGCTTTCTGATCAATATCAATTCTCTTCCAGTCTTCATCAGAATAGTCAGCCACTTCCTTTGGTATCATACCACCACCACCAGCAGCTGAAGAGGTGGATGGTACATGAGGTCCATCGACAACAGACCCCCACATCCTGGAGTCTTGAGACTTGATAAAGCCTTCTATTCTTTGAAACCAAGTATCAAAGTCTTCAGGAGTTATCAGTGGGGACTTTGTTATTGTTCCAGTTTCCATATCATCCTTTGAGATAGCTTCCCTTTGAAAAGTTAAGTGAAGTGTGAAACTAAGAGGATTTAAGATGGTGAGATCTTACAATCAAGAGCCTGTAATGCTTTGATACCAATTGCAGGACCGGGTTAGGGTGTGTAACTATAATTAGTTCATAAGAGGAGAGACTTGGAACACTTAACAGTTCAAATAGGGAACCGGGTTTGATTATGAGGATACTATGAACACAAGTAAGTAATGAGACAGAACTTAGAACAATAACACAAGTAATAGTTTTCAAGGATGTTATATATTGATCTCAAGTTCTATTACAAGTGTTCAAAGCATAATCTAAAATACAAGGACCTGAGAATCTTTTATACTACAACCTACAACCATCAATACTTGGAAGGACAGTTGGAATTGACTGATCTAGACAACAAAATCAATCTAGATTGCCTTTTGACTAGTGACTATGACATGCCATAGCTCACTGACTTTTTCTATTACAAAAAGTCTAAAGGAACAAAAAAAGAAAGTTACAGACAAAGACTTTATCTACTATTCACTAAAGCATGGAAGTTTCACTAACTCATACAAGTTGGTGAGTTATTAGAGTTGCAGCAGAAAGTTGGTCAGCTTTATCAAAAGTAGATCAGAGAAAGCATCTTTTCTCTGTCTTTCGAAGAAATCAGTCTTCATAGCAAAATGGTTTCTGAAGACTTTGTCTTTGAAGCTTCGGAAGACTTCATCTTTGGCTTTGGAAGAACTTGGCCTCTGGCTTCGGAAGTTTTTACACTTGGAATATTTTCTATTAAGTGTAAAGCTTCCGAAGTAATTTCTTCGGAACTTTTGGCTTCGGAAGACTTTACACTTAGAGTTTTAGAGACTGTATAGCTTCCGCAGCTAGTTCATCCTTGTTCCTTAGTGCATGTTGGAAGATCTTTGGTCGCATCAGCCTCATAATCTCAGATAGATCATTACAAACTCCCCCTAGGCCGATGCTACCAAAATAGAGAGATTCTTTAGATGTTGATAGTCCTCATTAGGATCAGCAGTAAACCTCTCTTCATCATATGGTTAGGATCCTTTAGACTCTCATAGAATCTTCTTATGTCGTAGAGATCATGCAAAGGAAATGCAAGCATGTCTTGCTGAAAGTAGATATCTTGACTTCATTGATCTCTAGTGACATACCATATGTCTGGATTATCAACAAAACTCCAGGACACGTTGGGTCTTCCAACTACAAGAGGCTCTACTATGATGGGAGTTGGTTGAGCAGCCTCTTCATGCACTTCCTCAGGATGTTCTGACTCATCCTGAGGTGTAGAGATGGATGCCTTAGATTTTTTTTTCTTTGTAGGGGTTCTGCTGGCCATCCTTTTTCTCCTCTTTGATGATTTCAACTAAGAGGACTGGTCTTCAACACCAGATTATTTAGTAGTGTCCCTCTCCGTTGGGTTCTCTTCTCTCACATGTTCAAATGGAGAGAGAAGAGGACTCTGCTGTAGATCAGAAGATGATGTTGGCTGAGATGCAGCTCTAGGTTCAGGTTGTGTTATCTCAGTGGGTTCAACCTTTAGCACAACTTCAGGTTGAGCTGGACTTGGTGGAGAATGTAAGTCCACAAGCTCTCCCCTTTTGATCTTCTGCTTAATCACCCTTATGTGCTCATCCATTATGGATAGAGAAATAAGACCAAGCCTCCTTTCGGAGAATCCATACAGCTTTAAGAAGCTCATCATCCTCTATCTGTCAACAGACTTCTTTTGGCTTTTGTGGATGATGGCTCTTGACTTTGCAGCTTCTTCCCTGAGCTTTCTTTTAGCGGCCTTTTTTTCTTTCATAACTTGTTGCTTTAGCAGCTTAAGATATTCAAACTCTACATACTCATAGGATAGGGGAAGAAGTGCAGATGCCTAATAGAGGCCTATAACACTCAGGTAGTTGATCACGTTGATTTTATCGGATTCCTTGTCTACCTGAGGTTGTGCAGTTGCCACATCCTCTGTCTCAGGGCTTTCTTGAGCTGGGGAGAGGACAGGAGCCTATTTGTAGAACCTTTTTAGTCTCTTTTCTTCCTTAGTCTTGAGGAGCAATGCTACATCCTCTGCCTCCCTCCTCTCCTTTGACAGCTCAATGTCAGCCAGCTCATTCAACTCTTCTAAGGGGAGAGAGATGAGTTCATCTATGTTGTAGTTCCTGGTCCCCAGGTAGTTTAGCCTAGTTGCCCTTAACTCATCATCTTGAGTATTTGGCCTAGGGGCAGCCGGGATTGCAGCTTCCATGATGCCTGGGACCTAATTGAACTCTCTCCCCACAGCTTCCTCTTCCCCTCTCTCTCTTCTCCTCCTCCATCTCCTCAGGAATTAATTTCCTTTTCCCTTTGTCAACCACAGGCCTTGGTGACTCAGGGTGGAGAGAACTTTGGCCTTCATTCCTTGGTCAGCAGTCAAGCTCCGGCTAGAGAGAGGTTGTGAGACACCTTCACTAGCTAGTGCCTCACTGATAGTACTGGGTGCAAAGGGAGATCCTGTCTCAAGGTTCACAGGCTCAACCTCTAGGCCTTTAGTTAAGGTTTTCCCTTCGAAGCTAATCTTAAGGTCCACCTCAACATCCAGTTGACCAAACATCTCACCTGCTAGCCTTTGTCTATATAGTTTTGATCTCAATTTGAATTCCTCTAGCACCCTATCTTGAATCCGGTATGCTAATCTCTCAGCTTATCTGTTATGGATAGGGTTGACAAACGGAAGATTCACCAGATTGATGCACTCATAGAAACTCAGGTGTGAGAAGTTGAAGATTTCCAGTTGACCCTGAGCTCTAGAGATCACAAGAGCTCTTCTGTCGGTGTCACATCCTCATCCCATAATTGGATTGTCAGAGGGAGCAGACATTGCTCTTGGAATTCCCTCCTCAAACAAGTGTTGAATGAGTAAGTTTATATTAATGACTTAAGGAGGTTGCTGAGTCTGGACAATTGCAAGACAGGTAGGTGACTCCTCTATGTCCGTACTCTGGGAGGAACTCCCAGGTTCTGTGGTTGTGAGGACTTTCTCCCCCTTTTTGGTAACATCACCTTCTCGCATAGGTGAGCTGGGGGTGTCATCCATCATTTCCACAGGTTCTTGTGGACTTGGTTGAGTCCTCCTTAAGGGTCTCTCAGCTAATTGGCCCTTGAGATTGGTGATCTCAAGTTACTGGTCATTGACCCTCTTCTGTAGGATAATCGACTGAGATTCCAGGTGAACTATCTTTAAAACTAGATAGGTGCATGTGTTTGTCAGTTTATGCACCCTATGTTTCAGACTCCCCTCATCTTCAGTTGAAGAATCCCTGGGGTATTAGAGAATTGGACCAAAGTCTTCTTCCTCATCACCAGCATAGTGTTCTTGGCTGCTAGATTTCCCCTGCATCATGACAACTTCCAGAGAAGTGTCAAGAGGCTGGGTTGCCATGGTTGAGGTCTTACTGATGTAATCACTTTCTAAAGTGAAAGACTCTTCCATATAGATCTCCTGAACATGTTCAGGAAGACCCACCTCAGTTGTGGGTAGATGATGTGGGCTAGACCTGGGTGAGTCAGGAGTACTCATTTCTCTATGAGTGTGGGAAGAAAGGAAAGACTCATTATACTCACTGAAACCCAAGTCCTCATCATTATAGAAATCAAGGCTGGGAATTGGGTGGTTTAAGTCCAGCGGCTGAGCGTGGTAACTATCCCCTAAAGGTTGATCACTTGAGTGTTAAGACTCAGAGTGATGGCTTAAGGCTGTTGGGAATATGAGATCATCAGGCTGAGCATGAGGAGCCTCAGCACTAATCATTTGAGAGATGCGAGTGGTCTGCTCCTCAGGGGAAGTGGAAGCTCAAGATTCTACTTCCTCCTGTATGGGTTATAATATGGGGACCTGCACATGCTCAGTAGCAGGTGCAGGGGTTTGTTTGGTTTTTCTTTTGTAGGTAATGGTAATTTGAGGCTGTGGGGGTGGAGTTGAGGTAGAGGGTGTGGGTTCAACACTAGCTGGTGCTACTAGGTTGGCACCTTGAGCAATGAGCTCAAACATTTTTGGAACCAGGGCTATTTCTATCCCGAAGAAGCCAACAGTACGCTTTCTTGGTATTTTAAAGATGTTGGGCTTCATCTGTCCCAATGTAAGAATATTACATGTTCCTCTCAACTATGAGCCCAGTTCATAGTTGAGAATGTGCTGGACATATCTTGGGAACATGTAGCAGTCTAAGGAGTCTAAATTAGCAAGTAAATTTGTATAGACAAATTGAGAGTACCTGTATTTGACCCCCTGAACCATTCCATGGACTATGAAGGAGTGGTACTCTAGAACTTGATCCCATCCTCCATGCTTGTTGGAGAGACTGTGTATGATGACATGGAGGAGGTATTTCCATTTGGATGAGACCTTCCCCTTCCTGAAGGTTTTGACTGAGAAGTCACCCTCATAGCCCATCTGCTAAAAGAATGGTTGACAGCAGCTTTCGAAAAGGACAACTCACCTTCTTCATCATCCAGCTGAAGGTGTGAACCTATGATGGCCGGAGTGATGAAGATTGTCCTCCCCTACACTATACTAGATAGTTCCTTCTCCCCATCCATGGTGATCTCTTGGTAGGTCCTCCAGAATGCAAGTAACTGATCCTCATAAAGAGGAAGATCAATGGTAAGGGAGGTGAAGTAGTGAGACGCAGAAAGGTATCGACAGACCTCTGAGAAATAAGGATCATTCTCAGAGTCTAACAGAGCAACCTGATTATGTTGTCTGTGAAGGTGCATGGAAAAATCCGGTTGGTTTCGTCGATCAATGTTTGCCTTGAAGGAAGTTTGTTGGTGAAGAAGAAGGTTAACTTGGGAGAATTTAGGTCAAGAATTTGTGGAAGAAGAAGAGAGTGATAAGAAGGGGAACCATTGAGAATATATATGGAATGGATTGAAGACAATTTAATATATAAGGATAAACTTTGAAATCCAAAAGTAGGTCCCACTTCTAAAAAAGCGGCCAAAAAAGTAGTTTTCTTGTAAGTTGAAAATCTTCCGAAGGTAATTTTTGCTTCGGAAGTTTTGAGAAAAAGCTTTCGAAGCCAATTTGGCTTCGAAAGATGTTCTTAAGAAATGTGAAAATTTGGCTTCGGAAGAAAAATACTTAGTGAGTTTTTCATCCGATACATATTTGATTTCGGAAGATATTATGTCTTGTGAGTTTTATTCTAAAGAGAATAAATCTCTGAGACTTAATTGCTTTTGGAAGATATATGTCCTTCAAATACATGCAAGTACTTAGAAGCATATTTAAGCTTCGGAAGATATTCTCAGAATTTCTTCCGAAGGTAAATTTCTTATAAGTAGTTCTTGATTTGAAGATATAAATTTCTTCTCAAGGCAACTTGAAATCTTCCGAAGGAAAATATGTTTTGAAAAATTTTCAAAAATCTAAGGAATATCATTAAAAAATTTTCTTCCAAAATAAACTGGGGTTAAGAAGGTGATAATAGACAACTTAGGACACAAAGGTTTTAGAAATAAAGTTGATTTAAGTTTTTAAGAAAAAATTACTCAAAGTTAATCATCCCAATAGCTGATACAAGATATTTGAATCTTTGTTCATCATAAGCTTTAGTGAACAGATCAGCATATTGTTCATTTGTGTTAACTTTGACTAAGTTAATTAATCCCATCTCAAAATTATATTTAATCAAATGATACCTGATGTTGATGTATTTGGTCCTTGAGTGCTGCACAGGATTCTCTGTAATGGAGATAACACTGTTGTTGTCTATATGGATGGGAGTCTCTTTGAAGTTAAATCCATAGTCCAACATCTGATTCTGAATCAAAAGCACTTGAGCACAGCAACTTGCAGCAGCAATGTATTCAGCCTCAGCAGTTGATGCAGAGACACAAGATTGTTTCTTGCATTGCCATGAGACAATCCTTCCACCAAGGAATTGACATCCCCCATATGTAGACTTTGCAGTCATGTTGCAACCACCATAGTCACTATCTGTATAAGCATACAGATTGAAGTCAGAACTCTTTGAATACTAAAGGCCATGCTTGGGAGCACCTTTGAGATATCTAAGAATCCTTTTGATAGCAACCAGGTGTGACATCTTGGTATTGGCTTGATATCTTGCACAAATGCTTGTGACAAACATCATATCAGGCCTGCTGGCTGTTAGGTACATAAGAGACCCAATCATAGCCCTGTAAAGATGTTCATCCACATACTCCTCCTAAAGATCTAGTCTGAGGGAGTGTTTTCTGGCTATGGGTGTCTTAGCAACCTTACATTCAGTCATGTTGAATCTTGTAAGTATGTCTTGCACATACTTTGACTGACTTATGAAGATGCCATTGTCAACTTGCTTCACTTGAATTCCCAGAAAGAAATTTAGTTCCCCCATGGCACTCATTTCAAATCTATTCTTCATCAGCCTCTTAAAGTCTTTGTAGAGCTTTGGATTAGTTGACCCGAAGATAATGTCATCCGCACATACTTGAACCAGCATAATCATTCCCTATCCCTTTGATGAAGAGAGTTCCATCTATAGTACCCCTCTTGTAACCATGTTGGCAGAGATACTGAGATAGTGTTTCATACCACTTCCTTGGAGCTTGGTGCAGCCCATAAAGAGCTCTATCAAGCTTGCAGACATAATCAGGATGATCTGGGTCTGCAAGGCCAGGTGGTTGTTTGACATACGTCCTCTTCATCAATCACCCCATACAGAAAAGCACACTTGACATCAAGTTGGTAGACCTTGAAATTTTTGGATGTAGTAAAAACATCTATGTAATCAATTCCTTCTTCTTGTGTGTACCCTTGAACAACTAGTCTTGCCTTGTTCTTGATGACAAGTACTCTATCATCCTTCTTGTTCCTAAGAACCCATTTGGTTCCTATGACAATCTTCCTTTAAGGAAGAGGACATAGGTTCCAAACCTTCTATCTTCTGATTTGAAGTAGCTCTTCTTGCATAGCTTTGACCTAGTTTCCATCCTTCAGAGCCTCATCACTTTCTTTGACTCAATCTGGGACAAGAAACAAGAGTGCAGATAAACAATTTGGTTATGGGTTTGTCCTTTTGTTCTTACCCCAGTCTCAACATTTCCAATGATGTTTGTGGTGGGGTGTGACTTGTAGATCCTTAGTTGAGGGATCATAATAAGTTGATTAGACAGACCCAAATTAGAGAAATTTAGATCTGGCAATGGAGTGTCACCCACCACATCAGCACACTTATCAAGTGAGACTTATCCAATGAATGTGTGACCATGGAATGGTTATCAGCATCAAGAAATTCTTGATCACTATAACCACCTCCATTTCCTCCTATATTTTAAGCTCCTTCACCTGAGTTTTGAACCTCTGAGCTAGAATTTGAAGGCACCTTAGATGTATCAGCTGAATTTGTCATGTTTATACTAATAGGATCTTCATTTGCAGGGTTAGTCACCAAAGGAGCTGAAGTAGTAATCTTGCTTGGTCTTCTCAGCTCAAATCTTGGGTCAGGATCTCCTGTTGATATATTATTTATAGAACCTGAAACATTCTTACAAGACTTGTTAAAACAATTGGTAACTAAGTCAAGATCAAATAGCCAATCCTGACCAGAACCTTTCACACTAGGAGTGTGCTCATGGAAGGTCACATTGGCTGACTCCTTAACTACTTTAGTTCTGAGACTGTATGCTCTATAAGCCTTAGATTGGGAAGAATATCCAATAAAGTGTCCATCATCTGACTTCTCATCAAATTTGGCTACATGATATTTGGTATTCAAGATGGGGCAAGGACATCCAAATGACCTGAGGAAACCAATAAATGGTCTCCTTTTGTGCCACAGATCATAAGGAGTCTTACCATGAGTCTTAACCACTAAAATATGTTCTGGACATAGTAGGCTATGTTAACTGCCACTGCCTAGAAGGTGATAGGTAGTTTAGAGTCAGACAATATGGTTCTTGCAGTTTCAATAAGTGTCCTGTTTCTCCTCTCAGCAACACCATTTTGCTGAGGAGTCCTGGGAGCACTTTATTGTATTGTAATACCTTTTCATCACAAAATGTATCAAGGATTTGGTTCTTAAATTCTATTCCTTGATCACATCTTATAGTCTTGACCTTTTGATCAGATTGATTCTTAATTTTCAGAATGAAATTCTTCAAGATCTCAAGGGTCTCATCCTTAGTTCTAAGAAAAAAGACCCAAGTGAATCTTGTGAAATCATCTGTGATCACTAACTAGTAAGAGGTCCTTCCTAAACTCATTACACTGGTGGGGCCAAACAAATCCATATGTAATAGGTGTAGGGAACTAGTGATGGAGTTTATTTTCTTTGGTTTGTGAGACACTTTGTGTTGCTTCCCTATCAGGCATACAACACAGTGGTCATCCCTAGTAAACTCTTTCTTTGTCATTCCAGTTACCAAATCATTCTTAATCAATTTATTCATGTTCTTAAAGTTTACATGGCACATTCTTATATGCCAAAGAAAAGACTCGTCACTATTTGCTTTAGACAGAAAGCAAGAAACTTCTCCTGAGGGAGATGTTTCATGTAAATCCATTCTGTACATGTTCCCTATCCTAAAGGCTCTGAGCAGAATATGCTCTTGAAGAATTACCACCCGAGCTTGAGAACAATGCACTCATGCTCAGTGAAGAGCATATGGTGTTTCTGATCACAAATTAGGATACACTCAGAAGATTGTATCCAAGCTCCTTGACAAAGTTTACCTTCTCAATGTTGAGCTTACCATTTGTGACTCTGCCCCTTCCAGAAATGTAACCACCCGAATCCCCTCTAAAAGCAACTGGTCCTCCATCAATTTTATTAAAATTTTTGAAGCAGAGAACCATTGCCAGTCATGTGCCTGGAATAACCACTATCTTTAATCCAAACATTCTTTTTGGTCTTTAACTGTTCCTTCACAAAAAGAGGTGATTAGTTACACTTAGAAACCCAAGCCTCATTGGTCTTGGCTTATTAAAATGAGTTGAAGACAATGTAACAGTAAGTGATCCTATATTCAAGCTTGAGGATCTTTGATGTTGTTGATGAAGAACTTTCAGTCATATGATCTTCCTTCATCTTCCACACCACCTTTGGAAGATTGGGCCTAGCCTTCAAAGCTTCAGAAGTTTTGGAGATTGGACCTTCGGAAGATCTTGCTTTCATTGCAGCAAGCTTCAGTACTTCGAAGCATTCCTTTCTTTTGAGACCAACTTTTCTTCCGAATGCAATTTTTCACTTGTCTTCTTCTTCATTTTGGAGCTTTCGAAGGAAACAGATTTTCCTTCTGAAGCTGTTTGTTCCTTCTTCTTCTCAGAAGTGTTCTTCTTGGTCATGTGGATGGTACTTTTGGGATTGAACTTGTAATCCTTAGCCAGATGAGAAGTACTACCACACATGACGTACTTGAGTTCCTTCCTTCTGAGAGTCTTCTTTTGAGAGCAAGACTGAGTTTGATCACTTTCCTTCTCCATCTTCATCTTTACAGATGATGCAACAAGCTTCTTAGGGAGAGGCTTGCTCTTGGAGCTGGATGGTTTAGGTTGTGTAGCAATGGTACACAGTTGGTCAGTCTTCTTCTTTTTGCTGGAATGATTTGGAACTAAACTAGCACTCCTGGTACTAGAGTTCATAGTTGAGTCTTCAGTCTTTACCACTTCAAAACTTGTAGAAATAAAGACTTGTTTCTGCTTTGAGTCAAAGTGGCCTAGATTTCTTGAGCCTTCTTTGATCTTCTTTTAGATCTTCTAATCAAGTTCTTTCTCTTTGACTTGGTCTTTCCAAATTCTTTCCTCTTCTCGGGAGAATAGTGATCCTTATTAGGATGATCTTCTTCACTCTTCTCAGAGTCATCCTTTACTATCTCCTCTTTATCCTCTTCAACAATAGGGTCTATGAGAGGAAGCTTATCTTCACAAGTTCCACACCTTGGAGATCTTACAGACAATAGAGTGTGTGGACGAGCTATCTCAATAGATCCTAGTCCCTGCTTATTTTGATAACAAACTTTGCATGTAGGGATGAGGATATTATGTTCTTGAAGGTCTCTTCTTCAAGAACATATTTTTCTGCCCTGGATTTGCTGATCACAAACTCAGCCTGGCATTCAGTTAACTTTGAGATGAGATCTTTGATTTGAGTCCTGTAGTTAGTGTGCTCATGCTTAAGAGTTGAAATGGTTTTCTCTAGATCTTCTATCTTAAGTTTATAATCATTTTCAGTTATTTTAAAGTAAACTTTTAAGATATTTAAGGACTCAAGATCAGATCTCATCTCTAAGTTATAGGACCTGTATCTAATAACTTTATCAATGCATTCAGGAGTACAAAGATAATCCAATACCTTGGCTTCATCATGGTCTGCCATTAGTGCTTGGTTTGGAGAAGCATCCTCAACCTAAAAGCTCCAGTCAAAGCCTCCTTCTTCAATAGTAACTGCAGCCTGCTGTCTTGGCTTCTCATTCTGGTGAGCTCCCTCAGTGTAGTTTGGCCTGGATTGTGCTTGGCCACCATTTGACTTTGGTTCCTTGCACTCCCTGGCAAAGTGTCCCATTTGGTTATAGTTGTAACTCTTCACCTTGCTTTTGTCCAGCCCAAACTTTCAATTAGCTGCATTGCTGGGAAACCTTCTCCCAGTCCTCTTGTAGAATTTGTTGGCCCTGTGAGTGAGAAGAGTCATCTGCTGGACTATTTCCATATACTCCAGATCATCTTGATGGATACAATCCAGATCTTCAAGGGTGAAGAGAAAGTTGCCTGAACTTTCATCAGAAGACACAAAAGCTTGTGAAGAGCTTGTCTCCTGGAATGGGCTTCCAGGGATATAGCCTTCCCTTGGTGTCTCCAGAAAGGTGATGAAAGGACCCTTTTGTGATTTTTTGGGGTAGCAGATGAGATGGTGCTATGGTTCTCTGCAATCCCTTCAACCACATGAAGGGCTGAACTCTGTTGGTTGTTGGAGTTATCAGTTGGATTTTGCATGTTCATCTCCATCTGGTAGCCACTGAGAATACCGTACAACTCTATGAGAGTAAGGGTCTTAAGGTTCTCAGTCCTCTTGATGACCACACAATAGTGTGTCCATTGTCTGGGAAGAAAGGACATGAACTTCCTCAGAACATCCCTATTCTCAAGAGTTACTCCAACTTCTACCAGAGTATCCACAATCTCAACATACCTGAAGTATTGTTGAGTCATGGTTTCACCTGTCTTGAAGGTGAAGTTCTCAAACTGCTGCTTTAAGAGGTCTTTCTTATTTTCTTTTGCATCATCAGACCCCTCATACATCAGCTTCAGTGCATCCCAGAGTTGCTTGGCAGTCATGCACTTCTTGAAGCCTCTGTAGATGGAGTTTGGAAGAGCAGTTTGGAGGGCGGTCATGGCTTTCTAATCAATATCAATTCTCTTCCAGTCTTCATCAGAATAGTCAGCCACTTCCTTTGGTATTATACCACCACCAGCAGCAGATGAAGAGGTGGATGGTACATGAGGTCCATCGACAACAGACCCCCACATCCTAGAGTCTTGAGACTTGATAAAGCCTTTCATTCTTTGACACCAAGTATCAAAGTCTTCAGGAGTGATCAGTGGGGACTTTGTCATTGTTCCAGTTTCCATATCAGCCTTTAAGATAGCTTCCGTTTGAAAAGTTAAGTGAAGTGTGAAACTAAGAGGATTTAAGATGGTGAGATCTTACAATCAAGAGCCTGGAATGTTCTGATACCAATTGCAGGACCGGGTTAGGGTGTTAACTATAATTAGTTCACAAGAGGAGAGACTTGGAACACTTAACAGTTCAAATAGGGAACCAGGTTTGATTATGAGGATACTATTAACACAAGTAAGTAATGAGACAGAACTTAGAACAATAACACAAGTATTATTTTTCAAGGATGTTATATATTGATCTCAAGTTCTATTACAAGTGTTCAAAGCATAATCTAAAATACAAGGACCTGAGACTCTTTTATACTACAACCGTCAATACTTGGTAGGACAGTTGGAATTGACTGATCTAGACAACATAATCAATCTAGAGTCAAAAGGCAGATTGTCTTTTGACTAGTGACTATGACATGCCATAGCTCACTGACTTTTTATATTATAAAAAGTCTAAAGGAACAAAAGAAGAAAGTTACATACAAAGACTTTATCTACTATTCACTAAAGCATGGAAGTTTCACCAACTCATACAAGTTGGTGAGTTATCAGAGTTGTAGCAGAAAGTTGGTCAGCTTTATCAAAAGTAGATCAGAGAAAGCATCTTTTCTCTGTTTTCCGAAGAAGAATCAATCTTCACAGCAAAATGGCTTCGGAAGACTTTGTCTTGGAAGCTTCGGAAGACTTCATCTTTGGCTTCGAAAGAACTTGGCCTCTAGCTTCGGAAGTTTTTACACTTGGAATACTTTTTGTTAAGTGTAAAGCTTCCAAAGTAAGTTCTTCTGAACTTTTGGCTTCGGAAGACTTTACACTTAGAGTTTTAGAGAGTGTAAAGCTTTCGCAGCAAGTTCATCCTTGTTCCTTAGTTCATGTTGGAAGATCTTTGGTTGCATCAGCCTCATAATCTTCAGATAGATCCTTACAAAACATATTCATGGATCTAAACATGCTAAAATGGAACATAACTCATAGTATTACAATAATATATATATATATGAGTCAAAATAACAATTGTTCCAATATTTAAATACTAAATAGATCAAATCCAACCACTAGAATATCAAAGTCCTAAGGCAAAAGTATGACTCTTATGCTTTGGCCTTTCAAGGAGCTTCGTGAGTGGATCCGCAATATTTTGATCGGTGTGAACTTTGCGAATACATATCTTTCATTTTTCAACTTCATCTCTTATGTAGTTGAATCTCCGCTCAATGTGCCTTGTCTTTTCTTGATTTGAGCAATCGCACCCTCGTTATCACAAAAGATCTCTAGGGGATCTTGAATGGTAGAGACAACCCCTAGATCGGCAATGAATTTCTTCAACCATGCAGCTTCCTGTGTTGCCAATAAAGCGGTGATGTATTCTGATTTTGTAGTAGACACTGCTACCACATCATGCCTTGAACTCTTCCAGGACACTGCCCCTCCATTCATAATGAAGACATACCCCGATTGTGATCGAGAATCGTCTCGATCAGTTTGGAAACTCGCATCCGTGTAACCCTTTACAACGAGTTCCTCTTCACCAGATCCGTATATTAGAAACATATCCTTAGTCCTCCTAAGGTATTTCAATATACTCTTAACAGCCATCCAATGACTATTTCCTGGATTCTGCTAATATCAGCTTGTCATGCTTAAAGCGCATGAGACGTCCGGTCTAATGCATATCATTGCATACATGATGGATCCTATAGCAGATGCTTATAGGATTTCCTTCATCATTTCTTGCTCATCTTTGAATAGGTACCACATCTTTCTTAGAGTTCTCCATCTTGAACCTTTTCAAGATTTTATCAATATATGCACTTTGGTTTAAACCTATCAACCGCCTTGATCCATCCCTATAGATCTTTATTCCCAAAATATAGGTGGCTTCACCAAGATCTTTGATGGAAAAACAACTTCCAAGCTAGGTTTTAACACCTTCCATGGTTGGAATGTCACTTCCAAACAGTAATATAACATCAACATACAATACTAAGAATGTGATGATGTTCCCACTAGCCTTCTTATATACACAAGCTTCATCAGCGTTCTTGATGAATCCAAATTTCTTGATCTCTTCATCAAAACATTGATTCCAACTTCTCGATGCTTGTTTCAATCCATAGATTGATTTCTTTAACTTAAATAATTTATTAGGATATTGTGTATCGACAAAACCTTCAGGCTGAACCATATAGACATTCTTTTTGAGATGTCCATTAAGGAAAGCAGTTTTGACATCCATTTGCCAATTCATATAGTCATAATATGCAGCTATGGCAAATAATATCCTAACTGACTTTAGCATTGCCATAGGCGAGAAGGTCTCATCATAATCAACCCCTTGAGTCTGAGTGAAACCTTTTGCTACAAGTCTTGCTTTATAAGTATCCAAGTTTCCATGCATATCAGTTTGGAGTTAAGTAGTGGCACAACCAATTCCCACACTTGGTTGTCATGCATGGATTGCATCTCTACGTTCATGGCTTCAAGCCACTTGTCACAATCCGAATTGGACATTGCATCGTGGTACGTAGTTGGTTCATCTGAGTCAACTACATAATATCCATTCATGAAAAATCCATATCTTTTTGGTAGGTAGCTAGTTCTACCAGATCTGCGAACATTTTGTGTGTATTGATCAACCACTTGATAATTATCAACAACCTCTTGTTGATTGCTAGTATCAACCAACCATGTATCGGGTTCTGGTTCTCGATCCTCATCAAGTTCCACTATTCTATCGGTAGTTCCTTCCATAAGAAATTTAGTTTCCAAGAACTCAGCCTTTCGAGCAATAAATACCTTTTGCTCTGTTGGATTGTAGAAGTAATATCCCATCGAGTTTTTGGGATATCCTACAAAGATACACTTAATATCCTATAAAGATACACTTAGTGGATCAGCTTTCTAACTTGCTTGGGGTGTTTTGCTTAACATAAGCCTCACAACCCCATACCTTTAAATATGATAACGATGGAACCCTTCCATGCCATATTTCAAAAGGTGTCTTATCCACTTTCTTGGTTGGGGCCATATTCAAAATACGGGTCGCGGAAAGCAATGCGAAACCCCAAAATGACAGAGGTAGTGTGCTTCTAGCCATCATAGATCGAACCATATCCAATAGGGTTCGGTTTCTCTTTTCAGACACACCATTATGTTGGGGTGTTCCAGGTGGAGCAAGTTGTGAGACAATCCCACAACTCCTAAGATGATCTTGAAAGTCATCACTTAGGTATTCACCTCCTCTATCCGATCGAAGAACTTTAATAGTTTTGTTGAGTTGATTTTCTACTTCATTCTTGAAGATTTTAAACGTTTCAAAAGCTTCATCTTTGTGTCTCAAAAAGTACACATAACCATAACGACTATAATCGTCGATAAAGGTAATGAAGTATCTTTCACCATTCCTTGTCATTGCTTTAAAAGGACCACATACATCCGAATGTATGATTCCTAATAAATCTTTTGCCATTTGGTTAGTACCACTAAAGGGTTCCTTGGTCATCTTTCCTTATAAACAATATTCACACTTATCAAATGAACCCTCTTCATTTGCTTCCAAAAGACCATTCTTTTGAAGTGTTTGAATACGATTCTTGTTTATGTGACCAAGACGACAATGCCAAAGATATAATTCACTTAAACCCATTTTAAGTTTTTTGATGCTTGATTGGTATAACGAGTTATTAGAGGATGAATTATCATGAACAAATTCATAAATACCATTAAAAGGCATAGCCTTAAAATAAAATATATCATTCATAAAAACACAAATACCATTGTTTACAAACTTTAATACATAACCAAATTGTTTTAGAAGGGAAATAGAAATTATGTTCCTAGTCAAACTATGAGCATACAAAACATTCTTCAAAATGACTTCCAAACCACTTGGAAGCTTCAAGATATAGTCTCCTTGGGCTTCGACATCAACCTTTGCTCCGTTGCCCATATAGAGACTAGTATCCCCCTCCTTAAAATGCTTATTTCTTTTGAACCCCTGTAACAAATTGCAAATATGAGTTCCACATCCGGTATCTAATACCCACGTGTTTGAAGAAATAACATTAAGTTCAATATGGATCATGAAAGTTGTACCTGAGGTCTGCCCAGCATCCCTCTTTTTTCTCAACTCCTTAAGATAGATTGGACAGTTCCTCTTCCAATGTCCTATCTCACCACACTCAAAGCATGGATTGTTCTCCGTAACCTTTGGCTTCTTAAGCCTCGGTTTTGGTGGTCCCGCTTTAGTCATTCCCTTACCCTTTCCTTTGATGTACCCCTTGCCTTTGGTAACATTTGCCTTGGGTTCGGGGTGATGCCTCTTCTTTTTGCCACCCTCATTGATCTTGAGAACTAGTAAAACCCTTTTACCCATCCTTGCCTCGGCTGTTTTAAGCATTGCATGAAGTTCCCCAATGCTCTTGTCCCATCCATTCATATTATAATTCATGATAAAAGTCTCAAACTTCTTGGTTATACCATTGAGGATCAAATCCGTGGCCAACTCTTTTGAGACGTGACAATTCAGCCTTTCAAGGCGATCAATGTGGCTTTTCATCTTCATCACGTAAAATGATACCGATGGGTTTCTTCCATTCGACATGCATGAAGCGCTCGAACCGTTTTGAAGTGCTCTACCCTCGCTTTTTGAAGAAACATTTCCTTCAGCTGGGTAATCATGTCATATGCCCCATGATGTTAAAAATCCTTTTGAAGCTCGGGAATCATGATTCCCAAGATGAGGCAAGAAACTTGCACAGAATCCTCAGTGTGCTTAACCCAATCCTCGTAGGCATCAACATCATCAATGTTGGGTTCATCGGGAATAGGATCGTCTAACACATATAATTTATTTTCTTACTTGAGAACAATTCTCAAGTTTCGAAACAAATCCATGAAATTATTATGGTTTAGACGATCCTTTTCCTGGATATTTCTCAGTGACAGGTTATGGACGGTCGGGGAGGTAGTGTTGTTATTATTAGCGGTCATTACTACAATATAAACAAAGTTCAATTTCAGTATTTATAAAAAAGGCATTTTAACTATTAATACCCTTTCATGTCTCATAGACAATTAATAATTAAAATCTAGAATCCAACGTTACATTCAAATAATGGTTAAGTGACATTTATCCCATTATTTAAATTAACAAGGTAGTCAACTTTTGACAATTGGAACCCTTTGTAACTTCTAGTTTATTGGATCGGTTAAACATCTTTATGTTTAGTCGGCATGTTTAATCCCATCAACACCATTGTATGCCATGCTTTTGTGACCCTATTCACATCGTTTCGAATTCAAGTCGTCCTACTTACGCACACGTGTGAGTTTACACATACAGGTGGTTAGGTGACCTTTATCCCACAAATATGCTAAACCTACCTCAAACACACAAGTTCCCTAAATGTGATTAGGTGACCTTTATCCCACAAATAGTTCCCAAGTGATTCAAGTGTTGTATAAAAGGATGGTGTTAAACTTGTTTAAATGGGATTTTGTTTTCATTAATTCTAGTTATGAAAACATTTTCTACCTTACAGTTGCATGCATTCAAATGCATGGTACATTAGTGAAACCAATTTCGAAAGTTCTTTTAATAAAACCCAATTTTATTGCAAAAATATTAACCTTTAATAAAACCATTTTATTACCCATGTTAATGTTTCCAAAAGAACCGTTTGAAGCTTGTTGTTGATTTGAAATTGTTTAATAGTGCATATCCAAATATCACATGAACAATAAATAAAATCAACCAAACAAGTAACACATACAACAACAAGTTCATAACCATAGCCAACTAATTTTAATATTACTTGTTGACCGAAACAAGTGAGTTATCTAGGTCCTTCCTAAGGGTAACACTTGTGTCGGTGAACTCCCACTTAATCCCGCATCCAAATGCTTCAAGTGTCCACTTTGTGTTGTGATTCTCCCATTCGATTTTAGCTTCCAAATGGACTTAAAATTCTACACCAAACCCCTTTGGGCCTTCATAATATGTTTTCGGTTATTGGGCTTAAATCCCATTAAGAGCTATAAAGCCCTTTAGGCACAAAATTGGCTCAAACCGAAAACATCCTTGTTGCATCTTCTTTTACAAAATTATATATCCCATATGTTTTCTAGTAAAACTGAAATGCAACTAATCTATTTATTTTACATACCAAATGAAAATAAATAAATTACATAGCCAATAGGAAGAACAAATGTATTTAATTATTACAGCCCTTTGAATAATCAAATATAAATCACAACACATCCAAATACAAGGTCTCGGCTAGGTTATGAACATCAAGATACATATCCAAATATGTAAGAAAAAAAATCCGAGCATTTTCCCTTTGAATCACAGATTTTCGGTTAATGTATAAACAAACCGAATATCATGATTCTTGTCCAAACAACTAAATCATCCAAATGATTAAACTTTTCAAGATTACAATGTGCATGTAATGTAGAATCTTGAAAAACAGGGAAAACATAGACCTGAATTTTCAGTCTGTTGGTGAATAACAGCAAGAAACCAAGAATTCAGTCCTGATGAAGCATGTATCTATATAACCGGCTCTGATACCACTGTAGGGTTTTCACAAGTTCATCAAAGTCATTTTATCCTTATAAAACGAAAACACGGTGGAATGAGAATGATAAAACTTGTTACAGTTAATGTAAACCCGTAATGGATCGTTATATGAAAAACCATGCTTACAAACAACCATAGGGTGTTTAGAAATCTACCTCTAGAATAGGACAGAGGAAGAAGATCTTTGATCGATAGCTTCCAACATAAGAAACCTCAAGCTTGTCTACCCCAAGCTTCCAACAAAACACCAGGTTGCTAGGATTTTCTACCCTTGAATCAAGTTCAGTACTTGGTTTTCTTTGACCGATCGAGAGAAAAGCAATAGGAACACCAATTTGCACCTTTGTGTGTGTGTTGTAAGTTATCAGAGAGAGTGGTTGAATGCAATCATATATTGCACGTCCTATGAAACTGAATTTCAGAGTAAGAGAAAAGTGGGCGGGACCCATCCCTTAAACCCATCCGCATTTCTCTAATATTCATCCGCATTAGTAAATGCGGATGAACAAACTCTATCCACATTTGTAAATGTGGAAGAAGAAACTTCATCCGCATTTCCCAAATGTACATCCGCATTTGTAAATGCGGATAAGTAACTCCATAAGCATTTCGAAAATGTTCATCCGCATTTGTAAATACGGACAAACAGTTCATCAGCATTTCCCAAATGTGTATCCGCATTAATAAATGCTGATGATCAGTTTCATCAGCATTTCCTTAAATGCTCATCCGCATTAGTAAATGCGGATGAAGAAATTCCTTCAGCATTTCCACAAATGCACATCCGAATTTGTAAATGCGGATGAGGAATATTCATCCGCATTTCCTAAGTAGCACATCTGCATTAGTAAATGCGGATGAGTAACAAAGAAATATGGACAAAAAACACTTGTATTGTTTGTTCAACCATTTGAATAACAATACAAAGTACTCTCTCTCTAGAATAAATTATCCATATAATTTATTCATAGCACTAGTGTAAATATTTAGAAACTCAATTTCTAAATACTTCAAGTGTCAATATTTACTTACATGATCATATAATAAAATAAAAATTGTAGGTGTTTGTCTAGCTTGTTATTGGGTATGACCCGACTTGCATCATAACATACTAGCCACATCAATTCAATATGTGTCTTGGGCAGACCGTTCCTAACATGGTCTTATGGTCATAGCATGTACCAGCCTTGTTTGTCTATAATTCTCAGCCTTAGGTGAATCAGCATTGAGAAATGCACATATGTTATGGTCTCTGACAAACACTAAGTTTGCCATATCTGCAAGATAAAGAAGAGTATGTTAGTAACTTGTTTAAGATGAATGTACCATGTTTGAATTGAAGAAATGTTTATAGAACAATACCCGTGTATTGTTTTATCTGAAAACCCTTAAAATCCGATGAGGTTTTTAGAGAGTTTTTGTGATGAACACGTTTGAAACTCGTGTATGAATGCTGTTTTGAGCTTTAAAATCACAGAAACTACTTCACAATGCATAAAAATAGATTAAGAAAACATGCTTATAAGCATCTGATGAATGTTAAGAAAAGAAGAAGGTTGTTGTGATGTTTTTTCAGCTCGAAAATGTATGGTTTGAAGCTAATGAACCATTGATATCATCTTGTTGACTGAGAGGATCGAAAATCAATGTATGATTTGAGCCAAAGCACTGATACCACCTGATGAAATCAACCTTTCTGTGTGAATGTATGTTTGCTGCTGAGTATGAACTTGATCAAACAACAATAACAAACATAGGTTGATTTCCCAAGGACCTTTATCAAATTTCTCAATCAAAAAACAAGAAGCATGGTGTGGAAACCCATGATTGATGCTATGATATCAGTGTGTGTAAGTGATTGTGTGATTGTATGTTAGAATAATAATAACAGCTTGATTGATTGATTGTTCAAAAGCTTATAAAGGATTAGGTTGTATACTATTTATAGCCTATACACAAAGCTATATACAATTACTGAACTACCCTTATGTAAACGAATATTACATAAAAAATCCTAAGTCTATAAGATGTCCGTTGTAGATGTTAGACTGTCCGCTGTGGATGCTAAGTCGTCCACTGTGGATGTTGAATAAGTTGTTCGCTGTATCTTGGATGTTATCCGCTGTGAATACTAATTGTATGTTTGACTTGTTAGTTGTTCACTATGGAGTGTTCATCCGGTGTGGATTGAACATCCGCTATGGACTATTCATCAGTTGTGGACATTTGATCATCCAATGTATGTTTTGTTCATCCGCTGTAGACACTTGGACTTGTTCTTCATCCGCTGCTTAGACTTGTTCATCCGCTGTGGACATATCTTCATCCGCTACCGACACTTATCAAAATTTCTTTTATCTACAAACCAAAAAAAAGAAATTTAAGTAATGATTAGTGAATGTTATGATTGTTAATGATGCTAATGTGTTAGTTAATGATTCTTTGAATGTTAGAACACATTGTGTTTTTTTATGTTTTATTATGGCAAGCATCATCCTTTAAAGCATTAATCCATTAATGCACTTGTTAAGTCCAACAATACTCCCCCTAAAGATGATGTTGCCATCCTTTTAATGTTTGCTTGTTAATGTTTTGTTTGTTAGTAAAATGTGTGTTTGTGTTTGATATGAATGATTGTAATGTTTGTGTGTTAGACTTATAATGTTTGATTGCTTGTTTGTATGTTATGCATGATTGATTGTTTGTTTGATAGTTTATGTGGATGATTGTCCTTTTGTCTGATTACTTGTATGATTGCTTGATTATATGTATAATTGTTTGATAACAATGTATGTTTGCGTGATTACATGTATGTTTCACTGATTACACATGTGTAATTAGATTGACTTGTTTGTTTGTATGCTTGTATGTTTTCATCAGCATCTCCTTCATCTTTTTCTTCATCTGAATTAGTTAAGATGATGATTGGTGGCTGATCAAGATTCTGATCTATCTCTCCTTCTTCAAGAGGATTTGTTTGTTGAGATGCTTCATCAACTGGTTCTCATTTTACTTTTAAAAGCTTTAGGGGAGGGGATTCAACTTTATCAACCTCTTTAAGTGTTTTCTTCCCCTTTATTAAGGATGCCAAGTACATCCTTTTCCTCTTTCTTTCATAAGTTTTAAGTTAAGGATGAGATGATGAGGCTTGTATGGTTTGATAATTTAGTTTGCACATTTGTAGTCTCAGCAAACTGCTTAATCAGTTCCTTTTGTTTGTCTGTTAAATGATTGATAGGCACGATGCTTGTTTCTGTTGTTTGTGGGTCAGGAATGCGGAAGTGTTGCTTTAAGATTGGTGAGTAGTGTATGTTCTCAAAAGGATTGGCTTCACTTAATAGGTGATCCATTGAATAAGATTCTTTTGGAATAACAAGTGCAAGCTCTGTTTGTTGTTCTTGTGGGCTTGATCCTACTATTTCAGCCTCATTTTGTTCTTCAATCTCATCACTTAGGTCCTGTTCTTGACCTTCTTAATTTCTTCCTCATTCAGATGAGTGTCTTTAAGTTCAAGATCTCTTTTAATCTTTGAATTTCTTCATTCTGAGCTTCCATTATTCTTTTAAGATCATCAATTTCATCATTTTTTGTCTCTGTTTGATTTGTTAAGTAGGCAATGTCTAATCTTGCACTACTAAGATCTTGATCTTTCATCTTAAGCTCTTCATTGGATTGTTTGAGTTGTTGTTCCAAGAACAAAACAATCAATTTTTGTGCTTTTTGATCTGCTTCAAGCTTTTCAATTTCTTTGTCTTTGCTCTTGAGCTTATCTTTTAACTTTTTAGCTCTTTTGTTTGATCTTTCAATTAGTTTATTGTACTCAGTGAATAGAAACACTTTGGAGTACTCAATATCTTCTTCAGTTAGAATATCACTACTTTGTTCTTCAACATCAACAGTTTCAGCAGTGGTTTGCTGTTCTAGTTCATGCTCATGTTGTAATGAAGTGCCAACTTCTTCTTGTTCAGCTGATTGTTCTTCCAATGAAGCATCAATGTCTGTCAACAGAGATGATAATAATTGTTGATCAGTGAAAGTTGGGCTTTGAGGTGGTGATGGCATATGATGCTCAAACTGAAATTGCTCATGTTCTTATGCTTTTTGAATGATTGGTTTAGCATCAGGAGCAACTTGTTCCTCTTGTATGATAGGGTCTTGAATGGGTTCTGGTTCAGGAGCATCTAGCTCTTCTTGTTGAATGATGGGAGCCGGTTGGATGATTGGTTCTTGATAAATAACATTTTGGAAGAGCATGTGTGGTTCACCCTGACCAGGAATCCTCAAAAAGGCTTCAAGAATAGGAAGATCAAGGTTTATCCTGTGAGGTGGATCAAGAACCTCATCTCGTTGATAGAGACTTGATTTGATTCTGGTGAATACATGTTTATTGAAATGAAGTGGATGAAATATTGCTCCTTCTCTTGGTATGGTAGGCAGAAGATCATTAATGTTCATCTAAAGAAATCTAGGGAACATCTGAAACTTGTTCCTTACCTCTGTTAAGTTGTATACCATCCCATTCAATACTTGTGCAACAAAGTTGAATGGTCTTCTGGCTATAATGCTTGCAATGGCAGAGGTGCTTCTTAAAGAAGTGGCATCCCAGCCAGTCTTCCTATTAGTCATTGTTTTCTGATATGTGTGCATCAAGAATCTAAATTGTCCACACATGTATGATTTCTTGATTTGTTTACTATCAATAGTACCAGTGTATCCAATCTGCCTGAAAACATCTAAGATAGTTTTCATCAAACTCAACTGGACCATGAGCATCTTCTTCTCCCAACTAAAGTACTCTTCTAATAACTTCTTCTGAGATGGTGATCTGATGATTATGCACAGTAGATATCACTACTTGTTGATTATTAACTTGTTCCAAATGTGCATGAGTCCAAAACTGGACTATATGATCCTCATAAATGTCTGGTCTTGCTGTCATAGCATGTACCAGCCTTGTTTGTCTTATTACATGGATCATATCTTTATAATTCTCTACCTTAGGTGAATCAGTATTGAGAAATGCACATATGTTTTAATCTCTGACAAATACTAAGTTTGCCATATCTGCAATATAAAGAAGAGTATGTTAGTAACTTTTTTAAGATGAATGTGTGATGAGTTGAATTGATGAAATGTTGATAGAACAATACCCGTGTATTGTTTTAAATGAAAACCCTTAAAATCCGATGAGGTTTTTAGAGAGTTTTTGTGATGAACATGTTTGAAATTCGTGTATGAATGTTGTTTTGAGCTTTAAAATCACAGAAACTTCTTCATAATGAACAAAAATAGATTAAGAAATCATGGTTTGAATTCTAAGAGAAGAAGAAGGTTGTTGTGATGTTTTTTCAGCTCGAAAATCTATGGTTTGATGCTAATGAACCACTGATATCATCTTGTTGATTGAGAGGATCGAAAATCAATGTATGATTTGAGCCAAAGCCCTGATACCACCTATGAAATCAACCTTTCTGTGTGAATGGATGTTTGCTACTGAGTATGAACTTGTTCAAACAACAATAACAAACACAGGTTGATTTCCCCAAGGACCTTTTTCAAATCTCTCAATCAACAAACAAGAACCATGGTGCGGAAACCCATGATTGATGTTATGATATCAATGTGTGTGAGTGATTGTGTGATTGTATGTTAGAATAATAATAACTGCTTGATTGATTGATTGTACAAAATCTTACAAAGGATTAGGGTAGTATGCTATTTATAGCCTATACACAAAGCTATATACAATTACTAAACTACCCTTATGTAAACGAATATTACATAAAAAATCCTAAGTCTATAAGCTGTCCGCTGTGGATGTTAGACTGTCCGTTGTGGATGCTAAGTCGTCCGCTGTGGATGTTGAATAAGTTGTTTGTTGTGTCTTGGATGTTGTCCGCTGTGAATACTTGTTGTATGTTTGACTTGTTAGTTGTCCGTTGTGGAATGTTCATCCGGTGTGGATTGAACATCCGCTGCGGATAGTTCATCAGCTATGGACTTTTGATCATCCAATGAATGTTTTGTTCATCCGTTGTATGTTTTGTTCGTCTGCTGTAGACACTTGGACTTGTTCTTCATCCGCTGCTTGGACTTCGTCATCCGCAGTGGACATATCTTCATCCGCTGCTGACACTTGTCAAAATTTCTTTTATCTACAAACCTGAAAAAGAAATTTAAGCAATGATTAGTGAATGTTATGATTGTTAATGATGTTAATATGTTAGTTAATTATTCTTTGAATGTTAGAACACATTATGTTTTGTTTATGTTTTATTATGGCAAGCATCATCCTTTAAAGCAATAATCCATTAATGCACTTGTTGAGTCCAACAATACTCCCCCTAAAGATGATGTTGCAATCCTTTTAATGCTTGCTTGTTAATGTTTTGTTTGTTAGTAAAATGTATGTTTGTGTTTGATATGAATGATTGTAATGTTTGTGTGTTAGACTTATAATGTTTGATTGCTTGTTTGTATGTTATGCATGATTGATTGTTTGTTTGATTGTTTATGTGGATGATTGTCTATTTGTCTGATTACTTGTATGATTGCTTGATTATATGTATGATTGTTTGATAACAATGTATGTTTGTGTGATTACATGTATGTTTCACTGATTACACATGTGTAATCAGATTGACTTGTTTGTTTGTATGCTTTTATGTTTTCATCAACATCTCCTTCATCTTTTTCTTCATCTGAATCACTTAAGATGATGATTGGTGGCTGATCAAGATTCTGATCTATCTCTCCTTCTTCAAGAGGACTTGTTTGTTGAGATGCTTCATCAACTGGTTCTGATTTAACCTTTAAAACCTTTAGAGGAAGGGATTCAGCTTTATCAACCTCTTCAATTGTTTTCTTCCCCATTATTAAGGATGCAAGTACATCCTTTTCCTCTTTGTTTTATAAGTTTTAAGTCAGGGATGAGATGATGTGGCTTGTATGTTTGATAATTCAGTTTGCATATTTGCAGTCTCAGCAAACTGCTTAATCAGTTCCTTTTGTTTGTCTGCTAAAGGATTGACAGGCACAATGCTTGCTTCTGTTGTTTGTGGGTCAGGAGTGTGGAAGTGTTGCCTTAAGATTGGTGAGTAGTGTATGTTCTCAAAAGGATTGGCTTCACTAAATAGCAAATCCATTGAATAAGATTCTTCTTGAATAACAAGTGCAAGCTCTGTTTGTTGTACTTGTGGGCTTGATCCTACTATTTCAGCCACATTTTGTTCTTCAATCTCATCACTTAGGTCTTGTTCTTGACCTTTTGAGTGTTCTTCCTTATTCAAATGAGTGTCTTTAAGTTCAAGCTCTCTGTTTAATCTTTGAATTTCTTCATTCTAAGCTTCAATTATTCTTTTAAGATCATCAATTTCATCACTTTTTATCTCTGTCTGATTGGTTAAGTAGGCAATGTCTAATCTTGCACTAATGTGATCTTGATCTTTCATCTTAACCTCTTTATTGGATTGTTTGAGTTGTTGTTCCAAGAACTAAACAATCAACTTTTGTGGTTTTTGATCTACTTCAAGCTTTTCAATTTCATTGTCTTTGCTTTTTAGCTTGTCTTTTAACTTTTTATCTCTTTTGTTTGATCTTTTAATTAGCTTATTGTACTCAATGAATAGAAACACTTTGGAGTACTCAATCTCTTCTTCAGTTGGAATATCACTGCTTTGTTCTTCAACATCAACAGTTTCAGCAGTGGTTTGTTGGTCTACTTCATGCTCATGTTGTGATGAAATGCCAACTTCTTTTTGTTCAGCTGATTGTTCTTCCAATGAAGCAGTAATGTCTCTTAACAGAGATGATAATGATTGTTGATCAGTGAAAGTTA
Source organism: Flaveria sonorensis (assembly GCA_025506505.1). Classification (NCBI taxonomy): domain Eukaryota; kingdom Viridiplantae; phylum Streptophyta; class Magnoliopsida; order Asterales; family Asteraceae; genus Flaveria; species Flaveria sonorensis. The sequence continues at coordinate 17,862,630 of CM046425.1, read as the reverse complement.
GGCTTTGAGGTGGTGATGGCATATGATGCTCAAACTGAAATTGCTCATGTTCTTGTGCTTCTTGAATGATTAGTTCAACCTTAGGAGCAGCTTGTTCCTCTTGTATGATAGGGTTTTGAATGGGTTCTTGTTCAGAAGCATCTTGCTCTTCTTGTTGAATGATGGGAGCCGGTTGGATGATTGGTTCTTGATGAATAACATTTTGGAAGACCATGTGTGGTTCACCCTGACCAGGAATCCTCAAAAAGACTTCATGAACAGGAAGATCAAGGTTTATCATGTGAGGTGGATCAGGAACCTCATCTCCTTGATAGAGACTTGATTTGATTCTGGTGAATACATGTTTATTGAAATGAACAGGATGAAATATTGATCCTTCTCTTGGTATGTTAGGCAGAAGATCATTAATGATCATCTGAAGAAATCTAGGGAACATTTGAAAGTTGTTCCTCACCTCTGCTAAGTTGTATAACATCCCATTCAATACTTGTGCAGCAAAGTTGAATGGTCTTCTGGCTATAATACTTGCAATGGCAGAGGAGCTTCTTAAAGAAGTGGCATCCCAGCCAGTCTTCCTATTAGTCATTCTTTTCTGATATGTGTGCATCAATAATCTAAATTATGCACACATGTATGATTTCTTGATTTTTTTTACTATCAATGGTACCAGCGTAACCAATCTTCCTGAAAACATGTAACATAGTTTTCTTTAAACTTGTCACGACCCGTCGGGCATGGTGTTTCCCCGGCCGTGACTATCCAAATATCAACACAATGCTGCAGAAAGGTAAAGGTACTGGTAATACTAGATTCAATTCATTTAAAAGTCATATAGTTATCCCCAAGATATATAAGGTCTAACATTTGTTAAAGTGTTCTAAACATCATCATATATATTGTCTCGACGGAAAATCATCTAAAACTAGGAGGCGGTGGCAATCTTCAAATGTCCAATTCTAGTCAACCCCCTAGCCAGCTTACTCATGCCAATCAGTCTTCTCTTGAAATACACACCCAAAAATACATCAACATAATGTTGGTGAGCTCATGAGTTTATGACACAAGTCTCCACATATAAAATAAGTTTACAAAGTTCATGATGCACTAAAGAAAAGTATCACAATCAAACTTAGACCCAGGTGACCCTCCAGAGTGCTAGAACATCCCCTAACCCATACCCCTTATTGTTATGGGCTCAGATGTGCCCTGCTATGCACATATATTTTTGCAATAATTTGTGACACAATGATTTTCCATCTCAATGGGGGGGTTTCCCTATCCACAGGGCCCATTGTGTGCGGGGGATTCCCCAAATAGTACTATCCACAAATCAAGTGGCTCTCACAAGAGTTAATGATTGTGCTCACATTCGGAGACAAGAGCAAGTAGTGTTGCATCATTACAAAGTTATAACCAAGAGTATGTATTTCACCCCAAAAGTTTATCAAGTAAAAAAGGGGGGTCATGAGACTCACCTTAACTTAGTTGTCACGAGAGTGTTCGTGGGTTTGAGCTACCAGCCGGAGGGGTTCCTAAGTTCATATATACAGTTTTAAGTTCCATTTCAATCAGTTAGGTAAGCCTAGACTTTCTAGTTCAAGTTTGCCTAACGCGACTAGGCGGTTTTCATTACACGTGTAATTTGGTGTATTCTCGTAATTTGAGATCTTAGGTTTGAGAGTAGGACATGTTTGAGTTATTATAGATAGATTTCAGATTATTACATTTATTATATTAGTGTTTTATTCCCAAAACAGTAAGGTTTTGGTCGTTGTCATGCTTGGTCCTGCAACTTTGTTATATTGACGGTTTTAACCCTTATATTTTGGAATTTAGCACTTGAGTTGTTTATTATGTGTTTTACATTTTTAAGTGAGGTAAGCTACTGTAATTAAGTGGTTTTTATGCTTCTCAAGGTTTTGGAACTTATTTATCTTATTGTTTTGCTAGCGTGATGTTCGGTTTTTGTATTTTAACATTATTTTTGTATTAATTCTTAGGAAATCCTATAATTTATAATATTTGGTTTGTAATCTGATTTTATCATTATAAGGCCCATATCTACTGTATTTTTAGGTTTTAGGTTGTTTTATATCGGTTTTGGTGTTCTAACGCTCGGGTTCGGTTTTTAACGGGTTCTTAGATTCGGTTCAAAGTCTTGGTCCAACTTAGCTTTATATTATTATAATATAATTATGATAAGTGTTTGAATCTGAAATTTCGGGTTTCTTAGTGTAAGAATATATTTTTACGAATTTTCATTTATTTAACATAAATAACTTTTATATTTTTGTTTAATAGGCAAACTAACTCTACAGGTCACGAAATTTTATTTCAAAGCATTATTTAAAATTATGTACCTACTGTAATTTTATAAATCAGATTTTGTGTGTGGTTGGTAATTCCGTTATATTAGCCGGTTAGTTCCGTTATGTGTTCGTTAAGTCTCGGTTTTGTGTTTATATGTGTTTTAATCCGATTTTACCTATTTTAACAGTTTCTATATCATAAATATAACCTATATGAACTCCCAATTCCAGTAAGTTATATTAATCATGTTTTACATATTTTTAAAAAATTTCGAGTTTTTATATATATTAATTTTATAAAAATCGTTCTTTTGTAAAATGTACATTCTTTTGTTTTCTAGAATTCATGGTGTTTTACATGTATAAGACAATAGAAGTGACATAGAATTGATTGTGTCACTAGTAAAAGAATATAACAAAATACCGAGAGTGTTCGGGTGGTGAAGTTTATCTCGATGAAGATGTGAAACGAGGCAAACAGATGAAGCTGTGAAACAGGGCAAACAGGAGGCTACAGATGAACACGGGGAGGCTGCTAGAAATGAAGATTCAATCCATGTTTGCAGATTGATTAGAGGTGCAGAAATGAGGAGGAGATTATATAAATAAGTTGAAAAATTTTAGAGTTCGAAGAAGTGATTCTGCCGAGAGTGTGTGTAAAGAGTAAAAATAAATTGGTGAGCTCTTAATTTATAGGGAGAAAGTGAAGTTGAGGTTGTTAATCGGCCAAAGAAAAGTTTGGACCCACTTTCTTGATCAGAGAAATCTTGGTTAAAGAAAGATTTAGGATACTTCAACAAGTTAGCATTGCTTAGGAAGCTAAACCATGCATTGGGTAGTTTGGGTGGTGATTAGACTGGTCAAACCACCTTCAAGAAGGTTTTTAAGATTTTCAGAATGTTTCTATGTGTAAAGGACTTCCGAAGATAGAAATTTTTGGGCTGCACAGTGCTAATGCGCCTGTACAGTGCCCATACGCCCGCTGCTCATGCGCCTGTACAGTGCCAATGCGCCTGTACAGTGCTCATGCGCCTAGTGTTCCTTAGTTTTTCCAAAGGAAAAGTGTCCGCACAGTGTTAATACGCATGTACAGTGCTCATGCGCCTAAGAGAAAAACAAATGCGGATGAAGTATACCAAATGCGGATGAAGGGATCAAATACGGATGAACGGATCAACAAATGCGGATGACTTTAGACTTAGAATTTATTATTATTATTATTATCCTTATTTTTGTAACTCTTGTTTATTAACTTTTTGCCACAACTATTACTAGGGCTTTGGGCCTAAGGCCCACTAGTGTTGGTAGCTCACAAACAAATCCATCACATGGCCCATTGGCCAATCCAAAGTTTGATGAGCCTAGCCCACTAAGGTGTGTGTGTATATCCAAAGGTTTGATCATGTTGGGCCCATCACATGGGCTCCGGTTGAATATTGTGTGGCCCACTAAGGTTTCTAAAAAAAAAATTCTGGGCCCAAAATTAGCGTTGTCACATCCTCCCCTACTTACAAAAATTTCGTCCTCGAAATTTGCTTACATCTAGATTAACACTCTATTCTAATTCTAGAGATGCAGTAGGGTGAGGTAATCATCATGGTTTATTTTATGCAAAGCTTCAATTACTAAAATAGGTGCATATATATTAAAACAATTCAGTGTGATGCCTGGACGGGGGTTTTACCGACTCTTTCTTGTGTTCTACTGCTAGGGTCTTCAGGGTTGAAAAGGTGCGGGTACTTCTTTCTAATTTCCTTTTCTGGTTCCCAGGTGAACTCATGACCTCTTCGTGAGTTCCATTTTTCCTTTACAATTAGGACTTTACTTCGTCGAAGTTTCTTTTCATGCCGTTCCACTATTTCCAGTGGTTCCTTAATGAATTGAAGCTTGTCATTGATTTGGATCTCCATGTGGGGTACTATCAAGTTTTCATCGGATAGGCACTTCTTGAGATTTGAGATGTGGAATGTGTTGTGTATCCTGCTAAGTTCCTCAGGTATGTGGGGTACTATCAAGTTTTCATCGGATAGGCACTTCTTGAGATTTGAGATGTGGAATGTGTTGTGTATCGTGCTAAGTTCCTCAGGTAGTTCTAACCTATAGGCAACGGTTCCAATTCTCTCAAGGATTTGGAAAGGTCTAATGTATCTTGGGCTTAATTTCCCATATTTCCCAAATCTAATTAACCCTTTCCATGGTGACACCTTCAGCATCACACGGTTTTCTACTTGAAATTCCAAGGGTTTTCGCCTGTTGTCAGCATAGCTCTTTTGCCAATCTCTTACTGCAGCTAGGCATTCTCTTATTTGGTGAATCTTGTTAGTCATTTCTTGTACTATTTGTGGTCTGGTTAGCTGACTTTCTCCTACCTCAGCCCAGCAAATTGGTGATCTACACTTACGTCCGTAAAGTGCTTCAAAGGGTGTAGCTCCTATGCTGCTGTGGTAGCTGTTATTGTAAGAAAATTTGGCTAATGGAAGGTGGGTGTCCCAATTCCCACAAAAATCTAACACACAAGCCCTCAACATGTTCTCGAGCCGTTTTTCCCCTTCAGTGGTCATTACGTAAGCTAGGTATGCTATGCATCCTTTCCTTAGGCACTTATTGGACTTTATGCACGAAATGAGATTCATGTCTAGTCTTGGTCTCTCACCATATATCACGAGAATCTCTCCTTTAGGTAGGGGAATTTTTACTAGTTTCTTGTCACATATGATTTCGGCCTTATTCTTTGCCATCCAATCCATTCCAACTACTATGTCGAATCCTCCTAGTTCTACAGGTATTAAGTCTATGAGGAATTCGTACTCATCTAGTTCTATCGTGCACCCTACGATTGTTTCATCGGCTCTAATTAACGTTCCGTTACCCAGTTCTATGGTATACATGTCGGCTAGCCTAGAGAAACTTAATTCAATTCTTGGTCTAAAACTTATGGAAACAAATCTTCTATTGGCCCCGGTTTCAAATAGTACATATGCATAATGATTATTTACTAGAAACTTACCAGTGACAACTTCGAGCTACTCCCTAGCGACTTCTGCATTCATCACAAATGCTCTCCCCTTAGGGCGTCCTACCACTGGTTTTTTGGCTTTAAGCTTGGGGTAGTCAAGGCGGGTATGCCCGGTTTCGCCACACTCGTAGCATCTCACAGGTCCTGTGGCTTCAGATTTGCATTCCCTCGCAAAGTGACCTGGTTTGTTGCACTTGTAACACACGACGGTATTGCCCTCCTTGACCTGTGGTTTAACTGCCACTCTCACCTTACACATCCCTAGGTGATGATGTCCATATTTCCCACAAAAGGGTTGTCTTCCTAGGTAAGGTTTCTTTCCATCCTGGGATCGGGTTGTTGTATTCCTTTCACTTGAACTCCCGCTCATGGAGAGAAAATTCTCCCACTTTCGCTTCGTTCCTACCATATCTGCTCCCTTAGTACCCTCGCATCTTACCAACTCATCATTCAACGTCGCTGATATCTCCACCGTCTCCTGAAATGTTCTTGGCTTGGCTACCTTCACCATTCTTCTAATCTTTGGGGTCAAACCCCACACATACCTGCCAATCTTCTTTGATTTAGAGGTTACCAAATGGGGTACAAGCAATGACAGCTCATTAAACCGGTTGGTGTATTCCATGTGCGTCGTGCCCTTCATCTCCAACCCTAAGAATTCAGCTTCCATTTTCTCAATTTCATTGATTGGGCAGTATCGCTCCACCATTAAACTCTTGAATTCCTCCCAACTGATGCGGTTGATCGCGTTTCTTCCTCGGGTTTGTAGTAATGTGTTCCACCAATTTAACACTCCATTTTTGAGGGAGTGGGTGGTGAATCTCACCTTGTTTTCCTCAGCACAATCGCTTATATCTAGAATGGCTTCCATTTCTTCCAACCACTTGATTGTTCCAGTTGCGCCTTTGTTCCCGTAGTAGTCTCTCGGTTTACAGGCCATGAATGCCTTGTAGGTGCAACTGGTTCGAACGCGGGCTTCTTCCCATTCCTCTTCATTATTGTTCCTGTCCTCGTTTTCCTCCCTCTCGTGGGTTACTTCTCGGCTTCGCTCAGCTTTAACATGAGCGGTTTTGGTGGGTAGAGCGTTAAAAATAGCTTTGGCTATTAGTTGTTGCAACCTAGCTTCTTGGTCAGTGTTGTGGTTGGTGTTGAGGCCATCATTAGTGTGGTGTGTGTTATTGGTTTTGTCAGTGGTGGTTTTATTAGGTTGGTTGGTACGAGTTCCTTATCGGGTAGTGATACCAACCCTAGCATTCAGAGTACGGCCTTGTCCTCTTCTCCTAGGCATAGCTTAAATAAACATTATATTTGTGTTTCAAATTCAAGGGCTTTATGATCAATGGTCAAAATAGCATCACAAGCAATAACATCATCACATAATACAAATATATATATATATATATATATATATATATATATATATATATATATATATAAATCAGAGATTACAGTAAGATTTACTCAAAATTTAAATGAATGAATGCAGATGTTAGGAACTACCCTCAGATCATAGCTTAAAGGCGTCTATTCCTATGTTCCTAAATTTCCTAATGTGTGGTTAGAGCCTAGGTATCTTATAGGCAAGATCCTAATTCGCTGTAACCATTGGCTATGATACCAGACTTGTCACGACCCGCCGGACATGGTGTTTCCCCGGCCGTGACTATCCAAATATCAACACAATGCTGCGGAAGGGTAAAGGTACTGGTAATACTAGATTCAATTCATTTAAAAGTCATATAGTTATCCCCAAGATAAACAAGGTCTAACATTTGTTAAAGTGTTCTAAACATCATCATATATATTGTCTCGATGGAAAATCATCTAAAACTAGGAGGCGGTGGCTATCTTCAAATGTCCAATTCTAGTCAACCTCCTAGCCAGCTTACTCATGCCAATCAGTCTTCTCTTGAAATACACACCCAAAAATACATCAACATAATGTTGGTGAGCTCATGAGTTTATGACACAAGTCTCCACATATAAAATAAGTTTACAAAGTTCATGATGCACTAAAGAAAAGTATCACAATCAAACCTAGACCCAGGTGACCCTCCAGAGTGCTAGAACATCCCCTAACCCATACCCCTTATTGTTATGGGCTCAGATGTGCCCTGCTATGCACATATATTTTTGCAATAATTTGTGACACAATGATTTTCCATCTCAATGGGGGGTTTCCCTATCCACAGGGCCCATTGTGTGCGGGGGATTCCCCAAATAGTACTATCCACAAATCAAGCGGCTCTCACAAGAGTTCATGATTGTGCTCACGTTCGCGGACAAGAGCAGGTAGTGTTGCATCATTACAAAGTTATAACCAAGAGTATGTATTACCCCAAAAGTGTGACCTCCCGTGTAATTGTTAAGTAGTCGTATTAACTCCGTTATTTATTTTGCCATTGTATCAAATACGAGGACTCGTTTGAAATTTCTTGTGCCTTGACCTCTTTTGGTAATCTTATAATTTAAATATTATTAAAACATTTAGTAAATAATAATAATAATATTAATAATAATAAAATCTATCAAACATAAAAGAAAATATTGAATAATAAAAATGAAAATAATAATAATATGATAAAATAATAATACTAATAATGGTAAATAATTTTAATAAAAGTTAATATTATTAATAATAAAAGAAATATAAGTTTTATATTATAAAAACTTGTAAATAATAACTTTGTACATACAATAATAAATTTTAAACCATAGGGACTGGAACTGTAATTTTGTTTAAATTAGACTAGAACTTTGGGGTTACGATAAATACAACCATGAACTCCAGGGAATAAAAGTGTAATTACTTTAAAACCCAAAACCATCCCCCCCGTCGGCCTTGTTCCCCGGCCAAAATCCGGCCAAGGGTCCGGCGACCCTCCGAAACCCGAATTTAACTGAAACCAACCGTATTTAAACTCCTAATGTCATTCGCTAAGGTCGTTTCCAACTTGTAACCACATCAATTCGAAATATTGGGTCGAAGTAACTGCCCATTTCTTGAAACCAAATATTGATAGAATCTCCAAGCCGTTCAACACTTAAGACATGATAATTATCTAATTAATTTAGCATGCACGTTCAAATGATCAATACGAACACATTATTAGCTTTAATTCCAATTGAAATCGCGGTTAATGCCAATTAAACCCACCTGTAACCTCCGACAATCATTCGGTAGCCGTTGGACCTGTTCTAACTCGAATTGAACCTATAAATTAGAGGGCTTATGCTCGAAATGGGTTCCTAAACTCTCTGTACACTCAATTTCATAAAAACACACACACATCAAGCAATTGATTCAAGAACACATCGCGGATTGGTTCAAACATCAAATCAACGATTTCAACAACAAAACAGGTAATTAAAGGTGTCTTTTGATTCGATTTTACATGGGGAACAAAAACCCTATGATTAATTCGAGTTTAAACAACGAAATGGTGTTCAATTTGGGGAAATTCAATTCTAGGGTTCGTAATGATTTGGGAAATTCTTTGGAAATTGGTTAAATTAATTAATTCCTGTTTTATAACATAAATCAGGGCCTTGGCCCGGTGGTTTGTATGCGTGTTGTCTTGGCAAAGGGCTCGGGTTCGAACCCCAGGCCCTGCCATAGATATTTTTTAATGATTTTACTAGTTTTTTTTTTTAATTTACAGAAAATATTTTAAGAATATTACTAGTCATACAAAAATCATTTTAATCAAAAATTAAATAAAATTAATTTCTTTTAAAATTTTCTTTTAGAAATCCAATTATTAAATCTTTAATCTTTTATTTAAAAATATATATATAAATATATATATATATATATAAATATATATATATATATATATATATATATATATATATATATATATATATATATATATGTTACAAAATACAAATTATTAGTAATTATAAGTGTAATAAATCTCCCATAACTTCCAAGGATTTAAATTTAATAAATCATTCATTTTATAAAATATATTTACAAATCTAATTATATATTTAAAAGAAGATAAATATATAAATGCACATCTTTTGGGTTTAAAAGAATTATTTTGAACATGTAAATCTATAAATTTACTATTTTAAATAGTAAATGATAATACTTTGATAAAGAAAGTTTAGCTTTTATAAATGGTTTTACGCACTAAAATCCTTATTTAAAAATTTATACATTAAATCAATTATAAATGGTATCTATCTTTTAATTTAAAATCATGGTTAAATGATTTACAAATAATATCATTGTCATTCAAATGCACCAATTTAAACCGTGAATACCCATGAACCGTTAACTTTATAATAATCGTTATTGATGTAATACGTCGTTCATTTAGGTTGAACTTTAACCCATCATCGGCGTTTAATACAAGACTTTCTTATTTGTTTATCCTTATAATCCATGTGAGTTTTTTCATACCCCTTTTATATATTTTCACACTTTGGGGTGAAACATGTTAACCTTATGATAAATGCACTTGTAAACTCGTTTGAATCTTGTAAACACTTGGGCAATTCTTCTTATTTGTCGTGGTTGATTGAACTCTTGTAATTTCCATGTGATGACTATAATATGTACAATCATTAACTATTGCTAGCTTGGCGACGTCATAGATCTATGGGCCTGACAAGCCTACTTGGTTAATCCAAGTACACTTAGCTAATTGTTTAATCTTGTAATTTTGTAATCTTGTAATCTGTCAAGGTTTGATTGTTACATTTGTTCATCCATCCCTACTTACTTTATTCAATAACCTACGACATGAGTTGCCATCTTTTATATATATTTATGTATGAAAACTATAAAAAACCCACCAACATTATGTTGACCTTTTTATTTTTAACATGTTTCAGGACTTGTTACCGCTTAAGTGCTCTTGAAGACTTGATCACATCTAGGATTGGACCTAGAATGATAAAATGACTTATATTGTCACATGACGCTAGGGAATCTTTCGTAGTTATGATTGTTTGAATCTTATGTTTTATTCTCAATGTGTGTAATGAACCATGGAAAATTAATAATATTGGCACTTTGAAATAGCGTTGTGTGGCATGGACAATCTTAAACCTCACATCTCGACGTTTCCTCCGTTAAGGTTGGGGTGTGACAGATTGGTATCAGAGCCCATAACTATAGGGATTTAGGTTATTAGAAAGGATGGCCTAGACTATGGTTAAACTAGGGACCCTTTTACGTGACATTGGTTATAATCTTGTAAACATGCTTATATGCCTATTACATGTTGTTACATATTGCCTGATCATTCCCTTATGTGCTATTTGATTATATGTAGAAAATAGTGCCTTGGGAATATGCCTTAGACCTTATGTACCCCAACTTCCTAAACCTCTTCTTATGCCTCTACATTCTACCGCGTCTAATCTTTTCTAAATCTTATCCTCGACTACGTGTGGAAATCTACGTATCTTATCGAATGGAAAAATTCCTTATACGATAGGTCTAAATCTTGAAAATCTCGTCGAGGTTTTAATTCTAATAGCCTTTAGGGAAGTGTGTGACTCATAAACACCTGTATTCTAGATTTCCTGGCAAAAGGCCCTCAAGCTAAGGCAAGCATTTCATATAAATCTCATTGCAGCACCTGTTATGCTTACCTGGGGATTTTCGGGATGAGTGCAAAATTATGGTCAACACACACATCTTCCTCGAGGTAATTGTGATTAAGTCACCTCGATGTGTCATGTTCGTATTGGCTGTGTGGTACCAAATGGAACCATCTGGTTTATATTTAAAAATATCAAAAAAAAATTCTTGATTTCTTGAACTGGTTTATTACTGAATTTCAAAATTTTCTTTATTTCTATCCTATAGAATGTTCTCGTTATTGCTGAACTCGTTTTACTCCACAATTCCTATGTTCAAACGTTATTATACGTTATATGCCTTATGTATCTATCTCTATACCTTGATCAACGCGTACATAAATCTTAATGCATATTTAAAGGCATTGTGTGCCTAAATCGAATGGTTTCAAAAATTTAAATTGTTACTTATGGTTTTCAAATCTCCTTAAGGTGTGTCCCATAACTGAATTCATGAATACTGCAAAAGTGGGATACCTGTATCTCGAGATATTTTGTCTAGGCCAGGTATACATATTAATCCGATTCGACCGTTGGATCCGTTTACCTGGCTTGGAACCCATAACATGAGTATCCGCTTATAAGTACGTATGTCTTTAATAAAGTTGTGGTTGACTTAGCACTTTGAGAAGTCAACGTATTCCCTTTGGATTGCGAACCGAACGTTTACATCTCATTGTTGTATTGAATCATTTTTGTCATTGATTTTGTTTACCTGATTTAAACCATTCAAGATTTGAAAACCTATCACAAATGATTCGGTAATCCCGAACCGTAACCTTAATCCTAACGAGCATGATTTCCTTTTCTTGTTAATGTTACATTGAAGTAATTTGAAGTTTTTTTTTTGAGTTTCTAACCGATTTTTCTTTCTTTTCGTTTGCTAAGTCGAGCTTTGTGATAATAGTGTGTGATAAAATCTTTTAACCGTTTTGCACCATAGGAAATGCAAGAGTTGACAGGTCAACTTATGACTAAAGACACTCGTGTCTCCTAAATGAAACTATCTCATCAAAACAGGGGTGACTCCCTTACCTTGTTGATGACTTTCCATTCGCTATTATTGTTCTTATGAAATTTCATCACTAAGACAGGGGTGAATCCCTTACCTTGATACCATTTCCTTCTCCTTGTTCTTATGAATTCGTAATTTACCAATGGAATTACCTCCTTAAAATAGGAGTAAATTTTGTACCTCGATGATGGTTCCAAATTTTTCTATTGGGTGTTTTATGAAATTTCATCCCCTGGATAGGGGTGATTTTCTTACCTTGAGGACAAATTTCACTCATTTTTCTCATGGACTCGTATTTCACGAATGAAATGACCTCACCAAAATAAGGGTGAATCCCGTACCTTGGTGACAAATTTCAATTCTCGATTGTTTTATTATTATGAAATTCAATCATCAAGATAGGAGTGAATTCCATACCTTGATGATAATTTTACCCATCTAAATTTTATGGATTTGTATTTTCTTAAATGAAATGACCTCTTCAAAGTGGGAGTGAAATTATGTACTTTGATGAAGATTTTCAATTGGTTATATTTTGTTTACAAAATTTCACCGTTAAGATAGGAGTGATTTTTCTTACCTTAATGGTAAGTTACCTCATCTTATTCTGATGGGTCCTTAACAATGAGTTAGGATCAAGCTCTTGCTTTAGTAGCTAAGAGTCATGTTTTGAGAACTACATCACCAAGTTAGGAGTGATATCCACACCTTGGTGACCATTCTCATTCTTTGATTTCTATTTTACCAAGGTCTTAAGACTCCTATTGACAAGAAACATGTAGTAACTTGAAGGGTGAACACCGTTACCTGATTTATTGGCAATAGTATTCCAACCTATCAAGTCAAAGCATGATTCCTGAACTCAAAAGAGGTCCTGACCACTTTAGATTAATCTTAGTTCCAAGACTGAAACATTTAAATCTTAATCGATTTTTCTCATGTTTTTAAGTTTCAATTTGTCGTTTGATCTAGCTTTATGGAACCTTTTATTTCTTACTTATCGATCTTCATACGGGTTATCATCAAAACTTAATTGCACGATGATAACACTCCTAAAACAATCTTTCGTACAAGGTAAAGTCATTATAAATTTATGTTTATGCCCTTCTGGTTATACCAATATCTCGGCTGTGTTCATGGGTTTTGATGAATCGCATGTGCAAGCCGTACTTGAAAAATAATTGTAATTGCCTTTATTGACTATATCCTGAATTATTTAAATTTTGAATCCGATCATGAACGACATCTTCATTTGATCCTTGTATCTTAAAAAAAATGCAATTCCTATTGTTTGCGTTACTTTTTGGGTTGTCTTTGAAATTCTAACCTTGAAAATCTCTAAATCTCTATCTTGATTGCGACTTACAAGACTCGTTATTACATTTATCCCTATGCGGATAAAAAGGTTCACGAATCTTCACAATTAGTATTCATGGTCTGGCATGAAGGAAAAGAAGGCATAGCTTGGTATATGTCCAAGTACCTCACCTCTTAAAAGTCAAAGCCAAACATCAGCATCTCTTTGAAAACTTCGTTTAACTTGAAGTTTCTGTGTGTAGACGGAAAACATTCATCGATGAAGTTCATCACCAATTTGTCTCTTATTTCAAGCCATCATAAAAACACTTGGTTCATCGTTGATCGAATAACTAAACCAGTGCAATTCATATCGATTCTCAAGGAATATCGAGCCGAGAAATTGACTCGTATCGATTCTTGCAAATCTTTGATCGTGATGATCTACTCATCTTTAGTTCTAGCCGAATCTTTAAATCGTCTTTGAAAACACGAGACAATCTTGGTACGATTCATCATTTGCAAACCGAAGCTGAAAGAACGATACAATCTCTCCAGAGATGCGTTGAGCTTGTGTCATTTCACTTAGTAGCCCTGGGATTCCCAATTATTCCTTTGATCAAGCTTTCTTACAATTACATGTCTTTCCATCAGCATCAAGATGTCATCTTATTTTGTAAGTACAAAATGCTTGAATGTATTGAGAAACTACCTTAAAAGCTTAAGCTGCCTTAAGAACTTAGCATTGGTCATCCAGCATTTCATGTGTCAAATCTCAAAAAAAAAAAAAAAAAAAAAAAAAAAAAAAAAAAAAATTCTTGTCAATGATAATTTTTCGCCTCTTTTGGAGGAAATCCAATTTGACGAGTCGTTACATTTCGTTGAGAAGCCTGTCGAGATCATGGATCGAACGCTGAAGAAGACCCGTACATCTACCATACCGATCGTCAAAGTTCATTGGGAAAAACAAACGTGGAGCTGAGTTCACTTGAGAACGCGAGGATTACATGAACAAGAAATATCCCTATCTTTTTGTTTAGCTTTATCTTTAATTTCGGGACGAAATTCCTTAAAGTTGGGGAGACTATGACCTCCCGTGTAATTGTTAAGTAGTCGTATTAACTCCGTTATTTCTTGTAAGGGCTTATTTTGCCATTGTATCAAATACGAGGACTCGTTTGAAATTTCTTGTGCCTTGACCTCTTTTGGTAATCTTATAATTTAAATATTATTAAAATATTTAGTAAATAATAATAATAATAATAATAATAATAATAAAATCTATCAAACATAAAAGAAAATATTGAATAATAAAAATGAAAATAATAATAAAATGATAAAATAATAATACTAATAATGGTAAATAATTTTAATAAATGTTAATATTATTAATAATAAAAGAAATATAAGTTTTATATTATAAAAACTTGTAAATAATAACTTTGTACATTAAATAATAAATTTTAAACCATAGGGACTGGAACTGTAATTTTGTTTAAATTAGATTGGAACTTTGGGGTTACAATAAATACAACCATGAACTCCAGGGACTAAAAGTGTAATTACTTTAAAACCCAAAACCATCCCCCCCCCCCCCGTCGGCCTTGTTCCCCGGCCAAAATCCGGCCAAGGGTCCGGCGACCCTCCGAAACCCGAATTTAACTGAAACCAACCGTATTTAAACTCCTAATGTCATTCGCTAAGGTCGTTTCGAACTTGTAACCACATCAATTCGAAATATTGGGTCGAAGTAACTACCCATTTCTTGAAACCGAATATTGATCGAATCTCCAAGCCGTTCAACACTTAAGACATGATAATTATCTAATTAATTTAGCATGCACGTTCAAATGATCAATACGAACACATTATTAGCTTTAATTACAATTGAAATCGCGGTTAATGCCAATTAAACCCACCTGTAACCTCCGATAATCATTCGGTAGCCGTTGGACCTGTTCTAACTCGAATTGAACCTATAAATTAGAGGGCTTATGCTCAAAATGGGTTCCTAAACTCTCTGTACACTCAATTTCATAAAAACACACACACATCAAGCAATTGATTCAAGAACACATCGCGGCTTGGTTCGAACATCAAATCAACGATTTCAACAACAAAACGGGTAATTAAAGGTGTCTTCTGATTCGATTTTACATGGGGAACAAAAACCCTATGATTAATTCGAGTTTAAACAACGAAATGGTGTTCGATTTGGGGAAATTCAATTCTAGGGTTCGTAATGATTTGGGAAATTCTTTGGAAATTGGTTAAATTAATTAATTCCTGTTTTATAACATAAATCAGGGCCTTGGCCCGGTGGTTTGTATGCGTGTTGTCTTGGCAAAGGGCCCGGGTTCGAACCCCAGGCCCTGCCATATATATTTTCTAATGATTTTACTAGTTTTTTTTTTAAATTACAGAAAATATTTAAATAATATTACTAGTCATACAAAAATCATTTTAATCAAAAATTAAATAAATTAATTTCTTTTAAAATTTCTTTTAGAAATCCAATTATTAAATCTTTAATCTTTTATTTAAAAATATATATATAAATATATATATATATATATATATATATATATATATATATATATATATAAATTGTTACAAAATACAAATTATTAGTAATTGTAAGTGTAATAAATCTCCCATAACTTCCAAGGATTTAAATTTAATAAATCATTCATTTTATAAAATATATTTACAAATCTAATTATATATTTAAAAGAAGATAAATATATAAATGCACATCTTTTGGGTTTAAAAGAATTATTTTGAACATGTAAATCTACAAATTTACTATTTTAAATAGCAAATGGTAATACTTTGATAAAGAAAGTTTAGCTTTTATAAATGGTTTTACGGCTAAAATCCTTATTTAAAAATTTATACATTAAATCAATTATAAATGGTATCTATCTTTTAATTTAAAATCATGGTTAAATGATTTACAAATAATATCATTGTCATTCAAATGCACCAATTTAAACCGTGAATACCCATGAACCGTTAACTTTATAATAATCGTTATGATGTAATACGTCGTTCATTTAGGTTGAACTTTAACCATCATCGGCGTTTAATACAAGACTTTCTTATTTGTTTATCCTTATAATCCATGTGAGTTTTTTCATACCCCTTTTATATATTTTCACACTTTGGGGTGAAACATGTTAACCTTATGATAAATGCACTTGTAAACTCGTTTGAATCTTGTAAACACTTGGGCAATTCTTCTTATTTGTCGTGGTTGATTGAACTCTTGTAATTTCCATGTGATGACTATAATATGTACAATCATTAACTATTGCTAGCCTGGCGACGTCATAGATCTATGAGCCTGACAAGCCTACTTGGTTAATCCAAGTACACTTAGCTAATCGTTTAATCTTGTAATTTTGTAATCTTGTAATCTTGTAATCTGTCAAGGTTTGATTGTTACATTTGTTCATCCATCCCTACTTACTTTATTCAATAACCTACGACATGAGTTGCCATCTTTTATATATATTTATGTATGAAAACTATGGAAAACTCACCAACATTATGTTGACCTTTTTATTTTTAACATGTTTCAGGACTTGTTACCGCTTAAGTGCTCTTGAAGACTTGATTACATCTAGGATTGGACCTAGAATGATAAAATGACTTATATTGTCACATGACGCTAGGGAATCTTTCGTAGTTATGATTGTTTGAATCTTATGTTTTATTCTCAATGTATGTAATGAACCTTGGAAAATTAATAATATTGGCACTTTGAAATAGCGTTGTGTGGCATGGACAATCTTAAACCTCACATCTCGACATTTTCGCCGTTAAGGTTGGGGTGTGACAAAAAGTTTATCAAGTAAAAAAGGGGGGTCATGAGACTCACCTTAACTTAGTTGTCACGAGAGTGTTCGTGGGTTTGAGCTACCGGCCGAAAAGGTTCCTAAGTTCATATTTACAGTTTTTAGTTCTATTTCAATCAGTTAGGTAAGCCTAGACTTTCTAGTTCAAGTTTGCCTAACGCGACTAGGCGGTTTCATTACACATGTGTAATTTGGTGTATTCTTGTAATTTGAGGTCTTAGGTTTGAGAGTAGGACATGTTTGAGTTATTATAGATAAATTTCAGATTATTAAGTTTATTATATTAGTGTTTTATTCCCAAAACAGTAAGGTTTTGGTCGTTGTGATGTTTGGTCCTGCAACTTTATTATATTGACGGTTTTAACCCTTATATTTTGGAATTTAGCACTTGAGTTATTTATTATGTGTTTTATAGTTTTGAGTGAGGTAAGCTACTGTAATTAAGTGGTTTTTATGCTTCTAAAGGTTTTGGAACTTATTTATCTTATTGTTTTGCTAGTGTGATGTTCGGTTTTTGTATTTTAACATTATTTTTGTATTAATTCTTAGGAAATCCTATAATTGATAATATTTGGTTTGTAGTCTTATTTTATCATTATAAGGCCCATAGCTAATGTATATTTAGGTTTTAGGTTGTTTTATATCGGTTTTGGTATTCTAACGCTCGGGTTCGGTTTATAACGGGTTCTTAGATTCGGTTCAAATTTTTGGTCCAAATTAGCTTTATATTATTCTAATATACTTATGATAAATGTTTGAATCTGAAATTTCTGGTTTCTTAGTCTAAGAATATAGTTTTACGAATTTTCATTTATTTAACATAAATAATTTTATATTTTTGTTTAATAGGCAAACTAACTCTACTAGTCACGAAACTTTATTTCTAAGAATTATTTAACATTATATACCTACTGTAATTTTATAAATCAGATTGTATGTGTGGTTGGTAATTCCGTTATATTAGCCGGTTAGTTCCGTTATCTGTTCGTTAAGTCTCGGTTTTGTGTTTATATGTGTTTTAATCTGATTTTACCTATTTTAACAGTTTCTATATCATAAATAAAACCTATATGAACTCCCAATTCCAGTAAGTTATATTAATCATGTTTTATATATTTTTAAGAATTTCCGAGTTTTATATATATTAATTTTATAAAAATCGTTCTTTTGTAAAATGTACGTTCTTTTGTTTTCTGAAATTCATGGTGTTTTACATGTATAAGACAATAGAAGTGACACAGAATTGATTGTGTCACTAGTAAAAGAATATAACAAAATACCGAGAGTGTTCGGGTGGTGAAGTTTACCTCGATGAAGCTGTGAGACGGGGCAAACAGATGAAGCTGTGAAACAGGGCAAACAGGAGGCTGCAGATGAACACGGGGAGGCTGCTAGAAATGAAGATTCAATCCATGTTTGCAGATTGATTAGAGGTGCAGAAGTGAGGAGGAGATTATGTAAATAAGTTGGAAAATAAGAAGAAAATAAGAAAATTTAACTTATGGAGTCTGAAGAAGTGATTCTGCCGAGAGTGTGTGTAAAGAGTAAAAATAAATTGGTGAGCTCTTAATTTATAGGGAGAAAGTGGAGTTGAGGTTGTTAATCGGCCGAAGAAAAGTTTGGACCCACTTTCTTGATCAGAGAAATCATAGTTAAAGAAAGATTTAGGATACTTCAACAAGTTAGCATGGCTTAGGAAGCTAAGCCATGCATTGGGCAGTTTGGGTGGTGATTAGACTGGTCAAACCTTCTTCTAGAAGGTTTTTAAGATTTTTAGAATGTTTCTAAGTGTAAAGGACTTCGGAAGATAGAAATATTTGGGCTGCACAGTGCTAATGCGCCTGTACAGTGCCCATGCGCCCGCTGCTCATGCGTCTGTACAGTGCCAATGCGCCTGTACAGTACTCATGCGCCTAGTGTTCCTTAGTTTTTCCAAAGGAAAAGTGGTCGCACAGTGTTAATGCGCATGTACAGTGCTCATACGCCTAAGAGAAAAACAAATGCGGATGAAGTATACCAAATGCGGTTGAAGGGATCAAATGCGGATGAACGGATCAACAAATGAGGATGACTTTAGACTTAGAATTATTATTATTATTATTATTATTATTATTATTATTATATTATTATTATTATTATTATTATTATTATTATTATTATTATTATTTTTTATAACTCTTGTTTATTAACTTTTTGCCACAACTATTACTAGGGCTTTGGGCCCAAGGCCCACTAGTGTTGGTAGCTCACGAACAAATCCATCACATAGCCCATTGGCCAATCCAAAGTTTGATGGGCCTAGCCCATTAAGGTGTGTGTGTATATCCAAAGGTTTGATCATGTTGGGCCCATCACATGGGCTCTAGTTGATCATTGTATTTTCCACTAAGGTTTCTAAAAAACTTTTCCGGGCCTAAAATTAGGGTTGTCACAAAACTCAACTGGACCATAAGCATCTTCTTCTCCCAGCTGAAGTACACTTCTAATAACTTCTTTAGAGATGGTGATCTGATGATTATGCATAGTAGATATCACTACTTGCTGATCATTGACTTGTTCTAAATGTGCATGAGTCTAAAACTGGACTATATGATCCTCATAAATGTCTGGTCTTGCTATCATAGCATGTACCAGCCTTGTTTATCTTATTGTCTGGATCATATCTCTATAATTCTCTGCCTTAGGTGAATCAGCATTGAGAAATGCACATATGTTATGATCTCTGACAAACACTAAGTTTGCCATATCTGCAAGATAAAGAAGAGTATGTTAGTAACTTGTTTAAGATGAATGTATGATGTTTGAATTGATGAAATGTTGATAGAACAATACCCGTGTATTGTTTTATATGAAAACCCTTAAAATCCAATAAGGTTTTTAGAGAGTTTTTATGATGAACACCTTTGAAACTCGTGTATGAATGCTGTTTTGAGCTTTAAAATCACAAAAACTTCTTCATAATGCATAAAAATAGATTAAGAAATCATGTTTTTAAGCATTTGATGAATGTTAAAAGAAGAAGAAGGTTATTGTGATGTTTTTTCAGCTCAAAAATGTATGGTTTGAAGCTAATGAACCACTGATATCATCTTTTTGATTGAGAGTATCGAAAATCAATGTATGATTTGAGCCAAATCTCTGATACCACCTGATGAAATCAACCTGTCTGTGTGAATGGATGTTTGCTGCTGAGAATGAACTTGTTCAAACAACAATAACAAACACAGGTTGATTTCCCCAAGGACCTTTTTCAAATCTCTCAATCAACAAACAAGAACCATGGTGCGGAAACCCATGATTGATGCTATGATATCAGTGTGTGTGAGTGATTGTGTGATTGTATGTTAGAATAATAATAACTGCTTGATTGATTGATTGTTCAAAAGCTTACAAAGGATTAGGGTAGTATTCTATTTATAGCCTATACACAAAGCTATATACAATTACTGAACTACCCTTATGTAAACGATTATTACATAAAAATCCTAAGTCTATAAGCTGTCCACTGTGGATGTTAGACTGTCCGCTGTGGATGCTAAGTCGTCCGCTGTGGATGTTGAATATGTTGTTTGTTGTGTCTTGGATGCTATCCGCTGTGAATACTTGTTGTATGTTTGATTTGTTAGTTGTCCGCTGTGGAGTGTTCATCTGGTGTGGATTGAACATCCGTTGTGGACTATTCATTAGCTGTGGACTTTTGAACATCTGATGTATGTTTTGTTCATCCGTTGTATGTTTTGTTCATCCGCTGTAGACACTTGGACTTGTTCTTCATCCACTGCTTGGACTTGATCATCCGCTGTGGACATATCTTCATCCGCTGTCAACACTTGTCAAAATTTCTTTTATCTACAAACCTGAAAAAGAAATTTAAGCAATGATTAGTGAATGTTATGATTGTTAATGATGCTAATGTGTTAGTTAATGATTCTTTGAATGTTAGAACACATTGTGTTTGTTTATGTTTGATTATGGCAAGCATCATCCTTTAAAGCATTAATCCATTAATTCACTTGTTAAGTCCAACGGATTCATGATGCGATGGGGACGAGTTTACACATCAGTACGGCTTACCATCCTCAGACAAATGGTCAGCCTGAAAGAACCATTCAGACGCTTGAGGATATGCTCCGGGGATGCGTCATTGAGTTTGGAGGAAGTTGGGATGAACACTTACCGTTAGCTAAGTTCTCATATAACAACAGTTATCATACCAGCATTGGTATGCCTCCTTATGAGATGCTATACGATAGGAAGTGTAGAACACCCATATGTTGGGGTGACATTGGGCAGAAGGAGTTGGGGAGTATTGAGGTGATCGAGGCTACGACCGAAAAGTTAGAGAAGATCAAGGCCTTTATGAAAGCAGCAAAGGATAGACAAAAGTCGTATGTCGACAAGAGGCATAGACAGATCGAGTTTAAGGTGGGCGACAAAGTTATGTTGAAGGTATCTCCTTGGAAAGGGATCATCCGGTTTAGAAAGAGAGGTAATCTAAGCCCGATGTATATAGGGCCTTTAAGAATAATTGCTCGCTTAGCAGAGGTGGCTTGTAAGTTAGAGCTGCCCGATGAATTAAGTGGAATTCATCCGACGTTCCATGTATCTCATTTGAGAAAGTGCTTAGCTGATAAAGATATGATTGTGCCACTCGAAGACATCGAGGTGGATGAATAGCTCAATTATATGGAGCAGCCAGTAGCCATCATTGATAGAAAAAAGAAAAGGCTAAGGAATAAAGGTGGTTCCACTTGTGCGAGTATCATGGAAGCACAGGAAGGGGTCAGAGTCCACTTGGGAAACCAAGGAAGAGATGAGGTAGCATTATCCTTAATTATTCAGTGGCTGACAGGTTTCGAGGATGAAACCTAAATAAGGGGGGTAGACTTGTAACGCCCTGAAAAAGTCGAAACAAGCCAATTAATAATAATGGGCTTAGTTAGGGGTTAATTGTTATAAATAAGAGGAAAAGTGGATTATGGATCAAATTAGCCTTACGGGTTATGTGTTAGATGAGTTTAAGGTCCCATGAACACCCGGTATACAAACACAAATCAGCCATTTACCTCTCATTTGCAACCAACTCACCAACTTTCTAGAGAGAGAAAGTAGAGAGAGAAAATGAAGAAAAAGTGAAGATTTGAGGCTTTATTGATCAAATGATTGAAGATCTGCATCTTTGGGCGTCAAACAACAAGATAAGAGCAAGAATCCAGGTAAGAATCCCCATCCAAACACCTCTTTAAATCATACCCGGATTCTAGGGTTTTGGGGATTTGAAAAGTGGTAAAGAATCATACAAAAGTCACATTTTTATGCATGAACTCATGTAAAAATATTAGATATAGTTTTATGGATGAAAAGCTAAGTACTTGGACATAAAAAAGATGAAGTTTTAGGTTAAAAATAGGCTTGAACGTCATTTTTATGCGTTCTGAGAAACTATCAGTTCTTCATGTGAAACTGTGGATTCATCATGCGAAACTAAGGCAATCTCCTTCCTACGAAGCTATAGTTTCGCTAGTAGTTTCACAAGTGTATGGGTAGACCAGTAGATTTAGTGAACCTAGGAAGTTCCAATGAAAGTTGGGCGAAACTGCATTCGAAGCTACATGCGAAACTGCATGCGAAATTGCATGCGAAACTACATGAGAAACTATGTAGAAATGACCTGTTTGCATGTCAACTTATATGTAGACTGTGTACCGTGAGCATACTTAACTTGAAGCTTCTTGTTGAGACCAGATGAGTTTCTAGCCCTTTTTACACAAGTTTTTACATTTTAAGGCTATTATGGATACTGAAACGCTTGTTAATGCTGGTATATGCTGTGATGATGTTGTTTTTGATGTTAAGCATGTTAGAATAGCCTAGACGTGATAAGTTATGACAAGCCGGGAAAGCCGTAGTTTTCGCACGAGCAGTTAGGTGTGGGGTTCGAAATTTGAATCTAATAGTTCTCGTGCGAGATGATGCTGATGTATAGTTAAGTTTTTGCATGGATTGCTATTTTATGTGTTATGTTATCTTTTCATGTTAAACGGTTTTAAAACGATATGTCTTATGATGTGACTTTACTTGGTATGTTATTTATATGTAAGTAAATTATTACGTAATGAAAGTGAAAGATAACAATGATGAAATACGGAATGTAATGAACGAATGAAAGTCTTGCAAGCAAAATGAATGGAGGTGCATAACCATGTTGTCATTAGCACAACTCAGGTGTGCCTTAGCTAGCCCATGAGGATGTGCTTCAGGGGTCCAATCCCAAATACAACGGGGTGACTGTCGCTTTACCCCGGTACTATGTCAGCTTCATGTACAATGTTTGGGGGTTTATTTATAAGCCTCGGCATAGTACCAGCTTCGTGAATAATGTTGGGCATTTAGGATATGGCAAGACCTATATGAAAGTGAAAAATGTTAATGAATGAATGTACGAAAACAAACGATATTGAACGATGATGAAGATAATAATAAATATTACCAATATGTATGTATTATGTATGATCATGTACGAAAGTAAAAGAAATGTTTTAACTAAAAGTAAAGTATTTTATTTTAAAACTAGAACTCACTCAACGTCGCTGACTTTTTGTATGCATAATAGTTGGCAGGTAATGGTTGATGCTGAGGAGGGCAGGCATGGATGCATAAGCTACCGGGGAAAGTTCAAGTCTGGTATCCATAATTTTTGGATAGTTACTGTATTGATAAATTTTTTGAGATGTAAACTAAATGACATGATGTTTTGACACGATTTTAATTATTAATGAAAAGATATATTTCCGCTGCAAAATGATGTGTTTTAAATGTTTTATGCTATGATTGACCAACTGTAGGCGTCCCGGAACAGGGCCTTACAAAATCTGTTCTTGAAATTAGTTTTCAAGTCAGATACGGATGTTGTGACTCATTTTGTTTCATTAGCCTTAAAATCTATTTTTGATTTCAATTTCTTTTTATTGTTAGACATTTTTGAACAAACATTTGTAGTACTAAAAACTTCTGAACTTTCATTAATAACTGATGATGAATTACATGAAGATTATTCATTACAATTTTTATTTTCTTGAAAATCTAATTCATCATCACTTTTCCAATCTTCAACCAACCCGTCTCTTCACACTTTCTACATAAAAATTGTCATGATTAATTTTAATTTTAGTTTTTATGACAAGGTCAACAGTTAGTGAAACATTGACCGGAGGTGTTAAGTCTGACTTTGGTTGAAAACCTAATCCATAGGTCTCTTTATCAGGTATTCTAATTGATGAAAGCAAATATGCATAATCATGATTAATAGGTGGTGCAATGTTAGAATAACCAACTCCACCTTTACCACCATTAATTTTCTATGTTATTTGAAATTTGATTATACCTTCAACCATGTTTGATGATAACTCAAATTTTTCAACAATCAATTTAGCAGATAATAGTTCACTGTTAAGTTTATTAATTACTAAATATAGTTCATTGTTACGTGTTGTTAAATCTTTTATGTTACAATCTTTATCATGAAGATTCAATTTTTATTGATAAATTGATTTGTTTAAGCCATCTATCTTTTCTTTAAATATTTTCTCATCAGTTTTATATTTACGAGCTTGATATTGAAGTTTTTCAACTTCTAAAATCAAGCGTTCGTTGTGAACTCTATATCTTTGTACTTTTTCTGAACAAGTAGTTGAACAAAGATTAGAAAATACATCTTCCATCACTTCATCTATTTTCTTCTCTTCAGGTAAGATGTTTACCATGAAGGCTTTCAACACAACCTTTTCTTCTGCTTCTTTTGCCGGAGTGATCTGAATAGCATTTTCTCTTTCTTCACAAGCAGATGTCGGAGTAAACTTAACAGCATTTTCAGGTTTCTCATTCTTGACTGAAGTGAACTCAACAGTCTTTGCTTTCATTTCTTCATTCACCTTCACTTCAAAAATGTTTGACTGAGCTAGACTAGTCTCATCAGCTATTTCATTAATCTCATTTTTAGCCTGCACTTCTTCAACTTTCACATCTTCAACTTTCTTAGCTTCAACCTCCTTTTCATCTTCAAGCACACCATTCATCAAATCATCTGATACGAACTTAGCTAGTACATTGTCTTCAATATGCTTTTCAACAGTTGAATCTCTGCCTACAAAGCAGTGGAAAACTGGATGTCTAGTATCTTCATTTAATCTGACCATTCGTATTCTTCATCAATTTGTGAAACTAATGCCTTGTTGTTAGATGAGCTAGCTTTGTCTCCTTTTGTCTCTACCTCCACAGTTACCATTTTCTTCTCACTTTCTATTTGACTCGACCTTCCTTCAGTACACTCTCTAGCAAAATGGTCAGGTTTGTGACAATTATAACATCTTAAGCTTGACTCATCAAATCGAATTTTGCTTGAGTTGTTCAGCCCAAAAACCTTTCTCCCCGTTCGTCTAGCAAAATTCTTTGCTCTATATACCACCATTGCCATTTGATATTTAATATTGTTCACTTCAACATCATCGGAATTTACTTGTTGTAAGTCATCGACCAAGATGTTTGGTGCATTTAATCTTCTGGCCTAAAAAGCTTCATAACTATTCATGAACGATGTAAACAAAGCCAGGTGCTCTTCAGCAATCTGAATGGTTTGTTTGTTGGGTTGAGAGTTTACAACAAAGGCTTGTTGTGTAGGTTGAGTGGCTTGACCTTGAGAGTAAGTTGGAGGTTGTGGTTGAGCTTGGGCTTGACTGTAGAAATTTTGATGAGTAGCTTGGAATTGAGACAAAGATCGATCTTTGACAGTTTGATAAGCAGGAATTGCTAATTGTTGTCGCTGACATAACTAAGAGTAGCTGACATAGTAATTTGGATTACTAGCCATCTTGGTATATAATGCCGATGCTTCAGCCCCCATCATGTTGATATAGTTAGCAGCCCTCTGCTTTTCATCCATGTCATAAGATTTGATAGTGAAAATTAGATCACTAAGGGATAGGGTGAACAAATCCTTGGTTCGTTTAATTGTAGTGCAGTTGTTATTCTAGTTGTAAGGCAAGGAATTTAACAAATTTTTGTTTACTAAGATGTTCTTCAGTATGATTCCAGCACTTTTTATCATGGTGATAAGCTTCACAAACCTAGACATTTGAGCCTCCAATGCTCACCAAGAATATGATTGAACACGTTGAACTCTTGGTTAAGCATATCTTTCTAGCTCTCCCTCATGTCTTTGTTCCCCATAATTTGCTCCTCTATGGCATCCCATAGATCCTTTGCCTTCCTGTAATACTTAAATTTCTGAGCTATTTCAGGGGTAAGTGCCATTGTGATGGCAGCATAAGCCTTATCATCAAGCTCCATCTTCTTCATATCCTCTTCGTCCAAGAGGTGTTCAGGCTTCGACACTAAGTCACCTTTGTCATTTGTGTATATTGGGATATAGGGACCCTATATGATAGATCTCATCATCCTGGGTTCAGTATAAATGGCATGGTTCTCAAAGCGATAGACCAAATTCGGATAGTCTTCTTTGCTGAGAAGTCGAGGAGGATTCGTGCTTGTTCCGATCTTATTATCGAAATTAAGAGTTGCAGTGATGTGTTTCAAGCTTGCCATTATGAAGACTTGGATTCAAACTTTCAAAAAAAACTTCAAATCTTGAGTTTTCAAGCGAATGATGTAGTATCGCGCAAATAGTATTTAGCAAAACTAATTGCACAAGTTTTTGCACAAACTTCTCGCGCGGTAAGTTTTGTAACTGAATTTTACGAAATGTTCAAGTTTTTGTGCGAAAGGAATCTTTCTGTAACAAACTTTTGTGAAAACCCCACTTCTCATGCGAACAACATCTTTTCGCGTTCGAAAATTAACTTTTCGCCTGATCTAACTTAGTCAATTTGTAAGGCCCCGTTCCCGGAGACCCCACAGTTGCTCAATCATAGCATTATACATATAAAACATTATACATTTCATAAGATTAAGCAGCGGATTAAGTTAACAAAAACCATTCATGCTTATAATTATTGTTGCCAAATAATACATCCTTATAAGTTTGGGTTACCAAAACAATCAATTAGTTGCATTACAACACAACATAATCATTTGCACGAATGGATGTCAGTCTTGCCCTGACGAGTAGCTTCCCCCGCGTGCCACCCTCAGCAACATTTACATGCCAACTAAAAAATGCATAAAAGTCAGCGTTGCTGAGTGAGTTCTAGTTTTAAAACATTTAAAACACCTTTATTTATATACGAAAATATCATTTTTCTTAAAATACTTCCTTTTCATAAAATTCATTACTTTCGTACGTGTTTACATGACATACATACAGCAAGATAATATTCCTCATTATCTTTCATCGTTCATTTCGTACCTTCGTTATTATCTTTCACTTTCTACTAGACCAATGTGCAATACCCTAAACATTGTGCACGAAGCGGGTACTGGGTCAGAGTATATAAACAGACCCCTAACATTGCGCAGGAAGCCTAACCCAGTACCAGGGCATGCCACAAGGGTCCCGTCAATCTCAAAAATTGACCCTGTGTGCATCCTTAGGGTTAGCTAAACCGCACATAGTTGAGCTAACGACAACATGGTCGTGCACCTCTATTCAATTTGCTTGCAAGACTTTCATTGATTCGTTATGTTCCACTTTTAATTATCATTAATCTTTCAGTTTTTTTATGATAATACTTTACGTATACGAACATAAACACACCATGTAAAGCCACACAATAATACATAATATGGAACACAAGAACAGGCCATAAACAAGCATGGAATAAACAAATACAACCATCAAAACATCCCAGGGCAATTCCTTAAATTTCCTTTTTCCCAAAATTTCAGAATATTTTCTAAGTGTTCTAGGCACATGAGCACTATGTAGGCGCATGAGTACTGCTTGGGCGCATGAACACATTGTGGGTCATCAACCAACACTTAGGCGCCTGAGAACCAATCTTGGGCGCATGGGGTACTGTTCAGGCGCATGACTAACACTTAGGCACCTGAGGAAATTTCTAGGCCCATGACTACTATATGGGCGCATGGGCTGGTACTTAGGCTATTTTGGCAAAAATTCCAGGTGCATGAGAACTATTAGGGCGCATGAGCTTCACTTAAGTTTTCTAAGTCAAAATTTCTGGCGCATGAGCCCTATTTGGGCGCATGACCAAAAGTTATGAATATTTCAGACTTATTTTCAAACCCAATCTGCATATTAACCTATTCGAAGCTTATTCCTATCATTCTAAGCATCAACAACACATACTCAACCATAAAACACAAACATAAACACACATATACATACGGGTAAACATAAAACAGTTGTAAAACCTTTTTAAACATGCATTTTCTGCCACAAGTAGTTTAAAACACATAAAAACCGGGGTCTAGAACTCACCTATGTAGCCAACAAGTAAAACTCCTCCAAACTTGAGTGCACAAGAGTTCAAACACCTAAAAACACACCAAAATAAACAACCAAACACATAGAACACATAAAAATCGGTTTCATGGTCAAGTACCCAACAAAACCGAGCCAATTATATAAAGAAACACATACAGAAGGCAAACTCAACTTCTTCTTCTTCTTGAAACCGAGAGAAAAGTTTCTGCTTCTTCCTTCTTCTTCTTTTGGCCGAAAAGTAGGAGTGAGAACTCCAAATGGGCGGCCATACCCTTTTATTTAATAAAATTATGGATTTTGTACTCTTTTACACTTTGGTCCCCTCCACTTTGGCTCCTTATCCTTTCTTTCAAGATACTTTTTTTATTTTCCTTCTTATTGCTTTCTTCTCTTTAACTTGACAAAAATTTCGGGTGTTACAAGTCTACCCCCCTTAAAGAGGTTTCATCCCCGAAACCTGTCACTCTTCGAACAACTATGGGTAATGCTATCTTATTTCTTCCTCAGTCTCCCACATAGACTCAGAACCCTTTCGGTGTTTCCACTGCACACGCACAAGTGGAACCACTTTCTTTCGCACTCTCTTCTCCTTCCGGTCGATGATTGCCACTGGTTGCTCTACATAATTAAGCCATTCATCCACCTCGATGTCCTCCAGTGGTACAATCATATCCTCATCGGCTAAGCACTTTCTCAGATGAGATACATTGAATGTCGGATGAATTCCACTTAACTCATCAGGCAATTCTAATCGATAGGCCACCTCTCCTACTCGTGCGATAATTCGAAAAGGCCTTATGTATCTTGGACTGAGCTTACCCCTCTTTCTAAACCGGATGATCCCCTTCCAAGGTGAGACCTTCAACATGACTCTATCGCCCACGTTAAACTCAATCGGTCTACGCCTTTTGTCGGCATACGACTTTTGTCTATCCTTTGCCGCCTTCATAAAGGCTTTGATCTTCTCCAACTTCTCTGTAGTAGCCTCGATCACCTCAATACTTCCCAACTCCTTCTGCCCGATATCACCCCAACACACGGGCACCTTACACCTTCTACCGTATAGCATCTCATATGGTGGCATGCCAATGTTGGCATCATAGCTGTTGTTGTATGAGAACTCTGCTAACGGTTGGTGATCATCCCAACTTCCTCCAAAATCGATCACACATGCTTGGAGCATATCCTCGAGGGTCTGGATCGTCCTCTTAGACTGACCATCTGTCTGAGGATGGTAAGCTGTGCTGATGTGTAGCCTTGTCCCCATCGCATCATAGAATCTCTTCCAAAATTTTGATGTGAACTGGGTGTCACGGTCCGACACGATAGACACCGATACACCATGACGAGCTATAAACTCTTTAATGAATAGATCTGCCAACATCTCGGATGAATATGTCTCGTGGATCGGCAAGAAGTGGGCACTCTTTGTTAATCGATCAACTATCACCCATATGGCATCGTACCCCCTTGCCGTACGGGGTAACTTCGTGATGAAATCCATGGTGATATGCTCCCACTTCCACTCGGGTATATCCAGAAGTTGGATCTTCCCATAAGGCTTCTGATGCTCTGCTTTTACTTACAAGCAAGTAAGGCACTTACCCACATACTCCTCCATATCATGCTTCATACTCAGCCACCAGTAATCCTTCTTCATGTCATGATACATCTTGGTAGCACCGGGATGAATAGAGTATCGAGTCTTATAAGCTTCATCCATGATTTTCCCCCGTATGTCTCCATAACGTGGGATCCACATTCGCCCAAAGCGGATTCTAACCCTGTGAGTATTTTCACCCAATTCCGTGACTAGACCTCTCATCCTTTCAGATTTAAGGCGATCCTCCTTCAACGCCTAATTTTGGAACTCCTTGATCTGCGTCATCACATCGGAGGTCATAATCAACTATTAAACTTTCACCCGGATTGGCTCGAGTCTCTCTTGTCGGCTGAGGGCATCGGCCACTATATTGGCTTTGCCCGGGTGGTAATGGATCTCACAATCATAATCCTTGATCAATTCCAGCCACCTTCTTTGCCTCATGTTGAGGTCTTTCTATTCAAAGAAGTATTTCAGGCTCTTGTGGTCAGTGAAGATAGTACACTTCGTTCCATACAGGTAGTGCCTCTAAATCTTTAATGCAAAGACCACAGCCGCAAGCTCCAAATCATGCGTGGGGTAATTGACCTCATGGATTTTCAATTGTCGGGACGCGTAGGCTATTACCCTTCCACGTTGCATTAGCACGCAACCCAATCCCGAATAAGAAGCATCTGAATAGACCACTAAGTCTTCGTTCCATTCGGGAAACGTCAAGACAGGAGCTTGAGTCAATCTCGTCTTTAACTCCTCGAAAGCATTCTCCTGTTCTCGACCCCATACAAACTTCACATCCTTGCGAGTCAATTTGGTCAAAGGTGAGGCTATCTTGGAAAAGTCTTGGATAAATCTTCTGTAGTACCCCATCAGACCCAAGAAACTGTGGATCTCGGATGGCGTCTTTGGAGACCTCCATTGCATCACCGCCTCAACCTTCGCCGGGTCCACCATGATTCCTTCAGAATTTACCACGTGACCCAAAAATTGAACTTCGCGCAACCAGAAAGCGCACTTAGAGAATTTGGCATACAACTTCTCTCTCCTAAGCGTCTCTAATACTTCGCGTATGTGGCCTGCATGTTCTTCTTCGCTCTTTCAATAAATCAGGATATCATTGATAAACACAATCACTGATTTATCCAACATTGGCTGACACACTCCGTTCATCAAATCCATAAAGGTAGCTGGCGCGTTAGTTAGACCAAAAGACATAACGAGAAACTCGTAGTGTCCACAACGTGTGCGAAAAGCTGTCTAAGGGATATCCTGCTCCTTAACCCTCAACTAATGGTAACCATATCGGAGATCTTTTCACGAGAACCAACTGGCACCCTGGAGCTGGTCAAACAAGTCATCTATTCTGGGCAGGGGATATCGGTTTTTCACCATTAACTTGCTCAACTCTCGGTAGTCGATACACATCCTCATACTACCGTCTTTCTTCTTGACAAACAAGACCGGAGCACCCCAGGGAGAGATGCTTGGTCGGATGAATCCCTTGTCCATCAACTCCTGCAGTTAAACCATCAGTTCCTTCATCTCCGTCGAAGCCAACCGATATGATGCTTTGGCAACGAGTTGAGCACCGGGTATCAACTCAATCTTAAACTCGATCTCACGGTCCGGTGGCACACCTGGTAAATATTCTGGGAACACGTCCGGAAAGTCGCACACTACTGGTACATCAGACAATTGTGGTACCAACGCATCCACATCCTTCACATAAGCCAGGTAAGCACTACATCCGCGTTTCATGCACTTCTCTGCCACCGCCATCGAAATCACCTTAGGAAACGTTGTCACTCGATCACCGTAAACTGTCACCAAACTTCCATCAGGTGCAATTAATCGAATCATCTTCTTGCGACACATAATATTTGCCTCATAGGCTGCTAACCAATCCATCCCTAAAACTATATCAAATCCGCCTAGGGGCATCATAAATAGTTTAGCAGTGAACCTATGGCCTTCTAGTTCTATGTCATAATCTTCTATCATCTTAGAAATTCTGGTGGACTTACCAATAGCAGTTTCTACTTCGAAGGGCTCATCAATACTCCTACTACTAACAGGCAACTTAGCACAGAATGCAGCAGAAATGAAACTCCTACTAGCACCAGAATCAAACAATACAAAAGCACAAATTTGGTTTACTAGAAACATACCTAACAATACGTCGGGGTCCACTCTGGCCTCCTCCTGGGTCATCATGAATGCTCTAGCACTTGCCCTCTGTCCTTCATTCTCGGTCCCTTTCTTCACCCCAGAACTCTCGACCCTCGGCCTCTTCCAATCCCTACTCACATGACCTTCTTCACCACAGTTATAGCACCTCAACACCCTACAATCCTTTGCAAAAGACCAGGCCTCCTGCACTTGAAACATACCTTTGATCCCCACTTGCACTCACTAGTGTGCTCCTTCCCACATTGCCCACACTTCTTCATCCCCGTGCTTGATGACACCACCCTTCGGTCATCCATTCTCATCCTCTTGTTGTTTGGAGTGTAACCACCACGCCCAAACCGTTTCCCTTTCTAGTTCTTGTCACCACCACCCGTCTTACTCACCTCAACCCCAGCCACTTCCCTCTCATCATAGTGTCTTCCTACCAGGTCTACTGCTGACCTAAAGGTACTCGGTCGGGCAGCAATCAGGTATCTATGGATATCCACTGGCAATCCTTGGATATACCTCTTGATCTTCCGTGACACGGGTGTCACCTGGTCTGGCACCAACTTAGCCATTTCGTTGAACTTGGTGGTGTATTGCTGGTGGGTCATGGTTCCCGCCTCTAGCTGCAGGAACTCCCTCTCAATCTTATCGAGTTCTTGGTGAGGACAGAATTCCTCAATCACCATTTTCTTCAACTCTCCCCACCTCATCCTCCCGATGGCCCTGCTACCCTCGGCTTGGACAATATTGTCCCACCAACACAGAGCCGAATCAACGAACGAGTGAGTGGCGAACTTCACCTTCTAGTCCTCCCTGCACTCACTAATCTCTAACACCGCCTCCATCTCTCTTACCCAGCAGTGAGCAGCGGCAGCATTACCGTTGCCATCGAAAGTCGGTGGCTTGTATCTCTGAAATGCCCTAGAGCTACACCCCTTGGCGGTTTCCTGCACTACCACCTCTTCCTCATCACTAGAGGCCACCATTCCAGCGTTCAGGTCCTCCTTATCATGATCTTCCTCATTCCCTCTTCTCCGAGCCATGGTCCTTCCCTCCTCCTCCTTCCCCTTTCTTTCATCCTCCCACACAGCACGGATGACTTCAGTCACTACAGATGGTAGGATCGTCTGCATGACCTGATGCACTTCCTCCACAACTGCCTCCTTACTAAGGCTCTTAATTTAGCACTCTCATCCACACCCTCTAGATGATGAAGCCCAGGCTCAGCAGGAGCCGTTTCTGCAGCCCTTGTCTTGTTCCTTGTGGCACGTGGCCCAGCACCACGACCACCTCGTACTCCTCCTCTGGAAGCTTTCGATGATCTACCACCAGCCATCCTCTAACACTATAAGATTCAAACACTAACACGGTCATTCAAGGTAATAGCTCAGTTTATGTTAAGTATAGTAAGTCCCTAATTACAGTGGCCAGTTGTGATTAGCCACTTACTTTACTCTTCATCCATCGAGCATTTCCTATCCTGACTACATCAGTATTCAAATCTACTAAAAGTACATAAATCAAATAGCACACATACATAACACTGGTTAACATTAAGAAAAGAAATACCTGATGGCACGTAGCTACTCGGGCTGGCATCCCTCCATTCGGTCCCATTCTCAGTTTAAGTTTAGGTTTTGAAAATATTTTACCCATTTCTCTTAAACTTTGGCTCTGATACCAACTTGTAAGGCCCCGTTCCCAGAGACCTCACATTTGGTCAATGATAGCATTATATATATAAAACATTATACATTTCATAAGATTAAGCAGATTAAGTTAACAAAAACCATTCATGCTTATAATTATTGTTGCCAAATAATACATCGTTGTAAGTTAGGGTTACAAAACAATCAATTAGTTGCATTACAACACAACAAAATCATTTGCACGAATGGATGCCAGTCTTGCCCTGACGAGTAGCTTCCCCCGTGTGCCACCCTCAGCAACATTTACCTGCCAACAGAAAAAATGCATAAAAGTCAGCGTTGCTAAGTGAGTTCTAGTTTTAAAACATTTAAAACACCTTTATTTATATACGAAAATATCATTTTTCTTAAAATACTTCCTTTTCATAAAATTCATTACTTTCATACGTGTTCACACGACATACATACAGCAAGATAATATTCCTCATTATCTTTCATTGTTTATTTCGTACCTTCGTTGTTATCTTTTACTTTCTACCAGACCAATGTGCAATACCCTAAACATTGTGCACGAAGCGGGTACTGGGTCAGAGTCTATAAATAGACCCCTAACATTGCGCACGAAGCCTGACCCAGTACCAGGGCATGCCACAAGGGTCCCATCAATCTCAAAGATTGACCTTGTGTGCATCCTTTGGGTTAGCTAAACCGCACACAGTTGAGCTAACGACAACATGGTCGTGCACCTCTATTCAGTTTGCTTGCAAGACTTTCATTCATTCGTTATATTCAACTTTTCATTATCATTAATCTTTCAGTTTTTTTATGATAATACTTTACATATACGAACATAAACACACCACGTAAAGCCACACAATAATACATAATATGGAACACAAGAACAGGCCATAAACAAGTATGGAATAAACAAATACAACCATCAACACATCCCAGGGCTATTCCTTAAATTTCCTTTTTCTCAAAATTTCAAAATATTTTCCAAGTGTTCTAGGCGCATGAGTACTGCTTGGGCGCATGAACACATTGTGGGCACATGAACCAACACTTAGGAGCCTGCGAACCAATCCTGGGCGCATGGGGTACTGTTCAGGCGCATGACTAACACTTAGGCGCCTGAGGAAATTTCTAGGTGCATGACTACTATATAGGCGCATGAGCTGGTACTTAGGCTATTTTGGCGCGCATGGGAACTATTGGGGCGCATGACCTTCACTTAAGTTTTCTAAGTCAAAATTTCAGGCGCAAGAGCCCTATTTAGGCGCATGACCAACAGTTATGCATATTTCAGACTTATTTTTAAACCCAATCTGCATATTAACCTATTTGAAGCTTATTCCTATCATTCTAAGCATCAACAACACATACTCAACCATAAAACACAAACATAAACACACATATACATACTGGTAAACATAAAACAGTTGTAAAACCTTTTTAAACATGTATTTTTTCAGCCCCAAGAAGTTTAAAACACATAAAAACCAGGGTCTAGAACTCACCTATGCAGCCAACAAGTAAAACCCCTCCAAACTTGAGTGCACAAGAGTTCAAACACCTAAAAACACACCAAAATAAACAACAAAACACATAGAACACATAAAAATTAGTTTCATGGTCAAGTACCCAACAAAACCGAGCCAATTATACAAAGAAACACATACCGAAGGCAAACACAGCTTCTTCTTCTTCTTGAAATCAAGAGAAAAATTTCTGCTTCTTCCTTCTTCTTCTTTTGGTCGAAAAGCAGGAGTGAGAACTCCAAATGGGTGGTGATACCCTTTTATTTAATAAATATTGGATTTTGTACACTTTTACACTTTGGCCCCCTCCACTTTGGCTCCTTATCCTTTCTTTCAAGATACTTTTTTTTTCCTTCTTATTGCTTTCTTCTCTTTAACTTGACAAACATTTCGGGTGTTACACAATTTCGACAATTCCAGGCTTCAACCAAACACCAATTTGTTCAAACTTAACTGTTTAATCTTTTAATTAGTGATTTTAGGTTCGGTTATGATCCTAATTGTCTCTCATTGATTGAATTAAGCTCAATTAATCACCAAAATAAGTCAAATCTTCAATTTAACATCATAACATCTCTCAAGGTCTTCACAAGTGATCAAATAAGCCATGAATTCAGTAAATCTATAATTAACTTAAAATCAAATCTAAAGAACACTTCAAAAAGAACTAATCAACCTTTGTTTCAATCGATCAAGAGCACACCTTGCTCTGATATCAATTGTGTGGATCAACACATTACAATGATCTATCTCATGATGAAAATGCAGAATGTTGACATCATGGAATAAGATTGAATAATAATTGAAGAACACAAACACTAATGTAAATAAACTTTGATTGTATTGCTCTCTGACTTAGAAACTATTACAATGAGTGTGGAATTAGGAACTGACAAAAGCTACAAAAATACATTACAAAACTTCTATTTATACGATAATATGAAGTTCGTGTACGACTAACAAGTTCTCGCACGATTAACAGGTTTTCGTGCGAGAAGCAAGTTATCGAGCGGCAACTCTAACTTATCACGCTACTTAGATCTTCTTCATCTTGATTGGATTTCCCGAGCCTCTAGGTTCAATCCCTACAGAAAGTCCTTACACTTTTGAATTGTTAATTAAGTAACTTATATGGAAATACCGGGTAGTACTACTGCCTCTAACAAGCCCCACCCATGCGAATGGAGTTCAAGCGGGCGCAACATTGTCCTAAACAACTAACACATTATCGTGACTCGATAAGTCGTGGCAGAAGGTACATAAACGAGCATAGTCAGCTTCTTATGCTTATGTATAGATTAGCTATATGTTACATTACACATTACTTATATTATTACAACTCACCTATTTTTGCTTACTTACATACTCTTAAACTCACCAACCCTATGGTGACACTTTAGTATGTCTTTATCAAGTCTCTAAGCTTACAGGTGCATGTAGGAGCACATCATGGGTCACACATCATGCAAACACTTTTATACCATTACTTTACATTTAAACCTTGGTATTTGGCGCATGTTTTCCGCATTTACTTTCGTACAAATGGTTTTTGAATGTTTTAACTTACGATTCTGTAATGTTGAATTTATAAACTCTAAGGTTTATTTTGAAAACCTATATAGAGTTTGTTTAGAGTATCTAATGCTGATATCCTGATTTGTTTACACGCCTTGTGGTAAAACTCTTGGATTTTGAGGGTGTGAGAGTATGATATTTTAATATTGAGTGAAAGAAATATATCTATTTAAAGAAAATAAGCAAATTTACTAAAATGCCTGTAAATAATAAAAATAAATTAGATAAAAAGAAAAAGAAGGAAGAGCCTAGATTTGGATTGAACATAAAATGTATGCTTCACTAGAAAAGAATATACAGGACGATTGGATCTGATACCATAACATGAGGTGTGAAGTAATGGACTC
This sequence comes from Flaveria sonorensis, assembly GCA_025506505.1. NCBI lineage: Eukaryota > Viridiplantae > Streptophyta > Magnoliopsida > Asterales > Asteraceae > Flaveria > Flaveria sonorensis. Next base: position 17,825,245 of record CM046425.1, on the reverse strand, counting down.
TTCTACACACACAGAGAGATATACATATGCATACATATATATATATATATATATATATATATATATATATAATATATATATATATATATATATATATATATATATACTTGCACATACCCATACATAGAATTATATATATAAGGTAGGGTTCACTTGAGAACTATTTATAATTTGAGAACATGAGAAGTACTCCATTTTTAAATTTAAACACCTATAACTTTTTCATACGTTATTTTTTCTAATTGCACCATTAAATCACAATCTTTTTTTGTCTTTAATTTGCACATAATATTGCTATATCAAAAAGAAAAAAAATTATACGCCGATACTACATATATGTAGTATTACGATATAACATGCATATAATATGATATACGGCACATATGTAGTTTGATATACTACATATAAGTAGCAAATATGTAATATAATAATATTATACTCAAATTAAATATATAATAATTTTAATTTTATGGTGTAATTTGTTTTAAAAAATAATAATGTATGAAAACATTATAGGCTTTTAAAGAAAAAAAGTATGAGTTCTTGAGTTCTCAAATTAAAAATGTCTCACATGATATCTATATATACATTCACACAATCTTAGGTGTGAAACAAGTCAAAAACTACATATTTTGTTGTCAAAGTTATTTATTTCAATTAACATCTTTTCCATTGTATATAGACCTCTTCATCTAAGTATGGTATGACTAACAGAATTCTTCATAAAATCATTATAACCATTTACATTGGTAACTATTGTTTTGCTCTAATGTCTTTATTTGATACTAATTTAATTAGGTTAGATTAATTTATTTTAGTTGCATATTTAACAAGTAATGTGATATCCGTAGTTGAATCCTAGGACATTGAGTATAAGTTAGAGATGTCACGAATAAATATATAACTGATGTAGGGATTTATTTTACCATGGATGTTTGTGAATATGGTGATTGGTATTCTGGAGGAAATGCCTTATGCAATTGTACAATGGTAGTGGATTGAAGATGTTTAATTGATGGAGAAAGAATCAGGTGAAGTATTCTTAGAAGTCTCTTATTGATTGTGATGATGATTGAGCGATAAAATGTTGCATGTTGTAACACCTGAAATTTTGGAAACAAAAGAAATACATATGGTAATTTTATTTAAAGACAAGGGGCCAAAGATGGACAAACAAATATACTAATATAAAAAGAGAGGGCCTCCCCTTCTCTCAATTTCATGCACCCAAAACATTCCTAAATATAAAGAGAGACCTAGGGTTCTAGAGAGAGAAAGTTAAAAAAACTCACTAGAGGTATGATTTTTATCATGCTTTTTTATAGATCTAAGCTAGATCTAGGCTCTTATAATGTTTATAATATGTTTCTATGTATAAAATTTGAAACTTTATGTGTGCATGTGTAGATCTCGGGTTTTAACTCTTAGTTCTAGGTTTTTGTTCGAAAGCTTAACGAGGTGAGTTCTAGACCACCTTATTTAAAGGTTTTATCTTAATTTTAGGTTTGATATGTGTACGTACATATTTAACTTTTATCAAAGCTATAATTATGAAAGGTGACATTTGTACGTTTGAAAATGATGATTATAGCATGTTTGATGATGCAAATGTGTGCATGATAGGTATAGTCATGAACCCTAGTTATAAGATTTTCGGATCTATTGCTAGGGTCATGATATACTCATTCATGTGTGGAAATAGTTAGATGAAAAATTGGGCAGTATGTTTTGTTCACCAGCATCGGGTGGTGTTACCCGCATTGAATATGCCTCCGAAAATAACCTAACTTAAACTATCCGCATTGGATCTCATAACATCCGCATCATGTTTAAGTAATCCGCATCAACGGTTGTCTACATTAGACTTCATTCGCCGCACCAAGTGTTAACTCACCCATATCAATTGTTACCCGTATTGGATATGATCCCCATTAGATTTAGCCACCCGCACCAAGTGTTAACTCACCCGTATTAGCCTATAACCATCCTTATTCAATCTAGTCACCCACACTAAGTTATTGTTACCCGTATTAAGTGACACTTAAGATACTTTTCATCAAGGATTTCAACTAAGTGTTGACTTTTATTTAATATGATATTTTCTAATGTATAAGTTCCTATATGCTCTAGTCTTATAAAAAGTATTACTTGATGCTACATTTAATGTGAAGAAATGAAAGATATGATAAAAGTAAGTGGAACATTAATGGATGAAAATGAAATGATAGTAGAACCTAACGAATGTTACAAGAACCCAAATGATGAATGAAAATTCATACGAGCACTATGAATGGACTTCACTTATGTGAGTCAAATGAATGAAATGGATAATTATTCATAAGCAGGTTGTGTGTTTTGTAATGTGGGTCAACTGTCAGGGTTTAACATACTACGATAAATGTGTACTTGTAGGGTTTGACATTTGTTATCAATCAAAAGTCTAGGATTATTGCTTTATGCAAATCTCAGTTATTAAAGAGGAAAAATAATGAATGAAATAAAGATAATAAACATGAGAAAGGATAAGATGATAGTTAATATGACTATTATGAATGATAAATGTATGTTGATTAAAGGCAATGAAAGTATATTATCTATATACATTATATATTAAACTAGAACTCACTTAGCATCACTGACTTTGTATGCATATTAGTTGGCAGGAAATGATGCAAGCTAAGGATGGCATGGGGGATAAGGCTACTTGTCATTCAAAGACTGGCATCCATGCCTATGCACTAATATTATAATTTGACAACACAATGTTATGTTTTAGTTAAAGGATAAAAGCTTAATATGTTTTAAATACAAGTGTTAAATATTGACAAGAACGGTTAAATAATGAGGGTTTTAAGTTTTTTGTTGCAATGTTAATTTCAATGATGTATTTTGCACTGTTTTATCATGTAAATGACCAACTGTGAGGACCCTCGGGTTTGGGGCCTTACACTTGCAAGTCTGGTATGTAAGGCCTCAATCATGGAAGATTTCATAGTTAGATTAGACATTATATATATGGCTTTTAAACTCTACTTTCATTAAAAATATGCATAAGAATAATATTCATTACATAATCCTTTTTTCATAAAGTGAAATTAAAATACTTAAATTATAAAGTAAGTTGTTATCTGTCAAACTAATATGTATACAAAAGTCAGTGTTGTTGAGTGAGTTCTAGTTTTAACTTTAACAAAATAAACTCTATCATAAACTACTTTGAAGTATATAACTATAAATAAAACACCATTATACACATAGTACTTACTTTAACAATGTCTGTTACTTTATCTTTAATATACTTTAATATAGCTTCATTCTTTAACTTTACTTTATCCATCTTTTATATTTGTTTTATCTTTACTTTATCATGTGCTTTTACACATACAAGACTTTTTTTAACTATTGGCTGCAAGGAATTCAAGACTCGTATCATTTGCCATTATGTAAGAATCTTGTGTTGATGCTTGTTATACATCAAGCTGTCTTGGCTTGTAAGGCTTTTTTGGCATAATTTTTCCTTCACAACTATGCTTTAGCATGCTAACTATTGTTGAAATTATATTCAAGTTTCTTTGTTATTTCACATGTGAAACATGGGTATTAGGCTCACTTAATCATTATTTACTTTCGTTGTTTTTAACTATGTTGTTTCTTAACTCTTTAGCTATACTGTAATTTATAATACTTTAGCACTTTTTTACATCACAATATGTAATAACTTGATACTTATACATAGAATACAATGGACATTCTTTCATATATTATGTCTTTTATTACATACATGTGAGCAACTTTAGATGTGAGGACTACAAGTCAGATATAGAGAAACTACCATGGAAATTAGCTAAGTACAGGTAGATATGCAGGTTATAGGTTATAATCAGGGGTAAAAATACATTTAATCTATCAAGTAGCTTGAGATGTGAGGAGAAAACTCAGATTTGGAGGCATAATATAGGTGTAGATGAACAATGATAATTTTTGTCTAAGTACCCTGTCACACAAAAGAACAACTTGGATACAAAGGCTTTAGGTCAGGTGCGAAGGTAACATATCAGATACAAGGGTTATATATGAACTTTCTATCGTGAGTTTGTCAGATGTGAAGGTGTTAGTTTGAAGCACAGCAACAAGGAAAAATGAGGAGGCTTTACTCAACATATCTACTAGGATCTGTTAGAGCCCTTAGGATGTGAAGGCTATACCATAAGATGCAAAGATAATATTTCACATACGAAGGTCTATGATTCAAATCTTACCAAGTGTTTAGAGATGCGAATGAACAAATGCTCAATGTAGGGACTTTAGCATATGCGAAGGAACAAATGGTCCAAACACTATTGTTCAATTCCTCCAACAACTTAAACATCATTTTAAGGATAAACCATTGGATTAAGTAGCTATTTTTTAAGGGTATAAGGAGTATAGTTATCATGCATGAACATTCATACCTAGAACATTATAAATCCTAACCCTATTTCATAAAAATATAAACTTGGTTCAAGCTATTAAGCTTTAACCAAAAAACTATCACATATGCATATTAATTAGCCCGTATAACATTTAAAATTAATACAAAACATGGATTCTAAGACTCATCTTGATGATACTATAAGAAAATCCATATAAAAATTATTAAGAACCAACCTTGAGGCATATATTTATGCATGGTTCATGCTTAGATCTATGCAATATGATGCTAAAAGTCATACCTTAGGGCTTTTCTTATACTTTCTCTCTCTACTCTATCTTTTATCGCTGTGATTTTGCTTCTCTCTTTTTCCTTTTGGTAAATATGGAATCCAAGGAAGAGAAATGGGAAATTTCTTTCATATGGAGAATATTATTATGTTACATATTTGCACCTTTGCTCAGTTAACTTTCACCTCTTCACATATTTAACCCTAAAATTTAGTATTTAACTTTATTTTCCTAAAAATTAGGATGTTACATGGTATGTGGTGAAATCAAGGACGGTAGGGAGCAGGGTGAACGTAATTGACAAAGAGGAAACAAAAATAAAAAAAGAATATAATTTTCTTTTAATTCGTTTAATCAAAACTTTGTCTTTATTAGGCATCTAAGATTAGGTGCCTAAGATATTAACTTTCCTATATATATTTACATATATAAATACATCCATATGTGTGTATGTGTATAAGAATCCATTACCTGTACTAACTAACTGAGGATTCTATATGACATGGTTTGTACAATTGCCATTCTATGGTATCGAAGTGAATTACACTGGATACTGTTTTCTACCAAAATATGGCAATTTTTTTCTCCAGTTAAATCCAATTGTAATTCAAATAGGTTAGAGTTTCTACACAGGATCTATTTCTTCTCTTCTTCTACCTTTTGTTCTATTAACTACTATAATGGTAATTACATCGTCCATAACATCTTCTAACACAACATGCATAAGATCAATTCTCTACAATCCTTAATATTATAAATTGTGTTCGAGTTAAACTTAATGATAGTAATTTTCTTAATTGAAAACATCAAGATCTTATTATTCTCAAAACAATTGGATTGATACATAATTTGAATACGGATATACGTATTCCATCAATTTCTATTGAATTAAACGAGGTTTTACAAAAAAAGTAGATGCTTATATCTCAGCTTTCTTGACAAATCTCTCGAAACATTACTTCTTTGTGTTCATGGTTCGATTACAACATTAGAGCTTTGGGAAAACATGGACTCCTTCTACCAACAAGTGTTCGTGAAGCAAACTACAATCAAAACTAAGTTTCATATGTTGAAGCATATGTTGAAATCTATCTTTGATTAGTGTGGTCATGCAAAGTAGCTAGCTGATATTGTACATACCCTATATGATCCAATATAATAGTCTATACTGACCTTTTAGATTCTTCATGTATCGAACTTAAAATTGAACACTCGTGTGTTAAATATTGAGAGCCATGACCCGATACTAATATTTAAATCAACTTATAGCCATGTTATGTCACACCCTCAATTCCCACAAATGGAGTATTACCGTTAGGCGTGTGACATACCAGGATCTCAGCCACTAGTTATACTAAACAACACATCAATTTCAAAACATAATTTCCAGTTAACATTTGAAATTTCCAAAAACAAAGTTAATAATGTAAACGTGAAAATAATTGCGGAAACATAAACATTTATAAACTAAACAGCGCATAACACGCGCAACCCAAAGGAATATAGTTTGTAAAAAACATTGTTTGACCATTTAAAATAATCAGAATGTATGCAATGATGAGAAGCTCCTAATCGTGCGCACCTTAAGGACCTGAAAAAAACATGCTAAAGTGTCAACAAAAGGTTGGTGAGTTCACAGGTTTAACAGAAAATAGTAAGTAATAATAATGCAATCCAGACTAAGTAATCAAAGCATATAAGTAGGTAGCTAGCCTACAACAAGTCACTATGTGTATGAATTTCGCCACCGAACTGATAATAATAATATAATGAATGCCCTGGCTATGGATACCAGACCACAGCATAGTAAAACAGGCTAATCATTCACCCGTTTGACCTCCAGTCAAGCTAGCACGACTAGCCCGGGCGGGGTATGTCAAACCCAATAGATCAACTAACAATCACCTCGCTAAATACATATTAACGGTCCGAATGAGACGTAGTGATATCACAATAGTAAACCAGTATATGCAGTATTACAAATCTAAAGTACCGTACAATTTATGAAAAAAAACAGCATGTTTCTCTCCCACAAAAGAGAGTATAGTATGAAAGTGAGGCTGTAAACTCATCTCGAATGCACAGCAACAACTAAATGCAACACAAAAGCTTAGGTTTCTGAATAACCTGGATTCATGTTTAATATTTAATTAATACTTTTAACAATAGAATTATACGGTTTCGCGTTCCCGACTCGGTTACAATAATTCATATACCAGCAAAGTATTACATAGATTCACACGAGCCTAAAACTCAATTATCCATGTATATACCGATTCATTCATGAAAATATTCTTTACATACTTTTTAATTATAAGAAATATTTTATAATAAAACTCACACATTGCACGTTTAGGATGAATTTTTGTATATTTGAACTTATACAAACCATATACATATAAATAACACACACAACAAGATGCAAAACTACATTATACACAACCTACAGGCACAATCACACCCATATGAAATGCTGCTACTCACATACACACATCACACAAAACTCATGAGATTAACCCTCCCCAATTATCGGATCACCTAAAGCCAATCACAACCAAATACCCACATTAAATATTTAAGTGTATATATATATATATATATATATATATATATATATATATATATATATTACATTACACCCATAATAAACATTCACACTCCTTCATGCATATAATCCCCACAACAACACATATATGAATAAAGATGCCATCATACCCACTACAATGGCATACAAACATGCACACAACAACATACATAGCATACACACACATGCGATACCCCCCCCCCCCCCAACGATCATGCTCGGTTCTGAAAACAGACCCACACAAGGGTCGCACACACCACATGGCAACAACCCACACACACACAATCATACCCAACAACCTGCGGCATACTGCTATGATCATCAACAACACATTGCAAACGCAGCCATGATCAAGATTGGACACAACCAAGAACACATACACTTACAACAACACATTCAAAATACAAACACATGGCCAAACGCACACCGCACCCACCCTAACTGACCCAAAACTACAATGAGTCAAGCACCCATCGCAGAACACACCCACGAGTACAACATGCTGGAATGCAACAAGGCTAAGCATAAGACACAAACACTACCCGAAACCATGCCAACCCGATCACAACACCCCAAACGCGAAAACCGTAGCCCAATAACGAAAGTAACGAATGAGAGATCTAACCAACGAAGTGCAAAACGGTTTCAACGATGTCCAGGGCTGCCGGAGCGACGATGGTTGCCGAACGGATGACAATTGCCGAGAGGAGGGTCACCGGAGGCTTGCGCACAAGGAGGATGTGGTTCAAAGGTGGAAACGGCAGCAACGAGGTAAGGTTACAGGGGGTTACGAGGGTGAGGGAGGGGTTGGGTATTTAAATGAATTCAAATTGCAAGTTTCCGCATTTAGTCCCTCAATTAAACATAAATTGCATTTTGGGTTAATTAAGTTTAATTTATTTAGTGTTAATTATTAATAGTATTAGGATATATATATTTATCATTTACTAACAATAATTTGATTAATTTTAAAATAATGGAGAGAGGGCGGGTTATGGAATGTTGTTAACCTGAAAAACACCAGGTGTCACATCATCCCCTTGTTGAAGAAATTTTCGTCCCGAAAATTAAAACAACCGGTTCACAATGAACACCATATTCAACAATATATAACGCATATAGAGTAGGGTTTCTGTGAATCTACAACAAAGGAAATAAGAAACGAATTTGTAAGGTTTTCGCGAGAGTTGCGACATCATCACCTTGTTGAAGAGAATTTCGTCTCGAAATTTAGAGGGAATATATTTTTAGAATGATACCTTAAGGAGTGGATGCCTGATCTTTGAACAGTTGCGGGTACTTTTTCTTCATTTGATCCTCGCGTTCCCAGGTAAATTCTGGTCCACGCTTTGAATTTCACCTAACACGCACAATAGGAATCTTACTACGCTTTAGGGTTTAGACTTCTCGATCCATAATCTCAACTGGTTCTTCAATGAAACGAAGCTGTTCATCAATCTCCAGTTCCTCTAATGGAACGACGAGTGATTTACCGGCCATATACTTCTTCATCTTTGAAACGTGAAACACGTTATGAATACCATCGAGTTCCGCAGGTAAGTCTAGCTGATAAGCTGCTGGACTGATCCTTTTGATAATTTCAAACGGTAAACGTATCTAGGGTTTAACTTTCCACGCTTTCCAAATCTTATCACACCTTTCCAAGGTGAAGCTTTCAGGAGTACCTTGTAACCAATCTGAAACTCCAATGGCTTACAGCGTTTATATGCATAGCTCTTTTGTCGATCTCGTGCCACTGCCATACAGTTACGAATTTACACGATCTTCTCAATCGTCTCGTGCACAAGCTCAGGACCCGTAAGTTGACTTTCTCCAACTTCTGCCCAACAAATAGGTGATCGACACTTACATCCATACAGTGCCTCAAATGGTACGACCTTGATTGAGGTGTGATAACTATTATTGTAGGAGAACTCAACCAATGGTAAATGAGTTTCCCAACTGCTGCCAAAATCAAACTCATCCAGGTCCATAAGAACCTGTGGATGTTATGGATCACTTCCCCAGCTCACCTATGCATGAGGGTGATGCTACCAAAAAGGGGGAGGAAGTTCTGACAGCCACAGAACCTGGGAGTTCTTCCTTGAGTATGGACATATAGGACTCACCATCCTATCTTGCAGTTGTCCATGCTCAGCAACCTCCTCAAGACAGAAATCTCGACTTGCAAATTCACCATCTGTTTGAGGAAGGGATACCAAGAGCAATGTCTGCCCCTTCTGAGAACCCAATCATGGGTTTGGGGTACGAAAGTGATAGGAAAGCTCTTGTACTCTCTAGAGCTCAGGGTCAACTAGAAATCTTAAACATTTCAAACCTGAGTTTCTATGAGGGTATAAATCTGGTAGATCTGGCACTTGTCAACCCAAGCAATAACAGACAAGCTGTCAGACTAGCCAATCAAATTCAAGAATGGGTGCTGGCAGAATTCAAAAGGAGAATAGCATCATATAGACAGAGGCTAGCAGTTGAAGCCTTTGGTCAACTGGATGTTAAGGTAGACCCCAAGATTAGCTTCAGTGGGAAAGCCTTGACTGAACACCCAGAGGCTGAGACTGTGAACCTTGAGACAAGATCTCCTCCAACACCCCATACCCTCAATGAGGCACCAGCTGGTGATGGTGCTTCACAACCTCTCTCTGGCTAGAGCTTGACTGCTGAATCAAGCAATGAAGGCCAAAGCTCTCCTCAGGCTGAGTCATCAAGATCTACAATTGACAAAGGCAAAAGGAAGATGACTCCTGAAGAGATTGAAGAAGAAAAGAGAGAGAGGAAGAGGAAGCTGAGGGGAGAGAGTTCAAATGGTTCCCCAGGATTCATGCAAGCTGCAATTCTGGTTGCCCCTGTACCAAACACTCAAGAAGATGAATTAAGGGCAGCCAGGCTCAACTATCTAGGGACCAAGAACTTCAACATAGATGAACTCATCTCTCTCCCCTTAGAGGAGTTAAATGAACTGGCCGATATTGAATTGTCAAAGGAGAGGAAGGAAGCAGAGGATGCAGCCTTGACTCTCAAATACAAGGAAGAAATAAGGAGAAAAAGGCTTTACAAAAACATTCATGTCCTCTCCCCAGTTCAAGAAAGTCCTGAGTCAGAGACTGTGGCTGCTGAACAACCTCAGGTAGTTGATGAAGAAGAAAGATTAAAAATGATCAACTACCAGAGTGCCACAGGTCTCTATCAGGCACCTGCACTCCTTCCCTTGCCTTATGATTATCTATTATTTGAATACAATAAGCAGCTGGAAGAGCAAGCCAAAAAAGAAAAGCAAGCTGCAAGGAAGAGGCAAAGGGAAGAAGCTGCAAAATCAAGAGCCATCATCCAGAAAAGTTAGAAAAAGTCTGCAGATAGGCAGAGGATGATGAGCTTCTTGAATCTGTATGGGTTCTCCAGAAAGAGGCTTTGTCCTATGTCTCTATCCACAATGGACGAGCACATAAGGGTGATCAAGCAGAAGATAAAAAGGGGAGAGCTTGTGGACCTTCATTCATCATCAAGTCAAGCTCAACTTGAAGTTGAGGTAAAGGTTGAACCTACAGAGACAACACCACCTGCACCTAAAGCTGCACAACAGCCAACTTCATCTTCTAACCTACAGCAGGGTTCTCCTCCCTCTCCTTCTAAAACTAGGAGAGAGGAGATCCTAATTGAGAGGGAATCCACTGAAGAACCTGGTACTGAAGACAGATCCTCTCAGTTAAAATCATCAGGGAGGAAAAAGAGGATGGCCAGAAGAAGATCATCAACTAAGAAGAAAAGAAGAAAGGCATCCACCTCCCAACCTCAGGATAAGTCAGAACATCCTGAGGAAGTGCATGTAGAGGACTCTCAACCAACTCCTATCATAGTAGAGCCCTCTCTGTTGGAAGACAAATTCTATCCTGGACATTTGCTGAAGATCCAAACAGATGGTATGTCACTAGAGATCAGGGAGAACAACATGTCTACTTCACAAGTGACATGCTTGAACTCCCTCTGCACGATCTTTATGACATGAGAAGGTACTTCATGAGTCTGAAGAATCCCTGCTGATGAAGAAAGGAATTCTGAAGATCCTCGTGTGGATTATCCCAGTCTGAAGAACTTTTCTGTTTTGGTAGCATCAGCCTAGGGGGAGTTTGTAGGAACCTCTGAAGTTAAGAGGCTGATACAACCAAAGGATACCAAAACAACTAAGTCTTCCAACATGCACTTTTGAACAAAGAAGAACCAGCTTCAAAAGTTTTACACACTCAAAGAAAAAAATGCTAAGTGTAAAATCTTCCAAAGCCAAAGTTCAGAAGAAACTGCTGCGGAAGCTTTACACTTAACTTAGAAAAATACTCTAAGTGTAAAGTCTTCCGAAGCCAAAGACTCAACTCTTCCGAAGGTAAAAGATAAAGTCTTTCAAAGCTCTCAAGACAAAGTCTTCCGAAGCAGTTTAAAGACAAGACTGATTTTCTTCTGAAGAGAGAGAAAATATACATTTTCCATCAACTTTATCATAAAGCAACTTACTGTCCGCTGCATGTTCTGGTGGTTCACCAACTATCATCATTTGGTGAAACTTCCATGCTTTATGATAAAATAGATAAGGTCTTTGTCTGCAAGTTTCTGTTTTTGTTCATTTTGGTTTTTTGTAATAGGAAAGTCAGTGAGCTATGGCATGTCATAGTCACTAGTCAAAAGGCAATCTGCCTTTTGACTTTAGGCTGATCTTGTTGTCTAGATTAGTCACTTCCAACTGTTTTTTTGCATATTGACAGTTGTGGGATGTAGTATAAGTAGTCTCAGGTTCTTGTATTCAAAATATACTTGTACAACACTTGTAATAGAACTAGAGAAGCAATATACAACTTCCTTGAAAATTTATCTTGTGTTCTAGTTCTTGTTTTTACTTGTGTTTGCCTTGTATCTTCAGTAATAGTTTACAGTTTCCTATTTGAATTGTTAAGTGAACTTAAGATCCTCCTAAGTGTGTTAACTAAATGCAAGCTTAAGTACCCTTTAACGATCCTGCACATGTATATACCGATTCATTCATGAAAATATTGTTTACATACTTTTTAATTATAAGAACTCTTTTATAATAAAACTCACACATTGCACGTTTAGGATGAATTTTTGTACATTTGAACTTATACAAACCATATACATATAAATGACACACACAACAAGATGCAAAACTACATTATACACAACCTACAGAAAATATCACACCCACATGAAATGTTGCTACTCACATACACACATCACACAAAACTCATGAGATTAACCCTCCCCAACAATCGGATTACCCAAAGCCAATCACAACCAAACACCCACATTAAATATTTAAGTGTATATATATATTACATTACACCCATAATAAACATTCATACTCCTTCATGCATATAATCCCCACAACAACACATATATGAATAAAGATGCCATCATACCCACTGCCATGGCATACAAACATGCACCCAACAACATAAATAGCATACACACACACGCGTTACCCCCCCACCCCCCAACGATCATGCTCGGTTCCAAAAACAGACCCACACAAGGGTCGCACACACCACACGGGAGCAACCCACACACACAATCATACCCAACAACCTGTGGCATACTGCTATGATCATCAACAACACATTGCAAACGCAGCCATGATCAAGATTGGACACAACCAAGAAAACATACACTTACAACAACACATTCAAAATACAAACACACGGCCAAACGCACACCGCACCCACCCTAAGTGACCCAAAACTACAATGAGTACAACACGCTGGAACACAACAAGGCTAAGCATAATACACAAACACTACCCGAAACCATGCCAACCCGATCACAACACCCCAAACGCGAAAACCGTAGCCCAATAACGAAAGTAACGAATGAGAGATCTAACCAACGAAGTGCGAAACAGTTTCGACGATGTCCAGGGCTGCCGGAGCGACGACGGTTGCCGACGGATGACAATTTCCGAGAGGAGGGTCGCCGGAGGCTTGCGCACAAGGAGGAGGTGGTTCAAAGGTGGAAACGGCAGCAACGAGGTAAGGTTACAGGGGGTTACGAGGGTGAGGGAGGGGTTGGGTATTTAAATGAATTCAAATTGCAAGTTTCCGCATTTAGTCCCTCAATTAAACATAAATTGCATTTTGGGTTAATTAAGTTTAATTTATTTAGTGTTAATTATTAATAGTATTAGGATATATATATTTATCATTTACTAACAATAATTTGATTAATTTTAAAATAATGGATTAGTGTTTTAGCTACATCTGCTACCACAACTATCCTAAACATCTTTCAACCTTATAAAGAGAATATGATACGTACGAATAGTCTATTATCTACCAAATTTCTATCAAATGAGGCTATAAGGACATTAATTTCTAGCCTCTGTCTTAACCAAATGAATCGGTTCAATATGTTAGACATAAAAAAGATATTAGGTGTCGAGGCACTCTAGCCCTGGCTCAGGCGGTCATACTGATGCAAGAGATGGTAATTGGTGGTAATTTACTAGTGGCAGCTACCTTAGGCAAGTCAATAGTAGGGTTCTCCTCTTTATGGTTTATTGACTTATCTCTTAAAAAATCTTCATTCGTAGGATTTTGGATTCCAAATTCTTGTGTTGCTGCCCCATATACGTCTAACACATCTATTATTTTGGTGTTGCATGGTTCAGAGAGAGTCAACATTGGTAATGGTATGACGCTTACCAAATCTTATAATAGCCATTCCTTCATTATCTCATAGTACTCGTTTACTTAAAAATATTCTTGTGATCCTAGTTTTCCTAAAACTCTTTTGTCTATCACATGGCCTGAGTTTCATTATCTTATTGTGGTCACCTTTTAAGCTCTAGTTGGGCAGACACTCCACCACATGTATCGTAGACCCCATTAGTTGTAGTCAACGTCCTCTACCTCGATAGCTTTCATGAGATATGACATTCACAATTAGGACGATTATATTCAGTGCTGTCTAGACTCTCATTTTTAAACTTGTCAATGAAATTAGTGAATAAAACTTTCAACTCTTATAACATTTCAAATCTACTAAATTATTTTTTCATTACTCGTGTTACTCATTCTAAAGCTATAATACATGTCATATGTTGTGACATATGGGTGGGTCCTTTATCTATTACATCTCAATTTGGCTATCATTTTTTTATCACATTTATTGATGATTTTAGCAGCTTTGCTTGGATATATCCCTTATCTCACTATTTATTTATTAAGAATGTTTTCCCTTGCAATTTTAAACATTTATAGTGCAATGGTTCTAATGCGCTTACTTTTCGTCAAATGGCCAAATATCTTTCTCATCCAAATCCACTACATGTCTTTTCCTTGGTTATTCCATTAATCACTGTGGTGTTTTTGTTCTTATTTTTTTGGTTACTTTTAATGTGTTAATTCTGGACATATCAGTTTGTTTAAACCAGAGATTTTGTTGTCTTGGCTATATCATTATTTTTTTAAAGCAAGACTTGGTTATGTAATATGTCTCGGTTTTAACCGATGATGTTAATATTAGTGAAAGCTTTCTTCCTTTGTGGATCTGAGTAGGGCTTAAACTCAAAGATCTGGGCCCTCTTTCTTATTTTCAATACATGCATGCCACATTCCATGATGATGCTCTACATCTTTCATAATAGAAGTTGCATGATTTGTTGCGGCTTACTAATGTTGTGGATTTTCTATCTTTATTTATTCTTAACTTTTCTTGATGACATCTCTCTCATCATATCAGTGTACAATTGGGTGATCCTCTTTTATTTCTAAGCACTTTGAGGGCTTCGAAGTGTCATCCTTTGATCAGACTAGAGATTGCTTATATGGTTAGCAACGTTTCTCGATTCTTACAGAGACCAATTGATCATCACTATGTGCCTATCAACCATATTATACCTTAAGGTGCTATATCGATCTCATGGATTAGATATTCATTCATTTGATAGTTTGGGGTTAATTACATGCTTATGCTTATCTGATGTTAACTAGGCTGGCTGTCCTAATAATCACCACTCAACTACCTGCTATTGTGTTTTTCTTAGATCCAACCTTATTAGTTGATGTACCAAGAAACAACTAACATTACTCGATCTAGTACGGAGGCTGCGTATCATGCCTTTCTACACTACTACGTGATTTGCTAGTTTACATTGGTCTTATAGAAGTTATGTGCTCCTCATTCTTGCCCACTTAGATTATTGTGTGAAAGCATTGGTGTCACTTGTTTAGTTGTCAATTTGGTGTTTCATCAGCGCACGAACACATCCAGATTTATCTGCATTTTATAAGGAACGTGCTACTAAATTAGTCTTACTGTCCTATATGGTCCCACTTCAATTAGCTGGGATATTGACCAAAGAGGTATCATGCGTTATTGTGTCTGGTTTAGTTTGAGGGGTCATATTACAACTACTATTTGTACAATTAGTTGATTACTTTGTATAAAAATTAGGAGGTTATGTTTGTTATTATGTATGTTATTTGCTCATCCCTTTCTCTATATGGAGTACATGACGTGTACGATTGATTGAGCATTATATACTACATACAGTCTGTTCATACTTTTTTTTATTGTGAAATTACATTTGTAAACATAAGAGTTCATATTACACGATATATATGTTGCACATGATCATCATCTGCTAAACTAATCATCCTTTTCTACATGAAGAAGCATATTTACCACTTGGCTCATTGTAGGTCTTGCATCTCTATCTTCCTCGCTACATTGTAAAGCAATTTTCACAAGCTTTATCAAAGTACTCGTATCGTATTCGCCACATGTATTACTATCAACAATTTCATTAATCCATGTTTTGTTATCACTCTCGTTATCAGCACGAATCTTCTCTCTAACCCACTCGACCAACGTTTGGTCTCTCCCGCAACTCTCAATACTCATTGGTTGCATTTGTAACGGGCTTTTTCCCGTTATCATCTCTAGTACCACCACCCCATAACTATAGACATCAACTTTTGACGTGATTGGAAGATTGAACACCCATTCTGGAGCCATGTAACCTCGTGTCCCCCGGATCCTAGAGAAGCTTGAATCCTCACCGGTGCCTCTATCAAACAGCTTAGACAGCCCGAAATCCGCTACTTTTGGGTTGTAATCACTGTCCAACAAAATATTATGTGGTTTGACATCACAATGCAAAACCCACTCCAAACATTCCTCATGTAAATAAGCCAATCCTTTTGCTATACCAATTGCTATTTCTACCTTCTTCCCCCAATCAAGAATGTTCATATTCAAGCTTTTAGCGAGCGACCCATTAGCCATATACTCATAAACCACGAGCCGGTGTCTCCCTTCGACACAATACCCCCATGTCTCTATAAGATTCATGTGGTTAAGCCTCCCAATTGTGCTGATTTCTGCTTGAAACTCAGATTCCCCTTGGAGATCAGTAGCCTCCTTCAGCACCTTTATCGCTGCAGTTCTGTCATCTGATAACTCGCCTATATACACCACACCGGCTCCTCCTCGCCCTATCTCTTTTCTAAAGTTATTCGTCGCGGATTTAAGCTCAGCATAAGTGAACCTCTTGAACCCTGATGCCACGGGAAAGTAACTTTGTACAGTTGAAGCTAAATCCTTTTTAGTAGTATATAAGAAAAAGATTATCAACAAGATCTCA
The DNA here is from genome assembly GCA_025506505.1 of Flaveria sonorensis. Lineage (NCBI taxonomy): Eukaryota > Viridiplantae > Streptophyta > Magnoliopsida > Asterales > Asteraceae > Flaveria > Flaveria sonorensis. Next base: position 17,808,296 of record CM046425.1, on the reverse strand, counting down.
AGAACACCAATCACACCGCCAATCAATAACACAACTTTTAACGACCCATTTTCGTGCTTCACATCGTAAGTTCTTGAAATGGGCATGATAAGATGTGCTGGACAATGGTATCTTGATCCATTGGAGATCAACTTTTGTGGAAAAGATGACAACAATCTCTTGGGAAGCTTAATGTACATCGAATTTTCGAACCCTGATTGATATCCATTGTATAAAAGATTCTTTAGGTAGCAATTGTAGTATGAGTTATCAAATTTGTATTGGAAACCTTTGCACTTGCAATCTTTCAAGCAAACTTGTTTGCAGGCTTCAAGTGTGCTGTTTTGAAGATAGTTAAAATCATAACCATAATACTCCACATAAGGAAGCACACCATAATCTTCTTCCTCTTGTTCACAAGCCTTGAATATCGGTTCACAACCGGAGCTCCAATCGTTCGGATTCTTCTGCTTATAACCATGAACACAACTGCATATTCCACCAGTTTCTTGAGTGTAACTACAAAGACTATTTGGCCCACATACACCATGAATCTTGCAAGGTGTTGAAAATGCTTGCCATTGAACTTCCCACTTCTTTCCCTCTTTTTGATCAACAAGACTATAAACTCTAATATTACCATCATAATCAACCTTCATGATTCGTTGTCTTCGCGCTCCATAATCCGATACAAAGAACCCAAACTCATCAGATGAATTAAACTCACCATAAGAGTCGAGTTTCGCTACTCGACTGTTGTTGTAAGTAGATCTCCCAGCCTCCCAGGTTTTCAGGTAAGGTGCAGGCCAGTAAACACTTGTGATCTCCGGGCCGTTGTAAAGAAGGCTCAAAACATTAGTGTTCTCAAAATATAGCTTAAAGAAGCCCGACGAAAAGTTCGTCGTGCTTCTTGAAGAAACCAATTGTGAGTTTCTTGTGAACAGTTGATCTGGTAAAAGAGTGTCTGTTGGGTGATCAAAACTTTGCCAAACAACATATGGATTCCCACTAACTTGATACAGAACAAGATTCCCACTGTTTTCAAGTTGCAAAACAAGTGACCCATTAGTTGTTTTGGTCTCAGTGGACCAAACAATGGAGCCATCAGCATCTTTCAACACAAGATTACCATATTTGTAAAGGGTAAGTTTGGAGTACTTCCCGTTCACCGGTGCATCACGGTTCGCGGTCCAAACAACTGTCGGATCCTTGTTTTTCTCCGGTGGTTCGGTGAACCATATCGAAAAGCAGTAAGCGTTGATGCCCACTTTGTAAAATCCTGCGGTGAAGAGACTATTTGGGGAAACAAGATGATCATCTTTGTGATCAATGGAGATTGATGAGCCTTTTGTTAAGGAATTAGATGGTAAAGAAGAACACTTGAAGGGTAAGTTGGATAGAAGTATGAAAAGATGAACAAGAGGAAACCAAGTTGGCATAGCCATGAGGGAATAGCATCTTTGGTTGGTGGTTGATTAATAATATATACTTATTACAACGTATTTTTATTCAAGGCTGAGTTGTTTTTTGTATTTCTTTAAGCACAATACATTTTAATTGATAGGTTGAGTTTTCATTTAACATAATTATCATTAATGTTTTTAAATCTTTCATGTTTTACTAACATTATTATTATGTTATAATATTGTACTATAATATCTCAACTATTTTTAATTTATATACAATATTTTTATATATTTTAGTTTCTTTAACTGCTTGATGTACTATTCATTATAGTGTTGTCTTCAAATCAACAATGATTCGTCTAATGACATTAGGATGATAATTGTTAGTTTTGATTACGTTTTTCTTATAATGATAATTAATACAAGTGATTATAATAGTACTTCCAACTCTAAACTTTGTTTTGCTCTTGCAATGAGTTTTGACTACATAACTACTTTTCTCTCGTTGCAACAGTATATGTTCTTAAACCATCCTTAATTTATATATGAACGCACAAATCATACCTGATCAAAGTTATATATGTGGGTCTATTTACAAAAATAAAAATATAATTTAGACTTAAAATTGTTATTGGTCTTTATAAGTCGAGCTTGTCGGGTCACGTAAGACTTTGGTTAATTTATGACCAACGCCCCACATCACGAGTCGTTGATAACATTTGCCCCCTTTTTCACACGGCATCCACTAAATGTTACGCTGAAAATAATTGTTAGGTGACAAAAAAAGTGTTTCTATATCAATTAAGAGAGCTACATGTTTTCACTTAAGGCCAAAGATTTTTCTTATAATATTTTAATTATGTTTTTTTTACATTTTTTATTATTTTAATATTATAAATGTTTTAGATTATATTTTGTTTTTCTCTTATAGCTTTTAAAATATATTAAGTTATAAATTTTCGAATATAATGTTGCGATACATTAATTTTCGTCTAAGTTACGCTATAAACTTCATTCATAATAGAGTTGTGCGTAATAATACATAAGTCACTAATGCACAATGAACGATCCGTCAAATCTATTCTAAGTTTCAATTTTTTTTATTTCTTTAGTAACATCTTACAATATTCAAAAACGAAATTGTTGTTACTACGTGATTTTATTTTCAAAACCAAGTTCTTGATGTATCTTTTATTCAAAATCATGTACTGTATATAAATATACAAGTTGTTAAAACCGAGTCTTTCAATATTTAATACCACCCGCTACAACGTGTGAATTTACACCTACTTTTATTTATTTACAATGTTCAAATTCCTAGAAATATACACAAATATACAACCTAAAAATTTGTATAAGTTATACAAATAGAACAGGATAAATATCCAATTTTTGTATTTACATATTACTAGTTAAATCTATTATTTTTATTTAATTGTTTCTTTGTTTTTCTCAATAGACCTTACCCATCTAGTAATTTCCTTTATTCATCGTATTATTTACTAGGTTAGTGCCTGACCTTATGTACTACACGATTGATAAAGACAATAATATTTATTATCATAAATATAATGCATTACTTGTGACACGTAATAATAGAAATACAATTACAATAAGACAAATAAATAGTTTTTATAAATCTTTAAAAAATATTTGTATAGAACATTTATTGTTTCGTGAGTAACCTTGCCATATTTATCTAAAATATTAGTAATTTGACTCTGTCTCTATTTTTTACTTTTGATAATACGACATACAACTGTCCACGATTGAAAGCTAGTTCTTTAAATAAAGATCAAATCTAAATATAATTATGTAAAAAATAAAATGTCACAGCTTTAACCCATAAAAACGTTACCTTTCCGTTGCTAGTTTCTACTAAGATCACAATGTAATTTAAGAAAATCATGTAATAGAGAAGTAAACAATATGAGTAAATACACGTAATAGTCGTCATTAACTTCAACGCGCCTATCAATTTCAACAAAATTCACCACATGAGTTGATTTTATAATTGAAAGCTAGTTTCTTTGACCTCCAAAGTCAAATTCTAAACATTTTCACATGAAACTTTTGGAAAAACTTTATATTTAATTAATGTTTAGTTTTCTTTTCCTTCTTTAATTTGTAAAATGGAGTGACTTGGAAAATTTGCATTTCAATTTGGGGAAGCAAAGCAAAAATCCATAAACAAAAGAAACAAATCCCAAATCTGAAAGAATCAAGGAAAGCAAAGATAGAAACCATCTCTATTAATTTTTTTAATATTTGTTAAAAATGGTTGTAAGTATAATTGAAAGAAAGAGAGAAAAATAATGATTTTTTATTTAATTATAAAGATGAAGATGAAGAGTGGATTGTGAATGCTCTAAGCATAAATTTTTCTAAAATCACAATGATAAGAATTTCACATAAACAATTAACACTAAAATTAAGGTTAACCTAATAATTATTGAAAACTAAATTAGTGAATCATACGGCTGTATAACAATAAAAAAAAACAGAGGATGTGATTATAAACAAACCACCAATTTGAAAAGGATGAAAGTAGTTTAATATGATCTCACTCTATTGGCCAACAATTTCAAGTTTATTTTTATAAATGATTGTGCAAAGATTAATAATCAAAGATTGACAATAAGACATCTAAGTTGTATTTAAGCACTTAAAAGATGATTATTTTTTAAACAAAAGTGACTAATAAACAAAAAATAGTAAGAATGTAACAGACTTCAAGCAACATCAAGTAACTTAGTAAATTAGGTTGTTGACTTGTAGAGATCTTTGTATACTTATACGACACCAATTAAACTAGTGCATGTGTGGCTTCCAAATTAATAAGCTTGATTTATTAATTACTTATTTATATTGGAACATTAAAGTGTGCGAGTGCTAAGGCATAAAACAAAAGTAGGAACATCAACTCTTGTGGCTATTAAAGATGATGATGAAATCAAGAAAAAAGCTCATTTGTATCAGAAATTTATACTCAAGATAAGATGAAATTACATAATAGGTATTCTAAATTGACATTGATTGGTTATTGAGCTTACGTCCTCAATTAGAAAGTAAAAATGACTACAAAAAGAATACGCAACGATGTGTATGGCATAGACTAAGAATCATGTGTGATTACTGAATAATATTATTGAATAATTAAGTTACAATATATAAAGATAATAAGTAACCCTAGAAACCTAACTGGACCCGTGGGTTTATTATAATCAAACCCTAATAATATATTCTAATACTCCCCCGCAGTCGTAGCGGAAGTAACCGTACGCTAAGACTGGAAAACAAAAATACAATAAAATAAAATAAAATAAAACCAATAATAATAAGATAAACATGTTTCGATCGACTCAGATATCCAAACTTTTGCCAACAAATTAATATTATTGTTGATCTTGTCATTCATATTTTGGTTGATTGTGCTATCCATAGTTTGATTGATACTTCATGGTTTTTGATTCTTGGAATAATAAATTAAGAACTGGCGACCGTAGTCGTTGGCGATGTATCGCGGCTAGTTGCCGGCGGTCACTTGGATCCGTAGATCAAGAGATGAAATCTATAGAAATAAAAAAGAAAAAGAAAGCAAGGCACGTGACCGTGTTCAGGCTGCGGTGATTTGGATCCGTAAATCAAGAGAAAAAGTCTGTAGATGTAAAAAAGAAAAAGAAAAACAAAGAAAAAGGCCGATGGCCGTGGTCAGGCGGCAATCTTTTAGATCCATAGATCAAGAGATTAGATCCGTAGATCTATAAAAAAGAAAAGAGAATAAAATCAATCGAACCGTAGTTTGAGATCGATGGCCGTCGACCGTGGTCCTTGGTACGCCTAAAACACCGAGAATAAAAAAAGAAAGAAAAAAAAGTGATTGTTGCATTTGTGAGTCGTAATTCAAGAATAAACCAAGAATATGATTGTGAACCAACCAAGAGAATAGATATCTTGTTTGAATATTCAGTCGATAATGGAGCTTTATCCAATGAGAACTAGAAAATAAAGAAACAAAATAGAAAAAGAAGGTAGGACAGGGCGGCGGCAGCGGCTCACCGCCCTGTCTAGGGTTTGAACTCGATGACGACGGCTAGGGTTTGTTTGTTTTATATGGTGACACAACGAAGAAGAAAGTGACCAGAACCCTAAGCTTCTGATACCATGTAAGATGGTAAAAGACTGAATAATATTATTGAATAGTTAAGTTACAATATATAAAGATAATAAGTAACTCTAGAAACCTAACTAAACCCGTGAGCTCATTCTAATCAAACCCTAATAATATATTCTAATAGAAATGTTGTATGTATGAAAGCAATAACATTCACTACTACCAAGTACCTTCATAGTTAAAATCCTAAAAACTCAAAGACTAATAAACTATTTGATTAATATCTTACCTGAATTTCCACCGAGAAATAGCTAAAATGAAACCTGATCGATCGTAGCCTCGCGGGTGAATGCGTACTTAATCATGTCAGAATGATTAGAGAGGTGCCAAACCAAAAAAAAAGATATTAATTAATGGCTGGAAACATCTAAAGGTGCAATTTAACCAAATAACATTGGCGAATATTACTAACTTGGTGATACTAACAACTAACCACTAACTAGTTGTTCAAAAAAAATGAACTAAAAATGAAAGAAGATCACATGCAAAATTTAAATACTATAAAGAGAGAGTTATTAAAGATGAATACTATCAATTATTACACATTTTAAAGTTCACTACAATTCTATGGCAAGACATTAGGTTTGTTGTAAAGCATAGAAAGAAGTGAGAGAAACAGTAAAATTAAATCAATTATAAATTATGTGATCGAATAGTAATAGCTTTTATAATTTTTATTATAAACATTGTTTCCATTTACTCTTTATCCTATCCTATATATATATATATATATATACATATATATATATATATATATGTATATATATATATATGTATATATATATATGTATATATATATATGTATATATATATATGTATATAAATATATGTATATATATATGTATATAAATATATTATATAATATGTATATAAATATATATATATATATGTATATAAATATGTATATATATGTATATGTATATATATATATTATGTATATATATATGTATGTATGTACGTATATATGTATGTATGTATATGATGAGTGATCTTAAGAAAACCACAATGTTATATAAAAACTAGAGAAAACAAATGAAACCGGCTACATAATTTACAAATTTTTAATCACCACCCTTTATATTTTTGTATGCGTATATGTAAATAAGCATATGGATCAAATGAAAAACCATAACATGGTTTTACATATACGTCACATATAGGTTACGTATACGTAACCGTTTTTCATTCGACATAGTGTTACGTATACGTAAAACTCTTCATTATCGTATTTATGTTCAACATATATGTAACAAAGCTTAGATAACCTTTTAACAATTAAATAACAACAAATTAATGAATTATGTTATTGGTTTCCGTGTTTTTTTTTTAATTTTACATTACTATTGCTTTTCTTAGGAACCCTCCCATATATATATATATATATATATATATATATATATATATATATATAATATATATATATATATATATATATATATGCGAAAACCAAAAATAATAAAAAAAAAGCCAATAGTTATTCAAAAACAAAAAAAAACTACAGAAATCAATAATATAACTCATAACTTTTTTTTAATTGTTAAAAGGCTATTTAAGTATTTTTTACATATAAGTTAAACATACATACGAGAATGAAAAGTCTTACGCATCCATAACACTATGTCAAATGAAAAATGGTTACGTATACATAACTTAGATGTGATGCATATGTAAATCTATGTTACCATTTTCATTTGATCTATGCCCCTATCTATATATACACACACACATATATAGAGAGGGTAGTGATAAAAATTTATAAATTATGTGATCGATTTCATTGGATTTCTATAGTATCCATATAAAAATGTGGTTTCCTTAAACTCCCTCCTATATATCTATTATATAAGGGAAGGTTTGAAATGAGAACTCCCTTCTTGTATTATAACTCTAAAAACCAATGTGAGACGCAAGTTTTAATAACAAAATAGTAAATAACGAAAACATAACAAAAAATTATAAATCAAAAAATAACATAAAATAAAAAATAAATAAACAAAAATGTTTCTCTCGTTTTCCTCTTTAATAAAAAAATAATTTTTTTATAAAAATAGAAAAAAAAACTCGTTTTTTATGAAATTCATTTTACACATGTGTAATACCGGATTTACACATATGTAAATAATGGGTGAACGATTTAATAAAAAGGTATATCAATATGGTATGCATTAAAAAGATAAGAAATACTGAAATTAAAGTGAAATGTTTTTGAAAAAAGAATATCGTGAAAAAAGTTATGAACGTTTTAGACACATACGGAAATAACATGTGACTTGCATGTAATGTTAAATGTGTGGCTTATATTAGTTTCTAAATTTCTCATAAAAAATGTTAGATTCAAAATAACCATACCCTATATATCAGAATTTGGATGAAGTTTGGGATCTGGGATTTTTGGATGAAGTCTGATATTCAAATTGTGTTAATTCCAATCATACAAAATCAATAAACTTTATATATACATAAAATGTAATATATTATAAGATATCGAATAATATTAAATTAACATTCCATTAAATATTATTTCTATAGTAATACTACATAACATTTCATTAATTAAAAGATAGATAACAAATAAAAAACATCCAATAATCATTTCTTGTTGTCTCTTTGTTTATCATTAATTGAAAAATATGACATATGATATTTCCTACAATAGTTAGGAGATATAAGGTTTATACTTAAAGGCTGATGCAACCAAAGCAACCAAAAAGCTCTCAACATGCATGCATGAAGTACAGAGTGAAGTTACTTCAGAAGTTTTACACAACTCAAAGGAAATAAGCTAAGTGTAAAATCTTCCGAAGCCAAATGACCAAAATCTTCCAAAGCCAAAGATGAAATCTTCCTAAGCTTCAGAGACAAAGTCTTCCGAAGCCAAAGACTGATTTCTTCCAAAGACAGAGAAGACATGCTTTCTCCGATCACCTTTTGACTAAAGCTGAACAACTTTCAGCTGCCACTCTGAAGACTCACCAACTTATATGAGTTGGTGAAAAGGTCCATGCTTTTGCAACTGTAGATTATGGTCATTGGTCTGTAACTTTCTACTTCTATAACTTTTATCCTTATTGTAAAAGATTAGGATATGAGCTATGGCATGTTATAGTCACAAGTCAAAAGGCAATCTGCCTTTTGACTCTACATTGATCTTGTTGTCTAGGTTAGTGTTTCCAGCTGGCTTTCAAAGTATAGTCGGTTGTCGAATGTAGTATAAAGTGTCTCAAGTACTTGAATCTTTATGTATTCTTTGTAAGACTTGTAAAAGAACTTGAGAGCAATATACATCATTCTTGAAAAACCAATATCATCTTGTTATTGTTCTTGTTCTGTCTCATATTTACTTGTGTTCTTAGTATCATCTATACAAACCCGGTTCCCTATTTGTTTTGTTAAGTGTTCTAACTCTCTCCTCATTGTGAAACTGTTGCATTGACCCCTTTCAACGGTCCTGTAATTGGTATCAGAGCGTTTTAGGCTCTTGCTTGTAAGATCTCCCCATCTTAAATCCTTCAGTTTCACAAAACACTTAACAACTCAAATGGTAGCTCTTACCAAGGCTGATATGGAAACCTATACCATGATGAAATCTCCACTGATCACTCCTGATGACTTTGATACTTGGTGCCAAAGAATGGAAGGCTACATCAAGTCTCAAGACAACAAGATGTGGGGATCTGTTGTCTCAGGACCTCATGTACCATGCACCACTTCAGCTGCTGGTTGTGGTGGCATGATACCAAAGGAAATGGCTGACTACTCAGAAGAAGGCAGGAAAGATTGATGTAAATTAGAAGGCCATGACCGCTCTCCAAACTGCTCTTCCAAACTTCATCTATAGAGGCTTCAAAAAGTGTGAAACTGCTAAGCAACTACAGGATGCACTGAAGCTTATGTATGAGGGGTCCAATGAAGCAAAAGAAAACAAGAAAGACCTCTTGAAGCAGCAGTTTGAGAACTTCACCTGCAAAACAGGTGAAACCATGACTCAATAATACTTCAGGTATGATGAGATTGTGGATACTCAAATGGATGTTGGAGTAAATCTTGAGAATAGGGATATTATGAGGAAGTTCATGTCTACTCTTCCTAGACAATGGACATACTATTGTGTGGTCATTAAGAGGACTGAAAACCTTAAGACCCTTACTCTCATAGAGTTGTATGGTATCCTCAGTAGATACCAGATGGAGATGAACATACAAAATCCATCTGGTAACTCTTCCAACAATTAGTAGAGTTCAGCCCTTCATGTGGTTGAAAGGGACTGCAGAGAACCACAGCCAAGGAAGCCCATTCCAAGAGACAAGCTCTTCACAAAAGGGTCATTTCATCACCTTTCCAGAGACACCAAGGGAGAGCTACATCCAAGGAAGCCCATTCCTAGAGACAAGCTCTTCACAAGCCTTTGTGTCTGCTGATGAAAGTAGTGGTAACTTTCTCTTCACTTGTAACACCTGAATATTTAAAAAAAAAAAAAAAAAGAAAAGAGAAGTATAAAGAAAGAAAGGTGAAATAACCCAAGTTAAGGGGTTAAAGTTGTGCAAGAGGCAAACTTTATTATTATTATGTTTAAAAGGTGGGCATGGCGCCCACTCCTCATGCTCACCAACTGCTCGACCGCAGAAAAGAGGAAAAGCAGAGTTTCCATCGGTTTTTAGAGAGAAGAAGAAGAAGATCGTCTAGAAGGTGAGTTTTTGTATGTTTTGTTCCGTTTTAGCTGAATTTTCAGCTTGTGGACCGGGTCTTATGTGTCTTTCTTCATTCGGTTGGGTGTTTTTAGTGTGTTTAGGTGTTTGAACACCAAGTGTTCTCGAGTTTGGAGGAGTTTTACTCGAAGGCTGCTGTAGGTGAGTTCTAGATCCCCGGTTTTTCTGTTTTAAACTTGTTTTGGGGTTGAAATGCATGTAAATTATTGTTTTTGCAAATTCCAGTATGTTGAATCATATGTGTTACCCTTATTTTATGTGGGTATGTGTGTTTGTGAATGTTTGACTGAATCTTGTGGTTGTATGCTTGTTTTATGAGCTTAGTATGTTAGATTTGGGCTAAGAATATGTTAGGATGATGATCGAGAACTGAAATTAGCATAAGTTAGAACTGGCATAGTTCCCATGTGCCCAAACTGCCCATGCGCCTAAGTTTCCCATGCGCCCAAGTACTCATGCTCCCACATAGTACTCATGCGCCTGCATAGTTCCCATGCGCCTAAGTTTTTTTGCCCATACGCCTAAGTGTTTGCTCATGCACCCAAGTGTTCCCATACGCCCAAGTACTCATGCGCCCACATAGTACTCATACGCCTGCATAGTTCCCATGCGCCTAAGTTTTTTTGCCCATACGCCTAAGTGTTTGCTCATGCGCCTAAGTTTTCCCATGCACCCAAGTACCCATGAGCCTGCATAGTACTCATGCGCCAGTATAATACCCATGCGCCTGAGTTTTTCCCATGTGCCTAAGTTTTTCCCCATGCGCCCAACTGTCTGTGCGCCTGCATAGTGCCCAGGCGCCCATATAGTGCTCATGCGCCTAAGTTTCCTTAGAATTTTTCTGAAATATTGGGAAAATAGAAATTAATGGTTAAGCTCTGGAATGTTTTGGTGGGTTATGTTAGTTCATGTTATGCATGTTGTGGCATGTTATTGATGTTCCTTATTACGTATTATTACGTGACTTTACGTGGTGTGTTAATGCTCTTGTACGTAAAAGTATTATATAATGAAAGTGAAAGACATCGTTAACGAAGTGGAACATAATGAAAGAATGTAAAGTCTTGCAAGCAACTGAAAGGAGGTTCACAACTCATTGAGGGGTTGTTAGCTCAACTATGTGTGGTTTAGCTAATCCATGAGGATGCACACAGGGGTCAATCTTTGTGATTGACCAATATGTACGAAACGGGACCCTTGTCACTTGCCCCGGTACTGGAGTCAGCTTCGTGCACAATGTTAGGGGTCTATTTATAGACTTCGGCCTAGTACCAGATTCGTGCACAATATTTGGGGTATAACATATGATATTGATCTAGATGAAAGTGAAAGATAATAATAAAAGTTCGAAACTTGCGAAATGAATGAAAAGAATGTTGAAAGATAATAATGATATTATCAAGATGTATGTATGTTGTGTGATCACGAACGAAAGTAAAGGAAAGGTTTTTGCTAAAGGTAAAGTATTTTATTATATAAAACTAGAACTCACTCAGCAACGCTGACTTTTTATGCATTTTCAGTTGGCAGGTAGTTTGTTGCTGAGGATGGCACGAGGGTGAAGCTACTTGGCGGGCAAGACTGGCATCTATCTCAGGCAATAATAATGATGTTGTTTTATAATACAACTAAGTGACATTTTGTAATCTTTTAAACGATGATGTATTACTTGGCAAATGTATTTATTAAAGCATGAAATGGTTTTTGATGAATTATTCCATTGTAATATTTTATTTACTTATTAAATCTTAATATGTTTTGATATAAATAAGGTTGTGATTGACCAACTGTGGGGTTCCCGGGAATGGGGCCTTACATCACTCTTGAAGACCTGAACTGTATCCATCCAGATGACATGGAGTATATGAAGATAGTCCAGCAAATGGCTCTTCTCACTCACAGGACCAAGAAGTTCTACAAGAGAACTAGGAGGAAGTTTCCTGCAATGCATCTAGTGGAAAGTTTGGGATGGATAAAAGAAAAGTGAAGTGTTACAATTGTAATCAAATGGGACACTTTGCTAGGGAATGCAAGGCACCAAGAACAAATGGTGGCCAAGCACAAACCAGGCCAAACTACACTATTAGAGTTCTAGAGACTAAGAAGCCCAAGCAGTAAGCTGCAGTTGCTGTTAAAGAAGGAGGCTTTGATTGGAGATTTTAGGTTGAAGATGTCTCCCCAAACCAAGCACTAATGACAGATCATGAAGAAGCCAAGGTATTTGAACATCTTTGCACCCCTGAATGTATTGCTAAAGTAAATAGATACAGGTCCTATAACTTGGAAATGAGATCTGATCTTGAGTCCTTGAATATTTTAAAAGTTGATCTTAAAAGAGCTGAAAATGATTATAAACTTAAGATAGAAGATCTAGAGAAAACCATTTCAACTCTAAAGCATGAGCACACAAATTACAGGACTCAAATTAAAGATCTCATTACCAAGTTAACTGAATGCCTGGCTAAGCTTGTGATCAGCAAAGCTCGGGCAGAAAAATGTGTTCTTAAAGAAGAGACCTTCAAGAACATCATATCCTCATACTTGAATGCAAAGATTTGTTATTAGAATAAGCAGGGACTGGGATCTACTGAGATAGCTACTCCCCACACTTTATTATCTGTAAGATCTCCAAGGTGTGGAACTTGTCAAGATGAGCTTCCCCTCATAGACCCCATTCAAGAAAAGGATGAAGATAAAGAGGAGGTAGTGAAGGATGGATTCTAGATGATTGAAGAAGATCATCCTAAAAAGGGTCAATATTCTCCTGAGGAGAGGAAAGAACCATGTTTGAGCAAGTCTAAGAGAAAGAAATTGATCAGGGCAGCAATGAGAAAAGCAAAGAAGGCTCAAGAGATCAAGGCCACCTTCAACTCCAAGCAGGAACAAGTCTTTATCTCTGCAAGATTTGAAGTGGTAAAGACTGAGGACACAACTATGAACTCTAGTACCAAGAGTTCTAGTTCATGTCCACCTCATCCCTGTGAAGAAAAGAAGGCTGATCAAATGTGCACCACTGCTACATAGCCTGAACCATCCATTTCCAAAAGTAAGCATCACCCTGAGAAGCCTGCTGCATCATCTATGAAGATGAAGATGGGAGTGGAAAGTGATCAAGCTTAGCTTTCTACACAAAAGAAGACTCTCAGAAGGAAGCCAACTATTTGTGTCATGTGTGGTAGTACTTCTCATCTTGCTAAAGATTGCATCTACAATCCCAAAAGTACTATCCGCTTAACTAAGAAGAAGACTTCTGAGAAGAAGAAGAAGAAGAAAACAGCTTCGGAAGGAAAATCTTTTCCTTTTGGAGGCTCCAAAGTAAAACTGAAGACAAGTGAAAACTTGCCTTCGGAAGAAAACTTGGTATCGAAAGAAAGGAATGCTTCCGAAGTACTAAAGTTTATTGCACTGAATGCAAGATCTTTCGAAGGTACAATCTCCAAAACTTTCAAAGTTACGAAAACTTTCGAAGTGTTGAAGGTCAAGTGTTATTTCCCAAAGATGTTATGGAAGATAAAGGAAGACCATGTGACTGAAAGTTCTTCATCAATAGCTGATGATCCTCAAAGCCTGAATATAGGATCAATTACTGTTGCATTGTCTTTAGTTCACTTTGACAAGCCCAAGACCAGTAAGGCTTGGGTTTCCAAATGTAACTAACCATCTTTTTTGTATGAATAGCTCAAGACCAAAGAAAATGTATGGATCATTGATAGTGGTTGTTCCAGGCACATGATAGGCAATGGCTCTTTGATTTAAAACTTTGAAAGAATTAATGGAGGGCTAGTTTCTTTTGGAGGAGATAATGGTAGTTACATTACTGGAAGGGGCAGGGACACAAATAGTAAGCTCAGCATTAAAAAGATAAACTTTTTCAAGGAGCTTGGGTACAATCGTCTGAGTGTATCCTAATTTTGTGATCAGAGACACAACATACTCTTTACTGAGCATGAGTGCATTGTTCTCAAGCTTGAGGTGGTTATTCCTCAAAAGCATATCCTGCTTAGAGCCCCTAGGAAAAAAAACATGTACAAGATGGATTTGCAGAAAACATCCCCTTCAGGAGAAGTTTCTTGCTTTTTATCTAAGGCTAATAGTGATGAGTCTTTTCTTTGGCATAAAAGAATGTGCCATGTAAACTTTAAAAATATATATAAACTAATTAAGAATGATTTAGTAACTGGAATGCCAAGAAAAGAGTTTACAAGTGATGACCATTATGTTGCATGCCTGAAAGAGAAACAACACAAAGTGTCTCACAAGCCAAAGGAAATGAACTCCATCATTACACCCCTACACTTATTACATATGGATCTTTTTGGCCCCACCAATGTAATGAGTTTAAGAAGGACCTCTTATTGCTTGGTGATCACAGATGAATTCACAAGATACATTTAGGTCTTCTTCCTTAGAACTAAGGATGAGACCCCTGAGATCTTGAAAAGTTTCATTCTGAAAATTGAGAATCAATGTGATCACAGGGTTAAGATCATAAGATGTGATCAAGAAACTGAATTTAAAAACCAAATCCTTGACACATTTTGTGATGAAAAGGGTATTACAAGACAATATAGTGCTCCCAGGACTCCTCAGCAAAATGTTGTTGCTGAGAGGAGAAATAGGACACTTATTGAAGCTACAAGAACTATGTTATCTAACTCTAAACTACCCATCATCTTCTGGGCAGAGGCAGTCAACACTGTCTGCTATGTGCAAAACAGAGTTTTAGTAGTCAAGACTTATGGTAAGATTCCTTATGAATTATGGCACAAAAAAAAGACCTTTCATTGGTTTCCTCAGATCATTTGGATGTCCTTGTACTATCTTAAATCCCAAAGATCAAGTAGCCAAGTTTGATGAGAAATCAGATGATGGACATTTTAATGGATACTCTTCCGAAGCTAAGGCTTATAGAGCATACAATCTCAAAATCAGAGTATTTGAAGACTCAGTCAATGTGACCTTCAATGAGCACACACCCAGTGTGAAAGGTTCTGATCCTGATTGGCTATTTGATCTTGATTTAATTACCAACTGTTTTAACAAATCTTGTAAGAATGTTTCAGGATCTATAGGTATCTTATCAAAAGAATATTCTGATCCAAGATTTGAGCTGAAAAGACCAACTGATCAAACTACTTCAGCTCCAGTTGTAACTAGTCCTGCAGTTGGTGTCAGGACAACCATGACACATTCTTCAACTGATACATCTGAGGTGCCTATAAATTCCAGCACCGAGGCACAAAACTCAGATGAAGTAATTTCCAATGTAGGAGGAGATGGAGGAGGTGAGGGTGATCAAGAATTTCTTGATACTGATAACCACTCCATAGAAGACAACATCAATGATGTAACACACTCATTGGATCGAATTTCACTTAATAAGTGTGTTGATGTGGTGGATGATACTCAAGCACCAGATCTGAATTTCACCAATTTAGATCTATCCAAACAACTTGCTGTGATTTCTCAACTAAGAATCCACAAGTCCCATCCTACCACAAACATGATTAGAGATGTTGAGACTGGGGTGAGAACAAAAGGACAAACCCATGACAAAAATTTTTGTCTTCATTCTTGTTTCTTGTCCCAGATAGAGCCTAAGAAGATTAAAGAGGCTTTGAAAGATGGAAGTTGGGTTGAAGCAATACAGGAGGAGCTGCTTCAATTCAAAACACAGAAGTTTTGGAATCTATGTCCTCTTCCTCAAGGGAAGACTACCATAGGTACCAAGTGGCTATTTAGAAACAAGAAAGAAAATAGAGGACTTGTCATCAAGAACAAGGCAAGACTGGTTGTTCAAGGATACACACAAGAAGAAGGAATTGACTACACAGATGTCTTTGCTCCTGTAGCAAGACTTGTAGTTGTTAGGATATTCCTGGCTTTTGCTGCATCCAAGGATTTCAAGGTCTACTAACTTGATGTCAAGTATGCCTTTTTATATGGGGTGATTGATGAGAAGGTGTATATCAAACAACCACCTGGCTTTGTAGACCCAGATCATCCTGATTATGTCTGTAAGCTTAACAAAGCTCTCTATGGGAGGCATTAGGCTCCATGGAAATGGTATGAGACTCTATCACAGTATCTCTGTAAGCACGGATACAAAAGAGGTACTATTGATGGAACACTCTTCATCGAAGGAATAGGAAATGACTTGATGCTGGTTTAAGTTTATGTAGATGACATTATTTTTGGGTCAACTAATCCAAAGCTCTACAAAGACTTTGAGAAGCTGATGAAGAAAAGATTTGAAATAAGTGCCATGGGGAAACTCAATTTCTTTCTAGGAATTAAAGTGAAGCACGTTGACAGTGGCATATTCATAAATCACTCAAAGTATGTACATGACATACTTACCAGGTTTCACATGCCTGAATGCAAGGTTGCTAAGACACCCATAGCCAGAAACCACTCTCTAGGACTAGATCTTAAGAGGGAGTTTGTTGATGAACATCTCTACAGAGCTATGATTGGGTCTCTTATGTACCTCATAGCCAGCAGGCCTGACATCATGTTTGCTACATATATTTGTGCAAGATATCAAGCCAACCCCAGGATGTCACACCTGGTTGCTGTCAAGAGAATTCTCTGAAATCTCAAGGGTGCTCCTAAATTGGGCCTTTAGTATCCAAAGAATTCTGACTTCAATCTGTATGCTTATACAGATAGTGACTATGGTAGCTGCAACATGATTGCAAAGTCAACATCTGGGGGATGTCAATTTCTTGGTGGAAGGATAGTCTTATGGCAATGTAAGAAACAATCCTGTGTATCTGCATCAACTGTTGAAGCTGAATACATTACTGCTACAAGCTGCTGTGCTCAAGAGCTTTGGATTCAGAATTAGATGCTAGACTATGGATTCAACTTCAAGGAGACTCCCATCCACATAGACAACAACAGTGCTATCTCTTTCACAGAGAATCGAGTTCAGCACTCAAAGATAAAGCACATCAGTATCAGGTTTCATTTAATTAGAGATAATTTTGAAAAAGAATTAATAAAACTAGTCAAGGTTAACACAAATAAACAATATGCTGATCTGTTTACAAAAGCCTTTGATGAGCATAGATTTAAATATCTTGTATCAGCTATTGGGATGATTAACCTTGAGTAGATTTTTCTTAAACTAAACTCAAGATTATTTTTAATAATATATGTGTCTTAAGTTGTCTATTTCATCACCATATAAGCCCAATTTACTTTGGAAGAAACTTTTCAAAATGATATCCCTTAGAATTTTGAGAATTTTGGATGTATTTTTCTTCGGAAGACATCAAGTTGTCTTCGGAAGAAAATTATGTCTTCAAAACAAATAAGCACTTTTGAGAAATTAACATTCGAAAGAAATTCTGATATATCTTCCAAAGCTTATATTTGTCACTAAGTACTTGTATGTATTGAAGGACTCTTTTCTTCTGAAAGCAATTAAGTCTCGAAAGACTTATTTTCTTATTGAATAAGATTTCTAATATTTGATATCTTTCGAAGAAAAATCTATCTAGGAAGTGAAAATACTCTAAGTATTTTTCTTCTGAAGCAAAATTCTTAGAAAACTACGGAATATCTTCCGAAGCCAAATTGGCTTCAGAAGTTTTTCTAAAACCTTCCAAAGACAAATTACCTTCGTAAGATTTAGACTTCCAAGAAAACTAACTTTTTGGGCACCTTTTCTGAGGGACTGACATTCGGATTTCAAAGTTTATCCATTTATATTAACTTTGTCTCAAATTCATACCATATATATTTATACAATGGTTCCCCCTCTTTCACTATTCACCTTCATCTGCAAGATTTAAACCCTAAATTTACCCATAAACCGACCTTATTCTTACCTTCCTTCAACTCAAAGCTACTCTAAATGGCCAACCCTGATCCACGAAACCAACCCGATTTCTCCATGTAACTACATAGAAAACAAAATCAGGTTGCTCTATTGGTGTCTGAAAGGATCCTGGCTTCTCAAATATTTGTTGTTTCTTGGCTCTATCCAACTACTTCACCTCCCTCACTATAAATCCTCTTTTACATGAAGACTAGATTTTGGAGTTTTGGAGGACCTGCCAAGAGGTCATTATAGATAGGGAAAAGGAACCGTCTGCCACAGTACAGGGCAGGACAATTTTCATCACTCCAGCCACCATTCGTAATCATATAAGGCTGGATGATGATGAAGGCAAATTGTCCTTCTCAAAGTCTGCTGTGAACCAGTCCTTCAGGCAGATGGGCTATGAGGGTGATTACTCAGTAAGAACCTTCAAAAAGGGGAAGGTATCCTCCCAATGGAAGTACCTCCTCCATTTTGTCATCCACTATCTATCAAACAAACATGGAGGGTGGGATCAAATTCTAGAAGACCTTTCCTACATAGTTCATGGATTGGTACAAGGGGTCAAGTTCAGGTACTCAAAATTGTTTATACTAATTTACTTGCAAACTTGAACTCCTTAGAATATTATATGTTCCCTAGATATGTCCAGTACATTCTTAACTATGAACTGGGCTGACAGTTAAGGGGAACAGGTAATGTTCTTAAATTGGGACAGATGAAGCCCGGCATCTTTAAAACAATAAGAAAGCCAACTGTTGGCTTCTCCGGGGTAGAAACAACCCTAGTCCCAAAAATGTTAGAGCTTATTACTCAAGGTGACAACTTAGCAACACAAACTAATGTTGAACCCACACCTTCCACTTCTGCACCACCCATAAAGCCACAAATCACCATTACCTACCAAAGAAAATCCAAATGAACCCCTGCACAAGCTACTCAGGTTGTATAGGCCCCCATATCATCACCCATGCAGGAGGAAGTAGACATTAGAGCTCCCACTTCCCCTGAGGAGCAAACCAATCCCATCACTTCAAGGATTAGTGCTGAGGTTTCTCATGCTTAGCCTGATGATCTCACTACACCATCACCAGCCTTAAGCCTTCACTCAGAGTCTTAAAACTCTAGTGAACAACCTTCAAAGGAAAGCTACCATCCTTAGCCTCTAGACCTCAATCCTAACCTTGAATTCTATTATGATGAAGACATGGGATTCAGTGAGTACCATGAGTCTCTCTTCTCCACCCCTGCTTAAAAAGAGATGAGTACTCCTGACTCACCCATGTCTAGCCTACATCATCCACCCACAACTGAGGTGGATCTCCCTGAACTAGTTCAGGAGATCTATATAGAAGAGGCTATCACTTCTGCAAGTGATTACATCTCTAAGACCTCAACCATGGCAACCCAGCCCATTGACACTTCAACTGAAGTTGTCATGGTGTAGGGGAAATCCAGCAGCCAAGAACTTAGTGCTGGTGATGAGGAAGAAGACTTAGGTCCTATTCTCTCATCCCCTATTGATTCTTAAACTAAAGATAAATGGACTTAGAAAGTAAAGGTGTAACAACTGACTAAAACATACACCTATTTAGTCTCAAAGGTCAGCCATCTACAATCTCAGGTGACTACCTTACAAAAGAGGGTCAATGACCAGCAATTTGAGATCACCGATCTCAAGGAAAAGTTAGCTGAGAGACCACTAAGGAGGACTCAACTAGGGCCATAAGAACCTGTGGATGTGGTGGACCTAACCTCTAGCTCGCCTATGCAAGAAGGTGATGCTACCAAAAAGGGGGTATACCAAGGGCTAAGCCTGCTCCATCTCACCCTACTGAGAACCCAATAATAGGATGGAGATATGATGATCAAAAGAGAGCCCTGGTAATCTTTAGGTCTTAGGGGCAACAAGAGATTTTCAACTTCTACACCCTAAGATTCTATGAGAGCACCTATCTAGTTGAGCTTCCACTTGCCAACCCAAGTCAAAACAGGCAAGCTGCAAGGTTGGCTGATATGATTCAGCAAAGGGTGCTTGACAAGTTCAAGCTGAGAACAACGCTATATAAACAGAGGCTAGCAGGTAACACTGTTGGTCAACTGGATGTTGAGGTGGACCCTAAGATTAGCTTCAAAGGGAAAACCTTGGATGAAGGCCCAGTAGTTGAGCCTGTGAACCTTGAGATAACAAGAACTGCTTCAGCACCCATTACCCTCAGTTAGGCACCAGCTAGTGAAGCTGTATCACAGGCTCTCTCTGGCCAGAGCTCAAGTGAAGAACCAAGCAATAAAGGCCAAAGCTCTTTCCAACCAGAGTCACAAAGGCCTATGAGTGACAAAAGTAAAAGGAAGTTGACTCTTGAGGAGATTGAGGAGGAGGAAAGAGAGAGGAAGATGAAGCTAAGGGGAGAGAGTTCAAGTGGGTCCCTAGGATTCATAGGAGCTACAATCAGGGCTGCCCCTAGGCCAAACACTCAAGATGATGTGTTAAGGGCAGCCAGATTGAACTACTTGGGGACTATAAACTGCAACATTGATGAAATCACCTATCTTCCTTTAGAAGAGTTGAATGAACTGGCTGACACTAAGATGTCAAAGGAAAGGAAGGAGGCATAGGATGCAGAACTTCTCCTAAAGATCAAGAAAGAAAGGAGGATGAAAAGACTCTACAAGCATGCTCCTACCCTCTTCTCAGTTCAAGAAATCCCTGAGACAGAGGTTGTGGCAATAGAGCAACAACCTCACATAGACAAAGAAGCAGACAAAAAAATATGATTAACTATCTGAGTGCCACAGGACTCTATCAGGCATCTGCACTTCTTCCCTTGTCCTATGACTACATAGAATTTGAGTACCTCAAGCAGCTCGAGCAACAAGTAATGAAGGAACAAAAAGCTACTAAGAGGGAGATGATCGAAGAAGTTTTAAAGTCAAGAGCCATCATCCAAAAGAGTCTAAAGAAGTCTACTGATAGGCAGAGGATGATGAGCTTCTTGAAGTTGTATGGATTCTCAGGAAGGAAGCTTGGCCCAACATCTCTATCCATCATGGATGAGCATATTAGGGTGATCAAGAAGAAGATTAAAAAGGGTGAGCTCATTGACATGCATTCTCCACCAAGTCAGGCTGCACCTGAAGTTGAGGTCAAGGTTGAACCACAAGAGACAACACAACCTGGATCTAGTGCTAGACCATAATTAATTTTATATTCTTATCCACAGTAGGGTCATGATCCTCCTCTTTCTGAACCTGTGAGGGAAGAGGACCCAACTAAGAAAGACACACAAAAACAACCTGGTACTGAAGGCCAATCTTCTCAGTTAAAATCTAGAAAAAGGAAGAAAAGGATGGCCGTCAAAAGGGACAAGAAGAAGATGAAAAAGTCTAAGGCATCCACCTATATACCTCAGGATGGGTCAGAACATCCTGAGGGTGATCAAGAAGAGGCTGCTTATCCGACTCCTATTCAAAAAGAGCCTTAGATGCTGGGAGACCCATCTTGTCCTAGACCTTTGCTGCTAATCTGAACAGATGGTATATCATCAGAGATCAAAGAAGTCAAAATGTCTACTTCTGGCAAGACATACTTGATCTTCCTCTGTATGATCTCTATGACATGAGGAGATACTATAAGAGTCTGAGGGATCCCGACCAAATAATGAAGAAAGGAATGGTCTTGATCCTGATGAGGACTGTCAATAGATAAAGTAATCTCTTTTGTTTTGGTAGCATCAGCTTAGGGGGAGTTTATGAGGTTTATACTTTAAGGCTGATGCAACCAAAGCAACCAAAGAGCTCTCAGCATGCATGCATGAAGTACAGAGTGAAGTTACTTCAGAAGTTTTACACAACTCAAAGGAAATAAGCTAACTGTAAAATCTTTCAAAGCCAAATGACCAAAATCTTCTGAAGCCAAAGATGAAGTCTTCCTAAGCTTCAGAGACAAAGTCTTCCAAAGCCAAAGACTAATTTCTTCCTAAGACAGAGAAGATATGCTTTCTCTGATCACCTTTTAACTAAAGCTGAACAACTTTTCGCTGCCACTCTGAAGACTCACCAACTTATATGAGTTGGTGAAAAGGTCTATGCTTTTGTCAACTGTAGATTATGGTCATTGGTCTGTAACTTTCTACTTCTGTACCTTTTATCCTTATTGTAAAAGATTAGGATGTGAGCTATGGTATGTCATAGTCACAAGTCAATAGACAATCTACCTTTTGACTATATATTGATCTTGTTGTCTGGATTACTGTTTCCAGCTGGCTTTCAAAGTATAGCCGGCTGTAGGAAGTAGTATAAAGTATCTCAAGTACTTGTATCTTTATGTATGCTTTATAACACTTGTAAAAGAACTTGAGAGCTATATACCTCATTCTTGAAAAACCAATAACATCTTGTTATTGTACTTGTGTTTTTAGTATTATCTATGCAAACCCGGTTTCTTATTTGATTTGTTAAGTGTTCTAACTCTCTCCTCATTGTAAAACTGTTATATTGACCCCCTTCAACGGTCCTACAGGAGATGTCTTCTATACCATCAATTATATAGTTAGTACGATTGCTGGTAAATCACGTAGGAATATCAAAAAAAAAAAAAAATGTTGTATTCGGATTATAATCACATACTTAAAAGTTATTAGCATTTTAAAACAATTGAGAAAGTTTTTCCCAAAAAGAAGAATTTTTTATAAAGATGATGAAAGTATAATACATATGTGTAATTATTCGTTATATATATGTAATTACAAATCAAAAATAAAGATAAAATAACGATCTATTTATTGGTGTAACTTTTGTAAGAAAATGATATTTTATAAAGAAAAGTTATGAATGTTTTAAAAAGTTAGGAAAATTTTTCTTATAAATGGGATAAATGAGTAGATTAAATATTTAACTACATAATATTAGTAGAGGGGCAAAATAACATATTTATCCTTTTTTTAAATTCAAATGTGTGTGTGTATATGTCTTAAAAACATGACAATTTTTTTTATATTTATAACGGTAGGGTTAATTATTTTTTGTAATTTTGTTTGAATCCTATTGATTATATATTCTTAGAAAAAAAATTTTACATCACAATCTATTACCTCTAATAAAGCAAGGTTTTCTAAGGACACGTGACAAATAACAAGGGTTTTTAGGGACACGTGACAATAAAGGAGAGACTCCCCAATTGAGTTTTCTAGCCTAAAATTTATTAAATTGTGATTGCATTTAATTTTGGAAGTTATGATTGTAATTTAAAAAATGAATTTATTAGTCATTTTAAAAAACTATCAATACTTACCATAATTATCATTTTAAATACTTTCATATTAGAAATTGATATAATTTAAGTTTTAAATTATTTCCATATTAAAATTTGATATCAAATAAAGTGTATCAAGTTACTAAGCTTTTTAATGTTTAAATTATCTTAAAATTTCCATATATATTAAAAAATTGACTGTTTCGAAAATAACACCTTAGTACAATAAAAATACAAAAAATTGTCATTCATTTAAATTAAAACTAAAAATTAATATTACTATTTAAGTTAAAGACAATTTATAATCAAAATTACATGATAAATTATTATTCATTATAAACAATTTATTACATAAAATGGCAAATTATTTTAGAAACAAAATTCCAATGATCTATGAACAAAAGATATTAAAAAGTTGATACTATAGTACTCTTTGTATTTTTGAATAAATAATTTAAAAAGGTGAGTTAGGGACTTAAAGATAAAAAAATAGTTTTTTGTTTACTCATATTGTTTTATGAAAGTATTTCACAAAAAAATAGAACTAAAAACTTTTATGTTTTTGAATGACCTTGACATGAAAAAATATGATTGCATAATAGTAGAATAATTGGACTTTGAAAAAAAGTTAATGTTCACAAAGCATGGTGAAATATATTTATTGATGAACATGTACATTTTAATTTAGCTTAATTATTTATTATATCTATTCTTAAAAATTTTAATACTTAACTTTGTAATTAAAATATTATTGTTGTAATTCCAAGATATCAACCCAAAGTATGGAACATAAAATTTATAACGTTTAAAAATGATCTACATGAAAATACTACTTGTTTATTCATAAGTCATTGTTTCATGAAAAATGTTTAAAATTTAAGCATTTTGATAATGAACATAAACTACGCTTTAATTTTGAAATAACTATTGCAAAACATATCAACTTTTTAGGCTTCAAATATGGTTTTGACTTCACTATCTTTCAATCTATTTTAGATCGTTCCATTTCTCAAAATTTAGAATTGGTTTGTTTTCTAATCTCAAATTAATTATAACAATTATATTATTTTTAAAATTTATTACACTAACAATATATAATTTATAGAGTTAGTGTATATTTACATCTTACCATGTAACATGAAAAGTTAATCTAAATTCAAATCTGAAATCTTACAATATATTATTTTCATCACCCGTATAGTACACGGGTCCTAATCTAGTATATAATAAATGAAAGGAGGTTTTGCCACATGGCTTGATTTTAGCTACTATATTGCCACATGGCATGATTTTAAAAACATAACAGCCATATGTCAGCTTCCTGTTTAAATAACGGCTAGGGCAATAATTAAGACAATAATTTAAATTCAAATTTAAAATTGATATGTGGTTATTTTTCTTAAATTTAGTATCAGTCTTAATTTTTCTAAATTTAGTATTGGTTATTTTTGGTCGGATAATAATGATGATAATTAATTAAAGCAATAATTTAAAATTCAAATTTAAAATTGATATGTACTTGTATTTCTAAACTTAGTATCAATCTTATTTTAATTTTCCTAAATTCAGTATTGATTATTTTTGGAAAAAACCTAATTTAGTGTTGATTATTTCTATCTAATAATAACTACATATCAATTTTAAATTTAAATTTAAATGCCACATGACATTTTCACATCATACAATTGTCACGTGACATTTTATTAGCAATATGATTTTAAAAGAAAATATTGAAATAGCATCTAATGTCTAATTAAATAACATTCTAGAATAGATTTTAAAATATAATTATTAAAATAGAATTTTAAAAACTTTAAATTTCAAATTCAATCTACTATTCAATTCGAGATTTTATCTAAAATAACTAACTAAATTAATTAAAATTTGAAATTTAAAACAAATAATTTTAGGTATAATTTCATATACATCCTTACAAAACCTATAAAATATCATATATATCCAAACTAAATTTTAAATTTCGTATATATCCTTACTTAATAATATTTCACTAAATACTGACTTTACCCTCTAAAAATATACCATTCAAAAAATTTATTAAGTCTTTGATAACATCTTCAATAATTATTGCAAAAAGTTTGAGATTCTTCTATACTCATAAAAGATCTTCATTGGGTGCTTAAGTATTCTTCCATCTTCTCTATTATTGTTGCTCCTTCAAATGCTACTACTCCAAACGTTTCAGTTCTTTAGCCTCCTTTGTGTGCTACTATATTCTTCATGTGCTCATTAGGTCGATCTTCTTTATGTTTGTTACTTAAACTCAAGTTTAACAGTTCTCCATCAACTATTGACTCTAAATTCTATAAGAAAAAAGTATATCTTAGCTGTTGATTACTCAAAAATATAGAAATGGTTTTTCTGATGTACCTAATTTCAGGTTTTATTTCTCATGTTCAGTTATTAATAGTTTATTGTAAATGGGTTGACGTCTTTTCTTTCCGCTTAACTATCCAACAAAATTGAGTATTACCTGCTTCATTTTTATTGTGAAAGTTCATACTTTTGATTCATTATTTATTATATGATGATTTATTGTTTAGATTACTTAGAAAAACAGCAAGAACAAACATCGTAACAAATGCAAAGTCAAAGTAAAAAATAAAGTAGAAGGTAAAAATGAAAGCTTAAAGTTTATAAAAAGTTTTAATTTAACTATTTTTAGAGGGATATATATGATATTAAAATTTTGTTTGGATATAAATAATATTTTTCAAGTTTGCAGGGATATATATGAAATTCATCCATAATTTTAATATTCAAATAGAGCATATGTGGTTCATAAATTTTAAATTCTAATGGTGTTAATCAATCCGAGTATTTTGGTTAAAAATTTCAAATTTTGAAAATCTTCTATATTTTAACGATATCGTATAATATTTGTCTAAATTATATAGCATAATACTATTATTTTGTTATATATATACATCAATTTGTTTCTATTTATTGTTCTTCTACTATCAAAGATATTTCATAAATATACGAAATAACTTCTCCTATAATCAAAGAGTCCAGGCATTCAGCATGAAGAACTTCTCCTACTTCTCAATTATTCACACAATCATTATCTTCAACTCATTTCGTATTACATTCAATTACAATATTATGTACACTTGGATTTAAAAAAACAAGTTTTTAATAATAAACCTTAGTACTGATATTTTTTTGTCCTGCAATCAACTTTCACTTTGTTCATTTTTTATTTATGTATACAGGTTTATACATTATTGATAAACCATTAAGTTATCTTGCTCAACAAGACATCATCAGTATCAGAAGTAACTTTCTTAAAGGATCTTGATACATCATGCCGTGATTCGTTTATAGAGGCAACCAATATATAATAATCCGGTAGAAACTTACTCAATTGAGTTTATTGGGGTTGAGGAGAAAGTATTATTCAACTAATTGAATTGTTATGTTATTCTTTTAATATTTGTCTTAATAAAACATATGTGCTAAAATATGATTTCTTAAGTTTAAAAAGTTATTCACTAAATCTGGTTAAAGATTTGCATACAAAAAAGTTTTTCATATTTATAAATATTACTTTTGTTTTTTATGTATCTAATTCTTTCATTAAATTTACATATATACGCATTGATTTAATCGACCTTCACATGCGTATATATTATAGACTTATTAATAGTAACTATTAATTTATGTTTCTATATATTTTGAAAAGTAAATTACATGGATGGCTCTTGTAGTTTGGTCAAATTTTGGATTTGACCCTTAAATTTTTAAAATTTTAAATATAGTCTTTAATGTTATATTTATCTTTTATCAACGGTCCTTATTCTGTTAGTTCAGTTACTAATGTTAAATTTTTCAAAATGATTATTTTACCTACAAAGATCATCAAAGTAATTTACTTTTTAGAGTTAATTACACAAATGAACCTTGTGGTTTGTTGAAACTAACAGGTTTAAGTACTAATGGTTTTTTGTAACAGTTTCGAGTATCGTGTTTTCAATTTGTAACAAGTTAATGTATTAACACTAACAGACGTTAATTTTTCTGTTAAACCTAAGGGCATTTTCGTCTTTTCACTTTACGAGGACTACTAATGTACTTAAAGGGACTATTTCTGTCATTTAGTATATATAAGAGAATGTTTGTGTAATTTAATATACATACATACACACGCAGATGTATCTTCATACTCTAATATAAGAGTAACTTGAGATGACACGTGGCAGCACCACAATCATCCTCACCAAAAATTTTCCACATCTCTCTCATATTTAATAATTACCTTAATTATTAATAATATTATTTAATATTTTTTAGATTTCATAATTAAGAAAGAAACCTATTCATTAATGTTATTTCAAAATAAATAATTTTTTTATAAAATATTAAAATTTTCTAAAGCATAAGACTTTTTTAAAAATACGAAATATTTTAAAATTGGTATTTTTAAAAAGTCAATTTTTTAAAACCTAAAAATAATCAAATTTGGGAGTTATAATAAGAAAATTTTTGAAAATGATATTTTTATACGGTTTGTTTTAGAACAAAATGTTTATTTTTTTGAAAAAAATTTAAAAACAAAATTTTAAAAAACTGATATCACTGTTTTATTATTTATAGTCATTTCTCATATGTAATTTCAGTCATATCATATCTTAGAATATCATTTTATAATTATTAATTTTTATTATATTAATATTTTATTTATTCAACCTGTGTAATACACGGGTTTACTAAATCTAGTGTGTATATATACACACACACACACACACATACACACACATACATACACACACACACACACACACACACACACACACACACACACATATATATATATATATATATATATATATATATATATATATATATATATTAAATTTCTAAGGTTTCATTATAACTTCTCCGCTACCACCGCTAGTCCCCACCCTCGGCCAACACCACTAACAACCCCTACCATCAGCCACCACCACCAACTACCCTACCGTTGGCCACCATCACCGACAACACTCATCGTTGACAACCAACCCTCACATTGTCCTCACCACCACCATTTTCTTCAACTCTTTGATTGAAACAACACCATCTTCATCGTCGCATCATCACCACCATCGCTTAATCCACTACCGCTTCATCTCGATTAAGTTATCATTGCTGCATACAAAGCCCCAAAACCAAGAATCCCTAATTGGGTTTTATGGTTTTGAGAAAAAGCTGAGGTGGGGGAATCAATGGTGTGGATGATACTGTTTATGGTGGTTTTGTCGGATGGGTGTGGTCGGATGAAATGATGATGATGGTGACCGATGGTGGTTTACCCTTTTAATGATTTTAGGGTTTTCTGTAGTGGTTGTTTTGTTTATGATGGTGGTGGTATTAACCAAATTACTCCCCAAGGGGCTAAGAAGGAAGGGCATTAACCAAGGTGATGGTGGGCGGTGACTGTTGATTTAGTGGTGGTGGTGGCGGTCGTATAAATTGGGGGTAGGAGGAAGATAATAGTAGGGGGTTAGGGTATTGTTATGGGGCGGCGATGGTGGATTTGGTAGTGATTTGGGGTATGAAATGGGCATTGACCAGGGTGGTGGTGGGCGGCAACGATGGTGGGTAATGGCCGGTGATGGATTCGCGGCGGTAGTGGTTTGATTTCTAAAAGAGATATGGGTGGGGATTATGGGTGGGGGTTGGATTATTTTAACTTATAGGTAATTATACAAATGGTCCCTGAATAAAAAAGATATATAGAATTACAACAGTAGTCCCTCAGGGGTATTTTAGTCATTTTATTTTAATTTAACAGAAAAACTAACGCCTGTTAGTCTTATAACTCATTTTCGTTACAAAACTGAAAACACAATACCTCAACCTATTACAAAAAAATATTTAGTACCCAAAATTGTTATTTTCGATAAACCACAAGGACCTTTCATGTAATTAACTCTACTTTTTTATTTAAATAAAAATATTTTTTAAAACATTATTTTTAGAATGTTCACGTTTTAAATGTTTCTTTAAAACTTTTTATTTTTTAAATGTGTCTCTTAAAACTTTTAGAATTTTTAAAGGCACTATTTAAAAGCATTATAGTCTTTCTTAAAACCATTTGGTTTTTTAAACATAATTTTTATAATTATTCATTTTCTAAATATTGTTTTTAAAACTATTTGTTTATTGAACGTTTTAAAAAATATTAAAAATATCGTTTGATAATGAATTGTTTTTGAGAAAGTAGTATAAAGAAGTGATTGTTTTTTAAAGATGCTTTAAAAAAATAAATGGTTTAAGAAAAAACTTTAGAAAACCAAATAGTTTTATAAAAATGTTTAAAATATCAAAAGGTTTTAAGAACAATATTTAGAAAACGGACGGTTTAAACAAATTAAAAAGCAAACATTTTATAAAAATATGTTATTAAAAAGTTATTCATGTATTTAAAACGTATTTTATTATATAATTAACATATTAGTAATGAAATAATAAAAATATTAAAAAATAAAAAAATTTGGAAAAACAAGAATATAAAGCTTTCCTTAATAAAAATAATACTATAGTTTAAAAGGTAAATTAAATGGATGGTCAAAGCGGGTAAAATGTCATTTTTATAATTTTTTTAACATTATTAATTGTTGACTAATAGAATTTAGGATCATAGATGAAAAAGAGTGAAAGATTAGAGATCATATTCAGAATATTTAAACTTTAAGGACTAAACCTAAAATTTTAACATAATATAAGCACCATGCGTGTAATTTAATCTATTTTAATTATAATTTTTTCAACTCACACGGGTGGTTAGGTTAGTAATATTACATCCAATAAAATTAAGAGTGAGAACATGATGATTTTGAAAAACCATCATTTTAATAAAATATTTTTTAAATCAATTATTTTATTAAATAATTTCTTTTATCGTGGTAAAAAAGCTCTTATTAATTGTCGTATCATTTTTCCTCAAAAGCAACCTTAAAAAGAATATTTAGCGTTCAAACTTCGTAATAAACTTAATGAAAAGATCTTCAATGTGAAAAAATCTTATCGTAAATTATTATAATCAAAACCAACTTTGCTAAAAGATATACATTGTTATCGAAGAAGAAAAAAAGAGTTTCAATAATTGTCATAGGTTCTTAAAAGGATCTGGGGACAACACGTACATCTCGAGTCTGGTACATACTTATTTTATGTATTTGTTTTTATATTTTGTATCTATTTTAATCTAAAATGAAACAAAAAAAATCAGGTAAACTTGAGACATTTGAATAGGAATGAAAGTTAAACCCAGATGGAAATATTTATTCTTTTTTTACATATTTTTTATTTTTTTGTTATTTTAATCATATTTATATTATCTTTAAATCTTTTAGTTCCAATATTCATTTTATTCGATCATTCTTCTAATATCCTAGTCGAGTAACTCCACAATTAGACTTGTGATTCTCCTTCGAACTCTATCCCCTATAGAATGAAAATAAGCAAGACATTAACAAGTATATTTGATTGGAAAAAGATAGCGATAAAGAGATTTGGCCGAAATGTTAAAAGATATCTGACAGGTATTGTTCATGATATTAACGGATATACCCGATTTCCAGCGAGTATGCCTACTTACCGACTGGTAAATACCCGATACATACCCGATGAGTTTGTGCCGGATATATAACACATTTTTATAATCGAGTATGATATTAGGATTATCTAAATCCATCCCAAACCCGTCTTATTGCCGTCCCTACATTTAAAAAAGATGATTACAATTGTAGAAAATGATAGATCATGCAATACCTTGAAAAAAGTAGCTCTTTTACGTGTACACTGGACTTATAATAATATTCGGTTGTGTTATAAAGTAAAGATTAAATAAAAATAAAATATATAATTACAGAAAACATAAACACTAGTTATGATAAAGTAGTTCATGGGATCAAAATAGAACAACAAAAAGAAATGAGTAAGAAGTGAAATTAGTTAATTTAAGTAACAAATTAAGATTGTAGTACAGTTATCCTTGCCTCCTTTATATCCCTAAGCATAAAACACACTTTCTTATATTGCAAAAAGAAGGATAAATAATTAAATTATGAGTAAACCAAATTAGAAGACTGGAATGTCATAAACCCAAAGAATAAATTATGCTATCTAATTAGAACATGGTTTAAACCAGTTTAAAAGAGTATCAATACATTGAAGGAAATAGAAAGATGCAAATCACTGAAGTAAGAAAAGTAAACCTACATTAGATGACCACTGGAAATTACGTGCCAGCTATGATATGTCCATCATATCGCACAACAGCGAAATCTAAATCAAAATGCTAGGAGCACACAAGTGTATACTTTTGAGTAACTTATGGCATAAACGACAAAACTATTAACTCATTAGCTGATGTCATAAACTATACTTTACCAATTACATGTAATTAAGATGTTATTAAAGAATTTGTATTAGTGTACATGGTAACTTGCTACTGAGGTATATGTCTTCTAATTTTTCGTTTATGCATATTCACAACTTTCACCTAAGCAATTAAATGTAACAGTTGAGAAAGTGCATACCGAAAGAAACATCAAATAGCTTTTATAGAACTACATATACAAAACAAAATTGTATGAGAGAAATCTTTTACCGTTAGTTGACATTTAAAGAAGGGAATTGATAACCTATCTGCATGCATAAAATTAAACAAATCAAAAGGGTTATGACATAGAAACAAAACAGTAATGTTATTTGTTTCTGCAGGATTTGCTACACCATCGATTTCAACATGGGATATGACAAAGAAACATAAACTTTGTAAAATCATTTCTTTAAGTAGTTACAAAAATTGGGACTATTTATGTTGTTGTATACTGTAATTATGTAATTACAGTCCAAGAATTTCATTCTGAAGATTTTTTGTCCCAAAAAATTGTTTAAAACTGAAGCCATAACACATTTGTTTTAGTAGTTCCTTGATTCCAGAATATCCATTCTTAAAATCATATCAAAAGCTACAACTTCTAAAAACTAAATTAAAGAACAACCCATCAAAATAAAAAAAAGTTGCAAACTCATACCTAAAATGCGAGACGATTAGGGCTATTGAAGACTACAAATAAAATCAAAATCAAAACATAACAGTTTCTTTTTTTAATCATGATGAGCGATGCCAATAATAAAAAATTCATGGGGTGGACTCCCATGGTGACCTGGTAGGTCCCCTACTAGGCACATCATCCCGTCGTGAGTTCCAACACTATTTCAAAGCTACACACTTATACGTGTCACTTTTTGTTGAAAGACTACATGTTCACATTGGTGAAGACAGTTTCGTAGTTTGGAGTTTTTTAGATAGTCTTTTGAATAAGTGAATCATTGTCAATTTGAATTATTTTATTGCTACTTTAAGATCTTTAATTGAATAAAAATTTTAAAGAACAAGTTGAAATTTTATATGAAAATTTTACTAGAAATCTTATGAATTCGATCCTTAAAAATTGATCTGATGATTTTTTTATATATGGGTTAAAGCATAGTGACGATTGGGTGAATGATTGCAACATTCAAGTGGTGGTTAAACAGTTAGTAGTTTTAACTCGTAACTTGCGGCGGGTAAATAAATAGAAATTACCAGCGGTAACTATTTCATATGATACCGATCATTAGTTACTACTGATGTCTAGTGTCACAAAGTATAAAGTTACAACTACTCCTTTATTTGTTGCCTCTGCTTGAGTTGCTACTATACAGATCAACATTTTGCTTCCCGGGTACTAAGTTGCTACCGACTCTCATTTTTACTTTGGAAGATCGTTTTTACGTCGAATCATCAGTTACTACCGAAGTTCAATTTTATGAGACTTGTAGCGATCTTGTGATTTCGAATCAACTTTACCAAACATGGAAAACAAGGGGCTTTTGATGTAATCTTGTGCTTCTCCAAGGGCTTTGCCCCTTGGACCCCACCAAAGGGGGCGATATCCCCTTGTAACCCCCCGTTTGGTTTAATTTCTAAGGAAATCCTATGTGGATTTATAAACCCATTTAAGTTTTATAGAACAACAAATTAACTCAAACACTCTCTAATCTACTTCTTAATCTATATTTTTTGTTCACCATTGAACTTAAACTATTAATCTAATGAGAGAGACACCTTTTTAAAACACTTTGATAATGTTAAGCTATATATCCTTTTGTCAGACATTAAAGCTTTTAAAATGATAGTCACAAGGCAGAACAAGCTTACCGAATGACGGATATTCACTTTTAACATGTAGAGAATAATACAAAAGGTGTTAATCATAATTTAGTTTCTAGAACTTCTTAGTTTCTCGCCTTCTTCTCATGTTTTGTTCTATTAATAACGGCTACTTTTTTTGTTTTATTCATAAAGGCTAGTTTACCTATTATAAATATGTTTTATTCACTTAAGAGTTTTTCTCAAATCACACTTCATCTTCTTTATAACATTCTAACTCTCTTCTAAACATAATTCAAAATTCAATTCTCAATGGATGTAAGAGCTCCATTCTCTTTCACACAAATATTAAATGATGAAACCAATAAAGAATACCCACATCAGCAACCCGGGTTCTCCCAATATCAACACTCTGGGTTCTCCCAATTCTCATAACCCGGGGGATTCCCATATCTTCAACAATCTGGGGGATTCCCACATGTTCAACAACCTGGGGAATTCCCATATGTTCAACAACCTGGCTTCTCACAATTTCCATAACCCGGTGGATTCCCATATCTTTAACAATCTCAGTCTCTGTTGGAAGACTATCAACAATATCAAGCACGACTTAAACATAAAGAGCTTCAAAAAGTGTAGCAATCGCAATCTCAATCACATAATGAACAACTAATTGATGAAGCACCTTCGTCACCCGAAAAAACACCAACAAAGAAGAAAGGGAAAGGAAAAGGAAAAGGAAAAGAAAAAGCTGAGAAGTCTGTTCATATCAAGTGGGTAGCTGATGATGAAGTGTTGTTGGCTAAGGCTTATGTAGCCATTTCTGAAGACCCAATAATTGCCAACAGTCAAAACCAACATGCATATTGGGGGATGATAGAAGAACATTACAATATTGGGAACCCTCAAATTCCAAAAAATGCTCATAATCTTAGAAGTCACTAGCATATGATCAAATGAATGGTTGGTCACTTTAATGCATCTTACGTTCGTATCAAGTCAATACAAAATGGTTGGTCAAAAGACCAATATATAACCCAAGCAAAATATGATTACACAAACACTAATAATGATGCCTTCATATATGAACATGTGTGGAGGATAGTTAAAGACATTCCAAAGTATTCTGGGCCTACCAAAGTGTATGGTCATCAAGCTTCCAAAAGAAAAAAGACAAGCAGCACAGGGGAGTATACCACTTCTGCTTCGGATGCCAACTTTGGCAATACTCCCGAATCAACTCAAGAGTGGGGAGGTATCACTTGATGATGATAATGATGATGATGATGATGTTCTTGCAATGCAACAGGAAGATCAAGAGGAAGAACCTCTAGAAGAAGAGTCTCGAGAGGAACCTCTAACATGTCTAATAGGGAGGGACAAGGCTAAGAAGCTGGCCAAAATAAAGGATAAAGGCATGACTTCTTCTTCTTCACTTGCTTACGAAGAAAAAAAACTAAGTCTCGTTGAAGACTTGGCCGAGACGACAAAGGCAAAGAAGAAAGCTATCTAACATTTCGACAAAAAAAATTGATAAATTCTTTGAGTTGGAAGAGAAGAAGATCCTTTTCATCGACACAAGTCATATGGATCCATTCCAGCGTGCCGAACATGAAGAATTGTGTAACAAGATAAGAGAGAAATATGGAATGCCTCGTCGCAACTGATTTTTTTAGTTT
Source organism: Flaveria sonorensis (assembly GCA_025506505.1). Taxonomy (NCBI): domain Eukaryota; kingdom Viridiplantae; phylum Streptophyta; class Magnoliopsida; order Asterales; family Asteraceae; genus Flaveria; species Flaveria sonorensis. The sequence goes on along the minus strand of CM046425.1, from coordinate 17,773,102 downwards.
AATTTGTAGTTTCAGTTTATGTTGTGGTTTTAGTTTAAGTTGTGATTTTAGTTTAATGTTGTTTTAGTTTAATTATCTACTTTTATATAACTTTAGTTAATTAATGAATGTTTTTTTTCTAACGGCTAGTCTTTTTGTCTTTTTTCTAACGGCTAGTTTTTTTGTCTTTTTTCTAAGGGCTAGTTTTGTTCTTTGTATAAATACCACAATCACTACAACAATTCACTCATTTTCCACATGAATTCTGAAAATGAGCATCAATGATGATAGAATACCTATGAATATTCCTCAAATGCTCACACAAGAATTTCAAAATCTTATTTATGATGATATCGAAGAGCTTGCTAATAGGTTGTTTGAGCTTGACCAAGAAGAAGAGGTGAGTTCTTCCCGACAACGTAAGAAGCGCAAAGAGATAGATAGAGGTCGTGAGAATGGAGACGCACAATTGTGAAATGATTACTTTGCTCCAGAGCCAGTGTACGATGAGAGTTTATTCAGACGGCGGTTCAAGATGCACATTGGTCTTTTTAATCGCATCGTCATAGATTTATCTAAACCAGGTAAATCTAAACACTAGAAATATTTTACACAAAGATATGATGATGTAGGTAGAAAGGGTCTATTACCAAGAAAAAAATGTGTAAGTGCCATTCATCAAATGGCATATGGCACAACAATTGACCAATGCTATAAATACTTATGCATTGGTGAAAGTACTGCTATGGAATGTCTACAAAAGTTTTGCAGGTCTATCGTGGAAATTTATTCATCTGTGTATTTAAGAAGACCAACCCAATATGACGTTGACCGGTTAGTAGCTTAACATGAAGCCCATCACGGGTTTCCTGGAATGCTTGGAAGCATTGATTGTATGCACTGGAGTTGGAGAAACTGTCCAACTACATGGAAAGGTCAATATACTCATGGTGATTATGGGCATCCCACCATTATGTTAGAAGCAGTTGCATCACATGACCTCTGGATTTGGCATGCATTCTTTGGAGTAGCTGGATCAAACAATGATATCAGTGTGCTAAATCAATCCCCAGTTTTCAATCAAATCTTAGAGGGGAATGCACCACAATGTAATTTTACAGTGAATGGGCATAACTACACCACATGGTATTATCTTGCAGATGATAGTTATTCAAAATGGGCAACACTTGTAAAAAGTTTTACATATCCACCGGAGAATAATCTGAAAATAAAATGGTACAAAAGGCGTCAAGAGTCTGCAAGAAAGGATGTAGAAAGAGCCTTCGGTGTTCTTCAAGCTAGGTAGGCAATGATACGATCCCCAACAAAATCCTCGGACTTACTGGTATTAGGTGATATAATACATGCATGTATTATATTACATAATATGATTATAGAAGATGAAGGACGTTCCATAACTAATTGATCGCGTGAAAAGCAAGAACCAAAGCCAGAAAGTTAGAATAACGAGGCACCACCATCATTTCAAACACACCTACAGAGATTTAGAAGCTTACGTAACCAGGATGCGCACCATGCATAACAGAACGATCTAATAGAACATCTTTAGGCGAATAGGGGGATTATAGAGTAGTTTTATTATTGTTTCTATCTATTAATTTCGTATGGTCGTTTTTATTTTATTGTTTTACGTTGTTGTTTTTATTTTATTTTAATGTATTTTCGGTTTAATTTTATTATTTTCTTATTTAGAATTATTTGATTTAAGTATTCAACTTGATCATTTGATATTTAATTCCATTATTTATTTTAACTAAATACATTTAAAATAATTTAAATATCTTTATTTATAGTAAATAAAAAAGGGAAATGTAAGGTGGAAAAATAAAGGTGTTTGTGGGAAGGATAGTGTTGGGGTTAAAAGTGTTTGTGGGAAAAATAGGTGGAGGCGAGTGGAAAGCTGATGTGGCATGCTGATTAGGACTGTTTGTAAGAAGGATGAGCTGTAGCGTTATAAACAGTCTAATGATCTTTAAAGTTATCATCTTTAATCTCATCCCCATCCACGAGTAGCAAAAGAAGTTGTGTTCTTAAACGTCACCATCATCGTCGATCTCAATCTAGAGAAGCAAATGGAGTTATCGTAATATTCTTATGGACACTGCCAACAGATATTTGCCCACCCCCCCCCCCCCCGTGTTCGCACCTAATAGTTCCTTTCGCCTTTCATCCTCCTAACAACAAGGTAATACCTATATATGAAGCATCTTCTTGATTTTGAGTTAGTTGTTCAGATTGCCCTCTTATCTTTTTTTATTTTTGACGCAAGGCTTAGGTTAAAAGATTGGCATAGAGTATGATTTAGATTGAGTTTATATAGATTTGTTTTGCGATATCCAACTTCAGATTTCGATGAAGTTATTAGTTTTGATCTCTAATTATAAGCCCTAAATAAAGAAGTGTTTAATATGGTTATTTCAATGCATAAACATAACATTTTTAGTTAGTGTTATTGATCAAGAAAAGGCTATTGCAGAATGGTCATAACAATGGTGTTGTGTTGGTTTTCCTTTTCTCAGGTCCGTAGGAGTTGCAGTCACAAAAAAAAGCATTTGGAGAGTCCACGGGGTCGATACCATATGGTCCTTATGACCCTAAGTTACTTATGTGAAAAATATTTACGGGCATATATGTATGTAGATATTTAAATATATGGCATAGAATATGAAAAGATATATGTGCTTGTTGGTAGAGCTAGAAGGCGGGTAGAATCAAGAGAATGTATAAAGTAGAGGTCAAGAAGGCAAAGCTAATAAAAATAAAAATAAAAATAAAAACCTTTGCGACAACTAAAATGGTCACTAATGCACTTGTGCGACGGGTATTATTAGCCACTTAGACCTTGGTGCTTATTTACTTTTACAACCCTGTTTTGGGATAGAAACATTGCTAGGGATGATTTTATGAGAGGAAATTTCATCGCAAGATTAGCAGCTGAATTCGTGATCGAAGCTTTTTTGAGACAACATTTGTGACCCGGCCTTTAGTGTCACACCCCAATCCATGGCGGTTTCCCGCGGGGTGCGAACGTCATGGAATCATAGTCACTGGTCGACCACTATATGGTTTTGTAAAACATACATCTCAAATAGGTTTTAAAATACATAATTTTTTTAGAGTTCAATTGGGAAGCAATAGTAATAAAGTAAATTGTTTTCAAAACATGGCAAATGCGAAAATGAATGTCCCAAACAGCATGATTGGCCATAAACATGAGATGATCCATGCTAGCTTAACTTGGTACATCTATCAATTACCTGAGAAAACATGCATGAAAAATATATCAATGTAATGTTGGTGAATTCACAGGTTTTAAGTAATAATAAACAGTGTAAAGGACCACAAGCCTTTCTATGATTTGATTATTGTACACACAATACTACAAATTATATAAGCGCCGCAACCGAAGCTAGACTGTAACTGTAATAAATTGCCCCTACCCATGCCTACCGTAAGCATAGGGGTGAACAGGCTAATAATACACCCGTTTAGACATCCAGTCAAGGTTAGGGTAATTAAAACGGGTGGGGGTAGTCAAACCCAATAGTACTATCCATGATTACCTCGTTTAAGGAAAGAAATTAACGGTCCGTTAAAGGGACTTCATACGGTAAGTAAACCACTTATATAACATGTGAAATTATTGACAAGTAATTGTGTCCATGAAAATAGTAATTTGCATGTAATCTCCCCCAAGATGAAATTAAGTAAAAATAGGGTCGTGAAACTCATCTGTGAGGTAAGTCGGGTGTGAAATCTGTAAGTATCGTAAGTGCACGGGGAAATCCAAACTAAGTTTGCCCTAAAAAATTAAAGCAACTTATGTCTAAGTAATTGCTCCTACTTGTAATGTGAGCATGTAACTATTTCATCCACATACTTGGTAACAAAAGGTTTGACTCGACGACCCGTTGGTGACACAAGATGGATATTTGTGTAATATATATATTACTTAGAAAATATTAATAATTTATACTTCACTTGAAAGTGTTCAAAATCTTGGTATCTTAGGGTTGACATATTATTTGGGTAATTAAATATTATTTTAACTCGACCGGAGACGTGACTCGAGTTTTTAGTAATTAGTTATGTAATTCACATATGAAATTATAGAAATTAGAGTTTTGGAATAATCTTATTTTCTCAGGTAAAATAGTATTTGTATTATATTAATTGTAATACAATTTAAAATATTAACATCTAGGGTAAATCACTAGCTTCCATATTTTTTTAATCCAAGTATATCTACATATATTTTTACTCCTAAAATAATTATTTAATTTTTTTTTAGTAGAATTATTCTTTACTTTTACCTAGTCCTTATGAACCTTAACATATTTTAAATTAGGGTTTCTCCAAATTATCAAGTAATTTTTATTATATTAGAAAGTAAGGTCCCTTTAATAAAATACTTAGTCATTTTATTCAATTTACTAATTTGTCTTACCCATCTTTTTAAGTGACCTAGTAACTAGTATTATAAGGTCTATAAATTTATATTTTAAGTCTCATGCTAAAATGATTTAATCATATGCTATCTTTGTCAAATGTCATCTACTAACCACTTTAACATCCCCTTTAAACTAACATAAAAGTTAGTTATGAAGTTAATATTTTTCCCTTTTAAATTCTCATGTTTATATATACATATATAACCACACTTGTAACTTTGTCAACTTACCATCTAGTCATAACCAACTCTTATACTATAACTCACTAACTAAATATAACTTGTAGAATAGATATAAGTATTCATAATGATACTTGTGAAACATTTAAAGTTCCATAAACATAATGTAACCCTTTTGTGACTTTTCTTGGGTTTCAACAACCCTTGTGACTTTTATAAAATCACCAACTAGTAATCTTGTCAAACATGAATTCATGAATATTTACTTTTTAAAAACAAGTATTATTATCTAGTTTATTTTAAAATGTTTTGTATGAAATATTATTCTTGAAACTTCTTGTAGGTAAAAACACCATTCTTAACTTGAAAGACTTTTGTGGATGAAGATAGTTACACATGAACTAGTAATTAGAAAATCATGGTGATGTAAAGTATATATAAAAAAGAAGAGAGTGTTCTCACTAAAAACTTGGCAAGAAAAGATGGAAGTGTTGATGTAGGATGCCTGGAAGCTTTAAAAATCACTTGGTCTTCAACAATAGCACTTGAATCATCCAAGATTTATAGAAAATGAGTTGAAAATCAAATGAAGTGGTGGTGGGGATGGTTTGGCCGTAAGTTAGGAGAGATGAGTGTGATATGTTGGTGTAGTTGAAATGAAAGGTGCATGCATCTCTATAACTTTTAATCCTTTTCAAGTGTGGGGTTTTTGGAGCATGGGCTCGAAATCACAGTCAAAAGGGGTGGGGAATTGGTATTCCAAGAGTGGTAAGGTAGACATGTTGCTTTAATCCATCAAAAGAGAAGCTTCATAAAAATGGAAAGTTGTATATTGTCAAATCTACAAATTTTATGAGCTTTATTGGGAAGGAGGAGGGAGAGTGGGGTGGTGATGACTTGGACGGCCACATGCATGGGAAAGGGGATGGATTCTCAATTTTGTGTAGTATTGGTTATTTGGGTGGTATTTGTTGCACTATAGGTATTTTTACATATTTTTATATTTTTACTTTTTACTTTTTAGAACACCTTAAAATATTATAAGAACTTATATAACATTACATATGTCAATATTGTTGATATATTAGTGATACGTCATGTATCTAGTAGTCGCGTTAAAACGATTCGTTCAGGGTAAAATATCACGTTACGCGATTAGGTTTATTTATAAGTTTAAACTTTTCCAATGTATTTAATTTGGAATCTAAAATACTTTGAAACACTTTAAATTATTTATTAGTATGTATATATTAATTATCACCAACGTTCGTGTGTGTCGGATGAACCGTGTGTAAAAACGTTAATTACGCCGAATCACCGATGCATGAAATGTTATGCATGAAATTTTGTAATGATTGAAATGAATCCATAATTAGAAGTCATTTGAAACTCATGTAAAAGATGTATGATTATGACTAAGTCGGGCTGGGTATTAACCTGAATTTGCCGGTTGTCACATACTCCCTATCTTAGAAAGAATTTCATCCCGAAATTCAGTTAGTGTCTTCCGTAGTCGCTAGGGTTTCGAACAAGAAAGGATAGTTGAGTTTCATTTGGTCTTCGCGTTCCCAAGTAAATTTGGGACCTCGTCTTGAATTACACCGAACCTTCACTATAGGAATGTGGCTTCGTTTCATTGTCATTACCTCTCGATCCATAATCTCTACAGGTTTCTTAATAAAATGAAGTTGATCATCGATCTGAACTTCGTCGAGTGGTATAACTAGGGTTTCATCTGCCAAGCACTTCTTCAGATTTGACACATGAAAAGTGTCATGAACACTACTAAGTTCTTGGGGTAGCTTGAGTTTGTACGCTACGGGACCAATCCTTGCTAGGATTTCAAATGGTCCAATGTATCTAGGGTTTAGTTTACAGTGTTTACCAAAACGAATAACTCCTTTCCAAGGTGAGACTTTAAGTAGAACTTTGTCTCCCACTTGGAATTCCAATGGTTTGCGTCTCACATCAGCATAACTTTTCTGACGGTCACGCGTGGCTTTGAGTCGGTTTCGAATCTGAGAGATCTTTTCTGTGGTCTCGTGTATGATCTTAGGGCTAGTAAGTTGGCTATCGCCTACCTCAGTCCAATACAATGGAGATCGATACTTCCTCTCGTACAATGCTTCGAATGGTGCAGCGTTGGTACTAGTGTGATAACTATTATTGTAAGAAAATTCGGCTAAAGGTATATGAGTATCCTAACGGTGTCTGAAGTCTATCACACAAGCCCTAAACATGTCTTCCAATGTTTGGATAATCCTTTCGCTCTATCCATCTGTTTGGGGGTGGTATGCGGTACTCATATCTAATCGTGTACCCAAGGTGTCACACCCTCAAAATCCGCGAGCGGGGTTTTACCGCGAGGCGCGTGACATACCAGGATCTCAGTCATTAGTTACCAAGAACGACTCTATATGATTAATAAACAAAACCAGAGTTAACATTTAAAATACTGCGGAAGCGTTTTTAAAACAGAAAACCCAAAACAAGTAGTATGTAAAGAGAATGCGCAAAACATACGCACCCCAAACACAAATGTTTAGTATGAAAATAATCCCAAATTTATAAACAAACAAATGTAGGAAACTCAACGATGCTGGTGTGCGTGCTCCTAGGCAACTGGCAACCCTAACCTGAGAATAGCATACTAAACAAGTCAACACATGGTTGGTGAGTTCAAGAGTTTGCGTTAAAATATAAACCAATCAACAGTTTCCAGAGCATAAGTAGTGTATTGCAATAGATAGCTAGTCTATTAACATAAAAATATTAATCATAGTGATTTCGTGATCGAAGCTGACTGTGTTACGTTTGTTGCCTCCCGTCACGACTTACCAGGTCGTGACGAATATATGTTAGGACAAAATTGCACCCGTTTGACCTCGAGTCGCACAGGTGGGGCTCGTCAGACCCAGTAGTACTACCCAAAATTTCCCCGCTAGTCAATATTAACAATCCGAAAGTGTGAGGACTTTTCCATGGTAAACAACACTATATCAATATTATACACACTCATATATAAAAGCGTTTGTGATCAACAGTATGCTATCTCCCCCAAAAGAGATTATGTAAAATGAGTGGGGCAAGAACTCACCTGATACGCGCAAGAATTAACTTAGAGCTTAACTTGAAAGAAAGAGGGAAAGACAACCTTCAAAGGTCACCTAGAATATAAGAGTACATAAGCACGTGTACACAGAATCAACATGAAACCCTAAGTGCTCTACAAACCAAGAGACTCAAGGTTTAAGAAATACAAGACACATTTGACCCAGTTGACCCGTTTAACCCGTTGGTGACATTATAGGTGATAACTCGTTAATACTAACACAACAGCATGTCATACATGTTCACATACAACTTGATTACATATAGCACTTCATTAACCACATGTACTACCTAGATCATCATGGAACTAGATATCACACAAGTCATGCGAATCACAACAGGCCAAAACAGGTAACAAACCAAATCAACATCCCTATAACCTAAACAACACATTTCATCACCTTAGAAACCATCCATGAACACACTAGCATGGTCCTAATATCCCAAACATGCTCACATCATCCAATTCAAGGATTTGCACAATTAAAGTTTCCCTTTTGGGAAAGTTCATCCCAAATTCATCAAACTCACACTACATTCATGAATTCATAAATTATATACCAATTCAAGTCCATGACAACATCTAAACATGATCAACAACACCTAATCATCATGATTCATCAACATTCAACACCACAAGTTACTATTTTTAGCAATGTATGAACCATAACACATCTTCTTGATTTTCAATTGTTCATATCATCAACTTAGCATCTAATCATCATCACAAACACATCCATAACATTCATACATCATCCAATCATCAATTCATGCAAAATAAAGTTACTATTATTAGTAACCTATGAACAACGTATCAAAATCATAGCTTTCTTGCAAAATCGACGTTAACCAATATGCATACAACCTAACTAGCATCATTACAACATCAAACAACCAACATTCAACATCCAATTTGATCCAAAATCCCCTCAAACTCTAGGCCAAAGATGAACATATGAACAAACAACCAAAATCCAAACTTTCTTGCATAATCAACGTTAACTAGCATCAATACAACCTAACTAACATCATAACATCACCAAACAAACAAGAATTTAACGTTCAATTGCAGATTTTCGAACTAGGGTTCGGCCACCATGAAAAACCATCAAAAACATGTAAAAATCTAACCTTTAAACGTGTAATGGCTTGCAATTGATGATTCTAACTTGTTGTGATGCTTGCAATCGGTCCAAAATCGAATGGAATTGCTTGTTCTTGATGAAAACCGAAGTGTGTGTGTGTGTTTGAAGGTGTCGCGGCCGAAAGGGTGATTAGGGTTAGAGTTTTGATTTTATTTTATTTAATAATCCATAATTACCCTTTTTAACCCTTATAATTTGTATTTTATAAAAATTAAGCTTTTACACACTCCTTTAAAATGTTTTTAACTAGAATAATAAACATATAAACTAGTAGTAGCAATTATATGTATTATCTTTACAAGCTACAAAATTTACAAAGTAAATACACACGTTTCCACGTTACGCGATAAAATTACAGTTAACATTTAAATCACATAAGCATAACTTAATAATCACATTGTTAACTTAATTATCATCAATTTAACATTACTGATTATTGTTAAGTCACCAACGTTCAACGACAACTAGTGTGTGTGCACGACACGTGTATGCAAGACTCAACGGAACTAACGGAGTTTGGTAACGGAAAATTACCGGATGTCACACAAGGCTTTTTGTAATGATTGCCAAAATCTAGAGGTGAATCGACTATCTCGATCAGAGATAATGGAGATTGGCATACCATGTCTTGAGACAACCTCCTTGAGGTAGATCCTGGTCAGCCTTTCCATTTTATCAGTTTCCTTAATTGGTAGGAAATATGCAGACTTCATTAGTCGGTCTACAATTACCCAAATCGTATCACACCCGATGGATGTCTTGTGTAGTTTTGTTATAAAGTCTATGGAGATCTATTCCCATCTCCACAGTGGAATTTCTAGTTGGTGTAGTAGTCCTAATGGCTTCTGATATTCTGCCCTAACCCTTGAACATGTGAGGCACTTGCTAACATAGGTGGCTATGTCAGCTTTCATGTTAGGCCACCAGTATAACTCCTTCAGGTCCTAGTACATCTTATCAGAGCCTGGGTGGATGGAGTATCTAGATTTGTGTGCCTTGTTCATTACAAGATCCTTAAAGTTTCCAAAATTTGGTACCCAAATTCGGTTCATGAAGTAGCGAGTCCCATCAGATTTGATCTCAAATTGTTTATCCATGCCGCGAAGAGATTCCTCCTTCAAATTTTGTTCCTTTAGTGCTTTGGATTGAGCATCTCGAATTTGAGTAGTTAGACTCATATGGATCGCCATCTCCAATGCTCACACTCGTAAGGTTTTGGTTCGTTCCTTCCTGCTCAAAGCGTCTGCTACAACATTCGCCTTGCCAGGGTGATAACGAATCTCAAAATCATAATCATTCAGTAACTCAACCCACCAGCGTTGTCTCATGTTCAGTTTCTTTTACTCGAAGATGTGTTGAAGGCTTTTATGGTCAGTGAATATAGTACACTTGGTGCCATACAAATAGTGTCTCCAAATTTTAAGTGCAAAAATGACAGCTCCTAATTCGAGGTCGTGAGTAGTGTAATTTTTCTCATGCACTTTCAATTGTCGAGAAGCTTAAGCAATAACCTTATCTTGTTGCATCAGAACACATCCGAGTCCTTGTCGTGATGCGTCACAATACACCATGAACCCATCGGTTCCCTCCGGTAGGGACAGAATAGGTGCACAACATAGTTTTTGCTTCAATAATTGAAACGCTGCTTTCTGCTTGTCACCCCAATCAAACTTCTTATCTTTCTGGGTTAAAGTCGTCAACGGTTGGGCTATTTTGGAGAAATTTTCAATAAAGCATCAATAATAACCAGCAAGGCCTAGGAATTGTCGCACCTCGGTTGGAGTCTTTGGTGCTTCCTAGTCCTTAATGGCCTCTATCTTGAGTAGTTCCAAGATTAACCTTAAGTGTTGTTCGTGCTCATCCTTGGTTCATGAATATATCAAGACGTCATCGATGAAGACGATCACGAATTTATCCAAGTAGGGTTTGCACACTCTGTTCATAAGATCCATGAATACGGCTGGTGCATTGGTTAACCCAAATGGCATGACCATGAACTCGTAGTGACAATAACGAGTTCAGAAAGCGGTCTTAGGGACATCATCCTCTTGGATTCGTAATTGGTGATATCCCGAACATAAATCAATCTTCGAGTAATAACTAGAACCTTGAAGTTGATCAAATAAGTCATCGATTCGTGGATGTGGATACCGATTCTTGATAGTGAGTTTGTTTAATTCCCGCTAGTCAATGCACATTCGGAATGATCCATCATTCTTCTTGACAAACAAGACCGGAGCTACCCAAGGGGAGAAACTCAACCCTATGAATCCTTTATCTAACAATTCTTGTAATTGATTAGAGAACTCTTGCATATCTGATGGTGCTAGTTGATATGGTGATCGTGCTACCAGAGCAGCTCCAGGTACTAAGTCAATACGAAATTAGACTCGTCTTTGGGGTGGAAGTCTGGGCAAGTCCTCGGGAAAGATTTCTGGGTAGTCTCGCACGATGGGTATATCCTCGATTCTTTTCTCATCTGCTTGCTTCTCTATCACATGTGCCAATATTGCATGATAACCCTTTCGTAAGTACTTCCGGGCCATCATGCATGAAATGATCCTTAGCATCGCACCGCACCTTTCTCCTTGAATCGATATTATCTCTCCACTCGTGAGTGGAATGCGAACAATCTTCTCCCGGCAAACAATTTCTGCTTGATTTTTCGACAACCAATCCATGCTAATGACGATGTCGAAACTTCCTAGGGTTACGGGTAGCAAATCTATGTCGAATGCCTGATCCGCCAAGCTCAAGGTGCATCTTTGTATGATTTTGTCAGTTTCAATTAATTTTCCATTGGCTAACTCTATTGCACACTTATAAGTCAAATATATAGGACTAGTTCCAAGCAATGAACTAAATTCACTAGACACAAAACTCCTATCGGCACCGGTATCAAGTAAGATAGATGCATAGTGATTGTTTAGGAGAAACGTACCCGTGACAATGTTCGGGTCCTGTCAGGCTTCTCCAACTTCAATCACAAAGGCTCGGCTGCATGCGTGGTTTCCACCAGTTTGCTTCAAGTTCGGGCAATCCTTACGAAAATGCCCAGGATTACCACATTCAAAACATGCCCAATTGTTTCCTGTTTTGGGGGCAGGGTTGGCCTTTCGACAGTCCTTAGTTGCGTGGCCAAAACTGTTGCACTTCTGACACATTGAATCCACACATGCACCAAGGTGATGAAAGTTGCATTTGTTGCATTTGGGTAGGTTTCCAACATATCCACCTTTTGTTTTCTTCTCCGATGGGCCAGCAGTAAAAGCCCTAACCACTTCTTGTTTATTTTAAGCTTGAGATGGAGTGTTCCTGCCATGATTGTTGTCCCACTTTATCTTGTTATCATAGTTCCTTTCCACCACTGCCTTCTTTACAAATACACCTTGACGCACAACCTGATCGGTCAAGTCATGAGCTATTCTGATAGCTTCTTGAATAGTGACTAGCTTGGATGAGGTCACCATACTCTGGATTTGGGGTGCAAGGCCCCAAATATACCTTTCAATCCGTTTGAATTCTGGGTTACCCATGTGAGGGCACAAACGAGCAAGATCGTGAAATTGGGTGGTGTAACCGGTTACATCCGTGCCTTTCATGGTGTGATTCCAAAATTCTACCTCAAGCTTTTGTAATTCATTTCGAGGACAGTACTTGTTAGTCAGCATCTATTTCAGCTCATCCCATGTGATTTGATAAGCAGCATCAATACCCAAGGTCTGGGCATGAGCATTCCACCAAGTGAGTGCCTGACCCTCAAACATACACGCGGCAAATTTCGTCTTGTTCTCCTCGGCACAGTTACTGATTCGTTGAACTGATTCCATCTTTTCAATCCGACAAACCAATCCGACAGCTCCTTCGTTACCATGAAAGTTAAGCGGTTTACAGTTCAGGAAAGTTTTGTAGGAGCATCCCTTTGCGTTGGCGTCGGAACCTGTGTTGTAGGTTTACTCAAATTAGTAAAAATTCAGCATTAGCAATGACCCTTATATCTCAAGTCTTAAGTTATGCCAGATTTTATTATACCTCCTATGTCACTTCCATTGCCTCCATTCACCTCAGATCCTCCTGCACTACGGTTCGCCTCGTGATCTGCGATGGCATCTTCTACTTGTTGTGCCACTAATTGCTCGATAGCTGCTGCTGTCATGGGAGTACCGCTTCACACGACGTTTCTTCTACGTGGTGGCATGTTTCTTCAAATCATAATGATAAGTAAGATAAGATAATATGTAATAATGTCAAACACATGGGCACCAAAAGTAAACAATCATAACAACCCACAATCATGCAATATAAAAGATAACATAACTTGAAATAAATTGTACCCAATACAAGGTATTTTAAGAGTACATACTCTCACAACCAAGTTAATATCCAAATATTACGTGAGCACATCCTGCACTGCTGCTATAGCTATCAGTACACATACAGCTGCCAGTGCGGTGGATGACTCCATGCGTCCCTCCAGTGTAACCACCCTCTGCTTTGCCGCCACTGCGTGCTGCTCGGCCAACATCACTCTCTGCTCTGTAGCCTCCATTCTCTGAGTTAACGCTGCCATCTCACGCTACACGCCAGTAATCCTGTCATGCATCGTGTGTAATGCCTGGTCATCCAGGTACCTATCCTCGTCAATAGCTAGTAATCGAACCTCAATATCCTCCATACCTATAGTCTGCGGAAGTCCAGAAATATTCTCCTGTAACTCCTGGATCTGGTGGTCATGCCTCGCAGCACGCGCCATGAGCAACGGTACGTTGCGCTCCACAGGCTCTCGGGTGAGTGGTATGGGTTCTGGGGCACGAGATGACTCTCCCACCTTAAAGGTAGAGGGTATACCCTCTATGTCCCTCCACTCATCCAACCGGCTTGGCATCCATTCCCACCGACGGATATCGATCCTTGGCCTTTTAGGCACAGGCTAGGGGGTACGGTCATGGGTAGATGTAGTAGGGCGGATCGAGATACGAACCCGCTTCCTAGGTGTGTGTGCACAAAGTGCACCTCCAGGATGGGTCCGATATCTGCGGTATGATGGTGGTGGTAACGTCGGAAAGACGTCACAATGGGCATCTGTAGCCACTGTCTCTGGAATAGTGGCTACAGGGACAATAACAGTAGTATCAGAGGTGGGGTCGAGAAAATCAACGTCAACAGGCTGAGGAATGGAATCAACAGACTGGTCAGCAGTCTGGGGAATGGGATCAGTAGGCTGGGAGGTAGAGTCAGCAGGCTCCGAGTCGGGACCTGCAGGCTCGGTATCAGCGGTCCGGGAGACGAAGTCGATGGACTTAGAATCAAGATCCACTAGCTCGGTGTCGTTGGACAATGGGGCAGGATCAGTAGGTTGTGGGTCGGTGGTGGTATGAAGGGGTCCGACTATCGTTCTGACGTAGTAATGAGCCTCGTTCGTTGGGATGGTCATCGGCATGTTAGGGCCAATACGACGAACGCATCCTGGAATAAGCTCATAAGGTAGTGTGGCGTGGGGTGAATGTTCGGGTATCCACCAAACCATGCCCAGAGGAGGAGGGGGTAATCTATAGTCATGGTCTTCAGGCAAGCCTCCCATGGTATTGGGAGCAGGGATAGGGACAGGGTTAGAGGGAGAGGGATCAGAAGTAGGAGTAGGAGTCTCTACTGTGGTGGGAATAGTTGCTGGGGCAAATCGTCGTGCGTAGGGATCAGGGGGCAGATGTGGATCCTGCAGACGATGCTGGTGATGTGGGCTCGTACTCCTCGTCAGAGTCGAATATGTAGATAGGTCGGGATGTGGATGACATATCTATGACAAGACAACACATGAGTACAATTATCATAAGTTACGTGAATGAATGCTAAGGTGATGCAATGAACCATGTTATAGTCTAGGTCCACTACATGCAACCTAATTCCCTATAACCAATGGCTCTGATACCAATCTGTCACACCCCAATGCATGGCGGTTTCCCGCGATGTGCGAACGTCATGGAATCATAGTCACTAGTCGACCACTACATGGTTTTGTAAAACATACATCTCAAATAGGTTTTAAAATACATAATTGTTTCAGAGTTAAATTGAAGAAGCAATAGTAATAAAGTAAATTGTTTTCAAAACATAGAAAATGCAAAAATGAATGTCCCAAACAGCATGATTGGCCCTAAACATGAGATGATCCATGCTAGCTTAACTTGGTGCATCTATCAATTACCTGAGAAAACATGCATGAAAAATATGTCAACGTAATGTTGGCGAATTCACAGGTTTTAAGTAATAATAAACAGTGTAAAGGACCACAAGCCTTTCTATGATTTGATTGTTGTACACACAATACTACAAATTATATAAGCGCTGCAACCGAAGCAAGACTGTAACTATAATAAATTACCCCTACCCATGCCTACCGTAAGCATAGGGGTGAATAGGCTAATAATGCACCTGTTAGATATCCAGTCAAGGGTAGGGTAATTAACCCAGGTGGGGGTAGTCAAACCCAATATTACTATCCATGATTACCTCGCTTAAGGAAAGAAATTAACAATCCGGTAAAGGGGACTTCATACGGTAAGTAAACCACTTATATAACATGTGAAATCATTGACAAGTAATTGTGTCCATGAAAATAGTAATTTGCATGTAATCTCCCCAAGATGAAAATAAGTAAAAATGGAAACTCACCTATGAGGTAAGTCGGGTGTGAAATCTGTAAGTATCGCAAGTGCTCGGGGAAATCCAAACTAAGTTCGTCCTAAAACAATTAAGGCAACTTATGTCTAAGTAATTGTTCCTACCTGTAATGTGAGCCTGTAACTATTTCATCCACATACTTGGTAACAAAAGGATTGCTCCTACCACATACTTATGTCTACCTTACCACTCTTGGAATAACATTCTTAACATGAAAGACTTTTATGGATAAAGATAGTTATACATGAACTAGTAAATAGAAAATCATGATGATGTAAAGTATATATAAACAAGAAGAGAGTGTTCTCACTAAAAACTTAGCAAGAAAAGATGGAAGTATTGATGTAGGATGCCTGGAAGCTTCAAAAATCACTTGGTCTTCAACAATAGCACTTGAATCATCCAAGATTTATTGAAAATGAGATGAAAATCAAATGAAGTGGTGGTGGGGATGGTTTGGCCGTAAGTAAGGAGAGGGAGGAGAGATGAGTGTGATGTGTTGGTGTAGTTGAAATGAAAGGTGCATGCATCTTTATAACTTTTAATCCTTTTCAAGTGTGGGGTTTTTGGAGCATGGGCTCTAATTCACGGTCAAAAGGGGTGGGAAATTGGTATTCCAAGAGTGGTAAGGTAGACATGTTGCTTTAATCCATCAAAAGAGAAGCTTCATAAAAATGAAAAGTTGTATATTGTCAAATCTACAAATTTTATGAGCTTTATTGGGAAGGAGGAGGGAGAGTGGGGTGGTGGTGGCTTGGACGGCCACATGCATGGGAATGGGGATGGATTCTCAATTTTGTGTAGTATTGGTTATTTGGGTGGTATTTGTTGCACTATAGGTATTTTTACATATTTTTATATTTTTACTTTTTACTTTTTAGAACACCTTAAAATATTATAAGAACTTATATAACATTACATATGTCAATATTGTTGATATATTAGTGATACGTCATGTATCTAGTAGTCACGTCAAAACGATTCGTTCCGGTAAAAATATCAAGTTACGCGATTAGGTTTATTTATAAGTTTAAACTTTTTCAATGTATTTAATTTGAAATCTAAAATACTTTGAAACACTTTAAAGTATTTATTAGTATGTATATATTAATTATCACCAACGTTCGTGTGTGTCGGATGAACCGCGTGTAAAAACAGTAATTACGCCGAATTACCGATGTATGAAATGTTATGTATGAAATTTTGTAATGCATGAAATGACTCCAAATAATTAAAACTCAATTGAAACTCATGTAAAAGATGTATGATTATGACTAAGTCGGGCCGAGTATTGACCTGAAATTTGCCGGTTGTCACATTTAGCGACCGAATTGCTACCAATTTTGGCGATAAAATTTACAACCCAAAACTTAATGACTGCAATTTTGACCAAACCTTTTTCATGCTATCAAACTATTTGCGACTACAATGTTTTACTATCCAATTGTTGCAACCGATGTTGTGACCGTAATGTTTAGCGGGGGTGTGTTTTTGAGCTAAAATTATCATATACTTTCTTTTCTGAATATGCGATCAGTTTTTGAATTTTCTAGTATTGTAGAAATCGTTAGACGCTAGTCGGGCGGTGGGGTACCGACTCAGAATTATTCGAGATTAACTGGAATGGAATTTTTATATATAATTTTTAGTTTAATATATAAATACACATATTTTTACATGTAACTTTTAAAAAAATATTCAAATTTATATATACACACACACACACACACACCCACACACACATACTTGGTCGGAATTTCCAAGATTTTGCTAGATATTTTAAGTTCCCCGGAAATGCGCCAGTATGTTGCTAGAATCTCGCTACAATCACATATTTTTGGCCGATTAATAATGTCTTGAGTTCAAGTCCCACTTGTAAAATAAAAAGAGGTTTTAGATTGGACCAAGGGGTTTCTCACCGGTGAATTTCTCCTGAGGATGGTTTCGGGTTTCTTACTAGAGTAATAAAAATGATCGGATAGACTATTAGTGAGTTAATGATCCAATTAGTTGTTAAAAAAGATTCGCAAAGTATGATGAAACAAAGAGGCTACTCTTTTCATCAATGTTGTACTTTAATATGTACATGTATATGTATAAGGTCCCTGTTATGTTCTATATGTATAACTTATACAAATTCTTGTATTCTTATATATTTTAGTGTGGTTGATATGCATATATGTTTCTAGGAATTTGAATACATTTGTACGTAAATAAAACTAGAAAATTCCAATGTTGCAAATATCGGTCTAGGAGGCCGATTAATCGACGACTTGTCGCTAGTCGGCCACCAACCTTGGAAGTTTTACCTTATCCGCCAATTAAACGTTAGGCGGTATATTTTAACGATGTCTTGAATACTAGTGGTTATTGTGACTTTCTTCTAAACGTGCCTTCTGGTTCTAATCTCACCCCACTCTCATAAAACATCCATTTACTTTTTTTTTTTCTTTTTTTATCTTTTCTTTATTTGACAAGTTGTTTTCAAAACAGGACTAGTTGAACCAAGAACCGGTCATAGAACTAGTCTGGTTAGACCTATTTGAGCCGTTTTCAGTTAAATTGACCAGTTACCAGTCGAACAAATAAACTGATTGAACCCACTGATGGCCGACTCTGATTTCAATATTTTTTTTAATTTCTTGTCATTATAATCTTAATTTTTGATTAATTTAGTATTCTAAAATCCTTATTTTATATATTTAAGTCTTCTAGTTTATTAAAAATGCAAATCTACATCAAAACATATATTATTTTTATATTTTTCTATTAATTCAATGTATATATAAACAACTTAGGATTTTTATTCTTATGACGTCGTTTGGTTCTTTTATCTGGTTCGATTGGTCCAACGGATCAAACCAGTGAACCGGTAAGGTAACCGGTTCGTTGTCCCGTCTAGCTCTGTTTTAAATAGATTGTGAGTTTCATGTTTTCATAGGCAGTTGGGTTGACGTAATTAGTTTAATATGGATCGAGTTTGGAGAGCACGTCTATCGACTTTGCGAAACGAGCTAGAGACATTCACGATGAAAGAGAACGAAATTGTGGATGAGTTTGAAGGTAAGTTGAGTGGAATGAGAAAAAAGTTTAAAGGTCTTGGTTCTAATCTTTAAAGACAAGGTGATTGTAAGGAAATTTATAAACTTGGTTCCAAGAAATTCTTACCAATCATAGCTTTTATGGAATAATATTCACATGTTGACAAGATGCCTGTTGAAAAAACAGTTTGAAGGACTAAAACATATGAGTAACATCTTGAAAAACTTGATGAATAGAAAGAAAATAATTATTGACAAGTTCAAACGATAAAAGAGTTGGTGATTCTAAAAGTTGGAATTCTAGAAAGGGACGTGGTGGTCAAGGAAGTGGTTTTGGAAGAGGCCGTGAAAGGGGTCTTGGAATTAGAGATAAGAGTAGTTTCAGATATATTGAATATGAAAAATTTAATCACTTTGAATATGAGTGTAGCATATGGAATGATAAGAATAAAAAGGAAGAAATGGTTTATCCTGCATAATATGATGATGGTCTGACAATCTCATGAAGAATGAATGGGTCGGTTTCATGATTAAGGGGGAATGTTAGATTTAATCTTATAACGAGTCAATTTGAAAGTTGAATGGGTTAAATTGAACATGTTTGATAGTTAATTTACTATTTTCGAGTTTTGATGGGAATTATGTGATTTCCAGAAGATTATTTAGGAGGATTAATAGCTTAATGAGTCTTTATTTATTAGTATGTTTATCTTATTTGATTAGGTTTGATGAAGTTTATATTATTTAATTTTGGGATTATATAAATTAGAGTTTGTGTCATAGTATGTATGGCTTTTGTTTATGTTAAACAAGGGCTTATATACGTGGGTTCTGGTATGCAGTTTACAAATAACAGAAGTTTTTGTTTGTTGAATATCTTGTTCTATAATCTGATTCCTTCATCTAATTTTTTTTTTTGTTTTTAGGATCGATTAAAAAAGCTGCGGACACAAAGGTAGAGGATTGAGGCTTGTTGATAAACCTTGAATCATGATAATAGGAAGATGCATCTACTAAAACTCCTCGTTTTACTTCATGTGATACTTTATGATACGTGATGTAGTAATTATGTTCTTTTGACAACAAAACAATCATGGTGGAGAGAAATATAAGAGAGAAACATAACAATATGTAAGGCAGAGAACGATAAAGTATGATGTCGTGCAAGTAACACTACAAGAAAACGTAGCTAACGTAGCTATTGCGACGAAAAATTCGTCGCCATAGGGTCTATATGCCGTCGCCATAGGCTATGGCGACGACATGTCATCGCCATAGGGTCAGTAATCATAGCCTTGTCGCAATAGCTCAAAAATTTGTCGTCGCAATAGACGTTGTCGCCGTAGACCTCTGTGGCGACGACAAGTCGTCGCCAAAAACTTGTCGGCATTAGTATAAATGATATTTTTTAAATTTAAATTTAATAAATAAATGCATCCTATGGCATGTCGTCGCCATAGGGTTAGTAAATATTATTATTTAATATTAAATTAATCAATAAATAGTTAATTAATTTTACTTATGGGTGACATGTCGTCTCCATAGGGTTAGTAAATATTATTATTTAATATTAAACTACTTAATAAAAATTAATAAATAATTAATTAGTTTTACTTATGGCGACGACATGTTGTCGTCATAGGGTATCTGGTTAAAAATTTATTTTAAAATTCTGTTTTTTTCCAGGTTTTTTTACCTAAAAACCAACCAAGATCCCAATTTTAAATACACAGAAATTCAAACTAACATATCAAATATCCAAATGAAAAGCAACCAATTTTTGTTAATTACACACAAAACCAAAAAAAAAGTATATCTTAAGTTTTTACAACCCAAACAAACAAACTATTTAATTGTCGTCGTTTTCATCATCTTCATCGTTATCGGGATTATGCTTTTGTCTTTCAAATTGATTTATTTTTTCTTGCATTTATTGCATTTGTCACTTTAGTGTTTTTATTTCTTCATCCCGATGTGATGATGACCCGCTTGATTGCTAATAACGAGAGATATTTTTATACTTTTCGTCCAACACCTCTCGTATTACCACGTCTTTCTCTAATGCCAACTCTAAACATCCATCTCATTAACGGGCAATTCACCCGCCTCCATTTGTATTTGGGCGTATTGATTTTCAATTTTTGCCTGCAATTATAGAGAATTAAAATGAAACGGTATTAAGATTCTTATGAAATTTTGACAGCATAACTATTATAAAATAGAAAAAAACATGTTGTTTAATCATAAGCACAATACCATAAAATTCCCAAGTTTCAACATATAAACTAACAACTTCTCAAAACCAACGATTCTCAAATATTGATAGCATATAGACCATGTTTTTTAAATTTATAAGCACAACTAACATAAAATTCCCAAGTTTCAACATATAAACTAACAACTCATCAAACTAACAATTCTCAAATATGGATAGCATATAGACCATATTGGGTCAAAATCACCAAACCCGATATACTATAATCATATAACACATGATAATAGCATACTTACATATTAAACTTACCCAATCTTCTTCTGTCCTCTGGTTGACCCATCCTGAACCTTCACTGTAATGAGCCCTCCTCCACGTTTCGATATGACTTGGGGTCCCAGTTTGTTGCTCCTAAAAACATTAAAAACAATATTCATAATATTTGAAAAGAATTAATAATACATAGGATGTATAATATATGTTTTCTTACCTGAAGATATCGCCTTTGAGCATATGACTAACTACCATGCAGACTTGGATAGAGTTTTTTAGCTCTATTCGTTACGCCTTTTTGAGAAAGACGCTTATGTTGTTCGCTTGAGAACAACTCAACCACCTGCTCCCATGACTCTTGACTTTGACCTTCAGGTGGATTATTGATAGCCTGTTAATATTGTCATAGCCTCCTTGACTTAAGAAATGCTGTTACATGTTATATCTTCTGTCTCTAAAAGCTCGTTGGCAATCCATATGGATTCCAAGTTGTATACCTTGCCGGTGGTTTGAGCAACGATGAGCTTCTAGATCAAAATATTCCTGCAAAGTAAATAATTAGAAACATATAAAATTATGATTATCAAATTACAAATAAAACACTACATAAATACTCGCCTCCAGAAAATTGAACAAGGATATCTTAAACGTATCAGGAACTTTATCCCAAGTGGGATAATGAAAAGGAATGGTGGAAATATGATTGGATAAAGCTAGGACAAATAATTGACTATTTTTTCCAACAGCTTTATACTGTTTTCCTGTATGATCAAATTGCATAGGAAGTGGTTGGCTGTTGTTTGCAGCCCATTTCTCATATAAATTTAGATTTCTTCCTTTTGATCGTTTTTTTAGCTGATGCTATATTGATATAAAAAATTAAAAAGTTAGTAACATTTAAAATATATTTAATTAAAAAGTTAGAATCACCTTATTTTTAAAGTCTGATCCAAAACCATCAGGTAGTCTCACTCTTTTAATGAACTGACAAAATTTAGATCGATCAGTAGGTTTGAAAGAGTAAGACTCTTTCATACATAGCCACGGTGGTGTGTTATATGTTTTCAACACCACTGGCCACATACTGTAAGCTTGACTCATGATACCAAATGGATTAAATCCATCTACAGCCAGACCCAAGCGGACGTTCCTAGGCTCTTTGGCAAATTCAGAATGTCTCTTATCAAATTGTTGCCATGCCTTCCTATCTACCGGATGACGCATAATACCATCTGTTGAGCTTCCAGTGTGATGCCAAATCATATCTTTTGTTGTAAACCTGGAACTATACCTTCGTTTAAGCCGAGGAGTTAATGGAAAGTACCGCAATACTTTTTGTGGTATTTTTTTTCCTTTTGTGTTTTTATCAACCTATCCACTCTCCTTACAAACCGGACAATTTTGCAATTCTTCATTCTCTTTCCAAAACAAAGTATCCTAACCTAATCTTTTTCAGCTTCTTCTTCGCTTCATAGTGTGAGGATGTAATGTGATTTTCTTTTGGGAATGCAACCTTTAAAAACTCTAAAAGTTGATCAAATGAACTATTTGTTCACTTATTGATTACTTTAATATGCATTAGTTTGGCTAGAAAGTTTAAAGAAGACATCAAATTACAACCAGTGTATAACTCAGTGTTGAGCTCATTATAGAGTTCATCAAATTCCGAGTCCAAACTATTTCCATCCTCATCTATGTTTTCTTCATTCTCTGCGATAACATCTTCGATTGCATTAAACATCTCATTATTTGATGTATTACTTGCTGGAGGAGCACGTGTTATTGTAGAAAATTGTTTTGCTGCATCAGAAGAACTAGAGACCACACCGTGATAAACCCATTTCGTATAATGTTGAGCAAAGTCATGATCATGTATGTGAGTATTAATAGTTTTTAAATCCTACCGAAAAAGTATTGACACAATCTCTACATGGGCATTTTGTTTTGCCATCACTGTCGACAAATTTCTTAACATACTCCATAAAGTTCTTAAGACCTTCTAAGAAAACCGGAGACGTCCGATTTTTTATTTTAATCCAACTTTTATCAATTGTCATAACTGTTTCATACACATACATAACATGAACATTATCATTCGATCAAAAGAATTCAATTATACATTATTACATATAAATCTAACAACCAACAAACATCATTCAACCAACATTATTATTCAATCAAACAATCCAATTATACTTTTTATCATATAAATCTAACAACCTACAACTACATTCTATCAAAACAACCAAACATTATCTTATAAATCTAACAACCAACAACATCATTCAACCAAAACAATTCAATTATACTTTTTATCATATAAATCTAACAACCTACAACTACATTCTATCAAAACAACAAACATTATCTTATAATCTAACAACCAACATCATTCAACCAAACATTATCATTCAACCAAAACAATCCAATTATACTTTTTATCATATAAATCTAACAACATACAACTACATTCTACCAAAACAACCAAACATTATCTTTATAAATCTAACAACCAACAACATCATTCAACTAAATATTATCATTCAACAAAACAATCCAATTATACTTTTTATCATATAAATCTAACAACCTACAACTACTCTACCAAAACAACCAAACATTATCTTATAAATCTAACAAACAACATCATTCAACCAAATCTAACAACCTACAACTTAATTCTAACAAAACAACCAAACATTGTATCATCAAAAGTATAAAAAAAATGTTAACTACTTTTAAAAAACTATATATTCAAACCTTAAAAGTTTAACAATGATGGTGGCTGGAACCCTAAACGTTGTGTGGACTGCCAATCTTGGTGTTGGTGGCTGATATGGCAGCGGTGGTGGCCGATTTGAAGTCAAAAACGTGCGATGGTGGTGGTGGGTAGCTTCAATCTTAGGGTGGGAATGCAACGAGACGAACGCGGAGGTGCGATGGTGGTGGTCGACGGCTTCAACTTGAAGGATTGCAGGCTGTGGTGCGATTGGGAGTTTAGGGCTGAAATTTGGGTATTTTGGGTGAAAGAGACGAAGCTGATCGTTTTTGTATGGCAGATATTCGCCTAGACCCTATCGCGACGACATGTCGTCGCCATAGGGTCTTTTAATTTTTTATTTTATCCGGCCAATAATTGAGCGGGGTTACGCGCGGGTCCTGAAAACTCTATGGCGACGACATGTCGTCGCCATAGGGTGCATTATTATATTATTGTTGTTTTTATTAAAGATATTATTATATTATTATTATTTTTTATTATTAGTATTTTATTATAATTATTATTATGATGGTTTATTTATTTATTTATTATTATTATTATTATTATTATTATTATTTTTATTATTATTATATTATTATTACTATTACTATTATAATTGTTTTTATTTTATAATAATTACTGTGATTATGATTATGATTATTATTATTACTATTATAAACATATCACCATATATATAATAATACTTGTTCGTCTTACCTAATCTTTGGCGTATATAATCAACCTTAATTATCATAAACGATCATGTTTGAGGTTTTTTGATACTCTTTGATGATAATTAAAAATAAACAAACTTAATTTACCAATGATCATAATTGGATCATAACTAGCATTTGACGTATGCAATCCACCCTAATCATCATAACCGAACTTATTTGACCTTTTCTGATAATCATTGATGATAACTAAGTATAAATGAACTTAATTTATCATTAACAAGCATAATTTCCCGTAAATTACCAACATCGTATTTAATTTAACACCAGTGATCATAATTGGATCATAGATAACCTTTGACATATATAATTAGCCTAATCATCATAACCTAAAATATTTGGCCTGTTAACACTCATTGATGATAGTTAAGCGTAAATAAAAATAACTTACCGCTAATAAGCATCATTTCCTATAAATTACAATCGAATTATATAATTTAACACTGATCGCAATTCAATCATAGCTAACCTTTAATGTATTTGATCGACTCTAATCATCATAACCGAATATATTTGATCTTTTTTGACACTCATTGATGATAACTAAGCATAAAAAAACTTAACTTACCATTAATAAGGATAATTTCCTGTAAATTACCAACATCGTATTAATTTAACACCAATGATCATAATTGGATCATAGCTAACCTTTGACGAATGTAATCGACCCCAACCATCATAACCAAACATATTTGACCTTGTTTAACACTCAGTTATGATAACTAAATATAAACAAACTTAACTTATCCTTAATAATCATAATTTCTCGTAAATTACCATTAATGTATATAGTTTAACACTGATATTCATAACTCGATCATAGCTAAACTTTGACATATTCGATCTATTCTAACTATTATAATCGAACATATTGACCATGATTGACACTAATTGTTAATAATTATAATTATCACAACATATGAAATTAGTTTTTTTCTTCTTTTAACTAAAACTAAATGACTAGATGATTGAACATATATCATTAGTCAAATTGGAATACAATCTTAAACTTCACCAATTCTTAATCCACATTATACCACTGAGATTCACCTTATATTAAAAAAAATAGTAGTCCTGACTTATCTTTATCTTTCTTTCAAAAAATCACATCTAATAAGATTTTGTTCCATTTATAAATTAAATTAAAAGCATATAATATTTATTAAGAAAATAATACAAACATACACACGGTTAATTAAATAATATATTTATTATATTATTAATATTATTATTACTTATAATAATAATATTATTATTACTTATAATAACAATAATAATAACATGTACATAAATTAATAATAATAATAATAATAATAATAATAATAATAATAATAATAATAATATAATAATATTATTATTATTATTATTATTATTATTATTATTTTATTATTATTATTATTATTATTATTATTAATTATTATTATTATTATTATTGTTATTAATTATAATTATTACTTTTATTAATATCAATTTAAGAAAATCATAAAACTTTATGGCGACGAAATGGCGGACTATTTTCCTCCTACTTATTTCGAGAAAAAAAAAGGAAAAAATTGTTTTGACCTATGGCGATGAAATATCGTCGCCATAGGGCTTTCATAATGACGGAACTATTTCCCTCCTAGTTATTTTGGGGGAAAGAAAAAGAAAAAAAAATGTTTTGACTTATGTCGTCGCCATAGAGCTAGAATAGCCAAAAATTATAGTGACCCCATGGAGACGACATGTCGTCGCCGTAGGGTGACCTATAGCGACAACATCGTGTCGTCGCCATAGACCTGGTCGTGATAGGGTGTTTTTCTTGTAGTGTAATACAAGTATTTCAAGACATACCCAAACTAATTTAAACCAAGTAAAACTTCACTTTTGTTTTCTGTTATTTGGTTTAAATTACGATTTGTCTTCAAAAATTTCAAATTCACAGTTTTACTCCCTGTTGTATGTTATATATATCAAGTAACTCCAACAAACTAACGACGTTAGTTTTTTCTTTTAGGGTTTTTTTTGTTATGATGCAATGTAATAAATGAAGGAATAAAATATATGAAGTAATAAAATGAATCATTACATTCCATTATCATATTTGATTACCATGTATGAATGTAATGAATCATTATTTTATATTGTTTGTTAGATAGAAATATATGAATGAATGGAATACAAAAGTGGTTATGACAATGATGACCAATGGTGGTGGTGGCTAGTGGTGGTTGTCGGTGACGGTGGTTGGCGGAGATGGTGGCCGGTGGCTGGTCGCGGTGGTGGGCGGCGGTGACCGGTGGCGGTATGCGCGGCGGTGGTGGGCAACGACGGTAGTGGGCAGCGTCGGTGGTCTATGGTGGTAGTGGCCGGCGACCGGGCTGTGGGGGTGGTGGCCGGGGCGGTGGTGGCAGGGGGTGGTGATGGCCGGTGGTGGTTGGCGGCGGTGGTGGCTGGTGGTGGCCGGTGGTGGCGGTGGTGGTAGGTAGTGATGTTGGTGATGGTTGTTGTGATGGGGGTAGTGGTTGTAATTGGTGGTGGTGGTGGTTTCCGGTGACGATGGTTGGCTATGGTGGTGATGACTAGTGACGATCAATCTTGGTGGGCAGTGTTTGTTGTTGTGGTAGGTGGGTGGGTGGGTGGGTAGGTGGGTGGTGTTTGTGACTAGAGATGAAAGAATAATTTGAACGAAAAAAATAAAAAGGATGTTGAAAAAATGAATTTAAGGGAATGGAATCAATTTTGCAATGGTTCATTCTATTAACTCCACCAACGAAATATTTTTTTTTATTTACCCTCAATGGTTAATTTCATTACTCAGCTCATTATTGTGTACCAAACGTTACCTTAAATTTTACGAAAAAAACTAAAATAACCCTATTCATATAGGTATTTGATCATAGTTTAGGGCTTATTATTCAAACCTGTTAAAAATAACATATTTACTTTGTCTTAAAAAGTAATCTCAATGTGGATTCTTTTATTTCTAAGTATGTCATATATAATACCCTTTTACAATTTAATAGCAAATGTAATGTTGCTTGGGTGGTTAGGATGTTATGCCTTTACACATTAAGTATGTTATATATAATACCCTTTTAGAAACATATTATATATATATATATATATATATATATATATATATATATATATATATATATAAATAATATTAGTTTTAATAACTTATGTATGCCACAAGTTGAATAAATAAAATATTAAATACAATAATTTATTCATTATAAAACGATATTACGCCCGATTAAGGATGATAAGTAATAAAACAATAATATAATTTTTTAAACATTTATTTTTTTCAAAAAAAATAATAAATAAATAAACATTTTGTTTCAAAACAAAACGTTTTAAAAATATTATTTTTTAAAAATTTTCTTAATGTAACTCTCAATTTTATTTTTTATATAGAAAAATTTACTTTTTTAAAATACTAATTTTGAAATATTTCGTATTTTTAAAAACTTTTGATATTTTAAAAAATTATTTTATAAAAATGCATTTATTTAAAAATAACATTAATGAATAATTCTCTATCTTAATTAATTAAAAAACTATTTTTAATATAAAAAAATTAAATAATTGTATTAGTAATTAGTGTAATTTATTTAATAGGAGAGAGAAGTGTAAAATTTTGATAAAAAGAAATATGATGATAACACGTGTCCCCTTACTCTTTTATTAGAATACTAGCTTACATGCCATGTAACACATGGTTTAAACAAATTATAATTATAATATATTAATATATCAATAACAACATTGCATATCTTACGAAAAAAATTACATTTTACATATAACTTCACCACATTTAAAAAATAAAATTTCACCACATTAAAAAAATAAAATTTAGTTTTTTAAAGCAAATCTAACCACTTTAAAAAAGATTTCAGTTTAAAATATAATGCGCTCTAAAAAGATTTACTAATATTAAAATTTTTATTTCAAGCTAATATGTATATCAATATTCAAATATTATTTATTGTACAATAATTCTTTACTCTTGAATAAAATCTCACAATTTTCTTAGATATAAAATTACTAAAAAAATCTCATCCCTTTAAAAACATCTGAGTATTAATAATAAACTCTTTTACAAATAAATATTAAAAAATAACTAATAATCAATCATATATAATGGTGAATCTAATTTTAAACAATTTATAATATTGCGGCAATAGTTTTTACAAA
This sequence comes from Flaveria sonorensis, assembly GCA_025506505.1. Classification (NCBI taxonomy): domain Eukaryota; kingdom Viridiplantae; phylum Streptophyta; class Magnoliopsida; order Asterales; family Asteraceae; genus Flaveria; species Flaveria sonorensis. The sequence goes on along the minus strand of CM046425.1, from coordinate 17,744,335 downwards.
CCTCTCCGATAACACATACCAAAAAAAAATTCAAATATGATAATAAGTAACAAAAATTTAATAAACTAAATTTATATACAGTTTGAAATATTAAAAAACACAACAAAAGTTCAAAATATGTTTTATTTTATATATATATATATATATATATATATATATATATATATATATATATATATATATATATACTTTTCTGATATCAAAATAGTTTATTTGATTTTATTAAAACTTGTTTTCAAGAACATTATTTCTGTTAAAAAGTAAAATAGAGCAAAATATTTAATAGTAGATTGCGAGATTTCAGGATCTTTTTTTTTAGTCAATGGCAAATTAGTAAAAAGAAAGTGAAAGTTTGTTTTACTAATTTAAATGACCATTCATGTGATTTGTAAAATTCAAAAAAAAAAAGCTTTGTGTAGGAAAAATAAAAAGAGAGAGCATCCTAGAATGCCAAGTGGCACAAATGTTCTCCTATACTGTGTCAGGTGTCCTGAAAATTAGTATTTTGTTATATATATATAAACTAGTTTAGTATCTCGTGTGTTACACGGGTTAAAAAAAAAATATTAAAAAGTTAGTAATGAAGATTTATTAATTATAGATGATATATTAAGATAAGATCTTAATAAAATTTGTATGAGTTATGACTTTAAATAATTATTTAAAAACACATGTTTTAAGTATTTTGTATTTTAAAAAGATTTGATATTTTAGAAAAGAATTTTATTTTATAAAAATGTATTTATAAGAATAACATTAATGAATAGATCTCTTTCTTAATTAATCAAAAACTATTTATAGTATAAAAGGAGTTAAATAATTTTAATAGCAACTAATGTAATTAGTTGATAAGGTAGAGAAACGGAAAAATTTTGGTGAGAGATAATTTGGTGTTGACACGTGTACGCATTAGTTACTTATTTTTAAGGGAAATGTTCAAATACAAAGTTTTCTAAAACTAAAAATTGTAAGAATTATTAAAATGTTGGCATGTGTCTTTTTGATCAAAATTAAGTTGGGGTAAAATTGGTAATGTTTTCTCTTCTCAAGTTTCACCCTTCTTTTTAAACATTCATAACTTTTACATACGACATTATTTTTTTAAAATAATTACACCATAAAAATGAGGATTTTTTATATTTAAAACGCTTATAGTGTTGGTATAAAAAATAAAGTTTTTTTTAACTTATTGTGTAATTTCGTCAGGTTATTGTATAATCTTCTGAATTGATCAGTATTACACTATTATCTGATACGGAATACACAATGAACTTGAAACATAAAAAAGGTTACATTTCTTATTATTGTGTTTTTCGAAAATCATTATTTAAAAAAACACAATGCTTAACACAATAGTCAACATTAGACACAATGGGCAACATAATGATCAATACTAGATTCGATAATTAGCAATAGACATAGTTAACTGCTTGACAAGGATTACACAATGACCTGATCAGGATAACAAAATGAACTGGAAAAAGCGTAAAAAATATTATATTTTCAGCATTGTGTTATTTGAAAATCACCATTTTAGTAAACACAATACTTAACATTTGACACAATGGGTAACACAATAACTAGCACTAGACTCGATGATTAGCAATAGACACAATGAACTTCTTGATGAGGATTACACAATAAACTGATCATGATTACACAATGAACTAGAAAACCTAAAAAATTACATTTTTAGCATTATGTTATTTGAAAATCATCATTTTCGAAAACACGATACATAACAAAATGGTCAACATTAGCCACAATGGTTAGATGAATGTTACACAATTACCTGATATTACACAATGAGCTGACGAATATTACACAATGAGCTGAAATAACGTGAAAAAAAAACTTTATCTTTTATGTATCAAAATATAGGCGTTTTAAAGATTAGAAAACGCTTATATTATCGTGTATTTTTTTTAATATAATGTTTTATGGAGCGTTTAAAAAAAAGGTAGAATTTGAATATGTGGTTAATACTAAAATACCATTGGCCTATCATTTAAAGTTTTAACTATGTAACACTATATTAAAAACGCATGTATTACATGGGTGGAATAAATTAACATGTTAACATCATTATTTTTTATAAATGTTTTGTAAATTACATGACATCAACCATTGATGAAATAAAAAATTAATGAATATCTAAGAAGTTATAAATAAAATTAATAAAAATTATAAATTATAATATTATATTGTAAGATAAGATATAATATAAATCATTTAATTGTTTAGTTTATTTATTTAAAATAATTCTTATTTAATAAGAGAGAGAGGCGGGAAACATAATTTTAGATTTAATCAGAAGTCGCCAAGTGTCCATCTTAAACATTCTTTTATTATAATAGATAGATTATGCTATCGGATTTTTTTAGCTCTTGGATTTAAGATTTAATTGATAATAATATTTCTCATCCTTTTTAGTTTTATCTCTTTTTACTATAAACCCACCTTATTTATAAATGTAGATAGATTAAAATTTAACTAAACCGCTTCATAACTTTCTTGATATTATCCTTTTAACCACTGAAGTTTTTATATTTTTGTTTTATCACACCAAAACTTTACTTTGTGTGCACATTTAACAATATGTGAGACACGTGGTGGTTGCTAAGAATTGTGCTAACAATAGACTTTTTTGAATGATTTTGCTTGTTTTATCTTTTTATTATCTATATTCAATTTTTCTCTTACACGATTTTATGTTTGCTGTTTATAATTTTCAAATCTTCTATTTTGTTTATTTTTATTTAAGCTTTGTATAAATTTTTCTTTAAAACAGAGTTGACTGAAATACAAGCATACAAATCCCTTAAAGTTGGTTTCAGGTTTCTATTTTTAGCAAATCTTTTATAAAATTATCAAAATATGATTTTTATAAAATAATCAAAATAATATGTTTTCATTTAACAGTATAAATTCGAGTTATTTTACGTTTTGACTTAACTTTATTTTTGGAAACGAGTTGGATGATTATAGTCTATACTTTATCACATCGTATGCGCCGCCATTGCAAGTGCTTATATTTATGTACGTTTTAGTTTGCTCTATGTTTGATGTATAGTTTGTTTTAAGTAGTGTCAAATTTAACACGTTTTCATTTGAATTTCTGAATTCAAAATACTCTATATTTCAACGTAAATTTAGTTAAAAAACAACTTGGGTCGATTGTAGTATATAATTTATCACCACGCGTATGCCGCCGTATCTAAGTTTTCCTTCTAATTCTTACAACCTCGCCTACTCAACTATCTATATTATCTTTTTTTTTATGAAATTCTTTAAGAAATACTTAACTACTTTTTAGTTACCATTATTATTCTTAACTACTTAACTACTTTAAACATAACCCGCTGTGACATCCGGTAATTTTCCGTTACCAAACTCCGTTAGTTCTGTTAAGTCTTGCATACACGTTTCGTGAGCACACACTAGTTGTCGTTAAATGTTGGTGACTTAATAAAAATTAATAATATTAAACAATATTTTCTATGTTGATTATTGGTTGTGATTATGCGATTTAAATATTAATTGTGAATTTTATCACGTAACGTGGAAACGTGTGTGTTTAATCTGTATGTTTTGTATCTAGTAAAGACAATGCATATGATTATTATTGTTAGTTTATATGCTTATTATTTTAAGTTTAAACCTTTTAAAAAGTAATTAAAAGCTTAGTTTTAATAAAATACAAATTATAAGGGTTGAAAGGGTAATTATGGATTATTAAATAAAACAAAAATCCCAACCCTAGCCCCCACACCTTGATCGGCCGCGACTTCACCTTCAAACAGACACACACTTCGGTTTTCATCAAGAACAAGCAATTCCATTCGATTTTGGACCGATTTCAAGCATCACAACAAGTTAGAATCATCAATTGCAAGCCATTACACGTTTAAAGGTTAGATTTTTACATGTTTTTGATGATTTTTCATGTTGGCCGAAAGTTCCATTCGAAACCTGCAATTGAAGGTTGATTCTTGGTTGTTTGTTGATGTTATTATGTTATCTAGGTTAGATTGATGCTAGTTAACGTCTATTATGCAAGAAAGCTATGATTTTGATACGTTGTTCATAGGTTACTAATAATAGTAACTTTATTTGCATGGATATGGTGATTTGATGATGTATGAATGTTATGGATGTGTTTGTGGTGATGATTAGATGCTAGGTTGATGATATGAACAATTGAAAATCAAGAAGATGTGTTATAGTTCATACATTGCTAAAAATAGTAACTTTTGGTGTTGACTGTTGATGAATCATGATAATTAGATGTTGTTGATCATGTCTAGATATTGTCATGGACTTGAATTGGTATGTAAATGATGAATTCATGAGTGTCTTGGGTGTTTTATGGATTTGGGATGAACTTTCCTAAAAGGAAAACTTTAATTGTGAAATCTCTTAAATACGATGATATGGGTATGTTAGGAGCATTTGGATCATGCTAGTAAGTTCATAGATGAGTTCTAAGATGATAGAATGTATTGGGTGGATTCAATGGATGTTGGTTTGGGTAATTATTTGTCTTGGCCTGTTTGTGGAAGTTCATGTTTACAAATCATAGGAGCATGTTAGGATTTTGATTGATTGATGGTTAATCATGAATGAATGTTTTGGGAATGATTTGGATTGTGGTAATTGATGTGTGATGGTCATCATACACACGTGCGAATCTGAGGCTCCTACTTAGTAGGATTGGCAGGGTTTAGGGTGTGAAGTCGTGAGTGGCTTCACATAGCATGTGATGTGTGATTTGATCCTTGTATGGTGTATTATTTGTGTTATAGATGTTATGAGCGTGATAATAGCTTGAGATTCGCATGACTTGTATGATATCTGGCGGTATGATGATCTAATTATTACATGTGGTTAATGAAGTGTTATATGTAATCAGTTTGTATGGTAATCATGTGTGATAGGCTGTTATGCTTGTTTGAATGGAAATTCACCTATAATGTCACCAACGGGTCAAACGGGTCAACTGGGTCAAATGTGTCTTGTCTTCTAAAACTTTGAGTTCTTTGGTTCGTAAAGCACTTAGGGTTTCAATATGATTCTATGTACACGTACTTATGTACTCTAGTGTTCTAGGTAACCTTTGAAGGGTTGTCTTTGCACCTATCACCAGTTCTCTTTAGTCATTATCTTTACACACCAGGTGAGTTCATGCCCCTCTATTTTTATAAACCTTCTTCTTAGGGGAGGTAGCATACTTGTACACAAACGCTATTTTATTATTATAAGCTGTGTATGTTTTAACATAGTGCTTAATACCTTGAAAGTCCTCACACATTCGAATCGTTAATAATGATAACTAGCGGGAAATCTTGGGTAGTACTACTGGGTCTGACGAGCCCCACCTGTGCAACTCGAGGTCAAACGGGTGCAATATTGTCCTAGACACAAATATCGTCACGACCTGGTAAGTCGTGACGGGAGGCAACAAACGCAACACAGTCAGCTTCGATCGCGAAATCACTATGGTTATTACTTGTGAATATAGACTAGCTATCTATTTCAATGCAATTCTTATGTTATGCAAATGTTATTGTTTATGATAAACGCAAACTCTTGAACTCACCAACCATTGTGTTGACATTTTAGTATGCTATTCTCAGGTCGTTAACTCTACTTGCCATTAGGAGCACCACACGGGTCCAGCATGCATTCTAAGACTCCATTTTAAAGACATATTTGTTGGTTTTTATTTATGTGTGTTTAAATATTTGGGTTGGCGCATGTTTTGCCAAATATGCATTTTTATATTTTGGGTTTGTCTTATTTACAAAACGCTTCCGCATGGTTTTAAAGTTTGAACTTAGGTTGGTTTTATTTTTAAATGGGCATATAGTGTCGTTCTAAGTAACTATTGACTGTGATCCTGGTTTGTTCACACGCCTCGCTGTAAAACTCCGAACGTGGATTTTGAGGGTGTGACAGATTGGTATCAGAGCCATTGGTTATAGGGAACTAGGTTGCATACACACACTAGACTATAACCGCATAGTTGTTAGTTACTTATCGCTTACTCTCCTTACTGTATACTCATTGGCATACGCAACACGTACTTCGCAGCATGGCATCGTCGTCTAGAAATTAAGGCAACAGACCTGCACGATCTGAGTCACCTCCTACGTCTCCCATACCGGATAGGGGATTTAACTGGCCCTGACATCCTTATCCTCCTGGCGAGATAGACTGGGATCAGCCTCTCATACCTCCTGAGCTCGATCCTCTGCGGAACTGGGATTTCTACCCCACCTACATAAACCGTATGGCTTATAGAGAGCGCGTACCACCAGTAGCTCCTACACGACCTAGGACTAGGTCATCGACCGCCTCTGCATTGCCTACTCTTCCTACCTTGAGCATCCCTCTCGAGCAGGCGTTTGCAGCTTTGGTAGCCACTCTAGACACGGAACGACAACGGATTAGAGGACTCACTGATGAGAACTCTGCATTACGATCTGAGATGCGTCAGTTGCGTTTCCAGGTAGAGACGCTTCAGGAGCGACTCTCGATGGCCATCGGTGGACATCATACTCTGGCAGGCAATGTTGTAGCACTTAGTGGGCGCATGGACGCACAAGATCACCATAATATAGTGATCGATGATATGTTTGCTGATTTAGAGGCACAACTAGCAGCACTTCAGGTTGTTGAAGCCCCTGCACCTTTGGTGGATCCTGATGAGGAAGACCCGGAAGAGGAATACGAGGAAGCCCCCGAAGAAGAACCAACAGAGATGGATGAGGACAGTGACAGATCTGACGTACTGGACTGATTCCACTTTTAAATAACTTAGACTATGTAGTGTTTCTTTTCTTTGAAACCTATGTGGGAAGAGTTGTTTCCCACCCAACTGACAAACTTAAATTTTGACATTGATGGAATATTTTGTGACTCAATTGCAATTTATTTATCTTTGATTATTATTTCTGTTATAAATGTTGTGGTTGTGGTGAATGCATTATTTCTTATTGTTTACTATACCTTGATGAGATTAATGTGTTGGATGTTACTCATTATTGTAATTGTGAATTGTAAAGTGAAATATGGACGCACGAGGAAGAGGACGTGGGCGTGGTCATGGACGTGGCGCCGGAGGCCGTGGTGCCGGAGCCATAAACATGACGCCTGCGGAATTGGCGGCATTAATTAACGAACATGTTCAGGCGGCAGTGGCTGCTGCCCAACCGGGACAACCAGCAGGTAAATGATAACGAGAGGTTAAACTAATTATTCTAGTTAATTGTCTAGGATATCTGACTAATGTTTGGGTTGTCAAAATAAGACCACCACCATGTACCTACAAGTCCTTCATGGACTGTAAACCCCATACCTACAGCGGGAAGGAAGGAGCTGTAGGGCTTGTAAGGTGGTTTGAGAAGACAGAGTCTGTCTTCGCAAAATGCAACTGCCCGCCTGCTGATCAGGTGAAGTATGCCACCGGGACATTGGAAGGCTTAGCACTTTCCTGGTGGAATGCCCAGGTGCAAATGCTGGGTCAAGCCATGGCCAATGAACTACCTTGGGATGAGTTTAAGGGGATTATGACCGAAGAATACTGCCCCCGAAATGAAGTGCAGAAACTGGAGATTGAGTTCTGGTAACTCAAAATGCAAGGCTCAGAAATTGAAGCCTACACGACCCGTACTCATGAGTTAGCCACTTTATGCCTAGGGATGGTGAATGAAATGCACAAGAGGGTTGAGCATTATATACGGGGATTGGTGCCCGAAATTCAAAGTATGGTAACTGCCTCTAACCCCACTACCATACAACAAGCTATCCGAACAGCCCACAGGCTGACTGATTAAGCAGTAGAGCAAGGTCGATTACCTAAGCGGGGTGCGGTGGCAAGCGTGCCCGACCATAAACGCAAGTGGGATGGTTCAAGCAACAAGGGATCGTCATCCAGCAGCCAATCTCAACCTCAGCAACAGCAGCAATGTCAGCAACAACAACGGAAGTTCGATAACAATAGAAGCTTCAACCAGGCGACTCCCTCAAATCAAGGACCCGGTGGGTATGGCGGAAGACAGCCGAAGTGCAACTGGTGTAACTACCACCATGTGGGTCGATGTGATAACTTCAAGTGCCAACGTTATGGGAAGATTGGTCACGCAGCCAAAGACTGCCGGGGTGAACTGATGAAAAAGCCACAACAATCACAAGAAACTCCAAAAGGTTGTTTTGAGTGCGGAAAAGAAGGCCATTACAAACGCAACTGTCCCCAACTTAAGAGGAATGGTAATGGAAACAACAACAATAGAAACAACAGCAATAATAACAATGGCAACAACAATAACAACAACAATAATAATGGCAACAACAATGGTGGAAACAACAATGGAGCCAAAGGAAGAGCCTTCGTCATTGGCTCAGGTGAGGCTCTAAACGATCCTACAATAGTAACTGGTAAATTTTCGGTTAATGGTAGTTTTGCTACCGTATTATTTGATACCGGAGCCGATAGAAGTTTCGTGTCCACTAGGTTCTGTAGTCTTTTAAGTGATATGCCCTCAGCCTTAGAATCTAAATACACCGTAGAGTTAGCTGACGGTACACAGATTCACGTAACGCATATTCTTAGAGACTGCAAGATAGAGCTTGCTGGTCATACATTCGCCATAGATCTCATGCCTGTTACGTTAGGAAGCTTTGATGTGGTAGTAGGCATGGATTGGCTTTCCAATAAACAAGCGGAAGTCATATGCCACGAGAAGATCATACGGATTCCCCTTGGTGAAGAAGTCCTTACGGTCAGAGGTGATAGGAGTGGTGCGGTGATAGGCATCATTTCATTCATGAAGGCACAGAAGTTGTTACGAAAGGGTTTACTGGCCATATTGGCACTCGTCACAGATAAACAGACTGAGGAAAAGAAGATAGAGGATATCCCCGTAGTTCGCGAGTTTCCCGAGGTGTTTCGGGAAGACCTGCCTGGATTACCGCCTCATCGTCAAGTTGAATTCCAGATTGAGTTAACTCCAGGAGCCGCTCCAATTGCGAGAGCACCGTACCGGTTAGCTCCGAACGAACTGCAGGAATTATCCGCCCAACTACAAGAGTTGTTGGATAAAGGGTTTATCCGACCGAGTTCGTCGCCTGAGGAGCGCCAGTTCTATTTGTGAAGAAGAAGGATGGTACATTTCGAATGTGCATTGACTATAGGGAACTGAACAAGGTTACTATCAAGAATAGATATCCCTTACCTCGTATCGATGATTTGTTTGATCAACTGCAAGGATCAAGCTATTATTCTAAGATTGATCTGAGGTCTGGGTATCATCAGCTGAGAGTTCGAGAAGAGGACATCTCGAAGACTGCTTTCCGTACACGATATGGTCACTATGAATTTTTGGTCATGCCGTTTGGGTTGACGAATGCATCAGCAGTATTCATGGACCTCATGAATCGCGTGTGCAAACCCTATCTTAATCAGTTTGTTATCGTCTTTATTGATGACATACCGATATACTCAAGGACCGAGGAAGAACATGAGATGCACTTACGTTTAATCTTGGAATTACTTAGAAAGGAACAATTGTATGCAAAGTTTTCTAAGTGTGATTTCTGGATACGTGAGGTACAATTCTTGGGTCATATTGTCAACGAGAAGGGAATACATGTTGATCCTGCTAAGATTGAAGCGATAAAAAATTGGTCTGTTCCTAAGACACCACGCGAGATACGAAAATTCCTTGGATTAGCGGGATATTATCGACGATTCATCGAAGGATTCTCTAAGATTGCACAACCTCTCACAGCCCTGACTCATAAGGGAACGACGTTCAAATGGGGTGAGAGTCAGGAATCTGCTTTCCAGTTGCTGAAACAGAAACTGTGTAGCGCACCAATATTAGCGTTACTGGATGGTAGTGATGACTTCGTAGTCTACTGCGATGCGTCTATTCAAGGACTTGGATGCGTCTTGATGCAGCGGGATAAGGTGATAGCTTACGCCTCTAGACAGTTGAAGATTCATGAGAAGAACTATACCACCCATGACTTGGAACTGGGTGCAGTAGTTTTTGCCTTGAAGATCTGGAGACATTACTTGTACAGTACCAAATGCACCATCTACACTAATCACAAGAGTCTTCAGCTTATATTTGAGCAAAAGGAGTTGAATATAAGGCAAAGGCGCTGGGTAGAGTTATTGAATGACTATGACTGTGCTATCAAGTATCATCCGGGAAAAGCAAATGTAGTTGCTGACGCGCTGAGTAGAAAAGAGACTGCTAAGCCTCAACGAGTGCGAGCTCTGCAACTGACGATTAGTACGCAATTACCTGAACAAATCCGTGATGCTCAAACTGAAGCTCTGAAGGTAGAAAATATGAGTTTAGAAGGGTTACGGGGAATGGAAAAGCAACTAGAAGTAAAAGCGGATGGAATTCGTTATTTCATAGATAGACTTTGGGTACCTCTACACGGAAATATGAGAGATTTGGTCATGAGTGAGGCACACAAGTCTAAGTACTCTATACATCCTGGATCTGACAAGATGTACCACGATTTGAAGGCGCACTATTGGTGGCCTAACATGAAAGCAGATGTAGCTACTTATGTGAGCAAGTGTCTGACCTGCTCAAAGGTGAAAGTGGAGTATTAGAAACCATCTGGTCTACTACAACAACCCGAGATCCCTATATGGAAGTGGGATAAGATATCAATGGATTTTATTACTAAGTTACCTCGCACTTTTACGGGTTGCGACACAATATGGGTTATCGTGGATCGATTGACAAAATCTGCTCATTTCCTAGCGATAAAGGAAACAGACAAGATGGAGAAATTAACTCGACTTTATTTGAAGGAGATCGTTTCGAGGCATGGAGTACCGATCTCAATCATTTCTGATCGCGACACTCGTTTCACATCGCACTTCTGGCAATCACTATAGAAATCTTTGGGTACGCGATTGGATATGAGTACTGCTTATCATCCATAGACTGATGGTCAAAGCGAGCGTACTATACAAACTTTGGAGGACATGTTACGTGCTTGTGTGATTGACTTCGGGAATAACTGGGAAGTTCACCTACCATTGGTGGAATTTTCTTACAACAACAGCTATCACACTAGCATAAAGGCGGCACCTTTTGAAGCTTTGTATGGGAGAAAGTATAGATCACCAGTTTGCTGGGCTGAAATTGGTGATAGTCAAGTAACGGGTCCTGAGTTAGTACACGAGACAACTGAGAAGATTATCCAGATAAGAAACCGCATGGCCGCAGCGAGAGACAGGCAGAAAAGCTATGCTGACAAGCGACGGAAACCTTTGGAATTTCAGGTTGGTGACAAAGTCTTATTGAAAGTCTCACCATGGAAAGGCGTAGTTCGGTTTGGTAAGCGAGGAAAGCTAAATCCGAGATATGTTGGACCATTTGAGATCTTGGAAAGAATAGGTCCAGTGGCTTATCGACTAGCCTTACCTGATTCATTGAGTGGAATCCATGATGTATTCCATGTTTCAAATCTGAAGAAGTGCCTAAAGGATGAAACTATGGTTGTACCGCTGGAAGAAGTTCAAGTAGACGAACAGTTACGCTTCATTGGTTGTGATTATGCGATTTAAATATTAATTGTGAATTTTATCACGTAACGTGGAAACGTGTGTGTTTAATCTGTATGTTTTGTATCTAGTAAAGATAATGCATATGATTATTATTGTTAGTTTATATGATTATTATTTTAAGTTTAAACCTTTTAAAAATAATAAAATACAAATTATAAGGGTTGAAAGGGTAATTATGGATTATTAAATAAAACAAAAATCCCAACCCTAGCCCCCACACCTTGATCGGCCACGACTTCACCTTCAAACACACACACACTTCGGTTTTCATCAAGAACAAGCAATTCCATTCGATTTTGGACCGATTTCAAGCATCACAACAAGTTAGAATCATCAATTGCAAGCCATTACACGTTTAAAGGTTAGATTTTTACATGTTTTTGATGATTTTTTATGTTGGCAGAAAGTTCCATTCGAAACCTACAATTGAAGGTCGATTCTTGGTTGTTTGTTGATGTTATTATGTTATCTAGGTTAGATTGATGCTAGTTAACGTCGATTATGCAAGAAAGCTATGATTTTGATACGTTGTTCATAGGTTACTAATAATAGTAACTTTATTTGCATGGATATGGTGATTTGATGATGTATGAATGTTATGGATGTGTTTGTGGTGATGATTAGATGCTAGGTTGATGATATGAACAATTGAAAATCAAGAAGATGTGTTATAGTTCATACATTGCTAAAAATAGTATCTTTTGGTGTTGAATGTTGATGAATCATGATAATTAGATGTTGTTGATCATGTCTAGATATTGTCATGGACTTGAATTGGTATGTAAATGATGAATTCATGAGTGTCTTGGGTGTTTGATGGATTTGGGATGAATTTTCCCAAAAGGGAAACTTTAATTGTGAAATCTCTTAAATACGACGATATGGGTATGTTAGGAGCATTTGGATCATGCTAGTAAGTTCATAGATGAGTTCTAAGATGATAGAATGTATTGGGTGGATTCAATGGATGTTGGATTGGGTAATTATCTGTCTTGGCCTGTTTGTGGAAGTTCATGTTTACAAATCATAGGAGCATGTTAGGATTTTGATTGATTGATGGTTAATCATGAATGAATGTTTTGGGAATGATTTGGATTGTGGTAATTGATGTGTGATGGTCATCATACACACGTGCGAATTTGAGGCCCCTACTTAGTAGGATTGGCAGGGTTTAGGGTGTGAAGTCGTGAGTGGCTTCACATGGCATGTGATGCGTGATTTGATCCTTGTATGGTGTATTATTTGTGTTATAGATGTTATGAGCGTGATAATAGTTTGAGATTCGCATGACTTGTATGATATCTGGCGGTATGATGATCTAATTATTACATGTGGTTAATGAAGTGTTATATGTAATCAGTTTGTATGGTAATCATGTGTGATAGGCTGTTATACTTGTTTGAATGGAAATTCACCTATAATGTCACCAACGGGTCAAACGGGTCAACTGGGTCAAATGTGTCTTGTCTTCTAAAACTTTGAGTTCTTTGGTTTGAAAAGCACTTAGGGTTTCAATATGATTCTGTATACACGTACTTATGTACTCTCGTGTTCTAGGTAACCTTTGAAGGGTTGTCTTTGCACCTATCACCAGTTCTCTTTAGTCATTATCTTTACACACCAGGTGAGTTCATGCCCCTCTATTTTTATAAACATTCTTCTTGGGGGAGGTAGGATACTTGTACTCAAATGCTATTTTATTATTATAAGCTGTGTATGTTTTAACATAGTGCTTAATACCTTGAAAGTCCTCACACTTTCGGATCGTTAATAATGGTAACTAGCGGGAAATATTGGGTAGTACTACTGGGTCTGACGAGCCCCACCTGTGCGACTCGAGGTCAAACGGGTGTAATATTGTCCTAGACACAAATATCGTCACGACCTAGTAAGTCGTGACGGGAGGCAACAAACGCAACACAATCAGCTTCGATCGCGAAATCACTATGGTTATTACTTGTGAATATAGACTAGCTATCTATTTCAATGCACTTCTTATGTTATGCAAATGTTATTGTTTATGATAAACGCAAACTCTTGAACTCACCAACCATTGTGTTGACATTTTAGTATGCTATTCTCAGGTCGTTAACTCTGCTTTCCATTAGGAGCACCACAAGGGTCCAGCATGCATTCTAAGACTCCATTTTAAAGACATATTTGTTGGTTTTTATTTATGTGTGTTTAATATTTGGGTTGGCGCATGTTTTGCCAAATATGTATTTTTATATTTTGGGTTTGTCTTATTTACAAAACGCTTCAGCATGGTTTTAAAGTTTGAACTTAGGTTGGTTTTATTTTTAAATGTGGCATATAGTGTCGTTCTAAGTAACTATTGACTGTGATCCTGGTTTGTTCACACGCCTCGCGGTAAAACTCCGCACGTGGATTTTGAGGGTGTGACACCCGCACATTGCAGCTGAATGTTAAGATTTGTAATGCTTAATTTTCACGATTTGTACATTATATACTCCCCACAAAAAATCATGTCAAAATATTGATAAAAATAAGCACATGCAATGAAAATTTAGAATTTTATATTATATCATATGTAAGAAATGAAATCTTGTAACAGTTTTAATGATTTGTATGTTTGTTTTTTGATAACTTGTAAATTATCACACACAACTTTGTTTTGAATGAAACTTACACAAAAAAGTAGATAAACATGAGTGTTTCAAAACGTTATATTTGGAATATTTATACAAATCATTTTTTAAAAGTTACTAAAAAGTTAAATATTATAAAGTTAAACTATTAATACTAGAAACTCAACTCTATTTGGATTGAAATTTATATCGGCATATAGATAAAAATAAACGCATAAACGGTATACTCGTAAATTTATACAATATGATGTCTAAATTTTAATTATTATTATCAAATTAATAAAATCTATCAAATTTAAAGAATTTCAAGGAAAGAAAAGGTAACAAACATGAACGTTTAAATAAAATCATCTAAATATGTCAATTAATCATTGATATTAAAATAATTAAAAAATCCCACCAACTAAAAAAATCTAAAAGAAAGAAAAGATAAGAAGCCATGCAGGTTCTCAAACTAAAAACCATATGTATAGAAATTAGGAGCGCTAACATGTGAACTACTTTTGCTTTTGTGTTGCAATTGGAAATGAATGTTATTTAATTAGAAGTAAAATAATTGAATAAAATAATATTAAAACTACCGTGCGACATAAAAGTTTAATAGTATATATAATAACATTAAATAATTTGAAATCTTTTATTATTATCTTTACATGTATAAAGAATAATATATGTTATTAACATATATTTCAATGCGTGAGTAAACTGCAATGTTTCTACGTTAATCTTTTTATGGTTGTACGCACTCGTTGCAACATAGGATCATAACACTCATTGCAACAACAGACCCCTAATCTCATCCAATAAAAGAATATGAGATATGTTTGTCTAGTATGCTTCCAATCTAAAATAACAAGTTATTATTGTAGCAGGATTGTAGTGCATGCAGATAGCCATAGCTTGATAATGAGGGGCGGTGTGGTGTAAGGGTTATGGCTAGTCAAGCAATTATCAGAGCTTTACAAATAAAAGACATAATAATGTTATTTCAGTAATGTTTTTTCTGGAAAAACTATTATTATAGAAAAAAAATATATTATTTAAAAAAACATAATGCCAATCAGAAAAAATACAATCAGAAAAAAAAAACATAATGAAACTTTTTATCATTTTGTTTTACATTTTTTTTTATTTTTAATTCTGTGGGCATTGTTTTTAATATATTTGATAAATTAGTTGTGATTTTATCATTACGTTTACATAATAGAAGTAAACAACAAGGTCATGTCACCATTATGTTTTCTTTAATTCATCATTCTAAAAAAACACGATTATATACATGAAAACACAATAACGAATGGAAAGATATAATAAACTGCAAAAAAGACACAAAGACGAGCATAATTTATATAAGTTGAAAAATATTAAAAACATATTTTTATATATAATAATATTGTACTTGTTTTAAAGATAAAAAATCATGTTTATGGTATAATATTTATAAAAAAATATTATTGTATATAAAAGTTATGAATATTTTAAAAAGAGTGAGAAAGCTTGTAAAAAATTAAACAGAAGTGATCATATCTAAAGTACAATTCTAACAAATTTTTTATAACAACTTGATCTCAACTATTTATTAAAAATATTAATAGTTAAGATTACTTTTATACATTTTTGTTACTTTTTATACATTTTAGATTAGTAACCCTTTTTATTTAAACCATTACCTAATAAATATACATATATTGAAGTACGCTTCACGTTCAGTTCTTCATATTCCAACTAATCATCAAAATTAGAGGTTATTGTTTCGGGCTTAAATTGGCCACAGACACCATTCATATTCATCTTTTAAACACTGGCCACTGCCACCTATCTTCATATACCCATCAACTCCAGTCAGCCCCAATTCACTATCGCACAACTTAGTGTTTTAAGGTCACCACTAGCCATCACCAACCACCAGCCACCACCACCACTCTATTATTCTTTTCCCGACATTAAGAGACCCCCCCCCCCCCCCCCCCCCCCCCCCATCATCCCTACATATGTGAAATCGAACCAAAATGAAGCTAAATCAAACTAAAATCAAATAAGGAGAATCGTTGGGATGACGATTTTAGATCTAATCGAACCACCGAAACTTACCTCCTTACAAAACGTGGTTGACAAGAAATTCATATCTGAACCAAATGTCGGTAGCCATGTACTATTTCTAGATCATTGTATTCGCTTTAGGCATGGGGGGTGACTGTTAGAGATCAACAACGGTAACAAAGGAAAAACAAGCAGACGGAATTTTGTGGGTGGACAATTCCCACAACGGCCTTTTCTGATTTTTATTAATAAAAAACATAAACTCCTCATCTCTTGTAGAGATTACATGAAACCAACCACGATATATATAGACTCAAGAAAGACCCAAAACGTTATCTTAAACTTGATCCCTACTTTAACTCAACTAATGACTCTTTAAAACTGGAACATGATAACTCAAAACAAACTTACGACTCTATCTACTAACCATGTGTCTATCCAAACTATTAGATAAGGATAAACCTCATAATCACCCCTTTTATCCTTGTCTTGTTCCTCCCAACTCAATTATGCCAAGAATCGTCCTCATTTCTTCAAACTTAATTCTAGGCATGCTTTAGTTAATGGATCGGCTTTCTGCAATTCACCACTTATATGTTGGACTTTAACATTCCCTTTTTCTATACTTTCTCGTATGATGTGAAATCTAGTGTTTATATGTTTATTCCTCCCATGAAATACTGTGTTTTTCCTGAGAGCAATTTCTGAACTATTGTCCACTCTAAGTAACACGGTTCTTCTTTGCTCCTAGCTAGTTCGGCCAAGAGTCCCTTAAGCCAAACGACTTCGCAACCAGTTGCAGCGGCTGTCATGAATTCTAATATAAGAGGAGAGCCACTATCTTTTGTTTTTGAGATAGCCAATATATCAAGGAAGTTCCATAGTAGAATACCATCCCTGTGGTGCTTCGACCATCACTTTGATCCGAGGCATGACTACTATCACTATAACCCATAATTGCATTGTTTCCATCCCTTTCATACTTGAGGTCGTAATTAATTGTTCCTTTTAAATATCTTAGTATGTCTTTTATAAGGTTCATGTGAGTTTCTTTGGGGTTTTGCATGAATCTACTTACTACCCCAACCGAGAAACTCAAATCGGGACGTGTATGAAGTAAGTACTGTAAACTTCCAACTGTACTTCGATAGTATGTACCATCCACTTATTCACTTTCATCTTCTTTTGAAGATTGAATTCAGGGCTCCATTGGTACTTTTGTTGGGTTACAGCTAGTCATGCCATTTTTTTGTAAATCTTGTTAGCAGAACTTGTTTGTTTTAGTGAGATGCTTCCACTTTCTTGGGTAACTTCGATCCCCAAATAATATGATAGTTAACCGAGATCACTCATTCGGACTTTGGCTTGCATTTTCTGTTTGAATGATTTGATATCCATCTTTCTGTTTCCTGTGACTATCAAATCATCTACATACACCCCGACGATTGTGAGTGTGTTCTTGCCCATTCTTATATAGACTGCCTGCTCCTTTTTACCGTTTGAAGCCCAAACCTTTTAAGGTTTTATCCAACTTTTCGTTCCAAGCTCTTGGCACTTGTCATAGGTCATAGAGAGCTTTCTTTAGTCGATACGCTTTTCCTTCATGCCCCTTTACTACAAACCCATCAGGTTGCCTTACATATACCTCTTCTCTCAAATCACCATTTAAGAATGTTGTTTTGAAATCCAAGTGATGTTCAACCCGTGCATTCTTTGCTGCCATAGGGAGTATCAGCCTAACTGTTCTATCCTTGCTACGCGTACGAAAACTTCATCAAAGTCTACTCCATACTCTTTATAATAACCTTTCACCACCAAGCGAACTTTGTGCTTGGTTTTGGTCCTACTAGCATCGCGTTTTAATTTAAAGATCCACTTTAATCCAAATATTTTTGCATTAGGGGTTGGTTCATATAATTCCCATGTTGTGGTTTCTTCAATGGATGTTAATTCCGATTTCATTGCTTCTCGCTAAACCTCTAGCTTGTTAGCCTCTTTGAAATTTGTTGGTTCACCCCCTAGTGGTAGTGGTTTATCATTATGATACATCAAAAAGTAATTGAATTTATGAGGTAGGACGGGTGTTCTAGTTAATCGACGAAGTGGTGGGTCTTGGGTTGGCTGAGTTTCTTGGTTGATGTCTTCACTCAAATCTTATTCACCTTCTTCAGTCTCATTCTGTGGTGGCCTCGGGTTAGGTGTCTTGATCTCTTGGTCTAAATTATATTGTTGAGCAGCTGTGGATCAGTCTTCTCTAATTCAGCTGGTCAAAACACTCGGTCCATTCCGGGCCGTTCCTAGTTTCGAGTTTGTCTTAGTATGATGCCCATTCGAATGGGGTTATCTTCATTGAATATGATGTCTCTACTCACCCATAATCTTTTCTTTTCCGGATTAAACAACCTATATGTTGGATCATATGAGGCTGGTGCAACCAAAACAACACTTTGAAGAATTTTGAAGTGCTCAATGAAGTGGTCTTCCGAAGACAAAGCTGTTCTTCCGAAGCTAAGTCAAAGATCTTCTGAAGCTTAAAGTATGAAGAACTTTCGAAGGAAGAACTCAGTCTTCCGAGACCAAGTTGTTCTCCTTCTGAAGTATACAACTTAGAAGATCAAAGGCAAAGTCTTCCGAAGAATAAAGTCTTGAAGACTTGTAGAAGTTCGGAAGAAGTTGTTTCTTCCAAAGACAAAATGACCTCTGAAGAATTTATTCTTCCGAAGTCATTTAGCTTCGGAAGAACCAATTATGAACCAGTGGACATAAGTATGGTCTGACTGACAGCCCGCTACAACTCTGATATACTACATGGAACTTTCCCACGCCCATGTAGTTGACCATACTTTTTCCACTGTTCATCCATTATCAGTTAGTACAGTTGCCACTTTTAGTTGGTGACAAAAGGTAAGTCATGGACCTATCATGACTACCTAACCTAGGATAGTATTTTATCTTAGATGCTTTACTTCTAGCAATGTAGTATTTGTCTAGTTGTAGATTCCAGCTGGCTTTCCTAGTATAACCGGCTGTAGATAGTAGTATATATAGTTTATCAATGTAACTTAGTAACTATGCTTGTAAGAGTCTTGTAAAACTGAGTTGAGAAGTAATATATACAAGTATCTTGAAAAACCATTCTTGTGTGTTCTTGTTTTCATTAACTTATTATATTACTTGTGAAGTTAGTTGAGATTATGCTTCATCAAACCAAGTGATATTAAGTGAGTTTGTGAGAATATCTTGTGTTATGAGATAAACAACGATCCTGTAATTGGTATCAGAGCTTTTTAGGCTCTTGATTGTGAGATCTTACCATCCCAAATCACCCTTGTTTCTTCATACTTACTCATTTCACTCAAATGGCTCTTAACCAGAAATTTTCTGAGTCTGAGATAGGAACCATGACTAAGGATCCTACCATCACACCTGATGATTTTGCAACCTGGTGCAAACGTATTAAAGGCTTTATCAAGTATCAAGACAGCCGCATGTGGAGATCAGTTACTCATGGTGCATACCAACCAAAGGTGGAATCCCCTGCTGGTAATGGTGCCATGATTGAGAAGGCCGTTGAAGACTACTCTGATGAAGACTTCAAGAAGATGGACATTGACTGAAAAGCCATGACTGTTTTGCTTACGGCTATACCAAACTCTATAATGGTAGGCTTTAAGCAATGCAAGTCTGCCAAAGAACTCTTTGATGCTTTGAAGCTGATGTACTCTGGTTCTGCTGAATCCAAGGAGTCCAAGAAAGATGTGCAAAAGCAAAAGTTTGGGAACTTCACATATATTTTTGGTGAGACCTTGAGCCAACAATACTTTAGGTACATGGGCACCTCTTTGCAGTCTATGGGAGTGGTTCTTGAGAAGAAAGACATAGTAAGAAAGTTTATGAGTGCTCTTCCTCATGAGTGGATTTTCTATTGTGTCTCATTCAAAATAAATGAGAATCTCAACACTCTCACTATGACTAAACTATATGGAATCCTTGATGGATACTGTAAGGAGATCGAAACTCAGAAAAGCCATCAGATGAACAGACCCTCAAACCTTCCTATTAGCAATCCTCTACATGTTGTTGAAGGTTCAAGAACTCCCCTGCCCCAGTTGTACCTAAACTATCCCAACAACCATCCTCTTCCTCTGGGCCATACATCACATTCCCTAAGACACCTAAGTCTCAACAGGCTCAACAAAATCCTTTCTAGGATAGCTGTGCCTTTGTTTCAGGGAGTGAGCACTCTAGAGATTTTTAATTTTGTTTTGATGATCTAGCAAATTTGGGTTTGACAAGACCAAGGCCAAGTGCTACAACTGCAACCAACTTGATCATTTTGCAAGGGAATCCTGGTTCCAATCTTGGAGCAACTCAAGCCCCCCAACATCTTGCTACCCTAAAGGCTGCAGCAAAACCCACTGAACAACAGACTGCAGTTGTTGCTCAAAAAGTTGATTGGAGCTTCATGGTGCAAGATGTCACTCCTGCTCAAGCTCTTATGGTTGGAACTAAAGACACTAAGGTATATGAACATCTCAATACCCCAGCCTATATTGCTAAGGTCAAATTGTATCAAGAATACAACATGGAAATTAAATCTGATATTGAGTCTTTAAATATACTAAAATCTGATTTTAAGAGAGCAGAATCTGATTACAAACTTAAAATAGAAGAGTTAGAGAAAACCGTGTCCTCTTTAAAACATGAACACTCAAATTACAGGGCTCAAATAAAAGACTTAATCTCCAAGTTGACTGAGGCTCAAGCCCAACTAGTGATAGATGAGGCTAAAGCTAAGAAGTACGCCATTGAAGAGCATAACTTCAACACCATCATTGCATCATCCTCCCACTCAAAGGTATGTTATCAAAACAAAAGTGGGTTGGGAATCAATGAAATTTCTCCATCACACTCTTTTGTGTCTATTAGACAGCCAAGATGTGATATTGATGAGCAAGAGGTTCCAACTGCTGACCCACTATCCAATAAGCAGAAGAATGATGCAACAATGGTAACCACCACAGGGAAGGATAAGGTAGAAAACCTCATCCATACCGCTGATGATCAATCCTTAACCACTAAAGCCAGGAAGAACAAAATCAGGGCAACCATGAAGGTGGCTGAGACTAAGTTGAAGCTAGACACAAGGCAAAATGGTGTATTCATATCAGCTAGATTTCAAGTGGTTGGAAATCATGATTCAGGAAAAAGTGTAGTACCAACACTCCTACCGAGATGAAGGATCAAAAGTTGAAGGGGAAGGCTGTTGAAGAAGAAAAGAAGAGTAAGAAACAACAGTCAACATGCCCCATCAAGAATAACATTGAATGCATAATCTGTGGTCTGCATAACCACATGGCTAAAGATTATTACTACAACCCAGCAAGCACGCATTATGCATCTAATGTTAAGAAAGAAAGAGTCAAGGATGGTTTCATATTTGGACCTTACATATGGTCCAAGTGTTAAGGAAAGGAAAGCTTGTTTTTGAAGCCAAGTTGCTTTCGGAAGAAACTAATTCTTCCGAAAGGAAAATAGCTTCGGAAGACAAGCTAAAGAACAAACAAAGGAACAAAATGAATCCTTTGAAACCTTCCGAGAAGAAGACTACTTAGGAAGAAAAGGTGGTGAAAACTTCTTCCAAGAAGAAAGAAGCCTCGGAAGCAAGTTATACTGCTCAAGCCTCATCAGGCTCATCAACACTGATCAACCAAAGGATGGAATGGAAGATCAAGAAAGATGCTACAGCCCAACCCTCTTCTCCACAAATTATAATTGAACCCGCATGCTTACGTTTTGGTTCAATTATATCATCTAAGTTAGAAGATATCATCTAAGTTAGAAGTGCCCAAGACCAACAAGGCTTGGGTTTCCAATAGTAACTAATCTTTTCACCTTATATGCAGGGACATCGACATGACAAGAATAGAATGTTTGGATTATGGATAGTGGATGCTCCAGGCACATGACAGGGAACATATCTCTCCTACAAAAGTTTGAACACTTTAATGGAGGTCCTGTTCAGTTTGGAGGTGAAGCCGGAGGATACATTTCTGGTAGAGATAGTGTATCAAATAGTAAGTTAAAATTTGACAAAGTAAACTTTGTCAAACTGCTTGAACACAATCTCTTAAGTGTTTCTCAATTCTGTGATCAAAAGCACCAAATGCTTTTCACAGAACATGAGTGCATTATCCTCAAACCTGGGATGACAATTCCTCAGGAATTGGTGCTTCATAGATCTCCCAGGAGAGAGGATATGTACAAGCTGTATATGAACAATGCTTCCCCACTTGGTGAAGTATCATGCTTTCTTTCCAAAGCAAATGGTGATGAGTCAACTCTTTGGCATAAAAGAATATGCCATGTTAATATTAAAACCATGAATAAATTGGTTAAAAATAATTTGGTACATGGTGTGCCCAAAAAGGAGTTTATCTGTAAAGATAATTGTGTTACCTGCCTGAAAGGAAAGCCACATCAGGTTTCTCACAAATCCAAAGAGGTTGACTACATCACCACCCCATTACACTTATTGCACATGGATCCTTTTGGTCCTACAAGTATAATGAGCATCGGAAGGAAATATTGACTTGTGATTGTTGATGATTTCACAAAATTTACATGGGTTTTCTTTTTAAGAACTAAAGATGAAACTACTAAAACTTTAAAATCTTTTATTTTTAAAAATTTAAAATCAGAAAGATCACAAGGTAAAAGTTATTAGAAGTGATCAAGGGAATGAGTTTAAGAATCAAGTTCTTGACTCATTCTGTAACTCAAAAGGGTTTGCCAGACAATACAGTGCCCCTAGAACTCCTCAACAGAATGGTGTTGCTAAGATAAGTAATAGGACACTTATTGAGGCTGCAAGAACTATGTTAGCTGATTCAAAATTACCTCTAACTTTCTGGGCAGAGGCAGTCAGCACTACATGTTATGTGCAGAACAGGGTTCTCATTGTTAAGCCCCATGGAAAGACCCCTTATGAGCTATGGAACAAGAGGCCACCGTCCATTGGCTTTCTTAGGTCCTTTGGCAGCAGGTGCACCATACTTAACACAAAGGAAAATTTAGCAAAATTTGCAGAAAAGTCCGATGATGCTATCTTTATTGGATATTCCTCAACCTCTATTGCATATAGAGTGTATAATATCAAAAATCAATAATTTGAGGAATCATCCAACGTTGTTGTTAATGAGCACACACCTTGTGTTAAAGAAATTGGTCCTGAATATATCTTTAATTTAGAATTGTTTCCAACTATTCTAAACGATCTTGTGAGAATATTTTAGCTGGAACAGGAACTCAAAGTGACCTCTATGAAGATCAAATGTTTGAGTTACCCAAACCTATTCCAAGTTCTCCAAGAAGAAATGAAGATCAAGCTCCTTCAACTGAAAGTCCTGAAAGCTTGAATATCTTAGGAAACAATGGAGCTTCAACATGTTGTCAGCCAACTGAGCCTCATAGCTCAACAGCTGACAACTCAAGTACTCAAAACCAAGCTGAAGAAGATAGTGATCTGGAGGAACAGGCAACTATTGATGCTGCTTCTCAGTAAAATACAGTTGATGTTGTCACACATTCATTGAATCAGTCCTCATTGAATGAGTGTGAGACATCAGCTGGTGATGGTGTTCAAAATCCTAAGCAAAGATTCTCAAATTTGGATCTATCTATGCAACTAGATATGATTCCTAGGCTTAGGATACACAACACTCATCCAGCTGAGAACATCATTGGGGATGTCTTAGAAGGTGTGAAAACAAGAAGTCAGACCCACAATGGGAATGTCTGCTTGTACTCATGCTTTCTCTCTCAAATTGAATCAATGAAGGTGGAAGAAGCCCTCAAGGACAACAACTAGATAGAAGCAATGCAAGAGGAGTTTCTTCAATTCAAGAGGAAAAAAGTATGGAACTTGTATCTATTGCCACCTGGCCAAGTCCCCATAGGCACTAAGTGGGTGTTTAGAAACAAAAGAGATGATAGAGGTTTGATTATCAAGAACAAAGCAAGACTTGTTATTCAAGGATACACACAGGAGGAAGGCATAGATTACACAGATGTCTTTGCACCTGTTGCAAGACTTGAAGCTGTGCAAATCTTCCTTGCTTTTACAGCATCTAAGAACTTCACAGTCTATCAACTTGATGTCAAATGTGCATTTCTGTATGGGCAAGAAGTTTGAAATGAGTTCCATGGGAAAGATGGATTTCTTCCTTGGAATTCAAGTGAAGCAGATGGAAGAAAGGTTCTTCATCAATCAATATAAGTATGTCAAGGACATCTTAGAAAGATTTAAGATGAAGATATCAGGCTGCTCCAAAGGTGTCTCACCTAATTGCTGCCAAAAGAATCCTTAGGTACCTCAAAAGAGCTCCCAAACTAGGTCTTTGGTATCCTAAGAATAAGGATTTTAACCTCTATGGTTACACTGACAGTGATTATGGTGGCTGCAACATCAACAAGAAATCCACATCCGGAGGATGTCAATTTCTTGGTGGAAGAATCACCTCCTGGAAATGTATGAAGCAATCATGTGTATCCACATCAACTGCTAAAGCTGAGTCTATTACTGCTACAAGGAGGTTGTGCTCAACTGCTTTGGATTCAGAATCAGATGCTGGACTATGGTTTCAACTTTATGGAGACTCCAATCCATATAGACAACAAGAGTGCTATTTCTATCACAGAAAATCCAGTCAAGCACTCCAAGACATATCCTATTGACATCAGGTACCATTTCATTCCAGATATTCATGAGAAAAATCTAATCAAACTAGTCAAAGTCAACTCAAATGAATAATATGCTGACTTGTTCACCAAATCCTTTGATGAACAAAGATTTAAATACTTAATAACAGCTATTGGGATGATTAACATTGACTAGTCTGTCTCTTTTGAAAACCTATTAAAATGCGTCTTGTCCATGTTGTCTAAATACAATCTAAGCCCTGTTACAAAAGGTTTTCTTCAAAAAAACATTTTCTAAGCATGAATTCTTCCGAAGAGAAATTTACCCTCGGAAGAAGTCTTTCTTCATCTTTCGAAGGCAAATTCCTCTCCATAAGTATTCTCTTCCAAAGAGTTTTTAGCCTCAGAAGGATGTTTGATCCAAGATCAAATCCACTTTCGAAGCTTACTAACTTCATTTTTCAGAAGAAGATTTTACTCTCGGAAGCAAATTTGTCATTAAGACATAATTTGTCTTCAGAAGTAAAATGGCTTCGGAAGACAATATGGAGAAACACAAGTGTTTTCTCTGGAAAGAAAACTTTTACTGTGTAACAGAAATCTTTGAACCCCACTTGATTTTACTGTAAAGATACTGTCGGAGAACAGTAAATAACTAGAATTTTAAATCTTTTCACCATATCATCTGCCGCCTACATCCACTTGGACCTCAAAACATCTTTTCACTCATAATTTCACCTTATCCAGTGGATTTTTCACAATATAAAATTACCATCTATTTCTCTTTCTTACTTTTCTTTAACGTTTATCAAAACCCCAAAATTTCACTGTTCATCTTCTTCATCCTACTTTCGCTATCTTCCTGCTTCAATTAACCAATTTCACTCAAGAACAATGGCCATGAATCCTCAACACAACCAGGTCGCTATCCTTGATTCTTCAAAGGATGCTGATTTTGCTCCTATTGTCTAATTTCTATCACAATCGACATACTTCACTGCCCTCACTGTTAACCCCACCATCTATTCAAACCATTTGTTTGAATTCTAAGCCAATGGTCGAAGTGAAATGCTCAACGATGAAAGGGTCATCAGATCGAGGATCTCCGGGTAGGAGATCACCATAAGTGAGACAACCATCAGGGAGCATCTGGATTTCCATGATGAAGGCACCCCCACTGAATTCCCCAGGTCTGAGTTGGAGGATACCTACACTCAGATGGATATGGCAGAGATGTGAGCAAGTCTACGGTCTACAAGTTTAATTTCTCCTATAATTGGAAGTTCTTGTTGCACATCGTCCTGCACAGCCTATCCCACAAGTCAGGGGGATTGGATCAAATCCCATATGATTTGGGCTGCCTGGTCCATGGGTTGGTGAAGGGCCTACGATTTAACTACTCAAGATTTATGCTAAACAACCTAAGAGGTAATCTTACACAGGATCAATTCTATATGTATCCCCGGTTCATTCAACACATAATCAACTGTGAGTTGGACCAGGACAAACTACAATGTGCAAATGTTCTACTGGTCCCTCACATGAAGCCTGACATCTTCAAAACTCTGAAGAAGGTGTCTACCAACTTCATTGGAAGATTCACTAATCTCCTTCCAGGTATGCTTGAGCCAATGGCTCCTTGTGACATCCTTGCAAGGCCAGCAGGTGATGAACCCACACCAGACACCACCACTACACTGCCATCTACTTCTTCCCACTCAATCAAAATCACCTACAAAAGACGCCCAAACGAACCCTTGATCAATCTACTCTGATTGGTCAAGTCCCCTCTGTTCAAACCAAAAAAGCTAGAGTGGAATTCAGGGCTCTCACTTAACCAGAGGTCCAACCATCCTCCACCATTGACCTTAATGTTAGTGTTGAGTCTCCTCAATCTTAGCCTGAAGAGCCCACTACTAAAGCCTTAAGCCCTTAGGGTGAGTCTCAACACTCCCCTGAGCAGCCAAAAAGGGATAGCACATCATTGGCTCAACTGCTATTGCAGAAGAGTCATTAGATGCTGACCAATATCCTGGGTCATTAGATATAACCTCCTTATCCTTTCTTGACCTTTTAACCTGACCTGATGAGGATATCATGTTTCATCAGGGCCATAATGTTGATCTACCTCACCACTCTCTAGATCAACTGAGCCCCAGGGAACCTTTGTTATCTAGCCTACATCAGCTAGCCCAAACTGAGGTGAGTCCAACCGGAGTGGAGATGACTCATGTAGCTTCAGCTGCTACTACTGAGAGTGTTTCACTAGCCTCTCAAGATAGTGGTAACATCAGTGAGACTGAATCTATGGCAACACTGCCCATTGATGCCTCTGAAAGAGACATCAGTATGCAAAGGTATCCAGGGCACCAAGAAATGACCACTGGTGATAAGGATGAAGATACTAGGTATGTTATCCCATCTCCTGATGATTCTTCAAAAAAAGATAAGGGTAGTCTACAACTCACTCTCAAAGACCTACTTTCTAAAGTCTAAAACCTTGAATTAAAGGTTAAGACTTTAGAAGATAGGTCTGCCACTCAGCAAATTGAGATTGAAAATCTCAAGGCTTAACTAGCTGAGAAACAGATTAAGAAGTCTTTTAGGCATGTACCAATTCAGGTTTCTTTAAGTTCCTTTTCCAGCTCATTTACTTCTTAAGATGATACTACCAAAAAAGGGGAGAATGTACTGAAACAAAGACATGATGAGGACATATCTGCTCAATCTTTGGAGCAGATATCAACGCAATTAGAACCCAACCTTGCCATTACTTCCCTTGATTCCATTTCTTCATTCTATCCTACACAGCAACACCCTGTAACCATTTTTCCTCAACCACCTTCTATCAAAGTTCAAATGGACCTAAGGATGCTTATCAACCTTAACAGATTTTTAACCCAATTTCTGATAAGCTCCTCACTTGAACAACCCTCACCTGATTTAGCCATTGCTTACTTTGTCGCTGAAGAGCTTCAAAGGTTGACTACATCATCTACTTCTGAGGAGGAAGTTGGTCAACCTAAGGTCTTTGTTGAACCCAAGATTGACTTCGAAGAGAATAAAAAGATTGATGGCCCAGCAACTGACTCAAGAGGGACAGATGATGCAATCCTTGTTACTTCTGAGGCTATGAGAACACCTTTTGAAGTGGAACCTCAAGCTTCGGAAGCAATTCTATTTACTTTTGATGCTTTAGAAATCTTTTCCGAAGCTGAAGTCCAAGCTACGGAAGGTATTACAGAATTGTCCTCTAGGTCCGATGACCTGTTCATCACAGAAGCAATTCTTGACTTAGCTTCTGAGGTTAACAGTGAGAACTTTCTTACAATTCCTATCTCCCATGCACCACAAGTTCAAACCCCCTCTCCCCAACCTGAATCCTCTAAGCCTGAATCTCCAAAGGCTGAATCTTCCTTTGATACTAAAGGGAATAGGAAGCTCACTGCTAAAGAGCTTCTAGAAGAGGAAAGGTTGGAGAAGCTGAAAAAGAAAGGAAGACTTGATACTGGGAAGCTGCTGGCTGTAAGCAGCAAAGCAGCAGCAGCCGCTCAAGAAAGTATCAATAATCAAAGGAGAGTGGAGGTAATAGACAGGCTCATCAGCCTGGGAGTAGACAATAAAGAAATGCTTCTACTCTCACTTGATGAGCTTGTGAAGCTGGAGAAGGCAACCTTGCTGCAAAAGGAAAAAGAGGAGGCAGCAAGGTTGGCCATAGAGGAGGAGAAGAGGAGAAAGAAGGAAGAGGAAAGGGTAGAGGAGAAGAAGGAGAGGATAGCCTTTCTCTGTACAAGAGGCTATTCTCAAAAGGAGCTAGCCCCTCACGACTATGGCATGATCTTGTTCTTTTTCCACAAAGAACAAGATCAGATCAACAAGGAGAGGAAGAAGGCTGCTAGGGAAAAATTGAAGGGAAAGAAGAAGATGGAGGAAGAGGCAAAACTTGCTGTAGCCAAGACTGATAATGATAAGGAATGGATGAAAGTCTACCTTAAAGCCCACGAATTCACTGGCAGGTAGGTGGGTCCCATGTCTCTGAAGACCCTACAGTGACATGTCAACGACATCAAGGATGACATTCACTTAGGAAGAAGGCAGGAGGTACCTCTAAGGTAAAGTGTTCAGAAGATGGCACCCAAACCAACTCCCAAACCTAAACCAGCACCCAACCCATAACCTATGCCCACACATTTTCGTTTCCCCATCAAAACTGAGCCAACCATTGAACTTTACACCCCTGAACCAACACCATCAACCATTTCCACACCTTCATCCCCTATCTCTAAATAACCACTATCACCACCTGTCCTTAAACCCAAAACGCAACCCAAAACCCAATCTCAACCCACACCATCTACTGAAACTTCTAAGCCCATGACCTTAGAAGAATTCAAGAAGATCAAAAGGAAGCTCACCAACTATATAACCTTGAGTGACATCTCTTATGAGGAAGAGTCTATAAAGCTGAAATACATTTATGGCTCTTTCTGTTCCCTCATAAGAGATGCATTCCTTGATCTGCCAAGGGGAACACTGGACCAAGCTCTCCAACTTCTTTCCACCAATTCTGATACACTTAAAGAAGAAGAGAAGAAGTTAAAAAGAAGACTGGTGACTCTGCTGGACACAAGAAAAGGGGATAAGCTGCCAACTAATCGTCTCAATCCTAAAAGCCAAATTATCCAGTGGAGGTTCGATGAAGATACACACACCTTTGTTGTGCAAAGGGAGAATGTTCAAGTAACCACACTTGACACATCAGCTCTGCTACACTCTAGCAGATTTGACATTACTGAGTTAGTAAAGAGACCATTCTCCAATCCCTCTAAGTCTCAAATTGCTGCTCACATAAGGAATCATCTGAGCAGTCTTAATGTTGATGAGCTTACAAAGGAGCCAAAACTTAAGAAGAGTTGAAAAAGAATCAAAGGAAGAAGAAGGAGCAACTAGAAAAGGAAGAACATTTCTGCAGATGGTTGAGGGACCGACTTCTGAACCTATAGTTAAATAGGAATATGACTATAATTCCCATCAAATAGCTCTCTTCGGAGGGACACAACAAAGGGTACATGTCATCCGGAGCAACAGATTAGATCTACTATCAACGGATGACCTGTACAAACTCCTCACCACCACATCAGAAAAAAACAAAGAGACAGACAAATATCTGCTTTCCCTGGTGTTGAAGACCTTGAGGAGTAGGAAGAAGTGAAGTTTGAATAGCATCAGTCTAGGGGGAGTTTGTTGGATCATATGAGGCTAGTGCACCCAAAACAACACTTAGAAGAATTTTGAAGTGCTCAATGAAGTGGTCTTCCGAAGACAAAGCTGCTCTTTTGAAGCTACGTCAAAGATCTTTCAAAGCTTAAAGTATGAAGAACTTCCAAAGGAAGAACTCAATCTTCTGAGACCAAGTTGTTCTCCTTCCAAAGTACACAACTTAGAAGATTAAAGGCAAAGTCTTCCGAAGAATAAAGTCTTGAAGACTTGTAGAAGTTTGGAAGAAGTTGTTTCTTCCAAAGCCAAAATGACCTTGAAAGAATTTATTCTTCCAAAGTCATTTAGCTTCGAAAGAACCAACTATGAACCAGTGGACATAAGTATGGTCTGACTGACAGCCCGCTGTAACTCTGATATACTGCATGGTGCTTTCCCACGCCCATGTAGTTGACCATACTTTTCCACTATTCATCTATTATCAGTTAGTATAGTTGCAACTTTTAGTTGGTGACAAAAGGTAAGTCATGGACCTGTCATGACTACCTAATCTAGGATAGTATTTTATCTTAGATGATTTACTTCTAGCAATGTAGTATTTGTCTAGTTGTAGATTCCAGCTGTCTTTCCAAGTATAACCGGCTGTAGATAGTAGTATATATAGTTTCTCAATGTAACTTAGTAACTATGCTTGTAAGAGTTTTGTTAAACTGAGTTGAGAAGTAATATATACAAGTATCTTGAAAAACCATTCCTATGTGTTCTTGTTTTCATTAACTTACTATATTACTTGTGAACTTAGTTGAGATTCTGCTTCATCAAACCAAGTGATATTAAGTGAGTTTGTGAGAATATCTTGTGTTATGTGACAAAAACCGATCCTTCACTATATGCTTTGGTACTGGGTTTCGTACCCAAGTATACAACAAGTATGCTATGGTCATCAAGTTTTCCTATGCCGACTTGTGGTACTTTCATATAGCACCTGCAACCGAATACTTGTAAGTGTGATATGTTGGGTCTTCGCCTTTCCAAGCTTCATATGGGGTTTTAACTTGTAGAGCCTTTATGGGTACTCTATTGAGTTAAAAGACGAAATTTCTTACACTCCCTCCCTATAATCATGATACTCCTCGTGGTATTGAGTATAGTTCTGTTCTAACGCTCTAATACACCGTTTTACTATGGGGAGTAGGGAGCCGTGAGCATTATTTTTATACCAGTTCCATCACAATATTGAGAGAATGCTGATCTTAAGAATCCGCCCCATCAGTCACTCCAAAAACACTTGACTTTTAAAGAACTTTCGATTTCAACTTCTTGTTTGAACTTGACAAGCATGACTTGTGCATCACTTTTATTCTTAAGTGTGTAAACCCACATGTATCTTGAGAAATCATCGACAAAAAGTATAAAGTATCTGTTACCTCCCATAGTTGGTCATGAAATTGGTCGCACAAGTCGGTGTGGATCAATTCAAGTGGTGTTGATGCTAGGTAGTCTGCCATTCATGGAAATTTGTTTTTGTGGTGCTTGGGTATTATGCAAGCATCATATATTTGAGTGCCTCTCAAAAGTCTTGGTAAGCCTTTATCCATACCCATCATGCTCATCTACGTTATTGACTTAAAATTAAGGTGGCCAAGCCTTGCAGGCCATAACCATGTTTAATCACCTATGAGTTTTGAAAATATGCAGGTGACCCTATTTTCAATGATATCTTGTATAATCGATTCATCGATTGTGGTACTCTCATGAGTATTTTTCCATCTTCTTCATGCAGCCATAATTGGTCTTGTTTCATCCAGACTTCATAACCTCTCTCTGTCATTTTTCCAAGACTGATTATGTTGCTTTGCAAGTCCGGAATGTAATAGACATTATTTATCAGACTTTGTTCTCTGTTCTTGTAATCAAAGACTATTGACCCAATGCCATGTATCTTTACATTTGAGCCATCACCAAAACCTGATATGCCATGATCAGGTTTGGTGAAGTTTGCCCCCCGACCTTTCATATGGTTTGATCCTCCATTATCTAGATACCATGTTGACATGTCTTGGATTCTTCTAAACAACGGTTAGGGTGAACCTTTTCTTCATTTTGATGCACGACTTCTGTGAGCGCCATCATAAGTGTAGGTTGGTTTTGATCAGCCATATTCAGATTTGCTTCCTGTTGAGTTTGGTTTGTGCACTACCAAGAGTAATGCCCTTGTTTTTGAAAGTTGTAACAAGTGACCTGTCTTATATCGTGACCACGGTTCATCTCTGATCATTGTTTTGTTCTCTCGCTTAAGCCTTGATTGTATTGAGTTTGATTTTGATCATAATTTGTGCGTCCTCTTCCTCTACCAAAGTTTCTACCTCGACCACGACCAAAACCCCTTCCACGGCCTCGACCATTCTAATTCTATCCTCAACTGCCATTCTTTCGAGACTTATCAGTTTTCTTGTTTCCTTGCTCTTCTTCTAAATACATCAGTTTGTTTTCTCTTTCTAATTGATCCTCAAATCCTTTTGTTCTCTCTTCAAACACCTTTATTCTAGCAAAATAGTCTTTAAACATTATTGTTGATCAGTGACCTGTTCTATTGTCGCCATGATACCAATGAACCTGGTTGGCATTGCTTCAGGGAGTTTCTGTAGTACTGTTTTTCTTTCCAAGTTCTCTTTGAGACTCTTGATTTTGTTAATGATTTTGGATAACTTGCATTCCAAGTTATCGACTGTATCTTTCGGTCCCATCTTCAACAGATCGAATTCCCTTTTCAAAGTTTGCAACTTAGCTTGTTGGGCTTTCTGCACCCGGAAACTGTACCCGTAGGGCTTCCTAGATCTCCGAGCATGTTTGGTCTTTTCTACTTGATCCATGATGTTCTCAGGTAGTGATTGATATATCATTGCTCTTGCAATCTTGTTTTCCTTCACATCAACTTGTTCCTCATTTTTTGGATCCACCACTTCCCACAAGTCATTGGCATCAAGAACAGCCTCCATCATGGTTGTCCAGGTGTTGTAGTTGGTCCCGGAAAACTTTAGCATGGTAAAAAAGGACGTGCTTGGCTCCTTTTGGTGCTGGATAATGATCTGTTGTTGGCCTTGTGGCCCTACATTTGCTTCCGGTTGCACCATCTTGCATTCTTGTGTGGCTACACTCAAACTACTAGCTGTAAGGTTATATTAGAAGGCTGATGCAACCAAAGAAGCCAAAAGAACCAAGGAGCTTCCTGCATGCATGCACTGATGTACAAGGTAGAAGTTACTTTGGAACTTTTACACTCATCACAGAAATTATTCTAAGTGTAAAATCTTTCGAAGCCAAAAACCTCATCTTTCGAAGCCAAAGATGAAGTCTTCCAAAGCTTCAAAGACAAACTCTTCCAAAGCTCAAAGACAAACTCTTCCGAAGCCAATGAAGTGAAGACTGATTTCTTCTGAAGACAGAGAAGACATGCTTTCTCTGATGTACATTTACATAAAGATGACTTACTTTCCGCTGCAACTCTGATTACTCACCAACTTATACAAGTCCGTGAAAGGGTCCATGCTTTTGTAAACTGTAGTATATTAGGATGTGAGCTATGGCATGTCATAGTCACTAGTCAAAAGGCAATTTGCCTTTTGACTTTACATTGATCTTGTTGTCTAGATTAGTGTTTCTAGCTGGCCTTCAAAGTATGGCCGGCTGTAGGATATAGTATATAGTATCTCAGGTCCTTGTGTTTCTTTTTATGCTTTGTAACACTTGTAAAAGAACTTGAGAGCAATATACAACATCCTTGAAAACCATACTTATCTTGTTCTTGTTCTTAGTTTTGTCTCATTGTTTTACTTGTGTTCTTAGTATCATTCTTATAAACCCAGTTCCCTATTTGATCTGTTAAGTGTTCTAACACTTTCCACATTATGAGACTGATTGTATTGACCATCCCTTAAACGGTCCTGCAATTGGTATTAGAGCATTTTAGGCTCTTGATTGTAAGATCTCACAATCTTAAATCCCTTCAGTTTTACAAAACACTTAACATCTCAAATGGCAGCTATCACAAAGGCCGATATGGAAAGTGGTAGTATGACAAAGTCTCCACTTATCACTCCTAATGATTTTGAAACTTGGTACCAAAGAGTGGAAGGCTTCATCAAGTCTCAAGACTCCAGGATATGGGGATTTGTTGTCTTTGGACCTCATGTACCATCCACCTTTTTAGCTGCTACTGGTGGCGGTATGATACCTAAAGAAGTGGCTAACTATTCTGAAGAAGACTGGAAGAAGATAGACATATATCAGAAGGCCATGACCACCCTCTAAACTGATCTTCCAAACTCTATCAATAAAGGTTTCAAGAGTGCAAGACTTCCAAGCAACTATGGGATGCACTGAAGCTCATGTATGAGGGATCCAATGAAGCAAAAAAGAACAAGAAGGACCTCTTGAAGCAGCAGTTTGAGAACTTCACCTTTAAGATAGGTGAAACCATGACTCAACAATACTTCAGGTATGTTGAGATTGTGGATACTCTAATGGATGTTGGACTAACTCTTGAGAACAATGACATTGTGAGGAAGTTCATGTCCTCTCTTCCTAGACAATGGACACACTATTGTGTGGTCATTGATAGGACTAAGAACCTCAAGACCCTTACTCTCATTGAGTTGTATGGTATCCTCAGTAGGTACCAGATGGAGATGAACATGCAAAATCCATCTGGTAACTCCAACAATCAGCAGAGTTTAGCCCTTCATGTGGTTGAAAGGGATTGCAGAGAACCACAACATCATCTCATCTGCTTCTCTGACAACTTACAAAAGGGTCCTTTCATCACCTTCCCGGAGATACCAAGAGAGAACTACACCCAAGGAAGCCCATTCCAAGAGACAAGTTCTTCACAGCCTTTGTGTATACTGATGAGAGCACAGGTAACTTTCTCTTTACCCTTGAAGACCCAGAGTGTATCCATCTAGATGACCTGGAATACATGGAAATAGTCCAGTAGATGGCTCTTCTCACTCACAGAGCCAAGAAGTGTTACAAGAGGAGAGTGGAAAGTTTGGCTTGGACAAAAGAAAAGTGAAGTGTTACAACTGTAACCAAATGGGACACTTTGCTAGAGGGTGCAAGGCACCAAGAACAAGTAGTGGCCAAGCACAAACCAAACCAAACAACACTGATGGAGCTCCCCAGAATGAGAAGCCCAAGCAGCAAGCTATAGTTGCTGTTGAAGAAGGAGGCTTTGACTGGAGCTTTCAGGTTTAAGATGCATCTCTAAACCAAGCACTGATGGTAGATCATGAAGAAGCCAAGGTATTGGAACATCTTTGTACTCCTGAATGTATTGCTAAAGTTAACAGATATAGGTCCTGTAACTTAGAGATGATATCTGATCTTGAGTCCTTAAACATTTTAAAAGCTGATTTCAGAAGAGCTAAAAATGATTACAAACTTAAGATAGAAGATTTAGAGAAAACCATTTCAACTCTTAAGCATGAACATACTAACTACAAGACTCAAATCAAAGATCTCATCACTAAGTTAACTGAATGCCAGGCTGAGCTTGTGATAAGCAAAGCCAGGGTAGAAAAATGTGTTCTTGAAGAATAGACCTTCAAGAACATAATATCCTCATCCTTGCATGCAAAAGTTTTTTTATCAGAATAAGCAGGAACTGAGATCTACTGAGATAGCTCCTCCATACACTCTATTATCTGTAAGATCTCCAAGGTGTGGAACTTGTGAAGATGAGCTTCCCCTCATAGACCCCTTTGACGAAGAGGATGAAGAGGAGATAGTGAAGGATGATTCTGAGAGGAGTGAAGAAGATCATCCTAAGAAGGGTCACTATTCTCCTGAGGAGAGAAAAGAATCTTGGATGACCAAGTCTAAGAGGAAGAACTTGATTAGAAAGGCCAAGAGGAAATTAAAAAAGGCTCAAGAGATCAAGGGCACTTTCAACTCTAGGCATAAACAAGTGTTCATCTTTGCAGGATTTGAAGTGATGAAGGCTGAAGACTCAACTATGAACTCTAGTACCAGGAGTTTTAGTTCTTGTCTAAATCATTCTAGCAAAGAGAAAAGGACTGATCAGTTGTGTACCACTGCTACATAGCCTAAACCATCCAGTTCCAATAGCAAGCCTCATCCTAAGAAGCTTGCTGCATCATCTGTAAAGATGAAGATGGAGGTGGAAAGTGATCAAGTTCAGTCTTTCTCTCAAAAGAAAACTCTTAGAAGTAGGCAAATGGATTGCATCATATGTGGCAGTACTTCTCATCTTGCTAAGGATTGCATCTACAATCCTAAAAGTACCGTCCATATGATTAAAAAGAAAACTTTTAAGAAGAAGAAAGAAAAACTAGCTTCTGAAGGAAAATCTTTTCCATTTGGAAGCTCCAAGGTGAAGAAGAAGACAAGTGAAAACTTGCCTTCGGAAGAAAATTTGGTCTCGGAAGAAAGGAATGCTTCCGAAGTACTAAAGCCTGCTGTAGTGAAAGCAAGATCTTTTGAAGGCTCAGTCTGCAAAACTTCTGAAGTTGTGAAAACTTCCGAAGTGCTGAAGGTCAATTCTAATCTTCCAAAGATGGTGTGGAAGATGAAGGAAGACCAAGAGACTGAAAGTTCTTCATCAACAATAGCAAGTGATCCTCAAAGCTTAAACATAGGATCACTTACTGTTATATTGTCTTTAAATCACTTTGATAAGCCCAAGACCAATGAGGGTTAGGTTTCCAAATATAACTAAACATCTCTTTTTGTGCAGGAAATGTTAAAGACCAAGAGAAATGTATGGATCGTTGATAGTGGTTGTTCCAGGCACATGACATGCAATGGCTCTTTGCTTCAAAATTTTGAGAAAATTGATGGTGAGCCAGTTGCTTTTGGAGGAGATGCTGGAGGTTATATTACTGGAAGGGGCAGGGTCACAAATGGTAAGCTCAACATTGAAAAGGTAAAGTTTGTCAAAGAGCTTGGGTACTATCTTTTGAGTGTATCCCAATTTTGTGATCAGAGCCGTAAGATGCTCTTCACTGAGCATGAGTGCATTGTTCTCAAGCCCGAGGTGGTCATTCCTGAAGAACATATCCTGCTCAGAGCCCCCAGGAAAGGGAACATGTACAAGATGGACCTACAGGAAACATCTCCCTTAGGAGAAGTTTCTTGCTTTCTATCTAAAGCAAATAGTGATGAGTCTTTCCTGTGGCATAAAAGAATGTGCCATGTAAACTTTAAAAACATGAATAAATTGATTAAGAATGATTTAGTAACTGGAATGCCAAAGAAAGAGTTTAAAAATGATGACCACTGTGTTGCATGCCTGAAAGGGAAGCAACATAAAGTGTCTTACAAGCCAAAGGAAATGAACTCTATCACTACTCCCCTACACTTATTACATATGGATCTCTTTGGCCCCACCGGTGTAATGAGTTTAGGAAGGACCTCATATTGTTTGGTGATCACAGATGACTTCATAAGATTCACTTGGGTCTTTTTCCTTAGAACTAAGGATGAGACTCCTGAGATCTTGAAGAATTCATTCTGAAAATTAAGAATCAATGTGATCACAAGGTCAAAATCATAAGATGTGATCAAGGAAGAGAATTTAAGAACCAAATCCTTGATACATAGTGCTCCCAGGACTCCTCAGCAAAATGGTGTTGCTGAGAGGAGGAACAAGACACTTATTAAGGCTGCAAGAACTATGTTGTCTGACTCTAAACTGTCCATCACCTTCTGGGTAGAGCCTGTCAACATAGCTTGCTATGTGCAAAATAGAGTTTTAGTAGTTAAGACTCATGGTAAGACTCCTTATGAGCTATGACATAAAAGGAGACCATTTACTGGTTTCCTCAGGTCATTTGGATGTCCTTACACCATTTTGAATACCAAAGATTAAGTAGCCAAATTTGCTGAGAAATCAAATGATGGAAACTTCATTGGATACTCTTCCCAAGCTAAGACTTATAGAGTATACAATCTCAGAACTAAAGTAGTTGAGGAGTCAGCCAATGTGACCTTCAATGAGCACACTCCTAGTGTGAAAGGTTCTGGTCCTGATAGGCTATTTGATCTTGATTTAGTTACCAATTGTTTTAACAAATCTTGTGAGAATGTTTCAGGATCTACAAGTAACTTATCAACAAGAGATCCTGACCCAAGATTTGAGCTGAGAAAACCAAGCAAGCATACTACCTCAGCACTAGTGGTAACTAACCCTGCAAGTGAAGATCCTATCAGTACCAACATGACAAATTCAGCTGATACATCTGAGGTTCCTACAAATTCCAACTCAGAGGCATAAAACTCAGGTGAAGGAGCTTCAAATGTAGAAGAAAATGGAGGTGGTGACATGGATCAAGAATTTCTTGATGCTGATAACCATTCCATAAAAGACAACATAAATGATGTCACACACTTATTAGATTAAGCCTCTCTTGATAAGTGTGTTGATGTGGTGGGTGATACTCCATTGCCAAATCTGAATTTCTCAAATTTAAATCTTTCCAATCAACTAGCTGTGATCCCTCGACTAAGGATCCATAAGTCACACCCCACCACAAACATCATTAGAAATATTAACACCGGGGTGAGAACAAGAGGACAAACCCATGACAAAAATTTTTGTCTGTACTCTTGCTTCTTGTCCCAGATAGAGCCAAAGAAAGTTGATGAGGCTTTAAAGGATGGAAGTTGGGTTGAAGCAATGTAAGAGGAGCTACTTCAATTCAAAAGACAAAAGGTTTGGAACCTATGTCCTCTTCCTTAAGAGAAGACTACCATAGGAACCAAGTGGGTTTATAGAAACAAGAAGAACTTGTCATCAAGAACAAGGCTAGACTAGTTGTTCAAGGGTACACACAAGAAGAGGGAATTGACTACACAGATGTTTTTGCTCCAGTGGCAAGACTTGAAGCTGTAAGAATATTCCTGACTTTTGCTGCATCCAAGGATTTCAAGGTCTACCAACTTGATGTCAAGTGTGCTTTCTTATATGGGGTGATTAATGAAGAGGTGTATGTCAAACAACCACCTGGCTTTGTAGACCTAGATCATCCTAATTATGTCTACAAGCTTGATAAAGCTCTTTATGGGCTGCACCAACCTCCAAGAAAGTGGTATAAGACACTATCTCAGTATCTCTGTCAACATGGCTACAAGAGGGGTACTATAGATATGACTCTCTTTATCAAAGGAACAGGGAATGACTTAATACTGGTTCAAGTATATGTAGATGACATTATCTTTGGGTCAACTAATCCAAAGCTCTGCAAAGACTTTGAGAGGCTGATGAAGAATAGATTTGAAATGAGTGCCGTAGGGGAACTCAATTTCTTTCTAGGAATTCAAGTGAAGCAAGTTGACAATGGCATCTTCATAAGTCAGTCAAAGTATGTGCATGACATACTTACAAGATTCAACATGACTGATTGTAAGGTTGCAAAGACACCCATAGCCAGAAACCACTCCCTTGGACCTGATCTCGAGGGGGAGTGTATGGATGAACATCTCTATAGGGATATGATTGGGTCTCTTATGTATCTCATAGCCAGCAGGCCTGATATCATGTTTGCTACATGCATCTGTGCAAGATATCAAGCCAACCCTAAGATGTCACACCTCGTTGCTGTCAAGAGGATTCTTAGATATCTCAAAGGTGCTCCTAAGCTTGGCCTTTGGTATCCAAAGAATTCTGACTTCAATCTGTATGCATATACAGATAGTGACTATGGTGGCTGCAACATGACTGCAAAGTCTACATCTGGGGGATGTCAATTTCTTGGTGGAAGGATAGTCTCTTGGCAATGCAAGAAACAATCCTGTGTGTCTGCATCAACTGCTGAGGCTGAATACATTACTGCTGCAAGCTGCTGTGCTAAAGTGCTTTGGATTCAAAATTAGATGCTAGACTATGGATTCAACTTCAAAGAGACTCCCATTCATATAGACAACAACAATGCTATCTCTATTATAAAGAATCTTATGCAGCACTCAAGGACAAAACACATCAACATCAGGTATCATTTAATTAGAGATAATTTTAAAAAGGGTTTAGTCAAACTAGTCAAAGTTAACACAAAATTAGATGCTAGACTATGGATTCAACTTCAAAGAGACTCCCATTCACATAGACAACAACAATGCTATCTCTATTATAAAGAATCTTATGCAGCACTCAAGGCCAAAACACATCAACATCAGGTATCATTTAATTAGAGATAATTTTGAAAAGGGTTTAATCAAACTAGTCAAAGTTAGCACAAATGAAGAATATGCTGCTCTGTTCACTAAAGCCTTTGATGAACAGAGATTCAAATATCTTGTATCAGCTATTGGGATGATTAACTTTGAGTAGATTTTCCTAAACTTAAATCAATTTCATTTCTAAAACCTGTGTGTCCTAAGTTGTCTATTTTATCACCTTCATAAGCCAAGTCAATTTGGAAGAAAATCTTTAGAGTGATATTCCTTAGATTTTTGAAAATTTTTCCAAACATATTTTCTTTCGGAAGATCTCAAGTTGTCTTCGAAAGAAAATTATGTCTTCAAATCAACTAACTACTTATAATAAATTTACCTTCGGATGAAATTCTGAAATATCTTCCGAAGCAAAATGTGCTTCTAAGTAATTACATGTATATGAGGGACAATTTTTTCCGAGGGCAATTAAGTCTTGGAAGATTTATTCTCTTTAGAATAAAACTTCCAAGTCTTAATCTCTTTCGAAACCAAACATGTTTCAGAAGTGAAAATTCTCTAAGTATTTTTCTTCCGAAGCAAAATTTTCACAAACCTTAGGAATATCTTTCGAAGCCAAAATTGGCTTCAGAAGCTTTTTGTTAAAACTTCCGAAGACAAAATTACCTTCAAAAGATTTTCAACTTCCAAGAAAACTACCTTTTTGGGCACTTTTTCAGAGGTGGGACTGACATTCGGATTTCTAAGTTTATTCTTTCTCATTAACTTTGTCTCAAATCCATTTCATATATATTCTCTCAATGGTTCCCCCACTTTTCACTATCTTCTTCATCTGCATTTTCTTTAACCTGAATTCACCCATAAACCAACTTTGATCTTATCTTCCTTCACAGTAAAGCTACCCCAAATGGCTAACCCTGACCGCAGAAACCAACCCGATTTCTCCATGCATCTTCACAGGAAACATAATCAAGTTGCTCTGTTAGACTCTGAGAAAGATCTTGGTTTCTCAGAGGTTTGCCGTTTTCTTTCTTTGTCAAACTACTTCACCTCCCTCAGCATTGATCTTCCACTCTATGAGGATCAGTTGTTGGAATTCTGGAGGACCTGCCAAGAGGTCACCATGGATGGGGAGAAGGTACTATCTACCACAGTGTAGGGGAGGACAATCTTCATCACTCCAG
Organism: Flaveria sonorensis; assembly: GCA_025506505.1. Classification (NCBI taxonomy): domain Eukaryota; kingdom Viridiplantae; phylum Streptophyta; class Magnoliopsida; order Asterales; family Asteraceae; genus Flaveria; species Flaveria sonorensis. The sequence goes on along the minus strand of CM046425.1, from coordinate 17,702,789 downwards.
CCTCCATAAACACTCACCTTTAGCTAGATGATGTAGAAGGTATTTGTCCTTTCCAAAATCTGCTATTAACCAGTCCTTTGAGTAGATGGGCTATGAAGGTGACTTCTCAGTTAGAACCTTTAGAAAGGGGAAGGTCTCATCTCAATGGAAGTACCTCCTCCATGTGGTCATCCAAGTTTATCCAACAAACATGGAGGTTAGGACCAGATTCCTAAAGATCTTTCCTTTATAGTCCATAGGATGTTTCAAGGGGTCAAGTTCAGGTATTCACAATTTGTCTATACCAATCTACTTGTGAACATGGACTTCTTGGAATATTACATGTTCCCTAGATATGTCCAACACATTCTTAACTGTGAACTGGGCTCACAGTTGAAAGGAACATGTAATGTTCTAAAATTGGGACAGATGAAGCCTGGCATTATCAAGACCATGAGGAAGCCAACTGTTGGCTTCTCAGGGGTAGAAATAGCCCTTCTCCCAAAAATGTTAGAGCTCATTTCTCAAGGTGACTACCTAGCAGCACCAGCTAATGTTGAACCCACACCTTCAACTTCTCAACCACCAATAAAACCACAGATAACCATAACCTACCAAATAAAATCCAAACAAACCCCTGCACATGCTACTCAATTTGTACAGGCCCCTATATCATCACCCATACAGGAGGAAGTGGACACTAGAGCTCTCACTTCTCCTGAGGAGCAAACCACTCCCATATCATAAATGATCAGTGCTGAGGTTCCTCGTGCTCAACCTGATGAGCTCACAACCCCCACAGCCTTAAGCCTTCACTCAAAGTCTCAAAACTCTAGTAAACAACCTTTAGGGGACAGTTACCATCCCCAACCTCTTGATCTAAACCAACCAATCCCAAACCTTGAATTCTATGATGATAAAGACATGGGCTTTAGTGAGTATCATGAGTCTCTCTTCTCCACCCCTACTCAAGGAGAGATGAGTACTCCTATTTCTCCTATGTTTAGCCCACATCATCCACCTACTACTGAGGTGGACCTCCCTGAATCTATTCAGGAGGTCTATATGGAAGAGGCTCTCACTTTAGCAAGTGACTACATCATTAAGACCTCATCCATGGCAACCCAGCCCACTAATACTTCACTTGAAGCTGTCATGGTGTAGGGGAAATCCAACAGCCAAGAACAAAGTGCTGGTGATGAAGAAGAAGACCTTGGTCCTATTCTCTCATCCCCCTATGATTCTTCTGATGAAGATGGGGGGGTCTGAAACTAAAGGTGCAAAAACTGACAAAAACATGTGCCTATTTAGTCTCAAAGATAAGTCACCTGGAATCTCAGGTGACTGTCTTACAAAGGAGGGTCAAGGACCAGCAACTTGAGATCATAGATCTCAAGGGAAAGTTAGCTGAGAGACCACTCAAGAGAACTCAACCAGGTCCACAAGAACTTATGGATGTGACAGACCCAACCCCATAGAGAAGGTGATGCTACCAAGAAAGGGAGAAAGTCCAAACAATCACAGAACCTAGGAGTTTTTCATAGAGTATGGACTTTAAGGATTCACCACCCTTACTTGCAATGGTCCATACTCAGCAACCTCCTTAAGTCTACATAGATACGGACTCACTCTTACAAAGCTTGCTTGAGGAGAGTATTCCAAGAGCCATGCCTACCCCATCTCCTCATTCTGAGAATCCAATCATGGGATGGAGGTATGACATAAATAGAAAAGCTCTGATCATCTCTAGATTTCAGGGGCAACAGGAAATCTTCAACTTCTCCAACCTGAGATTCTATAAGAGCACCTATCTGATTGACCTTCCACTTGTCAACCCAAGTCAAAATAGACAAGCTGCCAGGTTAGCAGAAAGGATTCAAGAAAGGGTGCTAGAAGAATTCAAGCTGAGGTTAAGATTATATAGACAGAGGCTAGCAGGTGAGATTTTTGGTCAACTGGATGTTGAGGTGGACCCTAAGATTAGCTTCGAAGGAGATGCCTTGACCGAAGGCCCAGAAGTTGAACCTGTGAACCTTAAGACAAGAACTTCTTCAGCACCCATTACCCTTAGTGAGGCACCAGCTGGTGAAGGTGCTTCACAGCCTCTCTCTGGCTAGAGCTTGACTGCTGAACCAAGCCATGAAGGCCAAAGCTCTCTACACCCTGTGTCACCAAGGCTTGTGAATGACAAAAGGAAAAAGAAAACTGACTTCTAAGGAGATTGAGGGGGAGAGAGAGAGAGAGGAAAAGGAAGCTAAGGGGAGAGAGTTCAAGAGGATCTCCAGGCTTCATGGAAGCTGCCATCAAGGGTGCCCCCATGCCAAATACTCAAAATGATGAGTTAAGGGCAGCCAGGCTAAACTACCTGGGGATAAAAAATTACAACATTGATGAACTCATATCTCTTCCCTTAGATGAACTAAATGAACTAGCTGACAAGAAGTTGTCCAAGGAGAGGAAGGAGGCAAAGGATGTAACATTGCTCCTCAAGAAAAAGGAAGAAAGGAGACAGAAAAGGCGCTACAAGCATGCTCCTATCCTCTCTCCAGTTTAAGAAAGTCATAAAACAGAGGTTGTGGTAACTGCATAACCTCGGGTAGATAAGGAAGCTGATAGACTGAACATGATAAACTACCTGAGTGCCACATGCCTCTATCTGGCATTTTCACTGCTTCCCTTATCATATGAGTATGTTGAATTTGAGTTTCTCAAGCAGTTGGAACAACAAGTCATCAAAGAACAAAAGACTACTAAGAGAAAACTAAGGGAAGAAGCTGCAAAGTCAAGAGCCGTCATCCAAAAGAGCCAAAAGAAGTCTGCTGACAGACAAAGGATGATGAGCTTCTTGAAGCTGTATGGATTCTCCGAAAGGAGGCTTGGTCCAATGTCTCTATCCACTATGGATGAGCATATTAGGATGATCAAGCAGATGATTAAGAAGGGAGAGCTTGGTGACTTGCACTCTATACCAAGTCCAGCTCAACCTGATGTTGAGGTTAAGGTTGAACCCCCTGAGACAAGACAACCTGGACCTAGAGCTGAATCTCAACCAACTTCATCTTCTGATCCACAGTAGGGTCCTCTTTCCTTTCCTTCTGAACCTGTAAGAGAAGAGAACCCAACTTAGAGAGACACAGTAGAACAACCTGGTGCTAAAGACCAGTCCTCTTAGTTAAAGACTTCAAAGAGGAAGAAAAGGATGGCCATGAAGAGTGTTTCCAAGAAGAAGATAAAGGCATCCACCTCTACACCTCAGGATGAGTTAGAGCATCATGAGGTAGTGCAAGAAGAGGCTGCTCAACCAACTCCAACTCAAGTAGAGTCTCTTGCAACTTGAAGACCCATCTTGTTCTGGACTTTTGCTGCTAATCCAGACAGGTGGTATGTCATCAGAGATCAAGGAGGTCAAGATGTCTATTTCTGGCAAGACATGCTTGATCTTCCACTACATGATCTCCATCACATTAGAAGGTATTGTGAGAGTCTGTGGGATCCTGACCAGATGATGAAGAAAGGTATGGTCTTGATCCTAATGAGGACTGTCAACATGTGAATAACTTCTTTGTTTTGGTAGCATCAGCCTAGGGGGAGTTTGTAAGGTTATATTAGAAGGCTGATACAACCAAAGAAGCCAAAACAACCAATGAGCTTTCTGGATGCATTCACTGATGTACAAGGTAGAAGTTACTTCGGAAGTTTTACACTCATCACAGAAATTATTCTAAGTGTAAACTCTTCCGTAGCCAAAGACCAAATCTTCCGAAGCCAAAGATGAAGTCTTTCGAAGCTTCAAAGACAAAGTCTTCCGAAGCCAATGCAGTGAAGACTGATTTATTTCGAAGACAGAGAAGACATGCTTTCTCTGATGTATTTTTACATAAAGCTGACTTACTTTCCGCTGCAACTCTGATGACTCACCAACTTATACAAGTTGGTGAAAAGGTCAATGCTTTTGTAAACTGTAGATTATGGTCTTGAGTCTGTAACTTTCTACTTTGTACCTTTTATCCTTTTTGTAATATATTAGGATGTGAGCTATGGCATGTCATAGTCACTAGTCAAAAGGCAATCTGCCTTTTGACTTTACATTGATCTTGTTGTCTTGATTAGTGTTTCCAGCTGACCTTTAAAGTATGGCCGGCTATAGGATGTAGTATAAAGTATCTCAGGTCCTTGTATTTCTTTTTATGATTTGTAACACTTGCAAAAAAACTTGAGAGCAATATACAACATCCTTGAAAACCATACTTATCTTGTTCTTGTTCTTAGTTCTGTTTCATTGTTTTACTTGTGTTATTAGTATCATTCTTATAAACCCGGTTCCCTATTTGATCTGTTAAGTATTCTAACACTCTCCTCATTATGAGACTGGTTGTATTGACCATCCCTTAAACGGTCCTGCACTAGCAGGTGGTTTTGCGTACCACAGACGTCGCCACTCCTCCTCGGATCTTTGAACACGAGGCTCTGATACCAATTGTTAGAGATCAACAATGATAACAAAGAAAAAACAAGCAGACACGGAATTTTATAGGTGGACAATTTCCACGACAGCCTTTTTTGATTTTATTACTCAAAAACGTAAATCCTTCTCTCTTGTAGAGATTACATGAAACCAACCACAATATATATAGACTCAAGAAAGACCCGAAACTTTATCTAAAACTTGATCCCTACTATAACATAACTAATGACTCTTTAAAACTAGAACATGATAACTTAAAACAAACTTACGACTCTATCTACTAACCACGAGTCTATCTAAACTATTAGAGAAGGATAAACCTCACAGTGACGGGGAGGGGTGTTCAACGGTTTTAGGTGATTGTGGAATGGCCAGCGATGGTGGCGTTTGTCGAAGATGGAGGTCGCCGAAGGTGGAGGCGATGGTAGGGTAATGGAGGTGGGAAGGTAAAAAGAGCGTGCAGAGAGAAAATAGAGAGAAAGAGAGAAAGTAGAAGAGAGAGTGACATTACCCAACTAGTCCCTTTATAGATTTGAATATATCATACAATTAGTTCTTATATGTGAAAAATCTGACATGTTCTTACCTTTAATAGAAAAACTAACCGTGTTAGTTTGTTGAAATTAACTGAGATAGATTACATACTCAAAAAACCAGATCATTGTCACCTTCTCAATGCCTCTTTTCTTACTTTCATTTCTATTGTAAATAGTAGTCAACGGCTCGCTCAAAGGAAGAGAGTAAAAAATTGAATTTAAACCCTTTGGAGACGAAATGTTATATAAAACAACCCAATAGAGTAAACGCTAAGTTTACTCTTAAACTTTTAAAGTGAGATCGAATATGATGCATTTGATATGGAACCAAATGTAGCAACTATTTTGAGTTGTATGCCCAACAACTTCAAGAAATTGATGATCGCAATTATGTAACAAGTACACTATTATCCCTTGGAGAACCTCCATGGCTACCTTGTGGATGAACGGCCAAGCTCACATGGCATCAAACAGATGAGCTCCTCGTGTTGGATCAGGCGTTTGGAGTTTTTCTCGTCTAAAATTCCAGACAACAACAAATGGGATGAATGGGTTCCCACACAAACAAACAATTTAGTATAATATACATACATACAAAATATAAGACGTTTGCAAGAGAACATAGCGTTAAGAGTATAAACATAGTTTTTATTAGAATAAGTGATAATAAAAAATATGTTAAGTGAGATTAAGATGGTGTATTAATGTTATAGCATTGGAGTTCAAATGTTGGATACATAATACAACCAAACAAAACCAATACCGGCTTTCCACCCACTCTCACACTTTGCCTGTTTTCCCTCCCACTAAAAGACACCACCACCCCTAAATTCCTCCACCTTTTCCAAACAACCCCTGGACCTCACATTTCATTCGCTTCTACCAAGATAACAATAATCCATTGCATTTTTAGTTTCATAAACTCCAATCTTGAAATCCAGCAACAAATTACCAAAATCCTCAAAAAATCATAATATTGATGATTGATTGAACTGGTGGCTATCTAGTATTCAATACTGTAATCAGGAACAAACATCAAATTACAAAACAAAATAACGAATTGAATCGAAAAAGCCATGTGTTTAATCCTTCATAATGTGATTAGAGGATCTTATTTAGTTATTTGTTCCGGTTTCTAAAACTAATATTCTCGTAGTACCGAATTGATAAAAGTGATAAAGACAACTGAACCTTGTCCTTCCCCCAACGAATATTAGGGGAAAAGGGCTTTGACAGCCCAACCGTACGCGACGGTGGCAAGCATGGCCACACCATGCCTGACACCGCCGCGGTGACGGCAGAAGAAGAACCCGAAGACTTCGACAACGGCCAAAGATAATGTGCGTGCAAGCTACGGAATCCACCAAGCGCAAGGACCACCGATCGGAGCTGGTGATCGCCACACGCCATATTCGACCAATGCTTTGTGCAAATGAGCTCCCATAGCCGCTCATCGTGAGCCGTACGGTGCCATAGCTTACAAACGCAACTCGCTGCACCCAATGTGCTCTCATCGACGTGCTTTAGGACCTCATATAGCAAGTTTTCGTCCATCAGAACATCCACCGTGGTGTTTTTCGGATATTGTTCTGATGATTTGATCTTCTTCGTGTTGTTGTTGATCGGGTGCTTAAATTCTGGCATTGATCTCTTCATTTGCGTAAAGGATGAATTATGAATGGAGGTGATGAAGGTGGATAAGAACAATGAAGGATATATGGGAGTTCACCCACTTTGGGTCGCTTACGAAGTGGACAAAAAAAAGAAATGAATGCTTATGCGCTTTGTGACTTTTGTTTGTGAAATTAAAGTGGTGCACTCCTCGTCTTGAATTTTGGACTTTTGGCCAATGGTACCCTGTTTTGTTTTATTTATAAGAACATCATACGGTTGAGTAATTTAAGGTTTCTTATAATGAATTTTGAATATTAAGGTTTGTATTATTTCTAATTGTAATTTTGTTATCCTTGAAAATCTAACATAAGTTTCGCAAACTTTTTATTAAGTTTGAATAAAATTACGTGTTTATATCTTGAATCACAAGGATAGTATATGTAATTTACTTAAACTTAATAAAATGAAAACGCAACCCAACCCAAATCTGCCTAGTCCCAAAAGGAAATTGAAACCACAAAGGCTTTCATTATTAGACTAATGTTTATGTTCATCATTAAAACTTTGGATTAGAAACCCAGTCATGATATCATTTTGCAAGCAACCAATTTACAAAGTTTTTACAATTTAAAGTATCGTAACTATGATATAAAACCGATTAGGGGGTCGTAAAAATACGTCACTGATGAATAACAACATGTGAGAACTAGGAAATAATGGATCAAATGTCCGAGTGGTTATTTTAGGACCGGTAAGCGACTAAAGAATAACATAAATCGTGAAAATTACAATTACAATTAATTTAGGTTTTAGTTCTGTTTGCGTTGATTGGGAATCTGTATCCTAGGACAAAGGTAATCTCATTGTTTTCTCGTATGTATTTCCTTTATCCTTTGTGGTCCCTAGGTGTCTTTATTCAATCTATTTATGACATGCTTATCCCAACCTTTTGGAATATAGAAAGCTATTTATTCATGGTATCATAGGTCTAATGGAGGAGCTTAGACACTTTCATAGAGGGATTATACTACTAGGCCAAAGATTTACACCACCGGATTAAAAATTAACACTACTAACGCAAAAGAGTGGGGGGGGGGGGCTGCTCTCTATAATACTTCGCCCATGCATATGCCTAACTGTCAGTAATTTTCCTTTTCTCTAGCTTCCGTTTGTCTCTCTTCACTTCCTCTCTTATTCGTCATCATCTTCCTTGATCCTTGTGAAATTTGAGGCATTACAAACCCGAATCCATTTGGGCTATTTCTATAATAAACTATTATTGTTTAATCATTTTGTAAATTATTATGTTCAATCACATTAATATTATCGATTATTCAATTTATGATGATCTTATAAATTATAAGGTTAGTCTTATAAATTTATAGAATTAAGTTATTAATTATGAGATTTTAATTATGTAACTAAAATAAATAATTAAATTACAAAGTTTTTACAAAGATTAATAAAATTTATAAAGTTTAATAAGTTTTACAAATTAATAATTTGGTTGATTAATTTATAGAAGTTCTTAGTCATAATATAATTATAAAAGTTTATAATTATTATACTTTTATAAAAAAAATACTACCTATTTTAAAGTCTTTACAATCCTCAAAAAAAATCTCTAATTTAACAACTTTAATACAACATTTTGAAACAAATAATTTTTTAAACATTCTATTATTTTTATAAAAATTTAAAAGTCTAGTACCCCTCTCCTTTGGCTCATTTAACTCATTCAAGTCTGTTTGTTGTTATTAAGATAGCAACCGTATTCTTAATTTCAATGTTCTTATTGATCTTTCGATTCATAAATAATTCTAAACAACTTTGTAATCAAACTTCTCATGTGTTTTCTTCAATTATAACCCTCTTATTATCTTATATGTGCTCACGAAAATTTATTATATGTGCTTATTATTTTTAAAACCCTAAAAGGTGCATATAACTGCTATATTTGATTTTGAACAGAATTTGTTACAATTTCAAACGATCATAACTTGATCATATTAAATCAAAAATTTACAAAATTAGACTTCACGAACAATTTTATCAAGTTATCTTTCCAACTATGGTTCACACGACTTCTAATTCAATTGAACAACTCCACAATAGCCTCTATAAATTAAGTGCATTGATTTGCACTTTCTGCTTTACACTGTAGTTTTGATCAGTTTCAGAGGCAAATTTCAAAACTTTTTCATAAATGAAAGTTGTTTGTAACATCTAAAGCAGTAGACTTGAGAGTTTTAAAATTTTTATTTAAGGTTTGATAATTATAATAATCATTTGGAACTATAATAATGAATCTTTCCAAATATGTTTCGATCTTCCAATAACTTTTTTTTCGATTTTGATTCCTTAATTACTTTATTCAGCACTCTTAACCATAAGTTCTAGTACATAAAGTCATGTTAATTTAGAGTTTAATTATTTCTATTAATCAAGTCATAAGTCCAACTTATATTCAATAACTCAATATGAGTATTTATAGCCTAGTTTTATGTTTTATATTTTATGGAAATCATGTGATGCTTATTCAATCATATTATTCATTGTTAATTTATTTTAAAATTCAATTTAAAACATACTATGTTATTACTTGTAATTATATGTTCATAGTTAGATGAACTAAATATTAACATTAATTATTAATTTATACAAGCACGGTAACGATGATAGGTTAATTGGTAAAACATGCCGTCCCATTTGATTATTCGAGTGGTGATTAGAACTAGATTCACACATTTTATCACAAGGTTTCGTCTGCAAATCGAGTCAACTTAGTCATTTGTAAGGACCTTGAATTTCAATATAGATCGATCTTGTGAGGAATATGCGGAGTGAATTCACTCACGGACATGTAATTAGAACGATAAAACGCAAGATATGAAGTAGAATCAAGCAACTCACATGTAAATAAACTTCGATTTGAATTGCTCTCTAATTTAGGATTACAAAAATTTAGCTCCAATATCAGGATTAATTACAAAGACAACATATTTATATCAAACCAAAAGGTCTCACACGAGAACTAACTTCTCGCGCAGATCAAAAGTTCTCGCGCGACTATACTAAATCTTCAATATCTTCTTTTGATTTTTCCAAGCCTTTAGGCTCAACCTTTACAATCTCCCCCTAGGCTCGATAAATCAAATATTTAGAAGTCCACTGCAGCTTTGTAACTACCCCCGTATGCGTACATCTTGTTATCCATGGCCTTCGTTATCAACCAACTGTACTGTGCTGCCAAAAAGTGAATAGATTCATCAGCTACAATCGGACAAGCCTGCAATGTCATCAAATCTTCTCTTCCAAACTTAAGCAAATCCACAAGGTCAATGATACGGTAATATGAATGGAAACTTGGAGGTGAGATCTTTGAGGTTGTTCTCAAGAATATATACATAGCCAAACAGAAATTGTTGCTGATGTTCAAGATTCTTGATCCTCTCATCTTTATCTTGATTCAGAGTATGCAAATCATATATCTGTTAAGTTTTATCCAACATATCTCTCTCTCCAGTACTTGAACCCTCTGCTCAAGTGTAACACAAGTAGGTGAGCTAGTAGAGGTTCTTGTAGTCTACCTTTGGTCAGCAGGAGTATTATGAAATCCTCCATACTAAACATGTCATCATCGCCTTGACCTCTTGGAGGTGTACGTAAAATGTCATCCGTAGTGGGCATCAGAGATGATGTTATAGTAGTCTTTTCTGTAACTATCACTGGAATATATCGATGAACCACCTCACTAACAATGACTTGAGGATTAGGCACTGGTATATCTGTACTCGTAGACACAGTGCTCATAAGGGTCTAACGCCTTCTAATTACTCCTCGTCCTCTACCCCTACCACATGAACTAATATTAGAATCAGCTCTCTTCCTCCTCTGAGTAGACGGTGAATCCTCAGGAACAAAATCAGTGTCAAGATCATCAACAGTGCGTTTAGTTGGTGTAGAATGCACTCTGGGTCTTTCTAGTAGAATATATGGAACTTCTCCAATCCTCTCGCTATCAGTCTCACTATCACTGAACCACGAATCTATCACCTCATCATTTGACCTTCTAGCCGACTGAGAACTTCATGGAACATCATTAGTAGTTCATAAAGATGAAGCAATTGGATCAGTCTATTGAGGCTCAGTAGTAGCTTGCTGATGTGAAGGCTGGTCATTAAACTGATAACCATCAATAAATCTGCCAAGTTTGGCGAAGTGATTCCCCTTCCATGCATTCCCTCATGAACCAATACATAATGAACTTCTTCCCAGCCGATGCAATCACGTTCTTCTTCATCTCAGCAAAAATGGCCTTGGATATGCTATATGGTAAATCATCAACCAAAGAGACTAGCAGTGATCCGAAAATAGCACTAAGGTTGTCTAAACCCGCCTTCAGGTTGCTCAAGCAGTGTACAACCATGTGGAATAAGATTTTCTAGAATGGTGGTAAATGCTTTTACTCTAGAGAAGGATAACGGTGATAATAACCCATTCTCCTTAAGCAATCCCAAGCAACATTATCGTCTAGCTTCACAGGATCATTAGATTAGTCTTCTAAGAGTAAGACACTGTTAATGATCTCTGCAGTGATAATGATCCTCTTCTCCTTCACCGTAGCAGTAATACATGGCTCTCCCTAAGAAGCTCTCTAATTGGCTGCAGATAGCCAAAACTGATCTAGTATGTCAGTGTAAATGGTCGGGCTGGCTGAAATAGCATGATAGATACGTGAAGTGTTCAGCCCGACAATAAGAGATCCAAATATAGCCTTGTCATCCGGAACATCACCGAAATAAGCCACTGCATTATGGTTTTTGTTAGAAACCATTTGTCTCGCCATCAGAAATCAAAATGAGCAAACATTGATGAGTATCAAAGTTAAAATTACAGACTTAGAAAAATTCTAGAAATTTTTGAAAATTTAAACTTTTCGCGTGAAAGTGAACTTTTCACATGCGAATTATTTTCTTTTAGTTCTAACTTCTAGCGCGACAAGTTACTTTTTGCATGAACTTAGTTTGACCAAAAGTCAACTACTCGCGCGATTAGTCGAAGATTCCCACACGATAAGTCTATGCAAATTTGAAAGTTTTCGCGTCTGTTCATGTTCAAAGTAACTTTTCGTGTGTGATTACTTCAAAAATCCATTTTCAATTTCAAAGAGTTTTAACTATTGAAACTTGTTCGTTTAGTGTTGATTAGGTTATTATTAGGTTGAAATTTGTTTAATTTCATCAGATATTAAGTGTATTTGTCCATCAAATTTCGGTTCAAAATCAAACACACCTAAAACTAATCAATAATCATCAATTTACCTTAACAAACTCTTAGAAATCAATAATCGACCACTATGAATGTATGTATCTCAAAGAAACAAATCAACACTTAGAAAATTTTGAGTGAAATTTTCAACAGTTATGTGACGCGAATGGTAAAACTTCGCATGACTGTTGAACTTATAGTCGTCTGACTTCTAGCGCGAGAAGTCAGCTCTTGCATGCAACTGACTTTTCACACAACATGAACTTCTCACACGCGAGAAGTTTAAATTCTTAAATAATTTCAAACTTTTTGAAAAATTTTCTTCGTTTTTATTTGTTTATCCTTTGATTTATCATGTTTATTATCATGTTTATCCAAGTTTTGATTATTAACCAGAAACCCTTAATTTTATAAAATTTTATGAACAAAATTTAGTAAATCAAAACAAAATGAAACATAGTAAAACACATAAAATTCTTGACATATAACTTAAATATTTTTGTGAATTTTCAAGTATAGGATCATATTTCTTTGAAACCGATTATTAACATCTTCCAGGTGTATTTATAATAAGACTGGTTAAGTTGATTATCAATATGATTTTTTCAATTTAAACTCATACTTCAATTTTACTAAGACACATATGTTGTGATTATTATCATGTTTTGATTATTTATACGAAATCAATGGATCCTGCAATCATAAATCCTGTAGATCTCCTATCTAGCTTCAAGACATTTTTAAGATTTCAAGTCACCCCAATTTGACTTAAACCTTTTAGCTCTGATTAGTAATCTCATGATTATTTATTTTCTTAGAATATCTATTTAAAGCATAACTAGCATGAGAAACATTTCTGAACATAGAATATTAACAAGTTGTAGGACTTATTTACAGCCGGTCAGACTTATGTTTTACACTCACAAGACGTTTAGGACTTATATGCCAATTCAGACTTACATGCCCCATATTTTGATTTTATCTCATGTGTCAGAATATATTCTCAAAAATAAAATATTTACCATATAATATATATGTCTTTAACATATCTTTATTAATGTGCATATTGGCATCTTTTATTTCTATATGTCCTTTTGATATCTTTTTGCTCTTTTGTTGTTTTTCAGTTTTCTTATTTGGTTTTGCTTATTCTTTTCTTTCTTTTCAAAAAAGAAACTTTTGAACAAAATCCTTTTGATATTTTTCAAAATTACTCCCCCTAAAACCAAACTCTTTTATGTTACATTTTCAAATTTCTTCCCTTATCATTATGATTTTCTACTTAGAAAATTACAATTTTAACAAATAGAACAGAAAAATATTTTTCATAGAGGGTATGGTTAATTAACCAAAGTTAATCATTTCCAGATATTGAACAAGAAAATCAAATTGGGAATGATCAAATGCTTTGGTAAACAAGTCAGCAGTGTTTTCATCAGATGTGACTTGAAAAAGATGAATAAGTTTTCTATCAAAACAATCATGGATAAAATGCATGCGGATGTCAATGTGTTTCGTTTCGAATGTTGAATAGGATTCTTCACTATGTTTAGAACTGCAGAATTATCACACCAAATTGTGGTGTTGTAAATGTTAAGATCATAATCAAGAAGTTGTTATTGAATCCAAATGATTTGTGAACAACAGCTTAATGCAGCCACATATTCAGCTTCGACAGTGGACGTGGAGACGGTATTATGCGTTTTGCATTGCCATAAAATCAACCTATTTTTGAGGAATTGACACCCACCTGTGGTTGATTTCCTGTCCAAATTACAACAACCATAATCACTATCAGTATAAGCATATAAATTAAATTAAGAATTTCTAGGATACAAAAGTCCAAGTTTTGGTTGGCCTTTGACATACTTGAAAATCTGTTTGACAGCTTTCATGTGAGACTCTTTTGGATTACTTTGATATCGTGCACACTGGCATATAGGAAACATAATACAGGTCTGCCAGCAGTGAGATACATTAGGGATCCTATCATTGATCCATACAAATGTTAATCAACGTCTTCACCCGTGAGATCAGGATATAAAGTGGGACGAGAAGACATCGGAGTTGGTGCAATCTTGGAATCTTGAAATTTGTATTTGTCTAGAATACCGTGAACATACTTCTCTTGATGGATCAAGATACCGTGGTAATTTTGTTTAACTAGAATACCCAAGAAAATTTTTTTTCTCTAAGTGAACTCATCTCGAACTTCTCTTTCATCACCACTTCAAACTCCTTACACAAATCTTCATTTATAGATCCAAAAATAATGTCATCAGCATAGATTTGAACAAGAATGAGGTTATCACCAGTCTTCCTTAGAAATAAAGTTTGATTAATAACACCCCTTATATAACCATTTACATGCAAATGTTTAGTGAGAGTAGTATACCAAGCACGAGATGCTTGATGTAGCCCATAGAGTGCTTTGTCTAACTTATAGGCATAGTCAAGATGATCTGGAACCTCAAAACTAGGAGGTTGACAAACATAGGTCTCCTCTTTCATTTCGCCATAAAAATGCAGTCTTTACATCCATTTGATAAACTTTGAAGTTCATGAATGAAGCATATGCTAGAAATATACGAATAGTCTCAAGTCTTACAACTGGGGCATAGACTTCTCCATAATCAAGACATTCAACTTAATAGAATCTTTGTACAACAAGTCTGGCTTTGTTACGAGCAATAACACCTTTCTCATCCGTCTTATTATGAAATATCCATTTCGTTCCGATAGGTAGCTTATTTTTTGGAAGCACACACAAATGCCAAACATCTAACTTCTTAAACTGCATCTACTCATCTTACATTTCCTCAACCCTACTATTCTCTTTCAAAGCCATTTCTACATTCCTTGGAACAATTTGAGAAATAAAGCAAGTGTACAAGCATGTATCGATTGCTTCTGATTGACTTTGAGTGCGAGCGCCTTGCGATAATAGACCAATGATTGCTTCAGTTGGATGATCATTATGTATTCTCAACTGAGTAATCAGATCTTCAGAAATAACTTCTTCTAAATTAAGCATATGACCAACAGGTTCTTCAAACCATCTCCTCCTTCTGGTTGATAAACAATTTGTTCGTCTTCAGTGATATCATTATCAGTAGATGAATCATCAAACTGAACTTGAATTGTATCAATTGGAACTTGGATCAGGATCCCGTGGTTGAACAATCGGACTAACTGAAATCAAATCAGATTTAGGAACTAGATTCAAGTCTTGATTAGATGGTTGAACAGCTGATACTGTTGAAGAAGAACTTATGTTTAAAGATATTCCTTTTATGAAAGATGAAAGAGTTCCAACGTCATTAGAGAATACCTCATGAATGAATGATGTCAAAGGTTGAGTTTCTGCAGAGACAAAAGAAGATCGATTAAAAGTATCAAACAATGAGGCATAATCATATACCCAAGAAGGAGCAGATCTTATATCTGTTTTGTGATTCATGCCAATCTATATCAAATAACTCAATAATTTGTTTATTTCTTTTATTACAAACCATGTATGCTACTTTTTTGGTGGAATATCCGACAAAATAACACTCATCAGCTTTTTCATCAAATTTAGATTTTGAATACGATGTGTGTAACAAAGTAGAACAACAACCAAATGTTTTAAAGTATTTGACTTTGGGTTTATGTTTATAAAATATTTTATAAGGAGTCATATTTTGTTGTTTATTTATTAGGACATGATTCTGAACATAACATGCAGTATTAACAGCCTCAACCCAAAAAAATGAAAAAAGTTTGGCTGTTGATAGCATTGTTCGAGCCACTTCAATCAACGTTCTGTTTCGTCTTTCAGCAACTCCATTTTGCTGTGCAGTTCCTTCTGTAGTAAATTATCTTGCTATCCCCTTTGAATCATAGAATTCATTCAAGATGTGATTACAAAATTCCATTCCATTATCATTTCGGATGCACTTGATTGTCTTATCAGTCTGATTTTCCACTAGAGTCATGAACTTTATTAGCAAGTGAGGCATTTCATCCTTTGTTGCTAAAAAGAAAACCCAAGTAAATCTGAAAAAATTATCAGTAATAACCAAACAATATGCACGACATCCTAAACTCAAAACATTCATATGACCAAACAAATCCATGTGTAGTAATTGAAGGATTGATTCAAATTTGGTATGAGTAGCAGGTTTGTGAGGAAGTTTATGTTGTTTACCTTTAGAACATGACAGACAATATTCTATGAGTTGGAATTCTTTCAATGGTAAGCCTACAACATAATTTTCTCTAACCATCTTGTTCATATTCTTAATGTTACCATGTACAAGACGATGATGCCATAACATTGAATCACTTTCTAAGGCTTTTAATAATAAACAATATGTTGTTACAAATGAATGTGAACCATTCATATCTAACAAGTATGTGTCTTTGTCTCTTGGAGTTCTTAACAAAATCCACTCATTGGGTATTACAAAACTAGGTTTTAGAAAAAGACATTCTTTATCAGTTAAGTGTGTAGAATAATGTTTGTCATGAATTTGAGAAACACTTACCAAATTGTGTATTAGTTCTTCAAAAAAACTGACATCTTCAAAACTTAACACACAGTTTGACACTATACTTTTCTTTGTAATTTTACCTCCTTTATCCCCAGCAAAAATAACATAACCACCACTATAGGGTTGAACATTATTTAATAGTGATATGTTACCCGTCATGTTCCTATAACAACCATTATCAATATGCCATACGTTGTTAATGACTTGTCTTGGTTGTTCATGCACATATGAAAGAATTTAATCAAGTTTAGCAACGCAAGCAATTGTTGACATGAGAACATTGTTTTCATCCAAATATGATACCGACTTCAAAATCATATCTCGTTTATCATTGAAAACATAATCATCAATGATATCAGAATCTAACTTATTGTGCCTTACTTTCCATTTTTGAATTGGTTTTGTCAATTTTGTGACAATATTCTTTAACGTATCTTTCATACTACCAAGATTGAGATTGTTTTCATCAACCTTTTGAGGTTTCCTAATTATATTTCTTTTTTCCAAATTATTTTTCATCAAAACATTTTGTTTTGAAGCAAATGATTTCAATTTTTATTGAACTTGGCATTAACAAAAGTTGTTTTCTATTATGTGAAATACAATTATGAAATCATTGTCTGCTTGTTGATTTATCTTGATGAATATAACTTTTAGCCATATGATTTGGCTTTCTATAAACATAACAACATGGTTTATGATAATCATTATGCACATGTGTATTTCCCTCAAACTGTTTATGATAACCACCAAAGTTATCATAGAATCCGGCTTTAGTATTTCTTTGGCCTGGTGATTCTTTAGCAGTCTCTTGTTTCTTTTTTTCATCAAAAACATTGCTAGTTGAATCCGAAAGAATTGAGGTAATTTCCTTTATCGATTGATTATTTCCTGAAGCCGATAAGGCATGCACTGTAGCTTTAACCTTTGGAGACATAGTCACTAGAAGTGGATCAGTTACCATGACACCTGATCTACACACATCTTGTTTCATAAGGTTAACATCATTAGGAATTTTAATATTAAAGAAATGAGCATTTGTTTCTTTAAAAATATAATCTTCCTTATCTATATTGCCTTTTGAAACAAATCTATTCTTGAAATAAATTTTCATGTCAAATAATGATGTTATATATTGTTTTCTTTCATTTTTTTATAAATGATTTTTGCTTTTTTAATTTTGGGTTTTGTGATTTGATCAACAGTCAAAGAAATGTTGACTGAAGGTTTAATTCACAATTTTGTTCAAATCCCAATCCATAGTTCATATCTTCATCGATTGTAGTAACTGATAATGGTAAACAAGGATAATCATTATTAATGGGTGGTGAAATTTTGGAAAATCCAGTACCATTTTTACCACCATTAATCTTTTGAGTCATTTATGATTTGATTATACCTTCAACTATGTTTGAAGAAAGTTCAAACTTCTCAACCGTGAGTTTCGAGATAAGAGCTTACTCTTAAGTTTGTTTATTTACAAAGCTAGATCATTATTACGTGTTGTCAAATCATTAATTTTACATTCTCTGTCATGAAGAATAAGTTGTAATTGATAAATTGATTTGTTTAATCCTTTTAGCTTTTCTTTGAAATTGATTTATTTAATCCTTCTAGCTTTTCTTTGAAAATCTTTTCATTAGTTTTATATTTTTAAGCTTGATGTTGAAGTTTATTAACTTCTAAGATCAAGTGCTCGTTATGAACTCTATATCTTTAAACCTTTTCAACACAAGAATTTGAACAAAGATCATTATATACCTCAATTTTGACTGATGAATGTGTGGTTTCTTTATTCTTTACCATAAAAGCTTTCATTACTTACTTTTTCTCAACAATTTCCTTTTCTACTTCTGATGTTGGAGTGATCTCGATAGCATTCTTAACTTGAGTATGAGCAGGTGCTGGAATCTTCTCAACAGTAATAGAATGTAAGCTTTCATTCTCTTGAATAGCTGGAGTATTCTCAATACCCTTTCATCAATCCCACCTTTAACAACTTCATTCTTCATTTCTTATGTTGGAGTAGTCTTAACAGCAGGTTCAGTAATAACAATCTCATCATCCTTTTTCAACTCTACTTCAGCAAAACTCCCTCAAGCATGTCACTAGATACAAATTCTACAAATAAGTTTTCTTCAACTTCTTTTTCACTAACTTTTATCTCTGCCAACAAAGCTATGGATAGCTTTAGATCTATTATCTTCATTTGATCTGACCAATCATAATCTCCATTAGTCTGAGATACTAGAGCCTTATTGTTAGAAAAACTGACCTTTTCACTCTTGGCTTCAACCTCAACTATCACCATTTTCTTACCATTGTCACTCTGATTCACCATTGATTCTGTGCATCCCTAGCAAAATTCCTAGGTTTGTCATAGTTGTAGCCCCTCAAATTCATCTTATCAAACCCAATCTTACTAGAGTTTTTTACCCCATGTATTTTTCAACCCATTCGTCTTGTAAAGTTCTTTACCCAGTATACTACCATTGCCATTTGGTATTTAATATCATTCTCTTCAACATCATCTGGGTTAACTTGCTATAAATCATTAACCAGAATGTTTCGTGCACTCAATCTTCCAGCCATAAATGCTTTATAGCAAGACATGAATATTGAACAAGGCAAGATGTTCTTCAGTAATCTGAAGGGTTCGTTTAGATGGATTGGAGTTAGCAATAAAAGCTTGTGGAGTATGATATGAAGGCTGAATGGATGGGCAAGAGTGAGTTTGTCGCTGAGAGGATATATGTGGTGATTGTATGGGAGTGAATTGATTTGGATTAGGGACTTAGAAATGAGGGACAGATGTCTCTTTCACAGTAGGAATGACAGGGTTTGGTGACTGTTGTTGCTAACATAGTTATGAGTAGCTCATATAGTAATTAGGATTACTTGCCATCTTAGCATACAAAGTAGTTGCTTCAGCTCCCATTATGTTTAAGTGATTTGCAGCTCTTTGTTTATCATCCATTTCATAAGATTTAGTTGTAGAAATTAGATCACTAAGAGATAAGGTAAATAGATCTTTCGTTCTCTTGATGGTAGTGCAGTTGTTGTTCCAACTGTAAGGCAGTGAGTTCAATAGCTTTTTATTAACAACTATGTTCTCCAAGGTTGTTCTAGCACTCTTTAGTTTTGTGATCAACTTAACAAATCTTGCCATCAGAGTATCCAAAGTTTCACCAAGCACATGATTAAACATGTTGAACTCTTGATTCTGCATATCTTTTCGACTCTCTCTCATATTCTTATTTCCCATAATCTGTTCTTCCATGGCATCCCATAACACTTTGGCTCCTTTAAATTCTTTAAATTTCTAAGCAATTTTAGTATTCAGAGCCATAGTTATTGCAGCATAAGCTTTATCGCCAAATTCAAGCTTTTTTATGTCCTCCTCATCCCACAAATGTTCAGGTTTTGGAACCAATTCCCCTTTTTCATTTGAATACACAAGAATATACGTTCCATATTTGATTGACCGTAACATCCTTGGTTTGGTGTAACTGACATGGTTCTCGAAACGATATACCCAATCCAGATAATCATCTTCACTTAGAAGTCTTGGAGGTTTGGTGCTTGTACCAATCTCATTGTCAATGTTTAACATAGCAGTAAGATTCTTCAAATTGGCCATTGTTTGAAAATCAGAAGTCAAACTTTTTCAGAAATTCTTTGAGAACTGAAGTTCCCGCACGAAACAAGAACTTTGAAACTCTTCGCGTGGTCTTTTTCCACGAACTTGTCGGGCGAAAAGATTTGTAACAAACTTTTGCGAAATGTTAAAATTCTCGCGCAAATGGAATCTTTTTGTATCAAACTTTTTCGAATTCTTGTTTCTCGCGCGGAAATATAACTTTTCACATGTGACAGTTAAGTTTTTGCAGGATCAATTTGATGCAATTTTGAAATTTCCAACTTCAAACTAATCACCAATTTGTCACAAATTAGGTAATAAGACTTCAAGTTAATGGATTAATTTTAAATTTGATCCTAATTGTCTCTAATTGATTTACTTATGTCCATTTAAACCATGAATGCATCTTCACTTCTTCAGTTGAGCTCATATTGCTTGTTACAGATCTTAATCACCTAAGAATTCACCAGAAAAACAGAAAGCAATACAATCTTTAAGAAAAAATCAAATATGTAGCTCAAAAACTCTTCAAAATGCTTTAAATTCTAATCCAATCTATCTAGAGCACTCATGGCTTTGATACCAATTGTAAGGACCTTGAATTTCAATATAGATCGATCTCGTGAGGAATATGCAGAATGTATTCACTCACGGAAATGTAATTAGAATGATAAACTGCAAGATATGAAGTAGAATCAAGCAATACACATGTAAATAAACTTCAATTTGTATTGCTCTCGGATGTAAGATTACCAAACTTTAGCTCATATCATGATTAATTATAAAGATAACTAAAGCAACATGTTTACACTAAATCAAAAGGTCTCGTGCGAGACCTAACTTCTCGCGCGGATCAAAAGTTCTCACGCGACTATACTAGATTTTCAATTGATTTCCCGAGCCTTTAGGTTCAACCTCTACATCCTAGGTTTGATTGTATTTAGTTTATCTTTTATGTTATACTATTGCACTATAATTCTTAACATTGCCATGTGAATTGAATTGTTTCAACCATTTTAGTCAATCTATATATGTATACAAAACTTATGTTTACTCACCGGCTAATTCTTTAGCTGGTTCGTTACTTTTTCATATGATTTCAGGAAATGCAACTTCGTGGAATACATGCAAGTTTACATTTAGGATTTTGGACCTAGATTTATAAAAAGACAATTGTTATGTTTATTTGATTATTGTTTGATTAGAATGAATGTTTTGGTTATTATTTATTAATGATAATCTAAAATTAATATTATTTCAACCCATTTAATACAATGTGTTAAGAGCAACCGATTCACATTCATCCTCCCCGATGATTCCGCCATCAGCTAGAGTGTGACAATCCTCTCATGGCTGCAGCTAATGAATACCTTCTACACATGATACCCATCTAGTTATCTACATATAACTATCTACTGTGGAAGAAGTAGATGATAAAATGGTGGTCAACTCTCTCTATGGTCTCTAGGTTACTGCTGATCAAAGGGAAATCATTGTCATTCACTCCTCCTTAACTAAAGAAGATGTGTCTGAGATAATCTATTTGTTTACCACTTGACAGACTTGACTTGATCTTAAAACCGCTTATAGAAATTCCTCTGTTGAAAGAATTTAGAACCTATGGTATTAGTTATACCGTTTATCATTGTTGTGGAATTTGGTTGGATATTAAAAGGTAAGGTGACCAACTTCCTCCAATCGACAATCGGTGGATGACTGACTAGTTATATTGGTTATTGTGCGGATTAGGTTAATCGGTTGAAGGTTTTTCCACTGCCATTAGAACCGCTAAACCAGTACCTATCTTTCATGATTTGCTAGTTCAAGCCGAGTCACATAAACTCTTCCTCCACAACCTCCTTGGTTTGACCACAACCCATTGTCTTCTCTGCTAAACAAACTAATCATTCCACCCAGTCCCGTAATTGTGATACTTGTAAAATACAAAAGGTAACAACTATGGTGATCATGGAAGGGCCTAAAGTCCTCCTCATTACCAACTACGTCGCATCAATGGTCACTACGCTAATGTATGCCTCAATATATCTCAATTTGCATTGAAATGATAAAACTTGAGAAATCTGATGGAACAAAAAGACAAATAGATAGATAGTCGGCCCGATTCAAGAAGGGCAATTCTCCTATTACAAGTCACAAATAAACCAAATAACCAAGACAAAATCCTATAGCTAGAACACAAGACTTAAATAAACCTAAATAGCAGAAGTAACTGCTGAAGTTACCCCCTAAACATTAGCTGCTCAATTACCCACTAGCCCTCTCAGCAGCTAACTGCCTTGACTGAGGTTAAATGGGTCAAAACTGGACTTGAATACCTGCTAGACAGACCAAACTGGGTTGACCTGACCCATTAGAATCGTATCAATACTGCCCGCCTGAAGAAACGACTTGTCCTAAGTCGGAAAGAAAGGAATTGTTGTGCCAAGCAATAAGCCATTCAAATGTAGGCTGACCCACTTCATAGACCCATTGGTGAACCAAAATGAATTGTGATTGAAGGTCGATTTCCCTACGCTTCAAATTTGCATGTACAATTTCACTCCCGGGCAGCAACACCATAATAACTTCATTAGTGGTGGCTTGTTCCGTCACCTTTATAGATAGGTCTGTGAACTTTACTGGCATACTTAGACGACTAGAATTGACATTCTGATCATTATATCTAAACAACTCCAGCTTGTCCTTGCATAAGACTTCATATTCGTCTTTAAATTTTGGATTATCTCCTGCATGCTTCTCATCAGATACTTCAAGATCGCATTCGAACATAGGAATGTCATAGATACAGTCCTCCTTGATCAGATCTATCACTGGACAGTTCTCCTTGATCAGATCTATCACTGGACAGTCCTCCTTGACCGGATCTATCTATAGACTTTGAGGTTCACCCTTAGGTTCCTTGTTATCCTTGAAATCATCATTAAGACATGGGTGACATTCATAATCACCACTCTGATTGTTGCACCAGAAGTGGGTTCCATACATCAAAATCTTTAGTTTTGCAACATCATTCTTCAAAGATAACAGAGCTAATCGAGCAACAATGGCTGCCAATTGGGCAGCAACAGAACTGAGGTTAGAACTGCTGCCCTCGGGTGGACTACTCCGGGTAAAAGGTGCCATCGTTTCCCGGCAATGGAACCAAATAATAGAACTTGAGAAATCTAATGGAACAAAAATATAAATAGATAAAGAGTCAGCCCGATTCGAGAAGGGCAATTCTCCGATTACAAGTCAAAAATAATCCAAATAACCAAGATAAAATCCTATAGCTACAACACAAGACTTAAATAAACCTAAATAGCAGAAGTAACTGCTACAGTTACCCCCTAAACATTAGCTACTCAATTACCCACTAGCCCTCTCAACAGCTAACTGCCTTGACTGAGGTTAAATGGGTCAAAACTGGACTTGAATACCTGCTGGACAGACCAAACTGGGTTGACCTGACCCATTAGAATCGTATCAATACTGCCCGCTTGAAGAAACGACTTGTCCTCAAGTCGAAAAGAAAGGAATTGTTGTGCCAAGCAATAAGCCATTCAAATGTAGGCTGACCCGCTTCATAGACCCATTGGTGAAC
Organism: Flaveria sonorensis; assembly: GCA_025506505.1. Lineage (NCBI taxonomy): Eukaryota > Viridiplantae > Streptophyta > Magnoliopsida > Asterales > Asteraceae > Flaveria > Flaveria sonorensis. The sequence continues at coordinate 17,679,145 of CM046425.1, read as the reverse complement.
CAAAATGAATTATGAAAGAAGGTCGATTTCCCTGCGCTTCAAATTTGCATGTACAATTTCACTCCCCGGCAACAACACCATAATAACTTCATTAGTGGTGGCTTGTTCCTTCACCTTTATAGATAGGTCTGTGAACATTACTGGCATACTTAGATGACTAGAATTGACATTGATACGTATCCCAAATCTGGCCACCTTAGGTCAACACAATTAGTTAGTTACCTTAGTCACTTACCCGAGACAGAGGAGCTAATCGTGGTTTACCAAAAATAAAGGAGCTAATCGTGGGTTATCAGAATTAGAGGAGCTAATTGTAGGGGTAACTGCAGCAGTTACTTCTGCTATTTAGTTTTATTTAAGTCTTGTGTTCTAGCTATAGGATTTTGTCTTGGTTATTTGGATTATTTGTGACTTGTAATCGGAGAATTGCCCTTCTCGAATCGGGCCGACTATCTATCTATTTATCTTTTTGTTCCATCAGATTTCTCAGTTCTATCATTTGGTTCCATTGTCGGGAAACGAATGGCACCTGCAACCTAGAATTTGTCAGATCAACTAGCCACCATTGCAGCAAAAGTAGACGCTATTCTTGCATCTTTGAGAGACGATGTTGAAGAAATCAAAGCTCAGGTGCTTGGAGATGGTTATAACAGTGAAGAATCAAACAGTGATTTGAAGAACATGGTGGTGAAGGAACCGCAAGGGTCTGAGCAAGACCCTCTTCAACAAAAGGTATCTGACATTGACAGCAGGATCACTGCTTAAAACAATGTAACCGCTGATCGGATTGAGGGCGCTAATGAAATGGATGACGGTAGGGGCGCTAAAGAAATTGACAAAATTGATAGCACCAGAATTGAAGCTTGGGGGCCAGCGTGGAAATTAACAGCAATTGGCAGCTATGGTCAAAAGGGGAGAAGTGAAATTGGTGCTCTTGTTGAGAGCAGTAAGGCCTGGTACATAAACCTTTTTAGGGTGCGAATTGGGAATAGGGGCTTTATTCGGTGCAATCAAGTCTATCAAAATATATCCCTGTAACTCCCTGAATTAAAAATCCAGGATCTTTACCCCTTTTTCATTAGTTTGAGTGAACATAACTGGATTGGTGAACCCGACGTGATTGGGCCAACCCGACTGGACTCAGCTTTCAGTCTAATGGGCCTAGAGCAACCCTGTAGCCAAAAGCATATAGCCAAAATACATTATGAAAACTTGTCTCTCTCGGTTATTAACAGTTGGGAAGCCGACCTGCAACCACAATTCATTTTGGTTCACCAATGGGTTTATGAAGCGGGTCAGCCTACAATTGAATGGCTTATTGCTTGGCATAATAATCCCCTCCTTTCGACTTGAAGACAAGTCGATTTTCTGGGCCGGAAGTATTGATACGTATCCCAAATTAGGCCACCTTGGGTCAACACAATTAGTTAGTTACCTTAGTCACTTACCCGAGACAGAGGAGCTAATCGTGGTTTACCAAAAATAAAGGAGCTAATCGTGAGTTATCAGAATTAGAGGAGCTAATTGTGGGGGTAATTGCAACAGTTACTTCTGCTATTTAGGTTTATTTAAGTCTTGTGTTTTAGCTATAGGATTTTGTCTTGGTTATTTGGATAATTTGAGACTTGTAATCGGAGAATTGCCCTTCTCGAATCGGGCCGACTATCTATCTATTTATCTTTTTGTTCCATCAGATTTCTCAGTTCTATCATTTGGTTGATGGAGCAAAAAGATAATAGATAGATAGTCAGCCCGATTCGAGAAGGGCAATTCTCCGATTACAAGTCAAAAATAATCCAAATAACCAAGACAAAATCCTATAGCTAGAACACAAGACTTAAATAAACCTAAATAACAGAAGTAACTGCTGCAGTTACCCCCTAAACATTAGCTGCTCAATTACCCACTAGCCCTCTCAGCAGCTAACTTCCTTGACTAAGGTTAAATGGGTCAAAACTGGACTTGAATACCTGCTGGACAGACCAAACTGGGTTGACCTAACCCATTAGAATCGTATCAAAACCAGTCTCTTTAGATGTGGACATTGACTAGTTTGTTGATTTTGGAGCGACTGATCACATGACTTCCTACTTGGATATGATTTCCCAAGCTACTCCTTACAAAAGGTCATGCTCATGTTACATTTGGCAATGGTTATAAACTTCCAGTTTCATATATTAATCCTACTAAAGTTATCAAATCATATTATTTTAAATGATGTGTTGGCGATTTCTTGTCTTGAGAAAAATATTTTATATATAAGTAAAATGCTTCTGATAATAATCTAGATGTTTTGTTTTCCCACAAAACTTTTAAATTCAGGATCACAAGACAAAAGAAGTGCTAGCCAAAGGAAAATATGAAAATGGATTGTACGTTGTGACTCTAGAACATCAAGCTCTTGTTGCAGCATCCCTTGTGAGGGCCTCTTTTGAATTATGATATGCATGCCAAGGTCATGCGTTATTTGACATAATTTTAAATTTAAATAAAGTGGGTAGTCAACCAATACTATTTTAGTAGTATGCACATTGCCTCAATCACACAATATTGATAACATAACCACTCCTTCGGTGGTGCATCTGCCTCTAGTAATTCCTTCCGCTCCGCTGGTACTTTTGCCTCCAGTGTTACCTTCACCACCCCCCCCCCCCACCAGCACCCACTATTCACCCGATGCAGACTAGACCCAAATGCTGAATTTGTAAACTTAAACATCCTAACTACTCTCATACTAGTCAATATGCTTTATTTTCTTCTACCGACCCAAAAGGGTGCCTCAAGTATACTATGGAAAATGAGCACACGCCCGTCATAAAAATAGAACATAGAAATTCCACATCCCAAAAACATAATGTAGTGGGTTCTAAATAGCTATTTCACACGAAGCATCGACTTGATGGCACTATTGACCATTACAAGGCTCGACCTGTGGCATATGGATTTTGTTAGGTGCTAGGTCCTGACTACTTCTACACATTTATCCTAGTTCTTAAGGCCTTAACGGTCAGTGTATCTTTTTTGTTAGCAGTCATTAATGGATGGACTGTCCGTCAACTCGACGTCAATGATGCCTTTCTTCATGGCCATTTAAATAAAATTGTTTATAAAATGAGCTCATTGCCCTTCTCAAAAGTAGAACTTGGACGTTAGTTCCACGTCCCAAAAAAAATGTAGTGGGTTATAAATAGATATTTCGCATGAAATATCGATCTCATGGCACTATTGATTGTTACAAGGCTCGACTTGTGGCATACGGTTTTAATTAGGTTCCTGGTCTTGACTACTCTTACATATTCAGCCTAGTCGTTAAGGCCTAAACTGTCCATGTATTTATATTGTTAGACATCATTAATGAATGGTCCTTCCGCTCGAACGCGCGCCCTGCAATCAAACTTAAATTTCGCCTTGATCGATACGACAACCTTACTAATAGAAAAGGTCAAAATGCGCTCAAGCAACCTATCTTACTAATAGAATAATATAATAAGGGCCTATCTAAGCCCTATGGATGTAAAGCTACAGCTCGAAAGCCAGCCTTACCTTCTATGTGAGTAAAGGGCCTTTTCAATAAGGCTCGCGCTAGGCGCTCACGTTTTTTTGGCTTCCCTAAAATAGTTGATATTTCAGTTAGTAAAGATCGGTTTCTTGACCATGTGTGTCACCTTAACAAAGCCATTTATAGTCTCAAACAAGCCCCAACAGCCTAGTTTTAGCCACGAAGTCAATTCCTTTTTTGAATTGGCTTTACATGTAGTTGTACTGATCCATCCCTATTCATCTTCAAACAAGGGTCATGCATTATGTATGTACTTGTCTACTGGGATGACGTCCTTATTTTAATCGGAAATTTACATTCGGTACAAAATGAAAGATGTTTATAATTCCCAAAAGTTTTATGCATTAATGATATGTATACCCTAAAATATGGAATTCTATTTTGGGTCATAGGGTGGCTGTAACACCCGAAAATTTAAAAGAAAAAGAAAAAGAAAAAGAAAGAATGGTGAAATATTCCAAGTAGAGGGGTTAAAGTGTGCAAGTGGCAAACTTGTAGATTATGGGTTCAAAAAGTAGGGGATGGCCACCCACACTCCATTTTCACGCATCTGCTCTAGGCTGCAAGAAGAGAAGAAGCAGTTTCAACCAAATCTTTATACGAGAAGAGGAAATTCTCCTTAGAGGTGAGGTTTTCTTGTGTTTTCTACTTGGTTTTCAGCTGTGTTCGAGCTGCTGTACCGATTCTTACGTGTTTCTTGTGTTGGCTGCTTGTTTCAGTGTGTTAGGTGCTAGAACTCTCATTTGCTCTCGGTTTGAAGAAGTCTTACTCGAAAGCTGCTAGAAGTGAGTTCTACATTCCCCTATTTTACTTGTTCTAAACTCGTTTAGGGCTGAAGCGCATATTAACTGAATTTTTACAACCGGAGCATGAGTTTTCAACGTTTTGCATCTGATGTGTGTGCGATGTGTATGTTTTTAAAAGCCTCCTTTGATGTTGCGTAGTTGTAAGCTCTATTCTAAGTATTTAGCATGATAGATCTGTGCTAAGGATATGTTAGAACGAGGATTTGGAACTGGTGGAATAGTCTAAGTTGTAAGTGTTCATCCGCATTTGTTGGAGTTCATCCGCATTTGTTGAACATTCAACCGCATTGGTATTATGTTCAATAGCCAAGTCTTTTGCTCATCCGCATTTGCTTTCTGTTCATCCGCATTTGCTTTTGCTCATCCGTAGTTTTAAGTGTTCATCTGCATTTGTTGGTCTTCATCCACATGTGCTGAACTTCAACCACCCTGGTTAAGTTCATTCACATGACTTAGTTCATCCGCATTTAGTATTGTTCATCCGCATTTGGTTCACCCGCATACCTTTAGACACTTAGAATATTTTCTGAAGACTTTCATTTGCATTTCTTCATCCGCATTGGTTTACATTCATCCGTATTTCTTTGGGGACTTAGGATTTTTCTAAATTTTTGGGAATAGAGTTTAAGTATTAGGAACTTATCTTTAATGGAAGTTTATACTTTTTCTATGTTTCTACTGTCTCCTTTATCTTCTTATGTGCTGCTTGTTATGGATAATTATTACTATTTCATGATACGTGATTTTAATGTAATGAATATTTTAAAAGTATTATTCGTAATGATGGTCACAAAGGAATAAAAGAAGGACAATGAAACTTAATGAATGTTACCTCAACCCCTTATGATGAATGAAAAGTCTTACAAGCACAATGAATGGAGGTACAAGACCATGTTGTCATTAGCTCAATTGATGTGCGTCTATTTTAGCCCATGAGGATGCACATCTGGGGTCTAATCCTTGTGATTGACCAATGTAAGATGAATGGGACCCGTATTCATGAGCATGCTTTGTGCCTAGCATTGTGGGTCTACTGTCGATGGATTAGCTACGATGATAAACGTTTGCCAACAGGGGTTTGGTATCTGTTACCAACCAATAATGTTGGCTCTTGCTTTGTGCAATCCTAGTTAATGAAAGGGAAAGATAATGAAAGAAAGAAGAATAATGAATCTCCTAATGATTTATTATGTAAAATGATGAATGATCACCAAGTGAAGTTTACAAAAAGTATATTTTCTATATTATCAAACTAGAACTCACACAGCAACGCTAACTTTTTATATGCATTTTTAGTTGGCAGGTAATGGTGTTGCTGGGGATGGCACGAGGTTGAAGCTACCTGACAAATAAAGACTGGCATCCATGACATGCTTAAATGTTATTTTTGTTTTGAAATGCAACAAGATGTTTTTTTGTAACTAGCAACAACGATGTATTTTTTGACAAAAGTAATGGTTAATGCATGCTATGGTTTTTATTAAATTATTTCCCTACAAAGTTTTCTTGTTTTGATGAATCTAAATGTGTTTCAATATGAAAAGTGATATGAATGACCAACTGTGGGGTTTCCCGAGAACGGGGCCTTACAAGTTGGTATCAGAGCCAAAGTTTAAGAGAATTGGGTAAAATAATTTTAAAAATCTGAACTTAAACTGAAAATGGGACCAAAATGAAGGGATGCCAGCCCAAGTAGCTACGTGCCATCAGGTAATTTTCTTAAAGTTAACCAGTATCATGTGTGTGTGCTCTATGATTTATGTGCTCTTAGTAGATTTGGACGTTGATATAGTCAGGATAGGGGATGCTTGGGGAATGAAGAGTAAAGTATGTGGCTAATCACAACTGGTCACTGTAATTAGGGACTTACTATACTTAACATAATCTGTGCTATTACCTTGAAGTACCTTGTTAGTGTTTGAATCTTATAGGAAGTAGATCTTATGGCGGGTAGAAAGTCTGGGAAGGCAACCCGAGGTCGTACACATGGTGGGCGTACTACTGGGCCACGTGTTACCAGGAGCAAAGCTAAGGCTCCCGAGATGGTTCATGTGGACACAAATCTCCATAGCCATCAAGAGGGCGAAGGATCAGCTACCGTCAAGTCTATGGTAAAGGAAGCTATTGCTGACGAGGTCTACAACGTCATGCAAAATATGTTGCCTACTGTGGTGACTGAAGTGTTAAGGACTGTAAAGGAGGTTAAGAGAACTGATGATGCTGGGAAGAAGGAGAAAGCTGATGGAGAGCCATCCAGCCCAAAGATGGTAACTCCCGACGATGATAGTGAAGAGGAGAAGGAGACCGCTAAGGGGTGCACCTATGGGGCGTTTCAGAGGTGCAAACCCCTGACCTTTGAAGGTAACGACAATGCTACTACTGCTCACCGTTGGGTTCGAGAGATGGAGGCAGTCCTAGACATCAGTGAGTGCCGGAAGGATCAGAAGGTGAAGTTTGCCTCGCATTCTTTCTTTGACTCGGCATTATGCTGGTAGGACAACATTGTCCAAGCTGAGGGAACGATCTATAGCAAGGATGAGGTGGTCGGATTTGAAGGAACTGGTACTGGAGGAGTTTTGTCCACATTAGGAGTTGGAGAAAATTAAGAAGGAGTTCTTGCATTTGGAGGCTGGAAACATGACTCATCAAGACTATACCTCTAAGTTCAATGAACTTGCAGGACTTGTGCTGGATCTAGTAACTCCGGAGTCCAAGAAGATTAAGAGGTACATGCACGGTTTGCCCGTGGACATTAGGAGGAACATGATAGCCGCTAGACCGAGCACGTTTAGGTCTGCGATAGATTTGGTTGGAAGATTGTATGATGAGAGGGACCCGGTACCAATTCAGAGGAAGGTTGAGAAGAGTTGGAACAAGAACGGTAACAGGAAGAGGTTCGGGAGTGACAACTATGGGATTGGGGAGAAGAAGATGAGGATTGACGATCGTCTCCCAGGATTGAGTAAGGGGAATGACATGAGGGATTCTAGGAAGTATGGGAAGGTTCATATGGGTGAGTGTAGAGTGAGGACGAACTGGTGTTTTAAGTATGGAGGCGCAGGCCACTATGCTAAAGAGTGCAGGGTACCACGATGTTATCAATGCGGGGAAGTAGGCCACTTGGACCGAGATTGCAAGAAGGGTGGAGCAGGGAGCTCAGGGACCCAGACTATGGGTGAGAAAGGGAGAAGTGAGAGCACCAAAGCCAAGGCAAGGGCGTTCAACATGACCCGGGAAGAAGCCAGAGTGGACCCTGAAGTAGTTTCAGGTATGTTTTTGGTAAACCAATTGTATGCTTCTGGCCTCTTCGATTTGAGTGCTAGTAGGAGTTTTGTATCTGCCACCTTTTTTCATGTAATGCATGGTAAGAATAAGAAGATAGATGTTCCCTTCCATGTAAAGACAGCGATAGGAAAGTCTACCAATGTGACTGATGTGATAGACGATTGTCTAGTAGAGTTGGGCGGTCATAAGTTTCCTGCTAGATTGTATGTTATGGCCCTAGGAGATTTTGATGTGGTGTTAGGGATGGATTGGTTGGCGGCCTACGAAGCAAACATCGTGTGCTGAAAGAAGATGATTCGTTTGACTGCGCCCAATGGCAGCTTGGTTACGGTACATGGAGACAAGGAGTACACTACACCGCGAGTGATCTCGATGATCATGGCAGAGAAGTTTATGAGACAAGGGTATGGTGCTTACCTGGATTATGTGAAGGATGTGGATGCTACCGTGCCTCAGCTGTCAGGCGTGCCGGTAGTATGCGATTTCCCTAATGTGTTTCCCAAAGACCTACCAAGGGTCCCACCTGATAGAGAGATCGAGTTTCAGATTGACTTGATACCAGGAGCGGAACCCATAGCCAAGGCACGATACCGGTTGACTCCATCCAAACTCAAGGAGCTGATGACGCAACTGCAAGATCTCTTGGATAAAGACTTTATTCGGCCGAGTATCTCTCCATAGGGTGCTCCAATCCTATTCGTGAAGAAGAAGGACGGTAGTATGAGGATGTGCATCGACTATCGTGAACTGAACAAGTTGACCGTGAAGAACCGGTATCCGTTATCGAGGATTGATGACTTGTTTGATCACCTCAAGGGTGCAAGTTGGTTCTCGAGGATCGATCTTCGGTCGGGTTACCACCAGCTAAAGGTTAAAGAACTGGATATCCCAAAGACTACGTTTTGGACGCGATATGGGCATTATGAATTTCTCGTGATGTCATTTGGTCTAACCAATGCTCTTGCAGCATTCATGGACTTGATGAATAGAGTTTGTCGACCGATGCTCTACAAATTAGTAATAGAGTTCATTGACGATATCCTGATCTACTCAAAGAATAAGGGAGACCATGCCTGTCACCTCCATGAGTTGCTGGAAACTCTAAAAAGGGAGAAGTTGTACGTGAAATTCTCCAAGTGTGCATTTTGGTTACACGAGGTGCAGTTTCTAGGCCATTTGATTAACCTAGAAGGAATCATGGTTGATCCTGCTAAAGTGGATGTGGTGATAAAGTGGAATTCGCCTAAAACGCCGTATGAAATCCGAAGCTTCCTCGGATTGGCGGGTTATTACAGGAGATTCATTTAGGACAGTCAAGAGAATACGTTCATGGAACTAAAGAAAAGATTGACACAGGCCCCCATGCTAATGTTACCGGAAGGGAATGAGGACTTGGTTGTCTATTCCGACGCTTCTTATCAAGGGTTAGGATGCGTACTAATGCAGCGAGGCAAAGTCATAGCATACGCATCTTGATAGTTAAAGATTCATGAAGTGAACTACCCTACCCATGATTTGGAGCTGGCTGTTGTGGTATTCGCATTGAAAATATAGAGACACTACTTATATGGAGTCAAATGTATGATTTTCACAGACCATAAAAGCTTAAAGTATTTCTTCGAGTAGAAGGATCTAAACATGAGGCAACGAAGGTGGTTGGAGTTGATCAAAGATTACGATTGCAAAATCCACTATCATCCGGGCAAGGCGAACGTGGAGGCTGATGCCCTCAGTCGAAAGGAGAGGCCTGAACCGATTCGGGTGAAGGCTTGTCAGCTGGTTATGACGCCAGATGTCCTGGGTCAAATCAGGAAATTCCAAGATGAGGCACTGAAAGATGATAGAATCAACTCTGAACGGATGAAAGGGAAGGTAACGGATTTAGGGGAGAATACCCTTGGAGTTAGAACCCGTTTTGGGCGGATGTGGATTCCTCGTGAGTAAGTGCCTGACCAGTTTTGGGCGGATGGATGAAGCTCACAAAACTCGGTATTCCATCCATCCGGGTGCTACAAAGATGTATCATGACCTGAAGAAGGATTATTGGTGGCTAGGGATGAAGCGTGATATGGTGGAGTACGTGAGTAAGTGCCTAACCTAGTTACAAGTGAAGGCAGAGCATCAGAAACCATACGGGAAGATCTAACCCTTGGATATACCCAAATGGAAGTGGGAACACATCACCATGGACTTCATCACTAAATTGCCTCACACGGCGAGAAGGTGTGATACCATTTGGGTGATTGTAGACCGCTTGACAAAGAGTGCTCACTTCTTGCCAATCTGAGAGACTTACTCGTCAGAAAGGTTGGCGGAGCTATTCGTCAAGGAGATTGTAACTCGCCATGGCGTGCCGGTGTCTATTTTTTCTGATAAGGACACTCGGTTCACTTCCAAGTTCTGGAAGAAATTTCATGATGCGATGGGAATGAGGTTACACATTAGCACAGCTTACCACCCTCAGACAGACGGTCAATCAGAACGGACCTTTCAGAACCTAGAGGACATGCTCCAAGCGTGCATTATTGATTTTGGTAGAAGTTGGGATGAACACCTACCGTTGGCAGAGTTCTCCTACAACAATAGTTATCATGCCAGTATAGGCATGCCAGTTTTCGAAATGTTGTATGGGAGGCGATGCAGAACCCCGGTTTGTTGGGGTGATATTGGGCAGAAAGAGTTGGGAAGTATCGAGATCATTGAGGCCACGTCGGAGAAGTTGGAAAAGATCAAGGCCTTCATGAAGGCAGCAAAGGACCAGCAGAAGTCATACGCTGATTAGAGAAGGAGGCCAATTGAATTCCAAGTAGGAGATAAGGTTATGTTGAAGGTTTCACCTTGGAATTTGGATCATCCAGTTTAGAAAGCGGGGTAAGTTGAGCCCGAGGTATATAGGGCCTTTCCGAATCATTGCTCAAGTAGGAGAGGTGGCCTACTGGTTGGAGTTACCCGATGAGTTAAGTGGAATTCACCTGATGTTTCATATATCTCATCTAAGATTAGCCAACGAAATAATGATCATGCCACTTGGGGATACCGAGGTTGATGAAAGGTTGAATTACGTGGAATAACCAGTGGCCATTATTGACAGAAAAGAGAAGAGGCTACGGAATAAAGTGGTTCCACTGGTGCAAATATAGTGGAGGCACAGGAAAGGATCTGGGTCTACGTGGGAAACTGAGGAAGAGATGAGGCAGCATTACCCACAGCTGTTCGAGGAGTGACAGGGATCAGGAATGAAACCTATATAAGGGGTTGAACTTGTAACACCCGGAAATTTAAAAGGAAAAGAAAAAGAAAGAAAAGTGAAATATTCCAAGTAGAGGGGATTAAAGTATGCAAGTGGCAAACTTGTAGATTATGGGTTCAAAAAGCAGGGGATGGCCGCCCACACCCCATTTTCACGCATCTGCTCTAGGCTGCAAGAAGAGAAGAAGTAGTTTCAACCGGATCTTTGTGCGAGAAGCTGAAATTCTCCTTAGAGGTGAGGTTTTCTTGTGTTTTCTGCTCGGTTTTCAGCTGTTTTCGAGCTGATGGACCGATTTTTATGTGTTTCTTGTGTTGGCTGCTTGTTTCGATGTGTTTAGGTGCTAGAACTCCCATTTTCTCTCGGTTTGAAGAAGTCTTACTTGAAAGCTACTAGAAGTGAGTTCTAGATTCCCCTATTTTACTTGTTTTAAACTTGTTTGGGGCTGAAATGCATATTAACTGAATTTTTACAACCGAAGCATGAGTTTTCTGCGTTTTGCATCTGATGTGTATGCGATGTGTGTGTTTTTAAATGCCTTCTTTGATGTTGCGTAGTTGTAAGCTCTGTTCTAAGTATTTAGATGATAGATCTATGCTAAGGATATGTTAGAACGAGGATTTGGAACTGGTGGAATAGTCTAAGTTGTAAGTGTTCATCCGCTTTTGTTGGAGTTCATCCGCATTTGCTGAACATTCAACCGCATTGGTTTTATGTTCAATAGCCAAGTCTTTTGCTCATCCGCATTTGCTTTCTGTTCATCCGCATTTGCTTTTGCTCATCCACAGTTGTAAGTGTTCATCCGCATTTGCTGGTCTTCATCTGTATTTGCTGAACTTCAACCACCTTGGTTAAGTTCATTCACATGACTTAGTTCATCCGCATTTAGTATTGTTCATCCGAATTTGGACCTGATTCATCCGCATTGGGTTCACTCGCATACCTTTAGACACTTAGAATATTTTCTGAAGACTTTCATTTTCATTTCTTCATCCGCATTGGTTTACATTCATCTGTATTTCTTTGGGGACTTAGGATTTTTCTGAATTTTTGAGAATAGAGTTTAAATGCTAGGAACTTATGTTCAATGGAAGTTTATACTTGTTCTATGTTTCTAGTGTCTTATTTATCTTCTTATGGGCTGCTTTTTATGAATAATTATTACTATTTCATGATACGTGATTTTAAGGTAATGAATATTTTTAAAGTATTATTCGTAATAGTGGTCACAAAGGAATAAAAGAAGGACAGTGAAACTTAATGAATATTACTCCCGGGGCCCTTATGATGAATGAAAAGCCTTGCAAGCACAATGAATGAAGGTGCACGACCATGTTGTCGTTAGCTCAACTGATGTGCGGTTGTTTCAGCCCATGAGGATGCACATCTGGGGTCTAATCCTTGTGATTGACCAATGTATGATGAATGGGACCCGTATTCATGAGCAGGCTTCGTGCCTAGCAGTGTGGGTCAACTGTCGATGGGTTAGCTACCATGATAAACGTTTGCCGACAGGGTTTCGGCATCTGTTGCCAACCAACAATGTAGACTCTTTCTTTGTGCAATCCTAGTTAATGAAAGGGAAAGATAATGAAAGAAAGAAGAATAATGAATCTCCTAATGATTTATTATGTAAAATAATAAATGATCACCAAGTGAAGTTTACAAAAAGTATATTTTCTATATTATCAAACTAGAACTCACTTAGTAACGCTGACTTTTTATATGCATTTTCAGTTGGCAGATAATGGTGTTGCTGGGGATGGCACGAGGTTGATGCTACCTGGCAAATAAAGACTGGCATCCATGACAAGCTGAAAAGTTATTTTTCTTTTGAAATGCAACTAGATGTTCTTTTTGTAACTAGCAACAACGATGTATTTCTTGGCAAAAGTAATGGTTAATGCATGCTATGGTTTTTATTTAATTATTCCGCTGCAAAGTTTTCTTGTTTTGATGAATCTAAATGTTTTTCAATATGAAAAATGCTACGAACGACCAACGGTAGGGTTTTCCGGGAATGGGGCCTTACAGTGGCTAAGGACAAAGTATCTTCTTAATCAGTATCTCTCCTCAAGTGAATGAAACACTCTATTTGTAAATTAAGTTAGCGACCTGTGTACTAAACGAATCGAATAAAAGATAGAATGTTAAAAAATGTTGATAACATGATCAATTCACGAGTAAAACATAATATCGAATATCAAGACAAAAAAGATATTCTTAGTATGATGCAATTATATGTATTTTAGTAATATGCAAAAGCAAACAAGAAATATATGTATGGAATATCAAATTGTTACCCAACCATAAAATAAATGGTCATTATTTAGAAAAATAAATAAAAAATAAAACATATTACATTAATTTATAAATAGTGCTAATTAATGAAATTTAGATATAACATAAAACTCGTTAAGTAATATATGAAGAAAATATAGTTTTGAAGAAAATATAGTTATTATAATATTAGTTTTGTGTTTTACTTTCTGATGTTCTCATAATGTAATTTAACCGCTTGTTTACTTTGTGCTCAAATAAAAATAAAAGTTTCAAGCGTTTAATTAAAAAAAAAGCTTTTGATAGGTGATGACAACGAAATAATTATTTATGTTTTAGTAAATTAGATCAATAATATTATTGAAATCCAATGCTTTTTTCTCTAATCAATATGAATTTGGGATTCAACATGAATATATTAATGTTATATAACTAACTTTTCATATAATTATAAGTGTTTTATTTTAAAAACAACTTACAACTAATATTGATATTAAAAATATATGCATGACAATATGTTTTTGTATTGGAAATACTAAGATTAGAAATTATTCAGTTCAGTATTGATGAGTCTATAATTAGAAGACAACAAAAAAAATCGAAAGTTGTTAAGTTGAAAAAGTATACTTACATATTTCACAAAAAACAATTTGCAGTCGATAATAATTAATATCTAATGCTACTAGAAAATATACCTTTAATCACATGAAATGTGTGTCATAAAAAGGTATAGATGACACAAAAAAGTGCCAAGAAATCATCTGTCATAAATGAAGATGACAAGCATTTGTGTGTCATCTGTTTATGACACGCATTCTTGACATACGTTTATGACACGCAATGCATGTCAAGGATTTTTCTGTCATAATAAAAATGACATTCCTTTATGTGTCGTAAATGCATGTCATTGTTTTGAAATTTTCACCTGTGATGATTTTAAAACTGCAATTACCTATTCGAGTGCTTGTCATAGCTGTTTTATAACATAATACAAAATAAACTACATATATTTCAAGTCAACATTGTTCCATATAATTTTTATAACAAATAAGTAACATTTCCTAATGTAAAACATTCAATTTTAAGTTTGATACAAAATGTCAACGAAAAATAAAGTTTGCAACAAAAGATGACCATTTTTTACGGATTTTATCAAGATCAACATCAATGCTCATCTTTTCATTCCCCAACCTGAAAATTAGAAAAAATAAAATCTTATAAAATTGGAGATTCAAATGTCATTAAACATACGCATCAAATTGAGATCAAAACAATTTGAGATTCAAATGCGCATAAATGTACCAATTAATGCAATCAAGAACTAATGTTAAGTATAAGATCAAAGGGATCGACCCATTTGACCCGTTTGGTCATTCTTACCCTTACGAATATAGCCTAACCCAAATTAACTACTTAGTTCATATATAATGCCCGAACCAATCCATTTTGACCCGTTTGGCCATTCGGTACTTCCCGGCTGATACGGACACTACATAGTTGCATAATAGATTATCAATATGTTTGTAACTATAAATATATGCAGCACGAATAGTAAAAACACTAATCTTAAAACTATTTTAATATTGTTTGGCATGCATATATAAATCTAAGCCTAAAAAACTTAAAATGCTATGTTCAACAATTGAAATAAATAAGATGACACCTGCCACTATGTCTTTGTGATGCAATCATGTTTAGAAAATGACAAGTTTGGGTCAAATAAATTAAGCAATATGTTTTCTTTTAAATCCCTTTGCTGCTGAGCCATCAATTTAAGTCACCATTGAAACTCAACATCTTCAGCATAGATGTTCCCGACATTTATTTCTTTCGTCTTCACTATTTTATTTTTCAACAAATCCATTTCTTAATTTAGACTAAGACTCTCAAGTCTACCCCATAACCAAATTCTTTAAGCCACCAAACCATTGGCAATTGGCAATTGCCAATGATTTAATGCATGCAACCACTCAAATTCAAGTTCTTAAATACAAATGAATATTATTCATATGTAATTAATCGGATTATGCTCTTCTAGATAATGGTAATTCTGGACCATAACCAAGTCGCTAGCTTGATCGCAGATCGACAATTAGTGGTGTGTTAAGCAATGGACGATATTCTACACAAGAAAATAAAAACTAAACCATTAATAAACTATTAATTAATTTGTTTCAAATCAATAAGAAATTAAGAACACTTTCTAACAACTAAAAATCCATAGTAATTGTTTGGAAATTATAACAATAGTTGACAAAGAACGACAGAAGTGGCGGAATCAGGAAAAAGATGGAGATGGACTTTTAGAAAACGCATTAATCGCTCTCATAGATCGAAACTTCGATCATCCACTTTCTTGTGCTCCCGCATCCAAAAAAAAGACGGAGTACCAAACCGCAACGCTGAGGCCATATTATGTAGATGCAATGAGATCTTCTTCCTCTTCTTATTTTCCGTCGCCAACACGTTGCAAGCAAAATCACTATGGATATCTACATCGGATCTGAGGTTTAAGAACAAAGATAAATATTAGTAAAAGGTAAAAAGTAGAAACCACTTACAAGAAACATAAACAAATTAAAAATTACTGTAGAAAAGTTAAACTATGCTTAAAAACATAAAATCTAACGCATGATTCATAAATATAAAAGATAGAATAAATGTACCTTTAATTAGAAAGATCATTGTAGCTAATTTAAACAAATTCAAATTCATATGTACGTACAAGAAAAAAATGTTTGAGCTTTAAGACACATGTTTAATGCTACAACAAATTTTATAATCAACATAATAAGTGCAATGAGAAAAATCATGATTGATCAAATAATCATTCACATTAATGAAAGTTGATTTCACAATAATAAAATATAAACATTACATGTATTTATGAGGTTTAAGAACAAAGATAAATAAACGTTTTAGTTTCTTGTGAGTATAAGACAGCGTACAAAAAATAAATCATAAATAACATACCTAATATAAGATCAATTTGTGGTTGTTGTAATGTAATAAAACTACACCTAACTTGCAAACCGCCTTGTTGAGAATTGTTTGTGAAAATAACGAAGAAACATAATGGTATAAGGTTTGAATGAGAGAATATCCTACTTTCATGTGTCATGATATATATTATGTTAAAATATTTGAAACTGATGGGATCTAACAATAATAAAAGATGGATTTGGCACTAAAGATATGTTTAAATTTGGTTGGTGAATATTTAGATAATGTATTTCAAAGTAAGGATATGAAAAATATTCATACTCTAATAAAAAGATAATCAGGGAACACATACAACATCATATTTATTCTCATTAATTTTTTTTGCTTTTCTATCCTATTAAATAATCATATTAATTACTAATAATATTATCTAATTTTTTTAGATTATAATAGTTATTTAAAAAATTAAGAAAAATATCTTTTTATTAAAGTTATTTCTAAAGATATAACTTTTTGTGAAATAATATTTTTTTTCTAAAACATCAAATATTTTTCCTACTTCTATCTCATATTAGATAATTATATTAATTACTAATAATATTATTTTATTTTTTATTATTTATTAAATTAAAATAGTTTTTTTTAATCAAGAAAGAGGATGTTTTATTAATGTTATTCTAAAGAATCATTTATTGAATACTTACTTCTAAAACATAAAACTTTTTTTAAAATACTAAATATTTTAAAATTGATTTTTATAAAAAATTAAAATTTTATAAACCATAAATAATTAAATTGGGAGTTATAGTAAGAAAATTTGTAAAAATAACATTCTTTAAAACGGATTGTTTTGAAACAAAATGTTTAATTATTTTTTGAAAAAGATTTAAAAATAAACACTTAAAAAGTTGATATAATTTTTATTACTTATATTCCTTACTCATCCATAATTTTAATTGTATCTTATCTTAGAATAACATTTTATAGTTAATAAATTTTATTCTATGTAATATTTATTTATTCAACACATGTAATACAATAGTTTACAAAAGTAAGTGTTTTTAATATTACTTTAGAATAGATGAATTGTAAATATAAACAATTAATTATAATAAAAATAGTTTTTTTTTTCACATTCAAGTTTTGTTTTGAAAACGATAGTTCAAAATGTTGAACTTTAAAAATTGTTAAATAAGAATGGAAAGTTTGACTTTATTTAATTACAAATATTTAAAGAAAACATGCACGTTGAAATAATTTTTTGAATCTAAAGTTTTTACATGACTTCGTTGATTAAATTAAATGTAAACATTTAAATAAATCTCGTATTGAATACTTTCTAATAAATGAATATTAAAATGAAACGGTTTTAGGTATGGAAAAGATAGGATTTAAAAACCATTATTTTAATGTCTTAATTTTTTTATTTTAAGAAAAATCATTATCAAAAATTTAATTTTAAAATTATTATCATATTAAATTATATCATATGTAAACCTTAAAAACTGAGTTGTGATTATGAAAAGAAAATTGTTCAAATAAAAAGATACTTAAAATTAAAAAGTATAAAAAACAATCTCAATCATAAATTTTCTTAATTAATAGTTGAAAGCAATTGTTGGCCTCAACAAGTGCATTAAAGGATAATGTCTGCCAAAATCAATCATAATGTGTTTTAACTAGGCCTAGCAATTTTGACCCAAATATGTAAATTTGGGTTGATTTGGACACTAACTATAAAATAATAGGTTAAGTTGGGTTAAGCAATATTTTTAAAGGGTCAAGATAGGTTTAAATAAAATATCAAACGGGTCAAGATGGGCTATTACGTATCCTCAAATATGCAGGAAACCCGTCTTCTCCATAGTCCACATCCTACCCCTACCGGCTACCGAAAAGGCTACAAACGAGTATCTCTCTATTCGCATTGATTTCACTTCTATTCCAGATCTCCAACGAACAATATCTTGTTATGAGAGTTTAGCAAAGTTCTAAATACTTATGGTACGGACGGGGTTCGGAGCATGTTGTAGCTAATCGGGAACGACAACCACCATTGGAAACCATTGTAAACTTTAATCCACCGATTGAACCAAGTGATTGCATCCGCAAACAAGGCAACCCCTCAAATTTCCTTACCAAAAATTGTTCTTAGCAGAAGATTGTTTTGTTCTTTGTATATATGGCATATGTGCCTTCTATATTGCATTAGTTTATTCTTCTAGTCGTTGTTTATTCCTTTAGTAATATTTTGGATTGATTTATTAGTCTGAACTTCTGTGAATTAATTTGAAGTCTTGACACAGATGGTGCTCCTTTAAGGCTATACTCTCATGTTATCTGCATGGTTTTTGATGAGTTTTTGTTTGGATTTTGATTTGATTGAATGAGGGTATATGTACGTTTAACTGTGATCTATGTTTTTTTGTCTTACGTTTTAAGCATTGGGTCTAATTGATGCATGATGGAAAATATATAACACTGACTTTGATCATGAAGTTTCATGCATCGGGTCTTTTTTAATGTTTTGAATTTTGTTGTTTTGTAAGTCATACGGAAAAAAATAGTTCATGTGCAATTTTGTAATCTGTGGAAAGGAAACAGGTTACGTCCATTAACTCCCGTTGGTTGTTTTTATTTTTTAGAGTCCATCCATTTTGACCCATATCCATCTTGACTTGAACCCATCTTGACTCGAATCCATCCTGACCCATTTTTTAAATCAGCCAATCCTGACCCGCACCCATCGTTACCCGAACCCGTCCTAACCTGGAACCTTGTCCAACCCGACCTGCCTGTTTTGCCAGGTATAGTTTTAATATTCAAACAAATCATTTACTAACACACAAACAATATTAACATACATATCAAACACTAATTATTGTTTAAATTTCTTTTTCAGTTTTGTAGATAAAAGGAATTTTTGCTAAGTGTCCACAGCGGATGAGATGATGTCCACAACGGATGAAGTTCAAGCCATAGCAGATGAAGAATAAGTTCAAGTGTTGACAGCGAATGAACAAAAACATACAGTGGATGACCAAGTCCCATAACTGATGAATAGTTCACGGCGGATGAACACTCCACAACGAACACAAACACAACAAACACCAAGTGTTCACAGCAGACAGCATCTAATGCATAGCGGACAAGTATTCAACATTCACAGCGGATGACTTAACATCCATAGCGGACAAGACATCATCCACAGCGGACAACTTATAGACTTAGGATTTTATATGCATTTTGTTTTACATAAGGGTATTTTTTTTAAATGTACATAGTATGTACATTGGCTATAAATAGCCGTATAACCTAATCCTTTGTAAGCTTTTAAACAACCAATCAAACAAGCAGTTATTATCATTCATAGCATTCAAGCATACAAACACTCACAATCATACACACACACATAGAGTTCATATCAATAATCATGGGTTTTCACACTATGATTATTGAGTATTGATTCATAACACAACATTGTTGTTATTTTGAGAGATTGAAAAAGATCCTTGGGGGATTCATCATTTTGTTCTTTGTAAAAGATCGAAAACTAAATCCATCAGGTGATATCAGAGCTTTGGCTCAAATCAAACAACTGATTTTTGATCCTCTCAATCAATACAATGATCTCTATAGTTCATTAGCTTCATATCATCCATTTTGAGCTTAAATAAACACCAAAAACCCTCTTCTACATCGTACATTCAACAAATGTGTAAAAACATGATTTAATCATCTGTTTTAGTGCATTTCGAAGAAGATTTGTGTTTTTAGTTGTTCTTAAAGCTCTTAATATCATTCATACAATGTTTTCAAAACGGAATCATCACAAAACCTTTAAAAACCTCATCGGGTTCAAAGGTTTTTGATAAAACAGTAACCGAGTACTATTTTATCAAGTTTTCATCAAACACACACTAGTTTGGATACATTGAATCCATTTGTTGTGTTTAAATCATCACATTCAAGTCTCTTCATACTCAAATCAGGTTATTGTGTAATACCCCGGAAAGTCGAAGTGAGCAATTTAATAACAATGAGCTTAGTTAAGGGTTATTTAATATAAATAAGAGGAAAAATAGATTATGGGCCAAATTAACCTTAAGGATTTAAGGGCCCATAAGCACCCATTAAACAACCCTAATCAGCTATATTTTTCCTCATTTGCAACCCAAACCTAGCATTTCTAGAAAGAGAGAGAGTAGAAAGAGAAAATGAAGGAATCAAAGGTTGGAAGCTTTGTTGGTTGGAGGATTGAAGATCTGGTTGTTTGTGCTTTAAAACAATAAGGAAAGAGCCAGAAATCCTAGTAAGAATCATCATCCAAACATCTCTTTAGATCAGATCCGGATTCTAGGGTTTTGGGTTTTGAAAAGTTGCAAAAAATCACATAAAGGTCATATTTTTACGTATGAAATCATGTAACAAGAATAGTATAGTTTCATGGATGAAAAACTAAGGGTTTGGATGTAAAAAGTTGAGAAATTAGGTTAAAAACAAGCTAGTTCGTCATTTTTATACGTCCAGCGAAACTGTTTGTTCTTCCTGCGAAACTATGAGTTCATCCTACAAAACTAAGGCAATCTCCTTCCTCTGAAACTATAGTTTCGTAGGTAGTTTCACAAGTGCATAGGTGGGTCTGTAGATTTAGCGAATCTAAGAAATTCCAACGAAAGTTGGGTGATTCTGGTAGCGAAACTGCCATACGAAACTGGCAGCGAAACTATGTGCAAAACTGCTGCCGAAACTGTGTAGAAAATGGCCTATTTTTGTGTTAACTTATATGCAGACTGTGTATCGTGATCATAGCTTAGGTAACTTAGATGCAAAGTTACTTACTGACCAGGTGAGTTCTAGATCCCCCTTATTTACACGTTTTCAATGTTTTGGGGCGATATGCATACTAAATATACGATTTTTATGGCCAAGATTTCAAGATGTTTTAACAAGAAAATAGAATTTTCAATAACAAATTATGCTATACAAAGCCCGGCCCCAGCCTGGGGTGTTTCCCCTTGGACCCCACTAGGGGCTGCTGCCCTTAAAACCTCGCTATCAGGGACTGCCGCCCCCGAACCCCTGCTGTCCCGTGGAGGGTCGGTTATACTGTTTGTTTTCTTTTGTTGAAGGATGTGAATATATGGACTATGAGTTTATTCTTAGCATGTTTAAGTATATGAAACCTAAAGAAATGTTATTGAGCTCGTAACAATGTACCATTGCTAAAGTAAAGTCCTGCAAGCAAAGGATAAAGGAGAGTTGCATTTGTTGTGCTCACATGGATAAAGTAAAGTCTTGTGTTCAACACAAGCATGGATAAGTAAAGTCTTGTGTTCATCACAAGCATGGATAAATTAAAGTCTTGTGTTCATCACAAGCAAGGGGTCTGGCCCTTGGGCCGATCCCGAGACATAGTAACTGGGAATTGACGGATAAAGAAGAGTAATAGATAATGAATAAGTGAAAGTCTTAATGATAAAGTTTTGATAAAGTGACAGTCTGTGTATAGTATATGTTTGTTCTTGTGATGACTACTTTAGAATGATAAAGTTAACATATCTCACTAATATATTATCTGATAAAAAAAACCTAGGAGTCACTCAGCGAAGCTGACTGTTGTATGCATATTAGTTTGACAGGTGAGCTGTTGGGCTTAGATGGATGAGGGCATGGATCCAAAGCTTTTTGGCAACTGAAGACTGGCATCCTAAATATAGAAGATTATTAAACGCTCTTTTAAGACTTGTTTGATGTATTAAAGACAATGTTAATGTTTTCTTTGAATATGTCATGACGGGGTTGAATAAAGTAATTTATGCTATAATTTTTACTTAAATAAATGCTTTAAATCTTTGATATGCTGTGAATGACCAACTTTGAGGCTTCCTGGAATCAAGGCCTTACATATTGATTAACTTCAAACAACAAATCGATTGTTGTTTTCTTTGAATATTGTCACAGCCACAATAGTGCTAAGATAAACCCAAGGTCATCATTCACACAAAACCTTCAAAATCTACTGTGATTTTGTTGTTTTTTTCATCAAAAACAAAGGAAGAAACTGGTTCTTATTTTGCAAGAAAATGTTGCATACTCTTCCAGAAAGCTGGACATAATTTGTCTCTCTAATGAAAGCAATGCTGGATCTGGAAGCATTATCTTTGGATGCACTAGTTGCCAAAGTAGAGGCACTAGAATTAGATGAGAGATCCAGAAACAACAGCACAGTTAGACATGTGGAATCATACAAATTCAAAGAGATGCAAACAATAGACGGTGCATTCTTGACATGCACTGGTGAAGAAGAAGAGGAGAAGGTTCTTGACTCCAGTGACCAAAGTGAGAAGCTACAATTGTCTGCTCTACGGACATTTCACAAGAGAATGTCAACAACCTAGGGCTGATAGAAACAACCAACAACCACAAACATCAAGTGGTTATCATAAAAACAGACAAGTTCCACCTCCCATCAGCATTCCATTTGCACCAATACCAGCACAAATCACACAATACAGCCCTAATGAACACTCCAAGTCCTTTGCAATGATAATCAAACAGGATGGAGAGTGTGATTGGAGCATTTATGAGGCAGAGATACAATCTCCTGACCATGCCCTCATGGCACATGTTGAGGACAAACTTACTGAAATCCCGAAAGACGAAAAGGAGAATCTCTATTCTCAACCATGCATAGATGAAGTCACAAGATACAGAGAGCATTCAGACTAACTTTCAAAGAAAGTTATTGAAACAAACATTTTGAATGACAGTTTAAAATCAGAACAAAAATAGTATGAGATCAAAATTCTGTCACTTAAAAATGATTTGGACAAACTTTTGTCTGAAAAACTAACACTAGCAGCTCAAGTTGAGCAATTCTTTGAATCTTTGACTCAGTTTAAAACATTACATGCTAAAACTGAAGTGAAACTTCAAAAGTTTCAGGTGAGCAATAAGAAGTTCGAAGAACTTCTTGCTCAACAAAGGGCCATCAAAGACCTTTCAGGTTTGGGATATAATAAGGTTAACCCACCTTATAATGATAACTATATTCCACTACCTAAATCAATGACCAACAAACATTGGGAATCACTTGATCCTCATGATAGGACAGATGACTCCAAACCATCATCATTATCATTATCTAAATCATCATTATTATCAAAATCACCTCTAATTAAATTTGTTAAAAGTCAAGCACATCCATAAATTAAATCAACAGATTTCTATCAAGGGGAAAACAATGAATTTGATGTTCATACCTCAGATGATGATGATGAAGATCTTTATATGATGAGTCTGATCCACCAATTACTGAAACTGAAAAAGTTTCAAGTGTGGTTGATACAACACCAAAACGAACAAAGCATAAGCAAGCATTTGATATTTGCTCAGGAGGTAGAGAGGTTGAGTCTTCCACTGTCTCTCCCAAAACAACAAACAAAGGGAAGGGAAAAGCACCCATTCAGCCCAAACAACAAACTGTAACTTTTGATATTTCACCAAAGTCAAACTCAAAATCAAAAGTTTTCAACAAACAAAGTACTACAAATTTGCCTTACAGTGAGTGGTGTGATCAATACACCCGTAGCACTGAAAAGTGCAAATATGGTAACTACTGTAAATACTATGATATGAACAATCATAATACAGAAACTTGTCATTTTCATAATTAGTGTTCAATTTGTGAAAGAAACAATTATAATACAGCAAATTGATTTTTCAATAAGAAGAATAAAAAACAAAACAAACGAGCACAGGGTGAGAAATGAACTGAGAAGTAAGCAGTTTTTTCAAATAAGAACAAGGGTGGAGTACCAAGACAGACTCCACACACAAAAGTTGTTTTAAACAATGATAAAACATTTTATGACAACTTTAAACAAACTGACAGGAGACATAAGTCTCAAAACAAACACCAATCTGACCTTAATAGTCAAAGGAGAAGAGCTTAAAGCACTTCTCCTGACAGAGCTAAAAAAATGCAAAAGAAGTCTAGTGTACCTAAAGTTCTTAAGCCAACATACAATGCTTCTTTAGAGGAAATTTGTGTTACGGGAAAGGACGAAAAACCCAAGACCATCTTGGCTTGGGTTGCACCCTCTAATTGATTTCTTTGTCTATGCAGGGACATCATAGAAGGCCTAACAACATCTGTTATGTTGACAGTGGATGCTCTGATATATGACTAGCAATTTTTCCCTCCTTCGGGATTTCAAGAGCAAACATGGAGGAAACGTAGCATGTGGAGGTGAAAAGACAGGAGGAAAGATTACTGGTGAAAGAACAGTATCAAATGGGTTGATCAGCTTTAAGAACGTCAACTACAGCTCCAACCTCTAGTTTAATCTTCTAAGTGTATCCTAAATATGTGATAAAAGATATGCCACCCTCTTCGACTCCAAAAATTGCTACATCCTCAACATGAGTTTTCAAACACCTAAAGACTGTATGCTTTTGAAAACTCCCCATCAAAACAATACATACATTGTTGATATGAACATAGTTTCAGCATCAACCCTGAAACTTGTTTACTATCAAAAGCATCAGCAGATGTTTCCTAATTATGGCACAGACGATTAGGACACTCTAACTTTAACAAAATTAATCAATGGTTAAAGGTGACTTAGTAATAGGTCTACCACAAAAAGAATTTTTCTGTACAGACTACTACACTGCATGTCTGATAGGCAAACAACATAGGGTGTCTCATAAATCTAAATTTGTAAACTCTAATCACACACCACTCAAATTGCTTCATATGGACCTTTTTGGCCGTACAAAAATATTGAGCACAGGAAAGAAGCAATACTGGCTTGTAATAGTAGTTGATTACTCTATATTCATCTGGGTTTTCTCTCTATTGCACAAGTCCAAAACAGCAGAAATCATTAAATCATTTATCACTAAAATTGAAAACCAATTAGATCTTAAAGTCAAAATTTAAAAAGTGATAATGGTACTGAATTTAAAAATAACATTATTTCTTCCTTTTGTGCAGAGAAATGAATAAATCAGCAATTCAGTGTGGCAAGGACTCCTCAGTAGAATGGAGTTGCTGAACGTAGAAACAGAACATTAATAGAAGCTGCTAGATCTATGCTAGCTAACTCTCTATTGCCCATATCCTTGTGGGCTGAAGCCATCAACACAACTTGCTACATACAAAATAGAACATTAATAATTATAGAACATACCAAAACTCCATATAAATTGATGTTTAAAAGAAAACCTTTTATTGGATTTCTTAAAGCATTTGGGTGTTCTGTATCCACATTAAACACCAGAGAACATTTATCTAAGTTTGCTCCAAAATCAGACGATGGATTTTTTGTTTGATACTCTAGAAGCTCTAAAGCATACAGAGTATACAATCCAAGACTGAACATAGTGGAAGAAACAACTGATGTTGTTTTTAACGAACATTTTTTCACTAAGAAAGTCATTGGATCTAACTGGTTGCTTGATATAGATTCACTGACAAAATCATTTGACACATCTTACTTTGATGTCTCATGTACCAAGGATCATATTGAATATCATATGGTTCCTCCAACAAACATTGATGGTCCATTAACTACTGATCCTCCAAAGAGAACAAACATTACTCTTTCAAGTACAACAGTTACAACTCCTCCTGATCAAACAAACACTTCAAGAGGACATCAACAAACACTCCATCATCATCAACTCCTGTGACCAACCAACCACAAGCTTCAGTTCCCTTAACTAAGCAAGCAAACAAGGTCACATCATCAAGACATAGCTGAAGAAGATGATGACTACCATTCACTACCATACACCCATCATGATGATGAAATCTTAGATTTCTTTCATGATTGACCACAAACATTTCATGAGAATAAATAGCCAGATGATCCAACCACTTGAAATACCCTTGCTTACCCATTAACACTTGACCAACCAATCACCAATCTTGATTTAACGATCCCTGTTAATCAAATTGAAACCATAAGAGCTCACAAATATCATCCCTTAGAGATTATCATTGGTGATCTCAATGTCAGATTGACATGCAGTCAATTTGATACAACAAACATTTGCTTGTTTTCCTGCTTTCTACCTCTTACTGTACCCAAAAACATCACAGAGGCCCTCAAAGACAATTGTTGGATAGAAGCTATGCAAGAGAAACTACAGTAATTTAGGAAGCAAGAGGTGTGGAAACTAGTTGATCTCCCTGAAGGTCAATATGCTATTGGCACTAGATGGCTTTTTAGAAACAAAGCAAATGACAGAGGGATTGTAATTAGAAACAAAGCAAGGCTTATTGCCCAGGGTTACACTCAAGAGGAAGGCATTGATTATGACGATGTCTTTGCTCCGGTAGCTAGATTTGAAGCCATCAGAGTGTTCCTTGCTTATGCCTCATCAAAGAAATTCATTATCTTCCAAATGGATGTGAAATGTGCATTCCTATATGGCAAGATAGATGAAGAGGTACCCAGACTTCCCTCATAGAGTTTACAAGTTAGATAAAGCTCTGTATGGTCTTCATCAAGAACCCAGAAAGTAGTATGAGACTTTGTCAAAGTTTCTACTACAGAATGGATACACACTGGGAAAGATTGATTAAACATTGTTCTTGAAGAGAAAAGGACAAGACTTGCTAGTTGTACAAGTCTACGTGGATGAGATCATATTTGGCTCCACCAACATACAACTTTGTAGAGAGCTTGAAGCTTTATGTAATAAAAATTCCAAATGAGCTCAATAGGAGAACTTACCTTCTTCCTTGGACTTGAACAATAAACAAATGAATAAATTTTTATCAATCAAAGCAAGTATGTGAATCAAATATTGAAGAATAACAACATGATTGATTGCACATCAAGCAAAACATCATTTGCAACTGGATTGAAGTTTGGCTCAGATCCAGAAGGAACATCAGTTGATCAGAAGCTTTACAGATCAATGATAGGCTCACTGATGTACCTTACTGCTAGTAGAACAGACATCATGTATGCAGTTTGCATGTGTGCAAGATATCAAGCAGATCCAAAAGATTCGCACATCAATGTTGTAAAGAGGATTTTCAGATACTTGAAAGGCAAACCAACACTTGGTTTTTGGTATCCTAAAGATGGAGATTTCTCTTTATTTGCATATACCGACAGTGATTATGGAGAATGCAACAACAATAGAAAATCTACAATAGGAGGATGTCAGTTTCTTGGATCAAGATTGATCTCCAAGTACTGCAAGAAACAAACAAATGTTTCTGTGTCAATAGCTATGGCAGAATACATAGTTGCTTCTGCATGCTATTCTCAAGTGCTTTAGATTCAAAACCAAATGCTTGACTATGGCTTTAATTTTCTAAAAACACCCATACATATAGGCAATTTTGCTGCCATCTTCATCACTGACAATACTGTTGAACATTCGAAAACAAAACATATAGATATCACATATCATTTTCTGAGATATTGCTCAGAAAAAGGTTTGATTAAGATAATCAAAGTTCATACTGACAATCAATTGGCTGACCTTTTTACAAAACCATTTAATTCAACAAGATTTGAATTTCTGGTTCAGTCACTTGGCATGATCAACTATAAGCCAAACAAGTAATGTTTTTCAAAACAATAAAATCATACAAGCTTGATTTTGTTAAAGTCCAAGTTTATCATCAAACATTCATCTTTTCAAAATCAAGACCTCAAACAAACATTCAGGTTTTCAAAATGACAAACAAGTTGAATCATACATGACTACTCATGTGAAATGATAGTCACTAGATTACTTCTTCACTTGAGTCATTTTCCACCAATAAAGACGGACAAACTTTGTTTGATGTATGGTTGTTGTGCTAAGCACAGACCTGAATGACCAATATCATGATCCAAAAAGATTCCTATAGAGGAACACATCCAAAGTGAAGTGCAAAAGAATCCCAATGTGGATCAAACAATAAGGATCAAATTGAACATTTATACTCCTAAGTAGGTAGGTCATAAGTATTGAAAGTGCCTTCTGGCATATCTTGAGGAGGGTTGAACTTAACATACAATCAGGTGTGGGGTACATACATATCATCTTAATACACCCAAAACATGATAATCACTCACTATTTCAATCAATCATTAATACCATGCATGAGTTTAAGTGGATCACAATATCTGCAATCAATATTGTATTAGTCTATGTTTATTCTCAAAATCATCAAATCAACTCAATGAGGATTTAAGACTAGTATGATGCCATGTCATGTGAAAATGATTCATGTCCAGGCATGCAAATCATACATTTCATAGTTAGATAAGGTGTTATCTTTCTAAAAGTCTATCATGCAAACAACCAAATTGAACTTTGATAATATCCATAAACCAGTTTCAAAATTTTGTCATTTTATAAAGGTTTTTATAAATATGCAAAAATTTAAGGGGAGAAAAATAAACATGGAAATATCAAAGGAAGCAGAATATGTGCATCATCATATATACATTCTTAAAATTTGAAATATTAAAATTTGAGGATTTTAAAGTTTTAAGTTTTTAAACAAAGAAAAACAGCCAAGTCAAGTAAGCACTCAAAAAATAGCGGTTTGACACCTATACATGCACATTGATGCTTGTGAGTGATATCTTATCATCCATATATTAATCATGTTAAAATTATAAAATTTTAACAAACATTTAAATTTTAAAAACATTTCACAAATTTTCAAGCAAAAACAGAAAAGAAAGTGTTCACAGTATAAGTATTAAGTTAAATAACCGATGAAAAAAAATTCAAAAACAAACAAAAAATTTTTTCAACTGTAGACATAGCGGACTCACAAACATACATCCGTTGTAGCTACAGTTACCACTAAACATGAAAAACACACCAAGTGTATATAGCGGACAAACAAACATGCATCCGTTATGCATCAAAGAACATACAAGTGTTCACAGCGCATGATGTCTGAAAGCATCTGCTGTGAATATAGTGGTATTTCACAGCGCATGACTAACTTTAGTCATCTGCTGTTGACATAGTGTAAGTGTACACAGCGTATGTACACAGGTAAGCATATGTTGTACACTATCATTCAAGTGTTCACCGTGCATGACAATAAGTCATCCGGTGTGATTATCCCATAAACAATCAAAGTGTACACAGCACATGACTAATTTGTCATCCGCTGTAAACAACCAAAACAATCATTCAAGTTTGCACAACGCATGAATGAATGTTCATCCGCTTTGTGCATAGTGTACAAGTACACAGCGTATGACTTTTAGTCATAAGCTGTGAACATTCATTAAACATACAAGTGTACACAGCGAATGACCAAAGAGTCATCCACTGTGAACACAGTCAAAATCATCTAAGGGTCCACAGCGTATAACTTAAAATTGTACAGCGGACACACTGTTCACACAACGCATGTGTTACTCACAACGCATGACTTAAAATAAAATTTTAAGTTAACACTATTTACACAGTGTACATTCACACTGTATACAGAGCGGACACTTACTTTGTCATATATAGATCAACACTTGCCATTTTCTCATTGATCACGAGTGTGCGAGGCAAAACTTAAAATTCTAAACGTTGCTACAATACGAATATCCACTGATCATCCAAAACGAATATCTGTTTGATTTTATCACTGATATTCGATCAAATAGGTATAACAACATGTTTCTAATTATCAAACAATCATCAAAACAATTGGATTATAGATTTTGATTCAAGCATTGTTAAACCCTAGTCGAACTATGAACCAAGACCTAAGCTGAAATCATTCGATGTAATAAATAAAATCAAACATTAAATACATGTTAAATGATCATAGTCGCATGTATTAGAGTTGTTAATTTGAGGAATTTTGATTTGGTGTTCATAGATCAAATGAACAGTCAATAAGTTCATGTCAAAAATTTTCAAACATTAGATGATAGTTATTTTGGCATGAAATTAAACACAAACATCATTCAAGCAAACGTTCAATGTGCATTAAATGAACTCTTTTGACTTTCAAAGTCAACTGAACTTCAATAAGTAATTTGTTATGAAATATAATTAGTGAATGATTTGAACAAATTAACTCTTTGTTATAAATCAAACATGATCAATTTGAAATCTGATCTAAACAACAACAAATCATTGAAACATGCTAGTGCAAAATGATCCCAAATTGACTTTTAGCCAATTTATGAAAGTTAAACTGTCAATAAGTCTGATTTCAACAAACAAACATTTTTACACAAGTAATATTCCAAACAAACATGATTAATCCTTTCATAACATTTATAATGGTCAATGAACACACAATCAAAGTCTTATTAGATTAACATCAATCATTTAAATCATTTATGTACTAACATAGTTTTCTTCTTTACAGATATGGCAAACCTTGTGTTTGTCAAACATCATAACATATGTGCATATCTCAATCCAGACTCTCCTAAGGCAGAGAATTATAGAGATATGATACAAGCTATTAGACGAACAAGTCTTGTACATGCTATGACTACAAGGCCTGAGATTATAGAAGACCATATTGTCCAGTTCTAGACAAATGCTCATTTGGAACAGATGCAAGATCAACAAGTAGTGATCTCTTCTAGTCATGATCAACAAATCACCATTTCTGAAAAGGTGATAAGAAGAGTTCTTCAACTTGGAGATGAAGATGTTGAAGGGACAATAGAGTTTGATGAGAGCTATGTTCTCCATGTTTTCAGATAGATTGGTTACATTAGCACCATAGACAGAAAGCAAATTAAGAAATCATACATGTGTGATCAATTCAGATTTCTCATGCACACATATCAGAAGACCATGACTAACAAGAAGACTGGTTGGGATGCAACATCATTGAGGAGCTCATCTGTTATTTCTAGTATAATAGCTAGAAGGCCATTTAACTTTGCTGCTAAAGTATTCAATGGGATGATCTACAATCTAACTAAAGTGAGGATCAAATTTCATATGTATCCAAGGTTTCTTCAAATGATCATTGATGATCATTTGCCCAATATTCCAAGAGAAGGAGCAGTGTTTGAACCTATTCAACTTTAATGAATATTTCTTCAACAGAATCAAGTCAAGCTTATATCATAGTGAGGAAGTTGTTATGTCACCTCACATGATCAACCATGATCTCCCCGTATCAAAAGTCTTTTTGAGGATACATGGCCAAGGTGAACCTCATATGTTGTTCCAAAATGTGAATCACCAAGATCCAATCATTCAAACAGTGCCAACCATTCAGCAAGAAGTTCCTATTATGTTGGAACCAGAGCCAATCTAGCAAGAAGCTCAAGAAGAAGAGCAATTTCACTTTGATTAGAACATTCCATCACCTCCTCACAGCCCTCATCTATCTGACCAACAAACTCTATCATATTTTTTAAGAGATATAAATGCATCCATGGCTAAACAAGCAACTCATCATGAGGAAGTAGGAACATTATCAATACATGAGTCAGAACAAGAAGAGCAAAGTGCTCATGAAGAGCAGACTGAAACATGTGGACAAGCTAGTAATATGCCAGCTGAACAAGATATAGAATACTCAAAAGTGTTCTTATTTACTGAGTACAACAAGCTGATTGAAAAGTCAAACAACCAGGCTAAGAAACTGAAAGAAAAGCTCAAAAGCAAAGGTGATGAGATCGAAAATCTTGTTGCGGACCAAAAGGCACAAAAGTTGATTGTTCAATTTCTTGAACAACAACTTGAACAAACAAAGGCTCAAGTCGAAGTGAAAGATCAAGACTTACGTAGTGCAAGGCTGGATATAGCCTACTTAACTGAACAAACAGATGTAAAAGATAATGATATTGATGATTTGAAAAGGATATTCTTTAAGCAAAATGAAGAAATAAAGAGATTAAACAGAGAGTTGTAACATGCTGATAAACAACTGAATGAGGAAGAGCATTCGGAAGATAAAGAACAAGATTTGAGTGAAGAGTTCTTTGATCAACAAATATCAGAAATTGAAAAAGCAAGCACTAGAGAACAAGAGCAAGCAATCATCATCCCAGAAGAATCATAATCAATGGATCAGTTATTTAGGGAAATTAATCCATTTGAGAACATTCATTACTCACCCATTTTAAGACAACACTTCCATACACCTGACTCACAATAAGCTCAATTAAGCATTATTGCCATTAATTCTTTATCTGAGAAACAAAAAGAGCTTATCAGATAGTTTGTTGAGTCATTAAAAGTGCAAACTGAACCTTCTAAACACCAAGCATAATCATCATCTCAGCCTCCCCTAGAAATTTATGAAAGAAAGAGGAAGAGATTGTATCTTGCTATACTAAGAAAAGGAAAAGGAAAGGTGCAAGAGCAAGAAGAACCATATTCACCACCTCTGAAGCTACTGAAAGTGAAAGCAGAACCTGTTGATGAAGATGATTTCAAGAAGAAAGAATCAGAGGTTGTCAACTTAGAAGAAGGGGAAATTGATCAATCACTTGATCAACAACAAGAACCAATCATCATACTTTCTGATTCTGAAGATGAAGAAGAAAAAGATGAAGATAAGACAAAAAACCTTCAAGATCTACTGCTAGATGATCCAGAAACCCTTATGGGTATAGAGCTTGCAGCTAGAGGTTTCCCTTATGATGCATTCATGCATCTTAACCTGTCTAAGGTTAAAGACTTGCTCAAAGACTTTCAGAAGTCATGAAAAATGAGAATGAGCAAACATACTGAAGGTACAAGGAGATAAAAGACCAGCAAGATTTTCAGAAGAACTTGTCAAAGGATCCTCAAATCGAAAATATGACATACTCGCAGGTGAAAATCTGGTCGAGTCATACTAGGATGCCTTATAGGTCGTATGCTAGAAAATCTCTAGCTCAGATGAAAGAGCTTACTAGAGGCATTTATAAAAACATGTTGGGGAATACATTAAAGCCTTAGATTTTAAGACCCCATCCAGCAGCATCTCTCTCTACTTACCATCAACCACCTCCAGAACTTCACCCTATTGAAGAACCTAGGCATTTTATGCCACACAGGCTATGGCTTGAAGGGAATGAAGTTAGAGAGATGATAAATGAAAATACAAAATTTGTCAAGCTGTATGATAGAATAATACTGACAGCTTCAGCCAATGAGAGAAAAATTGTGGCTTGGAAGTATGATGAAGTCTGGGAAACTATGCTAATAAAAAGAGTATCTGGTCTGGTCTAGTACTTATAATACATATCCCAACTAGGATCATTATCATATGAAGACAGACTATACTTAATGCAATTGAGGATGGTGAATCATACAAACAATCCAAGGGGTGTTGATTTCTTTTACATCCTCAGATCATACATGAATAGACAGCATGCAGACATGAAAAGAAAAGCAGGCAGAGAAGATAAGCTGTACTTTAAAAAGTTGAGAATAGAACAAAAGTCAATTGGTAAACAAATGGAAAAAACAGAAGAATATCTTGATTCTGAGCTACTCAACAGAGCTGGTTATCCACTCAAACCAACTGATCTTAAACTGATCATGAAGAAAATTAAAGGCGATCAGTACAATCATCCAATCACAAAATGGTTCTATGATGAGATTCACTTTCAAGTTGTGTTGGAAAGGAAACTAGAAGGAAAAGAAGCCTCAAACATAAGGCTATTTGATCCTAGAGATTAAAATCCTTCATCCCTCTTATATATCATTTTTGAAGACAAAGTCATTCCCATCAATTAAAGATGTACTCTACAAGGGTGATTGTTGTTATTTCATACATATGCTGAAGATCCTAGGCACAGTGTATGTGAATGCTACATTAAAGCAAAGACTTGAGACCAATGAGCAATCTTTGACACACATTGAAGGTATTGCAAGTCTAAGGATCTCTGGAACAAAAATTTGGAAGTATTCACGGGTGATCATGTTGTAACCATAATGTGACATCCGGTAATTTTCCGTTACCAAACTCCGTTAGTTCCGTTAAGTCTTGCATACACGTGTCGTGAGCACACACTAGTTGTCGTTGAACGTTGGTGACTTAATAATAATTAATAATGTTAAACAATAATTTCTATGTTGATTATTGGTTGTGATTACGTGATTTAAATATTAATTGTGAATTTTATCGCGTAACGTGGAAACGTGTGTATTTAATTCGTGTATTGTGTGATTAGTGAAAATAATGCATATGATTATTATTATTAAGTTGTATGCTTATTATTTTAGTTAAAAACCTTTTTAAAAAGAGTTTAAAAGCTTAATTTTTATAAAATGTAAATTACAAGGGTTTAAATGGTAATATGGATAAATTAAATAAAACAAAAATCCCAACCCTAGCCCCCACATACCATTCGGCCGCGACTTCACCTTCAAACACACACACACACACACACTTTGATTTCAAGCAAGAACAAGTAATTTCATTCGGTTTTGGATCGATTTCAAGTGCTACAACACGTTAGAATCTTTAATTCCAAGCCAATACACGTTTAAAGGTTAGATTTTTGCATGTTTTTGATGGTTTCTATCAATGGCCGAAACCCTAGTTCGAAATCTGCAATTGAGGGTCGATTGTTGGTTGTTTGATGATGTTATGATGTTAGTTAGGTTATATTGATGTTAGTTAACGTTGATTATGTAAGAAAGCTTTGATTTTGATGCGTTGTTCATAGGTTACTAATAATAGTAACTTTGATTGCATGAATATGGTGATTTGATGATGAATTGATGTGGTTAATGTGTTTGTGATGATGATTGGGTGTTAGATTGATGATATGAATGTTGGAAATCTAAGAATGAATGTTGTAGTTCATGTCTTACTAAAAGTAGTAACTTTTGGTTAGAAAGATTGATGAATTATGATGATTGGATGTTGTTGATCATGTCTAGATGTTAACATAAGCTTGAATTGGTATATTAGTAATGAATTCATGAATGTATTGGGTGTTTGATAGATTTTGAGATGTGCTTTCCCAAAAGGGAAACCTTATTTGCACAAATTCTTTAATATGATGGTTTGAGTATGTTTGGGATATTAGAATCATGCTAGTATGTTCATGGATGGTTTCTAAGGTAGTAGAATGTATTGTTTGGGTGTATGAATGTTTATTGGGTTAATTGGTAGGTTTGGCCTGTTTGTGGGATTACCTGGATATGGGTCATAGGGGTTATGATAGGCTATTGTTTGGATTGTAGTTGATCATGGTTGAACATTTTGGGTGATAAGAATTCTGTTAAATGGTATATTGATGGTCATCATAAACGCGTGCGAATTTGAGGCCCCTACTTAGTATGATTGGCAGGGTTTAGGGTGTGAAGTCGTGAGTGGCTTCACATGGCATGCCGTACATGATTTGATTCTATGTATGATGCATTGGTTGTGTTGTAACTATGTTGAACATGATAATTGTTTGAGATTCGCATGACTTGTATGGGAAACCTGGCTGTATGATGATCTAGGTAGTACATGTGGGTAATGAAGTGTCATATGTGATCAGTTTGTATGTTAATCATGTGTGATGTACTGTTATATTTGATTGAATGGAATTTCACCAATAATATCACCAACGGGTCAACTGGGTCAATGTGTCTTGTTTTTCCAAAACCTTGAGTTCTTTGGTTTATAGAGCACTTAGGGTTTCATCATGATTTTGTGTACACGTACTTATGTACTTGCGTGTTCTAGGTGACCTCTGAAGGTTGTCTTTCCACTCTTTCTTTCAAGTTAAGCTCTTAAGTCTTTGTTGTGCACACCAGGTGAGTTCATGCCCCACTCTTTTACATACTCTCTTTTGGGGGAGATAGCATACTGGTTTTACAAATGCTTACTTTATATGAGTTGTGTATAGTATGATATAGTGCTGAATACCATGAAGGTCCTCACACTTTCGAATTGTTAATAATGATGATTAGCGGGAAATCTTGGGTAGTACTACTGGGTCTAACGAGCCCCACCTGTGCGACTCGAGGTCAAACGGGTGCAATTTTGTCCTAACACAAACATCGTCACGACCTGGTAAGTCGTGATGGGAGGCAACAAACGAAACACAGTCAGCTTCAATCGCGAAATCACTATAATTATTACTGATGAACATAGACTAGCTATCTATTTCAATACACCTCTTATATTTTGCAACTGTTACTGTTTTATGATTAACGCAAACTCTTAAACTCACCAACCATTATGTTGACTCTTTTAGTATGCTATTCTCAGGTTGAGGTTACCATTGCCTAGGAGCACGTGCATGGGTTAGCATCATTGAGTTGTCAGCATGATTGAAACTTTGTCTTGGTTTGGTTATTAAACATTTAAGTATTTGTTGGTATTACTTTGGGCGCGTGTGTTTGCGCATTTTACATTATATTCTTTTACTTTGGTTTTTCTGGTTTATTAAACACTTCACATTGTTTTAAAGTTAAACTCTGATTTTGATTGTTTGTTCATATAGAGTCGTTCTGAGTAACTAATGACTGAGATCCTGGTATGTCACACGCCTTGCGGTAAAACCCCGCACGTGGATTTTGAGGGTGTGACACACACTGCTAAGCAACATTGAAGTCTAAAGTTTAGATCAAACAACCCTTGAATAGATGGTGCAACTTCTAATAACATACAAATATAATGATCAGCTTAGTGCAGTTCAGTACTTCACAAAACATATTATGAACTACATGAATGCCTTTCAGGTTGTACCACTTCCTGATCAAGTCAAGGAAGCTGAGAAAGATCAAATCATAGAGAAAGATGTAGAAGAGTCCATAAAGGCTATATCTGAAGTGTAGAAGAGTGCAAATAAAGCTGGTCCTTCAAAAATATAAAGGTTTACTAATAATCAAACAGGCAAAACAAAAATCATACATATCTAACCATACATAACATTCAGAACATCAATCATTCATTAATAACAAACATATTATCAAACAGAACATCATTCATGCAATTAACAAGTCATAAAAGCAAACATATGAACCATAACATACAAAGCAATTTGATTACACATATGTAATCAGTAAATCATACAATCAATCATTCATTCATTATAAGTGAAAACATGTAATCATTCAAAATCAAATATAAATAAACATATTATCACTAACAAACAAAACCCTAACAAGCAAACAACAAAGATTGGCAGCATCATCCTTAGGGGGAGTATTGTTGATCTCAACAGGTACATTAATGGATAATGCCTGCCAAAATCAATAATAATATGTTCTAACATTCAAAAAATCATTTACTAACACACAAATAATATTAACATACATATCAAACACTAATTATTGTTTAAGTTTCTTTTTCAGGTTTGTAGATAAAAGAAATTTTTACTAAGTGTCCATAGTGGATGAGTTGATGTCCATAGTGGATGAAGTTCAAGCCATAGCAGATGAAGAATAAGTTCAAGTGCTGACAGCAGATGAACAAAAATATACAGTGGATGAAAAGTCCCATAGCTGATGAACAGTTCACAACGGATGTTCATCCACAGCGGATGAACACTCCACATTGGACACAAACACAATAAACACCAAGTGTTCACAATGGACATCATCCAATGCATAGCGAAAAAGTATTCAACATTCACAGCGGATGACTTAACATCCATAGTTGACAAGACATCATCCACAGCGGACAACTTATAGACTTAGGATTTTATATGTATTTTGTTTTACATAAGGGTATTTTTGTAAATATACATAGTATGTACATAGGCTATAGATATCCATATACTAATCCTTTGTAAGCTTTTGAACAATCAATCAAACAAGTAGTTATTATCATTCATAGCATTCAAGCATACAAACACTCACAATCATACACACACACATAGAGTTCATATCAATAATCATGGGTTTTCGCACTATGATTATTAAGTATTGATTCATAACATAACATTGTTGTTATTTTGAGAGATTGAAAAAGATCCTTGGGGGATTCATCATTTTGTTCTTTGTAAAAGTTCAAAACCCGAATCCATTATCAATTGTAGTGAAAAGTTTGTTAGATGTGTATTTTAAACATAGCCATTTTTGTTGATTTTGTTCAAGTTCTCTAAGTTTTTTAAGCATTCATAACTTTTATGTATGATATTATTTTTTTTTTATAAAAATTACACCATTAAAACAGTTACAGTATTGTTATATTAAGTTATAATATTTGTTTTACGTTTTTTAATCTTATATCTC
The DNA here is from genome assembly GCA_025506505.1 of Flaveria sonorensis. NCBI lineage: Eukaryota > Viridiplantae > Streptophyta > Magnoliopsida > Asterales > Asteraceae > Flaveria > Flaveria sonorensis. The sequence continues at coordinate 17,640,888 of CM046425.1, read as the reverse complement.
GTCATTGTGTCATTTGTGCAGTTCATTTTATATTTTTGTTAGTTATTGTTTCTTTGTGAATAATATTATGTTTTTCTAAAATGATGAATTTTAAAAAAAAATATAACGGTAGAATAACATTATTGTGTATCTGTAAAAACATAATAATAAATTAATAACTAATTAATCTAATACATTAAAATTCTAAAAACAATGACAAAATAACACAATGTCCCATTGTGTATTTTGATTGTTATTGTATTATCTTGAACACCATAGATTTTGAAAAATACATTTGTGAAATAGCATAATTGTGTACTTATAATGGTAAAACAAAATGATATATAATGATTTTATATAATTTATATAAAATAATGATAAAAGTTATTTTGATTGTCATTGTATTATCTTAAACACCATAGATTTTAAAAAATACATTGGTGAAATAGCATCATTGTGTACTTATAATGGTAAAACACAATGACATATAACGAGTTTATAAGATTTATATAAAATAATGATAAAAATAACACATTGTGTTATCTTTAACACTAAAAGTTTTAAAAAATATATTGGTGAAAGTATATCATTGTGTGATTCTAATTGTAAAACAAAATGATAGATAACAAGTTTATAAAATATATATAAACAATGACAAATATTACATAAATAACATGAAATTCTCTAAAATGTAAAACACAATAATGAATACATATAACAAATAATGTAAAATATATGACACGAGAAACTGATATTTGACACAATGAATATATATAAGACACAATAAGCTAAAGTATTTGGCACAATAACCAAAATACCCTATTTTTAAAATAATAGAAGGACATGTGTCAAACGCACAATACTTTATACACTTTTTGGATTAAATATCTTTTTTTTTTACCATAACTCACCCTTATTAAAAATCAATATTTCCACCCTTAGGATATTATTATCATATTAAGTTAAAATTATTTATTTAAGTTATGTTCAATAAATTTATAAAATTTGAAATAGTTGATTTTTTATTTATATTTTGAAAACACATTGAATTTTCGAATTAAGTTTAGAGTTTGATATTATTGACTTTTTTTTTTTAAGTAACAAATTTATTATGATGATAACATGCTGACAAATCTAAATGGACATCCTAGTAATAGGCCATATGACACTCAAGTTATTTATTCATCAATATGTATAGATTTTGTTTAGAATAATAGATTTATTGTGGTGATAAAGTGTGGAAAAATTCTAGGTGAGCATCCTAACTCATGCAATTTTGGACTTGTATGTATATGAATTAAAAATTTATATTTAAATTATACTAATTATCAAAATGTTTGTGCATTATGGTGTTGCATCTTATGCTTAGGGTGTTTTTTTAAAAAAAAATATTTTTTACTTTAACCCAAAGCTTTTCATTTTTTACAATGTAACCACACAAAATTTGATTTTTAACTTTCAACCTAAAACTTTTCATCTTTTGCATTTTAACCTCACAACTTTTGTACTTTCAACTTTGGTCCCCTATACTTTTTATTTTTGTAAATTTTTGTTTTACGTTTCATTCTAATTTTTGCAAGTTAACACAACGCAATATGCATGTGTAGTTCAACATTTTTACGTTTTGCTTTAGGTTTTGTTCTAAATTTTGTGATCTAACATGGGGCAACATGCGTGTGTGGTTCAGCGTTTTTATATCTATTTTTTCCTTTTGATAGGTTTGCCGCAACGCGATGATGCTAGATCGACTTAGTTATACTTTTTTATATTTTACGTTTCAATCTAATTTATTCGTGTTAAAACATCACAAATTTAGTGTTGGTGTTAGTTGGTAGTGGTGCAACATTGGTGCTATTTGCCATTATTTTACGACCAGATGCAACGCGAGGGGTTTAATTTTATTTTATTATAAATACCTAATGAACTTCAATAAATTAAGCCTAATGTACAACTCTTGCATAGCTTTTTGTTCTTTAGTGTATGATTTTCTTTTTCTTTTTTATATTTTACGTTTCAATCTAATTTATTCGTATTAAAACATCACAAATTTAGTGTTGGTGTTAGTTGGTAGTGGTGCAACATTGGTGCTATTTGCCATTATTTTACGACCAGATGCAACGCGAAGGGTTTAATTTTATTTTATTATAAATACCTAATGAACTTCAATAAATTAAGCCTAATGTACAACTATTGCATAGCTTTTTGTTCTTTAGTGTATGATTTTCTTTTTCTTTTTCATCTAGCCCCTCAACTTATCTATATGTACATTTTATACCCATTACATATTCACAATTTTTTTATTTCTAATAAGTTTTAAATTTTAAAAGTTTATAAGATGTCAAATATATAATTACAATGTGCCTATTATTATATATGTTTCACTGTAGATTTTATTCACAACTTCGTTGTGCGTCACAATATACAAGACATCTAAACACATACATAGAAGTCGTTAAAGCTCATTTAAGCTTACAATTTGTTTTTCTAATTTTTTTCTTTTCATCCTATAACTTTTAAAATGTAATATTTTTTAAAAAATATTTTTTTACATACTTATTTTTATCAATGTCAATATATCTAACTATTACGTTTTCTCGATTGCGGCCGCTTATCTTTATCAATATTCAGACGACAATTCTTTTAGCTGATTTATTCTTTTATATAAACTTCTCAGCATTATCAATGGTTACAATGCAACACACGGGTTTGTGACAATTTTGTGTTTATATTTAGATTCAAAGGTTATCAACGATATAACAATATTTATTCTTATATGAATTTATTTATATTATCAACACCGCACAATTCATAGGTTCGTGGCAACGTTCCAACGGTAGCTTCTTGCTTGGTCTTACACCCCTCGCCTCCTTCAACTCGCCGGTTCAAGTCAACATTTTAGCATTGGTTTTTCTAACTGTCTTACGTTCCACCTTCTTTAACGTGTGAGTTCGTGATAACGCTTCAAAGTTAGTTTTTCATTTGTTTTATGTTCAATTAGCAACGGAATGGTCTCTTGCTAATTTATATATAATTTCAAAGTATAAATAAAACTTTTATACTACACATTTATATCGAGTCATTATTACTTACCAAATAATTATTATTATTAACTAATATATAACGGAGTTTTAATTAGTTGTCCTTGAATAACTAATGCCATAACATTAATTAGCAAAAATGTGTCTAAACACTTTTAGAAAACATTTTCACATACGTTATTGTTGTGTGTGTGACTATTTAGCTACGTTCATACATATTAATAACATTGTTATGTGTTGTTACTTGTGCATATAAATACAGCACGTTTTTTGGTCCAAAATTCAAAACGTGCTTTAATAGTATCAAAATGTTCATCAGGTCATAACACTTTTGATCTTGAACGCTGACTAGCATTAAAAATTATGCCAGTTTCTCATGAAACAACCATTATACTTCTTATGCTAATTTTTTTAAAATAAATTATTGAATTTCTTCATCATCTGCATATACCACCGCTACTCTCCCTTCTCCATCTATATCATCTTCTAGTTAAATCTAGTATGTCCAAGTTTCTAATGAAACAACCATTGTGTCTTTGTTCATTCTGTCGAATTCAGTCGTTGATACTATTATTGTAGCTCCACTATTTTGTATTGTACTTTTATCATCTTGATCTTTGTGTAAAATGTATAACCGTTTATGTCGTACCCTTGGTAAGAATTTACTTTAAAATCAGGGCCCTGTCCCAACTTCTTCACTATTTTATCTACATTTGTGATCGTTACCTTGGTTTTCATCCAACTGGAAAACTCTTTATTATGTTTTATTAAATACCACATATAGTCCTTACCCTTGTATATCGAGCGTAAAATGTTCATGTGTTCTTCAACATAAGGAGCAAGGCAAGTAATGTGTTTTAAGACTAATAAATGTGCAATTTGTAAACTATCACAACTTAGGATGATTGTATTCATACCAACACCTCCGACCCCTTCAAGTTTACCCGAATGACGATGTTGAGGAACACCAACACTTTTGACACCATCCAAATAGCCTGTGCAGAATTCAATCAATTCCTCAGCAGCATATCCTTTAAAAATACTACCGTCTGGTCGATTACGATTTCTTAAATATTTTTTTATGAAACCCATGTATCTTTTAAAAGGGTACATGTAACAAAGAAATATGGGACCACAAACCCTAATCTCTCCTACTATATGGCATACCAAGTGAACCATCATATCAAAAAAAGGTGGAAATTACATCTCTAGTTCACATAGTATGACGATAACTTCTGCCTCCAATTTATCTAGTAATTAGGGGTCAATAATTTTCAAGTGAATCTTCTTAAAAAAACAAACAAAGCTTTGTGATTGTACGTCGGCTGTTCTCTAGTAACAATCCACAAATTGTAATAGGAATCAAATGTGTCATCAAAACATGGCAATAATAAAATTTCATACCCAACAATTTACAGTCCTTCATTGACACCAACCTTTTAATGTTTGTAGAATACGTAGATGGAACTTTAATATTGTGTAAACATGTACAAAACTTTGTTTTTTCTTCTTTTGACATAGTATAACATCCATGTGACAAATAAACACCTCTAGGTCCTTGAACAGGGGCAAGCTCTTTACGTGTTCCCATTTCTTTCATGTCTTTATGGATATTAATCCCATCTTTTGTTTTCTATGGGTATATTTAACAATAAGCCAAACAAGATATCACATATATTTTTTTCGATATGCATAACATCCAACCAATGTCTAACTTCTAAATGCCTCCAGTAAGGTAAGTCCCAAAAGATTGAATTTTTTTCCATATATCTTCTTTATCGATACGATTTCTTTTCCCCAATACACTATTCAGTTTTTCAACCCGTAAAAATGCATCAATCGTTTCCTCATAGTTCGGTGCTCTGTGTTTCCATCAAATTCCTTTTTTTCTTCCGATAATAATGATTCGTCAGAAGAAATCTTCGTTGTCCCATATATACAGTTTTCTTGCAATTATTTAACCAAACAGGACAAGCAAGCCTACCTTTCGTACTATATCCAGACAAATTACCGTATGCTGAAAAATCACTTATGGGGCAAAAAATCATAGATCGTAATTTAAAGTATTCTTTGCTATAAGCATCGTAAACGCCTACACCTGAATTCTATAGAGTTTTTAAGTCATTACTCAAAGGAGATAAATAAACATCTACATTATTACCAAGCTGTTTCGGACCTTGAATTAACAACGAAATCATAATGTATTTTTATTTCATGCATAACCAAGGTGGAAGATTGTATATGCATAAAAGAATTGGAAATGTACTATGATGGCTACTCATGTTTCCAAAAGGATTGATTTCGTCTAAACTAAGTCCAAATCGTATATTCCTAATCTCATTCCCGAATTCTAGATATATGTTGTCGATTTTCCTCCACTATTGTGAATCCGCCACATGTCTTAGTTTCCCATCATTTATACGCTCATCTGAATATCAACATAATAGTATTGCATCATTTTTGTTAGAAAATAATTGTTGTAGTCTTGGTATGATAAGGAAATACCACAACATTTTTGTTGGTGTCCATTTTTTGTCACATCATCGCCAACTTCATCGGGTTTTTTTTTACGTTTATACCTCGATGCACCGCATGTGACACATTTATGTTCCTTTTCAAACTTGTTTCTATACAACATACAATCATTTGGACATGCATGTATGCTCTCAACTTTTAATCCCATTGGACACATCAATTTTTTTGCTTGGTATGTAAATTTGGTAACTCATTGCCTTCTGGAAGCATGTCATGTAAAATCACTAATAAACTTGTGAAACTTTTGTCACTCCATCCATAATTTGACTTTAAGTTAAACAACTTCAACATAGCACTAAGTTTAAAAAAAATTTCACACCAAGGTATAACGCTTTTTCTGAATCATCAAATAGATGTTGTAATTTTTCTTGATTATCATGACCAACATCAGTGTCAAAATCATGAAACATTTCATTTAAATTGTCGTTAACCTTATTTAAATGGTCATTATTTTCATGTATGTATGAATCATTGTTCTCAGTATTATCATTGTGTATATTCATTGACGACGTGCTATGATTGGTAAGTGATTCTTCATGCATTGACCAACAATCGTATCTAGGCATAAAACCATGTTTCAACAAATGAAACTCTATTTCTTTAACATCAATAAATCTTCAAAACTTTTACAAACTATACAATGACAACAAATCGATTCATCAGTTAGCTTTGGCAACCATAAGAAAACTTTGAACTCCCTTTTTATACATTGTGCTAGTAAGTTCAGTTTTGTACATCCAATATTTACGATTCATCTGAAAATCAAAATAAATAAATAAATGATATGAAATGTATATATGTGCATAATGTTAATCGATCGCTCTGAGGCAGTGAATCCTAACCCACTTTTTGAATATTCTATCTCATATGTATACATTTTAATGGGAGAATATTTAAGAAAAATCAATAGCATTTCCTCTTAACTCCATAAGTAAGTAGATAAACTGCAAACTCGAAGGAGTGAGGGAAAATAATGTTGATTTTTTTAACTAGTCAACACGTTAAAATGCATACACATCCTAAATAAGATAGAATATTTAAAAAGTCATCACAAAACGGGGTCAATCTAAAATTTATCTCTATTAGATAAATTTCAGGCGGGTATGTATTCTAAAAGGAATCCTAGGGAACAATCATAAAAATATATAAATGTATAAATATGTATATGTATATATATATATATATATATATATATATATATATATATATATATATATATTAAAGACACACACACACACACACACACACACACATATATATATATATATATATATATATATATATATATATATATATATATATAAACACACACACACACACACACATATATATATATATATATATATATATATATATATATATATATATATATAACTTACACACATAACACACATAAATACATATACATAGATGCATAATATATACACACATAACAAATAAATACATATTGTAAGATATGGTATATCAATACAATTACTAGAAAAACATTCAATACATTAAATCAAGAAAATAGAAGAATATATATGAAATATGAGTAAAACAATTTTAAAAGATATTACCTTTTATTGAAGATCTTAAACAAAGGTTTTTGAATAACAGAGAAGCAGGAATTGAGTAGAGACAAAAAAAAAAGGAAGATTAGAGAGTAGAGTTCATATGATAAAGAAATAGTAAAAAAATTGAATAAGAATATGTAAAGTAATATCAGAAGATTATAAGGCTGATGTAACCAAAGAAGCTAAAACAACCAAAGGTCTTCCTGCATGCATGCACTGGACGTACAAAGGTAGAAGTGTTTCCGAAGTTTTACACACTACATCAGAAAATACTCTAATTGTAAAATCTTCCGATGCCAAAGTCCAAATCTTCCGAAGCCTAAGATGAAGTCTTTCTAAGCTTCAGAGACAAAGTCTTCCGAAGCACTTTTGCTGTGAAGACTGATTTCTTCCGAAGACTGAGAAAGACATGCTTTCTCTGACCTACTTTACATAAAGCTGACACACTTTCCGCTGCAACTCTAAAGACTCACCAACTTTTATGAGTTGGTGAAAAGTCCATGCTTTTGTAAACTGTAGATTAAGGTGTTTGTCTGTAACTTCCTACTTTTGTACCTGTAAACCTTTTTGTAATAGAAAAGGATGTGAGCTATGGCATGTCATAGTCACTAGTCAAAAGGCAATCTGCCTTTTGACTTTAGATTGATCTTGTTATCTTGATTAGTCAATTCCAACTGTCCTTCTAAGTATTGACGGTTGTAGGATGTAGTATAAAGAGTCTCAGGTTCTTGTAATTTAGAAATGCTATGTAACACTTGTAATAGAACTTGAGAGCAATATACAACACTCCTTGAAAACCATATTTCTATGTTATTATTGCTTGTTCTGTCTCATTACTTACTTGTGTTCATAGTATCCTCATAATCAAACTCGGTTCCCTATTTGAACTGTTGGGTGTTCCAAGTCTCTCCTCATTATGAAACTGATTATGTTAGGCACCCTTACCCGGTCCTGCAATTGTTATGAGAGCAATTCAGGCTCTTGATTGTAAGACCTCACCATCTTTAATCCTCTCAGTTTCACAGTTCACTTAACATCTCAAATGGCAGTTATCACGAAGGCTGATATGGAAACCGGTACAATGACAAAGTCCCCACTGATCACTCCTGAAGACTTTGATACTTGGTGTCAAAGAATGGAAGGCTTTATCAAGTCTCAAGACTCCAGGATGTGGGGGTCTGTTGTCGATGGACCTCATGTACCATCCACCTCTCAGCTGCTGCTGATGGTGGTATGATACCAAAGGAAGTGGCTGACTATTCTGATGAAGACTGGAAGAAGATTGATATTGATCAGAAAGCCATGACCGCCCTCCAAACTGCTCTTCCAAACTCTATCTACAGAGGCTTCAAGAAGTTCAAGACTGCCAAGCAACTCTGGGATGCACTGAAGCTGATGTATGAGGGGTCTGATGATGCAAAAGAAAACAAGAAAGACCTCTTGAAGTAGCAGTTTGAGAACTTCACCTACAAGACAGGTGAAACCATGACTCAACAATACTTTAGGTATGTTGAGATTATGGATACTCTGGCAGATGTTGGAGTAACTCTTGAGAACAGGGACGTTGTGAGGAAATTCATGTCCTCTCTTCCTAGACAATGGACACACTAGTTTGTGGTCATCAAGAGGACTGAGAACGTCAAGACCCTTACTCTCACAGAGTTGTATGGTATCCTCAGTGGCTACCAGATGGAGATGAACATGCAAAATCCATCTGGTAACTCTAACAGCCAATACAGTTTAGCCCTTCACGTGGTTGAAAAGGATTGTAGAGAACCACAGCACCATCTCATCTGCTACCCAGACAAATCACAAAAGGGTCTTGTCATCACCTTTCTGGAGACACCAAGGGAAGGCTACATCCCCGGAAGCCCATTTTAGGAGACAAGTTCTTCACAAGCTTTTGTGTCTTCTGATGAAATTTCAGGCAACTTTCTCTTCACCCTAGAAGATCTGGACTGTATCCATCCAGATGATCTGGAGTATATGGAAATAGTCCAGCAGATGGCTCTTCTGACTCACAGAGCCAACATGTTCTACAAGAGGACTGGAAGTAAGTTTCCTAGCAATGCAGCCAGTGGAAAGTTTGGGCTTGATAAAAGCAAAGGGAAGTCTTATAACTGTAACCAAATGGGACACTTTGCCAGAGAATGCAAGGCACCAAGGTCAAATGGTGGGCAAGAACAAACAAGGCCAAACTACACTAAAGGAGCTCACCAGAATGAGAAGCCAAGACAGCAAGCTGTAGTTGCTGTTGAAGAAGGAGGCTTTGACTGGAGCTTTCAAGTAGAAGATGCATCTCCAAACCAAGCATTGACGGCAGATCATGATGAAGCCAAGGTATTGAAACATCTCTATACACCTAAATGTATTGCTAAAGTTAATAGATACAGGTCCTATAACTTAGAGATGAGATCTGATCTTGAGTCCTTAAATATCTTAAAAGTTGATTTTAAAAGAGCTGAAAATGATTACAAACTTAAGATAGAAGATCTAGAGAAAACCATTTTAACTCTTAAGCATGAGCACACTAACTACAGGACTCAAATCAAAGATCTCATCTTAAAATTAACTGAATGCCAAGCTGAGCTTGTGATCAGCAAAGCTAGGGCAGAAAAATATGTTCTTGAATAAGAGACCTTCAAGAACATAATATCCTTATCCTTACATGTAAAAGTTTGTTATCAAAATAAGCAGGGACTAGGATCTACTGAGATAGCTCCTCCACACACTCTATTGTTTGTAAGATCTCCAAGGTGTGGAACTTGTAAAGATGACCTTCCCCTCATAGACCCCATTGTTGAAGAGGATGAAGAGGAGATAGTGAAGGATGACTCTGAGAAGAGTGAAGAAAATCATCCTAAGAAGGGTCACTATTCTCCTGAGGAGAGGAAAGAGTCTGGAATGACCAAGTCAAAGAGAAAGAACTTGATCAGAAGAGCTAAGAGAAGATCAAAGAAGGCTCAAGAAATCAAGGCCACATTTGACTCCAAGCAGAAACAAGTGTTCATTTCTGCAGGGTTTGAAGTGATAAAGGCTGAAGACTCAACTATGAACTCTAGTACCAGGAGTTCTAGTTTAGTTCCAAACCATTCCAGCAAGAAGAAGAAGACTGACCAGCTGTGTACCACTGCTACACATCCTGAACCATCCAGCTCTAAGAGCAAGCCACTCCCTAAGAAGCTTGTTGCATTATCTGTGAAGATGAGGATGGAGAAGGAAAGTGATCAAACTCAGTCTTGCTCTCAAAAGAAGACTCCCAGAAGGAATCAAATGGACTGCATCATGTGTGGTAGTACTTCTCACCTGGCTAAGGATTGCATCTACAATCCCAAAAGCACCATCCACATGGTCAAAGAGAAAGTTTCTGGGAAGAAGAAGGAAAAGCAAGCTTCAGAAGGAAAATCTGTTTCCTTCGGAAGCTCCAACGTGAAGAAGAAGACAAGTGAGAACTTGCCTTTGGAAGAAATTTTGGTCTCGGAAGAAAGGAATGCTTCCGAAGTACTAAAGCATGCTGCAGTGAAAGCAAGATCTTTCGAAGGTCTAGTATCTAAGACTTTAGAAGTTATTGAAACTTTCGAGGCGTTGAAGGTCAAATCCAATCTTCCAAAGATGGTGTGGAAGATGAAGAAAGACCTGGTGATTGAGAGTTCTTCATCAACAGCAACTAATGATCCTGAAAGCTTGAATATAGGATCTGTTACTGTTACATTATCTTCAGATCACGTTGCAAGGCCCAAGACCAATGAGGCTTGGGTTTCCAAGTGTGACTAACCACTTCTTTTTGTGCAGGAACAGCTAAAGACCAAGGAAAATATATGGATCATTGAAAGTGGCTGTTCCAGGCACATGACTGGCAATGGTTTTTTGCTTCACAATTTTGAGAAAATTGATGGAGGACCAGTTGCTTTTGGAGGAGATGCGGGTGGTTACATCACTGGAAGGGGTATGGTCACAAATGGTAAGCTCACCATTGAGAAGGTAAATTTTGTTAAGGAGCTTAGATACAATCTACTGAGTGTATCCCAATTTTGTGATCAGAGACACAACATGCTCTTTACTAAGCATGAGTACATTGTTCTCAAGCCCGGGGTGGTTATTCCTCAAGAGCATATCCTGCTCAGAGCCCCCAGGAAAGGGAACATGTACAAGATGGACTTGCAGAAAACATCTCCCTCAGGAGAGGTATCTTGCTTTCTATCTAAAGCAAATAGTGATGAGTCTTTCCTATGGCATAAAAGAATATGCCATGTAAACTTTAAGAACATGAATAAATTAATTAAGAATGATTTGGTAAGTGGAATGCCAAAGAAAGAGTTTACAAGTGATGATCATTGTGTTGCATGCCTGAAAGGGAAGCAACACAAATTGTCTCACAAGCCAAAGGAAAAGAACTCTATCACTACTCCCCTACACTTATTACACTTGGATCTCTTTGGCCCCACTAGTGTAATCAGTTTAGGAAGGACTTCATATTGTTTAGTGATCATAAATGATTTCACAAGATTCACTTGGGTCTTTTTCCTTAGAACTTAGGATGAGACTCCTGAGATCTTGAAGAACTTCATTCTGAAAATTGAGAATCAATCTGATCATAAGGTCAAGACCATAAGATGTGATCAAGGAATAGAATTTAAGAACCAAATCCTTGATACATTTTGTGATGAAAAGGGTATTACAAGACAATATAGTGCTCCAAGGACTCCTCAGTAAAATGGTGTTGCTGAGAGGAGAAACAGGACACTTATTGAAGCTGCAAGAACCATGTTGTCTGACTCTAAACTGCCCATCACTTTCTGGGCAGAGGTAGTTAACACAGCCTGCTATGTGCAGAACAGAGTTTTAGTGGTTAAGATTCATGGTAAGACTCCTTATGAGCTGTGGCACAAAAGGAGACCATTTATTGGTTTCCTCAAGTCATTTGGATGTCCTTGCACCATCTTAAATACCAAAGATCAAGTAGCCAAATTTGATGAGAAGTCAGATGATGGACACTTTATTAGATATTCTTCTCAAGCTAAGGCTTATAGAGTATACAATCTCAGAACTAGAGTAGTTGAGGAGTCAACCAATGTGACCTTCAATGAGCACACTCCTAGTGTGAAAGGTTCTGGTCCGGATTGGCTATTTGATCTTGACTTAGTTACCAACTATTTTAACAAGTCTTGTGAGAATGTTTCAGGATCTACAGATAACATATCAACAGGAGATCCCGACCCAAGATTTGAGCTGAGAAGACCAAGCAAGGTTACTACTTCAGCTCCTTTGGTGACTAACCCTGCAAATGAAGATCCTATCAGCATAAACATGACAAATTCAGCTGATACATCTGAGATGCCTTCAAATTCCAGCTTAGAGGTCAAAACTCAGGTGAAGGAGCTTCAAATGTAGGAGGAAATAGAGGTGGTGATAGTGATCAAGAATTTTTTGATGTTGATAACTACTCCATAAAAGACAACATAAATGATGTCACACACTCATTGGATCAAGTCTCACTTGATAAGTGTGCTGATGTAGTGGTGACACTCCATTGCCAGATCTAAATATTTCTAATCTATATCTTTCAAATCAACTTGTTGTGATCCCTCAACTCAGGATCTATAGGTCACACCCCACCACAAACATCAATGGTAATGTTAATACAGGGATGAGAACAAGAGGACAAACCTATGACAAAAATGTTTGTCTATATTCTTGCTTCTTGTCCCAAGTAGAGCCAAAGAAAGTTGATGAGGCTTTGAAAGATGGAAGCTGGGTTGAAGCAATGCAAGAAGAGCTACTTCAATTCAAAAGAGAAAAAGCTTGGAGCCTATGTCCTCTTCCTTATGGGAAGACTATCATAGGAACCAAGTGGGTTTTTAGGAACAAGAAGGATGATAGAGGACTTGTCATCAAGAACAAGGCAAGACTAGTTGTTCAAGGGTACATACAAGAAGAGGGAATTGATTACATAGATGTTTTTACTCCTATGGCAAGACTTGAAGCTATAAGAATATTCTTGGCTTTGCTGCATCCAAAGATTTCAAGATCTACCAACTTGATGTCAAGTGTGCTTTTCTGTATGGGGTGATTGATGAAGAGGTGTATGTCAAACAACCACCTGGCTTTGCAGACCCAGATCATCCTGATTATGTCTGCAAGCTAGATAAAGCTCTTTATGGGCTGCACCAAGCTCCAAGGAAGTGGTATGAAACACTATCTCAGTATCTCTGTTAACACGGTTACAAGAGGGGTACTATAGATGGAATTCTCTTCATCAAAGGGACAGGGAATAAATTAATCTGGTTCAAGTATATGTGGAGGACATTATCTTCAGGTCAACTAATCCAAAGCTCTACAAAGACTTTGAGAGGCTGATGAAGAAAAGATTTGAAATGAGTGCCATGGGGGAACTAAATTTCTTTCTGGCAATTCAAGTGAAGCAAGTTGACAATGGCATCTTCACAAGTCAGTCAAAGTATGTACAATACATACTTACAAGATTCAACATGACTGAATGTAAGGTTGCTAAGACACCCATAGCTAGAAACCACTTCCTAGGACCTGATCTTGAGGGGAAGTATGTGGAGGAACATCTTTACAGGGCTATGATTGGGTCTCTTATGTACCTAACAGCCAGCAGGCCTGATATCATGTTTGCCACATGCATCTGTGCAAGATATCAAGCCAACCCCAAGATGTCACACCTGGTTTTTGTCAAGATGATTCTTAGATATCTCAAAGGTGCTCCCAAGCTTGGCCTTTGGTATCCAAAGAGTTCTGCCTTCAATCTATATGCTTATACAGATAGTGACTATAGTGGTTGCAACATGACTGCAAAGTCTACATCTGGGGATGTTAATTCCTTGGTGGAAGGATTGTCTCATTGTAATACAAGAAACAATCCTATGTCTATGCATCAATTGCTGAGGCTGAATACATTGCTGCTGCAAGTTGTTGTGCTCAAGTGCTTTGGATTCAGAATCAAATGTTGGACTATGGATTCAACTTCAAAGAGACTCCTATCCATATAGACAACAATAGTGCTGTCTCCAATACAGAGAATCCTATGCAGCACTCAAGGACCAAACACATCAACATTAGGTATCATTTGATTATAGATAATTTTAAGAAGGGATTAATCAAATTAGTCAAAGTTAACACAAATGAACAATATGCTGATCTGTTCACTAAAACTTTTAATGAACAGAGATTCAAATATCTTGTATCAGCTATTGGGATGATTAACTTTGAGTAGATTTTCTTAAAAACATAAATCAACTTTATTTCTATAACCTGTGTGTCCTAAGTTGTCTATTTTATCGCCTTCATAAGCCCAGTTTATTTTGGAAGAAAATTTTTTTATGATATTCCTTAGATTTTTGAAAATTTTTCAAACATATTTTCCTTTGGAAGATTTCAAGTTGACTTCGAAAGAAATTTATATCTTCAAATCAAATAACTACTCATAAAAAAATTACCTTTGGAAGAAATTCTAAGAATATCTTCCGAAGCTTAAATATGCTTTTAAGTACTTACATGTATTTGAAGGACAAATATCTTCCGAAAGCAATTAAGTTTCGGAAGTTTTATTCTCTTTAGAATAAAATTCTCAATTCTTAATATCTTCCGAAACCAAATATGTGTTAGAAGAAAAAAAAATTTGTAAGTATTTTTCTTCCGAAGCCAAATTTTAACAACTCTTAAGAATATCTTCCGAAGCCAAATTGCCTTCGAAAGCTTTTTCTTAAAAACTTCCGAAGCTAAATTACCTTCGGAAGATTTTCAACTTCCAAAATAACTACCTTTTTGGTCACTTTTTCAGAGGTGGGACCTACTTTCGGATTTCAAAGTTTATCCTTTTGCATTAACTTTGTCTCAAATCCATTTCATATATGTTCTCAAACGGTTCCCCCTCTTCTCACTCTCCTCTTCATCTACATTGTTCTCTAACCTAATTTCACCCACAAACCGCCTTTCTTCACCGAAAAGCTACTTCAAATGGCCAACCTTGACCGCCGAAATCAACACGATTTTTCCATGCATCTTCACAGGCAACATAATCAAGTTGCTCTGTTAGACTCTGAGAAAGATCCAGGTTTCTCGGAGGTTTGTCATTACCTTTCTTTAACCAACTACTTCACCTCCCTCACCATTGATCTTCCTCTCTATGAGGATCATTTGTTGGAGTTCTGACGGACCTACGAAGAGGTCACCATGGACGGGGAGAAGGCACTGTCTGCCACAATGCAGGGGAAGACAATCTTCATCACTCCGGCCATCATAAACACACATCTTCAGCTGGATGATGTAAAAGGTGACTTGTCCTTCCCCAAAGCTACAGTCAACCACTCCTTTTCGCAGATGGGCTATGAGGGTGACTTCTCAGTCAAAATCTTCAGAAAGGGGAAGGTCTCATCCAAATGTAAGTACCTCTTCATGTTGTCATACACAGCTTGTTAAACAAGCATGGAGGACGGGATCAGATTCCAGAAGTCCTCCCCTTCATAGTCCATGGAATGATTCAGGGGATCAAGTTCAGGTATTCTCAATTTGTATATACCAATTTACTTGCTAACTTGGACTCCCTAGAGTATTACATGTTCCCTAGATATGTCTAGCACATTCTCAACTATGAACTGGGCACACAGTTGAGGGGAACAGGTAATATTCTTAAATTGGGACAAATGAAGCCCGGCATCTTCAAAATAAGGAGGAAGCCAACTGTTGGCTTCTTTGGGGTAGAAACAACCCTTGCCCCCAAAAAATGTTTGAGCTCATTGCTCAAGGAGACACCTAGCAGTACCAGCTAGTGTTGAACCCACACCTTCTATCTCTCAACCACTCATACAGCCCACAATAACCATCACCTACCAGAGAAAAACCAAACGAACCCCTGCACATGCTATTCAGCTTATGCAGGCCCCCATATCACTAACCTTACAGGAGGAAGTGGACACTCTAGCTCCTACTTCCCCTGAGGAGCAAACCACTCTCATCTCTCATATGATCAGTGCTGAGGTTCCTCATGCTCAGCCTGACGATCTCACACCCCAAACAGCCTTAAGCCTTTACTCAGAGTCTCCACACTCTAGTGAACAACCTTCCGGGGAAAGTTACCATCCCCAGCCGCTGGATCTAAACCAACCAATTCCCAGCCTTGACTTCTATGATGATGAAGACATGGCATTCGGTGAGTACCATGAGTCTCTCTTCTCCACACCTAGTCAAGGAGAGATAAGTACTCCTGTCTCACCCAAGTCTATCCTCATCATTCACCTATCACTGAGGTGGATCTCCCTGAACCTTTTCAGGAGATCACATGGAAGAGGCTCTCACTTCAGCAAGTGATTACATCTTTAATACCTCAACCATGGCAACTAGGCCTTTTGACACTTCTCTTGAAGCTGTCATAAGACAGGGGAAATCAAGCAGCCAAGAACAATATACTGGTGATGAGGAGGAGGATCTTGGTCCAATTCTATCATCCCCCTATGATTCTTCTGATGAAGATGAGGGGAGTTTGAAACTAAAGGTGCAAAAACTGACTTAAATATGCACCTATTAGTCTCAAAGATAAGTCACCTGGAATCTCAGGTGACTGTCTTAGAAAGAAGGGTCAATGACCAGCAACTTGAGATCACCGATCTCAAGGGCCAGCTAGCTGAGAGACCACCAAGACGAACTCAACCAGGTCTACAAGAACCTGTAAATGTGACAGACTCAACCCCCAGCTCACTTATGCAAGAAGGTGATGCTACCAAAAAGGGGGAGAAAGTCCAAACAGTCACAGAACCTGGGAGTTCCTCTCAGAGTATGGACATAGAGGATTCACCACCCTCTCTTGCAATAGTCCATACTCAGCAACCTTCTCAAGTCTACATGGATGTAGACTCTCTCATTCAAAGTCTATTTGAGGAGGGTATACCCAGAGCCATGTCTATCCTATCTCCCCACTCTGAGAACCTAATCATAAGATGGAGGTATGACACAAAAAGAAGAGCTCTCATCATCTCTAGAACTCATGGTCAACAAGAAACTTTCAAATTTTCAAACCTGAGTTTCTATGAGTACATAAATCTGGTTGATCTTCCACTTGTCAACCCAAGCCAAGACAGACAAGTTAAAAGACTAGCAGACTGGATACAAGAAAGGGTGCTAGAAGAGTTCAAGATGAGATCAATATTATATAGATAGAGGATAGCAGGTGAGATCTTTGGTCAACTAGATGTTGAGGTGGACCCCAAGATTAGCTTCAAAGGGAAAACCTCGACTGAAGGCCTAGAGGTTGAGCCTGTGAGCCTTGAGATAGGATCTCCTTCTGCACCTAGTACCCTCAGTGAAGCACCAGCAGGTGATGGTGCTCCACAACCTCTCTCTGGCCAGAGCTTGACTGCTGAACCATGCAATGAAGGCCGAAGCTCTTTCCACCCTAAGTCACCAAGGCCTGTGCATTACAAAGGGAAGAGGAAAATGACCTCCGAGGAGTTAGAGGAGGAGAAGAGAGAGAGGAAGAGGAAGCTAAGGGGAGAGAGTTCAGGAGGGTCCTCAGGCTTCATGCAAGCTGCTATCCGAGCTGCCTCCAGGCCAAACACTCAAGATGATAAGTTAAGGGCTGCTAGCCTAAACTACCTGGGGACCAGGAACTAAAATGTTGATGAACTCATATCTCTCCCCTTAGAAGAGTTGAATGAACTGGCTAACACTGAGCTGTCAAAGGAAAGGAGGGAGGCAGAGGATGTAGCATTGCTCCTCAAGATTAAGGAAGAAAATAGACTGAAATGGATCTACAAACATGCTCCTGTCCTTTCCCCAGTTCCAGAAAGTCCTGAGACAGAGACTGTGATAGATGCACAACCTCAGTAGATAGGGAAGATGAAAGAATGAATATGATCAACTACTTGAGTGCCACAGGACTCTATCAGGCAGCTGCACTTCTTCCCTTATCCTTTGAGTACATAGAGTTTGAATATCTCAAGCAGCTGGAGGAACAAGCCACAAAAGAAAGAAAAGCTGCTAAGAGAAAGTTAAAGGAAGAAGCTGCAAGATCAAGGGCCATCATACATAAAAGCAAAAACAAGTCTGAAGATAGACAAAGGATGATGAGCTTCTTGAAGCTGTACGGATTCTTCAAAAAGAGGCTTGGTCCTATGTCTCTATCCATCATGGATGAGCATATAAGAGTGATCAAGTAGAAGATTAAAAAGGGAGAGCTTGTAGATTTGCATTCTCCACCAAGTCCAGCTCAACCTGAAGTTGAGGTGAAGGTTGAACCCCCTAAGACAACACAACCTGATCCTAGAGCTGTATCTCAGCCAACTTCATCTTTTGATCTGCAACAGGGTTCTCCTCTCTCTCCATCTGAACCTGTGAGAGAAGAGATCCCAACTGAGAGGGACACAACAGAACAATCTGGTGCTGAAGACCGGTCATCTCAGTTGAAAACTTCAAAAAAAAGGAAAAGGATGGCCAGAAAAAGTGTTTCAAAGAAGAATAAAACCAAGGCATCCACCTCCACACCTCAAGATGAGTCAGAGCGTCCTGAGGAATTACATGAAGAGGCTACTCAATAAACTCCTATTCAAGTAGAGCCTCTTACCATTGGAAGACCCATCTTGTCCTGGAGATTTGCTGCCAATCCGGACAGATGATATGTCATTAGAGATCAAGAGGTCAAGATGTTTACTTCTGGCAAGACATGCTTGATATTTCTCTACATGATCTCTATGACATGAGAAGATACTATGAAAGTCTGAAGGATCCTGACTAGATAATGAAGAGAGGCTTAGTCTTGATCCTAATGAGGACTATCGACATCTGAAGTACTTCTCTAGTTTGGTAGCATCAGCCTAAGGGGAGTTTGTAAGGTAATATCAGAAGATTATAAGGCTGATGCAACCAAAGAAGCCAAAACAACCAAAGGTCTTCTTGTATGCATGCACTGGACGTACAAAGGTAGAAGTGCTTCAAAAGTTTTACACACTACATCAGAAAATACTCTAAGTGTAAAATCTTCCGAAGCCAAAGTCCAAATCTTTCAAAGCCAAAGATGAAGTCTTCCGAAGCTTCAGAGACAAAGTCTTCCGAAGCACTTTTGCTGTGAAGACTAATTTCTTCCAAAGACAGAGAAAGACATGCTTTCTCTGACCTACTTTACATAAAGCTGACACACTTTCCGCTGCAACTCTGAAGACTCACCAACTTGTATGAGTTGGTGAAAAGTCCATGCTTTTGTAAACTGTAGATTAAGGTCTTTGTCTGTAACTTCCTACTTTTGTACCTATAAACCTTTTTGTAATAGAAAAGGATGTGAGCTATGGCATGTCATAGTCACTAGTCAAAAGACAATCTGCCTTTTGACTTTAGATTGATCTTGTTGTCTAGATTAGTCAATTCTAACTATCCTTCTAAGTATTGATGGTTGTAGGATGTAGTATAAAGAGTCTCAGGTTCTTGTAATTTAGAAATGCTATGTAACACTTGTAATAGAACTTGAGAGCAATATACAACACTCCTTGAAAACCATATTTCTGTGTTATTGTTGCTTGTTCTGTCTCATTACTTACTTGTTTTCATAGTATCCTCATAATCAAACCAGGTTCCCTATTTGCAGTGTTAAGTGTTCCAAGTCTCTCCTCATTGTGAAACTGATTGTGTTAGGCACCCTTACCTGGTCCTGCAGAATATTCAAAATATTTCAAAGAAGAGAGTAAATCGTGGATGTTGTTATTGAAAATTTTTAATATAAATCTGAAAAGTGGTCCTCAAAACGTGTGTTATTTTTTGTGACAATTTGACTTAACTTAAAATATATTAATCTTAATATTCTTTGGAGGTTTAAAAGCAATTCACTACAAAAGATAAATAGTTATGAACGATTAGGTTTTATTTATATACAATCCCTACAAAAAAACATACAATCGCTGCAAAAACACATACTTATGAGTGGTTTCTTATGGGTTGAATTTTTCAAACCTTTTTTGGGTGTTTTTTAAAAGTGACCGCCACAAAAATGAAATAAGAACCGCCAAAAATAATGCATTATGTACTAGTGTACAAAGAAAGCAATAGTCAAGTAACTTTCAAGTAATCACCCTAAATTCTCTAGATCACCACCCCTACTACAACCACCACTCCCCTGCTACTATTGTTGTCATTGCCCCTGCTCCTAACACCACAACCTCAAACCCTACCACCAAAGTGACCACCCTTGTCATTGCCACCAACGTTGCCACCCCCATCACCCATGCCACTACCATTATTGCCATCCCCATCAACACCACCCACGTTTTCCCCTACCATTGGAGACGATCAATACGTGGTGGTGGTGGCGGTATTGAACGATATTACTATCATTAGATGAGAGAGAAGCGGAAAACCAAGTATAAGATAGCCTAGAATTGTGACAAGTGATTGGATTTATTTTTATTTATTAGTATAGATTTATGTTTGGATTTTTAGCTTAAATATGTTAGTAAGTGGGCTTAAAATTACTATGATTTTAATTAGTTGTTTTGGTTTTGGCCCATATGAAATGCATTTAGATTTGATAAAAGGGACTTAAAATCCATGGATGCAATCTTGACTGATAAGGAAAAAGAAAAGAAAACAGAAGGCGCTCTGGCTTTCTTGAACAAAAGACTCACGGTTACAAGAGCAACCATGGAGAAAAACTTCATAGATTCAACCAAATCCGAGTCCATCAAAAGTACTCTCTGTCTAATCCGATAAATCATTCGCGTGTAACCCACGAAATAGGTTTATCTGATAATGTTTCATGATTCAGAGAATAATCCATATTGCTTTTACATTTTAAGATTAAATCTGATCTAGGTATGTTTCAATTTATTTTATGTTCTAGAGTTATGAATTCAACAAAGATAAACCTATTTTTTGGGATCTCAATGATTTGGGTTTATATCTTCTTGAATCTGATTTGATAATGTTAGAATCGAGAGTTGTGGTTGTTCTTTTTGATTGATCTGTGTGTTATTACTTAATAGTTTTTGGGATCTGGAGTTGGATCAGATTTATAGAGTAAATTACACGGACAGTCCCTGGGGTATGCATGTATTGCAACTTTAGTCCTCACTTTCAATAAATTACAGATGTGGGCCTGAACTTTGCATGGTTTGCACACCGGTAGACCCCGATGCTAACAAAGGTTAACTTTGTCTGTTAAGTCAATGTCAAATTACCAAAATACCCTTAATATTAAGTATTAGATAAAATCTAACCCAACCCCTTCATCTTCATCATCTTCATCACCCGCCCTATACCACCACCTCTCCACCATCCTTTAACTCCACCAACCTCCATCATCACCACCATCCTCCATCATCACCACCATCCTCCATCACATCCACCACCATAAAACCGATGACTTTCCGATGTGGTATCCGGAGAAGACGATACTGAAAGTCTTGATCTTGTGAAGTTTGTTTCAAGTAAGGATTAGGGCTCGAATTCCATCGATTAATCCGCTTCGTATGGTAACTTCTTACAGAATACCCATCATCGGTGCTTGCGATTGACCCCTGAGGAGTGTAAAAATTATGAATTTCATCTTCTTCTTCGTCATCGGAAGAAGTTATCGCCGCCGGAGGCGACAACGGCGGAGGTTTACTCAACGGCAGAAGATGATGAAGATGGTGGTGATAACGTGTGGAAGGTCATCGGTTTTATGGTGGAAGATGTGATGGAGGATGTGGTGATGATGGAGGTTGGTGGAGTTAAAGGATGGTGGAGAGGTGGTGGTATAGGGTGGGTGATGAAAATGATGAAGATGAAGAAGATAATGCAGCGGGTGTGATGGGGTAGGTTAGGATTTATTGGTACTGAAACTATGTGGTGGCGATTATGAGTTTGTGGTGGTAATTGGTTCCGGTGGTGGTTGTGGTGGTGGTGGTGGTGGTAGTGGCAATGACCTGCAATGGTGGTGAATTATGAATGGTAGTGAAGAAGAAGAATATGAAGGAGGTGGGTTAGATTTTACCTAATATTTATTATTAATAGTATTTTGGTAATTTGACATTGACTTAACAGAGAAAGTTAATCTTTGTTAGCGTCAGGGACTACCGGTGTGCAAACCATGCAAAGTTCAAGCCCACATCTGTAATTTGTTAAAAGTAGAAACTAAAATTGTAATACGTGCATACCCCTCCGTCTAATTTACTCTGATTTATATGGAAACATGAAGATGATTACCAAAATGAAAAGAAAGAAGAGATACTTATCTTTCTCTGTTCTTTTGTTTTCACGAGAAACAAGAAGAAATATTTTAACCTTACCAAGAAGAAATATTTTAACATTTTTCTTTCTTTTGTATTTTATGGAAAAAGTCAAAACCATAGTATCTTTTTTCTTTCATCGTGATCTGACAAAGGGTTCTAAAGTCAACATCAATATCTTGAATATACAATTTCTTTTTATTAAAAGTAATGTAATTAAAACTAAAATTTAATCGCCAACAAAAGGTTTTCAACTGTTCTTTGTTCCACAGAGAAAAGCAACAACTCCAACCACAATTTCTAACAAGGAACCATTGATCATCAGTTATTTGATTTAAACCTACTGTTCTTGACATAGTGATCTCTTATGTTTGGATTCAAAGAATTTCTACAATGATTAAAACCAATTTGGGTATTCTAAAGTGTTATGTTTGAAATTAAATTGTTACAAATTATATTAATATTACTTGGAGTTTGATTACTAGGACTATCAAAGTTAAAACTTGATCGTGATGGAAACAAGCCTAACGTGATGGGTCTTACTGGGTCGAAAAACCTGAATGCTTTACAAGGTACGCTTTCTAGTTTTACATTAATATTTATAAAACCTATGAGTTTGTAATTGATTCAACAGTTCATTCGGGACAATGTTAATTATTTACACAACACAAAAACTGAATTTGATTCAAAGAAACAAAATATATTTTATATTTTGAATAATAAATAAATAAAAGTAACATTTGAATCAAATAAAGTTAACAATAAAGATGTTTGTTCACATAATCAAATGGGTGTTGAGCCACGGTTCAGGTTATAACCAGTCTATTGAACGTTTACAAGTCTGAAAATACCAATTGGGTTGTGAAATAAATGGAACTCGGTCGTGGGTGTAGTTTTGGATTCAAAGGATCCAATGATTAGTAAATATAATTTGGTTGAGAATTATGTATTATTTATTTCTAAATTCCTTTATGTACAAGATGATATGCTTGCATGGTGGGTAGACTCAGGTGCTACGAGTCACGTGTGCACAGATTTAAAATGGTTTGAGGAATTTGAACCATGTGAAGGTAGATCTATACTAAGAATGAGAAATATAACAACTCAGCCTATCAAAGGATTTAGAATATTTAGACTTGTATTTATGTTTGGTACGTGAATATTATTAGATTATGTGTTGCATTGTTCTGGGCATTCAAAAGAACTTATTATTTGATATTGTGTTTAATAACTATGGTTATAAACCGGTCATCGAGTTAGATAAGTTTATCTTGGCTCGACATGGATACTTTGTTGAATTTGGATTTATATGTAATGGAATATTTAAATTTAATATTAATATCCCGTTTGGTGTTGATACTGTTTGCATGGTATCATCATCTTCTTGCAAGGTAAATTACGTTTCTAACTTGTGACATGATAGATTAGATCATGTCAGTTATTCTAGAATGAAAGATATGTCTAAGATGAGTTACTACCGGCTTTTGATATGAATTATAATAAATGTTATACTTGTTAATTAACAAAGATTAGAAGGAAGCTGTTTATGTTAAAAGGAATTCTAAGGTATTAGAATTCATTAATATGCCTTCAATTGGTATTAAGAAATATGTTGTCATGTTGAAATGAAGGATAAGGGGGGCGGATGTGATCCTTGGTATAAGGATTGAAATGGGTAATAATGTCTTTATGGCATAGTCTCATTATATTGAGAAAGTATCGAGGGAATTTTAATCATTCATTGTTTTCTCTCTTGAGAAGTTTGCATCACTTGACAATGGAATACGAGTTTATAGTGTTAGCTCTAGTTGCAGCTGGTAAGAAAGATGAATGGATAAGAAAATTGATCTTAGAATTTCCATTGTGGTTAAACCAATATCACCAATCTCTATCAAATGTGATAGTGCTGGCTAAGAATTACAGTCAGGTGTATAATAGAAAGTCTAGACAGTCGTGTATTATACATAGCATGATTAATAGCTCATCATGAATGGTGTGATTTATATTGAATTATTAAGATCTAAGTATATTTTGACTAATTATCTAACTAAAGAGTTAGGAAGAGATCTTATGAATAAATCAGTCTAGGGATGGGTATAAAGTCCAATTTTAATATCTTATGTCAAAACGCCCAATTCCCATCTAATACAACGTTAGATGCTGAATTCGATGTGGTAAACTTGTCATAAAGATATTGGAACACATGAATAAAATCATCCAAAGATACGTGTTCAGACTGCAAATTAAAGGAGGTTGAAATTTAATTTCTTAATAGTTCATTGATAAATTGCAGTGCAGGTGCAAGAATAATGAACTACCTATAAGAATATGAACTTTTGCCGCTTCAAGAAGCTTTGGACTTGAGCTTTTATATATTCTTTGAAGGATTAGGACAAAGGCTAGTAAAACATTATGTCAAGTAGTGTTTGGATTTTTAAACATATATATAATATATATATATATACATATATATATGTATATATATATGTATGTATATATGTATTTCATTTATTTTAAATTCTTAAGATTAAAAAATAATGAATGGTTAAGATTGATTCTTAAAGTTCTTATAAAAGGTATGGTTCACATTTGAACCTAACCCTATATATATATATATATATATATATATATATATATATATATATATATGTATATGTATATATATATATATATGTATATGTATATATATATGTATGTATATATGTATATGTATGTATATATGTATATGTATATATATATATGTATGTATGTATGTATGTATATGTATATATATATGTATGTATGTATCGCGATTTTAGTGAAGATAGCTTCTGATTCAGGAATCATGTTAATTACACAGATTCTGACTTATGAGCTTCGATTACCGAAGGACCTTATATCCCACCTGCCTTAGGAGCGGATTATAAGGATAATAATCAACCCATCAGTTTAAAGAATCTATCACCTGATGATGCCAAGAGAGTCAAGATTGACATCAAAGCTTATAGTATGCTTACTATGGCTTTGCCTAAAGAACTCTTGATCAGGTGTGAATCATACAAAACAACTAACTCGTTCTAAAATCCTGCACACTCTGTGTGAAGGTAGTGACGAGATTAGAAGCATAAAGAAGGATACTCTCCGTGCACAATATGAAACATTCCATCATATTTCGGGTGAGTCAGTCCCTCAACAATTGCATAGATTCATGCAACTTGTTACAGAGATGAACATCCTTGAACTTAAGTACAACAATAAAGAATTGAATAAAAAGATGCTTCATTCTTTGCTTGAAAACTAGACACAGACTGTGTCCATGTTTAAAAATACTATTGATCTAAAAACAATAGGTCTAGACACTCTAGTGGCAAAAGTAGAAGCATTGGAGCTGGATGAAAAGACAAGAAACAAAAGTGTGAAAGCACCTATAGCACCTTATCAATTCAAAGAACTTAAGAATACTGGCAATGCATTCATCTGTAATGAAGATGAAGACAACTCCAGTGATGAAGGTGAACAGGAAGGAAAAACAAGTTTCTACGCAGCAAAGTCTTCAAAATCAAGAACTCAAAGCAATCAGCACAAATAGACAAAAGGAAAGGCTGATGAATCCAAAAGCAAGAAGAATAATAATCAAACAGGACCAATTACTATGGTTCTAGAGACTGAAGAACAGAAAGCTGCCTTTGCAGCTTTTAGCTCAAGCTTTCAGGCTTATCTAGGAAGCACCTTGACTCCTACTCACTTTTGTCAACAAGATCTAGAAGAACTTCATCCTGATGAAGTGGAAAAGATGGATATGCAATGGCAAATGGCAATGATTTCCTATAGAGCCAAGATGTATATGAAAAGAAACAAAGGATTGTCTGTTAGAGGAAGAACAACAAAAATTGGTGTAGATAAGTCCAAAGTGAGATGCTTTAAGTGCAATCTGTTTGGACACTTTTCAAGGGAGTGCAATAACAGCCAACCGCAGTTAACTGACTCAAGACAGCCTAGTCAAAGGAGTATCACACAACCACTATTAACCAATGCATCCACACCAAACAATACAAAAGGTATCTCTAACACTAAAGAAACTGGTTTAATTATTTTATAGGATGGTACTTGTGATTGGAGCATGTATGAGAAGGAAGTACTTGTTGAAAACCAAGCTTTGATGGCCAATATGGAAACAAAGTCCCCCCAATGGCCACTGAGGTAAGAGAAAGGTTGTGTTCCCCTTCTTGCATAGATGAAGTAGAAAGATATAGAACACATGCTTAACAATTGGCTGATAAAGTAAAAGAAACCTTACTCTTAAATGAATCTCATGTTAGAGAACACAAACTTTATCAAGTCAAAATTAATTCTTTACAAAAGGATTTAGATAAACTTGTATCTGAAAATTACAATCTAAAAGCACAAGTTGAGCATCTGACTACATCTTTAACCAAATCTATGTCAGAACATGCATCTACTGAGGTGAAACTGCAAAAATTCCAATTGTCATCACAACAGTATGAGAAATTGTTAAACTCTCATATTGAGTCTAAGAACAAGTCAGGATTGGGATTTCATGCAGTTGCACCACCAGTTACCAACAATTATATTCCTTTACCTGAGTCAATGACCAATAGTTTATCTAATCACTTCATACCTGAGTCATCAGATAAACTTAATAATACTGAGTCATCTGAATCTAGTTCATCAGACTCCGAGCTGTCATAATTCGATTATGACAACTGTGATGACTTAGATGAAGAGGCTGAGACTAATAATGCTGGGTTGGGGTAAGGATAAAACTGTGTTAAAAGAATACTCAATTCCAAAGGTACTAAATGAACTTAAACTACCCTATCCACCAAAACAAAGAAATCTTCTAAAGACAATCCACACAAGAATTGAGCAATTAAATGAAGGCATACATGCATTCAATAAATTAAATAAAGAAAAGTCAGCAAAAAGAGGATCAGGAGATAAGAACATAACTTTCGCAGATCATCTGCTGAAGAAATCAGAACAGATCAAGAAAAAGGTCACAAAAGATACAACACAAGAACCTTTTGATATCATGTCCGGAAGAGGAAAAGACTCATCAGCAGATAAAATTGATAAGGAATTAAAGAAGCAAAAACTGATAAGCAAGAAGAAGGCAAAGAAAAGGAATGAATCTGAAAGTGAAGATGAAGTTTACTATAAATGGTGTGACATGCACAACCACAGCACAAAGGAATGCTACTTCAGCAGCTATTGCTCACTATGCAACATGAACAATCACATGACTTCAGATTGCTACTTCAACAAATATTGTGCAATATGCAACAAAAACAACCATACTACAAAGAAATGCTACTTCAACAAGAAGAACAAAACAAAGATCATCAAGACAAAGAAAGTAGATACCTCTGAGTCAGACTCATAATCTTCTGAAGATGATAGAGATTCAAACCAAAAGAAACAACAACAAAAACAGAAAGTTACTAAGAAAAACAACAAAGTTGCTGAGGTGAAATTAAAGAATAAGAAGGAGAAATCACAAGTGCAAAAGATTGCACCACATAAAAAGGTAGCTCTTGAGGAAGAAAACAACTTCTTTGATCACTTTGACAAAGGCAATGATGTGCCTAACTCCAAAGCAAAGGATGCAGAAACATTTTCTGGCAATTCCTCACCATCCACAACAAAGAAAAAGTCTCAAACAAAATTGACTAGCCAAGTTAGTATGAATCAAGAAGACATCACCTCAACCTTATCAACCATTACATCCTCACCCCAAACTAAACATAATGAATTAACTGACTGTACAGCTAATCTAGAAACTTCAAGTCTTATTCATGAGAAAGTTGATACATTAGATAACAATGTCAAGCCCAAGACCAGTAAGGCTTGGGCTCCTAAGTCTAACTAAATTCATTTTTGTTTACAGGAACATCCAAGGAGGGCTGACAACAAGTGATATATTGACAGTGGCTATTCCAGACATATGATAGGAGACTGCACCCTCCTGCAGGACTTCAAACATAAGAATGCTTCATATGTAGCATTTGGTGGGGATAAGAAGGGAGGTAAAATTACTGGTGAAGGAATGGTAACAAATGGAGTTTTAAAGTTTGAAAAAGTTAACTTTTGTGAAAACTTACAGTTTAACTTACTAAGTGTATCATAAATATGTGACCAACACTATACTACTTTCTTTGATAACTCTGATTGCTACATTCTTAAGCCAGGTTTCAAAATTCCAGAAGACTAGATCCTTCTTAAAGCACCAAGAAAAGGTAACACCTATGTGTTGGATATGAACAACACTGCACTAACAAGCAAAGAAACATGCCTGATCTCTAAATCATCAAAAGATGAAGCACAACTCTGGCATAGAAGGATGGCTCATTCCAGCATGAAGAACATGAATAAATTGGTGAAAAATGACTTAGTCATTGGTGTTCCAAAGAAAGAATTTTACTGTTCTACTCACTGTTTATCATGCTATAAAGACATAACAATAGTTTTAGATCATTAGAATCATCAGTAATCATTATCTGAATCATTGTATTCAAGATCAACAACCTCAATAGCAACAAGAAAGCATTCAATCAATATTCTTGAGTTCTCTCGGTTTGATTATTCTTATTTTATTAGTTTGATTGATTGATTCTATTATTATTAATAGATTAAACACCAAGTATTGATAATTTCACGATCAATACTTGTTCAAATCAATTCTGATAATTCCTGAATGATCCTTGGATTCACATAAAACATGCCAGATGCCCTCTTGATGAGGAAGTGATGCAAGAAGAGTTTATTGAAGCTTATCATGAGAATGACCTGAAGGATGAGGAGATAGATGTGAGTAAGAGCTATTTAGTAATAAAATATAACAACCTCATCCTAAAGGGAAACAAGAAGCTAGAAAAACTGAGAAGGATAAAGAAGGAATTAAAAGAGAAAGATGAATTAATATCAGAGAAAGATAAGATAATCATACAACTGGAGAGTAGATTGAAGAGACTGAGGGAAGATATGTTGATTGACCATGAAGTAATTGATGCTCTGAATGACTTAGTAGATGAACAAGCACTTCAACTGAAAGAGAAGGAGATTGAGATTGAGAAGTTGAAAAAGAAGTTGACTGATGATGAACAGAATAAAAGTGAATCAGCATTGATTACCTACAACAGAAAAAGGAAATACTTAGGGAAGGCAGCTGATGCAGCTGGAGAATCATCAAAGAAAACTAAATCAGATTCTCCAGAGCATCAAACCCCATTGAAGCAACAAGTAGAAGAAAGTGGCCCTGAATGGGAAGACCTGACTAAAGAAGAATCTGATGAGGCCAAACAAGAAGATCTGCTATCAACCAGAGACATCCTAGAGGAAAGACCCCAATCTGCCATGTTCATGGACCTGATTAATAATGGTTTTCCATATGACATGGTAGAAAGGATGAATATGTCTGAGCTGATACTGACAATAAAAGAATTTGATGCAGTGAGGATGATGATCCCAATGTACAATTATGAATCATTCTCACAATTCAAGGAAATGAAGAAAACAAGAAAAGAATTGGGTCACTGTGATACATCCAAGCTGACCAGGTACAACATGATCTGTTGGCTGCAAAGTCACAATCATAGCCAACATGAGCTTAAAGGAAGAACTGTTGGAGAATTAAGGGTGATGATGGAGCATGCAATGACAGTTGAACTAAACACTGGAGTAAGATTCAGGTCTGGAGCCCCTAATCCAGCATATAAAGGCAAACAACATAAAGTATCACATAAGTTAAGAACAATTAACACAAACACAACACCACTAAAGTTACTGCACATGGATCTTTTTGGTCCAACCAATGTGTTAAGCATTAGCAAAAGGCAGTACTGTTTGGTGATTGTTGATGATTTCACTAGATTTACTTGGGTATTTTTCTTAAAACATAAAAGTGAAACATCAGAAATTTTAATGGAGTTCATCACTAAGATAGAAAATCAACTTGATCTAAGAATCAAGATACTGAGAAGTGATAATGGAACTGAATTTGTTAATTATGTCTTAGACTCATTTTGTAGGGATAAAGGCATAGCTAGGCAATTTAGTGCTCCAAAAACTCCTCAACAGAATGGAGTTGCTGAGAGGAGAAACAGAACTCTAATTGAAGCAGCAAGAACAATGCTAGCTGACTCACATCTGCCAATAACATTTTGGGAAGAAGCTGTGAACACAGCCTGCACTGTTCAAAACAGAACTTTGATTGTCAAAGAATATAATAAAACACCCTATGAACTTTTGTTTAAAAGAAAACCTTTTATAGGATATCTTAAAGCTTTTAGGTGTCACGTATCTGTATTAAACACAAAAGAGCAGTTAGGAAAATTTGCTGAAAAAGCCTTTGATGGTTTCTTTGTTGGTTACTCATCAACATCTAAATCATATAGAGTCTACATTTCATATGATAACATAGTGGAAGAAACTCCTAATGTATCCTTTGATGAATCCTTATTCCCACAGTCTATGAAAGGATCATCTTGGCTGTTTAATATAGATGCATTAACTAACTCATTTAACTCTGGTTATCTTAATTTGACAGGTGTTGCGGATACATGTTACCCTTATGTTCCCCCAAATATGGGTGTACCATTGACAGCTGATCCACCAAGAGTCATTACTCCAGAAAACCAAAGTGATAATGATCCTAGTACATCAGCACAAACACACAAAGATGGTTTAGATGTTTTTACTCCATGCACATCAGCAGCAATACCCTCTACTTCCGTAGATGTCCCTACTACAGATGTTGAACGGACCCCCCCCCCCAAAATCAAACCATATCAGAAAATCATCCCACACCATTGTCACACACAGATATGCCTTGGACAGAGACCATAGTTGATCAAGTACCTGCTACGAAAGACATGTCCACTACCCCGGATGGCATGCATGTTCCTGCCGAAGCTCAGTCAGCTGCACCAGAAAATGAGATGAACTATTTTGTTGACTCTCCATCACAACTACCCTCATCTCCAACAACCAACATCACAAACCTGGATTCATCCATCCAAGTTAATGATGTACCAATAGTTAGAGCACATAAGTATCACCCAATTAATAACATAATAGGTGACCTCCATAACAGAACTACCAGAAGACAAGGGGGAGCTACAAACACTTGTCTATTTTCCTGCTTTCTATCACAAGTAGTTCCTCCCAACATAAAAGAAGCCTTGAAAGACAACAGCTGGATTGAAACAATGCAAGAAGAATTTTAGCAATTCAGAAAACAGAAGGTGTGGAACCTAGTTGATCTCCCTGAAGGTCAATATCCTATTGGCACAAGGTGGTTATTCAAAAACAAGCTAGATGATAGGGGAATAATAATCAGAAACAAAGCAAGACTGATTGCTCAAGGCTACACATAAGAGGAAGGCATAGACTATGATGAAGTCTTTGCACCAGTTGCAAGGATTGAGGCAATAAGAGTGTTTTTGGCATATGCATCATATAAGAAGTTCACAGTTTACCAAATGGATGTCAAGTGTGCCTTCTTATATGGTAAAATTGATGAAGAGGTCTATATTGCTCAACCACCAGGATTTGAAGATCCTGATTACCCTCACAGGGTGTACAAGCTTGATAAAGCTTTATATGGACTTCATCAAGCACTAAGAAAATGGTATGAAACACTATCCAAGTTTCTCCTAAGACATGGATACAAGAGAGAAACAATTGACCAGACACTCTTCCTCAAACATGAACATCAATATCTCTTAGTTGTTCAAGTATATGTTGATGACATCATATTTGGATCAACAAACAAGAGACTCTGTGAAGAGTTTGAAGCCTTAATGCAATCTGAGTTTCGGATGAGTTTAATAGGAGAATTAACTTTCTTCTTAGGATTACAAGTTCATCAGAAAACAGATGGCATCTTCATCAATCAAGAAAAATACATCTTTCAAACACTGAAGAAATACAACCTTGCAGACTGTACATCATGTAAAACACCAGCATCTACTATAGATAAAATTGTACCAGATCCAACAGGGAAGTCTATTGATCAAAGATTACATAGATCTATGATAGGATCATTAATGTACTTAACTGCAAGTATACCTGACATAATGTTTGCTGTGTGTGTGTGTGCTAGGTATCAAGCAGATCCAAAGGAGTCCCACTTGAATGCAGTAAAGAGAATATTCAGATACCTCAAAGGGAAACCATCACTTGGACTTTGGTATCCCAAAGAAGGAGACTTCAAGCTGTACTCCTATTCAGACAGTGACTACGGAGGATGCAACAGCAATAGAAAATCAACAACCAGAGGATGTCAATTCATAGTTACAAGACTTGTGTCTTGGCAGTGCAAAAAGCAGACAAATGTTTCAGTATCCACAGTTGAGGCCGAATACATAGCTGCTTCAGCAGGCTGCTCCCAGGTTCTATGGTTACAAAATCAATTACTTGATTATGGTTACAATTTTCTCTAGACAACAATATATATAGACAATTCAGTTGCTATGTTTATCACTGCTAATCCGGTCCAACATAGTAAAACTAAGCATATAGAAATTAGATACCATTTTCTAAATGACTGCTCTGAAAAGGGACTAATTAAGTTGATCAAAGTGGACACAACAAATCAGCTTGCTGATTTATTCACTAAGGCCTTTGACTCAGTAAGATTTAAGTACTTAATTGAATCCTTAGGCATGATCAACTTAGAATAAGGTCAAAACATTAACAACAGGTATATAGGCTCATTAACTGTGATCATATGAGGATACAACATAAACTTATATGAAAGGATTTTGATAACCTACGGATATGATAGTATGCTATAAACATGACATATATCCTGCCTGCACCCAATCAACTGTCTACTGATCTGATGTGTTGAATATGTGAATAGGTTCATCCTGAGTGGAAAATAAGCTATGTCATTCTCAACATAAAGCCAAGATGACTTGGTATGGATAAGTCCTTATGAGGAGTTAACAAGTAAGTCTCATCAGAAAGTACACAACTCATCACTTATGCACACTTACTATGTTGTAACACCTTATAACCTCTATCTTTGCGTATCATGACCCTCTGTTTTGCGTAAGCAAAGACCTGGGTCAAAGGCCACCTCCGTTTTACGTAAGTAAAGACCTGGTGACCTGATGCTGATCATTAAAAGTTCCCAAAAAGAACTGCTCCTAAAAGAATCCTAAAGGATCAACTACATAGTATTCAAAGAGCATTCATAAAAGGCATTAATAAGATTTCAAAGAAATCTTAAGATAGAGCTTATAATCTACGGAACATGGTATGTGTTATAAAGTAATGAATTGATCACAATCTGGGAGACAGACTTTCATACACCTTGCATGATGCATTCATCCTTGTTTATCTTTAATTCTTACCAAAACATGATAACTAGCCGGACATGCCCAACATACACTCTAGGTGAACTTCTGCGGATCACCATATTTGCAATTTGCACTAGATCTAGTAGGCTTTTCTCTCAACCAAACTAAGTAGGAATGTGTCTGATTTAAAGTATAATCCTTAGTTTCTCAACCAATTGCCTGCCACAGAACACTATACTCATGTGATTTTCAGTTACACACTCACTGATCATGCGATCTTCGTATAAATTTTTGATAAACTCATCCGTAGATGATTAATCACAAATTTAGGGGGAGTAAGTATAACTGATCAATAATTAATTCCCTTAATCTGAGCAGTATAACTAATCGAAACCGAAGGCGTACTACGAAAGACATGAAGCTATCTTCCGTAGATACAGTGAAATCTCTTTATCCGCAGATGCTTCTGTGAAAGACAAAATGGGTCCTCCTCTTCCGTAGATAAAGTACGGAAGATAAAGTACGGAAGAAACAATGATTTCTGTGGATATTATACTTTGCTTAAGTATATGATCATTAATTGCTATTAATTATTTATTAGGCATAATTAATAACCTCGGAGGGGTAAAATTCTATTCACCCAAAATTAGTTACGTAGATAAAGTACGGAAGAAACAATGATTTCTGTGGATATTATACTTTGCTTAAGTATATGATCATTAATTGCTATTAATTATTTATTAGGCATAATTAATAACCTCGGAGGGGTAAAATTCTATTCACCCAAAATTAGTTACGTAGATAAAGTACGGAAGAAACAATGATTTCCGTGGATATTATACTTTGCTTAAGTATATGATCATTAATTGCGATTAATTATTTATTAGGCATAGTTAATAACCTCGGAGGGGTAAAATTCTATTCACCCAAAGTTACCCTTAACCTAGAAATTCTGAGCCAAAAACCCCTCAAAAACCCCTTTTCAGCTGCATAGAAGTCAATCGTTCAAACTCAAACCTCGCAGACATCAAGGCAAACAGATTTGTAAGAGATCACAATGTCTGTGCGTTCTTAAACCCAGACGTGGATGATGAGTGCAGAGACATTATACGATACCTGAGGAGAACACGACTCTTCTATGCACTAACAGCAGACCCACTCATCTATCTATCGCATATGACAGACTTTTGGAGCTTAGCAAGAGTAGAAGATGAAGGTGAAGGATCTGTTATCACTGCCACCATTAGAAATCTACCACTGTGGGTAGATGAAGGCACAATATGAAGTGCATTAGAGTTGTGAGATGAAGAAGAAGGACATCCTGATGTATTCGACCATGAATACATTCAGAGGGTATTTGGGCTGATGCGCCACACTTATCATAAGTGCATCTCCAACCGAAAGTCTGGGTTGGACAGATTTTCAAGGCACATCTCCTCTGGAATTATTGGGATATTCGAAGGGAGAAAGTACAACTATGCCAGATACATCATGAATTGCCTCTGTGATCATATAAGGGTGGAGAAAGAGAACAAGATGTTCATGTTTCCAAGGTTCCTACAACTAATAATAAATGAACAATTGCCCAAGGTAGAGAAAGAAGGTGACATTTGTGTGTAAACACACCTTGGAAGATCCCTCCTTAATAAACTGAAAGGTAGTATGAGGGAGGAGGTATGGATATGTTTGCCTATGTCCTGGATGAGTCTGAGGACATACCATAAGAACTAATATGGAGTGAAGATCCTCACCACCAGAACACACCAGTTGAATCCCCTGCACACACTCAACCACCATCACCACCTGTTCACTTGATATCTCCCTCAAGTGAACACACACAACCCATATCTTCTGACCACTCACAAACCACTATCAATACTGCTTCAACTGAAGTATTTGATGAGGAGGTGACTCAGCCAACAACCACACATCTCAGCCAAACTGAACCAATCTTATCCCCAACACCTACTGAGCCAATCTCTTCACCAACATCTTTAGAACCAACCACTTCCCCCATACCCACTGAACCAATTGACAGCCCAGCACCAACAGAA
Organism: Flaveria sonorensis; assembly: GCA_025506505.1. NCBI lineage: Eukaryota > Viridiplantae > Streptophyta > Magnoliopsida > Asterales > Asteraceae > Flaveria > Flaveria sonorensis. Next base: position 17,605,211 of record CM046425.1, on the reverse strand, counting down.
GAACTTAATCTTGAAGAGGATGGTGATGAAGTTGTTAATGATGGAGATACAGAAGATGTTTGTATTGATGAAGAAAAGAAAGATGAGGATGAGGAAGTGATGCAAGAAGAGTTTATTGAAGCTTATCATGAGAATGATCTAAAGGATGAAGAGATAGATGTGAGTAAGAGCTATTTAGTAGCAAAATATAACAACCTCATCCTAAAGGAAAACAAGAAGCTAGAAAAACTGAGAAGGATGAAGAAGGAATTAAAAGAGAAAAGATGAATTAATATCAGAGAAAGATAAGATAATCATACAACTGGAGAGTAGATTGAAGAGATTGAGGGAAGATATGTTGATTGACCATGAAGTAATTAATGCTCTGAATGACTTAGTAGATGAACAAGCACTTCAACTAAAAGAGAAGGAGATTGAGATTAAGAAGTTGAAAAAGAAGTTGACTGATGATGAACAGAATAAATGTGAATCAGCATTGATTACCTATAGCAAAAAAAAAAGAAATACTTAGGGAAGGCAGCTGATGCAGCTGGAGAATCAACAAAGAAAACTAAATCAGATTCTCCAGAGCATCAAACCCCATTGAAGCAAGAAGTAGAAGAAAGTGACCCTGAATGGGAAGAGCTGACTAAAGAAGAATCTGATGAGGCCAAACAAGAAGATCTGTTGTCAACCAGAGACATCCTAAAGGAAAGACCCCAATCTGCCATGTTCATGGACCTGATTAATAATGGTTTTCCATATGACATGGTAGAAAGGATGAATATGTCTGAGCTGATGCAGATAATAAAAGAATTTGATACAGTGAGGATGATGATCCCAATGTGCAATTATGAATCATTCTCATAATTCAAGGAAATGGAGAAAACAAGAAAAGAATTGGGTCACTGTGATACATCCAAGCTGACCAGGTACAACATGATCTGTTGGCTACAAAGTCACAATCATAGCCAACATGAGCTTAAAGGAAGAACTGTTGGAGAATTAAGGGCGATGATGGAGCATGCAATGATAGTTGAACTAAACACTGGAGTAAGATTCAGGTCCGGAGCCCCTAATCCAGCATATAAACAAACAACATCTCCTCCCAAGCCAACTGTAATTCAAGTCAAAGACATCCACCAAGGCATTGAACAGATGATAATTGAGCCTTGGGGTGTGATTCCTCATAAGGTGTGGCCTCTGGGAACTGATGTGAGGGAAATAACTGAGAAGAAAACAAGGCTAATTTAGCTATTTGAACAGATGACACTCCCAAGAGCATCTGGAGAGCAGGAGATCATAGGATGGAAATATGATGGGGAATGGGATTGCATACTCATCAAGAGGGCATCTGGCATGCTGCAATACTTTCACAGAGTAGAAACTCTACTAGCCTTGCCAGATGTTGACCTTCATACTTTACAAACCATTCCCATCACCAATTATCCCATAAGTCCAAGGGGTTGAGATTTCTTCGGATTGGTAGCCAAGCTAAGCCACAGGAGTAAAGCCAGTGTACTAAAAGAGGCTTATCAAGTGGATGCTGAACACACCAGACGAATTCAAAGGAGGTCACATACCAGTTCTCATCATGTTGATGCTGAACTTAAGCAAAGAACTAGGTATGACTAGACCAATGCACCACTGAAGATCATAAATGGAAATCAATTTACTTGCCCAATAACAGAATGGGGGTATGTAAAGAAAACAAAAGAACTGGTGTTGCAAAGGAATGATCCACAGAGGAAAGGACAAAGTATACGATTATTTGACCCTGTGGAAATCAAACTCCTGCACCCAAGTTATACATCATACCTCCATGACAAGCACTTCCCAAGGCTGCAAGATCAAACTACACAAAATGACTTATGCTTATACGTTCATCTAATTCAAGTCATGGACAAGCTGCATGCCAATGCAAGTAAACGAAGGAAGTATGAAGCAGGTTAGCTTGTTGGTACAGAGATTAAGCCAGTCATAGAACTAAGAATTTTAGAACAGGACGAATTAGAGGTGGTGTCCAATAACAGTGTTGTTGCAACACTCACCACTGAAGAGGATGTCCTGGGATTGAAATATAAAACTCTGAAGAGGTTGAGCAGAAGGAAGATCAAGATTAAATATGAAGACCAACAAGTGACTGCTGATTACTTTAAAGAGAAGATTTTGACAAGAGTGAAAGAGCTTAGAGTACTAAACTAATGATTACTAGAGTCTAAACCTAAGGGGGAGTACTGTTAGGGATAGATCTCTTATATAGGTTTAGATGATAAAAATCACTCTTGTAATCATTATTGTATAAAATGAATATATTTGATTATAATTGTGTTTATGAATTAAATAAAATTTAATTTGAACTTCATAATGTATTCATCTATGGTATAATATATTTCAGAATGTATGTGTGAATGTGCAGGAAACATTAAACTGTGTCAATTTGGAAAATTGACCAAGTGTTGGAACAGCTGCGGATGAATAAAGTGTTCTTCCGTAGATGTTCTGAGGAACATAACTGAAGTGTACATCCGTAGATCTCCTGCGGAAGAACAACTTCAGCTGAACAAGAAAAGAACCAGCTACTGAAGGAGGGATTGCAGCGGAAGACAAGAACTCCTGCGGAAGCACAAGAGCAAGTATAGTACAACAGTTGCTGCGGAAGACTAGTTACCTGCAGAAGAGTAAATTCCTGCAGAAGACCAATTAACTCAGAAGTCAACATCAAGTCAACAAGTCAACGTGGTAGAACAACAACAACATTAATGACGATGGAAGACATATTATTCAAGCGGATATTCCACGTCACATCAACAAACTTCATTCATATTAGATTCGTTGTAAATCTCAAATTCCTAAGCCGATAAACATGGCTAGGATTTGGATAAGTTTAATTAGCTTAATTATAGCAACAAAAATAGCTAGCAATAGAACAGAATTAGATCTCTCTATATATATACGAGATCAACAACATAGAAAATACATAACAACAGTTTTAGATCATTAGAATCATTAGTAATCATTATCTGAATCATTGTATTCAAGATCAGCAACCTCAATAGCAACAAGAAAGCATTCAATCAACATTCTTGAGTTCTCTCGGTTTGATTATTCTTATTTTATTTGTTTGATTGATTGATTTTATTATTATTAATAGATTAAACACCAAGTATTGATAATTCTACGATCAATACTTGTTCAAATCAATTCTGATAATTCCTGAACGATCCTTGGATTCACACATACTGTTAAGAAATTGGTCTTTCAAACTACAATCACTTGAGCTCGTACAACATCCAACAACATGATGTATATATAACCTGTTATCATTTATTTAAATTAAGTTACACTATTTGTTGTTGATTTTTCACAAACACCAATTTGATCTATGTGTTATTTTACACATATGTAAATTATACACTTTGACATCTGATGCATATAATTCTTCCAATTTGATCTGATACATATTTGTTTAAATGGTTTTTTAACTAATAGAATCTAGGAATGAAGCAGAGAGGAGTAAAATAGAGATCTTTTCTATTTTTGGGGTTTTCCAAAAAACTAAATAATCTCATTTTACTAATATACCCTTAAAACTTTAATTACGAAATTGATTTTAAATATTAATTTATATTATTACCCTTTTAATCTCAACCATAGATTAGTATGATCAATGGTTAACAAGAGTTCTGTGAGTTCTCATTTTAATACCAGTTCTGAAAAGAACCTAACCCTATATACATATATGTATGTATATTAAATACACAAGCAGTCCCTTATATATACTAAATGACATAAATAGTCCCTTTAAGTACATTAATAGTCCATGTAAAGTGAAAAGACAAAAATACCCTTAGTTTTAACTGGAAAAGTTAACGCCCATTAGTGTTAATACCTTAACTTGTTACAAATTAAAAACACAATACCCAAACCTATAATAAAAAACTCTTAGTACCCAAACCTGTTATTTTTAATAAGCCACAGGGACCATTCCCGTAATTAACTCTATATATTAAATTTATCTCAAAACTTATATAAATTCAAACAACGTATAAACTGGTATAAGAAATACTAAAATTTCATAAACATTGTCTTCAACGTCTTCAATCTTTGTCTCTACATTAAGGGTTTGTTTGGTATGAGCTAATGAAATAGATGAGGGAATTAAATATATAAGGAAATGAAATGGATGAAGTAATAAAATGAATCATTACATTTTAATATCCTGCTTGGTTATCATATAAGAATTAAATAAATCATTATTTTATATTATTTGTTAGATAGGAGAATATGAAAAAATAAAATACAAAAGTGGTTATGATAGTGACGACCAATGATGGTGGTTGCCAGTGGTGGTTTCCGGTAAAGGTGGTTGGCGGCGACGGCGGTGGTGGTGGTCGGTGGTTAGTAGCGGTGTGGTGGCCGGTGGTGGTGGTGAGCGGCGTTGGTGGCTGGTGGCGGCGGACGACGTCGGTGGTTGCTGGTGGCAGTGGCAGCTTGTGACGGTGGTTGGCCGTGGTAGTGGTGGCCAGTAACGATCAATCTTGATGGCTGGTTGTGGTTATTGTGGTAAGTGGGTGGGTGACGGTGGGTGTGGATGTAATTATTAACACGTAACACGGTTCATGAGTTATCTTGGTTCACTCCTCAATTATATATAAAATTTAAATATTTGTTTTGCATTTGTAATTTAGTTAGAGATAGAAATAGTCTTCCTAGTTTGTTGTATTAGATCCATAATTCAAGGATCTCTCCATGTATATGTATCTGATAGTTGTTGAATGAAAATTACTTTTGGTTGATAAACTTATATGGTATCAGCCAGGTTCACCTTCTCCCTCAATTAATTCCATCGACCACTATTCTCCCACTAATATTCTTGTCGGCCACTGTACCAACATGTTAACTGAAAGTACCCATGAATCATCCATCATCAACACCCTCCCCCTCAATTCCCACCCTCCCTCAAACTCCATGCCACCAATTATTTGAGCTGGAAAACCCAGATCAAAGCCCTGCTCCACGGCTTAGACCTCTTTAAATTTATTGATGGCACACACCTTCCACCTAAACCGACAATCGCCAATGGCGTCTCCACCCCTCATGTCAACTATCCGGCCTGGTTTCGTCAAGATCGACTGTTATTTGGTGCCATTGTTGGCAGCCTATCACCCTCTATTGTTCCGCTAATCACTAATGCCTCATCTTTTCTTGAGGCTTGGGTCATCCTCTCCAAGACATATGCCAATCCTTCTCGTGGCCACATTAAACAACTCCAACACCGTTTAAAACAATCCACTAAAACCTCTGATCAATCCATCACCGATTACATGCAATCGGTCAAAACCATCGTTGACGAACTCGGTATTTTGGGCAAAAGATGGATAATGAAGACGTCACTGATGCTATATTAAATGGTTTGGATTCCACTTCCTACAAATCTATCATTGATGCTATTCATGCAAGAGATACTCCTATCTCCTTCCATGAACTTCATGAGAAGCTTATCAATCATGAACTATCAATGATGTAAGTGAGTGCCCTTTAGCACAACAATCCTCCACTACCACAAACCTTCACCAACCCGTAACAGCCTTTGCAACCCACTATCGTCCCTCTAACAAATCCTGGAACAACCGATGTCAATCAACATCAACCGGTATCCTGCCCACTCCTCAGCAGCCTGCAGCAACCACTCGCCCATTCCTTGGTACATGTCAATTTTGTTTTACTAAAGGGCACTCACTTACAACATGTTATCCTTTTAAACATAAGTACCCCCATGTTGTACTTCCTTCTCTGCCAAGACCCGCCAACAACAACAGTAAACCTCAAGCCCATGTCATGGCCACCACCAACACTAATAATAGATCTAACCCAACTTGGCTATTTGATAGTGGTGCCTCTCACCACATCACCAATGATCTCCATGCGTTATCACTCCATGCACCCTACGATGGTACTGATGAACTCGTCATCGGTGATGGTTCATCACTTACTATTACTCATGTTGGTTCATTAGTCATTCATTTTGCTAATACTTCATTTACTCTAACTAATGTACTTTGTGTACCTTCTATATCCAAGAACATTATTTCTCGATTATGTATTGACAATAATATACTAATCCAATTCTATTCTTTCAATTTTATTATCAAGGACTTCCACTCGAATCAAATTCTACTACGGGGAATGGCTAGTCGTGGGATATATGAACTTCGTTCTACATCACCACCTTTTGCCTTCCACATGCACCAAAATAAGTCTACTTTATGGCATCACCGCCTTGGACATCCGCATCTTCAAGTCATTGTAATTCTTGTTACATTAATAAAAGCCATAAGCTTCCATTTCATGCTTCTTCTTTTTCAACTACTTCACCATTGCAGTTAATATTTTCAGATTTATGGTCATCTCCAATTACATCATTTGATGGGTTTAAATACTATATAATATTTGTAGATCATTTTACTAAATATATTTGGATTTACCTATTAAAACAAAAATCGGATTCTCTTACAACTTTTATTCGTTTTCAACGCCTTGTTGAATTTTTTTTCAAACTACAATTAAACAATTCTTCTACGATAATGGAGGTGAGTTTAATAAACTTACATCTCACCTTGCTTCTTGTGGGATTACTCATCTCACCTCTCCACCGCACACACCCGAACACAATGGCTATGCCGAAAGAAGACATCGTCACATAGTCGAAACGGGTCTCGCTTTACTTTCTCATGCACATATGCCATTAAAATTTTGGCCTTTTGCATTTACTACCACCACCTATTTAGTCAACCGTCTTCCCACTACCACACTTCAAAATGACTCTCCATACTATCGTCTTTTTCACAAACTTCCTAATTATGATAGATTAAGAAGTTTTGGTTGTCTAGCCTACCCTTGGCTACGTCCCTACTCTAGTCACAAACTTCAATCCCGATCAAAGCCTTGTATATTTATAAGCTACTCATCTTCTCAAAGTGCATACCATCTTCTTGACCCACTCACCAACAAAATATATACATCCCGTAATGTTTATTTTGTTGAAAATGTATTTCCTTACAATTCCTTAACTAAGACCATCACAGCACCGTCTCCTAATCCAGACACTTGGCTTCGCCTTAATTTCATTCCAATTACACAACCACACCCTCAAACATCTTATTCTCCAACCCAGCCCGTCCCTCCTATCACCACATGTACACGTCCACCTGAAACCACTTCCCACTTGTTTTCTTTATCCACTGTTTCCCAACTTGAAACTTCACCCACTCATCCTTCACCTATTTCTACTACAACTAATTCTACCACTTCTAGTCCAGCCACAAATCCTCCACCATCACCTCGCCAAACTCGACAATCCCGTAAACCAAACCCGAAGTACCACAATAATGATTTTGTTCTTTACAACTCTATTACCCAACCCTTTCCTGAACCAAATAATATTACCCAAGCACTCAAACAACCGCAGTGGTGTAAAGCCATGCAAGATGAACATGACGCTCTCATTCGTAATCGAACTTGGTCGCTCGTACCACCCGAATCAGCTCCTAATCTTGTTGGTTGCAAATGGGTTTATCGGACTAAATTCAAACCCGATAGGTCTGTTGATCATCTAAAAGCACGAATAGTTGCTAAAGGTTTTCATCAACGACCCGGTCTCGACTACATTGAAACCTTTAGTCCAGTTATTAAACCCGCTTCTCTTCGCCTCATTCTCTCTTTAGCCCCTTCTCAAAATTGGTGTCTTTGCCAACTTGACATCAATAACGCCTTCTTACAAGGCACTCTCACCGAATCCGTTTATATGTATCAACCACCCAGGTTCGTTGATCCCTCTTTCTCGCACCATGTTTGTAAATTACATAAAGCTATCTATGGTCTTCGTCAAGCTTCCCGTGCTTGGTATGATGAGCTTAAATCATTTCTATTGTCGTCCTATTTTAAACCCACTATTTCTGATCCATCCCTTTTTGTTCACCGATCCACCACATCTCCTATTTACATTCTTGTGTACGTTGATGATATTATCATTACCGGACCAAACTCCTCGCTTGTCACTTTTTTCATCACCTCCCTTGCCCATCGTTTCTCTCTAAAAGATTTAGGTAACCTTTCCTACTTTCTTGGAGTTGAAGTTCTACCCCATACTGATGGTTTATTTCTTTCTCAAAGCAAGTATATTTTTGATCTTCTTACTAAAGCCAACATGAGTAATTCTAAACCGGCTTCCACTCCTATGACAACCTTGGTCCATCTTACTACAACCGATGGAACACCATTGTCGAATCCAACAGAATATCGATCGTTTGTAGGGGCACTGCAATATTTGTCTTTAACCCGTCCCGATGTAGCCTTTGCTGTAAACAAGCTTTCACAATTTATGCATCATCCTACAGACATCCATTGGTTTGCCCTTAAGAGATTACTACGCTACTTACATGGAACCATTCATCATGGTCTATTCGTTCGTCATAATTCTCCATTAAATCTCCATGCTTTTACTGACGCTGACTGGGCAGGTGACAAACAAACTTATCGAAGCACCACAGGTTACATTATTTACCTTGGTTCTAACCCGATAGCTTGGAGTTCTAAACGCCAACCAACCTTGGCTCGTTCATCCACCGAGGCTGAATTTCGAGCTGTAGCCTGAACCACTACTGAAGTGCAATGGCTTATTTCTTTGTTGTCTGAACTTGGGTATAAATCCGTGGTAACACCGGCTATATATTGTGACAACTTAAGTGCCACAAACTACTCTGCCAACCCGATTTTTCACTCAAGGATGAAACACCTCGCTCTGGATTTTGATTTCGTTCGTGAAAAGGTTCAAGACGGATCCATACGTGTTACTCATATTAAAGGTGATGATCAACTAGCAGATGCTTTAACCAAACCATTGCTCAAACACCGCTATCACACTCTTTTATCCAAGATTGGACTTCTCTCCCGGTCATCTATCTTGCGGGGGCATATTAACACGTAACACGGTTCATGAGTTATCTCGGTTCCCTCCTCAATTATATATAAAATTTAAATATTTGTTTTGAATTTGTAATTTAGTTAGATATAGAAATAGTCTTCCTAGTTTGTTGTATTAGATCCACAATTCAAGGATCTCTTCATGTATATGTATCGGATAGTTGTTGAATTAAAATTACTTTTGGTTGATAAACTTATAGTAATTAATTTTAGGGAATGTAATTAACTTTATAATGATTTATTTTATTAACTCCATCAACCAAACATATATTTTTTTCATTCACTCATAATGATCATTTAATTCCACCCTTTATTAATACGTACCAAACGCTATCTGATAAAATTAGTTAACCTCCTGATTATTATTGTGAATAACAGTAAGGCATTAAGGCATTAAGGTAGTAAAGAAAATATGAAAAAAAAACCATGTCGCCTCAAGTTGTATAACTGAACCGTATAATACAAAAGATACCGTTCAAAACACGGTTTTTCGTAATGCCCTTCACACACCCTTTTGAGGAATAATCACCGAACTTGGAAAGAAAGAATCTATTTTTATTATTATTATAAAAAAGGCAAAAAGCATGTTGATAATAAAACTTAACATCTCACTTGCAGTTGGAAGAAAGCCTAAAATGAGGTTGAATTATTGTTATACTTTATGTTTCAAAAATAGCAGCGATACTCAAATGCTAGAAATAAGCACTAAGATCTCACATTATGATTGAGTTTTGGATTTTGTATATAATAAAATACAATGTTGATTCGTAATAAGATATTAAGTGTTACCCTGTATTCAAAAATCATATAAAATCAACCAGAATTTAAGATATCTTATATGTTAGAAAGCTTGTTAAATCTACTTTCTATATATATTTAGAACAAGAGTAAATACAAGAAGTAGAGGTGATAGAAATAACTAGAAAACTGCATTATTTTGAAAGATGTATGAAAAACTACAAAAGTATGAATCAAACAAATAAACAAACCCTAAAATTCAGAAACACAATATGAGTGACAAAATTCCCGAAGTCATATATCATAAATGGTAACTAATACATAGAATAAAAAAACTAAAAAAGTGAAGAGAGATGCTATGATTAGTTGGAAGTAGTGTGTAGACGATGACGATTAGAGAGCACGGTGATGATGAAGTGGAAGTGAGAAAACCTTAATGGTTATGGAATTTATACTAGGACAAGAATCAGAAGCATACACTTGGATCAAGTACCTCAGCTTTTTCTCTTTTCGTCAGCAACCCTCTGATTTTCTATGTCATACAAACCTCAAAGAAAACAATTAAATAATATTTCTATAACACGTACAATATATATCAAAACAATATTATTGTAACAAAATTATTTCACAACTAACTAACGTCCGAGCCCTACAACAGCTGAAGTTGAAGAGCGAGACACTGTCAGGTGATATTTAATAATTTCCAAGGAAAATACAAAAGTCAAAATACATATGGGGTTGCTAAGCATTTATTCCAATTGGAATCTGCATATGCACTAAGCTGAAAAACATCAAGTTTTGAAAACAAATTCCCTTTGCCATGTATTTCCTTTTGAAAATATCTTAGTAATCTAATGCAAATTGTAAATGTGAGACTAATTGTACGATGCACAAAAGGACTTAAACAATCAACCATATATTATATATCATAGTTAGTGAATAAACCATCGATATTTTCCAATTCATAATCAGATTTTTATGAAAAGTTTTGTTAGTACTTGTGATTAACTTCTGTTCAATTGGATTATAAAACTGGTTTTGATATTAACATTCCATATTTATCAAGTAATTCAAAACAATATTTCATATGAGATAAAACAATATTCTAATTAGTTTTCAAAACTTTTGCGCCAAGAAAATACTTGAGTTTTCTAAAATTGTCAATCATGTATCTAAAAGTGGTTTATGGTATTAATAGTGAATGAATCTCATTGATAATCAAGGCTCCCTATATATAGGGAAGAAGATACAACTAACTCTACCACTAATTAAGGAATAGATATGCATGACATTGGGAATGGATATACATGACATAAATTCAAATATACTTATAATCTATAATATTGCTAATATTCCCCCGCAGTTTGAGCGGGGTGCCGAGAAACGCTTAAACTGGATCCGAAATCTTAGACCAGCTGCCTTGGAATCCCTTTAGTGAAAATGTCAGCTAGCTGGAGAGATGACGGAACATGTAAAACTCGGATATGGCCAAGCCAAACCTTTTCTCGAACAAAGCGGATATCAATCTCGACGTGTTTGGTCCGTTGATGTTTCATCGGGTTATCCGACAAGTAAACAGCGGATACATTATCACAATAGACCACTGTTGCTCGAGTTAAAGGAACATGCAAGTCGAGCAAGAGATTACGGGTCCATGTGGCCTCAGCCATGACATTTGCGATGCCCCGGTATTCCGCTTCAGCACTCGAACGGGAGACCGTATGCTGGCGTTTAGAAGACCACGAGATAATGTTGTCTCCTAGGTAGATGCAATACCCACTAGTAGACTATCCGGGCAACCTCCCCAATAGGCATCGGAGTATGCAACTAAAGAAGGATTGGAGGAGGGTCGGATCTGAATACCGTAATCGATGGTTCCTTGCAAATACCGAATGATACGCTTCATGAAAGCATAATGCGGGTCACAGGGTGCATGCATGAACAAACACACCTGTTGAACAGCGTAAGATATATCGGGTCGAGTAAAAGTGAGATATTGGAGCGCCCGACGAGACTGCGGTATAAGGTAGGATCGGGAAATAAGGGGCCATTGGTTGCATTGAGCTTAGTCTTGAGGTCACTAGGGGTGGCGCATGGCTTGCATGCGGTCAAGGGCAATGATGTCTTTAGAGTATTAAGCTTGAGAGAGAAACAATCCAGATTGGTATTAATGATGTCACGAAGTAAAGCATCGATGGAGGCCGGGAGGACAATGTCATCCACGTAAAGCAACATATAAGTCATCTTCGAACCATTCTTGAAAACAAATAAGGAGTTATCATATGCACTGCTTCGAAACCTTTGTTTTGTAATGTAAGAAGCAAAGCGGGTGTACCAAGCACGCTGTTGGATCATATGAGGCTGGTGCAACCAAAACAACACTTAGAAAGATTTTGATTTGCTAAATGAAGTCGTCTTCCGAAGATAAAGCTGCTCTTCCCAAGACAAGTTAGAGATCTTCCGAAGCTTAAAGAATGAAAAACTTCCGAAGGAAGAACTCAGTCTTTTGAGACTAAGTTGTTCTCCTTCCGAAGTTTACAACTTAGAAGATCAAAGGCAAAGTCTTCCAAAGAATAAAGAACTGAAGACTTGCAGAAGTTCGGAAGAAGTTGTTTCTTCCGAAGCCAAAATGACGTCGGAAGAATTTATTCTTTCGAAGTCATTTAACTTCGGAAGAACTTATTCTTTCGAAGTCATTTAGCTTCTGAAGAACCAACTATGAACCAGTGGACATAAGTATGGTCTGTCTGACAGTCTACTGCCACTCTGATATACTGTATGGTGTTTTTCCACGGCCATGTAGTTGACCATAATTTAATCCATTGTTCACCCATTATCAGATTAGTACAGTTGCCATTCTTATTTGGTGACAAAAGGTAAGTCATGGACCTGTCATGAGTACCTAATCTAGGATATTATTTTATCTTAGATATCTATCTTCTAAGCAATGTAGTATTTGTCTAGTTGTAAGTTCCAGCTGGCTTTTCAAGTATAACCGGCTATAGATAGTAGTATATATAGTTTCTCCATGTTACTTAGTAATCATGCTTGTAAGAGTCTTGTAATACTGAGTTGAGAAGTAATATATATAAGTATCTTGAAAAACCATTCATGTGTTCTTGTGTTTTCATTAACTTATTATATTACTTATAAACTTAGTTGAGATTCTACTTCATCAACTCGAGTGACATTAAGTGAGTTTGTGTGATAATCCTGTGTTGTGAGACAAACACCGATCCTGCAATTGGTATCAGAGGTTTTTAAGCTCTTGATTGTGAGATCTTACCATCCCAAATCACTTTTGTTTCTTCATCCTCACTCATATCACTCAAATGGCTCTCAACCAGAAGTTCTTTGAATCTGAGATGGGAACTATGACCAAGGCTCCCATCATCACTCCTGATGATTTTGGGACTTGGTGCAAACGTATTGAAGGCTTCATCAAGTATCAAGACAGTCGCATGTGGAGATCAGTTACTCATGGTCCATACCAACCAAAGGTGGAATCCCCAGCAGGTAATGGAGCAATGATTGAGAAGGCCGTTGAAGACTACTCAGATAAAGACTTCAAGAAAATGGACAATGACAGCAAAGCTATGACTGTTTTGCTTACTGCTATACCAAACTCCATAATAGTAGACTTTAAGCAATGCGAGTCTACCAAAAAACTCTTTGATGCTTTGAAGCTGATGTACTCTCGTTCTGCTGAATCCAAGGAGTCAAAAAAAGATATGCTGAAACAGAAGTTTGAGAACTTCACATATATTGTTGGTGAGACCTTGAGCAAAATATAACAACCTCATCCTAAAGGAAAACAAGAAGCTAGAAAAACTGAGAAGGATGAAGAAGGAATTAAAAGAGAAAAGATGAATTAATATCAGAGAAAGATAAGATAATCATACAACTGGAGAGTAGATTGAAGAGATTGAGGGAAGATGTGTTGATTGACCATGAAGTAATTAATGCTCTGAATGACTTAGTAGATGAACAAGCACTTCAACAAAAAGAGAAGGAGATTGAGATTAAGAAGTTGAAAAAGAAGTTGACTGATGATGAACAGAATAAATGTGAATCAGCATTGATTACCTACAGCAAAAAAAAAAAGAAATACTTAGGGAAGGCAGTTGATGCAGCTGGAGAATCAACAAAGAAAACTAAATCAGATTCTCCAGAGCATCAAACCCCATTGAAGCAAGAAGTAGAAGAAAGTGACCCTGAATGGGAAGAGCTGACTAAAGAAGAATCTGATGAGGCCAAATAAGAAGATCTGTTGTCAACCAGAGACATCCTAAAGGAAAGACCCCAATCTGCCATGTTCATGGACCTGATTAATAATGGTTTTCCATATGACATGGTAGAAAGGATGAATATGTCTGAGCTGATGCAGATAATAAAAGAATTTGATACAGTGAGGATGATGATCCCAATGTGCAATTATGAATCATTCTCATAATTCAAGGAAATGGAGAAAACAAGAAAAGAATTAGGTCACTGTGATACATCCAAGCTGACCAGGTACAACATGATCTGTTGGCTACAAAGTCACAATCATAGCCAACATGAGCTTAAAGGAAGAACTGTTGGAGAATTAAGGGCGATGATGGAACATGCAATGATAGTTGAACTAAACACTGGAGTAAGATTCAGGTCCGGAGCCCCTAATCCAGCATATAAACAAACAACATCTCCTCCCAAGCCAACTGTAATTCAAGTCAAAGACATCCACCAAGGCATTGAACAGATGATAATTGAGCCTAGGGGTGTGATTCCTCATAAGGTGTGGCCCCTGGGAACTGATGTGAGGGAAATAACTGAGAAGAAAACAAGGCTAATTTAGCTATTTGAACAGATGACACTCCCAAGAGCATCTGGAGAGCAGGAGATCATAGGATGGAAATATGATGGGGAATGGGATTGCATACTCATCAAGAGGGCATCTAGCATGCTGCAATACTTTCACAGAGTAGAAACTCTACTAGCCCTGCCAGATGTTGACCTTCATACTTTACAAACCATTCCCATCACCAATTATCCCATAAGTCCAAGGGGTTGAGATTTCTTCGGATTGGTAGCCAAGCTAAGCCACAGGAGTAAAGCCAGTGTACTAAAAGAGGCTTATCAAGTGGATGCTGAACACACCAGACGAATTCAAAGGAGGTCACATACCAGTTCTCATCATGTTGATGCTGAACTTAAGCAAAGAACTAGGTATGACTAGACCAATGCACCACTGAAGATCATAAATGGAAATCAATTTACTTGCCCAATAACAGAATGGGGTATGTAAAGAAAACAAAAGAACTGGTGTTGCAAAGGAATGATCCACAGAGGAAAGGACAAAGTATACGATTATTTGACCCTGTGGAAATCAAACTCCTGCACCCAAGTTATACATCATACCTCCATGACAAGCACTTCCCAAGGCTGCAAGATCAAACTACACAAAATGACTTATGCTTATACGTTCATCTAATTCAAGTCATGGACAAGCTGCATGCCAATGCAAGTAAACGAAGGAAGTATGAAGCATGTCAGCTTGTTGGTACAGAGATTAAGCCAGTCATAGAACTAAGAATTTTAGAACAGGACGAATTAGAGGTGGTGTCCAATAACAGTGTTGTTGCAACACTCACCACTGAAGAGGATGTCCTGGGATTGAAATATAAAACTCTGAAGAGGTTGAGCAGAAGGAAGATCAAGATTAAATATGAAGACCAACAAGTGACTGCTGATTACTTTAAAGAGAAGATTTTGACAAGAGTGAAAGAGCTTAGAGTACTAAACTAATGATTACTAGAGTCTAAACCTAAGGGGGAGTACTGTTAGGGATAGATCTCTTATATAGGTTTAGATGATAAAAATCACTCTTGTAATCATTATTGTATAAAATGAATATATTTGATTGTAATTGTGTTTATGAATTAAATAACATTTAATTTGAACTTCATAATGTATTCATCTATGGTATAATATATTTCAGAATGTATGTGAGAATGTGCAGGAAACATTAAACTGTGTCAATTTGGAAAATTGACCAAGTGTTGGAACAGCTGCGAATGAATAAAGTGTTCTTCCGTAGATGTTCTGAGGAACATAACTGAAGTGTACATCCGTAGATCTCCTGCGGAAGAACAACTTCAGCTGAACAAGAAAAGAACCAGCTACTGAAGGAGGGATTGCAGCGGAAGACAAGAACTCCTGCGGAAGCACAAGAACAAGTATAGTACAACAGTTGCTGCGGAAGACTAGTTACCTGCAGAATAGTAAATTCCTGCGGAAGACCAATTAACTCAGAAGTCAACATCAAGTCAACAAGTCAACGTGGTAGAACAACAACAACATTAATGACGATGGAAGACATATTATTCAAGCGGATATTCCACGTCACATCAACAAACTTCATTCATATTAGATTCGTTGTAAATCTCAAATTCCTAAGCCGATAAACATGGCTAGGATTTGGATAAGTTTAATTAGCTTAATTATAGCAACAAAAATAGCTAGCAATAGAACAGAATTAGATCTCTCTATATATATATACGAGATCAACAACATAGAAAATACATAACAACAGTTTTAGATCATTAAAATCATTAGTAATCATTATCTGAATCATTGTATTCAAGATCAGCAACCTCAATAGCAACAAGAAAGCATTCAATCAACATTCTTGAGTTCTCTCGGTTTGATTATTCTTATTTTATTTGTTTGATTGATTGATTTTATTATTATTAATAGATTAAACACCAAGTATTGATAATTCTACGATCAATACTTGTTCAAATCAATTCTGATAATTCCTGAACGATCCTTGGATTCACACATACTGTTAAGAAATTGGTCTTTCAAACTACAATCACTTGAGCTCGTACAACATCCAACAACATGATGTATATATAACCTGTTATCATTTATTTAAATTAAGTTACACTATTTGTTGTTGATTTTTCACAAACACCAATTTGATCTATGTGTTATTTTACACATATGTAAATTATACACTTTGACATCTGATGCATATAATTCTTCCAATTTGATCTGATACATATTTGTTTAAATGGTTTTTTAACTAATAGAATCTAGGAATGAAGCAGAGAGGAGTAAAATAGAGATCTTTTCTATTTTTGGGGTTTTCCAAAAAACTAAATAATCTCATTTTACTAATATACCCTTAAAACTTTAATTACGAAATTGATTTTAAATAATAATTTATATTATTACCCTTTTAATCTCAACCATAGATTAGTATGATCAATGGTTAACAAGAGTTCTGTGAGTTCTCATTTTAATACCAGTTCTGAAAAGAACCTAACCCTATATACATATATGTATGTATATTAAATACACAAGCAGTCCCTTATATATACTAAATGACATAAATAGTCCCTTTAAGTACATTAATAGTCCATGTAAAGTGAAAAGACAAAATACCCTTAGTTTTAACTGGAAAAGTTAACGCCCATTAGTGTTAATACCTTAACTTGTTACAAATTAAAAACACAATACCCAAACCTATAATAAAAAACTCTTAGTACCCAAACCTGTTATTTTTAATAAGCCACAGGGACCATTCCCGTAATTAACTCTATATATTAAATTTATCTCAAAACTTATATAAATTCAAACAACACATAAACTGGTATAAGAAATACTAAAATTTCATAAACATTGTCTTCAACGTCTTCAATCTTTGTCTCTACATTAAGGGTTTGTTTGGTATGAGCTAATGAAATAGATGAGGGAATTAAATATATAAGGAAATGAAATGGATGAAGTAATAAAATGAATCATTACATTTTATTATCCTGCTTGGTTATCATATAAGAATGAAATAAATCATTATTTTATATTATTTGTTAGATAGGAGAATATGAAAAAATAAAATACAAAAGTGGTTATGATAGTGACGACCAATGATGGTGGTTGCCAGTGGTGGTTTCCGGTAAAGGTGGTTGGCGGTGACGGCGGTGGTGGTGGTCGGTGGTTAGTAGCGGTGTGGTGGCCGGTGGTGGTGAGCGGCGTTGGTGGCTGGTGGCGGCGGACGGCGTCGGTGGTTGCTGGTGGCAGTGGCAGCTTGTGACGGTGGTTGGCCGTGGTAGTGGTGGCCAGTAACGATCAATCTTGATGGCTGGTTGTGGTTATTGTGGTAAGTGGGTGGGTGACGGTGGGTGTGGATGTAATTATTAACACGTAACACGGTTCATGAGTTATCTTGGTTCCCTCCTCAATTATATATAAAATTTAAATATTTGTTTTGAATTTGTAATTTAGTTAGAGATAGAAATAGTCTTCCTAGTTTGTTGTATTAGATCCACAATTCAAGGATCTCTCCATGTATATGTATCTGATAGTTGTTGAATGAAAATTACTTTTGGTTGATAAACTTATATGGTATCAGCCAGGTTCACCTTCTCCCTCAATTAATTCCATCGACCACTATTCTCCCACTAATATTCTTGTCGGCCACTGTACCACCATGTTAACTGAAAGTACCCATGAATCATCCATCATCAACACCCTCCCCCTCAAAACACCATCTCTTACTATCGCTCAATTCCCACCCTCCCTCAAACTCCATGCCACCAATTATTTGAGCTGGAAAACCCAGATCAAAGCCCTGCTCCACGGCTTAGACCTCTTTAAATTTATTGATGGCACACACCTTCCACCTAAACCGACAATCGCCAATGGCGTCTCCACCCCTCATGTCAACTATCCGGCCTGGTTTCGTCAAGATCGACTGTTATTTGGTGCCATTGTTGGCAGCCTATCACCCTCTATTGTTCCGCTAATCACTAATGCCTCATCTTTTCTTGAGGCTTGGGTCATCCTCTCCAAGACATATGCCAATCCTTCTCGTGGCCACATTAAACAACTCCAACACCGTTTAAAACAATCCACTAAAACCTCTGATCAATCCATCACCGATTACATGCAATCGGTCAAAACCATCGTTGACGAACTCGGTATTTTGGGCAAAAGATGGATAATGAAGACGTCACTGATGCTATATTAAATGGTTTGGATTCCACTTCCTACAAATCTATCATTGATGCTATTCATGCAAGAGATACTCCTATCTCCTTCCATGAACTTCATGAGAAGCTTATCAATCATGAACTATCAATGATGTAAGTGAGTGCCCTTTAGCACAACAATCCTCCACTACCACAAACCTTCACCAACCCGTAACAGCCTTTTCAACCCACTATCGTCCCTCTAACAAATCCTGGAACAACCGATGTCAATCAACATCAACCGGTCTCCTGCCCACTCCTCAGCAGCCTGCAGCAACCACTCGCCCATTCCTTGGTACATGTCAATTTTGTTTTACTAAAGGGCACTCACTTACAACATGTTATCCTTTTAAACATAAGTACCCCCATGTTGTACTTCCTTCTCTGCCAAGACCCGCCAACAACAACAGTAAACCTCAAGCCCATGTCATGGCCACCACCAACACTAATAATAGATCTAACCCAACTTGGCTATTTGATAGTGGTGCCTCTCACCACATCACCAATGATCTCCATGCGTTATCACTCCATGCACCCTACGATGGTACTGATGAACTCGTCATCGGTGATTGTTCATCACTTACTATTACTCATGTTGGTTCATTAGTCATTCATTTTGCTAATACTTCATTTACTCTAACTAATGTACTTTGTGTACCTTCTATATCCAAGAACATTATTTCTATTTCTCGATTATGTATTGACAATAATATACTAATCCAATTCTATTCTTTCAATTTTATTATCAAGGACTTCCACTCGAATCAAATTCTACTACGGGGAATGGCTAGTCGTGGGATATATGAACTTCGTTCTACATCACCACCTTTTGCCTTCCACATGCACCAAAATAAGTCTACTTTATGGCATCACCGCCTTGGACATCCGCATCTTCAAGTCATTGTAATTCTTGTTACATTAATAAAAGCCATAAGCTTCCATTTCATGCTTCTTCTTTTTCAACTACTTCACCATTGCAGTTAATATTTTCAGATTTATGGTCATCTCCAATTACATCATTTGATGGGTTTAAATACTATATAATATTTGTAGATCATTTTACTAAATATATTTGGATTTACCTATTAAAACAAAAATCGGATTCTCTTACAACTTTTATTCGTTTTCAACGCCTTGTTGAATTTTTTTTCAAACTACAATTAAACAATTCTTCTACGATAATGGAGGTGAGTTTAATAAACTTACATCTCACCTTGCTTCTTGTGGGATTACTCATCTCACCTCTCCACCGCACACACCCGAACACAATGGCTATGCCGAAAGAAGACATCGTCACATAGTCGAAACGGGTCTCGCTTTACTTTCTCATGCACATATGCCATTAAAATTTTGGCCTTTTGCATTTACTACCACCACCTATTTAGTCAATCGTCTTCCCACTACCACACTTCAAAATGACTCTCCATACTATCGTCTTTTTCACAAACTTCCTAATTATGATAGATTAAGAAGTTTTGGTTGTCTAGCCTACCCTTGGCTACGTCCCTACTCTAGTCACAAACTTCAATCCCGATCAAAGCCTTGTATATTTATAAGCTACTCATCTTCTCAAAGTGCATACCATCTTCTTGACCCACTCACCAACAAAATATATACATCCCGTAATGTTTATTTTGTTGAAAATGTATTTCCTTACAATTCCTTAACCAAGACCATCACAGCACCGTCTCCTAATCCAGACACTTGGCTTCGCCTTAATTTCATTCCAATTACACAACCACACCCTCAAACATCTTATTCTCCAACCCAGCCCGTCCCTCCTATCACCACATGTACACGTCCACCTGAAACCACTTCCCACTTGTTTTCTTTATCCACTGTTTCCCAACTTGAAACTTCACCCACTCATCCTTCACCTATTTCTACTACAACTAATTCTACCACTTCTAGTCCAGCCACAAATCCTCCACCATCACCTCGCCAAACTCGACAATCCCGTAAACCAAACCCGAAGTACCACAATAATGATTTTGTTCTTTACAACTCTATTACCCAACCCTTTCCTGAACCAAATAATATTACCCAAGCACTCAAACAACCGCAGTGGCGTAAAGCCATGCAAGATGAACATGACGCTCTCATTCGTAATCGAACTTGGTCGCTCGTACCACCCGAATCAGCTCCTAATCTTGTTGGTTGCAAATGGGTTTATCGGACTAAATTCAAACCCGATAGGTCTGTTGATCATCTAAAAGCACGAATAGTTGCTAAAGGTTTTCATCAACGACCCGGTCTCGACTACATTGAAACCTTTAGTCCAGTTATTAAACCCGCTTCTCTTCGCCTCATTCTCTCTTTAGCCCCTTCTCAAAATTGGTGTCTTTGCCAACTTGACATCAATAACGCCTTCTTACAAGGCACTCTCACCGAATCCGTTTATATGTATGTATCAACCACCCAGGTTCGTTGATCCCTCTTTCTCGCACCATGTTTGTAAATTACATAAAGCTATCTATGGTCTTCGTCAAGCTTCCCGTGCTTGGTATGATGAGCTTAAATCATTTCTATTGTCGTCCTATTTTAAACCCACTATTTCTGATCCATCCCTTTTTGTTCACCGATCCACCACATCTCCTATTTACATTCTTGTGTACGTTGATGATATTATCATTACCGGACCAAACTCCTCGCTTGTCACTTTTTTCATCACCTTCCTTGCCCATCGTTTCTCTCTAAAAGATTTAGGTAACCTTTCCTACTTTCTTGGAGTTGAAGTTCTACCCCATACTGATGGTTTATTTCTTTCTCAAAGCAAGTATATTTTTGATCTTCTTACTAAAGCCAACATGAGTAATTCTAAACCGGCTTCCACTCCTATGACAACCTCGGTCCATCTTACTACAACCGATGGAACACCATTGTCGAATCCAACAGAATATCGATCGTTTGTAGGGGCACTGCAATATTTGTCTTTAACCCGTCCCGATGTAGCCTTTGCTGTAAACAAGCTTTCACAATTTATGCATCATCCTACAGACATCCATTGGTTTGCCCTTAAGATATTACTACACTACTTACATGGAACCATTCATCATGGTCTATTCGTTCGTCATAATTCTCCATTAAATCTCCATGCTTTTACTGACGCTGACTGGGCAGGTGACAAACAAACTTATCGAAGCACCACAGGTTACATTATTTACCTTGGTTCTAACCCGATAGCTTGGAGTTCTAAACGCCAACCAACCTTGGCTCGTTCATCCACCGAGGCTGAATTTCGAGCTGTAGCCTGAACCACTACTGAAGTGCAATGGCTTATTTCTTTGTTGTCTGAACTTGGGTATAAATCCGTGGTAACACCGGCTATATATTGTGACAACTTAAGTGCCACAAACTACTCTGCCAACCCGATTTTTCACTCAAGGATGAAACACCTCGCTCTGGATTTTGATTTCGTTCGTGAAAAGGTTCAAGACGGATCCATACGTGTTACTCATATTAAAGGTGATGATCAACTAGCAGATGCTTTAACCAAACCATTGCTCAAACACCGCTATCACACTCTTTTATCCAAGATTGGACTTCTCTCCCGGTCATCTATCTTGCGGGGGCATATTAACACGTAACACGGTTCATGAGTTATCTCGGTTCCCTCCTCAATTATATATAAAATTTAAATATTTGTTTTGAATTTGTAATTTAGTTAGATATAGAAATAGTCTTCCTAGTTTGTTGTATTAGATCCACAATTCAAGGATCTCTTCATGTATATGTATCGGATAGTTGTTGAATGAAAATTACTTATGGTTGATAAACTTATAGTAATTAATTTTAGGGAATGTAATTAACTTTATAATGATTTATTTTATTAACTCCATCAACCAAACATATATTTTTTTCATTCACTCATAATGATCATTTAATTCCACCCTTTATTAATACGTACCAAACGCTATCTGATAAAATTAGTTAACCTCCTGATTATTATTGTGAATAACAGTAAGGCATTAAGGCATTAAGGTAGTAAAGAAAATATGAAAAAAAAACCATGTCGCCTCAAGTTGTATAACTGAACCGTATAATACAAAAGATACCGTTCAAAACACGGTTTTTCGTAATGCCCTTCACACACCCTTTTGAGGAATAATCACCGAACTTGGAAAGAAAGAATCTATTTTTATTATTATTATAAAAAAGGCAAAAAGCATGTTGATAATAAAACTTAACATCTCACTTGCAGTTGGAAGAAAGCCTAAAATGAGGTTGAATTATTGTTATACTTTATGTTTCAAAAATAGCAGCGATACTCAAATGCTAGAAATAAGCACTAAGATCTCACATTATGATTGAGTTTTGGATTTTGTATATAATAAAATACAATGTTGATTCGTAATAAGATATTAAGTGTTACCCTGTATTCAAAAATCATATAAAATCAACCAGAATTTAAGATATCTTATATGTTAGAAAGCTTGTTAAATCTACTTTCTATATATATTTAGAACAAGAGTAAATACAAGAAGTAGAGGTGATAGAAATAACTAGAAAACTGCATTATTTTGAAAGATGTATGAAAAACTACAAAAGTATGAATCAAACAAATAAACAAACCCTAAAATTCAGAAACACAATATGAGTGACAAAATTCCCGAAGTCATATATCATAAATGGTAACTAATACATAGAATAAAAAAACTAAAAAAGTGAAGAGAGATGCTATGATTAGTTGGAAGTAGTGTGTAGACGATGACGATTAGAGAGCACGGTGATGATGAAGTGGAAGTGAGAAAACCTTAATGGTTATGGAATTTATACTAGGACAAGAATCAGAAGCATACACTTGGATCAAGTACCTCAGCTTTTTCTCTTTTCGTCAGCAACCCTCTGATTTTCTATGTCATACAAACCTCAAAGAAAACAATTAAATAATATTTCTATAACACGTATAATATATATCAAAACAATATTATTGTAACAAAATTATTTCACAACTAACTAACGTCCGAGCCCTACAACAGCTGAAGTTGAAGAGCGAGACACTGTCAGGTGATATTTAATAATTTCCAAGGAAAATACAAAAGTCAAAATACATATGGGGTTGCTAAGCATTTATTCCAATTGGAATCTGCATATGCACTAAGCTGAAAAACATCAAGTTTTGAAAACAAATTCCCTTTGCCATGTATTTCCTTTTGAAAATATCTTAGTAATCTAATGCAAATTGTAAATGTGAGACTAATTGTACGATGCACAAAATGACTTAAACAATCAACCATATATTATATATCATAGTTAGTGAATAAACCATCGATATTTTCCAATTCATAATCAGATTTTTATGAAAAGTTTTGTTAGTACTTGTGATTAACTTCTGTTCAATTGGATTATAAAACTGGTTTTGATATTAACATTCCATATTTATCAAGTAATTCAAAACAATATTTCATATGAGATAAAACAATATTCTAATTAGTTTTCAAAACTTTTGCGCCAAGAAAATACTTGAGTTTTCTAAAATTGTCAATCATGTATCTAAAAGTGGTTTATGGTATTAATAGTGAATGAATCTCATTGATAATCAAGGCTCCCTATATATAGGGAAGAAGATACAACTAACTCTACCACTAATTAAGGAATAGATATGCATGACATTGGGAATGGATATACATGACATAAATTCAAATATACTTATAATCTATAATATTGCTAATATTCCCTCGCAGTTTGAGCGGGGTGCCGAGAAACGCTTAAACTGGATCCGAAATCTTAGACCAGCTGCCTTGGAATCCCTTTAGTGAAAATGTCAGCTAGCTGGAGAGATGACGGAACATGTAAAACTCGGATATGACCAAGCCAAACCTTTTCTCGAACAAAGCGGATATCAATCTCGACGTGTTTGGTCCGTTGATGTTTCATCGGGTTATCCGACAAGTAAACAGCGGATACATTATCACAATAGACCACTGTTGCTCGAGTTAAAGGAACATGCAAGTCGAGCAAGAGATTACGGGTCCATGTGGCCTCAGCCATGACATTTGCGATGCCCCGGTATTCCGCTTCAGCACTCGAACGGGAGACCGTATGCTGGCGTTTAGAAGACCACGAGATAATGTTGTCTCCTAGGTAGATGCAATACCCACTAGTAGACTATCCGGGCAACCTCCCCAATAGGCATCGGAGTATGCAACTAAAGAAGGATTGGAGGAGGGTCGGATCTGAATACCGTAATCGATGGTTCCTTGCAAATACCGAATGATACGCTTCATGAAAGCATAATGCGGGTCACAGGGTGCATGCATGAACAAACACACCTGTTGAACAGCGTAAGATATATCGGGTCGAGTAAAAGTGAGATATTGGAGCGCCCGACGAGACTGCGGTATAAGGTAGGATCGGGAAATAAGGGGCCATTGGTTGCATTGAGCTTAGTCTTGAGGTCACTAGGGGTGGCGCATGGCTTGCATGCGGTCACGGGCAATGATGTCTTTAGCGTATTAAGCTTGAGAGAGAAACAATCCAGATTGGTATTAATGATGTCACGAAGTAAAGCATCGATGGAGGCCGGGAGGACAATGTCATCCACGTAAAGCAACATATAAGTCATCTTCGAACCATTCTTGAAAACAAATAAGGAGTTATCATATGCACTGCTTCGAAACCTTTGTTTTGTAATGTAAGAAGCAAAGCGGGTGTACCAAGCACGTTGTTGGATCATATGAGGCTGGTGCAACCAAAACAACACTTAGAAAGATTTTGATTTGCTAAATGAAGTCGTCTTCCGAAGATAAAGCTGCTCTTCCCAAGACAAGTTAGAGATCTTCCGAAGCTTAAAGAATGAAAAACTTCCGAAGGAAGAACTCAGTCTTTTGAGACTAAGTTGTTCTCCTTCCGAAGTTTACAACTTAGAAGATCAAAGGCAAAGTCTTCCAAAGAATAAAGAACTGAAGACTTGCAGAAGTTCGGAAGAAGTTGTTTCTTCCGAAGCCAAAATGACCTCGGAAGAATTTATTCTTTCGAAGTCATTTAACTTCGGAAGAACTTATTCTTTCGAAGTCATTTAGCTTCTGAAGAACCAACTATGAACCAGTGGACATAAGTATGGTCTGTCTGACAGTCTACTGCCACTCTGATATACTGTATGGTGTTTTTCCACGGCCATGTAGTTGACCATAATTTAATCCATTGTTCACCCATTATCAGATTAGTACAGTTGCCATTCTTATTTGGTGACAAAAGGTAAGTCATGGACCTGTCATGAGTACCTAATCTAG
Source organism: Flaveria sonorensis (assembly GCA_025506505.1). Taxonomy (NCBI): domain Eukaryota; kingdom Viridiplantae; phylum Streptophyta; class Magnoliopsida; order Asterales; family Asteraceae; genus Flaveria; species Flaveria sonorensis. The sequence continues at coordinate 17,579,260 of CM046425.1, read as the reverse complement.
GATATTATTTTATCTTAGATATCTATCTTCTAAGCAATGTAGTATTTGTCTAGTTGTAAGTTCCAGCTGGCTTTTCAAGTATAACCGGCTATAGATAGTAGTATATATAGTTTCTCCATGTTACTTAGTAATCATGCTTGTAAGAGTCTTGTAATACTGAGTTGAGAAGTAATATATATAAGTATCTTGAAAAACCATTCATGTGTTCTTGTGTTTTCATTAACTTATTATATTACTTATAAACTTAGTTGAGATTCTACTTCATCAACTCGAGTGACATTAAGTGAGTTTGTGTGGTAATCCTGTGTTGTGAGACAAACACCGATCCTGCAATTGGTATCAGAGGTTTTTAAGCTCTTGATTGTGAGATCTTACCATCCCAAAATCACTTTTGTTTCTTCATCCTCACTCATATCACTCAAATGGCTCTCAACCAGAAGTTCTCTGAATCTGAGATGGGAACTATGACCAAGGCTCCCATCATCACTCCTGATGATTTTGGGACTTGGTGCAAACGTATTGAAGGCTTCATCAAGTATCAAGACAGTCGCATGTGGAGATCAGTTACTCATGGTCCATACCATCCAAAGGTGGAATCCCCAGCAGGTAATGGAGCAATGATTGAGAAGGCCGTTGAAGACTACTCAGATAAAGACTTCAAGAAAATGGACAATGACAGCAAAGCTATGACTATTTTGCTTACTGCTATACCAAACTCCATAATAGTAGACTTTAAGCAATGCGAGTCTACCAAAAAACTCTTTGATGCTTTGAAGCTGATGTACTCTCGTTCTGCTGAATCCAAGGAGTCAAAAAAAGATATGCTGAAACAGAAGTTTGAGAACTTCACATATATTGTTGGTGAGACCTTGAGCCAACAATACTTCAGGTACATGGACTTGATCACCACTATTCAGTCTATGAGAGTGGTTCTTGAGAAGAGAGACATAGTAAGGAAGTTCATGAGTGCACTTCCTCTTGAGTGGATTTTCTGTTGTGTCTCAATCAAAAGAATTGAGAATCTCAACACTCTCACCATGACTGAACTATACAGAATCCTTGATGGATACCGTATGGAGATGGAATCTCACAAAAGCCATCGAATGAACAGACCCTTAAACCTTCCAGTTAGCAATGCTTTACATGTTACTGAAGGTTTAAGAACTCCCCAGCCCTAATTGTACCTGAACTACCCCTAACAGCCATCATCTTTCTCTGGGCCATACATCACATTCCCTGAGACACCCAGGTCTTAACAGGCTCAACAAAATCCTTTCCAGGATAGTTGTGCTTTTGTTTTAGGGAGTGATCACTCTGGAGATTTTTAATTTTTTTTGATGATCTAGAGTGTTTCAGCCCAGATGATATTGAATACATGGACATTGTCTAACAGATGGCTCTCCTGACCTACGGAGCAAAGAAGTTCTTCAAAAGAACTGGAAGGAAGTTCCCTTAGAACACAACCAACAGCAAATTTGTGTTTGACAAGACGAATGCTACAACTGCAACCAGCTTGGTCACTTTGCAAGGGAATGCAAATCTCCTAGATCTAATCCTGGAGCAACTCAAGCCTCCCAACATCCCGCTACGCCTAAAGCTGTAACTAAACCCACTGAGCAACAAACTGCATCTGTTGCTCAAGAAGTTGATTAGAGCTTCATGGTGCAAGATCTCACTCTTGCTCAAGCTCTCATGGCTGGAACTGAAGACACTAAGGCATATGAGCATCTCAGTACTCCAGCTTGTATTGCTAAGGTCAAATTATATCAGGACTACAACATGGAAATTAAATCTGATATTGAGTCTTTAAATATACTAAAATCTGATTTTAAGAGAGCAGAATCTGACTATAAACACAAAATAGAAAAGTTAGAGAAAACTGTGTCCTCTTTAAAACATGAAAATTCAAATTACAAGGCTCAAATAAAAGATTTAATCTCCAAATTGACTGAGGCTCAAGCCCACCTAGTGATAGCTAAGGCTAAAGCCAAGAAGTATGCCATTGAAGAGCATAACTTCAACACCCTCATTGCATCATCCTTCCACTCAAAGGTGTGTTATCAAAATAAAAGTGGGTTGGGAACCAATGAAATTGCTCTACTATACTCCTTTGTGTCTATTAGATAGCCAAGATGTGGTACTGATGAGTAAGAGGTTCCAACTGCTAATCCATTACCTAAAGAGCAGAAGAATGATGCAATAATGGAAACCACCACAGGAAAGGATAAGGTAGAAAACCTCATCCACACAGCTGATGATCAACCCTTAACCACCAAAGCCAGAAATAAGAAAATAAAGGCAGTAAGAAAAACTACCAAAAAGGTGGCTGAGACTAAGTTGAAGATAGACCCAAGGCAAAAGGGTGTATTCATATCAGCTGGATTTCAAATGGTTGGAAATCCTGATTCAGGAAAAGATTCTAGTACCAGCACTCCAATCCAAATGAAGGATCAAAAATTGAAAAGGAAGGATATTGAAGAAGAAAAGAAGTGCAAGAAACACCAGTGAACATGCCCTATCAAAATTCAAATTGAATACATAATCTGTGATCTGCATAACCACATGGCTAAAGATTGTTACTACAATCCAACAAGCACACATTATGCATCTAATATTAAGAAAGAAGGAGTCAAGGATTGTTTCATATTTGGACCTTACCATATGGTCTAAGTGTTAAGGAAAGGAAAGCTTGTTTCCGAAGCCAAGTTACTTTCAGAAGAAACTCATTCTTCCGAAAGGAAAATAGCTTCGGAAGACAAGCTAAAGAAGAAACAAAGGAACAAAAAAAATCCTTTGAAACCTTCCGAGAAGAAGACTACTTAGGAAGAAAAGGTGGTGACAACTTCTTTCGAGAAGAAGAAGCCTCGGAAGCAAGTTATGCTGCACAAGCCTCTTTAGGCTCATCAACACCGATCAACCATAAGATGGAATGGAAGATCAGAAAAGATGCTACAGCCCAACCCTCTTCTTCATAAACCATAATTGAACCCCCATGCATACATTTTGGTTCAATTATGTCATCTGCATTAGAAGAGCCAAAGACCAACAAGGCTTGGGTTTCCAATAATAACTAATCATTTCACCTTATGTGTAGGGACATCCACATGAAAAGAATGGAAATGTTTGGATTGTGGATAGTGGATGCTCTAGGCACATGACAGGGAATAAATCTCTCCTACAAAAGTTTGAACACTTTGATGAAGGTCTTGTTCAGTTTGGGGGTGAAGCCGGAGGATACATTTCTAGTAGAGGTAATGTATCTAATAGTAAGTTAAAATTTGACAAAGTAAACTTTGTCAAACAGCTTGAACACAATCTCCTAAGTGTTTCTCAACTCTGTGATCAAAAGCACCAAATGCTTTTCACAGAACATGAGTGCATTATCCTCAAACCCAGGATGACAATTCCTTAGGAATTGATGCTTCTTAGATCTCCCAGGAGTGGGGATATGTACAAGCTGGATATGAACAATACTTCCCCACTGGGTGAAGTATCATGCTTTCTTTCCAAAGCAAATGGTGATGAGTCAATTCTTTGGCATAAAAGAATATGCCATGCTAAATTTTAAAACCATGAATAAATTGGTTAAAAATAATTTGGTAAATGGTGTGCCTAAAAAGGAATTTTTCTGTAAGGATAACTGTATTGCTTGCCTGAAAGGAAAGCAACACAAGGTTTCTCATAAATTCAAAGAAGTTAACTCTATCACCACCCCATTACACTTATTGCACATGGATCTATCTGGTCTCATAAGTATAATGAGCATTGGAAGAAAATCATATTGTCTTGTGATTGTTGATGATTTCATAAGATTTACTTGGGTTTTCTTTTTAAGAACTAAAGATGAAACTGCTGAAACTTTAAAATCTTTTATTCTTAAAATTGAAAATCAAATAGATCACAAGGTAAACCCAGTCAAGCACTCCAAGACATTGCTGCTGCAAGCTGCTGTGCTCAACTGCTTTGGATTCAGAATCAGATGTTGGATTATGGCTTCAACTTCATGGAGACTCCTATCCACATAGACAACAAGGGTGACATTTCTATCATAGAAAATCCAGTCAAGCACTCCAAGACAAAACATATTGATGTCAGGTACCATTTCATTCGAGATATTCATGAGAAAAATCTGATCAAGCTAGTCAAAGTCAATTCAAATGAACAATATGCTGACTTGTTCATAAAAGCCTTTGATGAACAAAGATTTTAATCTTTAATCACAGCTATTGGGATGATTAACATTTACTAGTCCTTCTCTTTTGAAAACTCTTTAAAATGTGTCTTGTCTATGTTGTCTAAATACAATCTAAGCCCTGTTACAAAAAGGTTTTCTTCAAAATTTCTAAGTATAAATTCTTCCAAAGAGAAATTTACCCTCAGAAGAGATCTTTATTCATCTTCCGAAGGCAAATTCCTCTGCATAAGTATTCTCTTCCGAAGAGCTTTTAGCCTCGGAAGGACATTTAATCATAAATCAAATCCACTTCCGAAGCTTACTAACTTCTTTTCTCGAAGGAAGATTTTACTCTCGGAAGCAAATTTGTCATTAAGACATGGTTTTCCTTCGGAAGTAATAATGGCTTCGGAAGACAGTATAGAGAAATACAAATGTTTCCTCTCGGAAGCAATCTTACTCTCGGAAGGAAACTTTTACTGTGTAACGAAAATCTTTGGGCCCCACACTATTTTACTGTGATATTGTCAGAGAACAGTGATTAGCCAGAATTTTAAATCTTTTTCATCATATCACTTGCCGTCTACATCCACTTAAACCTCGAACCATTTTTTCATCCATCATTTCACCTTATCCAATGGATTTTTCGCCATATAAAATTACTGGCTATTTCTCTTTCTTACTTTTCTTTACCATTCATTGAAACCCCAAGATTTCACTGTTCATCTTCTTCATCCTGCTTTCACTATTTTCCAACTTCAATCAAATAGTACTCTCAGAACAATGACCTTGAATCCCCAACACAACCAAGTCGCCATCCTTGATTCTTCAAGGGATGCTGATTTTGCCCCTATCATCCAATTTCTTTCTCAATCGACATACTTCACTGCCCTTACTGTTAACCCCACCATCTACTCAAACCAAATGTCCGAATTCTGGGCCAATGGTCGAAGGGAAACGATCAATGATGAAAGGGTCATCAGATCAAGGATCTGCAGACATGAGATTATCATTAGTGAAACAACCATCAGGGAGCATCTAGAGCTGCATGATGAAGGCTCCCCTACTGATTTCCCCAAGTCTGATTTAGAGGAAACCTACCTTTGGAGGTGATGTGAGCAGTTCAACAGTCTACAAGTTCAACTTCTCCTACAACTGGAAGTTCTTGCTTCACGTTGTCCTGCATAGCCTCTCCAACAAATCAGGGGGATGGGGTCAAATTCCCTATGATCTGGGTTGCCTAGTCCATGGGTTGGTAAAAGGCCTTCGTTTCAACTACTCAAGGTTTATGCTGAATAATCTAGGCAACAATCTCACCAGGGATCCATTCTATATGTATCCCCGGTTCATTCAGCACATCATCTACTGTGAGTTGGACCAGGACAAACTGCAATTTGCTAATGTTCTACTAGTTCCTCACATGAAGCTTGGAATCTTCAAGACTCTGAAGAAGGTGTCCACCAACTTCACTAGAAGATTCACTAATCTCCTTCCAGGTATGCTTGAGCCAATGGCTCCTAGTGACATCCCTACAAGCCCAGCAGGTGATGAACCCACACCAGACACAACCACTACACCGCCCTCTACTTCTTCCTATCCAATCAAAATCACATACAAGAGATGCCCCAAAAGAACCCTTGATCAATCTACTCTGATTGATCAAGTCCCCTCTGTTCAAACCAAAAAGACTAGAGTGGAATTCTGGGCTCCCACTCAGTCAGAGGTCCTACCATCCTCCTCAATTGACCTTAATATTAGTGTTGAGTCTCCTCAGTCTCAACCTGATGAGCCCATTACCCAAGCCTTTAGCCCTCAGGGTGAGTCTCAACACTCTCCTGAGCAGCCAAAAAGGGATAGCCACATCATTGGCTCAACTGCTATTGCAGCCAAGCCATTAGATGCTGACCAAGGTCCCGAGTCAATAGATATAACCTTTGTATCCTTTCTTGACCTTTTAACTCAACCTGATGAGGATCATGTTTCATCAAGGCTATGATATTGATCTACCTTACCACTCTCCAGATCAACTGAGCCCTAGGGAACCTCTGATATCTAGCCCACATCAACTAGACCAAACTGAGGTGAGTCCAACTGGAGTGGAGGTGACTCATGTAGATTCAACTGCCACTACTGAGAGTGTTTTAATAGCCTCTCAGGGCAGTGGTAACATCAGTCAGACTGAATCTACGACAACTTTGCCTATTGATGCCTCTGAAATTAACATCAGTAAGCAAAGGTATCCAGGTCGCCAAGAAACCACAACTGGTGATGAGGATGAACATACTAGGTATGTTATCTTATCTCCTGATGATTCTTCAAAAGAAGATGTGGGTATTTTGCAACTCACTATCAAAGACCTACTTTTTAAAGTCTCAATCCTTGAATTAAAGGTTAAAACTTTAGAGGATAGGTCTGCCACTTAGCAACTTGAGATTGAAAATCTCAAGGCTTAACTAGCTGAGAAACAAGATTAAGAAGTATGTTAGGCATGTACACACTTAGGTTTCTTTATGTTCTTCCTTTAGCTCATCTACTTCTCAAGATGGTGCTACCAAAAAGGGGGAGAATTTAGAGAAACAAAGACATGATGAGAAGATATCTGTTCACTCTTTGGAGCAGATATCAACTCAAGTGGAACTCAACCTTGCCATTTCTTCCCTTGATGCCATTTCTTCATTCTATCCTATACAGCAACATCTTGCAACCATTTTCCCTCAACCCCCTCCTATCACAGTTCAAGTGGACCCAAGGATGCTTATGGACCTTAATAGATTTTTAACCTAATTTCTTATAAGCTCCTCACTTAAACAACTCTCACCTGATGTTGCCATTGCCTACTTTGGAGCTGAAGAGCTTTAAAGGCTTAATGCACCACCTACCTCTAAGGAGGAAGTTGGTCAACCTAAGGTCTCTATTAAACCTTAGATTAACTTTGAAGGGGAGATACTCACTGATGGCCCAACAACCAACTTAAGATCGATAGGTAGTGCAGTTACTTCCTAAGCAGAAATCCAAGCTGCGGAAGGAATTATAGAACTGTCCTCTATGTCCGATGACCTGTTCATCATAGAAGCCATTCTTGACTTAGCTTTTGAGGTTAACAGTGAGGACTTTCTTACAACTCCCATCACTCCTGCACCACAAGTTCAGCCTCCACCTCCCCAATCTGAATCCTCTAAACCAGAATCTCCAAAGGCTGAGTCTTTCTCTGATCTTAAAAGGAAGAGAAAGCTATTGGTCCTTTTGATCGATTCAATAGTGCACTTGATGCTTGACAATGATTTTCCACCGAATAAACACTTACAAACTCAATAACATAATGAATTAGATTGAATCTAAACAATAATAAACAATAACAAAGGCTCAATGATGTTGAAAATGAACTTCCAGCCACACACACAATTGCAAGAACAATATTCTCTATTAGGGTTTTGCAAAAGGTTCCTTACAAAGATAGAAAAATTACAATATATAAGCAACCTTAGATTCGCTGGCAGCGAAACTGCCTGTCTAACTACTAGATTCACCCGGCAACGAACTACAGATTCGCCGGGTGATCAGAAGCAGCTGACTCCTATAGTTTCGCCCGTAGTTTCGCTAAAATACAAAAATACATAAGAAATACAAATTACAAGATAAAACTAACATTTAGCCTATTACATAACAAAGTAAACCTATCAACTATAGTGAGTCCAATCTGTGTAAGATTATCAATTCTCCCCTAGGTTGGACCTCACTCTCGGTCTTCTGGCTTTTCTCTTGCTCCTTCTTCAGCTTTATCAGATGTTTCTTGTTCTGCTCCTGCTACACTCTCCTCTTCAGCCCTTGCACTTGCCCTTGCGAACTACGTGTAAGATCCTGCATGTCCAACCTTAACTCGTCAGCCTTGGATACTTTCTCAGCTAGCTCCCCGACCTCTGCCCTTACTCCACGAGCTTTATTCATCACGTTCATAAACAAACTGGTTTCTTTCCTCATTTCAGCTCCAGCTCCTGCTTTGATGTGATTTTCACATAGAATCACTAAGTCTTCATCACAAAAAGAAAACACCTCTATTGGATCAAAAAGTTTAATCTCAGCTTCATCTTTCACTCTAATTATTGCTTCCCCAGTATTGTTGTCATAGAACCATTTCTTGAACTTTTGTAGTCTAGGGGGAAGTGGATTGGGCACTCTTATCCTGTTCACAGTTTTAGTTGGCTTTAGCTTTAAAACAATCTTTCCTTTGCCAGTAGCCCAATCCAAGTCTTTCTTCGACCTTCTTCTTTCTGTCCTCATAAACCCAAAAGCTTCAAAATTATCATTCATGCCTGCCTTGATTTCCCTCTCCAGCTTCATGGCACGTTCACTTAAATGGGCATCCAATAGTGGAATTTCAGCTAATCTCCTCAAGTCCCACCTAGGCAAGGTCTTGAACGCCTTCCTTTTAAGCATGTATGATATTTCCCCGTCCCTTCGTTTAATCATAATCATTTCATTTCAGAATTATATTTCCAACTCATAATTTTCTTATCAGATTTCTTCTTGCTTGGTTCACTAATGTTTTGGAACAATGGTGTTAACTGTTTTGGTTCTTTCTCTTTCACGAACCAGTCTTCTTTGCTTAATTAAATTACATCTCCTTCTTCAGAACCCCTTTGTGCCACGTAAGTCATTGGACGCTTCTCCACTTCATAATATTCGGGTTCTGAGTCATAGTCAACCAGCTGTTCCTCGTATTCTTCCTCTTCATCAATAAGGTTCTTCCTTGTATCCTTCTTGTTACCTTCAGTAGTTTCTTCTCTAAACACCTCAGCCCCCATCAAGTCTGTTTCTATATCAAATCCCAGATCAACAAATTCAGCCTAAACAATCATAGGCTCCTCTCTCACATCACTTCCTTCATCAACTCTCTTCTCAGCTTTCTCTTAACAACCTTTGGACCTCCAACACCACTGCCACTTGCACCACCTCCAGCTGTACTTGCTTCTCCCCCTATCCCAGACGACTTTCCTACTTTCAGGAAGGAATACTTAGATGTGTCGGTCAGATCATCTAGCTCCTTTTGTGATAGCTGGTATGGTAGACCAACTTTGCTCTTGAGCTCATTCACCTCCTTCAATAGTGTTTTGATTAATTCCTGCTGGTCAATCATCATTACTTTCATACTCTCTATTTGCTCATCTTTCTCCTTTTCTCTCAACTCTTGATTGACCAACTTAGTTTTCATCATGCTCAGTTCATTGGCCAACGAAGCATTCACATTTCTGATGACATCTTGGTCCAATTCAGATCGGGAATCTCTCCTTTCTTCGAACACTAGCTATTTATGCTTGGTTCTCCTTTCAGTTTCATGAGCCGGTTCCCCTTGATCAGACTTCCTTTTGGACCTTCTCTCTCTTTGAGCCCGTAGCTCCTCTTCAACCTCATCAATCTCAGCTTCTAAATCGTATTCCTTCTCCTTTACATACCTCTTTCTCTTCTTTATTGCTTCAGCTTGTTTATCTCGATTTTCTTCAGCATTCTTGTTTTCATTTTCAATCAGCCTTTTTATGTAGTTCCATCTTTCAGCTGGGTACATGTTTTCCAGTAAATAAGTTATTTTACCATTAAAGTCGTGTCTAATTGCTAAGCAATTTGCAAATATTCTTGTATTCATCTACATCAGCCTCTTAACTTCCCCATGTCTTGGCAAATTGGGTTTCTCATTATTAATGATCATCTGGATAAACCTTGGATATAATTGCCATTTGTCCTTCTTTAGAGCCATAACATTCTCAGTCATACAGTCAAATATTAATCTAGCAATGTTGGCCTTTTGTCCTTTACAGAATAGAATCATGGCCTTAGCCCATTGTGCATTTAACCCATCTGATCCTCCCTTTCGGTAATCCAAACACATAATAAACACGTGAGCAATGTATCTCCATTCCTTGGACAAAAATGACTTTTTGATTTCCTTCTTGGATCCAAAAGATGGTCCTTCATACCCAATGCTTCGATAAGCGTTAAGAACTTCAGCATCAGTCATAGCAACCTAATCTCCATAGTCTTCATCTAACCTCAACACCCTCGCAACCATCTCAGCACTAACAACTATATTCTCCCTAAGAACTCTGGAAGTAATTCTGTGTGGAGTAGATCCCAAATCAAATTCTGCATTTACCCTGAAATCTCTTATGTGAATGTCATAGATCGTGGGTAAATGAGATATGGCATAGAGAATGGGAGACTGCTTCAGCCATCTAAGACAATCTCTGAATCCAACAGTCTTTGGATTACTGTCGTCTAATAATGCCACTAGATTTGTCTTCTAGTCGAACTTTAAGTTTGCCATGAACTACAAAATATAGACATAGGTAAGTTAGATAACACATAAAGACAATTAAACAAAAAAAATAAAAACAAAAAAAAGTTTCGCTGTCATGGCGAAACTGTAGTTTGCCATGCAGAGCAAGACAGCTTCGCTGTGGATTGAAATTAGGTTCAATAGTTTTGCTGACGGGCGAAACTATAGATTCGCTGTTGATTGAACCTAAGTTTTGATCAATCAAAAGTGTACATTCGCTATAACTCAGCCCTAGACCATGAGTTTAAGCGATTCTACACTTTTGCTGAGGACAAACTTATGATTCATGCGACAACGAAGTTGTAAGTTCGCTGAGCCCAACAAAACAGATTAAGTGCAGAGCAAATGTATAGCTTCACTGGAATTGTTCTAGCGAAACTATCAAATATGCTTGGACAGCATAACAAGATAGATTCGCCCGCAATCAGTGAACTTTCATTCAGTTTCGCTGGTTAGTTTGGTAGATTCGCTAAACAATTCAGGCGAACTAAAGAACCAGCGAATCAATACAAAAACCACTGAATAAACATTAAAACCACGATTGAACCAGAGAAGCAGGGTCGCAATGCCTACCAGATAGATCAGAATCGAACAAACTCGATGGAAATCACACAAACGAGATCAAGTAGGTTCGGACACAGAGAAACTAGGGTTTAGTTTCGCACAGAATTGTGTGAAACGAATTTCACACTATGCAATATATAGGTCAGTGAAACTATAGATTGTCTTTGCGATACTGCCAGTGAAACTGTAGTTTCGCTGCAACCAAAAAAATAAATTTTTGAATTTATAAAACCTTTATGAAAAACAATCTTTGTCCCACAACATCAGCATACAACAAAAATAAAAATAAAACAAATAAGAAAGAAAAGTAAAAGGATATAGAGAATTCTTTTTCAAGAAAATGATCTAGAGAGTCAAAGATTTGCGGGATTGCTGGTATGTTTGTCATTTTAAACCCATGCCTTTCTCTTTTCAACAAGTAATCTGCAGCTTTTTTATCATGTTTTGGATTCATTTGATAAACTCAGATGACTTGGATCCCGCAGATATTCAGCAAAGTACTAATCCTATTCTTCATGGTTTATTAAGCAATATAATTCACGTTGCTTGAAATCTTAGATATTTCAAATGATTTTTAATTTTTAAGAATCGTTGTGTTTTTATTTTGGGGACAGATGATAAGAGCTCCAGGTCTATACTTACGTATAACAGAGGAGATGATCATTTTATCTCGCTGATGAGAGCTTCAGGTCTATACTTACGTATAACAGAGAAGATCATCAGAATGTGCTGATGAGAGCTCCAGGTCTATACTCACGTATAACAGAGGAGATCCTCACTCCAGGTCAATGTTCACACATAGGAGAGGAGATAAGCATGAGATATGTCACCCATTTTATTTTCATATTTTTGCATCAAAGCAAATATTTGAAACTCTCAACCCATTTTAGACAAGGCCTTGTAGCTTTGTGCAGGCTGAGATATCATGAGGATAATCCTTATCGTCGAGTTCTTAGACTTTAATTAAGCTACACGATCACTGTTTACTTTGATATCGGGCTGAGCCTACCATGCATATCCCAAACAATGCTATTGATTCTCCTTCAAACTTCTTTTCCATGAAGTTCCTGAAAAAACAAAATAACCTTAGACAAAAAGTAAATTTTTATTCTCCCCTGAAATTTCTTTTTAGCAGACACGAAACAAAAAGAAATTTTCTTCTCTTTTTTTGTGTTTTTAATGTAAGCTGAAACAAACAAAATAAAGATGTTAAGACATATGGGACCCAGAAGTTTATCGGTAAAAGTTTATAAACAAAAAGAAGAGTTATTTACAGAACAATACACATTATGATAAGAAAAGAGGTTTTAAAAAGATATTAGACCCAGAATTGAGATCAATTCATAAAAAACGCGGTTTATCAAATGTTTTTGTGAAAAGATCCGCTCGTTGATTTTTTGTGTTAATCGGAATAATATCTATAAAACCCTTTTCCTGAGCGTCCCGGATGGCATGAATTCTCGTTTCAATGTGCTTGGTACGAGTATGATGAATTGGATTTTTGGCAATCCCAATGGCAGCTTCATTATCACAGAAAAGTGGTGTATGAAGAAAATTTATCCCATAATCCATCATTTGATGTTGTATCCACAGCACTTGGTAACAAAAACTGGAGGCAGCAACATATTCAGCTTCTCCTGTAGACAAAGATACTGTAGTTTGCTTCTTACTTTGCCAAACGAGACAATCTCCCAGATATTGACATCCACCAGTGACGGATTTCCGGTTGACCCTTCAACCACCATGATCACTGTCAGAATATGCATGTAAGTCACAGTTACCTCCTTTTGGGTACCAAAGGCCCAAACGGGAGGAACCCTTTAAGTAACGAAAAATTCTTTTAACAGCTTTTTCATGAGATTCTTTTGGGTTGGCCTGAAAATGAGCACAATAGCACACAGCGAATGTAATATCAGGACGACTGGCCGTAAGATACATGAGGGATCCAATCATAGAATGATAGCGATGAGCATCCATAGATTTCCCATTATCATCTGGAGTTAAGCAAGTATGAGCAGTGAATGGAGTAAGTTCTGGAAAAGAATCATCCATTTTAAACTTTTTGAGAATCTCGAGAACGTACTTTTCTTGATGAATCAAAATACCAGACTGCTTTTGTTCAATTTGTAATCCCAAGAAAAAGCATAACTCCCCCATCATGCTTATTTCGAAACAATCCTTCATGACCTCTTCAAATTCTCTGCATAGTTTCTTATTTGTTGACCCAAAAATGATGTCATCAACGTATACTTGAACAATCAACATTTCACCATCAACTTCTTTCTTGAACAGAGTCATGTCTATCTAACCATGAGAGAAACCTTTACTAAGCAGATACTATGTTAAAGTTTCATACCAGATCCGTGGGGCTTGATGTAATCCATATAAGGATTTGTCAAGTTTATACACTTTGTCTGGAAAATCTAGATCCTCGAAACCTGGAGGTTGACAAACATAAATCTCCTCATCTATGTTCCCGTAGAGAAATGCACATTTCGGGTCCATCTGAAAAACTTTAAAGTTTTTGTGAGCCGCATGAGCAAAAAAGATTCCGATGGCTTCAATGCGAGCAACTGGAGCAAACACTTCAGTATAGTCAATTCATTCCTCCTGAGCAAAACCCTGAACAACCAACCTGGATTTGTTTTGAATTATTACTCCCCGGTCATCTGGTTTGTTCCGGAATACCAATTTAGTACCAATAGGAAACTTGTTTGGAGGAAGATCAACTAATTTCCAAACTTTTAGTTTCCTGAACTGCTAAACCTCCATTTGCATAGATTCAACCCAACTTGGGTCTTGAAGTGCTGCTGAGATGTTTTTGGGAACAGTTTGAGACAAGAAACAAGCATAGAGACATTCATTTATCAATCCAGATTGACTCCGTGTCCTCACTCCATCAGTAATGGAACCAATGATGTAATCGTGTGGGTGGTCTTTTAAGGTTTTAAAATTAGTGTTAAGGGTTAACGGATTTGATGAAGATGAGGAAGTGGTTGGTGATGGTTGTGAAGGCTATGATGAGGAAGTGGGTTGTGAAGGTTGTGATGGGGAAGTGGGTGGTTGTGAAGGAGAAGGTGGTTGTGGTGGAGGTGTAGGTGGTACATCAAATAGAGGTTGAGGGTGATGGTCTATTGGTGGTTGTGGATGAGGTGCAGGTGGAAGAGGTTCAGTTGGAGGTATGATTTTTACATTGGTTTGAGGAACAACATCATCATCATAAACTGGAAGATTGAAATATTTGAAGACGATATTTGAGTCATAGAACCATGCAGGATCAGATCCCATGTTAGGAGAATTTGACTCTTGCCAATCAACATAGAATGATTCCTGCACAATACGCGTTCTTTTATTGTAGACCCGATACGCTTTTTGTGAGGAAGAATAGCCAACGAAGAAACATTCATCAGAAAGTGCACCAAACTTTGACTTCTGAGCTTCAGTGTTTAGCAAGCTACAAGAGCAACCAAATGGGCGAAAGAAGTTAATCAAGGGTTTTTGTTTATGAAGAAGCTCATAGGGAGTCTTCATTTTGTCTTTCACAATGAGAACCCTGTTAAGTACAAGAAGCACAGTTGACAGCTTCAGCCCATAAAATTATTGGAAGCTTTGACTCAATCAACATAGTTCTTGCTGCTTCGATGAGTGTCTTATTCTTTCGCTCAGCAACACCGTTTTGTTGAGGTGTCCTAGTAGCACTGAACTGTTTGAAAATCCCTTTGCTTGCACAGAATGAGTTAAAGATATGATTCATGAATTCATTACCGTTATCGCTTCGGATGGCTATAACATTCCTTTTGTTGACGGTCTCAATAGAAAGGATGAGCTTTTGAAGCTCTTCGGCAGTATCTCCCTTGCTTGCTAGAAATCTCATCCAAGAATATCTGGAATAATCATCTGTAACAACCAAGCAATAAGATTTCTTAGCAATTGATTTAACACTGATAGGACCAAATAAATCAGTATGTAACAATTCGAGGGGTTTTGAAATTGTGTTTTCAAGCTTAAGCTTGTGTGGCTTTTTGTGCTGTTTGCCTTGAGCACAAGCCATGCATTTTTCTACCACTGAAAAATCTTTAACTGGTAGTCCCCTCACAAGATTGTTCTTAACTAATTTATTTATATTTTTAAAATTAACATGTCCTAATCGTCTGTGCCACAAGAAGGATTCGGAAGAAGAGGCTTTGGACAGAAAACATGTCACAGTGGATGTAGATTCTTGTGATCCCATATCAAGAAGATAAGTATCATTCTTTCTTGGAGCACGCATGATCACTAAATCTTCTAGAATAATGAACTCTGGTTTAAGAAACAAGCATTCATTTGACATAAACAGCACTGGTATATCTTTATCACAAATTTGTGATACGTTTAGTAAATTGAATGCTGATTCAGGAACATAGTTTACTTTCTCCAGAGTTAAGGAACCGTTTGAGACTTCTCCCTAACCAATCATTTTTCCACCCTTCTTATCTCCAGCAAAAGCGACATATCCTCCATTAATTATTCGATAATTTGCGAGTAAGTCCTTCAACCCGGACATATGCCTTGAACATCCACTGTCAACATGCCAAAAACTATTGATAGCACTTCTGGAATGTTCCCGGCATAAAAAAATTTGTTAAGACTTGGAAATTGGGACCCAAGTATTGACTGAATTAGGTAGTGGAACAGAAGATTTTTCACAAAAGAAATTATTTACAAAATAATTTAATCTACTTTCTAAGGAACTATTATTTATATTTCTATTAACAAAAGCAGGACAAGTTTTAATAATATGATCATCCTTTCCACATCTAAAACATCGAGACTTTAAACCTTTCTTATTATATTTTGAAATAGATGCTTGATCAGTTAAGATTTCTTCCTCATATTCAGACGTGTGAGAATCTGAATTGCTACACGAGTCATATGATTCTTTAATCCTGATTCATTTTTGTTAATATTGTTAACGTTTGAGAAAGTTGTCTCAATATCTTTAGGGTTAGAAATCCTACTTGGTGTGAAAGATGGGATAGGATGAGAAAGAAGTTTTTCAAAATAATTTGGGTGAGAATGTATGTTTGAACCTTTACTTAAACAATTATCATTACTATTAACAAGAGAATTTAAAACATCATCGTTTGATTCATCAACATCTGAGGATAAACAAGATGAACTAGAACTAGAACTATATAAACTACTGTCTGTAACAGATGTTTGGGAAACAAATCTACTTAAACTATTGTCTATGGAAGACTTTTTGGAATCTAAAATGTTAAAACTAGAGCTGGCCAGACCACTACTTGCACCATAATCATATTCCTCTCGAATCTCCTTATGATTAACTCCTTCTAAACCTGCATACAAACTGTCAGTATTTTTCTAAATTAATTCATTAGTTGGATGAGGTATAGGCATAGGAGAATAACAATAAGTGCTTGGTGGAGGATAAACATGAGTGGTTTCTTTGCTTCCCAAACCAGTCTTAATTCTAGCCCCCCTTTGATTCTTGCAAAGCTCCTCAAGTTTCATCCCAGAGATTGTCCATTTTTAAAGTTTAGTTTTTAATTTGCTTGTTTCAAATTCAGCAAGTGCTACACGTTCAGTTAAAGCATTTATTTCAACGCTTCTTTCCAAAAGATTTCTTTTTAAATGCTCATTTTCTTTTAATGCTTTATTTAACTTAACAAAATATTTAGACTCATTTGTTTTAAGTTCCTTATTAATTTGTTTCAATTCCTTTTCATTATCTAATAACAGTCTGTTTTCCTTATAAACCCCAAATAAATGAATTTTGCAAGGAGGAGAGCACATGTCTTGAATTACCTCATAAGGGAGACCCATAACTACCATTTCAACAGCCAGGGCCTTGTCAATTCTTCTTTTGACTCACTATTCTTCTCAGCCTCACTATCCTCTTTCAATTCTTCTTTTGACTCATTTGTCTTTTTTTTATAATCTTCACCAATAGTCACCTTCTTTTTAACTTCAACACTAGATTTCTCATATCCACCCTCTTCAACTTCAGCTTTCTCAACCTTTTTCTCTTCAACCTGAACCCTTTGCTCGTTACTTTCACCAATGACCTCTTGAGTCTCACTCTTGAACTCTCTAAAAGGATCAAAGTCATCAATAGAATCCACATCACTGTTCACTAACTCAGCCACTAGTGCATGATTGATTTCTTCTTCAGTTTCCTTAATCTCAGCTCTCCAATCAAAGTTTGAGATGAGAGCTGTTTTCTTCTTTGACTTGACTTCTTCCTTGCCAGTGATTGAGATAACTTTTGAAGTTCCAGAAGTTCCTGGTTCAGTAACGATTGGATTTGTACATTCTCTTTTAAAGTGCCCCAGCTGTTTGCAATTGAAGCATCTTAATTTCGACTTATCAAAACCAAGCTTAGAATTCTGATTCTGATTTTCGAAGCTCTTTCTACCAGTTCGTTCCATGAATCTTCTTGAACGTAGTCTGAGCATGGCCATTTACCATTGGATGTCTATTTCTTCTAAGTCATCTGGATCGACTTGATACATGTCTTCAACGGTCATTCCTTTTACCTTTAACTCCCCAGCAACTAGAGCCTCATAACTATGCACAAACATCCCAAATAATGCCATAGTATCTGATGGAATCTGAGCAGTGACAGATGGCTTTAAGCTTGAACCAACACCTGTAGACCCCCCACTGGACATATTTGAAGCACCAAATCCTGTAGAACCACCATAAGCTGAACCATACATAGATGAGTTTGCAGCGGATGACGTTAATGCAGCATTTTGTGGATATACAGTGGCTGGCATCATGGATTGATTGTATTCTCTCCTCTTTAAATCCAAATCAAAAGATTTTAATTTGTTGATTACATCCATAAGTTTGTAACAGCAAAGTTTCTTTCCTGCTTCAACATCCTAACTTCCAGGCTCCATTAAGGTGGGAGTGAGTCCAAGAGTTTAGAGACTTGTTCATGATTTCCCAACTGCTCATCATATTTCTTTAAGGTGCTTGAGATGGACAAAAATCGATTTGTTATGTCAGTAAGGCTTTCATTTTTGTGTCCTACAAATGAATTAAACTCCTTTTTAGCTTGAGCTTTCCTGTCTTTCCTTAAATCCTCATTTCCGTCATAGAATTCACACAAGAAGTCATACAAAGATTTTGCATTCTTGTGTTTAGCAAAGCGGTTATAGATATCTTGAGATAAGCAGAGAGTTAAAGCTCCAAAAGCTTTTTGATCACGATCAATTAGCTTGAGATCTTTTTCAGTGAAGGTAGATGGATCGGTGTTTGGTGAAGAAACTTGACCGACAGTGACAGTTGGAGTGTGAGGACCATTTATAATTGATTCCTATTGATTATGATCAGTGTAGTAGAAGAAAGCTTTTAAACATCTTTTCCAATCCTCAAAGTTATCACCATTTATAAGCCTCGGTGGCCTATTAGGAGCAACACTCTCCAAGTCAGATATGGTGATATTGGTGGATGTCATTTGTTAAAGTGATAGTTTCGCTGATAACACGCAGTTTCGTTGATAACTTCACTGATAGATTCGCTTGTAGAATCGCTGATAACTTCGCTGGAAAATTCGCTCCTAGATTCGCTGGCAAACAAGCAGCAGTTTCGCTCAAACCAATGATCAAAAACTCTAGTTTCGGCGATAGATTCGCTGAGACAAGCAAAACTTTCATTCTAAAATGAATTCGCCAGCACTTTCGCTTGTAATGACTAGCAAGAAGTTGAACTTTCGTTCAAAAATGGGCTAATTTCGCTGACAAAAACACCTGAGTAGAAAATCACCAAATCCTTAGATTCGCTGGTACATTCGCTGGACGAATTGTAAATTCGCCCAATGAATCTGAAAAACCTTTTCAGAATAGAATCAACCCAATCTCATCCAAAACACAATGAATTTGAAATCTGATGATTACAGTAGCTTTGCACATCCAAAACGTACAATCCTCAATCAATTTCCATAACAAAAACACCCAAATCAGTAAGCAAAATCGATGGAATAATAACTAGTATTCGAAAAATCCCAAAAACCAACTAATCAAGAGCACAATGGCTCTGATACCATATTGTTGGTCCTTTTGATCGATTCAACAGTGCACTTGATGCTTGACAATGATTTCCTACCAAATAAACACTTACAAACTCAATAACATAATGAATTAGATTGAATCTAAACAATAATAAACAATAACAAAGGCTCAATGATATTGAAAATGAACTTCCAGCCACACACACAATTGCAACAACAATATTCTCTATTAGGGTTTTGCAAAAGGTTCCTTACAAAGATAGAAAAATTACAATATATAAGCAACATTAGATTCGCTGGCAGTTTCGCTGACTAGCAAAATTGCATGTCTAACTACTAGATTCACCCGGCAGCGAACTACAGATTCGCCGGGTGATCAGAAGCAGCTGACTCCGGGCGAAACTATAGTTTCACCTGTAGTTTCATTGAAATACAAAAATACATAAGAAATACAAATTACAAGATAAAACTAACATTTAGCCTATTACATAACAAAGTAAACCTATCAACTATAGTGAGTCCAACCTATGTAAGATTATCAAAAGCTCACTACTGAAGAGCTTCTAGAGGAGGAAAGATTGGAGAAGCTGAAGAAGAAAGGAAGACTTGATACTAAGAAGTTGCTGGCTGCAAGTAGCAAAGCAGCAGCAGCCGCTCAAGAAGGTATCAACAATCAAAAGAGGATGGAGGTCATTGACAGGCTGATCATCCTGGGAGTAGACAATGAAGAAATGCTTCTACTCCCATTTGATGAGCTTGTGAAGCTGGAGAAGGCAACCTTGCTGTAGAAGGAAAAAGAGGAAGCAGCAAGGTTGGCCATAGAGGAGGAGAAAAGGAAAAAGAAGGAGGAGGCAAAGGCAGTAGATAAAAGGGAGAAGATAGCATTTCTTTGCTCAAGAGGCTATAAGATGGAGGAGTTGGCCCCTCATGATCTTGTTTCTTTTCTACAAAGAAACTAAGGAGATCAACAAGGAAAGAAAGAAGGCTGCCAGGGAAAAGATGAGGGAAAAAAAGAAGGAGGAGGAAGAGGCACAACTTGCTGCTGCCAAGAAAATAGGAGATAAGGATTGGATGAAAGCCTATCTTAAAGCCCACGGCTTCACTGGCAGGCAGGTGGGACCCATGTCTGAGAAGACCCTATAGCGACATGTTAGTGACATCAAGGCTGACATTCGCTTAGGAAGAAGGCAAGAGGTACCTTAAAGACAAAGTGTTCAGAAGATGGCACCTAAACCAACTCCCAAACCCAAACCAGAACCAACACCCAAACCACAACCTATAAAACCTAAGTCCACACCTTTTCCCCTCCCTATCAAAACTGAGCCAACCACTGAGCCTTACACCCCTGAACCAACACCATCCATTCCTACATCCCCTATCTCTAAACAACCTCTACCTCCACCTGTCCTTAAACCCAAAACACAACCAAAAACCAAATATCAACCCAAACCATCCTCTGAACCTTCCAAGCCCCTGACCTTAGAAGAATTCAAGGAATTAAAAAGAAAGCTCACCAACTACACTATCTTGAGCGAGATCTCTTATGAGGAAGAGTCAAATAAACTGAAATACATTGATGGCTCTTCCTATTCCGTTATAAGAGATGCGTTCCTTGATATGCCAAGGGGAACATTAGACCAAGCTCTCCAAATTCTTGCCACTAACTCTGATGTACTTGGAGGAGAAGAGAAGAAGTTAAGGAGAAGACTGGTGACTCTGCTGGACACAAGAAAAGGGAACAAGCTTCCATATAATCCCCTCAATCAAAGAAGCCCAATTGTCCAATGGAGGTTCAATGAACCTACGCATAGCTTTGTTGTGCAAAGGGAGAATGGTCAAGTAAACAGACCTGACACATCTGCTTTGCTACACTCTAGCAAATTTGATATTACTGAGTTAGCAGAGAGACCATTCTCCAATCCCTCAAACTCTTAGATTGCTACTTATATAAGGAGTCATCTGAGCAGCTTTCATGTTAACGAGCTTACAACAAAAGCCAAAACTGAAGAAGAGATGAAAAAGAGAGCAAAGGAAGAAGAAGGAGCAACCAAAAAAGGCAGTTCATTTCTGCAGATGGTCGAGGGACCAACTTCCAAACCTATAGTTAGATGGGAATATGACTACAGTTCCCATCAACTAACTCTCTTCAGAGGGACATAACAAATAGTACATGTCATCCAAAGAAACAGACTAGATCTACTATTAACAGATGACTTGTACAAACTCCTCACAACCATATCAGAAAAGAACAAAGAGACAGACATATACCTTCTTTCACTGGTGTTGAAACCTTAAGGAGTAGGAAGAAGTGAAGTTTTGGTAGCATCAGCCTAGGGGGAGTTTGTTGGATCATATGAGGCTGGTGTAACCAAAACAACACTTAGAAAGATTTTGATATGCTAAATGAAGTGGTCTTCCGAAGATAAAGCTGCTCTTTTAAAGACAAGTTAGAGATCTTCCGAGACTAAGTTGTTCTCCTTCCAAAGTATACAACTTAGAAGATCAAAGGCAAAGTCTTTCGAAGAATAAAGTCCTGAAGACTTGCAGAAGTTCAGAAAAAGTTGTTTCTTCCAAAGCCAAAATAACCTCAGAAGAATTTATTCTTTCAAAGTCATTTAGCTTCGAAAGAACCAATTATGAACCAGTGGACATAAGTATGGTCTGTCTGGCAGTCTGCTGCCACTTTGATATACTGCATGGCACACGCCCATGTAGTTGACCATACTTTAATCCACTGTTCACCCATTATCAGATTAGTACAGCTGCCATTTTTAGTTGGTGACAAAAGGTAAGTCATGGACCTGTCATGACTACCTAATCTAGGATATTATTTTATCTTAGATACCTTACTTTTAAGCAATGTAGTATTTGTCTAGTTGTAAGTTTCAGCTGGTTTTCCAAGTATAACTGGCTGTAGATAGTAGTATATATAGTTTCTCCATGTAACTTAGTAACCATGCTTGTAAGAGTCTTGTAATACTGAGTTGAGAAGTAATATATACAAGTATCTTGAAAAACCATTCTTGTGTTCTTGTGTTTTTATTAACTTATTATATTACTTGTGAACTTAATTGAGATTCTGTTTTATAAACCCGAGTGACATTAAGTGAGTTTGTGTGATAATCCTGTGTTGTGAGACAAACATCGATCCTGCACACACGGGGCTTGTTTGAGCCCATATAAGGACTTTTTCAAATGACAAACCATATTTGGATATCTTTGATCAATAAAGCCCGGTGGTTGTTGCATGAAAGTCGTTTCATTCAATGGCCATGAAGAAAAGCATTCTTGACATCCAGTTGATGGATTGGCCAAGAACGAGTGACCGCGAGAGATAACACGGTTCGAATGGTTGCCGGTTTGACCATCGGACTAAATGTATCTTCACAATCTATCCCCATGGTTTGAGACTTGCCATTGACAACTAGTCTCGCTTTATAATGTTCCAACGATCCATCCGATTTAAATTTGTGGCGAAAGAGCCACATGCACCATATAACGGGCCGGTTTGGAGGTCGTGGAACCAATTCCCAAGTCTCATTGTCCTGTAAAGCTTTAAACTCGTTTTGTATGGCATGTAACCAATTTGGGTCGGCAAAGGCTTTGGCGTAGGTGGTGGGGACGGGTGAGATAATGGTATTGTGTAGGTTAAGTTTTTGAACAGGTTTGGTAACCCCTGTTTTAGATCGGGTTTGCATGGGATGTGGTGGTGGGTGTGGGTTGTTCGAGGTGTTGGTGGAGGTGGGTAGAGGTGTATGAGGCTGGATTCGATGGGTATAATATAATGGATATGGGGTGGTAGGGTCGGAGGGGGTGGGCCGTTGTGGAGGTGGGTGAGGGTTTATCGATAGTGGTATGTGGTGGTGAGGGCGGTGATGGTGTTGGAGGGTGGTAAATAAAGCCGGGTGGTAAAGGGTCATCAAGAAAAGTGTAGTGTGAATTGTTGGAGAAAGGGTAGTTAGGAATGTTGCCTCGTCAAAAATCACGTGACGTGAGATAATTATTTTACCCGTGGAAGGATCCAAGCAACGGTACCCCCGAAAGTCTTGGGGGTAACCGAGGAAAATGCAGCGGATAGACCGTGTATGAAGTTTGTAGGGTTGAGTGGCCGAGGTGTTTGGGTAACAAGCACACCCGAATACGCGTAAGTCATCGTAGGTCGGGTGGCGTAGGAAAAGAACAAAGGTAGGTGTGTAAAAATTTAGACGTTTTGTGGGTAGGATATTATGAAGATAGGCAGCCGTATGAAGAGCCTCTACCCAAAACGTGGGTGGTAGGTGTGCATGAATGAGAAGGGAGAGGATGATATCGTTAAGGCGACATATCATCCTCTCGGCTCGGCCGTTTTGAGGTGATGTTTGGGGACACAAAAAATGAAATAGGAGGCCGTTTTTATGTGCAAAGGTTTTAAAATTATTGTTATCAAATTTACCACCAAGTTCACATTGGAAAGTTTTGATTTTTCGATTAAATTGGGTTTTGATTAGGCGATGGAACTTAACAAAATTAGTAAATGTTTCGGACTTGTATTTGAGTGGGTAAATCCAGACATAGTGAGAAAAGTTATCAACAAGAACCATATAATACTTGTATCCGGATTTACTAGTAATTGGCAATGTCCAAAGATCACAATGTACGATATCTAAAGGTGCAAAAGTAAAAGTATTGGACGCGTAAAAAGGTAAACGTTTACTATTGGAAAGTTGACAAGAATTGCAAAATTTTTTGTCCTTATTACAATTTAAATTAAAACGACTAGTAAGAATATCTAGGACTTCAGATCCCGGATGTCCAAGACGGTTGTGCCATTGTGAAGATGAAGATGCTAGGAGACAGGCTTGAGGCAGAATTGTTGGCGGAGTGAATGGATATAGGTCACCGGTGCTATTGTGGCGGGATAGAATCCTTCCATTGGTGAGGTCCTTCAAAGAAAAACCGAACGGGTCAAATTCAACAGATAAATTATTGTCACGTGTAAATTGTCGGACGGATAAAAGTTATTTAATAATTTGCGGGCTATATAATATATGTGGTAAAATATAGGTACGGTTGGGTAGGATGTGAAAGTCGTTGCTAGACCGTGTAATTGGTAATCAATTACCATCACCCACGAGAATATTGCGTACAGTAGATGAGATAGGGTTTTGGATTTTACCTAGATCGGATGTAATGTGTGAAGATGCTCCTGTGTCCATGTACCAAGAGGGATCCGGCTGATTTAATTGCATGTTAGTGAAAGCCGCATGTAAATCGGATGGGTTAAGAGCATCGTAGTTGGTGAGTGGGCTTGTGAGGTGGTGTAGGTTTGGCCTGCGAATCGGATGTTTGGGCCGCAGCGGGGTATTGGGCTATTGTTGGTCCGGGCCCGGTGTAATGGGCGACGGGTGAAGGTTGTAGGGTGGGTTGGGTGTGTTGGGCTGCCAAAGCTGTTGTGTGGGATACGGACAAGGAGGGCTGTTCCACCAGGCCCAATTCGGGTAAGGGGAGAATGGGGGTGTTGTGTTGTTGTTGTATGTCGAGTGACCGCGCGTCCGCACCCACGACCACCTCGATTTCCTCGGTTTTGTCCCCTACCCCTACCCCGTCCACGGTTATTGAATTGGTGCGGGGGAGGGTGGTTGTATTATTGTGGACCACCATTGGAGGGCGCGACGGTTTGGCCTGCGGATCTGATGTTTGGGCCGCAGCGGGGTATTGGGCTATTGTTGGTCCGGGCCCGGTGTAATGGGCGACGGGTGAAGGTTGTAGGGTGGGTTGGGTGTGTTGGGCCGCCAAAGCTGTTGTGTGGGATACGGACAAGGAGGGCCGTTCCATCAGGCCCAATTCGGGTAAGGGGAGAATGGGGGTGTTGTGTTGTTGTTGTATGTCGAGTGACTGCACCCACGACCACCTCGATTTCCTCGGTTTTGTCCCCTACCCCTACCCCGTCCACGGTTACTGAATTGGTGCGGGGGAGGGTGGTTGTATTATTGTGGACCACCATTGGAGGGCACGACAAGGACCGAAGATGATGATTTTGATGGGCGGCTAAGCTGTGTAATTCGAGTTGGAGCATACTTAGTGTGGTATCCCATGTGGCATTGCTTTGATTGATGAAGGAACCCACCGTGTCATACTCCGGTGGAAGTCCACGCACAAGTTGGAGCACGAGACGGGTGTCAGATACAGGATGGTCCACTCGCCAAGTTGTTAGGCGATGTCCTTGAGGAGTTGACAATAATCATCCATGGACGAACACGCTGAGAGTGTGAGATTGCAAAACTCACTTTTGAGGGCTGTGGCTTGGGAACCTTTATTGCTCAAGAAAATCTTTTCAATCTTCAACCATGCTGCTCGAGCCGTGGAATTGTTTTCCAAGACTCGAACGAGTAACTCATCTGATAGCGTACTGTAGATCCATTGTAGAACGAGAGCATCGATTTCTTTCCATGCTTGATAGCACTCAGTTGTTGGTTCGAGTGGTTTGGTGTCGTCGATGTGCTCCAACACTGTGTAAGCGGTAGCATGAAGCTTAAAACGTTTGGTCCATGAAGAGTATGTGACCTTGGAGCCATCCAGGATTCGCATCTTTGTTTGGATATTCGTGACTGAGTAAGCCGAATGTAGACTACCGGTTTTGGTATCATTGGGGGACCTTGGGTTCGGAGCTCTCGCCTTTGGGTTCGGTCATGGTAGTTTCGGCCGAAGAGATTTAACGACGAGTGTTTGGATTCTCAGAACCGTAGCTCTGATACCATAAAAGTGGTTTATGGTATTAATTGTGAATGAATCTCATTGATAATCAAGGCTCCCTATATATAGGGAAGAAGATACAACTAATCCTACCACTAATTAAGGAATAGATATGCATGACATTGGAAATGGATATACATTACATAAATTCAAATATACTTATAATCTATAATATTGCTAATAGTATCTAGAACTCAGCCAAGTTTCAACCTTGTTCATTTCATCTATATTGTTACGAGTTAAAACAATTTCATCAACATAAACAACAAGCAATATAGTAATCATGTTCGAATCAGATTTTACAAATAAAGAGTGATAACTTATTAGGTAAAAATCAACTTAATAATAGAATTAGTGAACTTTTCATTACTTTCTTTAGGAGCTTATCCAATCATTAAGAGATTTTACCAAATTGCATACTTTGGTGTCATTTTTGTCATATTTTAGGTAAAATTATCTACATATCCTTCGTTGACGACCTATATAAAAAGACCATATTATGTTAACATCAAGTTGAAACAATAACTAGTTATTCTAAACTGCTATAGTAATGGCACATGAAATAGAGACCATTTTATGACTGGAGAAAATATTTTATCAAAGTCCAAAACATTCCTTTTGGCTATAACCCTTAACAACTAGCCTTGGCTTATATCCTTATATTTGTCCATTAGCCCTATATTTTATCTTATAGATCTATTTGCACCCTACTCTTTCGTAGCATAAGATAAATCAACTAAACTCAACTCCTATTACGCATTAAAGCTCAATCTCCTCATTCATTGCTAACACCACTCAGGATCTTAAAAAGGCTTCCTTATAGTTCCTTGGTTCAGTACTTTAGTTCAATGAGGAAACAAAATATAAATACTCCGATGACAACTTAGAACATGACATAACTTTTTCAAGCCACTACTTTACTTTCACTTGAACAACAAGAATCGTCTAATCTCCTATGTAGCACAGAACGGCAAGTAGATCTCCCCAACTAGACTATTTGATTTTCATTATCAGCTTTAGGAGGTACAACATCCTTATCACCATTAGTATCCTAACTCATTCAAAACATTTTCTGTGATAGAAGGATCAATAGTAACATTCTGATTAGCGTATATGTTCTCGTCCTTCAACATTCTGTCCTTATCACTAGTCAAAACATTACAACTGTGATTATAACCGTCACATATGCTATCTATTGATCTTGAATACTAGGCTCGTATTAAATTACACTTTCCTCATCATCGGATATCCGATCTCTCTCATTATCATTTTGAAGGTAAAAGTTTTAAAGCTCAAAACTATATAAATTTGAACACAGAATAATTTTTCAATTTAAAAGGATAAACTTGCTCACAAAACTTCACTTTATGAGAATAGAAAATGGTTTTATTTTCTAAAAATGACAGTTTGAAACCCTTTTTTTAATCGAGTATCCATTGAAATAATTTTAATGGCTCGATTGTCAAACTTGTTTGAAACAATAAGACAACCAAAATTTCTAATATGAAAAAGATCGAGAGAACTTGCACCCAAACAACAACTCATATGGATAATTTTTTTTGAACAGCCAACAAAACATTTTATTAACAAGCTAGCCAGTGACTAGCAAAATCGATTACAGTCACCAATTTAAAATATAATACATGGATTTAGCAATCAAGACACTGAAGATTAAATGATGACCAAAGATCCCAAGATAGCTCCATTTCCCTCGATCTATTCTTAACCCACAGATAGCACAAGATTTTCGTTTCCTTCATTAAATTACCAATAATCACCTTTTTACTGTTGAAGACGTACTCATTACGAGCCCTCTAGAGACACCATAAGGCTGTTAGTATAGCCGCATGAATAACCTTCTTTCTTTTCGTAGCACATTAACAAACTTGTGAGCACGAAGAATGTCCTTAAATTCAAAGAAAAACAAAGGCTCGATCTCGCACCATTGTGATATCATTCCCCATAGAGATTGAGATAGGATACAAGAGATCATGACATGTTCACTCCCCGCTAAAAATACACTTCTCCGATTGCGCGGGTATTTTGTGGGTAGTGCATTTAGAACAAATTTTATGAGGATGATTCTGCCCCCTGAAAGATAGGCATTTCGCCTTCCAAATCGCTAATCATTTCTAGAAGGATTCTATGATGGAGTTCCAATTTTTTACCAAGTTCATGTTGGCACCGACTTGCATACCGAGATATTTAAAAGGAAAACTTCCTTTTTTTGCTTTTTAACAAGCTAGCCATTAAGTCTAACTCATGATTATGCACAAGACTAATTAAGTAGAAAACACGAAGAATTCTGCAAAGATTAATAGCATTTGAATCCTTCCAATCACCAACAAAAACCACGTCATCAGCGTATATAAAATGAGATAGCAATGGATGTTGTGACCAATGGAGACTCCCTTGTATAGCCCAAGCAAACAAGCCTTCTTAATGATGCTTATGTGGGCTTCCATGGCGATGATGAAAAGGAAAGGTGATAGTGGATCACCTTGGATATGGATAACTACCACTTAATACAAAGGATGGAGTTCGATTGGTGAGTATAAGCAGTTAAGACACTCTCGATCAGTCCTAGAAATATAGGACGTCTGACTTTAGTCATTAAATGCCTACGTGTTCGATCTATTGTTCCATTCTGCTTAGGGTATAGGCGCAAAGTGTTTGATGTAAAACGTTCTTTTCATAAATTTTTATTACAGATTATTGTTAACAAACACGGATCCATTATCAATTCTACATATCTTAATTCTTTAACCAAATCGAGTATCGATTAACGAAAAAAATGACTTTGGTATTTTGAAAAACCTAGTCTTTTGATTTTAGGAGATTAAGCCAGACACTATCTTGACATAGTGTTATGAACTCACTATCTTGAAAAAGGCTTGGGATGGGATGAAAGATAATTATCTTCATTAAGTGTTTCATATGTATTTCAGAGAGATGTTATCACTACCACTAGGAGATTAGTGAGAACGAGGTAATAACTTATTTTATAAAGGGAGATGTATAAAATGATAACCTTTTTTTTTAAATTGAGACTCAGAGAGATGTTATCACTACCACTAGGAGATTAGTGAGAACGAGGTAATAACTTATTTTATAAAGTGAGATGTATAAAATGATCACCTTTTTTTTTAAATTGAGACATATAAGTGTTAGACACCCCACTGTTTCTCCCGATTAATTTAAAATATTCAAATAATTGAATTTTGGTAGTTGATTTAGTCCTCTTATTTTGTTGAATTTAGTTGCTTGTATTTAGGATCTCGCCATGTATTTATTTACTATAACTTCAATGAAATTAAATCAATTTTGGTTGATTCACTTAAATAAGATGATCATTTCTTTGTAAAGTGAAACGTATAAGATGATCACTTTCTTTCTAAAGTAAGAATAAGGTAATTCTTTTGTAAACTGAGATGTTACTGTATCGGTAATCTCCTCTGTTCAAGAGATATTCTAGTGGAGCAAACTCTTGATTGAAGATCAGGACAAATAACGGATTAGTTAATATGCACTTGAACTTCTATAAGTTAGTTTTGTATTTAATTTACATTTCACATATTATTATTTGTGTTGGTTCACTATCAAACACAAGTTTTAAATCAAGAAAGTTCTAAGAAACCTATCCACCCTTTCCTTTAGTTTTCTATAGGTCTAAGTACTATCTAAACAATGTTCTTTCTCATATGGTTAAGATGACCTAAGCACACGATGACAACATGTGCACCTATATCAAATGGATAAGCATGAACTACTACAAGTGAACAAATAGGCGCAATCCAAGGCAACTCTATAAACAACAATACAATTCATGAAGAGAAAGGAGAGCGATCCAAGCAATTAAATGATCAATCTTCTTTTTTAAGAGCATTGGATTAACCCTGCAAGCGCACCTAGTTAGGGGTGTAAACAAGCCAAGCTGGCTCGCAAGCTACTCGAGATCGACTCGAAAAAAGCTCGAATCGAGCCAAGCTTAAACGAGCTCGAGCCCGAGCTCGCTCGAGCTCATATTTTGGCTCGTTTACTAAACGAGCTCAAGCCCAAGCTTCAGATATCGAGCTCGAGCTGGCTCGGTAACCTAATCGTGCTTTTCTTTATATATATATATATATATATAATATTTTTTACATATCAAATATATATTTATAATAAAATAATATTACTAATTATATATAAAAATATGATAGAAACAACTAGATATTATATATTATATTATATATATGATAAGTATGATTATAAATAAATATAATAGTAATTATAAAAAAATAAAAATTAAAAAATTAATGATAAACGAGCCGAGCTCGAGTTTGAATAATTTCTAACGAGCTCGAGCTTTAGAAATATAACTACAAACGAGCCAAGCTTGAGCTCGAGCTTTATAAAGTTTAAACGAGCCGAGCTCGAGCCTAAGTGAGCTCGGGCTCGGCTCGGCTCGTTTACACCCCTACACCTAGTGTTTGTATATAATTTGTTTGTGTGGCTACTTAGATTTAGTCTATAACCCTTTTATGTATCCCTGTAAAAATCCTGTTACAAGTTGACTATACACAAGAAGATGTATTTTTAGCACTGACTAATGACCGAGCAAGCATTCTGCTCGGGCTCGATGTTAAATAAGCCATCTTGTTCGACACATTTGTTCTTAACGAGATGAAAAATGAACTAGAGCTCGATTTATAAAAAGCACAATCAACTAAATGTATATTATATATTATTATATATTATATATTATATAATAATTGCCAAACTCCAGAGAAGTAAAACATATGGTACAAGTCTCTAATGCGTAAATTTTTTTGTTTGTCTTTAAGTAACTTTTTTTTACCTTTACACCCTCTGCACTTTAATAAACTTATTTTTTCTTTAACAAACTTACGCTTACACCCCTACAATTTAATCTACTTATTTTTTCTGAAGTAATTAATATTTCTACCAATAACTTTAGAAAGCTTATCATATTAGCCTTGAACTTCAGTAAAGTTACTTTTTCAACTGACTTACACTACAACCTTTATAATTTAACAAAGTTACTTAAACCACCAACATTTTAATCAACTTTCTTTTTCCTTTATTCTTATTTTTCTTTCAGCTTTTTACTTCTTTCATATATGTTTAGTTATTTTCTAATTTTTTTTAATTATAGTTAAACCTAAATTTTGATTTTGTGCTTACTTAACCATGAGGTTCATTTATTTTTTTTCATTGTTTCAATGTTAACTTTTTTTTACAGGGTGAATACTATTATACAGTAATCGAAAACGAACCTTACATATTGTTTGCCTCTTCAATGTCGTGGGCACAACATGAATGATACGCCCACTAGTTTAAACTAAGAGTAATATTGGGGTTCTCTAGTGGGCTCATAGACCATATTATATCTGATTATTTATAAATAAAACTGAGTAGTAACTTAAGACCTTAAAAGTTTTAGTTTTAACTTTAATGAGCCAAACGACTCAGCCAACAAGTTATATTGGCTCGAGCTCCACTTATTTACGAGTTGATTTTTTGCTAGGTTCAACTCATCAGCTATTTGACCAATCTTATATGGAAGTAGTAAAATTGATTTAAACTATTTCAATTTTGTGTGGGTATATATTTCGATCCTACACCATATATAGACTTAACTAATTTAGTTAATCTAATAAACATGAAAGCTAGGTAATTATGACACCGAATGTTGTATACATGCATGAACATCTGGTGATTTTTACTCTTTTCAAGTGTTACTTTTCACGTGCAAGCCTTTTCGGTCCAATGTGTAAGAGCTGACTTACATTTGGTACCGAACTATTTCTTATATGGTCCGGTCCTCAATTCAAATTTTTCATTTTCTGGTCTCCAGGTTTTGATCTTCCTCGCAAATGTCTCAAAGGGCAACTCATTCATGCATATGCCTTAGGTGGTTTTGAGCATCTTTTAAAGATTATTATACAAGTCTCTGTATTTCAACTTTCTTATAAAAAGAGAAAATGATTAGTACATGTTTGATTTTTGGTTTTTCGTGAAATTTATTTTAAAACACCATTAATTTCAGTCAACTAAACACACCTCCTGCTGTTTTCAATCCTTCATATCTTTCATCTCCAAAAAGAAACCAAAAAAAATAAATAAACTTTATTCTATACCTTACACATATATTTATAATACAACTGTTGTCAATAAAGCGGACCAAGGATAGTAACAACATAATCCAACACTATAAGCAATTTCCTCTATGATGTAGGTAAAAAGAATAATTATAATCCCTAAATCACAACAATTTTAAAAAACAAAAAGAAAGAAAGTCAAATGTTGTATCTTTCATTAATATTAATGGCCTGCTCCTCTTTTGCTAGGCCCAGAGGCCAGCATATATGCGAACTCTCGTATCCGCGATCTCAACCCTCTACAACTTGCAATCGTATCGCTGCAACTTGAGACGGTGATAATGTCGCCATCGCCAGTTTTGGTCTTTAGTGGTGTCGAGTGCAGCTTTCTGCACTCAACATCACTGAAAGATGCTGCCATTAACAAGGCGAGAACTCCAATGGCACAATAGAAACGCTTCACCGAAATCACAGCCATTTTAAAGTTTGTTTCTCTATGAGTAAAAATAAATGAAAGATTGAGGAAATGTTGATGAGCATAAAGATGGCCGCTGCATGTATAAATAGCGGGTAAAGGGTATGTGAAGCTTTGACTTTGACTATTTGCATGCGTAAGAGGGTTGACAAATTCCATGACCTTTTCAAAATTCACATATAATTTTGACTTTTGTAGCCATTCCATACACGTGATTAGCTCTATATGGGTGTGTTTTTTCGGTTGAATTCACACGGTTTTTTGAGCTGTACGGCCTCCATGCGCGCTACCTGCTTCCATTTTATTTTATATATACTCCAAAATTCTAATATATTATTAAAATAAATGCCATGCATATAAAACGGTTACAACTTTAAGTTGCTACATAAACTTTGTACTTTCATAGTTAAGTTAATTAAACCAAGTTCACATTATTATAAGATTATGTTTTAGAACTGTTTGGTGAACCATAATCGATGTCACTATATGATTAGCTAGGTGCGCTTGCCGTACAAAATCCACTTTTAATAAAAAAATCTAAGAACAATGTAAACTTTATGTATGGAAAACAATTAGATGTACTAAAAGAGAGAAAGTTATATACCCGTCTTAGGTTTCATGATTAAATCACAGGTTTAAGTGTATATGACGATACTAAATTGGCTCTATAAAATTGGTTATGTGTTGAACATTTTTCTAATTATTTATTGACAAACATATATATTATTTTATTCAAAAAGCCATATATATAAAATCAATTAATATATATATATATATATATATATATATGGTTTTTATTGACGAACCAAAATGAAGGTTTCTAATGAAGTTTTGATTACTTCTATGTTTTCATATATCAAATATATGTGTAACGGTGTGTTTGGTTTGAATTTTTCTTTGTAAGAAGAAAACATAAAATAAAAAGTCTGAGCATGTGTCGAAGCGGTCGGTTCTACACTTCTACCGATCCAAAAACCAGGAACATCTGAAATCTGAAATCTTGTGGTTTTAAAAAGGACGCATCCATACATATGGGTTTGGCTTTGTTATTACCGACCATGAAGTACCTTTCTATTAAAAGTAGGGTTATTTAAGTATGATAATAGAATTCATCTATAATTTACAGAAAGATGTGCTTTATTTCTATCTTCTTTTTGTGGAGTGGAATAATTTTTTCAACCATAACTATAATTATATGAATAATAATTTATTAATGTTTTCAGAAACAGAAAAGACAATTAATAGTCCGCCTATTTGATTTAGTGGTTAGACTTGTTGCACGTGTCAAAACGAATGACATCATAAATAATAGAAACACTATAACTATTTTTATATATCTAATTTATAACAAAATATACACATACAATATGTTTTAATATGAACTTTTAATTTTTATAATATACAAAAACATATTTGGATTTAATATGGGTCTTGAAATACTCAAGTAATCAGAAAATGAGATTTTGAATTAAAAAGTATATGAAATAGTGACAAATTTTTAAATCCAATCTAACCACCAGATACAGTTCATAGGTTTGATCGGTAACTAGCTGGTGGGTAAATAGCCATAATAGACCAGTCCCAATTTAGACAAATCCGGCAAGTGGATTCAGTTTTGTCTTGAAAACACTTTCAATTTATGACAAAGCCGGAAACACAATGCATAAATAATAAGGTTTTGTCTAAGTGAAATGTTTAATTATACATCTTGTGCTCAACCTCTTGTTAATGCATTTAATAACATTTATCACAAACCCTCCAACCAATATTTAACATGTTTAATACTTTATTACAACATGTTAACCCATTTGATCATTTACATAAATGTGTTATAAGAGATGTGTTCTAGTTTCACTATTTTATATGTGTTCGCGTTACTATAATTGTATGTGTAGCCGACGTTAGATTGATATATTTCTTTAAGACGAATAAATATCTAAATCTTTTTCAGACGCAACAATTCGATCCCCCCCCCCCCCCCACACACACAAAAGAAAGAACATGACTTACATCTCTAATAATCACTTTATAAAATTTTACTACAGAAATAAAAAAATACCTTCTTTCATTTCTAGTTTTCTTGTAAAACTCATTCAATGATAACTATGTATTCTAAGTGTCTCATTGAAGCGTACTGATTTTGTTTCAACATTAAGAAATTTGGTATAACTTTTTACCAATCTATGTCTTAGATGAGAGCTTTTCTTTTTCTTTAACTTTTGAAGTTGACATGAAAAAGACTAGTCATGTGCACTTATTTATAAAAACAATACTAGCTTTTTAAGTCCACCGTAAACACGACGAAGTTGATCATGCCTCGTAGGTTGCACCTTGAACGTTAGATGAAGGATGAAGAAGCAAAAAAAGCTCGCACAAGTTTTACTTCTGAGAAGGAGATTGACTAGAAGTGACTGTTTGGAATACGTATTAACGCTACAAAATAAAGCATTGTTAGCCCCGCCATTCAGAATGTGGTTCTCAATGACAAGAATAGACATAAGAATTTATAAATAGAATTAAGTTTTATGAGAAATGAATATGTGAATTTTGAGTTTGAAGTGACAACCTAATACAAAAACTTCACCCTTTTAACACTACTTGGTGGTTACAAGAAGACAAGTCACGTGTCAAATTGTCCTTCTTGCCAAGTTAGTTGTAAGATACGGATAATTTGCACATCATCTGACATTCCAAATATGTAATTGACTATGTTAGTTGCATTTGGTTCGAACTGGAGCTACAAGCTTGATTAGAACCGGTGTATTTGCTTTTTTACACTTATAACCCTTTTTGAATGTTTTTATCCTAATTGGACTACATTGTTGTTATAAACCTAATCCAATCTATTTTATATGCTTATGGCCTTATGGGATGTTACCCCTTCAAGGCTCCTCAAGTTTGTTGTGTATGTTCCCTTTAAATATTTTCATTCTTTTTCCTCACTTTTTTGTCGATTTCATTTAAATTTGTGCTAGTGCTTTATCTCTATGACCCACTTATTACACTAGAAAATTCTTGAAATTATACACATTATTTTTTCTTTTTCTTTTTTGCATTTGCATTCCTAGGGTTCTCATCAACCCTCTAGACCAGCTGGACCGAATTTGACATGTTTGTAATATATGTTGGATCTATGTGTCCAAAACAACATAAATTAATATGGCTATTACTATATGATACCGTGAGATGACCACTAAGCAAAATTATCCAAAAACTATTTAATGCAATTAAATAATAAATCACATCAAAACTAGTTATGTATATCTATATATATTATTGGTAAAATAATAGATAAACCAGTACATAGAATAATATAAATTAGTAACAGTTATTATTTATTTATACTTATAATGTCTCATGATTGGATTTGAAACAAATTATACTATTGGTGTCCGTAACTAGAATGTGGAATCTTTCAAAGCAGAAGCTAATGATTTTGATTGAACAATTCACAATTTACATAAAAACAAGCATAGAAAATAGAAGTAAATATCACCTTGTTCATCATATTCATTGTCAAAGTGATTACTAGATTGAAAGAAACTGTTTTCAATGAATAACAAACTTTCTCTCTCTAGACAATTACTTTCTCCCTCTAGATGGTTAGTTCATTGCAACCAAAATTGTTACAAGAGTAATCATTAAGACTATTTATAAATGATAAGATTAAAACTTGAAACTCTATGTGGACTTTGAATTTGCAAGTCAACACTTAGGAATAGGTTAATCTTCATTCGGGACTAGATTAAGTCTTCATCTAACACTAGAACTATCTTCGCCAGACACTAGAAGATCTTCACCCGGTACTTGATTATACCTGGCCGGATAAATTCAACTCTCGGCTAAACAAAATTATACTTCCGAGTGAACATTTCGTTCGTTCGATAGTACTGGACTTCTTCAACACTTTAACTATTGACATATACTTCAATAAAACTTTAACAACTTTCTTAGCAATCATTAACCTATTAAGAGGTTTAACAATACTCCTTTTTAGTTTAATAATGCTACCAAAATTTTCCTAAACCCTTTTACCCTTTTGCTTTCTTTTTTTATTCTTGTTAAGCATATTCGCTATTAAGACTTCAAAACTTTGCACAAAATTCTCTATCAAATCCTCATCTTCATCTTTGATGCAGATCCATTGAATTTCAAAATTGTATTTAAGAGCTTTGAAGCATAATACTCTTCGACTGTCAGGATCAGAGAAGACTAAGTCATATTCTTCAAGCCTATACAATTTGACAACTCTTTGAGCATACTTAACGGTCCTTATGGGCTGAACTTAGAATCTAAATTGTTGGTGTTAAACCAATTGAGAACAAGAACGCCCAATTCGACAACAATAAGAACGAAGAAGACGAACGCAAGATAGAACTTTATTGAAAGTGATTACAAGTGTTTTTTATCACTGTGATTGTATTATTCTTACCGATTACAGAATCCTTATTTGTACCGCTCAAATTCTAACTAACTACAACTGTCAAATAATACACTCAACATAATATTGAGAATTTACACTTTGGACCCCAAAACTAAAACTTTCGAAGCAGGAAGCACCCCTGTGAAAACTTCCAAAGCCAAAGTTTTGATACTCCCAATACTCACCAAATCTACCGATACTAAATAAACTTTGGAAGATTGTGACTTTGGAAGATATCAGATCAAGCTTCAGAACTCTTTCGAAGCAAACATAACCTTCGGAAGAAATATGTTTAGCTTTGGAAGATACTTATCTTTCGGAAGAAACACTTGTTTTGGCTTTTATACTTCAGAATCTCCATCTTAAAACCAAAACAAGATTTTAACCAACTCCTAATGTATCCAAGCAAAAGTTGAACTTGACACCAAGTAGAGACTTAGTAAACACATCTGCTGGATTCTCTAAAGTAGAAACACTCTCCACTTTCACCTCCTCAACATTTACCACATCCTTTATGAAATGCAACTTCACATTGATGTGCTTTGTCCTCTTATGAAACATGTTGTTCTTAGACAACTGGACTACACCCTGGTTATCACAAAATACCACTGAGTCTGCAACATTGATTCCCAACTCAGAAACAAAACCATTTAGCCATATAGCTTCCTTGACTACCCAGCACCTGAAACGCATACCCTGTAATAGATCTAC
This sequence comes from Flaveria sonorensis, assembly GCA_025506505.1. Classification (NCBI taxonomy): domain Eukaryota; kingdom Viridiplantae; phylum Streptophyta; class Magnoliopsida; order Asterales; family Asteraceae; genus Flaveria; species Flaveria sonorensis. Next base: position 17,541,729 of record CM046425.1, on the reverse strand, counting down.
CCCTATCCAGGTCCTTGGCAAAATCTAAATCAACATAACCAACAATCCTCTTACTCCCCACATGTTCATGATTCCCAAACAATAAGACATAGTGTTTAGTACCTCTTAGATATCTCAAGATCCATTTCACAGCATCCCAATGAGCTTTACCTGGATTAGACAAGTACCTGCTGACCAAACTTACAGCATAACCAATATCTGGCCTTGTACACACCATCAAGTACATCAAGCTTCCAACCACATTGGCATAAGGCACCTTCTTCATATACTCAACCTCAGCATCAAACTTAGGACAATCAGAGCCTGACAGTTTAAAATAAGCACCAATAGGAACATTCACTGGCTTCCCTTCATTCATTTTATAGTTATTCAGTACCTTCTCCAAGTAAGAGCTTTGAGACCGCTTCAACACCCTGTGTTCCCTATCTTTCTTGATTTTCATGCCCAATATTTTCTTTGCTTCTCCCAGATCTTTTATTTCAAACTCAGACATCAGCATTCTCTTGGTAGCTTCAACTTCCTTTAAGTCGTGACAAGCTACCAACATGTCATCCACATACAACAACAAATAAACAAATTTGTTCAAGCTGTATTCCTTGAAGTAGACACAACTATCATAGCTGCTCCTATTAAAACCATTAGTCACCATATGCTCATCAAACCTTTTATACCACTGTCTAGGAGATTGCTTCAGCCCATACAAGGACTTCTTAAGGAGACACACCTTATCTTCCTGCCCTTTAACTTCAAACCTCTCCGTCTGCTTCATATAGATTATTTCATCTAGATTCCTATGTAAAAATGCAGTTTTTACATCCAACTGATGTAACTCATATCCATTGAAGCAGTTAATGAAAGCATAACCCTGATAGATGAATGTTTCACCATAGGTGAGAATATTTCATTGTAATCCACCCATGGCTTCTATGTAAACCCCTTAGCTACTAGTCTAGCCTTGTACCTAGGAGGTTCACCTTCAGAAATCCCATCTTTCAGTTTGAACAAACACTTACATGATACAGGCTTGTGACCCTCAGGTTTATCAACCAGCTCTTATGTGCCATTCTTATACAGAGATTCCATCTCTTCCTCCATGGCTTTACACTACTTTGAGCTTTCTTTCACAAAAATTGCCTCATATTAAGACAATGGTTCATAGATGCTTTTTTCTTCAGCAGTAACAAAGGCTAATGCTGACAAATCAATCCCCTCTCTATACCTAAAAGGAGGTACCACTTGTCTCCTTTGTCTGTCCCTAGCCAATTGGTAATCATCCAAACCAACCTGTTGGCTATCAGAAGTGCCATGATCAACACCTTTATCACTCACACCCTACTGCTCCACCTCAATCTAAACCCCACTCTGCTCCCCAACTTCTGAACTCCGTTTCACTTCGATGTCTTTATACATAACATCTTCTTGGAAAACCACATCTCTGCTCACTATCACCCTGGGTCTACCACCATCTAGTCTCCACAACCTATACCCTTTCACACCATCAAGGTACCCTAGAAATACATATTTGCAGGCCCTGGGTTCTAGCTTTCCTTGACTAACATGTGCATAAGCCAATGACGCAAATACTCTTAGATCACCATAGTCATATTTTCTTCCTAATCATGCCTCTATAGGAGTCTTTATGTCTACTGCAGCTGATGGAGATCTGTTGACTAGATAGGCTGTAATGGTCACAGCTTCAGCCCAAAAATGCTTGGGTAAACCAGAACTAGTCAACATACACCTTACCTTTTCAAGTAAAGTCTTGTTCATCCTTTCAGCCAAACCATTCTGCTGTGGAGTACCAGGCATAGTTCTGTGTCTTGCAATACCTTGAGTTTTACAAAACTGATTAAACTCATAGTTATAAAACTCCAACCCATTATCAGTTTTAAGCTTCTTGACTTTTCTTTCAGTTTGAGTTTCCACAAGAACTTTCCATTCATTGAACTTACTAAAAGCATCACTCTTATTCTTTAAGATGATCACCCAAACTCTTCTTGAAAAATCATCTATCAAAGTCATAAAATATCTAGCACCACCCAAAGAATCAACCTTAGCAGGACCTCATAAATCAGAATTAATGTAGTCTAATACTCCACTTGTGATATGCCTAGCTCTCGTGAATTTAACCCTCTTGTGTTTCCCAAGAATACAAATTTCACAAAAACCAAAATCACAATTCTTCAACTCAGTCACCAACTGTTGTTTCTGCAACTCCACCAGCCCTTGCTTACTAACATGACCAAGCCTCTGGTGCCACAACATGGCCCTAGAACTACTATCACTTGAGGAAATTGCCATATGGGATTCTACTACACCAGCAGTATCTAGTACATAGATATTATTATCCCTTCTATTACCAGATAGTACTACCATTGATCCCTTAATCACCTTAGCCTTACCATCCCTAAGACTAACATGGTACCCAGATCTCTTTAACAACCTTAAAGACAACAAACTTCTTTTAAGATTAGGAATATACCTTAAATCATGAAGATCAATTCCATTCCATTCTTCATCTTCAAAGTCACTGTACCATGACCTATAATCTTGCAAGGCCTATTATCCCCTAACCTCATAGAACCAAGATCTTCCAGCTTCAAATTCTTGAAGAACTCCTCCACAGGTGTCATATGGTATGAACAACCTGAATCCATCACCAACTTATCCTCTATACTACTGCTTGTGACAGACAACACATCTGCACTCTCATATCCATCAGATACATCATCTCATGCATTATGACTAATATGACATGTTGACCCACTTGATTCACCCTTCTTTCTTTTCAAGTCAGGACAATCCTTCTTGAAGTGCTTCTCTAACCCATACACAAAACACCTCCTCTTGTACTTGGATCTTGACTTTAAGACACTTCTTGGCTTGAAGCTTTTTTGTTCAGATCTTCCCCTGACCACCAAGCCCTCTCCACCATCTTCATTATAATCAGTTTTTTTCTTTAACTCCTTTGAATTGAGAGCTGCCAGCACTTCCTTCATGGTAAGAGTATCCCTACCATACATCAATGTATCCACAAAGTGCTCATCAAATGATGGAAGAGAGGTTAAGAATATGATAGCTTGGTCTTCATCATCTAATTCAACTTTAATGTTCTCAAGATCTAACACCAATTTGTTGAATTCATCAGTATGATCTTCAATTGACTTCCCAGACCCCATTTGGAAAGTGTACAACCGCTTCTTGAGATACAGCCTGTTTGCAAGAGACTTCGTCATGTACAGACTTTCCAATTTTGACCAGAACCCTGCTTCCGTCATCTTCTTCGAGACTTCTCTCAGTACCCGAACACCCAAGTTCAAGATGATTGAACCGTGTGCCTGTTCAAGATGATTGAACTATTCAAGCATCTCCTTTTTCTCCTTATCAGACATCATGTTTGGCAACTTAGATTCTCCTACCAAGGCATCCACCACTCATTGATGAACGAGCAATGCTTTCATCTTCAGTCGCCATAACCCAAAGTCATTCTTCCCATCGAATTTCTCAATCTCAAACTTTGTTGACACCATCGTTACCGCCGAACGATCTTTGATTGAATCTTGATCTTCAATTGAGCCACTAACCAGACTCTGATACCAATTGTTAAACCAATTGAGAACAAGAACGCCCAATTCGACAACAATAAGAACGAAGAAGACAAACACAAGAATGAACTTTATTGAAAGTGATTACAAGTGTTTTTTATCACTGTGATTGTATTATTCTCACCGATTATAGGATCCTTATTTATACCACTCAAATTCTAACTAACTACAACGGTCAAATAATACACTCAACATAATATTAAGAATTTACACTTTGGACCCCAAAACAAAAACTTCCGAAGCAGGAAGCACCCCTATGAAAACTTCTGAAGCCAAAGTTCTGATACTCCCAATACTCACCAAATCTTCTGATACTAAATAACCTTCGGAAGATTGTGATAAGCTTTGGAAGATATCAGATCAAGCTTCAGAACTCTTCCGAAAACCTTCGGAAGAAATATGTTTAGCTTCGGAAGATACTTATCTTTCGGAAAAAAACACTTGTTTTGCCTTTTATACTTCACAGTTGGTCTCTCTTATGTAAAGTTTCAATGATTTTCCTTTTGACTGTGTTTGGATTTAAAGTTTGCTTTTTCTATTTCAGCTCTGGTAGGCAGATTAATTCTCTCTTTAATCTCTTCCAAAATTTCCCTTTTGAAGTCTGCAAAATCATAATCTTTCATCTTTCTCAAAAGCTTTTAAAAGTTTAATACTAATTGATTCTTTGAAGGGTTATTCAATTCTAAACATGTAAGCTTCTCTTAATTCCTTCTTTGACAATTTTGAATCAATGAATTGTATTTTTTCGGTCAATCATTCTGATAATAAAACAGTTTAGTTCTTCATCAAATGACTAACATCTTATTAGTCAAGAGTAGGTTCTATTTGCACTTCTTTCTTTCAAATAAAACATACTAGCCAGATGCCTGTCATTTCTGATTTATTCAGAAGTTTACTTTAACTTCTCTAGATCAACAAGTTCTTGAAATGTTGTATTCTGTTTTGTTTCTTTATTAAAATCAATAATACTATCCAATGTTTCTCTTCTTCTTCTTCTTCTTCTTCACTTTCTTTAATAATTATCTCTATCTTTAGTACATGAAGGACAAGGAAATTGAGCAGAATCATCAATTCGATATAAAATTGGCTCAAACTGGATTGTTTAGGATAATTGGACTGTGTGGGAAGCTTCCGGAAATTAGACCATGTAGAAATGAACACTTGATGACTCAGGCTAAGAAGATGGTTATGGTACAGGATGCGAATCAATCAAGGACTTTACACTAAAAATTGTGATAAGAACTTGTTCTGCAAAGTCTTAAAATGTCTTCCTTCTATCAAAACTATGTTTCATCAAGGCTTGTTTTAATTCAAATGCTTGTAAATCTTCAAGGGTCAGTCCTTCTGCAATATTCTTGTAAAAGACTATAATATTATGATCTTGCAGATTAATCTTTAATTTTCTTTTACTTATGTCATGATAAATTGACAAATCTTTAGCCCTCTTTAGATTTATTCACTTGGTTTCTCGATGTTTACTCTTGGAGCTAGGAATAGGAGATTCTTTAACATGTTTCTGTTAATAGCTACATTATGATCTCTTCTTCTTCCTTAAGTAAGTATATTGAATATCTTGAGCATTTTGCATCTGACTAGAATAAACAAACTCACCCACCAACATAGAATCAGTCTTTTATGCAACATCTTATTAAACATTAATTTTCTACCATAATCTTATCTTTCTCTTTCAATCCTTTGTACATTCTCATAGGAGCATCTTCCAAATGCACTTTTATAGATTTTCCATCGACCTTCACTATTTGACTTGTACTTACTTTATTTAGATCCCATATAAACACAATCTTCTTCCTCCTCTAGATCATTTGGATTAAATCTGCTTATTGGCTCTAGAATAAGAATCTCATAAACCATTAGTTGTAGATTCCCTTCAGACTCCCCCTCAACTTGAGTAGGAATATCTTTGAAAGCTTTAACAACTCCATCCTCTTCTAGAGTTAAAGTGTTAAACAAAATCTCCGCCATCATAGATACACTCATTTACATCTTGTAAATTTCTACTTGAGTAGATAAATTCCTTTGAGCTTTTACAACTTGAGCTTCTTCATGAACTTCTTCACTACCAACTTCAATAGCCACATCATTCTTTAAAAGCTTAGAAAACTTAGGGGTGTTTGGTATGAAGGAATTTAGAAGAATTTAATAGAATTGGAATCTGAATTCCATTGGTCATTGTGTTTGGTTGATAGAAATTTTTAGAATTGAAATTTGAATTCTATTCTTAACGTGGTTGGTTGCAAAAGTAATTGAAATTGGAATTGGAACTAATTCCCTTAAGTTCCATCAAATGAAGAATTTCAAAGTCATTTCAAATTTGGAAGGACTTCAAATTTTACCGACTACCGCCTCCGCCACCAACTACCCCCGCCCACCACCACCGGACACTACCAATGACCCTTGCTGATGCCGTCGACCTATGACCGTCGCCATCTACCACCGACTGTTGCCGACACTGACCTTAGCAACCAGCCACCATTGCCATTCGCCTGTAGGGGCCTATCGACCCCGACTGATGACTGCCGCCGATCGCCCAAAACTATTTGACGTCCCACCCACTACTCGTTTGTCACCACGCCCCCGACAACCCAAACCCGCCAACAGCCGATAGTGTTTTTACCTTTGTCAACTAATAGCATTATCATCAATCGACAATCATTGCTAACTGCTTCCACCGTCGATAAACACCCGTCTCGACCGACGATGCCCGCGGCCAACCATCGACCTTTGTCGTCGAACAGCGTCGGCTATAGACGCATTCCACGGCGACTGTTGGTTTTCAGCGGCGGGGTACGGTTGATTGTCGGTGGCATATTGAATTCGAAATCCAATTCCTTCCAATTCCAATTCTAATTTCAATTCCAACACATTCTGCGAACTAAACGCCCCCTTAGTCTCTTTTCTCTGCCTCAACACCCACATCAACTTTTTCCATTACGATAACAGTATCAATGTTTTTTTGTATACGAACAGCTTTAATCTCCAGCTTTTTAGATGCATCATTTAACCTTTGACTAAAATATTCAATAATAGCAAGCATCTTTAGCAGTAATGGACTCTTGTAAAGAAGCATTTTGCATTAGTACATAGTTAATCAACTCCTTTTTGGACATGCCTTGGAGGTTAATAAGAAAAGAATCAACACTTACTTTGTTAGGGTTCTTGAACAGTTGGCTCATGAACATCAGAAGTTCTAGCAGCACCACCGGATAAAAAATCAAAGTCTTGATAAACTTGTGATAGTGAAGTCTCTATGATATCTATTGCCTGGCAACAATTTCTTCAACATTAATATCTTAATCTGAGGAACTGACTGATTCAGCATTCTTAGAATTTTCAATCATAGAATCAGAATTTTCTACATTATCAACATTATCATTCTTAGCATCTTCATCATTATCATCATGAAAGATAGCAGCAACTTGAGGATCCGGCCAGCATATCTAATGTCTTCTTGTGAGTAGATTAACATTTAAGCGGAACATCTACTATATACCTCCATGTTGGCCAGAAGACATTTCGTCAAGCTTTTGCACAGGGTATTGATATATCTCATTTGCTCCATACACTCATGAATTCTATCTTTAGAATACTTTATGACACCATTAACATCATTTAGTTGAAAAGTCTCATTTATCACCTATTGAGTGATCACTACATCTTTACAATTGATAACATCATGAATAATAGGAACAACGTCAATTTGATGTTGCCTAGTGTAAATTTACACAGTACCGAGGGAATTATAAACAAGGATGTAACTAACTTCTTGAATCAAATCAGAGTACAACCAGTGTTTACAAAGAAATCAGATGTAACCGAGACAAAAACCAAACATAAGAACAACCATCGGCCCGATTTGCTGTGACTCGAGGGCTTCAACAATACTACCAGACTAAGACAAAGAAAATGTGAGGATGAACAAGTCAACTTATACAGAGAGGAAGAAGATGACTTTTTTCCCGTTGTGTGTTCATCCTTAGACCCAAGAGCTCCTTATATAGCCACCAATCTTTCCCTTTTAAACCTTGAGCTTTTTCACTATGACAAATCAACCCATTGCACGAAAAAGGAAAAGATAGAAAATTAGAACAAAAAATATGGAAGGAATAAAATCAATTATTTGTTACTTGAATTAAGTATCTTATTTTTAACACCCCCCCCCCCCCATAATTCAAGTGGTAAATATATTCATCAGCCCAAGTTGTTTACATAGGAAAGCATGTTGTTCACTGCCAAGACCTTTTGTGAATACATCTACAATTTGTTTAGTAGTGTCAATTTTTTCTATTTTAACAATTCCTGAAGTGATTTTTTCACGAATAAAATGTAGACCTATTTCAAAGTGTTTGGTTCTATCGTGAAAAACAAGATTGGCGGCAATGGATCTAGCAGCAGAATTATCGTAAAATAATTCTACTGGTAAATTGACCTCAATATGTAGTTCTTTTAAAACGTTTAGAAGCCACATTACCTCGCATGTTGATTCACATAAGGCACGATACTCAGCTTCAGCTGTAGATCTAGAAACAAGAGATTGTTTTTTGCTTTTCCAACAAATTAAGTTTCCACCCCAAAAAATAGAAAAGCCGGTAACAAATATACGATTAAGTTTGCACTTAGCCCAATCGGAATCAACATAACACTTTAAATCAGATATATTACCTTTCGAAAAAGAAAACCCAAGACCGGGAGACTGATTTAGATATCTTAAAACACGAAAAGCGAGTTGTAAATGAGACTTCAAGGGATTATGCATGTATCGACTTAAAACGTGAACGACATAAGAAATATCCGGTCTGGTTAGGGTAATGTAAATTAATTTTCCGACTAACCTTTGATATTCAGTTATGTTTTCTAACAAGTTATCACCAGGTAGAGCATTGTCCTTGTTATATATAATAGCATTTTGTTCTATAGGGGTGGAAACAGGTTTAGATCCTAACAACCCAAACTCAGACAACAAGTCTAAGCAATATTTTCTTTGAGACAAATACAATTTCTTATTTTCTCGAACAACTTCAATTCCCAAAAAAAAAATTTAGTACATCAAGATCCTTGATTTGAAATTTTGAATTCAAAAATGATTTATTTCTATCAATTTCTTTTTTATTATTACCCATTATCATAATATCATCAACATACACTAACAAAGCAATAAACACATTAGATTCAGATTTTATAAATAACGAATAATCACTAACACTTTATACGAAGCCAATTTCAAGAAGAGTACTAGTTAATTTTTCATTCCATTTCCTTGATGCTTGTTTCAAGCCATATAACGACTTTACTAGTTTACATACCTTAGTTTCGTTTTTAGAAAAATACCCTTCGGGTAGGTTCATGTAGACTTCTTTAGTTAAATTGCCATACAGAAAAGCATTATTAACATCTAATTGATATAAATCCCAACCATTATTAACAGCTAAACTAATTAAGCAACGAACCGTTAACATTTTAACAACCGGTGAAAAAGTTTTATCAAAATCAATTCCCTCACGTTGATTATATCCTTTAGCAACAAGTCTAGCTTTGTATCTATCAATCTGACCATTTGACTTATATTTAACCTTATAAATCCATTTGCACCCAATTGGTTTTCTTCCAATAGGAAGTTCAGTTAATACCCATGTGCCATTTCTATTAAGTGCTTCCATTTCTTCATTCATGGCTTGGACCCAGTTTTGATCTTTTATGGCTTCTTTAAAATTCCTTGGTTCAACACTTTTATCCAAATTACTTATAAAGCAAAAAATTTCTGATGATAGTTTTGAATAATTTATGACTTTTTCAACCCCGTATTTTACCTTTCCTTCTACCACATAATCAGATAGTTTCTTAGGAAACTAGTTTGTCTATTAGATTTCCTTGCGTCATTTGCGTTATTAGGATGTTGAGATTTACCCTCAGAAGGAGTATTTTCTTTATCATAAACATTCTCAGAGTTTGCGGTAGTGCTACTACCACTTCTATTTTCTTTTGTACCACCAACAGAAATACCAGGCATAGTATCTGTTGTAGGATGTGTTCTTACCAGGTTGTCAATGGTACAATCAGAATTGGCAGGCAGCTCACTACTACTAACATTTTCATGAGAGTAACTGTTTTTAGCCTCCTTCTTATCATCATTTGGCGTATTTAAACCATTCTTAGAAATTTCGGTGACAAGTTCGATATCCAGATCAAAAAAATTTAGGTGGTCAAATTCAAAAGAAGTGTGAACAATTTTATGAGTTGAACTAGATTTAAAAGGGTAAGTATTTTCATAAAATTTTACATCTCTTGAGAAAAACATTACTTTATTATCTAAGCTCCATAGTTTATAACCCTTTTTTTGATTTGAGTACCCAAAGAGAACACATTTTTCAGCTCTACTTTCAAATTTGTTATGATTGTTCAAAACAGTTGCAAAACAGAGACAACCAAAATTTCTAAGATGGTTAAGAGAAGGTTTAAATCCAAACATGATCTCAAATGGTGACTTTCCTAATAACACGGATGAAGGAGTCCTGTTAATCAAATAAGTAGCGGTTAATACACATTCAAACCACATATTAAGAGGGATTCCTCCTTGAAACAACAAAGATCTAGCAACATTTAATAGGTGTCTATGTTTACGTTCAATGACTCCATTTTGTTGTGGAGTATATGAACAAGACGTTTGATGAAGAATTCCATTTTCATTTAAAAATGTACTAAAACTGTTATTGACAAATTCGGTCCCATTAAATCTTCTAAATATTTTAATAGTTTTATTAAATTGGTTTTTTATTAGGTTATAGAAATATTTAATGTTACTCATAACTTCGTCTTTGGATTTCAACATAAACACCCACACACATCTAGAAAAGTCATCCACCACTGTTAAAAAATACTTATAGCCTTCTCTACTAGTTACCTTGTATGGTCCCCATAGATCCAAATGAACCAATTCACCTATTTCCTTGGATTTATGATCCCTCAACGGAAAAGGAATCCTGGTTTGTTTTGCTCTATGACATACCTCACAAGGAACAGTAGGTGGGTCTGAAACATTAATCTTTAAATTGGTTTTTAAAATACTTAAAACTTGATCATATGGATGACCTAATCTAGAATGTCATAGATTCCTAGCACATGTATCGGTATGACTATTACTATTACACACCTTAAAAGGTCTAGACTCATCTTGTATCAAGTACAAACCGTCAACTTCTCTACCAGTCATTAGCACATTCTTTAGATTCAAATCCTGAACATAGCATTTAAATTCATCAAACAAGATAACTAATTTGCTATCTTTAAGCAGTTTGTGCACAGAAAGTAGGTTGACACTGTACTCAGGGATAACCAAGATATAAAATAAAGTGATATTTTCATTTATTTTGATATCACCTATTTTAGTAACCTTTGCAGAGGTTCCATTTGGATGTTTAACTCTCATGTTAAATTCAGACATATCAACGGTGTTAATTAAATTTTTATCGGACATCGTCATGTGTTGGTTAGCCCCTGAGTCCACTATCCAACCATGACCCTCAACCATACTAGAAACACTAGAACATGAAACCCAACTCATTTCAAATGCACCGGCCATATTCGACTGCATTGGTTCCTCTGTCGGTCTATCTCCTAATAAAGCCATTAACTTGTTGATTTGTTCACCAGAAAGTTGAAAATCTGAGTTTGCATTATTAGACTTTCTAAAATTTATATTTGATTTTTGAAATCCTTGACCAGTATTTGAATTGGTTTTGAAACTGCTTTGTCTAGTTTGTTTCTTTTTAAAACCTGGAGGGTATCCAACGAGTTCATAACAACAATCAACAGTATGTCCAATCATTTCGCAATGAGTACATTTCAAATTTGGATTTGGATTTCTTTCAAATTTCTTTTTGTTACCTAAAAATTTTGAGTTAAAAGCAACATTAGATGTTTTACTAGAAGAAGTAGACGAGGAACCACACCTATGTGATTCCTACCGTGAGATTGTTGCAAAAGCAGTTTTAACTGTGGGTAGTGGATCCCTCGTTAACAGTTTGGACCTTACAGATTGATAACGGTCGCCTAAACCCATTAAGAATTGCATTAATTTTATTAAATATGAAAACTGTGTGAGACTTTTAGAAGCAGCATAGGTACAAGTAGGTAGCTTGACTAAAGCATCAAACTGGTGCCACATTAAGTTTAATTTATGATAATATTCAGACACAGATAAACCATTTTAAGACATAGAATTGATTTTACGGTGAAGATTAAGAATAACAGATCCATCGATCTTACTATACGTTTCCTTTAACTCTTTCCATACATCAACATGATTCTTTGAAAAAATTTGACCCTGATATAACTCTTCGGAAATTGAATTTAAAATCCATGAAAGCACAATAGAGTTACATCTATCCCATTGTTTAGCTAATACATCATCATTATCAGGCCTTACACATGTTCCATCAATAAATCCTACTTTATTTTTAATCTGTAAAGCAAGAGTCGTTGCATTTGACCATACATAGTAATTTTCAGTCCCAGTTAATTTTATACCAATGATTGATATATTTGTGGTATCACTAGGATGAAGATAAAGAGGATTACCAAAATCCAAATTACTAATTTATGTCTCCTTATTAACCAAGGTACCAGACTCAGTCATGCTGTCTAAAAAAAACAATCTCGCAAAAATCTCAATAAACAATCAGGAACAAAATTTGATATATAACACTTAAGCAGACAACGAGAATGTAACTGTTGAACCAAAAATTAAACAATAGTAATACTAATTAGAAAACACACAAATAGAAAGGGACACTAAAGCACCTCAACAATGAGTTAATAAATAGAACAAATGCATCAGACAAATAAATCACAAAAGATGCAACAAGATTAATGCACACAAAAAAACACCAGTGGTCGGTCACAGGTAAATATCCAATGCCGGTCCTTCTAGCCCAGCCCAAATTATGCCTAACAAACAGTAAAATGGTGATCTAGTTGAACTAAATAATAATAAAAAAGAAAGAGAACAATTCTTACAATACTTCAAGGGCGGTAAGAGAAGAAAAAATTAAAAGACTTACAATGCACTTGGCTTTAAGATCAAAAAAAGAAGGAAAATAGAGAAATAGACTCAAGTCTCCTGAACCTTCGCTTTGTGTACAGAGCGCGAACAACAGAAGACTTTTAGGGGTTTCAAGATGATAAACCCTAGACAGCGATGAATCTGAAGTAGCAGTCACGAAGAGCCCCAGGAAAACCTTGAGCTCTGATACCATGTAAATTTACACAGTACCAAGGGAATTATAAACAAGGATGTAACTCACTTCTTGAATCAAATCAGAGTACAACCGGTGTTTACAAAGAAATCAGATGTAACCGAGACAAAAACCAAACATAAGAACACCCGTCGGCCCGATTTGCTATGACTCGAGGGCTTCAACAATACTACCAGACTAAGACAAAGAAAATGTGAGGATGAACAAGTCAACTTATACAGAGAGGAAGAAGATGACTTTTTTCCTGTTGTGTGTTCATCCTTAGACCCATGAGCTCCTTATATAACCACCAATCTTTCCCTTTTAAACCTTGAGCTTTTTCACTATGACAAATCAGTCCCTTGCATGAAAAAGGAAAAGATAGAAAATTAGAACAAAAAAGATGGAAGGAATAAAATCAATTATTTGTTACTTGAATTAAGTCTCTTATTTTTAACACCTAGAATTCACGAATATGATCTTTGTAAATATCTGGTTAAACATAGATGGCTTGATGAATCGGGGAGCGTATAAAAAATTAACTAACACGATGAAATTTTATATGTTTAGGATTGAGCTCTAAAGAGGAACATACATTATGCAGGAAAGAAAATAGTAACTCATCCAACTACAAATCAAGAAACGTATAAACAATTTTGCAATTGAAATCGGTAGCAATTAGCGTAATCATAGCATTCCATTCAAAAACAACGTACCTTGAACAGTAGTAACAACTATTCATAATTGATATAAGCATAGAACAATTAAGAAAATGGTTAGAGCTAGGTTAACTAAGTCAAATTGTTGGTCAAGAGCTTGGGGTTTGAAGTCAGGAGTTTTAGGAATTTGTAGATAATATGAATTTATCCTAAAAGTTCTATTTATATGGTCAATTAGGTCAACTACCAGACATGATTTACTACTTGAGGAGTAAAAGAAAAAATATATAAACTCAGATGAATTACTCTTTACTCTCGAATGAGTAGATTGTATAGCCATATGATTAAACTTTACTCCAAATGACACAGACTTCGACTAAAACACGTGGTTTTAAAAGAATCACTCAAAGAGATTATATTACTAATTTTGAGCTTCTTAACACTTATCATGATTATGAAATAAACAACCTTGAGTTAAACTCTCATAGAAAGAAACTCTGACTCAGAAATGATCACACTATGCAAGTATTTTGCAAACTGAAACTTTTATGATGAAAGCGCATAGGATCAAATCTAAAATACGACTAATCATATATAAGACCTGTAAAGCTTAATTAGTTTTTAATATACAATAAAATCAACCCCAGGTCTATTGTCATCAATTATGTAAGTTAAGTACATTAACAGATACAATATGTTCCCCCATAACCATAAAGGTTATAGATAGACTTAAATCAAGACCAATTTGCACAATGATGAAGCATTTGTAGCATAGAAAAATAATATCTAAATGGATAGGAATCAATAACGATTCTGAATCAACAAATTCAACGGATAGGCTAATATGTGAATCCAAATATTCATAAGGGTGTGGGTGAAGGAATTATAACGATTCATAAGTGGGAAAGATGGGTACTCCAGGCTATTGCATTTCAGATATCAAAATCAGATGAGCCACCTTGAGTTAATATGCCAATTCTATGATCATCATATGCATGACACTTAACTCAAATGTCCTAAGAATAGAATCACAATAGAGATCTCATGGTCTAGACTAAATCCTCCTATCATTCTATATCAGCTCATAGCACTCAACTAAACATTTCACATATTCATAGTATGAGGTAACGTCGCTATTGCATAAAATTAAGAATTCAACATTGTGCTTGAGCCTATTGACAACATAATTAAACAATATCTTCTTATTTAGATAGATTGCATCTAGATTTTCAATCATTTCCTAATGCATAACAATAGTTAAAACATGTTCTATGCAAATTTTGAACACCTAGATGAACAATTTGTGTCACCCGATACTACAAAATGGAATCAAAAGTAAAATACTTAAACAAATATTGATCCCTTCATCATGTCAAGCTCACTCGATAGCTTTGTTCAAGTCACTAACAAAGTTCTAATGCTTACTCTTGCATCGGATTACTCTATGTGGGTGACCAGATTTCAATCATTCTTTTATTTCAATGATCTGAAATCAGGACAATAATCACTGATAGAGAGCACATTTTGGTTAACCAAAATCATGATGGAGAAGTTACTTTGCCGAGGAAAGATTGGACTAACCGTGATATTGAATCGGTGAAGATAGATAAGAAAGCTTATTGTCACGGAGTGATTTATTCGACTCTTGTGCGGCACTTAGACTTGATCTAAGTTCAGACTTTTGTGACCGAAATGTGTAACAATTCAAATTATGATGCATAAGTTTTTCCAAGCTCGTAATACAAATGACTTTGTATTGCTTACAAGATTGTTTACAAGAGTGCTTTACAAGTGCTTTACACAAGACTTGTATGAGTATTTGTGTGCTTACAAATATGAACTACATCACCTATTTATACTAGTAATTCTTGATCTAGATTCTTCCTATCTAGATTAATCTATCCACAAAATTTCTTAGATATTTACAAGGAAATATCTTAGATATTTCTTATGAAAATATCAGTCTTTTCAAGGTTGTTCTAGATCATTCTTTAGCAGCCCATTCATGCCATGTATCTAGCACCTTCTACGGCCCTTCATGACTGATCTAGAGTGCTCCGGTGTTGCTTTCTTGATCCAAAATGTTCTGGGTTGTTCTGAAATCTTACGGGGAGCCGTAGATGCATACAAACGTGTCTGGAATCTTCCGAAATCTGAGATATTTGACTCGATGTTAGGCGGGTCATGACATTCTTCCCCACCTAAACCCATGACGTCCTCATTGTGCTTCTTGAGTGACCTTCGGCTTGTTCTTATGAGTTGCAAGACGGATAGTGTTTTACCTTGATGGCTTGACTCCATTATTGTTGTGTGTACTTGATCGCCTTTGACAATGTACAAAGTGTTTATGGATTTTGCTGGAATGGCCTTGGCTTTCCTGAAGAAGTCTATCCCTAGCACGATCTTGTAATTGCCCAGTTGTGCTATTGAGAAGTCAACCTTACCTTGTCATGTCCCGATCTTAGTCATGACGGCCCATGACATTCCCTCAGTCGGTTTTGTGTTACCATTGGCGTCTTTGAGAAATCTGTCCTGTGTAGAGATTCTTATGCTGATTCTCTCGGCCTCTTCTCGTGTTTTGAAGTTTTGACTTGCTCCGGTATCAACGAGTGCCTTTGTAAGTCGTCTATTTATTTCCACGGTCACAAGCCGAAATCCTTTTGTCTCCACGTTCGTGATATTGCCCTTGTTCTCCATTGGGTGAGACCTAACCGTTTTTAACATCTTCCCTTCGTGTGTCGTTAACGCATTAAAGACTTGTAGTTGCATTGCCCTAAGACGAACCTCCTAGTCTTCATGGGATGCATCATCATTTCTTGCCACCATGGCCCGAAGGGTTTGTTTCATCAGGCAATCTCGAGCATTATGCGGTCCATCGCATATGAAACAGTATATTGGAGTACGACGATCTTTTTCGTAATGTGATGGTTTCCTTATTTCCACCTTGTGATTGAGCTTTACCCCCCACCCACCATTCTCTTTATAACTTGTGATGGTCCATCGCATACGAAACCGAATTTTGGAGTACGACGGTCCATGCTCTGATACCACTTGTCACGTAGTGATTTATTCAACTCTCGTGCGACACTTATATTTGATCTAAGTTCAGCCTTTTGTGACCCAAAAACTCATACAAGTCTTATGTAAAGCACTCTTGTAAGCAGCCTTGTAAGCAATACAAAGCTATTTGTATTACGAGATTGGAAACGGTTCAGCATCGTAACTTGAATTGTAACAAATTTGTGTCACAAAAGGTTGAACTCAGATCCAGTCTAAGTGCCAAACAAGAGTCGAATAAATCACTCCATGACATTATGCTACAATCACCATGTGTTTGCCTGCTGAAATTCTTCAATGTCAAAAAGTATAAAAATCCAAATAAATTTGTCAATTTATTTAGAAGAGATTTGAAGGCAATGATGATCTTTAGAAGTCAGAGAAAAATAGGCTGAAGCATATGTTTGAAACTTTCTCAAATGCTCCTGGTGAATTTCTTCATGAACATATCAACAGATTCTTATATGTTGTGAATGAATAAGAAATCTCTAGATATGTTCTAGACAAATGTGATATCAATGAAAAATTGCTAGGTTCTATGCTAGGTTCTATGCCTAGTGTATGGTATTATAGTTACACTTAGCTAGAATGTAACTTGATACATATGATATCACATAAAATACAAGTTAGTTGCTTTGTGGTGTTTGTTTTGAGCGACAAATCTACCTTCCTTATATTTTTAAACGACTTCAAACTCTTCTATCTCATGTCTAGATTTGAACGCACGGCGTGTTTGACTATTTAGAATAATCATTGGTTAAGTATTTAATGAAATAATTAATAAAATGATTAAATGGATTAAAGTTTAATAGTTAAACGTTTGAAAGTTTATAGATTTACATAACTAAATGTTAATTAGTACCACAATGGTTGTTGATAAATAACACTTAATTATCAAAGTAAATTCAAACATTAATTAAGTGGGGCTTAATAGATAAATGTTGTCCTTATAAATAAGGGATTAGGGATAACCATTACACCAAGACCCCCACGCCCCCACCCCCGTTCTCGGTTTTGCTTTGATTGAACACCACCACACATCACCGATCCGCTACTATCGCCACCGCCGGCCCTCATCGTCGTCCGCTTGAATTTTATCGTTCATTGAAAGCATTGCAAATTTTGATTTTTTGTGAATCCTGTTAACTAGCGAAACAGTTGTTGCTTCCAAGGTGTGAAGTTTTTATTGGTCGTCAAAGGTATAACTTTACACCTTCTATGGTTGTGTTTATTTACCGTTTAAATCACATCCAAGGTGTGAAGAAAAGAAAGAAGAAGTATAAAAAGAAACACCAGTCGATCGAATTAATTTTAGTTCCTTCAAATAGGGGTGTTCAAAGTCGGATATCCAAAATTTCGGATATCTGAATTTCGGATAGTAAAAATCACTATCCGTATCCGTTTCCGAAATTTCAGATACGGATACGGATAGTGATTCGGATATCCGAAATTCATTTTTTTATTTTTTAGCTTTTTAAAAATAATTAGACATATGGTATTATAACATAATATAAAAAACCAACTCATATTATAAATGTCCCAATTTACATTAAAAAATCTCAATCTAAAATAATATTATGTTTAAAATTTAAAAAAATAAAGAAATCTTTTTCTAGTTTTCGGATAATCGGATATCCGAATATCCAAAACTTTTGAAAATCACTATCCGAATCAGAATCTGAATTTTTGGATATCTAAAATTTTGGATATCAGAAAATTCAGATATTTCGGATTCGGATTTTCGGATCGGATTCTCGGCTTCGGATATTTTTGCACACCCCTACCTTCAAATTCCAGTCGATGGAAGCAAACACTGCCAAATTCGGGTTTTGTCATGATTGGTCGGTGATGAGGGATGTGTGAACGGTTCATCCAACCAATAATAAGGTGGTGTTTTTATGTTCATGGCTTAAAAGTTTATAATAAGCATTTGCGCGTGCATAGACATAAGGCCCAACCGTTTACAAGTCCCAATTACAAAGTTTACTTAGAAAGTTGGCTGGTAAAAAACATTTGAATGAGCTGATAATTGGTTCAAGGATTTCACCTTAGAAGTTATAACCTATACTTTTGTTATTATTTTGTATTTGCATCACCAAGTAGAGGTGCCAGGTTTTGGGCTCACAAACCGATTTGGTTTCTAGCTGGACTGTTTCCAAGTCAACAAAGTCAAAACAGGTTTTCGGTTACAAACTAATTTGAGGATGGATTGAACCCTGATCGATAGAAAATGGTAATGGTTCGAGCCCAAAATCAGTTTAGATTAAAAAAAAATACTTTTTAAATAAAATCTTTAACAATAGTTACATTAAATAAACAATATGAAATTTATCTTTTTTGCATCTTTAAAGTTTAGAAACAAGAAAATGAAAAATTACTACAAAAAAATATAATTTTAAGAATTATAAATGTTTAAACTATATAAATTAAGAAATTATAACTTTGCCATTAATTTTCACCGAAACTACTGTGACCGATGCGAACAGGCATATCTGATGTGACTTATTTATCGAATAGGGGAAAAGACATTCCATTTTTCGCGCTTTCCTCAAGTATTTGCTCTTCAACTTCTATTTAGTCTTCGAGATTTGTGTTGTATAAGATTCACCATGCCCAGATGATCTTTTAAAGAAATACACATCTCTGAGCACTGGAATGAGTCTTGTTTTTCGTATCAAGAAGACATTGTCACTAAGAGAAATATAGATTCTAAAGGTACCCTAAAAGCATTGATTTTATACACAAAGATGCAAAATAGGGCAAATCTTGATTTATAGGTACATATACCAATTGAAGAAGCCCATTTTACAATCCAAGCAATGATAGTAGGGCAAAGTGGTTCAAGAACTTGCTATACAAGGAGTGTAAATATGGCTTCAGCAAGTTGAAGCCAGCCAAAGCTAAAAGAATCATGGCTAAAAGTCAGGGAACACAAATAAGTTATGCATTCTGATTCATCGAGCCTAGGGAGAGATTGTTGATTTCATAAATTGAGACTCGGGAAAATAAAGGGTTTGACTTTAACATAAACTTTGCGAAAGAGAAAACTATGATGTTGAGCGAGAACTTGGACAAGTTGATGGTGTATGCGAAAACTATGTTGAAGATGCTGGATTTGCTAGAACTTATGCTGATACAATAACTTTGTTGTTTTGCGAGAACTTTTTCTGTTAGCGTAAATGAGTGATTTTTTGCGTATTGTGTATGCTTGTTCATTTTGCCATTTCCATATCCGTGTAACACATACGTTTATGAATAATATCGAGCAGTATCTATTTACTTGAGCGTATTTGTGTTGTTTTGATACATATTGTTTAGATTCATCACGATTTGATCATGTTAGCATCATTACACATTGATTCCATCTTTGTGAATTGATAATCGATCCTAATTGATTGAATTAGAGAAAATTCACAATCGTTACAACGAAGATGCAAATTCAGGCCATATCTTGATTTGCAGGTACATATGCCAATTCAAGAAGTACGTTGCTACTACTATACTAGGCTTTTATCAAAAAGGAACATGCTGCAATTAGTTATTGTCTTCAGTTGAGTCATAGAAAGGAAAAAATTCAACTTAAATTGAATTTCCCATGTTTTCTTTTAAAGTAGAGCACACATGTTTTATTTTGAATTTGTTTCTACTCCTCAGTTAAGATATGTGACTTTGTTACAATAATACTTAAAAAATTGTGACCTACTTCAATTAATTAGCTTTATATTTTATTTTGTTTGAGATGAGTAGTGAAAACTTTGTGTATCTATAGGGAGCCAACTTTGACCAGATAATCCCTTTCATTTCTTTTGTAAGTCAATATGGCCTTAATTGCATTAAACACTTCAATCCATGAATACATTAACTGCAGTTATGCAGTGGCACAAATATGGTTTCTGTCAGAACAATACCTTTAACACTAATCTTGCTCTAATACATTCTCAATCAGAAAATTTATTGTAGAGAAACTAAAAACACAAAAACAAGATTGACAATGTGATCACGAATATTCCTTGAGAATCTTAGCTTTCTCGATGATGAATCTTCCAAGTTTGTATCTTTGTGAATCATTATAAGATTTCAAGTACTTCCACCCCAACACTTCCCTGCAGTTGCTGCAATACACATTTGCTATCACAAACCGCCCCGTTAGCAGCTGCTGCTCTCTCTTTTCCCCCAACATGACGTTCATCACCTCTGAAAACATATACGCTTGCCCGGACCTTGCCTAATAATAATTACACACCTTTATAATATTAATGGTTAATTAAACTACAACATTTGGCTTAACAGTGTCTTACCTTGAATTCTTTAGAAATAAGGTTGCAGCGGAGCGCGATGGGATTCAGGCAGCGGTTGCAGCTGTACAAGGGAAGACCGTCCAAAGGGTCCATTAAGATCAAGAGATGATCAATAGCAGGTATATCTAAGTTGGAACTTAGAGAAAATAGAAACACATAAATAAGAAAGTAAGCAGATTAATTGATTATAAAATGATTTGGATGATCATCTTCCTTGAAATTGCTTGTTTGCTTATGCCTTGTAAATTATTATTATTAGCGTAGACTTTTGACCCAGAGAGTATGTCTCTATCTTATATCAACTGTTCTAAATAAAATAATAATAAAAAACTAATATAGTGTTACAATGATCTCTTTAGATTAGTTAAATATTACGGTATGAATATTCAAGTAATATGAAAATAAACTGATAATCAGACAAATGGATCGGAAGTGACCAAGAAATATACGTTTGACTCATTTCGATTTATGGCTGGGGTATGTTTAACACCAAGGCGGTTATTCCTCACACGACATAAACACCCCAAGATAAAATAACATGTTTTTGTTTGCCAGACGTGATAGGTCAACCCACCCAAGCACAACTCGTTTATTACATAGGTCAAACCAAATATGATCTGTTTAATAAGTGGGTTGACCTGTTTAAATTTTTATATAACTACTAACTTGTATCAATTATCCTCAACTTAAATGGTTGAGAAGAGATACTCAAGACAATTAAAATTGAGAGGTCTTGAGTTTGAGTTTGCTCTAAGTGAAAATATTCTAGGTTGAGACATTAGGTTTTCCCGGTTATAGTTTTTCTCTTAAGAGGGTTGGAGTGCGGTCCTGGCTGAGAAACGAATGGATAGACCCAGTTATAACAACACATATCCTTCAAAGTAGAGTCGTAAATTTGTCATTAAAAAATCTATTAACTTGAAACATTGATATTAAAACTCCGTTATTAACTTGTAACATTGATATTAGCATTCCATAAGTGTACTAATCATCATTTACCTGTCATTAGTGTCAAAATGATTTCCTATATATGACCTAGTGTAAATCTTTGTACATTATAAGTCCCGTTGAAGGACATTTATCATCAAAATGATTTATTATGAAATGATGTGACTTTGGTAACCTTAACAAATCGCCTACACATGACAAGGCCTAGAATATTAGTAGACCTACCATTATCCACAAGCCATTAACGTGAAATTGCTTGTTATGATCTAATGCGACTTTGTGTAATCTAAATCAAGCTACAAACACATGATAAGACCTACTAGTTTATTATTCATCATACACATGTTATTAACTACAAAGTAACTTGTTATTACCTAATTATTAACTTTGTTTAATTTCAACAACTCACTAACATATGACATGACCTATTAACGACCCATAAGTGTGCCTATCATCATAGATATCATTAATGCCAAAATAATTTATTCTGACCTAAATTAATTTTGTGTAACCAAAATAACTCATATACATATAATAATACTAGCTAGCGGACCTAGCTAGCAGACCTATCATACAGATGACACTAACATCAAATAACTTTAAATTATATAAAAAATAAAAAAAAAAATTGTGACAGCCTTACCATTGGTATATTTTAGGTCAAAACATATACACGAACCGCAGACATTCATTTTTCATCTTGATCTCTTTCAACACGGTAGCCTCCACCAATAAACATCATGACCACCACCGCTCAAGCACCTTTGCACCATGCTCTAAGCTATCTACTGTCATCTCAGTGGTAACGATAAACTTTTACCGGTCACCATGAGTCGTCATTTCTCTTTCTCTCTCTCCCTCCCTCCTTTCCTTTATATCTATCTTTATATATCTCTCTACATCCATCCTCTGCCTCCCTCCCTCCCCCATCCCTCTATTACTAATCTCTCTCTCTCTCTCTCTCTCTGGGTGTGTTTTGTGTCCATCAACTACCAAATTTCTTGTTGTTCACTATGATTAAGACATTTAATCCTTTGACGGAACATCATAGTTCTTTACTATGATTCTGTTTATTGTTAAATGTTAACCTTAATAACTAGTTTTGTGTTATATGACTTCATGTTAACTTAATGGACATTATGCAATGTGTAGAAATTGTGGGACTCGAACAAGAAATCGTACATTAAACAAATCAAAACATACCAGATTTGGTTTCAATCTTCGAACAATCAAACTCACTTGGATCAATTTTTGAATCGTGAAACACTATTAGATAAACCTATTTGCGAGTTAGTTGCACAATGATTTATCAAATTAGACAGAAATAATATAGATGAAATAGAATTTCTTAAGTGTTGTGCAGATTTCAATGATTAAAATGATGTAACCCTGAGTTCCCTGGTGTATTTCTCTTTCAACAGTGGTTTGTTCTCACTTTTTATTTTTGTTGACCGATAAAAAAAGGCAGAGGGCACAAAACCCTTTTTCACTTCTATTATAACCAGGCCAAACCATGGCCCAAAAAACAAATGATGCAAAAGCTCATTATTTCTTAATTAGCCCACTTCAATATAATAAACTTCGATTATATTATCAAATCTAAATAAGATCTAGAATTATCTAATACACACTCTCTCGACACCTAACTCGTTTAATTTCAAATATTATTCTCTCGATCAACAAATTAATATAATACACTAAAATATATGTTGATAACATTAAAAATTACCAACATTCCTCCCCTATTTTGGTAAATGAAATATCATGCGGATTGAATTTCACCTTAGTATATTACACGATACAAATATTAGAATAACCGGGTATAACAATGGATTGAATCCAAGTTATTCATTTCAATACTTGTTGATAACATACATATACGTTTACAAATTCAAACTCCACTTGACACAATATTTTACTACTTGTGTCCTAATCATTCAAAAAAATATCTAAGCTCATGTCCAAATCTTTTTGAAGTGGCTAAACTTTATATTCTTATAGGTAATTTATTATTCATGCACCAGCACTGTAATCTTTGGATGAACTATTAAGAATTTAAATTCCAACCTCTTTAATCTTCCAGTCTGAACACATACATTGGGAGGATTTATTTCATGTGTTCTAATATCTTTATGATAAGCTTGGGACATTAAACTCAACATTTTTTTTAACAGCAAACATATCCTACTGCTAGCATCTAACATTGTATTAGATGAGAATTCGGTGTCTTGGCATAAGATATTTAAATAGACTTTACACCCAACCCTTTAGCTGATTTATTCATGAGATATCATCTTAACCCTTTACTTTGATGATTAGCTAAATTAAGCTCAGATTTCACAAACTCAATTGATATCACACTATACATGATTAGTTCTCCAATCATGTTGTGTCTAACACCTAAATGTTTAGACCTACCATTACTCACTTGACTATAAGCCTTAGATAAGGTAACACCTAAATAGAGAAAGATCAATCGGTATATGTAAAGATTGCCAATGCACATCTAAAGAGACATGATCGTTGCCCAACCAAGGAAGTTTAGGTAGGTGGTGGAGTTGGCAGAGACGTTATATAATGGACGAAAGAAAATGCCTTTGTATGAGTTAAGGAATAGTGGAATGGTGACCGAAACTGGAATGGAAAACGATTCAGGAATTATAGTTTCACGGCTGGTGAGAAGAAGACAATGGTGAAGGATCATAGGATAATGAATGAGGGGGCTAAAGGCATGAAGGAGTGTGAGAAATATGAAAATGGCCACAGTGGTAGAGTGTAGACTAAGGACGAACTTGTGTTTAAGATGTTGAAAGGTGAGACATATAACTAAGAATTGTAAAAAAATAGTTAAGTGTTTCAACTGTGGAGAAATGGGTAATTTGTTGGGTAATTTGTCTACAAACTACAGGAAGCCCAGAGCAAAGGGTTTCAGTGCAAGAAAAGGGAATAAGAAAAAAGGAGGGAGGAGGAGAAAGCTAAGGCAAAGTCCTTCATAACGATAAGAAAGGAGGCTAGAGCGGGCCTTGACGTTGTTTAGGCATGTTTTCTGTTTACTATGTGTGTGCATCTATACGTTAAGACTGTAAGATTATTAGAATTTTTGTTAATCCTGCATCTTTTTCTGTGATAAAATGAATTGTAGAAGTAGGGAGACTATTATGCCCTCTAATGTAAGAACTTTAAGTAGTAAATCAACTAAGTTATTCTAGTCATTTAGTGACTATTATAGATAACTAGAGGGTCGTAGTTTTGTTGTAAAAAAATAAAATGACCTTAGGAATGTTTAATATAGATCTAGGGAAGGGTTGATAAGCAACTAATAAGGTTTTTATGGTGTGCCAAGAAAAGGGAATTTGACTGATAGTGCTCGACAAGAGTCCTTTTATAGTTGTGAGGAAAGGAACATAAGGACATGCTTCAAGGATCAAAAAAGAGGTTGACTCAGCCCCCATCCTAACATCATTTGAAGAAGGTAGAGATTTGGTGGTTTCTTCAGACGCTTTTGTTCAGGACTGATTATGTTCTAATATAGCAAGGAAATGTCATGGTTTATACTTCACAGCAATAGAAGATTTAGAAATTCGGCTACCTTACGTATGAATTGGAGCTAGTTGCCATGGTTTTTCACGCTAAAGATATGTAGACTTTATTTATAAATGACTAAGCGTACCATCTTCAAGAATCGTAAAAGTTTAAATTACTTTTCAAACAAAAGATACTAAACATAAGGCAAAGAAGATGCTTAGAGATAATTAAGAACTACACCATTGAGATTTATTACCAACCGAGCAACGGTAATGATATAGCCGACGCCCTAAATCATAAAGAAAGACTCGAATCAATTCAAGTAGAAGCTTGTTAGATAATTACAATGCAATATGTCATGTAATAGGTCCAAGGAGATTCAGGTCGAAGCTTAAAAAATATTAGATCAATCAAGAGAAAATAAAAAGGGCATATCACATATCAAAGAAAAACATCCTTGGTGTCAAAACTCAATTTAGATGGTAAAAATCTTGTGCAGATATATGATGAAGGTCATGTTAGTTTCAAAAAGCATCTCCATGGAAGGAAGTTATTCATTTTTTGCAAAATAGGAAAGTTAAGTCCGAGGTACATCAGACCATTCAAATTTGCTTCTAGGGATGGGAAAGTGATTCGCAAATTGGAACTCCCTGCGGAGTTAAGAGTAATTAATCCTACATTCCATATATCTCACTTGCGTAAGTGTTTGGAGGAAGATAACGTAATTGTTCACATCACATATATCGAGGTGGATGAAAGATTAAATTATGTGAAACAACCTATGAATATACTAGATTGGAAAGAAAAGCGATTACAAAATAAAATGATTAGCCAAGTTAAGATGCAGTGGAAGCACCGAAAGGGATTAAAAGCAACAAAGGAATTACAGGAGGAGATGAATGACGCTACCTGAATCTTCTCAAAGGGTAGTAGGTTTGAAGACGAAACCTAAATAGGGGGCTGAACTTGTAACCCCAAAAATTAATAAAAATAACAGAGAAAAAGTAAAAGATGCAAGTTTAATAGAAGTCAAGGAGCCAAAGGTGGGCAAATGGCACATTTATCCTAATATAAGGGTATAAAAGGAAGACAGCAGCCCCCATAAATGTTTCTTGTGCTTGAAACATTCCTAAAAAGCTAGAGATAGCTTTGATTTTAGAGTGAGAAAGTTGAAGAACAAGCAAAAAAGTATGACTTTATCATACTTCTTCATAGATCTAGGCTTGAATGATGTTTATGATGTGTTTAAATAAATAAAATTTGAAACTTTATGTGTGCATTTGTGTAGATATCAAGTTTTAACCTCTCGGTTCTAGGGTTTACTCGAAAGCTTTGAAAGGTGAGTTCTAGATCCTTGTTTTTACCTTTTTGCTTACTTTGGGGCTAATATGCATACTTATATATTTTTTATAATGAAAAAAATGATTTCATACGATAATGATGGCATTTTTATGCTCGCTTGTGAAGTTTTAGTATGAAAACTAGAACTAATCACAAAACTGGCATTGTTCAAAGCATTGACACTACTGTTCAAAGCATTCGCGTTGTTGTTCAAAGCATTCGCGTTACTATACAAAGCATTCGCGTTACTATTCAAAGTATCATCATGACTGTTCAAAGCCTTCACTATTCATCATATCATCCTATATTTAGACATTTTAGAGGTGTCACTCACCCTTATTTGCTATTGTCCCCCGCATTGATTAAGTGTTAATAATCCACATTGCGTGTACGCATTTAGTAGTTCACCCACATTGACTACTATCCGCATTAAACAATTTATCTGCATTAATCATTATTCATCTGTATTCAGTATAGGTAACTTCACTAGGATACCATTACTTGCCTCAAAGGATACTTAGCATATTTTCATCAAGGATACCAACTAAATGTTGACTAGAAGTGGATCATTATTTAATATGATTGTTCTATAGTATGAGTTCAAACGTGCCTTAGTTTTATAAAAATATTATTTAATGCTCCATGTTGTTTGATGAAATGAAAGATATCCTAAGAGTATTATATATATAATAAAATGGAACATTAAAGATGAGAAGAATAACAGTGAAACTTAATAAATGTTACACGGACCCAAATTATGATTGAAAAGCCTTGCAAGTTATAGACTAGTCCTCGCTTATATGCTGGCTAATTAACCATCATGCACCTTTATTCATGAGTAGGTTCTGCGCCTTGTGGTGTGGGTCAACTGTCAGTGGTTAGCTACCATGATAAATGTTTATTGATAGGGGTTGATATTTATTATCAACCATATGTTTGGGCTCTTGCTTTATGTAAACCAGTTCTAAGTAAGTGAAAAGATAATGAATGAAATGAAAATAATAAATACGATAACGTGTGCTTATTAAATTAAAATTAAATTGCTATTCGTCCATGTGGTTTGCTAAAAAAGATCACTTTCATCCAATAGTTTGTTTTCTCGCATATGGGTACCTGTCGTTTAAAAATCTTGTCATATTCATCCAGTCCGTTAACTCAATCCAAAAGTCTTCATTAAATGAGAAGTATATTGGTCTTTTAACATATATGTTTTATTTTACTTTTTTTAAATCTGATTTAATCTATCCCCTTAAAATACATTGTTATTTAAGTTATTGTGGTTTGGACATGTTTGCCATTTCAGTCCAAAAAAAAACACCACACAACCACCCCTTCATGAAACACCATATCACCACCATCCCGTCATAGAACCACCACACCACCACCACGTCGCTGAACCACCACCACCACCACCCCGTCACAAGAACACCAAACACCACCACCACCCTATCATAAAACCACAAACACCACACCAGACCGTCGCCCACCACCACACACTAGATCTCCGCACCACCACACGCATTAGATCGCTGTCACCATATAAACGCTAGAAATCGATCATCAATCTCAAACTTGTAACGGAACCCTTCGAAAACGCATATGGAATCCTTGAAAACAAGTATTGTAGAGGTAGTAATAAAGCTTGATATGCGTTTTCGAAACGGTATGTTACAAGTTCAATATTGACTGTCGATTTCTAGGGTTTACATATTGGCGGGGATCAGATGTGTGTGTGTGTGGTGGGCGGTCTGGTGTGGTGTTGGTGGTTCTGTGATAGGGTGGTCGTGGTGGTTCTGTGATAAGGTGGTTGTGGTGGTTCTGTGATAGGGTGGTAGAGGTGGTTTGGTGGTTCGTTTTGGATTGAAGTGGCAAATATACCCAAATCATAAGGACTAAAATAGCAATGTACCTAAAGAAAATAGATTAAATTAGGTTTAAAAAAAGAAATATATAATATATATGTAAAATGGCCAATATAAACATCATTTAACAAAGAACCTGCATGGAGTTAACAGACTGGATGAATATGACAAGATTTGTAAGCGATAGGGATCCAGATAATAGAAAACAAACTACTAGATGAAAGTGACAATTTTCACCAAACCTTAGGGATGAAAGTGGCAATTTACTCAATCAGCAACGCTAACTTTACATGCATATTAGTTGGATGAAAATAATGAAAGCTAAGGGTGGCATGGGAATAAGGTTACTTTGTAAGTAGAGATTGGTATCTATGTTTATAATCTGATGTTTAATTTGAGAAAACTATTTCAATGTTTTAAATTAAGGACAAATATTTATTATTCACGATTTATGCTATGTTATGAATGATTTAAGTTTTCCGCTGCAATGTTTTATTCAGTAATGTATTATGTAATATTTTTGGCTATCAATTATCAACTGTGAGGACTTTCGAGTTCGAGGCCTTACAGGTCACTCCACTCTCATCTTTATTTTAAGAGATTTTGTTCCCTTAAATTATCTCTTAAATTCTTTTCTTCACTTTTAAGACCTCAATCTTTCATGTTTATCACTTTTGACACATTTAAATATATTTTACTAAAAGTCATCATAGTTGGTTTAGTGTTTATTAGCGGTGTTTTCACAACCAGACGTGACCGACATGTCTAACAACTTGCACCACCGATCTAGTTATGACTATTCAAGCAGTTTTGAATTAACCAGTTGATCCTCACACCTAGTGGATTGGACTCGTTGGCGAATAACTACAATCAGACTAGATCCAGGCCTTTAGTTTGGTTGTTTCGCCGTCTTTGACTCATTTTAAAAGTGACCTTTGGCCTAGAGATGGGCATTTCGGGTTTGGGCCGGACCCGAAAACCGGGTACAACCCGGGTTTGGCCCAACCGGGTTTTTTGGTACCCGGGTATTGGTGAACCCGGGTACGAACCCGGGTCGGGTTCAGCAGCATAAAAACCCTACCCGGTATACCCGGGTAGGGTCGAGTCGGGTCCGGGTCGGGTATGAAACCGGGTCCAACCGGGTTTTTTCTTTTTTTTTTAATTTTTTTTTCTTTTCTTGAATGACACGAACGACGGTTGGAGCGTTGGACGAACCTTGACCAACGGAAGATTGTGAGTGAGCCATATCAAGATTGAAGAGAGTGAAAGTGTAAAACGAGAGAGTGAACGTGTAAAACGAGAGTAAACGAGAGTATTTTTTGCGTATGTTTTTGCGTTTGAGACTTGGGTACTAAACCATATCAACCTACACCTAACTTATAAGCCTAAAAGTGACAAAAAAAAGGGCCAAAAATCGATCCCAACGGCTATATAGCCGTTAAAAAACGGCTACTTTTTTTTTTTTTTTAAAATGGCAAAACCGGGTCCAACCCGGGTTCAACCGGTTCCGGGTCGGGTCGGGTTCTAAAAAAATCTAGAAACTAATACCCGGTTCCAACCCTACGGGTTTTTTCCGGGTCCAAACCGGGTTCAACTATACCGGGTCGTACCCGTACCCGGTTCCAGGTCGGGTGGACCCGGTTTTTTTGCCCACCTCTACGTTTGGCCAGTGAAATTGATAAATTCATTGTTTAGAAAATATTGAGGTCTACTCAAAATATGTAGAATATGTAACATCCTGATTTATATGAAGTTTGAAAATTTTTCTATAAATATTTGCCTCAAAAGAAGTTAATTTATAGTGAAATAAATACTACAATATAAATATGATGCTTTATAAGAAGTTATGAGTTTTGGAGAAAGGGAATTGGCAATTTCATTGTTTAAACCTTACTCTAACCTAAGAGCATGTTCTGTCTTTTTATTGGAAACAACTTATTGACTTGAACAAAAGACCTTTTTGTCTTAACTTTTAAATTTTTTGATATAGGTTAAAAAGTTGTTTTGTTAGTCACAAATAACACCGTGCCTTTTATTAGCCAACTAAACCTACTAACATGGCCTATCTTAACATGAACTCATTTGGTCCGTTTTTCAACAAGCTTGGGTTGCCACAAATAACACCAACGTGCCCGTGTTGCCAATGATAAGGCTATAAGGTGTAATAGCAACAGCAGCACAACAAGCTTGAGGTGGCAACCTTTATTCCTAAGAAACACCACCCCCAGCTTGTGGTATTCTCGCAGCAAGGTTAGTGGCGTGAAGGGTGTGTTGATGTTACTATGTGAAGTGTGGTGGCATACGACTACACAAGCTCAATGTAGAAGCTAAAAAATTAAAGGATTGAAGGCATATGAAAGAAGGCCATTTTTATGGTCTAAGGAGAGAATGGAAAATTTGATGTGATGTTGATATCAAACATAGTGTAACATAGTTTTTGGGATGTGTAAAACCACACCCCTATTCTAACACCACCAACAGCTAGTGCTTCTAATAATGAACGTCCCATCACCTAAGGATACCCCATGAAAACCTAATCCATTGCTTAGTATCATCCTTGACGAAAACCCATGAGCTCGACCGTATAGACGGACGGCCAAGGATCGAACCTAACAAGATAAGGTAGTAATATTCAAGCCCATCATAACAGGGAACCACCCCACTCAACTGCTGTATGGTTTTGTTGACACACTTGAGATCTAATTTTGCTTTTGCTTCCTATTTCATCAACCTTCATTTTCATCACTCCTTGGTGGAATGCAGTTGTATCATGAATTGGACTTCACACTCACTCAAAAAAAAAACTCTATTGGCATATTCCACCAAAGGGACAGGGACAGGGACAGCCACATGGTTAGGAAGATATCAAACTCACAATTCAATTGGCATACATTAGTTTTCTTTCCAATCAATCAGAGTGCTTTCAAATGATAACACTCATCAATCTAATGATTCTTGGCTAGAACACTTTCTCAAGAACATGATATTAAGTTTCAATTCCTATTGCAAAATGAAATAACAGCAAGATATCACAAAGTAATGAACTGATCAATTAGGTTAATAGCATAACTATAGCATAAAGACAGATTTAACAGCATAAATCTTGAGATCAAAGTATGATTTTAAGAGGAAATAATAATACATATAACATAATTGGTCTCCAGAACCCTAGAAATCCCCGTACGATTAAAACAGAAAACCAAAATCAAGTCGATACTAGATCTAACAAACTGATAATCAAACATTCATCGAAATCAAAACCCTAGAATGTAATCGACTCAAGAGATAAAAGTTACACACCCGAAACCAACACCTGTAACATCAGGTCTCCACAGTAGAGCTCTCCTCATCCTTACCACCACCAGAAGCATCAACAGGTGCTTCATCTTTCACCGATTGAACAGATCTAGACTTCACAAACTCCAGCATTCTCTTACTGATCTCCTTCGAGTACGATTGCAGGATCTCGATTCCATCATCACCGTCAGGCACCGGCGAAGCAGGAACGGCACTGAAGGCCTCCTCCTCGATGAGGCGGGCGACTCCGGCGGCTTCGTCGGAGGGAATGGCGCCGTAGCGATCGGAGAGTACGGATTTGTCGGAGAGAGTTTCGATGAGGCGTTTGATGACGGCGTCGCGAGTGCGTTGCGACGGCGGCCAAATGCTGAAGGAAGTGGTGAGCTTTTCGAGCTTCTTTGTGGTGTCTTCGACGTTTTGATCCGGCGGTGGCACGGTGGTGCCGAGATCTTCTCCGGTGACTCCTGTGGGTTCTTCTTTGGTTTGGTCCGTCATGTTTCTGTGACCTAGGGAAGGTGGAATGCGATGCATATATTATGTGTAGAGTTACATTCAAGCCCTCATGCTATAGTCTTGGTTATCATCAGTCCCTTACAAAATAGTCCTTGTAAGTAAACTGGTTTTTGTCCCCACGTTACGTGGTGGGAGTTTG
This sequence comes from Flaveria sonorensis, assembly GCA_025506505.1. Classification (NCBI taxonomy): domain Eukaryota; kingdom Viridiplantae; phylum Streptophyta; class Magnoliopsida; order Asterales; family Asteraceae; genus Flaveria; species Flaveria sonorensis. The sequence continues at coordinate 17,509,237 of CM046425.1, read as the reverse complement.
GTCGTTTTTCCCCCGAGTTACATGGCATGAGTTAGATTGTTATCTTTTTGTCTCGTCGAAAACCATAAAGTGAATACCAAAACCGATTAAGATGTATCATTGCCAACAATGATGTTGTCTATGATTGATTCTGTTCGTCATGAGAATAATGCTTATAATATATTGAACTAAACGGGCTAACAATATTGAGATATAATTATGTATTGTGTTATAGTTTATAGGAAAATAAGGGTTCCAAAAATGGAATTTCACTAACAATTAGATGCTAAAAACCAAAAAAAGAAAGCCTATGTGGCCAAAAATTAAAATCAAAAGTGAAGTGTGGTGACTACTTGTAATTCTTAAACTTTGGTGGCAAACTATATTAATCCAAATACATTATTGTCGCTCATGAGTTGCTATTTAATATGTTATAATAATGTGAGAGGCGATAACCTCCCTAAGAAACTACCAACTACCACTTCACCACACCACCGCCACCTGGGGTATCGAAATCGAACTTTGCAATAATGATCAATTGTGATGATGATGGCTCAAGAGAGACGGAGAAACCCTTGAAGGGAGAGAGAAGAGAGAGAAGTTGATGAATCCAAGAGGAGAGGATGGGAAAACCAGCACATAATTTGAACAAGTGGAGTGAGCAAGGCAATGTGACGTAAATAGCCAATAAATAATAAGAATTGTTCATGTAAATGTGAATTATATAGTTATATAATAAGTCAACTCAAACATACTAACCTTAAACTTGACTCACAAGTAATTTATATGTTTCATTATGGGCGTTGCTGTTGTGTTAAATGGTGTTCTCATCCCAACCAAGAGTTGTGAGTTTGAGTTTTAGTTGTGGCAATTTATCATGTATTATTTAAGATTTTTACATTGTATAGTTTAAAAGTAGTATTAGATGGAAGTGTATGTTAGCCTTAACATGTTTAAGTTAGCCTTAACATGCTTGTTATTAATTGCTTATTAAGATTCTTTATTTATATATTTTTTATGTTTTTCTAAATTTAAATTCATAAATTATTTTTGACATAACTTTATGTTTGAGCATTTGTTATATTAATTTTTATTGTATATAATTAAGATGGATTATTATTCATAGATTTGTTTAAACTTGTTTCTTAAATTGGTTAATAGGTGAGTTTAAACAAATCTATTATTATTCATAAATAATAGATTATAATTATCAAAATTTGTCATAATTATTAACAAATTCCCTAAAAAATTTCGTTGACTTTCGTTATCTTACCCTAAACACTGTTTTTAACAAAATCAATCCCCTGCACACTGTGACGACCCTAAAACTAAGGGTAGATAAATTAAAATTTTATGAATTATTATAAGTTAGTATCATAGTTATATACATATTAGATTAAGAATTGCTAAGATGACTTTATTTGATAAGTGTTGTTATCTATATGTTTAGCATGTATAAGTATGTGTATATGCTTTTTTAACATGCATGCATGCATAATTATTTACATGAGTATATATGTGTATATTTGGGGATATGAATTTGTTAAGAACAGGTATATAAGTTACCAAATCATGTAAGTGCACCATAAGATATTTGATAAACAAGCATATTACTATTAAGTAATGAAACAAGATCAAAACTTAAACTAATTTTAACAAGAGTCCACAGCGGACGCGTAAGGGTCCACAGCGGACGCGTAAGGGTCCACAGCGGACGCGTAAGGGTCCACAGCGGACGCGTAAGGGTCCACAGCGGACGCGTAAGGGTCTACTGCGGATGTGTAAAGGTCCACAACGGACACCCAAAGGTCTGCAGCGGACAGCCAAAGATCTACAGCGGATGAAGTAATCCAAGTGTGCCCACAGCGGACAGCCAAAGGACCGCAGCGGACAGTCAAAGATCCACAGCGGATGAAGTAATCTCACTAAGTATGTTCACAACGGACAGCCAAAGGTCCACGACGGACAGTCAAAGATACACAGCGAATGAAGTAATCTCATTAAGTGTGCCCACAACAAGTCCACAGCTGATGTATAACAATAAACTTAAGAATTTAAGCTAATATTAGTCACTTGATTATTAAGATGTTTACACAAACTAATCCGAATCAATGAATTACTAGAATACTTATCTAAAACTAATCACTAACTAATTAAAATTTTGCAAACACGTTAGCATGGGGAGATGACACCTATCCCCATTGCCACTCAACACTCTCGGTAGTTTGACACACACACCCCATAACTTGACACACATTAAGCCTACATAACACCTCACCAAGACTAAGATTAAGTAATCATTACAAGCTACTAACACCACTCTTTATCCTTCTCTTAAACCTTCGGCCGAACCAACCTTTTCAACGCCACCATCACCTTCGAGCACCACCACTACAACCCACCCTTCTCTATTTCTCTCAGCAACCATCACAAAACAACCTTCTCACCTCCAACACTCTCTTTTTTCTCTCGATTGTTATACCACTAAAACCATCATCAAGTCATCATCAAAATCCTTTGAAGTATTATCCAAGTTCAAGAACATCTTCCTTCAAGTTTAGAACTCAAGGAGATTAAAGTCTTCACCAACCGTCTTCTACACCTTTCTTTATCTATAATCAAGGTTAGATTTATAAAACTCTAAAACAAAAAAGCTTGTAAAATTATGTAAGCGTGCAACATACACTACAAGAAAACAGATCTATCGCGACGACAAAAGTCGTCGCCATAGGGTCCATTTGTTGTCGCAATAGGCTATGGCGACGACATGTCGTCGCCATAGGGTTAGTAGTCGTAGTCTTGTCGCCATAGCTCAAAACCTAGTCGACGCAATAGACATAGTCGCCATAGAACCTTATGGCGACGACATGTCGTCGCTAAAAACTCGTCGCAATAGATATTTTTAAATTTAAATTAAATAAATAAATGCACCCTATGGCGACGACATGTTGTCGCCATAGGGTTAGTAAATATATATTTTGTAATTAATTAATAAAAAATTAAAAATTAATTAATTAATTAACTTAACCTATAGCGACGACATGTCGTCGCCATAGAAAATCTGGTTAAAAATTAAATTTTTAAAATTCTTTTTTTTTTCCAGTTTTTTTTACCTAAAAACCAACCAAAATCCCAAATCAAAGTCATAGAAATTCAAAACTAATATATCAAATATCCAAATGAAAATCAACCAGTTTTAGTTAATTACATACCAAACTAATATATTTTAAGTTTTTACAACCCAAACAAACAAACTATTTAATTGTCGTCGTTTTCATCATCTTCATCGTTATCGGGATTATGCTTTTGTCTTTCAAATTGATTCATTCTTTCTTGCATTTCTTGCATTTGTCTCTTTAGTGCTTCTATTTCTTCATCCTGATGTGATGATGACCCGCTTGATGGCTCATAACAAGAGATATTTTTTACTTTTCGTCCAACACCTCTTGTATGACCACGTCTTTCTCCTAATGCCAACTCTAAACATTCCATCTCATTAACGGGCGACTCACCCGCCTCCATTTGCATTTGGGCATATTGATATTCAATTTTTGCCTGCAATTATAAAGAATTAAAATGAAACGATATTAAGATTCTAATGAAATTTCAACGGCATAACTATTATAAAATGATAAAAACCATGTTGTTTAATCATAAGCACAATACCATAAAATTCTCAAGTTTCAACATATAAACTAACAACTTCTCAAAACCAAGGATTCTCAAATATTGATAGCATATAAACCATGTTTTATAAATTTATAAGCACAACTATAACATAAAACTTCTAAGTTTCAATATATAAACTAACAACTCATCAAAACCAATATTTCTCAAATATGGATAGTATATAGATCATATTGGGTCAAAATCACCAAACACGATATATTTTAAACAAATGAACACATGATAATAACATACTTAACATATTAAACGTTTCGATATGACTTGTGGTCCCAGTTTGTTGCTCCTAAAAACATTAAAAACAATATTCATAATATTTGAAAAGAATTAATAATATATAGGATGTACATAATATATGTTTTCTTACTTGAAGATATCGCCTTTGAGCATATGATTGACTACCATGCAGACTTGGATAGAGCTATTTAGCTCTATTTGTTATGCCTTTTTGAGAAAGACGTTTATGTTGTTCACTTGAGAACAACTCAACCACCTGCTCCCATGACTCTTGAGTTTGACCTTCAGGTGGATTATTGACAGCCTGCTCAATATTATCATAGCCTCCTTGATTTAATAAATGTTGTTTCATGTTATACCTTCGGTCTTTGAAAGCTCGTTGGCAATCCATATGGATTCCAAGTTGTATACCTTGCCAGTGGTCTAAGCAACGATGAGATTCTAGATCAAAATATTCCTGCAAAATAAAATAATTAGAAACATATAAAAGTTATGATTATCAAATTACAAATAAAACACTACATAAATACTCGCCTCTAGAAAATTGAACAAGGATATCTTGAACGTATCAGGAACTTTATCCCACGTGGGATAATGAAAAGGAGCAGTGGAAATATGATTGGATAAAGCTCGGACAAATAATTGACTATTTTCTCCAACAGTTTTATATTGTTTTCCTGTATGATCGAATTGCACAGGAAGTGGTTGGTTGTTGTTTGCAGCCCATTTCTCATATAAATTTAGATTTCTTCCTTTTGATCATTTTTTTTAGCTGATGCTATATTGATATAAAAAATTAAAAAGTTAGCAACATTTAAAAAATATTCAATTAAAATATATATATTTAAAACATTAACTTACATGACTGGCAAGTAGAAGGAATAGTATATCCATGTCCGTGGGGGTCCCGACCCCCACCGTCACCACCGTGTGATCCTGCTACGTGCGAAGACATAACCTGCAATAATAAATTTGTGTTATCACTATAAAGATATTCATGTGACATTTTAATAAGAAATAGAATAAAGTGTTCTTAATACATACAATCAATCTGAATTATCACTATAAAGATATTCATCTTCATTTACAAGATCATCATCGCTCTCGTCCTTACTATCATTAATATCTAATGGATCTTCATCTTCTTCATCGTCATTAATAAATTCTTCCTTTTCTGAGAGATATGCATCTTCATCTTCTTCATCATCATTAATAAAATCTTCATCTTGAACAAGTGGAGCAACAGGCAACCAGCTTAAGTCTACGACTAATTCACAATTATCATGCGCATCTCTCTCATCATTTATAACTGGTGCACTTGATTCACCAACTTCAAAATTGCTATCGACAACCAAGTTATAATCAGATGATTGACTGTCGTGCAATACATCTATCTCATTAGCAACACTAATACTTGGATGATCCCAAAGCTTTCGATGGTGAGCATTTTCCACAACCCTCCAATTGCCAGTGGATTTAGAAGGATCTTCAAGATAAAACACTTGTTGAGCTTGTGTTGCTAAAATGCAAGGCTGGTCATCAAACCATTCACGACTAACATCGATAACAACAATGTTATTCTTTTTAATTACGGATACCTTCCGTGACGTGTCAAACCATTTACAACAAAATAGTACAACGTTGTAGCCATTTATATACTTCAACTCGTAGATGTCTTCTAGTTGACCATAAAATCATGTTCCATCTTCTCCTACTGTAACAACACCGTTGTTTTGTGTAGTGCGTCTGATATCACGACTGTGTACCACAAATCTAACACCATTGACAATACAAGCTGTGTAAGAATATGTGCACACGGGGCCATGTGCCAATGCCTTGAGTTTTTTGCAGGAGACGTATTGAACTTATTATTAAGCCATGAAGAAAATTCATTTTTGAAATCTCTTCCAAGGAATTGGTCGACACTGTGATGAAAAGACAGAGAAATTCCTCTTTGGAATGCCAGGATCTTCATTCCTATCAGGACGGTTAAATTTGGTTTGAATACCCTCTAGATACATAGAGCAGAATGTTAATGCTTCATCTGCAACATAACCTTCTGCTATTGATCCTTCAGGCTTGGTTTTTTTCAAACATAAGCTTTTAGCTTTTTCATGTATCTTTCAAAAGAATACATCCATCTCATATATACAGGCCCTCCAAGAATAGCTTCTTCAGGTAAGTGTAGAATTAGATGAACCGTAATATCAAAAAATGCTGAAGGATATATTAGTTCTAAATTGCCTAAAACAACTAAACATTATCTTATAAATCTAACAAACAACAAAATCATTCAACCAAACATTATCATTCAACCAAACAATCCAATTATACTTTTAATCATATAAATCTAACAACCTACAACTACATTCTACCAAAACAACTAAACATTATCTTATAAATCTAACAAACAACAAAATCATTCAACCAAATCTAACAACCTACAACTTATTTCTACCCAAACAACCAAACATTAGACATTCCATCTAACAACCAACAAAATTCAAACCAAATCTCAAAAAAATATATAATCAAACCTTAAAAGTTTAACAATGATGGTAGCTAGAACCCTAAAGCGTTGTGTGGACTGCCAATCTTGGTGTTGGTGGCTGATATGGCAGCGGTGGTGGCGTCTTTGGATTGCAAAAGTTGCGATGATGGTGGTGGGTAGCTTCAATCTTGGAGTAGGAGGGTAACGAGACGAACAAGGAGGTGCGATGGTGGTGGTGGGCGGCTTCAACTTGAAGGAATGCAGGCTGTGGTTCGACTGGGTGGTTTAGGGGTGACATTTGGGTGTTTTGGGTGAAAGAGACGAAGCAGATCGGTTTTGTACGACAGATATGCGCCTGGACCCTATCGCAACGACATGTCGTCGCTATAGGGTCTTTTAAAATTTTTTTTTGGCAAATAATTGGGCGGGGTTAACGCGCGGGTCCTGACACCCTATGGCGACGACATGTCATCGCCATAGGGTGCATTATTATATTATTGTTATTTATTATTAAAGATATTATTATATTATTATTATTTATTAATATTAGTGTTTTATTATAATTATTATTATGATGGTTATTATTTATTTATTTATTTATTATTATTATTATTACAATTATTATTATTATTATTATTTTAATTATTATAAATAAATTTAATTTACCATTAACAAGCATCATTTCCCATAAACGTGTATAACTCACAACATTTATCGTTATTGAGTCATAATGGACCAGTGATGTAGGTAATCGACTTTAATCATCATAACCACACATATTTAATATTTTTTTCACAATCATTTATGATATTTAAGCATAAACAGACTTAATTTACCGTTAGTAAGCATAATTTCTCGTAAATTACCATTAACGTATATAATTCAATACCAATGATAATAATTCGAATATGGCTAACCTTAGAGGTACGTGATCGACTTTAATTATCATAACTAGACATATTTAACATTTTCTGAAACTCATTGATGATAATTGAGCATATATCTACGTAAATTACTATCAAAGTGTGAAATTTAACACCAATGATGATAATTCAATTAGAACTAACATTTGGCACATGTAATCAACCCTACTAACATAATTAAACATATTTGACAATGTTTGAGACTTATCAATGATAATTAAGCATAAACTAGCTTAATTTACTGGTAATAAGTATAATTTCTCACACATTACCACCAAAGTGTGAAATTCAACACCAATGATCGTAATTCGATATAGCTAATATTTGACGTATGTAACCGTCCCTAACTGTCATAACCAAAATCTTTGACATTGTTTGATACTCATTGATGATAATTAAACACCAATGAACTTAATTCAATGGTACTTAACTTTTGATGCATGTAACTGACTCTAAATATCATAACCGAACATCTTTATCCCAAATTGACATTAATTGTTTATAATTATATATAATAATAACATTTAATATGATAATATTAAGTATATTATTATTATTATTATTATTATTATTATTATTATTATTATTATTATTATTATTATTTATTTATTTATTTATTTATTTTACTTCTAATTAATAATAGTACATATAATAACAATAACAACAATAACTTGTACATTAATTAATAATAATAATAATAATAATAATAATAATAATAATAATGGTAATTAATTTTATTAATATTAAATTAAAAAATAATTCACTCTATCGCGACGACATGTCGTCGCGATAGGCTTTTCATAATGGCGGATTATTTCCCTCCAACTATTTTTACAGAAAAAAACAAAAAAAATTGGTTTTAACCTATGGCGATGACATGTCTTCGCCATAGGGTGAAAGTTAATTTTAAATTTTTTTACATTTATTTAAATAAATCAAAATTTAATTTAAATGAGGATATGGCGCCGACATAGAGAACTCTATGGCGACGATAAATTTCGGTCGCTATAGGTCAACCTATGGCGACGACATGTCGTCGCCATAGGGTTAGGATAGTCAAAAATCAAGATTCTCCTATAGCGACGACTTGTCGTCGCCATAGGTTGACCTATAGCGACTAGTATGTGTCGTCGCCATAGATGTAAATTCTTGTAGTGATACATATAGTTGAACCCTTATGTCATATATCATCAAAAAACTAATTACAAATTTCATAAAAACTTTGATTTCTAACTAAAATCAGTAACTAAGTTTACAAAACAGAAAGTTTTAAAGGTATTAATAAAAAAAAGATTTAAATAAAAACGAAGGGTTTAAAGATGTTAAACTATTTATTATTTGATTAACTAGGCTCTACTAGGTTGAATACTTAATTGACTGTGATTGTAGGAATAAAATTTTTAGAAAATATAAAATAATTAACTGGAAAATATGAAGTACCTATATGAGATATATTGATTTATATAATTAAAATATTAAAATAAAAGAAAATTATCAAATAGGAGATCGGGACTTAATAAAAATATGAAAACTTTATTTAATAATCTTAATAATATACTGAAGTTACAGAATAAAATTTGTGAATTAATTCATTAGTATGATAAAGTTTTATATTTTAGAACAATTAATAAGAAGAAAATTAAAAAAAATAGTAAAATAGTAGATAAAATCATGAAAATTTTACATAAAATGTTAGATATTGTAAAGAACATTCTGTGTGATTTTAAGAATTTTTAAAGATAAATAGCTATTTCTTCTATTAATTCAAAATATTGTAAAAGTTTCAGAAAACTACCGGTAAAGATATATGAACTAAAAATTTTATATGATAATCTTGGTATGAAGGTACTATTTTTTGTAAAATTTTATAAATTTCAGAGACTATTAACTACTATTTTCAAAATTTAGGTCTAATTAAGGATATTTCTAAAAAAAAAATAATAATGATTATTAGAATAAGAAATTGTTTTAACAAATAATTGTTTTATAGGAAATATCTGATCAGTTTGCTAAAACTAAGGTGAGTAACATAGCTTTTTTTTATTTATAAGTTTTGGGGGAAAAAAGCATATTGTATATTTTACTGTTGATACTAACATAAATAAGAATTTTGATAAGTTACTGTCATTGATTACCATAAGTCACAACCATTAATTCGAATAAGGAACCGTCAGATAATATAGGTAGCGCTACTTAGGAACATGTTTCCTGCACCGACTGGACCCAGTTAAGACTGTCGAATAAGTGCCGTGATGTTATATTTATTGATTATGTGATTTATATGCGTGACAGTTATGATTCACTTAGCATGTAAGTAGGTTTGGTTGCGGTCTTGTTTATGTTGCATCAGTAAGAAAATTTTGTTAAGTTATTAAACCTATGTTCTCACCAACTTTATGTTGACTGTTTTGAGTATGCTTTTTCAGAAAACCAGAATGTTTTATAATTTCATTTACGTTTAACTTGTTCAACGAATGGCATGAGTACATAGGGCAGCTGTGCGTTTGGTTGACGGTAGATTTGATGGATTTCAGTCTCTTTGTGGACATTCACGTCCATTATTAGCTGGGAAATGTTACGTAATGAATATGTTAAATCTTTTGACGTTGGGTGATAAGAACTTATGTAATAGTCTCATGTGAGACAAATTTTGTATGTATGATGTAACCCAAAAATATATATATCTAATGAAAGTTTAGTTTATTTAACTGTTATGAATGTATGATTTTGTAATCAATATGCTGTGAGCCAAAAGTCACACCCAAGTATCTCATGTTTCCGTCGGGATGTAACAGTTTGGTATCAGAGCCATTGTTATAGAGAATTAGGTATTATTAGTAAATGCCTAGACTATAACCATAAGCTTATATGATAACAACTTTTAGTATGACTAAATAAATAAAGATTTACTGATAAATTTTAAGAGAACATATCTATGTTTAGACAATAGTGTATTGTTTTATGAACAAATATGTGAGCTATACATGATTAATATTTAGTGCCTAGTTGATTAATTGTCTTGACTAGTAAAAGTGTAAATTAAATTTTGCAAGAATTTTTGTAGCTATGATTTTTTATAATTCTAATAGCTATCATATTGAAACTGATTCTTCAGAACATTCGGACCCTAGCAACTATAAAGAAACAACACCAGAAATAGAGCCTCAGAACAATATAGAAATATCCCAACCTAAGACTAAGACCAATATAAAGAAGAAGTTTTTCGTCCGACGGGCACCGGTAACAATGGGAGGTTATACAATTATGACCCCAAGAAAGAGTGTACGGTGTGGTAAGAAGTTTTCAACTAAGAAGGTTAAAGAGCCAGAAAATAAAAACCCAGAAACCTTTCCCACGACATCTGACATAACACCCTCAATTCAACCTGATAATTCTGAAACTGAAGAAAAAGGAATTAAGAGGCAAAGGTTGGAAGAATGTCAGATGGAAACTACCAACCAGATTCTTAAGAAAGTTAAGAAGATACAAAGAGAAATTCGGATGATCCAAGCAGATTTCAAGGAAGTGAAGGAAGGAAGCAAAAGTATCTTCACTAAAATATGGAACTGGGTTTGAGAAAATTAGAAACATAGGAAACATATCTATTGTGTGACTACCTTAAATTTGTAGAATAAGAATATAATGAAATATTTTGTTATGACTATTAAATATTATGATATAGTTTGAGTAAAATTTTGGGATATTAGTATAATTGGTATGTAGTGAAATATACCGCCAAAAAAAAATACTCAACCTGTACAAAGAACTACACGTGCTGGACGACCAAGAACTAGGTCGGGAGAAGAAACTCCGCCAGTAAATCTCACTGCAAATGAGAATGAAAGAATTTCTCAAATAGTGACTCAACAATTGGAAGCTGTAATACCTACATTGGTAACTCAACTCCAACAGACCCTTAACTTTGGAGGTGTACCGCCTGGAGAAAATGGTCCAGGAAATGCCAACGGATTAGAACACCATAAGGAAGAAGTTATAGACGGAGTTAGAAAAGGGTGCTCTTGTAAGACTTTTATATCCTGTAAACCCCAAGACTTTGATGAAAAAGGTGGAGTAGTGCAAGCATTATATTGATTAGAGGAAATGGAGTCGGTGTTAGATAACAGTGATTGTGCTAATAATTATAGGACTAGGTTCGCTTCATATTCTCTTAAAGAAGAAGCACAGTCTTGGTGGAAGATGGAAATCCAAACCAAAGGAAGAAATGCTATGAATGGATTAAGCTAGGAAGAATTTAGGAACCTAGTGATTGAGAAATACTGTCCCTATAATAAAATAGAAAAGATAGAAGTAGAATTTTTGGCACTAGAAATGAAGGGTGCTGCATATCAGGAGTATACAGATAGATACAATAAGATATCTAGATTGGTGCCACATCAGGTGACTTCGGAAACAAAAAGGATAGGAAGATATATCTGGGGTTTAGTACCATAAATAAGGGGATTGGTTAAGTCTGTGATGCCCAAGACTTTTCATGATGTAGTGGCTTTAGCGGGAAGTTTAACTGATGAGATGATAAGGAATGGATCATTAGCTGATCCGAAAGTAGGAGAGAAAAGGAAATGGAACAATAACAACAATATAGGAAGGAAATTTGGAGGAAACTGGAATAAAAAGATAAACAGAAATCCGGAAAGGAACTTTATAGGAATTGCACAGGAAAGAAGGCCACAGACAAAAGGTCAACTATGGTGAAATACGTGCAAAAGGTACCATCATGTTGAGAGAACACTAGTAATAGAATATCCCCCAAAGGTTGATTAGGTTGTGGTCCTCCTTGATTTTTTGGGTTATTCATCATTCTTGATTGGTTACTTTCAGGTGTTCTTAAAAGTTTACTTAAGATCCGATGAGTTGTTGCTGGTGATGTACCTTCTTCCGATCTTATTTGACCACGAATTCGAGAAGTCCTTGAAGTTGATGCTTTGTGAAACACACGATTCTCTCTTGCATTCTTCTCAATTTTGGGATCAAATTGCAATGGTGAGGTCCATCCTGAAAACTTTGTATGCATTAACGTAACGGTTACCTGCAAACAAGAAAACACAAAATATCTCGCGTAATACTAAACAAAAAAACAAATAAAAAGAAAAACAGAAAAAAATCTTTTATGTTTTTTAAAAATTTTTAAGAAAAGCCAATAAAAGCAATTAAACACTAAGTGCACTAAGTCCCTGGCAACGGCGCCATTTTAATCTGGTTGTCGAGACTCGATCAAAAACAAGTTAATATATCAGTCTTAGCTACCTTTAATGCGTAAGGGTAAGTAAGGTCGTCTCCACAGGGAATATGTGAAAAGTGTTTAACGGTATGACTCGATTAACTTATAGACACGAACTTTATAATTAAAGATTAAAACTTTGAATGAAGTAATAAACACATGTGCATAAAGCAAGAATCTTTGAAACTAATTTAACTAAATAATAAGAAACAATCACTTCCAGGTTTCAAGTTCTACAAGATCAATGGGTTAGCAAGTGTACTTTAGGGTTGCATAACACGACTCAAGATTTTAGCTTTTGATTGAAGTGATAACCAAGGAACAATCTTTTAAGACTCGTTCGTTCACAAAGTTACCAATTCACTTATATCAAGTTATTTACTTGTCTTAATGAGCTAATAATGCAAGGAAACCGAAAACTGATGATAAAGCAAATAACTTTCTTTATAAACAAATTATTTTAACTCAATCAAAACCTTCAATTACATTTAATCACAAAGTGTTCAACATAAAAGCCCTAAGCATAACTAACCATTTCACTTGGCAAGAACTATCCACCCAAAAGCAATCAAGAAGGAACTTAGCCACTCATGGTATTCATCGAATCTTCAATCTTGACTTGATGATTATCAATGATGATTTGGTGTGAGTTGGGAAGCTTGGAAGCACCCAAAATCACCTTGACTTTGCTAGATTTCGGTTGCAAAAAGTTGTTCTTCTACTTGGGGTTGGATAGGTTTAAATAAACATGAAGATCCACAAAATTCGGGGTTTATTCAGCAACCGTCGTATGATACGCCGGCCCTGGGCGTATCATACGCCCCCTCAGCCTCCATACGCCTAACATTCTGTTATTTTTTTCCAAATATGGCCACTAATACGCCACCCATACGCTGACCGGCATATTATACGCCCGTACCCGGCGTATCATACGCTGACCAACGTATTATACGCCCATACCCGGCGTATCATACGCCGGTATGGCCTTCAATTGTGCCTTTTTTGTAACTTTTAATATTTACATCTTCAGTCCTTGTAGTTGCGTGTTTTGCTTCTTTTCTTCCAAAATAAGCCTTCTTTAGCTCCAAACACCTATAAGTCAAAACACAAACAACTTGAAACTATTCCACCATAACCATGATGTAAAATCATACATTTAGATCAATTAAACCCTAAAATATTGACTTGTGATCAGATACCACATGGGTTATTAAGAGGAATCTCTGAACTTACTTTTAGATGTATGGTTTGACCCCTTTGGACTCCAATTTTTCTAACAGCAAACTGTCCAAAATCCAATCTTGTCCCTTGCATCCAAAACCACAAATTTTGACCATTATTGACCCGAGACCTAAACCAACAATTATTTTATAGTCTATATGTCAATATAGACCCTTAGCTTAGCATTAATTTCAGTTTCAATTCTTTTAGTTATATTTTACCGTTTCGATTCGTGTTTCTTATCGATTAGCACACAATATCCGATTCTTTTGTGATTATTCAAGATTAATCAATTTTGTTCCTAAGATGTCTATTAGGACCAGAATACGTAAGATTACAATTCAATTCAAGAGAACAAAAGAACAACATAAACTAGGGTTTTATTGACCTAATGATCCAAATCCTGAAACACAATCCTTCACGATCCAAAGCATAATACCAAGAATATCTGAAAACTAGATGATGATTTTGATGTTTGATGATAGATATCATCATGAACATAAATATTAAAACTAAAAAATCACCAAAATCAAACGTTTCTTACCGGTAAACGAGTAGGTGATAAAGACTTGATCAAAATCCAATCTTGAATGAACAAGAAACACCAAAATCAAATGAATGATTCTGATGGTTTTTGATGAATGAAATGAAAGGTTGGATGGTGGCTAAGGTTTGCAAGATGAGAGAAACTTGTGAACAAAGTTTCAAAACAAGTGACGCAAAACAAAAGGTAGACCCCCCCCCCCCCCCGGGCCCCTGTTGTTGATTCCTGGCCACAAGAAGGGGTGGGGCATGGATCACTAGCCCTTGACATTTTCATTCCAAGTTCGTCTCATCCTAATTTGCGTGTGATCCAATTCTTTGTTATTAATGTCTTTGCGATTTTACTATCCCAATGAGCTATTATATGATATAGAAATTGTTTAAAATTCCATGCTTGCCCAAATTAAGTTTATTTAATAAACTTTAGGTAAAATCCACCGGTGTTCTTTTGACGCATTTTTAACATAAATTATATGTTTTTACGTTTTATAAGTTCCTAATCTAGTCCAAGGCACATAATCCTAAGCCTTTAAAGAAAACCATCATGGAGTTGTGTACCTCATTGGTTGCTAGGGTGACCTATCTTGAATTTGAGATAGTCACCATGAAGGAAAAAAATAACTTGAAAGTGAATAGACTAATCTTCAAGAAGAAAAAAATCCTAAGCCTTTAAAGAAAACCATCAATTATATTCTAGCCATTCCATCCAGCTCCACAAGAACCTTTAGATGTGCCTTTTATTTCAATATTCAAAAGCTCATCGTTAATTATATGTGATGCTAACAAAAAAGGGGAGGATGATTTGAAAGAAGTTGGGGAAGGTACAAGCTCAAAAGCTATTGAGTTGTTGAAAAGAACTACTCATGAAGTGCACTTTACTTCACTATTTGAAGATTTCACACCAGTGCGTTAGTTGAGATAAAGTTATTTGATTTTGTTAGCAGTCACTTTGTTAGCTCAAGTTTTGATAACATAGTTTAATAAAGAAAGTTTTAGATTTAGAAAATGAGAAATTAAAAGTTATGTTAGATTCAATAGAAAAGGTATTGGATTCTGAAGATGAAAAACTACTCGAGTTAGAGGTTATATCAGAATAAAGATTTGAAGAAGAAAATTACGAAACCATCAAAAGTTCCAAAATCTTCCTAATAAAATTGTTCAAAGCGGCAAAAACTCAGTTGGAACCTGAGAGCTTTAAACACATATCATCACTTATGGATGGAAGATTGAATATAGAGAAAACTTGAAACTCCTCAAAGTAACTCTTAATACTCAAGAAAGTATAAACTTTGAAAAGCTACACACTTGAAATGGATAAGATAATTATATGGGGCTTTCATGAGTGTTCAAACAAATTCTAGATTAGGTTGTATTACAACCATCCATAAAAACTGAGAGAAGATAATATGAAAATTAAAGACTATCTTAAGATTATTGCTATCAAATTCACAAAGCCATAAGATGTAGACCAACTCAGATTCCTGCAAACTTGTTTCTTAGAGAACTTCATCATTAAACCCTCCCGCAAGAATAAGACTTTAAACTGATCAAATCCGAACCTCAAAGCTCAAAAAGGAAGAGATAGATATGTTTGTTGGGAAGGAAGTGATGAGGAATCGCAGAAAGTTCTATGCTTATTTACAAGTACTAACCGAAGGACGTCATAACATGTAGCAAATGAAGAGTATGTGGGATCCTTTGATAGAGATGAATGAAAATCTATCAAGTGCATTCATAAAACACTTGTTCATACTCTTATTTGGATGAATAAATATGTCATCATGGTGCTTCCAAAAATCTCTATCAGAAGTCTTGCTCACATGCTTTTTTTCTAACCACTGACAACTCCAAAACAATAGTTCTTTATGAAAGTGTTAAATAGTTGAATGTAGTAGAATTTCAGCAATTAAGATGAAGATATGATTGCACTCAATGAATCAACTGAAGTTGTGATCGGTTAACCGGAAGGTGAACATGAAACTAAGGTAGATTTTGATGTGAATACTAAAATTGAAGGCCTAATCATTTGTGATGTTGAGAAAGTGCTTGTCACTACTAATGAACCTACACCATTTGTTAGGGCAGCTTCTTTTGAAAATAAGCTACTTTCGAAGTGCATGTGATCTCAAAAGCTATCTTCCATGAATCAATCCCTTTCATGTGGTCTCAAAAGCTATCTTCCATGAATCACTCCCTTTTGATATTCCTTTAATAAATAACAGAAAAAAGATTATGTCTAGCGAATATTAGGAAAGAACTGAGCAAGAAGTTAAAAACATGTCTAAATTTAGAGAAGATTAATGACTTACTAAGCTTACCAAGGATCCACCTCCTCCACCAAATCCGATGGCTATGACCAGAGAAAATTCTCAAGAGGTCCTAAAATGTTATCATCATCTCTTTTTAAAGGTTAGAGGATACAACTTGAATGAAGTACTCAATTGGCCACTACATAATTTAAAAGGAAAGGTCTAAGAAATTACGCTAAAAGTGATGAAAAACAAGGATGAAGAAAAAAGAAGGTCAACGAAGAAGAAATATTCTGATGATAAGAAGAAAGCCAAAAGGACTATAGAAGACAAACAAAAGATGATATAGTTCTTAAGATACTATAACTTGGGGAAAAGGCTTGGGCAATGGGTAATGCCACCATGCCTGAGCATATAAGAAAAATCAATCCGAAAGTAGTAGCAAGTGAGCTACTCACATTACAATAGAAGATAGCAGCCATTAAAGCCAAGCCTAAACTTCCAAAAATCTAAGTGATAAACCTCCACCTGTATAAGTATCGGTCCTATTTCCTCTTCTTGATCCTAATTCTCCTATCTTCTTAGCAATATTTTTTTATAATGATAATAAGCCTTGAGCCTTAGTAATTAAGACCAAGAAAAAAGAAAATTCAAACCTAATATCAAGGTTAAAAGGGTTGTGAGGTTAAAGGCTAAGCTTGTTAGTCCAAATGTTAAGAAGGAAAGTGTTAAGGGTACACGGTATGGTGCCCGGGGAGTGCCTGGGAAAACCAACCCCAGGTGGAAACACCACTCCCGGACCTGGGGAGAAAAAGAAGTCTCGACTTGGTGAATTTTCCCTGGGCTTCACCACCTTTTTTCTCTTTCTTTCTAGGTCAAATAAAGGAACCAGAGAAAAACTAGGTTGACTTCATGTATAAGGAGAAAAATAATAAAAATCAGACATGGCAACCTGAGGAACCCGGGATGACTCCCATCCCTCTAAGGAAAAGCAATGCGACAAACTACCACTCTTCCATTGATCAACTTCTAGATCTTTCAAGTGTTGTGATACAGCAAAGCATCATGCCACTAAATACCTATGGAACAAGAAATAATGAAATAAAGATGTTGCTACTTAATTTGATCTCTACAATACACCATGTTCATAATAAGGGTCTACCCAACCAACATTTATTAGGGTATGATCCTATCATTAAACAGGAGTATGATAATAAAAAAAGATGTGTATTACATAACTAAGACAATAATACGAAAGGTGGCATATGAAATGAATGAACTGACGTGTCACGTGCTTGAACAGGTTTGAACTAGCTGGTCCTGCTCATTAAAGCCTCTTGATCAAAGTGAAATCACAAAAGCTTACATGACTAAAAGATTGTTGATGATGATCTTCAAAGAAGACATAGCTCTATCAAAACTTGTTGAACCATTTAAAAGAATAGAAAGAGCTAGAGAGGAAGTGAAGAAATGGAAGAAAAGAATGAATATGGTATATTCCAGAAAGAGCAAGGAAGTAGAATCTTCTCACTCTTATTTTGAAGCATCACAATCTCAACATGAGTCACAACCTCCTTATAAAATGTTACCAACCATGGGAGCAAGCATCATGGAAGGTTGGGACAAAGAACCAAAGTCTCCTCCCTAATACTTTGAAGAATATGAACCCCCATTAGGGCTGGCAAAACAAGTCCAGTCATGTTAAATGGGTGCGACACGACACTGCATGATTAAAACATGTACCAAACATAAACACGAACCTCTTAACAAACAGATTACACAAACATGTCCCATTTAACACGATTAAATACCACATGTTAGGTAACACGGATAACACTACATGACATGACCTCTTTAACACGGTTAGTAAAAAAACAAAATTAAAACCCATAAATTAATTAAAGCCAAAACATACAATTCGTAGTATTCTTAAACTCAAAACTTATAATCTATAATATCCTTAATCCCAATCTGAACTTGATTTAGGTGTTGATAATATCATAAGGTAAACATAATAATCAAAAGGTTATTCAAATTGAAGCTTGCAGAATTTGAATTAAAACGGAAGTTACAAAAGGAATAATATATGGGTCATCGTTGATAAATTCGAATCTTAAAACTCTTAATTTAATATATCTAATTATTTAAACAGGTATAATCGTGTCATAAACAGGTTTAACAGGTTGATCCTACGTAGACCTGATTTTAGTCGTGTCATTATCGTGTCACCCATTTATGACTCATATCCGTTTAACTCAAACCTAAACCTGCTTAACTTCGTGTCGTGTAGTATCATTTAAACATAACGTGTTGGAATTGTCAATCCCTACCCCCAACCAACCCAGTAGAATTTTCAAAACTAGACAGAGCTAAGATAAATGATACGAGGTTTGAGGACAAAACAAGCTATTTTTTCATATAAAGAATGAATGGAACCAAAATATGTTCCCCACTAAACTCAAGGTGCTTGATCTCATCACCAATGATTAGAAAGAAAAGTTGAAGATTATACAATTCGCTAATGTTGTATCAAAGAAGTAAGAATAAATGGTCTCAACCTTAGTAAGCATCTTTAGGGAAGAAAAGAAGGAAGACTTTGAAGATACAAAGGAAGAGTTGAATATAGTTCCACTAAACTCTCATGATCTAGCTACATCATAGAGCTATAATCTTAGAGAAAGAATGTATATTATTGTATGAAATGTTGCTGTTACTCAACGAATGAATGTGCTAAATGTCTTGAGGCTTTTAAAATGTAGTTTGCACGAACTTGCAAATCCTCCTCTGTATAACCCTTCAATAGAGAGTCTGGTTGAGATAAAGTTTCAATAATTAAAAAGACAATTCAATATCTGTTATAAGATTTTCATAGCATCATCCTAGGGGAAGATTATTGATATATTTGACATCGAAGCTAATCAAAACATATTGATTTGAAAAACTGCTGCAATACTTCTAAAGAAATAGAGCTTTCGCTTCTAGTCTAATGAGCGATAACATTGTCTACTTCTGATAGACTGGGTACTTCTGATTTCTAGAAAGCTTCCAAAGACAAAGCAATTTCCAATGGATAGATTTACTTTTGATGACAAGAATTTCTGATCTACTATTAATGTGTCAGCCCCGATGAGTAGTGGAACAACATTTTTGATGCACAAACAATTAAGGATCCTCTTATTACTCTGCTACAACAGTTCAATTGCTATGTTTTTATTTTTTGGCATCCAATTAGAGGACACAATCATGGTATGCCATGAGCTGGTTTGTCATAGATCTTAAACCCTAGAATAAATGCTTAGGATTGTTTTTCTAGTAGTTGTTCCAGCTGATTGCCTACGAGCAGGTAGTTGTAGTTCTTAGTGTAAAATTCCCTCTATGTAAAAGTTGATAAAAACTTGCTTTTATGTATCTTGCTTTGCATTGTAACTTGTAATATTTTAAGTGATTATATACAAAGAACTTGAAAAGACATTGTGTTCATTGTTTATTGTTCTATTGCATATTATGTGCGTGTGATACTAGTGATTAACAGAGATTTCGCATCTGTTAATCATTTTACACAGATCATTCTGTTCTAAGTGTTTATGTCAATCTAACAAAACTCCTCTAACCAAAGCATGCATCAGGTGGACTCTTTCCTAGTTGGATGTTTTCTTTCAGAAACAAACATAGATTTATGCCATGATGTACAACTAGACATGGTTATGTATTTCTTGTGCTAATTCGCGTCAAGAAGTTTTCACCGCGCGACCAATGGACCACATGGTCTCTTTACTTCTTTTCTTTGAAACATAGTCCACTTCTGAAAAGCAAGGCTTCCTTCTCCTCTCTCTTTCTCTGACACTCTTTCTCCATATACACTTATGTATTACTTGTATTCAATGCATACATATATACACACATACATGCATGCATGCATATGTTCGTCAAAGGTTCATCAAACTTGATTGTTTGAGGGTGTTCTTACGCTTTGGACTCGGGCACCTTCAGGTTTCTGTACATGTTGTAGCTTAGATCATAGTTTGGAAATGTTAGATCTGTTTCAACCGACAAAAACAATCAAACCACGAAAAACACTAAGCTAAATATAGTGTGATTTGTAAGACGTGAAAGTTTTTGAACATGGTATGACGTACACAACTCATTAGTGACCATACTTTTGATTGATGCATTTTTGGGTAATATACATGTGTAAACATGATCCTATAATACACGATAATTTGCTTTTATGTGGTCCCAATATATCTTGTTTTTAGACCATAAATAAAACTGAAATAATCCAATGTTTGTTTGATAAGATATCCAATTTTTAAAACATTTTTAGGATATTTACACACACTCATGTATGTATATAGAGGGATGTTCAAATAATAACTTGCTTTTTGGTTTAAGAAGGCTAAAAATGTATTTTTAGCCATTTTAAAACCGTTTAAACGAACTCTGATTGAACTCATCAAAACGGCTCTAGAATCTATAATCTTGATCTATTATTAGCAAAGATCATTCCTTCTAACCTCAAACCAGATTTCGATCATCAGATGAAAACTGTAAAATTTTAAGGACAATACGAATTTTAAAAATAGATAGTAAAAATTCAAATAGACGATACACCTTTTAAAAAATATAAGATTGCAAATTCAAATAAGACAATATAAGTTTTTAGACAATTAAAAAGCAGAACAATTTTAAAAAGGATGGTATCTTTTAGCATTCTTTTTTAGGATAATTTGCCTATATTTATATACATATATATACATATATATGATAAAATTTTAAAAAACAAAGTGTGTGGGTATAGGTTAGATATGGAATTGGGAGGCCAGAAAGAAGATAAGAAACTAACATATGAAGAGAAGAGGAATTGATTCAATGCATGGCCACATGAAGTGATAAGGAAGATGATGGGTATATTCCCTCCTATTTGTTTATTTTCCTTTATTTTGATTTTAGATTAGATACAAACAAATTGAATGTTTTATTTATTATATATATGAATTACAAAAGATAACTTTTCTAAGTTCTCTAAATTTTATAGATTTTACTAAAAAGTAAATAACTAAACTGAACATTATAATAAATAAAAGTTCTATAAATAAAATTATATTTTATAAAATATAAAAATTAATTATCAATAATATTTAAAATAAGTTTGTATAAAAAAGATAAGAATTGAAAAAGAGAAAGAAGAAAAGTATAAATTACATATTTCGTCCTTTAAAGAACAAGGGCAAAAAGATCATTTAATAGAAACTTAACAGAAAAAGTTAATTTCAGTTAGTATAAAGGACAAAAAAACGTAATAAATTTTCAAATAAAGGACACTCGATGTAATTATCAAATTTTAAGGACAAAATCCATAATTTTAGGAATACTTAAAGGACGATATTTGTAATTTACTCTAAGAAAAACTATTTTTAACTCATTACAAAGGGCATTTATGATAGTTTTACCCCAAATCACGTTATGTTTCAAGTTTAACTCACCGATCCTTTTATGCCTTTATTGATCTATTTAATATCATTCACACCTCAAGTTGTAAATCACAATAGCTCTTCTGCAAAGTCTAAATTCAATACTCATATATACAAATCTCGATTGCAACAGTAAAAATGGTCCGTACGATTCAAGGATTTTGATTTTGATTTCAAGATAAACTTTAGTATTTTGGTTTTTTACATCAATTTGACTTATTTATGTTTTTGTTTATGAAAGCATGAAACTTTGATTTAGTTTTAGTTTATGTAAGTATGAAACTGATTTATGTTTTTGATCAACAAAAAGAGAAAATTACATATATGGTCCCTGTGGTTTAATCAAATTGCATGTTTAGTCCCCAAACTTAAAAATTACAAAGATAGGCCAAACTTTTGTACAATCATTGCATGTTTGGTCCCTGGCATCAATTCAAGCTCTAGATTGCATTAGCTCAAGTTACAAGTAGACATAAATTAAAATTATTAATATGAGACAATCATGGTAAAATTACAAAAAGAATATCAAATCTATACTTATTAATAAAATAACATCTTTAGTGCCACGTGTCCTTTTCTTATGCCTTCATTCTTTTGATTTTCCGCCTAAAAATGTATCTATCCTTATTATTAGTCATAATTCATTTGAACAAAATCAACTATTACTATAATTACAAAAGGAGTTTTTTTTTTCCTTAAATAGTGTATATAGAAAAATTTATTTACTAAAATAGGTGTTTAAGAAAGTGTTTTTTTCTCACTGTAATGGTATTGGTTAAATTTATTTCATATTAAAATAATATTATTAAATGAGTCGAGTGCAAAGGTTAAAAAAGTTATAAAACCATTTGATTTATATGTCGTAATTAAAAACAAAAATTTTTCTAAAACTTATTTTGGTTTTTTTAATTCACTCAGACTTAATTTTAAATCGTCTTTTCATATAGAAAACTTGAATTTTCTTTCACTATAATTTTGTTTTAATTTCACACAAAAGTAGGCACATGTGTTTTTTTAATTCTTTTTAAAAATATGTATTTTTTAAAAATGTTTTTAAGTACCTTAAAAGATGTAATAAGAAAAAGAGTAAATTACAAATATTATCCTTTAAGTATTATCAAAATTACGGATCTTATCTTTAAACTTTGATATTACATTGAGCGTCCTTTATTTGAAAATTTGTTACGTTTTATGTCCTTTATACTAACTGAAGTTAACTTTTTCTGTTAAGTTTTTATTAAATGATATTTTTACCCTTAATCTTTAAAGGACGAAATATGTAATTTATATTTTTCTTCTTTCTCCTTTTCAATTCTCATCATTTTTATACAAACTATACAAACTTATTTTAAATATTATTAATTGATTAATTTTGTTTTTTTATAAAATATAAAGTTTTTTATAGAACTTTAGTTTATTATAAAATTTTATTTGTTTGGTTTAGTAATTTACTTCTTTAAAGTTTTAATTAAATAAGTCACATAATTATTTTTTTGTAAGGAACGAAGTTATTTAAAATTATATCTTTTAATTTTTTTTTTTGATTTTGAAGTTTTAGTTCAAAGGTAAATCAATTAAATTTTAGAATATTATGCTATCAACTTTAAACTAAAACCCCAGAATCAGAAAATAAAATTTAAATGATCTGTTTAAATTACTTTGTTCTTTATAACTGTTATGTAACTTATTTAATTAAAATTTTAACAACTTAAATTTATTAAAAATTTAGTTAACACCACACTATCAAACTTATCCAAAATTATCATCGTAACATCTCATGAAACATACAATAACCCAAAAAAACATACCATGTCTAAAAAAATAATCATTATATACACATAGTTAATTATTTATTACTTGAAATATGTAATAAATCATACTATGATTCAAGAAACAACATGGAGAACACTTAGAAGCTTCTTGACGTTATGATGTCAACCAAAATGTGGTAGCTCTGTTTTTATAGACATAAATGAATAATGTTGGAATTAATTATGTTTGATTTAATGTTTAATGGTTAGTTATGTTTATGTTTATGCTTTAATTATTATATTTTATTAATTCACATAATTTTTGAGTTAGTTTTTGTTTTTAGTTTAAAAAAATTCTAAGTTCTCTAAATTTTATAGATTTTACTAAAAAGTAAATAACTAAACTGAACATTATAATAAATAAAAGTTCTATAAATAAAATTATATTTTATAAAATATAAAAATTAATTATCAATAATATTTAAAATAAGTTTGTATAAAAAGATAAGAATTGAAAAAGAAAAAGAATAAAAGTACAAATTACATATTTCGTCCTTTAATGAACAAGGGCAAAAATATCATTTAATAGAAACTTAACAGAAAAAGTTAACTTCAGTTAGTATAAATGACAAAAAACATAATAAATTTTCAAATAAAGGACACTCGATGTAATTATCAAATTTTAAGGACAAAATTCATAATTTTAGTAATACTTAAAGGACGATATTTGTAATTTACTCTAAGAAAAACTATTTTTAACTCATTACAAAGGGCATTTTTGATAGTTTTACCTCAAATCACATTATGTTTCAAGTTCAACTCACCGATCCTTTTATGCCTTTATTGATCTATTTAATATCATTCATACCTCAAGTTTTAAATCACAATAGCTCTTCTGCAAAGTCTAAATTCAATGCTCATATATACAAATCTCGATTGCAACAGTAGAAATAGTCTGTACGATTCAAGGATTTTGATTTTGATTTCAAGATAAACTTTAGTATTTTGGTTTTTTACATCAATTTGACTTATTCATGTTTTTGTTTATGAAAGCATGAAACTTTGATTTAGTTTTAGTTTATGTAAATATAAAATTGATTTATGTTTTTGATCAACAAAAAGAAAAAATTACAAATATGGTCCCAGTGGTTTAATCAAATTGCATGTTTGGTCCCCAAACTTAAAAATTGCAAAGATAGGCTAAACTTTTGTACAATCATTGCATGTTTGGTCCCTGGCATCAATTCAAGCTCTAGATTGCATTAGCTCAAGTTACAAGTAGACATAAATTAAAATTATTAATATGAGACAATCGTGGTAAAATTACAAAAAGAACATCAAATTTTGTATACAAAGAAGTTTTCGAATATTAATGGATGTTCTCATGTTTAATAAATTTGTTTATTACCTAAAGTTCTTTTATATAAGTTTATTTCATTTCATTATACATTATTTACACTTATAAGTATTGATAAAGAAAAACTATTAATTTTAGATATAGATCATTTAAAAAATTAAACATAAAAATCGATATGCAAAGTATAAATAATAATATTATGACTTACGAACCTTTTTAATCAAAAACAATTTTTAATGATTGAACCCGTGTATTACACGGGTCTTTAGTCTAGTTTATTATATATATGAATTACAAAAGGTAACCTTTCTATGTATTAAATATGTTTCGTTTATAGTTACCTTTTGGTTAATATGTACTTGTGTTTTTGTTCTATAAAAGTGAACACATTGTAACATATTTGACTTTTGACAAGTAAATAACTTATAAACACAATAATCGCGTCTAAAAATAAAGATCTTATCTTGTAAAGAAATAAAATTAAACGTACAATTAGCTAATTGCATTTTACCATTAGATATGTTATTATAACAAATAACTAATTTGGGTTGTAAAATATCGACTTCCGCTGAAATATTGATCTATTAAATATTAATAATTTTAAATATCTAGATATATAAAATATAAAAATTCTTTTACTAATAATTTATTAACACTAACTAAATCATAAGAGGATTTCAATTATATCGTATCTTAAATTATAATTTTATAATTATAAATCTTTACTAATCGTAATTGCAATTATCTAATCTTCATTATTCTTTATTTTACTCATGGTTGATGACATTCAACGGACAAATATTCATGGAAACTGCTGGTTATAACATATCAGATTTATTCAACTCGTATAATAAATGAGTTTCTAAAGTGATCATTCATATGTTAGCTCTTGCAAAAATTATTCAAAATTGATTTTTTTAACTCCTAAAGTATCATACAACAATAATAAGAATATGTTAGCTAAAACATATTAAAACTAATGATAGTTTTTTTAAATAAAAAATATAGATATTTAACATTAAAATTTTTCATAATAATCGTATAGTTGAATGCCCCATATTTTACAAGCATACGTATTAGGTTTTAAGTTTAGCATTATAATGAAAAGTAATTAGGATGTAGGAACAATACCTAATTATGTTAGATATCATACCAAAACCGTATTATGGTCTTATCATGTTAATAATCAGGCCATTTTGGTTTTTAACTATTATTGGTTGATAATTTAATTATTAAATAATGTTTTAATAAAAAGATCTTAACAGAAATATCTCTGATATTTTAATTAAGAGATATAACGACATGTTTAATTTGTAGAAGTTTTTTCTAGGACCCTGAAGGACATGTTATTTATAAGGTTACTTACTATAAAACTTTTCCGCGATTTTAAAAAATAAAAGAATTTATTTAGCAATTTCTATTGCCAAAATGTCCTTGCTTATAAAATTTAAACAATCATAATAATAATGGTATAGCTATAAAAATTTGGCTTCTCTTTCAACTTGCAAGTAGAAAACTTGATACTAATAACTTAACATATGTGTATTTTGTTGGTGCAAAGTAGATCTACATCAATAAAAAAGAAATTAAACAATTGCATATTTAAACTACAAGCCTAAGAGTTGTTTTTTTTATTGTAAAACTCATATGAACTTGTATGTCAAAAGATGTAGGGCAAGTAATCTAGATGTGTACAACAGTCGATCACAGTAGTTAAGAGACTAAAAGTACACTAATTATTGAAGTGATGATACAGAACTATACTTTAAAAGGTAAATTCTAAAAATATCGTGTAGGTTCGTGAGAAACTACACAAAATGAAATTACTTGATTTGGTCGTTTTACAGCAATCAAATCTGGGACATCATCATCATCTTTATAACTACACTAAAAATCATTATTTTTTTATTTTTAATTAAATAATACTTTTTATACATTTAGCATTACCTTTATCTCCCATTCAGTTACAACCACTTTTCAAAAATATTAAAATATTATAAGGGATAAACAGTTTTTTCCCAATTATATTGATAATATTTTTTTTCGTACACTCACAACTGCTCATAAACGTTCCTTATAATATATGGAACATACTCATAATAAGAAACCTATCGTGAATATTTTTAGTGAAACTTGAATCCTTTTTTATTATGACATGATTTCTTTAACCAAATCATGATTTACGGTCTCAAAAACTTTCAAAATGAATCAATCTATTTATTAACCAAATTAGCAAAACCATCTACCGGTTGGTGTCCTCTAATTTCTTAATCAGAAAAGTAACACCCATTGATTGGAAAAATAAAAAGGGCATATAGAAAGATAGAAAGGGTGGAATTTCTTGTTCAAACGATACGAGATAGAAGCAAAATAATTTAATTAAATACGTAAACTATTATAAAAGCTTTGATAATGTTTTAGAAAAGAAAAATAAAAATGATTGGACCATAGAATACTTACGAATTTCTGTCTTTTATATTTTTATGAAATCATTTTCTTTACATAATAATTTACCATCATATAAAGTTAGGAGGCATGAGTACGCCATAATAGGTAATTGCTACTTTTGATTTTTTTTTATCTCAGTTCTATCTCCTTGAAAGAAAAATATGGTCTTTATTTTTATTTTCAAACCAAAACCACAATAATAATTTCATCAAAGAAAACACTATAAATAAGGGTTGGCTAAAAGAGTTGGTTAAACGTATTTTTTAAATGTCAAACTTGCCCCCAAAAAATATGAAGCCAAAACCGAATAAAAGCAAGAGTGGCATCTTTTACATCTGTCTATTTTAATAAAAGAAGATTTTGAGGCGCCACTTGACATAATATTAGACCTCTAAAGCCTAATTTTTTCGTTTCTTTCTCATATTAAATATTACATTAACTATTAATTATATTATTTAATTTTTGTTAAGATTAAAATAGTTTTTAATAAATTAAGAAAGTTTTTTTATAAATATAATTTCTAAAGAAACAATCTTATGTATAACATAAGTGATTTTTTAACATATCAATTTTTTTTAAAATACGACATATTTAAAATCAATGTTTTTAGAAATAAAATTTTTTATGAACCATAAAAAATTAAAATTCAAATTTATAATAAGAAATTTTAGAAAATGACATTTTTTAAACGTTTTGATTTAGAAAGAATTTTTAAATTTTTTTTTTAGATAAAAATAATTTAAAACAAAAGTTCAAAGAAAATAATATTATTATTTTATTACTTATAGTTTTTACTCATACGTAATTTCAATCATTCAATAATTTTTTATTACTAATTATTTAATATTTTATTAATCCAACCGGTGTAATGAACTAAAATACTAACCTAGTAACCTTGTATATTACACATTTATCTTGAAATAAGCATTCATTACCCATGAAAAAGCAAGGGAATAGCACATGGTTCCTGGTATTGTTGAAGTGCTTCCAATACTATGGCATATCTGCCAAATATACCGAATTAGCTATATTTACTATCATATCGTATCTATGTTTGATTACAGTTGAAATAAAAAAGCATACAAATAATTAATTTTAAGTAACAGATATAATACGAAACTTTGAAAAAATGGTTTATTTTCAGTTACTATAGACAATCACCCTATTTACCTTTGGATATCATAAATATGATTACACATTTAAACCATAAGCACGGTCAACTCTTTACCATTTAACATACTTAAGTTGTTTTTTTAACTTCATCCATTCTTACCTATAAAAATATATAATAAAATAATGATTATGACTGATTCATTCATTTTAAATAAGAAATATTAGAATATATTAAAATACTTGTAGAAATATTTTTTATTTTGTTACTAAAAAAAAAAAGAAACTGTAGTCCCCTAATTTAATAATAAAATGTGGCAGAGAATATGAATATGAATATGCATATGAGTGGATGGGCAAAATACACGCATCAAACCATCTTCTTCTATTTATTTCACATCCACATCAATAAAAAATTATCACGGATATACCGTGACCAAAAATTTAACCCATAAAAATGGATCCAAATTACATAAAACTCTTAAGTTAGAAATTAATACATGGATTATTTTTTTCAAAAAAAATTATGTTCCAAAATAATTTAAATACTTCTACACTCAGTTAAATAAGCTTCTGTGCTAAAAAGCAAGTGTGAAAAGTGAAAAGAATCTTATTCTCAAATATATCTGTATAACAACTTTAGTAAGTAGTACAAGGCATAATATTGTGTCTTGTATGCCATGAGGCCTTTATAAGGCATCAAAGGCTTCCCACATATCTGTTTAAAACCAAGAGAACTTCTCCTCCCATCACCACTACCACCACCACCACAGCTGCCAGGTAGTGGTAGCGGGTAGCGGTTTCCAGATGGCAAGGAACGAATGGATAAACGGGTACCTGGAGGCGATATTGGATCTAGGAGCAAATCTAAAGAGCAAAGAAGGGGTTGATACAAAATTGAAGCTGGAAAAGCTTCAAGATAACGTTAAGCGCGATAAGCACTTCAGTCCCACCAATTACTTTGTTGAAGAAGTTGTTAATAGTGTTGATGAATCAGACCTCCATCGAACCTGGATCAAGGTCGAATCTATCCCTCTCTGTGTGGTTCACTTAAATTATATATTTAGAATAATTTCATATATTCCACGAAACTTGGTATAACAATATGTTCACCAAACAAAACATCATGATATCAAATATACTTATTTTCAAATAAATGACAGTTATTCCCTTGAAACTTGCATTAGGATATAAGAGTTCAGAGTGTAAACAAAAGGAGAAGGGTCTAATAATTGATTATATATTGTATCTAATGAAATTTTAAGTACTTCGAACATGTATATTTGATATTACTTCTTTTGGGTTGGGAAAATATGAAAAGTTTGAGGGGATATATGACTAGAATTTGATCATTTAAAAAAAAATTCATGGTTAATCAGTATGTTTTCCATTTACTTATTCCCGTGAAACTTGCATTAGGATATAAGAGTTCAGAGTGTAAACAGAAGGAGAAGGGTCTAATAATCAGATTATATCTTGTATCCAATGAAATTTTAAGTACTTCGAACATGTGTATTTGATATTACTTCTTTTTGGTTGGGAAAATATGAAAATCTAATATTATGCAAGTTTGAGGGGATATATGACTAGAATTTGATCGTTTAAAAAAAAATTCATGGTTAATCATTATGTTTTCCTTTTACTTATGGCAATCGCATAATATGAAGAACGGGTGTTAGTTACTAACCTCTGATACATAAAACGGATATTTGCAGGTAATTGCAACAAGGAACACTCTTGAAAGAAGCAATAGGCTAGAGAATATGTGTTGGCGGATTTGGCATCTTACTCGTAAAAAGAAGAAGGTTTGATCCCCCTATCTTCAAAAGCAAAGCAAATCATAAGATCATCAAGGTTATAATCACTTTTAAAGAAAACACAAAATCTGGTTTCTTTATTAAGATTACAGCCATAATAACATAATTTTGATCATCACTGAAGTTAAAATTTTCATATTTGCTTAGGAGCTTGAACTTAATAGAAAGTACTTCGCGACTCTTTTATCATGTTCTAATGTGCTTATCAATAGAAAGAAATTGTGCTATCTTGTAAAAGAAATAATTATCATGAACCAAGATCACAAGAGTCAGTATCAACAGATATATACACAAATGGGTCGATGTGGTAATGTTTTTTGTGGTAATATTTTATTTCTAAAGGGTCAAATGGGTTAACTAACATGAAAGTCATCCAAAATGTATTCAAATGCATAAAATGCTTTTGAATTGGTTTAATGAAAACAGAGTAGATTACTATTGTAGTGATATAGTTCTGTAATCATATTTAACACATTACACGTATAAATTCAAAAAAAAAAAAAAGAATAAAATAGTGTTTAGGGTGGGTCGGCCAAACCCATCTGCCCATTTCGATCCATTTCTTGTTTTGGCTCATTACCACGACCTACCCATTTTGCACCACTGGTATGCATGTTTAATCAGTTCTTAACTTAAATGCAGATAGAGGTAGATGATGCACAAAGACTGGCACATCGTCGTCTTGAACGGGAAAAAGGTCGTCATGATGCTGCAGAAGATCTTTCAGAGCTCTCAGAAGGTGAGAAAGAAAAGGATGAATCCCAACCAGTTAACAAGATTTCAAGAATAAACTCTGAAATGCTAATGTGGTCAGACGAAAGCAAATCTAGACAACTTTATATTGTTCTCATCAGGTACGCTAAGACTTAAAATCTAAAAACAATCTTGCCATTAAAATCTTCTGTTCTCCATCATCTAATGAGATGTGGTTTAATGAAACCCGATACATGTTATGTACATGTGTAGCATTCATGGGTTGGTGCGAGGTGAAAACATGGAACTTGGGCGGGATTCTGACACAGGTGGGCAGGTAAAATACGTGGTGGAACTCGCACGGGCATTGGCTGACATGGAAGGTGTCATACGGGTTGACTTGCTGACTAGACAAATAGCATGCCCAGATGTCGACTATGGTTATGGTGAACCCATTGAGATGCTCTCATCTCCACCTGAAGGTTCTGGTACTTGTGGGGCCTACATTGTTCGGATCCCTTGTGGACCCCGTGACAAGTAACTCCTCTTCACACCCCCAACTTTTCCTATGCGCAGTAGATGTATCAGTTTCGACCCATTTACTTATCTAAGGGATAAAATCGGTTATGGTTATACCCAACGAGTCAAATGGGTCAAATAAAAAATCTAGCTAAAAGAGAAACGGATCTAATGGATCGAAACTCAACACTCACCGAAGGTGTAATTCTAATGTTTACAACCACTAAAAATATTATTAAAAACTTACTAGATTATTATTATGTTCACTTAGTTTTTGTGATCACGTTTACCTCATTAAACATCTAATAAGAATGGACAAAAAAATGTTTGGGTCAACCCATCCAGTCTTATAATGTTCATAGCAGATACAACATGCATGCCATAACCCCTTAAGCTTTATGCTTGTCTCAGGTATATATTCAAAGAGTCACTATGGCCTTACATCCCAGAATTTGTTGATGGGGCACTAAGCCACATTGTAAACATGGCAAGGGCTTTAGGAGAGGAGTTTGATGGTGGGAAGCCGATGTGGCCGTATGTGATTCATGGTCACTATGCCGATGCAGGTGAAGTTGCAGCCCGTTTGTCTGGTTCCTTGAACGTGCCTATGGTGCTGACTGGACACTCGCTTGGAAGGAACAAATTTGAGCAGCTACTAAAACAAGGAAGGCTGTCTAAGGAAGATATTAACTCAACCTATAAGATAATGAGAAGGATTGAAGGTGAAGAGTTGGCATTAGATGCTGCTGAAATGGTGGTGACTAGTACAAGACAAGAAATTGATGAACAATGGGGTCTGTATGATGGTTTTGATGTTAAGCTTGAGAGGAAACTTAGGGTTAGGAAAAGGAGAGGAGTGAGCTGTCTTGGAAGATACATGCCTAGGATGGTGGTAAATCCAAGAACTCGTGATCTTTTTCCTATTTGACTCGACTGATCCTAACTGTTAATCTAGACTAATATATTCTAGTGTTTGAAAAAAATAGGTAATACCACCAGGCATGGACTTTAGCTATGTCAAGACCGAAGATTCAATTGAAGGTGATGGTGATCTTGAATCCATAATTGGTCGTGATAAAGCTCTAAACAAAAGGGCAGTACCTCCTATATGGACTGAGGTAGACATCTGAATAAAGTTGGCAATATCCATCGATTTATTTAATAATGAGCCGATTTAGTTTATGCTTATCTCTAGACTCTAACAGGTCATATGGGTAAATTTAAAATATAAATGATAGCTATATATGAAAAGGATCCAAAGCCTTCTACAAACAAACAAGCATACCCAGCAAAAATCTCACTCACGGTAGGGTGTGGGGATGGTGAGACGAGAGCAATACCTCTACCCAACGGATAAAGTGGCTGCTCCCAAAGAGACCCCTTGGCTCATCCAAAGCCCTCTAAACTGTACTTTTAGTGAATCTAAATTGGTTTATAAAAATCATAGGATTTTTGTAGTTAAATATAGTTTTTGTAATCATAATGAACATATAGTAATATTAAACATTAAAATGGTGTTTTGGGTCAACCTTACCCATTTTGACATGTCACCCACCCTACCGCCATGATATTGATCTTTTTTTCTAATTCCCATCGTTTTATACCTGATGCAGGTAATGAGGTTTTTCACAAATCCACACAAACCCATGATCCTAGCATTGTCAAGACCAGATCCTAAAAAGAATGTTACCACATTGCTAAAAGCTTTTGGAGAATGTCAACCACTTCGAAAACTAGCTAACTTGGTACGATTCATCTATCTGTCATCATTTAAGATATAGATGTCAATTTGCACATACAAAAGTTTAAATCTGTTGGGAAATTTCTCAACTGCAGACACTTATACTCGGGAACAGGGATGACATAGAAGACATGTCAAGTAGCAGTTCAGCTGTTCTTACCACAGTTCTCAAGCTAATCGACAGGTACGACTTGTATGGACAGGTGGCATACCCAAAACATCATAAGCAAAGTGAGGTACCTGATATTTATCGTTTGGCTGCAAAAACAAAGGTAACAATCAGTAAAACCTGTTGAATAAGCACCAAAGTTTAATAGTTATACACATGACGAGGCACATCACACTAATGAAAAAAATAATTTATTTTTTCAAATTTCCAATCTAAAACTACATCTTTGCTAATTGGCAACATTATATGTTATTAAGCTATTTACCCACGAGATTCTCTATTTTGCATTGTAAAATGGTATCTTGACCGTTTGATTTTGACAAACAGTCAAACATTTGTATTAGACTACATGACAGAGTTGAACTTTGTAATTTTAATGGAAGGAGGAAAATCTATGATGATAATGCTATTATTCATATGCAACATGACATTCTTGAAACATGAAACCAAATTCAAGGGTTAACATATCCTAGATGGTTATTTAATAGTTAACTATCATCTATATTCACCAAACCATTGCCGTATTAACACTATTATACATGATGTTTTCCTCATGATGTTTTCCTATCTTGAAGGGTGTTTTCATCAACCCAGCTCTAGTGGAACCATTCGGCCTGACTATCATAGAGGTAAGACACTGATTGTTATAATTCTAATAATTGAAACTAGGGAGCATCTCCATAATGCTTCATGTCACTTGCAGGCATCAGCTTATGGTTTGCCAGTTGTTGCGACGAAGAATGGTGGGCCCGTAGATATACTTAAGGTACGACTTATTATACATCACATCATCATTCATCGATGCTCTTAATAAATACATGCATCCATATCATCTCTCATTTAAGGGTTGTGAATTTTGCTCTAAATTTGTTTTCTCCCTTCAAAACCTCATAAATGTGTCTAACAAAAGAATACTAATGAATCAGGCACTAAATAATGGTCTGCTAGTGGATCCACATGACCAAAAAGCCATTGAAGATGCTCTATTGAAGCTTGTTGCAGATAAAAACCTATGGATCGACTGCCGTAAGCATGGCCTAAAGAATATCCACCGCTTCTCATGGCCAGAACACTGCCGGAATTACCTCTCACATATTGAACATTGCAGAAACCGCCATCCCACCACTGGTCACAAGATAATTCCTACAAATGAGGAACCAATGAGTGAGTCCTTACGAGATGTTGAAGATCTGTCTTTAAGATTCTCTATTGATGGTGACTTTAAAGCCAACGGAGATGTAGACCCAGCAACCAGACAAAAAGAACTTATAGAAACCTTCACCAAAATGTCCACCTCAAATAGAAAATCAATCACTAGTTATAGTCCCGGAAGAAGGCAGACACTTTATATAATAGCCATTGATTCTTATGATAACAATGGAAACCCCACAGAGACGCTACCAACAATAATTAAGAATGTGATGAAAATTGCAGTTGAAAATCCAGGGGTGATAGGTTTTATATTGTTGACAGGGTTAAGTTTACAGGAGACGAAAGAAGTATTTAAAAAATGCCAAGTTAATCCAGACAAATTTGATGCATTGGTTTGTAGTAGCGGAAGTGAAATATACTACCCGTGGAGAGATCTAACAACTGATGAAGACTATGATAATCACACTGATTATCGATGGCCACAAGAAAATGTGAGATCAACAATATTGAGAATTGCTAGGTTAGAAAATGAAGATGATGACAATATGGTGGAAGAAACAAAGACATATAACTCCCATTGTTACACATACATCATCAAACCAGGAGCCAAGGTACTATGTCAATATATGAGATAATTAAACAATAGTAAGAGATGAATGCTTACAAAGTTATAATCATAGGTATGTATATTATGCTTGTAGACACGCAGGGTGGATGATCTGCGTCAAAGGCTACGGATGAGAAGTTTCCGTTGCAACACTGTCTTCACACATGCTGCAAACAGGTTAAATGTGATACCTTTAGTTGCATCAAGAGCTCAAGCATTAAGGTATGCAAGTATTTTCCTTGAATATGCATTAGTTGGCTAATTTGTTTGCGTACACATAACTAGAGCAAAATTTTATTGTATTAAGGTTACTTACAGATCTTTCAATATATTCATGTAGGTATCTATCAATAAGATGGGGAATGGATCTCAGCAAGATGTTTGTGTTTGTGGGAGAAAAAGGGGATACAGATTACGAAGATCTACTTGGGGGTCTCCATAAGACTGTTATTCTAAAAGATTCTGTGGAATATGGCAGTGAGAAGCTTCTTCGCAGTGAAGAAAGCTTTAAGAAAGAAGACATGGTCCCTCCAGAGTACTCTAGCATAGTCATTTCAAAGGGGTATGAAGTTCATGATATCAATGCAGCTTTGAAGACTCTTGGGACCAATTGAGTTCTTTGTAACTATATTTTATCAGGTTATGTCCAGTCCTTGGATAGGAATGGCATGTACATACCTCATAGATAAGCCAAGTAGCATTTAAAATATAGCTTAACGGAAAAGAAATAAAAATATACATAATTATACTGTGTTGATAAGATCATTAGCCAAAGCAAATGTAATTTTGTGTTCTCTTATAGAAATTTTGTCCAATTAGATTCCATATGCAACTTCTATGCATCTCCATATGTGCAGGCTGTTGAGGTGTGGAGGCCTTTTGGGCTTTTGGATGGAGTTATGGGCCTGGCTCATTGAAGCTTCTTAAAACCCTAATTATCTCTATATATAGAGCATGTCATTGTATTGTAATCTTGTCCCTTAAGCTTAATAAATTACCTAGTTGCAGAGAGTGGACGTAGGTCATCTTGACCGAACCACTATAAATTCTCGTGTTCGTATTGCTTTTGTATGCGTACGTGTGTTTTTTGTTTATTTCCGTTGCGTAAAGATACCTAACAACTGGTATCAGAGCTTCAGGCTCTTGATTACCGTTTGAAGA
This sequence comes from Flaveria sonorensis, assembly GCA_025506505.1. NCBI lineage: Eukaryota > Viridiplantae > Streptophyta > Magnoliopsida > Asterales > Asteraceae > Flaveria > Flaveria sonorensis. The sequence goes on along the minus strand of CM046425.1, from coordinate 17,472,675 downwards.
TTTCGTACGAAACACGCCTAGGGTTTTTGCGTCACCGCCGCCTAGGGTTCTGCACCGCCGCCGCCTAGGGTTTCTGTCGTCGCCGCCGTCACCTAGGGTTTCTACGCCGCCGACTAGGGTGTTGGTTGGAAGTACCAGATCTGGTTTGTCTATCCTTTTGTTAACTGGTTATCAACTGTTCAGCGTGCCTGTTTCTTTTGGTTTTTTATCTCTGTTTTGCTATTATGGCTGAAGACGGGAAGACTGTGATCGAAAAGTTCAATGACACTGATTTTGGTTGGTGGAAAATGCAAATAAAAGCATTACTATGTCAAAAGGATTTGGATATGGTACTAGAAAAGAAACCGGAGAGTATGGAGAAAGCTGAAGAAGCAGTTTGGAATTCCAAAGACAAGAAAGCTAGAGCTGTTATTATGTTATCTTTGACGAAGATCGTTGCTTTTAACATCATGAAAGAAACCACTGCAAGTGGTACGATGTTGGCTCTGTCAAATATGTATGAAAAGCCGTCTGCTGCTAACAAGGTGTTTTTGATGAGGGAACTGTTCATGACGAGAATAAAAGAGGGAAGCTCAGTCACTTCTCAGATTAATGATCTGATGTCTATTCTTACCAGATTAGAATCAGTGGGAATAAAATTCGATAATGAGACTCAAGCTCTGGTGTTGCTATCTTTACTGCCTGATAGTTGGTCCAGGACTGTAATTGCTGTTACAAATTCTATGGGGGCTAACGAAATGACATTTGAAAAGATCTGAGACATTATGATAGGTGAAGACACACGTCTGAAAAGTGCAAATGTTGGATCATCTTCTGAGATGTTACATGTTGGCAGAGGAAGGGAAAATAGCCGAGGCAATGGGAGTCGGGGAAAGAGTTCAACTAGGACTCGGAAAAATGTGAGGTGTTGGAACTGCAACGAGGATGGACATGTTAAGAGTCAATGTCCAAAGAAAGGTCTGAACATTGCTGCTGAGGATGTTAATGATGGTGACGTGTTAATTCTTGAGGCTGAAAACAGTGTGGACTCTTGGATCATGGATTCTGGTTCTTCGTTTCACGCCGTACACAGCGGTGAAATGATGGTGAATCTGAAAACAGGCGATTTTGGGAAGGTACGTCTCGCTGATGGCAGAATGCTTGATGTAATGGGCATGGGTGATATTGATTTGGTGACTCCATTGGGAACTACATGGAACCTGAAGAATGTCAAGGTGATTCCGGGTTTGAAGAAGAAATTAATTTCTGTTAGTAAACTGAATGAACAAGGACTGGAAGTCAAGTTTGGTGGTGGTAAATGGAGGGTAATCAATGGGAACCGGGTGATTGCTTGTGGTGATAAGCATGGGTCATTGTACATGGTGGAGGTACCTGCTGAGGGATTGATCAACCCGGTTAAGCAAGTCAAAGTCAGGTTCGCTAAATCTGCTGCTAAGAGAGTTCATTTTGCAAACATGAAGTCTGGAGCAAAGATTGTAGCTGAATGGGTCAGAAGTCTAAACCAGTCAGAGGATTTTGTGACAGTGGGAGCATGGGGCATGTTCCGGGTACAGTCAAGAAGAATCGTTGGGTTTTGAAGACTACGACTGGAACATTCTCTCCTGGTGATTGTTTGCTGAATTTGGAGAGTGTTAGTGGTTCTCGGTGTATCTTTGAATCTGGTGGGTCGTGTAAACCAGTTGAGACAGAGGATGGGTCGTTGGTGGAATTTGCCACGACTGAGTTGGAGCTCGGGGGAGCTTCAACGGGCCCTTTCAAGTAATTGATGAAAAGGGGCCACTGCAACTAGGGGACTTGGATTGAAATCTTAGCTTGTTCTTTGGATGGAGGCTTGGAGGATTTCTGTTACTTGAAGATTACTGATAATACTGGATGACAGGGTTGCTTTGTACTTAGATGGCTAGCTGGAGTATTGGCAAGGCCTTCAAGTGGAAGATTGTTGAGGTGTGAAGGCCTTTTGGGCTTTTGGATGGAGTTATGGGCCTGGCCCATTGAAGCTTCTTAAAACCCTAATTATCTCTATATATAGAGCATGTCATTGTATTGTAATCTTGTCCATTGAGCTTAATAAAATACCTAGTTGCATAGAGTGGATGTAGGTCATCTTGACCGAACCACTATAAATTGTCGTGTTCTTATTGCTTTCGTGTGCGTACGTGTGTTTTATGTTTATTTCCGCTGTGTAAAGATACCTAACACAGGCATGTGCTCACCCGTCAAGTATTCATATTTGGACATAACATCAAATGCTTTAAATATACAATTACGGAAGACATCCATAAGATTTTTTATAGAATTCTAGTTCAAAACTTTGGGGTTCCCTTTGGTTCACCAAATTTTCTGGAATTGGAATTAGAATTTGAATTGGAATTAATTCCATGCAAAATTTTGTTTTGTTGGTCACTTGATGGAATTGGAATGGAAAGAATTACATCAAATTCCTTTGTTTGAAGGAATTCAAGAATCCTTCCACTCACCCAAGGAGAGTTTAATTCAATGATATGCGTGATAAATGACAATAGTTGAAGGGTTAATCTTGATTATGGAAGAACAGAAAGTTAAAGGACTAAAGCTGAATGTTAAGGTTTTTATTAGTATGTTTAGTTTATGAAAATGAGTATTTAACTTTGGTATTCTTTTCTTCATGGTATGGTTTTAATATTTGATAAATAGGGAGTCTTGGGTCATATATTCCGATGAGAAAAGAAAGTTTTCCGGTGAATGTTTTTGTTCATATTTTTTGGTGTCCGTGATCATATCAGGGGCAACAATTATTCTTTTCTTCATGGTATGGTTTTAATATTTGATAAATAGGGAGTCTTGGGTCATATATTCCGATGAGAAAAGTAAGTTTTCAAGAAAGTTTTCCGGTGAATGTTTTTGTTTACATTTTTTGGTGTCCGTGATCATATCAGGGGCAACAATTGGTAAACTCAATCAGGTGCTATAGTTTTGAGAGGTGTGTTTCGAGAAGGGGGTCAGCCTTCCCCTGGCTGCAGGGCTGAAAACAAGACCAGGAGCTGAAGCAGCAGCTAATCACAGAAGCAAGGAAGTCAGTCTGGTTAGTAAGCAAGAGAGCAAGTAAGAAAAAAAGTAAGAAAGATAGGAAGGAAAATAAAAAAAAGAAAGAAAGAAGTAAAGACGTAAGAAAGAAGAATGAGAGAAAGAAAGAAAAAAAAGATAGAGGATGGCAAGAACACAACAGCAAGATAAGCGAGAAATCAGAAACCATTTGGGTTCTGATTAGCTAGAACAGCAAGTAGCAAGAGCAAGATTGAACGTGTGTGGTTTGAAAAGCAAGAGCATGAGCGAGAAAGCAAGACATGAATCAAGAACAGGCAAGAAGCAAAATCGATGGAAAGAAAGCAAGAGAAGCATGATCTAATTAATATTAACTAGTATTATGACCCTGCGTGTTGCGGCACGTTAATGCCCGAGTCATCTAGCTTTCATATGTGTAATCCATTGTCGTGCCGGTGGCATTTACGTGATTAAGTACATGAACAGAAATGCATAAACTTACGGTAATTCGACATTGAATATAAAAACATAAACATCTAGGAAACATGAAAACGAAGACATGGTAACAGACATAAAGAGCATAAGAAGTTACGATGAGATTTCTAACAGACATAAACACTCTCTTCTGTCACACACAGGTCGGCACTGCAAATTTACTGAAAATACAGGTTTAGAACAATAAACTATTGTAATTTATAATGGTTTATTTTGAAGAAAGTGATATTTTCCAATACATAATGTATATTTTTTTATTTGCGCTTTTCTTTCCTCAGGCCCACGCCTTTTTTTGTGCCTCTCACCTAAGCCTCAGGCCCACCCTCTCGCCTAGAGCGCGCCTCGCGCCTTTGATAACTATGGGTGATGCAAATTGGGACCCATGTGAAGCAGATATAAAGAAAACATGTCTTTTTGAGCAAAAGAGATGATTTCTGAAAAACAAGATACGACAAAAGGTGGCTACACGATAAGGATGAACTTCAACCGCATACATGGCAGAAATCCAAAACAAAATAATGAGCCAAACCCTAAGGCCTAATATATTATAACATTAAACAACATGCAAAGTTTTATTTATAAATCTGAAACCCTAAGTCATAGTTGAGTATAAGATCTTTTCTCTTTTTAAAAATTAACAACGATCTCACCTAAATCAAAATGATAGTTGTCATCCCTTCACCTAGATGTGACATTGGTTTTGTCAGCAGCCCCATGACCTAAGCACATGTTGCATTAGCAGCAATTCAAGAACATCGTCTCCTCCAATCAATGTAACTCCAAGTACGTCAAAAACTTCTTCGTCTCCAGTGTCATTTTTTTCATGTTCTGTTATTATGTGCTCTTTACTCGGTTCTTCCACTTTCTCAATTTTGTTTGATTTTTTCAATCTGGTAGCTAATAAAGGGATTAGCTGATAAAAGCATATAGACGAAAGTGTCTTTATGTTATCTATTTGTTTTAACTATATAAGCCAAGCATGTTGACTCCTATCTGGTTTTATTAGCTAGCGTAAATCATAGTCTATGAGAAGTGCCTTCACTTTCTTCAAAATTTATAAATTGTAATTCATGATATACGTATGTGAGCGATTGCATATAACTGCTCTGCAAATTCCATTAATAACCAAAATTATTACAAAATCAATTTCCTACACAGGCTTATAAATTTCCTACCCAAGAAAACACCTATCCTAAATCATTTGCATGTAACTATTCATGAGACAACTTAATTTAGTTGCAGCAATATTGAAATAGAAACTGAACTATTAAGAAAACAGGATACCTAGTGTTGTCTCCAACCAATCTAGACAATTTTAGGCTTTTAGCAAATCGGCGAGAGTAGCGAAAAATAAAACTAAACTTGAGAAATAATTGAACATTACACAGCAAATCAACCCAAAGAAGGTTAAGAAACATACAAAATGTGCAAGGAAGTCTCGAAACATTTGATGATTCAACAAGATCAGTGTGAATATGCGTTGTAAATCGATAGGGTAACGACTAGAAAATTGAAATCAAAATGAAACGGTTACAAATGGATAGATCTAATACTCGTTTGTGATATAGAAACACCACGCAAACACTAGGGCCAACCAAAATTGAATTTAGATACAAAAACACCACTTTTTCCAACCTTAGGTCCCAAGAACACCATTCAAGTTGCCACACTTGAACTAGCATGGAAACCGGGTCACTCACATAAAGAGAGAAGCACAACTTAAATTCATATTTCATAATCATTAAAACCTCCTAACTTAATGTTAGTTCGAGTACATATAAAACACCCACTAAGCTACATTTGTGGAAAAACTGACTTGCAAACAAAATAAGTGTAATGCCAAAATTAAAAGAACATGGCCAGTAGTATCTAAGTGGGCTTGCATGCATGGAAGGGGTGTGTAGTGGGAGTTACAAGTGCGCAACATGATCCGCACGGATCAAATTAACCCATATGGGTATCTCATTGGACTACATGTCAACGTTTTGAATTTGGCACTATATATCCATCATTCTCCTCATCTTGATAAAAAGTTTGTCCTCAAACCTGAAAGAACAGCCATGAATATATTTGAACTACAGTTACACCTTTCGAATAATTTCATAGAGCAACTCAAGAACCAAACCAAGATACAGGTACACCACTTGATTTGGTTCAGGTAGCTTGGAAATTCTTCATTGGATAGAGGTGGCGGGTCGGGACTAAAAGTTGAGGCAATGGGATGGATTCACAATAGAAATTTTAAAGAAATTTCAAGGTTGAAATGGAATGGCTTTAGCTCTGATACCAGATTTGTAAAACATGTTGGTAACTGATGAAAAAATTGAAATTCATATAAAAAGGGATAGGCAACGAGTCGAATGAGATACGAAATATCACCACTCACACAATCCATTGGGCAATCTAAATGCCTTTTTTCATATCTAAAATCTGATGGTGGATAGTCCATTGATAGTTCAAATACTACATGGGGTCTCCCACGTGCGTAAGAGGAAGTGGGCGCGTGCCCACTACCATTAACTTCATGAATATCAAAAAACCAGTCTACCATCATCATCAAATTGACAACACCCTGTTACGTGTGCATCTTTTATCAGTCAAGTCCCTTCAAAATGCTCAACTACTGGTAGGTGGCTACACTTAACGTATGTACCGCCTATACTGTTTGTGTGTGTGACTACTCTTGATGCAAAAGACATTGTCTATTAATCATATACAATCTTATGATATCTTCTTCAGTCGTTTGTGCTCATAACTTTGTCCCCTATTGTCAATAGCGGCTATAGCGACCGCTATAGCACGCTATGTAAAGATGCGCCCTTCACTCGCTATTTGCAGATGGCGACTGCATAGCGGAATTTTTGATTTTTTTATTTTTTTTTTTGGGTAAATATGAGATTTAGATGATTAGTATTAGAGTGTTTTAGTTATTTTGGGGGTGTTTGCTTTGATTTTCTACTACTTTATTGCTAAACATGCTTATTTATTGAATGTAAAACATTCTTACATATTATCCTACTTAATCGCTAAACACGAAATAGCGGTCGCTATTTATCGCTATTCGCTACGTAGCATTTAGGTGGCTTGTCGCTATTTACCGCTATTCGCTATTGACAACTATGACTTTGTCTGCATATTCGTAAGCATACAAAACAAATGAGAAAGTTCAAAGATATATGAGGTATCACTCCAAAGCTCGTCATGAATAATAAATTGTATCTCATACTTCAGAAACAAATAATTCATAAGGTGAGTGCACATAAAGAAGTAACAAGCATTTAGATAATTGTATGACAAGTAAGGCTATAAAACTTTGGACACTCATCTTAGTACCATTAAAATCCTAATATCAGTCCTTATTACTATCGTGTCACTTAATTAGTAGGCTGTTTATGTTAAATTCTTAAATCACAGAAAACTCAAAAAGCATGACCATGGTCACCTCTTGAAGATCCTCAATCGCACACAAAAACATGGTTGATGTTGGGGCAAAGACCTTCATGAATTGCGACTAAAATGACACAAACTCACATCCTACCCATCCCAACATCAAATCTCAACGAAAATAATCACCTCCGAACTAATCAGAAATTCATAACCTCGTTAATTACGCATTTTTACCAGGAAATCATGCTTACAATCCTTTGATTACTAAAATGACCATCAAAAACCCTAACATTTGATCGAACAGAGATTTCTTACCTGGATTTTGCGCCCAAACAAGGGAATGATAATGATCATCTCTCTCCCTCCCACAGTGAACATACAGGGAATAATTAATGGATTAGGGCTTTATACCTTGTCCCGTCAAGTTCGATCATGATCACAATGTATCCTTGTTTTGGTCTTTTTTACCAAACTATTTTTTTTAACATTCGCTCGTTAGAACGACGTCATACACCAATAAAGTATTAAGTACAACCGACTCAACCTGTTTTTTAGTTAAATTAATATTGAAACGAAATGTAACTCGGATTATATGTTTAATGAAAATGTATTTTATTTGATTTAGCTTTTTCATAAACAATACAATATTACTGCATCAAATACTCTTTTGCACCTCATGCAGCACACACAAGGTTTCACCTACATAATTTGATTTGGTATAAAATTATTATTTGGAATAATTTTATACATCCTCACAAAACTTGATATACCAATATAATCACCCAACAAAAAATCATAATATCAAGTAGACTTCTTTTCAAATACATAACAATTATACGCTTCCACAAAACTTACATAAGGATAACACTTTCGCGCTCCACAGCGAAGTTTTGGACTATCATTCTATACTATTTGTATGATATTATTTTGATTCGATGCCACGACATTGTCAAATCGTTTTTATTTCAGGATGTTGTCATCATCATCTAGTCTTTAAATAAAACTTAATTAATTCCTATCTAAGTTAAAAGGTAACGGGATAGACCGAATTAGATTGTGGAGGCTCTGAACTAGTACGACGTTGTGGCTGCAAAAGAATCATCGATTGTAATTCCCACGCCATGCAACGACAACCTATGCTATCATCATGGTCTTGCAAAGTTTGATATTGAAACAAAGTTTTATCCTGCTAAATCGTGAACAATCAAATCACATCAAAGCACCATACGTCATTGTTTATAAAATTATTGAGAGTTAATAAAGACAGTTGATGCAGATACGAGAACTCATTGTGGTTGCAAATAACACAATTGTCATGCCAAAAACAACGAATGCAAAAATCTTTCAATTATAATCATTGGCCACATGAGCCACACTTTTCACTTCCACTGAATGGTGTATGTGCACTGCATACATCAATTGCATTCAACACCAAAACATCAACGAAAAAAATTGAATTCTAGAATAAGGAGAATATCAACGGAGGTGAACCTCATCATCATCGAATAAGCCAACATCACAACACTAACCCAAAATTAGATGAGGTTGAACTAGTAATCACTAAGTAAACTGTAAACATAGAAACGCAGCTGTTAAATACAAACCAACAAACAAAAGCGACCCAAAATTGGACTAACATAGGCTTCAAATACAAATACATAGGCCTTCAGAGTAGCACATGTAACATAAACATAACAAAGAGCATCATCTAAGACAAGTACACACACAACAACAATAAACGTCTGTTAGACCGTCCCCATCGCGCGCCCGTGGCCGGTCCGTCGCCGACGTGGACTGCGCCCGCCGGAGGGACGGCGATGGGGGTGATGGTTTGATGTGGGGGTATCCGCCCCCAAGGGCAGTGAGAAGATAGGTGGTGGTGGGCCCCATTTTTTTGTGTCATTATTATTGTGACATCATTTGTGTCATTATTTTGCCATTATTGTTTCAATATTTTTTATGTTTTAGTTTTTAATATATATTTGTTTTATATACAAATGAAAAAGAAATTTATATTATATAATATATTAAAAAGCAACTTGAGTTGCTACAATGTTGTTTTTGACTTTTGAAATTAACCACTATAGTTTTCTAACTTTAAGTTTACACATATGGACATATGTGTTCATGTAATTTTTATTTTTTAACCAATTTAAAGTTAATATTATATTATAGTTATGTTTGCATTTTATATATTCAAATTTAGATTTTAAGATTTTATGCTTTTAGTTTATAATTAAAATATTTTAACAATTGGTATCTTGTAACATATAAACTTATGTATATATTGTATACATATATATGTTTATTAAGGATCTAGAGTAGGTATGTTTTTAGGGTTTCTTTTTGTAAATGTTAATATAATTTTTTTAAAATAAGAGTTGTATTCAAAATCGAATAATTTTTCGAAAGCGTAGGATATAGCGAGAGACATTACCATTGAGGTATCGTGATGAACCTAACTGTTTATGAGTGAACAACATCGTTCCTGATGTCTTGGTATTATCGGAACAAGTATTGGTGTTCGCATTTATGGTTTTAACGAGCTTAACCGATGACGACCAAACTTTCGTTGCGTTGCGCAAGGAAAAAACGAGTAAACGACCATACTCCCTTCGCGAAGCGCGGGGGATAAAACTAGTTATTTATACAAATACAAAGAAAATTATAGTTTTATAGATTCAAAAGAATACATTTCTATTGACATAGGTCTTGAGGAGGGTCCTGATATGGAGGTACCCATACTTGATTATTATGTTTAGACCTCCATCTAACTTATGGATAATTTGCATTCATATCCATCTGTATAAGATGTTCACAATCAACAAATCCGGTGATGTGATCCAAATTATACATATAAAAAATATCAATTGCTCATCAATTATTCTTGAAACTCTTACTAAAAGTGATGAATTGATATCTAAATCGTTTATATTGTGTTTTTAGGTTTTTAAAAGGCCAAGATGAATAAAATAAGCTTAACCAAGAAGAAAATTGAACAAAACAAGCTCCGGAATTCAAGCATGGGGTTGTGCCTCATGAGGCACGCCCCATGCCCATCCTGACACACCACCCTAATGCTAATTTTTTATGAACTAATGGTTTGTTTTATGTTATATTAATGTTATGTTAATCTTCGGTAAACTTTTGATGGGTAGCATCTACATTTGAATGGGAAGTTATAAACTTATGATTTGTAATTATAAATGTCATACCAGGTTGAAAAACATATGAACTAACTTCTATTCATGAAATTAAACTTCATAATAAATCTATGGCTAATGAACTAGAAATGATTATTAGAAGTCATATAACCTTAATTTTCTAATCATTTCCGGGTTCTCTTTTATTAGTTTGAGAAATATACAGTAGTTGTAGTGGTTTTCTAAAATTAATGGTATGTTAAAAAGGAACTTGATCAACTCTCTTTCTAACATTAGATTATGTTTTCAAAAATCACATGTTGAAAGGGTGTACAAGTATTACCTACATCACTAGGGCTTAGTGGTTAGCATTGTAAGTGACTTGATGCGACTTTCCCTGTCACTATAGAGCCGGTTTATGAGAAATCCACGCTGGCTCACATTTATAAATATTAAAATAACTATTTTAACTTGTATCTTTAATCACACCATACAATTCATCACAGTTACATAAGTATAATCTAAATTAGGATGATAGCCTTGCTTTACCGAAAGAATAACCAAAAGTCTCAATCTATCTTTATTTATAGTTATCTATTTAAATTAGCATTATAAAAACAAAAAAAAAATAGTTAGTTATCTCAAATCAAACTTAACATTTCCTAAATCAAAACCTAAACTGATAGTCAATTATAAGGGTTGTTGAGTAGACTTAGGGGCTGTTTGATAGCATCTGCATCAGCATCTTAGTGGTTTAGATGTCTGAATGGTTCAACACTTAATGGTTGAGACTTTTTGTTTCGCGAGCAAATGTCTGAATGGTTCAAACATTTTTCTCTGAATTGTTAAGTATTATATTAATGCTGAATGGTTAAGAGGTCTAATGCTAAATCGTTAAGAACTCTTATCTGAATTGGTCAAACATTTGCCTTTGAACAGTTAAGCGAAATACTAGCTCTTAATGGTTCAGACCTCTTAATGGTTCAGACCTCTTATTGGTTCAGCACTTAAGCATTCAGAAATTGTCAAACAGCCCCTTAGTGTGTCCACAGATTGATACTCGATTCCTACCAACACTATATTACCACACGACAGGTACATTTTCCTTTTGTGTGTGTAGTTTAATATAAGTAAAAACCATATAAACCTAAATTTGTGCAAAAACCTTTATCAAAATATATACTATTTACACACACCAAGTTTTTGGCGTCGTTGCCGGGGACACATGGTAGTTTGAAAAACGATCCAAATTTTTTACTATCATTTTAGTTTTTGTTTAACTTTAGTTTAACATGATAAAAAATGTCTATCCACATGGTGCCATCAAGATTGAAAACAATGAGGAACCAAGCTTCAAAGTCAATGATCGTTGGTTAAAGGCTTAAATCGATGTATTAACAAAGATCTTCTCGGAGTAACTAAATCTCCACCTTACTGAAAATTAAGTGTAGGGAAGGGTCTAGCCAAGGACCCGTAACCAAAACATGGCTTTATTTTATTTTTAATCTGTTTATTTTTATTTTGTTATGTGTGCTTAGGACTTACTTTTTTGTTTTAAATAATCAGGTGATGTTTCAAATTAATCCAGATGTTTTCTTTTGAGCTCATACAAGGCGGCTGTAGAAAACAACCACACGCATTCGACTAGTATTTTCAGGTGAGTTTTCCTTTGTCTTTCTCTAAATAATGTATATTGTTAATAACATTGAGGACAATGTGAAGTTTAAGTCTGAGGAAGGGCATACATACTTGATACATTGCTTATTAATTGGTCCAAGTTTAAAGCTTTTGTAAAAATTCACTCTAATTTTAATATTTGTGGCAACAACACCTAAAGATTTAAAGAATTTTGATAAAATAAAATATAAATATACGTTTTTGAGAAATGAATAAGAAAATAAAGCAAACCAAAATAACCTTAAAAATGTTTTTTATGATATCATGAAAAGCAAAACGAGTTGGTGAATATATTCAAACACGTAAAATTCCATCCATTATGAGAGCTTATATTTTAGCCTTAAACAAGCTTTGCATTTATGTATTATTTCTTCCATTATGGATATATTGAGGTTGCCTTCTGTTATATATGAATTAAAACTTATTTTGTGTATGCATTTAAAAACCATATAAGTATTTCTTGCGGAAAAAGAATTTAGGCATTAAGAAAACCTGACATCGAGCCTCTACCATTTTCAAATATCCTTACCCAAACATTATCCCTAGTTAGTCCCGTTGAACTTAAATGTTTTCATTTTTCATCATGTGAACCACTAAGCCACTAAACCAAAAAAAGCCTTCAACAAAGCCCGTTTTCGTCAAAGACATGTTTTTGGTTTATTAAAAAAAAGTTCTGGCATTTGTGGTATTTCAAAGGAAAAAAAATGATCAGGAGAAGTGCAAAATGATATGAAAGATGTTCGAATTGTGGGAATTGATCCAACGAAAAAAATGCAGCAAAAGCCAAATCGAATCCAATAATCTGACATCCAAATCCGTTGGATGCTTTTAAGCTTCAAGCCGAACGACCCTTAAAGAAAGGATAACTATGTATATCTTCAGGTTAGGGAAGAAGTGAAGTTTTTGAAAATGCAATATGGTATTGACAATCTAACCATAAACGAGTCCTCGAGTTAGCATATCCCTTCCAGCTTGAGTATTGTACACTGAACTCTTTTATTGCTTTTGTTTTAGTTTATGTAAATTAAATAAGCCAAGATCATCGTTTTTAGCATTTATCCACTTTTCCCCATATAATCCATACCCAAACCCAAGCCAAGTTACAACCCGTCAAATACCTAATGATTTATGCAAATAAATACCTAAAATAGGTGAAGATTTAATCCCTTATCAAGCATATGATTTCACACGTATTCATACTAGCCAATTGAGCTTATTAGTCATACATAATCTTACATATGATTCCATATATATAGCCGAGTGTGAGTGCACATTATGAGAAGTGTGAATTTTTACATGTTAAATATCTTTAAAATTGCTTGAAAGCATATCATACCACATGTGCTTAATTGTTTATATTTGGGTAAATTAAGTTTGCTTGTATAATTCTCGAAAGACATATTTGTATCTTGATTTATTTGGTTATTGGTAGTGTTGCTATTTTAAGTGTTTTGCTTGATCACAAGCAAAGTTCAACATGATATCAATACAATCAAATGGACTTTAGGCTTCAGCTTGGTTTGTCAACATATAGTCTGTAGGTGCCATTTCTTGAACCTGAAGAAGATATTCTATTTCATGATTGAGGAGGTGTACTTGTTGTTATTATTTATTATTGTTATTATCAGTATAATAATTATTGTTATTATTATAATAATACTTATTATTATTTTTAATATTATTATTCATATATATATTTAATTATTTTCTTTTCACAAATGAAGGTAATATTACTGAAGATACCAAGGAGAGTGAATTATCTCCATCTACTTATGAATCTGAAGATGACGCACCAATTCTCTAACTTCTGAAAAACACAATGTTGGAGTCTATATCGGGTTTTGTGATAGCCATCTTGAGCAGAATGCATATGATCAGTTAGGGTAGGATTATATGCCCGTTGATGATTATGATAAAGATGACAAGATATTTTGGAATGAACAAGTAAATCAAATCATATGCAGTATGTACTTTAATTCCAAGGGTCATCTCATACCGGGGTTAGAATGTGGAAACCAGAGACTATTCGTGTGGAGAGCCAAATGTCGAAGCATGAAGCCTGCATCTTAAGTTACACTAAATAAGAGTTAAATATGAGTTCATTATGTCGTTGGTCTGTGACCACCCGAAAGAAAAAGAACCACCATCTATGGCGGATCACTCGTTGTACACCTGCACACAACTGCTTTAGCATGGTGTTATGCAATAACAATCTGTCCCTCCTCTGTATGGATGTCACATCGCATATATCTTCACAAACTTGTGTTGATGTTTTGTCTCTAGTGAAAAAAATTCAATCATTCATTAAGAAAAATTTCTATGTTGATATTACATACGGTAAGGCGTGGATAGAAGAAAAGCTATCTAGAATATCTACAATAGTGGAAAGAAAATTTTCGTATGTTACCATCCTATGTTAAAGCTTTAAAAACTTCAAACCCCAAAACCGTTGTAGAGTGGCTACATCATTCATATGGGCTAGCTGACTATTTTATATTCAAAGATGTTTTTTGGACTTTCGGCCCAAGTAATAAAGCGTTCAAGTATTGCATCCTGGTTATCTCAATAGATGCTACTCATCTAAAGGGACCTTACAGGGTGAAGATATTGATTTTAGTGTCAAAAAAATGCAAACAATATGATTATGCCTACGGATTATGTGATTGTGGATGAAGAGACGATTGAGAATTAGAGTTGGTTTCTTGAACAATTTTGTGAGCATGCGGCAGATCCCACCGAAAGTAGGCTATGTAAACTATCCGATCGACATGTGGGGATTGTGAAAGCCATGGAGAATCTGGATGGCTAGAAGAAGCCACACGCTTACCATCATTATCATCTTTGACATATTATAAGTAACTTTATGAAACACTTTAAGATTGTCAGTTTAAAGAGGTTGTGTTGGGATATTAGGAGCACTTCTCAAGAAATAAAGTTTGATAGTTGTGTGGAGCAGATGAAAACTACAAATAAAGAAGCATGGCTATACCTTAAACAAATAGACAAGAGAAAGTGGACGCTTTTGTATGACAAGGAAATTGTGATGGAATAGCCTAACCACAATTAAATAATGTGTTGTTTTATCAGAGGCCTTACCTGGCAGCATGTGGCAATTGTTTTATCAGTATGATATCCGAGCACATGAACATATGATGTTAGTGTTTGATCTTGTCGATAGAAGGTATAGGTTGGATTCTAGGTTACAGACTAATGACTAAGGTGGTAACTCTTATACTATTGACTACACACAATGTAAATGGTATTATGGAAAGTGACAAATTTATAGATTCCCATGTCCCCATGTGTGACGTCACCAAAACGGGTGCTTTGACTTTGACTTTGACTGCAGATTTTGACTTTGAGTTAAATGTGAACTTTGACTTTGAAGTCATGTAAGGCCCCGTTCCCGGGACCCTTAGAGTCGGTCAATCATCGCATAAAACATATAAAATCCATCATTTTGCAGCGGAACTTTAAACTTTTCATTAATAATTAAAACATGTCAAATCATCATATCATTTCATTTACATTTCAGAAATATATTATTACAATAACATTCCCAAAAATATGGATGCCAGACTCGAATCATGTAGCTTATGCATCCATGCCTGCACCTCCTCAGCATCAACAATACATGCCAACTATTATGCACACAAAAGTCAACGACGCTGAGTGTGTTCTAGTTTTATATTAAAATACTTTACTTCCGTTTAAAACATTTCATTTACTTTCATACGTGATCACACATCATACATACATCTTGGTAATAATTATTATCTTTCATCATCGTTCATCATTGGTACTTTCTTTCATTAATATCTTCCACCGTTATCTAGATCCTGCTATACGCTATACCCCCACGTCAAGCAAAAGCCGATACTATGTCGGGGTTTATAAGTAAACCCCCACATCAAGCAAAATCTGACACAGTACCGGGGTACGCGACAAGGATCTTCTCACAACGCATATGCTATACCCCCACGTCATGCAAAAGTGAATACTGTGCCGGGGTTTATAAATAAACCCCTACGTCAAGCAAAAGCCGACACAGTACCGGGGTAAGCGACAAGGACTCCATCATTCATTACTTCCATTTTCGTCATTCGTTATCTTTCACTTTCATTTTGTAATACTTTACTTATGTACATAAGTATAACATACCATGTAAAGTCACATCATATACATAGCATGGAACAAAATCATCATCATAACAGCAAACAATGCATACATATCATAAACAAGCATAAGCCACCACAAGACATCATTTCTTAGCACTTAAATTCTACTTTCCAAAATTTCATAAAAAAACTAAGTCCCCAAAGAAATGTGGATGACACTGTAGCAAATGCGGATGACTGTAGCAAATATGGATGACACTGTAGCAAATGCGGATGAAAGCCTTCAGAAAATATTCTAAGTGTCCAAAGAAATGCTGGTAAAACAAATGCGGATGAAACTGTATTAAATGCGGATGAAAGCAAATGCGGATGACACTGTATTAAATGCGGATGAAAGCCTTCAGAAAATATTCTAAGTGTCCAAAGAAATGCCGGTAAAACAAATGCGGATGACACTGTTGCAAATGTGGATGAACTGTAGCAAAATGTGGATGAACTGTAGCAAATGTGGATGACACTATAGCAAATGCAGATGAAAGCCTTCAGAAAATATTCTAGGTGTCCAAAGAAATGCCGCTAAAACAAATACGGATGACACTGTAGCAAATGCGAATGAACAAAAACTAACCTGCAATGCAACTTATGCCATTTCTAGTCCCCAATCATCGTTCTAACACATCCTTAGCATAGATCTATCATACTACACACTTAGAACAAACTAAACATCATACACATCTTAGGAAAACATATAAAAACATACACCAACAGCACCCAGTCGCATATCAAGTTAAAATTCATGGTTTGGTTTAGAAAACCTTCTGTCCAGTATGTATAACAGCCCCAAACACTTAGAAAATCAGTAAAAGAAGGGATCTAGAACTCACCTTGAATAGATTTCGAGTAGAACACCTCAAACCGAGAGCCCACTTGAAGTTCCAGCACCTAAAACCCAAAAAAACGAGCACTAAACACCAGAATCTCGGTCCAGAAGCTCGAACCCAGCAGAAAACAGGGAAGAAACACTTGAAAACTTTACCTTTCTTGAAGATCTTCTACTTTCTCACTCTAAAAACCGGTTGAGGGCTTCTCTCTCTCTAGAACCGAAGGTTGAATGCTGTGGGCAAGAAAGTATGGCAACCCTTTCTTATTTTAAACACCATTATGTGCAAGTTTTGCTCTTGCACGCTTTTAACCCTTTGCTTTTGAACTAACTTCCTGTTTGCTCCCTTACTTTTCTTTTTATATATTTTTTTTTTGAAATTTTCGGGTGTTACAAGTCCACCCCCCTTATATAGGTTTCGTCCCCGAAACCTGTCACTCCTTAAAGAGATCTGGGTAGTGCCATCTCATTTCCTCCTCTGATTCCCCAAGTGGCATCCATCCCTTCAATGCAAAGACCGTATCCACCACTTTAGAGAAGTTTGGATAATTACCCTGTAGTACTCACCAAACCCAAGTAACTACGAATCTCAGATGGCGTCCTTGGAGACTTCCATTGCATCACCGCCTCAACCTTTGTCAGGTCTACCATAATCCCTTCAGGATTAACCACATGACCATAAAGTTGAACCTCGCATAACTATAACACACACTTAGAGAACTTGGCGCCCAGCTTCTCCCATCGAAGCGTATCCATCACTTCCCGGATGTGACCGACAAGTTCCTCTTCGCTCTACGAATAAATCAGAACATCATCAATGAACACAGTCATTGACTTATCTAACATAGGTCGGCACACCTGATTCATCAGATCCATAAAAACAGCTGGCGTGTTGGTTAAACCAAAGGATATCACGAGAAACTCGTAGTGTCCATAGCGCGTATGAAAGGTTGTTTTAGAAATATCCTGCTCCTCCACCTCAATTGATGGTAACCAGATTGGAGATATATCCTCAAGATCCAATTGACACCTTGAAGCTGATCAAACAAGTCATCAATCCTCGGTAATGGATACTGGTTCTTCACCGTCAACTTGTTCAACTCACGGTAGTCGATGCTCATCCTCATGCTATCGTCCTTCTTTTCCATAAATAAGACCGGAGCACCCTATGGAGAGATGCTCGGTCGACTGAACCCCTTATCTAACAACTCTTGTAGCCGAGTCATCAATTCCTTCATCTTGGAGTGAGCTAAACGATACGGTGCCTTAGCAACAGGTTGGGCATCAGGCATCAGATCTGTGACATCTGGTAATTTTCCGTTACCAAACTCCGTTAGTTCCGTTAAGTCTTGCATACACGTGTCGGGAGCACACACTAGTTGTCGTTGAACGTTGGTGACTTAATAATAATTAATAATGATAATTATATTATAATTTAACTGGTTACGTGATTATCAAGTTGTGCTTTTGTGATTATGTGATTTAAATGCTTATTGTGAATTTTATCGCGTAACGTGGAAACGTGTATATTTATTTCGTGTGTTTTGTGGCAAATGGAAATTATGCATGATTATTATTTGTGACTAATAATAATTGTGTTTAGTAGTTAAAAATTATTTAAAAACTATTCAAAGAGTCTAATTTTTATAAAATACAAAATGCAAGGGTTAAAAGGGTAATTATGGATTATTAAATAAAATAAAAATCAAAACTCTAACCCTAATCACCCTTTCGGCCGCGACACCTTCAAACACACACACACACTTCGGTTTTCATCAAGAACAAATAATTCCATTCGATTTTGGACCGATTTCAAGCATCACAACAAGTTAGAATCATCAATTGCAAGCCATTACACGTTTAAAGGTTAGATTTTTACATGTTTTTGATGGTTTTTCATGGTGGCCGAACCCTAGTTCGAAAATCTGCAACTGAATGTTAATTCTTGGTTGTTTGGTGATGTTATGATGTTAGTTAGGTTGTATTGATGCTAGATAACGTTGATTATGCAAGAAAGTTTGGATTTTGGTTGTTTGTTCATATGATCATCTTGGCCGAGAGTTTGAGGCGATTTGGATCAAATTGGATGTTGAATGTTGGTTGTTTGATGTTGTTATTATGTTAGTTGGATTGTATATATATTGGTTAACGTCGATTTTGCAAGAAAGCTATGATTTTGATACGTTGTTCATAGGTTACTAATAATAGTAACTTTATTTTGCATGAATTGATGATTGGATGATGTATGAATGTTATGGATGTGTTTGTGATGATGATTAGATGCTAGGTTGATGATATGAACAATTGAAAATCAAGAAGATGTGTTATAGTTCATACATTGCTAAAAATAGTAACTTTTGGTGTTGAATGTTGATGAATCATGATGATTAGGTGTTGTTGATCATGTTTAGATGTTGTCATGGACTTGAATTGGTATATAATTGATGAATTCATGAATGTAGTGTGAGTTTGATGAATTTGGGATGAACTTTCCCAAAAGGGAAACTTTAATTGTGCAAATCCTTGAATTGGATGATTTGAGCATGTTTGGGATATTAGAATCATGCTAGTGTGTTCATGGATGGTTTCTAAGGTGACTAAATGTGTTTTTTATGTTGTAGGAATGTTGATTTGGGTTGTTACCTGTTTTGGCCTGTTAGTGGAAAATCATGGTATGAGTTATATAGGTAAGCTAGGACTTTTGTGGATTGATGATTGATTAAGAATGAACATTTTGGATGTTATGAGCATGATAATAGTTGAGTTTCGCATGACTTGTATGATATCTAGTTGTATGATGATCTAGTTGGTACATGTGGTTAATGAAGTGCTATATGTAATCAAGTTGTATGTGAACATGTATGATATGCTGTTGTGTTAGTATTAACGAGTTATCACCTATAATGTCACCAACGGGTCAAACGGGTCAACTGGGTCAAATGTGTCTTGTCTTTCTAAAACCTTGAGTCTCTTGGTTTGTAGAGCACTTAGGGTTTCATATTGATTCTGTGTACACGTGCTTATGTACTCTTGTATTCTAGGTGACCTTTGAAGGTTGTCTTTCCCTCTTTCTTTCAAGTTAAGCTCTAAGTTAATTCTTGCGCGTATCAGGTGAGTTCTTGCCCCACTCATTTTACATAATCTCTTTTGGGGGAGATAGCATACTATTGATCATAAACGCTTTTATATATGAGTGTGTATAATATTGATATAGTGTTGTTTACCATGGAAAGTCCTCACACTTTCGGAATGTTAATATTGACTAGCGGGGAAATTTTGGATAGTACTACTAGGTCTGACGAGCCCCACCTGTGCGACTCGAGGTCAAACGGGTGCAATTTTGTCCTAATATATATTCGTCACGACCTGGTAAGTCGTGACGGGAGGCAACAAACGTAACACAGTCAGCTTCGATCGTGAAATCACTATGATTAATATTTTTATGATAATAGACTAGCTATCTATTGCAATACACTACTTATGCTCTGGAAACTGTTGATTGGTTTATATTTTAACGCAAACTCTTGAACTCACCAACCATGTGTTGACTTGTTTAGTATGCTATTCTCAGGTTAAGGTTGCCAGTTGCCTAGGAGCACGCACACCAGCATCGTTGAGTTGTCTACATTTGTTTGTTTACAAATTTGGGATTATTTTTAGATTAAACATTTGTGTTTGGGGCGCGTATGTTTTGCGCATTCTCTTTACATACTACTTGTTTTGGGTTTTCTGATTTTAAAAACGCTTCCGCAGTATTTTAAACGTTAACTCTGGTTTTGTTTATTAATCATATAGAGTCGTTCTTGGTAACTAATGACTGAGATCCTGGTATGTCACGCGCCTCGCGGTAAAACCCCGCACGCGGATTTTGAGGGTGTGACAGATTGGTATCAGAGCCATTGGTTATAGGGAACTAGGTTGCATACACACACTAGACTATAACCACACAGTTGTTAGTTACTCATCGTTTACTCTCCATACTGTATACTCATTGGCATACGCAACACGTACTTCGCAGCATGGCATCGTCGTCCAGAAATTTAGGCAAGAGACCTGCACGATCTGATTCACCTCCTACTTCTCCCGTACCGGATAGGGGATTTAACTGGCCTCGACATCCTTATTCTCCTGGTGAGATAGACTGGGATCAGCCTTTCATACCTCTTGAGCTCGATCCTCCGCGTAACTGGGATTTCTACCCCACTTACATAAACCGTATGGCTTATAGAGAACGCGTACCACCAGTAGCACCTACACGACCTAGGACTAGGTCATCAACCGCCTCTACTTTGCCTACACTTCCTACTTTGAGCATTCCTCTGGAGCAGGCATTTGCAGCCCTAGTAGCCACACTGGACACAGAGCGACAGCGGATTAGAGGACTCACTGATGAGAACTCTGCATTACGATCTGAGATGCGTCAGCTGCGTTTCCAGGTAGAGACGCTTCAGGAGCGACTTTCGATGGCCATTGGTGGACATCATACTCTAGCAGGCAACGTGGTAGCACTTAGTGGGCGCATGGACGCATAAGATCACCATAACGTTGTGATCGATGATAGGTTTGCTGATTTAGAGGCACAACTAGCAGCACTTCAGGTTGCTGAAGCCCCTGCACCTTTGGTGGACCCTGATGAGGAAGACCCAGAAGAGGAACCTGAGGAAGCCCCCGAAGAAGAACCAGTAGAGATGGATGAGGACAGTGACGGATCTGACGTACTGGACTGATCCTACCTTTTAAATGACTTAGACTATGTAGTGTTTCTTTTCTTTGAAACCTATGTGGGAAGGGTTGTTTCCCACCCAACTGACAAACTTAAATTTTGACATTGATGGAATATTTTGTGACTCAATTGCAATTTATTTATCTTTGATTATTATTTCTGTTATAAATGTTGTGGTTGTAGTGAATGCATTATTTCTTATTGTTTACTGTACCTTGATGAGATTAATGTGTTGGATGTTACTCATTATTGTAATTGTGAATTTTAAAGTGAAATATGGACGCACGTGGAAGAGGACGTGGCGCCGGAGGCCGTGGAGCCGAAGCCATAAACATGACGCTTGCGGAATTGGCGGCATTAATTAACGAACATGTTCAGGCGGCAGTGGCTGCTGCCCAACCGAGACAACCAGCAGGTAAATGATAACAAGAGGTTAAACTAGTTATTCTAGTTAATTGCCTAGGATATCTGACTAATGTTTAGGATTGTCAAAACAGGACCACCACCATGTACCTACAAGTCCTTCATGGACTGTAAACCCCATACCTACAGCGGGACAGAAGGAGCTGTAGGGCTTGTAAGGTGGTTTGAGAAGACAGAGTCTGTCTTCGCGAAATGCAACTGCCCGCCTGCTGATCAGGTGAAGTATGCCACCGGGACATTGGAAGGCGCAGCACTTTCCTGGTGGAATGCCCAGGTACAAATGCTGGGTCAAGCCATGGCCAATGAACTACCTTGGGATGAGTTCAAAGGAATTATGACTGAAGAATACTGCCCCCGAAATGAAGTGCAGAAACTGGAGATTGAGTTCTGGCAACTCAAAATGCAAGGCTCAGAAATTGAAGCCTACACGACTCGTACTCATGAGTTAGCCACTTTATGCCCAGGGATGGTGAATGAAATGCACAAGAGGGTGGAGCATTATATACGGGGATTGGTGCCCGAAATTCAAAGTATGGTAACTGCCTCTAACCCCACTACCATACAACAAGCAATCCGAACAGCCCACAGGCTGACTGACCAGGCAGTTGAGCAAGGACGGTTACCCAAACGGGGTGCGGTGGCAAGCGTGCCCGACCAGAAACGCAAGTGGGATGGTTCAAGCAACAAGGGATCGTCATCCAGTAGCCAATCTCAACCTCAACAACAGCAGCAAAGTCAGCAACAGCAACGGAAGTTCGATAACAACCGAAGCTTCAACCAGGCGACTCCCTCAAATCAAGGACCCGGTGGGTATGGTGGAAGACTGCCAAAGTGCAACCGGTGTAACTACCACCATGTGGGTCGATGTGATAACTTCAAGTGCCAACGTTGTGGGAAGATTGGTCATGCAGCCAAAGACTGTCGGGGTGAACTGATGAAGAAGCCTCAACAATCTCAAGAAACTCCGAAAGGTTGTTTTGAGTGCGGAAAAGAAGGCCATTACAAATGCAACTGTCCCCAGCTTAAGAGGAATGGTAATGGCAACAACAACAATGGGAACAACAACAATAATAACAATGGCAACAACAATAACAACAACAATGGTAATGGCAACAACAATGGTGGAAACAACAATGGAGCCAAAGGAAGAGCCTTCGTCATTGGCTCAGGTGAGGCTCTAAACAATCCTACAACAGTAACTGGTAAATTTTCGGTTAATGGTTGTTTTGCTACCGTATTATTCGATACCGGAGCCGATAGAAGTTTCGTGTCCACTAGGTTCTGTAGTCTTTTAAGTGATATGCCCTCAACCTTAGAATCTAAATACACCGTAGAGTTAGCTAACGGCGCACAGATTCACGTAACGCATATTCTTAGAGACTGCAAGATAGAGCTTGCTGGTCATACATTCACCATAGATCTCATGCCTGTTACACTAGGAAGTTTTGATGTGGTAGTAGGCATGGATTGGCTTTCCGATAAACAAGCAGAAGTCATATGCCACGAGAAGATCATCCGGATTCCCTTGGTGAAGAAGTCCTTACGGTCAGAGGTGATAGGAGTGGTGCGGTGATAGGCATCATCTCGTTTATGAAAGCACAGAAGTTGTTAAGAAAGGGTCGACTGGCCATATTAGCACTCGTCACAGATAAACAGGTCGAGGAAAAGAAGATAGAGGATATCCCCGTAGTTCGTGAGTTTCCTGAGGTGTTTCCGAAAGACCTTCCTGGATTACCGCCTCATCGTCAAGTTGAATTCCAGATTGAGTTGACTCCAGGAGCCGCTCCAATTGCGAGAGCACCGTACCGATTAGCTCCGAACGAACTACAGGAATTATCTGCCCAACTACAAGAGTTGTTGGATAAAGGGTTCATCCGACCGAGTTCGTCGCCCTGGGGAGCGCCAGTTCTATTTGTGAAGAAGAAGGATGGTACATTTCGAATGTGCATTGACTATAGGGAACTGAACAAGGTTACTATCAAGAATAGATATCCCTTACCTCGTATCGATGATTTGTTTGATCAACTGCAAGGATCAAGCTATTACTCTAAGATTGATCTGAGGTCTGGGTATCATCAGTTGAGAGTTCGAGAAGAGGACATCTCGAAAACTGCCTTCCGTACACGATATGGTCACTATGAATTTTTGGTAATGCCATTTGGGTTGACGAATGCACCAGCAGTATTCATGGACCTCATGAATCGCGTGTGCAAACCCTATCTTGATCAGTTTGTTATCGTCTTTATTGATGACATACTGATATACTCAAGGACTGAGGAAGAACATGAGAAGCACTTACGTTTAATCTTAGAATTACTTAGAAAGGAACAACTGTACGCAAAGTTTTCTAAGTGTGATTTCTGGATATGTGAGGTACAATTCTTGGGTCATATTGTCAACGAGAAGGGAATACATGTTGATCCTGCTAAGATTGAAGCGATAAAGAATTGGTCTGTTCCTAAGACACCGAGTGAGATACGACAATTCCTTGGATTAGCGGGATATTATCGATGATTCATTGAAGGATTCTCTAAGATTGCACAACCTCTCACAGCCTTGACTCACAAGGGAACAACATACAAATGGGGTAAGAATCAGGAACTGCTTTTCAGTTGCTGAAGCATAAATTGTGTAGCGCACCAATATTAGCGTTACCGGATGGTAGTGATGACTTCGTAGTCTACTGCGATGCGTCTATTCAAGGACTTGGATGCGTCTTGATGCAGCGGGATAAAGTGATAGCTTACGCCTCTAGACAGTTGAAGATTCATGAGAAGAACTATACCACCCATGACTTGGAACTGGGTGCGGTAGTGTTTGCCTTGAAGATCTGGAGACATTACTTGTACGGTACCAAATGCACCATCTACACCGATCACAAGAGTCTTCAGCATATTTGAGCAAAAGGAATTGAACATGAGGCAAAGGCGCTGGGTAGAGTTATTGAATGACTATGATTGTGCTATCAAGTATCACCCGGGAAAAGCAAATGTAGTGGCTGATGCGCTGAGTAGGAAAGAAACTACTAAGCCTCGACGTGTGCGAGCTCTGCAACTAACGATTAGTACGCAGTTACCTGAACAAATCCGAGAGGCTCAGACGGAAGCTCTGAAAACAGAAAACATTGGGTCTGAATCGTTAAGGGGTATGGAAAAACAATTAGAAGTAAAAGCGGATGGAATTCGTTACTTCATGGATAGACTATGGGTACCTCTACATGGAAATCTGAGAGACTTGGTGATGAGTGAGGCTCACAAGTCCAAGTATTCTATACATCCTGGATCTGACAAGATGTACCACGATTTGAAGGCGCACTATTGGTGGCCTAACATGAAAGCAGATGTAGCTACTTATGTGAGTAAGTGTCTGACCTGCTCGAAGGTGAAAGTGGAGTATCAAAAACCATCTGGTTTACTACAACAACCCGAGATCCCTATGTGGAAGTGAGATCAAATATCAATGGATTTTATTACTAAGTTACCTCGCACTTCTACGGGTTGTGATACAATATGGGTTATCGTGGACCGATTGACAAAATCTGCTCATTTCCTAGCGATAAAGGAAACAGACAAGATGGAGAAATTAGCCCGACTTTATCTGAAGGAGATCGTTTCGAGGCATGGAGTATCGATCTCAATCATTTCTGATCGCGATTCTCGTTTCACATCACACTTCTGGCAATCACTGCAGAAAGCTTTAGGTACGCGATTGGATATGAGTACTGCTTATCATCCACAGACTGATGGTCAAAGCGAGCGTACTATACAGACTTTGGAGGACATGTTACGTGCTTGTGTGATTGACTTCGGGAATAACTGGGAAGTTCACCTACCATTGGTGGAATTTTCTTACAACAACAGTTATCACACTAGCATAAAGGCAGCACCTTTTGAAGCTTAGTATGGGAGAAAGTGTAGATCACCAGTTTGCTGGGCTGAAATTGGTGATAGTCAATTAACGGGTCCTGAGTTAGTACACGAGACAACTGAGAAGATTGTCCAGATAAGAAACCGCATGGCCTCAGCGCGAGACAGACATAAAAGCTATGCTGACAAGCGACGGAAACCCTTAGAATTTCAAGTTGGTGACAAAGTTTATTGAAAGTCTCACCATGGAAAGGCGTAGTTCGGTTTGGTAAGCGAGGAAAGCTAAATCCGAGATACGTTGGACCATTTGAGATAGTGGAAAGAATTGGCCCAGTGGCCTATCGACTAGCCTTACCTGATTCATTGAGTGGAATCCATGATGTATTCCATGTTTCAAATCTAAAGAAATGTTTAACGGATGAAACGATGGTCGTACCACTAGAAGAAGTTCAAGTAGATGAACAATTACGCTTCATTGAGGAACCGGTCGAAGTGATGGATCGTGAGGTGAAAACGCTTAAGCAAAGCAAGATACCCATTGTCAAAGTTCGTTGGAACTCGAGACGTGGACCAGAATTCACGTGGGAACGTGAAGACCAAATGAAGCTTAAGTATCCTCAGCTATTCGAAAAGACGATGCCAGCCGGCGAAGGTACTGATTAAATTTCGGGACGAAATTTCTTTCAACATGAGGATGATGTGAAAACTCATCCAAAACTCACACGATTTCGATTTCCTTGTGCCAATGCAGTAGACCAGTGATGGAACACTCACCATGTAACACAATTTTCGGGACGAAAATTCTTTCAACATGGGGATAATGTGACATCTGGTAATTTTCCGTTACCAAACTCCGTTAGTTCCGTTAAGTCTTGCATACACGTGTCGGGAGCACACACTAGTTGTCGTTGAACGTTGGTGACTTAATAATAATTAATAATGATAAACTAATTATAATTTAACTGGTTAAGTGATTATCAAGTTGTGCTTTTGTGATTATGTGATTTAAATGCTTATTGTGAATTTTATCGCGTAACGTGGAAACGTGTATATTTATTTCGTGTGTTTTGTGGAAAATGGAAATTATGCATGATTATTATTTGTGACTAATAATAATTGTGTTTAGTAGTTAAAAATTATTTAAAAACTATTCAAAGAGTCTAATTTTTATAAAATACAAAATGCAAGGGTTAAAAGGGTAATTATGGATTATTAAATAAAATAAAAATCAAAACTCTAACCCTAATCACCCTTTCGGCCGCGACACCTTCAAACACACACACACTTCGGTTTTCATCAAGAACAAGCAATTCCATTCGATTTTGGACCGATTTCAAGCATCACAACAAGTTAGAATCATCAATTGCAAGCCATTACACGTTTAAAGGTTAGATTTTTACATGTTTTTGATGGTTTTCATGGTGGCCGAACCCTAGTTCGAAAATCTGCAACTGAATGTTAATTCTTGGTTGTTTGGTGATGTTATGATGTTAGTTAGGTTGTATTGATGCTAGATAACGTTGATTATGCAAGAAAGTTTGGATTTTGGTTGTTTGTTCATATGATCATCTTGGCCGAGAGTTTGAGGCGATTTTGGATCAAATTGGATGTTGAATGTTGGTTGTTTGATGTTGTTATTATGTTAGTTGGATTGTATATATATTGGTTAACGTCGATTTTGCAAGAAAGCTATGATTTTGATACGTTGTTCATAGGTTACTAATAATAGTAACTTTATTTTGCATGAATTGATGATTGGATGATGTATGAATGTTATGGATGTGTTTGTGATGATGATTAGATGCTAGGTTGATGATATGAACATTTGAAAATCAAGAAGATGTGTTATAGTTCATACATTGCTAAAAATAGTAACTTTTGGTGTTGAATGTTGATGAATCATGATGATTAGGTGTTGTTGATCATGTTTAGATGTTGTCATGGACTTGAATTGGTATATAATTGATGAATTCATGAATGTAGTGTGAGTTTGATGAATTTGGGATGAACTTTCCCAAAAGGGAAACTTTAATTGTGCAAATCCTTGAATTGGATGATTTGAGCATGTTTGGGATATTAGGATCATGCTAGTGTGTTCATGGATGGTTTCTAAGGTGACTAAATGTGTTGTTTATGTTGTAGGAATGTTGATTTGGGTTGTTACCTGTTTTGGCCTGTTAGTGGAAAAATCATGGTATGACTTATATAGGTAAGCTAGGACTTTTGTGGATTGATGATTGATTAAGAATGAACATTTTGGATGTTATGAGCATGATAATAGTTAAGTTTCGCATGACTTGTATGATATCTAATTGTATGATGATCTAGTTGGTACATGTGGTTAATGAAGTGCTATATGTAATCAAGTTGTATGTGAACATGTATGATATGCTGTTGTGTTAGTATTAACGAGTTATCACCTATAATGTCACCAACGGGTCAAACGGGTCAACTGGGTCAAATGTGTCTTGTCTTTCTAAAACCTTGAGTCTCTTGGTTTGTAGAGCACTTAGGGTTTCATATTGATTATGTGTACACGTGCTTATGTACTCTTGTATTCTAGGTGACCTTTGAAGGTTGTCTTTCCCCTCTTTCTTTCAAGTTAAGCTCTAAGTTAATTCTTGCGCGTATCAGGTGAGTTCTTGCCCCACTCATTTTACATAATCTCTTTTGGGGGAGATAGCATACTGTTGATCATAAACGCTTTTATATATGAGTGTGTATAATATTGATATAGTGTTGTTTACCATGGAAAGTCCTCACACTTTCGGATTGTTAATATTGACTAGCGGGGAAATTTTGGGTAGTACTACTGGGTCTGACGAGCCCCGCCTGTGCGACTCGAGGTCAAACGGGTGCAATTTTGTCCTAATATATATTCGTCACGACCTGGTAAGTCGTGACGGGAGGCAACAAACGTAACACAGTCAGCTTCGATCATGAAATCACTATGATTAATATTTTTATGTTAATAGACTAGCTATCTATTGCAATACACTACTTATGCTCTGGAAACTGTTGATTGGTTTATATTTTAACGCAAACTCTTGAACTCGCCAACCATGTGTTGACTTGTTTAGTATGCTATTCTCAGGTTAAGGTTGCCAGTTGCCTAGGAGCACGCACACCAGCATCGTTGAGTTGTCTACATTTGTTTGTTTACAAATTTTGGGATTATTTTCAGATTAAACATTTGTGTTTGGGGCGCGTATGTTTTGCGCATTCTCTTTACATACTACTTGTTTTGGGTTTTCTGATTTTAAAAACGCTTCCGCAGTATTTTAAACGTTAACTCTGGTTTTGTTTATTAATCATATAGAGTCGTTCTTGGTAACTAATGACTGAGATCCTGGTATGTCACGTGCCTCGCGGTAAAACCCCGCACGCGGATTTTGAGGGTGTGACAAGATCGATCTGGAACTCGATCTCGTGGTCAGGTGGCACACCTGGTAGATCCTTCGGGAACACATCTGGGAAGTCACACGCAACTGGTACATCCGTCAATTGTGGTACTGACGCATCCACATCCTTCACGTAGGCTAGATAGGCACCACTTCCACGTCTCTACCACAACCATCCAAATTACTTTCGAGATTGTACTAACTCTATCGCCATAAATCGTCACCGAACTCCCATCGGGCGCTGTCAATCGAATCATCTTCTTGCGACACACGATGTTTACCGCATAGGCCGCTAGTGAATCCATCCCT
Source organism: Flaveria sonorensis (assembly GCA_025506505.1). Classification (NCBI taxonomy): domain Eukaryota; kingdom Viridiplantae; phylum Streptophyta; class Magnoliopsida; order Asterales; family Asteraceae; genus Flaveria; species Flaveria sonorensis. The sequence goes on along the minus strand of CM046425.1, from coordinate 17,443,232 downwards.
AGGACTACATCAATTTTTCTAAGGGCATCACTAAAAATCTAGAAGAGAACCTATGGTCTTTCAACTTTATGCCACAGTCTTCTACCATAACAGAAATCCTGATTGGCTTACCAATGGTAGTTTCTACATCGAAGGGCTCATCAATCTTCCTACTCCTAGCTGGTAACTTATTACAGAAGGAAACAGAAATAAAACTCATACTAGCACCAGAATCAAAAAGTAAAGTTGCATAAGTTCGAGTTACTAGAAATGTCCTTGACACAACGTCGGGATCCACCCTAGCCTCCTCCCGGGTCATAGTGCATGCTCTGACCTTCATCCTCTGCTCTCCTTCTCAGTCCCTTTCTTTGCCCCGGAGCTCTCAGCCCTCGACTTCTTGCAGTTTCTGCTCATGTGCCCAGTCTCGCCATAGTTGTAACATTTCACCACACGACAATCCCTTGCCATGTGGCCCTCCCTTCTATACTAAAATCAGATGTTTGATCCCCACTTACACTCCCCCGCATGCTCCTTCCCACACTTATTACACCTCTTTATCCCCGTACCTGTCGTCACTATTCTCCGGTCATCCACCCTTTCCTTTTTGTTTTTTGGAGTGAAACCGCCACAACCAAATCGTTTCCCATTCTAGTTTCTGTCACTATCACCTTTCTTACTCACCTCCACTGTAGTCACTTCCTCCCTTTCGTCCTACAGTCTCCCTGCCAGATCGACCACCGACCTAAACGTGCCTGGCCGAGTGGAGATTAGATGTCTACGGATATCCGCCGGCAACCCTGAATGTATCTCTTTATTCTCCATGACCCAGGTGATACCTGCTCTGGTACCAGCCTCGCCATCTCATTAAACTTAGTTGTGTACTGCTAGTACGTCATAGTTCCCGCCTCTAACTACTGGAACTCTCTCTCGATCATGTCGAGTTCCCTATGAGGAAAAAACTCCTCGATCACCACCTTCTTCAGTTCACCCCATCTCATCTTCCCGATCGCCCTGCTACCCTCGACCTGGATAATGTTGTCCCACCAGCACAAGGCCAAACACGGGTAGACTTTGCCTAAAGTCTACTAAATAAACTTAATTTAGACCATAATGATATTTATATAATTAATATGTCGTATAATAGCTCGTTAAAATCGTAAAAAAGCAATGAAATTAAAAAAACAGGATAATTACACAAAATACTTAGTAGGACATCAAAAAAAATAGATGGGATAGGCCAAGGCCCAAGGGTGGCCCACCCCTCCCTTATGCGGCTGTGAACCCTCAAAATGGGGTTCCTTTTTGTTTTTCCCTTTCATTTTTTTCATTTCTCTGCTCTTGTTCTCCAAGTTTTCTTTCTAGAAGAAAACCCTAACTGCCATTATGTTTCTTCTTGTTTATCCATTATCATCGATATCTAATTCGTAATCAACGTTAATTATGGTGTTGTTTATTTATTTAATATTAGATTTTGGTCAAGTCTTGATCATCTATACTTTTATTGGTAAGAAACTCATTCATTTTGATGATTTTAGTTTCTATTGTTCATGTTTTTCATGATTTTCATCATCAAATATCTAAAACATAATCTAATATTCATCTATTCTTGGTATTGTACTTCGGATCATGAAGGATTGCGTGTTTTGGGACTTAGATCGTCATGTGCGGGTAAAACCCTTGTTTTACACTTCTTTTATAATGGTATTTGTTTGATTGTTACCCGTAGATCTTTGGTCCTTGTATAAATGTTGAGAAAAAAATTCATAAAACTATCAAAGGAATCATAATGGAATGTTCAAAATTGAATTAACATGGAATGTAATTTAATTTTTAGTGCTAATCAACAAAAAACACGAATCGAATCAATAAATCATGACTACTCGAATTGGGACTGAAAAATATAATAACATAATGGTCTAATGCAATGAAAAGGTCAAATGGTCTATGGAATAAATGTTCATCTAGGTCTCAAGTCAATAATGGGCAGCTTCCAGTCATAAAAATAGAAAGTTTTGTAAAGGTTGTAACTTGATCATATGGAGTCCAAATGGATAAATAATTATGCCCAAAAACAAATTAAGAGAGTCCTATAACTATAAAAAGTTGTCTTGCATCAATCTGACATCATTTGGTCCTCCAAACGCAATAAACAAAATCGAAGGTCAAAGCTGTTAAATTCGAGCAGAATGTTGGTCTGTGTTTGTAAGGTCATATCTCCCTCATACTTTGCCCAAGTAAGGTGATTATTTTTCTAGAAACTAGTTTAAGGTCTTAGATTTCAAACATTTCTTAATACATGATGTGTCATTATAGTTTCGACCTCCAAGAAGCCTACGCAAGATCAGTGCGTGATCTGCCCTACAAGCTGAAATATTTTTTATAAACTTAAATGTTAAGATTTGGGATTAATTAACTAGAATAAGTTAATTGGGTTCAAGGACTCATTCTAAGGAGTTTAAGGTTAAGTTCATGTAAGTTTAATTAATCATTAAACTTGGGCTAATGCACGTTTTATTTGGGATGAAAATAACAAAAGTTCATGATAAGGACTTGGAAACTTTAATAAATCACAATTGGGAAGCATAAGGAAGGACTTTGAACTATGAATAATAAATAAACAATGTCTTGTTAGAATAAGTACATGGTTGGACATCAAGGACCGAACTACGAGGATTACACCCCAATTAAGTCTTCTCTACCTTTAGTAATCTTATTTTGTTTTGTTATCTATAATTAATTGCTACACTTGTTGTGAACTTTGGATCATGCTATCATTGAGGTGAGTTTCACTACGCCTTTTAATATGTTTTACTTGAGGGGGAAGCTTGCTCATTGGTTGAGTCTATATCATGCTTTTAAATTTATTTTGGATGATCATGTGTAGTTTGAGTCATAGGATCGAGTCTAGATTTTTCCTTCATAAGTATGTATTCTAACTTGGACTGGACTGTCATGGAAAGATATTATTAGTACTAATAGGCTGATACCCTACTCCTATTGTCGGTATGCTAGCTAAGACTGAAATAGCACGTGCATTCCCTCGGGTGAATATAATCCAGTTATTTGCACTTGGACTAATCATGAACTTTTGTTGATTTCTATGACTACTATGCTCTTACACACACACACACACACACATTTTGTACATAACTTACATGCCAACATATTTTGTACATATAAACTTGTGAACTTAACGTATGTTGACCTTTTAGAGCATGTCTTTTCAGGTAATAATGGTTAAGCGCTCGGATTATGGACCATAGACGAGACCGCTTCCGCTAAGAGCAATAGATAATTTATGGCTTAATTTAGATTATAGATTTGAATTATATTGTTTGGTTTGGATTGTACTTTGTTTGATTTGTATTTGGTTTGGCTTGTATTTGTGCACGTTCATTCCGATTTAGAACCTTGGATTGCTTTGTTCATTATGGAATGACGTTATGATATTGACTATACTTGGCGCTTGTTTTTATATGTCGAGTGATGTCATGATCCATTGACAGAGAATAACTTTAGTGATTCTCTTAGAACCCTAATGTGTTATGAAGATCTTGTACATTGCATCCTTGTGTTTTGCGCTATAAGTGGGGGGGTGACTGATTGGTATCAGAGCCATTGGATATACAGAATTAAGTGGATTATTCAACCTCGACTATAACCTAGTACCCACATGTAGTATGCATAATAGGATTATGTGTGCACTGTTATACATATGAATATTCTATGTGCATTATCAATTATGCTTAGAAGCCTGTCTTACATGCTATTTATGATATACTCATTTGGAAAATCATGGACATTGTATCATCTATATGTACCTTGAGAAAGCATTACATAAGGACATCCTCTTGTTTTGTACTTGACTATTATTTGGTCTGGATTGATAAGTGTTTCTATAAGGATTCTTCTAAGGACTTAGGTTGTTAAGCCAACTTTCATTTTGTGCAACTGTCGGTGTCACGTCTATTGTATGCACCTTTATTTATAACTTGTCGGTTGAATTTTGGGAGATGGACATGTTAGCTGACATGGCACCAACAGACAAGAGACATGGCGTACTCAGGTTAGATGACTACTTTATCTGTACTAAATGAATTCCTTTGACTTTAATAATTTTCTTTGTATGACTTTAGTTGATTAACCTTTAGTCAATGACTGTATCCTAGATTCACCAATTATGGATAATACTTGACAAGATGTGTTGACTCGGGTTTGGGGAGTTAATGCTGACCATGCAAAGAAAATTACCATTACGAGTGCACACGTAATTACACATTGTTATGCATGCGAAGTCTGGCAAACCCTATCGTGAGATAATGGTCATAGTTAGTACGAAGTAGTGGTCATAGTTAGTACGAATCTTTCACTCTATACTTGGGACATTGGAGTCCTAGTTCTTACAAGGCATCATCAATGGTTGTGGCCATCTCCTTTATCCTTACGTAAGTTCTAATCGGTTTGGAGCTTTCATGGGAGTCATATTATGACATTTCAGTCTCGATATCTTTGAGACGTTACTCTCTCTTGTGTTCATGTGATCGTGGAAATTGACTACTTGTTCAAAATGTACTTGGTCTTTGGAGAGTTATAGTAGAGTGATGAGGCTCCTTGCACCTATGTTACTTTGTCCGTTGGAGTGATCTTAAGACTTAGAGCATCGGCTGTTTAGACGTTCTAGCATTATACTTTGATGGAATAAACGGATGTCATGTAACCAGCTTAAGCGTTGTTCTTAGTATATCGTTGGTGTGGTGGGAACGCCACTAGGAACCCTATATATAAGTATCTTATGAATACTAAGGATGTGCCTGAATTGAGCTATGTGATAATCCTAACATATTGGAGTTAGAAATGGTAGGAATGATAGTGTGGCAAGAAATGTACTAGATGCAGGATTGATTGCACATATAAAGAGTTCATGACGTGCAAGCAAAAAGAGTTCATGACATGCAAGCCAAAGGAGTACGACGGAAAGCTGGAGCAACAGCTCTGACCCATTTCATTAAGAAAATGGAGATGGATATGAAAAGGTGAAGTGTGTTGCTTGGTCACTAGCGAGCAAAGCACTAACGTGGTGAAATACCCAAGTACAAGCCCGAGGTAGGGAGGCTGTAATATCCATGACTTTGGATGAACTTAATGCATTGGTAACTGAGGTGTAGTGCCTTATGGACAGGATACAAAAGTTAGATCATGAGTTTTGGAATCAAGCAATGGTGGGATTTGGTTATGTCGCCTATACCTACCAATTTGATAAGTTGACAAAGCTAGTGCTGCATTTTATAACACCTGAATCAAGGAGTATTGATAGGTACATCTAAGGTTTGGTTCCATAATTTTGTGGAATAGTGGCTAATGTTACACCCCCAACTAGTTAGAGTGCAATAGTGAAGACAGGTACTTTGACCGACGAGATGGTTCGTATTAGAGCTTTGGGGAAAGCTAGTGAGAAGTGGAAGGATGTTAGGGAATTGAGTAAACTAGCTGGTGGTAAAGTGGAAAAGAAGCATAAGGTCATTAAAGAATATGTGGCTGCCATCCAACCATAAAGGATTATGTCTGTGACAGCCCAAATATCATACCAAATATTTTCTGCTTTGGCGGTGGCACGCCCACAGGCGCCCACCCCTCATGATTTTAAAACATGTCTTATAAGGGGGAGAACGAAACCCTTTCTATAAGGGGATGGAAACCTCCTGTACCAAGATGCATTTTGCCTAGACAAGCAACTCATCGAGTCAAAACAAAACCATGAGTTCATGGATGGGCAATCCATCGGGGGCAAAATGGACAATATCTTGGTACGGTTAATGTGGGCTGTTACAGATGGTATCAGATCCAGGGGTTGGACCGATGTGCCAACGAGGAATTTAGGCTCCGTAATGGAGGTGGAGATGTAAGTTCCACATTGGTTGAAGGGAGAACGAAACCCTCCTTATAAGGGGGTGGAAACCCCCTTTACCAAGACGAGTTTTTCATGGATGAGCAACTCGTTGGGTGAAAACAAAACCTTGAGTTTCTATATGAGCAATCCATCAGGGGCAAAGCGGATGATATCTTGGTATGGTTAACATGGGTTGTTACGATGTCGGTGCTTATCCGAAGTGTACTAAGTGCAATCTGCACCATCCGAATACGGCGCCATGTCCTGTGTGTTTCAATGTATTATGACGTTATGGGATTGACTGTACTTGGCACTTGCTCTCTTAGATCCCTAATGTATTATGACAATCCCGTCCGCCGCATCCTCGTGTGTCCACTACAAGCGGGGGTGTGACACCATGTCATTACTGTTTACTATTGGCTAGTGATAACCCTCAAATGATTGTCAATACCAGATTACATACAAACCTATCGAGAACTATATAGTGGTCATTTTTTCCTCGTTTCTTATATCGGTTAATGGATAGATGTCAGCTGGACAATTAGACGAGACTTTGAGAATTACCGTGCTCAGAGGGAGGCGGTGTGCAAGAAGGATACATAACATGATGGATGCCCACTATCTCGAAGAACATAGTGCTCGTAGATGTTTAGGAAGTAAGGAACCCGGTCACACAATTAATAGATCTAACATCCGTCAACGATGAAGATGAGTTGTTTTTTTTAAAGCGTGTGGTTTCTTAATATTTTATAATTATGTGTTTTAATATTTTGTTTTATATGTCATGTTTTAACATTTTTATTATGTGTTTTATTTCTGTGTTTTAATTTTATGTTTTATGTCATGTTTGTATTATTAACTTATGTGATTTTTTAAATACGTTTAACATATACGTAATACGATTAAAATGTAACATGTAAATGACACGATTATTAACTAGCTTAAAATTACATAAAACTTAAATTGAAATAGATTATATAAGGAAAGCACAATCTTTCTTTTCAAGCGGCAGGTGCTGTACTTTCTGCGAGCAATAGATTCTCTACGATGTATTCCTCAATCTCAGTAAACATAACAAAAGTTCCTCTAATAAAAATATGCATTTTGTGTATATCTTCAGGATTCTTTGTTAGAGACTTAGAGGTAGTAGACTGGTATCCAAGTTACCGGAGGGTTTTTTAAATAAGAACGATAGATGACCAAGAACTCTTTAGTCGAGTTTGAACATTATTATGTTAATGTCTTCAATTCGAAACTCATACAGTTTTAAAAAGTCTGCATGTGTTATTTCTCCGCCTTGATATACTCTGTTGGGTAATGCTTAAAAGCTTCCATAGTAGAGAATCTTCAAGCTAAAATAAATAGGTCGGACAACTTCGACATAATTCTAAAAAATAAGAAGATTTAACCTATTGGTCAAATGTTTATACGTATAAATATACTTACCATAAAGATCTTTAATAACCATGTATATTTCTGGATGATTAGCCCTAAACATCTATGAATTCAGATAAAAGTCATTGTTAAAATCACCAAAGTTCACTCGTGGTTATCACAAAAATTATTACCCATTCTTGAGAATTTTACAAGTAAGAATGGTTGATTGTGTTGTATATGAAATTGAAAGAGTAGGTGATGAAGATTTTTGGTTTAAGTTTGTGTCATATTTAAAGACAAATGTCATTTTATATTTTTAATTTTTTAAATATTATATGATAAATTATAATTTGTTAAATATTATATGATGAATTAATAATAGTAATCGTATTACAGATTTCTTATTTATTTAAACCAAAGTATTCAAATAAATATTTATAAAATTTATTTCCTAATAATATTAAAATATTAAATGACTTGAAATTCATCTATAAAAAACATTCATATGTTCACATTGGGAGCAAACTTTCAAACCATTTTAATCGTCATCTTTCTCACAACAAAGATGTATCAATATAATTCTCAACCTACTGTAGGATCATCAAGTTAGATTCTTAAAAAGAAGAGAGACCAACAAAGCAGCATGCTAGTTCATCCTCATTTGGAGTGAAAGCCCACTTGAAAACAAATAGCGAAACCTGTCGTTGAACGCAAACGATGCTTTCCAACCAAACCGATGAGGTATGCACCTAAACACCACTCAAAGATTTGCTATTCCAAACGATGAGTCTGATAACTGGGCTGATAATGTTGAGGAGTTTTACAAGAACGAGGATGTCCCTTTTGTGTTATTTTATCATATTCTTAACAACTGTAAAGCTTGAAAAAAGCTTTTGGGGAGCACTTTTGCGCACTGATTACCTATCCCAATCCATACACATTCTATACATTTCTTATCAAATTTATGTGTAACAATTAAATTTTGTTATAAGCTTTTATACGATTTCGCAACAAATTGAAAGTTGGGTGGGAGAGATGATGAGCTAGAGATTTAGAGAAGCTGAACACGATCCAAGGTCTAATGTGATGCATTAGACAATTCTACCACCATACTTTTACAATTAGCTACTTGACGCGTCTAGCAAGCATGTTGTTTCATGCTAACTGAAAATGCATCCCATTTCCTATGTTTACGAATGTTGATTTTGTTTATTTTTTGCTTTGTATTGAACATGAAGACCATTCACTTGTTCAAGTTGATCTGCATACATTAGAGTAGATGTTATATTACCCTCATGATATGAGTCGTGAGGGTTATAGACATAAAGTTCATTCAAGCTTTATGAGGTTTGACATGTATTTCACGCATCTATTGGTCAACATTGGTTTCTAGAAAAAGACTAAGAAGGTTGAAAAAGTATTGTGTCATGAAACGAATGACGAGTGCATGAAGAATCAGATGAAGTTGATGGGTAATGAAGCGGACATCTGTATGATGATGGATCACCTAGAACAGGTAAACCGCTAGATAGTAGCGCGGATTTCAATCAGGCATGCATGTCATACCGGCGCTTCATGGATGATCAGTTTTATTCTGGCGTTGTTTACCCCGGTCCTCGTTTTAGTTAAATTTTCATTTTAGTTCAATCAGGCATGTAGTGTGTGTTATGTTAGGTGGTGGTGTTTTAGCTTAAAATAAAGATGTTATTGTAATGTGTTTTATTTGTGGTTTGCTTTAAATTATAAATTTAGTTCATAACAAAACATATGTTACCACAAATCAAAATTTATAATAAATATAGAAGGTGGCATACAAATTCAAACTATATTACATTGTACGCTTAGCATACAATTCATTATCATAAAACATATAAATCTTAGACAAGCTTCTTGTAAATTTGATTCTTGCCACACCAATGAACTGTTTTGAACCAACATAAATACTAACATACATATTATCACCCCAGAATCTCGACCAATATGACCACCTTTATATATATATATATATCACTTGTTGGAATCATGGGAAACTCCAAACACCCTACTTTTATTACGTAATACCACCAACACAAGAAAATTTATTATTTTAAAACTAATCTTAATATCCTTGCATTTTACACACAAATTAATAATCTTAAAAAAATATAATATATATTGTTAACATGCTTGAAAAATAATTTTTCTAATCTTAACGTAAAAAATATAACATATTTTATATAACATATTTTTTAACGTGATGAAAAATAACTTTAACGTCCTAGAATTTTTCTCATGTTTTTTAAACGTCCTTAAACCAAATTTAAGAAACAACCTTTGTGATTCTTTTATTTATTAAAGCATGCATTTGATGACAAAAATCAACATATATTAGGGTTATTTGTGTGTGTGCAATCAACAATTCAATACAGTTAAAAGGTACAACATTTCGCAACTTTATACAAGCTTTATATAAACCACCGACGGATTCTTGCATTAATTCAGTGACGTAACCATTCATACCTATTCAGACTTCTTTTCCTATGATGGGATTCCTACATTTATTCAATGATATAATCATTCAGACTTCTTTTTCTATGTTGGGATTAAAGTCTATACTTATTCACGGGGTTTTTTTTAATGGGTAAATGGTCTACAAAAACCCTATTCACTTTCGTGAATTTGAAGGGCGGAGGTAGGGGAAAAAAACACAACAATTATAACGGCCATTTAGTAGGGTTAACCCACTTTCGTGAATGTGGATCACAGATCCCACTTGGAACTCCAACTCATCACCAATCCGAGGTGGAAGCGGCCACATCACTGCTTACGTGATTAGCATTCACGTAAGCCCCAAAGTTCAAACAAAATAATTTTTGACACCACGAACACTAATGGATTTACATTTGACCAAGATGTTCATGCCATAGAGTTGAAGAAGATGTAACAACGAATGAGGAAGTAGAATTTCTGGAGGTATTAATGAAATGGTATAGATGGCTTATGCTATCATGCTTGCTAAGGATTTTCCCAATCTTGTGATTCTTCACAGAAAACCTAAAAGGATCAAATTCACAAGACATCTCGTTATCAATTATAACTTGAAACAAAAATGAGGGTTTTCAATTACGTGTGGGGTGTATAAAAAGGTTTTAGTGGTGAAAAGTTTTCAGGATAGTAAGGTAAGGTTATCGAATCTGTAATGGGCACTGATTAACCATTTCCTATGAAAATAAATTTAGTAGTAAACTTCGGCTCTACTTCTTGTGGTTTGATCCAGATAACGGTTTGCATCCAAAGGTTTCAAAATTTTGATTTTACCTCTTTTGGTTCTTATTTCATCTCAATTAACTTCAACCCACTAACTGCATTAAATATTTCTGTTAAATGAAAGTGCATTTTAGACTTTTCAGACATAAGGACTAATTGTGTAATATACTTAAATCAATAAGGGACTAATTATGCAATTTAGTTAAATTAATTAAAAGGTAAAATATTATACTTTAGTGCATGGAACCCCACAACTTCATGTCACCACCACCGGCAACAGCATGACACTATCACCACCACCACCACCAAGGCACCACCAATTCCGGTCATCCTCACACCACCACATTTCATCTTCATCATCAATTGCTACCAGTAGCACGTCACCGGTAACAACATCTGCCGCCACCAACAATACATTACCTTCATCTTTTTTCTCTCTAAATCAAAACAAGTAGTAAGTCACCAGCAACAACAACATCTATCTATGACTTTTGCGATTCCAAATATGGCGATGAGGTGATAGCGATTCTCAAATAAGTCGCCTTCAAATCTGGTGTGGTGGTTCAAGGTGGCAAAGGAGACTGTGGTTCGAGGCGACAGAGGAAACAATGTTGTGGTTCAAAAAGGCGACTGTGGTTCAAATGGTGGTGATGGTGTGGTGGTTCAACAGGCAGTGGTAGAGTGATGGAGTGAAGGAGAAGGAGGAGGCGGAGTGGTGATGGTGGTTGTGTGATGGGGGTGACTGCATGGTTGTGGTGGTGGCTGTGTGGTGGTTGGTGATGGCTGATCTAGGGTTTTTTGGTTGAGAAAGAGAGAGTGTGCAGATCTTTGTATTGAAAATTTTAAATTTATAATTTTTAAAATTTTTAATTGTAGAAGTAAGTTTGATTAAATTAAACTAAAATGCTCTTCTATTTAATAGAAATATTTAACATCGTTGTGAGTTGAAGCTAATTGGGATGGATTGCAAATCACATGGAGTAAAATCAAGATTTTGAAATTTTTGAAGGTAAAGCGTTATCTGTAATTATGAAACAAAAGCGAAGTTTACTCAACTTTTTTCATAAACCCATTAACCTACTTAAACAATCTATACTATTTAATTTGTTAGTTCTTATTAATCTAATTTCTCAAATATCCAATAAATAATTTAAAAACTATATCTTTACTATAATAATCCCAACCACTAAACAATTAACTTAAAATTAATAAACAATAAACAATTCAATTACAATTTATAATATTGAAATATTAGCAATAATTCAAAGGACGGCTACTTGATCATAGCTACGATTCTAAGTAGTTTGATCCTTGTTGTCGTCTTAAGCCCCAACTGCTTAGTTTGTGTTAGAACTTTGCTATCAAAATCACCCACACTTATCACCCTTTTTTTCATAGTTACACCCCCTCTAAAATTCGATTTCAAACAACCGTAAATTTTAACTTAGCTATTTTCTTTATGAACAACTGATGTATATGTATTATGTGTATGGAATTTAATTTAGTTTTTATTTCTTATAATGTAATCTGAACCGATCCAAAAAAATTAAAATTTAACCGTATACAACTGAACTTTAAAAATTCCAGACCCGATAAAAAAATTTCTAGAATAGCCTTTGAATTTACTTATCTAACATGGTTACGCTTCTACCACCCGAGCTATTCTGACTACCCTATGTTAGTTATCCTTTACAAATCAAGAAATTTCCACACTTGCAATTAAGAGGGAGTTTTTTTTGTCAACAACAAACAAGTAAAAGGGTTAAACTAAAATTTCTACATTTGTGTGCAGATGGCCCAATTGCTTGTGACGTGTATATTCAAATGCAATAAGAACAAAAATGGAAATCCAAAAGGTCAAAAAACAAAACAGAACTTGATCAAGAAAATATTCAAAGAAATCGACCCACTTCACGAAAGAGGTTTATAATAATCAAAGATTCCCGTTGGTTGAATTTCAAGCAAGTTCATCGATTATGAATCCATTTTCATCGTTTTCATCTCAATCAAATCGTTAGTCAATCAGTCGTTTGACGGAGAATCAGCGGTTTTGATTCAGAAACAACATTTGTTCATCAATCATAAGAACTTCAAAGTAACACGAGCAGAAACCGGATCATTCTGTGTGTCACAATGGCAGATTTGTCGAGACGATGTCGTTTACAAGGAATTGGTACCTGGGTTAACAAGCAGGTGGTTGAGCCATTTGTGGAAATCATTAGCAGGTTGTTTTCTGTATCTTTGATCTGTTTTGTGCACTAAATTGAAGCAATTTGTTGCAATATGTCGTTGTTTGATGTTCTTTCTAAGGTTTGAAATAGTAGATAATTTATGAATTTGTAGTTGAAGTGATCATTTTGGTAACCCTAACTTTTGTTTTTGCATATTGGGATGAAATTTGTGTTTTGATTTAAGGGTTGTATATGATTTATGTTAAAATGTGAAGTAGGAAACAGGTATTTCCGTTTTTTAATGGTTTCTTGTGGAAGAAACAATCAAATTTTGCTTGTTTCTTAGGGAACTCAGTAGAGCAGATATATTTTTGGGATGGAGAGAGCAATGGCTATTCATATGTTAAATGGGTCATGTTTGCGGGCTTAGAGGGTCAAATCTGGCACGCCAACATGAACCTGAACATGACTAGTGTATTTGCAAGTTAGAGGAATCTTGTTTACATATGACTAGTATAAAATTACAAATTAACAACCTAAAACACAAATGTCTATAAACAATTGCTCTTAAACTACACCCAAATATAAAAATGTGTCAACCCAGACCAGCAAATTTCTTGTTAGGTTCGCATCGTGTTTTCGTGTTGTGTCTGAAATTCACACCCCTGAGTTTATTTGACTTAAAAGTAAAAGGAGTTTTACATTCTGCCTTTTGTTTCCATGATCATATAATATAAAATGTATGTGTTAAAATGCTCAATTTTCTCCATTAAGTTGAAACCTTTTTAACTTGTTGTAACATTTCTGTTGTATTTAATATTTATTTTATTAATATAGTTACAAATCTTATAGTGAACAAGGTTTTACTGATATTGACTTTTATTATTGTGTGTGTTTTAGGGGAGCAGAGCCTAAGGAGTTGGCTCTCTCTGCAGCTCTTGGCATTACTATAGGAGTGTTTCCAATTGTTGGTATGCTCTTGATTCATTTCTTATTTATGCCTAAATAATTTATTCCTACTTGTGCCTAAATAAATTAATATATAGCCTAAATGAATTTAAGAAAATTGTATCCTGTTTTTTTCTTCACAAAACAGGAGTGACTTTTTTTCTGTGTGTGTTGGCTATAACAATGCTTGGGACTTCTGTCAATGCTCCAACTGTCATGCTGGCCAATTTTGTGGCTACTCCAATAGAGCTGAGGTCAGGTCTTGTTTTATTTAAACCACATGCCTTTTTTTATATTTTTCAACTTTTTTGCTGTCTTAATGAAAATTATTCGAGTTTCCGGTTCTCAACTTCATTGATTATGTTTAGTAGAGGGGTGGCATTTGATCCATCTACTTATGAATGAGTTGATATCAAAATAAGAAAATTGCTGAAATAGAAACGGGTCGATGAGTTTAAACCCTTCCATAAATTAAGTTTAAAAGTAGCCCAACAATTGCCAGAATGTGTTACGTACAATCATTTAGAAAAGTTAATACTTGACCTGTTAGCCAACTTGCGTGATCATTCAGTGTTGACTTTTGTTAATAAAAGTTACACTTGCTCACAGTTTGGACTTATACCTTTTTTTTCCTGATTTATGTCTATTTATGGATGTAGTTTAATAATAGTGTTCTTACGGTTTGGTGAGTTTCTTACTGGTGGGGCTCATTTTCCTCTAACCGCTGATGCTTTAAAGAAGGTATTGACCGGCAAAGCTTCTAAGGAGATCTTGTTAAGCATTGTTCACGCGGTATGTCAAACAGTGATCACTCGACACAATAATCCCATTCTATCAATAATATATAGTCAGTTTTCAATATACTCAACATTTAATTATCATATTATTACGACTTCAATCAATGGAGATTTTTTATTACAGCTGGTTATCTTCAATGTTAGACAATCACTTTCAAAACACTCATCGAAACACCCTTATAAATCATATTAGTAACTTGTTGGCATTACTTGCAGTTGTTGGGGTGGATGGTTTTGGCCCCGTTGATCCTGGGCCTACTGTACGTAGTATTTGTACCATGTTTCACCAAGTTGGTCGGTAAATTCGGTTCTTCAGTTACGAGCCCAGGGAGGGATGATGAGCCATCTTACACTGAAGTTATGCTTAAAGTAAGAGATGCTTGATGTGTGTATTAATAGGGAAACTTGAATACTGTGTATATTTGTCTCTTTAGTGGTTTGCTATTATGCCTGTCAATGTCTGAACAAAAAGAAAACTACTTCCCAAGAATACTAATGCTAACTTCTGCTAAACATATGATGGTCAAAATTTTCTTCTCTTGTTGTACTTCTGTTTTAATATGACTGTTGATGATGAATACTAGATAGTTGCATGTTAGGAAGCATTTTACACCAATTTATACCTCTATAGCATGAGATACGGAATCTCATTTGTGTATTACTTTATATTCGCAAGTGAGCATAACATACTTTAAAAATGACAAAAAGTCACGAGACACAGAGTTATTTCCCGTACCAACTTTTTGCCGTTTATGTATGCTTGAAACACGTGTATTACACGGGGTAAATAAAAAAAACTATTGATGAGAGAGTGGGGATGAAGGGCATAGGACTTTGACTTCAGTATTGACCTCCCTTAGGGATGCTACATTCTGTCATTATGTACTTGGTTTGTTTTAAGTGTGTTAATGTATGCATGGCTGCATATTATAAAATGCAACTGTTTGTTGGTAATAAAAAGTTAAATATTAAAAAAAATACTCAATATAGCTATTATTATGTTAATATCCTATATTTTTAAGACATCATCTGCTTTGCTCAAAAGATTAAACAAGCATAGGAACTCAACAAAATAATTAAGAAATATTGGATAGAAGACATACGTCAGTACGTAGTCCGAACGAATGAAATGTAACATGAGTTGTTCAAAATATAAAGAGCCAAACAACATTGTAACCATGGCTGGATGATGGATCAACCATAGCATTTTCAGACGCATTATCAAGTGGAACTTTGAATTTTAAAGCAATGACGTGCCTACATATCCATCGATTCAAGTTACATCAATGTGATGCGTGACTTGAGTGTAATTTAAGCTTAGGATCTCTAACTCATAACTATATTTTTAATAATTTATGAACACGTATTTTTATAAACTACGTCAAAGGGCTAAAATAGAATAAAAGTCAAAGCTTAGGATCTCTAACTCACAACTTTATTTTTAAAAGTTTATGAACACTTATTCTTATAAAAGTAAACTTCACAAAATAGTAAACAAGTTTAAAAATATTTTTTAATTAAATTACATATATTTTTATTCGTTTCAAGCACATTTGTGGTAAATCAGACTAACTCAGCAACAAGGCGATAAAGGGTGTCGACCCCAAAGATTAACCATCAGACTACTTGTTCATTAAAACTGTAAAACACCGCACCCTTAACCAGCTGACCTATGCAAGTGTCAAAAACAGGCTTAACACTTTCATTTGTTATCTTTAGTCGTGAACTTAGTCACGAACTAATTGCACTAAGTTCACAAGTTGACCATTGCCTCTGATGATGCTCCGTTGTCTGATGTAATTTGGTCATTGCATGATTACCGTTATAGGGATGATGTAATTTGTGATGATGACACACACGTATGAGCTTTAACCAATCAGTCTTGTTCTCTTGTAAGATGTGAGTTTGCCGGTAAAATTAGAACATATACTTGGTTAAAAACTTGGGAAACCTCCATGATTTGTGTTTATTTACATTACATACTCTAATTAGAGATCAACATCTAGTGAACACGGTTAGGACACGTACGATAAAGAAGAGAAAAAGGCTGACAACTTTATTCCAAGTGTCGACCTTCTACTAATAAACAGACTACTCTTCCAAATGGAAACCGTTTAGTTAAGAAACCTAATGCACAAGTTTACAAGTAACCTGGCAGACATGTATGACGAGACTTGAAACTCGTACAAATAACTAAAATTATCTGTTTTTTTATGTTTTGCAATTGCTTCTTCAAGCGCACTGTGACTGTAAGTTCTATGTACACAACTTTACAACCCACTGCAATATCTTTCTATAAGAGTACAACTTTCCACTCCAACTAAACAAATAAACTGCAAAAATTAAAAATAAATCTAGTACTACAACAAAAGCCACTTTTGATGCCACTGTACAGCTTCCTCTACCTTTTTTCCAATGAATATACAACACTTTGGAAACACAACTTACTCGTTTTACCCGGTGATGAATAACTTCCCATGTTTAGCCATGTGTAAGTAGCTAAAAAAGACATGTCCCGTAGTGACACAAATGTCTATTCATCTTGTCCTGAATTTTCTTCAGCAGCAGCAGCAATGGTTTCCTCCTCGTTTGAGAGGCAACGAATTGGAACATAAACAAATCCCTTGGGCAATCGTTGATTTCTCATTGACGCTTGATCTGATGTCATCACCAGCTCTTTCTCAAAAGTTTCGCTGTGCTGTCATGTAAATGTTGGCAAGTAGGAGTTAGCTAAAGAATTGAATAAGCAAACTAAAACTTATCTAACTGAGAAAACTAACCAACCGAAACAATTGAGAAACCGATGGTTTGGTTATGATTTTTAATAAGTGATTATAGTGGTTCAGTTTCATTATACAAAGACCAGTTTATGACTGAACGAAAACACAAACCACCCTTTCTCAACCGATAACTGATATAGATGCTTGATCTGACGTCATCAGCGGCTCTTTCTAAAAAAGTTACACTGTGCTGTCATGCAATGGTAGGAAAGTAGGACTTGAGCAAAAGAATTGAATAACCAAACATAACTAATTTAACTGAAAAGGCCAAACTGAATAGGTTGATAAACCGATGGTTTAGCTATGAATTTTTAATAACTGATTATAATAGTTTGTTATATGTATTTATATAACTGAAGAAAACCAAACAGAATTGATATCAATATATACACACAAATAACAGGTTTAACCTATATATTAACAAAAACCAATTTAACGGAACAAAATCCAACCAACCCTATGATAACCAATAACTGATTTGATAAAACGATAATATGAACCACCCTTTGAAAACCAGTAACTCATTTAATCGAAACCGACAGGTCATAATTTTTTGAATACCAAAGTGTTCGGTTATAGTAATACCTGAACAAAACCCACCCATGCTCACCCCTATCAGCAATTGTATCAAAAAATATACACCACGCGAAAAAACAATGAAATACCTTCCCACGCCGGAAAAACTTGTCCCCATCATCAGATGCGGTGCGTGAAACTGCAGATGAAGGTCTCTGTGGAATTTTTTTTCCAGAAAGTACTGGCCTAACCATAGGAGTTTGAGTGAAAATTTGAGAAGTTGAGCTGTCATCGGTTTTTTGGTCGTTGTCCATTGCTGTTGGCATTGGAAACCTAATGCAGCGTTTTCCAGCAACCGTGCTATCAATTGTGATGTCATCTGATCTTTGAATGGTTTCACTGCAAGACTTGTAACTGTTTGTGTAACCGCCTCTTAAGGATGTTGTTGCGGATTCTGAACTAACATCAGGTGACACAGACGTTGTACAAACACGCATTGATGAAGATATTGATTCTCTATTACAACGAAGCATGTCGTGTGAACACAGTACCAACTCACGCTGCAGCAATACAATCATCATATAATCTCATTAGTTTGACAAAATAAAAGAATGTCAACACTTGACAAATCAAAATATGGATCTGCTTGGTTGGACGAAAAGGATTGAAGAAGGGAGTGTCCTCTTTGATTGACCTAAAGGAACCGAATGGTCATTCAACTATGTTGTTTGGCCCATGTTAAACAAATAAACAGCAATAAAATGTTTTACAATTTTAAGAGTTAATGTCATTAAAAAGCAAGGTGCTTTAACTCAGTGTTGAAGTGATAAAAATAGAAAACTTATCACATAACCCCTTAAGGCAAAGTTCATTTGGATTTGTGGCATGTGTAAATATGTGTTAACTTTTTGTGTAAAGTACACAATACTTCAAATTTTTATATCAAAGGCTTGATTTACGAATTATAGAAGTAAACAAACAAAAAGATCATGAAAATATCAAATAAGATTCTCATTGATGTTTTCTTGTTATTTTCTAGAATATAAAAAGAGCTAATTTCGAGTTGCTGAAGATTCCATCAATAAAAATAGGCTACGCTGAAAGCTTTCATACCATTTCGTCAATCATCATGCAATGGTAAACGAACACCCTTCTAATATAGCCAAATATGCAGAAAGCAGCATAGAAACTCCACAACTTTCATAATAGAACAACCTTCTAATAAAAGATTAGTGCAACTACTCTTAGCCAAATACAAAGAATGAATCTTTCATGAACATAGAATCTTTTCTTGAGTGGGGACAATGAGTGGCAATTAGAAAGAAGGCAAAGACGCAATCAATGGCCATGAAACGAACCAAAGGCGCCTTCAACTGTACTATCAATTTTGGTCATAATAAAATGAGAAACAGTAATATTCTACATTCTGAAAGACACTGAGTTTTAAAAAAGTATACCTTTAACTTCTCCCGTTTGATAATTCTTTCACAGATAAGCCGTAATCTCTCCAATTCAACCTGCACAAGCAGATAGGATCACCATATGCATTGAACATCATTCTAAACCATACTCTCGTACTTTCTTCATAAAATTACAAAAAATAAATAAATAAATAAATCAACTGAAATAAATCTTGGACACCACTGTAGCTCACCCTAACTTTCTTCAGAGAATTCCAGTCCTCAGCACCATGTTTCTGAGTCTCAGCCTACCATACAAAAAAAATACAATTATTAGAAACTAGAGAGATGTTTATTGCAACAAAAACGAATAAAATATCAACTAAAGTAGGAAAAGATCATATCACCTTTGTCCTCTCCACCAAGCTATGTTTTTCACAGTAAGCCTTGTGGTGCATCTTTCCACCAATAGTCCTCACATTCATAAAGAAGCCAGCACTTCTACCACAAGTAGGATGAAATGTGCTTTGACAGTGACCATAATTGCACTGCAAACAATATTTAGGAAAATTTTTAATCATCAAGGGTCTGACCAATGAAGAGACTTCTAAAAATATGAAAAGCTGAGATATACAAGAAATCAGTATTAACCTCACCTTTATACAAACACCCTCTTTGCGGCTGCAAACAAGGCAAATGTCATTCCCCTTGGAGATTCCCTTCTGCAATTTGAGATATCACATGATCAAAGTAAACAAGAGACCAAGGTTAACATAAGAAGTGGACCGAAAGGTGGCAAAAAATGGGTGGGTCAGGTGGGTTGGGAAACATGTCAAACAGGTTTTGGTCAAATGGATCACTTAAGACATTTCATACAATATACATAATGGTGACTTCTGACTGATCCATCTGAACCATTTCCTTTCAAGATACTCTCCCTGCCACAAAATAAGTGTCCAGCAGACAAAACGCAGAGAATTTTAGAGAAATATTATTACTGCATTGTATGAAAGCTAAAAAGCAATTTTACCCATATGGCATGCATTGAACTTTATAAATTGTTTTAGAAGTGGACATTTATTTTGGGGCAAATTAAAACAGAAAGGTGCAGGTTTATTTTTGGACACGGAAAGTATTTTTTATATACCCACTTGACCTGTTAAGAATTAGAACACACTTCAAATTGACCATTTACAAGTAAATGGCTCGAGCCACCACTAAGTAGAACCCATACAAAATAGCATCACTTAAAATTTAATATAGAAAAGGTGGCACTAATCTCCATTAAGTCAATGCCTATTAGACACATACCATGCCCTCAATTGCTGTCACTTGCCCCCTTCTGAATGTTGATTCTAGAACCCACTACATCATAAAGCCAAAACAAAACAATTGGTTCACTCAGATTATAATATATACAAAAAGAACACACGTAAGAATCATAATAAATCAACACAGTAGATGCTCAACAAAATAAAAGAAATTACTTCAGAACAGAAGGCGTGGACCCATTGACCGTCAGTAGACTTCCTAAAAGCACCAGTAGTGCCACCACATAAGCTACAGTCCCCTACACAAGATGGGAGTCCCCTGCTTCTAGAAGACAATAGATCTTCACATAACTCACAAAACCATGGACCTGTAGAATCTTTGACACTGCGATAACAATCAATGTGGACTGCAACCTGTTAACAGGTAGTATAGGATTAGCTCTAGACAGAAACAAAAGGGAGAAGAATGAAAACAAACTATTTAATTTAAGCATTATTGGTTAAACCTTGCAACTAGAACACACGATAATAGGATTCAAAATCGTCTCAGCCCGTCTACAAACATCACAAACCCTAGAATGAACTTTGTTCTCCAAAGTAGATGATGAAGAATTAAAGTTCATATCGGTCGATGTCAAAGTTACAGACAATCTGGGATGTGTGTCCTTTGCTTGGGGGACTTGTTGAGCATGGAGTGCAGATCTCCCACCAAAAGCTTTTATTTTCAAAGTATTCTGAAGACAAAGTAAAGATTAAAAAAAATTCATCAAGATATAACCACTGTAGTCATACTATTACTTAACAAAACGAGAACTGTCAACTACCTCTTGGTGAGGAGCTTCATCAACTGTATCTTTCCTTAAAGATGACAGCCGAGATGAAGCAGCTGCAGCGGCAGTTGCAGCAGCTAGCACGGCTTGAGCTTCTTTATGTTTTCTCTCTTTCCGGCCCTGTTTTTTGACTTCTCTAAGGTCAGAAAGATACTGGCTCACCAACACAGCATCCCAGCTATGTCTTCTTACAGCCTCAATCTCTTGTGGAAGTTCCTTTGTGACTTTAGAAATCAGAACATCTACATTTACCGCACAACATAAGCCAATAGTCTAGTCAGCAATGTACATACAGCAGGAATAAATTTCAGTTATAAGAATATGATCACAAATGTAAATAATTGGTCACTGCAAGATAAAAATAAGAATCAGAAACCCTAAATAAACAGGAAAAGAAAGAGACCACATAAGTGCTTTCTTGCAACCACATTGCAAAGTAGCTGATGCTGATAGTAAACCAGTTCTCCTTCCACTTCATCAATTGGAGACATACTTATGATGCTCATCCGCTTGGTTTTTCCTGACTCACAACTTGAATCAACAGAGGCTGAATTTTGATTTGGGTGACTGTAACCAACTTTAGAACCTATGAATCACTTCATCAGATGACATCATAAAACAACTGTGAGAAATATGCATGAGGCAAGATCTTACCATCATCCTCGTCAGCTTTCATCTTAGAAAAAATTTGAATTTGCATCAGTATAAGTGGGTGGATATAAGAACCAGGTGAAGCTTCTGTTCTACTGCATTACCAGATATCTAGATGTTGATATTCATAGAACCAAATAATCACAAACATACAAAACACATAAAAATTCCCCAAAACACCCTTTTCTTATACTGATAATATTAGCTACCAAGAATGAAATTTCAGAGCTTACATGGCAACAGAGGTGTCACTCATAGCAATTGAACATTCATGGTTCACCAGACTGGATTTTACCCTGGTGTAACAATTGGAGTTGGTAGGGGCCCCTTGACCATACCCATTTTGACTTGGGCTTATACACTTGACAATGTCACCTGAAAAAGGTGGCACATTTGTTCTATCACCCTAGAAACTTAATTGAGAAGCAAATCCAGAAGAAAAAAAAAAGAAATGTATATTTGAAAAACAGGACTAAAAACAAATTTAAGGCAATAATTTTTCCAGGCTAAACTATTATAAACTATCATTTCAAGGATAAGTTGGTCTCTTTTGCAACTCAAACTTGGTCAGTAGAAGTCATTGCAACAAGTCATTAAAATTGCAAGACAATTATGTTGATTTAGCATTGGCTGAATAACAGGATCCACACCAGACATAAATAAGCCAGAAAAAAAAAACAAAGCATCAAAAACTGCACCTTTACGGTCAATAGGGTTACCTGCCAATCGATGACAAGATTCGGGAGATATCTGCAGAAACAAAATTTAAAATTATTTGGATGCTGTGTTTTTTTAAGGACATGTAGATGAATAAAAAAACCCGATGTTCTGGGAATTGTAACATCAAGAAGTTTTAAAGACGACCTCAAGATGTTAAATACATACATTTCTAGGGAGAAAAAATATAAACTAAATCAATAAGTATATCATGTATATCTAACTCTACGATTATAACAAGAAAGTTGTTGGATTCAGAACTGAGAATGACCTTTTCCTTGGAATCAGAAGAAGCCTCCTGACTTGAAAAATTACCACAATTGTTATCCTCATCCATCACAACTCCATCATCTGCAGAGTTTCTCTTAAGAGACAATATAAGACCGTTATCCTTCAAAACCCTAATGTTGCCTTTAGTTTTCTTACGAGATGGGGCCAACTTAACAGGAGAACTCCCAACGTTGTTGTTCTCTGATGCTCTAATAATAGCATTATCGCCACCTGATTCTCTCTCAACCTTGGGCGTGCAAGTAGAAATAACTTTAAGCTTCAAATTTTTCTGCAAGCCACCGACATGAGCATGATTTTTAAGCCATTTTACTATTTTCACATGCAATTCAGGAGGCAAGCAGTCATCCTGTAAGAGGAACAAAAATCTCACAAAACAGGCAATCAAACGAAAACAACTACAATAATACAAACTTCTTAGTTTACAAAACTTCAGAAAATATTGCTACAAATTAAAGCACTCAAACGAAGCATTACAGTGAGATATGATGCCAACAAACTAGCAGAAACACTAATCTCTGAGGCCAGATCATTCAGATTGACACTTCCCCGATCAATCAGCTACAGAACCAACAGATAAAGGTAAAACAGTTGCATAAGAAACATTTTACTTAATAACTATTTCAGAAATATTTAGTGTACCTTCTTTAAAAGAAAAGTGACATTATTAGAATCAGACACTTTAACATCTCCAACAGCGTTGCTGCCTTTGACATCTGCCCCGTCAATGCAATCAGTTTGACTTTTTAGGTTTGACCTAGTACCCAGCACCCCATCTTCAGTAGATGCACTGTCCTCTTTTTGGGCATCAGAATGCTTTGAGCAAAAAGCTCGCAACTCAACCTACACAAATGAGAAGACAATATATGACAAAACTTGATAACTTTGACTTGTAAATTCAGTGAAAAACCAATGAAATGAACTTACGTCATCACATCCGAATTTTCCCCAAATTTCCATTCTGTGTCCTGCTTCCCTTGCACATGCAGGATGAAAAGAAGTTCGACAAGATCCTATTCAAGTATCAAAAAAATTTTATAGTTCTTAACAATGGATGGTGTGAGAAAAGGCCAAAAAGGATAACAGAATAGCAAAAGATTGTAACCAGCTAAGTACATTAGCGTAGACTGTCACTTTGGTTTATAAAACTCTTGCCAACATGATCTACAAACAATTATAATTTAGTCGCCAGTATATCACTTTGGAAGAGTTTAAAAACCAAAGTGATGAATTTTATATTGCAAATCGTTTGTAACTGCAGATGTATACACTTCATATTACATATGTTATCGAAAACCTGTTAGTTCTACATTGAAACATCTAAATTTAATTCTATTGCTATTTGATTTAAGATACACATATGATACATGTGTACTTGTATGTTCGCAGTTCTGTATTCTAACTTTTCATTTGGCAGACTCTAATTTTTTATATTTATGTCACTTGAACAATGTTTCAGTGAGGCCCAAAAGGCTGACATTTAATTGATTAATTGCATTATTTCATCACCCAAAAGATAAAACAGGAATCAGTATATAGACTCTTCACCAATCTAGCATGTCGCCATCATGGGGATAGTACCATTTATGACTACATGTTCTTGCACTTCTTTCCTGAAGGTCCGACAACCAGTTCTTTTCTATGTAAATTTCCAATGTATATATCATTATAAAGCTGGTTTTTATCCTATTTATGAATCTCTTCATGAGCCCATTGTAATTAGCACCTACAAACTTACGCCCCACCCGTCCTCAGTCCTCATGATCAAAACGTGTAGCTTCATTTCCTATGTGATATTAAATACATCCTTTCCCATACTTAATATTAGAAAAAAAAATTAACTTGATAGGAAACGGAACACGTTTTCTCTTAATGCATTAACGAGCATGAAGGAGTAACAAAAACTCACTGCTTTTAATCTAGGAAGTAACAATACCAAAAAACATACTATACTTCAGTTGGGAAATAAAAGAATGAACAGTTTCATGGAACACAGCTAGCAAATCTTATTCCATGTCAAAAAAAAAATTTGCATCAAGCCTAAGAACCTATGTATTCAACTATTCATAGGTGACCCAGTCCAAGCGCTTAGGTTAAGAACCTATGTAGTCAGAGGGAAGCGAGTCGCGCATCTAGAAGCGAAGGTGAGGCAAGGCCTAGGTGCCTTGAACATACGCAAGGTGATCTTCAGGTGAGCCAAGCACTTGGCTCCATTCAAGAGCAAAAACTGGACTCAACCACCCACAACCAGCCTGAGCCAGTACAAAACTGAACTAGGTCAGCCTTGGTTTTCTTAGCCATAGGCCAAGCACAGCTATGGTTCCTTGTATTGACCTGCCTCCCCTTTATATCCATCTCCCTTGTCAAAATTCTTCACATGAAACAATGTGGGATATAAAAGCCAAATTTCTTTTATTTTTTAGACCTTGATTTTAATAAAAAATTATTAATATTTTTATCACATTTGTAGAATAGTATTTAATATATTAATTTCCCATGCTAATAACAATCATATATTTTTATTGTGCGTTTTTGTCTTGGGTGTATGTTTTTATGTGCCTAGATGACAAGTGAGTCCTTTGCCCTTTGCGCCTTGTCAATTTCTAGCCATCTCCCTTGTCAAATCTCTTTACATGAAGCAATGTGCAACGGAAAAACAAAACTTCTTTTATCTTTTGGACTATGATTTAAAAGGAACTATGTAAGATTTTTATCAAATTTGTAGAATAGTATTATAAGCTTGAAGCCTTGAACAAGAAAGAAACCTAGTGCATGATGAACACTAATATCCAACTTAGTTATCGTGGGCATAGTCATGACCAGAACCACCATAGAGCATAGTGTGTGGTGTGCCCTTGTGTAAAACCTAGATAATACAGTCACCTTCTTTCAACTTGCAAGTCTAGTATTCTCCACATGGTAATACTAAAAAAGCTTAATAAATTGAGCACATTTCAAAAGAGAACAAAAACAAAAAATCTACATTCTTCACAACATTCAACAATCCAAACTCAAGCGAAAAAACTAACTTAGATAGCTTATATTAGACACATGATTCAGATCGATCCGGTAATTAGAGTCGCTGATTTCACAATATGTTATAAAAGTAGAAAAAAGTCGGATTCACAAATCTTGATGTCCCTATAATTTTAACCAAGAAGCCATCTACCATCCATTTTAACCATCTTCTTATCCTCAAATAGTTTGTGCTTCTATCACACTAATACTTTCAGTTAATGTTTACCTTTTTAGAGAGTTGATATGTTACTTTAAATATTTTCAATGCATTTGTTTATTCAATGATAACAAACAATATAACTAGTGAAATCTCACTAAATGAGCAAACTCTATGGAAGTGTGATGAAGATAAACCTTACCTCTATGTTGTGGATATAGAGGCTGCACCCAGAGTGTTTATTTAATGATACTCAATCCTACATTCTATTTACTCTATGACATGTGAAGATGATAAATATATACATTTTTTCCATGACTCTAAGCGTCCCTATATGTCTAAAGGCACACATATGATGATTCCTTTAAACAGAAATGATCGAGAAAGCACCATAGAAGTTGAAAGGTTGCCACCAAGTAGTTAAGATAGCTTATTTATAATCAACAAAACTTGCAACAAAATAAAATGAACGTAACAAAACAACAAAGAATTTGGATTATACGGTCTAGCATGATTTGGTTTTATCTCAACTTTCATCGTCCCTCTCTGTTACCCTTTTATATACCATATTCCATACCTAATGATGCAAAAAGGACAAGATGTGTTAGCTCCTTACCATGCACTACTGCAACAAAAGGCTGGTATCACTAATGTTCAAACACGATCCGTTTAACAATAGTCCTATACTATGTGACCATATGCGATACTTCCAACCAACTATAAATAAATGACTAGTTTATAGTAGTTTAAACACAAGTTATAAACCATTTGTTGGGATGTACTCAAGCATGTATTATTCCCTTCGTTTAATCATAATATACAAGAAAAATCTACATAGAACAAGTAGAAACACGAAGTAGAAGACATTTGTTTGGATGTAGTACCATAACTTACTGTCTTGCTGATACAAGAATCCTGCATATCAGTTATATACTTATTTTGTGTATTCATAACAACAAAAGATATGATTTTCTACTTCGCCATTGTAAAAGAAAGAGTGAACTGATGTGGCAACATACCGTAACTGCAACGGACACATGCACCAGATTTCACCTTGCATAGATAACATATTAACTTCTTCTGCACGTCCTTAATGCCCTCAATGTTCATAATTGGTTCCATGCTTTTTGTGTCCTCTATGTAGACCTCAGGCATCCACTGACAACAAAACAAGTGTGCAAACTCGATGAGGCCTCCATCATCATTCCCAGCACCCCTCTTCCTTACTGGCTTTAAAGCACCACCCTGCTGGGGGCAAAGCAGACAACGACTATCAGTGATTTTATCATCATCCCTCTTCAGCCTACACCAAGAACATTCCCAACAGCCAGCTTCAACATCTTCCTGCACACCATAACACCTCTGATGCACAGCTACACCACAAGATGTGCAAACAATCAATCTGTTCAATTGATTGCCCGTGTCCCCAAGGCTGCAAAAATGACAGCAAGTTGACGGTCCTTCGTCGTTAACTGGTCTAGCAATAAAAAGCTTCTCCAAACCTGCTTCCCCACCCAAGAGTTTTCGTTTCTTAGAAGGCCGCTCAGAGGTCAAATATATCTTACTCCGAGAACCTAAAAGCCATTCTACCCCACTAGAGGATTGCGGTAAAGAACTAGCAGTATTCTCTTCTTGTTGATTTTGTGTATTATCATTATCACCTACACCATCTACTTCCATGAATTGGCTACCATCCTGCTGCTCCCCACCATCAACAACACCACCACCATGATTATTTATTTCGTTAGTACTATCTCCAAGATAAGGAATTGAAATGAACTTGTTGCCCCTAAAATAAGAAGTCCCATTTAACATCTCAACATCCTCCACACTCAATTCCCTAAAGTAATCCTCTGTTTCAGACCAAATGCTATTCCCCTTATTCTTCTCCTGCCTGGAAGAAGACTTGTTCTTCTTCGCATCCGCCCCCAAATGCGACTTCTTATGCCGCTTACGACTATCCGAATGCCTAAACAAACAACTCGCCAAACCTGCAGGAAGCGTGGTAACACCAGCAGCACTCTTACTCTGCCCATCCTCCACATCAAAAGGCGAAACAACCGCAAGCGCCTTACAAGCCTGTGAGTACAAATCCACACCTACAGTCTTCGCCAGTTGCGCGTCTTTATCTTCCACCAACGCCTTGTTCGGAACCCTAGAAGTAGACACGGGGCAATGCTTCTCCTCAGTGCCGCAACCACCGTTGGCACTCCTACCCATCATCTTCCTCCGCCGGTGACATTGTCCTCGAGTCATTCCACCACCGCACCGCCACCGCCCATGCAGCCCTCCATTTCAACAACAAACCCTAACCCTAATTTGGAAAAGTGAAAACCCTAAGGCTATATGTTCTTGGAGAATCTTGTGCGGTGGGATGAAATCGATTGGGGGTGTGTAGAGTTGAAATTTGGGGCCAGAGGGAGGCTAGGGTTTTCTGGTGTCGTCGATTTTGGATCCGTTGGTGGTTGTTCTTGATAAAGTGGGTATCCTCTTTGTTTTGGCAGTTCGATCTCGCTGTCCAATTTATGGTGATAAAATATAAAATAATATTATTATTATGAATCTGGAAATCTTTCACGAAATCAATTCGGGTGTTTAGAATATGTAACTCCTTCGCTTCGCACTATAAATATGGTCTAGAACCGACTCAAATTAAATCGGCCACATATTTCGTTTTGTGAGTTTGTGTTATTTTTAACAAATCTAAAACAGAATTTTTATTAGAAGAAGAATGTTTAATGTATTGAAATAAACATGAGATTAGATTTTTCTTATAACTTATAGTATTTTATTAATTAAACATATATTAAAATATAAAATATGAAAGTATTTCTAAGTTTAATTTTGAACAAGCTTAGTTTCCTCATAAATCCGGATATACAAATTTCCTTGAACGAGCACATAAACTCTATGTGATGCAACTTTCTCTCCTGAATCTATTGAATTTGTTGTGAACAGAGCTAAGAAATCAACTTTACGAATCTAGAAACCAATAAAATTTAAAACAATGACTATCTTTATGCATAATACAAAAAACACAACACAAAATACGATCATAGGACAACCTCAATCACTACGAGGAATAGAGTTATCAATTTGAGGATCAAAATAACACAACCTACCTTACAAAAAATGGATTAGTAATGTAAAATTAGTTCACTAAAGCAAACTAAAATTAGAGTAACTTTTCTCTGCCATTTTTCATTGCATGTGTGTTGGATCGGTTAGTATTAAGGTAATCAACAAGTTATGTAGAATCACACTTAACAAATACAAAATCTTTGTTAAGTGCCACTAATCAAACACAATGAATATCATGAAAATATTGATAATTCAGTAAGAACACACAATTACCTTCAAAGTATATTCACTTGATATATATTACACTAATACAATAGGAAATACAAGTGATCAACTGAACAAACACAAACTATATAACTATGAGGGATTTATATTATACAAAATATCACCAGAAATGAAACTACATCATTCATTCTAGGATCCAGATCAATGGTGAACTTCACCATTGATCCTTGTATTATGACATACCACGAATACATGCTTTAATTTGATAAAAACTAGTGAAACAAACAAACAAAATAGTACATATTCTAATAAGAAGCAGATCTTCGGCAGTTGAAGAGTTAAGGTTACTCCACTACTTATCAGTATTGACATGAGATAGTAAACCAGTAAATAAACAATTATTCGCAGGAGTCTGTGTTTTAGCAACTACATAGACTATTCAATGGATTATGTCTTTCGGCATATCAGTTTTCAGTAGATTTAGCCACAGCAGATTAGGTATTAGTAGATCGTATCAGTAGCAATTGAGTTAATTCCTAGTTTTGAGTAGCTTCATCCTTTTAATATTCTAACTAACCAATTACATATGAGAAAACACAAAATATGAAACTATTTCTATACATGGTAACCACCTATAGCCACTACTTAATAACTTGATTGAAAATGAGAAATAATAAGTTAACAAAAAGAGGATACATGATGCATAAATAAATAGATGTAGAAATAGGCACCAACTTGGACATCCAATTTTACATGTCCATGGATGAGTTTTTCACGGGTCACAGGGCATCAAAGATTGGTGCCAAAGATAAATTAGCAATGGAAAATTAGTTCACCAAAGCAAACTATAATTAACATAACGTATTTTGTCATTTCTAATGGCATGTGACTTATTACATAAGAGAAATAACAAACTATGAAATCATTCTACATTGGTAACCACTTACGACTACCCCTTAATAACTTAATTGAAAATGAGAAATAATAACTTAACAAAATAGGAAGACTATAAATGCATAAATGGGCACCAACTTGAACATCAAGTTTTACATGTGGGGATGGATGGGTTTTTTTACAGGTAAGGAGCGCCAAACATAGATTCGTAATGAAAAATTAGTTCACTAAAGCAAACTGTAATTAACATAATGTAGCACTTTGAAAAGTTTAGCCATACGATTTATGCCAAAAGTGAATAAAGCAATTAAAGGGGGTTTAAAGTAATTATGGGGAAGAGTTTAAAGATTTAATTCAACCCTAATTCCTTCCCACCTCCATTCAGCTGCAAGCAAACAACAAACACACACACACATGTCTCTCGATTTCAAGCATCCAAGCAAACAACTCCTATCCTTGATATGTTTCCAAGCAATCAAAGATAAGGGTTATTTACGTTCACTATTGGGTTCTAACAAGGATCGAAAGATCCAATACATTCAAGTAGGTAAAAAAACTTGTGTTTTGTGCCTAATCTCATCCGAAGCTGAGTTTAAGAGTGGTAGCTATCAAGGTGAGTTATATGATCCCCTTGTTATCGTTTTGGGTGATATGTATGCTTAAATGAGTTTTTACAAGTAGTTATATATTCAAGTATTTCTTTTTATGGTTGCTTGATGGTGAGTTATATTCAAGTGTTAAGTCACTAGTTGATGTTTATATGTGGCTACTAGACGTTGTTGTAAAAGTAGAAGTATTCTAGAAAGTTACAAGATTACTAGCTTTGTTAATCATTTGACTTTTGTGGATCTTTGATAATAATAATTACCAACACAGCGTGTTAGATGTGCGGGATCCAAATAACACACGCTTCGAGAAAATAACAAAGAACAACATATCACTGATAAAACACTTGTATTCTTCTTCCATAGATGAACAACTGTGTAGGTATCAACGAGGTTATGGAGAGAATTAGTGAAACTGACATCATAAATTGTAACTTACGTCTAATCAATTCTAAATACAGTTGATATACTAATACAAACTAAACCCAAAAGCCCATAAATACAAAGCCTAACCGAGAAACAAGGTTCTCATCCAAGAACACAAGCACTCAATCGAGTACTTGTGTACTCCTATCACTTGTATTTGCAACCAACTATATTCTTTGATACATCAACGTATCAAGTCGGATCTCTACAATGTCCCCCTAGGCTGATGCTATCAATAGATCTTCAAAAGTTGATAGTTGTTGAATGCAAACCACTACCCACAAAAAGTCTTTTATTAAGTATTTCAACCACAACATTTGTAAACTTCTTTATTTGTTCTTCAAAAGTATCTCGTGACAAATCTACTTCCTTGCAAGCCTTTTTATATCATATTCCCCGGATTTGGCTTGATCAATAAGATCTAAGATGGTGTATGTATTGTTGTTGTCACACTTAATAACTGCTTCACTGGTACCATGATTGCACCACCAATGATTGAAATCCCTAAGAGTATTAGCAGGAAGCATCTTGTGCCCTCCTGCTATCTTCTTGTAGGTCGTCGAATCACATAAGCAATTTTCTTTGGTGTGTATGGTTCTTTAACGACTTTTACTTTCTTCACAATTATATAAGCCATCTTCATGCTCGAAAATCCAAAACACACTTGTTTGTGTAAGTAGGCTTGAAAGTAATTGACTTTAGTTACATTACCTCGATTAAACCATAAAGCATCATTAAGCTTGATCAAATCAACCTTGGTTCGAGCTAAAGTCTGTCTCTTCTTATAGTACTTGATTCATCAACTATTTTTCTTCACCGCCCGCATGTCTCTAAGGATTATTATCCTTATTAAATAACAAACAATCAATGCTCGATCTATCACCTCGTTTGTCATGATTCTCATCTTTTAAACCGACGTAATGATACTGTGTGGGTGGCTTC
Source organism: Flaveria sonorensis (assembly GCA_025506505.1). Taxonomy (NCBI): domain Eukaryota; kingdom Viridiplantae; phylum Streptophyta; class Magnoliopsida; order Asterales; family Asteraceae; genus Flaveria; species Flaveria sonorensis. Next base: position 17,411,026 of record CM046425.1, on the reverse strand, counting down.
AGGATACCCATCTAAGGTGCTCGACCTGGTGTAGTGTATGAGTTATCTTAAAGGCTGAGGCTAACAAAAGATCTCTCATCATGCATTCTGAAGTACAAGGAAGTTACTTCAGAAGACTTGACAATGCACAAAGAAAATTCACGAAGTCTTAAATATTCCGAAGCCAAACATACAAATCTTTCGAAGTTAAAAGTGAAGTCTTTCGAAGCTTCAAGACAAAGTCTTCCGAAGCTTGAAGACTGATTTCTTCCAAAGAGAGAGAAGACATGCTTTCTCCGACATTACTTTTGACAAACGCTGATAATCAATATGATCACAAGGTTAAGGTCATAAGATGTGATCAGGGAACTGAATTTAAAAACCAAATCCTTAATACATTTTATGATGAAAAGGGTATTTCAAGACAATATAGTGCTCCTAGAACTCCTCAACAAAATGGTGTTGCTAAAAGAAGAAATAGGACACTCATTGAGGCTGCAAGAACCATGCTCTCTGACTCTAACAGAGGCAGTCAACACTGCCAGCTATATGCAGAACATAGTTTTAGTAGTCAAAACTCATGGTAAGACTCCTTATGAACTGTGGCACAAAAGGAGACCTTTCATTAGTTTCCTCAAGTCATTTGGATATCCATGCACCATCTTGAATACCAAAGATCATATAGCCAAGTTTGCTAAGAAAGTAGATGATGGACAGACCACTCTCATTCCTTTTGTTGAGTATGGACAACTGCAAGTGAGGGTGGTGAGTCCTCCATGTCCATACTCTGAGAGGAACTCCTAGGTTCTATGATTATAGGTAGGACTTTCTCTCTCTTTTTGGTAGCATCACCCTCTTGCACAAGGGAGCTAATAGTTAGGTCCACCACATCCATAAGTTCTTGTGGGCCTGGTTGAGTTCTCTAGATAGGTCTCTCAGCTAACTTGTCCTTGAGATTGGTGATCTTAAGTTGATGGTCATTGACCCTGCTTTGTAAGGTAACCACCTGAGATTCTAGATGACTCACCTTTGAGACTAAATAGGTGCATGTTTTTAACAGTCATTTCACCTTTAGTTGCAAACTCCTCTCATCTATATCAGAAGAATCACGGGGGATGAGAGAATAGGACCAATGTCTTCTTCCTTATCACCAGCTAGAGTTTCTTGGTTGCTGGATTTCCCCTGCACCATGACGGCTTTAGGAGAAGTGTCAATGAGCTAGGTTGCCATGGTTGAGGTCTTAATGATGTAATCACTTGTAGAAGTAAGAGCCTCTTCTATATGGACCTCCTGAACATGTTCAGGGAGGTCCACCTCAGTTGTGGGTAGATGATGTGGGCTAGATATTGGTGATTCAGGAGCACTCATCTCTCCTTGAGTAGGGGCGAAGAAAAGAGACTCATGGTACTCACTGAAACCCATATCCTCATCATCATAGAATTCTAGGTTGGAGATTGGTTGGTTGAGGTCTAAAGGCTAGGGATGGTAGCTTTCCCCTGAAGGTTGATCACTAGAGTTTTGAGACTCAGAGTGAAGGCTTAAGGCCGGGGTAATGAGCTCATCGGGCTGAGCATGAGGAACCTCAGCACTTATCATAGAAGTAATGGGAGTGGTCTGCTCCTCAGGAGAAGTGGAAGCTCTAGTGTCCACTTCTTCCTACATGGTTGGTGATTTGGGGGCCTGCTCAACCTGAGTAGACTGAGTAGGGGTTCATTTGGATTTTTTTGGTAGGTGATGGTATTTTATGACTGTGTGGGTGGTGCAGACGTAAAAGGTGTGGGTTCAAAATTGGCTGGTGCTGCCAAGTTGTCACCTTGAGCGATAAGCTCTAACATTTTTGGGACCATGGTTGTTTCTACCTTGAGAAGCCAATAGTGGACTTTCTCATTGTCTTAAAGATGTCAAGCTTCATCTGTCCCAGCTTAAGAATATTACATGTTCCCCTTAATAGTGAGCCCAGTTCATAGTTAAGAATGTATTGAACATATCTAGGGAACATATAATACTCTAAGGAGTCCAAGTTGGCAAACAAGTTTGTATAAACAAACTATGAGTACTTGAACTTGACCCTTGAACCATCCTATGGACTATATAGGATAAGTCCTTAGGAAATTGATCCCAACCTCCATGTTTGTTAGATAGAGACTAGATTACCACAGGGAGGAGGTACTTCTACTGAGATGAGACCTTACCCATTTTGAAGGTTCTTACTGAGTAGTCCCCTTCATAGCCCATCTGCCAGAATGAGTTGTTTATAGTAGATTTTGGGAAGGACAAGTCATATTCTTCATCATCCAGCCTTAGATGAGAGTTGATGGTGGCTGGAGTGATGAACATTGTCCTCCCCTGCACTGTGGCAGACAATGCTTTCCCACCGTCTAAAATGATCTCTTGGCAGGTCCTCTAGAACTCTAAGAGCTGATCTTCATACAATGGAGGGTCTATTATAAGGGCGGTAAGGTAGTTGGACAGAGATAAGAAGCGATAAACATCTGAGAAACCTGGATCTTTCTCAGATGATAACAGAGCAACTTGGTTGTGTTACCTATATAACTGCATGGAAAAATCAGGTTGGTTTTGAGGACCAAGGTTGGCCATTTTGAGTAGCTTTGAAGTGAAGAAAGGTAAGAACAAAGTTGGTTTCTGGGTGAATTTAGGGTTTGAACTTTTGCAGACGAAGGAGAAGGTGAAAGAGGGGAAACTGTTATACGAATATATATATATGGTAAGGATTTGAGACAAAGTTAATACAAATGGATAAACCTTGAAATCTGGATGTCGGTCCCACCTCTGAAAAGTGCCCAAAAAGTTAGTCTTCTTGGAAGTCTAGAATCCCCCGAAGGTAATTTGTCTTCGTAAGGTTTGAGAAAACTTCTGAAGCCAATTTGGCTGCGGAAGATATTCCTTAGCTTTTCAAGAATTTGCTTCGGAAGAAAATTACTTAAAGTACTTTTACGTCCTAGATAAATTTTGTTTCGAAAGATATCAAATATCAGAAATTTTATTCAATAAGAGAATAAAGCTTCCGAGACTTAATTGCTTTCGGAAGAAAATAGTCCTTCAACACATATAAGTACTTGGTGACAAATATAAGCTTTAAAAGATATATCAGAATTTATTCCAAAGGTTAATTTCTCAAAAGTAATTATTTGTTTTGAAGACATAATTTTCTTTTGAAGACAACTTGATGTCTTTCGAAAGAAAACATTTCCAAAAAATTCAAAATTTTAAGGAATATCATTTTGAAAAGTTCTTTCCAAAATAAATTGGGCTTATATAGTGATGATTTAGACAACTTAAGACATACATATTAAAAATAATCTTGAGTTTAGTTTAAGAATGATCTACTTAAAGTTAATCATCTCAATAGCTGATATAAGATATTTAAATCTCTGCTTATCAAAAGCTTTTGTGAACAGATCAGCATATTATTCATTTGTGTTAACTTTGACTAGTTTTATCTATCCTTTTTAAAAATTATCTCTAATCAAATGATACCTGATGTTGATGTGCTTTGTCTTTGAGTGTTGTACTGGATTTTTTGTAATAGAGATAGCATTGTTGTTGTCTATGTGGCTGGGAGTCTCCTTGAAGTTGAATCCATAGTCTAGCATCTTATTCTGAATTTAAAGCATTTGAGCATAGCAGCTTGCAGCAGCAATGTATTCAACTTCAGCAGTTGATACAGACACACAAGATTGTTTCTTGCATTGCCAAGAGACTATCCTTCCACCAAGAAATTGACATCCCCTAGATGTAGACTTTGCAGTCATATTGCAATCACCTAGTCACTATCTGTATAGGCATACAGATTGAAATTAGAATTCTTTGGATTAGGAGCACCTTTAAATATTTGAGAAATCTCTTGATAGCAACCAGATGTGACATCTTAGGGTTGGCTTTATATCTTGCACAAATACATGTAGCAAACATGATATCAGACCTACTGGCTGTGAGGTACATAAAAGACCCAATCATAGCCCTGTATAGATATTCATCAACACACTCCCCCTCAAGATCTGGTCCTAGAGAGTGGTTTCTGGCTATGGGTGTCTTAGCAACCTTGCACTCAGCCAGATGAAATTTGGTAAGTATGTCTTGCACATACTTTGACTGGTTTATGAAGATTCTATCATCAACATGCTTCACTTGAATTCCTAGAAAGAAATTGAGTTCCCCTATAACACTCATTTCAAATCTATTCTTTATTAGTTTCTTAAAGTCTTTGCAGAGTTTTGGATTAGTTGACCCAAAGATGATGTCATCCATATAAACTTGAACCAGCATCAAGTCATTTCATGTTCCTTTAATGAGGATTGTTCCATCAATAGTACCCCTCTTATATCCATATTGACAGAGATACTATGATAGTGTCTTATACCACTTTTTTTGAGCCTGATGCAGCCCATAAAGAGCTTTGTCAAGCTTGCAGACATAATCAGGATGATCTGGATTTGCAAAGCCAGGTGGTTGTTTGACATACACCTCCCCATCAATCACCCCATATAAGAAGGCATACTTGACATCAAGTTGGTAGACCTTGAAATCATTGGATGCAGCAAAAGCTAGGAATATCCTAACAACTTCAAGTTTTGCTACAGGAGCAAAAACATCTGTGTAGTCAATCCCTTCTTCTTGTGTGTACCCTTGAACAACTAGCCTTGCCTTATTCTTGGTAACAAGTCCTCTATCATCTCTCTTATTCTTGAATACCCACTTGGTACCTATAGTAGTCTTCCCTTAAGGAAGAGGACATAAGTTCCAGACCTTTTGTCTCTTGAATTGAAGCAGCTCCTCTTGTATTTCTTTAACCCAACTTTCATCCTTCAGAGCCTTATCAATCTTCTTAGGCTTAATCTGGGAAAAGAAACAAGAGTGAAGACAAACATTTTTGTCATGGGGTTTGTCCTCTTGTTCTCACCCCTGTCTCAACATTTCCAATGATTTTTGTGGTGGGATGTGACTTGTGAATTCTTAGTTGAGGAATCACAACAAGTTGGTTGGATAAATCTAAATTGGTAAAATTCAGATCTGCTGCTTGAATATCATCTACCATGTCAACACACTTATCAAGAGAAACTTGATCAAATAAGTGTGTCATATTATTGATGTTGTCTTCTATAGAGTGGTTATCAGCATCAAGAAATTCTTGATCACTATCACCACCTCCATCTCCTCATACATTGGAAATTCCTTCATTTGAGTTCTGTGCCTCTGTGCTGGAATTTATACACACCTCAGATGTATCAGCTCAAGAATTTGTCATGGTTGTGCTGACAGGATTTCCAACTACAGGGCTAGTTACCACTGGAGCTGAAGTAGTTTGAACACTTGGTCTTCTCAGCTTAAATCTTGGATCAGAATCTCTTACTGATAAGGTACCTGTAGATCCTAAAATACCTTCATAAGATTTGTTAAAACAGTTGGTAACTAAGTCAAGATCAAATAGCTAATCAGGACCAGAACCTTTCACACTGGGTGTGTGCTCATTGAAGGTCACATTGACTGATTCCTCAGTCTTAGCTTGGGAAGAGTATCCAATAAAATGTCCACCATCTAATTTCTCAGCAAATTTGGCTATTTGATCCTTGGTATTCAAGATGGTGCAATGACATCCAAATGATTCGAGGAAACCAATGAAAGGTCTCCTTTTGTGCCATAATTCATAAGGAGTCTTACCATAAGTCTTGACTACTAAAACTCTGTTCTACACATAACAGGCAGTGTTGACTGCCTCTGCCCAGAAGGTGATGGATAGTTTAGAGCAGATAACATGGTTCTTGCAGCTTCAATAAGTGTCCTGTTTCTCCTCTCAGCAAGACCGTTTTATTGAGGAGTCCTGGGAGCACTGTATTGTCTTGTAATGCCCTTTTTATCACAAAATGCATCAAGTATTTGGTTCTTGAATTCAGTTCCTTGATCACATCTTATGATCTTGACCTTGTGATCATATTGATTCTTAATTTTCAGAATAAAACTCTTCAAGATCTTAGGGGTCTTATCCTTAGTTCTAAGGAAGAAGACCTAAGTATATCTTATGAAGTCATCTGTGATCACCAAACAATATGAGGTCCTTCCTAGACTTATTACACCGGTGGGGCCACAGAGATCCATATGTAATAAGTTTAGGGGAGTAGTGATGGAGTTCATTTCCTTTGGCTTGTGAGACACCTTGTGTTCCTTCCCTTTCAGGCATGCAACATAATGGTCATCACTTATAAACTCTTTCTTTGGCATTCTAGTTACCAAATCATTCTTAATTAATTTATTCATGTTCTCAAAGTTTACATAGCACATTCTTTTATGCGAGAAAAAAGACTCATCACTATTTGCTTTAGGTAGAAAGCAAGAAACTTCTCCTGAAGGTAATGTTTTCTGCAAATCCATCTTGTACATGTTCCTTTTCTTAGAGGCTTTGAGCAGGATATTCTCTTGAGGAATGACCACCCCGGGCTTGAGAATAATGCACTCGTGCTCACTAAAGAGCATGTTATGTCTTTGATCATAAAATTGGGATACACTTAAGAGATTGTACCTAAGCCCCTTAACAAAATTTACCTTCTCAATGATAAACTTACCATTTGTGACCTTGCCCCTTCCACTAATGTAACCACCTGATTCTCCTCCAAAAGCAACTTATCAATTTTCTCAAAGTTTTAAAGCAAAGAGCCATTGCATGTCATATGCCTGGAACAACCACTATCAATGATCCATACATTCCCTTTGGTCTTTAGTTGTTCCGGCATATAAAGAGATGGTTAGTTACATTTGGAAACCCAAGCCTCATTGGTCTTGGGATGGTCAAAGTGAACTGAAGATAAAGTAATAGTAATTAATCCTCTATGTAAGCTCCGAGGATCATTTGCTGTTGTTAATGAATAACTTTCAGTCACATGGCCTTTTTTCATCTTCCACAACATCCTTGGAAGACTAGACTTGGCCTTCAAGACTTTAGAAGTTTTGGAGAGTGAACCTTTGGAAGCTTTTGCATCCACTACAGTAGACTTTAGTGCTTCAGAAGCATCCCTTTCTTTCGAGACCAAATTTTCTTCTAAAGGTAAGTTTTCACTTATCTTCTTCTTCACTTTGGAGCTTCCAAAAGGAAGAAATTTTCCTTCCCAAGCTATCTTCTTCTTCTTCTAAAAAGTTTTCTTCTTGGTCATGTGGATAGTATTTTTGGGATTGTAGATGCAATCCTTGGCAAATTGAGAAGTACTACACATAATGGATTCAGTTGACATGCTTCTGAGAGTATTCTTTTGAGTAGGAGGCTAAGCTTGATCACTTTCCATTTCCTTCTTCATCTTCTCAGATGATGTAGCAGGCTTCTTAGGGTGAGGCTTGCTCTTGAAACTGGATGGTTCATACTGTGTAGCGGTGGTGCATATTTGATCGGCCTTCTTCTCCTGACCAGGATAATTTGGACATGATCTAGGAGTCCTGGTACTAGAGTCCATTATTGAGTCTTCAGTCTTTACCACTTCAAATCCAACAGAAATGAAAACTTGCTTTTGCTTGGAGTTGAAGGTGGCCTTGATCTCTTAGGCTTTCTTTGACTTTCTTTTGGCTGCCCTTATCAAGTTCTTCCTTGCAGACTTGGTCATCCCTGGTTTTTTCTTCTCTCTTAGAGAATGGTGACCCTTATTAGGATAACCCTTGTCACTCACCTTGGGTTCATCCTTCACTATCTCATCTACATCTTCATCCCTCTTTTGGATAGGATCAATAGGAGGAAGCTCATCTTGACAAGTCTCACACCTTAGAGATCTAATAGATATTAGTGTCCATGGAGGAGCCATGTCACTTGACCCTAGTCCCTGCCTGCTTTGGTAACAAACTTTTGCATGCAAGGATGAGAATATTATGTTCTTGAAGGTTTCCTCTTCAAGAACAAATTTTTCTGCCTTGGCTTTGCTAATCACAAGCTCAGCCTAGCATTCAGTTAACTTGGTTATGAGATCTTTAACTTGGGTCTTGTAGTTTGTATGCTCGTGCTTAAGAGTAGAAATGGTTTTTCTCTAAATATTCAATTGTAAGTTTATAATCTCTTTCAGCTCTTTTAAAATCAACTTTTAAAATATTTAAGGACTCAAGATCAGATATCACTTCTAAGTTGTAGGACGTGTACATATTAACTTTAGCAATGCATTCAGGAGTACAAAGATGTTCTAATACCTTGGCTTCTTCATGATCAGCCATCAGTGCTTGGTTTGGAGAAGCATCTTCTACCTGAAAGCTCCAGTCAAGGCCTCCTTCTTTAACATCAACAATAGCATGTTGTTTAGGTTGGCTTAGCTTTTTAGTTCTAGGAGCTGCATCAGTGTATTTGGTCCGAATATTTGGTCCGGATTGTGCCCGGTCACCGTTTATCCTTGGTGCCTTGCACTCTCTAGCAAAGTGTCTTATTTGGTTACAGTTGTAACACTTCACCTTGCTTTTATCTAGGCCAAACTTTCCACTGGTCACATTACTTGGAAACTTCCTTCCTGTTCTCTTGTAGAACTTCTTTGCTCCGTGAGTAAGGAGAGCCATCTGTTGAACTATTTCCATGTACTCTAGATCATCTGGATAGATACAGTCCAAGTCTTTAAGACTGAAGAGAAAGTTTCCACAACTTTCATCAGCAGACACAAAGGCTTGAGCAGAGCTTGTCTATTGGAATAGGCTTCCTTGGATGTAGCTCTCCCTTGGTGTCTCAGGGAAGGTGATGAAAGGACCCTTTTATGAGTTATCAGGAAAGCAGATAAAGATGATGTTGTGGTTCTCTGCTATCCCTTTCAACCACATAAAGGGCTGAGCTCTACTGATTGTTGGAAGAGCTGCTTGATGGATTTTGCAAGTTCATCTCCATCTGGTAACCACTAAGGATACCATACAGCTCTATGAGAGTAAGAGTAGAGAGGTTCTTAGTTCTCTTGATGGCCACACAGTAGTGACTCCATTGTCTGGGAAGAGAGAAAATGAACTTCCTTACTATGTCCATATTCTCAAGCTTGACTCCTACATCCATTAGAGTATCCACAATCTCAACATACCTAAAGTATTGTTGAGTCATGGTTTCACCTGTCTTATAGGTGAAGTTCTCAAACTACTTCTTTATAATGCCTTTCTTGTTCTCCTTGGTTTCCTCAGACCCCTCATACATGAACATTAGTGCATCCTAGAGCTGCTTAGCATTTTTGCACTTCTTGAAGTCTCTGTATATGGAATTTGGAAGAGTAGTTTAAAGGGCAGTCTTGGCTTTCTGATCTACATCTATTTTCTTCTAGTCTTCTTTAGAGCAGTCAGCCATTTTCTTTGATATCATCCCACCTCTAGCAATGGTTGAAGAGGTGCTTGGGATGTGAGGGCCTTCAACAACACTCCACATCCTCTTGTCTTGAGACTTGATGAACCCTTCCATACGTTGTCACCAAGTATCAAAGTCATCAAGAGTGATCAGTGGAGACTTTGTCATGGTACCAGTTTCCATATCAGCCTTAGAGATAGCTGCCATTTGAGTTGATAAGTGGTTGTGAAACTGAAGAGATTTAAGATGGTGAGATCTTACAATCAAGAGCCTAAACTTCTCTGATACCAATTGCAGGGTGGTTAATGCAATAGTTTCACAAGGTAGAGAGACTTAGAACACTTAGTAGATCAAATAGGGAACCGGTTAGGATGAAACAAAGAACATAAGTAAAGAACAATAACAAGAACAAGATAGTATATGGTTTTCAAGAATGTTGTATATTGCTCTCAAGTTCTTACAAGTGTTATAAAGCTTAATTCTAAATACAAGTACTTGAGATACTTTATACTACATCCTAGAGCCGGCCATACTTAGAAGGCCAACTAGAAACACTAATCTAGACAACAAGATCAATGTAGAGTCAAAAAGGTAGATTGCCTTCTTTGACTAGTGACTATGACATGCCATAGCTCATACCCTTGTCTAATACAAAAAGGATAAAAGTACATAGTTGGAAAGTTATAGACTCAACACCTTAATCTATAGTTGAAAAAAGCATGGACTTTTCACCAACTCATGCTAGTTGGTGAGTCTTCAGAGATAGTAGTGGAAAGGCGTTTCAGCTTTTGTGAAAAGTATGTCAGAGAAGACATGTGTCAGGATCAGCGATCTAAGTTTGATCAATTAGAGATGAATTGCAGCGGAATTGGAACAAGAATTAGACAAATATAGCAAGAACACAATAGATATTCAATGGAACAGTACACGGTTATAGAGAAACAGGGTTTTCTACAAAAGGAATAATATCATTCATGCACAAATGCTTCGGTATGGCGGCTGCTAAGCTTTTCCGGTTCACTCAGCTGTGCGTCGCACCTTACAATTAGGTCAACATTCCTTATATAAAGGAATGTGACGTCTGCTGATGTCACTTGATAGTGACATCTAACAGAATTATTACAAACAACTGAAAGTAAGCAAACTACTGAGAATGTTCACAACAACTGAGAACATCTCAGAGTATGCTAAGTACAAGATGAAACTAAAACTACTAAAACTAAAAGTACTGATTACAAGAAACATAAAACTACTGAAAGGAAACTATCACAACTACTGAAGAGGTCTTCTTCAGCTGTTGTGACAACATCTGAAACTTGGTCTTCAGTCTTTGTCTTCAGCTTTTGTCTTCAGACTTTGTCTTCAGTTCTTTTCACTTCAGAATTTGTCTTCAGCTCTTTTGTCTTCAGACTTTGTCTTCAGTTCTTTTCACTTCAGACTTTGTCTTCAGCTCTTTTACTTCAGACTTTGTCTTCAGCTCTTTCACTTCAGACTTTATCTTCAGACCTTGTTATCAGTTGATGTCTTCAGCTGTAGCAGACTACTTCAGTTGTTGTAATGTCTGTGGGACTTAAAGGTTTTTCTGATCAGGCTCATTGGTTCTTTTGGTCCGACAAACTCCCCCTGAACCAATGCAGCCAAAACCTTTAAGCTTATTGAGGTCCCACTTATTCTTGGCATAAATACTCTCTTGATCAGCTTCATAGATATCAGATAAGCACAGGCCAGGGAACAGGTTTCAGTAGATGTGAATGTCAAAGGATGGAAGGGAACTCTGTCTTGAGGAAACTAGACACAGAGCTGTTATCCCAACCATGAAACCTACTTCCCATTGATGAGTCTATAAGACTCTCTGACGTAGGCCTCAAGGAGAACAACTTGTTCCTCCTTAGTGAGTTCTTCTGCTTCTCCTTCGAAGAAGAACTCTGGGCCATAGTACTCTGATAGGTACTTTACCGTCTTTCCATTATTCAACTCAACAGTTGTTATCTCTCTGTAAGCAAATTCATCTGGGTGAGTCCCTTCTAATAACAACTGGAGTTCATTTTTCTTGATCTCTTCAAGCCTCTTGTATAACAACCCCTTCTTGACCATTTTGTTCTCCATTAGAGTTTGAGGGGTCATCTTTGACTTGTAGGCTCTCTTGAAGTCTTCAAGTATCTCCCAGGGTGAGACTACAATGGCCAACATAATAACAGCATCTATGGTCTTTCTCACTTGGCCATTGTATCTACTTGGTATGGATTTCTTATGAATTCTAGAACTAACCCTGGGGTCTGGCCAAATCCTTACTCTCTCCTTTTGATATTGAAAGGTATACCTGAGAGCATACAGCCTTTGAGCGTGTTTCTTCATGGCTTGTATAGATGATGACTGAGGAAACTCTTTGTCAACCATCTTCAAAAGTTGCTCATCGTGCTGTTTCTGCTGTTCTTCTTCTTCAATCTTAACTTTCACCATTTGCCTCTGAAAGTCTGGTGTGATCATTTGTTGACTTCTGGGCTCAGGTATTTTTAGAACAGTAGAGATTGGCAGACTGTCTTCTTCATCATCTTCTTCTTCTTCTTCTTCTTCTTCTTCTTCCATCCTCAACACCCTTCTCCTCCTTCTGGGTGCATCCTTGGATGTGGTTTGAGGTGGTTTTTGGGGTAAGGGAGTTGGTTTTAAAGGTTGAGTTGGTTTAAGTTTAGGTTTAGGGATTGGTTTGGAGAGTTGTGGGGTTGGTTGTTTTTGAGTGGGAGTTTGGGAAGGCTGATCTAGCATTTTTGTGGTAAGTTTGGCTTTGGAAAGCTTGGCCATATCAGATCTCTTCCCAGCGCCTGCTTCATCTAAGGCTTCGATAATCAACCCTTTATTGAATGCTTCAGAAGCACAGATTCTGGTGGTTATTGCCAGAATACTGTCTCTGGTCCATGATTTAATCTCAATTAATGATCTTCCCAAGTATTTTGCAATAAACCTGATCATTATCTCCAACCTCTCCCTTTCCATCACATTGTAACTGGCCCACCTCTCTTGTATCTCTTTAATCTCCAGCCTTCTGATCTCAGTGTCTAATGTAGCTGTATCAAAACCCTGTCTGAAGAGTTGGTCTATTATTTTGTCCATTGATCTGCTGTGAGCTTCATCAGCTTCTTTAACCAGATCATCCAATGATTTCTCTTCATCAGGCTTTTGAGTTTCAGCACTTTTCTTTCTCTTGTATGTGATCAGCTGTTTTTCCTTTTCTAACTCCTTTTCTTTCTCTTGTTGTTTCTCATCTTCCACTCTCTTTCTCTTTCTTTCTTTCACTGCCTTAGACTCCCCCTTTTTGGGTGCATTGGGTTCAGGGGTTTGAATGGCAGAAAGCTTCTTTTGCACAACATCATCAACAAGTGTTTGTAGATTTGAGGAGATCCTCTCATCAATGGCTTTATGCACAATCTCATTGATGATAGGAGTGATGAGAGGTAAGGAGTGTTGAAAGGTAGCAACCATCTGCTCAGAGGGGTTCTGTCCCTGAGAGGTGGTGCCAAAAGCAGTGGCTGGTGGCTCAGTTGAGTGTAGTGGCTGAGTGTTTGGTGAACCTTCAGATGAAGGTGCCATCTGTGGGTTTATTGGGGCAGATGGACTTTGATCCTGAGACATTTTGGCAAGCAGTTCTTTGAGTCTGCTCACCTCAGCCTCAAGGATTGTGTTATGGGCTAAGACATCGTAGAAAAAGCCCAGGTCATCATCAGTCTTTGCTGAATCACCTGACCTCCTGATTGAATCAGGATGTACATGCCCTGAGTGTAGATCAGTTGTAGCATGTGCCCCTTGTTCTTGGTTCTGGGGACTTCCTGCCTCAGGACTGAGTCCTTCATCGGCAGTTGCCTCTGGTGAGGTCTTAAAGATGTTACCAACTGCATTCTGTTCATTTGCTGAATCAGTAGAAGTGGCAGCCTCACCAGATGTTCTAACCTCCTCCTCTACACGGGGAGATTGAACATTATAACCCCTGTGCTGTGGGTTATCAGCAGCATTTTGGTCCTCTTCCTCAGCTGTTGTGGTTCTCCCCATTGTAATTGGTTTCTGGGGAGGAGGAGAGGAATGCAGCTGACTCAGCACTTGTGCAACTATAATGGTTGGGCTTTGAGGGGCGGTTGCATGTGGAGATAGGGTTGAAGCAGATTGCACCCGGGGTGACTGGTGCTCTTCAATGGTAACCTTCTCAATTGAGATAGGTTCCAGAATTGTGGTATCCCCAATTATGGTTGCATCAGGATCCTGTTGAGAGGATGCCTGAGCGGCTAGGGCTGGTGGAGTCTGTGACACTACTAGGGGGTTAGAACCAGTAAGTGTTTCCTGTATTGGTGGTACAGGGGCATCCTCAGGGGACTCATCTCCCTGAGTAGCCTTTTTGGGCTTTTTGGTGTTAGGTTTGGTGGGGACTTTGGATCTGGAAGTGGAGGCTGTGGGTTCCTGCTGCTTGGGTTTTAGCAGCCGGGCAGCCCCTTTCAGTGTAGGGTCAGAGTTGTGCCTGGAGTATACTTCAGGCAATACAGCCGGAGCAGGGACTCCAAGGCCAACAAGGCCGTCTGATTTTAGCTGATTTAAAATTATGGCCATGAGAAACCTGGGATATAATATCCATCTGTTTGCCACAGGTTTCAAAGCCAGATCCTTTAGTTCCATGAAAACTATCTCAGAAAAATTTAGATTTTGTCGTTCAAAGATAGAGTATAATACCTGTTGCCATCGGGAGGACATCTGATCCCATGAGGAGGTTTTTGATGCAAGGCAGACATTCACCATGTGGAATATAAGACGTTCAGCATCATGGAAGTGCCTCTTCAGAATGGTGGTAGCACTTAAGTCTCCTTCATACCCGTTATTGATGAAAGACATATCAGTTGTGCCTTTCGGGTATTCTGTGACACAGGTGGCATCATGTAGATTTAGGGTTTGTCGAATGATGTCTGGAGTGATGACCACCTGTTTCTGGTTAACCAACGACTGGAGAGTGATTTGGCGATCATTCTCACCAGTTTGCACAGAGACGTTGGTCCAGAATTGGCTTAGGGAATCGGGGTATATGGTAGGATTCAGAAGAAAAGCGGTTCGGTACTGGGAATCTACCATAAGATCGATGGCATTATCAAATTTGTTCCAAAAGGCCGATTTCGAGAGGTAGGCAACACAGTTGTGTCTGGGTTTGAGTTTCATGGTCGCCATTGTTGAGAGAGTGAAGGACGTAAAACGGCTAATGAAACGTTTGAAATTAGGTTTAGGTATTTATAGCGTAAGAAAAGGCTGATATAAAACGACTGAAAGTGTTGGTGCTGTCATCAGTTGTTTGAAAACAACTGAAGACCTGGTTTTAACTTTCAGAAGTTGTAACAACTGAAGACTTGGTATTAGTCATCAGTAGTTGTGAAACTACTGAAGACATGGTTTTGGCTTCAGGTGTTGTAAACAACTGAAGATTTGGTGTTAGTCATCAGTAGTTGTAAAACTACTGAAGACATGGTTTTGGCTTCAGTTGTATGAAGTGAAACAGCAGTTGTAGAAACAACTGAAGAGAAAAGTTTCTCATCAGCTGTTGTCGTCAATTCTTAGCTCATCAGCTGTTTCATTCTGACCTCAACACTTATCAGACTCTGATTTTCAGATGTTTCATTGGTCATCAGTACTTATCTGTTATACTGACATCAGTAGTTGTAACTACATCAGTAGTTGTAACCACATCAGTTCTTTTCAACAGATAGAGTACTTCAGTACTTTTAAGTAATTTAGTCTTCAGTATTTATGAAAACTACTGAGGATAAAAGAACTTATCAGTACTTATTTGTGACAATAGTATACGAATGCTCATCAGTACTTGTTGACTGAGATCATCAGTAGTTGTCACTTATTCTAGCTGCAGCATACCAAGCCTTAACACTAGGTTTTGGAAAGTTGAACTGTCCAAAGGCTTAGTAAATATGTCTGCAAGCTCATCAGCACTAGGAACAAACTTTGGATCAATCAGACCTTTTTCAAAACAATCCCTAATAAAATGATGTCTGATCTCAATATGTTTGGTCCTAGAGTGCTGGACTGGATTCTTGACAATACAAAGAGCTGAAGCACTGTCCATTAGTAATGGAGTCTTAGTCTTTGTAATGCCATAATCCAATAATTGATTCTTGTGCCAGAGTACCTGAGATGTACAACTTGCAGCCGCAATGTACTCGGCTTCAGCAGTGGATGTAGCAACAGATGTTTGTTTCTTACTCTGCCAAGAAACCAAACAGTTGCCTAGGAATTGACATCCACCAGAAGTTGATTTTCTAGTTAATTTACACCCTGCATAGTCACTATCAGAAAAAGCAACTAATTTGCAAGAGTGCCCAGTGGAATACCAAAGACCTAGAGATTGAGTACCTTGCAGATATCTAAAGATCCTCTTGACTGCAATCAAATGAGACTCTTTAGGAGCAGCCTGAAATCTAGCACAAACACAAGTTGCAAACATAATATCTGGTCTAGAAGCTGTTAAGTACATCAAGGACCCAATCATACATCTGTAAAGTGTTTCATCAACAGCTTTACCTTTCTGATCTGCATCCAGTTGTATGGTGCTGCACATAGGAGTAGAACAGGGCTTACAGTTTTGTAAATCAAACTTTTCCAAAAGACTATTTGTGTATTTTGACTGATGAATGAAAGTTCTATCAGCCTTTTGTTTGATTTGCAAACCTAGAAAGAACTGTAATTCTCCCATGGCACTCATTTCGAATTTTTGTTGCATCAACTTTGTAAATGCATCACACAACTGTGGATCAGAGGATGTAAAAATAATATCATCAACATAAATTTGAACAAGGAGCTTATGCTGACCCACTTTCTTAATGAACAAAGTTTTATCTATGGAGCCTCTAGTGAAATTATTCTGAAGAAGAAAATTTGACAGTGTTTCATACCAGGCTCTAAGAGCTTGTTTCAACCCATAAAGAGCCTTATCAAGTTTATACACCCAATCAGGATGTTTATTATCCTCAAAACCTGGTGGTTGACACACATAAACCTCTTCTTTTATTTTACCATATAAAAATGCACTTTTGACATCCATTTGAAAAACTTTAAGATTGTGGAATAAAGCATAGGCTAAGAACAATCTAATTGCCTCCAGTCTGGCTACAGGGGCAAAGGTTTCATCATAATCAATACCTTCTTCTTGTGAAAACCCCTGGACAACCAGTCTGGCCTTGTTCTTGACAATTTGCCCATTTTCATCTGTTTTATTCCTAAACACCCATTTAGTGCCTATTGCACACTTACCTGGGGGTAGAGGAACCAGTTCCCACACTTGCTGCTTTTTGAACTGAAGAAGCTCAAGATGCATGGCATCAACCCATCCATTGTCTCTTAATGCAATATGATAGTTCTTTGGCTCTTGCTGACTGATGAAGAGAGAATAGAAGCAGAAGTTGGACAATTGACTTCTAGTTGAGACACCAGCATTGATATCACCAATGATTTGAGACATTGGGTGATTCTTCAGCTCTTGGTACACTATGAGATCTGTGCAAGTGTTTGTAGCACGCTCAGCAGCAACAGATGTTGATCCAGATTCTTGAAACCAAGTATTAGATGGCAAGTCAAATGAAGTAGAGGATTCAGAAATCTCATCAGCATTTGTTGTGGATGGTGCTACTGAAGCTACAGGAACATCAAGTTTAGTAGACTCAGGCAGTTGATCACTAAACTTGAATAGGTGAGTACTGGGATCATCATCAACATCAGTACCACCAGATGGATGACTAGCTGCAGAAGGTGATGAATTCACATGATCTGCAACAGCTGGAGGCTGATAAGGAACATATTGCAGTATGTCCAGATCAAACAACTCCACAGGGTTTTGTGAAATTTTATCCTTAGGAGATTCATTGAACTTCACATGCAAGGTTTCTTCAACCATCTTTGTTCTGCAGTTGAACACTCTGTAAGCCTTGCAAGTGGATGAATACCCAACAAAATACCCTGCATCCACCTTAGAATCAAACTTTTGGAGTTGATTCTTTGTGTTGAGAATGTAACAAGGACACCCAAATGCTCTGAAGAATGAAATTAGAGGAGCCAAATGATGTAGAACTTCATAAGGAGTCTTCATCAACCTCTGATTCACTAAAGCTCTATTTTGCACATAGCATGCTGTGTTGACAGCTTCAGCCCAAAAGGTCAGCGGCAAACCAGAGTCAGCCAACATGGACCTTGCAGCTTCAATTAGGGTCCTGTTCTTTCTCTCCACTACTCCATTTTGTTCTGGAGTCCTTGGGATGCTATACTGCCTTTTGATTCCTTTTGAAAGGTAGAAATCATCAAGTGTATGGTTTTTAAATTCAGTTCCATTATCACTTCTTATACACTTGACTGATAGGGAATACTGCTTCTCAACATACAACACAAAGTTAATAATTGTCTGAGCAGCCTCATCCTTTGAGTGCAAGAAGAAGGTCCATACAAATCTGGAGTAATCATCCACAATTACCAGACAGTATTTCTTCTTTGCCATGCTCATTACTCTCACAGGACCAAAGAGATCCATGTGCAGTAATTGCAAGCAGGCAGTGGACTTTGGTTCTTCTATAGGAGGGAATGAAACTTTGTGTTGTTTTCCTTTTAAACAAGCAGTGCAGGTTTCATCACAGTGGAACTCCTTTATTGGTAGACCTCTCACTAAACTATTGTGGATCAGCTGATTCATGTTTTTGAGATTAACATGACCCAGCCTTCTATGCCACAGTTTAGATTCCTGAGGAGAGGCCTTGGAGAACAGGCAATGATGACCTTTTATATCAATCTTCTTTGACAAATCCAAGGCATATACTCTTCCTATCTTGTTGGCCTTCAGGAGAGTATGTTCATCCAATACCTTGTCAATCAGCCTCAGAACTTTGGAAGACAGAATCCGGCAGTTCTGGCTTGTGAAAAGTGCAACATGCCCTTTATCACACATCTGACTGACACTCAGTAGATTATACTTGAGATTCTCCACATGGTTAACATCATCAAATCTGATTTCTCCATTTGACACAAATCCTTTCCCGATGATGTAACCTTTAGCATCATTTCCAAATGAGACAAATCCCTTCTTTCCTTGAGAGTAGTCATTAAGAAGAGTACTGCTCCCAGTCATATGCATAGATCCTCCACTGTCTACATACCAGATGCTTCTTTGGCATGCTGAAGAACCCTGTGAAGATGATGCATCGGAGCAGGAACCCTCAGTAGACTCCAGGGCCATGAGAGCAAGTTTCTCAAAAGGATGTTCACCACCATATTGACCAGCACCAGCAAATAATTGCTCATTGAAACCAGAAAGATCATCTGGTGAGCTACTCCAGTCAACAACTCCTGGTGTGAAGAAGCTGTGATGAGGTTGAGATTGTGATGGAGATGGTTGAGGCTCAGGTAGGGCTTGAGGTTGTTGTGCTATAAGAACTTGAACTGGATTTGGCTGTGGCATGTAATAGCAGGGATATGGATATGGCATTGGACCCTGAGGGACAAAATATGCAGGAGATTGAGGTTGTGAGTGATGACCAGAACTAGCAGGATGTTGCCCTTTGTTTTGTGAACTATTGCTTGGAAAGGTCACAAAGGGTGCAGAGGAGTTAGATCCAGTTGATCTACACTCTCTTGCAAAGTGCCCAAGCCTGTGGCATTTGTGACACCTCAACTTACTCTTGTCAAAACCAACTTTGGTTTTGCCAGAGAGTCCTGGAAATTTCCTACCAGTTCTCTTGTAGAACTTTTGAGATCTGATATTGATCAAGGCCATTTGGCTCAAAATATCCATCTCTTCTAAATCATCATCAGCAATACCCATCAAATCATCCATGATAAAGCATAAATTATCACTATTACACCCAGAATGACTGTCAACACCAACAAATGCATGATCAGAACTGTTTGAAGAGAAATCTATATGCTCATCATAATGGCTTTCTGATCCAGCATATTCTGACTCATGACCGACCAAGGCAGTGTTCCCTGGTACAAAGTCATCAGTGAGCTTTCCTGATGATGCCAGTTTCCTTTTCTGCTCTATCTCTCTTTCAAATGTAAGCAGTTTCCCA
Source organism: Flaveria sonorensis (assembly GCA_025506505.1). Taxonomy (NCBI): domain Eukaryota; kingdom Viridiplantae; phylum Streptophyta; class Magnoliopsida; order Asterales; family Asteraceae; genus Flaveria; species Flaveria sonorensis. Next base: position 17,391,673 of record CM046425.1, on the reverse strand, counting down.
TGGAGTTGGGTGAGAGATAGGCTATCCAGATTTGCACTGGAGCGTAGGACAATGGTGTATGTGTCCCATCTCTCAGGCAGTGATCTGAGGAATCTGTTGTTCATCTGGCTGTTAGTATATTCATGCTTGACCATTTTTAGCTCAGAGATCAAGCAGGAGAAACGCTCAAACTGTTGAGTCAGTGTCTCACCCTTCCTATGAGAGAAAGTCTCATATTGTTGGGCGAGGATTTCTCTGTTGTTTGCTAAGACCTCATCTGTTCCTCCGAATTGTTCATTCAAAGCATTCCAGAGGTCATGAGCAGTTTCATGATGCATAAGCCCAGAATAGATTTCATTAGGCAGTGCCATGGCCAAAATTCCATGGGCTTTAGCATCAATCTCAAACAGTTTACGATCTTCATCTGAGTATTGCTCCTTCTTCTTCGGAACCATTTGGTTGGTCTCCGGATTGTTCACCATAGGCTTGTGTGGATCGTGAACCACAGATGTCCAACAACCTGAACTGTTAACAGACAGGTGATGGAGCATTCTTCGTTGCCATATGTTATACTCACTCCTAACCAGCATCGGAGGCTTGGTTGAGGAGCCAGTATTGTGAGGGTCATTATAAGGAGTAGTCATTCTCAGATTCAAACCAATTCAATCAAGTTTCAACAGATTTAGCACAAAAACACAACAAACTCAATATGAACCAAGAAGAAACTCAAATTGAATACCAGAAGCAGCAGAAAATCAATCTCTATAACCAATTCTTGCAAATATGCTAATTCGATCAAACTTTAGATATCGAAATAGCAGTTTCAATGATCAATTATTAAACCGATCAATGATTAACCTGCTCTGATACCATTTGTCAGGATCAGCGATCTAAGTTTGATCAATTAGAGATGAATTGCAGCGGAATTGGAACAAGAATTAGACAAATATAGCAAGAACACAATAGATATTCAATGGAACAGTACACGGTTATAGAGAAATAGGGTTTTCTGCAAAAGGGATAATATCATTCATGCATAAATGCTTCGGTATGGCGGCTGCTAAGCTTTTCCGGGTTCACTCAGCTGTGCGTCGCACCTTACAATTAGGTCAACATTCCTTATATAAAGGAATGTGACGTCTGCTGATGTCATTTGATAGTGACATCTAATAGAATTATTACAAACAACTGAAAGTAAGCAAACTACTAAGAATGTTCACAACAACTGAGAACATCTCAGAGTATGCTAAGTACAAGATGAAACTAAAACTACTGAAACTAAAAGTACTGATTACAAGAAACATAAAACTACTGAAAGGAAACCATCACAACTACTAAAGAGGTCTTCTTCAGCTGTTGTGATAACATCTGAAACTTGGTCTTCAGTCTTTGTCTTCAGCTTTTGTCTTCAGACTTTGTCTTCAGTTCTTTTCACTTCAGACTTTGTCTTCAGCTCTTTTGTCTTTAGACTTTGTCTTCAGTTCTTTTCACTTCAGACTTTGTCTTCAGCTCTTTTACTTCAGACTTTGTCTTCAGTTCTTTCACTTCAGACTTTGTCTTCAGACCTTGTTATCAGTTGATGTCTTCAGCTATAGCAGACTACTTCAGTTGTTGTAATGTCTGTGGGACTTAAAGGTTTTTCTGATCAGGCTCATTGGTTCTTTTGGTCCAACAACATGCATTCTCTATCTTCGAAAGAAATCAGTCTTTGGCTTCGGAAGACTTTGTCTTTAAAGCTTCAGAAGATTTCATCTTTGGCTTCAGAAAAATTGGTCTTTTGGCTTCGGAAGATTTGATATTTAGCATAATTCATTGAGTTATATCAAATCTTCCGAAGTACTTTCCTAGTACTTCACACGTGCATGGTGAGAGCTCTTTGGTTATTCTTCGGTTGCATCAGCCTTCAAGTGTATTCCTTACATGAACTTCACCATTGATCCTTGTATTATGGCATACCATGAATACATGCTTTAATTTGATAAAAACTAGTGAAACAAACAAACAAAATAGTACATATGCTAATAAGAAGTAGATCTTTGGCAGTTGAAGAGTTAAGGTTACTCCACTACTTATTAGCATTGACATAAGATAGTACACCAGTAAATAAAAAATTATTCAGCAGGAGTCTGTGTTTTAGCGATTACATACACTATTCAATGGATTATGTCTTTCGGCATATTAGTTTTCAGTAGACTTGGCCACAGCAGGTTAGGCATTAGTAGATCGTACCAATAGCAATTGAGTTAATTCCTAGTTTTGAATAGCTTCGTCCTTTTAATATTCTAACTGACCTGACATATGAGAAAACACAAAATATGAAGCTATTTCTACACATGGTAACCACTTATAGCCACTACTTAATAACTTGATTGAAAATGAGAAATAATAAGTTAACAAATAGAGGATACATGATGCATAAATAAATAGATGTAGAAATAGGCACTAACTTGGACATCCAATTTTACATGTGCATGGATGAGTTTTTTCATGGGTCACAGGGCATCTGTGACATTCGGTAGTTTTCCGTTACTAAACTCCGTTAGTTCCATTAGGTCTAGCATACACTTGTCGTGAGCACACACTAGTTGTCGTTGAACGTTGGTGACCTAATAATAATTAACCATGGCTTATAGATAATAATTTTATTAATAATTTTGATTATTAATTTGTGGTTATGTGATTCATGAATTTTAAATATTATTTGTCAATTTTACTTTGTAACGTGACAACGTGTGATATTTGATTCATGTGTTTTGTTGCTAGTTGAAATATATAATTATTATTGTTGATTAGTAATACTTGTGTTTTGTAGTTAAAATCATTTAAAAAGTGTTAAAAAGATGAAGTTTTATAAAATGTAAACAAGGAGGGTTAAGTTGTAATTACCATAAAACTAAATATTACCAAAAATTAAACACTAACCCTCCCTAACCCCCCCCCCATTCGGCCGCAACATCATTCCCCATCCCTTCCGGTTTGTGATTTTGATCAAGGACCACACAAGTAATTAGATTTTGGCACCAATTGAGCATTACAAGGTTGGAGCAAGCATAATTCTGGACCACACAAGTTATTTTTCTTAGTTTTTGATTCAAGAAGAACCCTAGTTTAATTGGAGCATGATATCACGAAATTGAAGTTGTTTGATAATGTTTGGATGTTAGTTGTATCGTATTGATGTCAGTTTAGGTGGATTATGCAAGAAATTCATAGAATTGATGTGTTGTTCATACCTTACTATAAGTAGTAACTTTTATGCATGAGATTTGGAAATTATGATGAATCGATGATGTTTATCATGTCTAGATGATTTGTATGAACTAGATTAGATATAAAGTTGATGAATTTATGAATGAATTGGATGATAGATTGATTTTTGGGTGTTACTTTCCTGAAAGGGAAACTTTATTGATGTGAATAATTGAATAATATGAATTGGGCATGTTTATGATGTTAGGATCATGCTAGAATGCTTGTTGATGATGTCTAATGCGTTAGAATGCGTTAATTGGATCATGTGGATACTTGATGGACTATTTGGGGAATCTAGGTTTTATGGAATATTGCAAAAGTGTTGAGTTTATGTTATGAGGTTATGGAATCATGTTTGGGATTATAATAGATCATTGTTGTGTACGTTAGTTGGTATGAATATTGTTGAGTAATATGATAATGATCGTCATACACACATGCGAACATGAGGCCCCTACTTATTAGGATTGGTAGGGTTTAGGGTGTGAAGTCGTGAGTGGCTTCACATGGCATGTAGTGCATGATTAAACTCAATGTATGATTTATTAGTTGTGATGTAATTATATTTATGTTGAGCATGATATTTGATTTAGATTCGCATATGTTGTATGATAATCTATGTTGGTATGATGATCTTAATAGAACTTAAGACTGATGATGTGGCATAAGTGGATAACTTGTATGATAATCATGTGTAATGAGTTACTATACTTGATCAAATAAGATTGCAATTAACATGTCCCCAACGGGTCAACTAGGTCAAATGAGTCTTTGTTTTCCAAAACCCTTGGTTCAACGTGTTTATTGAGTACTTAGGGTTGTTAAACTTCTGGTTACACGTACTTATATACTCACGTGTTCTAGGTAACCTTTGACGGGTTGTTTTTCCACTCACCATTAGCTCTCTATTATTGTTCGTTTGCGCACTAGGTGAGTTCAATGCCCCACTTTTATTTACTCTCTTTTTGGGGGAGAAAGCATACTTTATTTTAAAATGCTTTACTATTATAACATCTGTTTAGTATGACATAGTGCGTTATACCATTGAAAGTCCTTACACTTTCGGATCGTTAATTAAGGAATCTAGCGGAAAATCTTGGGTAGTACTGCTGGGTCTGACAAGCCCCCCCATACGACTGGAGATCAAGCGGGTGCAATATTGTCCTAAACGACTAACAGCGTCACGACTTGGTATGTCATGGCGGAAGGCAACGAAAGAACATAGTCAGCTTCGATCGCGAAATCACTATTGTTTATTACTAATGAAACTGGACTAGCTATCTATTTCAATACACTTGTTTATATATTTTACAAACGCTATTGTTTATGATGATCTACAAACTCTTGAATTCACCAACCGTTGTGTTAACACTTTTAGTATGTTTTTCTTAGGTCGTTACTAACAGTTGCCCTTAGGATCACTCAAGTGTCAAGCATGCTTTGAGCAATCATTATCTTACATTTGACTTATTGCATACTTATGTACATTGGTTTAGGTGTGTGTTTTGCGCAGTTTACATTTATTACTTTGGGTTTGAAATATTTATAAAATGCTTCCGCAAATGTTTTAAACTTTAAACTCTGATTTGTAATGTTACATATAGTGTCGTTCTTAGTAACTAATGACTTGGATCCTGGTTTGTTCACTCTCCCTCACGATAAAACCCCTCACATGGATTTTGAGGGCGTGACAGCATCAAAGATTAGTGCAAAAGATAAATTAGCAATGGAATATTAGTTCACCAAAGCAAACTAGAATTAACATAACTTATTTCGTCATTTCTTATGGCATGTGACTTATTACATAAGAGAAATAACAAAATATGAAATCATTCTACACATTGGTAACCACTTACGACTAACCCTTAATAACTTAAATGAAAATGAGAAATAATAACTTAACAAAATAAGAAGACTATAAATGCATAAATTGGCACCAACTTGAGCATCCAGTTTTACATGTGCATGGATGGGTTTTTTTTACAGGTAAGGAGCGCCAAACATAGATTCGTAATGATAAATTAGTTCACTAAAGCAAACTATAATTAACATAATGTAGCACTTCGAAAAGTTTAGCCACACGATTTATGCCAAATATGAATAAAGCAATTAAAAGGGGGTTTAAAGTAATTATGGGGAGGAGGTTAAAGATTTAATTCAACCCTAATCCCTTCCCACCTCCATTCAGCCGCAAGCAAAAAACAAACACACACACACATATCTCTCGATTTCAAGCATCCAAGCAAACAACTCCTCTCCTTGATACGTTTCCAAGAAATCAAAGGTAAGGGTTATTTACGTTCAATATTGGGTTCTAACAAGGATCGCAAGATCCAATACATTCAAGTAGGTAAAAAAAACTTGTGTTTTGTGCCTTATCTCATCCAAAGCTGAGTTTAAGAGTGGTAGCTATCAAGGTGAGTTATATGATCCCCTTGTTATCGTTTTGGGGGATGTGTATGCTTAAATGAGTTTTTACAAGTAGTTATATATTCAAGTATTTCGTTTTATGGTTGCTTGATGGTGAGTTATATTCAAGTGTTAAGTCACTAGTTGATGTTTATACGTGGCTACTAGACGTTGTTGTAAAAGTAGATGTATGCCAGAAAGTTACAAGATTACTAGCTTTGTTAATCCCTCGACTTTTGTGGATCTTTGATAATAATCATTACCAACGCATCGTGTTAGATGTGCGGGATCCAAATAACACACGCTTTAAGAAAATGATAAAGAACAACATATCACTAATAAAACACTTGTATTCTTCTTCTATAGATGAACAACTGTGTAGGTATCAACGAGGTTATGGAGAGAATTAGTAAAACTGACATCATAAATTGTAACTTACGTTTAATCAATTCTAAATACAGTTTATATACTAATACAAACTAAACCCAAAAGCCCACAAATACAAAGTCTAATCGAGAAACAAGGTTCTCAGTATTTTATCCAAGAACACAAGCACTCGATCTAGTACTTGTGTACTCCTATCACTTGTATTTGCAACCAACTATATTCTTTGATATATCAACGTATCAAGTCGGGTGTCTACAATGTCCCCTAGGCTGATGCATCAATAGATCTTCAAAAGTTGATAGTTGTTGAATGCGAACCACTACCCATAAAAAGTCTTTTATTAAGTATTTCAACCACAACATTTGTAAACTTCTTTATTTGTTATTCAATAGTATCTCATGATAGATCTACTTCCTTGCAAGCTTTTTTATATCATATTCTCTGGATTTGGCTTGATCAATAAGATCCAAGATGGTGTATGTATTTTTGTTGTCATACTCAATAACTGCTTCACTGGTACCATGATTGCACCACCAATGATTGAAATCCTTAAGAGTACTGGTAGGAAGCATCTTATGCCCTCCTGCTATCTTCCTGTAGGTCGTCGGATCACATAAGCAATTTTCTTTGGTATGTATGGTTCTTTAACAACTTTTACTTTCTTCACAATTATATAAGCCATCTTTATGCTTGAAAATCCAAAACATACTTGTTTGTGTAAGTAGGCTCGAAAGTAATCGACTTTAGCTATATTACCTCGATTAAACCATAAAGCATCATTAAGCTTGATCAAATCAACCTTAGTTCGAGCTAAAGTCTGTCTCATTCTTGTAGTACATGAGTCATTAACTATTTTTCTTCACCAACCGCATGTCTTTAAGGATTATTATCCTTATTAAATAACAAACAACCAATGCTCGATCTATTACCTCGTTTGTCATGAAACTCATCTTTTAAACCGACGTAATGATACTGTGTGGGTGGCTTCGGGATACCCATCCAAGGTGCTCGACCTGGTATAGTGTATGAGTTATCTTAAAGGCTGAGGCTAATAAAAGATCTCTCATCATGCATTCTGAAGTACAAGGAAGTTACTTCGGAAGACTTGACAATGCACAAAGAAAATTCACTAAGTTTCAAATATTCCAATGCCAAACATACAAATCTTCCGAAGTCAAAAGTGAAGTCTTTCGAAGCTTCAAGACAAAGTCTCCAGAAGCTTGAAGACTGATTTCTTCTGAAGACAGAGAAGTCATGCTTTCTCTGACATTACTTCTGACAAATGTTGAGAATCAATATGATCAAAAGGTTAAGATCATAAGATGTGATCAGGGAACTGAATTTAAAAACCAAATCCTTGATACATTTTATGATGAAAAGGTTATTTCAAGACAACATAGTGCTCCTAGAACTCCTCAACAAAATGGTGTTGCTAAAAGGAGAGATAGGACACTCATTGAGGCTGCACGAACCATGCTCTCTGACTCTAAACTGCCCATCATCTTCTGGGATTCAGTGAGTACCATGAGTCTTTCTTCTCCTCCCCAGCTCAAGGAGAGATGAGTGCTCCTGCTACTCCTATATCTAGCCCACATCATCCATCCATGACTGAGGTATGCCTATCTGAACAAGTTCAAGAGGTCCATGTGGAAGAAGCTCTCAATTCTGCAAGGGATTACATCTTTATGAACTCAACCACGACAACCCAACTCCTTGGCACTTCTTATGAAGCTGTCATTGAGAAGGGGATATCTAGAGACCAGGAAACAATAAATGATGGTGAGGGAGATGAATTTGGTCATGTACTCTCATCCCTTATGATTTTTATGATAAAAATGAAGGGAGTATGCAACTAAGGGTGTACAAATTGACAAAAACCTACACCTATCTACTGTCTAAGGTTAGTCACCTGGAATCTTAGGTGGCTACCTTACAAAGGTAGGTACTCAATCAGCAACTTGAGATCACCAATCTCAAGGGCAAGTTAGTTGAGAGGCCTGCCAGGTATGCTCAACCAATTCCATAAGAACCTGTGGATGTGGTGGACCTAACCTCCAACTCACCTGTGTAAGTAGGTGATGCTACCAAAAAGGGGGAGAAAGTCACTAAAGCCATAGAACTTGGGAGCATTGCCCAGAGTATGGACATTAAGGATTTACCACCCTCACTTACAATTGTCCAGACTCAACAACCTCCCCAAGCCCAGATTAATATGGATGCCATTGTTTAAAGCTTATTTGAGGAGGGTATTGTACCAAGGGCTATGTCACCTCTATCCCACCCTACTGACAATCCAATAGTAGGATGGAGGTATGATAATGATAGAAGTGCTCTGGTGCTTTCTAGATATTAGGGTCAACAACAAGTTTTCAACTTCCATACCCTGAGATTCTATGAAAGCTTCTATTTGGTTGTCCTTCCACTTGTCAATCAAAGCCAAAATAAACAGGCTGATAGGTTAGCTGAAAGGATTCAAATGAGGGTGTTTAAGGAGTTCAAGAAAAGAACTAGCTTATATAGACAGAGGCTAGCAGGGAAAACAATTGGTCAACTGGATATTGAGGCAGGCCCTAAGATTAGCTTCAAAGGGGAAACCTCAGTTGAAGGCCCATCAAATCCAACCAAAAAAAGTCCGAGGACAGACAAAAGATGGTGAGCTTCTTGAAGCTGTATGGGTTATCTGGAAGAAGACTTGGTCCCATGTCTCTATCCACAATGGATGAGCACATGAGGGTGATCAAGCAGAAGATCAAGAGGGGCGAGCTTCTAGACTTGCATTCTCCACTAAGTCAAGCTGCACCAGAAGCTGAGGTCAAGGTTGAACCCCAACAGACAACACAACCTGGATCTAGTGCTAATCCACAATCAACTTCATCTTTTGACCCACAACAGGGTCCTGAACCTTCTTCTGAACCTGTGAAGGGGAAGAACCAAACTGAGAAAGATAAAGAAGGAAAACAAGGTGATCAAGACAAACCTTCTCAGTTGAAGTACAAAAAGAGGAAGAGGATGGCCATTAGAAGGGACTTAAAGTCAAAAAAAAAAAGAAGAAGTCCAAGGCATCCACCTCTTCACCTCAGGATGAGTTAGAACATCCTGAGGGTGAACCAAAAGAGGCTGCTCAACCAAATCCCTTAGTTGTAGAGCCTCTTGCTGCTGAGAGACACATCTTGTCTTGGATAAACTCCCTAAACCCAGACAGATGGTATTTCATAAGAGATCAAGGAGGTCTACAAGTATTCTTCATACAGAACATACTTGACCTCCCTACTCATGATCTCTTAGACATTAGGAGATACTCTAAGAGCCTGAGGAATCCAGAACAACTGATGAATAGAGGAATGGCTCTGATTCTGATGTTGGCTATACACAAGTAGAAGATCAAGACTCATAGTAATCTTCAAATTTTGGTAGCATCAGCCTAAGGGGAGTTTGTAAGAGTTATCTTAAAGGCTGATGCTAACCAAAGATCTCTCAGCGTGCATTCTGAAGTAAAAAGAAGTTACTTCGGAAGATTTGACAATGCACAAAGAAAATTCACCAAGTGTCAAATCTTCCAAAGCCAAACACACAAATCTTCCAAAGCCAAAAGTGAAGTCTTCCGAAGCATCAAGACAAAGTCTTCTGAAGCTTGAAAACTGATTTCTTCCAAAGACAGAGAAGACATACTTTCTCTAACATTATTTTTGATACAAGCTGAACAACGTTTCACTGCCAGCTCTAATGACTCACTAACTTATACAAGTTGGTGATTATCTCCATACTTTTTTCAACTATACATTATCCTGTTTATGTCTGTAACTTTCCGCTCTTGTACTTTTATCCTTTATGTAATAGAATAGGATGTGAGCTATGGCATGTCATAGTCACTTATCAAAAGGCAATCTACCTTTTGACTTTACATTGATCTTGTTGTCTAGATTAGTGTCTAGCTGGCTTTCAAAGTATGGTCGACTGTAGGATGTAGTATAAAGTGTTCGTGTAATCAGTCTTAGTACTAAGCCTTGTAACAATTGTAAAACACTTAGAGAGAAATGTACATCATCCTTGAAAACCAATACTTGTTTGTTCTTGTGTGTTCTTACTTTTGTTATTTGTTTATTTGTATGGTTCCCTGTTTGATCTATTAAGTGTTTTATTCTTCAACTTGTGAAACTATTGCATAAACCATAATCGGTCCTACATATACCACGTGAACTAATTCATTAGTGTTGATGAATTCTACCAATTAATTTATATTTTAAACATTTTAAGTTTTATGTTGATTGTTAAAGAACTTTAACAACATGGATTACGAAAAGAATAAAACGATAATCAAGAAATCAAAAAATAGAATAATGTAAAATTAAAAGTTACCAAAGATGATGTTGAGATGGTCATCATAGAGCCTTTGAATATGTACATAAACATCTTGAAACAAAATATTTAGATGATTTTTCATGGATTTTGAATAATAAAAACTCAATATTAAGAAGGAATTCAAATGAACACCAAGAAATTATAGCAAACACTTATCGACACTTATGGTTGCTTCAAACTATGAACAAAATCCTTGATTGTTCGATGAACTTCTTGAAGAGGTTTTTAAGTCTTGAAAAAGATTGAAAGAATTTGAAATAGAGAGAGAATGATGCAGTGATTGAAAAAACATACAGAGGAATAAGAAGAATAAAGTAGAGTGGGTGTTATAAAACCCTATTTTGGGCGTGAACTTCAAGGGATTTAATAGAGGTATTTTGGTCTTTTATTAGTTTACTTTATGACTTATAGTTGGGTGTGACATATTATTTTAAGTTGCACTAATATTTTATTATGTTTTATATAATATTTGGAGACTTTTATAACATGAAATCATGTGATTTAGTTTATATAATTTTTAGTTTATGAACTTTAGGCAAAGTCCATATAATAGCTTTCCAATGTTGTATCTTTGATGTAATCGAGAATTTTATCATGGATTACGTTAGTTTACTTGAATTAAAGGGCATGTGCTATTGGTAACATGACTTCTTGAGTTCTATCAACTTGATGTCAAAACCTACGTGTCTATTTCAAGAACTTGGACTTAGCTAATGTCACACCTCCAACCATAGCGATCTCCCGTGGGACATGAAGGTCATAAAATCATAGTTATTGATCGACCACTACATGATTTGGTAAAACATACATTGCAAATAAGTTTAAAAGTACATAATTGTTTTCAGAGTTAAATATCTGAAGTAGTAGAACTAAGGTAAATTGTTTTCAAAATATGACAATTTAGGAATAATGTCCCACTAGCATGAATGAGCCTAAGTGCGGTGAGTTCCATGCTAGCTTATCCTGATGCAAACGTTAATTTCCTGAGAAAACATGCATGAAATATGTCAACATAAAGTTGGTGAGTTCACAGGTTTTAAAGTAATAGTAAATAGTGTAATGGGCCATAAGTATTTCCATGATTTGATTATCAATCATACAATACCACAACATCATATAACCATTGCAACTGAAGCTAGATTGTACAACCGAAGCTAGATTGTAACTATAATAGATTGCCCCTACCCATGCCTACTGTAAAAACAGGGGTGAACATGCTAATAATGCGCCCGTTTAGACCTCCGGTCAAAGTTAGGGTAACTAAACCCGATGGAGGTAGTCAAACCCAAAAGTACTATGCATGATTACCTCGCTTTGGGAAATAAACTAACTATCCGATAAAAGGGGACTTCATACGACAAGTAACAAATTATATAACATGTGAAACCATTGACAAATAAATGCGTTCACGAAAATAGTAATTTGCATGTAATCTCACCCAAAAGAAAAATAAGTAAAAATAGGGCCTTGAAACTCACTTGACAGTGAGTAATCAGGTATGAAAACTGGTGAGTTTCCAAAATGCTCGAGAAACCTAAGTTCGCCCTAGAATAATTAAGGTAACTTTTGTCTAAGTAATTGTTCATACGTGTAATGTGAGTATGTAACTATTTCATCCACATACATGATAATAAAGTGTTTGACTCGACAACCCGTTGGTGATACATGATGGATATTTGTGAAATATATATATTACTTAAAAAATATTAATAAATTATATTTCATTTGAGAGTGTACAAAAACCCTTGTATTTTAAAGTTGACATATTGTTTGGGTAATTATATATCATTTTGGCTCGACCCGAGACATGACTCTAGTGTTTAGTAAATAATTATATAATTAACATATGAAATTATAGTAAATATTTGAAATAATATCATTTTTCTTAGGTAAAATAATATTTTTTATTATTTTAATTGAAATACAATTTGAAATATTAACATCTAAAGAAAAATCACTAGCCTTTATATTTTTACAATCCATGTATAAATATATATTTTCTCATAAAATAATTATTTAATTATTTTTTTAGTAGAATTATTCTTTTATTTTATCTAGTTTTTACGAACCTTAACATATATTAAATTAGGGTTTCTACAAATTATTAAGTAATTCTATTATATTATAAAGTAAAATCTCTTGAATGAAATACTTAGTCACTTTAGTCAATTTATTAACTTGTCTTAACCCATCTTTTTAAGTGACCTAATAACTAATATTATAAGGTCCATAAATTTATGTTCCAAGTTTCATGCCAAAATAATTTAATCATGTGCCATCTTTGTCAACTAGTTATCTACTAACACTTTTACACACCCTTTAACTAACATAATATTTAGTTATGAAGCCATACTTTTCTATTTGAAGTCTCGTGTTTATATTTTTTAACCACACTTGTAAACTTGGTTACCCAACTTTCATAATAATATATTACCACTCACAAACTAACTATATCTTGTAGAATATAAGTAAGTTTTCATAATAATACTTATAAACCATCTAAAATTCCATGACCATAATATAACTCTTTTGGAGCTTTTCTTGAGTTTTAACCAACCTTTATGACTTTTTATAAAATCACTAACTAATAATTTGGTCAAATATGGATCTATGAATATTTACTTTTTAAGAACAAGAATCATTATTTAGTTCATGTTAAAATGTTTTGTGTGAAATATTATCCTTGAAACTCTTTGTTGGTAAAAACACCATTTTTAATATGAATGAATTTTGTGGATGAATGTTGTTACATATGAACTAGTAGATGAATAAACATGGTGAAATGATACATATATACATATATATACAAGTAGAGAAAGTTTTCACTTAAATCAATCAAGGAAAGACGGAAGGGTTGTTGTACGATGCTTGGAATCTTCAAAAATCACTTGATCTTCAACCAAGGCACTTAAAACACCTTAGATTTGTAGGAAGCAAGTTGGAAACAAGATGGAATGATGAGAATAATATGCTGGCTGAATTTTTGAAGGTGAGAGGGAAAGAAATGAGTGTGGTATGTTGGTATAGTTGATATGTCAAGTGCATGTCCCCATTTATAGTCATCCACACTTTTCAAATTTGAGATTTTCTGTAACACCCAAAAACTTCAAAAGAAAAAAGTAAAGGAGCAAATGGGATATTTATATTAAAAGCAAGGGGTAAAAGTGTGCAAGGGCCAAACCGGCCCACAAAGGGGTATAAAAGAGAGATGGTCGCCCATACTCTCACCCATGCATCTCAAATTATATGGCTTGAGAGAGAGAGAAAGAGCTCTCACCGGTTCTAGAGTGAGAAAGTGGAAGATTTCTTCAAAAAGGTATGATTTTAAGGTGATTTCTCTTAGATCTAAGTCTAGTTTAAGCTTCTAGACAGATTTCTATGCGTTTTTATGTGTTAAGTTTGAATCTTTACATGTGTATAGGTGTTAGAATTTGCTCTTGGGTTTTTGAGGTTTGCTCGAAAGTTGGTTAAGGTGAGTTCTAGATCCCCTCTTTTACATGTTTTCTACCTGTTTGGGGCTGATATGTGTATTAAAATGATGTTTCTTGACTAAACTATGTTTTCCATGATTAAAGATGGCTCTTTACGAAAAAATGTATATTTTACAAGATTTCTATGATGTTAATCGTTGTCTAATATGTGCTAAGTGTGAATCTGATAGATTTATGCTAAGTATACGTTTAAAGGTATTGTATGGAACTAGAATTTGCATAAATAGGACCATAAGTATTAAACAACTGTCCACTGCGGGTATTGATTGTCTGCTGCGAACACTTAGGAGGATTTAATGTTGTTCGCTGTGGACATTGACTGTCCGCTGTGGACACTTAAGTATTTAAGAATGTCCGCTGTGGATACTTAAGTGTTAAGGAGTCATCCGCTGTATAACTTAGTCATCCGTTGTATAACTTAGTCATCCGTTGTGAACCTTAGTCATCCGTTGTGAACCTTAGACATCTGCTATGAACCTTAGTCATCCGCTGTGGACTTTGGTCATCCACTGTGGACTTTGGCTATCCGCTATGGATATTTATACATCCGCTGTAGGACTTGTTCATCCGTTGTGGACCTTATTCATGTGCCGTGAACACTTAGGCTTTATCCTAAATTTTTGTGAAAGGAGTTTAAGTGATTACTACTTATGTTTAATGGGAGAATATGTTTGTTTAATGTTTTAATGTTATAATCTTTATATGTGTTGCTGTTATGAATAACAATTAACATTTCATGTTATGTGATCCTAAAGGCAATGGATATCTTATAAGTATTATTAATGAATGAATGAATGAATGAATGGGGCCTGTATTCATGAGTAGGCTTCGTGCGTAGCAGTGTGGATCAACTGTCAGGGGTTAGCTACCATTATAAACATGTACTGGTAGGGGTTCGACATTTGTTGCCAACCATATGAAGTAGGCTCTTGCTTTGTGCAATCCTAGTTAATGAAAGAGAAATATAATGAAAGAAAGAAAGATAATGAACATCTTAATGAATATTATCAGTGTAAGGCCCCATTCCCGAGACGCTTACAGTTGGTCAATCATCGCATAAATAATATAAAACATCTCATTTTTGCAGTGGAAATTTAACTTTTCAATAATGAATAAAAAGATGTCAGTTATCATATCATTTCATTTACAACCCCAAAAATTGTATTAATACATTAACATATTCAAAATATGGATGCCAGACTCGAATTGTCCCCAATAGCTTATGCATCCATGCCTGCACCTCCTCAGCATCATCGATTACCGGCCAACTGATTTGCATATAAAAGGTCAGGGACAGGAGTGAGTTCTAGTTTATATATTAAAATACTTTACTTTTAATAATAACCTTTCCTTTACTTTCGTTCGTGATCACACATCATACGTACATCTTGATAATAATCATTTATTATCTTTCATCATCGTTCGTTTCATACTTTATTATCTTTCACTTCTATCTAGATCCTGCCATATACTATGCCCCATTATTTATGCACAAAGCGAAGGATCCTCGGGGGCAAGTGGCAAGGATCCCGTTTCGTACCTTTTCATTAATCACAAAGACTGACCTTTAGGTGTGTACTCGGAACACTATCGAGGTGGCAACCCATCCCCTTTTTAATATGCTTGCAAGACTTTAATTTATTTATTACGTTCCACTTTTCATTATCTTAATGTTTTACTTTCATTACAATAATACTTTACGTACATAAGCACATATCACACCACGTAAAGTCATATTATAATACATAATATGGAACATTAACAATAGCCCTCAAACATATATAACATCAAGAGGCATAAACCGTCGTAAAACATCAGGACTTAACACTAAATTCTATTTTCCCAAAATTTTAGAAAATTTCTAAGTGTCTACAACGCATGAACAACTTACAGCGGATGGCTTAAAATTTTCTAAGTGTCCACAGCGGACAACCAAAATATTCTAAGTGTCCACAACGGATGAACAAAGTCCACAACGGACAGTTCTTAAAAATTTACTAAGTGTTCATAGCGGATGAACAAGTCCGCAGCGGATGAACAAAGTCCATAGCGGATGAACAAATCTACAGCGGACAATCATAAAATTCCTAAGTGTTCACAGCGGACGTGTAAATTTCACAGCGGACAGAATGCAAAATCTGTCTAAGTGTCCACAGCGAATGTGTAAAGTCCACAGCGGACAAAAAGCACAATTTTCTCTAAGTGTCCACAGCGAACGTGTAAAGTCCACAGCGGACACATGCATGATAATTTCCTAAGTGTCCACAACAGATAGCCAAGTCCACAACGAACACATGCAAAATATTTCTAAGTGTCCACAGCGGACGTACCAAGTCCACAGCGGACACCATGCAGATTCTAAGTGTCCACAGCGGACACCATGCAAAATTCTAAGTGACTACAACAGACACTATACTTAGCACCTGCAATGCAATATCCGTATTTTCCAGTTCCCAAACAACATTCTAACTTATACTTAGCATAGATTTAACATGTTACACACTTAAAACATACTATACATCAGCCCAATCATCACAGCGGTCGCACAAGCGCACATCCTCCTCAGTCTCCCACGTAGACTCGGACCCCTTCCTTTGTCTCCACTGTACTCGCACAAGTGGAACCACTTTATTCCTTAGCGTCTTCACTTTTCTGTCAATGATGGCCACTGGCTGCTCCACATAATTGAGCCGTTCATCTACCTCGATGTCCTCGAGTGGCACGATCATATCCTCCTAAGCTAAGCACTTCCTCAAATGAGATACATGGAACGTTGGATGAATTCCACTTAACTCATCGGGTAGTTCCAATAGATAAGCCACCTCTCCTACTCGTGCAATGATTCGGTGTAACACCCGGAAATTTATTAAAAAGGAAAAGAAAAGAAGAGTAAAAAGGGAAAGACAACATTTTTCAAAAGTAAAGGGGGTTAAAGTGTGCAAGTGGCTAACTTGTCTATTATGGGTTCAAAAGGCAGGGGATGGCCGCCCACACCCCCATTTCACCATTCTGCTTTCGGCTGTAAGAAGGGAAGAAGAAGTTTCAACCGGATTTTTGTGTGAGAAGCTAAAATTCTCCTAGAGGTGAGGTTTTCTTGTGTTTTCTGCTCGGTTTTCAGCTGTGTTTGAATTGCTGGACCGATTCTTACGTGTTTCTTGTGTTGGCTGCTTGTTTTGGTGTGTTTAGGTGCTAGAACTCCCGTTTGCTATCGGTTTGAAGAAGTCTTACTCGAAAGCTGCTAGAGGTGAGTTCTAGATCCCCTATTTTACTTGTTTTAAACTAGTTTGGGCCTGATGTGCATATTAACCGTAGTTTTGCAACCGTAACATGAATTTTCTGTGTTTGTGTCTGAATTGTGTGCGATGTATGTTCTAAATGTCTTCTTCGAAGTTGTATGCTTTATTCTAAGTGTGCTTCACATTAGATTTGTGTTATGAGTGTGTTAGAACAAGGATTTGGAACTAGTGGAATAGTCTAAGTAATGTGTTCATCCGTATTTGCATTTTATTCATCCGCATTTGTTGGAGTTCATCCGCATTTGCTGAAACATTCAACCATATTGGTTTTGTGTTCAATAGTTAAGTATTTTTGTTCATCCACATTTGTGTTTATTCATCCGCATTTGTATGTGTTCATCCGTATTTGCTGGTCTTCATCCGCATTTACTAAAACATTCAACCGCATTGGTTTTATGTTCAATAGTCTAAGTATTACGTTCATCCGCATTTGATATATACATCCTCATTTGGTCTTGTACATCCGCATTTGGTTCATCCGCATATCTTTCGACACTTAGGATATTTTCTGATATACTTCATCCGCATCTCTTTGGACCCTTAGGATTTTCTAGAATCTTGGGAAATAGAATGCAGTGTTAAGTTCTGAAATATTTTGGTGGTTTATGCATGTTGATGTTATGTATGATTGTGGGCTAATTTTGATGTTCTATATTACGTATTATTATGTGACTTTACATGGTGTGTTAATATTCTTGTACGTAAAGTATTATCATAACAAAAGTGGAAGATGAAGTTAATGAAAACGGGAACATAATTAATGAATGAAAGACTTGCAAGCCATGCGAAGGAGGTTCACAACTCAATGAGATAGTTGTCTGCTCAACTGTGTGTGGTTTAGCTAACCCTTGAAAATGCGCACAGGGGTCTAATATTTATGATTGACCATGATGGGAATGCGTACCCCGGTACTGTGTCAGCTTTTTTGGCATGACGTGGGGGTTTATTGATAAACCCCGGCACAGTACCAGCTTTTTAGCATGATGTGGGGGTATGGCATGTGACAGAATCCATATAAGAAATTGGAACGATGTTAATCAATGAAATAACAAATGATGACGAATGATGATGAAACATAATATATGAATATTATCTAAATGTACGTATGATGTGTGACGACGGACGAAAGTAAAGGATATTTTTATATAAACGAAGTATTTTATTTATAAAACTAGAACTCACTCAGCAGCACTGACTTTTTATATGCACTTTCAGTTGGCAGGTAATGATGTTGCTGAGGATGGTACTGGGGTGAAGCTACTTGGCAAGCAAAGACTGGCATCCATCTCATGCAGATATAATATTGTTGTTTTGTAATGCAACTAAATATTCTTTTATAACTTTAATCAACGATGTATTACTTGGCAAAAGTAATTATTAATGCATGAAATGGTTTTTGATAATTCTTTCGCTGTAATATTTTCTTATGTTAATATATTTTAAATGAGATTTTAATAATGAATGTTGCTATGAATGACCAACTATGGGGTTTCTTGGTTCGGGGCCTTACAAAGTTGGTATCAGAGCTAAAGTTTAAGAGAATTGGGTAAATTATTTTCAAAGCCTAAACTTAAACTGAGAATGGGACTAAATGGAAGGATGCCAGTCCAAGTAGCTACGTGCCATCAGGTAAATTTTCATGAAGTTAACCGGTATTTTGTGCGTGTGCTGCTTGATTTATGTGCTCTTAGTAGATTTGGATACTGATGTAGTCAGGATAGGAGATGCTTGGGGGATGAAGATTAAAGTAAGTGGCTAATCACAACTGGCCACTGTAATTAGGGACTAACTATACTTGACATAATCTGAGCTATTACCTTGAATGACCGTGTTGGTGTTTGAATCTTATAGTGTTTAGAGATGGCTGGTGGTAGATCTTCGAAGGCTTCTCGAGGTGGAGTACGTGGTGGTCGTGGTGCTAGACCGTGTACCACGAGGAACAGAGCTAAGACAACCGGAACGGCTCCTGCAGAGCCCTAGCTTCACCAGGAAGGCGGTGATGAGAGTGCTAATCTGAGAGCCTCTGTGAAGGAGGTAGTAGTGGTGGAAGTTCATCAGGTCATGCAGACGATTCTGCCGTCTGTGGTGATTGAGGTTATTAGAGCCATGAGAGAGGATGAGAAGAAAGAGAAGGAGGAGAAAAGGAAGACCGTTGGGAGAGGTGGCGAGGAGAGAGGTTCTGATGAAGGGGAACAACTAGAGATTGAGATGGTTGTCTCCAGTGATGAAGAGAAAGAAGAAGCAGTGCAGGAAACTGCAAAGGGGTGCAGCTATGGGGCATTCCAAAGATGCAAGCCCCCGACCTTCGATGGGAATGGGAATGCTACTGCTGCTCACTGATGGGTGAGAGAGATGGAGATGGTACTTGATATTAGCGAGTGCCGAGAGGATTAGAAGATGAAGTTCGCCACCCACTCGTTTGTGGACTCAGCTTTATGCTGGTGGGACAATATTGTCCAGGCCGAGGGTAGCAGGGCGATTGG
This sequence comes from Flaveria sonorensis, assembly GCA_025506505.1. NCBI lineage: Eukaryota > Viridiplantae > Streptophyta > Magnoliopsida > Asterales > Asteraceae > Flaveria > Flaveria sonorensis. The sequence continues at coordinate 17,372,017 of CM046425.1, read as the reverse complement.
AAAGATGAGATGGAGTGAACTGAAAAAGATGGTGATTGAGGAGTTTTGTCCCCATAAGGAACTCGACAAGATTGAGAGGGAGTTCCTGTAATTAGAAGCGGAAATGTCACACCCCGACCGACGGCGGAATCATCGGGGCGGACGAATGTGAAACGATTGTTCATAGCTCATGAAATTTAATAAGTTGAAATAATATTAAATGCCATTTTTCGTTGAATAATACTAAACAAATAAATCATTACAATACACTAAAGATTCAAACAACAACATAAAATCTTTAATTAAACTAAGTCCAAGTCCTATATGAGCATGAAGAAATCCTCAAAGTAGCAATCCTGAAACATGTTAAAAATAAAGTCAACATATAATGTTGGTGAGTTCCCATGAATTTGTACATACGTATGAAAACAACGTTTAAGAGGCAATTCATGTCATAGGTTAAGAAATATTGCAAGAATATAGATATCATAATGTTACAATCAAACCTTGACAAAGATATCCATTACAAGTTATAACGATTAGCTAAGTGTACTTGGTTCCCATAGTGCTCAAGAATACGACACTAGGAGCCGGCAATAACCTCGGCTTTAGCACCAAATAGGCTTGTCAGGCCCATAGATCTATGACGTCGCTAGGCTAGCAATAGTTAATGATTGTTTTTACAAGATGACTATCATATAAGACTCACAAGCATCTCAAATAACCATGACAAAGTTTATAAATGAATTGCTCGTGCATTTACAAGTATCAAGATGTTTACAAGTGCAAGTTCATAAAGTTAACATGTTTCACCCCAAAAGGTGTGAAATAAAGTAAAAAGGGGCATGGAAAACTCACATGGAAAACTCACATGGAAAACTCACATTGTATAATGATGGATGTAGAGTACCTAAGGAAGCTTGGATGTTCAAGAGTCAAAGGTGATGTCCTAAAGGGTAAAAAGAAACAATAACTTGAGGTCGGAATTCATTACAAGAAGTTAGGATATTTAGAGAATGCCAAAAAGCGAAAGGCAGATTGAAAAAGGATTATTGTACCAATTTTAGATTCTGGACAGAATGTTTGGTACGTGTTTGAACAGGTTTTAAAAATAGTAAACGGTTTCATAAAATTATAAAAATTTACAGTTAACTATTTCAGAGTCTTCCGGACAACTTTTGTTCAGAAACATTTTTATGAAAATATCCTTAAATAGGTCAAAACAGCAGCACAAGACAAAAGGTGCTGAAATGCGCACTTATCTTGTGAAGGCTATTGTTGAGTCGTCCGATTGAGTTTGAAGACGTATAAACTATCGTTAAAAAGGTAATTCAATGAACTTAATGTTGGAGTTGGAGTTTACTCAAATTTAGTTTGTTATGACCAAGTTATTGTTAGTTGGAGTCAGACTATATTCTGCCAAATATGTAATAAGGCACTTTTGTGCACTTTTAAAATTGCTAAAGCATAAAACGGGTTAGAACAAATTTATTATGTCGATATATGGTATATTAGACTTCGTTTGAGTTATAAAAAAAGTATTTCAAGACTTTTGCATAGCCATCATTTAGAGAAATAATCTTGTGGAATAACCGAATGCGGCGGCATAGCCGTCCATATGCAAACGGGATTCTTTGTTTACGTTAGTGTGTTGTTAGCTTGATTTAGGAATGTTAGTGATTGTTATAAGGTTAGTGAATATTAGAAGGTTAATGATCAAATGGTAATGATTAAAATTAAAATAGATTTAGTAAAAAAAATAATAAAAGTAAGAACATGAAAACAATTTGATGTTAGGATGATTGAAAGAATATAGAAATGCATAATATATAAGCAATATAAAATTACCTTAGTATTAGAAAATTCTTGAAACTACTTGTAAAAGAAAATTCTTGAAATTGATCATAAACAAAGAATGATGAAAGGTTTGTGTGTGAGAATTTTAGAGAATGAGCAAATAAAAAGTGAGGTCTAAACCTTGCTTTTATAGTTGAGGTTAGGAGGAGGTTATGAATGATGTTAATGATGAGTTACAAGTCTTTTAAAAATAGAGTTATGATTAGAATTAATATAAAATTAAATAAAAAAACGAATAATTACAATTTAAACTCTAAATTTATGAAGACTCTAATTACAACTTTTTTTTTTATTAAATCTTTATAAACTTTATAAATATCACAAGAACTTGTAATTTGATTATTTATTTTAGTTGAATATTTTAAAATATTATAGATATTAATAACCTTTTAACATTTATAAAATTTATTTTATAAATTATAGAATTTAAGTTAAATTAATTAAGTGACACATTTATTGTTTTGGAACACAAAAATAAATAAAATGACTAAATAATGAATTTGATTTACAAGATTGACTCAAACGGGTTCGGGTTTGGGTTTCTACTTTGAAAAAGGGCCGGATGTTACAGGAAAGCATGACGCACCAGCAGTATACTACTAAGTTCAATGAGATGGTAAGGCTGGTGCCAGATCAGGTGACACCTGTGTTAAGAAAGATCAAGAGGTACATTCAGGGTCTGCAGGCGGATATCCGTAGACACATGATCGCCGCCCGGCCGAATATGTTTAGGTTGGTAGTTGATCTGGCGGGGAGGCTGTATGATGAGAGGGACGAGGTGGCAGTAGTGGAGGCAAGTAAGAAGGGTGGTGGTGATAGAAACTGGAACGGGAAACGATTTGGTCGTGGTGGTATCACGCCAAATAACAAAATAGAAAGGGTGGATGATCGGAGGGTAGCGTCGGCAGGTACGGGGTAGAAGAGGTGTGGTAAGTGTGGGAAGGAGCATACGGGAGAGTGTAAGTGGGGACTGAATCTTTGCTTTCAATGCAGGAAGGTAGGGCACATGGCAAAAGATTGTAGGGCGATGAGGTGCTACAACTGTGGTGAGATTGGGCTTATGAGCAGAGACTGTAAGAATTCAGGGGCTGAGAGCTCTGGGGCTAAGAAGGGGACTGAAAATGAAGGGCAGAGGGCGAAGGCCAGGGCATTCACTATGACCCGGGAGGAGGCTAGAGTGGACCCTGATGTTATGTCAGGTACCTTCCTAGTAAACCAAACTTGTGCCTCTGTACTATTCGATTCTGGTGCTAGTAGGAGTCTTATTTCTGCTGCCTTTTAAGCTAAGTTGTCTGTTAGAAGTAGAAGTATTGATGAGCCCTTCGATGTAGAAACTGCCAATAGTAAGTCTACCAGAATTTCTGATCTGATAGAGGATTGTTACATAGAGTTGGAAGGCCATAGGTTCTCTGCTAAATTATTCGTGATGCCCCTCGACAGATTCAATGTGGTTTTAAGGATGGATTGGCTAGCAGCCTATGAGGCAAATATTATGTGTCGTAAGAAGATGATTTGATTGACCGCGCCTGATGGGAGTTCGGTGACGATTTACGGTGATAGGGTCAGTACGATTCCGAAGTTAATTTCAATGGTGGTGGCAGAGAAGTGCATGAGACGTGGATGTAATGCCTACCTGGCTTATGTGAAAGATGTGGATGCGTCAGTACCACAATTGTCCGACGTACCGGTCGTGTGTCACTTTCCAGACGTATTCCCGGAGGATCTACCAAGTATGCCACCGGACCTCTAGATCGAGTTCCAGATCGATTTGATACCGGGTGCCCAACCTGTTACCAAGGCACCATATTGATTAGCTCCCTCCAATATGAAGGAACTGATGGTCCAGTTGCAAGAGTTGCTGGATAAGGGGTTCATCCAACCGAATATCTCTCCCTGGGGTGCTCCGGTCTTGTTTGTGAAGAAGAAGGACGGTAGCATGAGGATGTGCATCGACTACCGTGAGTTGAACAAGTTAACGGTAAGGACCGGTATCCGCTATCGAGGATTGATGACTTGTTTGATCAGCTCCAAGGTGCCAGTTGGTTCTCGAGGATAGATCTCCGATCTGGTTATCATCAGCTAAGGGTTAAGGAACAAGATATTCCGAAGACCGTGTTTCGGACGTGATACGGGCATAACGAATTCCACGTTATGTCTTTCAGTTAAACAACGCGCCAGCTGCTTTTATGAATCTGATGAATCGAGTGTGTTGGCCGATGTTGGATAAATCTGTGATTGTGTTCATTGATGATATCCTGATTTATTCGAAGAGCAAGGAGGAACATGCTGGTCATATTCAGGAAGTGCTGGAAATAATTAGAAGGGAGAAGCTGTATGCTAAGTTCTCCAAGTGCCCGTTCTGGTTGCGCGAGGTTCAGTTTCTGGGTCATGTGGTCAACCCTAAAGGGATTATGGTGGACCCGACAAAAGTGGAGGCAGTAATGCAATGGAAGACTCCAAAGACGCCATTCAAGATTCGTAGTTTCTTGGGTTTGGCGGGCTATTACAGAAGATTCATCTAAGGCTTTTCCAAGATAGCTTCACCATTGACCAAGTTGACCCGTAAGGATGTGAAGTTTGTATGGGGTCTAGAACAGGAGAATGCTTTTAAAGAGCTGAAGATGAGATTGACCTAAGCTCCTGTCTTAACGTTACCCGAAGGGAGCGAAGACTTAGTGGTCTACTCTGATGCTTCTTATTAAGGGTTGGGTTGCGTGCTGATGCAACGGGGGAGGGTAATAGCCTATGCGTCCCGACAGTGGAAAATCCATAAGGCTAATTACCCTACTCATGATTTGGAGTTGGCGGCGGTGGTCTTTGCATTGAAGATTTGGAGGCACTACTTGTACGGGACGAAGTGCACTATCTTCACTGACCATAAGAGCTTGAAGTACTTCTTCGAGAAAAAGGATCTCAATATGAGGCAAAGGAGGTGGTTATAGTTGATCAAGGATTATGATTGTGAGATCTACTACCATCCGGGCAAGGCCAACGTGGTGGCGGATGCCCTTGGCTGAAAAGAGAGACCCGAGTCGATCCGGGTGAAGGCTTATCAGCTAGTTATGAACCCTGATGTGATGAAGCAGGTTAAGGAATTTCAAGGTGAGGCGTTGAAAGAGGATCGAATCAACTCCAAAAGGATGAAAGGCCTAGTCGCGGAGTTGGGTGAGAACACTCTTGGAATTAGAACCCGCTTCGGGCGGATGTGGATTCCTCGTTATGGTGACCTACGGGGGAGAATCATGGATGAAGCTCATAATACTCGATACTCAATTCATCCCGGTGCTATAAAGATGTATCATGATATGAAGAAAGATTACCGGTGGCTGGGAATGAAGCGTGATGTAGCGAAGCATGTGAGAAAGTGCCTTACTTGCTTGCAAGTGAAGGCAGAGTATCAGAAGCCATACTGGAAGATCCAACCCTTGGATATACCCAAGTCGAAATGGGAGCACATCACCATGGACTTCATTAGGAAGTTACCACGTACGGCAAGAGGGTGCGATGCCATATAGGTGATAATTGATCGTCTAACGAAGAGTGCTCACTTCCTACCGATCTGCGAGACGTATTCATCTAAGAGGTTAGCGGATTTGTTCATCAAAGAGATTGTGACTTGTCATGGGGTACCAGTGTCTATAGTGTCTGACCGTGACACTCGGTTTACATCTAAGTTTTGGAAGAGATTCCATGATGCGATGGGGACGAGGTTGCACATCAGTACGACTTACCATCCTCAGACAGATGGTCAGTCAGAAAGAACCATACAGACGCTTAAGGATATTCTTCAAGCATGCATCATTGATTTCAGAGGAAGTTGGGACGAACACTTACTGTTAGCTGAATTCTCATACAACAACAGTTATCATGCCAGCATTGGTATGCCACCATATAAGATGCTATACGGTAGGAAGTGTAGAACGCCTGTATGTTGGGGTGACATCGAGCACAAGGAGTTAGGGAGCATTGAGGTGATCGAGGCTACGAATAAAAAGTTAGAGAAGATCAAGGCCTTTATGAAGGTAGCAAAAGATAGACAAAAGTTGTATGCTGACAAAAGACGTAGACTAATTGAATTCAAGGTGGGTGATACAGTCATGTTGAAGGTCTCGCCTTGGAAGGGGATCATCCGGTTTAGAAAGCGGGGTAAGCTGAGCCCGAGGTATATAGGGCCTTTTCGAATCATTGCTCGAGTAGGAGAGGTGGCCTACAGGTTGGAGCTACCCGATGAGTTAAGTGGAATTCATTCGACATTCCATATATCTCACCGAAGAAAGTGCTTAGCCAATGAAGATATGATCATGCCACCGGAGGATATCGAGGTGGATGAACGGCTCAATTATGTGGAGCAGCCAGTGGCCATCATTAACAAAAAAGAGAAGAGGCTACGGAATAAAGTGGTTCCACTAGTACGAGTACAGTGGAGACACAGGAAGGGGTTTGAGTCTACGTGTGAGACAGAGGAAGAGATGAGACAACATTACCCACAGCTATTCGAGGAGTGACAGGTTTTGGGTACGAAACCTATATAAGGGGTGTGGACTTGAAACACCTGGAAATTTATTAAAAAGGAAAAGAAAAGAAGAGTAAAAAGGGAAAGGTAGCATTTTTCAAAAGTAAAGGGGGTTAAAGTGTGCAAGTGGCAAACTTGTCTATTATGGGTTTAAAAAGCAGGAGATGACCGCCCACACCCCCATTTCACCATTCTGCTTTCGGCTTCAAGAAGGGAAGAAGAAGTTTCAACCGGATTTTTGTGTGAGAAGCTGAAATTCTCCTAGAGGTGAGGTTTTCTTGTGTTTTCTACTCGGTTTTCAGCTGTGTTCGAGCTGTTGGACCGATTCTTACTTGTTTCTTGTGTTGGCTGCTTGTTTTGGTGTGTTTAGGTGCTAGAACTCCCGTTTGCTCTCGGTTTGAAGAAGTCTTACGCAAAAGCTGCTAGAGGTGAGTTCTAGATCCCCTATTTTACTTGTTTTAAACTAGTTTGGGCCTGATGTGCATATTAACTGTAGTTTTGCAACCGTAACATGAATTTTCCATGTTTGTATCTGAATTGTGTGCGATGTATGTTCTGAATGTCTTCTTCAAAGTTGTATGCTTTGTTCTAAGTGTGCTGCACGTTAGATTTGTGTTATGAGTGTGTTAGAACGAGGATTTGGAACTGGTGAAATAGTCTAAGTAACATGTTCATCTGCATTTGCATTTTATTCATCCGCATTTGTTGGAGTTCATCCGCATTTGCTGAAACATTCAACCGCATTGGTTTTATGTTCAATAGTTAAGTATTTTTGTTCATCTGCATTTGTATGTATTCATCCATATTTGTATGTGTTCATCCGCATTTGCTGAAACACTCAACCACATTGGTTTTATGTTCTATAGTCTAAGTATTACGTTCATCCGCATTTAATATGTACATCCTCATTTGGTCTTGTACATCCGCATATCTTTCGACACTTAGGATATTTTTTGAGATACTTCATCTGCATCTCTTTGGACCCTTAGGATTTTTCTGGAATCTTGGGAAATAGAATGTATTGTTAAGTTCTGAAATGTTTTGGTGGTTTATGCCTATCGATGTTATGCATGATTGTGGTCTGATTTTGATGTTCTATATTACGTATTATTATGTGACTTTACGTGGTGTGTTAATATTCTTGTACGCAAAGTATTATCATAACAAAAGTGGAAGATGAAGTTAATGAAAGTGGAACATAATTAATGAATGAAAGACTTGCAAGCCATGCGAAGGAGGTTCATAACTCAATAAGGTAGTTGTCTGCTCAACTGTATGCAGTTTAGCTAACCCTTGAAAATACGCACAGGGGTCTAATCTTTGTGATTGACCATGATGGATCCTTGTCGTGTACCCCGGTACTGTGTCATATTTTTTGGCATGATGTGGGGGTTTATTGATAAACCCCGGAACAGTAACAGCTTTTTAGCATGACGTGAGGGTATGGCATGTGACAGGATCCATATACGAAAGTGGAACGATGTTAATCACTGAAAGAACGAATGATGACGAATGATGATGAAAGATAATATATGAATATTATCTAAATGTACGTATGATGTGTGACGACTGACGAAAGTAAAGGATATTTTTATATAAACGAAGTATTTTATTTATAAAACTAGAACTCACTCAGCAACGCTGACTTTTTATATGCACTTTCAGTTGGCAGGTAATGATGTTGCTGAGGATGGTACCGGGGTGAAGATACTTGGCAAGCAATGACTAGCACCCATCTCATGCAGATATAATATTGCTGTTTTGTAATGCAACTAAATATTATTTTTTAACTTTAATCAATGATGTATTACTTGGCAAAAGTAATTATTAATGCATGAAATGGTTTTTGATAACTCTTCTGCTGCAATATTTTCTTATGTTAATATATTTTAAATGAGATTTTAATAATGAATTTTGCTATGAATGACCAACTGTGGGGTTTCCAGGTTCGGGGCCTTACATTCGGAAAGGCCATATGTACCTCGGACTTAACTTTCCCTGCTTCCTGAACCGGATGATCCCTTTCCAAGGTGAGACCTTCAACATGACTCTATCATCCACTTTGAATTCAATCGGTCTACGTCTCTTGTCGGCATACGACTTCTGTCTATCATTTGCCGCCTTCATAAAGGCCTTGATCTTTTCCAACTTTTCGGTCGTAGCCTCGATCACCTCAATGCTACCTAACTCTTTGTGCCTAATGTCACCCCAGCATACAGGCGTTCTACACCTCCTACCATATAGCATCTCATATGGAGGCATACCAATGCTGGCGTGATAACTGTTGTTATATGAGAATTTGGCTAACGGTAAGTGTTCATCCTAACTTCCTCTGAAATTAATGACGCATGCTCGTAGCATATCCTCTAGTGTCTGAATCGTCCTCTCTGACTATCCATCTGTCAGAGGATGGTAACTTCGTAATGTAGTCCATGGTGATGTGCTCCTATTTCCACTCGGGTATATCCAAGGGTTGGACCTTCCCGTATGGCTTCTGGTGCTCTGCCTTCACTTGTAAACAAGTGAGGCACTTACTCACATACTCCGCCACATCGTGCTTCATTCCCAACCACCAATAATCTTTCTTCATATCATGATACATCTTTGTAGCACCGATATGAATTGAGTATCAAGTCTTGTGAGCCTCATCCATGATCTTTCCATGTAGATCCCCATAATAAGGAATCCACATCTGCCCAATCGAGTCCGGACACCAAGAGTGTTCTCCCCAACTCGGCGACTAGACCTTTCATCCTTTTGGAGTTAATCTAATCCTCTTTTAGCGCTTCATCCTGAAATTCCTTAACCTGCTTCATCACATCGAAGGTCATAACCAACTGGTAAGCTTTCACCCGAATCGGCTCGGGTCTCTTTTTTCGTCTAAGGGCATCCGCCACCACGTTGGCCTTGCCCGGATGGTAATGGATCTCATAGTCATAGTCTTTGATCAACTCTAACCATGTCCTTTGCCTCATACTGAGATCCTTCTACTCGAAGAAGTACTTCAAACTTTTGTGATCAGTGAAGATGGTGCACTTCGTCCCGTACAAGTAGTGCCTCCAAATCTTCAATGCAAAGACCACAGCCGCCAACTCCAAGTCATGAGTAGGGTAGTTAGCCTCATGGATTTTCAGCTGTCGGGACGCATAGGCTATAACTTTTCCCGTTATATTAGCACGCAACCCAATCCCGAATAAGAAGCATCCGAATAGACCACCAAGTCTTCATTCCCTTTGGGTAACGTCAAGACAGGAGCTTGAGTAAATTTTGTCTTTAACTCTTCGAAAGCATTCTCCTGCTCTCGACCCCATACGAACTTCACATCTTTACTGGTCAACTTGGTCAATGGTGAAGCTATCTTGGAGAAGTCTTGGATGAATCTTCCATAGTAGCCCGCCAAACCCATGAAACTACGGATCTCAGATGGCGTCTTTGGCGACCTCCATTGCATCACCGCCTCAACTTTCGCCGAGTCCACCATGATCCCTTCAGGATTAACCATATGACCCAAAAACTGAACTTCGCGTAACAAGAATGCACACTTGGAGAACTTAGCATACAGCTTCTCATTTCTAAGCATATCCAGAACTTCCCGAAGGTGATCGGTATGCTCTTCTTCGCTCTTCGAATAAATCAGGATATCATCGATAAACACAATCACTAATTTATCTAGCATAGGCCGATACACCCGATTCATCAGATCCATAAAAGCAGCTGGTATGTTGGTTAAACCAAAAGACATCACAAGAAACTCATAGTGTCCATAATGCATACGAAAAGCTGTCTGAGGAATATCCTGCTCCCTCACCTTCAGTTGGTGGTAACCAGATCGGAGGTGTATCCTCGAGAACCAACTGGCACCTTGGAGCTGATCAAACAAGTCATCAATCATCGGTAACGGATACCGATTCTTCACTATCAACTTATTCAATTCACGGTAGTCGATGCACATCTTTATGCTACCGTCCTTCATCTTCACAAACAAGACCGGGGCACCCCCACGGAGAGATACTCGATCGAATGAACCCCTTATCTAACAACTCTTGCAGTTGAGTCATCAATTCCTTCATCTCAGAGGGAGTGAGGCGATACGGTTCCTTTGCGATAGGTTGGGCACCAGGTATCAGATCAATTTGAAACTCAATCTCACGGTCAGGTGGCACAGCTAATAAATCTTTCGAGAACATGTCTGGGAAATTACACACAACCAGTACATCCGACATTCATGGCACTGTCGCTTCCACATCTTTCACATAAGCCAAATAGGAACCACATCCACGCCTCAAACACTTCTCTTCCACAACCATTGAGATTACTTTTGGGATTGTACGAACCCTATCACCGTAGATCATCATCGAATTCCCATTAGGCGCGGTCAACCAAATCATCTTCTTGCGACATAAGATGTTTGCCTCATAAGCTGCTAGCCAATCTATCCCTAAGACTACATCAAATCCACCTAAGGGCATCACAAACAACCTAGCAAAGAACCTATGGCCTTCCAACTCTATGTCACAGTCTTCTACCATATCAGAGATCCTGGTAGACTTACCAATAACAGTTTCTACATCGGAGGGCTCATAAATCTTCCTACTCCTAGCGGGCAACTTATCACAGGAAGCAGCAGAAATAATACTCCTACTAGCACTGGAATCAAAAGGCATAGAAGCACAAGTTTGGTTTACTAGAAATGTACCTGACACCGCGTCGGGGTCTACCCTAGCCTCCTCCCAAATCATAGTGAATGCCCTGGCCTTCGCCCTCCGCCCTCCTTCTCAGTCCCCTTCTTTGCCCCAGAGCTCTCAGTCCTCGGCTTCTTGCAGTCCCTGCTCATATGCCCCTTCTCGCCACAGTTGTAACATTTCACCACACGACAATCCCTTGCCATGTGGCCCTCCCTTCCACACTTCAAACAGAATTTCGACCCCCACCTACATTCTCCTGCATGCCCCTTCCCACACTTCTCGCACACCTTCACTCCTAACTCGGTTGCAGCCACCTTGCTACCCTCTACCTTCACCCTTTTGCCCTTGGGAGGGAAACCGCCACTACCAGCACGTTTTCCACCCTAGTTCTCCCCTCTCCTCTTATCTTCCCTTATGGCCCTAATGACCCCAGTCACCACAGACGGCAAAATCGTGTGGATGACTTGATGAACCCCTTCAACTATAGCCTCCTTCACTAAGGCCGTTAGATTAAAGCTCTCATCCCTACCTCCATGGTGATGAAGCTCGGGCTCTTCAGGAGCCGTTTCAGTAATCCTAGCCATGTTCCTCGTGACACGTGGTGCAGCACCACGACCTCCACCTCGAGAAGCCTCCGAAGATCTACCACCAGCCATCTCTAAGCACTATAAGATTCAAACACCAACTGTGACATCCGGTAATTTTCCATTACCAAACTCCGTTAGTTTCGTTAAGTCTTGCATACACGTGTCGTGAGCACACACTGGTTGTCGTTGAACGTTGGTGACTTAATAATAATTAATAATGATTATCTGATAATAAATTAGTTAATAATGTGATTATTATGTTGTGCTTATGTGTTTATGTGATTTAACGATTAATTGTGAATTTTATCGCGTAAAGTGGAAACGTGTTATATTTATATCGTGTGTTTTGTGACAAATGGAAATTATGCATGATTATTATTTGTGACTGATAATAATTGTGTTTAGTAATTAAAAACTATTTAAAAGCCTAATCTTTATAAAACACAAATTATAAGGGTTAAAAGGGTAATTATGGATTATTAAATAAAACAAAAATCAAAACCCAACCCTAATCCCACCCCTTCGGCTGCGATCACCCCCAAACACACACACACACTTCGAATTTCAGCAAGAACAAGAAAGAAAGCTTCGATTTTGGTCGATTACAAGCCATACAACGCGTTAGAATCATCAATTGCAAGCCATTACACGATTAAAGGTTAGATTTTTACAAGTTTTTCATGGTTTTTCATTGTGGCCGAAACCCTAGTTCGAAATCTGCAATTGAAGGTTGATTCTTGGTTGTTTGTTGATGTTATTATGTTAGTTAGATTGTATAGATGTTAGTTAACGTTAATTATGCAAGAAGGTTACGTTTTTGATGCGTTGTTCATAGGTTACCAATAATAGTAACTTTATTTGCATGGATATGGTGATTTGATGACGAATTGATGTTGTTGATGTGTTTGTGATGATAATTGGATGTTAGATTGTTGATTTGGATGTTAGATTGTTGATAATTGATGTTGTAGTTCATGCCTTACTAAAGATAGTAACTTTTGGCAAGGAAGGTTGATGAATTATGATAATTGGATGTTGTTGATCATGTCTAGGTGTTATCATGAGCTTGAATTGGTATATTATTGATGAATCCATGAATGTCTTGGATGTTTGCTAGATTTTGGGATGTGCTTTCCCAAAAGGGAAACTTTATTTGCACAAATTCTTGAGTATGAGGATTTGAACATGTTTGGGACATTAGGATCATGTTAGCATGTTCATGGATGATTTCTAAGGTGGTAGGATGTATTGTTTGGGTTGTATGAATGTTTAGTTGGTTAGTTATCTGATTTGGCCTCTTTGCGGGAATTCATGGTAATGGGTCATATGGGTATGTTAGGACTATTGTTGGTTTGTGGTTGATCATGATTGAATATGTTGGATGATATGATTTCTGTTAAATGGTATGTTGATGATCATCATACACGCGTGCAAATCTGAGGCCCCTACTTAGTAGGATTGGCAGGGTTTAGGGTGTGAAGTCATGAGTGGCTTCACATGGCATGCTGTGCATGATTTGATCCTATGTATGATGCGTTGGTTGATTTGATCCTAAGTGTCCACAGCGAACGTGTAAAGTCCACAGCGGACACATGCATGATATTTTCCTAAGTGTCCACAACAGACAGCCAAGTCCACAATGAACACATGCAAAATATTTCTAAGTGTCCACAGCGGACGTACCAAGTCCACAGCGGACACCATGCAGATTCTAAGTGTCCACAGCAGACACCATGCAAAATTCTAAGTGTCCACAACGGACATTATACTTAGCACCTGCAATGCAATATCCGTATTTTCTTGTTCCCAAACAACATTCTAACTTATACTTAGCATAGATCTAACATGTTACACACTTAAAACATACTATACAACAACCCAATCATCACAGCAGTCGCACAAGCGCACATATATCATAATTCAGTCGAACATACTTGGAAAATACGTAGTTTGAGCAGAAAATAACAGTTTAATATGCATACTAGCCCCAAACAAGCAGAAACTTTTAAAAGAGGGGATCTAGAACTCACCTCTAACAGCTTTTGAGTGAAAAGTCTTTAAACCCGAAAGCTATCTGGAGTTCTAGCACTAAAACACACAAAAACAAGCAGCCAAACACAAAGAAAACACATAAAGATCGGTCCAGAAGTTCAAACCCACTAAAAACCAAGAAGAAAACACTAAAAAACCTCACATTCTTCAAGATCTTCTTCTTTCTCTCTCTAGAAACCGGTTTAGAACTTTTTCTTTCTTTTGTGCAGCCGAAGTGTGTGAGAAAAAGGGAAGTATGGGCTGCAGCACTTCTTTTTGAATCCCATTATGGGCAAGTTTGCCCCTTGCACACTTTTAACCCCTTGTTTTTAGGTGACACTCTTTTTGAATCCCATTAAATGGATTTGTTAAATTATTCTGTTGCAATGTTTTCATATTTCAATATATTTTAATATGTATTGTGCTATGAATGACCAACTGTGGGGCTTCTCGGGATCATGGCCTTACATTTTTGGGGTGTTGATGCTAAATCATGGTCAAGAGTGGGGGAAATGGAGTTCCAAAGTGGTAATAAAGTCAAGTCACTTTAATCACTTCAAAAAGATATCACCCAAAGGGAAATTCTTAAATTTAGCAAATTCAAACAATCTAGTAAAGTTTATTTTTTCTTGGAAAAGAGAAAGAATTGGGGGGGGGGGGGGGTGGACGGCTAGGAGGTGGGGGAAGGGAGGCTGATTTTCAACTCTTGTAGTATTGGTTATTTGGGTGGTATTTGTTGTATTATAGGTATTTTTACATACTTTTATATTTTTACTTTTTACTTTTCAAGATACATTCAAATATTATAAAAGGTTATATAATATCATATATTTTAATATTGATGATATGTTAATGATACATCATGTATCTAGTGGTCATGTTAAAAGTATTCATTCTCGGTAAAATATCAATTTACGCATTTAGGTTTATTTATAAATTCAAGTTTTTCCAATGTATTTAATTTGGAATCAAAAATACTTAGATACACTTTAAATTATTTATTAGTAAGTATATATTAATTATCACCAACGTTTGTGCATGAAAATGGTATTTCGCCGAATCACCGATGCATAAAATGTTATGCATAAAATTTTGCAATGTGTGAAATGAATTTAAATAATTAGAATTCAATTGAAACTCATGTATAATATGCATAATTATGACTAAGTCGGTCGGGGCCGAGTATTGACCTGAAATTGCTAGTTGTCACAGCTAACATAAATACGAAGTATGGCACACAAATGCATAGGTTCATACGTAATGAATTCTAGAATTCAACTAATTGAAAATTCAGTTGCATTTTGGTGATGGAATTCACAATGTCATTTAACATACTCTAATTAGAGATCAACAAATGGTATACGCGTGAGATCAAGAAAGAGGAAAGACCGATGGCTAAAACCCAAACGTCAACCTTCCACCAACAGATTGACTCGATTCTTTTAAATAGAAAGAACTTGGTCATGATACCCTAGTGCATATAGTTTAAAGCAAGTAACTAAGAATGCATGCCGAGACTCAGACGAGTATAAATAACTAACATGATATGTTTCTTATGTTGTGTAATTATTTCTTCAAGCATAATATGGTTGAAAGTTCTATGTACATGACTTTACAACCTAGTGCAACATCTTTTTATAATATTACCATTTTGCATTTTAACTAAACAAAATGTAAAAAAAATTATAAAAAATCTAGTCTACAACCGTAGCCACTGTACATCCTCTACTTTTTTTTCAAACGAATTCTTGATTATGGTCCTTGGATAATAACTCATAAAATTCTTTACAAATCTCATCAATTTCTTGTGGATTAATGTTACACCCTAGCCAAAGCAGAAACACGAGAATGTGACGAATCATATATCAAAACACATCAATACAATAGAATACTAAAAGCATTCAATCTAAACTGTATTATGACATTCACCCGACTAAAAATAGTCTAAACATCTAAGAAAACAACCAACCATAACTAAAAAGACAAAACCAAATATAAAATAACATTGTCTCATCGGCTTAAAAATAAAGCACAAGTCTTCTAATTATGTCTTTATGCTAAGCCTCAAGTCCTTACCAAACTTGATTATTACTACGTGAAATATATGCTCAAAAATATCAACTATAAAGTTGGTAGGCTTGCAGGTTTATGACACAAATATATATAGGTCATGTCAATAGTCAAAGCCTACGAATATGTTTATGCACGTACACTAGTAAGATGATGCAAATATCAATATCAACTAACAACAAAACTTAATGCCAATCACTTGCCTCAAATCTATGCCTGCCATAGGATATTAACAAGACATTGGTACATATTTATCCATATGTCGGATGTTTGCTAGATTTTGGGATGTGCTTTCCCAAAAGGGAAACTTTATTTGCACAAATTCTTGAGTATGAGGATTTGAACATGTTTGGGACATTAGGATCATGTTAGCATGTTCATGGATGATTTCTAAGGTGGTAGGATGTATTGTTTGGGTTGTATGAATGTTTAGTTGGTTAGTTATCTGATTTGGCCTCTTTGCGGGAATTCATGGTAATGGGTCATATGGGTATGTTAGGACTATTGTTGGTTTGTGGTTGATCATGATTGAATATTTTGGATGATATGATTTCTGTTAAATGGTATGTTGATGATCATCATACACGCATGCAAATCTGAGGCCCCTACTTAGTAGGATTGGCAGGGTTTAGGGTGTGAAGTCATGAGGGGCTTCACATGGCATGCTATGCATGATTTGATCCTATGTATGATGCGTTGGTTGTGTTGTAGCTATGTTGAGCATGATAATTGTTTGAGATTTGCATGACTTGTATGATATCTGGCTGTATGATGATCTAGATAGTACATGTGGGTAATGAAGTGTCATATGTGATCAGTTTGTATGTTAATCATGTGTGATGGACTGTTATGCTTGTTTGAATGGAATTTCATCTATAATGTCACCAACGGGTCAAACGGGTCAACTGGGTCAAATGTGTCTTGTCTTTCTAAAACCTTGAGTTCTTTGGTTTGTAGAGCACTTGGGGTTTCATTATGATTCTGTGTACACTTACTTATGTCATGTGTTCTAGGTGACCTCTGAGGGTTGTCTATCCACTCTTTCTTATCAAGTTAAGCCTTAAGTAATTTCTTACGTGCATCAGGTGAGTTCATGCCCCACACTTTTTACATACTCTCTTTTGGGAGAGATAGAATATTGTTTTTACAAACGCTTTATTTATATGAGTTGTCTATAGTATAATATAGTGCTGATTACCATGGAAAGTCCTCGTACTTTCAGATTGTTAATAATGATATAAGCGGGAAATTTTGAGTAGTACTACTGGGTCTGACGAGCCCCACCTGTGCGACTCGAGGTCAAACGGGTGCAATTTTGTCCTAACGAACATTGTCACGACCTGGTATGTCGTGGCAGGAGGCAACACACGTAACGCAGTCAGCTTCAATCACGAAATCGCTATGATTATTACTATTTGTTATAGACTAGCTATCTATTACAATACACTTCTTATATTTTTGCAAATGTTATTAGTTTATGTTTAAACGCAAACTCTTGAACTCACCAACCATTGTGTTGACTCTTTTAGTAATCTATTCTCAGGTTAAGGTTGCTATTGCCTAGGAGCACGTCACACGGGTTAGCATCATGGTGTTTGTCAGCACGTTATGAAACATTGTTTTGGATTATGATTGTTTAAACATCGTGTTTTGGTTTTGCATAATACTTGGGCGCGTATGTTTGCGCATTTTAAATTATGTTACATCGTTTTGGGTTTACTCGTTTATTTAACGCTTCCGCATGTTTTAAAGTTAAACTCTGATTTTGAATGTTAGCTCATATAGAGTCGTTTTGTGTAACTAATGACTGAGATCCTGGTATTTCACGCGCCTCGCGGTAAAACCCCGCACGCGGATTTTGAGGGTATGGCAGATTGGTATCAGAGCCATTGGTTATAGGGAACTAGGTTGCATACACACACTAGACTATAACCGCACAGTTTTTTAGTTACTCGTCACTTACTTCCTTACTGTATACTCATTGGCATACGCAACACGTACTTCGTAGCATGGCATCGTCATCCCGTGATTTGGGTAAGAGACCGACGCGATCTGAGTCACCTCTTACTTCTCCCGTACCAGATAGGGGATTTAACTAGCCCTGACATCCATATCCTCCTGGCGAGATAGACTGGGATCAGCCTTTCATACCGCCTGAGCTCGATCCTCCGCAGAACTGGGATTTCTACCCCACCTACATACGTCGTATGGATTATAGAGAGCGTGTACCACCTGTAGCTCCTACCCGACCTAGGACTAGGTCATCGACAACCTTTGCATTGCCTACTCTTCCTACCTTGGACATCCCTCTCGAGTAGGCGTTTGTAGCTTTGGTAGCCACTCTAGACACAGAGCGACAACGGATTAGAGGACTCACTGATAAGAACTCTGCCTTACGATCTGAGATACGTCAGTTGTGCTACCAGGTAGAGACGCTTCAGGAGCGACTCTCGATGGCCATTGGTGGACATCATACCCTGGCAGGCAATGTTGTAGCACTTACTGGGCGCCTGGACGCGCAGGATCACCATAACATTGTGATCGATGATAGGTTTGCTGATTTAGAGGCATAACTGGCAGCACTTCAGGTTGTTGAAGCCCCCGCACCTTTGGTGGACCCTGATGAGGAAGACCCGGAAGTGGAACCGGAGGAAGCCCCCGAAGAAGAACCAGCAGAGATGGATGAGGACAGTGACGGATCTGACGTACTGGACTGATTCTACATTTATATGACTTAGACTATGTAGTGTTTCTTTTCTTTGAAACCTATGTGGGAAGGGTTGTTTCCCACCCAACTGACAAACTCAAATTTTGACATTGATGGAATACTTTGTGTCTCAATTGCAATTTATTTATCTTTGGTTATTATTTTTGTTATAATGTTGTGGTTGTGGTGAATCCATTATTTCTTATTGTTTATTGTACTTCGATGAGATTAATGTGTTGGATGTTACTCATTATTGTATTTGTGAATTGTAAAGTGAAAAATGGACGCACGTGGAAGAGGACGTGGGCATGGTCGTGGACGTGGCGCCGGAGGCCGTGGTGCCGGAGCCAGAAACATGACGCCTGCGGAATTAGCAGCTTTAATCAACGAACATGTTCAGGCGGCAGTAGCTGCCCAACCGGGACAACCAGCAGGTAAATGATAACAAGAGGTAAAACTAATTATCCTAGTTATTTGTCTAGGATATCTGACTAATGTTTGGGTTGTCGAAACAGGACCACCACCATGTACCTACAAGTCCTTCATAGACTGTAAACCCCATACCTACAGCGGGACGGAAGGAGCTGTGGGGCTTGTAAGGTGGTTTGAGAAGACAGAGTCTGTCTTTGTTAAATGCAACTGCCTGCCTGCTGATCTGGTGAAGTATGCCACCAGGACATTGGAAGGCGCAGCACTTTCCTGGTGGAATGCCCAGGTGTAAATGCCGGGTCAAGCCATGGCCAATGAACTACCCTGGGATGAATTTAAGGGGATCATGACCAAAGAATACTGCCCCCGAAATGAAGTGCAGAAACTGGAGATTGAGTTCTGGCAACTCAAAATGCAAGGTTCAGAATTGAAGCCTACACGACCCGTACTCATGAGTAGGCCACACTATGCCCTGGAATGGTCAATGAAATGCACAAGAGAGTCGAGCACTACGTACGTGGACTGGTGCCCGAAATTCAGAGTATGGTAACTGCTTCCAACCCCACTACCATACAGCAGGCTATCCGGACAGCCCATAGGCTGACTGACCAGGCAGTTGAACAAGGACGGTTACCCAAACGGGGCGGTTGTTAGTGTGCCCGACAACAAACTAAAGTGGGAGAACATTAGTAACAAAGGTTCATCCTCCAACAACTAGCCACAACAACAGCAGCAACAGGTACAACAGCAGCAGCAACCTCCCCAGCAACAAAGGAGGTTTGATAACAATCGAAATTTCAATCAGTCATCCTCGGCATCACAGGGACAAGGAGGCTATGTGGGGAAAAGTCCCAAGTGCAATCGATGCAACTACCATCACACCGGCAGGTGTGACAACTTCCGATGCCAACGCTGTGGTAAAGTTGGGCATGCAGCGAAGGACTGCCGGGGTGAACTGATGAAGAAGCCTCAACAATCACAAGAAACTCCAAAAGGTTGTTTTGAATGTGGAAAAGATGGCCATTAAAGATGCAATTGTCCCCAGCTCAAGAGGAATGGTAATGGTAACAACAACAATGGAAACAACAGCAACAATAACAACGGTAACAACAATAACAACAACAACGGTAATGGCAACAACAATGGAGGCAATAACAACAATGGAGCCAAAGGAAGAGCCTTCGTCATTGGCTCAGGTGAGGCTCTAAACGATCCTACAACAGTAACTGGTAAATTTTTGGTTAATGGTCGTTTTGCTACCGTATTATTCGATACCGGAGCCGATAGAAGTTTCGTGTCCACTAAGTTTTATAGTCTTTTAAGTGATATGCCCTCAGCCTTAGAATCTAAATACACCGTAGAGTTAGCTGACGGTACACAGATTCACGTAACGCATATTCTTAGAGACTGCAATATAAAGCTTGCTGGTCATACATTCGCCATAGATCTCATGCCTGTTACACTAGGAAGTTTTGATGTAGTAGTAGGCATGGATTGGCTTTCCGATAAGCAAGCGGAAGTCATATGCCACGAGAAGATCATACGGATTCCCATTGGCGAAGAAGTCCTTACGGTCATAGGTGATAGGAGTGGTGCGGTGACAGGCATCATCTCGTTTATGAAGGCACAAAAGTTGTTACGAAAGGGTCGACTGGCCATATTGGCACTCGTCACAGATAAACAGACCGAGGAAAAGAAGATAGAGGATATCCCCGTAGTTCGCGAGTTTCCCGAGGTGTTTCCGGAAGACCTGCCTGGATTACCGCCTCATCGTCAAGTTGAATTCCAAATTGAGTTGACTCCAGGAGCCGCTCCAATTACGAGATCACCTTACCGGTTAGCTCCAAACAAACTGCAGGAATTATCCTCCCAACTACAAGAGCTGTTGGATAAAGGGTTTATCCGACTGAGTTCATCGCCCTGGGGAGCGCCAGTTCTATTTGTCAAGAAAAAGGACGGTACACTTCGAATGTGTATTGACTATAGGGAACTGAACAAAGTCACGATCAAAAATAGATATCCCTTACCTCGTATAGATGATTTGTTTGATCAACTGCAAGGATCAAGCTATTACTCTAAGATTGATCTGAGGTCTGGGTATCATCAGCTGAGAGTTCGAGAAGAGGACATCTCAAAGACTGCCTTTCGTACACGATATGGTCACTATGAATTTTTGGTCATGCCATTTGGGTTGACAAATGCACCAGCAGTATTCATGGACCTTATGAATCACGTGTGCAAACCCTACTTGATCAGTGTGTTATTGTCTTTATCGATGACATACTGATCTACTCCAAGACTGAGGAAGAACATGAGAAGCACTTACGTTTAATCTTGGAATTACTTAGAAATTTACAACTGTACGCAAAGTTTTCTAAGTGTGATTTCTGGATACGTGAGGTGCAATTCTTGGGTCATATTGTCAACGAGAAGGGAATACATGTTGATCCTGCAAAGATTGAAGCGATAAAGAATTGGTCTGTTCCTAAGACACCAAGTGAGATACGACAATTCCTTGGATTAGCAGGATATTATCGACGGTTCATCGAAGGATTCTCTAAGATTGCATAACCTCTTACAGCCTTGACTCACAAGGGAACAGCATACAAATGGGGTGAGAGTCAGGAATCTACTTTCCAGTTGCTGAAACAGAAATTGTGTAGCGCACCAATATCAGCATTACCTTATGGTAGTGATGATTTTGTAGTCTATTGTGACGCTTCCATTCAAGGGCTTGGATGCGTCCTGATGCAGCGGGATAAGGTGATAGCTTATGCTTCTAGAAGTTGAAGATTCATGAGAAGAACTATACCACCCATGACTTGGAACTGGGTGCAGTAGTTTTTGCCTTAAAGATCTGGAGACATTACTTGTACGGTACCAAATGCACTATTTAGACCGATCACAAGAGCCTCCAGCATATCTTTGAGCAAAAGGAGTTGAACATGAGGCAAAGACGCTGGGTGGAATTGTTGAACGATTATGATTGTGCCATCAGATACCATCCGGGGAAAGCAAATGTAGTCGCTGACGCGCTGAGTAGGAAAGAAACTGCTAAGCCTTGATGTGTGCAAGCTTTGCAGCTTACCATTAGCACACAGTTACCTGAACAAATCCGAGAGGCTCAGACAGAAGCTCTGAAAGCAGAAAACATTGGGTCTGAATCGTTAAGGGGAATGGAAAAACAATTGGAAGTAAAAGCGGATGGAATTCATTACTTCATGGATAGACTTTGGGTACCTCTGCACGAAAATCCGAGAGATCTGGTGATGAGTGAGGCACACAAGTCTAAGTACTCTATACATCCTGGATTTGACAAGATGTATCATGATTTGAAGGCGCACTATTGGTGGCCTAACATGAAGGCGGATGTAGCTACATATGTGAGCAAGTGTCTGACCTGCTCAAAGGTTAAAATGGAGTATCAGAAACCGTCTGGTCTATTGCAACAACCCGAGATCCCTATATGGAAGTAGGATCAGATCTCAATGGATTTCATTACCAAGCTACCTCGAACTTCTACTGGATGCGACACAATATGGGTTATCATGGATAGTTTAACAAAGTCTGCTTATTTCCTAGTGATAAAGGAAACAAACAAGATGGAGAAATTAACCCGACTCTATTTGAAGGAGATCGTCTCGAGGCATGGAGTACAGATCTCAATTATTTCTGACCGCGATTCTCGTTTCACATCGCACTTCTAGCAATCACTGCAGAAATCTTTGGGTACGTGATTGGATATGAGTACTGCTTATCATCCACAGACTGATGGTCAAAGTGAGCGTACTATACAGACTTTGGAGGACATGTTATGTGCTTGTGTGATTGACTTCGGGAATAACTGGGAAGTTCACCTACCATTGGTGGAATTTTCTTACAACAACAGTTATCACACTAGCATAAAGGCAGTACCTTTTAAAGCTTTGTATGGGAGAAAATGTAGATCACCAGTTTGTTGGGCTGAAATTAGTGACAGCCAGCTAACGGGTCCTGAGTTAGTACACGAGACCACTGAGAAGATTGTACAAATAAGGAATCGTATGGCTGCAGCGCGCGACAGACAGAAAAGTTATGCTGACAAGCGACGGAAACCTCTAGAATTTCAGGTTGGTGATAAAGTCTTACTGAAGGTCTCAACATGGAAAGGCGTGATTTGGTTTGGTAAGCGAGGAAAGCTAAATCCGAGATACGTTGGACCATTTGATATCTTGGAAAGAATAGGTACAGTGGCTTATCGATTAGCCCTACTTGATTCGCTAAGTGGAATCCATGATGTATTCCACGTGTCAAATTTGAAAAAGTGCTTAACGGATGAAACGATGGTCGTACCGCTACACGAAGTTCAAGTAGACGAACAATTACGCTTCATCGAGGAACCGGTCGAAGTGATGGATCGTGAGGTGAAGACATTTAAGCAAAGAAAGATACCCATAGTCAAGGTTTGTTGGAACTAGAGACGTGGACCAGAATTCACGTGGGAATGTGAGGACCAGATGAAGCTTAAGTATCCTCAGCTATTCGAAAGGACGATGTCAGCCGACGAAGGTACTGATTTAAATTTCGGGACGAAATTTCTTTCAACATGGGGATGATGTGACAACTCACCCAAAACTCACTTGATTTCGATTACTTTGTGCCAATGCAGTAGACCAGTGATGGAACACTCACCATGTAACGCAATTTTCGGGACGAAAATTCTTTCAACATGGGGATAATGTGACATCCGGTAATTTTCCATTACCAAACTCCGTTAGTTTCGTTAAGTCTTGCATACACGTGTTGTGAGCACACACTGGTTGTCGTTGAACGTTGGTGACTTAATAATAATTAATAATGATTATCTGATAATAAATTAGTTAATAATGTGATTATTATGTTGTGCTTATGTGTTTATGTGATTTAACGATTAATTGTGAATTTTATCGCGTAAAGTGGAAACGTGTTATATTTATTTCGTGTGTTTTGTGAAAAATGGAAATTATGCATGATTATTATTTGTGACTGATAATAATTGTGTTTAGTAGTTAAAAACTATTTAAAAACTATTTAAAAGCTTAATCTTTATAAAATACAAATTATAAGGGTTAAAAGGGTAATTATGGATTATTAAATAAAACAAAAATCAAAACCCAACCCTAATCCCACCCCTTCGGCCGTGATCACCCCCAAACACACACACACACTTCAAATTTCAGCAAGAACAAGCAAGAAAGCTTCGATTTTGGTCGATTACAAGCCATACAACGCGTTAGAATCATCAATTGCAAGCCATTACACGATTAAAGGTTAGATTTTTACAAGTTTTTCATGGTTTTTCATTGTGGCCGAAACCCTAGTTCAAAATCTGCAATTGAAGGTTGATTCTTGGTTGTTTGTTGATGTTATTATGTTAGTTAGATTGTATAGATGTTAGTTAGATTGTATAGATGTTAGTTAACGTTGATTATGCAAGAAGGTTACTTTTTTGATGCGTTGTTCATAGGTTACCAATAATAGTAACTTTATTTGCATGGATATGGTGATTTGATGATGAATTGATGTTGTTGATGTGTTTGTGATGATAATTGGATGTTAGATTGTTGATTTGGATGTTAGATTGTTGATAATTGATGTTGTAGTTCATGCCTTACTAAAGATAGTAACTTTTGGCAAGGAAGGTTGATGAATTATGATAATTGGATGTTGTTGATCATGTCTAGGTGTTATCATGAGCTTGAATTGGTATATTATTGATGAATCCATGAATGTCTTGGATGTTTGCTAGATTTTGGGATGTGCTTTCCCAAAAGGGAAACTTTATTTGCACAAATTCTTGAGTATGAGGATTTGAACATGTTTGGGACATTAGGATCATGTTAGCATGTTCATGGATGATTTCTAAGGTGGTAGGATGTATTGTTTGGGTTGTATGAATGTTTAGTTGGTTAGTTATCTGATTTGGCCTCTTTGCGGGAATTCATGGTAATGGGTCATATGGGTATGTTAGGACTATTGTTGGTTTGTGGTTGATCATGATTGAATATGTTGGATGATATGATTTCTGTTAAATGGTATGTTGATGATCATCATACACGCGTGCAAATCTGAGGCCCCTACTTAGTAGGATTGGCAGGGTTTAGGGTGTGAAGTCATGAGTGGCTTCACATGGCATGCTGTGCATGATTTGATCCTATGTATGATGCGTTGGTTGTGTTGTAGCTATGTTGAGCATGATAATTGTTTGAGATTTGCATGACTTGTATGATATCTGACTGTATGATGATCTAGGTAGTACATGTGGGTAATGAAGTGTCATATGTGATCAGTTTGTATGTTAATCATGTGTGATGGACTGTTATGCTTGTTTGAATGGAATTTCATCTATAATGTCACCAACGGGTCAAACGGGTCAACTGGGTCAAATATGTCTTGTCTTTCTAAAACCTTGAGTTCTTTGGTTTGTAGAGCACTTGGGGTTTCATTATGATTCTGTGTACACTTACTTATGTCATGTGTTCTAGGTGACCTCTGAGGGTTGTCTATCCACTCTTTCTTATCAAGTTAATCCTTAAGTAATTTCTTACGTGCATCAGGTGAGTTCATGCCCCACACTTTTTACATACTCTCTTTTGGGAGAGATAGAATATTGTTTTTACAAACGCTTTATTTATATGAGTTGTCTATAGTATAATATAGTGCTGATTACCATGGAAAGTCCTCATACTTTTAGATTGTTAATAATGATATAAGCGGGAAATTTTGAGTAGTACTACTGGGTCTGACGAGCCCCACCTGTGCGACTCGAGGTCAAACGGGTTCAATTTTGTCCTAACGAACATTGTCACGACCTGGTATGTCGTGGCAGGAGGTAACACACGTAGCGCAGTCAGCTTCAATCATGAAATCGCTATGATTATTACTATTTGTTATAGACTAGCTATCTATTACAATACACTTCTTATATTTTTGCAAATGTTATTAGTTTATGTTTAAACGCAAACTCTTGAACTCACCAACCATTGTGTTGACTCTTTTAGTAATCTATTCTCAGGTTAAGGTTGCTATTGCCTAGGAGCACGTCACACGGGTCAGCATCATGGTGTTTGTCAGCACGTTATGAAACATTGTTTTGGATTATGATTGTTTAAACATCGTGTTTTGGTTTTGCATAATACTTGGGCGCGTATGTTTGCGCATTTTAAATTATGTTACATCGTTTTGGGTTTACTCGTTTATTTAACGCTTCCGCATGTTTTAAAGTTAAACTCTGATTTTGAATGTTAGCTCATATAGAGTCGTTTTGTGTAACTAATGACGGAGATCCTGGTATGTCACGCGCCTCGCGGTAAAACCCTGCACGCGGATTTTGAGGGTGTGACACCAACACAGTCATTCAAGGTAATAGCTCAGATTATGTCAAGTATAGTAAGTCCCTAATTGCAGTGGCCAGTTATGAGTAGCCACTTACTTTACTCTTCATCCCCCAAGCATTCCCTATCCAGACTACATCAGTGTCAAAATCTACTAAAAGCACATAATTCACATAACACACACACATAATTCCTTTTTCCATTAATTTACATAAAATGTTTACATGAAACATTTACCTGCAGGCATGTAGCTACTCGGACTGACATCCCTTTCCTTTTCTTGTCCCATTCTCAGTTTAAGTTTTAGGTTTTTAAAAATATTTTACCCAATTCTCTTAAACTTTTGCTCTGATACCAACTTGTAAGGCCCCGTTCCCGAGACGCTTGCAGTTGGTCAATCAGCGCATAAATAATATAAAACATCTCATTTTTGTAGCGGAAATTTAACTTTTCATTACTGAATAAAAAGATGTCAGTTATTATATCATTTCATTTACAACCCCAAAAATTGTATTAATACATTAACATATTCAAAATATGGATACCAGACTTGAATTGTCCCCGGTAGCTTATGCATCCATGCCTGCACCTCCTCGGCATCATCGATTACCTGGCAACTGATATGCATATAAAAAGTCAGCGATGCTGAGTGAGTTCTAGTTTATATAATAAAATACTTTACTTTTAATAAGAACCTTTCATTTACTTTCGTTCGTGATCACACATCATACGTACATCTTGATAATAATCTTTATTATCTTTCATCATCGTTCGTTTCGTACTTTATTATCTTTCACTCTATCTAGATCCTGCCATATACTATGCCCCATCATTGGTGCACAAAGCGACTACAGTCTCAGGGGCAAGTGGCAAGGATCCCGTTTCGTACATTTCCATCAATCATAAAGACTGACCTTTAGGTGTGCACTCGGCACACTTTCGAGGTGGCAACCCATCATGAGTTATGAACCCCTTTTTAATATGCTTGCAAGACTTTAATTTAATCATTACGTTCCATTTTTCATTATCTTAATCTTTCACTTTCATTACAATAATACTTTACATACATAAGCACATATCACATCACTTAAAGTCACATTATAATACATAATATGGAACATTAACAATAGCCCTCAAACATATATAACATCAACAGGCATAAACCGTCATAAAACATCAGGACTTAACACTAAATTCTATTTTCCCAAAATTTTAGAAAATTTCTAAGTGTCTACAACGCATGAACAACTTACAGCGGATGGCTTAAAATTTTCTAAGTGTCCACAGCGGACAACCAAAATATTCTAAGTGTCCACAACGGATGAACAAAGTCCACAACGGACAGTTCTTAAAAATTTGCAAAGTGTTCACAGCGGATGAACAAGTCCGCAGCGGCTGAACAAAGTCCACAGCGGATGAACAAATCTACAGCGGACAATCATAAAATTCCTAAGTGTTCACAGCGGACGTGTAAAGTCCACAGCAGACAGAATGCAAAATCTGTCTAAGTGTCCACAGCAAACGTGTAAAGTCCACAGCGGACAAAAAGCACAACTTTTTCTAAGTGTCCACAGCGAACGTGTAAAGTCCACAGCGGACACATGCATGATAATTTCCTAAGTGTCCACAACAGACAGCCAAGTCCACAATGAACACATGCAAAATATTTCTAAGTGTCCACAGCGGACGTACCAAGTCCACAGCGGACACCATGCAGATTCTAAGTGTCCACAGCAGACACCATGCAAAATTCTAAGTGTCCACAGCGGACATTATACTTAGCACCTGCAATGCAATATCCGTATTTTCTTGTTCCCAAACAACATTCTAACTTATACTTAGCATAGATCTAACATGTTACACACTTAAAACATACTATACAACAACCCAATCATCACAGCAGTCGCACAAGCGCACATATATCATAATTCAATCAAACATACTTGGAAAATACATAGTTTGAGCAGAAAATAACAGTTTAATATGCATACCAGCCCCAAACAAGCAGAAACTTGTAAAAGAGGGGATCTAGAACTCACCTCTAACAGCTTTTGAGTGAAAAGTCTTTAAACCCGAAAGCTATCTGGAGTTCTAGCACTAAAACACACAAAAACAAGCAGCCAAACATAAAGAAAACACATAAAGATCGGTCCAGAAGTTCAAACCCACTAAAAACCAAGAAGAAAACACTAAAAAACCTCACATTCTTCAAGATCTTCTTCTTTCTCTCTCTAGAAACCGGTTTAGAACTTTTTCTTTCTTTTGTGCAGCCGAAGTGTGTGAGAAAAAGGGAAGTATGGGCTGCAGCACTTCTTTTTGAATCCCATTATGGGCAAGTTTGCCCTTTGCACACTTTTAACCCCTTGTTTTTAAGTGACACTCTTTTTGAATCCCATTAAATGGATTTGTTAAATTATTCTGTTGCAATGTTTTCATATTTCAATATATTTTAATATGTATTGTGCTATGAATGACCAACTGTGGGGCTTCTCGGGATCATGGCCTTACATTTTTGGGGTGTTGATGCTAAATCATGGTCAAGAGTGGGGGAAATGGAGTTCCAAAGTGGTAATAAAGTCAAGTCACTTTAATCACTTCAAAAAGATATCACCCAAAGGGAAATTCTTAAATTTAGCAAATTCAAACAATCTAGTAAAGTTTATTTTTTCTTGGAAAAGAGAAAGAATTGGGGGGGGGGGGGTGGACGGCTAGGAGGTGGGGGAAGGGAGGCTGATTTTCAACTCTTGTAGTATTGGTTATTTGGGTGGTATTTGTTGTATTATAGGTATTTTTACATACTTTTATATTTTTACTTTTTACTTTTCAAGATACATTCAAATATTATAAAAGGTTATATAATATCATATATTTTAATATTGATGATATGTTAATGATACATCATGTATCTAGTGGTCATGTTAAAAGTATTCATTCTCGGTAAAATATCAATTTACGCATTTAGGTTTATTTATAAATTCAATTTTTTCCAATGTATTTAATTTGGAATCAAAAATACTTAGATACACTTTAAATTATTTATTAGTAAGTATATATTAATTATCACCAACGTTTGTGCATGAAAATGGTATTTCGCCGAATCACCGATGCATAAAATGTTATGCATAAAATTTTGCAATGTGTGAAATGAATTTAAATAATTAGAATTCAATTGAAACTCATGTATAATATGCATAATTATGACTAAGTCGGTCGGGGCCGAGTATTGACCTGAAATTGCTAGTTGTCACAGCTAACATAAATACGAAGTATGGCACACAATGCATAGGTTCATACGTAATGAATTCTAGAATTCAACTAATTGAAAATTCAGTTGCATTTTGGTGATGGAATTCACAATGTCATTTAACATACTCTAATTAGAGATCAACAAATGGTATACGCGTGAGATCAAGAAAGAGGAAAGACCGATGGCTAAAACCCAAACGTCAACCTTCCACCAACAGATTGACTCGATTCTTTTAAATAGAAAGAACTTGGTCATGATACCCTAGTGCATATAGTTTAAAGCAAGTAACTAAGAATGCATGCCGAGACTCAGACGAGTATAAATAACTAACATGATATGTTTCTTATGTTGTGTAATTATTTCTTCAAGCATAATATGGTTGAAAGTTCTATGTACATGACTTTACAACCTAGTGCAACATCTTTTTATAATATTACCATTTTGCATTTTAACTAAACAAAATGTAAAAAAATTTATAAAAAATCTAGTCTACAACCGTAGCCACTGTACATCCTCTACTTTTTTTCAAACGAATTCTTGATTATGGTCCTTGGATAATAACTCATAAAATTCTTTACAAATCTCATCAATTTCTTGTGGATTAATGTTACACCCTAGCCAAAGCAGAAACATGAGAATGTGACGAATCATATATCAAAACACATCAATACAATAGAATACTAAAAGCATTCAATCTAAACTGTATTATGACATTCGCCCGACTAAAAATAGTCTAAACATCTAAGAAAACAACCAACCATAACTAAAAAGACAAAACCAAATATAAAATAACATTGTCTCATCGGCTTAAAAATAAAGCACAAGTCTTCTAATTATGTCTTTATGCTAAGCCTCAAGTCCTTACCAAACTTGATTATTACTACGTGAAATATATGCTAAAAAATATCAACTATAAAGTTGGTAGGCTTGCAGGTTTATGACACAAATATATATAGGTCATGTCAATAGTCAAAGCCTACGAATATGTTTATGCACGTACACTAGTAAGATGATGCAAATATCAATATCAACTAACAACAAAACTTAATGCCAATCACTTGCCTCAAATCTATGCCTGCCATAGGATATTAACAAGACATTGGTACATATTTATCCATATGTCGGACCTGTCGTGATGGATGGCGCAACCAATCTTGGATGGGGTATCAACCCGGGTAGTACTACTTAATATTTGTTCGTCGGCTCGATCTCATGAGTTAAATGGTTGTGTAGAATGAGGGTACTTTAGAACATATGACAAAGACCAGGGCAACCCATGCAATCGATATCAACCAATACTAGTGTATAAACCAGAACATAATCATGTCAAGTCTTAAAAGATACACTACATATAAAGTCAAAAAAGTTAAGCATTTCCCCCCAATCAAATAGTCATGAAAAAAGGGTCCACTAAACGCTCTTATACATATGAGCATTAATAACACTAACAAGTCTCAAGTAGTCCACGACATGATTTAACCGATTAATAATCTTACTCGGGTGCTACTATAATATAACATGATTATGTCTTTAAGTTTAAACAATTAAACATTAGTGATCCTATATGTGAGTTATTTGTCTTCTATTATAATAAAAGAAACTTTTAGGTGGACACTTGTCATAATTCTAAAGCTTCTAATTCTAGTGTTCCCGCCTCTCTCTCATATTAAATGATTACATTAATTATAAATAATATTATTAAATTCTTTCTTTAAATTAAATGTAGACTTTTAATAAAATAAGAAATAACTCTTTTTACAAATTTAATTTCTAAAGAAACAACTTTGTTAAGATAAGAAATTTTTCTAACACATCAAACATTTTTTTAAAATATGAAATATTTGAAAATTGATGTTTTTAAATAATAAAATTTTTATAAACCAAAATAATTAAAATTCAAAGTTATAACGAGTTTTTTTTTTTGGAAATGACACTTTTTTAAAATGGTTTGTTTTGAAACAAAATGCTTGATTTTTTGTTTAAATACAAAAACAAATATTTTATTACTTTTAATTATTACTCGTAGGTAATTTCAACCGTGTCCTGTATTAAAATCATTTTATAATTAAGAAAAACGGGGACAAATCCAATCCCTTAATTTTCTTATAAAATTAAATATTTATTTATTCATCTAGTGTAATACGGGATACTAACCTAGTTAAATAATATATTAGTCATTTCTTATGTCTAAAAATAATCTCCATTTATTATTGCTAATTTAAATGTGTTTGTACCATAGTTCTTGTAACTTTATTTGTCTAACGTAAATGTCTCATTATTGATGTTACTCTTTAACAAGTTTTAATAATTCTCTTAAACTTATTTGACTAAGAGATTTTCATAAAATTAAAATCCCTACTTCATTCGCATATTAATAAAAGGGTTACAAACTTTTAGGTTGTTTAAATATCTCCAAAATAATATACAAGTTGAGATTGCATAATAACTAAGTTTTTGACGCACTCTATTTGTGATGACTATTTGAATGCCAAAACCTTTATGAAATCAAGTAAGACTAGTGGGGTTTGGAGCTGCTCCGGGAGTCAACTCGATTTGGAATTCCACTTCATGATGAGGTGGTAACCTAGGCAAGTCCTTGGGAAACACCTCTGGAAAATCACAGACTACCGGAATGTCCTCTATTTTCTTCCCATCCTGTTGTTTATCCATCACAAGGGCCAATATGGCCAAACAACCTTTGTGTAACAATTTCTACACTTCCATATATGATATGATATCTATCACTACACTCCTCTCGCCCTTGACCGAAAGAATTTCTCCACCAATCGGAATACGTATAATCTTCTCACGACTACATCAAAACTCCCAAGTAAAACCGGTATAAGATCGATATTGAAAGTGTGTCCAGCCAGTTCTATCTTACAACCCTTAAGGATGTATGTAAAGTGAATTTGCTTACCGTCAGCTAATTCTACGGTATACTGGGATTCCAAAGTAGAAGGCGTATCATTTAAAAGACTACTAAACATAGTAGAGACAAAGCTTCTATCGGCTCTAGTATCAAATAGTACAGTTGGATAACGACCATTAAAAGGAAATTTACCAGTAACAGTACCAGGATCATTTAGAGCCTCCCCTGAACCAATGACAAAGGCTCTCCCCTTGACTCCACCATTGTTACGACCATTATTGTCAACATTACTAGTGTTGTTATTATTGTTTTCATTATTCCCAGCACTATTGCCATTCTTCTTCAACTGACGGAAGTTCCTCTTGTAATGCCCTTCTTTTCCGCATTCAAAACAGCCTTTTGGTGTCTCCTGAGTCTACTGTGATTTCTTCATCAGTTCACCACAGCAGTCCTTTGCTGCGTGCCCCGGTTTCCCACAACGCTGGCATCGGAAGTTTTCACACTTACCAGTGTGGTGGTAGTTACATCTGTTGCATTTTGGATACTTTCCCATGTATCCAACTTGTCCTTAAGTTGTTGAGGAAGTCTGATAGTAGCTGTTGAGGAAGTCTGATTGTAGTTTTGGTTGTTGTCGAACTTCCTCGGTTGCTGTTGACGTTGTTGCTGTTACTGGTCGCTTGAAGACGAGCCCTTATTGCCAGTGTTTTCCTACTTGCGCTTGTTATTGGGTACGCTAGCCACCACACCCCGTTTGCGTAGCTTCCCTTGTTCCACCTCCTGGTCGATTAGCCTGTGGGCTAACCGAATAGCCTGTTGTATGGTAGTAGGGTTAGAAGTTGTCACCATACTCTGAATTTCAGGAACCAAACCGCGTAAGTACAACTCAATCCTCTTGTGCATCTCGTTCACCATCCCCGGGCATAAGGTTGCCAACTCGTGAGACCTGGTGGTATAGGCCTCAATCTCAGAACCCTGCATCTTCAACTGAGAAAATTCAACTTCCAACTTTTGCACCTCATCACGAGAGCAATATTCTTCAGTCATCATTGTCTTGAACTCTTCTCAGGGTAGATCATTGGCCATAGCCTGACCCAGCATCTGGACCTGTGCATTCCACCATGAAAGTGTCGCGCCTTCAAGTGTTCCCGTAGCATATCTCACCTGGTCGACTGGCGGGCAGATGCATTTAGCAAAGACTGATTTAGTCTTCTCAAACCACCATACCAACCCTACAGCCCCTTTAGCTCCACTGTAAGTATGGGGCTTACAATCCATAAAGCCTTGGTAGGTACAAGGTGGGGGTCCTGTGCCACAAACCAAACATTTAGTTCAACAGCCTAAACAAACAACTAGAGTATTTGTCAAGCCACTCATATCTTTTACCCGTTAGCTGTGCGGCTTGTACAGAAGCCACTGCCGCCGGCACATGCCCGTTTATCAAGGCAGGCAGTTCCGCGGGGGTCATGTTGACTACTCCCGCGCCACATCCGCGCCCGGCGCCTCGTCCTCGGCCACGTCCTCTTCCACCTCCTTCTATTTTCACTTTACATTCACAAACACAATAATGAGCAACATCTAATATATTTATCTCATTGAAGCATAGTAAATAGTAAGAAAATAATGAAGTTCATTAACCACAACATTTATAACCAAAATAATAACCAAAGATAAATAAATTGTAAGTAATTCACAAAATATTCAATCGATGTCAAAATTTTTAGTTTTTCAGTTGGGTGAGAAACAACCCTTCCCACATAGGTTTTAAAAAAAACGCTACGTAGTCCAAGTCAGATGAATGTGAAGATCAATCTAATACATCAGATCTATCACTATCTTCCTCCATCTCTATAGGTTCTTCCTCTTTCGGGGCTTCCTCTGGCTCTTCCTCGGGTTCCTCTTCAGGTTCTTCCTTGGGTTCTTCGACAATATGCATCGCGACGAACTGGGCTTCCAGGTCATAAAGTCTTACCCCATAGTCGTGGGTAGTGTCATCCCTAGCATCCTAGCGGTGGATCGCCTGAGCCATACTATCAGTTAAGGAGCACTGATGGTCATAGCACTTCGCTTGCAGCTCCTTCACTTCTGCAACCATCGTCTTATTCTCATGTAGCTCACGTCATAGAGTTCCAACCATCTCATTCAACTCATTAGTGCATCGTTTCTCTATGTCTAAAGCAGCAACTAAAGCCGCAATCACTTGCTCACTAGAACATGGTATCGAAGGAATAGTAGGTGCAGGTAACTCAGAAGTAGACTTATTCCTCGGTCTAGTAGACGGGAGTTCAGGAAGACGCTCCCTATAAAGCATACGGTTCATATAGGTAGGATAGTAACTCCAATCCCGCAAAGCATCGCGTTCAGGTAGTGCAAATGGTTGATCCCAGTCTATCTCCTCGGGAGGATAAGGAAGTCGGGGCCACTCAGGTCCTCTATCGGGTACAGGAGGAGGAGGAGGAGGAGGAGGAGGAGAATCAAAACGTGCAGGCCTCTTACCTAAAGCCCGTGAAAAAATGCCATGCTACAGTGTACGTGATGTGCATGCCAATGAGTATACAGTAAGGGATAACTAATGAGTAACTAACAAACTGTCATCTTATATACTAGTGTGTATGCAATCTAGTTCCTTATAACCAATGGCTCTGATACTAATCTGTCACACCCTCAAAATTCCACGTGCTGGGTTCTACCATGAGGCGTGTGAACAAACCAAGATCTAAGTCATTAGTTACTCAGAACGACACTATATGAAACATTTAAAACAGACCAGAGTTTGAAACTTTAAAACTGTGCGGAAGCGTTTTCTAAATAAGTCAAACCCAAAGCGTTGAAAGTGTAACAGTGGCAAAACACGCATCAACCCATTGTTTATAAGCATATAAACTGAAAACCAAATGTCAAGACACAATATGAAGCTTAAAAATACATGTTGGACTTGTGATGTGCTCCTACTGGAAACTGGAGTTAACGACCTAAGAATAGCATACTAAAGTGTCAACACGATGGTTGGTGAGTTCAAGAGATAAGTTTATCATAAACCATAGCAGTTGTAAAACATAAGTAACTACATTGAAATGGATAGCTAGTCTATATTCATAAGTAATAAGCATAGTGATTTCACGATCGAAACTGACTGTGTTCGTTTGTTTGCCTCTCGCCACGACATACCAGGTCATGACGAATGTTTGTTATTTAGGACAATATTGCACCCGCTTGACCTCCAGTCTTACGGGTGGGGCTTGTCAGACCCAGTAATACAACCCAAGATTTCCCGCTTGTTTCCTAAATTAACAATCCAAAAGTGTGAGGTATTTCAGTGGTATATCACACTATGTTATACTATACATAACTTATATAATAAAGCGTTTGCAAAAGAGTATGCTATCTCCCTCAAAAGAGAGTATATAAAAAGTAGGGCATGAACTCACCCGGTGCTTCAATAACAGAATAATGAAAGCTACGAAGAAACGGAAAGACAACCTATCAAAGGTTACTAGAACATGTGAGTTTGTAAGTACACAAGACCAGAATGGCTTAACAGATCCTAAGTGCTCAATACATAGGTTGACCCAAGTGATATGGTAAACAATAAAACATTTTGACCTAGTTGACCTGTTTGACCCGTTGGTGACATGTCAAGTTGGATTCTTGTTTGACCAAGTACAGTAATTCATAAATCATCATACCATCACAGACTACTATACACGTTATTCACATAAGCCATATTGCAACACTTAAGTCTCAATATGATCTTCATGCTAGCTTAGGTTATCATACAATGCATGCAAACCAATTCATCATACTTAACATGTTCATAATTAGATTCCTCTACCATTTACAAATTGGGTTTTGTCACTCACAATGTGCCATGTGAAGCCATTCATGGCTACACACCCTAAACCCTGCCAATCCTACAAAGTAGGGGGCTCAGATTCGCACGAGTGTATGATACACATCATCACATACCCAAATGCAATTTATACAAGCTAGTAACCAACTTTATAATATTCAATAACTATATTGCATCACAAACTCATAAACTTGTACATAGTGCCATACTTGCATATTTTCCAAGAACACTTAGATTTTCCCATAGATTTATCAACTAACCATATGACCCAATTATCATAATCTAACACACCAGACATCATCCATGATCACTCTAGCATGCTCCTAACATCCTAATCATGATCAAATCACAAAATCATGCAAGTTACATCAACAAAGTTCCCCTTTGGGAAAGTGGCATCCAAAAACCAAACTTTCATCAAATTTGTTCATAGATTCATCATTAACATCCCTAATCTAGTTCATAGCAACTGTAATAATGTAAGGCCCCGTTCCTAGGATGCTTACGGTTGGTCAATCATTGCACATAAAACATAAAACAAACATTTAGGCGTACTAAAACAATGCAGCAGAATAATTTAAAATCATTTCATTCATTGCTTTTGCAAAATAATACAACCTTCATAATCATTACAAATATTGTTTGTTCGCATTACAATGCAAAAATGTCAACAAATGCGGATGAACAACACTTGTGCAAATATTCAAACTTAATGCGGATGATCAACTAACCTGAAGCCGCATCTTACACTATAATCAGTTCCCAATCCTCATTCTTATACATTCATCGCACCGTTCTAGCATGCTAATCTCTTAGAACAAGCATACTACCACATAAACCGAGCAAAACATGCAGGCCCTAACACACCCATTAAAGAACAGGGCCAAACTTATGGTACAACATACAGGACATATTAAAAGGTTAGTTGCATGCAATTCCAGCCCCAAACAGGTTAAAAACATAGAAACCGGGGATCTAGAAACTCAACTTATGCAATCCTTCGGGCAAGACTTCCTTCAAACCCGAATGCGATGAGTTCACACACCTAAAACCCAACAAAACACAAACAAACACACATAAGCATGCAACCGAGGCATAGGCCGGCCAAGAACCACTTAAAAACCAGGAATTCTTACCTTGAATTCGATCTCCTTGTTCTTCTTCTTCAAAACCCGAAAGCTTCTCTGCTACTTTCTCTCTCTACAATCAGCAGAAAAGGTGAAAAGTAACATGGCATGGGCGGCCATGTTGCTTTTGTACAAAATTATATTATATTTTGTACCTTGCACACTTTTAACCCCTCTATTTGGGTTTAATTGCATTTCCTTCTTTTCTTCACTTTTATTCAAAAAAAAAAATCCGGGTGTTACAAGTCCACCCCCCTTATATAGGTTTCGTCCCCGAAACCTGTTATTCCTCCAACAGGGTAATACTGCCTCATCTATTCTTCACTCTCCCACGTAGACTCGGATCCCATCCTGTGCTTCCACTGTACACGCACCAGGGAAACCACTTTATTCCTTAACCTCTTCTCCTTGCGATCAATGATTGCCACTGGTTGCTCCATATAATTGAACCTTTCATCAACTTCAATGTCTTCCAGTGGTACAACCATATCTTCGTCAGCTAAACATTTCCGCAGATGAGATACATGGAATGTAGGGTGAATTCCACTTAACTCATCGGGTAACTCCAACCTGTAGGCCACCTCTCCTACTCGAGCAAAGATTCGGAATGGCCCTACGTATCTCGGGCTCAACTTTCCCCGCTTTCTAAACCGAATGATCCCCTTCCACGGCGAGACTTTCAACATAACTCTATCTCCCACCTTGAACTCAATTGGTCTACGTCTCTTGTCAGCATATGAATTCTGTCTATCCTTAGCTGTCTTCATATAGGCTTTGATCTTTTCAAGCTTCTCAGTCATAGCCTCGATCACCTCAACACTTCCTAATTCTTTCTGACTAATATCACCCCAACAAATGGGTGTCCTATATCTCCTACCGTATAGCATCTCATAAGAGGGCATACCAATGCTGGCATGATAACTGTTATTGTATGAGAACTCCGCTAACGGTAAGTGGTCATCCCAACTACCTCCAAAATCAATGACGCATGCTCGAAGCATATCTTCTAGCGTCTGAATGGTTCTCTCCGACTGACCATCCGTCTGTGGATGATAAGCCGTGCTTATGTGTAACCTCGTCCCCATTGCATCATGAAATCTCTTCCAAAACTTGGATGTAAACCAGGTGTCACGATCAGAAACAATAGACACCGGTACACCATGACGAGTTACAATCTCTTTGATGAATAGATCTGCTAACTTCTCAGACGAATACGTCTCTCGGATCGGTAGGAAGTGAGCACTCTTCGTCAGACGGTCGACTATCACCCATATGGCATCGTATCCCTTCACGGTACGCGGTAGCTTCGTGATAAAGTACATGGTGATATGCTCCCACTTCCACTCAGGTATATCCAAAGGTTGGATTTTCCCGTACGGCTTCTGGTGCTCGGCCTTCACTTGCAAGCAAGTAAGGCACTTACTCACATACTCCGCTACATCACGCTTCATACCCGGCCACCAATAATCTTTCTTCATATCTTGATACATCTTTGTAGTACCAGGATGAATAGAGTATTGAGTCTTATGAGCTTCGTCCATGATCTTCCCACGTAGATCCCCATAACGAGGAATCCACATTCGTCCGAATCGGGTTCTAACACCGAGAGTGTTTTCACCCAATTCCGCGACTAGACCTCTCATCCTTTT
The DNA here is from genome assembly GCA_025506505.1 of Flaveria sonorensis. Classification (NCBI taxonomy): domain Eukaryota; kingdom Viridiplantae; phylum Streptophyta; class Magnoliopsida; order Asterales; family Asteraceae; genus Flaveria; species Flaveria sonorensis. The sequence goes on along the minus strand of CM046425.1, from coordinate 17,333,065 downwards.
AGAGTTAAGATGATCTTCCTTCAATGCCTCATCTTGAAACTCCTTGACCTTCTTCATCACATCAGAGGTCATAAGCAACTGATAAGCCTTCACCCGAATCGGTTCAGAGCTCTCCTTTCGGCTAAGGGCATCCGCCATTACGTTGGCTTTCCCCGGATGGTAATGGATTTCACAATCATAATCCTTTATCAGTTCCGACCATCTCCTTTGCCTCATGTTCAAATCCTTCTGTTCGAAGAAGTACTTCAATCTCTTGTGGTCAGTGAAGATGGTGCACCTCGTCCCGTACAGGTAGTGCCTCCAAATTTTTAATGCAAAGACCACAGCTGCTAGCTCCAAATCATGAGTAGGGTAATTAACCTCATGAACCTTCAATTGTCGGGATGCGTAAGCTATAACCTTTCCTCGCTGCATCAGTACGCAACCCAATCCCGAGTAAGAAGCATCTGAATAAACCACCAAATCCTCGCTCCCTTCGGGTAATGATAAGACAAGAGCTTGAGTCAACCTCGTCTTCAACTCTTCTAAAGCCTACTCTTGCTCTTGACCCCAAACAAACTTCACATCCTTACGGGTCAACTTGGTCAGTGGAGAAGCTATCTTAGAGAAGTCTTGGATGAATCTCCTATAATAGCCCGCCAACCCCAAGAAACTACGGATCTTGGATGGCGTCCTTGGAGACTTCCATTGCATCACAGCTTCCACTTTTGCCGGGTCTACCATAATCCCCTCAGGGTTCACCACGTGACCCAAAAACTGAACCTCGCGCAACCAGAACGTGCACTTGGAGAACTTAGCATACAACTTCTCCCTTCTCAACGCCTCTAATACCTCTCTAATGTGACCGGCATGTTCCACCTCCCTCTTCGAATAAATCAAGATATCATCGATGAACACAATCACTGATTTATCCAACATTGGCCGACACACTCGATTCATCAGATCCATAAAAGCAGCTGGCACGTTGGTTAAACCGAAAGACATAACGAGGAACTCATAGTGTCCATAACGCGTACGAAAAGCTGTTTTAGGAATATCCTGCTCCTTCACCTTCAACTGATGGTAACCAGATCGGAGATCTATTCTCAAAAACCAACTAGCACCTTGGAGCTGATCAAACAGGTCATCAATCCTTGGCAATGGATACCGATTCTTCACCGTCAACTTGTTCAGCTCGCGATAGTCAATACACATCCTCATACTACTATCCTTCTTCTTTACAAACAAAACCGGGGCACCCCATGGAGAGATACCCGGTCTAATGAACCCCTTATCAAGCAACTCCTGCAGTTGCTCCATCAATTCCTTTATCTCGGTCAGAGCCAACCGATACGGTGCTTTAGCAACAGGTTGAGCACCGGGTATCAAGTCAATCTGGAACTCGATCTCGCGGTCCAGTGGCACACTTGGTAAGTCTTTGAGAAACAAATCTGGGAACTCACACACAACCGGTACATCTGACAGCTGTGGTGTTGGCGTATCTACATCCTTCACGTAGGCCAAGTAGGCACTACATCCACGCCTCATGCACTTTCCCGCCACCGCCATCGAAATCACCTTCAGAATCGTAGTAACTCGATCACCGTAAATCGTCACCGAACTCCCGTCAGGCGCTGTCAGTCGAATCATCTTCTTGCGACATACGATATTCGCCTCGTAGGCCGCTAACTAGTCCATTCCCAGGACTACATCGAAACCGCCTAAGGTCATCACGAATGGTCTAACAGGAAATTTATGACCTTCTACTTCTATGACACAGCCTTCCATCATCTCAGAAATCCTGGTAGACTTACCTATGGCAGTTTCTACATCAAAGGGCTCATCAATACTCCTACTCCTTAAAGGCAACTTAGCACAAAAGGCAGCAGAAATGAAGCTCTTATTAGCACCGGAATCAAATAACACGGAGGCAAGAGTTTGGTTTACTAGGAACATACCTGACACAACATCGGGGTCCGTCCTAGCCTCCTCCTGGGTCATCGTGAATGCTCTGGCGCTTGCTTTCTGCCCTTCGGTTCCGGTCGTCTTCTTCGCTCCGGAACTCTCAGCCCTTGCCTTCTTGCATTCCCTGCTCATGTGACCCTCTCCACCATAGTTAAAACATCTAGTCATACGAAAATCCTTTGCTATATGCCCTGTCCTCCCACACAGGAAGCATACATTCAATCCCCGCCTACATTCTCCGAAATGCTCCTTTCCACATTTGCCACGCCTCTTCTACCCCGCACCAGATGTGACCACACAGCGGTCATCCACCCGTGCATGCTTGTTGTTTGTCGGGGCACCACCCTTACCAAACCTTTTCCCATTCCAGTTCCTGTCACCACCACCTTTCTTACTCACCTCAGCCACCACCACTTCCCGTTCATCATACAGCCTCCCTGCCAGATCAACCACTGACCTAAACGTGCTCGGTCGGGCGGCGATCATATGCCTGCGGATGTCCGTCGGCAAGCCCTGAATGTATCTCTTAATCTTTCGCGACAAGGGTGTCACCTGATCTGGTACCAGCCGTGCCATCTCATTGAATTTGGTGGTATATTGCTGATGTGTCATGGTTCCCGCCTCCAGCTGTAGGAACTCCCTCTCAACCTTGTCGAGCTCTCGGTGAGGATAAAACTCCTCGATCACTAGTTTCTTCAACTCATTCCACCTCATCCTGCCAATCGCTCTACTACCCTCGGCCTGGACAATATTGTCCCACCAACATAGGGCCGAGTCCACAAATGAGTGGGTGGCGAACTTCACCTTCTGATCTTCCCGGCACTCGCTGATATCTAGAACAGCTTCCATCTCTCTCACCCACCGGTGAGCAGCAGCCGCGGTGCCATTTCTGTCAAAAGTCGGGGGCTTGCATCTTTGAAATGCCCCATAGTTACAGCCTCGTGCTATCTCCTGCACATGCTCTTCTCCTTCCTCTTCACTGGAGACAACCGTCTCAGTCTCCGGTTGCTCCCTTTCCTTCGCGGGTCTCCTCCTTTCCTTCCTCTCTCCTTCTCATACAGCCTTAATCACTTCGGTCACCACAGACGGTAGAATCGTCTGCATGACCTGGTGAACCTCTTCCACCACCGCCTCCTTCACTGAGGCCCTTAAATTGGCACTCTCATCACCACCCTTCGGATGAGGGGTCTCGGGCTCTTAGTGAGCCACCTCTTCAGCCCTAGGCCTTCCTCTCGTGACCCGTGGTCCAGCACCATGTCCACCACGACCTCCAACTCGAGAAGCCTTTGAAGATCTACCACCGGCCATCCTCGAACACGCTATAAGATTCAAACACCAACATGGTCATTCAAGGTAACAACTCAGTTTATGTCAAGTACAGTAAGTCCCTAATTACAGTGGCCAGTTGTGATTAGCCACTTACTTTACTCTTCATACCCCAAGCATTTCCTATCCTGACTTCATCAGTATCTAAATCTACTAAGAAGCACATAAATCACATAACATGCGCACAGAATACCGGTTATCATCAAGAAAATACCTGATGGCACGCAGCTACTCGGACTGGCATCCCTTCAATTTGTCCCATTCTCAGTTTAAGTTTAGGTTTCTTTTGAAAATATTTACTCGTTTCACTTAAACTTTGGCTCTGATACCAACTTGTAAGGCCCCGTTCCCGGGACGCTTACAGTTGGTCAATCATTGCACATAAAACATAAAACAAACATTTAGGCGTACTAAAACAATGCAGCGGAATAATTTAAAATCATTTCATTCATTGCTTTTGCAAAATAATACAACCTTCATAATCGTTACAAAATATTGTTTGTTCGTATTACAATGCAAAAACGTCATAATTTAAACTATGGATGCCATCCCAAAAACGCCAAGTAGCTGCCCCGTGCCATCCTCAGCAATATTACCTGCCAACTGGAAGATACATAAAAGTCAGCGTTGCTGAGTGAGTTCTAGTTTTATAAATAAAAATACTTTTCTTTCGTTTAAAATCGTACTTTACTTTCGTAAGCGATCATACATCATACGTAAAAATAGATAATCTCATTATTATCTTTCATCAACGCCAGCTTACATTCATTCATTCTCTTTCTTATCGTACATTTCATTCGATCATTATTACTTTCACTTCTCTATGCTCCAGGCTAATGCCTCGAGCTATACCCCAAACATCATGCACAAGGCGGGTACTGGGCCGAAGACTATAAATAGACTTCAAACATCATGCCCGAGGCGGGCCCAGCACCGGGGTATCATCATTTGGACCAATGCCATGTGCTATACCCCAAACATCATGCACAAGGCAGGTACTGGGCTGAAGACTATAAATAGACTTCAAACATCATGCCCGAGGCGGGCCCAGCACCGGGGTAAGCGACAATGGTCCCGTACGTATGGTCAGTCACAAAGACTAGACCCCAGTGTGAATCCTTCTGGGGTAGCTAACCCGCACACCGTTGAGCTAACACCCTTCATTAGGTATGAACCTCCTTACAGTGCTTGCAAGACTTTTCTTACTTCTGATCGTTCATTAATGCATGCATTCATTCTTTCTTACTTCACTTTAGTTATCTTCCACTTTCGTTAAGTACTACTTTACATAAGCATATTCGTACGTCACACCACGTAAGGTCACGACATAAACATAACATGGAACAACATCATCACAGCAGCATACAAAGCATGCAAATCGTAAACAAACACAGTCCCCCATAAAACCTCCTTTCTTAACACTTAAGCCCTACATCCCAAAATCTCAGAAAATTCTGTCCCCTTAAAGAAATGCGGATGAGCAAACAAATGCGAATGAACAGACAAATGCGGATGAGTAACCAAATGCGGATGAACACCTCAGAAAATATTCTAAGTGTCCCAAAGAAATGCGCACGAACACTGTAGCGAATGCGCATGCATAAAGCATATGAAAGTTTCCAGAAAATATATTCCGTCCAATGAAGTGCGCATGAACCAAATACGGATGACTGAAGCAAATGCGCAGAACAAAACAAATGCGGATGAACATACAACAAATGCGGATGAACATACAACAAATGCGGATGAACATACAACAAATGCGGATGAAGATACAACAAATGCGAATGAACAACACTTGTGCAAATATTCAAACTTAATGCGGATGATCAACTAACCTGAAGCCGCATCTTACACTATAATCAGTTCCCAATCCTCATTCTTATACATTCATCGCACCGTTCTAGCATGCTAATCTCTTAGAACAAGCATACTACCACATAAACCGAGCAAAACATGCAGGCCCTAACACACCCATTAAAGAACAGGGCCAAACTTACGGTACAACATACAGGACATATTAAAAAGTTAGTTACATGCAATTCCAGCCCCAAAACAGGTTTAAAACATAGAAACCGGGGATCTAGAAACTCACCTTATGCAATCCTTCGGGCAAGACTTCCTTCAAACCCGAATGCGATGAGTTCACACACCTAAAACCCAACAAAACACAACCCAAACACAAATAAACACACATAAGCATGCAACCGAGGCATAGGCCGGCCAAGAACCACTTAAAAACCAAGAATTCTTACCTTGAATTCGATCTCTTTGTTCTTCTTCTTCAAAACCCGAAAGCTTCTCTGCTTCTTTCTCTCTCTATAATTAGCAGAAAAGGTGAAAAGTAACATGGCATGGGTGGCCATGTTGCTTTTCTACAAAATTATATTATATTTTGTACCTTGCACACTTTTAACCCCTCTATTTGGGTTTAATTACATTTCCTTCTTTTCTTCACTTTTATTCAAAAAAAAAAAATCCGGGTGTTACAAATAACCCATTTAACATACACCAATCATCAAAACATGAATTCCCATGAAGAAAAGTTTCTACTTTAGGCAATGTATGAACTATATGATCAAACCATGGAATTCTTGCATAATCATCATAACCCAACATTCAGATAACATAACTAACAACATATCATCATCAAACAATCATCAATTTCAACTTTTCTTCACAATTTTCAAACTAGGGTTCATCAAGTAACAAAAAACATAAAAATCTTGCTAGAAACTCACCTCAAAACGTGTAAAGATGATGACTAACACTTGCTGACTCTTGAAACTAATCAAAATCGATGGTTGCTTATTGTTGCAAAGTTAAAATCGCAATGTGTGTGTGCTTGATCTCGGCCGCGCAAGGGGGTAGGGAGGGGATTAGGGTTTGTTTTTTTTAATTTAGGCTAATTACAATTTTACTAATTAAACCCTCATGTTTGTATTTTATAAAGACTAATCTTTTAATCCCTTTTAGTTAATTTCTAACCACATAACACATGGATTATTACCAACTAGTAACAATTATATTTTTTAGCTAGAAAACACTACACATGGATTACATAGTACACGTTGTCATGTTATAAAGTGAAATTCTCAAATAATACTTACAATTCATAAATCATATAATTATGTGTTAATAATCAACATTACTAATTAAGTTATTACTTGTTATCCAAAGTTAATTATTATTAAGTCACACATACCCACATTCATGGGCAGCCCTTCCCATCTCTCTCTCACTCTCTTCGAAAACAAGAACACCCCCCACACACATATATGCATCAATCAAGTTTCTTTCAAGCAATTGAGAATGACTTTGGACGTTTTCTTGCGTCGTACATGTGTTTATGATCATCCATTATGCACAACAAGTAAATATTATGTTGAAGATCGTTCCTTTTAGATCTTAAAATCTGGAAACCCTGTATGATCCAAACATACATCAACACTTGAACTTTATTGAAATTGATCATTGATTTTGTGTTAGTACGTATCGTTGTAATGATTTTATGGATTTGATTTGTACAAATCATTGATTTGGATCAAAACACTAGACTTTCCAATAAAGGAAACTTTTTTTTTATTAGAGTTTGTAGTTCTAGCATGATTTACATGGAATTGAACGGACTTAATGATTCTAGGTTACTAGCTGATGTTAATGAATGACAATTTAGGTTTTAAGCTTTTGAAATTGGTTTGTTTTTAGGGAACTTCACTAATAAGGAAACTTTTTTGACTTGGTTGGTTTCTAGATGATAAAATTAACATGTGTAATGGGTTTGATAGTTTATAAGTGATTGTTGGAACATAAGAAAAGGTTAGGAGTTATTGAATTGTGAAAAACCAACACGTGTGATAAAACTTGCTAATTGAAGAAACTTTTAGGACAAGATGATGTGTTTAATGCATATGCTAGATGTGGGATGAGATAAATGATTCGAATTATGTTAGATTGGTTCATAAAAATATGATTTGATGAATTTTATTAAAAATGGAATAATTACACCTTATGGTCCTAAAGTAGGCAATTTTAAGCATCATAGTGTTCTAAGTTAGGTAACTTGCAATAGCTGTGTAATAGGTAAAGTACTTATGAAATTGAATGATTTCTTTGTTATGTGAATTAGTTAGGAAATTGAATTACACATGTGTAATAAAGTTAACTTTCTAAAAACAGAATCGTTCTAAAAATATATTTTTGACATAAAACCTAATGTACAACTCTAATTGAATTACTTGAGAGTAACTAAACATGTTTTCAACTAAATTGAGTCACTATTAGGTTGTCGAGTCAAATTGATCAACTTTGGTCTATAAAAGTCAACTTTAGTCTATAAAAGTCAACTTTAGTCGAGAAGTTAAACTTATCAAACATGATGGGCTTTTCTTAAACACCCTAACACTTAATGTTGTTTAGGTACAATAGGGTTCATACAGACCATTATGTACACACACTCATAAACCAATATTTGTTAGGTCACTGTTAGCTTTCGTCATTTGCTTTAACTTTCAACTATGCACTCTAAGGTGAGTATTCACGGGCCTTGTTTTACATTATTTCCTTTATGTGGGAGAAACCATGCAAACTATATTTTTAGTGGTTTTAGTATTATTGCTTTATAGTCTATTACGTTAGTGGAAACCCATATAAAGGTCCTTATATTCTTGAACCGTTAGTCATGATCTAGCAAGGTAATTCTAAGTAGTAATGTTGGGTTTGACCACCCATGTTAGTCACGTTAATTCGACTGTCTATGATAGACATTGTGGAAAGGCAAACAACTTACAAATAGTTAGTTTTAGTTTGGAAATGCTAAGTAACTTGATTATAGACTAGCTACCTATCGATATGCTTTAATTACTTTACCATACAAACACTTTCAAACATAGTTATTGTTGCTTAAACCTATAAACTCACCAACATTATGTTAACATACTTTAGCGTTTTCTTCTCATGTTGCAATAACGCTTAAGGTTAGGTCGCATGGCTGAGGTTTCATTCATGGCATGCATTACAAACTTGTTTTCTTTTGCATTAAATACTTTTACCGGGCGCCATGCTTTGCTCAGTTACTATTATTGGTTTTGGATTTTACTTTACGCTTTCGCATTGCTTATCATTCAAACTATGTTTTTTGATTAAAGTTTAACGTTATTTTAAACACATATAGTGTCAATTGATATGACCGTGTCTAAGATCCTGATTTGTCATGCGTCTCGCGGTAAAACCTTATAGGTGGAATTTGAGGGTGTGACAAGGGTCTTAATTTGTATATTCTAAATGTTGTTCAACTATCATCATATCACCATTATATTATTGGAATCATGGTTTAACTAATAAAAATCATGTGATAGATAAATACATATAAGGTGTTTTAGATAAAAATTACGAAGGTTTTATATGAAAGGATGGATTTATCACATGAAATCATATGTTTAGTTAAGAATGATCATGGACACACATGAATAAATGCTTGAACTAGCATGTAGGTGCACAATGTTTGAGTAAAATTATGAAAGGAACATAAAACGAAACTTACCAATGCAAAGATGAGAAGAAGATAGTGGTGAACACTAGATGATGTGTGTAAATGTGTATATATTTTTAGATGAGAGTTTTACATAGTTGAGTTATAAATTTATAAAAATGATTGTTACCATAGCACTAATACACACAAATAAACAAGTGTACCTATCACATATGTAGTATAGTTACGATAAGAATCAAATATCGATCCAAGGACACGATAGATCAATGATAATAAACCTTTCTCATTATTTAGCTTATTGATTAAGTTGATTGATTGCGAGGTTACATGTAATAGAAAGATACAATGAAAGTAACTAAATGGTTTAAATAATAATCAGAAATAAAGTGTTGACTAGACTTTGGATCCACTTATTCAATTACAATAATAAATATGTGATTCTGACATTCAGAGAATAATGTAGGCTAGAGTCTGAGGTCTCATTCCTTAGTCATAGAATGAACAGGAGGATCAAGTGACAATTTCCTCAAATCATTTATGTTATAAAACAAGATGGTCAAATGCTAATCTCCACTATGATATGATTATGTATTGGTGGTTTTAAATGCAGATTAAAATCCAAGGTCTCATCGTTTAACAATACGATTCTTTGAACGGGTTGGTCATGTGCCAATCTCCACAAATCATATTTATTTAACATGAAAAGTAAATTAGGCATAATGTTGTGTTCTCGAGTTTACTTAAGTAGCGAATAGAAAGGAAATCCTTTCTTTTTCTTTCTCTTCTTTTTTCTTCTTGACTTCTCTTTTATCCTATATAAATATCTAGTTATTTTTTATGACCAAAGTTCATTAAGGACAGAGGTCTCTTCTCTAAAATCATACTATAGTTAGAAAGTTAATATGATGGTCAAGTATTAACCACTTGAGATTGGCCATTAAGTCCTGTTGAAACTATGTTTACAAATTTATTTTACTTTTTGAAAACTTCACGTTTATATAATAAAAAATCTTTGATTCAAATCCTCGTTTATTAGTTCCAATACAACATTACTAAAACATATGGCTATATTTTCGTAAATAAAGATTTAAAGTTATATGGTTGTTCAACATGGTATAATCAATACCTTTACCGGATGGAATTATTAATCGGATTATAATAAACATGAAAGTTAAGTAAAATAAACGGTAAACAAAATTTACTTGATCATAATACAAATCACGTAAACATTGTTAACAGTTAATTAAACTACATCATTATTGAAGTGAGTGAATATTTTTAGCCTATTCGGTTCACAAAATTACCCGGATAATTTACAATTTAGAATCAAAACATAATAAGAAGAAAAGCCAATAGATTGAGTTGTAGATGAAAGGCTTTGCAAATGCACATCTTTCTCCAGAGTCGAGTGATGATCTTCTAATAATTTTTAATCCACAAAGATATAATGGAATAGTTGAGGGTAGAATTATTTGACAAGTGGGGAGTGTTCTTTTGATTTTTTTTTTGTCTCCGGTGTTTCTTGTTTTTTTTTCGGCAAGTGGGGCGTGTTCTTTTGATTTTTTTTTTGTCTCTGGTGTTTCTTGTTTTTTTTTTTCATGGAGACCTTTCTTTTTATACTAATCTTCGACCGCTAGAAAATATTTTTGATTAATTGTTAAAGAAAGTTTCAAGATAAGATGTATAATTGGGTTCTCTATAAATACAAGTAAAAAAAATTGCAAAGTTGATAAAATCTTTATTTTAATTGGTTGAAAGGAAAAGTTTTTTTTTCCAGAATCATTTTTGTTGTTTTGAAACCAAATTTGTTGCTTCCAGATTTGACTTGTTCCCGATTCGCTATTGCAACAAGTACAATTGTTGTTACGTGACATTAGAGTTGTTCCACACCATCAGATATTCAGATTTTCTAAATAAGTTTTTTTATTCTAGAATCAAAATTTATGATTCTAGAGTTATAATTTCTAATGAAACAACAGAATTGTTGACTCAAGAATCAAATTTTTTTATTAAAAACAAACACCCACATTTATTATATTACATACACACATTTAAATATATAGTACCTAAATATTACATATATATTATGTTTTTTAATATTTGAACATAATCTAGCCCGGTCTAATCTAGTAGTCTGGGTCTTAATCTGCCTTTTGCTTTTGTTAAGTTTATTAGCATTATTTTTACCGACTCGTCTTCCGGTCCAACAAAGCATATCATCACATGATTAAAAAAGCAACTCATGTGATTTATTATAAATTTTGCCTTATGAGGAAATGATATATTAAATGTGTATAATTTAACCGATCACTAGACTTTCTTGATCAACACTTGAAAATGTTATGATTATGTGCATGTGTCTATAGATTTTTGACCAAGGATTAGAAAAAAGAGAGTGATTCTTGTGAAAATACACAAGACATGATAGGGTGTTCAAAGGTGTACATAATACACAACTTAATGGATCGGTTATTAGGCTTGAATATGTGTATGTGAAAGGTTTGCATAACCCCTTCCCTTTTGGCATGGGTTGTTTTAAAAAATCCTTAAAGATTTAAATGTAAAATTATAAAAAAATAAAGTAGGTTTTTTATTAGTTTGGAGAAGAAGAAAATTATTGTGGTAACATTGAGAAAACTACACCTTCACTAATCATAATTTTTTTTCTGTTTGTTATATATAGTGATGCGACATGTGTTATCGAGCCTCTTTTCCAAATTGTCTTAAGAGTTAATATTCTTGTGTAGTATTATTATTATAACTATGTAAATATTTAGTTATCATATACTTAACTGTTCAAATAAAATAATACTTAAATCAAATAGTAGTATAAAAATATAAATAATAAATATATATTTTAGTATTAATATAAATTATTGCAGGACTGGTTAAGAGATGGTCAATACAATAAGTCTCATAATGAGAAGAGTGTTAGAACACTTAACATATCAAATAAGGAACCGGATTTATGTAAATGATACTAAGAACACAAGTAAATAAGACAGAACTAAGAAAAAGAGCAGAGTAATATGGTTTTTAAAAATATTGTATATTGCTCTCAAGTTCTTTTACAAGTGTTACAAAACATAAAAAGAAATACAAGGACCTGAGATACTTTATACTACATCCTACAACCGGCCATACTTTGAAGGTCAGCTAGAAACATTAATCCAGACAACAAGATCAATGTAAAGTCAGAAGGCAGATTGCTTTTTGACTAGTGACTATAACATGCCATAGCTCACATCCTAATATATTATAAAAGGATAAAAGGTACAAAGTAGGAAGTTACAAACTCAAGACCATAATTTACAGTTTACTAAAGCATGGACCTTTTCACCAACTTGTATAAGTTGGTGAGTTATCAGAGTTGCAGCGGAAAGTAAGTCAGCTTTATGGAAAAGTAGATTAGAGAAAGCATGTCTTCTCTGTCTTTGGAAGAAATTAGTCTTCACTTCATTGGCTTCGGAAGACTTTGGTGTTGTTTGTTTTTTCTGCAGGAAAATGTCTGCAGTCTGTGGACCACATCTGCAGACATCTGCAGGAGAAGAGGTGGACCAAACGTCTGCAGTCTGCAAGAAAAAGACTATTTGTTTTTTAACATCTGCAGACTAAAAAATTAATATGTAATTAAAAATGAAAAATGTTCCGACAACAACCCACCATCCTCCATCTTTGCTTAATGTTCTTGATGGTTCAAGAATCAACAAACGATCGTCGATCGGATTAGGAGGTTGATGGAATTTAAACCAACTGCTGCTGTAACATTGTCATTGCTTTTCTTGTGTTGTAATGATGTTTGTGATTGAGGGGTGATTTGAAGCGGAAGAGGGTCTCCGATTGGGCGCGACGGTGGTGGGTGGTGCGATTAGGGGTTTCCAACATCTGTTCGATGGGTGCTGTCGACGGGGTGAGGGGTGGTGGGTGGGCCGGCAGTGGCGGTGGCGGGTGGGTGTGTGGCTGCTGGAATATGGTGAGGGGGTAGAAGAGGGTAGATGAGGTTAGAAGTGAATATGTTATGTTTTTTTCACGCAGACCTCAGGAAGACCTTGGAAGACCTTTTTTAATGAAAAGTCTTCCAAAAAACAAACAAATCTGTAGACCTCAATGTCTGCGCATGGTCTGCGCGGCGCAGACAAAAGAGCTCAGGAAGTGCTTCTCAGAAAAAACAAACACCCCCTTTGTCTTTGAAGCTTCGAAAGACTTCATCTTTGGCTTCGGAAGATTTGGTCTTTGGTTCAGAAGATTTTACACTTAGAATAATTTCTATGATGAGTGTAAAACTTCCAAAGTAACTTCTACCTTGTACATTAGTGCATGCATGCAGGAAGCTCCTTGGTTGTTTTGGCTTCTTTGGTTGCATCAACCTTTTAATATAACCTTACAAACTCCCCCTAGGCTGATACTACCAAAACAGAGAAGTTATTCAGATGTTGATAGTCCTCATTAGGATTAAGACCATACCTTTCTTCATCATCTAGTCAGGATCCCTCAAACTCTCATAATATCTTCTCATATCATGGAGATCATGTAGATGAAGATCAAACATGTCTTGCTAGAAATAGACATCTTGACCTCTTTGATCTCTCAGGACATACCAACTGTATGGATTAGCAGCAAAAGTCCAGGACAAGATGGGTCTTCTAGTTGTAAGAGGCTCTATTTGAGTTGGAGTTGGTTGAGCAGCCTCTTCTTGACTACCTCAATATGCTCTGACTCATCCTGAGGTGTAGATGTGGATGCCTTTGACTTCTTCTTAGAAACACTCTTCCTGGCCATCCTTTTCCTCCTCTTTGAAGTCTTTAACTGAGAAGACTGGCCTTCAGCACCAGGTTGACTTGTTGTGTCTTTCTTAGTTGGGTCAAGAAAAGGTGTTTGAAGAGAACTAAATAGGTGCATGTTTTTGTCAGTTTTTTCATATCTTCATTAAAAAAATCATGGGGGGATGAGAGAATAGGACCAAGGTCTTCTTCCTCATCACCAGCACTTTGTTCTTGGCTACTGGATTTCCCCTACACCATGATAGCTTCAAGTGAAGTGTCAATAGGCTGGGTTGCCATGGTTGAGGTCTTAATGATGTAGTCACTTGCTGAAGTGAGAGCCTCTTCCATATGGACCTCCTGAACAGGTTAGGGGAGATCCACCTCAGTAGTAGGTGGATGATGTGGGCTAGACATAAGAGAAACAAGAGTACTCATCTCTCCTTGAGCAGGGGTGGATAAGAGAGACTCATGATACTCACTAAAGCATATGTCTTCATCATCATAGAATTCAAGGTTTGGGATTGGTTGGTTTAGATCAAGAGGCTGGGGATGGTAACCGTCCCCTGAAGGTTGTCCACTAGAGTTTTGAGACTCTGAGTGAAAGCTTAAGGCTGTGGGGGTTGTTAGCTCATCAGACTGAGCATGAGGAACCTTAGCACTGATCATTGGTGAGATGGGAGTTGTTTGCTCCTCAGGAGAAGTGGGAGCTCTAGTGTCCACTTCCTCCTGTATGGGTGATGATATAGGGGCATGCACAAACTGAGTAGCATGTGCAGGGGTTTGTTTGGATTTTCTTTGATAGGTGATGGTTATTTTTGGTTGTATAGGTGGTTCGGAAGTAGAAGGTGTGGGTTCAATGCTAGCTAGTGCTGCTAGATTGTCACCTTGAGCAATAAGCTCTAACATTTTAGGGATAAGGGCTGTTTCTACCCCTGAGAAGCCAACAGTTGGCTTCCTCATAGTCTTGAAGAGGCCGGCCTTTATCTGTCCTATTTGGAAAGGACAAATCACCTTCTACATCATCCAGCTGAAGGTGAGTGTTTATGGAGGCTGGAGTGATGAAGATTGTCCTCCCCTGCACTATGGCAGACAGTGCCTTCTCCCCATCCATGGTAATCTCTTGGCAGGTCCTCCAAAATTCCAAAAGCTGATCCTCATAGAATGGAGGATCAATGGTGAGGGAGGTGAAGTAGTTTGACAAAGCAAGGAAACAAAAAACCTCTGAGAAACCAGGATCTTTCTTAGAGTATAACAGAGCAACTTGATTATGTTATCAGTGAAGATGCATGGAGAAATCGGGTTGGTTTCCACGGTCAGAGTTAGCCATTTGAGGTAGCTTTACTGTGAAGGAAGATAAGAACAAAGTCGGTTTGTGGGTGAATTTAGGTTAGTGAAAATGCAGATGAAGAAGATAGTGAAAAAAGGGGGAACCGTTGAGAGATGAAATGGATTTGAGACAAAGTTAATGCAAAAGGATAAACTTTGAAATCCGAATGTCGGTCCCACCTCTGAAAAAGTGCCCAAAAAGGTAGTTTTCTTGGAAGTTGAAAAACTTCCGAAGGTAATTTTGTCTTTGGAAGTTTTAAGAAAAAACTTCAGAAGCCAATTTTGACTTCGGAAGATATTCCTAAGGTTTGTTGAAAATTTTGCTTTGGAAGGAAAATACTTAGAGAATTTTTCACTTTTGGGACATGTTTGGTTTCGGAAGAGATTTAGACTTGGGAGTTTTATTTTAAAAAGAATAAATCTTTCGAGACTTAATAGCTTTCAGAAGAAAATTTTCCTTCAAATACAAGTAAATATGTAAGGCCCCATTCCCGAGAACCTCACAGTTGGTCAATCACAACCTTATTTATATCAAAACATATTAAGATTTATTAAGTAAATAAAACATTGCAGCGGAATAATTCATCAAAACCATTTCATGCTTTAATAAATACATTTGCCAAGTAATACAACATCGTTTAAAAGATTACAAAATATCACTTAGTTGTATTACAAAACAACATCATTATCGTGCATGAAATGGATGCCAGTCTTTGCCCGCTAAGTAGCTTCACCCTCGTGCCATCCTCAGAAACAAGCTACCTGCCAACTGAAAATGCATAAAAAGTCAGCGTTGCCGAGTGAGTTCTAGTTTTAAAATAATAAAATACTTTACCTTTAGTTAAAAAAAACCTTTCCTTTACATTCGTTCGTGATCACACAACATACATACATCTTGATAATGTCATTACTATCTTTTATCATCGTTTATAATTGTTCGTTTCGCACTTTTTCATTATCTTTCACTTCTATATAGATCCTGTCATAAGCTATGCCCCATCATTAGGCACGAAGCCACCTCAGTCTTGGGGTTAAGCGACAAGGATCCCGTTTCGCACGTATGGATCAGTCACCAAGACTGACCCCCCTATGTGTACCCTCATGGGTTAGCCAAGATCGCACGCTACATCGCACACAGTTGAGTTAACAACTCTTCAATGAGTTGTGAACCTTTTTAAATTTGCTTGCAAGACTTTTATTCATTCGTTATGTTCCACTTTTCATTATCTTTAATCTTTCGCTTCTTTTACGATAATACTTTACGTATAAGAGCATTAACTCACCATGTAAAGTCACGTAATAATACGTAATAAGGAACATCAATAACAGACCACAGACATGCGTAACATGAACATGCATAAACCACCCAAACGTTCCAGAGCTTAATCATAAATTTCTATTTTTCAAGATTTCAAAAAAATCCTAAGTCAATTTAGGCGCATGAGCACTATGCAGGCGCATGGGTACTATACAGGGGCACGGGAAGTTGGGCGCATGTATGAATCGGTCACCAAGACTGACGCATGGGAAAACTTAGGCTCATGGGGAAACTTAAGCGTATGGGAAAAACTTAGGCGCATGGGAAAAACTTAGGTGCATGGGTACTATGTAGGCGCATGGGTACTATGTAGGCGTATGGGTACTATGCAGGCGCACAGACAGTTGGGCACATGGGAAAACTTAGGCGCATGGGGAAAAAATTAGGCGCATGGGCAAAGTGTTAGGCGCATGGGCAGTTTACCAGTTTTAACTTATACTAATTTCAGTTTCCATTCATCATCCTAACATATTCTTAGCCCAAATCTAGCATACTAAGCACTTAGAACAAGCTTACAACCACAAGATTCAATCAAAACATTCACAAACACACACACCCACGTAAAATAGGGGTAACATACGGTTCCACGCACTGAGAGTTGTAAAAAATGATAGTTTATATGCATTTCAGCCCCAAAACAATTTTAAAACAGAAAAATCGGGGACCTAGAACTCACCTACAGCAGCCTTCGAGTAAAACTCCTCCAAACTCGAGAGCATTTGGAGTTCAAACACCTAAACATACCAAAAACACACAACCGAACACAAAGGAACACATAAGACTCGGTCCAAAAGCTGAAAATCCAGCTGAAACCGAACAAAACACACGAAAAGCTTACCTTCAAGCCGATCTTCTTCTTCTTCTCTCTAAAAACCGATGGAAAACTCTGCTGTTCTTCTTTCCGTAGCCGAAGGAAGTTGGTGGAGCAGGGTAGTGGGCGGCCATGCTTACCTTTTAAGCATTATAATAATAAAGTTTGCCTCTTGCACAACTTTAACCCCTTAACTTGGGTTATTTCACCTTTATTTCTTTATACTTCTCTTTTCTTTTCTTTTTTTTGTAGCTTTTTGGGTGTTACAAAATACTTAGAGGCATATTTAAGCTTCGGAAGATATCTAAGAATTTCTTCCAAAGGTAAATTTCTTATAAGTAGTTAGTTGATTTGAAGATATAATGTTCTTCCGAAGACAACTTAAAATCTTCCGAAAGAAAATATGTTTTGAATTTATTTTTTTAAAAGCTAAGGAATATTATTTTAAAGATTTTCTTACAAAATAAACTGGGCTTATGAAGGTGATAAATAGAAAACTTAAGACACACATGTTTTAGAAATAGAATTGATTCAAGTTTAACAAAAATCTATTCAAAGTTAATCATCCTAATAGCTGATACAAGATATTTGAATCTTTGTTCATCAAAAGCTTTAGTGAACAGATCAGCATATTGTTCATTTGTGTTAACCTTGACTAGTTTGATTAATCCTTTTTCAAAATTATCTCTAATCAAATGATACCTGATGTTGATGTGTTTTGTCCTTGAGTGCTGCATAGGATTCTCTATAATAGAGATAGCACTGTTATTGTCTATGTGGATGGGAGTCTCTTTGAAGTTGAATCCATAGTCCAGCATCTGATTCTGAATCCAAAGCACTTGAGCACAGCAGCTTGTAGCAGTAACGTATTCAGCTTCAGCAGTTGATGCAGACACACAGGATTGTTTCTTGTATTGCCATGAGACAATCCTTCTGCTAAGGAATTGACATCCCCTAGATCTAGACTTTGCAGTCATGTTGCAGCCAGCATAGTCATTATCTGTATAGGCATACAGATTGAAGTTAGAATTCTTTAGATACCAAAGGCCAAGCTTGGGAGCACCTTTAAGATATCTAAGAATCCTCTTGACAGCAACCAGGTGAGACATCTTAGGTTTGACTTGATATCTTGCACACATGTATATGGCAAACATGATATCAGGCCTGCTAGCTGTGAGATACATAAGAGACCCAATCATATCCCTGTAGAGATGTTCATCCACATACTCCCCCTCAAGATTAGGTCCAAGGGAGTGGTTTCTGGCTATAGGTGTCTTGGCAACCTTACAATCAGTCATGTTGAATCTTGTAAGTATGTCTTGTACATAGTTTGACCGATTTATGAAGATGCCATTGTCAACTTGCTTCACTTGAATTCCTAGAAAGAAATTGAGTTCCCCTATGGCACTCATTTCAAATCTATTCTTCATCAGCCTCTCAAAGTCTTTACAAAGCTTTGGATTAGTTGACCCGAAGATAATGTCATCTACATATACTTGAACCAGCATTAAGTCATTCCCTATTCCTTTGATGAAGAGAGTTCGATCTATAGTACCCCTCTTGTAGCCATGTTGACAGAGATACTGAGATAGTGTCTCATACCACTTTCTTGGAGCTTGGTGCAGCCCATAAACAGCTTTATCAAGCTTGCAGACATAATCAGGATGATCTAGGTCTGCAAAGCTAGGTGGTTTTTTGACATACACTTCTTCATCAATCACCCCATATAGAAAAGCACACTTGACATCAAGTTGGTAGACCTTGAAATCCTTGGATGCCGTAGAAGCCAGGAATATTCTAACAGCTTCAAGTCTTGCTACAGCAGCAAAGACATCTGTGTAGTCAATTCCCTCTTCTTGTGTATATCCTTGAACAACTAGTCTGGCATTGTTCTTGATGACAAGTCCTCTATCATCCTTCTTGTTTCTAAAAACCCACTTGGTTCCTATGGTCTTCCCTTGAGGAAGAGGACATAGGTTCCAAACCTTTTATCTTTTGAATTGAAGCAGCTCCTCTTGTATTACTTCAACCCAACTTTCATCCTTCAAAGCCTCATCAACTTTCTTTGGCTCTATCTGGGACAAGAAGCAAGAGTACAGACAAACATTTTTGTCATGGGTTTTTCCTCTGTTCTCACCCTTGTATCAACATTTTCAATGATGTTTGTAGTGGGGTGTGACTTGTGGATCCTGAGTTGAGGGATCACAACAAGTTGATTGGAAAGATCTAAATTTGAGAAATTTAGATCTGGCAATAGAGTATCACCGACCACATCAGTACACTTATCAAGAGAGGCTTGATCCAATAAGTATGTGACATCATTTATGTTGTCTTCTATGGAGTGGTTATTAGCATCAAGAAATTCTTGATCACTGTTATCACCTCCATTTCCTCCTACATTTGAAGTTCCTTCATCTGAGTTTTGAGCCTCTGAGCTGGAATTTGTAGGTGCCTTAGATGTATCAGCTGAATTTGTCATGTTTGTGCTGATAGGATCTTTACTTGAAAGGTTAGTTACCACTGGAGCTAAAAGTATCTTCTCAGCTCAAATCTTGGGTTAGGATCTCCTGTTGATAAGTTACCTATAGATCCTAAAACATTCTCACAAAATTTGTTAACAGTTTGTAACTAAATCAAGATCAAAAAGCTAATCAGGTTGCAGAAGCTTTCACACTAAGAGTGTGCTCATTGAAGGTCACATTGGCTGACTCCTCAACTACTCTAGTTCTGAGATTTTATACTCTATGAACCTTAGCTTGGGAAGAGTATCCAATAAAGTTTCCATCATCTAATTTCTCAGCAAATTTGGCTATTTGATCTTTGGTATTCAAGATGGTGCAAGGACATCCAAATCACCTGAGGAAACCAACAAATGCTCTCTTTTTGTGCCACAGCTCATAAGGAGTCTTACCATGAGTCTTAACCACTAAAACTCTGTTCTGCACATAGCAGACTGTGTTCACTGCCTTTGCCCAGAAGGTGATGGGCAGTTTAGAGTCGGACAACATGGTTCTTGCAGCCTCAATAAGTGTCTTGTTTCTCCTCTCAGCAACACCATTTTGCTGAGGAGTCCTGGGAGCACTATATTGTCTTGTAATACCTTTTTCATCACAAAATGTGTCAAGGATTTCGTTCTTAAATTCTGTTCCCTGATCACATCTTATGGTTTTGACCTTGTGATCACATTGATTCTTAATTTTTAGAATAAAGTTCTTCAAGATATTAGGAGTCTCATCCTTAGTGCTAAGGAAACAAACCTAAGTAAATCTTGTGAAGTCATCTATTATCACCAAATAATATGAGGTCCTTCCTAGACTCATTACACTGGTGGGGCCAAAGAGATCCATATGTAATAAGTGCAGGGGAGTGGTGATAGAGTTTCTTTCTTTTGGCTTGTGAGACACTTTGTGTTGCTTTCCTTTCAGACATGCAACACAGTGGTCATCACTTGTAAACTCTTTCTTTAGTATTCCAGTTACCAAATCATTCTTAATTAATTTATTCATGTTTTTAAAGTTTACATGACACATTCTTTTATGCCATATGAAAGACTCATCACTATTTTCTTTAGTTAGAAAGCAAGAAACTTCTCCTGAGGAAGATGTTTCTTGCAAGTCCATCTTGTACATGTTCTCTTTCCCGGGGGCTCTGAGCAGGATATGCTCTCGAGGAATGACCACCCCAGGCTTGAGAACAATGCCCTCATGCTCAGTAAAGAGCATGTTGTGTTTCTGATCACAAAATTAGGATAAACTCAGTAGATTGTACCCAAGCTCTTTGACAAAGTTTACCTTTTCAATGCTGAGCTTACCATTTGTGACCATGCCCCTTCCTGTAATGTAACCTCCAGCATCTCCTCCAAAAACAACTGCCCTCCATCAGTTTTCTTAAAATTTTGAAGTAGAGAACCATTGCCACTCATGTGCCTGGAACGACCACTATCAATGATCCATACATTTCTCTTAGTCTTGAACTGTTTCTGCACAAGAAAAAAGTGGTTAGTTACATTTGAAAACCCAATCCTCATTGGTCTTGGGCTTATCAAAGTGATTTGAAGACAATGTAATAGTAATTGATCCTATGTTCAAGTTCTTAGGGTCATCAGCTGTAGCTGATGAAGAACTTTCAGTCACTTGGTATTCCTTCATCTTCCACACCATCTTTAGAAGATTAGACGTGACCTTCAATACTTCGAAAGTTTTGACAACATCGGAAGTTTTGGAGACTGGACCTTTGGAAGATGTTGCTTTCACTGTAGCAGGCTTCAGTACTTCGGCAACACTCCTTTCTTTCGAGACCAATTTTTCTTCCAGGCAAGTTTTCACTTGTCTTCTTTTTAACCTTGGAGCTTCCAAAAGGAAAGGATTTTCCTTCTAAAGCTAGTTTTTCTTTCTTCTTCTCAGAAGTTTTCTTTTTTATCATGCGGACGATATGTTTAAGATTGTAGATACAATCTTTAGCAAGATGAGAAGTACTACCACACATGATGCAATTCATTTGCTTCCTTCGGAGAGTCTTCTTTTGAGAGAAAGACTGAACTTGATCACTTTCCACCTTCATCTTCATCTTCACAGATGATGTAACAAGCTTCTTAGGGTGAGGCTTGCTCTTGGAACTAGATGGTTCAGGTTGTGTAGCAGTGGTACACAACTGATCAGCCTTCTTCTCTTTGCTGGAATGAGTTGGACATGAACTAGAACTCCTGGTACTAGAGATCATAGTTGAGTCTTCAGCCTTCACCCCTTCAAATCCTGTAGAGATAAACACTTGTTTTTGCTTAGAGTTGAGTGGCCTTGATCTCTTGAGCCTTCTTTGATTTTCTCTTTGCTTTTCTGATCAAGTTCTTCTTCTTAGACTTGGTCATCCCAGATTCTTTTCTCTCCTCAAAAGAATAGTGACCCTTCTTAGGATGATCTTCTTCACTCCTCTCAGAATCATCCTTCACTCCTCTCAGAATCATCCTTCACTATCTTCTTTTCATCCTCTTCATCAATGGGGTCTATGAGGGGAAGCTCATCTTCACAAGTTCCACACCTTGGAGATCTTACAGACAAAAAATTATGTGTGGAGGAGCTATCTCAGTAGATCCCAGTCCCTGCTTATTCTGATAACAAACTTTTGCATGCAAGGATGAGGATATCATGTTCTTGAAGGTCTCTTCTTCAAGAACACACTTTTCTGCCTTGGCTTTGCTGATCACAAGCTCAGCCTGGCATTCAGTTAAATTAGTGATGAGATCTTTTATCTAAGTCCTGTAGTTGGTATGTTCATGCTTAAGAGTTGAAATGGTTCTCTCTAAATCTTCTGAGACTTAATTGCTTTTAGAAGAAAATTATCCTTCAAATTCATGCAAGTACTTAGAAGCATATTTAAGCTTTGAAAGATATCTCAGAATTTCTTCCGAAGGTAAATTTCTTATAAGTAGTTATTTGACTTGAAGACATAATGTTCTTCCAAAGACAACTTGAAGTCTTCTATTTTAACTTTGTAATCATTTTCAGCTCTTTTGAAATCAGCTTTTAAAATGTTTAAGGACTCAAGATCAGTTCTCATCTCTAAGTTATAGGACCTATATCTGTTAACTTTAGCAATACATTTAGGCTTCTTCATGATCTGCCATCAGTGTTTGGTTTGGAGATGCATCCTCAACCTGAAATCTCTAGTCAAAGCCTCCTTCTTCAACAGCAACTGCAACTTGCTGCTTGGGCTTCTCATTCTGGGGAGCTCCATCAGTTTAGTTTGGTCTGGTTTGTGCTTGGCCACCACTTGTTCTTGGTGCCTTGCACTCTCTAGCAAAGTGTCCCATTTGGTTACAGTTGTAAAACTTCACTTTGCTTTTGTCTAGCCCAAACTTTCCACTGGTTGCATTACTAGGAAACTTCCTCCCTATCCTTTTGTAAAACTTCTTGGCTCTGTGAGTGAGAAGAACCATCTGTCGGACTATTTCCATGTACTCCAGATTATCTGGATGGATACAGTCCAGGTCTTCAAGGGTAAAGAGAAAGTTGCCTGTGCTTTCATCAGTAGACACAAAGACTTGTGAAGAGCTTTTCTCTTGGAATGGGCTTCCTTGGATGTAGCTCTCTCTTGGTGTCTCCAGGAAGGTGATGAAAGGACCCTTTTGTGAGTTGTCAAGATAACAGATGAGATTATGTTGTGGTTCTCTGCAATCCCTTTCAACCACATGAAGGGTGAAACTCTGCCAACTGTTAGAGTTACCAGATGGATGTTGCATGTTCATCTCCATCTGGTAGCCACTGATGATACCATACAACTCAGTGAGAGTAAGGGTCTTGAGGTTCTCAGTCCTCTTAATGACCACACAGTAGTGTGTCCATTATCCTGGAAGAGAGGACATGAACTTCCTTACAATGTCCCTATTCTCAAGAGTTACTCCAACATCCATTAGAGTATCCATAATCTCAACATACTTGAAGTATTGTTGAGTCATGGTTTCACTTGTCTTGAAGGTGAAGTTCTCAAACTGCTGCTTCAAGAGGTCCTTCTTGTTCTCTTTTGCTTCATTTGACTCCTCGTACATTAATTTCAGTGCATCCCATAGCTGCTTGGTAGTCTTGCACTTCTTGAAGCCTCTGTAGATAGAGTTTGGAAGAGCAGTTTGGAGGGCGGTCATGGCCTTCTGATCTATGTCTATCTTCTTCCAGTCTTTTTTAGAATAATTAACCACTTTTTTTGGTATCATACCACCACCACCAGCAGCTGAAGTGGTGGATGGTACATGAGGTCCATAGACAACAGATCCCCATATCATGAAGTCTTGAGACATGATGAAGCCTTCCATTCTTTAGCACCAAGTATCAAAGGCATCGGGAGTGATAAGTGGAGACTTTGTCATAGTACCGGTTTCCATATCAGCCTTTATGATAGCAGCCATTTGAGATGTTAAGTGTTTTGTAAAACTGAAGGGATTTAAGATGGTGAGATCTTACAATCAAGAGCCTAAAAAGCTCTGATACCAATTGTAGGTTCGGTTAAAAGATGGTCAATACAATCAGTCTCACAATAAGGAGAGTGTTAGAACACTTAACAATATAGGGAACCGGGTTTATGTAAATAATACTAAGAACACAAGTAAATAAGACATAACTAAGAACAAGAACAGAGTAACATGGTTTTCAAGAATGTTGTATATTGCTCTCAAGTTCTTTTACAAAGTGTTACAAAGCATAAAAAGAAATACAAGGACCTGAGATACTTTATACTACATCCTATAGCCGACCATACTTTGAAGGCCAGCTGGAAACATTAATCTAGACAACAAGATCAACGTAAAGTCAAAAGGCAGATTGCCTTTTGACTAGTGACTATGACATGCATAGCTCACATCCTAATATATTATAAAAGGATAAAAGATACAAAGTAGGAAGTTACAGACTCAAGACCATAATCTACAGTTTACTAAAGCATGGACCTTTTCACCAACTTGTATAAGTTGGTGAGTCATCAGAGTTGCAGCGGAAAGTAAGTCAGCTTTATGGAAAAGTAGATCAGAGAAAGCATGTCCTCTCAGTCTTCGAAAGAAATCAGTCTTCACTTCATTGGCTTCAGAAGACTTTGTCTTTGAAGCTTCGGAAGACTTCATATTTGGCTTTGGAAGATTTGGTCTTTGGCTTCAGAAGATTTTACACTTAGAATAATTTCTGTGATGAGTGTATAACTTCCGAAGTAACTTCTACCTTGTACATCAGTGTATGCATGTAGGAAGCTCCTTGGTTGTTTTGGCTTCTTTGGTTGCATCAGCCTTCTAATATAACCTTACAACTATTATAAATAAGATAATACTTAAAATAAATATATATTACATAGGGTAGGGTTATACTAAAAAAGAGATTTAATCTAAAAAGTCTAAGAATAATTCTGGTTTGACACATGTCCTTTTATTATTTTAAATAGGAGATCATTTTGCCAAATACACCACTCATGGTGTTATATATGTTCATTGTGTCATATATTCACATCATTTGTTATATGTATTAATCATTGTGTTTTATGTTTTCGATCATTGTGTGTTCTTTTTGTCATTAATTTATATAGATTTTTTTTATCTATCATTGTATTTTACAATTAGAAATAAACAATGATATACTTTCAGCAATATAATTTTCGAAACTCATAGTGTTGAATATAACATAATGTGTTATTTTTGTTATTGTTTTTTATAGTTTATATAAATTTGTTATTGTCTATCATTGTATTTTACAATTAGAAGTACACAATGATGTTATATCACCAATGTATTTTTCAAAACTTTTAGTGTTAAAGATAACATAATGACGATCAAAAGACACAATGAGACGTTGTATTATCTTGCTATTGTTTTTAATGTATTAGATTAATTAGTTGTTAATTTATTATTGTGTTATACATATTCAAGATATACAACAATATTATTTCACAATTATATTTTTCTTAAATTTATCATTTTAGAAAAAAAAATAGTATTCAAGAAAACACAATAACTAACAAAATGACACAATACACCGCACTAAAGACACAATAACGAGATATGAGCTTAAAACGTAAAAAAGGTTTATTCTTATTTTTAAATAACATTACTGTACTCGTTTTAAAGAGGAAAAAACACTCTTTTTTGTGTAATTTTTATAAAAATATAATGTCGCACATAAAGAATTATGAACGTTTAAAAAATGGGGGGAACTTGTAAAAAGTCAACAAAAGTGGTTATAATTAAAATACCCATCTAATAAATTTTTTCTATAATTTTAATCTTAAACATTAATTAAGAAGATTGATGATTGAGATAATTCTTACACTTTTTAATTGTAGGAAACTTTTATTTGAATCTTTTCCTATTAAATTATATATTAATTGGGAGAAATTCATTAAATATGGGTAAGTTAAGAACTATTGTATATGACACTTATACCTTATGTTTAAAAAGTTATACTAGGTGTCTTAATTTTGAGTAAAATTACAAGTGTATCCTCATCAAATATTTTATATAATAGTATAGATTATACAGATATAGATTATTATAATTATCATCATTATTATAAAAGTATTTAGTAATTATATAGTTAAGTATTCAAATAAGATAATACTTATTTATAAAGTTAATAATTATTATTATTATTATTATTATTTATTATTATTATTATTATTATTATTTATTATTATTATTATTATTATTATTATTATTATTATTTTCATTATTATTATTATTATTATAAAAGTTATTAGTAATTATATAGTTAAATATTCAAATAACATAATACTTTATTAATAAATTTAAATATGAATTTAAAGTATTATAAATATTATAATATATAATGGAGTAAATTAACTAATCTTACACTATTAAATAATATATATATTAATTAATGTATTAATTAAAATAAGTTTATTAAATGAGAAACAAAACAGGAATGATCGAATAAAACACTTGTATGCAATGTTTAAGTAATTGTATTAGATGTCTTAATTCTTTTGTAAAACTGCACTTGTTTCCCAATATTTTGTTTTATATAGTAGTATAGATATAAATATAGTATAAATATAGATAACTATAACATATTTATGCTCTTAAATTCGATCCGATCGATCCAACCATTAAACTAGTAGGACGACCGGTTTGCCGTAGTATACAATTTTCTTTTCATGGACAATGAATCGGGTCATTTAGCAACCCCTAAACTAATGGCAGCTATGATGGGACACGGCTAACAAGAGCCTCAATAAACCATGAAAATACAAATGGCTTTTGCTTGGTCCTAAGCGACGCCCAAATTCGCTTGTCTACAACATAACCACAAGATATCGCTGCATCTTCATCTTCTACATAAATTCTCGATCAAACTCAAACATCCCCAGGTATCGCTGCATAATTCCCCAATAGTTTGTTCTTAAATCGTCGATTCAGTTTAAGTTTTGCAATAATAATATTATCCGAACAAGTTGACTAAGCGTGAGTGTTTTGGTTGGATTCTTGCGATGATCAAAATCCACTTGTGGTGTTTGTTTACAGTTCAATATCAAAATCTACTTGTTGATGATCGTTATTTTGATCTATCTCAACCTGATTACTTTGTGCTAGGTTATTGGTAGCTTATTATGTCTGCAATATGACTGTATTTGGACTAAATTATACTGATTCAGTTGGGAGATGATGGTATTTGTTCATTTTTCTTTCTTAATAGTGTGCAGGAATGCTGGGGAGTTCTGTGCCTTCTACCTTATTGACCTTTGACTCCGGTACACAGTCTCGCTTATCTGTAAGTGATGGTCCATAGTTCTATTATAACATAATCGTTTTGCTGTTTAGACTGCGTTTAGACACATTATTAAGCCTCCTGTCGTTCTTTCTGTTAATAACTCGATATATTTTGCTGCATACATTAGTTAGCATAGATCATACTTAACAAATTTAACTTCAAGGTCAAAATAAGGATGTATCATCACCATGTGTGTTTAGCCGTTTTGAAAGTGATCATTATGGGTGTTATCTGTTCCATTTGGCTGGTTTATAGGTTTAGATTAGTCTAGACTAAATTGGTGGCCTTTGTTTTGGAAAATCTCAAACCAAGCCATGCAAGTAGGGTCGACAAAGAGGTTAAAACTGTCCAGATTGGGTTTGGTTGGGCTGCTTTCGGTTTTAGTCAATTTTAGAAATAATGTAAAAAACTAGTGTTTGATCCAAAAATAAGAAAATACATATCCAACCATTCAAATATTTCTTCATGTTGTGTAAAAAAAAGATGTTGCAACTTGCAAAAAGTTTTCAACATTTCTGTAATTATAAAATCATCAGCATTAGATACTGAAATAAAGATGCACTAGTATTTTGTTATAACTGCTAATAGAACCCGTATACCAGTTGTCACATAAGTGTTTATAAAACTACACAAATGATAAATCTATATTTCCACTAGTGGCGAAACCAGGATTCTTTTTCTGTGGGGTCACTTTTATAGGTGCTAAGATTTTTAACAACCCGATGCTAAAATTTTTCTGGTTGGGGGTCATTCTGTGATCTCTAAAACTAAAGTTTCAACATTATTGAAGTTGAAAAACCAAAAATCCTAGTCTGGTGACTGTTAGTTGATTTGTTTATGTTTTAGTCACAACTCACGAGTAGCCTCTTCGACTTAAGAGTATTAGCTAGTAGATCAAGTTGTTCATTATGAGCCCCAATTTGATGCAACATGTTAAATGTAACACCCAGCCCCTCTTACCACCAATATTGTCCGCTTTGCCCACGAGAAGCTCACGGATTTGCTTTTGGTTGCCCGGGTGAAAACTTCCCAGGAAGGTCACCCATCCCTGGATTGCTGCCACCTGAGCACGCTTAACTGTGGAGTTCTCCTCTCATCCACAGCCAATACGCCCAAAACGCGTTGGTGGTATTAGATGCCAGACATTACTTATGAACCAGGAATCTCTCCTGTCCACGGCCGATGTGGGATATGTGTAGGGTGTCACATTAAACCTTCAAACCCTTGCATAATTCAATTGTATCTTCGATACCTTTTAATAATATTATTTTCTAGCTAAGAAATTGAGTATGAGAACATCATCTCAACAACGAAGAGGACACAGATAAAGTCAAATCGAATGAAATCATAACCAAATCTAATATCAAATGGAAGATGACATACTCATAGGACTTGCAATTCCATCATTCATTGATAAAAATTGATGAAATTGGTAGGTGAAAAAAAAAACAAATAAAACTAGCTATGAAGTCCTCTTAGCCGGTCGATTGGCTAACGCGCCTTTACTTTTTTGAGGAGATATAAAATCGCTCCTCCCATTGGGAAAAGAAAAGGGGAAACCATCATGCCTGAAGACAATAAGCCCCCTTCCCTCGATCTATTTACCGACTGAACCAAGCGAGCGAAGCGAGAGACAGAGGGAAAAAGCGATCAGCATTCGAACACGCCGCGTTAAGCATCGGACCAATGATCACCCATGACTTCTGTTTCTTTCCGGACGTGAGCCTCACCCAAGAGGGAAACTCTGTTGTGCAGTTTCATAATGTTCGTCACCAATCTGATAATAGCAGCTGGGATCACCGAGAGTAGTCTTTCTGGGTCCGCCCGTACCAGCATAGATTCGGCTTTCTTACTTATCTTATGAGCAAGGTTCGACTTTCAGTGAAGATATGCTTATACGACGAAGTCGGGGATAAGATCTTTTTTTATAGGTGTGGCCAACACGAATATACGTAATTGAAGTTTGGATCAAATTTAAATGGAAATATGAAAATATAAGGTTAACTTTAGTTTATAAAGATAGCAAAAAGAAGAAAATCAAAATCCACTATGGATGAGTTTTGAACCTAAGCCACTTGAAATTAAATAAAAAGGTTCTTTAGCCAATTACCACTATAGCAAGCCATGAATTGTGTTCTTACCAAACAAATTAATTTAATGGGTCATTTCCTAAAAAGATATTAGGTCACAGGAATTCTTGATTACATGGACATTATACAAAAACGAAATTTAAGGGGGGTCACTTGACCCCATACTTTACAAAGTGGCTCCGCCCCTGATTTCCACACATACCTCTAAATTTTTCAATCAAGACATGCTTTTTTTGAATATGATCTGTAGAATCATCTAAAAAGTCCAAAAAACCTGAAAAAAATGCTTAAATTGAACTTTACTATTACTAGCAATAGAACCATTGAAATTGCATTGATGTGTAAGAAAAACATAAATCATTTCATTTTCAACTTCTTGCTAGAAACTTTGAATTTGGACACTTTTGTGTTTTCTTCTTTCTTTAGTTTTGTGCCCACATGAGGCATGCCGATTTCTAGGAGTAATATATTGAAAGGATCTAATACTTGACCTCGTGTATTGAAAGAGGTCAAGAGGATTCCAAAACCATGAATAACCCACTCTAAAACATATTATCATATTTGGAGGAATTCATCTTCCCTAAACATAAGAGGTTAAAAAGTCTAGCCATACTCTCGCATCTACCAAGCATTTTCCAATTCTGGTATTTGACTATTCTTGATTTCTCTCCAATCTTAAAAAGTAAATTTGGACTATAGTAAACTTTTCTCATGCATATATCAACTCTTGTCCGTATAATCTTCACCCAAGCTTGTGTTATGCCTTGAAAAACTTTATATCTTGTGCACAAAGATGGTGAAAAAGTTTCTTCTTGTACTTTTCCACTCATCTTGGACGAATTCATTGTCCAATACATATTTTTTGGACTCCAAATCTCCTATCAACATATTCTTGTTTGTATCGAGGATGGTGCCACAATAACAAATAATAGAAGATTTATAGATCCAAATCTCTCCTTTGTTAATTCAAATTTCCAGTCACTTGAAACAAAGATCATGAAAAGGATTATATGAAATAACATACATTGATATAGAGACGTATATTATTACCTTACAAAAGAATTCCAATATTTCATAAATCCTTTGCTGCCTCTAATCCTAACTACTTGGTAGCCCTATTCTAGTTATACGCCTTTAATGGAGATTCAAGTTGGTAGGCAAATCTTCAAAACAAAACTAATATAACTAGAATGGGGCACCAACAAAGAATTCTATGATGTTATCATACCATTTTTAGGATCAATGTTTGCTCCTTAAGATATTTTGCCTTTTAATCTTTGTTCCATGCATACCATTATTTGGCTTGAAAGGGGCACATGAAAAAGAATTAATCCTTTGTTTTGAGGTTCTTGATCCTTGATAATCATAATAAAACATTGATTGGAGTTTTAAAGGAATGTATGGAGATAATAAAATTTCCTCTGAGACGTGTAGAGGGTGCACACACTTTAAATTGTCCAAAACAAAGAAGCTTTTTGCGATATAACATATACTTGGTTGAAGATTATGAGGACGGGAATCAAGATCTACACGAGAAATGATTACTAAAGTTCTAGTCATTTTTGAAAGCAGGAGAGAAGTTAAAAAATGAGATTGAAAACAAATACTTGGTAGATGTCAGAATGAGTATGGGTGGACTATTTGACTTGTTGGGTTGTGGAACATGAATTATATCAAATATAAAGTTATATCTCTGATTACAAAGGATGTGTATGCTATTTTTGTATCTATTATTTTACTTGGAGTCGGCTTTCACTATGGTCGGCTGAGTTTTAGATTCTTTTAAAAGTAGTTTACCTCTTAAAATTGTTCAAAACAAATCTAGTTAAGGAATCAAGTTTCATAACGGTTTCACTTTGCAAGATGTTGGACAAGTTGAAACTTGTATGATTCCATGCTTTTATACTTTAATGGTTCTATTTCTATATCAAAGTATGTTTTAACATTTTATATAAATCTTTTAGCCTTTCTACTTCTAGATGTATGTGTTATTATCACCGGTGTTAATCACAGATATTAGATTATCAACATTGCATTATTAGGGTTTATTTAGTATTCAGTCCATGGCCCCAAGATAGGCTTTTATCTAGGGTATGTTTTTCCAACTTGTATATATTGAGGGTTTCCCCTCCATAGTAATACACATTTAGATGTGTCATTGTATTGTAATTTTGTCCCCTGAGCTTAATAAAAATATCTAGTTGCAGAGAGTGGACGTAGGTCATCTTGACCGAACCACTATAATTCTCGTGTTCTTATTGCTTTCGTGCGCGTGGGTGTAATTGTGTGTGTTTCCATTGCGTAAGATGTTGTGTTGTGGGCTCCGATCCATCTTGGGTCGGGCCCTGAAACTGCCCGCAGACATGCTGCAGAATAGGGTTGAGGGCAGCCGGCCCTAACCCTAATCTGCCACAACTTATTTTTGTTAAGTTTTTATTGTCTTTTATTATAAATACCCACATATGTACTTGTAATCTTTGAGTCTTGAAAGTAATAAAAAGAAACCCTGGTTCGTAGCCCGTGGACGTAGGTCAATTCTTGACCGAACCACGTTAAATCACTGTGTTCTTTACTGCTTTGATTATTATATATTCTGTGCTCGTGTGATTGTGTGTGTGTTCTGCCGAGAACAGCAACAACACTGCTGCTGTCTTTCTACTGCTGCTGCCGCCAAACCTGCAATCAGCAAGGCTGCTGATTGCCATAGACAACCACCAGCAACCGCCATTACAGCCGCCGCAAAGGGGTTTTGCTGCTGACAAGAACAGGCTACTGCTCTGTTCTTTTCTGTGAGCTGCTGCTGCTGTTTCCTTTTTTTCGGCTTTGTTTCTGATCAAAGAACAGCCTTCAAAACAGGTTATGTTTTGTGTTTATTCTGTTCAGTTTGATTAGTTTAAGTTGTTGGCTGTTCGGTGAATCTTATTCCGCTGCGTAGTAATTTTATGTTATTGCCTTTATTGCTATCGTTATCTCGTCACTCGTTTTAGAAATCAATTAGAAATACCGATAAGTTCATAAGGCCCGAGCCTTAGTATTGTATTGATTTCC
This sequence comes from Flaveria sonorensis, assembly GCA_025506505.1. Taxonomy (NCBI): domain Eukaryota; kingdom Viridiplantae; phylum Streptophyta; class Magnoliopsida; order Asterales; family Asteraceae; genus Flaveria; species Flaveria sonorensis. The sequence goes on along the minus strand of CM046425.1, from coordinate 17,300,695 downwards.
GTGCCCTATCCAAATCCTCGGGTCAGCCGCGTACACGTAATACCTAACAAGTGGTATCAGAGCCTTGGTTGCTCTCATCCTTTGATCTCCGGTATTATGGCTGATGAGGGTAAAACGAGAATCGAGAAGTTTGATGGCGTTGATTTTGTATGGTGGAAGATGCAGATCGAGGACTTATTCAGAAAGATTTGAGTGCAACACTGCTTGGTGATAAACTTGAAAGCATGAAAGATGCTGATTGGGCTGCACTAGATAGGAAAGTTGTTGCTGTGATTAGACTCTCGCTGACAAAGAATGTTGCCTTTAACATTCCGAAGGAAACGACAGCCAAAGGCGTCATGGATGCACAGTCTAACATGTACGAGAAGCCGTCCGCGACCAACAAGGTCTTTCTGATTCGGGAACTTGTAAACACGAGATTGAAGGAAGGTGGTTCTGTTAACACTCACGTTAACAACTTTAACTCTATTATCTCTCGCCTAGTGTCTGTCGATATCAAATTCGATGATGAAGTCCTAGCCCTACTATTGTTATCCTCGTTACCTGAAAGCTGGTCAGGAACCGTTACAGCAGTTAGTAGTTCGTTTGGGAACACTAAGCTTAAACTTGATGGAGTTCGCGACTTGATTATGAGTGTGGACATTAGAAGGAGGAGCACTTGTGAGTCTTCCAGTTTCTTGTTGAGTACCGAAGGCAAAGGAAGGAAGAATGAACGAGGTGGTAATAGGGGCCAATCTAAATCAAAGAGAAGAAGTAAATCAAGACCAAGAAAAGATATTACTTGCTGGAATTGTAAGGAGACTGGGCACTTCAGAAGTAAATGTCCTAAACCATTAACATCTAAAGAAAAGAAAGAGGTTAACGCTGCTACAGATGATACAGATGATGATACTCTTATTTGTTGCTTTGAGAAGACCACTGAGTCATGGATCATGGATTCTGGCGCTTCTTTTCACGCTACCTTTAGCTCAAAGAAGATGAAGAATTTGAGAACAGGAAACTTTGGCAAGGTTCGTTTGGCTAATGATCAGACTCTGGATATTACTGGGATGGGAGACATTGATCTGAAGACTCCTCTAGGAAATACATGGACACTAAAAGATGTTAGGGTAATTCCTAAGTTGAGGAAGATGCTAATCTCTATTGGGCAGCTAGATGACCAAGGTTATGATGTGTTGTTCGGGGGTGGACAATGGAAAGTCGTCAAAGGAAACTTGGTAGTTGCTCGTGGGAAAAAGAAAGGTACTTTATACATGGTTGAGGTACCAGCAGGTGACGTGAATGCAGTAACCAGTGCACTAAATCAATCCGGTCTGTGGCATCAACGACTTGGTCATATGAGTGAGAAAGGCATGAAGATGCTAGCAGAGAAAGGTAAACTCCCAGACTTGAAGAAAGTAGAACTTGAAACCGGATTCTGCGAACCATGTGTGCTTGGTAAGAAGAAACGTGTTACTTTTGTGAAGACGGGAATGACACCTAAGGCTGAAAAACTTGAACTTGTCCACACTGATGTGTTTGGACCAACTCCTGTGACATCATTAGGAGGCTCCAGCTATTATGTTACCTTCATTGATGATGCGACGCGCAAGGTATGGGTTTATTTTCTCAAGAACAAGTATGATGTGTTTGATGTTTTCAAGAAATGGAAAGCAATTGTTGAGATGGAAACCAATCTGAAGGTGAAGTGCATAAAATCAGATAATGGAGGGGAATATATCAGCAATGAATTTGTGAATTACTGTGCTGAAAGAGGAATCAAGATGATCAAGACGGTTCCCGGGACTCCCCAACAAAACGGAGCAGCTGAGAGAATGAACAGGACGTTGAATGAACGAGCCCGGAGCATGAGACTGAATGCAGGGCTTCCCAAAACCTTTTGGGCTGATGCAGTTAACACTACTGCATATCTGATAAACAGAGGACCTTCGGTTCCTCTTGGTTTCAAAATACCAGAAGAGGAATGGCTTGGAAGAGAGGTTAGTTATAAACATCTGAAGGTATTTGGTTGTGATGCCTACACTGGTGTGAAAGACTTTTAGAGGGATAAGCTTGATCCCAAGGCAAAGAAATGCACCTTCATTGGCTATGGATCTGAATCGATGGGATATAGGCTTTGGGATTTTGAAGCCAGGAAAACTATCAGGAGTCGAGATCCGGTCTTTAATGAAGCTAAACTCTACAAAGACAAGGATTCAACCATACCAGAAACTCGTAAAGATCAGGTGGTGTTTGAAGATGATAACCAGAGTTCAGAAAGCCATGGGTCAGAGACAGAAAGTTAAAATACAGAAGAAGAAAGTTCAGAAACTGAAGATAATGATCAGGAAGAATTTGGTGAACAAGATCTCTTTGATAGTGGGAGTTCAGATCCAGTGGATGAACAGTCCCCACCAGCAAATGATTCAGGAAATTCAAATACTTCACATTGGGTTAAGAGGTCTACTCGAACGTCTGTACCTCCTCAACGATATTCTCCATCAGTTAACTATCTTCTTCTCACTGAAAATGGTGAACCACAGTGCTATTCAGAGGCTATTAGTGTGAAAGATTCGTCTCAGTGGAAGCCGGCAATGAAAGAAGAAATGGGTTCACTTAAAAAGAACCAAACTTGGGTTCTTACTAAACTTCCCGCAGGGAAGAAGGCGCTTCAAAACAGATGGGTATATAGAATCAAGGATGAAAGTGATGGAACTAAGAGATACAAAGCACGATTGGTAGTTAAGGGGTTCCAACAAAAGCACGGGGTTGATTACAATGAAATATTTTCCCTTATGGTTAAAATGACTACAATCAGACTGGTGCTTAGTATCGTGGCTGCAAAAAACTTACATCTAGAGCAGTTAGATGTAAAGACAACTTTTCTGCATGGCGACCTTGAGGAGGATATCTACATGGCACAACCAGAGGGTTTTCAGGCAGCTGGTAAAGAAAACATGGTGTGCAAACTAAAGAAGAGTCTTTATGGTTTAAAGCAGGCGCGCAGGCAGTGGTATATCAAGTTTGATGATTTTATGGGCAGAAATGGGTATAGGAGATGTGAGATGGATCACTGCTGCTATCTCAAGAAATTCTAGAATTCTTATATCATTCTTCTTTTTTATGTGGATGATATGCCGATAGCCTGTTCAGACATGTCAGAGATCAACAGATTAAAACGATTGATGTCTGAAGAGTTTGAAATGAAAGATCTAGGTCCATCTAAGCAGATACTTGGCATGAGCATCACCAGGAATCAGAAAAACGGTTCTTTAATATTGTCTCAAGAGAAGTATATTAAGAAAATACTAGAGAAGTTTAAGCTGAATCATGAAAAGACAACTACCCGAAATACACCACTGGGTAGTCATATTAAGCTTTCTAAAGATCATTCTCCAAAGACAGATGAAGACAAGGCCGACATGGCAAAGGTTCCTTATGCATCAGCTGTGGGCAGTCTTATGTATGCAATGGTATGCACAAGGCCTGATATTGCTCATGCAGTGGGAGTTGTTAGCAGGTTTATGTCCAATCCAGGGAGAGAACACTGGGAAGCAGTTAAATGGCTGCTTAGATATTTGAAGGGTACTTCAAAGATGGCTTTATGTTTCAGGGGTAGAGATGCAATTCTCAAGGGTTATTCTGATGCAGATTTGGGTGGATGTAAAGAGACCTACAAGAGTACAACAGGGTATGTGTTTACTATGGGGGATACTGCAATATGTTGGATGCCTAGGCTATAAAAGAGCGTGGCACTTTCAACTACAGAGGCTGAGTAATGGCAGCCGTTGAGGCTAGCAAAGAGCTTGTTTGGTTGAAAACTTTTCTGGGTGAATTAGACAGGAAACAGGCAGAGTATCCGTTGTACCGTGATAATGAAAGTGCTGTGAAACTTGCAAAGAATCCAGTTTATCATGGGAAGACTAAGCACATTCATATGAGGTATCATTTCATCAGGGGGCTAATCAGTGATGGTACTATCCAGTTGAATAACATCAAAGGGGACAGGAATCCAGCTGTCATGTTCACTAAAGTTGTCACGTTGGATAAAGTGAAGCTTTGTATAGCTTCAGTTGGCCTTCAGGGTTAATTGCAGATGAAGGCGGCTACGGATCAGGTGGTATGAAAGGTTCTTTTCATAAAGGTTCAAGATTACAGAAGTACGAGACAAGTGCAGGTGCAAATGTTTCACGCATTTAGGTGGAAGCAGGTTGAAGTGTTTTACGCATTGATGTGGAGGGCTAGTGAAGATGTTTCGAAGCCCAAGTGGGAGATTGTTGTGTTTTGGGCTCTGATCCATCTTGGGTCAGGCCCTGAAACAGCCCGCAGACATGCTGCAGAATAGGGTTGAGGGCAGCCGGCCCTAACCCTAATCTGCCACAACTTATTTTTGTTAAGTTTTTATTGTCTTTTATTATAAATACCCACATATGTACTTGTAATCTTTGAGTCTTGAAAGTAACAAAAAGAAACCCTAGTTCGTAGCCCGTGGACGTAGGTCAATTCTTGACCGAACCAAGTTAAATCACTGTGTTCTTTACTGCTTTGATTATTATATATTCTGTGCTCGTGTGATTGTGTGTGTGTTTCTGCCGAGAACAGCAACAACACTACTGCTGTCTTTCTACTGCTGCTGCCGCCAAACCTGCAATCAGCAAGGCTGATGATTGCCATAGACAACCACCAGCAACCGCCATTACAGCAGCCACAAAGGGGTTTTGCTGCTGCCAAGAACAGGCTACTGCTCTGTTCTTTTCTGTGCGCTGCTGCTGCTGTTTCCTTTTTTTCGGCTCTGTTTCTGATCAAAGAACAGCCTTCAAAACAGGTTCTGTTTTGTGTTTATTCTGTTCAGTTTGATTAGTTCAAGTTGTTGGCTGTTCGGTGAATCTTATTCCGCTGCGTAGTAATTTTATGTTATTGCCTTTATTGCTATCGTTATCTCGTCACTCGTTTTAGAAATCAATTAGAAATACCGACAAGTTCTTAAGGCCCGAGCCGTAGTATTGTATTGATTTCCGTGCCCTATCCTAATCCTCGGGTCAGCCGCGTACACGTGATACCTAACATAAGATACATCTTGTCCCTTGAGCTTAATTAAAATACCTAGTTGCAGAGAGTGGACGATGTCATCTTGACCGAACCACTATAATTCTTGTGTTCTTATTGTTTTCGTCCGCGTGCGTGTAATTGTATGTGTTTCTGCTGCATAAGATACCTAACAAGATGTTCTAAATAATAAAGTAATACACATGTAGAGAATTTTCCATTCTCTTTACATGGTATCCGAGCCTTTGCTCCTGGTAGGCTGGTATGATACAAACCCTAGACCACGCTGTCTCTATCCCCATTCATGTTCTTTCAAGAAACATGTTTTAGATTTCTCTATTACCAGTTTCAGTTCTGGATCCCATATCAGTTCCAGATCCCTGATATTGTTTTCTGACGGCATCGTTTTTCGAGAAATTCTTCTTTCTTGCACGTGAGAACTTGTGTATCATCGGGACTCTGCTAAATTTTTTTGAGGTTGCCGTTACATTCTGATCTAACCAAACCCTGCTATCACCATCGTCATACTCCACGGCTGGCTGGCAACCAGAATCTTGCTGCCAGCACGTCCATCTGCCCCAGGAGATCTGCTATAACACCCATTCCATTAGAAACTTGAGTGACCATCTTCCACCACTATTAGTTGTGCTTCAGATATCTTGTTAGAGTTCCCAGGTTTGTTGCTTTTGCAAGTTCCAGTTCAGGTTTCTCTGTTGGCTGACCGCTGCTGTCTTTTGTTCCAGGAAGTTATGTTCATGTATTGTTCATCCGAGGTATTGTTCACTGGAGCATGGGGTATATGGGGGTTAGCACTGTTACTGTCATCATGTTCTGTTATTCTATTATATGTACCCCTTGCTAGTCATCTTGTACATAGTTAGTTAGTTGTTTAGTTATAGTTAGTTGTTAACCTATGCAGTTAGTTGTTCCTTTCTTTGTATATATGTTGATTAGTGAGAATAATGAAGATTGAAGTTCATATTCCAAATTTCAAAGTTCTGTTAGAAAAAGATGGTATCAGAGCGGTATAGCTCCGATCAATTTCGCTAGTTTTTCTTCATGATTCCGATCAATTCCGATCATTTTTCTTCATAATTTTGATCATTAATCTTCGAAATTTTCCTCTGATTCAAACACAGATCCTTCAAATTCCAATTTCTTTTGTTCATATTTTGTTCGCAAATCATGTCCGAAACGTCGAGTACGTTCACTAATTCAACAGTTGATTCTTCAAATCCTCTTTATCTTCATCCTTCGGATCATCCAGGAATGATTCTTGTTTCAAAGGCATTTGATGGAAATGGATTTGGTGCTTGGAAACGAGCAATGGAGATCGCTTTATCAGCTAAAACAAGTTAGGTTTTATTGATGGCGTAATTTCACAGCCTACAGATTCTAATCTTCTTTCTCTTTGGAAACGGTGCAATGATATGGTGATTTCATGGATCTTTAATACTCTTTCAAGAGATACAAGCAATAGTGTTTTATATGTTGAGACTGCTCGTCAACTATGGACTGAGATCAATGATTGGTATGGTCAATCGAATGGTGCAAAGCTGTATCAATTGCAGAAGCAATTGTGTGAAATGTCTCAAGGTTCTGATAATATTGCAACATATTTCACCAAACTTAAAAGCATTTGGGATAAATTGAGTTCTCTAGTTCATCATGCACTTGTGGAGCATCTCAATCTCTTATCAAAAGAGAGGAAGATTACAGGCTTGTTAGTTTCTCATTGGTTTAAATTCAAGCTATGATAATGTTAGAGGTAGTATCTTGATGATGAAACCTCTTCCATCCATTTCTCAAGCTTATGCTCTCTTAATTCAAGATGAAAAGCAGAGAGAAATTCATGCAACTAATTCGTTTGTTTCAGAATCTGCTTCTATGAATGTTTATTCGCAGGTTCCAACAAATAACCACATTCGAACCGATAATAAGAAGAGTCTTATTTGTTCACATTGCAAGAAAAGTGGACATCATGCAAGTAAATGTTACAGAATTATTGGATTTCCCAAAGATTTTAAATTCACAAAAGGAAAAAGAATGGCTGCAAATGTCAGTTCTGATTCTTCTGACCATGCTGAACAGGAGCCTATTGGTTCTATTCCCAATTCTAATATTTGTTTGACCAATGAACAAATTCATGACCTGCTGCAGTTGTTACAAAAGTCCACTATGGATAAAGCTGGTTCTGATGCACATGTTTTCAATATCAACAAAATCAGTCATGCTAATTTTGCAGGTATTATGGCTTGTTCTTCCTTAAACTTGCAAACTAAGTGGATAATTGATATAGGGGCAAAAGATCATATGTGTTCTGATGAAAACCATTTATCAAACATTCAATTGCTTACTCATCCAATTCCTATAGGCCTACCCAATGGACAAATTCTCACTGTCCATAAGTATGGCACTGTTGTTTTCAATTCTGAACTCTCTCTTTCATATCTTTTATTTGTTCCTGAATTCAAACATAACCTTCTTTCTGTTCCCAAGCTGTGTAATGACACAAATGGTATTGTATATTTTTCTAATACTTGTTGCATGTTGCAGGCCCCTTCATTGAAGAGGCCACTGGTTCTTGGTAAACTCCTTCATGGATTGTATCTTTTACATGCTTCTTTACCTCATATATCCTTGAATAATTCATTGTCTTTTACCAAGTCACATTGTAATTCTACTTTTACTAGTACTGTATGGCACAATAGACTTGGCCATCTTCCTTTCTACAAACTTAAGCAATTGAATGTGTTTTCTGATACAAATATGGATCCTCTTTCTGATTGTGACATTTGTCCAATAGCTAGACAACATCGTCTTCCATTTCCACATAGTCATAAATCCACTACACATGCTTTTGAGCTTTTTCATATTGACACCTGGGGTCCCTATTCCACCCCTACTTATAATGGTTATCGTTATTTTCTTACTATTGTGGATGATTTTAGTCGCACAACTTGGACTCATCTATTATCTACCAAGAGTAATGCATTTCATGTTCTCCAAGGTTTTGTTGAGATGGTTGCAACTCAGTTTAATGCAAACATCAAATGTATACGTAGTGACAATGCTTTCAAGCTTGGCACAGGTGCTAAAACTCGAGAATATTTTTTAAGCAAAGGTATATTACATCAAACAAGTTGTGTCGGTGTTCCACAACAAAATGGTGTCGTGGAACGAAAGCACAAACATCTTCTAGAAACTGCTCGGGCTTTGCTTTTTCAATCTAAACTTCCTGTTATTTTTTGGGGAGATTGTGTTTTGACTGCCACTCATCACATTAATGTTTTTCCCACAAAGCTTCTTAATGGAAAAACTCCTTATGATATTCTTTTTGGCAAGTCCCCTTCGTACACTCATTTACGGAGTTTTGGTTGTCTTTGTTATGCTTGTACTCCTACACAAGGCCGTGTTAAGTTTCAACCCCGTGCTTCACCTTGTATTTTCGTTGGTTATCCAATTGTCAAGAAAGGCTACAAATTGTTTAATCTTCATACTAAGACTGTTTTTGTCTCTAAAGATGTGGTGTTTTTTGAGCATATATTTCCTTCCATTTCATCAACTACTTCTACTCTTTTTCCCCCACTTGCTTATTTGTCATCTTTCTTTGAAGATCCTTCTATTTCTATTCCCGTCCACACTCCTGCTTCTTCTCCATCACCATCAATTCCCGTACCTACTGATCCTTCAATGTCTCATCCTCCAATTCGTCATTCTTCTTGACCCACTGCTCCTCCTCCTTATTTGAAAGACTATGTTTGCAATCATAGCTTTTGTCTTTCTAATTCTTCTATTTCTTGTCCTCATACTTTGACAAATTTTTGCTTTTCCACTACCACTCTTCCCTTTCATTTTCTTATTGTTCCTAGTTTGCAGCTTGTTAATGCAGCTAATGTTCTTTCTGAACCAACTTCTTATACTGAGGCTGCTAACCACCCTGCATGGCAAGAGGCTATGGCTAAGGAGTTCGAAGCTCTTGAAGCTAACCATACTTAGGATGTTGTTCCCCTTCCTGTTGGCAAGACCCCTATTAAGTGCAAATGGGTCTACAAAATCAAATATCATGCGAATGGTACTGTTAAAAGATGTAAAGCTCGACTTGTTGTTCGAGGTGACACTCAAACAACCCGGTATCGATTATAATGAAACTTTTTCTCCGGTAGTTAAAATGACTACTATTCATAGTCTTATTGCTATTGCTACTAAGTCGAAGTGGCCACTTTCTCAATTGGACGTCAACAATGCATTTCTCCATGGAGATCTAATATTCCGCCGCAAGCTAAGCTCGGGAGAGATTTAGCTTGAAATCTTAAAAACATAAAACTAAAACCAATAAAATAAAAATAAGTAAATTATTGGTCTTGTTCAAAGCCTAATCCAGATCACTAAGGCCCAACACCACCATTTGGTCCATGCTCGGGAAAACCTCTCATCCTACCCCATGTCCGTTCAAAAATTAGGGTTTTGCACCCACCCAACTGGCTCTGTCATTTAATCTGACAGCCATGTTTGCCGTTGCAATCGCCGAATGTGTGAAACACTGGTTGTTCTTCTCCGGTTATCGCGTTGTATGCGATGTGAATTTGAAACTACAGTTGTTCTTATCCTATGAATCTTCTCGCATATCTCCACACCTAAAACTTTTGTACGAAGGTTCGCCACCATTGTATGGCGGAGCCACTGTTGTATAGCAGCGGCAATGAAGGTGAAGCATCACGTTGTATGCGATGACGGGTTAAGATTGAAAAGGAACAGCGGTGATTGTATGTGGTGTGTGGCGGCTAAGATTAGGGTTTAGCACGTCGGCATAGGTTTAGTGACGGCTAGGGTTAAGGGTTTAGTGACGGATAGGATTATGGTTTGGCGGCGGCTAGGGTTATGGTTTGGCCGCGACGGCTGTGGTTGTATGAAAGGAAAGAGATGATGGCGGTTTGTATTCGCCTGTTAAAGGTGAAGATGGTAGTCATGGTTATTGTAACAGAAGCAGTGGTGGTGCTGCTATGGTGGCGTGAGAGGGTTGTTGTGATGTTGTAAAGAAAAAAAGAAAAGAGGAGCGGTGATGGATGGCTGGACAGGGCGGCGCCGGCGGCCGGCCGCCTTGATTAGGGTTTCGGCGATGATCGAGCCCTCCTGGCTCTGATACCAAAATAAACCTTGTAATAGTAATTGTAGTGAGTAAAATGTGTGTTTAGGGTTACAATAGAGGGTCCTTTATATAGAGGACAATATTACATAATTAACTCTAAACTATTCACTAATAATAACCTAGTCTAATAGTTTTCAAAAACCATGGGTCATTTGGTTGTTTATGTGGCTGTATATGTTGACGATATTCTGCTTACTAGTAATGCTCTTGATGAAATTACTGCACTTAAGGAGTTTCTTGATTCCTCTTTTCGTATCAAGGATCTAGGGACTCTCAACTATTTCCTTGGTAATGAGGTTTTACAACATTCTACCGGTGTGCTTATGACTCAACGAAAGTTTGCAGCCGATCTTGTGTCTGAGTTTCTTCCTTCTGGACATTCTCCACCTCCGTCTCCTTTACCACCTAATTTGCAATTCAATTCCGACGAGGGGACTGTTTTTCATGATCCTTTACTATATCATCGTTTAGTGGGAAAGTTGATTTATCTTACCCACACTCGTCCGGATTTATCTTTCGCGGTCAATTCCTTAGTCAGTTCATGCAAGTTCCTCGTGTTCCTCATTGGGATGCCGCCTTACATACTCTTGCTTATATTGGTGGTAGTGTTTCTCAAGGGTTGTTTTATAATCAATCCTCTGATTTTTCTCTTGTGGCTCATTGTGATTCGGATTGGGCGTCTTGTCCTAATACTCACCAGTCTCTAAGCGGTTATTACATTACTCTTGGTGGGAGTCCTATTTCGTGGAAATCTAAGAAACAAACTACCATTTCTTTGAGCTCAGCAGAAGCTGAGTATAGGTCTTTGCTTAGAGTTACTTCTGAACTTGCATGGCTCACTCGGCTTTTACATGAATTAGCTGTTTCACATATTACTCCTATCCCCGTGAAGTGTGATAGTTTGGCTGCCATACACATTGCTCGTAATCCCGTTGTACCAAGCATATTGATATTGATTGTCATTTTGTTCGTGAAAATTGCAAGATGATCTTATCACTTTAACTCACACTGCTTCATCTGATCAGCTTGCTGACATCTTAACTAAGAGTCTTCCATATTCACAGCATCGGCATTTGCTTTCCAAGTTGGGTGTTTCCCACGCTCCAACTTGCCCGGGGGGTTGGGGGGGGGGGGGGTTGGTGTTGCTAGTCATCTTGTACATAGTTGTTTAGTTAATAGTTAGTTGGTTGTTTCTTTCTTTGTATATATGTTGATTAGTGAGAATAATGAAGATTGAAGTTCATATTCCAAATTTCAAAGTTCTGTGCGAATAAGACGTTCTGTGTTGTTTATCACTGATTTTTACTATTCATCAGTGCTTCGTTGTTCACTGTTCATTCGATATATTGTTCATCACAACCTGCTCATTGTTCAATCGCCTCTGGCTTTTGGGAGCCCACCACCAGTTGCCCGAATCTCACCACCGACAGCCTAAAAGTCGCCCATATCATGTTTCCTGTTATATGGAACAACCACCTCTATTAATTTATGTCCGACCCCAACCACCTGTTCTGGACATGCTGTGTCACATACTTGCTGCCTCCACTTGTTTTCTGTCCCAGAACCATTGTAACTGATCCTATTTCAGTCGGATTTATCTCAAATTCTCTTTCTAGAACTGCTGTTATCAACACATGATGTCATGCCCGTGTTATGGATTCCTCCATGTCAACCCTGTAATGAGTTCTGGATTCCTGTCCCTGTTCCAGATTCATGTCCCTGTTATAGTTTCCCGCTCATGTCTTGATTCTCGCTCTTGTTTTGTGTAGGAACCTCTGAAATTAAGAGGCTGATGCAACCAAAAGATACCAAAACAACCAAGTCTTCCAACATGCTCTTTGGAACAAAAGTGAACTAGCTTCGGAAGTTTTACACACTCAAGAAAAATGCTAAGTGTAAAATCTTCCGAAGCCAAAGTTCAGAAGAAACTGCTGCGGAAGCTTTACACTGAACTTGGAAAATATTCCGAGTATAAAGTCTTCCGAAGCCAAAGACTCAACTCTTCCGAAGGTAAAAGATGAAGTCTTCCGAAGCTCTCAAGACAAAGTCTTCCGAAGCTGTTTAAAGACAAGACTGATTTTCCTCTGAAGAGAGAGAAAATATACATTTTCCATCAACTTTATCATAAAGTAACCTACTCTACGCTGCATGCTCTGGTAGTTCACCTGCTATCACTAGTTGGTGAAACTTCCATACTGATAAAGTATATAAGGTCTTCGCCTGCAAGTTTATGTTTTTGTTCCTTCTTGGCTTTTAGTAATAGGAAAGTCAGTGAGCTATGGCTTGTCATAGTCACTAGTCAAAAGGCAATCTGCCTTTTGACTTTAGGCTGATCTTGTTGTCTAGATTAGTCACTTCCAACTGTCTTTTTACATATTGACGGTTGTAGGATGTAGTATAAGTAGTCTCCGGTTTTTGTATTTAAAATATACATGTACAACACTTGTTATAGAACTAGAGAAACAATATACAACTTCCTTGAAAACTTTATCTTGTGCTCTTGTTCTTGGTTTACTTGTGTTTATCTTGTATCTTCAGTAAAGGTTCACAGTTCCCTATTTGAATTGTTAAGTGATCTTAAGATCCTCCTAAGTGTGTTAACTAAGTGCAAGCTTAAGTACCTTTTAACCGTCCTGCATTTGGTATCAGAGCATTCCAGGCTCTTGATTGTAAGATCTCACCATCTTCAAATCCTCTTAGTTACACACATCACTTAACTCTTCAAATGGCAGCTATCTCCAAAGCTGATATGGAAACTGGAACCATGACAAAGTCCCCACTGATCACTCCTGAGGATTTTGACACTTGGTGTCAAAGAATGGAAGGCTTTATCAAGTCTCAAGATTCCAGGATGTGGGAGTCTGTTGTCAATGGACCTCATGTACCATGCACCTCTTCAGCTGCTGCTGGTGGTGGCATGATACCAAAGGAGAGGGCTGACTTTTCTGATGAAGACTGGAAAAGAATTGATGTTGATCAGAAAGCTATGACAGCTCTCCAAACTGCTCTTCCAAACTCCATCTACAGAGGTTTCAAGAAGTGCAAGACCGCTAAACAGCTATGGGATGCACTGAAACTAATGTATGAGGGTTCAAATGAAGCCAAGGAGAACAAGAAAGATCTCCTGAAGCAGCAGTTTGAAAATTTCACCTTCAAGACAGGTGAAACCATGACTCAACAATACTTCAGGTATGTTGAGATTGTGGATACTCTTACTAATGTTGGGGTAACTATTGAAAACAGGGATATTGTTAGGAAGTTCATGTCCTCTCTTCCAAGACAATGGACACACTACTGTGTGGTCATTAAGAGGACTGAAAACCTCAAGACCCTTACTCTCACTGAGTTGTATGGGATACTCAGTGGATACCAGATGGAGATGAACATGCAAAATTCATCTGGTAACTCCAACACTCACCAGAGTTCAGCCCTTCATGTGGTTGAAAGGGATAGCAGAGAACCACAGCATCATCTCATCTGCTACCCTGAAAACTCATAAAAGAGTCCTTTCATCACCTTCCCAGAGACACCCAGAGAGAGCTACATCCAAGGAAGTCCCTTCCAAGAGACAAGTTCTTCTCAAGCTTTTGTCTCCACTGATGAAAGTACAGACAACTTTCTTTTCACTCTTGAAGACCTGGACTGTATCCATCCAGATGATCTGGAGTACATGGAGATAGTCCAGCAAATGGCTCTTCTCACTCATAGAGCCCAGAAGTTCTACAAGAGGACTGGAAGAAGGTTTCCTGGCAATGCTGCCAGTGGCAAGTTTGGGCTGGACAAGAGCAAAGTCAAGTGTTACAACTGTAACCAGATGGGACACTTTGCTAGAGAATGCAAGGCACCTAAGTCAAATGGTGGCCAAGCTTCATCCAGGCCAAACTACACTGAAGGAGGGAACCAGAATGAAAAGCCAAGACAGCAAGCTGCAGTGGCTGTTGAAGAAGGAGGCTTTGATTGGAGCTTTCAAGCGGAAGATGCATCTCCAAATCAAGCACCAAATCAAGCACTCATGGCTAATCATGATGAAGCCAAGGTACTTGAACATCTTTGCTCTCCTGAATGTATTGCTAAAGTAAATAGATACAGGTCCTACAACTTGGAAATGAAATCTGATATTGAATCTTTAAATATTTTAAAAGCTGATTTTAAAAGAGCTGAAAATGACTATAAACTTAAGATAGAAGATCTATAGAAAACAGTTTCAACTCTTAAACATGAGCAGACAAACTACAAGACTCAAATTAAGGATCTCATTACCAAGTTAACTGAATGCCAGGCTGAGCTTGTGATCAGCAAAGCCAGGGCAGAAAAATGTGTTCTTGAAGAAGAGACCTTCAAGAACATGATATCCTCATCTCTGCATGCAAAAGTGTGTTATCAGAATATGCAGGGACTGGGATCTAGTGAGATAGCTCCTCCACACACTCTACTATCGATCAGATCTCCTAGTTGTGGAACTGGTCAAGATGAGCTGCCATCCATAGACTCAAGTGATGAAGAGAATGAAGAGGAGAAGGTGAGGGATGACTCTGTGATGAGTAAAGAGAGTCAATCCAAAAGGGGTCACCATGCTGCTAAGGAGGAAAAAGAAGCTGGTTTGAGCAAAACCAAGAGAAAGAACTTGATCAGAAGAGCAAAGAGAAGATCTAGAAAAGCTCAAGAGATCAAGACCACCTTTGATCCCAAACAGAAACAAGTATTTATCTCTGCAGGGTTCAAGGTGATGAAAGCTGAAGATCCTGTCAAGAATTCTAGTACCAAGAGTTCTACTTCAGCTTCAACTCACTCCAACAACAAATAGTGATGAGTCTTTTCTTTGGCATAAAAGAATGTGCCATGTAAACTTTAAGAACATGAATAAACTGATTAAGAATGATTTGGTAACTGGAATGCCAAAGAAAGAGTTTACAAGTGATGACCACTGTGTTGCATGCCTAAAGGGGAAGCAACACAAAGTGTCTCACAAGCCAAAGGAAATGAACTCTATCACTACTCCCCTACACTTGTTACATATGGATCTGTTTGGCCCCACCAGTGTAATGAGTTTAGGAATGACCTTATACTGTTTGGTGATCACAGATGACTTCACAAGATTTACTTGGGTGTTTTTCCTTAGAACTAAGGATGAAACTCCTGAAATCTTAAAGAATTTCATTTTGAAAATTAAGAATCAATCTGATCACAATGTCAAAATCATAAGATGTGATCAAGGAACCGAATTTAAAAACCAAATCCTTGATACATTTTGTGATGAAAAGGGTATTTCAAGACAATATAGTGCTCCCAGGACTCCTCAGCAAAATGGTGTTGCTGAGAGGAGAAACAGGACACTTATTGAAGCTGCAAGAACCATGTTGTCTGACTCTAAGCTGCCCATCACCTTCTGGGCAGAGGCTGTCAACACAGCCTGCTATGTGCAAAACAGAGTTTTGGTAGTTAAGACATATGGTAAGACTCGTTATGAACTGTGGCACAAAAGAAGATCATTCATTGGTTTTCTCAGAACATTTGGATGTCCCTGCACCATCTTGAATACCAACGATTAAATAGCCAAGTTTGCTGAGAAATCAGATGATAGACACTTTGTTGGGTACTCTTCTCAAGCTAAGGCTTATAGAGTATACAATCTCAGAACTAGAATCATTGAGGAGTCAGCCAATGTGACTTTCAATGAACACACACCCTGTGTAAAAGGTTCTGGTCCGGATTGGCTGTTTGATCTTGACTTAGTTACCAACTGTTTTAACAAATCTTGTGAGAATGTTTCAGGATCTACAGATAATAGAAGATCCTGATCCAAGATTTGAGCTGAGAAGACCAAACAAGAAGACTACTTCAGCTCCTGTGGTGACTAACCCCGCAACTGAAGCTCCCATCAGCACTAGCATGACAAATACTGCTGATTCAAATGAATTGTTTTCAAATTCCAGCTCAGAGGCTCAGAATTGAGGAGAAGGAACTTCAAATGCAGGAGGAGGAACTAGAGGTGGTGATAGTGATCAAGAATTTCTTGATGCTGAAAACCACTCCATTGAAGACAACATGAATGATGTTACACACTCATTGGATCAAGTCTCTCTTGATAAGTGTGCTGATGTGGTTGGAGACACCTCATTGCCAGATCAGAATTTCTCAAATTTAGATCTTTCTAACCAACTTGCTGTGATCCCTCAACTTCGGATCCACAAGTTACATCCCACCACAAACATCATTGGAAATGTTGACTCAGGGGTAAGAACAAGAGGACAAGCTCATGACAGCCATGTTTGTCCACATTCTTGTTTCTTATCCCAGATAGAGCCGAAGAAGGTTGATGAGGCTTTGAAGGATGGAAGCTGGATTGAAGCTATGCAAGATGAGCTGCTTCAAATCAGAAGACAGAAGGTTTGGAACTTATGTCCTCTTCCTCAAGGGAAGAGTGTCATAGGAACCAAATGGGTATTCAGGAACAAGAAAGATGATAGAGGGATCATCATCAAGAACAAGGCTAGACTGGTTGTCTAAGGATACACTCAAGAAGAAGGAATTGATTACACTGATGTCTTTGCTCCAGTTGAAAGACTTGAAGCTGTAAGAATATTTCTGGCTTATGCTGCATCCAAGGATTTCAAGGTCTACCAGCTTGATGTGAAGTGTGCTTTTCTCTATGGGGTGATTGATGAAGAAGTTTATATTAAACAACCACCTGGCTTTGCAGACCCAAATCATCCTGATTATGTCTACAAGCTTGATAAGGCCCTTTATGGACTGCATCAAGCTCCAAGAAAGTGGTATGACACTATCAACATACCTCTGTCTATATGGATACAAAAGAGGTACTATTGATGGGACTCTCTTCATCAAAGAAACAGGAAATGACACATTGCTAGTTCAGATATATGTGGATGACATCATCTTTGGTTCAACTAATTGAAAGCTCTACAAAGACTTTGAAATGCTGATGAAGAATAGATTTGAAATGAGTGCCATGGGGGAACTTAATTTCTTTCTAGGAATTCAAGTGAAGCAGGTTGAAGATGGCATCTTCATCAGTCAGTCAAAGTATGTACAGGACATACTTACAAGATTCAAAATGACTGACTGTAAGGTTGCAAAGACACCTATAGCCAGAAACCACTCCCTTGGTCCTGATCTTGAGGGGGAGTGTGTTGATGAGCATCTCTACAGGGCTATGATTGGGTCACTTATGTATCTTACTGCTAGCAGGCCTGATATCATGTTTGCCACATGCATATGTGCAAGATATCAAGCCAACCCCAAGATGTCACACCTAATCACTGTCAAAAGGATCCTTAGATATCTCAAAGGTGCTCCAAATCTAGGCCTTTGGTATCCAAAGAATTCAGACTTCAATCTGTATGCCTATACAGATAGTGATTATGGTGGCTGCAACATGACTGCAAAGTCCACATCTGGGGGGTGTCAGTTTCTGGGTGGAAGGATAGTCTCTTGGCAATGCAAGAAGCAATCCTGTGTGTCTGCATCAACTGCTGAAGCTGAATACATTGCTGCTGCCAGCTGCTGTGCTTAAGTGCTTTGGATTCAGAATCAGATGCTAGACTATGGGTTCAATTTCAAAGAGACTCCCATCCACATAGACAACAACAGTGCCATCTCTATTACAGAAAATCCTGTGCAGCATTCAAGGACCAAACACATCAACATCAGGTATCATCTGATTAGGGATAATTTTGAAAAGGGATTGATAAAACTAATCAGAGTTAACACAAATGAACAATATGCCGATCTGTTCACAAAAGCTTTTGATGAACAGAGATTTAAATATCTTGTATCAGCTATTGGGATGATTAACTTTGAGTAAATTTTTCTTAATAATTTAATCAATATTATTTCTTAAAACTGTGTGTCCTAGGTTGTCTATTAGATCACTTCATAAGCCCGGTTCTCTTTGGAAGAAAAACGAACTTTTAGATTGATATCTCTTAGAATGATGAAAATTTACTTTCGGAAGAAGCAAAAGTTGCCTTCGATAGAAATTTATGTCTAAATCGTTTAAACAGCTTATCTGAGATTTACCTTCGGAAAAAATTCTTGAAGTATCTTCCGAAGCTTAAATTTTGGTGTAAGTATTTGAATGCTTTTTAGAAACAAATTTCTTCCGAAAGCAATTTAGTCTCGGAAGACTCATTTATATCTTCCGAAGCCAAAATTTTCAAAACTCTTTGAAATATCTTCCGAAGCAAAATTGCTTTCGGAAGCTTTGATTGCACAGCTTCCGAAACCAAAATTGTCTTCGAAAGCTTTTTCTACTTCCAAGAAAACTAGCTTTTTGGGCGCCTTTTTCAGAATTAGGATCCATTTGCAGATTTCAAAGTTTATCTTTTTGTCATAACTTTGTCTCAAATCCAGAGTATATCTTTCCAAACAGTTTTATTTCATCTCACTTCTCTCATTGTTCCTTAACCTAAAATTAACCCCAAATTTCATCTTCTTTATTTTTCTTTCACTACCAAGCTTCAAATGGCCAATCTTGATCGTCGTAACGACCCTGATTTCACCATGCACCTACACAGGCAACACAATCAAGTTGCTCTGTTAAACTCTGAGAAGGATCCAAGCTTTTCAGACGTGTGTAGGTATCTCTCTTTGTCTCACTACTTCACCTCCCTTACAATCGATCCTCCTCTCTATGAGGATCAGTTGCTTGAGTTCTGGCGGACCTGTCAAGAGGTCACCATGGACGGGGAGAAGGCACTGTCTGCCACAGTGCAGGGGAGGACGGTTTTCATCACTCCAGCCATTATAAACACCCATTTACAGCTGGATGATGAAGCAGGTGAGCTGTCATTTCCCAAAGCTACTGTCAACCAATCCTTTGCGCAGATGGGCTACGAAGGTGACTTTTCGGTCAAGACCTTCAGGAAGGGGAATGTCTCATTCAAATGGAAATACCTCCTTCATGTCGTCATACATAGCTTATCCAACAAACATGGAGGATGGGACCAGATTCCAGAAGACCTCTCTTTCATTGTCCATGGGATGGTTCAAGAGGTCAAATTCAGGTACTCTCAGTTTGTTTTTACAAATTTACATGCAAATTTGGACTCCCTAGAATATTACATGTTCCCCCGGTATGTTCAACACATTCTCAACGGTGAAATGGGACCACGGTTGAAGGGAACAGGTAATGTTCTTAAACTTGCACATATAAGACCCGACATTTTCAAGATATTGAAAAAGCCAACCGTTGGGTTCTCCGGGGTAGAAACAACCCTTGTCCTAAAAATGTTTGAGCTCATTGCTCAGGGTGACATCCTAGCTGCACCATCTAGTGATGAACCAACACCCTTTACTTCTCAACCACCATCAAGGCCAACAATTACCTTCATCTATACTAGAAAATCCAAACGAACCCCTACACTTGCTATTGAGCATGTGCAAGCCCCCATATCACAACCCACACAGGAGGAAGTGGACACTAGAGCTCCCACTTCCCCTGAGGAGCAAACCACTCCCATTTTTCAAACAATCAGTGCTGAGGTTCCTCATGCTCAGCCTGATGAGCTCACCACTCCACAAACAGCCTTAAGCCATCACTCTAAGTCTCAACACTCTAGTGATTAACCTTCAGGGGAAAGCTACCATCCCCAGCCTCTTGATCTCAACCAACCCATACCCAGCCTTGACTTCTACTCTGATGAAGAATTGGGTCTCAGTGAGTACCATGAATCTCTCCTCTCTACCCACACTCAAGGTGAGATGAGTACTCCTGCTTCACCCACTTCTAGTCAACATCAGACACCCCAAACTGAGGTGGATCTCCTTCAGATTGTGCAGGAGATACATGTGGCTGAGGCTCTCACTGTTGGCAGTGATTACATCCTTAAGTCCTCAACCACGGCAACCCAGCCTCTTGACACTGTCATTGGGCAGGGGAAATCCAACAGCCAAGAACCCCATGCTGGTGGTGAAGGAGCAGACCTCGGTTCACCTCCTTCATCCCCCAATGATTCTTCAACTGAAGATGAGGGGAGTCTGAAACTCAGGGTGCACCAACTCGAAGACATCTGCACCCAACTGGTTTCACAGATAGCTCACCTTGAATCATAGGTGACTATCTTGCAAAGGAGGGTCCATGACCAACAACTTGAGATCACCGATCTCAAGGGCCAGTTAGCGTAGAGACCTATAGGACAAACTCATCCAGGTCCACAAGAACCTGTGGATGTTATGGATCACTTCCCCAGCTCACCTATGCATGAGAGTGATGCTACCAAAAAGGGGGAGGAAGTTCTGACAGCCACAGAACCTGGGAGTTCTTCCTCAAGTATGGACATACAGGACTCACCATCCTATCTTGCAGTTGTCCATGCTCAGCAACCTCCTCTAGACAGTGATCTGGAACTGCTCATTCAACAACTGTTTGAGGAGGGAGTACCAAAGCAATGTCTGCCCCATCTGAGAACCCAATCTGGGGTTGGGGGTATGACAATGATAGGAAAGCTCTTGTGATCTCTAGAGCTCAGGGTCAACAAGAACTTCTCAACATCTCCACCCTGAGTTTCTATGAGAGTGTAAACTTGGTAGATCTGGCACTTGTCAACCCAAGCAATAACAGACAAGCTGTCAGATTAGCCAATCAAATTCAAGACTGGGTGCTGGCAGAATTCAAAAGGAGAACTGCATTATATAGACAGAGGCTAGCAGTTGAAGCCTTTGGTCAACTGGATGTTGAGGTAGATCCCAAGATTGGCTTCGAAGGGAAAGCCTTGACTGAAGGCCCAGAGGCTGAGACTGTGAACCTTGAGACAACATCTCCTCCAGCACCCCATACCGTTAGTGAGGCACCAGCTGGTGATGGTGCTTCACAACCTCTCTCTGGCTAGAGCTTGACTGCTGAATCAAGCAATGAAGGCCAAACCTCTCCTCAGGCTGAGTCATCAAGATCAGCAATTGATAAAGGCAAAAGAAAGCTAACTGCTGAGGAGATTGAAGAAGAAAAAAGAGAGAGGAAGAGAAAGCTGAGGGGAAAGAGTTCAAGTGGTTCTCCAGGATTTATGCAAGCTGCAATTCTGACTGCCCATGTTCCAAACACTCAAGAAGATGAGTTAAGGGCAGCCAGACTCAACTATCTGGGGACCAGGAACTACAACATAGATGAACTCATCTCTCTCCCCTTAGAGGAATTAAATGAACTGGCTGACACTGAGTTGTCAAAGGAGAGGAAGGAAGCTGAGGATGCAGCCTTGACCCTCAAGCATAAATAAGAAATGAGAAGAAAAAAAATATACAAAAATATTCCTGTCCTCTCCCCAGTTCAAGAAAGCCCTGAGTCAGAGGCTGTGGCTGCTGAACAACCTCAGGTAGTTGATGAAGAAGAAAAGGTAAAGATGATCAACTACCTGAGTGCCACAGGTCTCTATCAGGCACCTGCACTTCTTCCCTTGCCATATGACTATATATTGTTTGAATACAACAAGCAGCTGGAAGAGCAAGCCAAAAGAAAAAGGCAAGCTGCTAGGAAGAGGCAAAGGGAAGAAGCTGCAAAATCAAGAGCCATCATCCAGAAAAGTCAGAAAAAGTCTGCAGATAGGCAGAGGATAATGAGCTTCTTGAAGCTGTATGGGTTCTCCGGAAGGAGGCTTGGTCCCATGTCTCTATCCACAATGGATGAGCACATAAGGGTGATCAAGCAGAAGATAAAAAGGGGAGAGCTTGTAGACCTTCATTCATCATCAAGTCAAGCTCAACCTGAAGTTGAGGTAAAAGTGGAACCTACAGAGACAACACCACCTGCATTTGAAGCTGCACAACAGTCAACTTCATCTTCTAACCCACAGTAGGGTTCTCCTCCCTCTCCTTCTGAAACTGGGAGAGAGGAGATCCCAACTGAGAGGGAATCCACTGAAGAACCTGGTACTGAAGACCAACCCTCTCAGTTAAAATCATCAGGGAGGAAAAAGAGGATGGCCAAAAGAAGATCATTTTCAAAGAAGAAAAGAAGAAAGGCATCCTCCTCCCAACCTCAGGATGAGTCAGAACATCCTGAGGAAGTGCATGAAGAGGACTCTCAACCAACTCCTATCATAGTAGAGCCTCTTTTTGTTGGAAGACAAATTCTGTCCTGGACTTTTGCTGAAGATCCAGACCGATGGTATGTCACTAGAGATCAAGGAGAACAACATGTCTACTTCACAAGTGACATGCTTGAACTCTCTCTGCATGATCTCTATGACATGAGAAGGTACTTCATGAGTCTGAAGAATCCAGATCTACTGATGAAGAAAGGAATTCTGAAGATCCTCATGTGGACTATCCTAGTCTGAAGAACCTCTCTGTTTTGGTAGCATCAGCCTAGGGGGAGTTTGTAGGAACCTCTGAAATTAAGAGGCTGATGCAACCAAAAGATAACAAAACAATCAAGTCTTCCAACATGCACTTTGGAACAAAAGTGAACTAGCTTCGGAAGTTTTACACACTCAAGAAAAATGCTAAGTGTAAAATCTTCTGAAGCAAAGTTCAGAAGAAACTGCTGCGGAATTCCAAGTATAAAGTCTTCCGAAGCCAAAGACTCAACTCTTCCAAAGGTAAAGGATGAAGTCTTCCGAAGCTCTCAAGACAAAGTCTTCCGAAGCTGTTTAAAGACAAGACTGATTTTCCTTTGAAAAGAGAGAAAATATACCTTTTCCATCAACTTTATCATAAAGTAACCTACTCTCCGCTGCATGCTCTGGTAGTTCACCTGCTATCATTAGTTGGTGAAACTTTCATACTTTATGATAAAGTAGATAAGGTCTTCGCCTGCAAGTTTCTGTTTTTTGTTCCTTCTTGGCTTTTTGTAATAGGAAAGTCAGTGAGCTATGGCTTGTCATAGTCACTAGTCAAAAGGCAATCTGCCTTTTGACTTTAGGCTGATCTTGTTGTCTAGATTAGTCACTTCCAACTGTCTTTTTGCATATTGACGGTTGTAGGATGTAGTATAAGTAGTCTCCGGTTCTTGTATTTAAAATATACTTGTACAACACTTGTAATAGAACTAGAGAAGCAATATACAACTTCCTTGAAAACTTTATCTTGTGCTCTTGTTCTTGTTTTACTTGTGTTTATCTTGTATCTTCAGTAAAAGTTCACAGTTCCCTATTTGAATTGTTAAGTGATCTTAAGATCCTCCTAAGTGTGTTAACTAAGTGCAAGCTTAAGTACCCTTTAACGGTCCTGCATTTTGGTTCCAATAGCCACCACTTTTCTGTTCCGGTTCCGGTTCTTGTTCCAGTTTCATGTTACAATCCCTGCTAGTCCTTGTCCTATGTTATAATGCATGTGTGGTCTTTGTGTTAGTCCAGGGTTCAAGGGCCGGGATTCCAGTGTGCTTTATCATTGGGTGAAATAACCAAGTATCACAGACATTGCAGCAATAGTTCAAGATGCAACATGATCAGTGATGCTGTAGTTCAGGAGGAGTTGTGGCCACGTTTCAAAATTTTGTTTCGTAACAAGTTGGACATGATTACATCTATGCTACAACTTGAGGAGTGTAAATTATAGATATTAGATTATTAGTATTGCATAATTAGGGTTTATTTTGTATTTAGTCCATGGACCCAAGATAGCCTTTATCTCGGGTTTATAGGTTTTCTAGGTTTTTCCTACTTGTATATATTGAGGTTCCCCCTACATTGTAATACCCTTTAAGATATTTTCTCCATTCTCTTTACAACCCGTGTAGATTTAATAATATAAATTTTGTGACGCTTATGGTATTACGGATTCTATTTTTTGAAAAAAAAAATATTCCAAGGCATCTTTATTTCAAGTTATGAAGGAGCTGATGATATCTTAATGATGGAAACATTGAAGAGTTTTTGCAACTTCTCTTTGGATTTCTACTTGAATGATCTACTATTCTAATGGTTGAATATGTAATTATGTTTTTCGGGAAATGATTTATTGGAAGTGTTTGTGAATGTTTAGATGTGGTTTTTAAATGATGAGATGTAATTGTTATGATTAGATCATAGACGTGCTTTTTTACCAGTTCAACATTATTTCTACTTTTCACTTGCAAAGTCTCCCAAACTGGCGACACAGATTGCTTCGGCCTGGGACAAAGTGTGAACAACCTTAGTGATTTTCTGGTTATTGCTTCTTCAAGTGTTAGATATTTAGTTTTAGTGTTTGGGTATAGTTGAACTTATTGAAAACTATAGACTGAAAAATGTTGTTCCTGTATTTACTGTCATTTTCCAGATGTTTCGAATATGAATTATTGAATACTGGTATATTTATTTTTTCCTACTTTTTCAGCCTGATCTCGAACCTAACTCATCAAATTCCATATCATTCAATGCAAAGCGACTTTTGCTCACTAAAAATCCTGCATTTACAAGATGGAAAACACATGGGGCTGGAAGAACTCCAGAGATAGTATTAAGTGAGGAAGATACAAAGAAATGGGAAGCTTGCAGACAAGTTTTTTCAAGATTTCAATTTACTACAGAGGAAGAAGACAAAATACTAGGAAAAGCATTCGGCTTAGTCCACTCCCCTTATTGGGGTGAAGAGCGTGAAAAAAACGTACCAGAATATGAAAGTATTGATGCCATAATCGAATATTTGACGGGTTTAGGCCTTTCGGATGATGATGTCATCAAAATTCTCAAGAAATTCCCAGAGGTTGTTGGTTGTAGCCTTGAAAACGAGTTGAAGACGAATGTTCAAATTCTTGAAAAACAATGGGGTATAAAAGGAAAATCATTAAGGAATCTTCTACTCCGGAATCCTAAAGTATTGGGCTATATTATTGACTGCAAGGGAGATTGTATGGCACTCTGTACTCGGTGCTGGGTTCGGTTTTAACAGGTTTGAATAATATTAATGTAAAGTTACGAAAACACCTTGTAATTGGTGTTGAAATCTCTAGATCTGCCACTCTAGATTCACCATTTGTTTCTTATAAATTGAAAAATTCAAGTAAAAAAAAAGGACTAAAAAGTGTTTGCGGTTTGGGCCAACATAACATGTAAAGTTACTCATTTTATTACCAGCCCACTTTGTGGGGAATCTGTTTTACCATGTATAGTTTCATGTATTTTGATAGACAGGTAAAAAAAAATTGAGTTGAAGGTGTGTTTTGGACATTTAAGATCTTTGATATACATGTGGCATGTTTCTTATACTTGTGGTAATAGTAATACACTAATACAGAAGGTTGCTTTGATTTTTCAAGCATGTTATGATTTTTGTGAAAGATAGTAGGTCCCATTTGTACATGCAGGGGACGTGGGTCCCACAAGTTTTGGCATTTTTAAACGATTGGTTGATTTGGATTTGGACTATTTGAGTTAATAATTGTGAATTTGAGACTCATAATCAAGATTGCCTTTGGTATAAGAAGAAATGCCAGTAACTTGTTCGATAGTTTAATGAATCAGACCCTTTTACTCATACTTAAACGCAAGTTGAACACAGACTCTTTACTTTATTATAGTCAGATTTTATTTATCAATTCTCATTGCAAAAATTACAACTCTTTTACCCCTAATACAAACGTTACCTGATTATTATATTACTGAGACTATTATTGATAATAAATGTGAAAGTTGAAAGTGTTACCAATCAAATTGATATTATCGGTTAATGCTTAATAGTTTAGATTATTGAAATCTAATTTGCCAAAAATACGTATTTATATTAAACTACTCCTTGGAGAACAAGTGACCTACTTTAATCATAAAACTTAACAAACTGTTTAATTAAAACCAATATCTATGGCTCGTATAATAAAACAAATAGTTATCTACTCCTAACAAACTGATAATTATTAATTAAGTAAACCTACTTTCGAATTCATTCTTGATCTGTTTTACTTCGTACAAGTTAACAATTTAATATATGAACATATAAAAAATTAAATCTTTCATAGCTAATTAATTTAAAAGATAGAGAATGGATCGAATAGGATGCTCAAATGACTTTTTGACTCACGTCATCTTTCTCTTCACTTTTAGTGTTGTAAATGATTGATTTAATAAAAAAATGCCAAAGATAAGACATTTAAATAACACCTTTTTGGATTTTAAATCCCTTATGATCAAATTAACCAATAACTTGTTAACTATTTTTCCCTCCTATTTTTGTTTAGTTGTTCACATGCTACCCATATGTCCTGACAAGTTTCGAGATTTCCCAGTAGCAATAGAAGAATCGAACCCAAATCACCGTAATTTCTCACAAGTTTTCTGAAAGTTGAATCGGGTTTGCGGCACAGTTGTTGAACAAAGTGGATAATATAACACACACCTGGTATACAGCTGAAACAAGGAAAACACACACTCTTGCTATGAAAGCTTTTTCTGCATTGAATGGGAAAAACCGGATCAAACATACAATCAGATAAATAGGAAATAATATTCAAAGAAACCTACCCACTATGTCACTACTTCAGTACCCATTACTTTGCCATGAAACAAGAAAATAAGTAACCAACTTGTGGACAAATAATTAAACACAAAATAAAAGACTAAGCATGTATAACATGCAAATAGATGTTGTACAAATTCAACAATAGTACTGTGTGTTCTAGACTCTAGAGAGAGACTTGAGGAAGACAGATTCTTATTTTTAAACTAAATCAACCAGATATTAAAATTTTGTGACAAAGGTTATTATTTATCAAGCTAAATACAAGCAAGTAGTTTGTAGTCAGTTGTAATGCAGTTCACTTGAATAATAATATTGGAAGAAAAAGGATGACAGCCGACAGTTTAAAATAGGAATTAGTGTGTGGTAGGAGTCACGAACGTCCAAGGGGCCGCCATCACCAAACACCACTACAACTTTATACCCTTTAAATTAAATTAGGATAGTTGACTTGATGGGTGGATATATAATATATATCGTTACTCACTTTAATAGATTTATCATCGTATATTTTAGGTGAAAATTATAGTTCATATAAAGTAATATTTATATAAGCTTACATGCTTAAATCTAACAAAAAACATATTACATACATGCATTAAAAATGTATAGGGGGTTTAGTTTTCGTTTTGATCACATATTATTTCTTTATAGAACCAAAAGGGGCATGCTTTTAGTTTTGTCAACGACTCAAAGAAGATTTATAACTTTAAACATGTTGCAACTGTTTGTTTTAAAATCGGTTGGTGGTTATACATATGGAGGTGGCATTGAAGTTGATTGGGACTTGGGAGGGATGAATATGACGGTGGTTGGTAAGGCGAGCGGATGGTGGATTTAGGAGGGGTGGGAGAGAAGCGATCGTGATTGATTATTGACATGCTCGTATATAAGATGTAGATGTTTTTGTTATTCATGGAAATTTTATTTCTTTGAATGTTTTAAACACTTGTTTTTATAGAAATTTACAAGTGTCTTGGATAGTTACACAAAAACAATAACTCATCATCATATATTATAATGTTAATGTGTGTATGTTATGAGGGCTGTATTTTTTTTTCTCATTTTATCTGCAACATAATAATCTTATATGATTTGATTTTATCTGCAACATAATGTATTATGCATTTATAAACATTTGTCACGTTAATTATAATATTTATATGGTAAATTTAATAAAATTAATGAAAAGCTGGGCTATAAGTAATAACGTATAATTGTGTAATTCGGTTATAGTTATCGAATTATAGATTGTCACAATTTTTAATAGATTAACTAACATTAGATGATAACTCACTAACATTTACCTTTAGTACACCTTTAAAAATACACCACATCTAACTCATAGAAATTTATATACATTATAATTTATAAGCTTGAACCTAATATCAATCAATATTATACGTTTTGTTAATCAACGACTTACGCATTTGTAATTTTTAACTCGGGCATAGACTTTCACGTCACCAATTATAGAATTTATACACCTAAACTCACTAAAACATAATCGTGAAGTTCTCTTGATCTTACTAACAATGTGTCACAACCAACTCCGTTAGAAACTCATCATGTTAACATCCGGAGTAAAGTTGTCTCCATCATCCTCAATGGAGTGTGTTCTATCATCGTAACAAAAATGAAAGTGACTTTCATACATTCATGTAACACGGTTCTCTATGTTAAATGAATTCTTAATCATCGTGCTCCTATTAAGTATTACCCAAAACGTTGTAAATTGTGCGGTTGTTCATGACTAATTTACAAGCCCAGTTTGGATGAATGGAAGTCTATACAAGCCTCAAGTTCAACTTACTTATCTTGCATATATTGTAAGACACAGTTCTTTATAATATTTAACCCTAGTTTAGAATCCTTGTATTACATAAATTTAATATTTAAAATATTAAATTAAATAACTAATAATATGGTTGTATAATGGTTCTTTAAAATAATATATGATTATAATTACGTATAAATAAGTATTTTAAATAACAAAACAATAATATTCAAATTGATAGAAGATAATTTAACTAAGTGGAACTAAAATAGTGAGTCTCATTAGAAGAAAATCAATAATAAAATATTAAAACATATAAAATCGAATAATATGATTTGTTGGACCAGACACTTGATAAAATAATACTCATGATATATTTGATCATTATTTTCAAAAGATAAACTTAACTCGTGTATATTATAAACTTATTTTCTAATACTATAAAAGAAAAATTAATTCTACTGTCATAGGTGCTGTTAAAACGTTTATTGCATGTCGAATTGATCATTCTAACAATTTAAAGAGATGCTTCAATGAATGATTTCACTCACAACTTTATTATTAAAATATAAGTGTGTATTTTAAGTTGCAATAACACAATAGATCATATAAATGTAGACGTCATGCTGAAAAATAGAAATATGTACATTTACTGATCAGGATATGTGTATATGTGTGGGCGCTTATGTATGTGTGAGTGGTGAGTGTGTATGTAGGTTAACTTTTGAGATAGTTAAGTTTATAACTTTTGGAAAGCTATTTGTCTAGATTTATTAGATTAATAATAGACATACTTTAAGTTTATAACTTTTGGAAAGCTGTTTGTCTCGATTTATTAGATTAATAATAGACATTCACGCGTTACGACAAAAGCTTTATGCATATGTTTGAGCGATCTTTTACGGACATATAATTTATTTTACTTAATCACTTTTATTTCAGACATTAAGCAAGGGTTTGTGTCCAGTGAACGGTCCATCCCGACTCGTTACTTTTGTAATAAAAATATAAATAAATTAAGTGTTAAAACACAAAAAGTATTAAACTAAATTATTCAAATAAGATGGTTGGTAATTATACTTTTTAATAGTATTTTTACACTAAATAACTTTTAAGATCATTTTAAAACATAAATACGTAAATTTATTAAATCTTAAAAAAGCTAAAACAATAAATAATAAAGACCGAAGAAAAAATATAATTAAAATATGTTTATTTTAATGTATTTTAGTAAATTAGAAAAGTTATCCTCACTGTTTTTATGATTTTCGTATATATTGAGAGAGAGAGAGAGAGATTGAGGTGGAAAAATATCTTTTTCTAATATGGCAAATGATGACACGTGTCCTTATAAACCTTCTTTTATTATACATATAGACATAGATTTTGATAAAATATCTTTTAATAAATCACTAACGACATCTACCCAACTTATTAAAGAAAAAACTACACAAATTAAACGACATGTACCTAGTGTATTAAAGAAAAAGGAAAATTGGTAACAAACGGTCCCAACTTTAACCTATTGGTAACTATTGGTCTCAGCTTTTACATTCGCTGGGGACAGTCCCAACTATTTACTTTTGTGTTGTCATCGGTCCCACCCTAACAGAATGTTAACTCCGTTAACTTCCTTCTAACGTGACAATCCAGCTGTCGTCTACGTGTAAATTAGGGGACCCATGTTTCTCCTTTATTCATATGTATATATAAACTGGTTTCTCACCCGTTAAAGAAAATCCAAACCCTAAAGGATTAATCCACCTTCATCTCCTTCAATCGACCTTCATTACCTTCAATCCACCTTCATGAGCAGGTAAGAACTTCAATTGCCCTTCAAGAACATAGAAATGGCTACTTCATCTTCTTCAAAGTCTGCTTGTAAGAAAAACCCTAAAAGGTTTAAGCTTGATTTAGAGGGCAATATGTACTGCAACCACGATTTAATTTCAATTGTTAGAGTTGCTGGACCTAGAAGTTCTCGAAATGGAGAAGAGTTCTATGGTTGCCCTTTATGGCCGGTATGTACTAATTATCAAGTTTATTTTTATTTTTTGCCTTAATACACTAACTCTTTCTTTTTTAGAGTGTGAGTAGAATCAAGACTGCAAATTCTTCATGTGGAAAGATGAACTTGATGAAGTTTCAAAGATTTGCATTTCAAGCAAAGATCAACAAATCACAGAGATGGAGATTGAAAATTTAAAGTTAAAGAACATGGTTTTGCAAGAAGAGAACAAGAAGTTGAAGTTGTTGCCATCAATGAAAAAGTCAAATTGGAAGAGTCAAAGTCTTTTAGGTTTAGTAATTATTGTCTTAGCAATATGGTGGACCTTATTGGTATGAAAATGATGTAATGACTATTTTCATAGTTCTTGTATGGATAATTTATAATGGCATTTTAATTGTAATTGAGATTTGCTTTTGACATTTAAAATGCAATTGAGATTTACTTTTGCTTTGAATTGTAGTTGACAAAATGAAGACATCTACTACAACTATTGTTAATCACACATCAACCAAAATCTACTACTACCATTGTTAACCATAAAAAGTCAAACAATTACAACCATAAACCATTAAAATGTCAAATGTCTTAAAGAACCATACATAACCAACATCTACTACAACCATAAACCACTAAAAAGTCAAACAATAACAACCATAAACCACAAACCCAGGTGGTCACGAGAGATTGTTCTTCGTTCTTTCTTGTGGGTTGTGATTTCTGATGGTTAGGGTGGTTAGGGTTTCAGATTAAGGCATAATATAGAAGAAATATATTACCAACTACTTTACACGTAGACGCAAAAATTTACACATAGACAACAGCTGGATTGCCACGTCAGAAGGAAGTTCATAAAGTTAACATTCTGTTAGGGTGGCATCGATGACAACACAAAAGTAAATAGTTGGGACTGTTCCCAGCGAATGTAAAAGGTTAGACCAATGGTTACCAATAGGTTAAAGTTAGGACCGTTTGTTACCAATTTTTCAAAGAAAAATAAAAAGAAACTATCACCCTCAATGTATTATATAGTCTTTTAAATATCAAAGGTTACGTATCATGGTGATGGTCCCCAATGGCGACTTTAGCGTAAAGTGGTGTACGCTGAACCAAATGAATGTGTGTTTAAATCTTGCAAAGTACATGCGTGGTGATATTAAAAACATACTAGGTGTAGAGTAGAGAGGTATAGTATGTGTTCGCCTGTTAAAAAATGATATCGCGGTGTTGCACGTATATATGCAACTTTCTGTCCGTGTCTCTTCTTTTAGAACATCTTTTAATTAATTTACATCAACGATCTATAATTGTACCTTATAGGATTTAAACCATCGACTTCTTGGATAGAGAGAAAACACTTTACTCTTTGATGTGCCTTTAGGGACTTCAGTCCCGTCTCACGACCAAAATCAGCTACGTACTCAATAATACGTGCAGTAATATATATAGTTTTATATAACATCCTACACATGTCTTATATAAAATATCTAAATTTTTTATTAGTTATTTATATAAAAACTCTTTTGAATGATTATTAAACTATTGAGATTCACATGGTTGTACTTAGTAAATAGTTGTAAATTAGAAACCATCAGGAGTGATAGAATGGTAAGATCTAACTAGCAAGTGACATGCATATCTTTTTTTATTTTTTTTTAAACGTTAATATATTTTTTATGTGTTGTTTTATAAAAAAAATACACTATAACAACGGGTGTTTTTTTTCTTTAACATAAGTATGATAATGTTAAAAATTTTTAAAAAGCACCCTTTAACTAGTGAAATGATAAAATGTGTTTTTAGTTTGTACATGGTGTTTTAAGTCCTTACATGGTGTTTTAAGTCTATACATGGTGTTTAATATGTAAATGTGATGTTTTTAATCAGTACATATGATTTAAGTCTTTACATTACATGGTGTTTTAAGTTTGTATATGTTTGTTTATAATATGTACATGCCCTTTGCAGGACCGGGTAAGGGAGCCTAACACAATCAGTTTCACAATGGGGAGAGACTTGAAACATTTAACAGTTCAAATAGGGAACCGGGTTTGATTATGAGAATACTATGAACACAAGTAAGTAATGAGACAGAACAAGCAACAATAACATATAAATATGGTTTTCAAAGAGTGTGGTATATTGCTCTCAAGTTCTATTACAAGTGTTACAAAGCATATTTAGATTACAAGAACCTGAGACTCTTTATACTACATCCTACAACCGTCAATACTTAGAAGGACAGTTGGAATTGACTAATCTAGACAACAAGATCAATTTAAAGTCAAAAGGCAGATTTTCTTTTGACTAGTGACTATGACATGCCATAGCTTACATCCTTATCTATTACAAAAAGGTTTACAGGTACAAAAGTAGGAAGTTACAGACAAAGACCTTAATCTACAGTTTACAAAAGCATGGACTTTTCACCAACTCATACAAGTTGGTTAGTCTTCAGAGTTGCAGCGGAAAGTGTGTCAGCTTTATGTAAAGTAGATCAGAGAAAGCATGTCTTTCTCTGTTTTCAGAAGAAATCAGTCTTCACAGCAAAATGGCTTTGGAAGACTTTGTCTCTGAAGCTTCGAAAGACTTCATCTTTGGCTTCGGAAGATTTGGACTTTGGCTTCGGAAGATTTTACACTTAGAGTATTTTCTGATGTAGTGTGTAAAACTTCCGAAGCACTTCTACATTTGTACGTCCAGTGCATGCATGCAGGAAGACCTCTGGTTGTTTTAGCTTCTTTGGTTGCATCAGCTTTATAATTTTCTGATATTACCTTACACTCTTTTTCTCTGTACATTTTGTTTAAATTCTTTACATATTGTTTTGAGTCCACACATGATGTTTTCAATCTTTACATAATGATTTAAGTCTTTCCATTGTATTTTAAGTTTGGATATGACATTTTTAGTTTGTACATGGTGTTTTAGTTTGGTGTTTTTAGTTTGTACATATTGTGTTAAGTCTA